>OU862871.1:30268470-32948470 GCA_917880715.2 Matsumyia berberina | reverse complement strand
GAAAGTGCTACTAACATTACTGGTGGTGGTGGTGCAGGAGTTGCATCCGGGGCTAGTAGTAATATTTCCCAACAACAACAAGCGCCAACATCGTCTTCATCAGTATCCGTACAAGGATCCACATCGGGAGGTAGCGCAGCGGCCACATCGACTACAGGGAGCACCGACGACCATCAGCTGCACCATAACCCGGAAACAGAGACTGAAAGGTGAGGCATTTTTCGATTCGCATTGATTTTTATTAAAATTTTATTGACACCCTATGTCCTTTCAAAATTGGGGATTGGGTTTGAAAGCTTAATGTTTACAGTCCATAAAATCCTTTATAAGACAATGGAATTGGCATGTTCAAATGTTGCGCTATAGCCATTTATAGGGAATGAAAGGCTCATGCTTGTGCGTCTATTTGTTTAGATTTCTCGGGCAGTCGGTCCTTCACCTTCATTTGGGATGGTATTGGTGGGAAATTTATAAGAACATGTCCAGTTTAACAGTGAATTTCTTTCAAAGTTGGCTGAAATATACAGTGGGGATGACTTATACCGGTGTTTGAGGGAAATTCTGATAGAAGTAAAGAATAAAAGAGGAGCTGTTGCAGGGTTTTAACTTCTTCATGGTCTGACGTTTTATCCAGTATTCAGGATTTTTAAGCGAAGAGCAGGTCCTTGTATTCGGTCACATCCGACTGGAGACTTTATTTGAAAAAAAAAAAAAACAAACACCCTGCACAAATCGGCAACCGCCTGTAAATTGGTTGTTTGAAGTGGCAGTCTCGGGTGACTTGACCAATTGTTCAATTATCACTGAACGAGTATTGGGCCGGTTTGTTACCGCCAGGTTACCAGGCTTCGCCCACTGCTCGAAGACTTGCTTCAGTCAGGACAAAGCATTTGCAGAATGTTTCTTTTCACAATCATGGAACTGCGGTGCTTTGTGTACATGGGGGTTCTTACTGCCTATTGTACTGATCAAATTGCAGGTCGGGCCAACCTCTCTACTGATGCTGAAAGTGCTTCCTGCCGGATTATTACTAACTATGGAGATCTTATTAATGCGGATATGAGGAAAATCTGTATTTAACTCAGATACACTAAGTTTGGGGGAAAATACACCCAACAGCCACCTTCTTCAAAACACTCGTTGAAATGGCAAATATAGTGAGCCATAGAACCGCCTTGTTCTGTGGGTATTTCTGCGGATTGTGGGTCTGTTTTTTCGTGCAGACTGTTACTCGAACCTAATCTGATCTGTAGCACAGTCATAGGTGTAGGCACAGTAGTCGTGATCTTTTTGGAAAAGGCAGTGAATTAGTCTTTTTTTTTATTGAAGTCGCATGAATACTACTGGCCTAGTGCCCAGCAATGATGCAGGAGACGACCCGTAGACTTAAGTTTGACGACAGAGAGAGAGAGAGAGAGATCTTCTTATTATAGGCCGTCCGGTTACATTTACACTTGTCTAGCTGAGTCCAACGTGTATTGTCTCGATTACGACTCACTGTAGACGGTTCCTTCTTGTCTTTGTGACTTTGTGGTTCCTCCAGTTATCTCTGTCACGAATTCTAATACTGAATTTACTGTCACATGCTACAGTCTGGGTTATATAATCAATTTCAGTTGATTTATCAGCATTCTCCCATCGTGATAGTATGGAGCCGTAACTGTAGGGAGTTGGTGTCCACAGTCGTCCTTCCCTCAGTCTCGCGGCAGCCGCCTTGCTGCTACAGTACAGATCCGGCGAAATGAAACTTAGCATGGTTTCCATTGTTGCTGTACTACAAAGTACCTGTCGGGAGGCATAAAGAAACTTTTCATCAAACCGCAGAATTGTTGCGTTATTCTATAGGTATTGGCATATGAAATACCATTTCTCTATTTTTCTCATAGCGTACTATCCGAAGAATCCTCGGGGAATACTTCTATGATGTTCTTAACGATCTAGCTGAACTCGACATCCAGAAGATAAGAAATTTCATCTCTGGGACGAAATGGTTCAAACCTTAGGGTTAACACCGCTACGGTTGCCCACCTTCGTTGTAGTTATGCCACATTTTCTGGTTCCCTGGTGCCGGTAAGCCGGTTATTCTTCGTTGTGGTATCGCAATGGGCCAATCTGGCCTAAGTGTAACCCTGCCTGAGCAGGGACAGCCACCTAACCTAACCTATCTGTATTCCTTCTTCGTCTTTCTGAGAAGGTGGAGTTTTTGTTTTATAGCATATATGTACATATGTATGTACATATCTACCCTTTGTTTTGCTGCAAGATTTTGTTAGATAACGTGGCTATCCATCGAAGTGGATGAATACCTCCTACATCCTTGTAAAAACTCTTTTGCAAATCATCTCCATTTTATTTCAATGTCTTATTAAATCTCTTCCAAGTTTTGGGAACTCCAACCAGGTTACTGTTATGCTTGTTTTGCAGCACATGCAAGAGATAATTAGATAAAAAAAAAATTCCCACACAACTTGTTGTTTCATGGACGATTTAGCTCTTGGCCATATGCTATTAATTAGCAAAGAAAAGTTAATATTGACTAACTGAATTATAACCATAAATAACTAACGAAATTATTATTGGAAGTTTCCATAACTACTGCTGGTTGGAAAAGTTTTTTTTTTTTCCTCCATCTTGTCGAGCTGTCTAAGTTTATTTTTCCTAAATATTTCACATTATGAAAATTAAATCTATTATTCATATCATCTTTCAAAAGAAAGTTGTGTGGTCACATAATCGACTTTGTCGATGTGGTTATGTGATCCTTTTTTTCGTAGACTTAAATAGGAGAAATATTCCACTAAAGGGTTTTGTTTCGATTTGGAAAATTCCATGATGCGACTTCATTTTCATTAATGGTAACGCCTTCAAACACAGATAAAACGAAATCGATATTCGCCTAGAAATCGATATCTTTACAGAAAAAAATGTGCAAAATACGTTTCAGTTTAAAAAAACATGAAATAATGAAATTTTAAGTTAAATATTGTTTTTCATTGTAAAACAATATGTTGATGCATATCCTGTTACATTCTAACAAAACCAAGGTTGGGTTATGGGTGCCCTTGTTGACAGGATTGTTAATGGCTCACTGGCCGCATAGAATTCATTGTGCCCGATTTGTCCAAAAACCATGAACACCTGAAATCAACCGCTATTTAAACCACCCAGATAAATTAATTAATCTTAGGAGATTGCTAAGCTCAATGTTTCGCAGGTCCTCTCACTTTAAAAAGAAACTATTGCCAAAAGCTCTGTTTCTCTTACAGGTTAGTGCGGGACAATCACGTAGTGGCGAATATTTAGATTCGATTTCTTCCTTATCAGCTTCTACAGTAGTCTTTGTATGGAAGACCTTAAGCTGCTGTACAATTACCTACCGAGCAATGCTGGTTAAGTTAGAGCTGGCTGTGGCGCATGTAAAGGGTTTTCCAATAGGGACGGGTAGATGTTAAAATTGAATAAAACAGTTTGTGTGTGAGATATCGACGACATTATGCCTGGAATATGACATCGTTCGAATGGCCGCCCATCCGAGAGGTCAAATTATGGATGACTCTGGCGCATAGATCAGGCTGAATTGGAGGGACGGCACAGGTTATGTTGGCTTTGAGGGCACTGGTCGCTTGCGGCTTATTGGCATAGACCTGCGACTTAAGGAAACCACACAAGAAAAAATCTTACGGGGTCAAATCGCACGATCTCGGTGTCCAGTTCACCTCGCCTCTGCGCAAGATAACCATGCCCTCCAATCGTTCGTGCAGAACGTCCATTGTGGCATTAGCTGTGTGGCACATAGCACCGTCCTGTTGGAACCACATGTCGTTCACATGCACATCATCCAATTTAGGCAAAAAAAAAAATTGTCATCATTGATCGGTAGCGCTCTCCGTTGATGGTGATGGCAATTCCATCGTCGTTTTCGAAGAAGTACGGACCGATTATGCCGCCGGCCCACGATCGACACCAAACAGTGGCTTTCTGCGGATGCATTGCCACTTAGTGGACCTCGTGTGGATTGGCATGGTCCTAAATCTGGCAATTTTGCCGTCAAAACTTTACTGGTCCCTATTAGAAAACCCTAATTGTTGCGAGCGTCTGTAAGCTTTTTCGACGGACTCTTTCTAGCCATTACATCTGTAATCATATCCGCAGCTTGTTTTATTGCAACAACTTAAGCCTGAAAGACAATGCATCCATCGTTTAGTCTAAGAGGCGATTTTTATATCGAAACTCACAGAAGACGTCAGCTCCTGTACCAACATCAATTTTTGATCTGTCAATGTAGATAGTCAGCTGATGTTTAATGCAAATTGAACCCTCTTACCACTCCTCTCTGGTAAGAATCTTGGTAGAGAATCTCCGATTATATTCTAAGAATAGAATGATGTAAGTAGTCCGTTTTCTTGTGGAGTTTCAAGACATCGTTTCGTATCGGAATAGAGGCATGCTCATACGAACTCGTTGTCCAGAGGCCAGCTTCCGTAAGTCTTAATACAGTTATGGCTCCCGAACTTGTGCAGCCCTTGGCATTAGTGTGATTTATTTTACCAGATTTTGGTATGAAATTCATTTTCTTTTTACGGCAGGAAGCTGGAACAAGACACCGTGTATAGATGTACTTAAACCATGATTGCTCTGACCTGCAAGAGCGTTATGGGATATATGTCAGCAATTCCGAGTGCTTTATAAGGGTCAAATGAGTTGATTGCCGAAGTGGCTTTCTGATCGTCAACTATCTTGTCCATTGTATCTATTTCTTTTCTTTCTTCTATACTAGTAGCGATCGGACATGATGTCCCTATATCTTTACAGTCAGGGAAGTGAGAGTCTTCAGCGTATTCTCATAAGAGTCTGTCCAGCTGTCACAACAGTTCTTAGTAGAAGACACCTGTTCCTCAGATGTGCCGCTTCTGTAGTAGATTCTATAGAGCCACAAAAGTTTCTCCAGGAGTTCTTTGTGGCCAATCTTATTTGTTTCTTGAGCAATTTTACGTTCTCGCGGGGTGTTGACCATTCAATGGTTCCGTCTTTAACTAGGATCCAACTATGCCTTAAAGTTCTGTTATTTTCTGTTACTTTTGCATTCCATCACGGCTGATTGTTTCTTCCGTTTGTACGTCTGACAAGGCAGAACCTCTTAAAGGAGCGATGTCTGTAGTGGAATCGGAGACTTCGCTAGGACATGGTCCCCCAGTGATTTTCCCAATTCTTCATTGAATCTTTTCTAGTCATCAATCTTTCCATTGGTTTTGAAAGGCCGAACGTTATATTGTTTTCGTTGTAGAAAAGGAAAATACTTGGTCTTGCACTTGGAAAGAAAGGAGAGCCCAGAAACTTGAAGGTAGTGTCTAAGAATTGGACACTCGAAGATAGTTTTAGTCAAAGTCTTACTTGTATTCGATTTAACCCAGCAGTGTCCAAAGTTTGATGGACTCTGACTAATGAATTCCCAGTTCCATCAGGCTTTTAAAATAAAACATTGGGTCTTCAGTCCTGTGTATAATTCGTGCTAAACTGACACTGAAATATTGGTTCCAGACTTACTAGATTTCTTATCTTATGCTCTTTCGCTGTTCTTTTAAATTCCAAATAGGAAGTGGAGGATGCCTTTGTCGTCAGTATGTGACATTTCGCCCAAGTTATCGAAGTGGTAGGTTAATAAATAGAGTTTCCTTCTTTGCGATAGGGCTGGACAGGTACAGACGAAGGAGGGAATCGTTGCTTCTTCCTCTTGGTCGCTGCAACTTCTGCGAAAATCTTTTGAGGAAACGCCCATCGCTCTGGCATGAAGGCCAATGGGACAGTGCTCGGTAAGAACACCGATTACGGTGCTGATTAATGATCTTTTAAGCACGATCAGACTTTATTAGATCGAGTGTGGTTTAGCATGGTCCAAATCTCTATGGAAGTACGGCATGACCTTTAATTTGTTTTGCTTATCGCATGAAATACTCAGATTCTGCGGCCCTGGTAGGATCAAACAATTCAGGAGTGGCCAATGCACGTGAATGCCAATCTCTGCACTTTTACCAATACTTTACGGTGTAAGGCTTTGTCTAAGGCCGTACTTCAAACGACAACGGACACATAAAGCCAGTGTATGGTACGAGATTGCAGATCCAACATATTTTCTAGCTAAAAATTAAACTAAGGAAAGGCCAACTCTGAAGTTTTCCCTTAAGAGATGGTTGTTGTGAATTGGATAGCGAAGACCCTCTGAGAATCCAAACCCAATTTGACCTTTTTTAACTTTCGAAAGTGTTTTTAGATTTTATTTCTTCCCGATCATTTATTTAAACCCATTTGTCATACTTTTCCTTCAATTTTTTGTCGGTGGTTTCCCCTTTTCCTAAGTTCATGCCTTATCAACTTTGTCAACAATTTTTTTTTAACATGATAAAGCATCTCTGGTGACCTTTGCTGCTGGTTGGGACTGCATTTCTTGATCAACAAATGTTCCAGCGGTCTCTTTCGACTTCTGCTCGCAGTGACTGAGAACATCTGCATTCTGACCTTGGTTGAAACTATTTGAATTTAAACGCTCTAATTAGACTGTCATATCGACTGATGACATTTAATCGATTCTCTATTCTTCAAACTGTCTTGACACATTTTATTAATTTTTGGTGGACTTGCAACCATCTGCCTAACTTTACTCTGAAATGTCCTCCAATAGTTGGGACTGCTTCCGGAGACGTTTTATTGACAAATTTTTCGGATTATGTTCGAAGAATTGAATCTGTCATAAATTCGTGACTGATAGACTTACTGATTCATGATTTCTTTATCCTTTTTCCTTCGAAACTGTTGGGAGTCATAGAAAAATGTGTCATTATCACTTCGCTGACTGGCCAGGTTGCCTGTGTTTCACACTTCCTCATAGAATCGATCTCCGAGTGGGTGCTTCAAATCGGTCGCACTTGAACTCATGCCATTCCGCTTTCACTTTTTCTACCGCTATCTCTGGAAATAGGAAATTATAAACTGTGTCTACGAAGAGTTATTGTTTAACGACGAAATCGACTACAAATTTATTTTTTCTGGCACAGTTTTGCTGCCAGTAGTCCTTTTGACCATACATTCGACCGTGACACGAGTCATTTAGGAAAATGTATGTCTTCTCAAACTCGAGTATTGGTCAGTTTTTTTTTTTTATATTCTAAATCAATAATCCCCTTGTATTTCCACTTGACCCACATACTATTGAAAAGAAACCCCTCAGCAGTCCTCATAAAGTAGTTCGTATCTATTGAGTTTCATTGGGTAATTCAACACTTTGGGAGTGTATCTATACGACGACCGGAAAGCGATACGATAATTTTTCAATAATTCGAGTGCCCAACTTAAAACTGTAAACAGTAACGAATTTGAATTTGAATTGAGCAAATACCAATTATGTGCTGATGGGTGGTGATCAAATAGAAATTACATAAAGTTCGCATTAAATTACCAAGGACATTTGCTGGTGGTATGTCTATGTCACACACGCAACGTTTGCATTTCCAAAAAAAAAATCTTCCATTGCCACAAGTCAAGTTCTGAAAAGTCAATACTGGATATACAGATGTATCCAAGCGCGGGATAAAAGCTTCCATCACCTCAACTCAAAGTCAAATAAATCGACATGTGCAGATACTTACTCTTGTCTCGCTAAACGGATCTATAGAGACAAAAGAAAAAGTCCGACTTTCAAGAGCCAAATCTGGAGATGTTGCAAAAAAAAAAAAAAAAAAATTTGCACAGATAGACGAAGTAGTAGTAGTTTCGACAGACTTACAGACAAATCGTCAAACAGCGAATTTTGCAAACGTTTTTATAGCTCGAGCGCGTGTTCAGTTTTCTTTTCACACCAGTTTCGTAAATTTAATTTTTTTTTTCTTTCTTGGATTTCTTTCACTTTGCCTCCACTGTGGAGTGTTGTTCTTTTGTCGTTATGGTCTAATTTTTGCACGTTTACGAGTTGGGTTGGATGACTCACAGGCTTATTGCACGCTTTAACCGACAGTTTGATTTTTTTTTTATTTTTATTTATTTATTTATATTTTATTTTGCGAATTTTTGATTGCTAGCTGGGGCTATGTGCAAAATTGTGATGTATAGGCTAGCGCAACAACCTTTTCGGCGAATCTGTTTTAGCAATCGTTTTCTCTTAACTGTTTTTTATTTTTTTTCGTTGGTATGTGTGAGTGTGTTTCGTGTGCTCTTTGGTTTTGGGATTCTGACGAAATTGTGTGTTATTGACCGGTTAACTCTTGAGTGCGGCACCAGTCGCCGCAGTTAATTATTGTTTTGGGGGGCGGATTAAGAATTGCGGAAGTACCACCTAAACGCTGTTGGAGCTTTTGATTGTTTACGTAAAAGTTATTAATGTGACGATATTTAGATTGTGGTTATATTTTTAAAGGATGTATGGTTTACTCAAGGACGAGGATGTAATGGGATCTGATCTTGTGGTCTTCTGAAAATACTTCACTCAATTCCAAGTACGAACATGTTCTGCACTTTCTCCTACATTATGGCCAGGAAGTACAGTTTCGGAAGGTAGTTTGAGGTAGAAATATTAGACCCTGTCGACTGGTCTAATGGAGAAACCCCTGTAAGACCCAGGATGTTTGGTTTGGTTTACTGACAGATCAAAAATGGCTTCCGGAGAATGTGCTGATACCTTTGGATCTAACACTAAAATCTCGATAACAATGAGGATGTGCTCCAACGTGTTCCAGGCTGAAATTCATGCTTTTGAGATCTGCGCCAGGGTAAACTTCGATAGAAGTACTAGGGCCGCAAAAATACATATCTATTCTGATAGTTTGACATCTCATTTCGTGAAATCGATGCCATTCAAGAACTGCTATGATACTCTACTTAGCTTGGTTGGGTGCCCGGCCACCAGGCTACTTTAGGCAATAAATCTTCGGATGACCTGGCTATGGTGGGTTCGTTCGACTTACGCGCTCTTGCGACCGGAAACCTTCTGGGGCCTTAATTGGGCTACCGCCAACTTTGTTAAAGAACTCGAACACCAACTTCGCCTAGACCATTGGGAAAATGTCTCAGGGCTTAGGCAATCCAAGAGACTTATCAAGCCCTTATCCTTTAAGGAAATTCTAAACATTGACAGGAACAATGTCCGGCATTATACTGGCTACGCAGACGGATCTTTCGTAGGGATTTCTGTTCGTTAGCGGATTTTAGAAACTCGGTTACTAATGACATGCTCACCTTCAGTAGGAAGGTAGTAGACCTATTAGGCGAAGAAGACCGGAGACATAATATATCTTACTAGGTCGCTGCGCCAACCGTAAGGTCAGGTTCTATAAAAAAGGAGGTTATTGTATATCCATGGATGGAAGGGGAAGCTGGTTTAGAGCTTAAGTTTCAGATGCCATTCGTCAAAACAAGTCGATAAGATGTCTAGGAAAACCACAATTCTAGCTTCGATGATAGCAAGCGTGACTTTTGATAAAATGTATTATAACTATCAGCCAGTAGCCGAAAATCCTTTGCTACTTACATACTTACTTAACGGACTCGCGTCCCGTGGAGGTCCTCTGCCTGACACACGGCAGCCTTCCATCATCTGTACGCAATCTCCAGTTCTCTAGATTAAGCGCTCTGGCTTCCGCGAAAGTTTGGTCTTTTAAACAGAGGGCTGTTATTCGAAGATCCTTTCTTGACAGGAGCATTATTGCCCATTCGCTCGTAGTGGCCGAGCCAGTGTAATCGACGTGTTTTGGTTATTCGGACTACACTCACATCTGGGTGCAGCTCATAGAGTTCGCGGTGGTATCTTCCGTTCCACTCCCCCTTCTCACATACAGGACCGAATATCCGACGAAGGAATTTTCTCTCGAAAGTGTCCAATATCTGTCCAGCACTTGGCACCATTGCGTCGAGTTAGGAGCTTTGAACCCATTTGTTTTGCCAAACCGAAGTAGAAGCTGTTTCCTAGGGTCGGCCTTCGCAGGATATCCACTAAGGTGTTATTCGTGGATTGAGGCCTTGGCTCATCCCGAGCTGTCGCGCCAGCTATTTATTTAAGTGACGTTTTGTCCTAGGCTGTGGACAGAAACTTCTTTGTCTCCATTCACATTCACTTCACCGCGAAAGCCTCTATGACGGCACGTTGGGTGCCATCAGTGATGACGAAGTCGTTTGCATAACCCAACAGTTGGAAAGAAAAAAATAGTATCTTCCGTGTTAACATTTGCCCTATCTGTTCTAGCGCGAGGTTGAAGGAATCACATGATATATAGTGCACCGAAATGCGGTTGAAAGGGTTAAGAAGAGCTGTTCCTAAACTGCACTTCACACTGCTTTTTTTTTTTCAGCTTTACGCGGCCCAGATTGATCCCGAAGTCAGCCATCGCCCTGCAGAGGTCAAGACGATGAATCCCAGCATATGCGGCTTTAAAATCGATAAAAAAAAATTATGCGTTTCGACTTGAAATTCGTTGGTCTTCTCTAGGATTGACCTTATTGTAAAGATTTGGTGCAAAGTTGATCTGTCTGGGCGGAAGAAACACTGTACGTGCGGTTTAGTGTGCTGCAGTAGTTTTTCAGACGTTCACGCAGAATGTTGATTAGGATGCGACTCTTTTTTTTATCGTCTTTTTGGATGAGTAAATTTCCATGGTTCTACTGTAGATGAATAAACAAAACGACCGTGTTTTGTTCAAAAGGAAGAAATGACTTAAAGTTAGATAGCTATTTACTTTACTTAGTTCCTGTCAAACCTCAAAGGGCATAGGGCGTCAACCACGCCTGCTTGGCATGGTATTCGTGGATTCCACTGCATGGCGATATATCTGCCAGCTCACTCAAAGACATCTCTGGATTCATCTCGAATTCAGGCAACATGAGCGAGCTCTAATTGGAGGAAATCACAATAGGCCCATCGGTGGCCGCAATTGTAAGGAGACTCGGTTCCACCTCTACCTACAATCTACAATTTCTCTCAAAACAATCGAAAGCGACGTCATCGACTTCTGACAAAGTCCAAAACTCTGCGCCATAGAGCCGGAGATGATAAGGTTCTTGCATGGAGTTACTTTGCCTTGAAATGTCAATATCATTGGTGTGTGCAAGTTATTACACGAACTTTTGAATGATCGTGCCTCTGGTATTGGCTTAGGAGTTTTGTGCCCATTTTTTCGAGAAAGATGTTAAAGAAATCCCATGACAGCTTGTCGCCTTGTGTAAATCCGTTTTTGATATCAAGGGTATGTGGGTGAGTTTTTTACCAGCCTCGATGCAACGTGCATTTTCTCTTGTTTCCCTTGTCATCCTGCAAGTTTGACAGCGATGCCAAGACTAGATACTGCTCGTCCCCATTAATACCGTGATAGGTGGCCTTAAACACCATATTTCGTTTAAATTATCCTGTCACTTACAGGTACGTCGGTCATTTAATATGGTACCGAGCGTGAACAAGACGATGTTATTTTCGAAAAAAAAGGGGAGAGACTGATAGATAGAATGCGTAGGTCTTCCGCTAAACCGCGACTATCGGGTCTGTTGATAATATTTTTGTACTCTGGCGACCCTTTTAGTGTTCCCAATGGATTTACAGAGTCTTTTTCTATTAAGCTTAGTCTCGCTGTATTATGGAGCTTTCTCAAGTCTGTACAGCTTTTTTAAATTCGTTAATTTACCATGTGGTCAGGGTGGTTTGATAGACCACCTATCTAGAATCCAAGGTTGGACCAGTAGACCCCCGTGAACGCTCAGTCATTGGACTGGGCACTTCCCCCATAACCTAACCTAGCCTTATCATGCGGTCACCATGGTTTAGTGCCTGGTTCGTTAGACAACTGTGCGAGCTTCGTAGGTTCGTGCCCTAGCAATATTCTTCGAACAATTTTTGTGAACCACTTTTCGTTGGAGAATGACAAGCCTTCAAAGGAATAATTTGTCAAGAAGAAGCTTCTCAATTCACCATTCGGAGTCTGTTATTTTTTTGTAGGTCCCTGCCGTTCGTACGAAGACGTCAGACCTTGGTTTATCCCGGGCTGTCGCTCGAGCTATTATTATTTATTTTTGGTCCATTGAGTGATCACGATTGCGAGATATGGGAAAGAATTTCTGTTGGACAGCGGAGTCAATCATTAGGTTGTGCTATTCGCCCCAAATAAAGGGAAAATTTCCCACGCTCACCGACTGAGCTATAGTCTGTCGATCGTGTTTCTTGATCGACCGTCAGTCCCTTATCATTGCCATAAAACGGCATGGACGTGGTATGTTGAGCACACAAATCACATTTTCGCAGTCATGCTGAATCTCTTGACTGGGTTCACAAAACTGACAACCGCCTTTAACAGTAGCGTGAAAGCTTTTGCATGTTCCTATCCCAACTACGAGCGTAATAGAAAATTCAAGAGATCGATTCTTGAACCACCTAACACCCGTCAGGTGTTTTTTTTTTTCTCCTATTTATTCGTATTCGTCTAAATCCTATTGGTGAAGCGTCTAAACAGCTGAAGTAAACAATCATAGTCGGGTCAAAATATACCTCCCCACTCCCCATTCTATGAATACACTTGTATTCGAGGTTTGATCGATACAATTTGACTTAGCCTTGAGTAGGAAACACAACACAAATTATGGATTATTATGAAAACGTTGTTCCCAATTGGACATGTGTGGGAATGCAAGCTAATCGTTGGAAAGCGCCCCGTCTCTCGAATTATAAGTGTCACCCATGACGCATTTTAAAAAAGTTGGCAGTTATGCCTATTTGTCCTCAATTGCTTCGCAAAAATAAATACGTCGCAAAAAATCACGACCACTGGCAAAAAAAGAAGAAAAATTCAGGTCAAGGTCGTTGGCGGCACCCAGGTACCTACATCCGTCGTTTGTCTACAAATAATCGTAACCAGGTAATCCAGATATCACTGTCAAAAGTAAATTCGACAGGCATTTACCACGACTGATCTTAGTGCTCATACCGGCGCGACACGGTCGTCTATAGCATGTAGCGTGCAGCACACCCCTAAAGAGAAATCAATATCCGTCCGCCCCCACCCACCCTCAAGATGTCGTTCCGTTGAACAATTCATTCATTCGCGTGCCAAAGATGTTTTGTTTTGTTTTTTCGGTTTTCAATCTCGAAAATGTAAAATTGAACTCTTCATAGATTTCTTTGTACAAGTTGAGGCCCAAGCACGACGCGGCGCTTATTTGTAAGAGGCGGATACAGAGTAGAAGAGAGATATCCCTAGCTACGTTGTAAGTAAAATTAAACTCTTATCAAGATTTGTTTTTTTTTTTATTTGTTTTTTTTTTTTACAAAAATAAACAAGAGTCGAGTCTGGCATACACAAGTGTGGTGTATCTGAGAACTTTTAGCGTTTTGTCGTAATGCTCCATTTTGCAGTATAAAATCACAAAAAACAAACCATATTCAGTCTTTAGTTCGATGAATAATAATAACAAATGCCTCGACGTCGTAAACAAACGATTAAGTGCAAGAGGCTTGCTTGATTCTCATTGTGAAAAGTTTTCGCTGCTAGTTTCTTGTTGTTGTACACGGTGTGATGCGCAATATAAATATAAGTACGGCAAGGGGTTATAAATAGAAAAATACACATGTACGTATTGTCAATGGCTAGTGATACTCAAGTGTCAACGGGTGTGTTTTGCGCTAAGCCACAGTATTTCAGATGCGCGTAGTAAATCTTTCCAGACTCGTGATGAGAGCACATTTCGCATTTGATGGATGCATACGCATTTGTGCTGTTTTCACGATTGGTATCAGTAAAAGTTATTTTTTTCCTGGTGCTGCCTTCAGAGTGCTTATTTTTATGAACTTTGATCGTCTTCTTGATGGACCATTGAATTGATGGAAGTTTGTTTAAGATTTTTCTTATATGATACCGGAAACGTTGGGGAGTGACTAAGTGCTTGGATTTGATGACATCTCTTTCGAAAGTATACTTGACCGATGATTTTTCGAAAGAGAATTCGGAGGAGTATACTTGCTTAGGTTAGGTTGATGGGTTGGCGAGTGGAGAGAGACCCCTGCGCCATACTTAGGTCAGTAGAGACCCATTGTGATGCCCTTGCATGGGTAGAGCCCTCATTAACTTTAAACGTCTCTGCAGCCCCGACAAAGCTCGTCCTCACTTAGTCTTAGCTGTTTCATGTGGTAGCGCAGAGTATTATGAGCTGTAATTACTCCTACAAGGATGAGAGTATTTGCTCTGGCACCGTCAAGGCATAGTTTTCTACTTATTTTACAGGAATCACAATCTTCCATTCACTTCCGCTAGAATCCTGACTCATGCTTCATGTTTAAGTTTACATGCCGGGACTTTTACTGACTGGTCAGCCTGTGTTCTAGGTCTAGCGCAGATCCTTTCCTTGCCAATTCACTAGCTTTCTCATTCCCTGGTATGCCCCCATGGCTAGGAACCCAGCATAGTTTTACCTCATGCTATGTGCCAAGAGCTCTTCCCGACAGCACGTCACAAGGTTCGATTTTATTTCAATAGTAAGAATCGCTTTTAGCACTGCCTGGCTGTCGATGAAAAAGGTGGAATTACCTTCATCGCAGTCTCACGGGCAGCAATTGTCACTGCTATGACATCCGCCTGGAAAAGGCTGCTATGGGCGGCAGTCTAACTGATTTAAAGAGTATAAGTTTGTCTGAAAATATACCTGCACCCACACCAATGTGTGTTTTGGACCCATCGGTAAAGATGGCTTTGGTTTGCGTGATTGGTGTTGTTTCCCTTGTCCATTTCTCTCCGCTTGAGAATGAGCAATAGAATGGTCTTTTGAAATCTATGTAGGGTACCGTATAATTAGTGGTTGCTACATTGCCCATGTAGTTACTTAGGATCTGGGCATGCCCCGTCGTGTTTGACTTCCCGCCATTCATTTGGCTGATTCTCAGGGCATTTCTGGCCACAGATTCCTACTTATATAAGCAGGTCTAGTGACAGCGGGTTGAGAATAGCCTCTAGTCCTGCTTTTAGTCCTGATGGCGGGATGAATCAGGACTTCAACCATAAAGTCTCTAAAGTATCGCTTTGTTGGTAACGTTCTACTTGCACGCGCCACTAAAGATGAGGTCGCTCTTGTTTAGATCCATAGTTTCTCAGGGTTTAATTCGAAGACTCCTTGGTATGGAACATCAATATCCGTCCTGCTCTAAGAATAAGGGTGTTTACTCTTTCAGCTTCTTCAGTATACAGCAACAGTGTCTCGCTTAGCTTCTCTTTGAATCTGTTCGATAGAGTCTTGCCTCCTAAGCCCCTAGTAATTTTGATTGACGAGTGTTAATTTACGCTGATGTCGACAGAATTGATAGCAAAGACTAGGTCGACAACATCCTCCCTACTTCAAAGGTATAGTTGTCCACTTGTCTACTCTGACTAAGCCTTTGGCGTTGTGGTTTTGTTCTCGTAGACCCCATGATGGCAGTTTGATTTATTCTCGTTATCAACCAGATCCACTTTATCAGCTTCTGGTTTGGTGTTCCTTAAGGCACCAGTGACTGCTCGCTTTGCTCTACCTATGATGTCAATGTCAGTCATCGTGTTGAAGTAGGCGTAGTGACTTGTGACATATAATGCCTGGTGCGTTGACTGGCACTTTCGCACCTTTTTCTTGAGTACGAAGTTCAAGAAACTGCGTGACATTTGCTAGCTCTGCCTAGAACATCTAGTGGTATTGAAAGTCTCGGTGGTGTCTTTTCTGATTTTTCATTGTCGACATAGCCCAAAATAGCTCATCTCTATTCACATTATCCTATGCGGCCTTCATAATAATACACAGGTTGTGGGTATCCATCTGGAATTCTTGGGTTTTCTCCAGAACTTAAGATTTGGTTTCGGTTTCAGGTGCTTCAGCATGACACCAGATAGTATTTTTAGGAGATTAGGAAAGAGGCGCAAGTAAGGCGGTCTCTTTTTTAATGGAACAGGCAAATGGTGGCTAAGATTTCAGACATCGGACATACTTTCTCCGGACCATATCCTACAAATGAGTTGGTGCCTGAATCCTATCAAGTCTTCTTGTGCAGGGTTAAATAGCTCAACTCCTAGGACATCTGGGACTTTATATGATTTAAGTTTCAGTGGCTGTTTCAACTTCGTTCCGGTCCGGTGGTTGTAGAGATTGATCGTCCTTCAGGCTAGGACTGTCTGACAGCATGATTTTGGCTTTATGTATATAGCATCAACTGCTTCACCTCCATGGTATTTCTTTTTTATCCTTGAAGGCTTCGATTTGAGTGGCGAAAACTTGGGGTGTAATTTTCTTCGAAAAAGTAGGATACCACTGGTCGATTCCTAGATTTCTAAAGTTATGCATCCTTTTATACAAATCTCGGCTCTCTTTTCTGTCGCAACATCATCAGAGAACGTGCTTTTCATGTCTCCTGCTCCTAGAGTGAATTAACGATTCTTGTCCTTTTTTGCGGCGCTGCTTTTTTGGCAGACATTTTTTTCTGCGTTTGTCTGTGCCGAGGTAAAACCTAGCACATCGGACGTGGAGTTCTTGGTGATTTGCTATCAGTGCTGCCTCTGGTCTTCCGCACTTGTTGCCTCTGATAAAATTCTTTTGCGGTCGATTAAGCTTCCTTAGGTTGTATCGTGCAGGCTATCTCTTCCCATATTCGAAATGCCGAAATGAGATGTCTTCGTTGTATTACTGGGGTGACTCGCCGAGATCGAGTTAGGAACACCTGAGTACGCAAGGCACTCAATATCGAGCGGCTACTTCTTCGAACGAAGAGGTCCATGCTTCGATGATTTGGGCACGTCAAACGCATGTCCCCAACTCGGTTTCCTAGACTTGCCATCAGGTAGGCGTCCACTGGGAAGGCCTAGGACGAGATGGCTGGACCAAGTCCGAAATCTCATCTTTACCCGTATGGGGTTAGCCCCTGATGATTTAGAGTCGATGGTGGCAGATCGGGAAACGTGGAGAGTCGACTTAAGCTCCTTAAACCCGCGAACCTCATAGTGGATAAGCGGGCCATTGGAAAATGATGATGATGATTAACTTCATACTTCGGGCATCGCTTGTATACTTTCTCGAAGAGTTCGTAGAAATCATCTTTAGTGGCATCCCCTTTCGGAAACTCGAGACTTTTTGCCTAAGTCTACCGCTAAGAGTAAAATAGAATCCTTCACCCTGAGGGTCGTATTATTTTTACCATTTTTTCTTTCGTGACTTTCCAAGTGAAAGTCTTTAACCGCTTCTTCGTGGGCGCTCTATGCTAAGTCGCCCATTTCCTCAGAAGATACGCCAGGTCACGCTAATAGTGCGTTGCATAGCTCACTGCGTCTGTCGGTTTTTCCAAAGGAACGTAAAAGTGATTATGGGTTTTCCGCTAAATTAATAGTAGAATCGAATATGTATTTTCTAGTAAGCGTTACTGAAGGTAATTAAGCGCAGTATCTTGTAAGAACACTGACAACACGATAGTGGGAATTTAATTTAACCATAAGGGCTGTCAGTTTTAAACCCTTGGGTTATGCTCGATTTTAAAGTCGATGAACTCTCTTTAATAAGCCCCACAACCTAATGACGCGGGGATGCCGGCGGATTTTTTTAAACTCTTTCCTTTTGCAATCTTTTCATCTCGTCACTAATTACCATGATAACCAAAATAATGCATCACATGGGACGTGCGATAATGTCAACATTATAAATCAGCAGTTGGAGAAAGTGCCTTCTGAGACAAAAAAAAAAAACCGACTACTGTATGTTTTTCAGCTCCATCATGATTTTATAATCGACAAGCAGGGTATCGCGTTGCCAAAATTGAGATGCTACCTTGGAGTTTCCCCTGTGTGTGCGGTATCACAAGGATTTTCGTTGGAAGTATATACAATAATTTTCTTCTTACGACCACGTTGTTTAATACATGATAAAAAAAAGTGTAATAAAGGAAAATCTCATTTGAAACTTATGCATGTATGTACATACATCATCCTTAGAATGTTGAGTGTGCTCTCTATTCATGTAATGCACCACGGATACAAAAATTGTATAAAATACCCTCAAACCATTACGCCGTGTCTGCCTACACTTGATTTTTTTTTTTATTAAACAATTGGTTGCACCGACGAACCGACGATGTCGATTTCGGTGGAAAACTCTAAATAATTTACAACGACGCAGTCAGACATGATATCGGTGAACTTTTATTGCACCTCTGTGGGAGGATTTTTTTAAGTGTGGCCACCGTAAGAAAAAGGAAAGTAAATAAATTGGTAGAGTGTACGAGAGTATAAGTACATATCCTTATCTTCATTTGCTGGCTTTTGTTTTTTTTTATTACTGCGCCGGTGATGGCTGACTTCTGGTGGTTTAATATTTTGTTGTTGCTCTTGAATCTCGACAACCATCCAGTTAGAGAAAATTATTATATCCACACTGTCGACCATAAGTTTGGAATCACCATATACATTTTAGATTTGTCATATTTTTTCTATGCTGTTTTTTTTAAGCAAGGTTAAGTTGGGTAAACATCTCACGATCTTTACGTCACACTCAGGTTAGTTTGGGGGGGAGGTACTCCTTGCTCGTCGAGCAATCTCCTATAGCCCTAGAAATACGAACCACATATAAGCATAAATGAACGCACAGATGTTCTTGATAGGTTCGTCTCTTATTTCTAGAAGAATTGTCCTTCAAAGGATTTATCTCCGAGTTAGCAGAGGCTTCGGCAGTGGCAGACAAAGTGGATTGTGTCTTCATTAACATGATTCCAAACTTATGGCTGGAAGTGTACATATGAGCACTTTCATAGGGCATGCTGGTTGTGTGATAAAATCTAGAACATATAGCATTTACTCATGGCGCTAAATCCGGGGTGTATCTGGGTCTCAACCAGCAAGTGTCTCCAGCCACTTGCCTCCAGTTTCGCACGCTAAGTTGGTTGAGTTCCCTTCGAAATTTAAGGGCACTGTTGAGTTGCGACACCTCCTGAGCAGATTCGAAAATTTTCCAGACCGGAGCACTGGTCTTTATCGGCTCTGCGTGTCCCAGTCATCTTAGTCTTAGTTTAACCTCACTAGAGACCTCACACTTTCTTCACCATTCTTCAAGCCATGCCTCTGCGCTATAGAACACCACTGTTGACAATAAAGGCTTAAGTTGTTCAAAAACCGATTTTATTACTCAATTGCCTTCTTATCCCAAACAGCGATTGGCAAGAGTTACTGGTATCATTGTCTGATATTAAGGCAGAGCTCAGGTAGAAAAAGTCCCTACCTACCTCAAAGTTGCATCTGTCGATGGATCAGTTCTGCCTAAGACGTCGGCGTTAAGTGTTCTTCTTTCTTTGACAGCATGCACTTTGTTTTGCCCTCGTTGACTACAAAATCCATTTTGGCAGCGAATGAATTGCTGTCATCAATCTACTTTCTTCCGTTCATTTTAATATCGTCGGCGTATACGAGTAAATCCACAGAGATTTTAAAAAATTGTGCCTCTTGTGTTAGCGTGTGAGTTCTGCACAATTCTCTCAAGAACGATGCTAAAAGGAATCACATGACAGCGCGTCGCCTTGTCCAAATCCTTTTTTGGCATTAAAGATCTGTATTGACCTTAATGGAGCAGCGTACATTGTCTATCGTCGTCTTATACTAGACGTTGTCATAGCTGGTCTTAACGTAAATACGAGTAAAGAGAGGGTGTGTATCGGTTTGAACTTCTTGGGGTTTCTCCAGGATCTGTCAAAGTTGGCAAATTTAATCGGCTTTCTTGGCCTGATTTGGGTCAATTAGGTTGTTGATAAAAGATTTCAGCTGTTCAAATTAAGGGGTTTGGACCCAATCTCAAGAAAGGGATAGAAATCTCAGGAGTTTCCTAAAATCAGCAATATTAAGGTCCTCCAGCCCATGGAAGAAGTTACTACCAAGAGTACACAATCTTCTGGTGACCAGTGCGGGACATTCGCATAGCAGGTGTCGGACGGATTATATTTCCTCTTCGTCCCTGCAGCTTCTGCAATAGTCGTTGTAGGGCAATCCAAGACGCTCCGCATCCGGGGTTTCTTTTGGATCTGTTATGGGTCTTACTGGTCTTTTAGCTTGACGAAGCTCCTAGGTATTTTCCCAATATTTTCTTCCTCAGTGAGACCAGCAAGAGGGTCCATTGTGCCCATCTTCTAATTCTACTCCGGGCATCTATAAAGAGAAAGGGAGTCGCTGATTTAAAACCACCCAATTAAGGATATGAATCTCACTCCGCTCGATGTCACACAAGCCTTCCAGTTCCATGAAGAAGTAGCTGCCAAGAGTCCTTATTCTTAGAGGCGAGGGCAGGGCATTCACACAGTAGGTGTCGGACAGATTCGATTTCTTCCTTGTCTCTACAGCTTCTGCACCGTATCGGCCCTCGATATCCAGAGCCTTAACGGCTGCCTGACTGTCGATATAGACCGTGATTGTTCTTGCGGTGATACCATTCTCGCGGACAGTTTTCGAGGTCTCGATGATGACTGTGATTTCAACCTGAAAGACACTGCAGTCGTCGTAGTAGTGGTTTATTCTTAGGGCCTTGCAGGAGTCTCCGGTGCCTGGACCATCGGTGTAGAAAGCCTGTTCCGTGCTGCCGGCTGCTTAACTATCCTTGACTATGTGGATGGAGATACCTTCTGTTCCGGTATCAAGAATGAGATTTGTGCATCCTTGAATGGCATGGATCTGTTTCTGAAATACACTAGGACTTTGGTCCAAAGACACTTGTCATCATCAGCATTTCATCATTTCCCAATGGCCCGCTTATCCACTATGAGGGTCGCGGGTTTAAGGGGCTTAAGAGGACTCTTCACATCTCACGATCTTCCGCCAATCACTCTAAATCATCAGGGGCTATCCCCATACGAGAGGTGAGACTTGGTGTCACGGATTTCTTGGCACGTCTTGAAAGCCGAGTTCGGGGCATGCGTTTAATTTGTCCAAACCATCGAAGTATGGACCTCTCCGTTCGAGAAGTAGCCTCTCGACATTGAGTGGCTCGCGTACTCTGGTGTTCCTAACTCAACACTTGTGTGCCCCTCAAATGTGAAAGAAGTCAGACTGTTTCATTCAGATTTCGTATTGAAAACTGTTAGAACATGAGTTAGAAAAATTCTCATGCGCCCTGCCACCCGGTTAAGATGATGGATGGCTGCTATTCAAAGCAATCTACTTCAACTTTGGCAAACTCCTGAACCACTTGTTGCGTTTATGCTAAGAAAATTCTTTTCCACGACTGCTTTGAGTGGGTATAGGGTATTATAGTCAATGTTTGGGTGGATGATAGACGGCTCATTCGCTTCTCAGTTACTCATGACTCCACCTCGACTGCAACAGCACGAATTCTTAAAAAAAAACCTCGAGTTCTCTTCTCCAACGCACGACCAAATTCATTGAGAATTTCATCGACAAGTTGTTAGAATGTCTTGCAGGTGTAGTTTTAAGGTTATCTCTTCAAGTCTTAACTGGCAACACATGTCGAAACTTTCCAGTACAAGTGGACGATTTTTTTTTTAGATACGTTTCTGTTGCTGGTGGCTGGTTGTTTGTTTCTTTTATCTCAAAGAAAGAACGAGAACATCATAAGCAGCAATGTGATAACGTTCGAAAGTTAGAAAAGAATAAAAGAAGTATACACACCACACAGTATTTAATCGCACGCGTGTGCGCCTGATTAAAAAAAAAAAAAAAAAGGAAAAGAACACAAATTCGAAATTCCTAGAGAATAACACAATTTATGTGGCGTTTAGTGGCGTTGTTATGTCATTCATAACGCCACAAACATTCCCACCGCAAGCAACCATGACTGGGCCAGCATCGAGAAGATAGCTTCCACCGTTCGACGTCGTCGTTGTTTGATTTTTTATTTATTTTTTTTTTTTATTTCTGAAGTGGTTCTCTTCTGGATACTGCGCTGCGCTCTCCTAGAGATAATTTTTCATTCGCGGAAAATACTATGTACCTGAGCTATACATTGTCACGATTCTGCCACCCTGATCTTGTGTGTAACGTGTGACAATTTGTTTTCCCTTAATTATACGTTTTATTTATTTTTTTATTTTATTGTTTATTGTTTATTTTTCTTTATTGTGTCTGATGAAGGCAGAGTTAAGAGCCGGTGTCAGTGCAATTTGCAATCTGATTTGGACAGTAATTGCCATGCGGTAATGTAACTATTTAGTGAATTCCAAGTGGCTACTGAATTATCTTGTTTAATTGAATTAAAAAAAAAGTTCACCAGTTCAATTGGCTACTGACTGCTGGTGGAATATTTTTGCAATGAGAACACAGAGAGAGGGAGAGATACACCATGCACGAGTCACATTCCGGTGGGGGAGTGCTAGTGGCTTTTTTATTCAAGAGTCTCAGCGTTTGATTTGTGCAAATGTTCACAATGGTACCAGTATGGACCCCGTCATGTTAAAATTGAATAATAAATAATTTTTTTTTTTTCTGACTTCCTCTATTTAGAACGAATTTATCATTGAGATGGTATGTAAAACTAAATTGAAAGATAACGACTATAGTTGTGATGTTGATTTCTTCGTCATTGCAGTGAAAAATTTATTTGGTTTGACTTGGTTATAATTTAGTTTTAGCCTTGTGACTAATGGAGTGATACACTCTTATAAGAATGATAAATCTTTGATAAATTGTACAAAAACAAATTGTTTACATAGGTGCATCATAGATGCGCAACTGAAGCAGATTTGAGGTGAACTTTCCGCAGGGTTAGTCAGACATACAGACCAATCAAAGTGGAAAATGGGAGATCTATGCGAAATCCCACTCGATCTAAAAATTTGATTGGTGTTCTTACCGGCCATTGTCCCATTGTCCTTCTTTTCTCAAATGTTATCTGCAGTGACGAGGAGGAGGAAGAGGGGATCCTCCATTTCCTCTGCACTTGTCATGCCCTGCCCCAACGAAGATACAGGGGTGTTTTCGGACTTGGTCCAACCATCCCATGCTGGACCTGCCCAGGGGTCGCCTACCTAGTGGCACGGACTCTATGGCACGTCGTGGAAACCGAGTTGGGAATATGCGTTTAACGTGCCCAAACCATCGAAGCATGGACATGGTTTGAAGAAGTAACTGCTCGACATTGAGTGCCTCGTGTATTCTGATGTTCTTAACTCGATTTCGGCGAGTTACCCAATACAACGAAGAAATCTCATTCCAGCAGCTTGTATCCGCAATCTTATTCTTTCGATTATTACCCAAACCTCATAGGTGAGGGTCAGAACAAGCACTGAATTTAAGACCGACAGTTTAGCTTTGATGGCAAATTCAGCCCTCCTGATAACAGATTGACCAATCTGTCTCAAAATTCCTCCTGACCAATCCTCCTGACCAGCACATTTCACCACTCGTAAATAAGACCCCGAGATACTTCAACTTCTCCATCTGTTTCAATGGGACTCATGCAGAGTGTATTGAAACGGCATTTACAGGACGTTTACTCTAATTCTATCTTCAACACAGATGGCTACGAACCTTTCTAGTGCGCGCTGAAATTTGGTCTGGGTGGACGTAAGCATGACCAAGTCAACAGCGAAAAGCAGATGACATATCCTAAGTCTCCCAATTTGAAGCGCACCTCGTCATGGCTGCCCTGTAACATGCAATCAATATACATAATAAAAAGGAGAGGTGACAAAACACACTCCTCGCGAAGGCCAACGCGCACAGTGAAAGGTGCCGATTCAACCCCCTTCACCCGAACACACCTTACAGTTTGCGTATAGAGATCGAATGGTCCTCAGAAGAGAAGAGTTCACCTCTTTGTATGGTATGTACAAAATGGCGCAAAAGTTGTCACTCGATGTTCTTTGACTGTAATTATTTTTATGAATGGAAAGCTTTGGTTCTGATTTTGGATTATGTTTATTGCATTATGTATAGTGCAAATCGCCAAAACGAGAGATTAGGCGACCCGGAAATGCATCCTTCAAAATGTCCATTGTGGCGTGAGCTGTCTGTGCGGTTGCACGGTCTTCTTGGAACCGCATGTTCTCCAGTCCCACCCAATTTAACAATTTGCGGCAATAAAAACTCGTTGATCATTGTTCTGTATCGCTCATCAATCACAGTAACCATGTTACCGACATCTTCAGCCACAGCGGCGATATACTCGTTGGAACGAGCACTTCAAGGCCTTCCGACGCCTCTTCTGACACGTGTTGTTCTAGTCTCTTCGAGACGAGCGGCTAAACGTCGTAGTGTTAGCCCAGTTGGTGTCGGACGACCGTGAAATTCATGCTGCGCCAACACCACCGGCGAATTATTCTGCAAAAAAATCGAAACAATTATTTTTTTAGGATTATAGCGATTCATGTCTTGTTGACGCGTAGTTTGTATATGTTTACTTCACAAATGGCGGAATTAACATTTTCCGCCATTTACAAAAATTATACCATCTTCCGATAGGGTGATGACTCTTGCGCCACCTTGTAGATAGCCCTTCACAAGTACCATTCTGAGGCTGAATAGCTGGTTGGTTTCGCTCCTACCCGGACGAAAACCGCAGTGCTCATCGCTCTTCAAGATTTTATTAGTACTTAAGTTGGTTAGTTAGTTAGAGTGAACTCCAGCTTACTCCTAAAACTATTTAGACCTATTAACGTAGCTGTTTACATTGACCATGCTGGCGGAGTTCAGATCATTTACATCGTCAAAAAAATATTCGCCTAAGGTGGTTTTCCTGATGTTAGCAAAGGTTGGGACACGTGCAGAGAAAGTGTTAAATAGATTCTTCCTTTTCCTTGTCTTACACATTCATGCATGTTATACTTAAGCGTTGAGCATGCCAGCCTAGGATGCAGTGCTCTGTGTCGTATTATTGCTTTTGATCTCTTCAAATTGTTGCAATAACCGAGATGTTGCCATCTACGATTTCCTTTCGACAGGGCATCGGTGTAAGTCAGGTGTTTAACAACGTCATAAACGCTTTGACATTGTCGACCTTCTTACCGTTTGTACATTGTGAGCCAAGTCTGGCTAATTCGTTATCCGCGCTGTTCCCTTGAATGTCACAGTGACCAGGTACCCAACAGAGTGTGATTTGTACAGTCTACATCGCGTTCAAGTCATGATACTTACATCAAGTAAAGTCTCGACCTGATTATGCGTAATATTTTTATTTGCGATATTTATTCACAGTTCACTTGTTCTATAAGTAAAATCGCTAAATAATCCCAAAACTCAATTAGATCATCAGTGAGTCGGTTTGATATCTGACTCACAGTGGTTCTTTCACAAAACAAAGAAACTTTGACTCATGGTCTCTTACCTGGTATGAAAAAAAAAGTTAAAATTAACTGCACTGACCAACCTTCTAGCAATGATCGTTCTTTCCATTTCCTCTTTTAACTTTTTTTTCTTTGTAACAACCACAACAATTATTTGCAAGATTACGGTAATTAAAACACAAGAAGTGTTAAGTTCTAATTATATCGAGTTAATTTAAACAATAGAATAAAAAAAAAAACTAATTTAAATTTATGATCGCCTTGCTGATAGTGTACTTCAACATTTTTTTACAAGTTCTAATCCATCAGCCTTGGTCGAAGTAAAAATGCAACAGTTATTCGTATTGCATGTTGGTTCTAATTAATTACATTTTCTCACTTCGTTTCGTTACATGTTGCTTCTTTTAATTTACTTATAAGTTCGGTTTATTCGTGTAACAAAATTGCAATGGATGGAGATATACATATCATACATTCGATGAGTCATGCACACAAAAATGTTGCAAAGATGAGAGAAACAGAAGAAGAAAAAGGAAAAAATAAAAACCATCAAACAAAGGTGAAAACGACTAAGCTGTAGTTGAGAAGAGGGCGTCCATTACACATGGTATGGGAATGGTATAAATAAACTGACGTTAATATTGTTTTTTTTTTGTCTTTAATAATCGCGCTCCTCTTTTGGGAGTGTACGACTGCTAAAAGGAAATCTCAATCGCACCCTATTTAATGCTGTTGTCTTTACGGTCCTCCGCGACGTCTTTTCATGTGGTTTTCTTAGTTTGTGATCCAAGTGTGGCACATCACCAAGAGTGTGCCACAAAAGGGGTGGTATGGTGGAGGTGGTGGTAGTTTTCTTCGTTGTCAACATTGCGTCAGCCTTTGAAACCTATTTTCAGTCTGGGATTTTGAAAGTGAAAGAAAATAAAGATACCAGTCTTTTAAAAGTGAGCCTTGATTTACTTAAATTTTCTGGTTGTACACGTAGAGCTTTAACTCAGGCTCAACAAACAAACAAACCGCACTCCTTAGTCAATTATCATTTTACTGAACTCATAAGTGCACCGTGCTTTGTTGGACTCCATTGCCTCTCTATGATATCTACGGCCTCCCTATGAAATCTGTTAAAGTGGGTTTGTGAGGTGAAGTTGAAGGAAGAAGGTAGATAGATAGAGTTGCCGCTGGTTAGAGCTGACCCCTGCCTGGCCAGCTCAGCGTAGTTCCGCCTGGAAGGTGCTAGCGAAATCCTGCAGGCGCTATAATTTTGCTGTTTTCAGTGATTCCGAGTAGACACCGGCCCCCACACCGCAGTTCATCTTTGATCCGTCGGCATAGATGACCGTGTCGAAGTTCTTTACTACTTTGATTTTCTTCCACTGTACTCTGGTGGGGAATCCCACGTGGAAGTTAAGTTTGGGTGTGATGTAGTCGGTTGGAAACGTGACCATGCCATTTGATAGCGAGTCCAGGATGTTTCTGTACCCCTAGGACCGTAAGGTCCAGCACCCAGATACTGACTGCGGTCTGACTGCGCTGCATAGTGCGGTGTTTTTTGTGTGTAAGTCTAGAGGCAAAACATGCAGGAGCACAGCAAGGGCATCCGTTGGGGCCGACTTCAATGCTCCCGTGGTGCCTATACTCGCTGTTCTTTGGAGCTTTTTAAGTTTTGTAAGGTTGTAGCCCTTGTTCAGCGCAGGCCACCATACTAGCGACCCGTAGGTGAGAATCGGACGCACGACAGCTGTGTACATCCACAAGGTCATCTTTGGTTGACGTCCCCACTTCTTTCCAAAGGTTTTACTGCAGGCATAGAAGACTACACATGCCTTCTTTACTCTGTGTTCAATGTTTTGCTTCCAGTTAAGCTTTGGGTCAAGCATGATACTCAGATACCTGGAAGGAAGAAAGTTTGCAGGTTTTGTCCTTATTCGTACACTGATATTTGGTCGTTGATCTATTGTTGAGAATCATGAAGTACTGCGCCTCAATTGACAGTCAGTTTTCAGACAGTTCATTGGTCAATCCAGTGACTTGAGGCGAGTGTAGATCTAAACAAAGAACTCGTCATCTCATCAGAGAATATTCAGTGCTTTATCCGCGCCCTCAGTCGTCTTTCACGCCACTAAAGATTTTTCTTACGTGAACGAGCAGTTGCCTCAATACCGAAATTTCAATCCTAAGGCCTTACTCGCATATGCGAGTAAGGCTTTTTTGCGAATACGCTGTCATTCTCCTGTTCAAAACGCCTAATATGAAATACAAAAATAAGGCTGGGTGCTGGGCGATAAGAGAAACATCAGGCAAATCAACTTTAAAATCAGTTGAGTCTTTGAATCCTTATGACTCGAAATAACAAGGTAAAATGAATCCTAGTCTTGAAGACCAACCTACTTCCAAAAAGGGGGGACGTCTTAACTGTTTCAAAAAAAGAACATTTGACGGAGCTTGAACAGAGTCAATTAACTGTTGTTTAGATCTTTTAATGATCACTTACTTTCCTGGATGCGGGAACCACTACTACTCATCCGGATCATGGGTTGTTATTTAACTTGTCTTTACCAGGAAAAAAATGTTCAGGGCATTTAAGCTGTTATTCCCTTACAGATCCCCTGATTTCGATGACATATAACCCATCAAGTCCATAACTAGAATCTGGAATTATGTGGTGCAGTCTTATTAGTCTTCTGACCAAACTCGTCGATCTAAGAACACCATGTTGAGATTCGACATAGACTTGCTTGCGTAGAATACGTCGTTATCTAGCGCCAGGAACGTTTCTCCCCGTGAGATGTAAGTGAAATCATGGAATGGTCTTGGGTGCCTGGTTTAATTAAAGCTCTACACCAAAAAAGTATCCTCAGCGTCATCAAGAGTTCCAAATGGTTTCAATTAAGTGAGTGCCGTTTTTTAGGGTATAGATCCATGTGGTATCATAAAGGGCATTCCTGGCCTATGTGTGGCTGTGGTTTGTACAAACAGCCACACCACCTACCTATCTACCTACACCGAAAAAAACATAATAAGTTTCACAGAATTGCTGTCATGTCTGACAAAAGTTTTTAATGTTCTTGTGCACCTTCTCCTTAAACTACTTAGTAAAACCATAGCATCGTGCAGTGCAATGGGCAGGGATTATCTTTTCACAGATCTACAATTTCCCACTCTTTTTATCAAAGGCGAATGCTAAGTTCAGCAGTTTGAATAACTGCATCAAATCCATGTAGATGTGCCCTCCTACAACCATTACAAAATGGAGCTTTGTCACCAGGAAACGCCACATCTACTACTCTCCATTAAAAGTAAGACTGTCCAATTAATAGATCTCTGAAAGGCCAACGATAAAAGCGTTGAGCGATTTCTATATTAGTCTTTGCATTCCGGGCGCATCTTAACTTACAAAGGCACTGCAAAGGCATAGCACTCGCAGTAGAATGGTCATGACTTGAAGAGTTGATAATGATGAGGGCACCAGGTGATTGAAAAGAAAAATCATGAGTTACAAGCAATGGCAAACATCACAAATGTCCTTAGTTAGTCTGTGTACCACCCTCGGACGCCATTGAAACCTAATACTACCTGAGTTTCGAACCACTACACCTCACTCGCGCTGTGTGAATAACATCGTAAGGTGCGCATAACCCCTTGAGCATGAGAAGATCATAAAACAAGCCTCTCCAGCCAGCTGCCTTCAGTTTTGCACACCAAGTTAGTTAATGTTCTCTTCCACTTGTGTGAGCCATCTGAGTTGCAGTCTTCCTCTACTGTGCCTCGAGTGTAGATTCGAAGATTTTCCGGACTGGAGCATTGGTGTCCATCCAATCTACATGAGTCAGACACCTCAGTCGTTGAAATTTAATTCTTCTGGCTAAATCCATGTCGTGGGCTTATTCTCCTTTGATTTTTCCGATGAAAAACGTGACAAAATCAAATAAAGATTAAGCCTTTGGTTAAAGATTGTATTTTACATTTTTGGCCACACTAGCCACAAAGCAGGACAGTGGCAGAAATATAAAATTGCTGTGCTTTCGGGTTATTCCGGAAGGTGCTACCAGGTAGAAGACTATATGCGTCAAGTTAAGTAAACCTACAACTGGACCACAATAGTCCAGTGTATGATCGAGTTCATGCAGGAACTTAAGTATAGTGCTTGTGGGTGATTAATAGACTAAGACTGAGGATGTGAATCCCCTAAAGGAGTCACATAGTAGGTAGTTGAAGATATTTTCGTGTCTCGTTGGTTCTGTTGGAGTGTGCAGATTAAATGCACAATAAACCATTCGAACATTTGTGTACTGCCACCTTAATTATAAGGCGTATAAAAAGGCACATTTCTCAAGACTGCTCATTGCAGTTGACTCAAGAAGAAAGAAGCCAGTTTCCCTGTTCTTTCGACATTTTCACCCACCAATCGTCAGAAGACCGATTCTATTTTTTGATATTTTTCCTTTTTGCCAGATTGTTGCGAGAAGGCTTTCCGATCTACGACCCTTCTTGAGCGAACTATTCCTTCTACCCACTATGGCCGGCTATATTTTTTCTGCACTTCCATACAAATACGATTAAAAATGTGCAAAGCAATTGAATATTCACAGTTTAATTTTTTTTTGTAAAAAAATATTTTCGTATATAAACGTGTACATAGGCCCCCATTGTGGCCCACTGATGACTAATAGCTTCGCAGACGACGACGGCGTGCAATGTGCAGCTGTGGTGACGCCACATCGACCATACGTATCGCAATATTGTTCATGGTTGCTTCATTGTTATTTCATTCATGCTCTTGAACACTTCATTAGTGGAAGGGCGTAGTCTTAATTTGGCCAGCAAAAATTTATGTTAATTGTTATCGCTTGCAAATTGTATTTTTCGTTGATTCGTTTTATTTAAATGAGTGAGAGGTCCGTGTGTCCACAGAAGTCATTTGAAATTTATATCAATTTATTTCTGTGACTACATATGGTTTTTTTTGGGTAATTGAAACTTCTCAATGTGACAGCTGACTTTGAAAGAAGTTCATCAACATTCACCAAATCAAACAAATGTGAGTTGATCTTGGAACTAAAATGTCATTAATTGGTGACAACGTTGTTGTCCAAATGGTACTCTAAGAGGTTTTTTTTTCTGGCGCGACAGCTCGGAATGAACCAAGGCCAAGCTTCTCGCAACCATTCCGAGCGGCGAATTGAGAAGCTCTTTCATGACAAATTGTACTCCCGGAGGCTTGTCATTCCCCGACGAGAGGTGGGGCCGCGAAAAATGTTCGGTGAATATAGCTGGGGCTTGAACCCACGTCGCTCGATCAGCAATCCAACGCACTAACCACTGGTCGAAAACAGTGTTTCGAAGTTAGGCAGCGAGTTTTTGTTTCCATTTTTGCCTGTCGAACTGCCACCTACATACTTGGCTTCCTCTTTAATCTACAGGAAAAAGGGCTTCACAAAATTGTACCACTTTCCGCTGACCACTAGTCTCTTAAAAAAATTCGTAATCGTTAAATTCAAGTGATGCGGTACGGTTTGTACGAACAATTTCTATTCCCAGGCAAGTTTAAAATGTGTTTGCGTAGCATGCCTATTGCCAGTGTCTCCGCACTCAAAAAAGTTCTGCGCCATCATTCAAAACAATGATGTCTGACTACATATTTGTTTTATTTTTTTAATTTTGTAAGAAAAAAAACTTCTAGGCACATGCATCTGTCTATATTTGACGTGACTTTTTATTAATTAAATTAATCTTGTCACAACAATTGAAGATTATTTTTGTGGCTAAACCACATGATAAAGTTTTGTCGTCGTTCTCCATTTTTTTTTTTCACAAATCGATATGTCATTGTCATCCATGTGTTATACCTGATCGAAGGTATAAATTCTGAAAATAATTTAATTAAACAAAGTACATTTCAGTGTGGATATATACTCGTACTCGTACATAGTACTAACAATCAATTATGAGTGACAAAACAAAAAGTTAGTTGATCTACTTATGTCGCATTGGTGGATATACCAAGTTAAATGATTGTTTCGACCAAAAGTCCTCCTTAATCCCCTGTTATTATAAAAAAAAAAACTGATTACCAGCATGATGATGTCCTGCACCTCATTTATTAAAATTCATTCAGTTTCTGCGACACTAGATGGTGGAATACTTGTGATCGGGCTGCTGTCTCTTACTTATGTCCTGTCTCTACTTAACCTAAGCGCCCCTACTCTCTCCAACTCGCCCCCAATTGCCGAGGTTCCTCCTCAACTGTTCTGCATCCTGGGGCCCAATGCCGCAAACGTGAGTTTTGTGTGTTCCCAAAAAAATGTGTAAACAGATTTGAAAAGAGCCTGTGTTCACTTTTTTTTTGGTACACAGTAAACTCACGCTTGCGGGATTGGGCCCCTGTATTTCTCGGTCGACCCCACTCTTCTGCCATTTTGAGTAAGCGGATTCCATTGCATAGCGTTGTTAACAATGGAACTGTCACCTTTTCGACATGTGTGACCAATCCGCTCCCATATTCGTCTTTGGATGGCTGTGCCTATCGTTTCTTGGCCAGTTCCCTAGTAGAGATCGTCGTTAGAGATACAATTAGGCCAGAAAATCTTCAGAATGTTTCGTAGGCACACTAACGAACGTTTGAAGCTTTCTTGTGACGGTAGAGGTCACTTTCCAAGTGCTGCACCCTTATAATAGCACGGATTCAACATTGGAAGGGAACAGTAGTAGCTTGGTGTTTAAGCTGATAACATTGCTTCGCCATATTTTGGACAACATTTAAAACGCAGACTTCGCTTTGCCGATTCGGATGGCAATACCTTGTTCGGTTCCACCATCGGTCGAGACAATACTCCCAAGATATTGAAAGCTCTCTACTTTCTCTACCGGTTGTCCAGCGATGCTTACTTGAGATGATAAGTTTGTTCCGAGGCTGATGATCTTGGTTTTGGCTGTGATAATCTCCTGTCTCTTGAGCTCTTCAAAATTCCTGAATTGGCATTTTTAAGCCTTTCTCTACGAATCAGCCCATGACTGATTGTGTATTCAGGCAGTTTCGCTGCAGAAAAATGGGACTGTCTCAGTCGCCGTTGCTCAGTGGTTAGTGGGTTACACTACTGTGCAAGCTGTGTAGGTTCGAGCCCCAGCTCTATTCATTAAACATTTTTAATAGCACCATCCCTTGTCGGGGACAAATCTCCTCGAGATAAATTATTTTTTCGTGAAAAGTTTCTCAATTCGATGTTTGGCGTCGCCAATAAAGTGTAGGTCCCTTTCACCACATGCTTTTTCCACAACATTTTTTTTTGTCCGTCAGCGACGTAGGATGTTATCAACTTGTTTGCACTCTATCTCGTCGGGGCTTTTTTAAAAATTGTGTTTGTTCCATAACATTTCGGATTGGGTGAGTTTATACCAAAAATGGGAATTTTGCCGTCCTATTGTGGTATTTAAGGTGTTCTAGCACGTTCTTTGCAGATATGTTTAGGACAAAAGATGTTAAATTGGTATTCACACATCTATCATCACTTTCCAATGACCCGTTTATGAGGGTCGCGGATTTAGGGTGCTTTAGTGGACTTTCCACATCTCCCTATCCTCCGCCATCGACTCTAAATCATCAGGGGCTGTCCCCATACGGGTAAAGGTGAGATTTCAGACCTAGTCCAATTATCTCATCCTGGGCCTACCTAGCGGACGCCTAACTAATGGTACGGATTTCATGGCACTTCTATCTCTTTTTGAAGAAAACATCCTTGACTAGGACGTAATTCTAGAATTATGTAGGTTCAAGAAGCATCGGGCGGTCTCAGCAAAAGTAAAGGTACATTTTTTTTTGACTTGGGTTGTTCTCTAAGGAGGAATCTCAGGATAGTGGAGAGGTGAATCTCCTACAAAAGTGTTTTAGTCTGTAGCGAGCTATGGTGGGATTTAAGCAGAATATTTATGCCCTGATGCCAAGATTGCTAAGATGGTAGTTACTTACCTTACTGAACATAGGCTTCAACCAACATGCCTTTTTAATTAGCCCGATCTTGGCTCCAGTTGTACACGCCAAGTTGGTTGAGGTCCCCTTCGACTTGTGCGCGCCACAATGAGTTGTCCCTCCGGATTAGATTCAAAGACTCTACGCTTCCTTTGCTTAGTGCGAGCATTTTTTGGCTTCTCTTGGTGTTTAAGGGGTGAATGAATTTCTTAGATTGGCGAAGTCTTGGAGTGCAGTTTTATTTGTTTGGTCTTTCACTCAGCTCCCATGAATTGAGTTCCAACTTGATGTGGCACCTGACCGGGGAATACCTTTGCAAAGGATGCGGAGACGAGGAGGTGCATGAGGACACGACTCACTTCCTCTGTCATTGCCCAAGCCTCTGCAATATTAGGAAAAGAACATTGGACAGATACCTCATCGATAACATCGAGGGGCTATCCGATGGTTCACTATCGGATCTACTCAAGTTCGCAAGGAGAGCCGGGTGGTTGTCACCAGGCATATAAAATCACGCAGTGAAAAGTATTTGGTAAACACATGGGTACCACAACGGGTCTACATAGACTTAAGTGAGATGAAAAGGATTTTATCGTCTTCATCGGCCCGCTAACCTAACCTAACTTCACATGATGTGGCTGGTTGGTACACCACAGAAGGGAAATGAGCCTATCAATGCTAAGGGCTACTTGTCTGGTGAGCTCTTCTGCGATCTTATTGCCCTCAATCCCCCTGTGACCTGGAACAAAATGAAGAGAATTAGTTGCTTAAGAGTGGTTTAGCAGCTCCAGGCAAGTTTGGAGTGAAAGTGAAAAAAGTGTAAAGTTTGAATCACTGTTTGACTGGCAGACAAGAGTGTGATCGATTTTCTTCGGAGGTTGCGTTGGGCCTTAGTACGACCTACGTAGTTTCGATCACCAGTTGTCCACCAAATTCATGAGCTGATGACTTAAGTTTTGACAATGGTCATCTTCAAACCCACGGCGTTTTTTGTCCTTTGATGGGAGATCAATATCCCTTCGTGGCACTAGGCATAGTTCGTTAGTATAGTCGAGGTTTTTGAGTTGTTTATAAGAGTCCATCGAATTCCCCTATTTCCCATCGGCAAAGCAGCATAAAGCACCGCGCTATTTACCAAGAACATCAATATTGGTAAAACAACGCAGGCTTTTCGAACCCCATATTGGATCTCGTATTCCTCTGACTGCCTTCCTTTGTACATAAGGTGACACCTAGAGCATTGGAGCATGAAATTTGAAGTTCAAGTGTCCTGGTCTTGCTTAATCACCTTATAAGCTTATTTCTTAGCTTTTGTTCCCAGGGGTTTGGGAATGTCACAGAGTTTAAATGACAATTTTTGACTTCTGGCACAGATTACCATATCCGATGGAGATAGGCTTACCATCCGTCCTCTTTTCCCCAGACACTGTCTTCTTTTGAAGTACGTCCGGGGGGATTTTCCTAATGTGTCTGGGGTTTTTAAAAAGCCGAGATTTTATTATTGTTTACTGAAAACCTACCTACAGCACGTGGCGAAATTGTCGCGGTGGCCAAAGAAAGTGTAGATCGTGACCGTTGCGTATGAAAGAGGATTTGATTGTCGCTCGCATAAAAACAACCTCCTCCTAGAGTCTATAGGCCTTTATTTCAATAGCCCCTGTCCAGTCTCTCCAAAATCGTTTTTTCTTCCTCTGTGAAGAAAGTCAGATACCAATTCATCTTTAAAAAGCGTCGCAGTGGAATACCTTTTTTTTTTAGTCGCATTTTGCATTAAAGTCACTGGAGGGCTTAGTTGTTTGTAGCGTTTCAAAACTGAGTCATGTGGTGTTTTACATCGGATCATAGGCACCTTTCACCACAGTAATCCTGAGGAATAGCTTGAGTGGCGGAATGTTAAAACATCATTTACAAACCGGCTTGACTGTTGAGTTCAAGAGGCTTGTCACACCGGGCCAAATGAGTTCTTGTGAACTGAGAGATACAGTCGATGCGAAAAGTTTTCTACGAATACCGGCCTCCATCCTGATTTATCTCTTCTCAACTTTCTTAAAAAATATTCCGCGACTTAAAGAAAGTTAAACTTCAGCTTTAGGTGTAACGTCAAAGGTCGTTTTATGGACATCTAGAGGGTCCCTCTAGTCTGTAAAGAACTTGCTTACAACTGTGGTGTTTCATGATGAGAACACGTTCAAACCTGCGTACGATCTTGTTCAACTTACATACATATGTTCTGCAACAAATTGATCGTGTCATTGTCCAGAGAAACTTGAACCCAACAGATGTGTAATGTGTATTCGAGTCGACGAAGAGAATTTCTCAATTCCATCAGGAATTTTCCTTGCCGCCCCGAGTACAATTCTGGTTGTGTGTGGAATATTCTCTTCAAACCTCAACACACACTTTGTCGTTCGGTAAAGAGAAATTCCGATTGTGAACAATTCTCCTCTCCCTTGTGCTTGTCTATTTCATTTGCGAATATTCAGTGCAATGGGGAGTAACAACAAAGCAGGAGAGGGCATACATATGGATCTACTCAACAGTCACATGCAAGATTGCATGCAATAGAGGGTGAAGCAGAGAATATGGTGGTGGTGCTGCTGCCGGTTTCTGCCTTTTTTTTTTTTCTTCGTTGTCTCCTCTTTTAGTGTAAAACTCTGGTTCACAGATATCATAGCAAAAACTAATACATTTGCACATTCCCGCATGCAAACGTCGGCCTTAGCGTCAAATATTACAAATACTTGTTCACTAACTCAATCAATACGCGTACATTGGTTTCAAAAATAGACAGCGCCCATTTAGTCTTAGTCCCCAGTGCGCGCCCCCACCCTTATGGCACCGCGCTCTCATGTCTGCCTGCGCCATATCGTAGCTCTGTGCAGAACTATTAGTAGATACGAGGCAGGGGTACGTCGTGCGGTAAACTCTACCACATCGAGCTGTAGTTCGTCGATGTATACGTAAAGCATTCGAAATGTTTGCGGGTGCTCTTTGGTGCAAATGAGCTATGCTCTGCTTATAGCGGTATAACTGATTAGTATATATGGGTGGCGCCAACCCAAAAGTGCTATTCGGGATTTTATAATTTTTGGTCGTCAGTTCTGTCAGACGTTGTGGTCATTTGTGAGAGGGGGTGCAGGCGAAAGCTACTTTGCGCTATGAACGGTTGGGATTTTTCGGTTTGTCGCACTGCTAGATAGCCTGTGGATGGTAAAATTGCAGTTGTTTCACAACTGTTGACGTAGAAGAAGAACATGGCTAAAGAAGGCGACAAAAATGCTAATGCGCAAAATACCTAAAAACGTAAATTCCCACATGCGTAATTTTCTTCTTCTGTTTTACACTTTACTGCGTTTCTTTTTATTTTGTATTGTTGCAATTCTCTTTGGCTTGCTTTGTTCTGAGTTTCTGAATTGCTGATTAGATTTTCGTTCTATCTGAGCAGTGGTATGGTATGGTAGCCGCCATTCGGCTTTTGGGTTAGACACGTTTTTCGTTTTAGTCTCGTGGTATAGGCTGATATCTGCGGTCAGCTATTTGGATGTGGGTTTTTCTCTGTGGTCAGTAGCATTACGGACTTTGCTCAAACCTTCAAACAAGAATTTGTGGCATGAGCACATCCACAAGTGGATAACCACAATTTCATAGAGTGTGGTATGGAAGGGTCAGCAGGATGTTCTTTATCTGGGCCTCAGTTGATGTCCTTCCCTCCTTTTCGGAGCCGGAATTTAAGGAACGCTACAGACCGGCGTGCCCCTGGGCCTCAACCAACAAGCGTCGCCAGCGATCTCGATCTTTTGCCAGCTGTCTCCAGTTTCGCAAGCCAAGTTGGTTGAGTTCCCCTTCCACTTGCGTGCGCCACCTGAGTCGCGGTCTTCCTCTACTGCGCTGACCCTCGGGTGTGGATTCGAAGATTTTCCGAGCTGGAGCATTGGTGTCCATTCGCTCTACATGACCCAGCCACCTCAGTCGTTGGACCTTCACTCTTCTGGCTAAGTCGATGTCGCTGTACAGCCCGTACAGTTCGTCGTTGTATCTCCTCCTCCACTCCCCGTCTATGCAGACGGGACCAAAAATCACCCGAAGAATTTTTTTTCTCTTCCCTTCAGTTCTTACAAATCGATATGTTTACATTCTGTAGATTTGTTTAAACGTCATATCGCGGACTTCTCCTGCATGCCATTCGTTCCTGGATCGTATCGTACCTTAGGCCAAGCATTTGTTATTTTCGTTGTGACTCCAATTAGGATGTAACATTTTACTTACTCGGTTTTCGTGTAGTCGCCTTTGCAATACCCAAAAATCCTGCCTGTTTCACATAAAGACTTTCTTGGATAGGCGTGGATCTGAAAAAGTTGTGTTGTTTTTTGATCCTGTCGACAAACTCAACATTTATGTATATGTCCGACGTCACATATTCTATGTGAACTTAAGGTCTTATGTCATCGTCACAATTTGCTTCTTAAAAGTTGTCATGTCTTGTAGGTATCAATACCGCACAATCAAGTGTACCTAGCTTTTAGCCTCTCTCTTGGTTAGAGTTCGTCATTATTTCATCTTTAACACATTTTGCTGAGTTTCCTCGCCTCCTTCGATGTCCAGAAATTTGCGTTTCAGAAAGTAATTCTGACTCGTTACATAAAATGAGTTCTACACCATCAAAAAGGATCGAAAGATCGCCCAAATCGAGGAGTGCTTATGCCAAAGTTATTTTTAAACAAGTCAAGTCCTATGCCACTAGTTTCTCAAGAATTTGAAGGTCTAAAGTGTACGAAAACTCTTCAAAAGAATGTTGAATCTTCAACTTATTACAGTCAACAGGCGATTCAAACAATAGGCAGCAGGGTTTAAGAAGACACTTCCTCTTCATCTGCTTGATTTAGGAGAAGCAAGACTGATTAACTCCCAGTATATTTCTTTTCGGTCTTCTCGGTTGCTTTTCTAATTTTACATAAATCTATCAAAGGGTCTCTGGTATACTAAAAGACAGCCACTTCTATGATATTTCCGTACTGGCATTTTGTTCCAAACTTAAAAATGGTTTTTCATGGTTTTTTTTTATAAAGAATAATTGTGACTTGCAGTGAACAAAAGTACACGTCTCTTAACACTGAAATCTTTTATGGTTTTGGAGGTCGTTGAATTCGAATCTAAATTTCAAATTTTCCTCTGTACAGTTTGAAAGACTTAAGAACTCAACGCTTATGTTCCATCAATGGTTCGGTTCCCAAATAATCTCCGTAAACTTTTTCATTCGGGACACACACCGATTATAAGTTCTTCGGTTCCTACATAATCTCCGTAAACTTTGTCAGTTGTGACACAAACCGATTACAAACTCTTAGCATTTTTTCGCACCTATGAGCTCAACTTTCGATTGCTTTTCATAATTCAAAATAAATCCGTAAGAGTGTGCTGTTGTTTGCAATTTATTTTTTCACGTTTGCAATTTTGAATAACAACTGCGTGCATCTCAAGTTCACGGTTACGCCAATAAACAGAACTGTCGCATTTACGTATTCTAGAAACCGTAGAACAATTGATCACAAAATACATCTATCCACACGAAGGGACTGTTTTTGGTTTGGCCATGTCATCGAGTCGTGTGCTTTTTACTTGCAAATACTCTGTTGACCTAAATTCGACGCAGTGTATTCGGACAGTTTTTATTTTGAATAGGATGACACTTAAGGCTACACTGGCTACAAGCCATTGTTTTTGTGAGAAATTTGTTGAACAATTAATTGTACATCTACGTTGTGCGTACCTACTGAGATTGGTAGACATTTTCTTTTGCGGCTTTTCAAAGTCCCAGCCATGTCTCTCCGTGCTCATAGAGCTGACTGCCGTTTCCTCAATTTCCTTTAGTTCGTAATGGCCTGTGAGGAGGCCCAACAGCTTTTCAATGCTTTGTATGGCTAGGTTAAGGATTTAAGGGAATAGAGTTCGAATAGTCGTTTGGATTGCTTAAGCACCAAAGCGTTTTCTCGGTCGACAAGGCGAAGTTCGTGTGTCCAGTTAGCCTTTTGACAGTCGCCATTTGACGCCATAAAGGCTTCGATCCTAAGAACATTGACTACAAACCGATCTTTGCAGTTCATCCACAGATTCACTACCTACAATTCTTTGACGGCCAGGTATCCAACCAAGTTTGATCTTAGGATTGTGAAGTATCGTAGCAGCACTTGACTAATCTTTGTAGTGTAAGTGTGAGACGTTAGTGCTTTGATTATCTGAAAAAATGTGTCTTCTAGCACCGTGAATCTCTTCTCTTAATCGTAGCGCAGATCACAATAGCATATATCTTTGCCTGAAACACACTGAGGCACACTACTATTACTGCCGAGGCTTTGGTGTTGAGCCCAAGTGCATCGGCTCTTACTCCAGATTTCTTTACCATCCGTTGGCGAACCAAACGTTGGGTTCAGTGAGTGTCTTCCACTAGACCAATCTTTCAAAATATCCGTCCTGGTCATAATGTTGAAAATAGTACAAAGATATGTCCCTTTTTGGCGAACTGAGTCAAGCTTTTCCAGGTGTCCTATAAGATTTTCTGGTTTACACTTTGCTTCTAGCTGCGAATGACTGGCCCATAATGATGCTTGTTATGTGGAAGCGATCTAGGGATTCGCCTATCACTGACGAGTCCGTAAACCGTAGATCGATGCACATGGGATAGGCCGTGCAGAGCTCTGTTGTTGTTTTGTGAACGAACACTCTTCCACCACGGCCAGTGCACGTTTTTATCTAGTTTTCTTGAAATTCGAGCGTATCCATCTAGTAGCAATTGTATTTGATCAAAGGTTCTGATCTGTGATGTGATCTCCAATAACTGCTTCGTTCCTTGGAAAACAACATTTGCTTTGAGGGTTGGTTGGTACGTCAAGTCTGTTGGGACAACTCCTAAGCCGACAGCGCTAGTCGCATGACTTAGGGAGGAATCTTTTGGTCTACAACCTGTTCTGGTCTTGATCTGCTTGCATCGAATTCGACTGGAGTTTGATCCTCAACTCGTTTGTCATCCAAGTTAGGCGTGAGCGAGAGTACTGCGTCACTGCCAATAGCTTTCTTAAGAGACCTCCACCCAAAAGAGGTTAACGTATTGAATTCACCTGGTTCGACTCGAAGCTCACCAGTCTTCGGCCGCATTGCTCTGACCTGACACTAAAGTCGAGGCCGTAGTGTGTTTAGAAGCAGCACAAGAGGTAGTGGCCATCGAGAGCTGAAGAGTGTGTGGAATAGGCTGGGCATTTTGACTCATTGAGAGGGACATTGCGCTGACTCCAGGTGCTTCTATCCGGTATTTTGTGCTCATAGCCGATGATGAAGTTGTTTTCGGTAGGCAGCGTGTCTTTTGGTTTGGGTAGGCTGCGGTGAGTTGATAGAATTCTGGCATGCCTCTCATTTTTCTCACTTGACACTTGCTACTATGTATGCACATATGTATGTTTTTCATCAGGTTGTTATATAGATTTCGCAGCCCAATGTTGGCCTAGGTTTCCTCCCTTTGATGAAATTCTTACCGCCCTTGTATTGAAAGGCGTAGAGCTTTATACTCTACCAAGATGGATATTTTTTAGGACTCTTGCCTGGAATACGTGTCACAAAGGACCTAAATGAGGCTTAACCTAAGATTCTTGCCGGACAAAGTGTGAGTACGATTGACTAATTTAGCGAAGCAAAGCGTGTTGGACTTTCTCAAGTCTGTTGCGATAGGTTCTTTTACTAGGTCGTTTGGCATATAAGAAGCAATTTACGAAGATATGTTTCGATAGTTAGACGAAAACAATTGGTTTATCATAAGATTACTTCGCAGGTCTTTTGGCTCTATTGTCCTCCAAATAGTCTTACCAGTTGCATCCCAGAAGGTTCTTCTAGGATTTCTGTTGCAGTCATTTAAGTAGATGGCGCTCAGTTCATACGGCGGTGACTATCCACGGTTATGTCACGGAATGTTGCAGTATCTGTTTCGGATTTCTTCCCTCCTTATAGTGGGTCGTCCAATATAATTTTTCCACAACAAAACGTTACACACATTTTTGCATGCCTGTCCATATGTACATCAATATTTCATTTCTGCAATTATGTACTACACTTAGTTCTTTATTTCCGGGAAAGTTTTGTTTTCCACTCGGCGAAACCTGTACACAAAGTCATCACTGCAAGCATGGTGCACGCTAGCAATCGTCATAATAAATGCACGCGCGAAAATATGTAGGTAAGCCGTGTGTCCTACTCACCGTGCATCAGCAGTCGCAACAACAAAAGCAAGAGCGAGTGCAATTTGGTTGCGGTCTCTGCCGGTAGTAGCCTCGTTAATTCAAATGGTGTGTACAGGTTAAATAATATTGATGATTATGATAGCGATGAGAGTGTTTGCAGGCCCGTCTGTGGAGTGTGGCAGGCGCACATGCAATCGTTTGCCAAACAAATCAGGTTGTCTTATCCATTGAGATACTTGGCTGTCTACCTGTGTGTGCCTTGCCTAGTCTCTGCAGTAGTGCAGTGGGTAAGTTTTGGCACCGGATTACTAGTGTGTGTTCCATGTTCCATGGTTGTTGGCCATATCTTCGACGAGCGGATGCTTACGACTTACGGTTGGTTTGCTTATTTTTAGGAAACCATTTTTTTTTTTTGTGTCTGTGAGTTTTCATGGAGAATTAGGTGAACGTGTGGCTAGCTGGCTGCAATGGTGGAAGATATAAATGACAGAGATAGATGCATGTGTTCATTGTAACTGGAAATAAAAAAAAGATTGTTTTGATTTGACTTTGGCTTCCTCCTTTTGCAGGTTTGCCATTGCCAGTGTGTGTCTGTGTGTGTGTATGGTAATTTGTTATTATCGTGAGGTTTCTCCTTTCGATTTCATTATGAATGTTTTCATTGTTTACGGTAAATTGCGCATATTCGTTGAGAGCAGCAACGACAACGACAACGACGACGGCTTTTTTTTGTAGACAAACGGAAATTAATGGTGACTTACTATGACAAGTTCAAAATGAGCATGAGCATACAAATTTGGTTACCCGAGAGAATGGGGTCGAAAATGTACTTCCGGATTGGGGTTTTTGTTAGGATTTGTGGAGCTAATTTCGAACTTTCCCTTTGAGGGCAGAGGATTTTGATAAATGGAATTTTGTTATTAATTGCCAAGCTGTAAGCATTCGAAGTGTTGTCCTCTTTGTTTATACGTACACATTCCCGGAAAAAGTCCACAAAAAAAGATTAAACTGAGATCAGCGCTGGAGAAGGCTGAGCTTTAAGTCAGAAGACAACAAAGATTACATACGAATTAGGTCTGGGAGAGACGCAGCTGTATTGAAAAACTTTTAATTAGCTTGCGCACATCTAGTGAATGAACGACTATGTTTGGTAAAACTTTCAATTTCCGTCAAATTCAAGATTTCAATGGGTGACTATCAGACCATGGTGTAGAGCTTGAAGAATTGATTGAGCTGACCATGATTATGACATCAGAAGATTTTAAAAAAAAATTCTTGCGAATTACAGCAATGGCCAACACCTCAAATGTCTCTATTTAGTCTGGACACCAACCTCGGACACAATTAAAACCTAATACTATCTGAGTTTCGAACCACTTTACCTCGCTCGAGCTGTGTGAAAAACGTCAAAAGACTATTCATAACCCCTTGAAGCGCGAGTGTCCGAGTGGATTATAAAAAAAAGAGATGACAAGAGAAATCGCATAGATCATTTGAGAGTCAAGTTGTTGTGGACAAGAATAGGTGATTTCCGCTTGTTTACTGAACTGAGATTGTCATTGACCTTAACAAAGGTGAAAAATCGCCCTCATTTTAGGACTGTTTAGACCGAAGGCTTGTTCCATGGCCCTTACATTTCACAAGAATTAGAAAACCCAAGGGTTAGAGCTTATGATCGAAAATATCACTCACATTTAGGAGGCTGTAGGCCACGGTTCTTCTTAAGGAGAACCTATAAAAGATGCTGATCACTTCGATCCGGCTATAGGTAGTGGAAGTATAGACACATGACAAAATGGTATGAAAAGGCCCTCGGTTGCTTTGAAAGGATATTTAGTCGGATTTGTATTAGTGGACTGTGAAGAAGAAGATTTAATTACGAACTAAAGGCCGATGTCGACTTTGTCAAAAAGATAAATGTGCAGCGGCTGCATGCGGCAGAGGAAGACCCTACCTTCGGTTGCCCACAATTAGAGCGTCACTTCAACCAAATGGGTGTGTGAAAGTGGAGGCAGCCAGCAATGGACCGAGTTGGCCGAAAGGGTTTTGTTTGTATTGATTGTAAGCGTCATTTAAAGGACAGAAAAGGAATCGCCAAAGTTTCTTCGGAAAAGTCAGGTACTGTTCCCCGCATCGGCAGTAGAAAACGTAACGCTTACTACTCATTAACAAGGCAAAAGGAAAATGCAAGATACCCCATCAATGTAAAGGCCTTTGGGTATATTGCACACGGAGGGAAAACTCTAAGAAGGACATTGACGGGAGTGAAGAAGCATTTTTCCGGACGAATTTGATATCTAGCAGCTTGAAAGCAGAATCAAGAATCACTTGCAAGCATAAGTGAGAAACAGTTCAGTGGAAACATGGAACTACTTGAAAAACATTCTTAACATACTAAAGAGCCTTCTAGGGAGGTTGAAAGGATTTCTTAGAGACAGATGATTTGTGTTATTACGAAGCGCATTCGTAGGAACCTGCAGGGCTTTGTTCTGGGAATTGATCTACAAAACGTCTGCTATGACAAGATTTGTTGTAGAAAGCCGCCTGGGTGTGAGACCTGAACCGAAGCAATCAGAAAAGATTTCGGGGTCTCCGTATAGTGAGTTCTTATTGATTAAATAGTGTCGGAATAAAGCAATCTTATAGTAAGCCTACATCTACCTTCTTACAGCAGAGAGGAAGGTGGTTTTTTCACTAGAGAAACTAACTATTCGATGAAATCATCATCCAGCGTGTGGACTGTTACTGTATTGTTGAAGCAATAGAATCTGTTCGGCGTTAGCTCTGCAAATGCACAGCTTTGAGAATGCTCTGCGAATGTCGGTCTACGTGAAGAGTGACTTTGCCATCAGCTGGCGCGACAGCTCGAGGTGAGCCAAAGCCTTGCTTCTCGCAACCATTTATGTTGTTCGTGAACAACAATTTATTGCTGACTCCGAACGGCGAATTGAGAAGCTGTTTCATGACAAATTATACTTTCGGAGGCTTGTCATTTACCGACGAGAAGTGGTGCCGAGAAAAAATGTTCGATGGATATGGTTGGGGCTTGAACCCACGCAGCCTGCTCAGGAGTCCAAAAACTGAGCCACGGCGACCGACATCAGCACCATTGCAACAGATTCAGAGTGCTCGTGTGACTTTTTCGACGGTCCGGTCGATGTAGGGGTTTCAGGACAATTTATTACTGTTCAGGAGTGAATCACTCTACCCTTCAACGTGAATATGTGTAATTAATTCATCTGCTTATGGATGGTGAGAGGGTATGATGCGTAATTATAAGCCCCTTCAATGCTTAGGAAGACGACATGTTTCTTTCCTATTGATGGAGGTTTCAATTCTGGTTACTAAGTCATTGAGTGCTGAGTCGATAGATTTATTCGGCTGCTATGCGTCGCAGAGTGGGAAGTTGCAGAGAGCTTCATCTCTTATGCGTCTGCCCATTATCTTTTTCATTCATATTAGAATAAATCGCATAGGTTGATGGGACGGAAGAATTTTGGGCTTAAGTCTGAAGCTCTGGGAGCCTTATGAACTATCTTTGTACCATGTCATGAGAAAATACATATTTATTCCTTGTTGCAGTAATGCTGGAAGTAAACCGTCAAAGGCTTTCAAGGGTTTCATGGAGGAAACGCCTCACTTTAATGTCTTCAATATTACAGATTTCTCTCGCAGTCTTCTAGTCTCTCCTTGTCGGCCGATTGGGCTGTTCTGCTTGGGCTGATGATCTAGTTGAGAGGGAATCTATTATGATTGATATACTATTATACGATATACTTATTTTCGATTTGGCTTCAGCTCAAGGTAATAAACGTCAAACCAACTATGAACGATGAGAAAGTCCATTATGCAACCCTGCCACGCCAAATCCTTTCCTCGTTTCAGCATATTTCATTATTTATACACTCGATCTAGTTCAGCAGGGGATACAATTCAAAACTACTAACAATGTCCTTTCAGGACATAAATATTTCAACGGAAGCTAGCTGCGAAATGTTCCGGGAATTCCATCGCGTGTCTATTGAAATTATCCTCAGTCCACTCCAAGGTTTTTTTTGTTTTATAGCCCTTTCCTACCTCAAATTAAATTGCGTTGTGTTGTGTCAGAGTAGTTATGGCCCTGACGTCAGGACTAAAACGAAGGTTGAGGTCATTTTGTGTAGCAAGCATAACAATTCATTAGACATAGTATAAAAAACTTTATTCCTTTCTTCGGTTTAATTTATTTTTATGTTTTTTCTTTTCTTTTTTTGTTTGACATCCTTTTCATTGGTAGTGCTTCCAGCTTAGCCTATGCACTTGCGAACAGAAGGAGACGAACTTCAAGCATCCCACAGCTACCCATCCTAGCACCCATCTTTAATTTTAACGAATCCACAGATCCTTTAGACAGCAACACAAGTGAGGATACCACAGGAACACAAAACATATTCACAAATCTCGCACTTGGCGATGATAGATTCAAATTGCCAACCAACAGATATCCCAGCGATGAGACCATTAGTCAGTATGAGGGTGCCGTGAGGCGTTCTCTTCCCATACCCATTAGTGGTGCAAGCACCGTCGGTAGACAAATGAGCTATGATGTGATGGCGTATAGTGCCAGTCCGACGACCAGCACCTATCCATACTCACCGTTCTACTATGGCTCACCGTCATCCCCAGAGGCATTGTCGCAGTCGCTTTCCATGAGTTATGATCCTAGATATGGTGGCCCGTCGAATCGGCTTTACGTACCGACCTTACTGTCTCAGGGTCATCATCGCGATTACGATAGAAATCGTTTGATAAGAGTTATTGATGGTCGCGGTCGCAGTGGAATCGATGGAAAAACTTCATCAGCAACAACAGCTTTGCTAGCTGAAGGAGGCGCTCCATCTGTCCTAAACAGGTCAGGTTTTTGGCTGTTGTCGTTGATGTTGTTGGCATTTTGTTGTTAAATTTTTTATTTTTTTTATTTCACTCATTTGCTCGGAAATAACCACACTTCACTTGTCATATTCATTCGTTACTAGTGGATTCGGAACATTGTTGAGAATCAATTCATTGCTGGAGATGACCGATCCGCTAGTAACTGTCTTATGCACGATACTTTTTTGTTTCTTGATTAGTTCACTTAGTTTATCTACTAACAGTTGTAGTGGAACACGTTTTGCATCACGGTTTTTGGATGTTGAAGCTTTGTTTGGTCTTGTTCATTTTTTTTTGTTGTCTAAAACATAAGAAATTGGTTAAACTACTTTAAGGAAACTTACACATTATATACATACTTGACCGATATTGTTGGGGAAGCTCTGTAGAGCTCAGTGAAACTCATGTCCTCATTCAACGTGACTTGGGGAAGAGGAGTTTTCTAATTAAATATGGGGAGATCTTGGAAGGGGAGGAAAGAATAAACACTCCCGAGTACTCATTGCTTATGGGAGGTCCGATGAATCTGTAGGCTGTACATTACCCCGTACAGTTCTTGCACACTTTCGATCCACCAGGAATACCACTTTTCCACCTCTAACCTCAAAGTTGGCGCTGCAGTCTAAACCCTCCGAAACTATGCAATGGCATCATGTGAACTTTTTGTACAAACACATAATCGAAGCCAAGATTTTCACAAGTATCAATCAGAGAGAAAGGGTCTTCATCCTCTGATCCCATTAGATTACCTGTTTAAGTTCAACCATCTGCCATTTTTGCCAGTTGTATGTGTCGTGCTCCAGTGTCAGTTCGGCTGACAAACCTGGTCATCCTCCAACCAGAAAGAAAAAACAGAAATCTGGTTTGCAGCGAGGTCTTGAAAATTTAATATGAGATATCAATGTTTAGAAACCACGCGAACTACATAAAGTATAATGTGACTTTTTGGTTATAATCCTAAAAAATTCCTTTGAATTCGGGCTATTGCCTCAAAGTATACAGTACTCGTATATAGATGTGTCGTATCCCCTACAACAAATGTCGTTACGGTTTCTATGAACATACATATTCGTGCGTCACAGAATGCAGTGACCGGAGACGACCTTCAGGGTTTTGAGAGATTTTCTGCAATGTTACGCTGACGATATGGCCTTGAATAAACTGTGTTTTGCTAGATCTAACCATTTGCAGTCTGCCTCTTTTTCTGTTAGATCCACTGCCACACCCTTCGCCAAATTGTGATATCTTTTGGTTCCTGGACCTGAACCCATTGGGATCATTGCTCGCGCAATAATTCCTATAGCATTCTCCTATTTCGCTTGGGTTTTAAACTAGCTTGAAGCTTTAGATGTCCTTGAGAGGTATTTATGTCGGTTAGTTCTTCAATACCCTGAAAGAAGGGTTTTCCAAAGAACTTATGTCTCAGATGGGAGACGCCTGGACAGTGACAGAGAAAGTGGGGTGTGTACCTCATTGAATTCCTCGCCTCCAGAGTACCTGTAAACATCATCCTCACTTAGGCTTAGTTTTTTGATATGGTATCGCAGTGAAAGGATTTTCTTCGTCTTATAGCTTTGAAGTTAGTTCTGGCTTTGGAGCACTTATAGCTCAAAGAGTGACATCTGCTCTTTGCTTCTGCGAGAGACCTATTCTCTGCGTCGTATTTAAGCTTACATGGCAGGACTTTAACTGAATAACCAGATTGGTATACCCCTAGGGCAGTTCCATTTATTGTCACTTCATCCGTTTTTGTTTTTTATTGTCTAGGTGCAGGTGCAGGGACCCAGTAAAGTTTTATTTCATGCTGCGTGCCAAGGACACAGCACTTCCTCACCTCATCATCTCACCTCACAGGCATCCATTTTATTCTTATGGTAAAAGTCGTTTTTATTGTCACCTGGCTGTCCATAAAGAATGTGATATCATCGCGTGAAATTTCCATCATTGGAGTATCACACAGCAACTGCCATTGCTATGCCATTTGGAAAAAAAACTGCTGGTCCAGGAGTTTGACTGGTCTAAATAAGCTTGGCTTGCCAGAGCCTTTGCTATCGATAGCATTTTATTCCCCACTTCATGGTTAAGGTTACAAGGTGGGACCTTTATTGTGCTATCAGCCAGGGAGATATCAACTTTTTCGCTACTTTCACACATCTCTGTGTCTAGCAACGCAGCATTTTTTTTTAAGAATTGCTTCCTCTGCGGACTAAGCCTGGTATTCGTAACGTTACTAGTGATGGCTGGTGGTATACTGCGACCTGAAAGATGTTTTGTGTTTAGCAAGTTCTCCTACAACTGAAACAAATGTTGAACAACATCGAGATCATGGAGGGACCTCAGTATACATGTGCGATTGTTTTAAGAAAGGTGAATCCTTAGCTTGCCGCAAGCTATGGTGGGACATTGGCACAAATTATGCTCTGCTGTTTCTTGGTCTTCTAAGCAGTTCGACGAACTTATGCCCAGAGTGCACAATATCCAGTAAGGAAGGGAACGCAGCATAGTTTAAAATTTGACCGTATGTAACAGCGACGCACAACCTTTGATTTTATATCTGTCAGATGGCTTTTACTGACATCAATGAAAAAAAAGGCTGCCTTCACTACCAGAAAACCTGGAAAACTTTGATTCGAAGACTTCCAAAAATCCAATCCCAATGCCCGTATCTATCTTGAACCTCTGTGTGCAGATGTATAAGCGGTTATCGTTTCGTGTATGGCTAGTACATCACTATTCCCTGATGAGAAAAGTGCGTGGTTTCATTGACGTTGTCTGGCTTTGTACGTATATTCAGGCTCCACATCCCAATGGCAGCATCTAGTTGGTTGTAGAAAAAGTCAAATTTCTTCTTTTGTAGAAGAAATGACTTGCCCACCATAAATTCAGATGTTTTCTGGGCTTGAGTCGATAGATGGTGGATTTTTCCTGTTAATTCATCTTCAGACCTGTCGGTTGAAGTGGTTGTCCGCTGTCACATCAATAGAAACTGCCCTATGCACAGAAACTAGTAGTGAGGATTGAGGAAGTGCTCATCAGTTCGTTCTAGTGCCTTTCCTAGATAACCGAAATATCGTCAGTAAAGTACATCTAACCTTATTGCACGAAGCATTCATTCTGCACTGTGGGACAATTTAATAAGCAAATCGGTTGCCAGAGGCACTCCTCATCTTCGCTACATTGGGTGCTTGTTATCGATGGCTTCCTCAAGGAACTGTATTCAAGAAACCGAGGTCAAGGTTATAGCTTAGAGCAGATTTCTCAGTACATAAAGTAAATTCATGGAAATTACTTTGAAAATTTCAAAGTTTTAAAGGAAATTTTTTCGAGTTTACCAAGTTTTGAAAGTGGAACAAGGTTGGTTCAGTTCTATCCGATTGTGTCCGCGATAATATGAAGTCTGTTCTGTATTACATTTGGTCAACAAACTAAGCGAACATTTACAGTGCAAACAAATGCTTCTTTTTACAATACAACAAAGTTTCAAAAAAAACAAATTGCAAATGGTGTAACTCTTGAACTTAAGTGTACCACGTTCACTTTACAATCGTTAATTGCCCAATTTCAAAAATTGAGCAAACTATGTAAGTAATTCCAATGAGTATGGGAAAATTGTTTCAACAAAATTGTTTCAACAATTTTCGATCGAAATTAAAATTTGGAGATCACTTTGTGCCTGCCGCCAATTAATTATAATGTGTGTGCTTAACTTAGTGAATTACGGTTTTTGACTGGAAAAAAGGATAGTTTAACTTTACTCTTGTAATCGGTTTTGGACTGGTGAAGATTATCTTGCATTAGACACCGTAACCATCGAAGTTACGTTGCATAGTTGCTAACAGCCTAGATTGTCAGGTTACATAGGCCTACGGCACTTAGCTAGATAAATCCATTAGTGTTTGACATTACGTTTCTCTGATAAGTAGTAATTTGTATTCGTTTAGGTTAGGCACACCTGGAATGTTAGATCGTTGATTAAACTTTGTGTGATAGTTACATGCATTGTTGGTAAATACGCGACTGATGCTTGTAAGTCGACGAACAAGGTATACTTTTCGTGAGGCTTCCTTTCAGTTTGAGCATTGTCGTCGAAACAGTCAAATGTATTATTAATAGAGGGCGTCAAAGGAACTTGCTACTTATAAGCCACCATTTAACTATTAACTGCGTACTTTCATAACTCCGTATTTTATTGGTGACAACAACAGTCGTATGTCCACAAATTGTAGAAGAATTACATCCATGCAATAACATACAAATAGGAGCACATTGATATGTAATAGGAACGTAATGAGTCATCAGTCTGTAGACTTCTAATCTTCTGGCGGTGTTGGAAACGATCGCTCTAATAGTTCTCTCTTCGGTCACGCAAGTTGTATCGGACCAGTGATTATCCAATTAGTTAGTTCGCACTTTGAAGCTTAGTCTCCCTTAGGTTAGGAATTGTTTGCTCTGCACACAGGATCTATATGTAATTACAAATTTTATGAGCTTGAGTTGTTGTCTTATTTTTCATCAAACGATACAGTGCAATACAGTTGCGTGGCTACTGCTAACTAATTGTAATCCTAGCCGGTGGATCTTACGCCGAAACAAAAGTTGAAGGTCCAGACCTGACGTCTTAAGAAAAGCTTTGTATGCCCTAAAGGAGACACTTGCAACCCCGAAATATTCAATGAGAGCAATGTAAAGTTTCTCTGTATAGGTAAGGTTAGGTAAATGGGTCTTGTGACGTTTCTCACTGCTCATCTAGACTAGCAATAGGGTATATTGTGTCCTTATAATTCTACCTCGGGAACCTGTCAAGCGAAAGGGAGTCGCTGATTTAAAACCACCCAGATAAGGATATGAATCTCAGAAGGTCCTTCAGCTCGATGTTACACAAGTCCTCCAGTTCCGCGAAGAAGTAACTACCAAGAGTCCTCATTCTTGTACCGGCGAGAGCAGGATATTCACACAGCAGGTGACGGACAGATTCGATTTCTTCCTCTTCCTTCCGAAGCGCCCCGCATGAGTACCAATGGCGCAGTGCCCAGTAATGATGCCGGAGACTATCTTAGCGCCGACTAAGTTTGACCAGATACAGATATCTCTTCTTATTATAACCCGGCTATAAGTTACTAGCCGTTCCACATGTGTCCAGCTGGATCCAACGTGTATTGGCTCGACGGTGGCCTCCTTTTCCATATACCTTTTTAACGAGCTTATTGGCATCCTCGCAAGGGGGGGCAACCTGTGAGGCATACAGCGCTGCTCCTCTTCGTGCAAAGTTTGTCAGCCCTTTCATTACCAGTTCCTTTTTATTGGTAACTTTGTGATTCCTCCAGTCATCTTTGTCAGGAATTCTGATATTAAATCTCCTGCCAAATACAGGAGACTGGATCATATGATCTGTAGGAGGCGTGACCGTAGCGAGCTGGTGTCCACTGTCGTCCTATCATCAGTCTCAAATCAGTTTTAGCTGGGCTGTTGCTGCAGAATAGATCCAGCGGTGTTCTTCACATTAATCGCAGGATTCCTATACAGGCTGCTTTCTACATTTTAGTGAGGTTTTTCCACCTTCCACTAGACTAGTGAGCCAAATGTTAGAATAGGTCTCACAACTGTCGTGTACAGCTAGTGTACCACAGCCGGCTTCGCACGCCTTCTTGATGCGCTTATCGATGTTCTCCTTCCAGTTTAGGTGGCCAAAGTTTAAAAAACCCACCCACTTGATTCTACCCCATATTCGCTCTACACATCTCATTGCTTATCTCCCTGTTTTCACAGCTTACAACGAAAAGAAGATTAGAGGTGTGTAGTTCCGAAGTCTTATTTCCTGAGAAAGAATTATATCTTGGTATCCAGCAAGTTGTCCTGTCTTTTCACAAATCAGCCTGCACTTTTGACGAAACCTATGATGTTTTTCGGTGGATCTTGGATAAGGTCCTCTGGTTCTCTAGTATGTTCCTCATAAATTGGAGGCGTGGGATTACAATTTTTTTAATTGTGGTAATTTCTTCAAGATAGACTGAGAATCTAGTTTGGAGTTTTAACCGACGAATAGTAAAATTCTCTAACAGCTCTACTGGCTCTTTGACAGACTTCTTCGTCAGGACTAGTACAACAGATCAAACTGTGCAAATGTATGCATTTGTCTAAACCAATTTGTTTGTTCTTCTGTTCACTTCAAATTGCCCAGCGTGGGAGGTGACTTCAATGGGCAAAGCTGCCGGTGTATAATTTTGTGAATTATTCAAGTGCTCCATTTACATTACGTTCATTAAATGTCCAATTTTGGAAATTGAGACATTTTTACATACATATGTAATTCCAACGACAATTATTTTAACAACTTTCGATCCAAACCGAAACGTCGAGATTACTTTGTGTATTGCCGCTCAATAATTGTAATATGCTTGCACAGCTTGGTAAATCGTTTCCAGTTCTTTTTTTCTTACAAAAGTAAAACAGACTGACTCACTCTTTGTTAGCCTTCGGCAATGATACAATTGTTATAATATGGCTCAAGTGCCTCCAGCACATTTTTTTAAAAACTGATCTGCATTCATTCCACTCCCATAGGAACCTTGTACAAGTTCAACATGGTTTTCTTATTATGTCCAAAGACTTTGCCCGCCTTTCTGAACATGTTTTTTAGCTTCTTTTTTAGAGTCTTGAAGAATGCTTCCTGCAAGGCTAATGTTCTGAGTAGGTTGAACAAAAAGTTTTCAATGTTCTTTTGAATTTTACCGACATTGTTGCTTAAACTGGATCACAGAAGATCGATCCAAGCAAAGAAGCTTCCAAGAAACACTCAAACTCGAATCAAATGATTGCAATACCTACTTACAGTTAACGACAAAATTATGCGTGTTTTTCTATTATTTTTCAAATTTTGTAATGTTTGTCGTTCATAAGCACACGCATTTGAAATATTTATACTCCATTTGTAATGGATTAAATTAGCTCCATTTGTTGAGTTAATGGAGCGAGAGTGCCCTCAATTTATTAATTATGGTGACACCTGGGGGATATGTTTCTTTGTCAAACGTCAATTCATTGAATGTGTTTGGGGTTTATACCTTGGGACAAGGTTATACCTTATACATGTGTACACACCATAATTATCTTTTTGTGTTTTAGGTCGCTGTTTTTGACCGCTTTCTCTGGATGAGAAATAATAATATTTGACAAATAAAATGGTTGACAGTGAATTGCCAATTGGTTACGGGCATTAACTGGTAAACGACAGCACGTAGATCAGTTTCGCATTTGTGTATCATATCTGATGAAGTTTTTGCAAAGTTATTTTATTTTGCTGGTAAATCAGCGGCCCAATTTTCAATTTTATATTTAATGATGATTAGATTTTTTCTTAAGAGCACGTGTTCTCGAGTCAAATCATCTGACACATGCCTGCTGAAGCTGAAGTCAACACACGTAGACCAATGATACCAAGTGGATCTTGGAGATTTCTCCTTTACCTACTCGTTAAACCACTTAGAGCTTCTGATGAAGCGCAGGAGACTTCTAATATCTGTGTTGATTAGATCGCCTAGAACGCACCTTCATAGGTGAGTTTTTGTTCTATTGGAGAGGTGCAAAGAAGATGGAGGTTCGTTTCCTCCTCTTCTTCGTCCATGCACCTTTTGCAAAAATCATTTGAAAAGAAGCCAAGCCTTGTTACATGCCTGCCTATTAGACAGTGTCCAGATATGACACACGATAGTAGTGTTGATATGGAATCTCTTTAGGGAAATCAAATCCTTAGAGTGTTTCAGATCCAGCTTGGGTCAAATCTGTTTTGTCGCTAGACACGTTGTACTGTCGACCTAACATTTGTCCTTTCGAGAGCATCTCGTGCCTTATTCTGGTAAAATGGGTATCGTTGTTCCATATTGGGCGACTTTATCAGCCTTACAATTCCATGGAATGTCCCTTTGCCCGGGCACCCAACAAAGGTGAATATTGAACTGCTCTGCCATCTCTACGAGAGACGAACGGCACTATAGGGCTATTAGCGAATTTGAAGAAAATGAGTCCAAGGGCTGCTTGGCTGTCTGAAAAGATTCGGATATCACGTTTTCCTTTAAGCGGGGTAAGACTTAATCGCCATTTGTTCCGCTTGGAACACGCTACAAGAGAGGCTGAGATTGAGCCTATCAGAGAAAATACCTCCACCTACCCCTTCGTTGGTCTTTGATCCGTCGGTGTAGAAATAAAAATTTGCTTGGAACACGCTACAAGAGAGGCTGAGATTGAGCCTATCAGAGAAAATACCTCCACCTACCCCTTCGTTGGTCTTTGATCCGTCGGTGTAGAAATAAAAATTTGCTTGGAACACGCTACAAGAGAGGCTGAGATTGAGCCTATCAGAGAAAATACCTCCACCTACCCCTTCGTTGGTCTTTGATCCGTCGGTGTAGAAATAAAAATTTGCTTAAATTCATCAACAAATCAGATCGTAAGCGCGGTTTTCCTCTAGCTTCTTGCAAGGTTAGGTTACGTAGGGTGTTTAATGGATAGGCCTCATCACGTTCACTCGGAGACCTGGAGGTCCATTGTGAGTGCACTCTTTCTGTAGTGGGAATAGCAATATAGTTCCCGGGACAACGTAGGAACCTATCCTATTTTGTTGTGAACCAGTTAGTGCTCTTGATGAATCTGAATAGGTCTGTTAACTGGAAGTTTGCTCCCTCTGCTATGCTTGCAAGGAACCTTGACCCTAGTACGCGTAGACGGCGTTCTTGCAGAACGGGGCAGTGGCACAACAGATGTTGGATTGATTCTCTACTAACAGAACATGAAACCGATAGCACAGTGTACTTTGATTACTCTACTAGTGAGTGAGCGGATAAAGAATATATCTAGTGCCAGCTGGGGTTTATGGTCCCAACTACCAACGCGCGACAGCGTTTGGAAAGTTACCTACAGTATTTCAAGCGGAAGTCCACGCTATTGAATTGTGTGTAAGAGAATGTCTGCGGAGAAGAACCCAAGGAACCCGCATCTACATCTTTTCAAGCAGCACTGTTAGCCCTTAAATTCTATACGATAGGGTCCAAGCTTGTCTGGGACTGTCTCAACTTCCTCGAAAACCTTGCATCGGTAAATAAGGTTTCCTCAGCCTGGATCCTAGGACATGAAGGCTTCGAGGGTAACGAACGGGCTGACTCGTTTTTCTCGAACCCTGGTTTGGGGTACCACCCAACAGTGCCTACTTCAAGATAACACAATGGGAGATCAACAAACACGCTGACTACTGGGGCAACCTCAAGGGCATTAGACAAGCGAAAAAGTTTATCAACCCCAACCTATACAAGGCCAAGACTTAACTTGATCTCACCAAAGACAAGATAAGAACCTTAACGGGCTATCTGACAGTACAATGCGCATTTAGGGCACCTAATACAGTATCTAGTGCCAGAAGACACCTTGTTTTGGTTTTATTTAATTTCGGCCACAACGTCCGAGAGGTGGCGCAATCACCTCTGGCTAATCAGGAGGAATTAGCTTTTTTCTCTATTATGTTGTCCACTATCTCATGCAATCACCCTATCGGTGGCATTACAGATGTGTTCGCTTAGCTGATGTTAATAGCCAACCCCAATCATGCACATTTATCAGCTTTTCGTCCCCTTCTATGTTCTTATGCCCGGAAACCCAGTAGAATTTGACTGTATGGTATCTTATGGTGATCGGCGAGTCTCAACATTTCTTGGCTGCCTTTGATTTGATTGTATTGGATTTTATCGATTTTACAACTGCCTGCCTGCCAACTAAGATGGTTATATACGATGGGGGAAGATGATTCTTCAACGAAAGATGGTTCTGCCAAAAGTGTTCGGTGGGTATTGTTGAGACTCGAACCTATGCAGCAGGCTTTGAGTCTAAATGTTTAATTGCAGTCAAAATCTCGGCTTAGGCGACAGACCGAAAAGTCGTGTAGTAAATTTAAATTTCAGGAACAAATTCCAGTTCTCGTCTCGAATTATTGTAGTATGGTTTCAGATCGTCAAAAGTAGTCTCGAGGTAATCTCTTGATTTGATGTCCTTCACAAAGCCGACTGCACCACATCATCATCATTTTCATTTTCCAAGTCTGCATGTTCTATCTTTCAGTCTTAAGTCAAAAAACGCAGTCTTTGCTTCATTAATTCTCGTTGTAGCCTTGACTCCGCCTGTAGCCAAAGGTAGAGAGCTAAAAGTTTGTTGGAAAATTCAGGAACGTGTTTCAGCTTCAGGCTAAATGAGGTTTGTAAGGATTGAAGATGATTTCTGTCCTTTTCGTCACACTTAGGTCTCAACTGCAGGCCCATTGTGGTTTTCCAACTACACGGTTTAGTTTCTTCGATGCCAACCGCCGTCTAACCCAAACCGTTGAGACAATTCAAGTCAAAGTTGACTTTTTTTTTAAGCAAAACATCATAAATCATCGATGAAAGTAAAGAGACCTGCAAACCACTTCCCTTCAGTATTTGATAAACTGTCTAGTAAGCAAAAGGCGAAGAAATCAATGCCACCACACCTATGGATAGCTCCGCCGATTATCGAAAACCAAATTTCTCCGAAAATATTCCCAAAAGTATGTACTCGTACCTCCAACGTTTGCCATCCATTTTTTTTTTTTCTTTTGACTTAACATTTGAAATTCCACGGAACATAAAAGTGAAAATCATGACATCATATGCTCTTACCATCCTTTCAAGTGGTGCCTCAAGGAATCACGTAACATCGCATATTCTTTGCTTACTACTCATCGCCAAAGGAAGAACATGATGTCATATTCCATTCCCGTGGACTGGACTTTGGCATCCAATCCATCTGAATGGTCACGCTACCGTGACGACGTGTGTTGCAAGTTCAAAAATCTCTTTCTACACTTTGGCCCTGACAAAACATACTCTCAACGATGGTTGTGGCCGCTCAAAGTCCCTCTGTACATCTGTAAAAGAAAAAGAAAAAAACAAAAAATAAAAATAAATTGAAAGTAAACAAATAACAAATTAAGGTTCATGACGAGTCAAGTGATAAACCTACCTAACCACGATATCTGCCCCAAAACAACGAAAAAAATTAAGGCAGAGCTCCGCATTCGCCAAACACAAACATCATGATGTCATGGGGTATTTTTGGCATCTTTCACTGCCACAACTTTGCGTTTAAATGGCGAAAAAAGCGGAATACATATCTACTCGTATTCTTCTTTTTTTTTTTATCGTGTTATGATTTTTTACATTTTTTATTTTGGAAGTTCTCTTCCGATTTTTTTTTTGCGAATTTGTGACGTCTTCCCTTTTGTTTTGGTCTCGCAGACCGTATATGGGAAGAGTCACAGAAAAATGCGCACAATAAAAGCAAACAAAATGGAAAAGTTATGGTTTAACGATCGGGTAAAATGTTTTTCGTCAGATAATACCGAGTTTCACTGGTCCGAAGCAGTTTACCCGGATAGTTATTGTGATTATCTGGGTACGAGAGTTGTTTATTTCTTATATAATTAGTCGGAACCGATTGTGTCGTCTGCCTGTAGGGATACCAATGTTTTGTTTTTCTAATTGGTTTTATTTTTAATTTGGAATTTATGACAGGAAATTTGATTTATCGTGACATGTTCGGGGGGGATATTCATTTAAATGAAGAGAAAATTGAAAATACACGACAGGTATATTAGTTAGGGTTATTTCGTTGTGGTTAGCCGCAAGGAATGGTTAAATGATTTTTATTGTTTTCGGTGGTCTGTCGGCGTTAAAACACGTTTTCACATCGTAAAATTTAGAGAAAACTTGAAGAGTTGGGAAAGGTAGTCAAATTTACTATAATTACCATAAGATGGGCCAACTTTGACACATTTTACTTCCGTCTTATCCGCTTTGCCAATGATTTATTGGCGTGCAAAATTGGCATCACTGTACACGTCAAATGTGCATCACTGCAAGATGCGGAAACGTCAGTGAAAAATCGTGCAGGAGTTGGAAACGTTAAATAATTAATTTTTACACATAAAATTGTTAACAATTTCGATATATTGATGCAAATTTGTTTGAAGTTACAATTACAGGTCCTAATTGTGGTCTAAGATCACTTGACCTGCACATCAAAGAAGTGGTACTATGCATTGCAGTCCGGCAAAGGAAACATAGTAAAGCTGTCTGTTTTTAAGTGAAGCGACTCCCAATCACAGCAGACTGGAGGAAGAATCTACACAAATGCCTTGAAAATGGATTGCGGAGTTGGCGCATGCATTTTCTTAGACAAGCTCAACGCTGTCTTTATCGATAGTCTGCCTATGCAAAGCTTATGCCTCGAATCGATTTGGATGACCCTTTGGAGGAACTCAGGTTGTTGTAGGGATTCCATTGTTCTAAAATCGTATGCACAGCTTGAGCCGTGTTCATTTTTTAAGCTGATCTTGTAAAATGTCTCTTAACTGCGAATGACAAACAATTGATCAGGTGATCGGCTTTAAGTCAATGACTTTCGACCTCAGACGATTTCCTATAACGAATTCTCATCTTGCCAATATGTATTGGTTTAGTCTTTTATTAAAGCGCTTTACTATACACACATGCATACGCACACGTGTAACAAATCTTTCTTCTTTTAATCATTCCGTCTATTTTTAAACCGACCCTGAGGGAAGTGTACAAGGTTCGTTAATTCCAAGTCATGTTATCGTTCCAGGGTATCCATTAGTCAAGCCTTCAGCTTTTTCTCACATTCTTGTACGTAAGAGTCGGCAAATCTTCTGGCTTGGATAAAACCCGGCCAATAATGCTCAAGGCTTTTGAGGAAGATGGAGTAAAATGGCTCTCTCGTGTCATTAAATTGGCCTGGGAATGTGGTAAAACACCCACCGAATAGCAAACTGAGATAATTGTTCCTCTTTTTGGAAAAAGGGATAAGAGGGATTGCTTCAAATATAGGGGTATATCTCTTTTAAGTCTCCCGGAAAAGTCTTTGCTAAGTTGTTGGACGCGCGTTTTAGAGTTGTGGTCGAGTCCAAGTTGGGCGATAAGCAGTACGGCTTTCGTCCAAGTAGAAGCACAACCGACCAGCTGTTTACTCTCAGAATGGTACTTGAGAAGGCCTGGGAATTTGCCAATCCTTTCAGCAGTTGTTTTGTGGCTTTGGAGAAAGCGTATGATCGGGTTCCTCGCGGTAAACTCTGGAGTGTATTGGAGGAGTATGGGATAAACGGTTCTCTTCTGAGGGCCATTCAATCTCTATACACAAGCTTCAAGAGCTGTGTTCGGGTGAACGGCGTTAAACCGACACTTTTCGTTGTGGTTGTTGGACTTCGCCAGGGGTGCGTTTTGTCACCTCTCCTTTTCATAGTGTATATGGATTAAATGTTACAGAGCAGCCCTGGCGAGAAACGGTTCGAATTGGGAGCTCTAAGGATAAGTCATCTGCTTTTCGCTGAAGACTTGGTTATCCTAAGGTCACCCAGAACAGTATTAGTTTCCCGAACGCATGCATTCTGTATGTTAGTAGGGTCCCATGGAAACAGCTGGAGAAGTTTAAGTATCTCCGGGTTTTATTCACGAGTGAGGAGCAATACTGAGTTATCCTGTAGGATTGGTCAGGCTGGAGCAAATTTGAGACAGCTTGGTCAATCTGTTATCAGGAGGATCGAACTTGGCATCGAAGCTAAGTGATCGGTCTTCAATTCAGTGTTTGTTCCGACCCTCACCTATAGTCATGAGGTTTGGATAATGACCGAAAGAATAAGATCGCGGAAATGCGATTTCTTCCTTGTATTGCTGGGGTGACTCCTCGCGATAGGGCTAGGAACACCAGAGTACGCGAACCACTCAATGTCGAGCAGCTACTTCCTCGAACGGGGAGGTCCATACTTCGATGGTTAGGGCATGCTAAACGGATTCGCCCAACTCGGCTTCCAAGACGTGCCATGGAATCAGTGCCATCAGGTAGGCGTCGTCCCCTGAGTAGGCCCACGATGAGATGGTTGGACCAAGTCGGAAATCTCACCTCTACCCGTAACCACTGATGATCTAGAGTCTATGGCGGAAGATCGGGACATGTGGAGAGTCCACTTAAACAGCCTAACCCCGCGACCCTCGTAGTGGATAAGAGGGTCATTGGAAAATGAATGAAAAAAATGGAAACGTAACTTACCACTTAGAAGACCTGAGTTTGTACCCCAGCAGGCAAAATAGGCGGAGTAATTGCAATGTGAGGATGCTTAAGTGATATAAGTTGTTCATTTGCTACCCTCTCTTACTTAAAAGCCTTGTCTCCGTTTTGAAATCACTTTATAGACTCTTTATAGTTCACATAAGGCACACAGTAGGGAGTTTGTCTTGAATCCGATTTAACAGAATGAAGATCATCGTTCTCCTCCCCTCATTCAACGAAGATCTGAGCCCTGAATTTCTATTTCCACTCGCTGTGAATAAACTTTAGCAAAATTTTGTCAACAAAATGCCGATTATGCAATGATTCTGTTAAACATACACAAAAGTTCAAGACCTTTCCGACGCCACAACCGGAAATTAAATAAATAAAAAATAATATCAACAAATTAAATCATCGTTCAAAATCTCTTTTTTTTTTATGGATTCGCATTTGCGCATGTGCACACCATGATCGTCATAGATGATTAATTTGTCTGAATTAACCATGACATTTCCGAAAGCATTTTTGTTGTTTACACTCAAAACAGGACTTTATTTATACAAAAAATAAAAAAAATCTCTCACGTTTTTTTTATACGAGCTTTTTATATCTATTTTTTTAGAAGCAGAATAATTAACATGTTGTTGTTTAAACATTTCCAAAATTAAAGATCGTACGATTGTCGGGGTGGTGACGCGTCTTGAAGTGTATTAGCACACCCTTTGGTGTATTTGCATGCTAATTAAAAACGTCTCAGAGCTGTTTGTTTTGAGTTTACTTTGGACTCTGCAGACGTTTTTATATGGGATTTTGACTTTACTTTGTGTACAGTCGTACAGGAATTTATTTAATTTTTTTTTTGTGTGTGATGTGAGTAATCAATTTCTTTTTTCTCTTTTCATTTCAGGTATGTTGAAATGCTTCTAGTTTCAAATTCATTTGAGGGAAATAAAAGGTGAGTGTGTCGGGAGTTGTGTACAATTGAGGGACATTAAGGGCAGCTGTTCGCCTTAAAGTGGTCTAGTAAAATTTTGGGTACGCCTCCATTTTGAAAAATGTCAAAATTTCTTCCAAAAAAATAGACTTCGCCAAACCCGTGCTAAGTTTTGACAAGAACTTCGAGGTAACCATCCCTCCCAAGTCATTCTGGGAATTTGTATTCTCAGAAGACAAGTCGATTCACTTCAACACCGACGTGACGCTTCAAGCCCTAGCAACATGGTAGATGGTGGTTTTTTCTCCGACAGGCTTAATCTGAGCCTAGCGTCCCGTCTTCCAAATCATTGTTACGGGTCCCAGGCGGAAATCTGGCTAAAGAAAAATGTGATATCAGCCCCGGATATCCGCATCTTTTCGGGCAGTCAAGCAGCGTTAAAGTTCTTGGAATCAGTCGCTTTAAATTCACTAATAGCACTAGATTCCCAATCGTCTCTTATAGAGATGGCGGAACAGTTTAATGTTCACCTCTGTTGGGTACTACGACATAGTGACATTCCAGGGAACTGTGAAGTTTACGAACCCGCCAGATATAGAACAACATTACCTATTAAACGTGATAAGGGCACCTTTGGTATACCAATTGCTGCTTCTAAAGCTAGGTGCTATGCAAATCTTAGGTGGACAAGTGGTACAATATGTCTACCGATAAAGTAGATTTGACCAAAGCTGGACCTGACACGCTATAAATATTTGATTTCTCTTAATAGATCGCATCTTAGCACTATAAGAAGTGTCATTACTGGACACTGTCTGATAGGCAAGGATGCAACAAGGCTTGGGGTCTACGCAAACGAGTTCTGCAGAAGCTGTGTGGACGAAGAGGAGGAGGAGACTATTCTACATCTTGTTTGAGCTCTCTCCCGCAAAAGAAAACTCCACTTAGGAGCCTTCTTCAACACCAACTACGATTCATGTGAAGGTCCAATTGGTTCAGTGACTAGGCAGGAGATCTTTCAATGGGGTATCACAACGGACCCCTCATGGCTCTAAGTATGGTGGTTATAGCTGGCAGCTGCATCAGCCTAACCTAACCTAAGGGTCTTACTTATTTAAGGTGGCGCTACAGTCCGGGCTGGACCTGTGCCTCAACCAACACGCCTCTCCATCTTTATCCAGCTGCCTCTAGTTTCGCACGCCAAGTTGGTTGAATCCCTCGGGTGTGGATTCGAAGATTCTCCGGGCCGGAGCATTGGTGTCCCCCTAAGGGTCACTTTGCAAATAAAGTTGAAAGAGTTATCTATGCTTGGAGTGAAGAATCTTCACATACCACATTGACGGTATTTTAACAGGCGAAAAACACATTTTTGGATCTCCAAAAGATCTTGTAGTGGCCGTGGCTTAGTGATTAGTGCGTTGGACTGCTGAGCGAGCGACGTGGGTTCAAGCCCCAGCCATGCCAACTGAACATTTTTCGCGGCATCACCTCTCGTCGGGGAATGACAAGCCTCCGGGAGTATAATCTGTCATGAAAAGCTTCTCAATTCGTCGTTCGGAGTCGGCAATAAATTCTAGGTCCCTTCCATTCGTGCAAACAATGCAACACGCACAACATGAATGGTTGCGAGAAGCTAAGCCTTGGCTCATCCCGAGCTGTCGCGCCAGCTATTTAATTTTTTTAACAGATCTTGCAATTTGATTCCACGAAGGACACTTCGGCACGGCGGGTAGTTTCTCATAAATTTGTCCTTCAGATTCATTATTTACTTGTACTGGCGCTACGGTCCAGGTGAACCGGGTGGGCTTCATCCAAAAAGGCTTCTTTATTCAGTTGTCCCAATTGCATGCACTACGAGTTGCTCCAGGTTGTCTTCCATTCGGAAACGCTATTCAGGATTAGGTCTGCCTTTTCATAGTGGGTTGGTTCGAATCACATCACATGCAAGGCTTATGAGTCTTTGCAAGAAGCTCATATCGTATCATCATTACGTTCCACAAAAACAATTGTCGTTCCGTGGTAATTTTCCGTTCAACATAGACGGTTCTGTGCAACCGATCGATATTTTTGTTTGAATATTTACGACTTCCAATGCTCTTTTCAAGGGCTATAGGCCTTAAACTCTGTGTGCAGTTGGTGCAAACTGATTGGAATCTACTCACTTGAATGACGCATCCTTGAGTAGTAATAGCGCTTTCATGCCCTTCAAATACTCAACTGTCAAAATTCCAATGACATACATAAGCCACCATTTGGAACAAGAAAATGACGGCGCCATTTAGAGGGCGTTTGTTTCTTGGTGTCATCACAATGCCAAAGTTGGCTTTAAGGATTTACAGCAAAAGAATATCCTCCTATCCAATGCAATTTTCAATTCATTTGTATTCCTCAAGCATTTCAAAGACGCCACGATTCTTATCAGCACATTGCAGCAATGCAACACACTAACTACAAATACTTTTCATTAAATCGTACCCTTCACTGTATGCATAGGGTTGCATATCCTAACAACTATAAGTCGACACACAAATACTTCAAAACCGCCCTTAGAAATAGCTACACTCTGTCTGTAGTCTGCGAGAATAGGAAAAAAAATCAATAAGAAGCCAAGGCAAATAAACTCGAATGAACTCAAAAATGAAAAGCGAAAAACGTTTCTCAATTTGAGGGTAACGTACCCCATTGTATTTGTACATAGTCGAGTGCCTAGCGTTCACTAAACTTAGATCTCTTGTAAGTATTTGTGTATGTGGTGTATGTGGCTGACCCGCCCTCCTCCCTTTCGCCCTAAAGCGAATATGTCAAGAAAATCTATTTAGCTGTTTAGCTTCTCCTAAGCAGCGTGTGTTTTGACTGCTAATTGAGAATATATTAAACTAGCACGACCACTATTGATCGACCTTGTTATGGATCTGTGTCAGTAGTTTTAAATTCAATTTGGGACTTTGTTTTGGCACTATTCAATTAAGGGATGTCTTACAAGCATGACTGTATGAGGTCAATGCAGTGTTTGGTTTACTAATAAACTGACAATGCTTGCTTTAGAAGCGTGTATAACGTGGTTTCGTGTGTAAGCAGGCACTCCTTTCAATAGTAGTTAAAAGTTTGTGGATTAGGGGGTTTGGCACATGTAAAGTACTAAACTTGTTCAGGTTGCATTTGCTACCATTCCGCTTGCTGACAAAGTTGCTCCACTGAGTCTCTTTGTTCAACAAAATCATTATTTGGAAACAAAGTAATGACAAGAACTCTGGTTCCTGCTGGGACTGACTTCTTAACATCTCTTTGCGGCCGCAATACAATTTGTACTGAAGCCCTCAGAAAGGAAGGATGGTGGAGTTACTCAGTTTCGCTCTAAAGACAAGAAATATCGTATACGAAGTCGTTATTTAAGTCATTATACACTTTGTGTGCAGTGTCCAGTGGCATGTCCTGAGTCAGCTAACAGAATAGTTTATTACCAGAATACCCAGTCTTTCGAAGAGTCTCTTAAGGATGGGCATTCTGAGACCAGGATCTACCCAAAGATAAGCATTTCATCTGCCATACCTTCTACTTCATTTTACAATCCTTTTTCCTTTTACCCTGGAGTTAAGTCGTTAGTTTTAGTATAGATCTGCTCATTTACCACCCACACGCTTTATTTTATACGTACCTGTCGATTCTTCCGAACTACCAGGACTTTTGTTTGACCATCCTGCGTAAAGTTTTTCAAGGCGGCATGTTCATAGCTGGTCATGACAGAGTGCGACCATTCTACTGGCACGTTCTACTCTTCGTTCGACATGTGATTTGGCAAAAATTTACTTGACGTAGTAGATCGCTAGGCCTTAGCTCATCCCGAGCTGTCGCGCCTGCTACTTTTTTTTTTTTTAATAGATCGCAGTGAACCTGGAGCTCAACAAAAAAAATCCAGCTTCATATCAATAGCCTGTGGCCCCTTTTCGCACACTATATTGGTTGAGACCAGTTTCCAATTGAGCGCGCCACCTGAGACGCCCGTCTGTGAGAGATTCAAAGAATGTGCCTAAGCGCTCGAGCTGGGATATCGATGGTGGCCATAGGGTTAACATATTGCTAGTCGGTAATTCTATAAGAAGCGAGGGTAAAATCTTCGGTTTATGATCCCATTGGTTGGTTAGCGTTGGAGTTCCGCTTTAAAACGACGATGTTGTGTGACTTTATATTTTGGAGTGTATAATTGCGTATAAGAAGAATTAGGACCTAAATCCATTCTACAAAGTTGAGGAAATGTAGTATTTCGATGATTTTCACACTGGACAGATCTTCTAGGTTGTGAACAAATGTAATCTATCGTAAAGTGGAGAGCTACAGTTGAAGTGTGCGAGTTTCCTTCTCGTCTTTATTTTGGCAGTTGAAGGATTGGGTGTTGAAGAAGGTTCCCAATTTAATTGCGTGTTTCCCAATGTGGACGACTGTAAATTATTTCCCATTAAGGGGACGGCAACAAATTTTACTAGCTCACGGGATCTTTTATCTTTTGTAATAATTGTGTCAGACAATCAAGCTTCTTCAGAACAGTCAGGCCAATGTGTTCTCGAAGCTGTAAGGAATTTGCTAATGACTTATCCTAGGTTCCATTTGATCTTTTGGAAAAGCTTTGTACATCATTTTCTCAAGCCTTGCAGAATCCTTTATATTTTCTTAGGACTCAGTGATTTTTGGCTTTTCTGATAGATGCAGATGCTAAAGATCTCATTGAAATAGTTCATCCTGAATTTAAAGCATCCCTCCATTCACAATGCCATTTAAGAAGATGAACAAGAGTTATGGTTATCCTCTTTGATGATCCTTACACTATCCAAATTATTGCACCAAGCTGCAACCACTTGTCACCACTTTGGTGACTCTTTAAACATTTTTGCCGCCTTATTAAACTTGCCATGTGCATCAGTTTTATATCGTTTTCGACAAAACCAGATCACCCTGTCTATTTCGAGATTTGTGAGAAAATTCCAGCTTATTCTAATTTGGACCAGAGTGCACTTCGCACGATCGAGGCCATTATGGAAACCTAAAATCGTGCTTGTGAATGATTGGTTTGCTAATGCTGAGCAGTTGTTGTTTACTAAGAGGAAGTTAACTCCATAACTATTTCAGAGTTGTTATAGTTGCTAGTTATATCTGTCTATAGTGAGGTTCTGTCCAAGACGTCGGTGTTGAGTGTCCTGCTTTGTTGACAGAATATATTTGGTCTTGCTCTCATTGACTTCTAAACCCATCTTCGCCGTTTCTGTCTCAATACTGACGAACGCGCCAGTGACATCACGCTGCGTTCTTTCGATTATGTCAATATTATCGGCGTATGCGAGTAATGCGAGTTTTGATAGATTGTCCCTCTGGTTGGCGCGTGAGTTTTGCACAACTCTTTCAAGAACGATGTTAAAGAAGTTGCATGACAGCGCGTCGGCTTGTCTGAATCCTTTTTTGACATTAAAGGTCTCGGTGAGGTCTTGACCTTGATGGAGTAGCGTGCATTCTCCATCGTCATCCAACACAAACGGGCGAGTTTGGCAGGGATGCCAAAACTAGGCATGGCTCTGGATAGCTCGTCTCTATTAATGGTGTCACACGTGGCCTTAAAATCGTTGAAAAGGTGGTGAGTATCGATTTGAAGTTCCTGGGTTTTCTCCAAGATCTGCCGCAGTGTGAATATTTGGTCGATGGTGGACGTTCCTGGCCTGAAGCCACACTGATGTGGGCCGATCAGATTGTTGACGAACGGCTTCAGGCGTTCACACAACACGGCAGATAAAATCTTGTAGGCCGTGTTAAGAAGACTGATGCCTCTGTAGTTGGCACAGTTCAGAGGGTCTCCTTTCTTGAGGATCATTCATCGAGTATATTTTACATATGAGTTGGTACATGCTCCTTACCAAGTCATAGCCTGCCACTTTGAACAGCTCGTCAGCCTGACAGCGGAATTTGACTCACCATCGCCGTTAAGGACATGACACTGCATCTTTTTGCTGTAATCCGGCGCATTTTTGAAAGATTTTAAATGAGCTGTTTTCGTATCAGATCAGTTTCAACAGGATCCTGCTTACAGACGTTTCTGTAGAGCTCAAGTCGATAAAAGCTATCGTATGCAGCTTTAAAATTGATGAAGTGTTCGTTGATGCGTTTAAAAAGTCGTTGGTTTTTCTCAGAATTTGTCTTGGTATGATAATTCAGTCTGTGATCAAACAGCAGAGTCAAAAGATACACTGGTATGTGCCCATAAGTGTACTGCAAAAAGTCCTAAGAGGTTAAAGCAATACGTTTGGACATTTAGGAGAGTTATGCATCAGTAGTTTTTGCAAAACATAGGATTGCCTGTTTTTGAATGCAGGCCCTACGAGGATAGAGCTGATGGTCCAGTCGTCGGGCTTATGTGCGTACTTTCATCAACCAAATATTTGGTTAATGACTTGGTATGTACATGCATCCTACCAAACATCACTTCCGTATTTGAAAAATTCAGCTAATAAGCCATCAAAGCCGGTAATTTTGTTGTTTGGCTAGAGAATTTTTCCTTTTTTGTTAACTGGATTTAAGCTACAATTCCCTGCGTTTCAGTGACCAGATTCCTTTCGCAGAAGCAACGTTTCGGGCTGCCAGATGGTTGGCTTTCTTTTAGAAATTATAGATGTTCTCGGATGCGAATTCATGACGAGGAAACCTATTTTGACATCCTACTACGAAAATGTTCCATAGGCTTCAGTCAGAAGCTCGTCAGGGAATTCGGATCACCTAATGGATTTTGATTGAAGCCTCTTTCACCTGATAAGTCTGAGTTCAAGCCTTCAGCCAAGCACTTTGAACTCAGACCTATCAGGTGATAGAGGTTATAAAAACTAATGGATTTTTTGATCTATAGTTTGATTACATGTATCTCTGCATAAGAGGCCGATGTGAAGTAGCCAATAAAGACTGCCTACTTAGTGCCATAAATATGCGAAAGGCATTCAGCAATACAAAGGAGTTGGAACTAAAAGATTTTCCGACTCTTACTGGGTCTTATCGAAGGGATTCTGAGTGTTTGAACGCTGCCGTTGGTTCTTAAGAAATTCTTTTGTGGGCAACCATCTCTGCTTAATTTACTCGTAGCGCTAGTGTAATTAATTTCGTCAATAGATGGCGCCCGGATAAGATGAAGCCATTTGATTTCGCTGATGACGAAAACAGGGATGTTAAGTAAATTAGCTTTAAACTCCTATTTCCACTAGTACGTACTTCTTATCATTTATTGATTTTAAATTTGGCACGCGTTTCGATAAGATATACACCAAAACAAAATGAAAAAAAAAAATCCAATTTCTAACCTCTTTCACTCAGTTTCTGCTTTCCATCTAGAAACAGAAAGGCAAAGAAAACAAAAAAAAAGTCGTTAAATAAATTCATTAAAGCAAAATGACATTCAGACAATAGCGAGGTAAATATAAGAATTCGCCAGACAGTATGTCGCCGACAAAGAATTCTCTGTCATTGCTTGTGTATCTGTCGTTAAATTAAGTGAAATGTGGTTCGCTAAAGAGGGTTTTTTTTTTTCGTTTTCTGAAAGTATCTCAAAGCACGTAACACGTTTCGTTCTCACAGGTAATGGTAGTTGCGCCTATAACTTGTTTTTTTTTTCAATAATAATTTCATATAATGAAAATTTAATTAAATTACACATGTATGTAGGAGCGGGTACACTTGATTGAAGTAACGTTCAAATAGGTTGTTATTTGTTGAATGACAGTATAAAGCTTGAGAGGCAAAACAATTACCCCCTCCATGGCCGTTTAGTAGAATGTCTAGCGATACCTAGAGTAGCGAGCACGGAAAGTGCAACACCCATTTTTCAAAGGAAAATCCTTAATAATTTTTAGGTAATGGGTTTTTCTTAATGACTTTAGTTCTTTTTAGGTATACAAGTGCATAACAAGTCATTTAAAGCTATTTCAGTGTTTGAAGTGATAAGTGGTGGTGCTAAAATTGACAGTTTTTAAAAAATGCCAAGTTATAAGCAATTGACTGAAGACCAAAAAAGTCGAATAATTGCGCTTTTTGAAGTGGCAAAGTTGACTATAACCGATATTAGTAAAGAGGTTGGATGCAACAAGTCGACAGTAAGCAGGTTACTAAAGAAAAAAAACCTAACGGGAACAGCTGAACGGAAAAAAGGGACAGGAGGTATTCGCAAGACTTCCACGGCGGATGATCGAGTTTTACACCGGCTATCACTGAGGAACCGGTTTTCCACAGCGGTACAAATAAGGACAGAATTTATTGAGTCTAATGGAAGTGAAATTGGTGTTCATACAGTGCGTCGAAGGCTTAGAGAATTCGGTTTAATGGGTCGTCGCCCCGCTAAAAAACCCATGTTGACACCCAAAATGATGAAATCTCGGTTAACGTGGGCAAAAAAAATACCAAAATTGGACAGAAACTGATTGGAGAAAAGTCATATTCTCTGATGAAAGCAAATTCAGCGTATACGGATCAGATGAAATTCAATACGTGCGGCGAAGAACTGGAGAGCGCTTAAGCAAAAACTGCCTTCAGAGAACGGTGAAGCATCCAGCCGGTCAAATGATCTGGGGATGTTTTTCGTACTATGGAATTGGAGTTTTGGCCTTCATAAAAGGAACTGTAAACTCAGAAGTATACAAAAATATTCTGAACGATCATTTAATACCATCAATGGAAATGCATTTTTCGGAGGCCAGTGATACAATTTTTCAAGACGACTCAGCTCCGTGCCATCGTTCCAAAATGGTAAGCCTCTTTCTTTAATTATTGCTATTGTAATCCCTCTTCAATTATACTGAATAAAAAAGAATTAATTTAACTTGTATTTTTCACAGATTAAAGAATTTGTGATCGAAAAAGGAATTTTCACACTCGACTGGCCAGGTAATTCGCCGGACTTAAACCCGATTGAAAATCTATGGCATATCATGGCATTGAAAATAAACAGCAAAATGCCTACCTCTGTCAAAATGCTCAATGAAGTCATTGAAAAATTTTGGTACGAAGAAATCACAGCCGAACATCTTCATAACTTAGTGGATTCAATGCCAAAGCGGATTAATGACGTCATAAAAAATAAAGGAGGCGCTACAAAATATTAATATGTGACCAAATTAAATGTGTACAAATGTTCTTGTATAAAAACTCCAAAATGCACAGGTTTTATGGCCTGAAACAATAAACTTCTCTTAAAAGGTCTGCTACCTAGTAGACCAGAAATATTGTCTTTTTTTCTACCACTTCTTGGGAATCCCAATTTGACCGAATTCTGTACCTGGAGGAAATAGTTCTGTATATAGTTTCATTGGCCACAAGTTAGTTAACATTTCTTGGAAAATACTTTTTGGTTCATTAATTTTTTTCATTAACTATAAGAGAAAAAATGGGGATGGATTTGGGTTTTTTTTCGTGTTGCAATTTCCGTGCTCGCTACTGTATGTGGATTCTGATTCACGTTGCCACAGCAATGGGAGACAATTACCCCATCGTCTTATTCAGCCAGGTGTGCATGCAGAAAACCGCACGACGATTGCTTAACTTATGAATTTTTCATACCAAGTCTATTTAGACAGTGATTGTACGACGAGTAATGGAAAGGGGTTTCTATCTGTAATATTACAAGACATTATGCAATCACTTTGGTATAAATAAGAAACGTGTCACTTTAGCTTACACAAAATTCTTCTGTTCAGAAAATTCTATTTATTTTGATGAAAAGGCACCTGTGACGCTTCCTAAAGTGCAAAATGAACAAGAAAAGGGTCACGAATATGTGAAGGAAACTCTGTATAGTGCGCTGTAAAATTGTTGCTTAAAAAATGCAACGAGTCCTGTCCTACACGGAACATTCATCGTTTCATTTCAGTAAACTGTCCCTTTTCCCGGAAAATTGATTTACATATTCAGTTTGCATGTATACATGAGTATGAGGATAGTGGGAGAACATTCAAAAGGGAATGTAAATGCAAACTCATTGCTTTTGGTCCACTTTCAAGTAGGCTATTCGTACAAGACAACTTCAGGCGAGTAGGTCACTTCTGCATGAAGAAAATTAATTTATTTCTTGTTTTGTTTATATTTCGCTTGTGTATCATAGTTTGTCTTGTATAACGCGTACAATTTGCGTAAGTGCTTGGGGTAATTTATTATAGTCGGAAGGACCTTATCTAGTTATGGGAATAATGAAGGATTCACTTAGCAAATGGTGTGGATTTCAAGCGATAGACAGGGAAAAACAAACAATTTTCAAGTCAGATACTAGGAAATGGTTATACTCGTAGATGCAGCAAATTTGACAGTAAACTATTAACCGATTAGAATCCGTCAATGTGGAATACGTACTGAGCCTCTGGTCTAACAAATAATCTTCTATTCATAAAAGCTTTGGTGTATTTGCTTTTCTCAACTTCTCGACTTGATGCCAACGACGGGTAAGACTGGAATTATTTCCTTTCCTACTTGTTTATATTAGCTTGCCTCGCGGCGATCCTTTGGGAAACCCTGGTCTACAGTATGAGCTGAGTCTTAGTCCTCTATGAGCTGGCGCACTAATTTTTTCTCTAACTTCTTGGACCCTTTTTGTTTTGTTTTGTTGTTGTCTTCGTACTCAAAGCAGACAAAAGATAACACGCGCATATGATCTCCGACCCATAAATAGATATATAGAGTCGGATGGGGTTTACAGATCCGAGATGTACACCGAACTCCAGGATTTTCTCGAGACTAAATTGCCTAAGGGAGTTTAGCCCGGGCAGAAAATGTCTTCCCAGGCTTTTGTTCATCCGCAGCTTCATTCTCAGGTATATTGCAGTGACCCGGCATCAAGAGCAGGTTGACCTGGGCAGAGGTTGCGAAGGTATTGAGTATATCTTTCCATTCCCTTACCAACTTTGGGTTGGTTCTTGGGTTTGCAAGTGTCATTAAGGCAGCTTGACTATCTGAGCAGATATTAATACTATGTACCACCGAGGGTAACCGTATTAAGTAGGAGCTCGGTGCCACTGAGTATCGCAAAAATCTTTTCCTGGGACGTAGTCACTAACTGTTCCAAATGGGTAGCAAGATGGGGAGATCTCATTCGGCAGTAGACCCCTGCCCCCGATTCTCCGTTGATGTGGCTTCCATCTGTATATAATATAGTCCCTCCCTCGAAAGGAATGACAGTGTCCTGTTGCCATTCCTCTCTTTTGGAGAACCTGACTACAACTTATATCGAAAAGATAAGCTTTACTAGTAAGGTAACTGGGGAGCCTTGTGAGTCCAGAGGCTGTCTGCACTTCCTTCAGATAGTCCTGTGATCCGTTAAGGTTCGATCGTTAAAGTGCCCTAGGGTCTTGAGTCTTAAGGCCGCCAAGCCCTCTGTCTTTTTCACCTCTAGACGCCTAAGTAGTAAATTGTTTTAATGGCTGCTGTGGGAGTGGTGGTGGCCGGTTATCCCCAGGCAGGACATACGTGGGATGTTCGTAAGTAGAGTGAGGGCGTTCTTTTTCGCTAGATACTATCGGCCACCAGACGAAACACTCCGTAGAGTAAAATGTACACGTCCACGTCGCACCGTCTAAGACAATAGATTGCTGTGAGAGTACATACAGCCCATGATAACGGTAACGCTCTCCGTCGATGGTGATGGCAATGCCATCGTCGTTTTCACACTTTCACGAACAGCGGCAATGTTTTCGGCAGATCTTACGTTGCGTTGACATACGGGTGTTGGCTGATTGGTTCACTGAACCGATCGACTCGAATTTGGCCACCAAACGTTGAAACTGAGAAGGACGAGTATGTAAACCGTAAAATGGGCGAAGCGCGCGGAATCTTGCCCGAACAGAACACCCATTTTGATAAAACAATTTTGTTATTTGCACGTGTTGTTAACGCTATATCCGTCCATGGTGATTTGGCAAAACAGACTGAATAAATGACAGCCAATTTGACAGGTGTACCTTCAAAAATATGGCCGCTATCAACTGTCAAAGTTCGGAAGTCCCTATTGGAAGACCCTTTACAACCAATGCAGCACAAGCTAGGAACGGTTTTATTATAGCTGAATAGATTCCGGGGACCCTTTTCGGGGATAAGCCCCATATCTTGCCAAAAGCACCCTTACACTGCCAAAAAGCGCTTTGGATGTCTTCGACTTGACATGCTTTGACCAAAGAATTTTTTTTTTATCAGGACCACCACTAGATATTTGGCTCCCTAAATACTCTGACACTTTAAGAGAAAAGATTCAATATTTACTTTTTCTCTTCTCCAAATGAACCTGTCGTAATGCATGCATGAAACAGGTAGTCCTCTTTATAAGAAAAATCTCCTGCACGACTTGCATTATGTATTATCGCTCTTAATAGAAAACCTTTGATGAATTTCAAAGTTATCGTTGTCATTTTAATAATTTTTGAATACGAACGAATATTCGATGTCAGAAAGAAATCGTGTGGAACCTGAACTCGGTATTGCTTACAGCGTTGACCACTTATCAGCCCCATAAGATTCAACACGAAGTTAAGTTTTCTTTGTTCGTGAACGACTGCGTAAATCGGGGAAAAAAAATTCTTAACATTTACTCAACTACAAGAACCGCCGAAAGTGTTCATTATCCCATTAAAGGTGAATGGTAAATTAAAATAACATTTCGAATTGTTTAATGAAAAAATTTGGACATAATGGGGCATCGATCACGATAAGTGAAAGACAATCAAACGTCTGGGGTTGATGAACAGCAGATATGTACATCCATCTACACCTTTCAAGTGCTCGCGGATCAAACTATTTGCTTAAAGATTTTAACAATTCGTTAGACACATTAAACGTGAATAGATGGCATTTTTTGCGGGGGAAGACAGCCATAGCCACAGACAGACACTTGTCATGTTCTTAACCATTCATTTCCAATCCAAACAAAACGATATAAAATCCAAATTCTTTTTTCAAAGAGGATTACTTTTGACATTTTAATTGCACACTAAAAATAATATAATAATAAAATTATTGGCAAGTTCCCTCAAAAAAAAAATTAATAAAAAAAAAACACAATAGAAACAAATAAATGTAAAAATAAATGATGGAATAAATCATTGACTTTCTTTGTGAAGGTTATTTGTTTCTAATCTACGGTGTTTTGACCTTTAAATAATAAAAAATATAAAAAATGAGTTCCCCTCGGTCGTGCTGTGTTATTGTTTATACTTGTGTTTATATATTTGCTATTTTTATATTTCTATTTGACTATATAGCAAACATTAGATAATGGTATTCTTTCAGACGTTTTTTTTTGTTTAGGTTCATTTGAGTTGTTTCTTATGTTTTGCCAAACTTATTGTGGACAAATATATAACAGTCACGTGCTTTGAACGAGTCTAACCATAGAGATACCCCTAATCTCAAAGTGAAAAGTGGAAACTCTTTGATTGATAATGATGGACGCAAATAGACTATAAGTCCTCATTTCCTCATTTCACACATCTTCATAAATAATGTTTATATTCCATTATCTATATTTAATCGAATTATTTGTTTACAACGTGATAAATTATGAGAGAAAGATACCATGCGATCATACTAATCGTCTTGAGGAAGCCTTGCAAGTCTGTTAATCTACGATATTATCTCCTTAAGGAGACGGTTCGTGGACCTCAAACTATACAGAAATTCTCGACCTTATTCTAGACACACACTTCCCTGATTCAGTACCCTGTAGGAGAAGCAAACCGTCACACAGGGCTCACTCTGGAGAGATGGCGGACGAGCATACATATCTCTCAAGGCTATTTTAAGCTTTAATCCATTAAAACCTCCCGGGCCGGACGGGACTTTCTCAGACGAATTGCAGGAGTCAACTGCATAATCCCACTCATAGATTCCTACAATAGAAATAGAATCAAACTGATGTGGTGTTCATTCCCAAGAGCACCTACTCCAACCCAAATATTTCCAATCGATTAGTCTGTCTTCGTTCCCACTAAAGGCACTCGAAAGGATCATTGAAATCCACCTTAGATCAACCATAAACAACACACACAAAGATGTGCGACACCACAGCTTTAAATAACCTGCTGATGGAGCTGGAAAGAAATGGCTAAACTGTGGTATGCACTCATATAAAATTAATACAAATCCGGTGATCCACTTTCCTAATCACTGTAGCGTTTTTCACGCTCAAATAATGGCATAAAAGGAAGCTTGATCATGGCTGAAGGGGAGCATAATGTATTTGTATCCTCACCGACAGCCAAGCCGCTTTAAAGTCTTTATAAAATGTCACTAACAGTTCCATACATTTTTACAGAAGTTGTCTGCCATTGTCCAGCAGAAAAAACCGAAATGGCCCTCCTCTGCCATTGTCCAGCACTATTTCAAAGAAGAAGAAGAAGACTTCTTGGTCACTATCACTTCAATGATAACAGTGACCTAAGCCGAACACCCATTTATATACTCCTTTCCTTTATCAACAACTCTAAATGGTTCTACTGGTAGAATTCTCCCTCAGAGGGAGTTCTGTAGGTATCATAATGGGCCTTATCCGTGAGTGAGTCCACTATCCTGAGTCCTAACCTAACCTAACGGGATACTCTGTAAAAAGCGGTCAATCTTACTGCACACTGCACTTATGTTTCGACGTCAAGCTAACTGAGTTAGCTTTCCCTTTCTTAGCCATGTCCACCGAACATTTTTTTGGTACCACGTCTCGTCGGGGAAGTATAATTTGTCATAAAAAGCTGCTCAACTCGCCGTTCGAAATCGGCAATAAATTGTAGGTCACTTCAACACGCACAATATTTATGGTTGCGAGAAGCTAGGCCTTGGCTCATCCCGAGTTGTCGTACCAGCTATTTATTTTTTTAATAGTAGAAGTGATGTTTACATGGTGACCTATCAGAAACCCTAATTAGAGCTTTTTGCAATCCATGACTGATACGACAACACTGGACTTCACTACTTGTTAGGCAAGTAGTATAATATAAGCAGAGGCTTATGCCACGGGGTATATTGTAAACAATAGGTGTTGGGGTTAACTGCGTCTTTAGCGATAGCAAGGCTGTGTTTGAGGCCTTCCTCAACCCTTTAACCAGCTCCAAAATAGTTCGAAAGTGCAACAACTCTCTGAATTTGCTGAACTATTCGACTCTTGTCTGGGTTCCAGGTCGCACTGGGATCTCTAGAAATGAGAAGGTTGACAATTTTGCAAAAAATTTTGTAGCCAATTCTTGATCCCAGGCAGACTGAACCATTAAGAACATTCATATATAGGGTCATCCAGCAAGAGGTGTCGTTTTAAATCAGTAGCACTCAATCAGCGAAAGTACGGCGATGTGCGTGGTCTGCTGGCTTCAATTTGTGTGCCAACTGGACCTTATAAGCATGTAGGCCAAGATCTTTATGCAAAATGCGGTGCAAAGTAGTTGCGGGCAGGCCCAATCCCTGTGATCGTCTCGAAATGGATTCACCCGGGTTTTCAGTCACACTCACAGCTACGGCGGCGATATTTTCAGTAGACCTTGCGGAAGAACAAGATTTGGAGTCTTCACATCACTAATCTGTCTGAGTCGTTCAAATTTATCGATTAAATTCACTATAGATGTGCGAGAAGGCGCTTGATGATGACCAAAAGCAGCAGGTTTTGTAGTGAATTTTCACTATTTCAAAACGTTGTTCGAGTGTGTACCGATCCATGTTTAATAACCTCCTAGTTTTTACTTATCCAAAGTCATCGCAATGGTAGTTGAATGTTGACGATTCAACAATGCCGCGAAATTTGAAATGACACCTCTTGTTGGGTGACCCTGTACATGTACATATCCACTATTTACGGCTCGACTTATGTGAAGGAAGGATCGTTCCAAATCAGAGCACCCCTGTCAAACGAAGAAATAAGTCAAAAGCGCCCTTCATTTGATCACACCACCTATCGAAAGATCTATGGCGCTTAAGCAATTCACAATGGTTGAATTCCTAGGTATTGAGAGAGCCTTATTGCTAAATGCATTTGACTTGTTGAATGTGTTTAACATGGACCGTCAACCTTGCCAAATGCTTAAATTGTCCCACATAAAACTAATCAACTAAATAAACTCTCGAAATAAAGGACGCACCGTGACTTTACCCATTCTACCGCAACCATAACATGTCGTTGACGTTTCGCATAAATCGTATTGACATTGAAATGAAATTCAGTTGAATTCAAAAGTAGAACTATGCTATCAAAATAAAGAAATTGTTTATTTTATTTGTTGTTATTTAGCCCACAATGTGATATGAAAAAATGTCCCATACCCGAAACAAAGTAAACAACTTTCAAACCAAACCAACAAACAAGCTCATTTTGGCTTTAGTAGTTTGTCATGTTGTATTTTTAAAAACTTGTAGGAAATTACCTTGAGTCTTATTTATTCCATGTCAATGTTGGTGGAAAAGAACCAAAGATCACCACACTTCTCACAGCAGGAACTGATTACAATGCATTGTCAAATCCGTGCAAAATTGTCCAGCAAAACACCCCTTAGCAACGACTCTTGGTTATTGCTCATCAGTTCCACTTATAGGCACAAAATTCTTTTGTTGACACTGCAGAGAAATTATTTACAACAATTACACACGCGTCACAGCCGATTGGCACTCGCGATCGATTATAGCTTAAGCCAGCGAATTTTATGGCTTAGTGAAACTTTCCACAAATCGCTAGAGAGAAGTTTTATTCCCATTTCGCTTCTGACATATAATCAAACAAATTGTAAAATTTTATAGAAAATTATTATTTATTACATCATGATAAATGTTAAGTGCAACACGGAGTATATAACAATAAAATACTTAGATTTAATTTAATCTCATCACAGCCTCTAATCAGCACACACATTTTTTTTTTTACATTTTTATGCCTCACAAATACCGCGTCGGGGTGTATCTACAAAACGGCCATGGCAAAAATCACAATAAAGATAAAAATTAACCAAGGACAGATCAGCATTAAACAGGCGACTTCCAACATTTTGTTTTGATTTCAACAGTAGCCCTCGGAACCACTGAGTATGAATCAGATTTTATATCTCCACTATCTGATTGACAGTCTGACTAAGGTGGTTGTGTTGGTTGGACCAATACACAGGCAAGCTTTTCCTATGGAAGCCGGTTCTTAATAATTCCGGTTGTGGCAGACAGATAATGATCCAAATTTGTTGCCAAAATCTCACGTAAACATATTTTGTTCTTCACTTGTGCTTTCATTGACATTCGCTTCAAATTAATTATCATCGATTCTAGGAAGACACAGAAGATATTGGTTTATGAGTATCTTAAATAAATTAATTAAATTTTGATTGTTATTACCGAGTTTTCTGGTTTTAATCCGTCAAGTAGTAAACAGCAACGTATTTACCGCACTCCATTACGCTTTCCGTGATACTGGCAGACAGAAGTGTTTACACGCCAAGCGATGAGCCATGGTCGGTCGCACTCAAGACACACAAAAAGTTACAGAGTGATACCGATCCCGCTGTGTTTCTACCACACCTCACCACACCTTATACCGCGCGCACACATTAATCGTCGTATGTTTGCAAAGCGCTGACTGCTTATAGCAGTGTTTGTGGTGCACGCTGAGCGGTAGCTTTAAAGCTGAAGCTCTATGGAGTTGACTACATATACCTGCGCTCCATTTTGGTGTTTTTTTTTTCTCAACTGATTTCAAGCGAGATAGTCGACCATTATTGTTAAAAATAAAATTATGATTAATGTCGCAATATCTTTTTCCACACGGGGTTATATAAATCATTTTAGGCACACTTTTGTGCGGGTAAGAGGAGAATGCTTAAGGTAGACTGTGTACGGCTGTGTAAATTTCGTTCAATCTCTCCAGGGTTTGCTTGTGAAATACTTGCTGGTGGCTATAAGGTGAAAGAAGATGCGGTATGAATTCTGATCAAGTCAAGCTTCAAGGCGAATTTGCACTTTGCACTCTCTAAAGCTCTCAGACTGTGATTTTGACATTCAAACCGGTTTTCGGTTCTGTATTGGTCATTTTGTAGACTCATTCGATATGTTAAGTTTCATTTTTCTACTCGTAGCTACTTTTGGGTCATTCTAAGTTAAATCGTCAAACTTAGGCAAGATAAACTTGAGAGGTTAAGACTAAAAGAATTAAAGTTTGTAGTAGGTTGTCTGTTTTCTTTTCAAAAAAAGAATGGATATGTATAAGCGGAGTTCTATGAAGTCTTTAGTAAATAGTTGATACGACAGCCCGGAATGGGCTAAGGCCAGCTTCTCGTAACCATTTATGCAGTACTTGTTATACCTTTCGCCCCCAACGGGTGCGACCTACCAGTAGATTAAAACGGTCTTTCGAACAGAAATACAAGACAACTCTTGCACATTTTATTGAAGAAGAAGTGAAGCAAAGAACCGTTTGGATCACTTTCAGAGTGCAATGTTGGGGAAATTCCGAACATATTTTAGGCGAATGCGATGCCGTTAATCCCATCAGATTCAGTAATCTGGGCACACATCAGATAGGTATATAGGAAATGAGAGCTTTCATTCACTAAACCTACTCCAAACACTTCCATTCCTAAGGGAATCCAAATGGGAGGATATCTTATAATTCACGTATACCCCTAGATAAAAGACTAGGAGGCTCAAGGATCTATCTATCTAGGTCGCAGTGCGCATATAATGCCACCCTTTCTCTCAGGGTATGTTGTGAGTTTGGCTAATCAAAATTAAATGAGAGGGTTGTATCCAATGTTATTAGATTTGCCGGATGGTAATGCGAGGTAATCGACAAGTTGAACCTGCTTGGGCCGTATAACAATGTGACGTTGGTCTGGGTCCACGCAGTCAGTGTCTATCTGTGTCTATCCGAGTCAATAATCTCTTTATTGGATCTTAGCTAGTCATGACCTTCATTGTGTGCTATAGTAACCATACGTCTATTATCATGGGCTCAGCCCACGTCAACAAGCGTAAACGTTAAAAGGCAGGATAGGTTAGGTTAGGTTAATGGGTGCCTTGTGACAATGTCACTGCTCACTTAGACCAACAAAGGGTCCATTGTGCCCATCTTCCAATTTAACTCCGGGAACCTGTAAAGAGAAAAGGGGTTGGAAACCGCTGATTTAAAACCACCCAGATAAAGAAATGAATCTCAGGAGGTCCCTCAGCTCGACATCAACCAAGTCTTCCAGTTCCGTGAAGAAGTAACTTCCAAGAGTCCTCATTCTTCTACTGGCGAGGGCAGGATATTCACACAGCAGGTGTCGGACAGATTCGATCTCCTCCTCATCCCTGCAGCTTCTGCAATAGTCGTTATGGTGAATACCGAGGCGTTCCGCATGAATACCAATTGCACAGTGCCCCGTAATGATGCCAGAGACTTTCCTCGCCTCACGACGACTTAGTTTGACCAGAGACAGAGATCTCTTCTTATTATAACTTGTCCATAAGTTCCTAGCCGTTGCACATGTATCTAGCTGGATCCACCGTGCATTGGCTCGACTTATGGCCTCGTCATCAATATACCTTTTTAACAAGCTTATTGGAATTCTGGCAAAGGGGAGAGCCTGTGAAGCATGCAGCGCTGCCCCCCTTCGTGCCAATTCATCAGCTCTCTCATTACCTGGGATATTCATATGCCCTGGTACCCACATAGGGTCACCGTATTGGCTCTCGATATCTTATCTAAATGCTCTTTACAGATTTTTACAAGCCTTGACCTAGTTATCGCAGACTGTAGAGCCTTAACGGCTGCCTGGTTGTCGATATAGATCGTGATTGTCCTCGCGGTGATGCGCCTGTCTCGGACAGTTTTCGAGGCCTCGATGATGGCTGTAATTTTGGCTTGGAAGACGCTGCAATCGTCGTTTAATCTAAAGGACTGGCTTATTCCAAGGGCCTTGTAGTAGACCCCGGAGCTTGTACCAACATCCATCTTGGAACCGTCGGTGTAGAAGGTCAGTTAAAAGGCAGGCTAAGGCCCCTCACTAATTTGTTAGCATTTACCGAGAAGAGGCCGTTTACATTCCTTCAGCAATCCCAGCATTTTTAGAAAAAATCCTCGTCTGTGAAGTCACAGGTTTCAATAAATATCGCGTTCCACACAGTGCATTCTGTGCTGCGACTGACTGTTTCTACCGAGATGCAATATACAGAAAATCTACGCCATAATGATTCCGTGTGTTCCACCTAGCCGAGGAGCATTCATTGGTATCTATTCTATCTGTATTCATTCAATTCCGAATAGTCCGATGGCTTACTTAACGTGGCAAATGTTATGCCTGTCATTAATGGGTTAGATTAGGAAACACTCCACTAGAGCACTCAGACGCAACTGGTCCATTGTATCACCAAGAATCAGAACCCAGTTTAAAACATTTTGTTGGAATTTTCTCAACTTTCAGAGAAAGACCGAGAAGGCACTTAAATGATGAGGAGCTTACAGTACTCACCACATCAGCATCAAAGATCTGCCACCTGATCCGAACAGAGACAGGGCTATCACGTATGAAATGATCTGAAGTGTCCCAGATAGTAGTGTCACTTAAGCCTATAAGCACATTGAGATGATTAGCAAGGGAAAACTAAAAGTTGTCTACAGTCTTTTCTACTGAGAAACGCTGATTTCTTACAACGTTTAGTCTGTCTGCGTCTGAAATTCCGTGTCGCATACAATTGTGGTTCTAAGAAACTCAATCGTAAATGGAGGCACTGACCGAAGACGCGGGAACACCCAACGTACATATGTAGATTCAGGTCCTGCGAAATCATCCTCCAAACTTTGCCCAGCAATCTCATCGAAGATCTCATTTCCAGACGTCTCTGTGTGATCTGGGATTCAGACAAGAGTCAAAGAGTTCAGCTTTTTAACTTCTATTGGAACTGGTTAAAAACTTGAATAAATACACCCTGGCTACGGACACTATTGCTCCGACTACTCCCCCTTTTCTGTACAGTATAGTCCGTGACCATTAAGATAGCCTAAGTCTCTTGTTGAAAAGCAAAGGCATAATTACCTAACGAGTAGTGAAAACTACTCCACAAAGACACCAGCACTAGAGGTCATCCGTTGAAATTCGACTACAGCCCAATTCAGGCTCAGACTCTAGTCGAAGTCAGTCCTGAATGTGAGGAATCCCGAACTTCAAACTTGCGCAGCAGCCGAAGTTCTGGTCTCATTTCATCAGACGGCATGTCCATGAAAGCAGGGTCGTAGGATGAGTGTCACGTAGGATCATCAAGACTCCAAAATCCGCCCTGTCTATGATGATATGTTGCACAGCCCATGATAAGTATCAAGGGAAGATAAATCTTAATCGTGCAGAGCTGCGAAAATTCGCCTTTCTGTTGCCACAACTCACTTAATTTGGTCGGTGATATGTGCTGTTGAAGAAGAGGGAAGAGTAAGACAGTCAGGAGTTACTAAATCCATTCTGTGGAGGTAAGAAAGCAGATTAGGTCTCGTATCTTTCTACCCGAGATGTCGTTGAGGCCTTTAAAGAATTGTTTCAGGGGTGCCGGGCATTTGCAGAGAAAATAGAAAAGTATGCAGAAGTCAATCAAACAACCGACTCCCCTTTACCAAACAACTGACGCATAAGCTGCAAACGGTCTTATCATAGCCCTAAAGGTAGACCCAAAGAACGTTTTTCGGTGATAAGCCCCATGTCTTGCCAAACGCATTTTTACACTTTCAGAACTCTGAGAGGGCCTTTGACTCGAAATGCTTTGCCCGAAGAAGTTCTTTTTTTTAAATCGGGTTCACTTCTATATGTATAGTGATGCCCTAAGCCAAATCTACTGCTTTTCGTCTTCTCGGAAAGAGAACAACCTCTTCCTTACTTATTTGCATTTGATGGGTCTAGAGTTCCAAAACGTCTAAGGTTTGAGCCATCTTTCTAAGCTTTCATCATCATCATCATTTTCCAATGGCCCCCTTGTCAAGTATGGGTTGCGGGTTTAGGGTGCTTAAGTGGACTCTCCACATCTCACAATCTTCCACCATCGACTCTAAATCATCAGGGGCAATCCCCATAGGGGTAGAGGTGAAATTTCGGACTTGGTCCAGTTATCGCATCATAGGCCTATATAGCGGACGCCTACCTGATGCCACGGATTCCATGGCACGTCATTGAAAATTTAATGGAGAGATGAGTGGAGCTTCTAATGTTCATTGGCCTAAAATGCTTTCGATTGTTAGGTATGAGATGATCGATAGTAGTAAATCACTCAACTCAAGAAGGAAATGAAAATTAATTTAGTTTATGTTAATTTTGTTATGTAAATTGTGTTAATTTTTTCCGAAAACTTCAATCAAAGTTGACGTTTTGAATGCCATCTGGTCATCCACTGTGAGGGTGATCATTAGTGTGCTACCACTCTCGACTTCAGACTTTTGATCACACATTGTATTGAGAACTTTACAAACAACTTATTGTAATTCGATTACATCTCTCTTACGATGAAATCTACAACACCTCAGTCCACTAACTGTGTGTTTATAATCCACTTAAATGCTGACAGCATTTGAATTAAGGTTATCGCAAAGCAAACGTTAAATGTTAATGGTTATGCATCAGTCAGCTTTGATCACATGATTCTGTAACAATTTGACAGGCAGTCGTGTCCCGTCAATCAGCTTAGCAGTGCTTAAGTTGTATTTTCCCTAATTTATTGCGATGTGGTGTTGTGGAAGTTGAACTTCCTCACACAGCCATCGCGATTTATTTTAATAAAATCGTTCTTTGAGTGCGATTTCAGTACCTTCTCCTATTTTTAAAGAAACGTTCTCCGAGTCGATTTTTTAGGTTCACAGCTAAAGACAGATTTTTTTCTAGTGCGTCTAGGAACTGAACTGGGACTCTTTTTTGCTTAGCTTTACACTTATGTACAACTCATTCCGCCTTAGAGTAAGAAACCCACAACAATAAAAAAAGAAAGCGTGCTGAATTGCCTTAGTTTAATTATAAATCTTCTGCCAATTGAACCAGACTTTAAGCTGGACTGGCTTCGCAATCTGATGTGCAAGGTGACAGGTGACTGCTCTTGGAACAGATTAGGAAACACGATGGGCACTGCAGATTTTGCAGGTATCTTGAACGAACACCAGCCATGAGAAGGTGAAACTTTAACTTACAAAAAAAAAATAAGCACCAAGAGGCCTATAGGTAGGTAGGTAAGGTGGGTGTCCACGCGAAACACAGACACACATAGGCCAAGGTGGGCCCTTTGTTATACCACCGATCATTTGATAAGAGGCCCATCCTTCTGGCATGAAGGCCGATGGGACGATAACGATGCTTATAAGCGACCAATTAAGCTAGACAGACCTTAAGATCGAGTAAGATTTAGCATAGACTTCTCTCTTCCACTCCTCCATCTTTGGTTTGTCTTGCTAATCGCGTCATACTCTAAGACGTTCTGGTAGGATCTCTAGAGTAGTACCACGTTTGGCGAGTTCATCGGCCTTAAAATTCCCTCGAGTGTTCCTATGACCGGGTACCCAGCATAAGTGAATGTTAAAATGTTCCGGCTCTGTCTAAGGCCATTAACCAGACGATCACGCCATACAGAATTATAGGTCTGATAACAGACACGTGCAGTGCAGCAGTATAGCGCTGCAGTGGCTTTTTTAACGCCTTAGACAGTTTTAAGGCTTATAACGTATCAAACCATGATCTATCTTCTTTGGATCCACACAGAATGAGAATACTCCGGTTTGACTGGAGGAGTGGCTCTAAGTCGTGTATCACATCAACTAGAGAGGCTAACTACAGGGGCACAAAAGAGAATCGCAGTGCTAGTACACCTGTCAATTCCACATCTGAGCTTCAAATAACTGACACGAAAGAACACCTTTTTTCAAACCAATGATAAGGTTGGTGCTGCCGTCTCTTGATATGTAGACGTGCCATATGCTAAGCTCATTCTTAATCTATTGTGGTACTTTCCAAGTCGGTGTAGGCAATATTAAACTGCTATGACCTACAGATGCTGTAGCTTACACTCGAGGCAAGATGAGTCATCTCAGTAAAATCTAGGAAACTGAAAAAGTAGTTGTTAGAGCAGAGCGAGCGATTTATCTTTCCCAACCCTTTAAGGTTTTTCGTCTCCATCCAGAGCACAGCAGTGTTTTCTTCCAAACAGATAAAATGGCATCCATTAAGTTAGGCTAGGCAGATGTGCTTATGAAGGAAGAGATAACTTTCTGCCCCACACTCTGGTCAGGGTACATCCATTGCGATGCCTATTGAGATGAAAGTATCGCTTGCTAGTGAAGCGACCCCTAAAGTATTTTCCTATTGCTCTTGGGTTTCGAACCACGTTAAACCTTAAATGATCATACAGATACCCCTGATAGGTGTTGTTAACTCTTCAAAACCCTGTAAACAGTGTCTCCCAAGAAACTTATATCTGATATGGGGAATACTTGGACAGCAGATAAAGTGGGATGTTTCCTCATTGACTTTCTCGTTTCCGCAGCCCCTGCAAAGGTCATCCTCACTTAGTCTTAAATTTTCCATGTAGTATCGCAGAGTATTATGCCATGTAATCACTCCTACAAGGGTGGAAAGTATTTCCCTGTTCTTCTGCATTAGTGTGTCATACATTTGCCATCTGTTGAAAGCTTTTGCGAGAGTCCTTCATTTTTAACCTAACACGACGGGTCTTTTACTTAGTGATCTGCTTGCTCTGGGTCTATGGTAGATATATTTCTTGTCAGTTCATCAGCTTTCTTATTCCTTCATATACCCTACATGCTGTGTACCAAGAACATCATATACCGGGGGTTTCGAACTTACTATGAGAATCTATAATATCTGTGAAGATAGGGTCTTGAGGTTACAGTTCTCTGGATACCTCGCCAATGTACAGAGACGGTAGTTGGTACAATTAAACGTCGACTGCATTCAGGCTGGTAGTGAAGTATCAGGAGTAGGTATAGCTACAGCCGGCATTCTTAGTTGAATGGAGGAAGGGGGTTTGCTGCTGCAGGAGAAAGGTCAGATGACTGTTGCAGGGCGAAAATGGTACGAACGTGGTGTTGAGAGAGGGGGTGGACGAGGAAGGAGGTCGCGCCACAAGGGTGACTGACTCAGGCAAACCCTTATATAGCTGTGATATGAGCTCTTTGGCTATTTAAAATCACCTCCCTATGTTTTAGTTAAACCATTTTGATTTACAGTAGCTGTTTGACAGATCGCGTCGGTTATTGTAAAAGAATTTGTCCAGAATGTTGTACCTTATTGTAGCTTGTTCTGGGCTAGTGCCTAAGGAAGGGTGAAGGTTTCCTGGAGTCTAGTACAGGTCGGATTTGCTTTGTGGATCTGCAGGTGCGTCTATTGTTTCACATTCTTTACCTTTAGTTGAACTCTTCTGCTTTTACATTAAGAACCTGAAGTTCAGCGTGAGGACAGTGTTTGACTGAGTATTAAATACATCACAGTCAAACTTGGCTATTTTGGCAGAAATTTGATGATGTTTTTCGAGGATGCAAACATCGATGATTTGTTCTTCCAAAAATGGGTTACAAATTCCAATTTTTCCAATAAAATACTTTAGTATCCTGCACTTTTCCATCCTAAAATCCCTTAAGATAGCCAGCCAATGGCAATTTAAATGACCTCATTTGCGGAGCTTATCAACCTACTTCATGTATACTTGTCTCGTTGGCTACCCGGACATTTTTATAATCGTCGCCGATAAGAGCAAAATCGATGGGTATTCAGCCAGTTGTAAGGAGCTGTAATCAGCAGTAGTCGCCATAAGACAACTTAACCTCATTCCATAAGGGAAAAAAAATTTATATAAAACCATGACAAATTGATGTCAACATGTGTTCTACAGAAATAAATCTCTCTCTGTCTCTGAAATAGGTCAAATCCTGACAATTCTCTTCGGGGGATTGCTTTCAGATACACATTTCTCGATGCAAAAACATTCATTGCATCAAACATACATATATCGCACAATTGTTATCCTAAATATAGAATTGATGTAAAAATAACCTAAAATTAGTTTCCCCTTGTTTCGTTTCAGGTATGTACCCACAAAATCTTGAACTTTAAACGCAAAGAAACGTGAGTAAGAAGCAATATCGATCCCATCCCATCCGGCAGGTGTGCCACAATAATATCGTGTTAAGAAAGGTCAAAAAAAAAAAATCACGAGAAGAATTCCATAGCTCTAGTTGGTTACGGAGACGGAATAAGAAAAAGTCTCCCAGTTAAGTGTATTTCGTTGGTGTGTTGTTCATTTTGGGCTTTTCTCGTTTAACAGACCATACTCGACGTAGTAGCTGGCTATGGCTATGGCTACCACCCACCACTTCCCAAAAGTAATCTGCAAACTTTCACTATCTCAAACAGCGTGCTAGATACATGTATTTATACATTTGTATTCTATTTTTAGATATCTGGTCCTTAAACAATCAGAGCTTACAATCCCAATCCTCCACAGCGCAGGAGTTAAGCTTTTGCCTGGAATGTCCCTTTTTGTTTTGAATACTTTGTTTGTTTATTGTTATTGTTCGGAGAGATTCAGGATATGAATGGATCGATTTTCTTAATGCGTGTATCTAATGCAAGAACATGGCTCTCCTCGATGACTTGAAATCATATCCTTGATGGGGAAAATCCCACATAAATTCGAATATTCTTTGGAAACAAAGTAGAACATTTCCGGGGAAGTTGAATAAATATTTTAGCATTTCCAATTGTTAGATTCTCACTTCCTACGATGAACAGGCAAAAATTACATGCAATTACAGTCCCTCTAAGCATGGGTATACTGTATAGTTATTCTGCTCTCTCTCTCTTTATTCTCACATACAAGCTTATAACTCGTCTGCCATTTGAAGAATTTTTCTTCCGAGTTCGTGTCAAAAGCAATGCTAAGTGCGCAAGTCTCTATACCCCAAATGTGACGAGCTGTACAAAAAAAAACAATGCTGCTTTTGCTGCACATACAAATCATAGATACAAACTAAATAAATTGAGCGAATAGCAGGTATAGTTTTGCCGTGCGCATTCAACCTCAACAGAGTATGCTCTGAGAGGAAATAATTGTCTTCGATATTCTTCTTGATAGATACATTTACAGAAATTATCAGTGTTACCGTTTCGAGTAATGAATTTTGAGGGAAAAGTATTGAGTTACCTCAACGTCAGGAATAATGAAAAGAGTATTCAAATAGGAAGTCAAAGCCTTGCCGCTTATAGCAATACTAAGCCCAAAGAAATGTATCGAAATGACTAAAGAGACATTTTTCTATCAACTTGTTGGTAGTCGTTAAAATAAAATGTTAACCGCCTATAGAGGTTCAGGCCTTGTTAAATGTTCCTGTTCTTGATTGAAAGAAACCTAAATCGATGGCTGGATCGACAGAATTGTTCTCTCAAAGTTTTGTTATCGAACAGTGAACAGTACCTCGAAAAGACTGCGAGTCACTATTGAGATCCGAACTTGAACAGAAGTTCGTTGACATGTTCAACAGTTCTCCTCATTACTCAAAGATCCCCTCAATCTACAGCTTAAGAGAACCATTACCTATGCACATGCTGACAGCCAAGTATCTAGGCCCTGCAGTAAAAATCGACAATATCTAAAACGAACGATCACTGTACTTACTTGACAGTTTTCAGACTCGTTGAAATTCACTGCCTTAGATACTGTAACATTTCATCTTGTTCGATCCCGGGCATGCTGCTTCCAACTCTCCAAGCCAAACCTTCTGGCGTTCGTCTTCGCTCGGGCTTTGTAATGGATGTGGTCTGAATGTGGATGACCATGGTTTCACGCTTGTCACTCTGAAGGTTCCTGGTTCAATTGCTGATGTCGAGAAATATTTTATTTCTTAGAAAAATAGAATCGATTGACTGCGAGAGCTGATGTCAATTCTACTGCAAAGCTGGTAGTAGATTACAAATGTCCCCAGTTAGTCTGGACACCATCCTCCGGACGCCATTGAAATCGAATGCCACCTGAGTTACGAACCAATACAACTCACTTAGGCTGTGTGAATAACATTTTGAAAAAAATATCGGAACTTCCTTCTCATTTTAAAGCTGAGTGCTGGGATTCAAAAATCCTGTTGCCTTGGAGCACTGTTGTCCACGTGTTCAATGAGGCCAAGCTAGTGTAGGCGATGTATCTTGGCTTTTTACACTATATCTGCCATTAGATACAGCTCATAGGGTTCGGGATTCAGTTCCATCCTCCATTCGCCCTCCTCGCGCATGGAACTAACAATTAAGTCCGTATAAGATCAGCATTCTTAAGAACATCAATTTTTTAGTCGAACTTGGGGTTTTGAACCCAATTGTCTAATCAATCCAATCCAAGTATGAGTGGTTTTTTAGGTCTATTTTTCGTTAGATATATCTACTTAAACGACGGTGTCACTTGTGGAAATGATGTCTGATCCTAGATCAAAATCGTCCTACATACGTACGTCGAAGTTATAATGATGATCGGTCCTGGACAGATGTTGTTTTCTATGTTGACAGCATTATTCGGTTTTGGATACTGCGTCATACATATGCATAAAAAACCTTCTTCTTCAATCCAATGGTACTTGGTTGAAACAAAATACGAATCTTTTCTAGTGTCCTTGCTGGGCACTTTGCTTTAGAAACTCATAGAGAACGCATTGGATCACTCTGTAACGACTGCTCTCAAAGCTGCAAAGATAAAGAGGAAATAAATTCCCACAATACCAGCTGTGAGACTGTATCGTTCTGGCTACCAGATGAATCAATGGTTAGGGTATTAGCTCTTTAATAAGCTAGACGACCTTTTAATTACTAATTTTGGGTTACGCCTGAGATTCCTAAACCTTTAAGTCTTGGGACATCCAGAAAACCAACCAAGCAATGGTTATAGCTTTGCTAGGCACATAAGTTGTCAAGGTTTGCTGATAGCTCTGAAAAGATTTAGTCATTCTGTACGCATTCATCACTTTCGAAATAAACGAAGTTGTAAATTTTTCATCCAGCCAAGTTTCTTCTGTTGCTTCTTAAAAGGGTTTTCTAATTGAACTTTTTATAAAATTTTGGAGCAAAAATTCAATTGATACAAACTTTGTCCGTGGACTGTTTTTCCATGTTTTATTTTATTTAGAAGGAAAACGCAATTAAGACCTGCATCGGACTATACCCAAGACAATGTCGATTTCGGGCGATCGCTGTGGCTTAGTGGTTAGTGCCAGGCAGGGTTCAAGCCCCAGCCATATCCACCGAAGGTTATTTCGCGGCACCACCTCTTGTCGGGGAATGACATGCCGCCGAGAGTATATCTTGTCATAAAGAAGCTTCTCAATTCGGAGTCGGCAAAGACGTACACCCTTCTTCTCAACTCGTGCGAAAAATGTAATACACACAACGCAAATAGTTGCGGGAAGCTAGGCTTATCCCGAGCTATCACATCAGCTCTTTATTTATTTTTTTAATGTCGATTTCGAAATTGAATCACAAAACTCACGTTCTCTCCATAGCGGCTGGTATTTTGGAGTATTAAAATAATAATGAAGTCATCGAGCTGTATGGAGTTGTCTAGCAGCGATCAGGCAGAAGGCAATACTTGCAATCATTCGAAGCGCAAAAATGCATTCCACCAGAGATTGAAGTCTTTGAGACAAGCTTAGGGCATTAAAGCAGAATTTAACAAATTTTAAATGTATCAAACAAGGATTAAGTATGTTAACAGCCGCTTGACTCTCTGTGAGTGTATATATGGATCGAGTCCATTTTTTAGCCATCTGTGTACCACGCGATGCTTTTAGTGTTTCGCCGCCAGTAGCCCAATATCACGGCTCAAAGTCTCCCTTGTGATTTTTGGCATAGTAACAGAAACCGTATTAGTCATCTCTAGTTTGGAAAAATAAGTAGAAGACCAACGTTGTTTGAACCACCTAATTGCGTGCCTGTTCTACCTATATTTGGAGACTGATATACAGTTTATATTTTATCGGGTTAGTCGTTAAGCAATCTTGCATAACTTCTGTGATAACAAGCCAAGCTAGTCTTAACCGTTGAAGCTTGGTTGCAGTTGTTTTTCCTCAACCTAATAAATGGAAACCTTATTCATCTTGAATAGACCGTTAAACCTCATGCCATTTTTGAGCTGATTAAATGTCCAACTGACTACTTCGCTGAAGCACAGTTTGTGGATGAAAGATAAAACATTGTGTTGGTGTTCAAGAGAGTCCATTGGCTACATTGTGACTGTCCGATTTTGGATCCTGTTTAGAATGTGCAAGACAGTTTTTGATGTAACAGACCAGACGTGAGCGTGAGTTTTAGGCGAATAAATGCATTATGCCCTATTTTTGCACCTTTTGAAGAGGCCTAAACATTTCGCAGCACTTTTGCGACTTCGAATATGTGGACGCTTGAACGAAGACAATTATTGAAACTGTTTTGGTTCCGACGATGCAAGTTCGATTCATCGATATTGGTTAGGTTTGGAATAAGCTTGAGCGACAGAAGACCGCATTTCGTTTTCGACAAAATAAATTGCACGTTATTGGTTGAACGCCGCTATTCCTCTTTACGTCCAAAGACCATGCACTTTAGTTTGGAAATGAAAACAAGAAACTGAGTAGCACTGTACTGTCCCCAAGGAAGTAGTGAATTTGACCCAAAATTGCAGACAAGAAATCTTTTATGAAAATTACAGAGATACAGGGACTCGGAGACTTAACAGAGCCTGGGGGAACACTAGCATTTGTACGTAAATGGCGACTTGTAGTTTCTTATCCATTAAAAAAACACAGAGGAACGGTCTGTCTTTGAAATATTATGCTCAACCAACTTACTTTCGGTCCAAGAATCTCTCGAAGGAAATTATGTTTTAGGATTACTGACAATGTTAGTTTGTTTGTCTCCAAAATCACTTTGTTGGTTGAAGGGTGTTTGGGTGTGCTGATCGTTCCAATACTTTTTCGATGCACTGTATTTGACAGTGTATCGAAATATCAGAGGGCTGAGTGTGCGCCAATCTCTTAACTTAGAGTTGTACTGGTAGGATGTGAATATCATTTCCATGGCGATCGTTAACGTGGAAGATTAACCGATTCTCAGCCAAGTCGTTCGACGTGTTTGGGTAAGCAATGCTTTTGCATATTTATTCTACACGGCTGGCCACCAAATAACTATTCTTAAAGGGATTGTCTTGGTGATCCAATTGTATATCGCATGAATTTGCATGTCCAAAACGCCCTTTCACACATTGACGTTCTTCTAGATTTTTTTTTCCAGAAGTCTCTTCTTGCGGAGTTGCAGTTGTTCACCTTTCGTCGAAGGAACATAGAAGTCACTTCTTTTAGTCTTTTTGGTGAAGAGTGCCTCTTCCCTTTTGTCTGGTACATCGCTAAGCTAAATTTTCTCTACCCAGCGTACAACTGTTTAGAGTGTGTTCTACATAAGCTCTTATATGCCGCTCAAGTATTTACCTGTAAACAGTATGGCTACGTCGTTTGCTTATGCTCCGCACAAGGTCCTCATAGTGTACAGAGAAGATTTTCCCGCATTTGGACTGGGAAGACTTTGTCCTTTATCGTTTTATACCCGATTGATGTGCCTACAATGTTGTTTTCAAGCATTTGTGAGTCAATAATGTTAGAGATCCTAATGCAATCGAAGGCTCTCCCACATCAAATCAAAACCTTCTACGGCGGATAGCCAAATGGGAGTTCCTTACTGACAAAGAACCCAATAGCTAAATAAATTCATCAAACAGAGTAGTGAATCCGTACATTTTCCCAAACAGTAGAGTACCAAAAGTGCATTCACAAAACACTGAAACCGCCAATAAGCTCCCTTGGCATGACTACACCCACACCCATGGGGTGCTTCCCCCCCACAATTAAATGCTCTCTTGTTTCTCTTTCTCTCTCGTTTTCTCCCCATTCTAACGAGCCCCAAACAGCAGCAATACTCAAAATTCTCTACTCCCAAAGAGAGTGTGAGAGCGTAGAAATCATTAACGAAAAAAAAAAAAAACGAACGACGAACTCAAGAATTCATCCAAACCAACCTTTTTACGAAAAAAAGCTGTCAATACACACTTTGGCTTCTTTCTATCCACCAAACAATAATTTCGTTTGTATACGCGCTTTTTTATTTAGTAAATAAATTTAATTTAATTTGTTAATTCAACAAATAAAAAACGCACAGAAGAAGTTTATATATTTACAATACTCTTTCCAACTGTGACGACAAATAAATCCACACAAAAACCAACCAAAAACGGGCGGCGGACATCTTTTCACAAAAGTATATACCCTCAACAGCCACAAGGAAACGCATTCTTTTACTACAAAATCCAAACCAAACGAAACAACACACACAAAAAAAAAGTTCTAAATAAATTTAAAAAAAAATATATAATAAATTATTTGCTACATACACCACAAAAGTTGTTCAAGTACAAGTTGAAAAGTACAAAAATTAATAAAATAAACGCGAAGTTCTACAACGTCAACGCTAAAATACATAATTTGTTAAAAGAGAAAAGTAAAAAAAGTTTCTTAATCGCAATAAATCCTGTGAATTTACGTATCGAAAAGCAATAGTGTTAAAAATAAGAAGAAAAAAATAAATAAAAATCCTGTCTTTGGTGTCGACATCCATTTACAGTCGCTCGAAGGAAAAGCTCGGAAACGTTTCCGATTTTCTAAACCGTTTTGTGACAAAGTTGAATTTTTATACACGATATTTATGGAAAACAAAAACAACTTAGAAATTGCATTTAATAACGGAAATTTATTTACTAAAAGGTAATAATTTTAGTTTTTTTCTTTTGTTTTGCATTTTGCATCCATCCCCCGTGTCGTGTTTTCCTTTTTTGAGGGGCTAGTCTCGGGGGTGGAAATTCTAAATTTATCCCTTAATTGTGTTTATTTTCCCTAAGTTGGTTTGGTTTTGGACTCAGAAAATCATTGGATTGGTGTTCAATTTTCTTTTCTTTCGGTTCGTTTTGCAAGAAAAAAAAAGAAGAAAATTGTTTTTGAATGAATGGGAAATTCACAATTTAAGAAAAAAGGAAAATGGTGTATATTTACTGCATGTGTCCTTAAAATGGCTGACGTAAACGGAAGAAAAGGGATGACTGCTGACAGACATGCTAAACAGTCTTGTATTTGTCGTGATTGATTGTTATGTGTGGTCAAAAGAATTTCATAAGAAATTTATCGAATATGTTTTCTTTAACTGGGTATTGGCGCGCGCCATCATTAGGAGACACTTCGTCATCGCCACCCCTTTTTTGGTACTTTATCACCATTGTTTCTAGTTCACTCTCATTCTCTAGGATTTTGCGTAATAGAATTGTGCAGGGAAAAGGAAACAACCACGTTCGATTGGAATTTAAAAATAAACCAGGAAATGAGTTTATTTTTTGGTTGCAATGTGTGATTTTATGTTCAAGTGGCAAACGTGTATCTATCCCTTTTTCGACTTTGGAGGGTGACGTTATCAACGCAATTGTGAAGTGCTTGTGCTCTTATCAAGTGCTTATGAGGTGTCGTTCTGCGATATTGATTAGAGGAGTAAGGTGTGTTATTTAGTTTTTTTTTTTTGCGTAGCTGACGTTGGATATTTTGTCAATTTTCTTGACCAAAAGCATAGATAATCCTTTAATCCGAGAGAGGTCCTCATTCTCTCATTAACATTCATTCTCATTAACATTCACCAGTTTTTAAAAAAAGTAAAATGGCTCCCTTATTAACGTCTTGTCAGAAAGGCTTATGCACAGGCTCGGTGAAGCTTTCAAGCACGGTAACTTTTGAGAGCAAGTTATGGTACATTAAAAAGAATCTACCTAATGTCCAATCGCGTGAGGTAGGCAATATTAAAATGATTTTAGGGAAGCCAAATTCTGACAAAGTTAAATAGAAAAATTTAATCTGAGAAGGATCCTTGAAAGATCTCTTTTTTGGAACAGTCATACTCACCGTCAACCTCAGTTTCAATTGCATCTCAAATTTCCTAGAAATACGTTAAAAAAAAAAACTGTTTCGTCTTCTTGTCGCATAGATGGCATAACGTGGATAATTTGCATCCATGTTCGTTGATCGTTTAACCAGGGAACTACACTCGACTCTGGCACTGTGCCAGAAATTTATTGCCATGCCTTTGAGGGTCGAAAGTAGTTTCTTTATTCCAGGCCCTGTTTTGGTTGCGGGTAGTAGGTCGTTTTCAAACTGACAGGCAAGTTCTGGCTTGACATTGCATTCGTTATAGTTGTCTGACTGTGATAATTTCGCTGGTTTTAATCCAATAGATCACGCTAGCATGAGAGATTGTCGGTCTGATTATTTTTGGGTCTTAGACCCCTGTTTTATAAACTTCCCATTGACGGTTTAGAATAGATTGTGATTTCCCTTGACAGGACAGCTGTTCTTCGCTCTCATCGTATCCAGGAAACAGGCAAAGACGATGGAGAAACAAAATATTAGTAATAGTGGTTGAGATTTATAGATTTTTGCAACGCCTCTAAATGTTAGAAATTGGGGTGTGTATGCACTACGACATATGCACTACGACCTGTGAAAATCTATTGTGCTCCCCCGAACTCGTGTTGCCCGGTGTGTCTCGACTTATAGCACCTCCTCCAGTCCAATAGCTCTAAGGAATCGGACTATCTGGGAGATCCGTTTCAGAGAAAGTGTACGCTTTCACGTGTGTTCTTGTGTGGATCAGTGCTCCACAGTCCATAAGTATTTAGGTGTGAAGAGGTCTTATCCGCATCGCTGCAGAATCTGCAGTTTCCACTCGCTTCTATTCCCATTTTTTCTAGATGCTCGCTGAGTCTTCAATGGCTAGTTAAGAAGCCCGTTAAAATGCGAGGCTGTTTTTTGTTGGTGCATAAGCAAGTTTTGCTCACTTTCGGTGGTAATTTCTGAGAAATTCCTTTGCCTGCCTTAGTCCTGGGAGTGCTTTCCAAAGTCTTATGCGGTCCCATCTTGCAGGGTCCAAGGAATGGAGACTTTGGCCCTTTCCTTACCAGTTCATCCAGTAGAAGTGACTTTATTCTTCTGGCACAGTCTGTTTATCCTCTTCAGACACTCGTAAACCATTTTACATCTGATCTCATAGGAACTCAGTGCATGGCAGCCTGCCTGTCTGATATTATCGCGATGTTTTTTTCGCGATACCTCCTATTGAGGCTGAATTGTGCACATCATTCGACCGAATGTACCTCTTATTGAAAAATACTGGGCGACATTCTCAGGGACTCCGAGAACTTAGTTCGGGAGCCTGGTATCCGTGTGTGTTTTGGAACCGTCGGTGTAACATTTCATTGTGTTCTGCTCAAATATACTTCGTCTTTCCATTCTCTTTTACTGCTCAGTTTTGTGTTAAAATCCTTTCCGAAGCAGTATTTCTTGATTTTGTCGTCTCTTGGCCAATATAATAGTGAGACTGCTTTGGAGATGAAGTCTCGTTCTTTGCTTTCAATCCTTTTATCCTTTTCTACTCTCTCTCTTATACAATTCTTAGGATTGTTTCTCTTGCAATCCTTTCTTGCACAATGTAAAGGGGGTAAGCCCCAGGATCACATCTGTTGCAGTGGTAGAATAGCTTCTCATTGCTATACGCACTCTGCAGTCTTTCCAGAGCTTTCTTTGCTGTGCTTAGCTTGGGTCGTCCTGCCCAGGCTAGGCCCCGTAGGCTATGGCGGCTCTAACCGTCATAATGCACATTCACTTCAGCAATGAACAGGGGAGGAAGTACTTGGGACCTTGTTTGAAGACGGTTTCTTGAAAGTGAGGAAATCTCTCTTCAAATTCTAACCGCGTTTCCTCTGTGACTGTCTAGTTACTGCAAGATTACGTCTTAGAGTACTGGAATTTATGCGCATAGCAGGACTAAGGCAGCTAGACTACAAAGTTTTACAAAGGTTTTCAACGACCAACTGCACTCCATACTCCACCACACAACACTTTTTACTCATCTCTTAACCAGTCCAATAAGAGGCCTAAGTTAAGAGCGAAAACTCATCGTCTAAAACCAACCCACTATCTCAGAAATCATAATTTTGACAAAAAATTTGTCCTTTTGGGAAGTCTCACTGCCCTCTTCGTTCGACAGACCCTGGAGTAAAAAAATAAATTGCTCTCAGCTATTGAAGGGGAAATCAAAGTGTCAGATCTTCGAAAGGTACTTCCGCAGCCAACCTAATGAACGGCAGACGCGATGCAAACACACTGCAACAATTAATACTGTTATCATCATCAGAAGGCAATTGGTACATTTTATTGCATTTCCATGAAGTGTCCTTGTCGAGTTTTTGTGTGCAGGGTCACGTACGTAGGTATGTTCCTACTTTAGTAATGCGTGGTTGGATTTACAAGATTGACTTGGACAGCTGGCGTGACCATTGCACCAACTGTGAGTAGAAAGCAATTCTATGCAAGGCGGCTAGCAAAGTTCCAAAAATACCATTGTATAGCAATCGCAACCACTACAAATGTCCCCAGCTAGTCTGGACACCACCCTCAGACGCCAATACTACCTGGGTTTAGAACCACTGCACCTCACTCACTCTTAGCAAAGAAGAAGGATGAGCTGACCTAGTAAAGGGCGTTTTTGGCTCTAAATGACCTTCGATGAAGTGCTCAAAAACAACGCCTGTTAGATGACTTAATACTGAAATAAGCTTCAGTAAGCACCCTGTGCTTGGTCTTTATATTTATGGAAAAGGTTGCTAGTCGAGTTTTGAATGGTCATATTGATGTTTGCCGGGGCTCAGGAGGTAGACTGTTGGGTTGTTAACAAGCTGACACAGGTTGTAATCTCAGAAAAGAAACCAACAATTTTTTTGTGGCAGTATTGTATTCTTCAACAATGAAAGGTTGTAGATCAAATCTAATCTCTTCCAAACTATTTCCAAAGGCAATTAAAATCATTTAAGATTTTTATCGAGTAACTTTCAGCGACTCTTGATCAGACGTCGTAAAGCAATAATTTACCATTGAGGTGCCTTAATCCGGGATTATCTGGTTATAATTTTTCCTTATCTTTTTCGAAAGGAAATCGCGTAAAAATAAACACGATAAGAATCAAGATAACAATCAGGTGAATAATGTTTCTCGATATGTACTCACATAGGTTAGGATAGGTTCGAGGGGCTGTTTGTACCTACATATAAATACATCACAAGTAGTCTGTTATGTCTTGAATTTTCGTAACAGCTTGAACTAGCTGACCCGTTCAATAAATCGAGGGAAGTTCCTTATATCACTGTTCGAAAGGTTGGCTAGAAAGTCGAAGAAAAATGCGAACAAGTGAAGTGTTTTTTAAGTGCCAAAAAGCCGAACATGTACAAGGTAGTGGAGCATAGGTAGGTAGGTAGAGGTGGCGCTTCTGAGAACTGAATTAGAGCTGGGATGCGTCAAGTATTAGTTCATCAATCTTTTTCTTGGTATTATCTTTGAGTTCATGTTATCTTTGCAACTACGGCAGAAGGTGTTGTGGGGGAAGCCTAGCTTGGCTGCGTGGTTCCCTATTGGCCTGTGGCCTATGATTCTTGCAATATCTGGTCTTGATCTGCATAGCAGCTCGTTTGTTTTTTTGTAACCGAGCCTGGTCTTCCTTGGTATGATGCAGTTATTTAGCCTATTTCGCGCTTGGTTGGCCATCTTCAAAAAGTGATGTTGAATATAGCCCTTAACAGCTCCAAGCAGGATATTAACACTTTCCGCTAGTAAATCGTAAAGGGCTGATCCCCAACTAGCCAGATCATTGGCTATTTCGTTGCCGTTAATTTTACAGTGACCTGGGACCCAGGTGAAAGTGACCCCCAGTTGGCTTCGTTCCTCCTGGCATTGCTTTACCCGTTTTGAGCATGTAGTGCCCGAATCAATAGCTTTGATGGCGATTCGACTGTCACTAAATGGGTGTGGGAGATTTTTTCAGCACACGGCAGGCGTCCCGGTTAGCGAAGAGTTCCGCTTGGAAGATACTGGCAAAGGTAGGCGAAAGGATTTCGACAATTTCAGTTTTTCTGAGAAGATGCCTCCACCAACTCCGATATTGATTTTCGACCCTTCTGTGAACATAGTCGTATCAAAATTTTTTCACCGAAGAATATTTTTCCTAACGATTAACTTGGGAGTTAAATAGTCAGTCGAGGACGCAAACAACTTGGTTGATATCATTTCCGGGCATTTACTATGACCAAAGGGCTTTGCGGTCCAGAACCCAGATTCTCTGAGCTGGACTGCGCTGCATAATACCATTTCTTTGATATATAGGTCAAGTGGAAGTAGGTGTAGGATGACAGTCAGGTCGCCAGTTGGGCACGATCTCAACGCGTCTATGATGCCTATACTTGCCGTTCTTTGGACTTTTTTTTTAAGACTATGGCGCCTTTAGTGAGAATTGGGCGTACAATGGCTGTGTACATCCAAAGGGTCGTTTTTCGCTGAAGTCTCCATTTTTTACCAAAAGTTCTGTTGCAGGCATAGAAGGGTATACTTGCCTTCCTAATGCCCTGCTGAATGTGCCTAAGTACTTTACACTGGAAGATAATAAGAGTGGTTGACCATTCAGTTTTTGAGGAGAGGGAGAAGTCTTGCACTTTAGTTTTTGGTAGTAAAGAGCATCATTTCGGTTTTATCCGGATTCACCCTAGGCACACAGCTCAGATGGCTCAAGAGTTTCTTGTATAGCTTCAGTGTGGACGTTGTTATACGGACCTTCTACGTCTAAAAAATAGGCAAGAGTGTATTCTTGATAGGGAAGGGTTTTTTTTTATTGGGCGCCCAACTTCGTGCAGAGCCTTCTCTGTGGATCTACCTTTTGAGATAAGAGTGTTGTTAGTTGGAAAAGGATGAGATTTCTACTATGTTCCGGATACCCTGGAACAGTTGGAAAGATCTAATAACCTGATCTGCAATCCACCTGCGTGTAACGACCATTCGGTCAGTTCATTCCAAGTTGTTTTGGATTTCTTAAACACTTGACACAAACTTCACTCATCTTGCCTCGAAAAATTCCAAAATTTACAAGTTTGTTGGACAATTTCAACATCCTTCTCAAATTTTATCTGTCAGTTGGGATTTTGTTCCAGAATTAAGTAAATTTTTGCATACGTATGTGCATACATACTAGCATTCACACCTCCTTATGACATGTCTTCCCTTTTTGTTCACTTTTCATCCTCTAAAGAAGTTTCTTCTTCAAACAAAATGTACTTACGTACATATGTACGATGTGTTTCCTTCTCAGCGTTTGTATTTTGACACCGTCTTCTCCTTATGTGTTATGAGAATTGTTGCTTTCATCTGGCTATAGCTGACTAACGATGATGTTGAAGATGACGTAGTCAAGTGCTTACACTATAACAAGACAAAAATTCCAAACGCATTTCCAGGTCAAGGCTAATGGGTGGGAAAAACAACCAAAGAAAAAAAAAAGCTTTCCTCCCGTTTGTACTTGAGTAACACACAAACAAACCAAGTCGATATGTGTATTTGATACTCTAGGGAGAAATAACAGTAGCTGTATGCACACTCACTTTATGAAACCTGAGATGCGTTAGAATTTCATATGTTTTCTCACGTACAGGCAATTGAAATCAAGTTGAAAAAAGTTATAACGATAATAAGTTGGGACTAACAAGAGGACTCTCGGTCTAATTTATTTCTCAAGTTTGTCATTACTGTTGGATACCCTTAAACCTTTGCCGGCATTTTCTTTTTAATTAGCATTTAAATTATATTTATCAAAACTTCGGAGGCGTATACGTGACATTTTTTTTTCACACACACTCTGTTTTTGTTTTACTGTACGTAGAAGTGTTTAAACCTTGAATTGTATTCTATTTCAGTAAAGGCTATATTCGTTCGATTGCCCATATGTCAAATGTCTTGGTCTTTTATAGGGCAGTTAATAGTCACTATGAAAGTCGCGGGTTAAGCGTGCTTAAGTGTCTCGCAATCTTCCGCCACCGACTCTTAAACATTAGGAGCTATCTCCATACGAGTGAACGGGAGATTTCGGACTTGATCCAACCTTCTCATCGTCGGCCTACCCAGGAGACGCCTACCTGATGGTACAGATTCTTTGTCTTGAAAGCCGAATTAAAGGCATGGGTTTAACGTGCCCAAACCGTCAAAAGGACCTCTCCGTTCGACGAAGTACATAGCTCCTCGACTTTGAGTTTCTCGCGTATTCTGGTGTTCCTCGGTCTCAGCGCCTTAGACCAGCAGTACAACGAAGTGATCTCGTTCTGAAAACTTGTATCCGTATTCATAATATTGAATCAAATTTTCATACTCAACGCCGTAATTTGATTCCCTTTGACTGAAAAACCAGGTTATGTTGAAGCCAGACTATCATAAACACTTCTTGGTCCATCGTGATACCGCGAACCATTCGTCAGAAGTTTAAATCCTAGTCATGTGCCTCAAATCATTCGATTTTCCTGCAAGACGTGGCGTGGCGGCTGTCTTGTAGTCTACGTTTCCAAAGTCTATATTGACAAGTTCTATGATTTTTGGCATAATTTCTGCACAGAAGGCTGTCTAAAGCCACTTCAATTGTTTATGTCTGACTAGTTGATTCAAACATGGTTCACCTTAAACTTTGGCATCTCTTCAAGCCTTGATATTCAGATGAATGCATGCGGTAAGTCTCCGGTAATTTGTAATTTATTTCATTCTATGGAGATAAAGCGATATTTTCATCGATGGTCGCCATTGTGTCTAGTTCCGATGAAATGTTTCCATCCGTTTATGTTGTAAGGAAAGGCTAAAATTACTGACCCTTAGCACGCTATTTCTCACAAAATGTGGAGGAAGATGTCTGCTTTGAAAATCTTTCCTACCTCTAAGCAGGATAGGGAATTGTTAAAATCGATTTTAGAGGTAAAGGATGGTTGTGTCACTCTGTGGACATCGGGTTGTATCTTTTGGACAAATCGCATCTTTATCGTTGGATATTCGAGTACTCAATCGGACTGCAACCAAAATAATCATGATTGAGACAGTTACCTACTTACTTAAGGTGGCGCTACAGTTCGGCGTGGACTGGGCTTCAACCAACAAGCGTCTCCAGACAGCCCGATCTTTAGTCAACTGCCTTCAGTTTTCCACGACGAGTTAGTTGAGGTCCCCTTCCTCATGCGTGCGCCACCGGAGTCGCGGTCTTCCCCTACTGCGCCGTCCCTCGGCTGTGGAATCGAAGATTTTCCAGGCCGGAGCACTAGTGTTCATCCGCACTACATGACTCAGCCACCTCAGTCGTTGGACCTTCACTGTTCTTTACTGTCGATGTCGCTGTACAGCCCGTGTAGTTCGCCGTTGTATTTCCTTCTCCACTAACCAACTATGCAGACGGAACCGACAGTTACCCGATAAAGTCTATGCCTCTGCACCGTAGAGCAGGACTGGGACAATTAAAATTTTATACAGCATCACTTTAGTTGTTCGAGAGAGGGCTTTCTTAATTGACTTCTTAGCCGTCTTCGTCTGAATACTGACGAACGCGTCAAAACTATACATGGTTCTGTATAGCTCGTCTCTATAGATGCTGTCATATGCGGCCTTAAAATCGATGAAGAGGTGGTGCGTTTTGATTTGGGTTTCCTCCAAGATCTGCCGTAGTGTGAAGATTTGGTCAATGGTGGACGTTTCGGACCTAAAGGCACTCTGATATGTACAGATCAGGTTGTTGAGGAACGGCTTCAGCAGTCCATACAACACGGCGAATAAGATCTTATGGGCGATGTTAAGAAGACTAATGCCTCTGTACTTGGCGCATTTCAGGGGGTTTCTTGAGGATCGGGCAAGTTCATTCAGAGACAGTTTCATCTTTCCTAAGTCAGTCGTCCTCAATTCCTTTGAATATAATACGAAAACTCTGCCACCTCGTTGCAGAATATTAATTATTCATCGCGTTCTAGTCCCATTTGCATGTGGTCCTTTAAGGCTTACGGGACCCTGTAAGCAAGTAGTTGGCAGTGACCAAATAAGGAAACCCAGTCTTCTGATTCAATTTTTGCTAAATATTATGTATTCGGAAGTATTATTGAAGTTTCTGTTAAAGAGACGGGTGAACTCTTTGTCTGTCTGTGACTTGAAACTCCCCAAAAAAATGCTAGACCTAAACAAGTCTCCGAAAACACTTCTTTCGTTAGCTGTGTTCATGCTTGGAACCTCCACTTGTTGCGATGAAGTAAATCTTAGGGGGTATTGAATTTATCAAAGACGATCTTAGTACTTTAAGACAAATATAGGCAAAATAGTCAGTCAAAGTCAGATCTTAAAACTTCCGGATATATGCCGTGTGTTCTAGGCTAAGGTTGCAGCTGTACTTAAAGCTCCAATATTTCCAAAAATTAGCCGGAGGTAACCCTGGTTTTGAATGGGATTGGATCGGATCCAGTCATGGCCGCGTAAGTTAACGTGTATGCAGAATCGCAGAATCGAAAATTCTTCACGTCGGTATCTCGGGTCCATTAGGTTACGCTCTTTTAACGTTATAACTGCAGGACTAGAAAAGGTCAAGGGGACATCTATTGAAAGAAATGTAGGGAAAAAAGGTACAATTATTTAATTGACACTAGTCAGCGTGTGTTTTTTTCTTCTTCTTCTAAAAAAGCAAACTGTTACCGATTCCCCGAGCTAATCTATCGCCTTCTCGTTAAGGCTGGACAGTAGTAGAGAAACTAGTCGAGGTCCAGAGGCTTTTTTTTAAATAATAAAAATTTGGCTCGGAATCTGCGTGTAGTTGGTTTTCGATTACAATAAAAACTTCAATATTAATGGCAGAATAAGAGTATAGGCTCTAACAAAAGAGAGGGAAGGATGATATATAATAGGGCAAACTTGTATAGATAATGTGGAGACGACAAAACATCGTACAGCGTTGAACAAAAAATCACCTTAAAATACTTAATGAGAAAGTCAAAAGGGATAAACTGACCACAGTACTCAGGTGAAAGACTCAGGTCCTTCTACGAAAAGACGCCAAAAAATGACTAGGATATACCGACTTGGACTTTAACGATATCTGGAATCATACGCTTTGTATGTGAATGTTCAGTAATTGCTCGCGTATAAGTTACATAAATAATTCCGCAGCTACTTCCACAGTAACTTGGAGGATGTAGGCCAATTAGACATCCACACGTAATATGTCAAATTCTGTAGGAAAATTAAATAATTTGCCGAAGGTGATTAGATTCTTTACCTTTAGAGATCGCAATGAAATCTTTATGTGCGTGTTGTGTAGTGATAGAACTGCTTTCCAACCCTGCTTTACATAACCCAAGAAAAGATTACTGATGTACTCTTGAACGAAAAACCCATTATTTTTTTTTTTTAGTAGAAACTCTAGTATTTTACAATCCTTTTGGGAAGAACTCTCTTGCTTGTGATTTCCAACTTTAAAAACTCGGAGTTAGGTCTTGTCAGTGTTTGCCATTAACATAGATTTTTATTTCATTTTTTACACACTAAGAGAAAGTACCCCACTTTCTGTATATTTTTATTCGTTACACGCACCCGAACCCTAATGGGAATGAAAGGACATTTTCCATTTACAAGTTTTGTTCCATTTTATTTTTATTTAAATTTGATTGAAAAAAGCAACCAAGACCACATCACAAATTTTTGTTATATGCTTTCGTTATATGCTAGTTTCGTTATGCACAAAACTAATTTTTATTCAATTGTTGTTTTAATGCAAATTGGAGTTTTATTCTTAAGTTTTAATTCTTTTTTGTAATGTTCACTTTGTTGACTCACCAATAACTACCTCTTACCCATCGCCGTGCTATGTATTGTAAATTTTCCATTCATTCCATTGCAAATTAATAATTTGGCAAATATTTGTTTTTTTTTTTTTTTGTGTTAATTTTATTTCAAACAACAAAACATAAAAGTTTGATAAAAAAAAATAAAAACCTTTTCAACTTGAAATGAACTTTTTATTTTTTGAAACAATTTCTCAGCGGTTTTTGGTAACACGAAACGAAAAAATTTAAAGAAAAACAAAATAAACGAACGGAAACAAAAAGAGGAACACAAAAACGAAAAAAAAAAGCCAAAGTCGAATTGTTGTTTATTTGGGATGATTTCATCAGTTTTTGATAGGAGCAACACCACAACTACCATCACCACCAACAAAACCAGCCACAACAAGAATAATAATAACAGTAGGAACGCCTTGATTTTCTACGATACGTTGAGTACAAATTGGAAGGATAATAAAATGGTCAAACATGACCACTACAGCTGCAGCTGGGCACAGTGGAACTAAGGACTTCCATCAAGTGCAATTTGCATCTCGAATTCTATCGGCACGTTCTACTGATGCTAAGCCTGTCACAGGTGTTGTTGGTGTTGCTGCTAATATTGGAGGTGGCGGTATTGGACTTGTTAGTAGTGGTGCTGGAGTCAATCAGACTAGCAAGACGGGCAAGACGATCAAGGCTAGCAACAACACCAACACTAGTAATAAGAACCGAATTGGTCAACCAATGAAGGACCAGTTGCCGGTTCTGAAGCCGGACACATTGTTGAATGATACTGGCCTATTTACGGTATACTGTTTTGTTAAAGACTTTATTGGGTAAGTAGCATAATCATGATTTTGTTTTTTTGGTTTTTGTTTTTTACCATTAAATCGTATATTTATTGTTGATGCTTTTTTGTTTTGTGATTATGTTGCTTGTAAAAAACTAATTTAGCGAAAGAACGAGTAAGGCAGCTCTGTAGTAGCCGTAGTGTTGTTATTATTTTTCGATTGCACATGTTTTTTTGCTTTGATTTCATTCGGATTTGGGAAGAGTTTTGCTTTTTGGCCTCTGCTTTCTTGAATGGCCTCTGCTTGAATGAATAAAAATGATGTCTTCGTTTATTTTGCCATTGAAAAGAGTAAAGACGATTCGGTCTTAGTCGGCTTTATAGCTATAGCTATAGTTCGAACCTCCTCCAGCATAAGCATCGGTGGAAGTGTTTCTTCCCACAATTCTATTTTAACTACTAGGCCCTTTTTGGTCTTCCTTCCACTTAGAACCTTATTCCAGGATACCTTTCAAATATTGTCTTATCTTATCTGTTTAGTTGGAATTTGACCTATCCCATTGGTTTCCATCCAAAATCACACATCTTCTGCCTGCCGCGGTTGGACATTGGCGCAATATACACGCCGCTTCCTCCGCATCCTCAAGACATAGTTATCATTTTCCACCACCAGCAATGAAAAAGCGTTACAAAAGTCTCTAGTTAGTCTGGACACCAGACGCCATCAGCACCTAGTGCCACCCGAGATTTGAACCACTACACATCACTCGCGATGTGTGAATTACATCAAAGGGTATTTTTTATTTTTAGGAGTTGATCCGCTCTAGCACTGCGGTCATTAATAAGGGGTATTGTGCCAATCCATATGGGTTGTTTACTCCAGAGGCTGTCAGGCAGTTTATCAGTTTCCCAGGGTGAAGTGTGGCTGCTAGTTTCGGTGAAGCAAATTCACTGTCAAGAGTCTATTTTCTCACGTGTATGAGGATTGGACATTCTGTGACATTGTGAATAAAGTTTTTATAGTTTTGTAAGGGGTAGGTTTCGGTGGTAAAATAAGACGGTCTTTTGAGGTGCAATTTTAATAGGCAGTGGTTAGGCTAGAGAAAAGCAGGCACAAGCCACACCGGGGAATCTTGTACTCAACGAGTTGCTTCTGAAGCTAGAGGATGCGGGCTGTAGCGTGGTAGCTTATGCAGATCACGTCGCCATCGCCGTGACGGGCAAATACCCGCAAACACTGGCAGACATTCTTCAACACGCTCTTAACAAGCTTACTACGTGGACAAACAGCTGTGGCCTTAGTGTCAATCCGACTAAAACGGAACTGGTCCTTTTCACTACGAAAATCAAAATCCCATTCATTGTACCACCCAAGCTCAGCGGCACTCCTCTGAACTTTTCGGGCAGTGCCAAATATCTAGGACTCATCCATTGTAGAACGCGCCAGGAAATCCCTGGTAGCACTCTATTCATGCAAAAGAGCAGTAGGCTCCAGATGGGGCCTTCAGCCGAAAATTATGCCCTGGCTATATACGGTAGTTGTGAGACCGATTCTAGTTCTGGAAAAACAGACCAGCATCAAAGTTCTCGAGAAAGTCCAACGTGTGGCTTGCCTCAGCATTACTGGTGCGCTGAGGACTTCTCCTACAGCTGCCCTTCAAACCATGCTCCACTTGTTGCCAATAGACATCTATGGCATGCAGCAGGCCACTAACGCGGCTTTAAGGCTGAGAGATACCCACCAATGGTGCGAAAAGAAGGTGGGACATACCAGAATCCTATCAACTCACCGCAGCCTTCCCCAATCAACAGACACGTTGCCCACCGAAAACGACTTTAACATGGGCTACAAACACAAGCTACCGGACAGAAGCGCCTGGAGTCAGTGCGAAGTCCTTTTTAATGAGTCTATCTCTATCTTTACGGACGGCTCTAAAACAGCCGAAGGAGTCGGTGCCGGTGTCTTCTCAGAAGACCTGGACATTCACCTCCCCGTCAGTCTTCCCAACCACTGCAGTGTCTTTCAAGCCGAAGTCACAGCTATAAATCAAGCCGCCGCTTGGTTGAAGGCTAACCCAATATCACGCAGGGATATTGCGATCTACATCGACAGCCAGGCTGCGATCAGGTCCCTCGTATCCAACACTATAAAATCTAGGGCAGTGAAGGACTGCCGCGTGTCTCTAAACGAGATCGCTAAACAGTATAACGTCACACTCTGTTAGGTCCCTGGTCACTGTGACATTCAAGGGAACTGCGCGGCTGACGAATTAGCTAGAATAGGCTCCCAATGTACAGACGACAGGAAGCTCGACCATGTCAAAGCGCCTATGTCGTTTGTTAAACACCTGACACACACCGACGCTCTGTCGAAAGCAAACCGTAGATGGCAACATCTCGATTATTGCAATAATGCCAGGCTAATCTGGCCTGTCCTGGATCTAAAAAGATCAAAAGCATTAATACGACTCAGAAGAGACAAGCTCTCAAAACTCATTAACGTCCTCACGGGGCACTGCATCCTAGGAAGACATGCTCAACGCATGCAACGATTTCTGCAGGAGCTGCAGGGATGAGGAAGAGGAGGAGTCCACCGCACACTTCCTCTGCACGTGTCCCGCACTAGCCCATATCAGGAAGGTCACCCTGGGCCAATACTTCTTCAACGATCTTAATGATCTGAACTCCGCCAGCATGGCCGACCTTAACAATTACGTTGGAAATCTAAATGGTTTCAGGAGTAAGCAGGGTACCCCTGTAATCAGTGGCATCACAATGGACCTACTTTCTGGTCTAAGTGTACCTCCTCTCGAAGGGCCACTTCTAACTAACTAACTAAGCAGGCACAAACTTGTGAGTATTCTTAAATGTTCGGTGAACTAGATCGCAATTGGTCCGGAGACTGCTTTTGCTCGAAATGAGAATCGGACCATCCTAGTTGGCAGTGAAGTGCTTGCATTTTCTCCTAATAGTTATCTACGGACAACCTTTTGTGAACCCATGTGAGCTGAATTTGCAATTCTGTTTTGTTATCATAACCAGTACGCTTTGCATAGAAACTGATAACAAGTTGACGTTGCCCAGGCAACGATTGATTTCTCTACTACTACACAGATTGGTACCAGTGAAGGGGGTTGATGGACCAAAGTGGCATTAGTTTTGATTTAATCGTGGCTGAGTTCAGTGCCTAAGGCACATTCTGTTTTTATTTCTTGGTTATATTTGGTAGGTTTGCTAAACACGATTATGTTTTGCTGGATTGAATAGCTTCCTTAATCTACGAGGAGGGGGTTGATGGTCATTGCTTTAGTTGATATCTGAAAAAGGTCTAGTCAATGTTTGACAAGGTGTTGGGTTAGGTTGGGTTAACTGCGGTGTTGGAAACAATGTCAAATCGAATGTGTCTGTGATCCGAGCGTGAAGGTACGCGGGCGCCAGAATGGGCTCACCGCGATCACTAGGGGAACCTTTAAAAGCACTGAAACCTGAACACTCATTCCTAAAAGCATTTTATTTCCCCGCAAAAATTTAAGAATCATTTTGTGGTTGATAGAACCTAGTTCCTTCAAGTTTCAAAAAAGTAGATTTCTAGGTTTTTTAATCGCCTTTGAGCTATTCTCTCACAACCGCATAGAAAGTGTGTGATGTCTTGTATACACATAAATCATCGCAGTCTCTGTACGCGTCCGATTCTATGAGCCCTAGACTAGCGTGTTTTCTCGGACGGAAATACCCGGATAGGACTCCTATAGGTTTAGTTTAAGAATTTCCCTCGCCTTTTTCTTATTTACCGACGGCCATATGGCTTCGGATATTCTGTGTTCTCCCATATTCGGCCATCTGTGGTCAGCCTGTCTGGTCATATTGCGCAATAGATTCACCTTAACCGCTCAGAATGACGTTTTGGCAACTACCGCATCGTTTTGAAATAATTCCTTGCCGTCTTTTGCTAGTTGATCGACAAGTTCATTTCCCTTTATACCACGGTTCTGTGCGCATAAGCTTTAAGCATTGTGCGACAGTTGACGACTAGTCTAGATCTGACGACATTTGATTCAAACACTTTAAGTGCAGCCTAACTATCAATGTAAATGGCGATATTCCTTTCGGATATCGATTTCATAGTGAATTCACTGGAAGTATCCGGGAGTCTTCTGGATGTTTTAAGGTTTGCCTTATAGAATAGACCGCAGAATGCGTTCCGTTGGTGAATTTTTAACCATCCACAAAGACCACGATCTCATTTACTGATATGATAGCTAGTCTTCCTTAGCAGAACACAGCGTGATGTTCGGTGTATCGAAGTTCAAGGCGGAAGTCGTCTCATCTGTTCTTTTTAAAACGCCGAAGTTACATTAATTCAGGACGGACCAATATTCAGTACTGTTATTCATAAGGAAGCCTAAATTAGTTAGTCTCAGCCCACTGTGTTTTATCTGTAAGTCTAGAGGTGGTAAATGCAAAAATGTGTTTCGATGTACCAGGGGGGTTGTATGAAGAGCACCCTGAATGGTGGCTTACTTATTGTTTTCTTGCTGGTGGCCTTATGCCAGACGAGCAATCCATACGTGGGTATAGCCAGATCATCATAGTTTCAGAACCCATTTCTTCCCTGCTACCCTCTTGTGGATTTGGAGAAAGTATATGATCGGGTCCCTCGAGGTAAACTCTGGAGTGTATTGCAGAAGTGTGGGATTGACGGTTCTCTTCTGAGGGCCATTCAATCTCTGTACACTAACTGCAAGAGCTATATTTGGGTGAATGGGGTAAAGTCGACACCTTTCACTGTGGACGTTGGACTTCGCCAGGGGTGCGTTATGTTACCTCTTCTTTTTATAGTGTATATGGATTGGATGTTACAGCGCAGCCGTGGCGAGGAACGGTTCGAATTGAAAAACTTAAGGATAAATCATCTGCTTTTCGCTGATGACTTGGTCATCCTTACGTCCACCCAGATCGAACTTCAGCGCACAAATAGGTTCATCGCCGTCTGTGTTAAGGCTGGGCTGAGGGTAAACGTGAACAAATCAGAAGTAATGATAGTTTCCCGAATGCCTGTTGAATGCAATCTGCATGTTAGTGGAAGCGCATTGAAACAGGTGGAGAAATTTGAGTATTTCAGTCAGTCTGGTGCAATGTTGAGCCAACTTGGTCAATCTGTTATCAGGAGGGCTAGATTCTAGATTCATCTCGAATTCAGGCATCATGAGCGAGCTCTAAAATGGAGGAAATCACAATAGGCCCATAGGCGGCCGCAGTGATAAGGCGACTCGATCCCACCTCTACTTACAATCTAATCTAATCTAATCTATCAGGAGGGCTGAACTCGGCATCGGAGTTAAGTTATCGGTTTTTAATTCAGTGTTTGTTTCGACCCTCACCTATGGTCATGAGGTTTGGGTTATGACTGAAAGAATAAGATCGCGGTTACAAGCTGCCGAAATGAGATTTCTTCGTTGTATTGCTGGGGTAACTCGTCGAGATCAAGTTAGGAAGACCAGAATACGCGAGGCATTCAATGTCGAGCAGCTACTTTTTCGAATGGAGAAATCCATACTTCGATCGTTTGGGGACGTTAAATGCACGCCCAACTAAGCTTTTAAGACGTGCCATCAGATAGGCGTCCTTTGGGTAGGCGGAGGATGATATGGTTACACCAAGTTCGAAATCGAACGTCTACCCGTATAAGGATAGCCCCTAATGATTTGCAGTCGATGACGGAAGATCAGGAGATGTGGAGGGTTCGCTTAAGATACCTAAACCCGCGACTCTCATAGTGGTTAGGGGGGCATTGGAAAATGATGATGATTATTATCCCAGGTCCGACAGGGACAGCTCGACCACTCCAAGTATAGGTATTCTAAAGAAGGGTATCTTGTGTCTCCTCGTCAGGAGAACTAATTCTGATTTTATCGGGATGACGTTCAGTCCACAATTTTTTGCCCACTTACTTAAAGTTGCTAAGGCACCTTCCATGATATCGCTGATCGCTGATTGTATCTAAAATGTTTCCTGTTCAATTATGACTACGTTCACAGCGCAAGCGTAGAGGTTTAATCCCTCGGGGTTAAATGAGTAATAACTTCTTCTGATTAGTTTATTTTTGCAACATACGACGCTAGCAGTACTGAAGTTGACAAAACTTTTATTTAAGGCACTTGTTGTCTTTTACGACCAAGTACTCCACACCATTTTCCAGCACTTTGAGCAATATTTACTTGGGTCAAGCTTTGTCTTCTGTCATTCAATGACATATTCACGCAAGAATGGCACGAGAAAGGGAAGATAATTTTAAATAATTAAATCGAATCCAGTTTATTGGCTAAAGGTAGCGTTTTTATTTTATCGATTTCGATGATTGCGTCATTTAAGGTCGTTAACGCCATTCGTCATTAAACATTCATCATCCGAAATAAGTTCCCTTCATCAGTCACAGTATAAATAAAATTTTTTTTATTAAAATCCTCGTACTACACTTCTGTTTTCGCAAAAGTTCATGTATATCCGTATATCCTGCTCATTTCAAATTAATTAATGCAAAAACTCAAGTGAACTGCCTACATACTCGAGTGTGTTTAAAATAATTTTGACGAGTTTTTCCGCAAATGTCGTTCAACTTTGGTCTTATCCTTCATCGTTTTTCTCAATAAAACTTAAAAATGTATCGTTCGACCTTCAGTATTTCGATTTGACACGGAAGAAATAAAACTCGTGTTCATGTTGATTCTATAGAGTGCAAGCAATTTAATCAATCCCCCATTCACCATCACACCGAGAGGTAATTAAACTCAAATAAGGCATTTAAATTGAGGAAATAATATCATGGTCGCGCAATGTCGACACTGTATCGACAGCAGAGATCTGATCTGATCTGCTGACTATAGGTACTTAACATTCTACGTCAAATGAGAACTAAAGCTTGCATTGACGAAGAAAATTCCTATTTGGACTGCCAACATTTTTTTTTCGCTTCCTCTAACCAGTGGATATAATTAGACACGTGCAAATTGTTACGTACCGTGATTTTGGTGTCAATTTGTCAAATTTGAAATGCCTAAGGCTCAGATAGGGGGTGATTTACTGTTCACCTTGAACGGGTGTTGTCATCAATGCCAAATTTGTTAATTAAAATTGCATCAGACCACAAAATGTGAATCTGAACAAATGTGTTCTCTCGGATACTTATAGTTGGGGTTGAAATATCAAAAATCAATAGTATTCGATTGACGTAAGCTAATTCGCGATATATTCGGTTGTTCGGTTGTGCAATGATGTGTGAAAGCCAGGGCGGGGATTTCTTATTCGAGATAATTAAAATAGCACACATACACTTGGAAGAACAATTTCGATATGAGTAAGATACAAGGTGGGGAAAAATGCGCGCACTTCCGTTACAAGACTTCATAATTAGATTTTAATTTAGACACGGATCCTTCCTTGGGAAGGCTTGTTAATCTTGATGAGTTTTATTGCGATGAAAACATGCGATTAAGTCTACTTATGCCAAGACATTTGTACACTGACAGCACAAATGTACTTCTAAGTAGGTGGATAATAAAATGAAGACCTACAGGGTGGAGTGACAGCACTGCTTCTTTTTATTACAATTTGTCTCCTTTATTTTGTCAGGCATTGCTATTTCAGAACAGACATTGACCTATGAAGTCTCATAAGCCCCCCTTTTCGAATCCTTTCGGTTAGCCAACCGATTGTCGAAAATATACATTTACAGTGATGTATGGACCGTGCCCTCAACCAACGTGACCCTCCAGTCAGCTCAGTCCACAGCTAGCTGCCTCCAGTATGGCACACCGATTTAGATGAAGCCACTCTCTCTGGCAGTTCTCCTGCGGAAAGCGTTGATGTTCTTGGCACTTTTAAGTACATCTTCACTTCATCCAGCTTGCCAATCATAGGTGGAAGGGCCTGTCCAGCTGTGTCATTTCAAGAAATACATGGCCTTATTACAGCAAAACTAAATGGCCAGAAATGTAGCAATTATCACAGGCCAGCTAGATACCAAGCTTGGTATTCAACGTTAAAAATTGCTGTTTCTCGAGCAAGGCAAGATGCTATTGTTACTTTTTTTTTTTTTTTGCAGTTCATGCATGCCTAAATCCTGTGATACCCAGACACGTAGATCTCTATAGCTAACTTCGCCTAGTTGTCTTGATTGTAGATTGATTGTAGAGGTGGGATCCGGTCACCTTATCACTACGAACAATCGTTGTCTATGACAGTAATAGCACCAAACTTCAGAAAGTTAAAGTGACCGTTACAATACTAAGGTTGCAGCGATCAGTTTGAGAATGGTTTTGATCGAAAGACCTTCGCTGACTCACAAATAAATTATTTATTTATTGCACCTGCAAATTGCTTCTCTTGGTCAACATTTACACGATATTTCTGGAATAGACCTGCGCTACTTTTATGTAATGGAAACATCGTCCGAAATGTTTCCCCTTTACAAATATCCAACTACATATCGTCACACTTAATGGATTTATTTGGGCAGCTCTGTCCAACCACACTGCTTCCTCTGTAATGCGGTTGCATTTCGGTGAGCAGTTTCCTGAAAATCGGCTAAATCGCAGTTTAACAGCGAGGACTCGGTTTTGATGCGAATTTTACGCGTATCGGTGGCGACATTTGGCGACGAATGGTGATGGGCTGCGTGTTGAATCGTTTTAGCCATCTTTCGTTGTTGCACGCATTGTGTGGCCGTTGGCGTAGGCTTTTTCTCCCGTTCACTGTCCGTTTCACTCTGGCAAACAGTACACTTTTGTGGCTTATGTCAATGTTTACTGCGATTCTTTTTGGACACAACTCGTTGAATTGGCAATATTGTCTGGTCGTTTAGAACAATGTGACTGTGCTCGGTACAGCGTTGAGGATTCGAATAATTGCGCGGTGATTGTCGGGGATACTGTTTGGCATGCGAAAGGGTATGTCATAGTTCTAATCCTTAATGAGGTCATCCGGATAACTGTCACTTTGTTAAGTATTTAAAGGTCGATGCTAAATTGATCGGTCCAGTCTTTCTTCTTCATCACTGTTGTTCTTTCATTTTCGAGGTTCATAATTAGATCGTCACATGAAGCAAATGTCCTAATCGGGTTTTTTATAGCTTTAACTTCACTTTTTGGCATAATTGTGGCTCTATATCTGTGATACGTGCTCGGATAGTGTCTTTGAGTTCTTCAATGGTTTTTGAGAAAATATGTCTCTAAAGCTATGTTCAGACGATTGTCAGATCTTACAATATTGTCAGGACTTGCAATGTGCTGACGATGACAAATTACCTTCCAATGTGAAATTGTCAGTTCGCACGGTTGTAAGATCAGACGGCTGGTCTTACAATGACCTGATAATGCTTTTTCGTATAACATTGTCAGAGAAAAAATTGTGAATTCACAGGATTGTAAGACATTTGGTACACATTTTTCGTTGGTAGACCTGACAATATTGTAAGATCTGACAATCGTCTGAACATAGCTCAAGACAAAAATCGAACGGCGTCGAATAATAATATCTAAGCGGGAACATGTCAATAAAGCGAGAAATCATTCAAAGAATTCTAAAGCGCAATAAACTGATTTTGTCATGTGCTGCGCGGGATTTTTGCATTTTGGCTGAGGCTATAAAAAAAATATTTCGAGATATTTTATTACCCTTCGAGTTGGGATCGAACACGGTATATGATGTCGATCCATAATTCCACTTGAAAAGTTCACTTCGGAAAATTTGCTTTTCCATAGTTGTACTGAACACAGATACATATGTATGTATATTGACTACCTTTTCTTTGAGTAAGTACCTAGTCTTTCCATTGTGTTCAATATTGTGTTCACACCGCGAGCGAGGTGCAGTGGTTTGAAACTCAGGCAGTATTATGTAGGTTTCATTGGCGTCCGAGGGTGGTGTCCAGACTAGCTGGGGACATTTGTGGTGTTTGTCATTGTTATAATTCACAGACATTTTTTCGAATCTTCTGATGTCTTAATCATTGTCACCTCAATCAGCTCTTCAAGCCATGACACTCTACTGCCAGTGTTATGCATTCGCAGTAGGGTCGACATCAGCTTTCACAGTTATCGATTTTATTTACTTAAGAAATAAATATTTTTCCGACATCAGGAATTGAACCCGGACTTTCAGCGTGACAAGCAATGATGCTAACCACTACACCATTGCCAACCCTAACATACATAATATATCGACAAGATTTGGAAAGCACTCTATCCTAGTTTTGCGACAAATCTTTTAATTTATCGCGGCTATTGTAGGCTCTGAAGACACTCAGCGCTGAAAGTATAATAACCTGTGTTAAATATAGGCAGTCACATTGCAAATTGTACACCTTTTTCGCGACCGTACGTTTTGTTTTCGACTTTTTCATACGCATGCATATTTGGGAGCGAACTTCCAAAATTCCATGTAAACCAAATTCTGCGTTATACATTTCTGAACTCTTAATACATAAGAGGAAGTAGCCTCTCGAAGCGAACTGCGGCATAGTCATAGAAAAAAAAATTTATAAAAAAAAGAATTACGTATAAAAAAATTATGAACCAAAGCCGAATATATAAAATAACTGCTTAAACCGTTTGAATTTCGTTGTACCTAAAGAATAAACCGCAGCCCTCTATTGGAGCCCTTTTTCTACTAAAAGCGGTAAACTAATGAATTCGCCTCTAGGCCTAATAATGTAAATAAAATGCCGACAAATGATGCCATAAATCAAATTTTAATCAGGTCTGCTGTGTCTGATTCTGATTTCACAGAATTTGGTGTCGCAGAAGCAATGTTTTGGTGTCAGACAGGACCAGGTCTTCTGTTTCTGATATCCAACTTCTGATCATGGTAATAAGATTAAAAATTCTTTATTCTTTATTTAGAGGAACTTAATTATTTCGCAGTTGTTCCAAATTTTTGTATCAATGACATTTGATTTTTGATTGATTTTTTAATTTTAATTTTTGTTTTAATTTTAATTTATTTTTTTAATTTATACCTTTCAAGCGATGAATGCTTAATGAAGCCCTTCCTTCTGTAACTTTAACATAATTTCATTAGAAATCAAAGTTTCCATTGAACTCTTTAAATTGATACCTTGGCCCAGCAAAACATTCAGCCCCGACCTTTCTAATTTCTCGGGCGCACTAAAAATATCCCTATACCGCCCATATGCTATAGCTAACAAATTAAATAATAAAACCGCTTCTGTTTGAGAGTTTATTTTTGGAATCATATCACAACTCCATAAGTCATCATCGACAGAAACAAATCGCTTGCCCGATGATGTAGTAGTTGAGTGCGTCATTTCGTTTGGCGGCAAAGGCACCAAAGGCTTTCGCCGAGCGGTACCTTATTATTGTTTAAATGAATTGGCTTCTCAATTTTCTCGTTGAATGGTTTCTTTAATTAATGAAAATTAACATCCACCACTCATGATGACGTATTCGGGGGGTTAAATTATCTTATGCGGTCAGCACAAAAAAAAAATTACTTTCATCGATGCGAACATTTCGGGGAAATCGAATGGAGTGTAGTTTATTGCGTGTTAGGTACTCTGAATAAAATGTGTGTTGATTTTATTTTTTTGTAGTTTATAGTTAATAAAATAGGCAGAGTGAGTTAAAGTTATGTTGTTCGTTAATTAAAGTAAATAAATAATATGTCTCTGTGGCAGAACAATGATTTTAAATGAATTTTCCATGATGTGGTTATATCATGTCGAAATGTAGTGCGAACTCTCAACGATTTGTATTATTTTAGCGTAAGTTCTGGAATATAATCGAGAGCAGCCTTGAATCTGCTTATGTATGACGTGACCAAAGTCTAACTATGACATCTGTGTAATTATCAATCGTCTGCTGAGACTTCTGCTGGTTCTTCTGAAACTTTAATGCAAATTTACTTTCAGCGCTTAGCAGTTATAGATACATAACCATTCAGTCTGTTAACAGCATTATTGCTTTAAAGGGGTTGTGATCTGTGATGTACTCTAAAATGGTTTCCCTTAGTTGTGGTACTAAACTCGTATCGGACGATTTCTTTAGTCGTTTTGGCCTTTTTGAAGTTTTATGAACTCTTGCAAGAGGCTCAGCAACATTTGTGGAAACAATCTGTTTTCCATATGGCGAAGATGTCGAATTTAAAGCCTTTGACTGTAACAGTGGGTGAAGCTTATTCAACTTGGAGATAGGTGCAGTCTTTTTCTTACGGTCTGATTACTGTCTTGATAGCTTAATTAAGGTGGCGCTAAAGTTTGGGGTAGACCTGGGCCTCAATCAACAAGCGTCTCCAGCCAGCTCGATCTTTAGCCAGCAGCCTAAGTTGGTTGGTTAAGGTACCCTTCCACTTGCGTGCGCCACCTGAGTCGCGGTCTGCCTCTACTGTGCCGTCCCTTGAGTGTAGATTCGAAGATTTTCCGGGCCGGTGCATTCCATGTCCATCAGCTCTACATGACCCAGTCACCTCAGTCATGGGACCTTCACTTGCATTTCCTCCTCCACTCACCGTCTATGCAGACGGGACCGAAAATCACCCGAAGAATTTTCTTCACGAAACAACCAAGAGCAACCTCATCCGATTTTGACCGAGTCCATGCCTTGATAGCTATTCGTAAAAATTATAGACCGATGTGGATCTATTTTTTTTTTCCCAATGACAGCTAAATTCTTCATCCTGTCGCCACTGGACACTGCAATACCAACTTATCGAACTTCTGGTAAGCGATGTCGATTTTTGATTCCATCTTGGCATCATCTTTTTGAATTAGGTTTTGGCTTTGGTAGAAGAACTGTTGATGGATTGCAAAACCATTCTCTCAATGTGTATTGTACTGTCGATAAAATTGGACAATGTAGACTGTTGTAATGACAGACCCTTATTGGCCCAAGGACTATAGTCTGATTCACCGATGTGGAGTTGAGCTGGCGTCTTTTAACCTAACACCAACATCTTGGTAGGAATGCCTGTGTGTGTTCCAGGTTGAAATTCATTCCATTGAAATCTGGGCTCGGATAGACCTTGAGAAAGAACTCATCGATGCTTTCATTTCCTGTGTCTTCTTTGTGCTCTAGACTTCAGCATAGAATCAATATATTGGTCTCTGAGCACCGCCCCTGTGGATTATATGAAGGGGATACTTAATATTTCTTTAAATCATGCAAACCATCCACTGGGATGACATCGATCTGGAAGACGACATCAATGTTATCCAATTAACCGATTAATTTCTTGTCTACTGCTAAAATTTAGGCCTCACTTGGATCTGCTTGGGTCCATTGTGTTCCCTTTTGACGTGTTGGGTTATCTAAAATAGAGAAGAGATGAGATTAATTAGTGATTGGATTCCTCCCTCTGGAATCCAAAATGAAATTTAAGGATGGTTTTTGTGGCTTTGTTGACTAAGTCGTTAAAAAGATGTTTTCCGTAGGCCGTCATTCTGGCCCTGCAGAGGCTTCAACACTACAATGAATCGCCACAGTAGCCTGTGGCCTGTAACGAGAAAAATTAGGAATCTTAGATGTGGTTTGTTCTGCGCGAGGAGATCCTTCCTATTCTCTCTTGCTATGATATGTCCATAGTCATCATAGGAGCGTCATCAATCTTTAATTGGCCATCCTTAGGAAGTCTGTGTTTATGCTGGCTTCTAGAAGTTCGATTGGAGTTAGGTCTGGGGTAGTAGTGTATTTTTCAAGTCTGAACCGCTTTGAGCTAATTCGTTGTCCTGGAGTGAAACGTTTTCGTTTGAGCTGTAGCTGTATGTCTTGGGATCCAACAGAATGTAGTGTTGTACTACGACCTGAGAAGCAATACCTAATTCTCCTGTAAGGTGTTAAGAGCTGAAGCGGTTTACCTTCTTACTAGGCTTGACTTTGCGTATATCTCTGTGAATGATATGACTTAAATTGCCATCTGATTCTGTATGTAAACGTCCATATCTCTTTACGATGTCACCAGTACACACTGTTTTCGGGAATCTCTTCTGCTTGGAACACACTGTCATAGTTTGGAAGTTTTATTCACCAGGCGATACAGGTTTAGCTGAGAAAATTCCATAGCCTTTACTCTTTGCTAGTTTTGAAAAGTCTGGGGATAAGTTTTGTGACTTTGTTGCACTGTTTCTGGGCCAATCTTCTTGTGGTGGAAATTTTGTTTAAAAGATAAGATTGAAATGACTGTATTATGTCATTGCACAGTCGTTTCTTGTCTGCCATTCTTCAATACTTCAGTGGCCTAATTGGTCACTTGTCCATGCTTACAAGTCAAGTCCTACAATCCTCTGTGAGGCGCCCTGCGTGTCACATGATTGTTTTCGATTCGATGCTGTGTCAACACGGATCTATACATTTTCGCCATTTTTCCAAATTGAAAATCTTGATCTCACAACAACTTGAAGAAAGGACTCCCGTCCACATTCTATTTAACTCCTTTCTTCTTGTTTTACACAAAAGTATTTAGATCGTCTTTTTCATTAAGGCCACGTATTTCAAGAACATGTATCAAAACAATAAATAGCAACCATTCGAACATTCGTTTTATCTTTCTTTTGAAATGTGTTACCCAAAATATCTCTCTCAACTATCTGACACTTTTGTAGACTGTGAGGCAAATTAATTACCTTTAAATATTTTTGGCACAGAAATTGTATTTTCTTTTAAAATGATTTACACTGAGTCAAATGTTTATAAATAATTAAAACTTTCGTTTTAAAATTATTTAAAATGTCACATGTCAATTTTAAAATAATTATTTTTCATTTTCTTTTCAGGTAAGATAAACACTTGTGTTAACACACATTTTTGTCGTAAGTTTTGTATCTAAATTTAAAAATGTTATTCATAGTTATATTGTGAAAGGTCATTTTGCTTGCTGGGTCGAAATTGAAGACCAAAAACCACTTTTCTTAAAATACCTCTAAATAACATGTATCGTTTCGCACTTAGTTAACCAGACTTAGGTCTTGCAAGTCTGTTTATATCCTGTGTAAAAATGTGTGATTTGTGACGCTCTTACGATTAAATGAAGCTAGAGACAGCGGAGCGTATACTTTGGCAATCTCTAGCTTTGACTAGCAAAAGGTGTCGAGTTTTTGGGCTGTCATTGGATGAAAACCCATAAGATACATAGAATCAACAAAATGCTAGCGATGACACATGGCATTAAGATTAGGGAGGAACTGTAAAGAAAATAGGAGAATACGCCGGGCTAAGATCCTGAGTGGAACAGCTTCGAAAAGGGGACCAACTTAGGTTGTATGGTTGAGATAGGAAAACCACTGAATGACGATTAACTGCACTGCACTTAGAAGAGCTCTGGAAAGCAGCAAACTTTACCGGATTATCAACTAGTGAAGTAGAGGATACATCTAAATCAAACTATGAGGTACCGAATTAAAAATGACTGATTCTAAAGCCACTCCACAAGGAGGCGGTACATGCTCCCAACTACTTGTGCTTGTCATGAATGAAGTGGAGCCTACACAAGAAAGAAAGAGTAAAAAAAGTCGTTGCTTGCCTTCCTTGCAGTCGAATTTTTGGAAAAAGCTGAGGACTTCAACCCAGAATAGTTCTACGGTTGTACTCTACCATCGAGCTAATGATCAGGGATTGGTTTGATAATGGTTTTCCCAAGCAGAAATTAATAGGACAATAACGAAGCTCTTAATGAGTCCAAGTTCATCTACACCAGATGAACCAATATGGGCATTTGTTTTTAAAATCCACACGCGCATCGAGGGGATATGAATACCCTTTTAATGTTGTTCACACAGCGCGAGCAAGGTGGTGTCCAGACTAGTTGGGGCCCTTTGTTGTGCTTTGTCATTGCTATAATTCACGGTATTTTTTTTTCGGATCTCGATGATGCTAACCACTACACCATACCCACCTCCGGCATAGAAGGCGGTCTCTTTTTTAAGAAGCAAGGACAAACAGTTCAATGGGACTTCCTGCCCACAGTATTGTTTCCAAGCTGAGGTTTTAGCATTGACGAGAAGCGTTCAATCATCCTCAATGCTCACATCACAGGAGTATGTTACGATCTATATTGGCACCTATGCCGCTAAAAAACAATTAACTATTGTGCATATAATTTCGAAACTTATAAAGTTCTTTTGCGAAGAGCTCAAGGTTCGTTGCACGCAGCGGGAGATAAAATTCTGAGTACAGCGGTATATCAAGAAACGAGACTGCTGACGAACTAGCAAGAAAAAGCTGAGTCCTAGATGGAGAGCAAGCAGACGGTTGAATTGAGCCTCCACTTGGCTATCTGAGAGAAAAGGTGGAATTCCCTAACCACTTGTAAAATTTCAGGGCGACTATAGACTGAATATAATAAAGCAAGAACCAAAAAGCTCCTATGTAGATGTTGTCTAAGATTTCATACGAAAAAAGCTGTTTTTGAGCAAAGACGACTTATGCAGAGAGTGCGGAATGGAGAGGTACATGGGTACGTTTTCTCCCTCACTGCCCAAACCTATGTGGAAAAGAAACTCAACTCGGGTAACCTTTGGAAGGAAAAACCATGCAGTAGAAACGTATTAGGGAATAAATATGTGCAGCACATATATAGCTAAATGAGACGAGGAAGATCCACATCGACTGATTAACCTAACCGAATTTACCCAATTTCTTCTCCAACAATCTTCCATAGAGAGGAACACAACTGGACCAAACGGTTACCTTCGTGGCGAGGTTCTTTCGAACACCACCCTTCCAAATCAACCAACCAGCCAAGGTGACCTGGATGGATTTTTCTCCAAATAATACATATGTACATATGTATGGAATGATGTAAATGATTACACCTCACAGAATGAAGGGTTGGCATCTTCTTCACAACCTCAGCCTTAAGATTGCCTCTGTTTTCTAAAACTTCTCCAAATATAATTGACTGACGCTTCTCATTCTGCAGCAAAATCTATCCTATCAGCGGTATAGTTTCTTTTTTCTGCTTTAATTTATCCCCAATTGTTTAAAGTTTCTAAAGCTTTAAACGACGTTCTTGAGTTACCACGTATTTCCCTTTCCATTTGCATTTTTAATATAAATTCTGAAGCAAGTTCTATTCAGAAACGAAATTAGTTTCTTAAGTTAATTAAAATTATCGCTCACTCGCGCTCTTTGCATAGATAAGGCCTAATCAGGACGAAATAATTTATTGCTCAGCAATAGTTACATCATTCCAATAAGGCCGGCATCGACTTGACTATGGGTACTTTCTATGAATTAAATTTGTGGCATTTTTACGGAATATGGATAGAATGTGGAGAATTCAAAACTTTCCTTTTCTATAACGTTTCTTTGACCTTCTGCTGTCCTCTAAGTTCCTTCTGCAAGCAATGCCACTCTTCTACCAACGTCTTTTTCGATAGCCATACTTCTTTAGATTTTAGCAAATACACACACACACACCGTGGATAAACATTTAATCTAGACGCAAACCATTAAAAAACACTCGCTAGATGTCGCTTTTCACTGTTTCAAGTGACTTTTCATCAATTTCTTGATTAAAGCGAACTGTTTTGAAAGCAAATCGTTCACGATTGCACATTAGTGCCACTTTGCATTGCCCTAAGTGACTTTCAATAGATTTCTTAATGAAAATACTCGATACAATCTTACGAATTCAGAAAATTGTCCCAACTTTGCCAAAGACTTTATTTCCTTAGAAGAAGCGTCCTTTTTTTGTGTGGCTTAACCTATGATCCTTTACCTAATAAATCTAATTGTTTCAAGAAACCAAGTCATTAGTAGTTCGTTTATGACCCTACATCCTTTTCATGTTCGGCTATTCAGGTGTCTGCCAAATTATGCAACTTACTAATGACTTTAATATTTTATTGCCTCTATCTACCTGCGTGAAAGGATCAACCTGGAAATTTAAATTTCCATAAACTACCTGCTTAGCTCATTAGTTTTTCGCTCCCAGCGTCGAGCTCCTTTAAATATCGGCTTACTCCCGACTAGAAAAGCAGTTTCAACAAAATCTTCCAGAGTGCGGTAATAATATAATGGAAAATCATATTCCAAACGATCATATCGGCGCGTCATCCATTGAACTGGAAAAGAGACATCAGACCTTCCTTGCCTTAGAAAACAGTGTCACCAGTTTAGAGTGCCGTGTGAGGAGCTTGTGTGAAGGTGCCTACTTCAAAATCTTGGTCAAACCAAGAAATCAACCGTCGGGGGAAATAAAACGATTTTTGATTAAATCCATCAAAACCGAACAGAGTGAAGACGAAGAGAATTTTAACGATAATCGGAACGAAATTCATCCTCTTCAAGAACGTGTGTATCGGGTTATCAAGGTTCAGCAACAATACAAACAGTTGTATAATAAGGCCCAAGAAGCATTTGTCCAAATCCAAGAAGAGCACAAAGATCAAGACTGCGACGTCATACTTTTGGAGCGAAAAATGATGGAAAATTTGGATCTAGATCAAGAAACAGCCTCCGAATCAGAAATGCAAATTGATTCAGAGACCGAAACCGCATCGGAAGCAGAATTCGAATCAGAATCAGAAGTTGAAGAATCTTCAGACTCACATGGAGAAACAGACGAAGAAGAAGAAACATATACAGCATCGGAATCAGCATTTGGATCAGAAACCGATTCAGCAACAGAGATTGAATCTGACATAGAAAACGAGTCAACTTCAAGTTCAGAGTTAAGTGACAACAAGTCCAGTGGATATTCATCGGAATCGCCAATATATACTTTAGATGTTGAAGAAAGGTATCCAGAACTTGAATTTCCATTCGGAGATACCTTAATCTTGGGACCAAATGGAACGGAAGTTCCACGAAATGACTACGAAGCAATCGATCCCATAAGTGCCATCGAATTTACAAGGCAGCTGACCGTACTTGTTTTTGGCGACGAGGTCCTCGCTACGCATACATTGAACAGGAAACGCAAGAGGAGTCAACCATTTCCAAAGCCTCAGTTGGACCCACTGAGAGTGGCTGATATTATACTTCTGATTCGTTCAAATTATAATGTGGACGAAACTCAAATTCGCATGATTATCGATGAGAAATGCTTTGAAACCGCATACAAATATCGCAATACTTTGGCAAAATAAATTAAATTTCACAATTTGTGTCCGTAATTTTAAGTAAATAAACATGAGTACGTTTAATCTATATCTATACTCTATGTACTAATACATATATATAATTGTTCATGTGGTTTATGTTTGAAAGGATTTACCTCAAAAACTACTTAACCGATTTTGACGAAGTTATTACCATTATTTAAAGAATATCAAGGAGATGGACATAGGATATATTTTTCACATTTGTTTACAAGAAAAAGTAAACATTTTATTTTTTTACCCACATATTCACTCCCGACTTTAAATCAGTTTAAAAAATTTCAAAATAAAAATTTCTTGCATGAAGTCAATACACTCACGCAAATTATAAGCCCTTAATCTTTTCTTAATTTTATCTACATGCTGAGAAATAAATAAATAATTGTTTTAAAAAAATCCTTTACTTTCATTTGTTTACATCGACGACTTCGATTCAATCGCAACGACGAGGTTGCTGCTTTGTTCCATTTTATAATCATTCCCAGTGCTCGCACGCTCTCTCCCATCCATTCCTATCCACTTCCTCTTCGTATGCTCAAATTCAAGGTGCTGAATCGATTGTGTTTGCACTCAATTCATGCATAAATTAAGTGCAAGCAAAGATCTCGGTAAGAAGGTAGGAAGAAAATTTAATGAAACCATAGCTAGCATATATATGTATGTATGTAAAAACCCCACAATTGTGTGCTTGCGATGTCCTTTTGACGCCGTGATATTTACATATCATGTAATATGTATTGTGTGCTTACAACGATGTTCAATTCTTCTTGCTTGCATCCAGTGTAAAGTTGCTGGCCTCAATCCAAAACTCGACTTGAAGTCAAAAATTCCCACTTCTATTCTTGCACTGCAAAAATCAACTTTTTTAGGAAGCTTAGCGATCATTTCCTCCTTCCTGGTCTCAACAAAAGAAGGCTCTCGATTTCCCACGCTCGACAGATGTTTGTTCTGATCGTAAGAGTGCCGCAGTGCGTTTTCGGGTATTTGTTGCCTAGCAAAAATCCTCCCTCTATCGCTTGAGCTGGTTTTCATTCGAAATTGCCAAAAACCTGTCTGCCCTTTCTCCTGGTGTTTGATAGAGTGTTCACCACCCATAACCTTGTTAGTGACTCTGTAGAGAGTTCTGCTATTGCACCGACTTCCTACTTCAGTAACGCGCTTGTCTTACCGGACAATTGCGCTTATATCATCAGACGCCACGCTGCACTTCTATCATCATTAGGCGATACAAGGACTCTTGCTCGTTTCTTCATGCAGCTGGAGAGGCGTGGTGTCGCTGCTTGTATGTACCAGCGTACAGTAGAGTCATGTGCAGTTTTGTCCTGTTTTGTCCAATCAGTGCCGCAATTGCAAGAACGTGAATGCAAAAAGCACTCAATCGTTTCCTTCGCAGCGACCCTTTCGTGGTTAAAACTAATTGAGTCCCGATTAATTCTCCTGAGACACAATTTTCAATCAACTAAGCGACCAGACTTTTTGTATCATTTTGCATATGACAGAGTTATTTAGCTCACTCCACTAGGTAGTGGCTGACCAACTCAGATCTACTCTCGTGACTTGAAATCCATAGCAAAGTTATCGTTTGGCTAGCTAGGCAAGTATAGTGCTGCAGGGTGGTTCTGCGATTTTGGCCATTTAGACACAACCAAAGTCGAGAGAACTTAAACATGGTTTCCTACAGAACCCCAAAGTCGATCCTTGGTTTATTCTAAGCCATCGCCATGCTTGAGGGCCTTCCCCACTGTTTTTTTTTTGTACTGCCTTGGTTGGACAGCAATGTCTTCTGAAGGAGAAGTTTACCGTATATTTTCTTTGAGTCTCATCGTTTTTGGAAGGAAGGAATATGTGCGGAAACGCAGTTAGAGCATCTGTACGGAATGCACATGACCTAAGAGCGTCTGAAGTGTCTATGGGAGAAATTTCGTTTTTACACTTTTCTAAAACTGATACGTGCTTAACCCTTAGGTTAGGATAGTTTAGTGAGTTGACGATGACGAAGAGTCCTCAACATCTGATTTAGTTCAACATAAATCCATTGTGATGCCCATGAGATTTCCTATTTTTTGTTTGCATTGATGTTTCACCTAACGCTTCTTAAACAAATCCGTAAGCTTGATGAAGCTGAAGATTTCGTTTGTCGGTCTTTAAGAGAGTTTTTCTAAATATTGGAAGAAATTCCCTTCAAGAGTACTAAGTCGGGTCGCTGCAGACTGCACAGATCATTTTCATTCAATTTCAACTTACAGCATGATATCGCATCTCGTTATACCCGACACATCTTTGTGACCAGCAACCAGCAGAGTTTTGTGGTGAGCTTTGAGCCAAGAAGTTGTAGCCCTTTGCGACAGCATCGCACAAGCTTCGATTATATTTCAATCTCAGAAATTGCTTTGCTGTCAATGAAAAATGCAATATTGTCTCGCGATTTTTGAACCTCCGCCTAAAAAAACAAAGTTAAAAGTCCGACGGATATAGACAGGTTGAGCCAAATTTCCATACGTGAGAACCGTTCTTACAAAAAATTCAGGAAAAAGTTCCGCGGCAGGGAACACCAGGGCACAGTGGAAGGCAAATGAAGCGATGAAAGATTTCTACACGGTCATGTACACCGACAGATTAAAGACGAACTACAGTGTCGGCACCGGTGGCTACTAAAAATCATTAAAAATATTAAGATCACACCAGCTGCCGGATTTTGCTTGCGTCCTTCAAGCGAAATTATTGCCAATTCGAAAAGTTTCCACGCAGCACGGGCGTGACATAGTATACTTACAGGACATTGCTATCTATATAGATCGCCAAGCAGCCATCAAAATATTGATTCAGCTACCATATCCTCCAAACTGGTACAAGAGTGCCGCAACGAGCTTGCCGGCTTGGGCGATCGGTTTATGGCAAGGCAGGGCTCAGCTCTTCACTGCTCACTCGCGGCAAGGGTCCACAACCCGCTAGGACCGGTTAAAGGACAAACCCATTCAAAGATTCTGCACAAGGCCTTACTCCAATAGAAGAGGGTTAGCATATTTTTTTTTTATAATCCACACGCGGATCAAAGGGATATGAAAACCCTTTTAATGTTATACACACACCGCGAGCGAGGTGCAGTGGTTCGAAACTCAGGTAGTTGTAGGTTTCATTGGCGGCCAAGGGTGGTGTCCAGGCTAGCTGGCGACATTTGTGGTGTTTTTTGTCGTTGCTATAACTCACATGAATTTTTTTCGAGGCCCCTAATGTCATAAACAGTGTCAAGCTCAATCAACTCTTCAAGCCATGACACTCTACTACCAGTGTTATGTCTTCGCTGTAGAGTCGCCGTCAGCTTTCACAGTTGATTGATTTTATTTATTTTAAGAAATAAAAGTTTTTCCGACATCAGGAGTTGAACCCGGACAAGCGATGATGCTAACCACTGCACCATGGCCACCCATGATCTACCATCAGTCTTGCTACTGCCGTGTATAACCTGAGGACAGTTTTGGGGCTGGATCTCCAGGTTCTTAGGGATCTTTCAATAAAAGTATACGGTTACGGTTTGTTTTTCCAACAAATGTTTACTCAAGATTCACAGTTTCCTAACCGACTTCCCTTCCATCTGATACCAGACGAATTCACTTCGATATCTGCCGGAATGTCTTGAGTACACAAAAGGTTTCTTTCAGTCTTATCTAAATCGTCTCCCTCTTGAAACCCCCTTATTCGTATCGAATCGATCACGTTGCGATAACACCCTAAGCAATACAAATGTAGATGTGATATAGCGATATTCTTGTTGACGTTCCGCTCCTACTGGTTTATGGCCAAAATACTTTAATTATCTAAAAAATAAAATATCACGCCTATATTTCGCTTAACATATGATTAGTAGTAGTAGTCGTCGTCGTCATCGCTGCTAACTCTTTTTCGCCGCAATAACATCTCGCCCGGCACGAGAAACTCAGTTACAAACAAACACTCGTCAAAATCGTTCGTTCAACCTATCGGTGTCTGTATCTAGCTACATTCGTTAGGCAAATGGAAAATATTGCGCGCGCGATGATACCACCGACACTAACCACTTGAACTAAATCCACAACCCGTACGGCCGTGTAACCTTGTGCATACCTTGGCGAAAAGGTGACAGAAAAAAATATAAAAAAAGAAGAATAGGAAAAACACTCTAATAAAATTATAATTCTTGTAAGAGATGTGTGGAGAAAGGGTGCTTATCACCACCACAGCGTATCAGTATCCGTCGTGAACCGCAGCCATGGTGTGTTGGAAATTCATGTAAATAAATCAATATATACGAGTACATAAAAAAAAACAAATTAAATAAATAAACACATATGGGTATGCGGGACGCGGGAGCTACATTTGTTAAAAATAACCGCGCTGCGCCAGCGATGATGATGTGTTGAAATTTACTCTCTTCATGCTGATATTGGTGGCGTATACGTGTTTCTTTTTCGATATTTTCGAGTCGAAAATCGTGCTCCTAAGCCAAACGCAGAATGTTAAGCAAAAGCGCGCCGCGGGCTAATTGAATAAATAGAAACAACATTTTCTAATAAACTAATTTATCGAGAGCTTTTTGTTTTTTTGTGTATTTCTCCACGTTAGATACAAGATTTTGTGTTGAGTTTTTTTTTTTCGAAACGTAAAGTCGGATCTTGTTGTTTTTCCATTTGAATTTGCAGTTGCTCGCGCGGTTTTCATTTAGAATATCGTCTAGTGTTCGTATCGAGAGCTGCTAAACGTTTTTCTATTATTTTTTTTCTGCTTCAAGTGTTTGTATTGCGAAAATTAGTAACTCACTCGAGTATCTAATGAATGTTTCCCTTGTTTCTTTTTTTTTTTATGGTAAACGTCTCGCTGATAAAGTTGTTGTTCGATAAATAGTTTTATTTTGTTTACCAGTTTCATAGATTTCAAGTTTTGATTGTGCAAGACTTGTGAGTGAGCGGCTAACTTGTGGGTTGATTGCTTGAGCGGCATTGCTACGAACTACACAGTGTTTTTTGAAGTTTATACCGGAGTGTAGAGAAGATACACGTATAAAAATTGTTGTTGTTTTTTTTTTTTCCTTAATGGGGCCATTTACAAAATTTCAATCAACACGTACGGATGGAGGATTATGGTCATCCGGGCAGAGATCGACTGGCCCTGAATCATTCTATCATCAGCAACATGGTGGAGAATATCCATCAACGGCACAAGTTCCAGTTGGATTAAAGCGGAACATTGTGAGGATGTTTAGTGAAGAGTAAGATAAATCTTTTAGATGTTCTTTTCTATTAAATTCAAATTGATCCGTCTTACTATGGCGTTTATTTATTTTACTTATGAGCTGATCATTTCCTTTTTTATTTATGTCCCGAGGTCATACAAGACTTGGAATAGATTCTTAAAGTAATTAATCAAAAAAATTCCCAGTCAATAGCATCATTTAGTATGTCTCCTACATTTTTATGAATGTCACGGTGTTTCATTCACAGCGATAGATCTTTAAACTCGAACAAAACAAGGTGTATCTGACGCACTGTGGAAAATTTTGTTTTTATTTAAAGCATATTCAATGCCATTAGATACAGAAAACAACAAAAATTCAGATGTTTTTGGCGGCTTCGTTTGAAGGCGTGTATCACAAGAAGACTACTATATGATTTTCTTACATAATTTGGACTCGATTTGAATGTTGTTCTGTAGGTAGTTAATTTTAATGACCAATTCTTGCACCAAGCGAAATAGGCTAGAAGCCAATGTCAATTTATTTCAAAATTTTAAACAAAACAATAGCTTCTGGCGATGTTTCGTACAGACTACAATATTTTGAAATTACGTGAGAAAGTGAAGTTTTTCCTGACTTAAGAAGAAATGGAGTCCGATATTCCTTACTCACGTATGCACTTACATATGATATCGCTGTAGACCGAGGTGGACCACTTTTTTAACCAACAAGCGTTCCCAGCTAACTACCTCTACTCTCACGCCCTCTCCCTTATTAACACTTGCGACAGGTAGAATTAAGTTCTTCATGACTTATTATTATAAGTGGGGAGCTGCTGGTCCGCTCTAGGACTGAGGTCTCACTTACTCCAGAGGCTGTCAGGCAGGTAATCAGCCTCTCTTTCTGTGACAATGCGAAGAGAGCCTTCATCGCCCTCCATGCATAATCTCCAGATAAGGTCCAGTGACAATTGTCCATGTCTGTGTCACATGCAACCAGTCCACATTGATTGGGCCCCTTTTCATTTCTCTTCCACTCAGAATCTTAAACCAGAATACCCTCCGATTATCTTCGCAGTTCCTCCTTAATCTTAATCCCTCATATTGTCGTTAAGATCTGGTTGATTGAAATTTTACCTATTTCACGCGTTTCCATCGAAGGACAGAAAAAAAGCCCACACCTTCTGCTAGCCAAAGCTAGACTGTAAATGGACCATTGTCTTCACGCCCTCAATGTCTAGTCTACAAGATGATAATCTTCAACTACCAAAAATGGAAAAATGAAAACAAAAGTCCCCAGTTAGTTTGTACATCATCCTCGGACGCCATTGAATCCTAATATTACCCAATGTTCGAACCACTACACCTCAACCGCGGTGGAAAGAAAGGCTTGTCTTCACTTTGACTCATTGCGTCACTTTTTTGTGCGTTTATTCATGGCCCATTACGAAATACATGGCAATCCTAGCAGCAAACGGTTCGCAACACTTAAGTAGGTGTTAACCTCTGCCTCTCCCTTCTAGTTTCCTTCGATTCCTGCGTTTCACTTCCTTCTGGGCTGCACATGTATTTAGTTTTTGGACACACTTAATCGCCAGTGATGATAGAATTAGATTCTAACTCATTCGCCTGACCACAACTTGATAAGGACTTACCTTTCCATTACGTGATCCTCACGTAGGTGATCTAGCTCATGGATCAGATCTTGGCTTGATACACTGAGGTTTTTGTCCCCAGATAAGATGGCGGGGGAGATTAAAATCTTTCGAAAACACACTTGTTCCCGCTATAGTATTTATCAGTCATCCATCACAAAAAATTCTGATTTAGCCTAATCTTTCCTGCAGAATGGATTCGTTTTCGATTAGTTTACGGTGGAACCTTTCGACAGCTCTGACTCTCTGGTCTCGTTTCATCCTTGGGCATATCAATATCTTAAATCTTAGTTTTAGCTTGGTCCAAAATCTCCCTATTCCCTTTGGATGGTTCCACGCATTCTGGTGCAAACAAAGAGCTGTGGTTACCGCTGTTTTTTTCCAGTGGCAAGCGCCGTGACTCAGTGGTTAGTGCGTTGGACTGCTGACCGAGCGGCGTGGGTTCAAGCCCCAGCCAGGAAAACACCAAACATTTTTCGCGGCACCACCTCTCGTCGGGGTATGACAAGCCTCCGGGAGTATAAACTGTCATGAAAGAGCTTCTCACTTCGCCGTTCGGAGTCGGCAATAAATTGTAGGTCCCTTCCATTCGTGCAAACAATACAACCCGCACAACATGAATGGTTGCGAGAAGCTAGGCCTTGGCTCATTCCGAGCTGTCGCGCCAGCTATTTATTTATTTTAAGCGCCCTAGGAACACTTTTAACACTCATGTTGGTTGAATCCGTCTGTTATCCCAACACATTACATCTGCTGTATGCATCCCAATTGCTTCTTCCATGCTGACTTCAGTGATATGCCTCATCGCTATCTACACATTTTTTTTATATTGAATCAGAGCCCTCTTCGACTTCTAAAGTTCTTAATGGGCATGGCACAGGCTCACAATATGGACTCATAGAATATTACCAGTGGTAAAAAGTTTCTAAGAAGCAGTCTTCATTATCCTTACGAAGGCTACGTCTCCTGTCTTATTTACTGCATGCTGCGTGAGTCATTTGAAAATCAGCCTTGCGTTTTCCAGGCATTTTGTTACCACTGCGAAGACGACCCGTTATCATACATCACGTTTCACAGAAGTAAAGAGCTTTGGTAAACGACGGCTGCGACTTTGGACTGCATAGCTTCACCTTCGGTCTGTTTAAACTTCGGCACCCTTTTGACGGTGAGTGCGTCCGTAGGATGCGTCCTAGTCTTACATGGGGCGGAGGGCTAGATTTTTCGCATTTTTCACACAAATAGAAGGAACCTGCAATTCCTTGCCGACTCCAAACGGCAAACTGGGATTCTTCTTCAAAACAAACTATGCTCTCGAAGGTTTGTCATACCCTGACGAGAGGTCGTACCACGAAAACTGTTTGATGGACATTGATGGGGCTCGAACCAACAAGGTTCACATAGCAGTCCAACGCACTGACCTAACCACTGAGTCACGTTCATCGCGGCCGATCCTATAAATGGAAAATTTGTTTCAGCCTAGATAGAGATAGGAATCTCAGGAGTTTTCTAAAATCAGCTATATAACGGCCTTCCAGTCGATGGAGGCAGCTCCTACTCAATTTTCTTCTTGCTGCAGTCGCATAGCCGGCTTTTATTTCCTGTTCGCCGGGAAATATGGTTTGGTATATGCACAGTTTCGACACCTGTGTAGCAGGCTGTCTACCAAAAAAGCTTATTTTCACCTTTTTTTTTTGTTAATTTGTGCAGAAGTGAAAAAACCATTTCTCTTCTTGGTGAATTTTTTTCCAATGAAATCTTTCCATTAGAAATATGCTTTTGGTCTTCAACATTTAACCGCTCCGTCAATTTTTCATTTCCAATGATTCCTAATTCCATTCTCTAGCTCTTCCAACAAAAGGACTCAAATAAAAATTATCAAATGAAAGCACAGAGCAATGCCAAAAAACCGTCTGTCAATCACAACCCTTCTCCGTCACTTCGATTTGCACACTTCGGGAAATTCCATATTTTGCATTTCAAAATGGTATTAAAGTGTCAAAACGTCGATAATGTATATCCGAATACTGATGGAGAGAACAATGATGCATAACACATGTCACATACTGTCCATCTGGCCAAAGTTATGTCTAACGCATCGGAATACCCTTGACATTCATGACAGACTTGATTGCTTAAATAAAGGATCGGCTTTCTTTGTATCTTGAAGTGGATATGAACAAGTGAAAGTATTGATGTGGAATATATTGCATCATACCTAGAATCTGGTGAAGGTCTTTTACACCAACTTGGCTTTGCTCGACAGCGACCTTATTTCTCCAATCAAAACTGGGTTTAGTCACAAAACTACTTCACAAGGTAAATACTTTTGCACATACCGGTTATATTTCTCATAGGCATTTTTAATTAATTTACAAAGTCAATTCACTTTTAATTGATCGGTGAGAATCGGGTTTTTTCCCCGATTTGCAATCAACGAATAGGGAAAAAATTAATAAATTCGTGCAGCTGTATCATAAGTAACTACTTTCAAAAAGTGGTGCCAAAAGCCCAGGTTCCCTCTAATAATTAGTATATCGCCCCACGAATAGGCAACGATCGGATAGTGATCGATACATATGTACATCTTCTTTTTAATTGACTCAAACCATTTTATTGCGTTCATGGAACGGAGATGTACCCATCCAATTTTCTTAAAATCAGCAATATGAAGGTCCGCACTCAGTCTTCTGGTGGCTAGTGCGCGACATTCTATTTTGTCCTTGTTCCCATTACTTCAAAGTGGTGTCGTTTTCTTTCTCTTTACTCTCGCTTCCCGGTAAGGTTTCCATCAGGTTCGTATAATCTCGTGAAGGTATGTTTGGTTTCTGAAGCCCCGAGATCAACCTCGATAAAGGTATAAGGGGTGCAAAAATACATATGTATCTATTCAGCTAGTCAGGGAGCGCTTCAAGCATTGACATCGCACTTAATGGAATTTAGGTCAGTCTGCTACACAACAAGGTCAAGTTGATTGGGTGCCCGGCTAGGGTTGGCTGGGGCCGGTTCGACTCTCGTGCTCTTAAGACCGGAACCCTTCTGTGGCGTTAATTGGGCTACCGCCACACCTTTGTTAAACAACTGGGAATACCAACTTCGCCAAGCCCATGGGGAAAATGTCCCCGGGCAGAAGCAATCCAAGGGACTTATCATTATTCTTTTCCTACAAGAAAATTGACAGGAACAAAATGAGGAAGCTAGTGGGCTTCCTTACCGGCCATTGCGACCTAATATATCATCACAACAAAGTTTGCTTTGAGTACATTTTCTATGAAGGCGCATACTTAATTTCAGTTCCGGTCGTTCATTGACATTTTTGCGACTCTGTTGTCCGGGGTGATTCTGCAAATCAGTGATTCCAGCGCACTTCTTTCAGGTTCGCATCTGATGCCGACGAAGAACCACACGTTTGCGGGTCGCCGCACTGCCAAGTTGAACTACTTGTGTTGCCCATCTTGTAGAGTTAGGTGTAGAAACACCCATCTCTGGTTATGTCTGGTTCGCCGTGTTCCAGTCCCTTTTATTCAGCAACGTTTGGGTTCAGCCTCACGGTCCATCGCCCTCTGTTTACTGAGCTCCATCTCTCTTTCCATTGCTGTTTAGTGAGCTCTTTTGCCTCGTCTGTTGTCACCTACAGTCAAATTTCCGTCTTTTTGTTGTAGACGCTTTTTCTCTATGCCGCAAGAAGGTTAATAGGGGTCACTCCGGTGATTACGAAGATGGCCGATCCCGACATCGTTCGGTACAAACTTGTCACTCGTAGAGCTCATGCGCTTCGTATTGCGGCCATTAGCTTTCTATGGCGTCGACCTATATCTCACAACCATACAAGAGAATGAAGCGAGTAATTTCTATTAGAAGCCTTCGTTTGCTGACCGCAGGAACACCTACATTTGCCATTAATCTGTTTAGCGACCGCTTTGACCTTTGCAGCTCGTTCAGATGCAGACCTTATCTGTTGCCAGAAAGTGAGCTTGATATTAAAAGCCAGCTGCAGATATTTCACCGCTTTATTGCTGGTTATTACCTCAAACTCAACTTGGATATCGACGATCGTCGGGATCCTTTTAGAAGGACTATCTTCGTCTTTTCTGTGGCCTAGATCATGTTTTTCCATCCAGAGATGTATCCGTCTCACGACCTGGTTGAGTTTTCTTTGCACGCTATCGGTGTCTCTTGCCGTAATCACTGCGGCGATATCGTCTGCATACCCTACCAGGAAAGTGTCTTCCAGCATTCCGATACAGTATGTTTGGGCAATATCCTTGAGTACGTCCGCCGGTATTCCATCAGGCTCGAAGGCTTTTCGCCGCGAGGATCAACTCTTCTTCGCTGAACATCGGAATTTTATGTCATTGGGCCGAGATGGTGTGAACTGTTGGCTGAGAACAGGGCTGGTCTTCTGTGCTCCTAGCTTTCGCATTACAAATTTCTCTCTTCTGCTTGCTCGTCTTGCAAAATGTCCTGTAAGGACGCTGGAAACGATTCGTATTTTTCAATTTCTTCTTTTTGAAGTAATCTGACTATTGCACGTGTCACCAACGCGTATTAGCCCTGATCGTGGTTTCCCCATCTGTTTATCTGTAAAGATGTTGATCAGTATCCTTGTAACCGGCAGGGTAAATGCAGGATCTACATAGTTCTGCACCCTTATAAGCAAATTCGATACCCACCCCACACATCTTACTGAATCACCCTTTATTTACAAAATTTTTGTCAGAAAGTTTATATGTTAAAGTTCGCCTATAATGTTGGTGCATGTTGTGTTGAATCGATCAATAAATTATAAATCCTCTATTTAAAATTCAAAACTTTCAACAATATTTGTGAGATTTTTTAAATTTTCTTTATTTCTACCGTCACATCAATCATCGAGCTAATCCTTGAAGTTAACCGCCAAGATTTGGAAAAAAACAAGTTAAGCCATTCGGGATTTGCATTAGATTTTTTTGCTAGCGTCAATATGCTAATGAGAAAAGTATTTATTTAAACAAATATATTATCATTACCATAAGTCTAGACCGACCAAAATGAACAAAAAAAACAGTCTTAAGTACTCGTATGTTTTTGGGATTTATCATGTCGAGTGATTGCATTCTTGGAGCTATTTTTGACTATGAGAGAGCTGTTGAAAAAAAACAAAGCGTTTAAGAGGTTTTTTTTTAAATATATTAATCAATCAGATTAATGTTATCCGCCTGTCTGCCAAACTTCAGTTTAAAATCTTGTCAAAGCCTTAGAATTGTAGGCAGAGCTTAGACATTGGACTGAACTGAAGAAAATCATCGGGTTTAGTTTCCGAGAGCTCTCTAGCAACAAATCAAAAGATGTTGAGGCGCAAATCAATCAGTTTTAATGGTTTCCTTTAATACTGTGGTAACACAAGCTTAGATGGATGTGGCTAGCATTGATTTTGGCAAAGTCTTTGGCATAACAATAAACGAATACTAAGTCGGTATTTGTCTTGCCTTGTTTGTTAGATTCGAATATTATTATTCATCGGCCTAGGTGGAGTTTTCAACTATCCTTTGGCAGTTTGCTCGGATCATTAAAGAAGTGGTCAAACAGTTGGTCCGCTCTACCACTGCGGTCTTACATATAGTCCTATTGTGCTGTTCCATATGGTTTTAGAGCAGTTTGTCTGTTCCAAAGGCTGTCAGGCTAATAAAGCTAATCAGCTTCTCAGGGTGGAGTGCATAATACACTGCCGTACCATATAAAAAACCTTCGAATTGCAGAAGAAGACCTTTGTAGGGGGTGTGGCGATGAGGAGGTCAACGAGGATACAACCCACTTCCTTTGTCAGTGCCCTAGTCTCTGTCATTTAAGAAATAAGTTCCTCAGATGGCACTCTTTCGAGGACATTGAAGAACTATTGGATAGCGTTTCTACGGGTAGGGGCTGCTCTCTTCTCCTAACGGGTATCACAATGGGGTCTGAACTGGCCTGAGTGTGGCGTTATGGTTCTTTCTTTCGCCTGCCCACTACCCTAACCTAACCTTGGATAGAATTCTAATGTGGTTCCTGCTGAGATCTAGAAGAAACTTGGATTTCCTTTGTCCTACATTTTCCATCCAAATTGCATTGGATTTGAGCAGGATGTTTTCCCTCATCTAACTTTTAAAAATAGATTTGTTTATTCCACAGGCTGGTTAAGGACCTATCTTAGCCAGTGAGTCCACTGTTTCATTGCCGGTGTGGCATTTGTGAGCATGGATCCAGTGTAGTATGACCAAGTTGTCTTATCCCAGTTCTAGAAGCAATTTTACTGTCTCTAGGACTAATTTCGATTTTATGGTGGCTGAGTTCAGTGCTTTTAGGGCAGATTGACTGTCAGAGAAGATAAAAATGGTTTTGCCACAGAAATTAGAGAGCAAGTTTAAGCTTGTGCATTAATAAATGGCAAATATTTCTGCCTAGAAGATCGATAAGTACATGCCTAGGCTGACCGATATGTTAGTGCTAAATGAATCTCCGAATACTCCAGCCCCAAATCCATTGTCCATTTTAGAGCTGTTTGTACCACACTTGGTCGTGAAGGATGGGGTTTGGACTTTTCCCAGTCGTTAATAGGGGGATGACTACTGAGTAGTTTCGTTTGAAGCAGAACCTCGGATGAGTGTAATCGAACGGCAGCTGAATCGCTGCTTTGGAGAAGAGAGGAAAACATGTTAAGGTGACCGTCGGGTTGGTATTTAGAGCTGATGTTGGTTAGGTGGAAGAACCTGTGCAGACTGAGTTTTGCTGCATTTCTATATGGTCCCGAATTGGCGGTAGACCGACAATAGCGTTTAGCGAAGCGGTGGGGGTGAAACGCAGGCAACCCATCGTTCAGATTTAACCTTGACGTTGAGCCCGTTCCAGATTCTTGGCTGTGGTGGCCTCATTTGGCTTTGTCCATTAGATTATTATCGCATAAGTCAGGGTTGGTCTGGCCGCCAAGGTGTAGATTTGGAGCATGATTTTTGGACTAGGTTCCCAGTTGTTGCCACAGATGCGGCGACAGATCCACTGTCCAGAATTTACTTCTTGCGAAAACTAAATAGTTTCGCCATAGAAGGAATGGCGAATGATAAGAAATAGGTTTCTTCTTTTTTTTTTTTTTTTTTTGTAAATGAAACGATAGTCGTCTTTTTGAGGTTTACAGAAAAGCCTTCTTTGGTGCACAATCTCTGTATCTCAGACAGTGCGTATTGCAGCATTTCCGAAACGGCGCTCTCATATTTGCCGCTGACCATTATCGCCACGTCGTCTGCGTATCCAATAGCCCCAATCCCTAGGTTCTTTACGGACCGAAATAGGCTGTCAATGCAATAATTACTCTTTATTTGATTTGTGATGAGCGGTCATTCTCAGAAGCAATAGCAGTGCTAAAGGAGATAAAGTTCCTTACTTCTTTAAAGCTATAGCTGTCCACTGTGACGTTTTGTTCGATTTGTCTTGTTTGGCAGCAAGTTTCTTGGTTTTGCTAAATCTATTCTTTCTCTAAACAACTCACTAAGTTCTGCCTGTTGCACAGGCTTTGAAGATTGCGCTTCTGGTTTGGCTTTTTTTTTTTAACTTCAAAGCTCTGTATGAAGCCCCTATCGATCTCGATGGATAATAAATTCTCAATCATCATCCTGCACAATAGGACAAATTTGACGGGGTTATACATTGATTTAAATCGCAATGTCCTTCCGTTGTGTGATATTTTTGTTAATTAGACTTTATTGGCCTAAAGCTGCACTGATTTGGACCAGTTCGTTGTTGCACAAAAGGCTTCAAGCTTCAATCTATGAACAAATTCATTTGCTATTTTTTAGGTGGTGTATACGCTATATCTTTCTGGATGTCGCTCAGCCGTCCATATCAGATCTGGGACACAAATTGAGTTTATCGAGAGCGGATTGTTTGTCAGGTTGTTTTGACACGTCTACTTGATGTATATATGTATGTATGTAGGTATACTCGGAACTGGCTTCGAGGATTGCTAAAAGCCTCACTTGAAAAACTCTGGTGACTTTCAACAGCTCATCTTCGAGCCGTCTATAAACATGGATAAGTCGAAGTTCTGTTTTACCTCTCTACTCCCCAACAGCTCTTTTTTAGGTATGTGCGCGGTAAATGCTTCTATTATTGTTTTGCAGTTAAGTTCCAGATAGTGAATTGTACAGAAATACTTGGGAGAAGATCTATAATTCAGACATGAAGGGCGAAGATCACCAGTTAACCTGACATTTGTGCCTATGCCACTTTTTAGATTGATTTCGAAGAAATACTGCCTATTGCAGAGGCCCTCAAGACGCGACTTCAAAAAAATTTGAATCCCATTTTTCTATTTCAGTTATTTAAGTGGAGATTTTCGTCCGCCATCAGAATAGAAGCCCTAGCGATGACATGCGAAATGCACCTACCTCCTGCGGCTCTTGCTCGAAGGTTCTTTTTTAGTTTCCCAGAGTACTTCTGAGTATGTTCTGCAAAGTTTAGCCTTCTTCCTCTTCTCCCGCAGTCATAGTCTTGAAAATATTAATAAAAAAAAAAAAAAACTTACAACACAAATGTCCGCCAATGTGCGTTTCAATGTGTATATCTACGAAAAATACCTTAAAATGTATCATGTTACATGCGCTTGAACCTAGATAGCGCCACTGACCAGTGTAAGTCTGGACGTCAACCAACAAACACCTCAAACCGGTTCTATCATTAGATAACTGACAGTTTTTTCACTTACCTGTACTACTCCTTTGTTATTTTATTGCACACAGAAAAATTAATTATAAAATTTGATCAAAATGGCGTTCAATTTGACGATCAACGACTGTCATTATCAACCAAATACAAGTGAACGAACTAATAATCTCTCGCAAAAAAACGTATCTTACCAAATAACACGTGCGGACAGACCTTAATAAAGTGATTTTCCGATAAGTCACGTGCCCGCGAACTGTAATAATAATTATACAACAATTAACACCGGATATCAAATTGGACATGTGATGCCTACATGTTCCGTTGACGTTTAACCGTGTAGACTGCTTGACGCTCTGTGAAAACAAATCGAAAACAAATTACGAAAGCATTTACTTCAAATCGTCTTATCTCATATAAAAAAAATAAAGGGGTCAGGTGTTAATGACTTTCACAGCCAAAACTAATTGACATTTCACACGAGCCCGATGTAGGTATCTTAGGGGAAAAGTAAGACGCAACATTCAAATGAAAGACAGAAAAGAAAACACTCTCCATTGTCCTAAATATAGAACGCAACACTCATGCCACATAAACGTGCCAAATTTAAAACGTTCGGCCATCCACCATGCCCATTTGCACACCTTCTTTGGCATGATTGCAAATACCATGTGTGCAAGTGGCTGATTGGGGTTGGGTCATTAATTTCAGCCACAGGCGGGCGATAATTCTAGAAGAAAATGCAATTCCGATCGGGTAATGCCGTATGCATGCAATAAGATTTGTATCGCTGCCGCTGTTCGCATTCAAATAGTAATTTTCCTCTTTTTTTTCCGCTGAAACACAGCAATTTATACCTACTTCCGCCGGAGTTTACGATGTGCCACTGAAGCGGTTAACTGCAAGCCAATCAACGATGGGATCTTTCATATGAAGTGGATTAATTTGCGGCTATTCTTTGGCTTACATAAGGCCGATGGATTGCATCATCCTTGAGCGAAATATGCACTCTCCGTCGATTATTACTTGAACATCGTTTGTATTCATTAGCTGTCGTATCTATTACTTTTCAAGTTTTTTTTTTTCCTGTTCGGGATGAGATAACTGGTAATGCTTGTAATGTTTACGATTGGTTATGACTTTTCAGATATAAAATTAGGTCGTCCGATTGCTGATTTGAACTTGATTACATTGTTCTAACGGGTTTGCGAGTCAGATACTAACAGGCTTTTACTGCAAATAGAAAGAATGAAACAAGGACTCATTGGTTTGAAGGCAAACAGGCTCTCGAGAAGAAGTGAGGTTGCAATCAAATGTCTTACAGTGACTTGTACACAGAGATTTAATCTATTCTTACCCATAATTAAATTATGTGATAGGAGGCAAATGATGAGTCTTATGTCCTGCATAAGAAAAAGTAGGGTCTGCAACTCCGTACCACACACTGGCTTTACGTATCCGCTATCAGACCTATACTCATGTACGGTCTGATCGTCCTATGAACAGCCTTACGAAACCTTGGGAAAAGTGCAAAGATCATCATGTCATATGCATAAGTGGAGCATTAAGAACCAGCCTCTCTGGAGTCAGCTACCAGTGCAGTCATCTGCCTAAATGCCCTACCATGTTGGGCACTTTTTGATCGTAGATCCCCTAACATTTAACCTGGAAAACTTCAACTGCACACCGCCTAAGTTGAACTTCAACATCAACTTTCGGAATTTAATCATCTCCAGAGAGGGGTGGGAAAGTAATGACGCCAGAGACGAGTACTCCACTCGTTTCTACACCGACAGTTCTAAAACTTTGGGCGAAAAGACAGGAAGTGTTTTCTCAACCTAAGCCTCACCTTTCGTCTACCTGACCACTGTATACCGTATTGCAAGCGGAAGTCTTAGGCATCAAAGAAGCTTAATTCTGGTTAAAGTACAATCCTGTAAGGACATCACAATTTCTACCGATAGCCAGGCTGCTATTAAACCCCTGGAATCAGTAGTCGCTCGCCTTCCACTGAGATGGCAGATCAATTTAACATTCACCAATGCTGAGTACTGCCGAGGAATTTAAAGGCCGATTAACTCGCCAAATGTGGCACTACTCTAAATATCTTACCAAGACGACGGAAACTGGGTTTAATGTCTGTACTTTGCATAGGTATCCACCTTGTCTACTCAGACAAACTGAGCGCTGTTATCCTTACAAATGGTTTGAAAACTTAGGAAGCGACCAGCGCTAGGGTATTCTAAGAAGCATTGAACATTAATCAAGCAAACCGACTGAATACTGTAGTGTCTTAAAAGAGCGGTGCATATCGTCCTTAGACCATAGACACCACATGAGCGAGTCGGAGTGCCCAGACTACTGTAGGAAAACCTGGGAATATTTGTGGTTAAATGAGTGTATGAGAGACCTCAGAGTATCTGGTTGGAGATGGTACGGGTTAAGGTTCATTAAGCCTATATAGTATGGTGATTCGGATTTGGACAAAGGGCGTACCAGAGGGCGTTATTTATACAACAACCTCCGTCTGAGTTCAGGGTAATATTCGGGTGCTTAAGGTGACTGTTTAGTCGAGCCTTGGTTGCTGCTGAAAACCCACGTACAAAGGATGCGAACCTAGAAGTTGCTTACTTTGGTGTCACCTAAATAATTTTGATTTAGCGATAAATTTGCTTATGCAGCGGACACCTATTTCTGATAATTCGATAAGATCCTCACATAAATATTTATCTAGTTAGTTATATCTTAATCAAGCTCTTGCTGGACAGGTACCTAAGGGGAGTAAATTGATCTCTTTTTCCTCTTTGTCTCTGCAGCTTCTGCAGAAGTCGTTGGAAGGAACTCCGTTTTGAGTGGTATGCCTGCCTAGCGAGCAATGTCGAGTTATTACTTGCTTTCTAGATCTGCAAGTGTTCAGGAAAGACCACTGTTTCTTAGAGCTTCCGTAAACAGACCGCGCTACTGTTGAGCTGACTGAGAAACGCAGCACATGAGTGGTTATATCATAACTCGCATAAGAAGTTCTATCCGAACGTTTGCTGCTGAAAACCCAGCCAGAAGATAGGATTTATTGCAGCTCTTCAAGAGCTGAATTGCAGAATTTGTTTTTATAATCCACTCGTGTTATTCAGACGGCGCGGGTGAGCTGTAATGGTTCGAAACTCAGGTAGTATTTGGTTTCAATAGCGTCCGAGTGTCTGGACTAACTGGAGACATTTGTATTTTGTGCCACTGCTTATAATATACGTTATTTTCTTTCAACCTCTTGAAGCCATCTAGTGACTAGTGGGATGCCTTTGCAGTAGGGTTCATATCAACTTTCGCAATCGATCGATTCGATTTATCTTAGGAAATATGAACCTTCAGAGAGATTTCAATGTTCATGAATCTCTCACCTAGTGGAATGTAGCCAACCTGGCAACCTAAACATCAAGGCTTATTCTAACCGAACTCTTTCCGAAATGAACATAATAGCATAGCCTTATCGCCCTTTTAATATGTCCAGCTCGCCAGTATAGGTAAGGCAAGCTTTGTTATCACGCGATAATGGGCTCATCGCGATCCCTGGAGAACGAGGGAGTAACCACCAATAGCCTATCAAGGCTTGACAATGACTTGGTCAAGGTGATTGCGTATGCAGATGACTTAGGTTTAATTGTGTCGCGGATATTTCCCTCTGTTGTAAGTGATAGAATTTAAGGTGTTTTTGGATAAAGTAACGACGTAAATATATCTGACACTTCGAACTTAAAGATCTACTGTATCGAAGGAATCAGCCTTATAGACTTACCATCTCTATTATAACGATGGGCCTGACTCCACTAGTCGAGTTCCACTCGCTTGCTTGCGAACGCAGGTCTTTATGAAAGATCCGCCTTCCTAATAATTTGTGTGCCAGGCATTCATAGAGAATTTGCTCCAAAGTTTCCTCCCCTACCAGACAGAATCGCCACTCTGTGTCTGTCTCTGAATACAGATGGGACTGTGTCTCTTGTAAATATTGTATTTCAAACAGCAATAGAATATGTGGAAGCTAATCACCTTCCTGATGCTTGCGTTGTCTAGGTTAAGAATTTTCTTGATTAGCCTTTTGGGTTGCTTTAGTCTTGGAACATTGTCCATATATCCTAGGCGAAGTTGGTGTTCCCAATTATTAATCAGACCTGTTGGTTTGGTCAGAATGGTTTAGTTCGTCCGCGGATTCGTTGCCTCGCATTCCAGGTCTGCCATTATTGTGTTTGGCAAAAGATCGTAGCAGGACTTGACTGACTCGGATTCCATTGAGTGTTGTGACGTCAGTGTTTTCAGGGCTGCCTGGCTATCTAAACAGCAGTTCATCTTTGTTGTGGCGCGTGGAATATCCGAATTCGAGCCTTGACTACAATAAGGTATTGATCCAAGTCGATGTTTGCGCCTAAAGGGTTAGGACATCTGTACGATACTTGAAGTGTGCCTTACAACAACAAGCAAGGAAAGTTCTTGTCCGTGATAGGCATTCGGGTCGCTGTTATTCTGGTATAAATGACGAGGCAGTCCCAAAATAATGTTTATCGCTTGACATTGACACAGGCAGTTTGACATTTAAGTCTGAAAGCTTTAGTTTTTTTACTTCGGTAGTTTCAATCTGACGACATTTCTACAAATCGATTTGCGTTGGACACACAGTTCTTTCCGCAGATATAACTCAAAATCTGTACGAGCTTTGTCGGTTATCGTAAATTCCTGTTAAAAATGATTTCGGAGCGTGTGAAGGAGTCTAAGGACGCACTGGATTCGCTGAATTCTCTCGATTCTTCTCTTCAAATTTTTCTAATTCTTCCGAGGAAATATTTCAAGTGATGCTTTCGTTTATACTTCTTACCGAAACAATCAAACAGATTCCCAATTAAATTTTTAATGCTTTCCTCACGTTCCTTACATAAACAAAAATAACTCGTAGTCGTAATTTGTTAATATTTTTGGAGAAAATACGCGTATACACTCACTTCCTGTTCGATATTAAATTCATTACAGACGGAAACGAATATTTATTTGTTGACCATGAACCACAGAAAGAAGGAGAAACGAAATAAACTCGCAAACACCGTGGCGAAAAGAAACGAAAGCCATAATTGAGTGCATAAATTATCACCCTAATTAGTCGTAAACACATTTCTCGGCATGGCCTGGGTAGAGTGGATCTCCCAACCCCGTCCTGATTCTATCGGTGTTTACCACAAAACGACGGATTTAATGTGATTACTCGCCGTAAGCCTGCTCCTCGTCGTTCCTTTTTCAAGTTCATTGATTTTTTTTTTTACTGCCGAAGAGCCTTTCATATAAATGCCACTGATTGATAATTATTAGGTTAAGGGCCTATGGGCGGATATAATTCGCCCTACTTTACGAAATAGATGGACGCGACTGTTGCCTAATCCGATTTTCTTCTCAGTCATTGAAAGTAAGAAGAAGTGTGGTGCTGAGTCAATTACCCCTCGACTGCATAACAAATTGAGGAAATAATTTTCGAAATATTTTTTTATATTTTTTTTATTTAACAATAACAATATGTTTTCGTTCACGTTTATTGACCTAATCCTATATTTATTTATTTTTTTCTTCTTTTCTCTTTCAGGTGAGTGTGCAAATTTTATTCACAAATAATACTTTGGCTACTGTGTGTTCGCCAAACATGTCGAAAAGTGTAAACAAGTGAAGCGGTAATGAGTGAGTAAACAAATTGGGAGTTATGGCTCCTCCAACATGTCGGGCTTCATTAGGCTGACTTTCTTTAAAGTACAATTTTTTTTGTGTTACGAGTATGTGTCATGATGCAAGCGTGCCTTGTAAGACTGAGGCCTGTTGCTTAGAGATGTTGTTTTGGGTATTTTTAGAAAACTCGCTTCGTTCGAGATTAGCACAATTTGTTTCGGCGAATTGGAAGATTAAATAAAAAGTGACTAAGTATGGACAGATTTACGGGTTGTTTGTGTTCATTTGTGGACAACGCACTCGAGTCAACATCATAGAGTTGGTTGTATGAAACTTTTTCCAACACAATTGGAGGTAGAACATTCAGCTCATAATGTTTGATCTTGTTAATGCCCTTGTAGCACAAAGTGTCAACAAATTGGTTCTTCGGCTGCCTTAAATTTTTTTAATTCAATTGCTAAGGAGTCTGGTCAACCACTTACTTCTCATGTTCGCAAGCAGCCCTCGTCCTTAAATATGCCTCGTAGACATGCTTACGGGCATTCTTCGTCAAATCAAAGGTTTCGAGTTGTCGGGTGAAAATCAGCACATCAGTTGTGGCGTTTCGACGGCGGCAACATTGTCACTGGTATTTGGCTTTTGATGCTTGTGACACGGAAGTTGTTAAAACATTTTGACATACGTGTGTATCTCCGCTCACATTTATTCTTATTTGATGTTTCGCTTTGGATATCTGTATTCGTACCTTGACTAACGAGGTAGTGATTCAACTGGATGTTGACAGCTCACAAAGTTGGGACATTCAACATACTGAGGAGTACTTTGCGTCAATGACAATGTGATTAATCTTTTGATGATCAGGAGACCGACACGACCCCTTGTGAATATTGAGACAAGAAAACTATGTGTTTGCTATAATGACACTTTGCCTTGCAGCAAAGATAACTAACTTAAGTCTAATTCTAGACTCGTGGTCGTATAGGCTGGGCTTTGGCAACTGTCCTGCCAAAGGTGTCCTGCTTTTCCATTTTTGTGTGCCACCACGATCTTAACACAGTATCAAGGACATTTGTTTTGTCGAGGACATCTCAGCAGGAATTTATTGGTGGAGTCGTCTTTGTCATCTTGTGAGGGCATGCATAAGCACAAATTAGGCTGATATTCAGCCTTAACGTGAATTCTCAATACATATTCCCTCACATGTCAGAAGCCGAATAAGCACTACCTCAGCTCACCCTATTAATCTGTGTTATAGATGTCACAGTTGTTTATCATCCTTTTGCTCGACCAATCCCATCGCACTTTCTGGCGGTTAAGTCTGCATTATAGCAGTCTAAGGCCTCTGCTCCTTATTTCGTGGTCCTCAACAGTAATATCAGCCTTATCCGAGGCTTATAGTCGGTGCGTGACGTATGGTTTTTCGTCTTGCAGCTACCCCAACAGCACAATTCCTAGCCTGGAGTCCATTGTGAAAACCCCTAAAACGAGGGGTCAGCTAAACAGATGTTCGAAACACAATTTAGCAATTTAAGTGCTGTCGTTGGTCCCTTAGGAAGCTCATCCGCCACCATCTCTTTTCCAAGACTCTGAATTATTATTGGAAATTCGTAAAGGCGTAAGAGCTCCGAATAAGTAAATTTGCATCCTTTTTAACAACTCGAGTACATGTGGACAGCAATCAGATTGAAGCCAGTCAGTGCCTACCATATTTCTACATCTAACCATCCAACATACTGCCTACCAATTCTCAACTGTAAGGTTGAGGCTTAGGCTGAAATTTGAGAATTGGCGAAGTCTATTTTCATCCCTGAAAAAGATAGTGGTGACAATACACAACCTTGTGTGTCATCATTTCAATGCAAAGCCACATACTGCTTCTCCTACGTACGAAATCTCAATAGGAACTCTCTGTTGAAACTATCGAAAGCCCTGTCGAAATCAGTGAATAGGATGTTCAACATCAAATGACTCGTAATCTGTTGCTGTTATGAATGCTAGAGGACCCTGTACTCTTTCACTATCGAGAATACTATTCACATTTTAGTTTAAGGCAATAGAGTGTGACTCTAGCTGTGGGAAGCACGCAAATACTTAAGTATGATTAGTTGATTGGTAGGTTTTATGGGTGTCCTTAAGACTTACTTAGACGTCAAGCGGGTCATGGAAGTCAAACCAAACTAATCTGAAAACCATCCAATAAGGGATAGAGATCTCAGGAGTTTCCTAAAATCAGCGATATGAAGTTCCTCTAGTACATGGAAGAAACTACAATACTACCAAGAGTACGCAATCTTCTGGTCACTAGTGCGGGACATTCGCATATCAGGTGCTGGACGAATTCTATTTCCTCTTCGTCCCTACAGCTTCTGCAGTCGTCATTGTACGGTAGACGCTCTGTATGGATTTCTATTCCGCAGTGCCCTGTAAGGACACCGGAGACGATTCGTATTTCTCTTCGACTAGGTTGTTGAGATTTTTGAAATTCTTATCGAAGGCGGGCCTCAACTATTTTCCTGTAAAGAGTCCTAATGGGAGTCCTTGCAACCGGAAGGGTATGTGCATATGCTAGTTCTGCGCCCCTCCTGGCAAGTTCATCCACCCTCTTATTACCTGATATATCTTTGCCACCCGGTACCCAGCATAGGGCCACCTTGTTGGGCATTGATATATGGTTGAGATTTTTCCTGCAGAGCTTTACAAGCTTCGATTTTGTCGATGCTGACTGCACAGACTTAATAGCCGCCTGGCTGTCAACATAGATATTGATAGATTCTCTGATTTTTGATTAGCTTTGCGGCCTGCAGAATGCCAGTTATCTCTGCTTGAAAAACGCTGCATCCGTCTCCGATTTCGAAGGATTGGCTTACCCCTCTGGATTCAAAAAAGATACTGCCACCAGTACCAGAGTCCATTTTAGATCCGTCGAAGGCTCCGTGTAGAAGGCTAGCTTTTCTTCAGTGCAGACTATACCTTCATCCTAGTCGGTATCTATGTTCCCCTCCGTGGTAGTCCATCAGAGGCGTGGCCATAGGTGCTAGTTGTCCATAGACCTACTTCCCTTAGTACTGTTTTTGCCGTAAGTATGATTGGTTATTATTTTCGTTCCGGTATTTTTTGTCTGAAAAAAAAAAAGTTCAAAAGACACCTTCCAACAGTAATAAAAACTTCGGTGTTATGCTTTGACTCCACCCAACAATAGTTTCCAACGAAAACCTTTTAAAATTTCATTACGATGAATTTTATTTGCCTCAATTCGTCTCACTTAAATGAAAATTTTTAAATCTTCAGACTCTCAGATTGAATTAGCAGATTTCCTGGCAATAAAACCGACAGTCTATCGCACACGCGCCTGCATAACAATACATTTAATTGTTTTTGCAATAAATTTTATTAAAACTTCTTCAAGTAGAAAAAAAAAATAAGTAATTGCACTCCAATTGACATTCGTAAAAGCACAGTGTTATGACGGTATATTCGTTAAAGTTCTACGATGTCGCGGTGTACATTGTTCAGCTGAACGAAGTTCACGTGTCAAACGAATGCCTCGCTTGGAATTAACAATAAAATATTGTAAGACGAGTTGGGTGTTAGAAACATGAAAACTCGTCTACTCGTCTGGAAGTGTATAATTCGCAAAATAAAAAAAAAAAACATGAAGTGTAAATAAATAAATAAATAAACTTTATTGATTGACTATCTCTTTATCAGTTAGAGAAACTCGCTTGTGGTTGTTGATATTTTGTTGGAGAATATCACGTGTGTCGTAATCGTTGTATTTAGAGATTGTATGACTTCATTCCTTTGGAATAGCGAAGAAATTAATTGCAACTACATATCAAAGTTGATAACAAATACACGTACAGTCAAAATCGCTTATAACGACAAAATTCATCGGCCCCTTGAAGGTCGCTATAAGGGATTTTGACTGTATTAAGTTCTACTTGATGAAATAAATTTTTTTAAATTTTCTTAGTGCACACTCGAGGCAGAAATAAAGGGGCGGGACGATAATATTTGCTCTCATTCTCTAATAAACTCACAAATCGTACAAATCGTTTCTATAAATTCTGTCATAGACAGTCTTAAAATCGATGAAAATATTTGGATAATCGATTTCGACTTTCCATACATCCTGTCTTGTGTGGCCTTAGGCAAAACCGACAGAAACCAATCAACTTAGTGTCAAGAGGTTCAAGACATTCACTGATATAATGGAGCAGACAGAATTTTGTATGTAATGCTTATGCCTCCATAACTGTCGTGAAAATGGATACTTGATAAGTTTCCAACCACATCATCTTTCGTTGTTTTAAAAAGCTCGGTTAGTCGTCCATTAGCTCGAGCAGTCTTGTGGGATTTGAACTTTCCAATTGCTGTCCTTAAGTCTAACAAGGTGGATGGAAATGTTGGTGTTTATTTTCTAGAGTGGTCATCATGTTCTGAGCAGAACCTTCCTTCCATATTCGCTCTCTCGACTGCACTTACAACAAAAAGTTTCCTTCTTAGTCGCTGCAGGTTTACGATGGGGGACTTCCATTTAAGTCATCCCTCACTGCATTCTAGTTCATAGCATTTCAATGAAAAAGTACTCGAAACACATTTGGACACTTACAACTTTCATCGGGTTCTCAGTCCTTTTACAGTGCCAGCAAAACACAGTTCAAAAGGCATGTGAAAAGCCTATCCTTATGACCTGTTTTTCCTTGTATATCCTAGGGCCTCTGCCACGCATGCGTGCTATCGTGTACAGTTTCTGGCAATATGTCTTAACTCTCTCCTAATTTATGTGGCTCCTCCTCAAATTTCAGCGCTTTGAATGTACATATTTCTCAGTCGACCCATTTAACCGCAACATTGGGTAAGAAGATGCCATTCCAATCCGTAATTAGCAATGGAGTTATCGTCTTTTCGAGATGTATGACCAATCCGCTCACATTCATCGTTAAATGCTTGTGTCTATAGGTGTCTGATCTATTCTCTAAGAAATATGCGGCTCAACCTGACATGGTTGCAAATCACTCCCGAATACACTGTTTAAAATCACAACCAACTGCTCCTTGCATCACCTTGCTCACATATTGGCTAGAATTTTAAAGACCTGTAAGCCGGGTTCTGCTATCGGATCTGCTTGCTGTTTTACTAGTTCAGTGACTAGCGCCTTGGTGAATTTATCTTTGTCCTCTTCATGCAATATAGGGGCTCTAACTCGTAATCGCAATCGATCAACAATTTTTCACAGCAAACCAAAAGTTTTGGGTTTTGACTGACGTTGAACTGCTAATTGTTTCCAATCCTTCTGATTGCGATCCGTACATTGTCGATGCGCTAAGGAATCCTTTACCCTGTCTATGTTATACATACATACGATACATACATACCTGGACATTCATTTTTCAGTTTGGGATCGTCGAACTGCTTTAGTAAGCAGATACTTGGTAGCTATCATAACCGCGGATCTCACATCACACCTATATTGGCTCATCCTCTGTTCCGGAGGTCCAAGAGACTACTTGTAAATTGGCAGCTGATGGCAAAATGGTCAGTTTGATTGAAGATTCCTTGACACTCAGCTAACTTGTCGGCTATAACAAGGCTAATAAGGGTTTGAAGAAATCTATAAATAGTCTGTCCTTGTCATTGCGGTTGCACTGTCTGCGCTTCACGATTATAAGTCCTTCCATTTGCATTGCCAAACTTGACATTCAAGTCCCAGATCACCATGACGATGTCCCCATTAAGGGTTGTGTTGAAGACGACGCCAAGCTCATTATAAAAAGTCTCCTTCTCGTCATCAGACAAGAGCTCCGTTGAAACATTACACTCTGTGTGCGTCAGTCTCTACTCCAAATCCGTCAAAATCTTGTCAAAGGCTTGTATAGACTATGTTACCCGACCAATAATGCCTCCATATTACGGGCACGACTCTAAGTTTTATCCAGCTTTTCTAAGAGTATTCCTCGGTCATATTTCTCCTCTTTGATGGAAATCGTTATAAATTTGTATGCCTGCACCTCAGATTTTCCAGTCCAAATCTCCCTTTGGTGACAAATAAGGTCTGTTTAAGCGCACACCCTTCACTTAGTTTTTGTTAACAAACTTGCAAAGAGGTTGTCTTGAGTTTGGATGGCCGGGAAATATTTAAGTCAAGTTGGAAAACGGAGGTGGTGGACAAATGGGTTTTGGAAAATAAAACGTGACTTGATCTTTTCACCAGTGGAACGCAATGGATCCATACCGCCATAGAGATCCGAATGAAGGTTACCTCGTGTTGGATATAATCAGTCCTTCAACTTCCCTGCCTACCAACTTGGACGTAATTTACTTGAGAAACTAAATTTTTTTTTGCAGCCCTTTTCAGGATTAGAACTGGGTCTTACTTGACTGTCTTTTGGCCAAGAAGAAGTAGACCGTGATTAGTTATTTATGGTGTCTGGGTCCACGTATTTTATCTGCTGGAATCGGGAATGGATTTTGAAATTATCCCTCTGTAATGTAGTAAACTTTCTAGACTTTTATTAGATCTTTGTATTAGTATCCAAATAGTTCTGTGTTTTTTCAAAAGTAGGTGCTAAATTGTGCAGCTGTGTCTTTTTCTCCATTCAATGTATCTCTTCATCTAGAATGTTGTCCTCCAACTCACGAGATATCCCTACTTATGTCTATAAAACTTCCCTTCACTCTCAATCCTACAGTTCAATTTGCATATATCCAACTACCAATTCAAACTTCCAATGACAACGCAATTAGATTCTCAAAATAAAAGTGACAAACCACGATAATGAGTTCCACCGCGCTCACCTCAAACAATGGTCCCAAACGCAAGTGATACTTTCGTACTTAATTACGAATCCACACAACCCAAAAATAAATGAATTCTGTGCAAAAAAAAAAAAAATAAAATAAATACGAACTTGCCTCGTTTAAATGGTTTCATTACATGCAAACCAATCTGTCAGGCACTTGTAGCCTGACAATCGTCAGTAAAACTAGAGTCACTCACTTCGTTTAGCTACTCGTGTTCAATAACCGATCCAAAGCCCACCACCACTCTCTACAATGTCGACGGCCGAAGGCCTCCTCCGTCCCCTATTTTGAATTTGCACGTTGTTTGAGATACATTTTCACTATTCGTAAATTGATTTCTGTTGCATATATAGTAGATTGGGTCTGGGTGTCTCGTAACACTGGTTTACGTATTGTCTATCAGTGCAATCTTTATATTGACGTCGTGAAGATCACTGGGGTTAAAGTTTCACTCTGTTTATTAGTGATTTTGAGCTTATAAAAGACGAAGCCAATGACGCTGGCGACTATGTGTCTGAGTGTTTGAAAATAGTATAATTTACCGGTCACGATCTAGGTGAAATATTAATCTAACTCAGTTCGTTTGGAGGTTGAATCTCACACGAAAACTGTTTTTTTTTATAATTCGTCCATTAGTTTTTGTCAAGTTGAAGTTTGGAAGGCGCAGCAGTTTAGAGAGACCTTTCGAAAGCTTCAGTCTGTATGATTATTTGTCTAGTTGAACTTCTGACCACTACATCACTAGATCTTAAAAAATAAGGTTATACGTCTGTATACGTCTGTTATACGTCTGTATGAGCTGCGTAGGCTTGAACCCCAGTTCCTCAAAGGGTACAACTTGTCATGAACAAAGTTCTTTATTTGACGTTTGGATTCGACAATAAATTGTAGGTCCCTTCTATTTGTGCGTAAAATTAAACACGCACAACATGAATGGTTGCGGGAAGCTAGGCCTTGGCTAACCTCGGGTTGTCGCGCCTTATATTTATGTTTTACCCCTTCTTGTTGTAAATGAGGCTATTGTTAGCGACTTTGGTCTCGACGTAAATCGTAATCTAACTTTCGCTTATGTACATGTCTAAAGCAAGAAGCAGCAGAATTGTCTTCTGATTTTGCCTCTGATGCCAAATTCACATACAAGAAGCCGTTGTAGCTGTGGGTGCACCGCTCCCGTCTAAATCCAAGTGAGTTAGTGGAATCGCTATTCAACACGTCTTTCGGTAGTTAACCTTAAGAACCTATTAAGCGGTGTTAGGAACCCTAGAATCAAGATAAACAATAGAGAGCAACATTCTAAGGGCTAAATGCCTTTGCTGAAGCGATCAAACTTGTATGTATGCCTCTACGTAGCCTTTCTGGGCGGTCACTTCAAACCCTAAGACTCTAATTATTTACCTTTCGATCATAATCCACTCACTTTCAAGGGGTTACGAATATCCCAACGATATCATTCACTCAGCAGAAATGAGGTGTAGTGGTTCGAAACCCAAGTAATATTAGGTTTCAATGGCGTCCAGCCTGATTTGGGTGGCGTCCAGACTAACTCGGAACAATTTTGTTAGTGTTGTTGCCATTGTTTAAATTTATTTATTTTTCAATATCCTCATCTCGTCCTCATTATTCATTTCGATCAACTCATTAAACCGAGACTACTCGACTGCCAATGTTATCCCTTTGTGTTAGAGTTCAGATTCTGCAGTTGATCGATTTTAAAAATTAAATATTTCTCGACAACCAGGAGGTAAACCCGGAACTTTAAGCGTAACTAGCGATGATGCTAACCCCAACACCATAGCCACCACTTAATTATCCACTTAACATTCCACTACAGTCCAGGCTGAACCTCAGCCACAACCAACAAGTCCTCAACTTTAGTTAGCTGCCTCCAGCTTCGCACGCCAAGTTGGTTAATTTTCCTTTCTATTTGCTATTTCCTCCATTGTGCTGTGTCTCCGGAGTGCGAAGATTCTCCAGGCCTTAGTGCTGTTACTCATCCGGTCTATATGCCCCAGCATATAACCGTTGGGCTCTTCTGATGTTGTTGTACAGCCCATACAGATCTTCGCTGTATCTCCTCCTCTACTCACCATCTATGCAAATGGAAGCAAAGAACATCCGAAGGATTTTTCTGTCAAAACAGCCGAGGACGACATCATCCATTCTTGACAAAGTCGCCGATGCCACTTTGCCATAGAGTAGGACTGAGATGATTAGGGTCTTGTGTAGGAACATTTCAGTTGTTTGAGAAGGCGTTTTTAGGTTAGGTTAGACCCAAGACTAGTTAACCTAAGGCCTTTGTTTCACACCTGCCGTCTTTGGTCAAAAAAAAACAAGAATTGACACGAGTTATATTGTTGGATCTCAGCATAGGTGTCATTGTCTAAATTTATAAAAGAGCCTTGGTAGACAAAGTCCCTAACTACGTCAAAGTTGCATTCTGAGCAAGATGTTGGTACTAGATGTCCTTTTTCTTTGACGCCATTACAGATTTTTGAACTTTCCTCAGAAGATTAAGGTGTACGACCATCAAACGATTGCGTCAAAATAAAGCCAGAGTGTAATACGAGGCAGAAAGCTCCAGCTTCTGTTGACTATATTTTTGTAGGAGTCGAGAGCTCCATTAGTAGTCTCCACGCGTTGTAGTAGTAACTGGCTTTCCAGTTGAGTGTTTTGTCAACTAGCCTTACGAGGCCCTACAGCTTAAAACAAACAATTCCAGAGGTTGAAGCCCAGGCTCAGTTTATTGTGAAAGCAGTGCTACAAGCTGTGGTACTCAGTAATCAGGCCACCTGGGAAACGATACAAGATGACAAAGAAAGGGTTAGTGGCGACATGAAATCTTATATCGTCAGACTAGAGCTACAAAAGGGACAGGAATGTAATTAAATTTTTATCTAATACCTCCAGTGCTAAGCCAGGTCAAGACCCTTGTTCAGTAAAGGTGTCAGGCCGTGTCAGACTAAGCGTCAGTGGCTTCATTATAAACTGAAAAAATGACTGAAAGAGGTTAGCAAAGACAGTGAACGTGAGAGCTAAGACATTCAGAAAAAATCTTTCAAGGTTGAGGAAGATCTATGCTCTCTAAGTTCTGATCAAAAAAATAAATCAAGAAACAGCACAATGTTTAATTTTTCAAATACATTTAAGCCTAGTTTCTGAATGCACTATTGTTGCACAACATAAATCGGAAAGAGGAGAGGAGGTTGGACACAATTTTTCGATGAAGTGGTTTGAAACTCAGGTTGGGTTTGGTTTCAGTGGCGTCCAGACTAACTGGGGACATTTGGTGAGGTTTTTGGCATTGCTTATAAATTCCCGGTATTTTTTTCTAACCTGATGTCATCATCATTATCAGTTCAACCAAGTTATGTCACAGCAGTAAGCACTTTCAAATTTCTTGGCACGAAGAGAAATTACATCCTCAAAGTCTATTAAATTTGGGTTTCGATCATTTAGCCAAGACTCGATGCGAAAATTGGCTCACTTATTAAAGTCTGTTTCCATGACTTATGTCACTGTAGGTTGACTGTCAGACTGTAATGTGCTAATTGTCACGGTGTATCACCACATAACAGCGATCGTTTGAATCCTCTTTCACTTTATGATTGATCAAACCAGTTTAAGCCGATCTTCCATCAGCAAATTTGTTCGAAAACAAATGAATTCCGTTACCACAAGTCAATAAAAATTCATAAAAGCATTTCAATTGCACGAACTGACAGTCAATCGTCCATCACATGCAATTTGTAGCGCGAATCTTGCGAACGCCACTAAAAATCAATTGAGCAGGTGTTGTCTGCAACGCAGATTCAAAGTGATCCGCCGACATTACACCGCGCACATGACAGCGTATTCCTTGCACAATATCTGTGGCATAATGACGTGGCTGGTGGCACTCCTCCTGCTCCATAATGGTGGTGGCACACTTGTCAAGTCAAAACATCCAGCGTTGAGCCCGAGTTATGGGATTCTTGGCAGCCAGAAGCAGTAGTAGCGCTAGCGACCCCCGGCGCACCCACTTTTTCTTTTAATCCACTCACTCAAGTAGACTGGCATCTCGTATTAATTCGCAACGAAACTGCATTGCATAACGTTACGTTTTGCAGATCTTAGTGGCGGCAGAGGGAAAAATCTGCCAAAACAAAAATCGCAACGTATGTGAGTTGAATTTTCAAAATTGTATCTCCATTGTTTGGTTTCGGAGTTTTCCAACTTTTTACGTTCGTTTATTTGCAAGCGATTTGCAAATCAAATTGAATTTCTGCTGCATCACGACTGCTGTGCATATAGGTTTATAGTTTTGAAAAGTCCGGTGTGCGCACGCCTACTTATTACTGACGCGTCGTTTAGCCTGTCATTTCAGCAATAAATTGTTTATAATTCTACGCTGGATCTTGTGGTTTTATTGATTTGACTGCAAGTGCAAAGCAATGCGCAAACCGAGACACGATTAGTGCGCATATTATTCAAAATGTTTAATACTGATCGGAGTCGTGTTCGCGGACTGTTTTGACTTCTGTTTGAAAAAAAAAAGAAACGGAGAAGGCAATAAAAAACATGGCAAGTCACACCTTTGCGAAGGGAAGTATTTATTTGTCACACGTCTTGAAAAGGATGACACAAATAACAGTTTGATTTGTGAACGTAGTAGGCACAAGACAGGATAAGCTAAACGAGAGTTTACAGTTTCAAGAGGCGACCATTTTGGTTTAATTGTTTGAAAAGCACTTTAATTGTCACAGTTGTCGAGGCTAAACAAATAAGGGAACCCCGGTAATTAGTGCTTGCCTGACCAATGTTCGTTATGGGTGAGTTGCCCGCTATGCTAGCTTCCGTGACATAGTTTCAATTGCAAATTTTTTTTGGTAAACAGCCTGAAAATATTGGAAGGAATCAAGTAGCGTAAGTAAGTCGTTTATGGTTCGATTTATAGCTGAAATCGAAGACTGGATTACAGTGGAAAGTTCAGACATACCTAGGTGAGGACCAAGTTTACGCTTTACAAGAATACATGTGCACAGGATGTGCCTTCGAGTACATCACAGATTGAGCTACGATCATCTCATCATCATTTTAATGATCAGGGTATCAACTATTAGAGTCGCGGGTTAAGGGTAAAAGCAGTAAGTGGACTGTTCATACCTCTCAATCTTCCGCCTTCGACTCTAGATCATCAGGAGGAGAGTTTTCGGACTTGATCCAACCATATCATCCTGAGCCTAGCCAGGGGCGGCCTACCTGATGGCACAGATTCCGTGGCACGTCTTAAAAGCTATGATGGCAATTTTAATTCGTGTCATTTACTGCCCATTTGGACCACTCGATCTAACCGGAATAAATTCGAATTTTTTACGAATGGATCCAAAACAAAAGCCTAAGACTTCATTCCTCGTTATGCTACGGTAGAGTATAGTGTCTATTTTCTATATTTTAAGGGACAGGTGGAAGAGAATTGAAATAGTTTGTCTATAGTGAGAGGCATACTCTACTTTCGTACAGTCGTAACTCTGAATCAGTTCACAAAATGTTTGTAGTAGATTATAAGATCTTAACACAGGTTCGGGTCTTAAAAAGTCGGTATTGGGTTTTTTGTGGTAACAAACGTAGATGGAATGACTCTCCATGATGTGAAAGGACCCGATATCATGACGAAGTCTGCGATACCACCACCTGCTTATTTTAAACGAGACAATGATACTGTGAATCGCTGCATCCGCTTCTTTCTGCGTTGCGCTCAAAAGATGCTGCAGATTTTTGGCACTAAACAACCTAGGCGCTTGTAACATAGGCTTTAACAGCGCGAACAATCGCAGCCTCTCCTTCAGCCTTCCTTTTGCCTATTGTGAAAACATAGAATGGGAAAACCACATTCATATTGTCCCTGCCAAACGCCCATTTTGATTGTGTCATACTCAACACAGTCGGGGTTGGATAGCGGTTCAGTAGAACCCGTCCAAAAGACGGCAACCGTTTTCAACCATACCAAACACAATGGACTGGACACCGACTGACAGTTCTATAAGGCCACCCTGATGCTTTACAGGTAATAAGTTAGAAAGGCACAGTGTAATTAGCTAGTTATAGTGGTTCCCCTTAGACCAGTCTAAAGGACAGTTTGATTGATAGCTGTGATTTTGGCTTGGAAGACGCCACAGTGGTAAGGGAGACTGAGGGGGTGTTGGATGTCCAGCTCTTCAAAGAGACACTGGCACCGAGTCCTTCGGCTAATTTAGAGCCGTCCGTAAAGATAGAGAAACCCTAGTTGAAGAGGACTTCTTTCCGGTATTTTGTGCTTATAGCCATGTTGAATTCATTTTCGGTGGACAGCGTGTTTGTTGATTTGGGAAGGCTGCGGTGAGTTGATAAGATTCTGGCATGTCCCACATTTTTCTCACACCATTGATGGGTTTCTCGCAGTCTTAGGGCCACGTTAGTGGCCACCAAACCATTATGCCATAAGTAAGAGTCGGTCTTATGACTCCAGTATAGGGCCAGTGCAGGCACAACGTAGATCTTGGTGAACTTTCTGCGAAAAGACTGTTGGTACAGAAAAGTCTTCCAGAAGTTATTTCTAAAACGCAGTTGATGTCGAGCGTTCTAATGAGCCCAAATGGCACTCAAGTTCCATCTAGGTCTGATCATGGATTCGCAACTTTCCCAACCGTCATTGGCAATTTACCAGTTTCATAAAAAAAATTTGCCGACCACAACTTTCAATTAATCTTGTCAGTAGATACCAGATAGAATGGGTAGTTTGCGGTTTCAAACCATTCAAAGCATTGGGACCTGAAGAAGTTAAAAGGACTTTCCAAAAAAGGTTGTCTTAGTCTTTTTAAAATACCCAAAGGTTGTATGGTCTCTTATACAGTCCCTTTTTATTTCAGATCGATAAGCTTGACCACCTCTCTTTAAAACATCGTCAAGAGAATTCTCGACCTTTATGCCAGGGACAGCATCAATAGCAATTATCTGTCTAAATCATAGCACGGCTACCAAAGCTAGAAATCTGTTGAAGCGACGCTTTCCTCAATTATGGATTCTATCTACCGCGCGCTCGGGAGAACGTAGTTGCATTTCTTAATATTGAAGATCACTTTGGAGAACCAAAGCCTGAACAAATCTAAGCATTTGCAAATCAGTCTGCTGTCTAACACATCACATTCTCAGTAGCAGTGCCATCGACGCATTTTTTTAGTAACAGTTCAGCTAGAAAGAAGCCGCCCCGAGGTACATTTCAAGGAGATATCCAGTACCGCACACTTAGGTCGAATTCAGTCCTAAGCAAATTTCTTTTAGAATTACGGGACCCGGTTTACAGACAGGTTGCATACGCTGACAATTTTGTCATCTCTGTGTCGGATAAATTTCCTCAGGGACTGTCGGATATACTCCAATTTGACTGAAAAAAAAGTTAACCTCTTAGACGAGAAGCTGTGGCCTAAGAGGCTAATCCGTCTTAAGCAGAACTGTTCCTCTTTACTAAATAAAATTTAAGTCTACACAATTTTCCACCTCTTGATTTCTAAGGCAGTGTCAAATATCTATGACTAATCCTAGACAGAAACCTTTTCTGAAGCGATGGTGCTAAGAAATTATTAGCACCACCTCTACTCATGCAAAAAATCCGTAAGTCCCAGATGAGACTTGTAGCCAGAAATCATACACGTTAGACCGATTCTCGTTTGAAACCAGCGTAAAAATAATTGAGAAAAACCAACGAATGTCATGTCTTTCTTTTTCAACTGATGCGTTCTAAACTATGCTACACTTGTTGCTAACAGAAATGTATAGCTTGCAGCAACCCACTAACACGGCTCTGAAGCTGTGAACCATCAATGGAGTGAGAAAAACGTGCGACATATCGGAATTTCAATAAATTTTAGCAGTCTTCCGAACCCAACTGATATGAAGCTCACTGTAACTGACTGACTGACTTCGTAATACCGGACAGGAACGCCTGGAGTCAGTGGGATGTCATTTAGAATGACTCCATTTCAAAGTACACAGGCGGTTCCAAAAACAGCCACCGGCGTCCTTGCCAATGTCTTTACAAAAAATCTTGGCACCCACCACTTCTTCAGTCTCTCTAGCCTCAGTAGTGTCTTTTAAGTCCAAGTAACTACTCTACTTCAGGCCACCACATGTCTGAAAATTAACCCAGTATCATGCTCAGATATGTATTTCGATCTATACACGCATGTCTCCTCCTTTTTTCCAAAGAACCTACTACAATTGTTGAAGTATACCGATGCCGTTACAACTCTCCCATCACATCTGCTGCTGACGAGCTTTCTCAAATGTCAAAGCTACTCAGTATAGACTCAAACCAACTGACGGTAGTCTATCAGGGTTTTCCCCTCTTTCTTCATTCAAATGCACAACAAGTGATCCACTCAACAGATACCTATTTTGATCGCAAAAAAAACGCCTTTCACCACATGTTAGTGCTTCCCACACGTCATAAAAGTGACATCAGTCCAATAACTATGACGCATAAACTGCAAACATAATTGTCATGTGAATCAGAGACCACAAAATCTACGTCGATTTCGTAGTATAAGTCGCAGTAAATCAATCAAATCTGACAAAAATTGCTTATCTTCATATGCACACCAGCTTGTGAGCTCGTAGCTATTTTTAAAATTTACAAATTTGTTTGACTTTTGACTTTCGTGGGATTATTTGAAAGGTTAACATGAGAACTTGTCGTGGTATCCGGTCAGTAAATCACTTTACATGCAACCGAGAGATTTGCCGATATGCAGTCTGTCTTGGTGTTCAAGGTGGATACCTTTACACCTTTTTGAGAATTAAAAGTCGGAAAAGAACGGTGTGGAAAGGTATTTTGTGAATGTAGCTTGAAGCTGTCATAGTCGCAGTCTTAAACTCGAAAAACACTCGACCCAAATCTGACAGTAAAAGTAGGAAGGAGAACGACTTACGATTTACTTATGAACTTCAAAAAATTACCACCAAAAGTGACCAATTAATCTGATGATCGTTATCAGTCTTTGTTTTCTCCGTTTACACTTGCTTGTGTATTTATTTAAAAATGCCTGACCTTGGCATTCGTAAAAGAGACCCATATCTCGCCAAGTTGTTGGAGCATATTCCCTCCAGTTACTTACATATGCTGAAGTATCTCATACTTCACTTAAGTGGCATGCAACTCAAGAAATTTATGTGAATGTTCATTTTATTTAATTTTTTTTATTTACACTTTTGAGAAATTTGGAAAATTGTGTGAATGTCAAGTGCGCTTTAGTTGACAGTCTCAAGCGAATTTATGAGACCAGAGAGACCTCTTGACCGTCTTGATGTATTTTTTCCTTTTCAAGTTCAACGGATTTGGGTGATTGCACAAAGTGCAGTCAACGAAACGAGTTTCGACAACATGTAGCATTTCCTTTAATTGTCCAATTCATTCAGACGACATTGTACTCTGGTGTGTTTTGGGAAGACCTTGAATAATTTTTATTTTTTTTGAGACCCGTCGACGACGTGGATTTGTTTTTGTAATTTTTTCTGTTGTTTTTCCATGCGAACTTTTATTTTGGGGTGAAACAATGATTTATTTGTTTTGGTAATGAATGGTTATGGTAAATGCGTTACGGTTGATAAAAAGTGACAATTTGTTCATATTTATTTGAAAGTTATGCGCACATAATGAAATAGTAGCTTTGGTGACTGTTGATCCTAAGCGGAGAAACATGTGTAGATAGAAATGTTCCCCTGTGAGAGACATCTGCTTTGAGCAAAACAGAAAAAAAAAATTAAAAAAATGTGTTGGCACTTCTCCTCGACGAGACACGTTTAAGTTGCGTTCCACTTGCTTTGCTTGCCAGTAGAGAGCGGTCTAGGTAGTAACAGGTGATCTTATATTTAAATGTCCACTGGGTAATAGGCTGTACCCTTTTGTTTCTTTTTTTGGGTTTTACAGCCTGCAACATAAATTGACGTCAGAATTCATTATTTTATAGCAGCAGAGGACAAATTCTTTAGTTGCTATTTACAAGACTTTGGCGATGACACGTTTTTTTTCAAACACCGCGAGCGAGGTGTAGTGGTTCGAAACTCAGGAAGTATTAGATTTTAATGGCGTTCGAGGGTGGTGTCCAGACTAGCGTGTGTGCTTGTCATTGCTATAATTTACGACCATTTTTTCGAATCTCCTGATGTCATAATCATAGTAAGACTAATCACCTCTTCAAGCCACGAGACTCTACTGCCAGTGTTGCAGTAGAGTCGACACCAGCTTTCACAGTTGATCGATGTTTTTCCGACTTCAGGAGTTGAACCCAGACATTCAGGTTGACAAGCGATGATACTAATCACTACACCATGGCCACACTGTGGAAAACGTGTTTTTACATAGCGTGGCGGATGCTCAGCGGCATAAATTAGAGTCAGGATTTTGGTAATGGCAATGTACTTCCTGGTTTGAAGCACTTTATTTTACCTGTCCTCACGGAATTCCTTAATTTGACTGGAATCTTGAAGTAGACGCCTTCGCACAACCTTTTTACACGAAAGTCAAAACTGGTGACTTAGGGAAATGAAGATTTCATGTCACTTTCCCGATTCATTTTCTATGGTGAAAATATATTCGAAATACGATTATGTTACTACTGAGCCCTTGGGGATCTGATTTGAAATGTCCAGAGGCAAACCTAAACCTAGCAAAAATTCTAGTTCAATACGATTTTTGCAATTGCCGTCCAGAAAAAGGATGTTCTTTTGCCTCATGATGCCAAACACAGTCCGAACAAAATTGAGGCCTTTTTAAAGAGATTTAATTCCTTCGAGTTTTCATCTGAACGGGCAGCTCTTCGCCTTGGTCGCCACCACATAGTGGTTGGACTGCTGTGCGAGCTGCGTAGGTACCAATTCCAGCAATATCCACCGAATATTTTTCGCAAAGTCACCTCTGGTGGAGGAATAAGAAACATCCAAGAATATATTTTGTCATGAAGAAGCTTCTCAATTTACCCTTCGAATTTGGCAACAAATTGTATGTAGGTCCCTTCCAATCGTGGGAAAAACATGAAGGGTTGCGAGAAGCTAGGCCTTCGCTTATCCCCGGCTGTCGCGCTAGCTATTACCTATTTTTTAATATCAATCCCCTTCACTGGTCTCGAACAATTCTGTGGAGTTAGCAAATGCCGTTTCAAAATCTATATGAGGAAACATATCTCACTCAAATCAACTGCTATTTGTATGAACAGCCCAGAACAGAAATGTACCGGACACTGATTCTCTGCTCTAACAAATTTAAGTTTCTCTTGTGAATCTGAACAGAAGCTACCTCAAAATAATTTTTAAAAGGCATCTCGGCAGATCTCTTTTACTCCGGACCCCTCCGGACTCCCTATGTCCTGGAACTCAGCACATCATGTCGCAACTGTCAGCGGTCTCATTGAGAAACCCTTGGCATCGCTTTAGCAATTTGAATTGTATTGTGACCACACAATGGACCTATTGTCAGTGATTCTAACACAACAATGCTATGCTCTATCACAACGCCAAGGCAAAGCTTCTCGAGCTGCCGTAATTTCTGCCGAAACCAAACTACAATCTGGCAGTCATTTGGTAATCTTTACATCGGATGCGTTTTCAGAAGACTAATGCTCCAGTACTATATGATGTTTTAGATCTATCTGTGTTCATATATTTTACAAATTCATTTAACATTTTTCAACGCTTCTACTAAGAATTTTGCTCTTGTGTTTGACATTAAAGTCAATTCATGGGATGAAATAGTCCATTTTACCAGGAATCGTGATATTGTCACACAGGATATTGAAGTGGTCTGTATGAGCGTTAGCGAACTGTGAGGATTCCTTAAGCATTAATGCGGCTTTAGTTGCCATTTGCTTTCAATAGAAATCAAAATCAAGTAAGTGAAGCATTTGTATGTTCATATTATACATACAGATGCAGGATAACCTTTGAACCCTTCCCAAAACATCAGTGTTACTGTTCACCAGACTAGAACGCCTTATCTCAGGATGGGCCTCAAAATTGCTGTTTGGATCCAGTTTACTAGAGCTAAAGGCCTAATCTCGGGCTCAAAGCTCTAAGGCACAAATAAAAGGCAATCGAGGGCTTCCTAGCACAGTGTTATGTATTCAGTTTCTAATTGAGTTTCTATTTTGTCATATGTGACCGCTGAATATCCGGTATGTTCTGCGAATCGAAGTTCCGTGTCATTTAGCTTCTTGTGAACACCACCACAAAGGTATTTAATGCGTTAACAAAAAAAAACCGACCTTGTTGGTCAAGTTGACAACTTTATTGAGAATTGATTCGATTAGAGTCTTAGAGATAAATCCAGGACTCGTCGAGTGCCTTCAAGGCGGAAGTACTTGCAATACTCGAAGCTTGCTGCCTATAGAAAGTTAACCCTGCATCCAAAAACATTGCCATCCTTATTGATAGCCAGGCTTAGACATCCAATACGACATCGTCTGAGCTGGTGGAGCAGTGCATAGATAAATTCGCTTCATTGTGACATCGTTTTAAGGTCTGCTTTGGGTGTCGGGCAATAGTAACATAGAGGGGAACGATCGGGCTGGTGAGGTGACGTTCTGCCCTTGATAGGTCCATTGTGTGGTCACATTTCGTTGGAAGCTGTTAAGGGAAGAACCCACTCAAACTTTCTATTAGAGTCTAACATCAGATAGCACGAGCTGCGAAATTCTGTCATATGAAGGCATATGTGGCCCAACTACAATTGATTGGTCCAGAACAGATGTACAAAACAGGACTCGCACAGACATTGCAAGGATCGCGGCAATTAGAAGAGGTCACTAGCCTATATGAATACCCGCGTTCAAACTAGGGATTCCAATTCACGCGCATTCTTGCAGCTAAATAGCGGAACATGCAGGAACTTTCATTGGAGAGGCACCTGCCAAACGTCTCTATTTCGTGATAAAAAAATTGCTTGATAAGTCCTTACTTAGTTGCAGTAACTAACAAGTTTATATCGAAGGGAGGTTTTTTTTAGTGAGTAAGAATCTCACACTACTATGAGCACGCGTCTGCGGTCCTCATAGTGTCTATGTAAGATTTTCACCTACCACCGGGGGAAAAAAAAAATCTTGCAGCTGGTACAATGAGGGCGAGAGGAAATCAGTGTTTAATTTCCTCTGCTGGTATCCAGCTCTATGGTTAGACATCACACACTAGGTAAAACCTTTTTTGACAACCTTAATGAAATGAGAAAAAGATTAGGGATATAATCAGCTTTCTTATTCCTGCAGGGTGGATGTAAGGACTTCCGCCATTTTTTTTTTTTTAAGGTTCACAACAACACTAACATTCAGGTCACGTGAGCTATGGTTTTCAAACGATGCTGAAGGGCGGTCTTATTAGATTTCACCGTCAGGTATTAAGCTACCACTTCTTCTTTATACTTTTTTTTGGTACCGTACAACTGTTCTTACTCTGCACCACCTTGAGTCTTTCAACTGTTTCTAGTAGTCGCTTTCTTTTACGCTTTTTTTTTAATATTTTATTCACTTACAATAATTTTATTATTTTTATTTATTTTCAGGTAAGTCTATACTGACTTGTTATACAAAAGATGCCTCTTGGTTTGTATTGTATTTTTTTAACCCAAAGTAGAAAACGAAACAAAAGATATGTACGTTTGAATAAATTTGGGTTTGACTCCTTGTTTTGATTCTTAGTCCCTTAGCTAGAATCAGAACCAGTTGAAGTGCCCAACCCTGCCTATGTTAAACTAACCCGAAAAAAGGTCAGCTTTCTATGTCAAATCGGATACATATTTGGTAGTAGAAATTTCATTCAATATGTAGTCTCTAGAATTCAGCACCAAAACCACGGAAAAAATCTCTTTTTTTGAAACCTGGCTGAATGCAATTAGACCTGGTTCTTTCCTGAACTAAATACAAATTTCACGCCCTCTGTTTTCTGTGCGCCCGACAGAATTATTTCAGCGCCAGATACGAAAACATTTTTCACCTAGATGGCGCGGGGCATTGATTGTTTTCATTCCTTGGGAAAGGTGTTCCCTAAATTGTTGGTGCACTGTCGATGTTATACCTGGCCATTCGTGTGTCGTCGTGGGATCTTTGAACAGCAGTAGCAATAGCATGATGGCTATCATGAGGTTGTGATCTCGTTTTATTCTCATACCTACTCCTCGTCTGTTTCGGACGTCCAGGAAACTATTTCTATATGACGGCGGATACCAAAACGGCGAATTTGACCGGGGGTTCCTTGCCTGTCAGTTAACACCATGCTTTTGGCAGGTCTTGTGCTCGAAGATGGAGCCACTTTTAACAAGACGATAAAATAAATAAATAAATAGCTGGCGCGACAGCTCGGGATGAATCAAGGCCTAGCTTCTCGCAACCATTCATGTTATGTGTGTTGCATTTTTCGCACGAATGGAAGGGGCCTACAATTTATTGCCGACTCCGACCGGCGAATTGAGAAGCTCTTTCATGACAAATTATACCCCCGGAGGCTTGTCATTCCCCGACGAGAGGTGGGGCCGTGAAAAATCTTCGGTGGACACGGCTGCGGTTTAAACCCATGCAGGCTTGCACAGCAGTCCAACGCACTAAGCCACGGCGACCACTTTAACAAGACGATTGGCATTGCAGAAAACTACAAATGGTTCATTGCAGTTGCCTCAACCGTCCCGATAACATGTCTGAGCTCTTGTTTTCATAATTTGACGTTGAGTTGAAGGCAGGGTCTAGCTGGTCGTAGAAAGTCTGCTTCTTGTCATCCGGCGAGAGCATGGTGAAGCGTCGTTTTCTTGTCTGAAATCTGGCTGCCAAAGTCATATCTCCGTGCGGTTTTCAGTATATAAGGCCACTGCGTCCCGTTGGCGAAGTAACAGTACTTCGCTGAGTCAAGCTAAGATGTAGGAACCCCTGGTTCATGATTTGAAAAGCGTCCTCAAATTCCAGAAACCAATCTACGTCATATGGCATAGGAAAATCCCTGCCCATTTCACCCCAGAAATACGGCTCTCTAATTTTATTGTACCACACCTCCTAGAAGCCCCAAGTCTAGGCACTTCTGAGACTCGGTTGTACGTTGTTTATCTTTAGAATCTCGTTATAATATTGCCAGACCCCTTGACAATTCATCACATTTCCACAGTCATATTTTCTTGCTAAAAATCTCACATATTGCAATTTCAAAACGAAAAAATTTCACAAATTCGTTTGGAATTTCATTCGGTGAAAATAAATCAGAATTCCACCCGGAATGTCTGCAAAATGTCGCCCTTTTCGCCCTCACACCAATTGACAAGCTGGCTGCCTTCTATACGCATGCATTCCAGCTCAGTCCTCCATGAAGAAAACCCAAACAAATCAATGTCCTCCTTTTGTTTCTCACAGGATTTACATAGCCACCTTATCGCTTCCCTTCTCTCCCGTCCGCAAATTCATTTTCTTTAATTTTTTGTCGTCACCACTGTACTGTAACGCACATTTACTTCATTTCGCCGTTTTGCACTTGTGTGGCTCTGTTCAATCAGCTGATAGCCCGTGACGAACATGTGTGCAAAGGCAAACGTGGCTATGGGGAATCACAACACAATGAAGTGTAAATGGTAGTGGTATGCAATTGTCAGAGTATTGGTGCAGCAGCCATGTTTTTTTCTTAATTCTACGTGTGTGTAAGATCATACAGACCCCAGGTATTCAATTGAATGTGTCAGTGTTCGCAGATGAGAGAAAGAGTCGCCATGTCATGCGAGATATGGGAGAATGTTGAGCTGAATTTGACTTTTATTCGTGTGCGACGAGCGATGGAATTCAGCAAATTTATTCAAATATGCAAAATGATAACAAAAAAAAAAGCGAAGAAAAAACGGCTGAGTGTGCCTAATTTGGTGGGAAAATCGTTTTGTTTACATGGCGTGACGTTGACTTGAAGAAAAACTGCAAATTTCATCATGCTAATCCGGGGAATCTAGTTGGTATTTTGACAATTCAGCTAAACAGAGGGAGAGAGATTGAGTGAGTAGCTTCAGCTGGATATGTGTTGTACAGTGTTCACCTCTGCAAAAAAAACTTTTTATGCACCACCCCGCTGCCGCTGGCCGCTGCTGCTGACTCGATGAGTGCATTACAGTGGGCACTAGCTGTTGGAGCTGGTGGCTGTTCGAAAATAACTCCATGCTCTGAGTGTATGTCCAGCGAAGCAAAGCGATGCTTTTACCATTGCTAATGGTAGTCAGAGACACAAAACGACAGCAGAAAAGACACGAATTTTTATTCAGATATTCAGTTATGCTGAAGAGCTCTCCGACATCGCCTCAGCTTTTTTCTGTTCGTGCGCATTGTTCGACGCGCATTTGATTTGCTTTCTTTTTTTTTAGTACTTTGCTGTTTCGTTGTTTGTGGCTAGAATTTTGTGTCCCCCTGCCCGTATTTTAGGCTCTGTATCCCCTGTGTAACTGAATTATGTGATTAAAAAGCATCTTGCATCTAAAACACGTGTGCTTACAACAAAAATTACCATCGCAACAGAAAAACATTAATTTTCAAAGAAAATCCAAATTTTTTTTTTTTAATTTACCAGACGAGAAGTACGAATAGTTTCAGTTACTCTTTGACTTGATTCACCACTGTGCGTTACGGTTCAACTGTGTGTGGTGTACCGATAGTGTGTTGGTATTGTATTCGTATTTCAAGTGACCCCCACTTCGGTGTGTGCTATACAGACGAATAGAATAAATATAATAAGCGGCGTCGTCCATCTTTTCATTTGTGTGTTCATTCTGCATCCAACACAATCGCAGACTTGTGGTTTATTCTTTGGATTCCACTCGTCGTGTGTTCTACTGTACTTTCTAAGCAGCGTTTACCTCTGTGTGTGTTACAAGAAAAACACAATCATACTCGAAATACACACTCAGCAAAAGAGAGAGAGGCTGTTCACTGTTCAGTCGCGCGCACTTGCATTCGAGTATACACACAATCGCAACCGTGTTCGATGTGTAAATTACACACAAAAATTATTGAAATTTCATAGTCTCGTGCAGACTTACCAATTTCATTTTGTTTGCGCTCTGTTCTAATTGTGGGTTTTTTTGCTGCTTTTCCCTTTATTTTTAGTGTTTAGAAAAAGTTTATAAAACATAATTTTTAGTGGTGAAGTAAAAAGAAAAGTGAAAAAAAAAATAAAATAAAATCAGTGTATGCTTGAAGCGTATCTAGTATATAAAAATAAGTGAATTTAGTGCAAAGAAAAGTCCCATTAATCCATCACCATCAATTCAACAAAAGTTTTCTCAGATTTCTTTTAAATCTCAACTTCTCTCATCTCTCCCCCCGTTGTGAATATCAACCATTTTGATTAAAAAAAAATTTCTTACATCGTGTACAAGCACTTTTTTCTTATTTGCCGCGCCTCCCCCCCAAAATATTGAAATACGCAGCTTCTTCCAAATTGTGGTGATCTCTTGTGAAATAGCCTTCAAGTCGCTTTGAGGCTTTTTACACAAAATAAAAAAAAAAATTTTGTTCATTTCTTACGGAAGCATAAAATGAAGACAGACGTTATGACCTTTCAGCTGTATCCAACAACCTCCGGCAAACAAGACATTGTCCGAGAGGTCGTAATGAAGTACATCGATTACTTTTATCCCGAGTGAGTATATCAAAAATTTCCCCTTTTCTGGCAAATTAATTATCATGAAGTTCTGTCAAGTCAATTTGAACAATTTTGTGAGAAAAAATATAGAAATTAGGGTGTGTGTAAGCTTGAGTAAGCCATTTTGTGTGGATGCACTACTTGGCAAATCGATATTTCTGCGAAATTTTCAATGGAAGCCTACTATTGCGTTTGATTTGTCAAATTTAATAGACAATTTGGGGCAAAATAAATTTCAAGTTTTACTACACTTCATTTTGCGGCTTTTAGTTGCTTACAATTTTATTACGTAGCTTACTACCCCATTGTTGGCGTGTATACCTTCACCGCCTACCTAGATACTTACTGTGACTTTTCTCTGAATTGTGGGGCGTCGACAATGTTTCTGAACGCCATCTTGGCCGAAATTCCCAATTGGGTACATTTTTTTTTTTACCCTTTCTCCTATAAGTTTGGAAAAGTAAGCAAATGGGCCGAACATGTTTTTATAGAAAGAAAATCGAGGCCTGTGGTTTTGGAGGGGGAGCCACTTTTTACCCGGCTTTTGTCCCTTCGTCCTCTCTGTCCCCGAAAAAATGTGTCTTTTATCAAAGTGTCTGTGGTCTTCACTATTCTATAACCTCATATTTTTGACATCTGTCAACTTTAGACGTGATTTTCATGAAAGGTGGGAGTGATGGCGGTCAGACCGGCGAACCAGTGACCCAATTAGCGCATTTGGCGCTGTTTTGATATGTACTACGCTTTTTGGCAACCTAATTTGGTTGAAAAACTTGAGTTTGGCGGTCTGTGGGCAGCCAAATATCAGAAATATTTCCCCTCGAAAGGTCGACAAGAAATAATTGAATAAATTATGGTGTTTAATTCTGGCCAGAACTGGGTAGTCGTATGATGCCTATTTCTGGCGAGAGCTGGGCATTTACGGAGAAAGTGGTCGAGGTACAAGGTTTCTGTAAATGTTGAAGGGGATACCTAGTCTTGCTACATGGTTCTCTACAGTCCAGTGCGGATTGCTACAAGTTTTGGATTGATCTGATTCATGTCATAGTTTCTTGAAAAATATGCTTTCACCTGGAATCAAGTCCAAGATTGTCATGAAAGACTCATTTTTTAAATCTGTCGATCTTAGATGTAATTCTCATGAGGGAGCCTGACATTCATGAGACCAAACAAGCACACGTGGAGCTGTTTTATTACCACGGCTCTTGGCAACCTAATTTAATGACGTGGGGTTGTTTGGCAGTCTTTAGACAGCATATCAGAGATATTTTTCCTCGAAAGATCGTTAAGGTTATTAAAGAAAGGATTGCCCAATGTACGATATTTAGCTATGATGAGATCTGGGCATTTACAGAGGATGTGGTCAAGTGATTTTGCCTCATTCACCTCTATGCAGCCGTGGCAGTAAGTGTTGCCGACCGTCCAGTGACCAGTGCAGATTCTTACGAGCCGAAAGATGCCTCTTCGATTTTGGTTTCTGGTTCTTGGTTAAATTCTTCAGCTTTTCGCTGTGGCTCTGTCTACCCCTGTTCGGTTTTCGCTTCTTATAAGCCCTTACCCATTCTGACTTATATACATGTGTCATAGGTTCTTGGAAAATGTGCCATCATCTGCAATCCCATTCGAATTTTGTAGAATCTTCACTATTTTGTAAGGTTTCACGGAACAGACTAATTTTTTTTTAACTTTTCCTACCTCTGGATGTGCTTTTCATTCTACTCGTTCCACCATTCCCTTTTCGGTCATACCAGATCTTTCTTAAGCTTAATTTTGCTCAGGGATTAGTGCGTTAAATTGCTAATAGAACTGACAAAGGCTCGAGGCTATGCTAAATCATCCAAAATACTTTTCTCTACGCCACCTTGCGGCAGGCAGTGACGAGCTTTCAAGAGGATGTCTTAAAAAACGTTTTAATACTACGACAATAAAGACAAACTTCGAACCTTTCTTACTTACTCCGGTGACGCTACCGTTCGGAGTGAATCTCAGCTTCAGCTAACAAGTCTCTTCAGCCAGCTTGTTCCTTAACTACGACTTGGTCCTTATTACGACTCTCTCATACTTACTTACTCAGGTGACGATACAGTTCGGTTTAATCGCGTCCTCAGCCAAGAAGTCTCTTCAGCCAGTTTGGTGCTTAACTGCCCTCAATTACGCACTGTCAGTTGAGGTCCTCTTCTGCTTGTGCGCGCCATCTTAGGCGAAGTCTTCGTCTATAACGCTGTCACTCTACGCTATATTCAAAGACTTGGGGCGTTGCTTCCGTCTACGTGTTCATCTTAAGCATCCAATCCAAGGCCAATGTCGCTGTACAACTTTCATAATTTTTCATCAATTCTTCTATTCCAAAGCTCGTTAATGCAAAACAGGACGAACGAGAAACATTTTACTTGAATCTTCCATTATTCGACTTCGATGGAGTCTATGTTTCAGCGCCATAAAGTAAGCACTTGTCGTCGCTTGACAAGTGTCGAAGGTCGGTTTTGATTCTATTTTTTGATGGACTTTTCTGCTTGCTTCCATTTCGCCAGAGAAAACACCTTCGCTTCCGCGGTTGATTGACCGAGGTTCAGTTTTCCTTTCCCTCACGAACTTTCGCTTGATGTGTTCTAGACAATCTTATTCAATTTTTTTTTTTAAATATCATTGCTGTCTTCCACCGAAATGTCTCACTCCCTTGTATTTAATCGGATGCTCTGACAAATCGTACGTAAGCCATGTATCGGCTGCGGAATGGTATTTGTCTGTCCATTATAACACAAGACTTGACTAGGTTTTCAAAGGCACATTCTTGTCACATGATCAGAAAATCCTCTGGTTTTTACTTCAGAAAGAGTGGAGCTTTTTAGGGTATAGATCCAAGTGATATCACAAATGGCCTTTCGTGGCCTACCTGTGTCTGTGCTTAGCACAGACATCCACCCTACTTACCTGCCTACCTACTCCAAAAATCCACGGCTTCAAAAACAAAGCTGCGTCAATCTCATCTGTCATAAAGCATCATTGCTGATGGTGCCTTCCTATGGTGAAAATCAATTCACCCACTTTCAGGGTATCTTTTTCATTTTCGATATGCCACGTATAGCCTTGCTACTTAAATATGTGTGTGTGGTGGATTTTGTGCAAGAAAAGAGCAGAACTGCCCAATTAACATCATAGAGTGATCCTGGTTTTAAGAACCCTGAAGCTGACCGACCCCAGCCAGTTCATCTTCAGATTCTTTGCCTATAATGCCTAGGTACTATCTAATCCACATACATATTTCTAGCTCAATTCATTTATATAAAATTCGAAAATGCATTGATATTGAATTATCATGTGATAGGCTTCAGGATTCTACCTCAAGAGTTCGTTAACACTATCATCTATAGTCTGCGGTTAGAGGTTTGATTTGTGGTTTTGATTTATAGAGCGTTACGATGCTTCTCCGGATGTGATGTAGAAAATGACGCAACTTCTTTACTTTTACCTTAAACATATGGTTGGCATTTAAAAAAAAGAAGAACATTGCAAACAGATGTATGCATAGAATAGCTGACATATTTGCGATGACCTGACCACAACAAAAGAACAATTTTCTTGGAAAATGATTGGAATGCAAGCAAACACTTGTTGGGATTTCCCTTTAACAATGAAAGCACACCTGATAAATTGAAGGGTTTGAATTGATGAAAGTATTCCTTATACAATTGTTGACTTTGTAATATTTACTTAGACTGTTTTTTAAAAGATGCTATTTATCTGGCACTAGTCTAGTAGAAGTAATGCGCTTAAGAACGCGGCGCTTTTCTGGGATGCGTCCAGTTTTTTTCTTTGTTGAGTCTTTTGGTATTGTATACACCCTTCAGACTTTTGGAACAACGGAATGATTTTTAGAAAATATTCATCTACCATCTTGGAATTGCAATGCTCATTCAATTAAGTACGACGCAGAAGTGCTTTGAAGTGAATAAATTGCATAATACGTGTCAGGAAAACTGTGTGAAAAGTATAACACGTACCGTGAATTATACTTAGCAATGACAATCGTTACAAGTGCCCCCGGTTAGTCGAGATACCACCCTCTGACGCCATTAAAACCGAATACAGCCTGAGTTTTGAACCACTGCACTTCACTCGCGCTAAGGGTATTCATAGCACCTTGAGCGTCAGTGAATTTAAAAAAAAAACATGAATTTTTGCTAAGGCTAGTCCTCGGCCCATCCCGGACTATCGCTTAGATATTTATTACCCGAGCTGTTGTGTAAAGAGCTCTTAAGTCTTTGGCAAGGAATAAGACCCTGGATAAATACATAATTCTTCTATCACATCGATAAACTGTCTAATGAATGCTCTACTATCTGATTTTCTGAACTTTGAAAGGAGCACCGGATGGTTGCTACCAAGAAACTTACCTAAAGTCCATACAGATTTTAGAACGATGAAGAGGTTTTTGCTTAGCGTCTTCATCAAGAAAACCTAACCTACATTACCTTTGATCTAAGTCTTAAGTCGGATTTGATGTAGCAAGGCTTTCAGTCAAAATCAGGCACCTTGTCGCGCTGTTTAATGTCCAAACTTACAACTGGGTACTTTGCTTCTGTGGAAAACGTATTTTTTGCGATATGAGTGAGGCTAAAAGCTATTTTAAAAGGTTCGACTTCCTTGTGGTCACCGTGGCTCAGCGGTTAGGGCGTTGGTCTGCTGTGGGAGCGGCATGGGTTCAAATCCCAGTCATGTCCACCAAACATTTTTCGCGGCACTACCTCTCGTCGGGAAATGACAATCCTCCGGGAGTATAATCTGTCTTGAAAAGCTTCTCAATTCGCCGTTCGGATTCGGCAATAAATTGTAGGTCATGAATGTTTGCAAGAAGCTAGCCCTTGGAAGGGGATTTTTTGTGGAAGTTCCCGCTCATGACCTCACTGATGTGTCCTGTAAGCGATTGCTTCCTAGATGACTAGACGTTCAGTTGTAAGCGCCGGGAGTTCAGTATCCTGATATCTAGAGATTCAGACTTTCATTGAGCGTGGACACAAACATAATTAATTTTTATGGTTTCAGTGAATCTTCGGAAGACTCGCAATTTACAAACCATCTTCGTTATACAGAAAAAAATGGGTGGGCTTGGACTATGCAAAAAGTACTCCAACATCGACAAACAAAACCCCTCTGCATGTGTTCTATTTTCACGACCAAAACGAAGGTGAAAAGTTTTCCAAGTCACTGCAGAATTTATGCTGCATTAATTCCCTCGTTGATGCGGTGCCCGTCGCCGTCCGTTCCAATCTATTTTTACATAAACTGCACTGTTTTGCCGGAATTCGCATCGCAATTTCTATCTCAAATGTGATGCAAACTATGTTTCGATCTGCACACGCGACCGTGTTGATGACCACACCTATCTGTTTTTGGTTAATTTTAAATCTAACATACGTCACTGCTAATCTAATTTGAAATAGACGACGGATGCAACGTGCCAAGCACACATTTCTCTATGGCCGCCGGTCTGTCCCATAGATGATGAAACAATGCCCAACAATTGCATTCTTTAGAATCAAACTCTAGGTGGTATAGTGCACTTTCACTGTTTGCCCTCTCTGTCTCTGTCTCTGCTCTGTCCTTCGAATATTTGCGACTGAATCTCAAAATCTGGCACCGAAGTGGGATTGTACTCGGACGGGGCTTCGTTGTCCTCGCTCTTTGACCTGTGTTCTCAAAAGTATATGATTCAAGACTGAGGTGCATATTTTCGTATAAAAGCTGTGGCACTCAGTTTTTCTGCCTCGGAAATGTATAAAAAGAAACGGAACAACTGTTTATCGTATCTTCTGAGGAAATGTGTGCAATTAACCTCACTGCAGGTTGTGCACCCCTTGTCTTGTTAAATCGTTCTGTGTTCTGTGATTGATAGATAGGACTCCAACCAAAGACACATTGTGGACGTGGATAATGATGATGGGGTACGACAACGTCTGAATCATTGCATTGTCCTTCAGCGGAGTAATTTCTTGGACACAATTCTCTCAGAAAACAAGTTTACAACGAACAACTAGAACAATAGGCTGGCACAAGTGGAAAGCGATTGCTTTTATGGTCGCATTGAGGAAGTATAAATATCCGCTCTGAGCTCTTTGTGCGGACTTTTATTTGCTCTTGAATTTTGTTTTTTCCACTTCATTTGTGAAAACAATTTACGTATTTTTTTTTTGGAAAATTCATTGCATCGCTGTTTTTATCGTGCGCCAGTTTTGTAAATAAACAACTTTCTCATGGTGATTTGCAGTTTTTGGCTACGTGTGCCGAAAATAAACCACCGTTTGGGCGCCAATAAAACTCAGAGCTCCTTCCTTTCTTCACTATTTTGCAGAACTCGTGTCCTATCTATTGATTACGTCAATCGACTATTTATTGGCTTAACGAATCGATATTTTGTATAACATTAGCTACACATTTTATGATCTTTAAATTATTAGACTCGCCTTTGAGACACAGAGGCGTTCTCGGTGCACTCCCATTATCTTGTGTGCTGTGCAGTAATTAAAGCGACCCGCAAATGTCACACTTTGGATACAAAGACCGGGGCAGTAAAACAACATTACTATCAACCCGCATAGTCAAAGGCGGGGAATTTATTGTCAGATACTCGCGGTTTCTTTTGAGAAATATGCTTCGGTACTTTTCACAGCAATAAAATGACGCCCAACTCTTGGATATAAAACATATGCTGTTCAAAGTGTTGTCATTTATTGCTTTTTTCTGTGTATGAGATCGACTTCCTCTCTTTCATTGGATGTGCTGTGGATGCTTTTGTTATTTGTTCCATCGGTAATTAATGGAATAAGCGAATGGCGTGTGGTAGCATCTACAAACATTTTTCTTTCGAGTTAAAAGTTCAAACCATGGAAAACTCATTAAGGTTGGTACATGTGTTGCACCATTAGGCATAATGTTATACCTGATGCCCTTAAATTCTTTTTGGTTAAACATAATGACTGCCGAAGCCTCTACACTGGTTTGAAAAAAAAATCACTTTTAAAAACACGGACAAGACTGCCCTATAACCAACTTTGACCGAAACTTCCGAACAACCATTCCTTCCCGTATTGAGCGGGAAAACTCCTCTGCTTTGGATGTTGATTTAGTTCACAACCGGAAATGAAGAAGGTGGTGGTATCTTCTCCAAAAATAAAGCATCGGCTCTCCCTTTTCCAATATTTTCACACTTGAGCGGTTATGAATAACCTTATGATTTTATTCACATAGTGAGGTGTAGCGGTTCAAAACTCAGATGGTGTTAGGTTTCAATGGCTTCCGAGGGTGGTGTCCAGACTAGCTGGGGACATTTTAAGTGTTTGTCATTGCTGAGTAATTCGCGGAATTTTTTTTAATCTCCTGATGTCAGAATCCTTATGAGCTTCATCAACTCTTCAAGTCATGATATGCTACTGCCAGTGTTACGGCTTCGCAGTAGATATATTTTTAAGAAATAATCAGGGTTCAACGTGGCATTTATCGTGACAAACAATGATGCTAACCACTGGAACATGGCCGCTCCTGATCACTATATCCGTTTTCAAGCAAAAATAATGGCCATTAAAGAGGCCTTGTCTGGGTTGAAATGTAATGTAATGTCTGCTATGAATTTTAGCATTTTCTTACAGACGTTCGGGAGCATTCGTTTCGTCTGACCGCATCCTGGAGAGCCGTGCCACGCAGAACTGAGTTTGTAGAAAACCCAATCGTCAATGGAGTCCTTAACCGAAAACGCGGGAAAAACCAACTTAGGTTCAGTCAAAACCGTTCAATCTTGCGACAGAATATAGAAAGTTCTTGCATTCTCTAACTATTTTGGAACTGGTTAAAGGGTTTAGCAAGGCCTTAAGTTCTACAGAAGCTCCGCCCTTCCATCTATTCTTAACAATATTGTCCGTGTTCATTAGGATAGCAAAGGTATCTGCTTGGAAAACAGAGAAATGCTTGCCTAACGAGCAGTGAAGTCTGGTGTTGTCGACCTCGAAGACACCAGCTACAAACCCATGACTGATTTTGGAGTCATCATCATCATCATCTTCCAATGGCCCGCTTATCCACTATGAGGGTCGCGGGTTTTGGAGTCATCCACGAAAATTCGACTGCAGTCGTCCAGTCCAGGCTCAGACTCTTGCCGAAGCCAGTCATGGACGCAAGGAAAGTCGACTTTAAATTTGCACAGCAAATTGTTCATGGTACTAGGGTCGTGAGATAAGTGTCGCGCCAGGTCATCAAAACTCCAGTGCGGATGATACCAAAAGCCGCTAGATTCCTTTGATAGTACAGCCCATGATAGAAGTTAAGGGTTTCTCATTAAGCGTCTCTTAACTTTTAAATTGAATAAAAAGAGTTGTGTGTGAGATATGACAGAAACCTTTATTGCAAATTAAAGTACATTTAATACCATTATGTTTTGAAAATGATATCATTCAAATGGGTTCCGCGGCTTTGTTAACAGGACTCGATCCAAGAGGTCAAATTTTGCATGACGTTGTTCTCCAGTTGGTCAATTGTTATTGATTTGTTGGCATAAACCAGCGACTTAACGTAACCCTAGAGAAAATAGTCTAAGGATGTTAAATCGCATGATCTTGGCGGCCATCGCTTCTTGTGGATATAACGAAGTCTTGTTGAAACCACATGTCGTCCAGGTCTATGTCATCCAATTGAATCCATAAAAAGTCTGTTATCATAGCCCGATATACGTACCTTTCGCCATTGACAGTCACTGTCTGGCCATTCTCGTTTCGGAAGATGGTATGGCTTAATGACGCCGCCTGACCAAAATCCACACCAAACTGTAAGTTTCTCCGGATGCAATGGAGATTATTCTCCCCAAATGCGGCAATTTTGCTTGTTCACGAAGTCGTTCAATCAAAAATGTGCTTCATCGCTGAAAATGATTTTTTTGACAAAATTTGGATCTTTTCCAACTGCCGAGATTGGTGATCTTAGGGCTTCGGTTCTTGTGTCAATTGTATCTTATACGGACGCATGCCCAAGTGTTTTCACAAAATTCGTCAAGTTGAGGTCGCAGAAAGGCCAACTCCTTGTGCACGATATGGGTCTTCGGCCACATTTTCAGCAACAGCAGCAATATTCTCGCTTGACCGCGCATTTCAGCGTCGTGCAGGAGCTGCTCGAACAGCAACCGAACCGCTTTCCCCAAATTACGCGATAATTCGTTGAATTGCTCGCGCGGTTGGACGATCATTTTGGCTGTGAATATTTCGTAGCTTGCGAAAAGTTTGGGGAACAGAACACGAAGTTTTAAAGTTTAGTGTAGAAAGCGGTCAGATACAACCAACGGAGCATAAGCTAGAAACGGTCTTATCATAGCCTTATAGATCCAAAGGACCTTTTTCGGTGAAAAGACCCACGTCTTGCCAAAAGAACTCTTACACTGACAGAGAACTGAAAGCGCCTTTGATGTCTTCGCCTCGACACACTTTTGCCTTGAGAAGTTTTTGCCTTACGATTCTTACCAATTTATCGGAAATTTCATTTTCATTTCCTGGTACTGAACCGAATTAAACGTCATTGCTAGTGAACACGTCAGCATTTCAACATACTAAAATCCAACATGAAGGACCACAGCACTGTCCACGAATATTTGTAAGATGCATACGATGCTAATTGCTGTGTTTAGGTCGATACTAGTTCATATGCAAGATCCTCAACCCGTCTCAAGCTGAAGTACTTGGTCAGTTGACATATGTATTTACATGGCTGTCATGTTTAATTAACGATTCCAATTACATGGACATTAGACACCTGAAGTGAGAAATTTTCATATTCGTGAAGCATTTCGTCTGAAGAACTCGTATGTATCTAAAGTTCCACATGACAATACCACATCCAACTAGTATCTCTTACGTTTTTCATTTAAACAAAACTGACAACTTGATTCAAGATGTTAATTTGCAATCAAGTTCTGTTTAGCATTTAAAACCAGAAACTATCTACTCGTAAGCCGACATTGAACAGGTTTTTCTTTTAATTATCAGATACAAATGTCTTTGTGCAAACAACTACCTGTTACATTACGAATTTGAAGATTTTTGTGTTTTTGTGTGTTTTTTCGTTTCTTTTTCTGTCCAATTCTTGATTTGGAAAAAGTAATCTACAGAGTCTTGGCCGTAGGAAAACATAACACAAGAGAAGAAAAACTAAGAAAACAAGTTTTCGTTGACCTGATTTTTACTATGAAAATGTGTGCCAAAGTTCCGCGCCTATTTCGTGGCATTAAAAATGCCTCTTGTGATTTTTTTTTTCTCTCGCTGCCAGAGCGATTTCTGACTGTAAGATATCCGTTTCAGTTTTCCGGTCCAAGATTGCAAAATAAAAAAAAATAAAAAAATATTCCCATAGGGGGATAGTGGTAGTATATAGTATGCAACCTGATAGCGATGGGTAAGGTGAGACATGGTATATTTTTCCCCCATTGTGTCCCATATTTCATTGGATTAAAGCCGGATAAGCGGGGGAATTTCTTTGCACTTGTTTGTTGTCTCTGGTCGGAGGTTTGCTTTGTTGAAATTACTCACCGCATGGAACAAACAAGAAACGTGTGTAGGATCTGAACAAACGAGAGAGAGATGAAGTTTGCTACAATGGTTGCCGTCCATCGTACCCACTCTGGGCATATTATGTGTCAATGATTTTCAGTTGAGTAAATATTAAATGAGTTCTTCTTTATTTTTGTGGGAAATACCGGCAAGAGATCATAATACGACCGGCAAATGAGAGAAAATCTGTTTCGAAATCTTTCTCGTTGCGGTTCGAGACGCACACGCATACGAGAGACTTGTTTACTGGAGTAAATGCTAATAAAACCTGCAATGGAAGGTTTTTTTTCTTTCTTCTATTTTTATTTAAATTGCATGATAACGAACTAGTTTTTGGGAAATTTGAGGGAGAAATTTGGGTCATGGAAGTGGAGTCGAACGGCTGTTTGTTTAAAAATTGTATGGGGAATCGCTACGTTAACCAATATTTGGAGAAGAATCCGTTTGCTTTTACACTTAAAGCAACAAACAATCCATGATGACTGGAATGGTGAGAGTATTCACAAGATTGTTTGTCACAAAGCAAGCTGTGGTATATCATTGCGTAAGAGGATGCATTCTACGTTAGCAACGGAAATTTTACTTTATATCCAGTCTAGCACTTGGACTTATAAACCTTGATGGTCAGTAGATTCTTAGAAATCACAGTGCTGGAGTTCTAATCAAGCCACAAAGTATGCAGCGAGAAAAGTGCTTGCCGCGCCTTGTGTTCCTTCATACATACTCGTACATACGAGTACATGTACTATGTACATGTATATGTACATGTACATATGTATGACATTTGGAAAAAAGTGTTGCGTGAGGCCAAAAATGATACTCTGCGCCTACCAGTCACCAATAACTCCCAATCACTGTGGTATACCAACGAACCAAAACAGTGTCATTGCGGGTATCTACAACCCAATTTTCCGGTTAGGTACACTCCCTTGATTGCTGTACATCTGTCTTTCAGGCCGAGCTTTGCGCCAGAGAATGCGTAGCCTCCGAAGAAAACAGATCGAAATCTTTTCAGACAGGCTTGCAAGAAGCTGCTAAAACGCTCTTAAGCAACTAGCTCTTTTCAATAAGGTCGTCATTTATTGGGTTGCAGGTCACAAGGGAAATGAGGACAAGAAGATCGCAGATCAGCTCGTCAGACCTGAAGTCCAATCCGCATTGGTGGGGCCTTTTTCCTTCTGTGGTTTACCTACCAGCCAAAAAAGGCTCTACAAATGGAATTCCACGTCGAGACGTCTTCAATCTAAGGAATTTATCAACTTCAAGTCGGGAAATGCTTGCATTAAACAAAAGTAAACGCCTAAACTCCGCACGGACTTTTTCACTGAACAGTGTTCACTCAAATACTATCCTCACAAGGTGGTCATTATTTCATCCATTCTGTGGTGACTCTGCTGGGAAAATCAAGAAATTGAAAAGCATAGTTTGAGCGACTGTTCCGTCATAGCTAGCTGCAGACTTAAACACTTCACTTTCTTAGAAACAATCAATTATGCTCTTAGGATTCCTCCACCAATTCGATCTTTCCTCAGTTATAGGAAAATTTTAGTTGACACAAAAGATTGTTTATGCCGCATTTCCGACTATCGCGAGGTAGAAGTCAGGCCCCACAGAGCCTAAGTTTGATTGTATCCACCAGAATACGTTCTAACGAGAAGGTACAACATATCATACACCTCAAGACACAATCAGTTAATTGCGCTCTGTTACTTGTGGCGATTTGACTCTGTTCGAATTTTATCCGTGCAAACAAGCCGGAAAACGTCCGAATAAGCTACGCAAAAAACAACCGCAAATATGCCAAAAAAGTAATGTGCAACTTCGAAAAGGCGGTGGTGCCAAACAAACCGATCGAGAGTCTTATGATGTTATTCACTCAGCGCGAGTGAGGTGCAGGGGTTTGATACTCAGGTAGTATTAAATTGCAATGGCGTCCGAGGGTGGTGTCGAGACTAAGCTAGGTTAGGTGGCTGACCCCGCTCAAGCAGGGGCATAGGTAGGCGGGTAGGTTAGGTAGCCAGAAAAGGCTCTTTGTCATACCTCTTGGACCTACACGCTCAAAAGCGTGACTCACTTTATTGAAACCATTTGGAGCTCTTGATGAATCTGAGGATACTTTTGATGTCAGTATGTGATAGTTCGCCCAAGTTGTCGAAGTGATAGGCTCCCACATAGAGCTTCGTCTTTAGGACAGGCCAGGATAAGTGCAGAGGAAATGGCGGATCGTTTCTTCCTCCTCTTCGTCCCTGCAACTCCTGTAGAAGTCAGTAGGGCCATCCCATCCTTCTGACAAGAAGACCAATGGAACAGTGACCGGTGAGAACACCAATAACGGTGCTAATAAGCAAGATCAGACTTTTAGATCGAGTGGGATTTAGCATAGACTAGATCTCCCTTCGGCACGTGGTACCATTCTTCCATCTTTGGTTTGTCTTACTGATTGTGTCGTACTCTTAGAGAAATTTACATGTAGCGAGTGGAATACCCAGATTCCTTCGTCCTGGAAGCAGGTCCATACTTAGACCGGATCGTGGTGTCACAATGGTGGTGCCACGATAAATACCGGCTTTCCAGCACCAGAGACCAGAAGTATAACGCCGAGTGGCTTTGAGATGAGTGACCGTATCTGTGGCAACCCTTTGTATTGAACCACGTTGACCTGGAGTTAAAATTTCTTACCTTTCGGATGTCGACTTCAGCTAGATCTTTTAGATCATCATAGAAGTATTCTCCGAGGGTTTTCCTTCTTAACGTGACAAGGGCAGAACAAGTGCACGGTAGGTGTGCAGTGGTTTCCTCCTCTTTCTAATCTCTACAGCTTCTACAGAAATCATTGGAGAGGATCCTCAATCTGAGTGCACTTCTGTCTATCAAGCAATGACCGGTGAGAAATCCTATTAGGTTAGTGGATAAAAGTCTCTTCGTCTTCTTTAAATCCAAGTTGGGCCAGATTTGTTGTGACAAGAGACAAGTGCTAATGTAGTTCAACCTTTTGTTTGCTAGTTTCCTGGCATCATTATGGAGGTGAAATTTGATCGATTCGATGGAGTAGGTTCCCTCAGGCTTTCGGGGAGATCCCGTCCTGTGCCTTCTTTTGCCAGTTCGACCGTCCTGCAGTTGCCTGGAACGTCCCTATGTCCTGGGACGCACCACAGGATTACGTCGCATCAATCTGCAATCTCGTTAAGAGATCTCCTGCATTACTTTCCCAATTTTGATCGTAATGTTGGCTGCCTGGCTGTCTATGTATAATACAACTGCGCTACAGTCTATCGAGTTAATTGAAAGCCAAGCCGCAGGTTCGCGGACTGCCGTGATTTCCGCTTGAAACCCACTACAGTGATCCGGCAGTCGTTTGGCAATGGCTGTGTCAGGTGCTTTGGAGAAAACTCCCGTCCCTGTACCACACGCTGTCTTGGATGCGTCTGTGAATATTTCTATTGCAAAGTCGCTCAGAACTGCATCGGACTCTCAAGCGCTTCTGCTAGGAATCAGAGTTCCAGTCAATATGGGACAATATAGTCCGCTTAGTATTGTTGTCATTCAGGATACTAAAGTGGCCCGTTGTCGTACTGACAAGTTGGCAGGATTCCCTGAGCCTGAGCGCCACTTTAGCTACCATAGGCCAAATATCGACAGGAAGCAGGTGAACCATTGCCTCTAGTGCAGCTGTAGGGATTGCTTTTAGGGCACTGGCTATGCAGATGCATGATAACCTCTGTATTCTTACAAGTAGGTTAATATTAATTCTTTGTTTGCATAGTGCTGTCCACCAGGCGAGTACCCCGTACGTCAGGATCGGTCTCACTCACTACTGCCGTATAAATCCAATGAACCACATTAGGCTGAAGCCCTAGACAAACTAGGGACATATGTAATGTTTGCCATTGATGATATTGTGTTTCAGTAGTACACTAAGAGTTGTGTTCCATCAGTACACTATGCGTTTTCTAACTGTTAAGCGTTTTATTAAATTAACAAATCGCATACCTCTTATTGAACCGCCCATTATAAGCGCTGTGTGGTCGCCGTGGCTCAGTGGTTAGTGCGTTGGACTGCTCGTCTTTTTGCAGAGTTGAGGCTCAAACACATTTACTAAATCCAAGAATATTTCTATAAAAATATTTCCATTTTCCGTACAAATTGCGCAATAACTTAGAACCGCGATTTCCCAGAAACCAGTTTGAATTACTTAAGAGTAACTTTGCACGAGCTCCCCCACTGAGAGAAAGTTCTCACGTACAAGTACATTATTCAAATTTCCCTCTCTCTCTATATCTATAACAATAAGTAGAAAACTGGTAAATTTTACATTGCAAATTACTTGTGGTAAATGAAAAAAAAAAAATTTAAAAGCATAAACATCGCTTGTATAAAAATAAATAATATCAAGGACAAAATTCACACATCCAATAACACAGTGCTATTTTCAACAACAAAACTTTTCCATAAAACTAAAATTATAAGTAAAAAAAAAAATATGCAAATCAATCGGAAGTGAACAAAACCAAAGACTAAGGAGAATTCAAAACAAATCGCCATAATAACACCTATAAAACATTTTGAGTTCATTACCTGTTTGGAGTTCTCAATGTTGAAATACCGCGTTAGCGAAATTAAATATTAATGTCACGATTTGTATACCAAAACAAACCAGTCGTCAGCGCAATGGAAATGAAAAAAAAAAAAATCGCCGCATAAACTAGAAATTTTAATAAAACAATTTAATGGAGAGAAATAACAATTCTGCTTTTTCTGTGTTTTTTTCTTTATTTTTTTTTTTATTAATTATTTCAAGCAGGTGCGATTGTGTTGTTTTGCTTTACAGTAGAAAATAAATCTGAAGATGGGACGAACTTTCTGAAAATTCGAAGAGTAACTACGTTTAAAGATTTCATTCGATTCCCCTAATATCGATTGCAGGCATCTGTTTAAACGTATTCTCCGTCTCTGTCCACATGGTCGGACCACGTAATTATTTCACGTCGACAGTATTCCAGTGCTGAATTTGCAATTTTACAAGAATACTACGTGTACAGCACAGAGTTCTCGGAATTGAATTATTTATGCTGCAACCTGAAGCGAAATTTTGAGGTACTCTACTACTTAGTATTCTCGGAATGTCACTGAATGCTGAATTGAATTCCATTCAATTATGTCACCTGCTGAACTTGTTTGGGGTTAATCTGAGGTCAGATTTTGAAGCGTTTATGTAATTTGATTGCGGAGACGGCATTAGACAGCATGAGGCATACTTGTGTCAAATTTGCTGGAATACGAAGCGGGTCTATGTTCTTAGGAGGGAGTATCGCTATAGCTTCAAAGAGTTGCAAAGAAATCAAGAAGCTGGAAAGAGAACAACTTGGACCAACTACTGCTTCAATATTGAGTCTGCAACAAAGCACATCCATCACGAGATTAGTCTGCAAAAAACATGCATCTTGAATGACTAATAGCCGAGAACCTCGGAGCCTCTTCTTGTTACACACTTTTCAGGTTGTGAAGACGTTACAAACCTTACAGAAGCTTCCTTTTTCAAGAGAGGGCGTTCGGACAAATAGTTCATTGTACATTGGCTCACAGTCCGAGGTAGAACTGTGCCTCAACAAACAAGCATCTCCAGCCAGCTTGATCCTTAGCTAGCTGTGTCCAGTTTCGCACGCCAGGTTGGGTAAGGTCCGCTTCCATTTGCGTGCGCCACCTGAGTCCCGGTCTTCCTCTATTGCGCCGTCTTTCGGGTGTGGATTCAAAGATTTTCCGGGCCGGAGCATTGGTGTCCATCCGCTCTACACGACCCAGCCACCTCAGTCTTTGGTCCTTCAATTTTGGCTAAGTCGATGTCGTTGTACAGTTCGTCGTTTATATTCTTCGCTACTCGGGGTCTATGCAGACCATCCAGTTTGAATGGTTCATCCTGCCTGACAGCGGGATTTGGTTTGTCGTCGCCTGTAAACAGTCTACAGAAGTAGTTCTTCCATATCCTCAGCATCGACTGCGATTCTACTACGATGTTCCCTTGTTCATCCCTGCAGGCCTCGGTTCGGGCTCTGTAACCTTGACAGGTTCTTTCTACCCTTTGGTAAAACGTTCGAACCTCATTCTTGCAGTAACATGTCTCTATTTGCTCGATCGCGCGCTTCTCATGCTCTTCCTGGTGTTCGTCTCTCCTCTTCTGCTCGTAGAGCTCGCGAGCGGCTTAAGTCCTTCTGTGCAGCGCCGCTTTGTATGCCTCTTGTTTCCTTGCATCTGCTTGCCGGCACTCGTTATCAAACCAGGGGTTTCGTTGTGCTGGCCCAGTGAAACCCAGCATATCAAAGGCAGCATCTCTGATGGCTTTTTGACAATGCTGTCACTGGTCTTCAATACTTGATGCTGGCGGAATAGGACGTCTTGAGAGATAGAGAGAATCGATCGGAAAAGGATCTGGTGATCTCTTGCGATTGCAGCCATCCGACGTCAAATTTCCTCTCAGTATATCTTTGTCTTAGCGGTGTTTGGGATATCCACAGCAGTACCTTGGATACAGCAAAGGTCTGAGCCGATGTTGGCCCTTCGGAATGTTCGGATATTGACAATACTGGAGAAGTGTCTCGCGTCGATCTCAAGGGGGGCAATCTAGTTGACGGTTCATGTTCCTTTGTGAATATCGAGATGTGGGAACCGCAAACTAGCTACGAAAACATTTCGCCCCGCAGCAAAGTCAATCAGTCTAAATCCCTTATCGGAGGTGGTGTAGGTGTAGGCTGTAATTTCCGAAAGTTCTACCAAATGCTTCATTGTACTGCCCCATTTAACTGACACTTCCCCGTCTTTCTTTGAAAGGCTAGTAATTCACTTCAACGATAAAGTGCCTACATAGCGTGATAAAAATAAATAAAATCAGCGGCCTATATCGAAATAAGAATCCACAGTGTCATCGTAACTTTCACATTCCACTGTCCAGTGTCCACCATTTGCTTTAAATAAATTTCGTTCAACGATATGTTGTCGTCAATTCTGTGCTGCCGGTTTTCGCTTAATGCATTTTTTTATTTTAAGATTATATGATTCTCTGTTTATTTACCCCGTCATACCTTACAAGTTTCCTGCAAACTTTTATTGCGAATCTTCTTCGCACACAACGTCAACGTAATTGACGCCTTAAATATCTGCAAAACCAGTTCCTTTTTACGACTTTTTTTTTGTGTAATGTGCAAGCGTTGCACCCCTCGTTTTATTACTTTTTGGGCACATTTTTGTCAACAGAAAAAGCTTGTTTTTTTTAATAATCGTTTATTGTATTGCTTGATTAACTGAAAGTTTTAAACAGGATTTTAAAATTTTTTTTTACGAGTTTACATCCGTTGGGGTATTTTTGTTGAAAAATTGTACAAAGATCCATTGTCTCTGTCTCGATAGTTTCTGTAAAAGTTTAACCAACCATCAATGGGTTTACATACGTAGACCCAAAAGTGATGAAAAGTTTTTCATCAACTCACAACCTAAAAGTTCAAAAGGAACCTTTTGCTAGCTTTGGGGTTGAATATGACCCTTACTCAGCGCTTTGGCACAGGCCATGTTGTATCCCAACTGTGCAGAAAATATTTCATCACCTCCTGGGGATTTGAAACGGCTTAAGGTGAATACTGTTCATTTATTGTTTCCGGAGCGAACATGCGTCCTAATAGTCTTGAATCTTCGGTTGAGGTTGAGAGTTGGTTGCTATCGGAAGAAAAGGATAGGGTCGGTAGGTAGAAGTGGTCGTTCAGTAGAACTCAACTAGCGTCGTTCTAAACCCGCAAATTCCTGGTACTTGGGATCTATCTAACTCCATGGTATGGTACGGTATGGTACATATATGATTTTGAGCGGGAGGCTCTTCTCTTAGGATTCAGTCGGGCGAGTTGTATTTCCCTTTTTTAATCGTTGGAACTGCAGGGATGGGTTTGATTTGGGACGTATGTTGGGAGGGATATAGGGAAGGTGGGAACAATTATGGAAATGACACTAGTGTTCGTGTGGTTTTGCGAATCTTCGACTCCATGGATTGGGGAAAGAAATTAGTTCTCCAATTCTTTTCTTGAAGGTCGGCGAAGTAGAGTTTGCCTAATGTGCTTTGTCTGACCTACGCTAGGGTTGGACATTTGCAAAGGAATTGAGACTGAGACTCCTTTTCGCTGTCATCCTTGCAACTATGGCAAAAGGGTGTTGTGAACGATACCTATCATGACTGTGTGGTCTTCTATTGGCCTATTGGCTAGCTAGTGGCCACGATTCTTTCTTTAAAAAGTAAATTTTGGCTTTAACAGTTCCTACCGAAATCTTGATTTTTTGAGTCATTAAGGGCTGACCTCCTCCTGGAAAGTTTATTAGTTGTTTTGATATCCTCGGAACTGTTCCATCCTAAGTCCCTTTGTCGACAAATTTGCTAAAACTATTGAGTCTTCAGACAGCCAATTAGCACTATTAGCCCTTAAATCCTGCACTTCAGGGTCTAAGCTTGTCTGGGACTGTCTCAACCTCTTCGAAAGTCTTGCATCGGTCAATAAGGTTACCGTAGTCTGAATCCCAGGACGTAAAGGCTCCAAGGGTAACAAACGGGATGACTGGCTGGCGAGAAGAGGCAGATACCATCTGCATAAAACGAAGAACAGAAAGAGACCATTCTGTGCGTGTGTCTAAGAACCGCAAGGAAAATATTACTCCACTTGGCGCGAGCCTCGGTCAATCCAACAGAAATGCTGAGGTTTATCAAAAGCCTCTATATAACTTCTGGTTAAACTATACGGGCCACCACAATAAACCTTAACAGTGCGCATTAAGCGCTCCTAATACAGTATACAGAATACAGCCTCAACAATTCAGGATCTTAGCTTGGACACTATGTAACGACTAATGTACTCCTTTACACCTATCTCGGTAAGGGGTTCTCCAATAGTTTCAATATGAACATTTTGTCAAAAGCACCCTTTATGTTTAAGAAGGCGACGAGAGTACTTTCTTTGTTGTAAAGGGTTTTCTTGATTGTACTTACTACCTTGTGAAGACCCCCTCTCTGTGATACCTTTGAGATTCAACAATTCTACGGATGTAAATGTCTAAGATTCGTTCCAGGGCTTTTAATATGAAAGAGGTCAGACTAAAAAGCCCAGAGTCTTTCGTGAATTCATGCCTTCGCCGGCCTATTTTTGGAATGAGGATCACGCGAACACGCCTTCAAATTTGGGGATATGGTTTAGGAGTATATGTACAGCTTCTGTAGATCATTTGAACGTAGTCTATGTTGCATAAGTGGTCTACCAGACTCAAATCAATCCTTTTGTTTCCTCCTTTGATACTTTGAAGTTGGCAAATTATAATTTCCTAAGCAGTTATTAGTTATTAATTTTCCGGAAACTGCATAAAGAGCATGCAAATAAACTCGCTATAAGTAGCTCTTTGTCTTTATAAAATTTATTTCCTCGCATTTTCTTTCTTAAACTTCGAAGGCAACACATCCGGGTTCCATGAGTTCCATTTTGAAAACAAGTGTTCCACAATTAGCAACCGGAAGAGGGAGCAACATTTTACTCGATGAATTTTGAAATTTAAACATTTACTCGTATGTGTCAGGTGATCCCAATTTAGAAATTCTATTCTCAAATACGGATTCCGCAATACGATTGGAAGATTTATTCATATCAGCTCGTGACTAAGTTGTGCGGAGAGGTTGCTTACAGCATTTGAATTCGAATAGAACTTTTAAGTTGACAAGTCGGTATACGCCGACGCCTTATTATTGGCTGAGGTTAAGCCTGTCGGAGAAAACACCAGCACTCACCCCAGTGCTAGTTTTTGAACTGTCGGTGTAAAAGTGAATCAACTTGTCTTCTGAGAAAACATCGTTTCAGAATGACCTGAGAGGGATGGTTACCTCGAAGTTCTTGTCAGAACTTAACTTGGATGTGGTGTAGTTTATGTTTCTGGTAGAAATTTTGACATTTTTCAAAATGGAGGTCTGGCTAAAATCTTTACTAGACCACTGTAAGGTTGTTTTGAGGCAGATGGAAGCACTAGCTGTCATTTGTCTGCCGAGGGTGATAAGTGAAACAAAATGTCCAGTGTTACAGAAAGAGTTGTGCGCATAGCTTCGCTGATACACATGTAAGCTGTTCGTTTGAATTTGCTTAGCTTATCGCGGTTTATGGTAAAGTATAAAAAGAGCAAGGTACGCAGTGACACCACTAGACAAGCCTAAGTTAACTATGAAAAATCTTAGAATAGGATAAGAAACGATCACGAGCGGCTTCTCGTGGTAAGAGGGGCTAACTGAGTTTGTAACAATTTTCTGAATATTTTTTTCAGCTTGACTTCAAAGGAAATTTATGTCGGAGGAGACTAGGGAAATCTAGTTGTATATACCCCTATTCAATGGTCGCTTGACTTGGACACTTAAAACAATTTGTGCTGTCATACTAAACTGTCAAAGTATAGACGAATGGTGGGTGGATGATTTTTGCACAAGTCTTTCACTTGTCTCGTCATGTCATTACTGCAAAAGCCTGTCAAATATTCCCCCTCGATGCATCAAAAACATTGGCATTACTATGTAGAGACCGAACACCGAATTCCCACGCAACTCGTAATAAACTTACATCAACCATTGAATAAAAAAATAAATAAAACACAAAATTCGTCATCGCAAAAGTGTGTCAATGTCGCAAGTTGGACCAAGTTGGTTTTTCCTCACCACTTTAAATAAACATAGTTACCTATGTAAATTCCTCAACCTCAACATAAATCAATTCGGACTCTCAACAACTTTACTAGTGGCCACGAAAAAAAAAAACTGGATACCTTTCTAAAGAATTACAGCTTCTCTCCAACATGGTTATGAATTTAACTGTCAAACATTTGACATGTGCATGCAATTATTTTGCGCAGAAAACTTTTGGAGGCACACAAGCTCTGGCATACAATGTAATTTAGTCCAAATAGCTGTAAGACAAACTCTACTCGTACAAGTGGAAGCATGACTACTCCACAACTAGCCATGAATTTTGTCAGTTAAATTGATGACCCTACGCCGCCGATTACTTGACAAGTTTCAGGTTTTAGTTTTCAGATAATTTTAAGGCCTCTCCACGATTTGCATCGGTTGCTGAGATAAGAAATAATTAACTGTTGCATTGAGAAGTTGTTTTAAATCTTTTCTCTGGGTCATAACTTGTGTTTGCGCCTTAATTATGCAAAAAATACTCGTAAAATGACGTTTGTTTCACTTCACATGGCTTAAACTTTCAGGTGTCGCCTTAGACACAATGAGCTGGGTCTAGATTTTTTTTTTTTACGACCTGGGTGGGCTTGTGTTTCTGTTTTACATAAGATTGTTATGTAGCTTCGGGCTAAATGGGTAAAGCCGTTCGGTTTTGAGTGCTATCTGTTCGCATGATTGCCGTACGCACTTGTTGCGAAACGAACAACTTTTCAGGGATTTTTAATTAAAAGTGTAGAAGCTCGTAAAAACCAGGGAAAAGGCAGAAACTACAAGTCTGTGTATTTTATTTCGTCTTGTTGTCTATTAAATTTCTTGCGTTTATCGCTTTCAATTTTGTATGTGTTTTTTGTAACCACTGCACCGAAAAATGATCGTTTGTGCGTTTGGCGTTGATGATCATGTCGATGGTTGTGGCTGTGATGATGGGATTGGACATAATAGGAGAATTTCCACACGTTTTAATGTTATAATATTTTTTCTTTTGAATTTAAAGAAATTGTTAGGCCGTAAAGTATCAATTAAATGCACGAAAACAGGCAGAACATGAGCCGGCATTTCTGGTTGGCTTTAAATTAGGTGTACACGTAACTAGTGGGTCGATGTGGTTAGTCTTTGAAGATTTGAATTTTTGTGTTCCTAGGGCACTTTCTAAATTTATGCAATAAACATTCAGGGTGAGCCTCTCACACACGAAAAAAAAAGGTGACGCAACAACCAGGCTTAGGTTCTTGGAACCATTCACATTGTTCGTGTTACATTTTTCGCACGAATGGAAGGTATTTACAATTTGTTGCCGACTCCCAACAATGAGTTGAGAAGTTTTTTCATGCCAAATAATTCTCCGACAAGAGCGGGTGCTGTGAAGAATGTTTGGCTGATATAGCTGGGACTTGAACCTACCCAGCTCACACAGCAATGGCGATCATCACTCATAATGAAAAGAAATAGTTCCGAAAATTTCATTCTAAGAAATTTAATCGTGGCTTTGGTTGGTTGATTGATTGGGGAGGGTGATGTTCAGAAGAACCTCGCCACTTTTTGGGCCCGTTGTGTGCCCCTCTTCTAAGGGAACAAATGGGGTAAGTAGGATGGGGTTCACGGATCCGGAAAACATCCTGTGTGTCCCGCGAACTCCAGAATTTTCTCGAAGCTAAATTGGTTAAGAGCTCAGCCCGCGCAGGACATGTCTTCCCTGGTATTTGTGTCTTAGGACTCTGCCATGCAATGAGCGCCAAGCGGCAAAATTAAAACGTAGGAAATCGTATGATTATGGCCACGCAGTCGTTGAGCGGCAAGCGTCATTTCTGAGTATATTTTCTACCGCTCATTGCGTTGCAGTGGCCTTACAGCCTCTGGGGCAATCGCAGATGAAGGGTTCGAGGCACTCCTCCTCGTCCTCAAATTCCGGGCAAATACTGGATGGCAACATTGCCAGTCTAAAGGCACTTTTGTTCAGGCTGATGTGTCCAGGACGACCATCGGTCTTAATTGCCTTCTGCCAAAATTAAGCGTTCTCCTTTTAGATAAGAGCAGGGATGTTCTTTTATGGATTTGGCCACTTTGCAAGTCTTTCCAGGAAATTTAACGTTGCTCTTAGGCAATGAGCCGCTAAAAGCGGTTTTAATAACCTTAAGGGCCAGACCAACGGTTGTAATCATGGTTGTCTCCGTTTCCTCGCCGGTTTGATGTCGAAGATATCGATTCGAGACTGTTGATTTTCACGATTTTCTTGGTCTTCCAACCCGCCATTCAAAGAACTGCTTCGCGATATAATCATTTGCCTCAGTGTGTGACCAATCCATGGCCATTTTCGTTTCCTTATATTGACATCCATCAGCTCTTGACTTGTCCTACACCACAATTCCTGGTTTGATACAATTTGTGGCCACCGAATCTTTAGGATGTAGCGCAAACAGCGATTCATAAAAGCCTGCAATTTCCTCGAGTTGTTTGCCGAGAATTTCCAGTTCCCGCAGGCATATCTGGATTTAACATTGGATAGGAAGAGTTCAGAGAAGATTGGACTAGATTTCTACATTGGAGACAGCGCGAGCTTTATTTATTCTACTTTTAACGTCCAGATATGTATCACCATCAGCCGATACAATACTTCCAAAGTAAACAGTTCGACCTCTTCAATTTTCATTGGCATCCCCTGTACAATAATATGGTGAGATCTGCCGTGGTCTGTGGACGTTATTTTTGTCTTTTTGTCGTTAATCCTTAGACCAACCAACTCTCCTTTCACCTGCAGTGATTGACAAAGTTCTTGTATAGCGAAATGTAAAGGGTTTTTCAATAGGGACGCTACAAAAGTAGAGCGACAGGGACAGCAAACGACGCCATATTTTTCTTGCGGTTTTTTGACATTTCTCTTCAGTAAGGTTTGCCATTTCATGATGGAAGGATATACGAGCCAACAACGAGTTGAAATTATTAAAATTTACTACCGAAATTCGGAGTCAGTGGCCTCAACGTTAAGAGCGCTACGTCCAATTTATGGTCGTCATAATTTCTGGCTGGATGGCTTCGTCAATAAACAAAATATGCGGTATTGGTCAGGCAGCAATCCACACGTACTCCATGAGTCATCATTGCATCCCGAAAAAAATACGGTTTGGTGTGGTTTATGGGCCGGCGGCGTCATTGGGCCGTACTTCTTCCGTGATGATCAAGACCGGCACGTTACTGTGAATGGGGATCGCTACCGTTCAATGATAACCGAATATTTTTGGTCCCAATTGGATGATATGGACTTGGAGGACATGTGGTTCCAACAGGACGGCGCCACAAGCCACACAGCGAATGTCACAATCAATTTATTGGAAACCAAGTTTGGAGAACGTGTTATCTCACGAAATGGTCCAGTCGCTTGGCCGCCTCGGTCGTGCGATTTGACGCCGTTAGACTATTTTCTGTGGTGCTACGTCAAGTCTATGGTCTATGCCAACAAGCCAGCGACGATTGATGAACTTTCTACGAATATCGAACGTGAAATTGCAGCAGTGTCGGCCGATTTATGCTTGAAAACTGTCGAAAATTGGGTTCAGCGTCTGGACTTCTGCAAGCGTGCCCGTGGTGGCCATGCAAAAGAAATCGAGTTCCATACATAATGGCATCAAACGGACTTTCACAGGAATAAAGAATTTCATTGATATCCTAAACCGTTTTTGTTTTATTTAAAAAAACTTTTGTAGCGCTCTTATTGAAAAACCCTGTACCTTCAACTTCCTTATAATGGACAAACTAATTGTACCTTTGAAAATCATTATAAAGAAGTTTGACTGTTCTAACATATTCCCCTTTAGAGGACACTTCCAGAGGAACACAGAAACCCTTCACACTAAAGTTGTATCTGACTCGAGAACATTTTTGAATGGAACCCTACTTTCAACCAAGATGCCTGGTTTTTGTTGCGATGGTCTTATTCCCAAAAAGAATACCTTAAGCATGTCTAGGAATATGCGTTTGACCAAGTACCTTACATTGTGGTCGCCGTGGTTCAATGGTAAGAGAGTTGCACTTCTGTTTGAGCTGCGAGGGTTCAACCCCAAGCTGTGTCCACTGAACATTTTTTGCCTCTCGTCGGATAATGACAAACGTCGGAGAGTAAAATGTTTCATGAAAAAGCTTCTCAATTCGCCGTTCGCAGAATAAATTTCATTCGTCCGAAAAAATAAGCACTCACAAATTAAATGGTTGCGTGAAGGTAGGATTTGACTCATTCCGAGCTGTCGTACCTTACTTACTTACTTACTTAATGTGGTGCTACAGACCGGCGTGGTCCTGGGCCTCAACCAACAAGTCTCTCCAGCCAGCTCGATCTTTAGCCAGCTGCCTCCAGTTTCGCACGCCAAGTTGGTTGAGGTCCCCTTCCACTTGCGTGCGCCACCTGAGTCGCGGTCTTCCTCTACTGCGCTGACCCTCGGGTGTGGATTCGAAGATTTTCCGAGCTGGAGCATTGGTGTCCATTCGCTCTACATGACCCAGCCACCTCAGTCGTTGGACCTTCACTCTTCTGGCTAAGTCGATGTCGCTGTACAGCCCGTACAGTTCGTCGTTGTATCTCCTCCTCCACTCCCCGTCTATGCAGACGGGACCAAAAATCACCCGAAGAATTTTCCTCTCGAAGCAGCCAAGAGCAACCTCATCCGCTTTAGACAGAGTCCATGCCTCTGCGCCGTAGAGCAGGACTGGGACGATTAAGGACTTATAGAGGGTCACCTTAGTTGTTCGAGAGAGGGCTTTGCTACTCAATTGCCTTCTTAGCCCAAAGAAACAGCGATTGGCAAGAGTTATTCTTCGTTTAATCTCAGCGCCGATGTCATTGTCTGAATTTATAGCGGAGCCTAGGTAGACAAAGTCCTTAACTACCTCAAAGTTATAGCTGTCTATAGTGACGTTCTGTCCGAGACGTCGGTGTTGGGAGTACTTTCTTGTTGACAGCATATACTTCGTCTTGTCCTCATTGACCGCTAAACCCATCTTCGCCGCCTCCGTCTCGATACTCACAAACGCACCAGTGACATCACGCTGCGTTCTTCCGATTATGTCAATGTCATCGGCGTATCCGAGTAATTGGACGGACTTTTGAAAGATTGTGCCTCTGGTGTTGGCGCGTGAGTTTTGCACAACTCTTTCATGAACGATGTTGAAGAAGTCGCATGACAGCGCGTCGCCTTGTCTAAATCCTTTTCTGACATCAAAGGTCTCGGTGAGGTCTTGACCGACCTTGATGGAGCAGCGTGCATTTTCCATCGTCATCCTGCACAACCGGACGAGTTTGGCAGGGATGCCAAAACTAGACATGGCTCTGTATAGCTCGTCTCTATAGATGCTGTCATACGCGGCCTTATAATCGATAAAGAGGTGGTGAGTATCGATTTGAAGTTCCTGGGTTTTTTCCAAGATCTGCCGCAGTGTGAATATTTGATCGATGGTGGACTTTCCTGGCCTGAAACCACACTGATATGGACCGATCAGGTTGTTGACGAACGGCTTCAGGCGTTCACACAACACGACAGATAAGATCTTGTACGCGATGTTAAGAAGACTGATGCCTCTGTAGTTGGCGCAATTCAGAGGGTCTCCTTTCTTGAGGATCGGGCAAACAATGCTGAGGTTCCATTCATCGGGCATACTCTCCTCCGACCATATTTTACAGATGAGTTGGTGCATGCTCCTTACCAAGTCATCGCCTGCTGCTTTGAAAAGCTCGGCAGTTAGGCCGTCAGCTCCAGCAGCTTTGTTGGACTTAAGCTTCGAAATGGCTTTCTTCACCTCGTCCAGGTCGGGTGGACGGAATTGTTGGTCTTCGTCGTCCAGGTTGAATGGTTCATTCTGCCTGACAGCGGGATTTGATTCGTCGTCGCCGTTAAACAGTCTGCAGAAGTAGTTCTTCCATATCCTCAGCATCGACTGCGATTCTACTACGATGTTCCCTTATTCATCCTTGCAGGCCTCGGTTCGGGCTCTGTAACCTTGACAGGTTCTTTTTATCCTTTGGTAAAACTTCCGAACCTCATTCCTGCTATAACATCCCTCTATCTCCTCGATCGCGCGCTTCTCATGCTCTTTCTTTTTCCTTCTGAAAAGCTTGTGTTCGTCTCTCCTCTTCTGCCCGTAGAGCTCGCGGGCAGCTCTGGTCTTTCTATGCAGCTGTCGTACTAGATATATAAATTCCTTACATTAGGCTTAACCTCTTTCTTTACTGAGGATGCCGCTCAAACAATTCCCTTTCGATAGTAACATCCAGTTTCTTCAATTCGCGACAAGTCCATCACCTTCTCACTTCTTCATATCATAGTCTGTACTTTTGGGACCATTAATGCAAATACATTTGTATGCTCTTTCCCAGTCGTACGAGAGTAAAGATTTCTCAAGAGGCTTAAACGTCGTTGTACGATGTTTAATTTCATACACGGACCATGTGACAGTAAACACAAACAAGATAGTTGAATTGTCGGAGTCTGTTTAAGGCTAGTTTCAGGGATTGGTCGCTTCTGCAATGTGGTCAAACATGTCACACATTATTTAAACAATTGTTTAACAGGTAGTTACTGATAATTTTAGTTTAACGACATAGGTGTCATTACTTCGAACCCCTTAAAAATTGTGTAATTTCTTTATACTTCACCTTGAGTAATCAATACTCTTCCGAGTTTGTTATATCATATGATAATGATGTGTTTAAGTGCAGTACTTATATTTATTGCCTTATCTCACCCGTTTTGTGTTCCTATTTTAAGTGTAGAGATCTTTTTTATGATAAGAAATACAATAATATTTATGTATATAAAATACTTATAATCTTTTTTTTTTCTTCTTTTTTCTAGTGCATCTGGTACAAGTGCAGTTGCCATCGACAACAAAATCGAGCAAGCTATGGTAAGTTAACAATTTCATTCAATAGTTTTGAAAATTCGTTTGAATTTATCTGAGAATTCTTTTCCTCTGTCAGTTACTTTCGCGAGTAAAAATGTTGAACTCAATTTTACGAAAACCAAATAAGTATAATAGCAAATCAGTCTGCGTACTAGACTCTAAAATATGATTCCACTTCAGTTTAAACTGAGCCGAAGTTTGAATCTTTTTTCAGGTCTTTGCTCAAGCGTTTGTCAACAGCTTTATCAGGTGTCCTGCACTTACCTTACTTACCTACTAATAAAACTTTTTGTGTTATAGCAAAATAATAGGCATTGCGCTCTTCATGGCTTAAAGTCTCTTCTCTATTTTTTTTCTGCCCTGCAGTTATTTAGAAAAAAACAAAAACATTTTTTGAGTGTGCAGAGTGTACCGTAGCGAGTGCGTTCAATGAAACGAGTTCACAGCCCAGAGTGTGCCGTTCTTTAAAAATTTGGAGAGAGGTTCCATCACTTCCAAGGCATAATCTGCAGGTAGTCTACTAGAACACTCAAGTTGTAGTTGACCTCACTGTTGACTCTTCTGTCAAACGTCGTTGTTCTCCTGTGTAAATCTAGATTTCTGAGAGGCATCTTTGCAAATTAAGGTAAATAACCAGATGTCTCGTCCAGCTTAGTAGATTCTTGCTAAAGTCAATTTAGATATGCTTGCGCGGTCAAAGTGTCAGCGTATCCTCGTCGTTCGTTCACTATTAGATTGATGTCGAACAAGCACCGCCAGGATTTTATGATTCGTGTTCGCTTAAAAATTTTTAAATCTTAGTTGATTTTCCGCCTCAATCGTCCTAGGTGTCAGAAACACTTTACTTGCAAATAGTTTAAGCAGTTTCTCGCGACCTCGATGTCATTCTTTTTTTTTTCCTGACATTGCCATTTGTCTGGCCCTGTTGGGACCGTTCTACACGATTGTTTTCTCATTCAAACGTTACTACGATTGATGAGTGTTATTCTACGTAGATATCTGCACTGATGTCTTTGGCAGGAAGGATAGAAGAATTCAGTGCCTAGCTCAAAGTTATAGTTGTCCGTCCTTACGTTTCGCCAGGACGTCGGTATTGTGCTTTGATTTTGTAGACATGATGGTCAGTTGAGTTGCGAGCATGGAGCCAATTATCACTCTCGCGCCGTTTACCTTGAGTGACTCGCTGTTATATCTGCGAATTTATTCTGCACTGAACAGGAATATTTTGCATTTTCTGATACTTGTCAAAGATGGATAGTTGTAGATGAAGTTTGTCAGAGTTTCCTTCTTATCTACGCATAAGCAGTTCCCTGGGTGTTACCCAATTGGCCAGTAGACCAATATGACCACTGTCAGTCTGGCTTTGTCCGTATGTGTCCTGTTTATTAATTCGGTTTTCTTTGGCAAGTGGACTAAATCTTCCGGAATAAAAAAATACCTGGAGCGACAGCTCGAGATGAGCCAAGGCCTAGCTTCTCGCTACCATTCATGTTGTGCGTATAACATTTTTCGCACGAAGGGAACCTTCCATTTATTGCCGACTCCGAACAGCGAATTGAGAAGCTCTTTCATCACAAATTATACTCCCGGAGGCTTGTCATTCCCCGACGGATATGGATATGGTTGGGGCTTGACCCCACGCGCTCAGTCAGCAGACCAAGGCACTAACCACTGAGCCAAGGCGACCACGCCAAAGTTTGCTTTTAATATAAGTTTAAGCACCTGTGCTAGTAGGTGTTGTACGGTATCCCCTAATTCGTGTTCCTCAATGTGCCAGTTAACGTCTTGTCTATTAGCTCAGTTGTCCCTAGGAAGCTACGGGTGGTGTAAACTCTACGTGACATGATGACTTTGGTTTACCTGCATGAAATGCAATTGGCCTTAGATAGGAAGGGTTCTGAAACTTTACTCTTGATTGCTTCCATTGGAAAAAGAAACGAATTGTTCAAAATTCATTAGCACCCGAGTCATTTCTTACCTGGCTGGAAGGAGCTTAAGTTTTGAGCCACTTAAGCAAGAGATTAGAGACACATAACTCTAATCTCAGCAGTACACGCGCTAAGGAGAGCTCGGCACTTTAATAGGACCAATGTACCATATTTCGCTTGTTCCTGTCGAAGTTAAGCTGAGCTCAATCTCTGTTTTGGATTCAGCGATTTATTTCTTAGTTTCGTGGCGAATTTTGATTATCATCCTTGGAGAACCTGTCTTCGATTTGCCTGGTTCTCGAACAGGAGAACATCACCATCTGTGGCAGCTCGGACTTATCCATCACTGCCTTACCACTGGGGGATTAGCTCGTTTGGAGGTAATTTTCAACCATTACTCGCAAGTGTGATGGGACATTTATATTCTATGCATTGCTTTATGATTTCTTCGAGTGTTCTTGCATTCGCTTCAAACTCCTTTTGCTTCTGTCTTTGCGTTTGCATAGGGCACATGTAGGATATTTTTTAGTCATTCAAAGTCATATGCAAAGATCCATCGATTCTCAGTCGAAGTGCTGCCTAGTCATACCACCTTCTTGAGTATAAGTGTCTTAATCAAAGCAGTGATCTCCTCCTCACGAGGTATGGTATGGATTCGTGGAACTCTATTCGACAATCTACTGCCACAATTGATATATTCATAATCTCATATCGATTAGAATGTTTACTAAACAAAAGCCAGTCAATTTCTTCTATCAAAATTAAATAGAACAGTCACTAGACAACTGATAACGATTATCTTGCTCAAGCACCCACCTTAGAAACCCCCCACTGCCAGCTGTCAATATTGTTCCTATTTTTTTTTGAAATTCCAATGGACAACAACAAATTCGCCCATTGAGGCAAGAATTTATTTTCCATTAATACACCCGTCAGTCAGCCCACTTCAATTATACTTCCGTCAATTGAAATTAAGATAACATTTCGTTCGCGCTCACAAAATTTCTTCATTACCATGGAGGCGACGACGCAACTGGATTTATTATTATCGTTCACTTCATGGTTTGCGCAAAAGAAAAAAGAAAATTTCAGCATGTAGCGCATGCAATTTCTGCTGCGGCCACATGAAGTAGCAGGAACCCACCACCAAGACGACAATCAAAACAACCGATCAGCGAGCAAAGTGTTTTCCAGAAGCTGTGCCACTCATGGTTTTGTGTCTATTCATCAAAATTAATGGTCGAAACGAAAAGAGGAGGCAAAAAGTGTGGCAAACAATGCAGGCAACGATCTCTAGACACACATAAGCGTATCACCGAGCATAGCACTAAGAAATGCCACAGATACGAATCGCCAGTGTGCGTTAACTCAATAAATGCCGCACAAATTAATTGGCGTGCAATCATCATGAACGCGCGTCGCTGCCTACCGATGGTCTAAAAATAGCGGGCGCCCACTGCCAGTACGGATCCCTATTTATGTCAAATTGGCAATTGGCTCCGGGTCATAATTGTTCAGGATGCGCGCACACATCGCTCTCTAGAACATTCGAATTGGAAAAAAGAGAAATCTGATAGATATTCACTCTGGCGGATACGTAACATTTTTTTTTTGTCTCGTTTTTTGCCAACCACAAGTTGATTGACAAAATTGGAACAATATCGACAGATGCCTCTGGTCTGTGATGAGATCTTTATTTTTAAAATGAAACTGACACACGCATATCACATCCCTGTGTCGATGCTCATATATCAATAGAGAAACGTCATCGTGATTGAATGCATGTGGCAGAGTCAGCCTACATACTTCTCTGTGGAGTGCGAGCTTGTGTGAACCACTTAGTTCCCCTTGAAAGATTGGGCGAACGTCCGGTTTATGGGTTGATAACGAGATTGAATTGCACTCAGCTAACAATAAACAAAGATTGACGGGCGATGATCATTGAATTGTGGATGCCTCCATCCACACACTGTCCATCGATAGACATGTGGTTTGCAGCTGGCTGTAACTATTTTTTATTTTTTTCGAGGTCAGTGGAACGAATTTAATGCAATGGATTCAGTAATGTATCATGTCGTTTCTATATGAAGACTGCGAACGCGAGTTCTAGTTCCTGTTGTCTACTGAAAACAGTCGTCTCGTATCAATCGGGGCACCCTTTCCCAAGATTTGACCCATTAGTTCACATCGTGGAGTGATTATCTTCTGTTTACCACTCGAACCTTGATGAAATCAGCTTCTAAATAAAATTCAATTTTTTTATTTTTATTTTCGATGTGAAAAGTCTACAAATCGCTTGGTTTTGTCTGATAAGGAATCGAGACACTGGACTAATTGCTTACTTATCTTTCTGCAAACAACTCATGGGAATGGGTTCGAAAATGAGTTCTGATTGAAGGACGACATAATGGAAGACTTGAGCTGTTTTCAAAAGCTTTGAAGTTCATTTCTATAAAAAGAAAAGTTTTCACCGTTATTTTAGGGTTTAATCTTAGCGCCCAAATTATTTTTAATTGCATCAACAACAGCAATTGAAAAGGCCTAGTCAATATGGGCGATTATAAGCTTATCGTGCATTTTGATAAGGAAAAAAACGTTGTTTACTTCGTAAACACATGACGCTGCGATAAAATTTGGACTGAATAACAAATTTGGAAACTAATGAGGTAAACAAAGTGTTTTTTTTTTTTTACGGAAGTACAGTCGACGTTGTTTATAGCGACTTGGGAGGTTGTCATGACTAGACAAAGCTTGATTACATGCTGAACTAGAAGCCTTGCTCAAGGGTCTATGTTTCATCGGCTGAGATACTCAAAACTCACATGAGGTCCTCTTAGTACCACATCAATGTTAGTGCATCATTCGAACCGAGAACCCACGAATTTCCTATCGCAATCGCGCATGACACTATAGGAACTAACAATGCTTAACTTTTTGAATAGAGCTTTTGGATTGTTACTGGGGCTTGCTTATAGATTGTATTGAAACAACCTTACTCGAAAAATGGGCCTTTTGAACCTTTTGTTTGTCAATTCTTCAATTTTGAAACCCAATTTGTCTAAAGCCTTGAAATAAGCCAAATTTTGCTTAATTTTAACTGTCGCGAAGTGGGTTCCTTGTCGTAGTTATTATATTTGACTTCGACTGTATAAGTATCTACTCAATCAATTGCTTTGTGAAAACAAGTTTATTTTAACTTTTTTAATTGAGAAAAGATTAGAATTCGTACTCGAGAAGCGGGATATACGTTTGTCTGTCTTTACCTTCCATTAGAATGTTAAGTATGAGATAAGTGCTCATATCTGCGGGTTTTTTTTTTTTTTTTTTTGAACCTTTTCCGGAAACGATATAAGAACTGTCACGAAACACAAACTTTTAGAAGGCACTAAAGTTTAAAATAGATTTGGGGTTCAATCAACACAAAACAGGTTGGGATCTATTTCTTCCTGCATCTTCTGTGCAGTAGGGCTGTATGAGGGCTCCGTAAGCATTGGTTGGTTTATTGGATGCCCTAGACCCTAAAGATTAACTTAGACCTCAAGCGGGTCCATTGTACCCTTAAAGTTTTCTCATGGAAGTTTGACCAAAGGGTGGACTGACTAATTAGGCAACCACCCAGAAAGCGATAGAAATCCCAAGGGTTTCCTAAAGTCAGCGGTATGTAAGTCTTTTAGCCCATAGAAAAAGCTACTACCAACAGTACTTAGTCTACTGGCGGCTCGTACGAGACATTCGCACAACAGATGTTGAACAAATTTTATTCGCATAGTTTCGCTTGAATTCCCATCGCATCGTGCTTTGTAAAGACACTTACGATTCGTACTCCCTTCGACGATTCGTATCTCCCTTCGACTAACTTGTACGAGACTTATGCAGTTTTTCTTATAGTAGACACCCAGCAGAATCTGGCTATTGAACATGTGTCCATATGGCACGATCGTCTATAAGCCCTGATCATGGTCTGCTCATCTATTTCTCTGTGAAGAGTACTGATCGATATCCATGCACCTGCGAGGATATATACAGGATGTATGTCGTTTTGCACCCTTCCTAGCAATTTCATCCGCTATCTCATTACCTGATATATGTATCTTTACGGCTTGTTACCCAGCATAAGGCTGCCTTTTTGGTCGTTGATATATTTCCTTACTTAAGGTGGCGCTACAGTCCGAAGTGGACCTGGTCCTCAACCAACAAGCGTCAGCTCGATCTTTAGTCAGCGTCACCTTCCACTTGCGTGCGCCACCTAACGGTCTTCCTCTACTGTGCCGTCCCTTGCGGGTGAATTCGAAGATTTTATCGTTAAAAATTTGTCCTAAGTCTGAGATTGGGATAAAATAGTCGATGTCTGTACTCTCCACCGAGTTAGAATGGCGACTTTGGCCATAGGTGTAAGTTGGCGTTAGACCTTCATGCTTCCCATAGACTGAGTGCTGTTTTGCTCTAGCTATTGCCGCAGTGCAAATTTACTCAGCATTGTTTTAAGTGCTGCTTTTGATCTTATCGATCTTGTTATCCCTATGTACCCTGCTCTTTAAATCTTGGTTACACTTGTAAGACGGCGTTTCTTCTCAAGTGCCTTTTACCAGATAATCGAACCGTAAGTTCGGACGAGTCGTACTACAGCCAGTATACCACTTTCAGCTTAAAGCCCCACGTACTTCCGAATATCTTTTTGCATGCATGGAGAGCGATATATGCCTTCTTTATACGGTGCTCGATGTTGGCTTTCCCGCCCAATTTTGCGTCTAGGATTACGCCGAGGTATTTTTCCGCAGGTCGGTTCCGTCCATGCATGGGTTCTGGATGGGTTTACTCCTAGACCCCACTTTTCAGCGCAGCCGAACACCTGCGTGGTTGAGCCTTTGCATAGTTCCCTTTGCGTAGAAGGATATTTTCCAAAGGAATTAATGCCTGAAACACAATGCTGCGTTGGTGCTACCGTGCTTCCGTTACGTTGGAAGTGTTGCACAGATTCGTTGAATTGACATCAGCTGTTTGCACCAAATTCCACACAAATTTTCTGCGGTGCCAAGTTTCAGAAGTCACACAAAAGTCAAACCCTGTTGAACTTTTCCTTGGAGAGTGTCTTACCTTCTTAAACGTAGAACGGTAGCACGACGCAGGTTTGTGGCTGGTTTCATTGTATTCCTTTGGTTGACCGTCATTCGACGGTAGCAACAACACAGTATTGTGTTTCAGGCATAAGAATTGAAGCATTTGTTACTCTCCACTCATGAGTTTTGCTGCTACTGCTGTTGAAGTAGCTGCGTTGCGAGGTTTTAACTGCTTTCGATCGTCGATTCTCTAAGCCACACACTGTCTTCCCTGCGATCGACCAATTTGCCAGATATGAAACGATTTTTTTATAGGACAGCTTTGGATGGTTATTGGCATTGAGTTGCTCATTATTTGCACCCCTTGCGAAAGTTGGTACCTGAGTTAAGATCCTTTAGTCTGTTATGTGTTAGCGTCAGGTCGTCGACCTAAAGTAGTAAGCAGTGGGCACTGTAGTCTTTATAAGCCGACTTTTGCTTTACAACAGGCAGTATCCAGTAATACGCTTCATATCCAGATCCTATCTACTGAAATGTTAGAAAATGCGAGTAAAGCATAACTCCCATCATGAAGACCTCACGAAGTCAAAAAGAAACCAACAGATGGCCCACCCTGTATATTCGCCGTGCGTTTTTGCTGTAATTTAACCACATTCTCACTCACTTCTTTCGTCATATCTCCACAATATTTACGTACAATGGATCAAATCTTCCCAAGCAAAAACCATAAAGCGCGACTGTAATAGTCTTTACCGGCACTAACAAGCCAACAAAAAGGTGAATAACAAGAAAAACAAGGTCGTTGTGCCAACCAACATACTAACACATTGGCCAAACCCATCACTTAAAATGTAAACAAAAGAAAAACTACATACAATGCAACATAGTTAATAATTTTCGCTACGTTTTCTTGCGATTTTCCAACAGCGCTCGCCAAGCAACTGTGTGACAAGTGAATGGCAGCAGTGTATTCACGATTCACTCGATGACCTACTTCAGCGCAATTTTACTTCTCTGCAACTGAACATGAAAAACAAACGAAAATGGACAAACTATACGACCGTTTGATTGCACGTAGATACATTTGCTTATGTATTGAGTCTTACCAAGTTTTTTACACACAAAAGACCTTCTTTCGATACATTTACGAGTATTTCTTCTTCTTACTTTCATCCGGGTTTTCCTATGAAAGGAAATAGCTGAGAAAATACCGGATTATTTCAATGCAATACAACGTCACATACTCGTATGATAAACCGATAAATTTCAGGTCAAAATGAGCGCGCGCGCAATTTGTGTTCACGACATGACAACGACATCATTATAGCGACGCTTATAAAAGACCAACGTAATAAGATGTAACGCGCTCGCCGGGAGACCAACGCGGAACTATCAATTAATTGACTTTGTTCTATTTTTATTGCAGCCTTAGGCTTGACTGCACAGAGTGACACTTCTATCCTACACAGCTATGCTTAGCAGAATTAGAACATTGCAAAATCTTATTTCAAGGATTCCACGGGTAGATAGCACCTCCCACAAGTGTTGGAAACGTGTATGCGCACCACAAGTGTGACTTGGAAACAAGTAGCGTATAAAAATTATAAATAAATTAGCCGTGGCTTTTTGTTTTGTGGTCGCATTGTGTGGGAGGAAAGCGACAAGGTTACGCAAAATGGCCGAGAGAAAGTTGTTTGTTGTTGTTGTCGTCGTATCACTGCGGGCGTGTCAGTTTATTTTGATGTATTACACAAACCATAATCTCCACTCAATGCGAATGGTTACCTTGATGAAGTAGAAATCAATGTTAAGACTCATGTAATGACATACATAGCTCGCAGATACTTTTACCTAATGGACTTTTATAGGAGAAGCAGAAAAAATAAACGAGAAGGCCTTCGTGAGAGTTTTGCTGGAACAGAAAGTGCAGAGTGACCTTTTTGATTTCAATGAAATGATAAACGGTTGCTCAGAGTCTGTTAGGAACTTGCCAAATCTGGAACCATCCTAGTAATTCCCTCTCGTGGGTATACCAAACAATGCAGTGAAAATCATCCACTTCAGGTTGAAAAGTGGTTTTACGTGTCATTTTGCCAGATTTATCTGACCTGAAATAGATGACCAAAAGTCAACTGAGCTTGTTAGACTCGACAAAACCCAAATGTGTACTATCACGGGCGTCGTTGCAGGCCACTGCCTAATAGGACAGCACGCTAGCAGACTAGAGACTCTCTTCAATGATTTTTGCAGAAGCTGTGATGAGGAAGAAGAAGAAGCACTATCTCAGAGCAGAAGAAGACTTCACTATCTTTTCAATGATAACAATGACCTAAGCCAAACCCCCATTCGTAAACTTCTATACTTCGTCCACAACTCTTCATGGTTCTACGGATAAAATTCTCCTTCAAAAGGAATTCTATAAGTCTCACAATGGGCCTTGAGGCTAAGTTAGAGGGCTCACGGGACACCTATCTCACCTAACTTAACCTAATCTGTTGTGGCATCTTTCAAGCTGGGTAGACCAGGCTAGATTTTTCGTTTGATGAAGATGGAGAAGAAATTTCAGGCAGATTGATGCAGCCTTTTCAGATCTATTCATGTTTCCACATACATAGTTCGATTTAAGTTCGAATTGTATGGAATTTTCTAAACACCACCAATCTGCTTTCACAAAATTAAGTTTCCCTGATTAAGTTTCGCCCTTGCTTAAGCTGAAGGCAGCACATAATACCTTCAGCGCTCGCTAATCATAAACTAACCTCTAACAGATTGTTGAAATGTGTAGCTGAAGCTTACAACCTGTCATTATATTCCCTGAATCGCTGCTGTGACTTCAACTCATCAACTAGATGAAATGAAAGGACTTGAAATAGAGCAAAAACAGTCATGCTACAGGACTTTGTCATCCTACAGAAATCACTCATTTCTTCAATTACTAGCAAACTCAACAAACTTGCACATCACATTGTTCATTTAGTTAGGCATCAACTGAAGAAAGTAGCAAAAGTCGCTCAAACCCTTACTGGCTATATCTCGAGGATCTGCTACTGAGTACTCCCTGAGTATATGCCTCGTCTTAGTTCGTAGACAAGCAAAACGTTTTGTTCAGCTCCATGATACACCAACGGGTTTCTAGGAGTACATGGCCAAGACTGTTTTCAATTTGGAAAACAGATCTCCCAAGCCACAGAATATTGAGGTTTATCACAGACTTCGAATGCTTGTCTAGATCAATTCACTAGTAAGCTCTTTCAAAAGTGCAGAACCAATCCTTTTTGTCTCGTACTTGCTTATGATTGCACTATAGTTAGTTTGGGGTGATTCAAGCCCTCAACCAGCACGGTCCTTTGCCAGCTGCCTCAAGTTGCATACGCGTAGTTCGTTCAACTCACCCTCCACTTGCTTACGCCATCGGAGATCGAAGGAATGAAAGCATCTTTAACCAGCTGCTTTCGGTTACGTACACCTAATGCTTGAAGTCACTCACAAGATGAGGGCGTCCTTTTCTGCGTATTCTTTCAGGGATGCAATCTTTGGCCTTAGGAATTAAACACCGCCCTATACGACCTAGCCATCTCCCAGTATCTCGGTCTCGATGGTCTTTTCCGACTTTTACGGACGGAGGGTTCTCCATCGTCATTCAACAAAGGCGAATGAGTTTGGCAGAACTGCTAAAATAGGATCAAGCTTAGGATCCTTCGCTTCTACTAGGGCGTTATTCAGCCTCCAAGATGACATTGTACTGTACTGAACAGTGTACGAAATCATCCAAAGTGTTCCCATGCAAATACAAGGTGCTCCAGGCAATGGGTATCAATCTGGAACTCTTCATTCCATAGATTCAAGCAGTCTTCAATTTTTCAGCCCTAGAACCGCATTGATAATTCCCCACCACTTCGTCGAAAAATGTTTTCAGGCCCTTCCGCATTACACCAGAAAGTATTTTGATGTTCAAGAGAATTGTGCTCTGTAACTGACGGTCGGTTAGGCGTCCCTTCTTTTGGTAGACAGCACTTAGGTGCTAAGATTCCAATTACCAGGCATGACTTCGTCAGATAATATCTTACAAATAAGATGTCCTACCAACTGATCTCCTGCAACTTAAAACGGTTCAGCTCCTAAGCTATCTGTGCCTGTAGCCTTGCTTCATTTAAGCCTATGAAACCTTTAATCTCTTTCGGTTCCAAGGTTGTATTGGTTGACTATCCTCCAGGTTAAGACAATCAAATTTCTGACAGCAAAATTTTGGCTTCCGTGGCCGTTGAACACGGTTGGTTCAGCGCTAACTCTTTCTCCACTATGGTGTTCCTGCCTACTCCCACCAGCATTCACAGCGATCTAATGTCTTTTTGTAAAATCTGGCAGGTTTTTGCCTTGTCATATACTAGCCAAAATCTTCTTGATACTTCACAGGTGGTTAGAGATTTGCACTTGTTTGCTTCTACTACGGTTTTTTGTGCAATTCTCGGTCTTAGGTTGCAGAGTGGCGGTCTGGCCGTACAGTCCACTTGGCCTCGGATTAGGGTTGAACCCGTTCTTGCCAGTTCGTCAGCCTTTTCATTACCTGATACTCCGCTATGACCAGGGATCCAGCAGAGCTTAACATTGCACTGCGTGCCATGAACCTTAAGCTCTTCGCGACAACACTTCACAAGCTTCGATGTTTATCTGCGTAGCAGCTATTACTTTTATGACAACCTGGCTGTCAATGTAAATCGTAGTATCCTCCCGTGATATTGTCAGCATTGTAACTAGTTCGGCGGCTTTTGTCACTGCTAGGACCTGCGCTTAGAAAACGCTGCTGTGATCCTGTAGTCTTATAGAGCTGCTAAGTCCTAACTGTTCTGAGAAAAGACCTGCTTCTGTGCCTATATCCATTTTTGAACCATCTGTGTATATGGATTTGGACTCATTCAACACTTCGTTATTTTGCCACTGTTCCCGCTTGGGAAGCCCCATGAGAAAGGTTTCTCAAAGTCCAAGTCCGGGACAGTATAATCCGATTTTGTCTGCAGTGTTTAGATTGGCTGAATAAAGAGGGGGATTCTTCCTAGATCCCGAGGTTTCACAATGGAGTTACGACTGATCTAAGTGGGTCGACGGGTATGCGGCTCTGACAGCCTCTCTATCCTAATCTAACCTAAAGGACTAGCTCCTTATGAAATTCCTAAAGCTTACAAGGCCTTTAAGTAGTCGCACTGCTATAGTTGTGGTGTCAGTTGAATGTAATTGAAGATGGGCGTGGAACATGAACTTTTCTCGGGAAAAGCGAGCCTTTAACGCTTATAAAGCAGATGTCGCAGGCTTTCATACTACATCCAGAAAATTGTTCAACATTTTTTGGTGTTTTTCTTCCCCTTGACCTTTGCAAATTCTTCGTTGTCATGCCAAAGAAAGATATGTGTTAAGCTTGACAAGAGAAACAAATATCAGTCAAAACTCCTTGTTAACATAAAGCCAATCGAAAGAAGGAAACAAATATTAAGACTCAAAGAAAGAGTAAACAATCGGATTATTACTGTTCTACGTCCAATCAGATTGATATCTTCGTTGTAAGATTAAATGTTGACATGTGCTCCAGAAAGGCAATAAGCTTTCAACCTAAACATGCTATTCAGTGTACATAAGTGGCTTAGAAGACTGGTTTTCCAATAATTTCAAAACATTCCCTCTGATTTTTGACATTTATCCCGATTAAGAGCCACGATAAATACTCGCATGTTTCTATTTTTGACTTTTCGCTGTGATAGAAAGTCAATTTTGATTTAAAGACTCGAGAAAGTTGAATTTCTTTTTTTTTTTTGTTAAAAGCTTAGGGGAATATAAGTAGGTAGTGCTTGCTGATAAGAAAATGATGTTGTAAAAGTATATTACTTTGTTTTTCGTAGACAAACAAGTACAAGTATATAATCACTTCAGCCTACGATTGAACGATAATGAGGTCTTATCTCTATGTACTAGATACTTCTGTCATAAATTTGATTCGAAACAACAGGGTAGGCAACAAAACACACACACACACTTCATCATCTGTCTGAATCCAAGGCCACATCGTCCAACGCCAATGATCTGAATGATTAGTTAGAAAACTTAATTGGAATGGATTTCGAGTGATTTATGATAACTTCGTGGGTTGTTATGAACTTTAATTGCTTCACTGTGCCGCTGTAACATGTGAGACCACCATTAGTCAGGTGCTCATTGCGGTTTCCATAGATTGACAATCATAAATGACGTATACAGGCAACATCTAATAACTACTGTCTAAAAACCGGTTAAAAGAAAGAAAAAATTTCGATTGAGTTACGAGTATGTTTCTGTAGCTAGTTAATAGCTTTGCGCAATAGCTGACGTAGAACGCATGCAATTAACTTGATAAATGAGTAAAAAATGTAATTGCGTCAGTGTTTTAATCTGTGCTACAAGCGACTACGACCCACACTTAGAAGATCTAGTACTTTCTATATCTGATGTTTATAGCCGGCATTCGGAAAAAAAGTAACAAGGGACCTACAATGTACGCTAAAAAAATGTATTACGCAAGAAGGAATCCACTTGAATTAAGTGATGTTGCGATTGCAACGTTTAAACGATAAGTACGTTGATCTTGGTTTTACCTCTCTCTGGTAGTCTAAGAAAGAACGTTAAATGACGTTGGATGTAGTCTAAGAAGTTTGTTCGACATAATTGCACAACGGTGTTGTAATACATTTGTCAAAGTACTCAAGCATCACTTGACAGTCGTAGCGTATCTTTCTACATATAACGCTCTACTACGTTTTCGATGAGATTGTTTAGGGAAAAATCCACAAATTTGCAGCCTAATATCTGATACCTTATCTCATTATGACAAAGTGAAATTGAAAATGATTCAAATTAGTTGACAAAACCATACAGCATTCAAAAAAAGGGGCATTACAGTCCCAATCGAGCTTTAATCAACAGACTTCCCTAGCTTACTTGATTTCAGGCCAATCACCCCCCAGTTTTGTACCTAAAGATCTCCTTTCAATGGTGCACGCATTCTCAAGCGTAATCATGTTGTCCTCGGTTGTCTGTCCGGGATGGAATCGAAGACTTTTAAGGGAGATGGAGGAACGATACTCTCGCGTTCCACATGTCGTAGCTTACTAAGTTTTTCGTGCAGACAATTTGTTTCCTCCGCACTTCATCTATATAAACCAGGACCAGAATATCCGCGATGTTAAGAATGTTATTTATGGCTTTCCACGTTGTGCTAGATAGGGTCTTGGTCCTCAATTGGCTTTAACGACAATTGACAGAGGCAATTTTTACCTTGATCTCTTCATTTATGTCACTTACTCCACTTATGTCACTGAGGAGGCAAGATAGACTAAGTCTGTCTTTATTAACAACGCATTTTGAAATTGCATGTCGTTGTAAACACCAAGTGTCTGACCTTTTCTTTAGTCTTCTAAGGATTCTGTTGACAGCTCGCTTTATTTTATGTCAATGTCATCGAAAGCCTGGAAGCCTGGCCCACTGGTGGCTTCATTCTCGAGAATGAACTTGAAAAAATCATAAGTAATCGGTCGAATTCAACTTCCTCCTCTTCCCTGTAACTTCTACAGTTGTTATTGTGCAAATCCCCTAGATTCTCCGCTTCTTACGAATTTGCCTGGTATACCAAAACGAATTAAGTTCTCGCATTCGTAAGCAAAGAATGACGGCCCTCGGTGAACATTGCTTCAAAGATTTGGAAAAAAAGCCGGCTAAACCTTTTGAAACTCAATTTGGATTCCATATAATTCAGGGACTGTTTGAACTATAAACCAAACCTATGTACTTCTTTCATAGGTATCCCAACACAACGAAGGGGAACACAATGACTTCACGGTGATCAAAGTAAGGAAGTTCAATTCGCGGCACCCTACCTACACGCCTAGCAAATCTTAAAGTCTTTACCTTACCACGTTTATGCCTAAACTCTTTCAAACGATGGATATTCTTTGGACGACCCACTGTTTTTCCATCTTCTATTAGTGGGTAGCATTCCTCTGGCTGGCTGTATAGTCTCCGCCGTTTCGAACAGTGCGACCGTAGACATAAAATACTTCGCTCTATAGAGTTCTACATATGGTTGCCGTGGTTCAGGAGTTAGAACCTTGGAATGCTGTGTGAGCTACGTAGGTTCGAGCCCCAGATAGGCGGAGGTGGCGGTTCGACTCAACCCAATTAGCTCTAGGATGTGTCTTTTTGTTATGTAGCACGACTCGAGTGACCTGGTTGATGATGTGTGTTGTTGAACATGGGTGAGACAGCGCGAGGTGCCTAAATCCAGCCCGTGAAGTTTAGAAAACGGACTAGATCTCGTATCCCTTTACCTAAGATGTCGTTGAGGTTGTCGAAGAATGGTTGGTTTAGTGCAAGCAGTCTGGCTCTTGCTAGAGCTTGACATTTGCAGAGGAAATGGGAGAGAGTTTCCTTCTTATTTTCGTTTTCGCAGTTGCGCCGATAGGGGTTTTAAGGAATACCCAGTTTTGCCGCATGGTCTCCAATTAGCCTATTGTTCTAATCTTTTCGTAGGTCGGCCATATCTGTCTTGATATGGCTCAGTTGGTAAATCCTCTCCATTGTGTGGATCCCTGCTGCGAGTGAGCCGTGTAGCGCTGACCACTGCCTAGCAAGGTCGTCTGCACGCTCGTTTCCTTTTATGTCACTGTGCTCTGGAACCCAGAGCCCTAACAATGTCCACCAAATATTTTCCATTATAGAGGCATCGCCTCTTGTCGTGGATCGACGAACCTCCGAGACTATAGTAAGTCATGAAAAAGCTTCTCAATTTGCCTTTCGGAGTCGCCGATAAAATGTAGGTCCCTTACATTCGTGCGAAAAATGTAACACGCACAATGTTTGGACCATCCCGAGCTGTCGCGTCAGCTATTTATTAATTTTTTCTATAGAGTTCTTCTCAGCCCAACCTAAGCTTTATCGAAGTACCTAAGCCATGTTTTATCCTTATCGAACCGGGCTTCTAATTCTGTAGAACAAACTTCGGGGAATCCGCACTTGCTAGGTTCTAAAAACCATCTCGATTCGTGGGACTGCAATTCAAAGAATTTCTGGCCTGAAATATTTTTGTCAATCTTGTAATTTGTCAAACCCCCGTAGTTAATGGATCTGGCTATTTTGCTTTATGGTCAATCTGAAGTGAATAAAGGATTTCGCCTGGAATTCTTCAAGTCTTTTCCAAGCTCTATTGAATCTACAAAATTGGAAAGCCAGTGATCCTCAACACTCGTTTCGGGGCATGACATAACCTCCTCTTTAATACTTTTTGACAGTTTGACACATTTGTTGGAGTCTGTTGTGACGTCAGTTAGTGCGATTAACGTCCAATGCATGAAGCTGTCATTGTGTGGACCTTAAAACATTTTTAAGTTCGTAGTGAAAAGCGGAGATGACAGATGAGTAATCTGCAATAAGTCACATACAATTCGATTAAGTTGAGACCACACGTCTTCAAGGGCTACATATGAGTCAATTAAGCTGACTGTTCAGATTTTGCAATACGAGTCGTTTCATATTTCCTGCTTCACAGAGAGCAAAAGAAATTTACTCACAATGTAGTGCTGGTAAAATCATCTTTGCCTAGGACACGAAAATAAGCATCATCAACTCTTATCAATCATATTTCCTCCATGGCACGCCACTCTATAGCCGTGGGAAAGTCTTTATCGGCTTGGAACCAAGTTACAATGTGTAATCATAAATGTCATGCCAAATTTATGAATCACGAATGCTATAACTTGATACATCGCGTGAAAACCTGAAGTCACAGTCAAAAGAATGCTTTCGAGACGTCACCTCGTTTGTGGCAGCACATTTTTATTTAACTCAATGATGTCATTCCAAATCGCAGCTTGTATCGTCGTTGACACCCACTGCCATTTGTACGTTTCGATTGTCAAATTGTCAGATTCGAAAATGAAGACATTTGTCAAAAATTCTTATCCACTTACTGTGTAGAGTACGATTGGTGTTGCTTGTCTGAGGGAATCACACAAAATTGAATTTTCAAACGTCAAACAATGAACCTCTAACCGGATGCATAGATAGGTTAACTGGTTAAAGTATAATTACACTGCTGGCAATTGAATGGCTAATACCGTCGAGTTTTCCATTCAATGTGTACACAACGCAATGATTAGAAGTCAAGTCATGAAGGGGGTTGGTTGGCCGATGGAAGACTACTATTACTGGACAGACGTACTGACTACACACATTTTATGAAAACCTAAGTTATTCGAACGGCACGTTTCTATGGAAAAGTTATTTGATTGACATGTTGTGCGTTAGAGTTTGTTTTTTTGCAATACGGTCTTTTGTAGGTTTGTAGATAAATGCTATAATTGTTATTATGCTCATTGGGTATTGAGTTATGTGGAAACAATTATAATGACATTGCGTATGATAAGAAATTTCCTGTGGCTGTCATGATGACATTATAGTGTATGGCCATTGGAATTCATTTAAAGGTCTCGATGAAAAGTGGACGTGACAGATGAGTAATGTTGTTCTACATTGGAACTGGAAATGTGAAGGTTAACAGCACCGATGAAGGGAAATTTATTGAATAAATTAAATATTTTTCCCAAGGCTTATTCTGTTGCCACAGTTACTTCGATAGTCCTGCCTTACGTCGTTGAAAAGAAAAGGCATTGATCTGAGAACGCATGGTGACGCTGTTGTATTAATCGTCAGTAGAAGGTTAGTGTGAGGCAGAAAGCTCGATGACAATGTCATACCGAAGCTTATTCAAATAGAAACTAAATACATCTTACTTACTTACTTACTTAATGTGGCGCTGCAGGTGGACCTGGGCCTCAACCAACATTTGTCTTCAGCCAGCTCGATCTTTAGCTAGTTGCCACCAGTTTCGCACGCCAAGTTGGTTGAGGTTCCCTTCCACTTGCGCCATCCCTCGGGCGTAGATTCAAAGATTTTCCGGGCCGGAGCATTGGTGTCCATCCGCTGTGCATTACCCAGCCATCTCAGTCGTTGGCCCTTCACTCTTTTGACTAAGTCGATGTCGTTGTACAGCCCCGTACAGTTCGACATTCTATCTCCTCCTCCATCCATTAAAGATATCCAGGCGGGGAGAACTTTGTCAAACAAAATGAATTGCTGGTTGTCTTTGTTGTCTTTGTCTATCTGTAAAGACCTCTGTACTTTACCAGAGTTGAAGTTTCTTCCTGGATCAGCTCCAAGCCCTGAGTATTGAGTAGTAGATTCCATCTAGCGAAATTATGGCTCTGATGAGATATCGTTACAAGCTCTATCACGCCTAACTAACTTTCTATGACGCTAAAATCTGGGGTGAACTTGGCCTTCAATCAACAGACATCTCGCCGGCTAGCTCGAGTCTTTTCAAGATGCTTTTGGTTGGTTGGTTGTTGTGGTTGAGACCCCTTTCCAAATGTGTGTGTCTGTCTTCCTTTAGTGCATTATTCACACGGAATGAAATCCAAGTCTTTTTGCCACGGGCTGTCACTGTACCTATACCCTTCTGTTACTGTACCACTATACCCTTCTGCCACTGAAAAATCCTATCAGCTTCCAGAGTCTGTGGCTTGTTCTCATAGACCCAAAAACCCCAAAGAAAAACTTCTATGGCGGCAAATCGCCAAAACGAGACATTAGGCGACCCGAAAACGCATCCTTCAAAATGTCCGTTGTCGTGCGAGTTGTGTGTGCGGTTGGAATCAAATGTCCTCCAGTCTCAATTCAGTAATTTGCGTCTGCAGAGGCGAACATGTAATGCCCAATTGCGTGGCTCGTCGTCTGGTCGACATTGACGGATCATCCGCGATATCTTCAGCCACAGCGGCGATATTCTCGTCGGAACGAGCATTACGTGGCCTTCCGCCGCCTTTTCGGTCACGTGTTGTTCCAGTCTCTTCGAAGCGAGCGGTTGAACGCTTTAGGACGGCCGGGAAATCTGTGCCGAAATTCACATTGCGCCAAAATCAATGAAAAATTATTCTGTACAAAAATAGTCATGAGTATTCCGCGATCTTGGGGAGTATAGCGATCAATGGTTTGTCGACGTGTATTCTGATAGGGTAATACATTCTGGGCCACCTTGTATTAAGTGCCCAGTTGATGGACTCTCCACATGTAATGGTTTTTTGCTATTGGCTCTGTAAACTCTTCGCTTCCTTTCGTTATTCATCTGTTGCAGTAGGACTAATTTTCCTTACATTATCACTCCTATGATATTGAAACCATTATCTAGGTCAGTGTCGTTCCTTTGTGACCTATGAATTACATTAAAACTTAACGAAGGGAGGACTGAACAACCTCACTTCTCTGTACTGCAAATGTATTGCCCTACAGGTTCTCCTAATTTAAGCACTAAAATTGCGCAAGAAATGCTAATTTTTTTCGGACGAGTCCAATGTCTAGTCGTCCAAAATCAGAATCAACAAACTCCTGCAATCATCTCGGGGCGTTATAGGTTCGCCTCTCTCTATAAAAGTAAAAAAAAAAGCAGGATATCCCCAACGAATTGTTTACAACCTCAAACAAAACACATTATCGACCTCAAACAAACAATGCCTTTCCCCCATATCATGAGAGCGGCGTATCTCCAACTTTTAATGTCCACAGTATTTCTCAAGTCAAAACCAAAATAGTTACACACCCGTATAGCACGTGTTAACCCACTTTCCCCCATTTTCAAAACTAACAATAATATTTTCAGACCATAAATCTCCCCAAACTACTAGCTACCGTTGTGTTTACATATCACATTCAAATCGATTTCATGTTGCACATGGCATACTACTCCATGTGTGTGCACAGTAATCTGAAACTCCAAACAGGCATTCTCATAGTTTAAACATAAACCCAGGGATGATGGTTAAATACATACGCACCTATGTACACTATGTGCATCCACATGGTTTCAATGTTGTTGTGTTTACTCGACACAAAGCCATCACATTTGATAAAGGCTAATACAACCAGTTTAACTTGTACAAGATATGCTAAGTCAAGTGCATAATTAGTTAGCGCCAGGTTTACTTCTTTTTTTTTTTCGAGAAAAATTAACACGTGTTTGAATGGACTTTTTGTGCTGTTTAGTGAATAATTTGGTAACAAGTTTTAGCCAAACATAGGTAAACCCGTACATCAAACAAAAGGAAGCGAGTTTTTTGCGATAAAAAAAAGAAAAGAAACAGCCAATGCTGACAATTGTACAGATGAAAACAAAAATCGTGGCTTAATTACCAAATCAAATACTTGAGACTTGATTTTGAATAGGTGTCGCAGTCAAACCAATGAATAGAATGAACGAACAAAGTCGACAAAGCCGAACCAGTTTGAGATAATTTTGGAGAGCTTTTTTTTTTTGGTTTAAAAACTTGACAAAGGTGCGTTCATTGGTTGAAGTGTTAAACGAGACAAAGGTTTATGATCAAAAGAGTTTGGCAGGACAAAAGTAGCTTAGCCTAGGACGTGTGTATTTGTCGTTTCAAATTTGCTGTGTTAAAAAAAACCACAGAAGAAAAACACCAATGCATGCATTTAATTAGCATAGTTTTTTACCACCTTTATTTAGTTTCTCTCGATTTTCTAGCTCAACCACTATTCTGTGTCACGTCTTCTGGCATGGTTTGTTGGTCTCTCATTGTGTTATCTTGGAGGGTTCGAGACCAACGAGTGGGCGGCAAGCGCCTCTTCTCGCCAGGCAGTCAACCCAAGCCTTTATGTCCTAGGACCCAGGCTACGGTAACCTTTTTTTTTTTTTACCGATGCAAGGCTTTCGAGGAATTGAGATAGTCTCAGACAAGCTTGGTCCCTACCGTATAGGATTTAAGGACTAATAGTGCTGCTTGGCTGGGTGGGTTCCTCGGGTTCTTCTCCACAGTATTCACTTGCACACAATTTAATTGCTTGGACTTCCGCTTGAAATACTGTAGGTGATTTTCCAAACGCGGTCGCGCGTTGAAAACTGGGTCCATAAGTGCCCAGTCCAATGACTGAGCGTTGACGGGAGCCTACTGCTCCATTGTGTTCCCCTTTGTGCTGTGGGCCATGTTCCAACCTTGGGTTCTAGATGGGTGGTCTGTAAAACCACCCTGTACTCTCAATAAAGTGGAGTATGCTCGTTATCGGTACTTCTGTTACGTAACTCAGTTCTCTAAACAGCCTGTTTTCCATGTGTCGGAGTCGGCGGTTTTGGAGGTTGGGACCCTCACAGAGTAAGTGCTTGATGGTTTCTGTCTCTTCCACATCCTGACAGGTCCTGCAGTAGTCTGGGGAGTCGATGCCGAGTCTCCTGATCATGGTACCTATGGCACAATGTCCTGTCAGTACACTTACTTTATTCATAGCCAGAATAAAAAAGATACTCGCAACTGTGACCATTAACCCCAGCACTAGAAATTTTTAACCATCTGTATACCAGATTTGGAAATTTGATAGAGGAGTAGTAGAGCCTTCATTTCTCCATTCGCTTCGGGCCCCTATAACAACTTCGAAACTTCTGTAGAAACGATATCTCTTGAGCATGGTATCTGGAATCTTAATCTCATCGGGTCACGAAGAATGTATTCTATTATTCTCAGATGACCTATAAAGTCACCAATTTTAAGGTCAAGTATCTAAGGCAGCCTTAGAGCCAGATGTAGCGGCGTGAGGTTAAACATTGCTTCTATAGCTGCCATTCGGCACGTTCTCATAGCTCCGGTAATTCCAACGCAGGCTAAGCGATAGACTTTGCTCAGCTTTTCCTGTGTTGTGTTTTATAGGGTTTTTGGCCATTATACTAATGACGCGTAGGTGATCATTCCTTTGATTATGGCGTTGTACGACCAATAAATCATTTTGGGTTTCAATCCCCAGTTTCGCCGTCCAGGCAAGGCCCTAGTCACCATGTAGGTGACCATGTTAAGGTGCGAGTTCCAGGTAGGCGTTTTGTCAAGTATTACTCAAAAATACTTTGCTTCGCTGGACAGATCAATAGGAGTTGAGCTTCTTGTTGAGCTGCTTGTTTTATTGGACGTCATTATTCTACCAAAGTGAAACATGTTCTAAATTACTTACGAAATCGGTGAAACGTGGTGGATTCCCCTTTGTTCCAATGACCCACTTCTACACAGTAAAAGGAGGAACTTATTGAAAGGATGAGCGTTGACAACGAGCTGTGTGGCCAGCAATCTCGTGTCGAAAAGTGCCATTTTTGAAATGGTATGGTCTAATCACATCGCGGTCTCTGTACGTTTCAGTCCATGTATGCATACATATGTCGTCCACCTACAGAGCCACGTCAGACATTAGATACTGGATGCAATAGCAGAGCAACTTTTCCATAGAAAGAAGATTGACGTACCCCGCCCTTTGGCTTTTTTTAAAACCACTTACGCTCAAGGAGTTATGAATATGAATATAATTCACACACCGAGTGTGAGGTGTAGTGGTTTGAAACTCAGGTAAAATTAAGTTTCTATGGCGTCCAAGGGTGATGTCCAGACTAAGTACATTTGTATCTGTTTTCCAACCTCCTGACGCCATCATTATATGAATTCGATCAACTCTTCAGTGTCATTGTTATGTATTGGCATCAACTCTCACAGTTGGTCGAGATCAGGACACAGAAACTTCAGTGTGACAAGTGATAATAATAACCACTACACTTCACCCTGGTTACCCCTTGAGGCTGGAGCATTATTATCGATGTGGCCGAGTAAATAAGTCGTCAACGTTCTTTTGCTTTTTAGGCAAAGAATTCGCGATTTAATTAAATATTTGCTGAAGTATTTTTTCTCTCAAAGCAGTGAGAGTGAGTTTCTGCTTTGCGAAATTGCTTCTTATCCAGTATCGGTTGTGGTACGGACTCTTTTTTCGGTTTATTGTTTATCTATAAAACTTGGGAATTAGGCAGTTCTTAGGGTTTCAACACATGAGTCTACCCAAGACTCATTCTGTTCTTTGAATAGTCATGGTGTTGGATGTTTGTACTTTCGATAGAATTTTTCTGGCAGAATTGTTTCCATGCATTGGCTGTCTTGTTTTTGAATCCGCTTTTGTCTTCTCTGTACTTGTCACTTCTTATGGTTTTCAGAAATCACTCTCAAGTGAAGATAGTTGCGCCAATTGAACAACGTGATTTATGTAGGTCAACCAAAGCGTGCAGTTTATCAGAGGAAATGTTTAATGCCGACCTCGTTTTTTCTTAACAGTGTTGACGATTTGGACCTGTGAAAGGTTTGGGAACCTTATCAAATTTTGCCCGGTGACTTACTTCTCTTCACTGCCGCTACCGAAGAAATTCTTTTAACAGTCCTTGTGACTCTTCTTCTCGCCTGAATCGTAGACAACTGTTTGCAGAATGGTTCGCTTTTAGTGATTCTGCTGTTCTGAGGAACGTCCAGATATTTTGGCGGCGATTGAACGAATATTTCCCCATCCTGCTGAATAAATCGACCAGAGACCCGCAGGAATCTTTTTCCATGGGCTCCGCCGCGACTCCTTAATCGGCATCTGCATGTGTGGTGATAAGGGCTCTTCAATCCATATAGTAACCACGGTCGGAATGGTCATGAATGGATTTCCACCACATTGGCTAAAGTAGAATCACTCTTTGAATTTGTTTTTCATACTTTTTCTGTGTCTTTATTCGTCATGGGCTTTTACCCTGTGATTCCTCTTTTTATCACCACTAGTTATGGCATCATTCACCGCAGATGTGAGCTATTGCTTTCGTTTAACACTTGCTGACGCCTATTTGAGAATCCACCTTCATAGAGAATCCACTCCTTTATTACAATCCGCAAGCATTCAAAACCAATGTGCATCGAAACCTCCTATTGCCTCTCGCCTAACTTAGGGGGTCAGAGCCTGAACTGCTGCCTTTCAACCTTCACGGTCCCGAACATGTTGCTTCCAGCTGGTGAGCCCAAGCGTTCTTGCGCCCCGAGCACTTGATCCTAAATTCCGGGCGGGTCTCTTTTTCCTTCGCAAATCAGGTGGCTGGAATTCGAAGATTCTCTTCGCTGGAGCATTGTTGTCCATTAGCTCGATGTGGCCGAGCCAGTGTAGTCGATGGATTTTGTACAGCTCGTAGAGCTCGCGGTTAAATCTTCTCCTCCATTCACCCGACTCGCAGATAGGACCAAATATGCGACGTAGATTTTTTTTTTTGGAAGGAAGGAATCCGAAACCGGTTTACCTGTCTTGCTTATTGCCAAGCTTCCGATAACGGACGACCGATAAGATTAGCGTTCGGCCTTCGTTTTGGTCCTGAAAATAATAAAATAAATAGCTGGCGCGACAACTCGAGGTGAACCAAGGCCTAGCTGCTCGCAACCATTCATGTTGTGCGTATTGTATTGTTCGCAAGAATGGAAGGGACCTACAATTTATTGTCGACTCCAAACGGTGAATTGTCATTCCTCGACGGGAGGTTGTGTCGCGAAAAGTGTTCGGTGGACACAGCTGGGGCTTAAACCCACGCAGCTTGCTCAGCAGTCTAACGCACTAACCACTGAGCCACGGCGGTCCTTTGGTCCTTCGTAGTTGCACCGCTTGTCTTCGGTTATTCTTCGTCGTCTGCCTGTCGTTAATATGTCTCCTAAAATTATTTTTTAAGCCTTGGCCGTTCAAGCCATTTAAGCCGTTAGGCGCGCATATGATGGAAAATCAAGGAAAATTGTGACATTTGGCAACTTGTCAGAATCAATTGTGAAGTATGACATAAAAATTGCATAGATGGCGTTATTCTTCCCAATAGTCTTACATAACCTTAACGTCAAAACTTTACAGTCACAGCTAATGAATTTAAGCCCTGTGCGGCTGATAAAATGAAAACTTCCACGAAATTCAAAACAACCATGTTTATCACCTTCAACAAGAAGATGGTCTTACAAAGTTGTTTTTGACACGACCCTTCCGCCTGATACACATTTACTGTTTGCCTTTCTTATTTACATGGTAAGTTTACAACGGAGAAGTGACACGGATTCCCTTCGTGTTAATTGTATTAGTAATTAAAATTGTTATTTACCAGCCAAGTGGTGTGTTGTTTTTGGTTTTGTTTTCTTTTTTCCGAAAAACAAACCTTGAAAATTTTACCAATCTATCTAGATATTTTCATTATCTAACATAAGGTATTCCAACTCAAGTACGCACTTTAAGAAAATTTTGTTTTTTGCCCTAACCGAAGGGAAAACAATTTAAACACTCTCGAGAGACGTTTAGTGTGTAACTTTGCTGTATAAATCGGCCTTGAGCATGGAATCTGAAGCACACATTCTAAAAGGAAACCAAAACATTTGTTTGTTTGTTTATTTAATTTAATTTTTTTTTTTCTTTTTCAATTCACGAGAGAAAAGAAAAAAATCAACTGAAAGGGCGTGTTCCGTGGGTTGTGAATATTTAAAAAGTCTCCACCATTGACGTCATGAAATTAAATGTCAATAATTACCACTGTTATACGTCATCCTACTGACAGTTCCAAAGGCTCTTTAATTTATTATGAGAATAATTGTGATTTGTCTTAAAGTCAGTGTGCCCACCCAAGTCAATTGGCTCCACTGCTGGATACATTAAACGATTAGTCACACGTGGGTCTACCTTATTCCTCAAGGCAGCGAAGGGAGGGATAAGTAGAACAGAATAGGAATTTCCAATAAGTCAGAGCAAAGTGCGAAATGGCAAGCTCTAATTAAATCACTTGACATGCGATTTGACGCATCGAGGTGGGCTTTAGTCATCAAAACAAAGGCAGCGTTCGTGTGTGCAGAGAGCAATTAGCATACGTTGACAAACGTCAACTGCTGGTGCAGTTTTACATATTACAAAATTGTGGTGTGTATCTTTGGACAAAAAATAGAAATTATCTTTTGGATTTGTTTTCCTATTGCGTTGCGGGTGTTTACCTTATTAGATTATTTCTCAAACATTCTACCCATGACAGTGTGTGGCGCATGCAATCGGGTGTTGAGTTCTCTACGTGACAGAAACAGAAAGCTGTCGCGCTTGTTAAAATCAACATACTTATCGCTGCATAGGCGACATGAAAGTAATTATCTTCGTTAGCAAATAGGTAAAGACATCTTACACGTGCGAAGAAGAAACAATAATGAAAAAGAACTAAGAGACGATCACTAACCTTTTGAGAAGTGATTTGATTTATCCTTCAAAAGGTCGCCTTAAGTATTCAAGGCAACTAAAAACTGGGGTAGTGGCTGTAGATCTTGTGTCCTCTAGCTATTCGTGTACCGAAAAATGTTTACAAAGCCTGAACCCCATCATGTTCAGAATTTTACGACATTCGAGTAGTTCAGCTTATTTCAATTCATTTGTAAAGATTTGTGCCCGAATTACCACACTCGTAAACAAATTGCTCGTCATCGAAATGTGAGGATTTGGCATTACTTCTCCTAATGAGGTTAATCGTTCATTCGATCACGAGTCCCACTCATTCGCTCGTTATCGATTGGGGTGATACGGCCTCTGATAGCGTCTTGTTCTAAATTTTCTGGCGTTGTCCTTTTTTTTAATGAGCTTGGATTTCACTTTATAACACATCTCGTCTTGAGGGTGATGATTTTAGATTTTGCAGCGTTAATCTTTACTCTCATGACGATTCTACCTCTCTCTCAGCAACTGTTGTCATTCATCTTTGAGGTGCAGAAACCCATCGATTTCCTCCATTTTCCATCGACAAGGCAGCGCAAAGCGCTTTGCTAATCACCAATGAAAAACAATATTGGTGGAATAATGCAGCCTTGTCGAAACCCACTTTGGATTTCGATTTCTGCTAACATCCTTTCTCTGTACAAATCAATGCAAATTTGCCTGGTAGCACTGTCGAACGGCTTTTAAAAATCGATGAACAGATGGTAGTGTGGCGAATAATGATGCACTGATGACTCGTATGGTATATCAAGACCTGACACCAGAGCGGAGACACCTTTTTCGTCATAGAATGTTTTCTCCAGTTGTTCGTCAATTCGTTCAAAGACTACGTACCTTGGTGGCTAATACAGGCTCACAAGCACACATGTTCTACAGCCTTGTTGTTTTCCAATGATTTGATCTCGGTAGTGATCTCTTCCTAACTGGGTCTGGGAGTTGTCATGTGCATATGTAAAGGGTTTTTCAATAGGGACGCTACAAAAGTAGAGCGACAGGGACAGCAAACGACGCCATATTTTTCTTGCGGTTTTTTGACATTTCTCTTCAGTAAGGTTTGCCATTTCATGATGGAAAGATATACGAGCCAACAACGAGTCGAAATTATTAAAATTTACTACCGAAATTCGGAGTCAGTGGCCTCAACGTTAAGAGCGCTACGTCCAATTTATGGTCGTCATAATTTCTGGCTGGATGGCTTCGTCAATAAACAAAATATGCGGTATTGGTCAGGCAGCAATCCACACGTACTCCATGAGTCATCATTGCATCCCGAAAAAAATACGGTTTGGTGTGGTTTATGGTCCGGCGGCGTCATTGGGCCGTACTTCTTCCGTGATGATCAAGACCGGCACGTTACTGTGAATGGGGATCGCTACCGTTCAATGATAACCGAATATTTTTGGTCCCAATTGGATGATATGGACTTGGAGGACATGTGGTTCCAACAGGACGGCGCCACAAGCCACACAGCGAATGTCACAATCAATTTATTGGAAACCAAGTTTGGAGAACGTGTTATCTCACGAAATGGTCCAGTCGCTTGGCCGCCTCGGTCGTGCGATTTGACGCCGTTAGACTATTTCCTGTGGGGCTACGTCAAGTCTATGGTCTATGCCAACAAGCCAGCGACGATTGATGAACTTCGTACGAATATCGAAGGTGAAATTGCAGCAGTGTCGGCCGATTTATGCTTGAAAACTGGAAAATTGGGTTCAGCGTCTGGACTTCTGCAAGCGTGCCCGTGGTGGCCATGCAAAAGAAATCGAGTTCCATACATAATGGCATCAAACGGACTTTCACAGGAATAAAGAATTTCATTGATATCCAAACCGTTTTTGTTTTATTTAAAAAAAACTTTTGTAGGGCTCTTATTGAAAAACCCTGTATATTTGGGTAATTTTTGTCAATCAGGTGCAAGTGTGATCCTGCACCTAATCCCGATTGAACTTCACATCAAAGACACAGCTACCTGCAGCGCGGTTCGGCTCAGGGAATCTAGGGGCTGATCAGCAAAGCCATACGGTCACTGGAAGATCCTGGAAATAACTCCAAGCGATTTGGTCAAGTCTTCGACCGATTACATGACATCTTTGTTAAATTTTCCACCAGAGATGAACTAAGTACCCACTCTATAATTACACTTATCTGGATTCCATGTCATAGCAATCATGAGGGCAATGAGCGTGCCGACGAGCTGGGCAGGGGCGAATCAGCCCTTAACAGTTCTCTTGTGGAAAGTGTCGATATCGCTCTGGGCACTGTTAAAGGCTATATATGTACATCTTTACTTCTTCCAGCGTGCCAGTCATAGGTGGAAACGCCTGCCCAGCTAATTACAGCAAAACTAAGTCAAAAGAACTAAGCAAGACCAGGTATTGCCAGAATTGTAGCCATTATCACGAGCCACTGGCCAGTTGGAGACTATGTGGTCAAGCTTGGTATGCCTAACAACAACTTCTATAGAAGCTGCAAGGACATTAAAGAGAAAGAATCTTTACTTCATTTCCTCTGCAGATGTCCGGCCCTTGCGAGGACCAGACAGGGTAGTTTGGGCAAACTCTTCTTCGCGGATCTCGTCGAGATATCTGAAAAATGGATTTGAGAACTGATCCTATATCTGAACTCCGCTGGCTGGATTCAACTAAATCATCCGAACACAACCAATCAACACCCACACACAAATAAGTTTGAACGAGTTTCGTGGTAACAAAATGGTGCACCCTAGCGCTGATTGATTTCTAAAGAAACGCCACTTTGCCTCAGGAACCGCTACCTACCTTTATCAATCCAATTTAGGTGCAAACCAATGGTGAATACACGATTAAAAACTGGCAAAATGCTCCTCAAAAGGCTTGAGTGGGTCCTCATTCGAAATCAGCTAGGCCTTTTGCCGGGTATTGTCTGAAGCTTTTCCGCCTATGACCTCTTTAGTGATTCTGAAGACGGTTCTGCTGTGGCACTTGCTTGATGCTTTTTATACTTCTGTACTTGTCTCATCGCATTTTCCTGTAATATGGGGGCCATAGCTCGGTTTAACCTGCTGCTGGTATAGCTGCAATGCGAGTTTTCAGCTGTTTTCGGTCATCGAATCTTTTCCAGGTATTCGAAAACCACGTGCTGTGTTTTTTCTGTCATAGACCGACGCGCCAGATATGAAAACATTTTTTATAGCACAGCAATGGTTTTGGCTGACGCCTGGCGTTGAGCTACTGATTGTTTCTACCCCTTGCAAAACTTGGTCTCTGAATCGTTAAAGCATTGAGAGATCCTTTAGTCGGTCGATGTTGTATCTGGGCATTTAGCAGAAGTGCACGGTAACTACTCGTATCAGAAGGTGGTAATCTTGTCCCATTTCGATATCGACTGCTCGTCCTTCCCGCATGTCCAGGAAACTATTTCCGCAACATTGGCTGATGACAAAATGGTTAATTTGATTGAAAGTTGCTGGCTTCAGTTGACACCCAGCTGACTTCGTAGAAGGTTTTATGTTCAAACATGTTACCCTTTATTACAAAAACGTGCATTTCGATAACTTGTCTCAACCTTCCTTTATTATTGCTTACTTTGACGTTCAAGTCGCCCGTCACCATGATCGTTAAAGGTCTTCTTTTCGTCATAAGAGCTTCGCTGGGTCAAAGCATTATATGGTGAGCATGTCTCCTACTACAGCCCAGAATCTGACAAGATTCCCATTCAAGTTCCAGTCGCCTTGCGGCTGTCGAAAAATTGGCCTCTGCGGGATGTTTGCGAAAGCTGCAATCCCACTCCAGATTTCTATGGATTTCCGAGTGGTTTGCCAGAATAGAGTAGTACGGTGGTACGCTTTGTCTTACCTACATCGCATGAATTCTCCTTCAAGTTTTACGAATTTGACATTTTAAAGTTCTTTGCTCCCTGAGTCAAGAAGCATTCACATTTTACAAATCAATTTTAGTTTTAAGGTGCAAAAGCGTGGAGCCATTAAAGTGGTTTGGTCAGTTCTTGTCTGAAGCGTTGTGTCGATTTTGTTAACCACGTCTCGATGAAGCGGAATTTTGGCCTGCATACGTGGGCTATTCTAAAACCGGTAGATTGTTCGCACTCGTCCACTGGGAAGTTTAAGGATTTGCACATTAAATGTTTGGGGGCAAACACGAGGAGGTTTTGGTCATTTTCCATGTTATAGAAGATACCCAACCAATCACTGTCCAGGTCCCCAACGCGTCAGAAGTGTCTTCAGAAATATTTGTCACTTAGTCATGAAAGAGTTTTGCAATTAAACACCAAAAATAATTCAAACTAATCGTCAAAATTCCTTCCTATTCTCTTCGTAAACATCTTGGCATCTTCTAAACAATAAAATTAATTGAAAAACTTTCATTTAAAAATCCTTGTTGTTCAAAAATACACGCTCTCTCACATTAAGGAAATTACCTTGGTTTCGTTTATGTGGCAATCCAAATGCTATTTCTGTGTGACATTTTAATTACATTTCCCTAATCTTCTATCTAGAGCATGCGGAAGAAATCCGCGCACGTGTGTCGCTAACTAATTTCACTAAAAAATGTGAGACCGGCAGCGACCACAAGCGAGGCCCTTTCAACAGCTTTCACCCATTAATCAACAAAATATCTTAACATAAAAATTATTAAATTATCAAATCTAATTTTAATTTAGCTACTAAACTTTGCGGAAGGCTTTTTAAAAAATTCGAATTTTTTGAGTTTTCTTCAAAATGTCTCGTGTCATTTTTTGTTGCACAACGTTGCATTTTTATTCGTCCTTGTTTCGTGTCAAGAACCAATAAATCACGTACACTTAATTCGACACACGGGACATGCCTTAAAATTATATTCGTTGGGGTTGACTTTGTGTTGCGCATCGACATAAATATTTAGTTTTTACAGCTACAAGACAGAAGAAATAAACGCAAAATCTGACTAATCCGTGGTGACTTTGAGGCGAGAGACTATTTTGTTGATAGATATTTTGCCAAAAAGACTTTAATCGAGTCTCGTTACCTTGGCCGGTTTATTAACATTTGGTTTAGAAGGAAATTGTCTTAAATATTTTTTATTGGGTCAACATTTTTATTTATTTATAGTTTTTAGCTTGTTTTTTTCTTCGGCAAAGGGAAATTTCTATAAATAATTTTACTAAGAAGTGGTTTTGCTGTGAGTTTTAGAAAACAAGTCGAAACTATGACGAATCAATTTTATTGAGAGAAATTCTGATTTCCGCGGTACCATTTTGGTTAACAAAAGCATCAGCCTTTTACATCTTAATCGGTGTCAGATGTTTTAAGTTGAATAAGAGAAATTAAGAGTGATTCTGCTTTAGCTTGAACACCAACGAGACCACGCGTCCACTATGTCCTTGGACGCAGTTAGTTTCAGTTGAAAGTGATCAATCTGTTGGCAGCGTTTGACTCTTGCCAAGGAAATTTGTTGAGTAAAATATAATTTTTTTTACAAATTCGCTTCAAGGAATACTTAATTCTGTTTAATGATGCGGTGTTACAAGGTTAGTTGGTCTTGCTCCTACGGCAAGCTTCATCAATTGCGGCAAATGATCATGTTCAGATGGGATCTTTGTTCGTTTTTACCTTAGGTGTATGATTTCCAAGTCACGCGGACATTGAAGAGAGCAAAGTGGCCGATGAACTAACCAGGCGAGTGTGGACTTTTGAATGCTCACTTGCAAGAGAAGTTTTCATTTCACTAGAAGCTGTCAAGGAGATAATCAGCCCAAGTTTCAATAAGTAAACACAATCTTGCCAACTGCGCCATATTCAGAAAGACTTGAAAAACTTACGACTATAGGAAAACAAACGATCTCTTGAGCAGAACCCTAACGACATTGGGCTTATAGTTGCCGTCAGTATGTGCCACTATTTATTAAAAAAAACAACCCTTGCAGCCAAGCAAGCACCCTGATGCAGCTGCAAAGACATAAACGTCCACAGGATGTCCACCAACAGCTGTAGCTATCAGGCAACTGTTTCCACCACTTTTACTAACCTACGACTTCATCAACTTTGCTGGTATACCGCAGGGTTCTGTAATGTTCTCTGTCATTTTTTCGCATAGTAACATAAGAAGTTCTCTGTCAACAGATAGACGGATTACAGAAACCATTGTTCCTTGTATGTACTCTCATTTGACATCAACGACTTCTCATGCATATATACACAGTTTCCAAGTTCAAAAATCAAAAGCTGTTCACTGAAGCCATTCCTAAATCCATAGAGCAAGTCAAAGTCTAACGCCATAGTACTAGATTTTTAACAAGACCGCCGTTGATCGTAGGCAAACGATTATACTTAGTCTTGTTTCAGTTTCTGAGTGTTAGAGATTTCGCAATAACTGTGCTGTTTCGATCGAAGCACCTTTATACGTTTTTATGGGTGCAATGGACAGACCAGATATTCAGGTTCGCCTTAAGACGCCCATTTGACCAACTAAGCAACTATCGAGGGGTTTTCAGTCAATCCACAATCCAAGAACCTTGACATGTTGCACAGATCAAATTTCCATTAGAAACATCGATAGCTAAGCCTCAAGTCAATGCTTTTGATCGAATCCTCATCTCAAGTGTTACTTATAGAGTCTTAAACATATCATGTAGTACCTTAAGTTCAACATCCTAAATCTTCCTTGAAGGAAAAATTGGACTTAAGTAAGTCAAGTGCAGTCGGTTCTGCTTTTGAATGATGTAGGCCCCAAAACTACTCACTAAAGCAAATAAACCATGGCAGAGTATTCCAATTGAAATTGCCAGCAACTGCAGTCAATATCGATTTAGATGAGGGGTAGTGACATCTCATAGCTGTCATAGAACTATATTGCAATGAACTGAAATGCTCAAGCTCCAAACATAATATCTGACAGGCTGCGGATCATTAAGGTGTTCTTGGGGTGCTTGACAAAAAAGAGAGGTGGAGTTTAGTAGTTTAAAGCCTTCCTAAACCATTTAGAATTCAAATGGCTCTGTTCACAATTCATCCTAGTCTTTGAAAATATATTTTCTGAGGGCCAACATTCTGCTCCTGCTGAGACAATCGCAAAGAAGGTGAGTTATGTATCTCTTCACTTGCGGCTATATCGTCGCAGCCTTTGCATAGATCTGTTAACTACAACATACAAAGTGCTTTCTTTTCGAGTAATTTGCCATCGAATTTTGGCCTGCAATGATAGCTTTGGTGTGGTTTTCTCAAGCTCGAGCAGTTTTTTTTTTTCTTGTTACCATAGAGTGTTATAAACTACGGTATGGTCCGTCAATAATCCGTCGTCCATTGCAATTGGGACTTTTTGATCTGCTTATGTATTCAGTGCCAAATTTCTTTGAGTTCGTAATTTCTGTCTGTGGATGAAATGGTTTCAAGACTACACTTCTAACTGCCGCAAGTTCGAAAGGCTCAGTAGAATCATCACTCTAAGCAAACTGATAACCAAGTTAACAGGATAGGCTCTGTTAATAAAAATAAATAAATAGCTGGCGCGACAGCTCGCGATGAGCAAAGGCCTAGCTTCTCGCAACCATTCATGTTGTGCGAGTTACATTTTTCGCACGAATACAACGGACCTACAATTTATTGCCAAACGGCTAATTGAGAAGCTCTCTCATGACAAATTTTACTCCCAAAAGCTTGTCATTCTCCGACGAGAGGGGGTGCCGCCATAAATGTTCGGTGGACACAGTTGGGGCTTGAACCCACGCCACTTGCACAACAATCCAACGCACTAACCACTGAGCCATCGGCTCTGGTCATTAAGTGTTATATGACGCTAAGGTGGTGGTTGACAGATTTCCTAAATATGAATATGCGCTAAATTCACATTAAAGTGGCTCAAGTAAGACATTCATGCGCATGTCTATTAGAAAGTGTCGTTGTCTAGGTCACCTTCACAATTTCAGAGAGTCTGCTTTCAGGGAGGAAAGTCAGTTTTCAATTCTTTAGATTTCTTGTAAAATTTTCAGATGTTGTACCTATTGCAGGTCTTTCGTTTTTAATTGTACTTAGAAGTCGCGTAAACACTTTCCTTTGCCCTCGTCTTTTAACTCCATGCTTTTACTTCACTGCTTTGCTCTGCAACATTGGCCCTTATGCCTTCAGTTGAGTTCGTCATAACTTAAATAAAATGGCAATCCACGAATGTCTGAGCATCCTCCCTGAACTCGATTTAGCTCTGGATCACAATATTCTTTAGTTGTAGTTAAACTTACCTTAGTACTCTATGTAATCAGTATACGTAGAAGGCTTCCACGGAACGTGGTTTTGCTAACCCCAGAACAGGCGAATATCCTCCGGCTTAACCCTACGCAGCCCTACAAAAAATAGCATTTCTGTTCTGTCGGCACGGTTCAAGCTGCGTACTTCTTGATCATCCTTGGCGTTCTATCACTGGCAATGTAAAAGTGGAGAGAAAGACCACCTGGAGATATATCGCACAATACTCCACAATAGTAAGGGCAATGGTGTTCGGATGTTCGTTTAAAGAATTCAATCCCTTGCCGACTTGCACAGTGAGCCTCAAGACATTTTTTTTCTTAGACTTGGTGTCCAATTTGCCTGTGTACGTGACATGGGCTTCATACACATACACTAACAGACGTTATAATTCAACCATGTCAAGTAAATGCCGTTCCCGCCTTCTTTGGTTCGATACCATCCTTATTTCGAAATCTTCCAACACTCTTTTTTGGCATACTTGTGGTTCTTTTTTGAGGCTTTAAATCCTCTTAAAGGGAAAAATTTTACGGCGTCAAATAGCAAGATCGAGAGGGTTATGTTCTGTCTACAAAAGAGGCAATCCAGAAAAGGGCGTAAGGAGGTTATACATATACTGTCAAGAGGAATGACGCAGGAAATCTAGAAAAGGGCGTATTACATAAAATGTTTGTAAATACCAAATGTTGTAAGGTGGAGGTAACCATCCTCCTGCATCTTTGTACTCAATAATCTTAAACACTACTGAACCGATTTGAAGGTGATTTTCACAGATTTGTTGTGGGTCCTCTCATGATTGTTCTTTAATATATTTAATTCTATTTATTACGAATTTTTCAACTAAAATTCTCTGATTAAAACATTTTCTCCTCTCTCTCTCTTTTCAGGTAAGAATGACTTCTAATAAATATGTTAACACACGTCTTGTGTATGTACACAGTAAGTCCCCACAAAACAAAACGACTGCATATCAATTTTAATTAAAATACAACCCCGTGCTGGCAGAAAAAATAAAAACAAAAGCCTGTGTGGCTGGCATAGGAAATTTTATTCAATAATTAAAACAAATTGAAAGCATTCTACTGTTCCTTCAATAGATAGTCTTTACCACACAAAAGTCGCCTCCAATTAAAAGCAAACTGTGCTACTTTGCAGCGTTCTATGTTTTTGTATCTAATAAATTTAAAATTTTCCACGAATTCTTCAATGACTCCCATGTTTCGCCTCCGAAGCAATTTATTTTTGTAAAAAGAATAAAATAGTCAAGATACGCAAAAGGAAGGCGAATCTGTCTCTTTTAGTGTGGAACCAACAAATTATGTCCATCTGGTCAGAGTGCGGACTTTTGCTACTGCTGCTGTGCCTGCCTGCTGGTTCTCTGGCAGATTGCCCTTGAACTTATACGTATGTGAAGCGTTATTTCACGCATAAAAGCGTTCAAAAAATATTATTTATTTATTTTTTGTTTTGACAATTATGTGGTGGCTCTTAAGGTGGGGCGGAGAGGGTGCTTCCTAGCACACGACTTGATTCATGGGCTTCCTTTTGTGCTGCGAACATAACGAAATTCCATGGAACTGAATATTATTCGTGCACTTTTCTGACTCAACAACAACAGCGTTTACATGTCTACTTGTACATATCTCGTATCTATGTACAATTGTGCTCATTTCTCAAAGGGATACACGTGGCGATATGACTGCAATCTGTGTACTCTTTTAATGCAGCGATGGCCCCCATCATTATTCACAGCGAGCCCTAATCGATTAGCAGTAAGCACGTGCCGGTGTCTGCTACAGCTGAGCTGTAGACATTGTTATACACACACCCGAGAACAAGCCTGCAAACGTTGTTTTGCATTGTGTGGAACGCTTTTCCATCACAGACACGCTTTATGTATTCAAAAACCAAATGTCACGCCATCGATTTTATAGCCCAACAATCTAATTGCGATGAACTTTGTGAAATTTGTTTGTTTCTAGGTATTTTGCGGTGGTATTGGTGGTCATGTTGGTGCTATGGCAGAGGTAATATTCGCCCAATTGTATGTGAGGATTGTAATTGAATTCGCAACGAAGGTTGGCTTCAACACATGGAAGCATTTCAAATTTTTTTGATTTAGAATCGTGTATCTTGTTCGTATGTAATGCAAGGAGCTAAAAATAATAAATTTGCGCAATGGTTTCCAGGTAGCCGTGGGTGATGGTTGTGTGCTAATCCATCGTATGACTTGGTTCTTTTTTTTGCAATGAAGGGGCTCGTTGGAGGCATGACTAATGCTTTGACTTGGGTCTGGGCCAAGCAGCCATAGTTCTCACCTTGTGTTCTGAGAAAATCCAATGATAAATGAAGTTGTGAAATTAATTTGGGTACCAGAAGGGGTGTTTTGCAGTACAGAGTCTTTCCTTGAATTTTGTTTTCATAAAGAAACGCTGCCCTTTTGGCTGACATTATGACCTTACAGATTTGTTGTATCATTCCATTCACGAAAACACTTTAAAGAGGTGAAGACATTTATGGGTACAGACATCCAGGCGGCGATTAAAACCGTCTTATCTACAGTGATAAAGTCAAGACTAGTAATAAGATGCCACCACGAGCTAAACTTCCACAGCTCACAGCACAACGTCGCACTCTTTTGGACACAATGGTTCGGAACTGAACAATCGATACACTGGTAGACTACTCAGGCTTAACTCCAATGGAACTCCTAAAATTAAGCATAAAGACCGGCAGAGACGAGTACTCCGATGGTTCCAAAACCTAGAGCGGAGTGGAAGGAGCTGTTTTCTCCAAAATAATCGGCCTGATCTCCTTCTACCTACCTGACCACTGTGATATCCTGTAAGGGCATCACAGTTTTCGATAACCAGGTTGCTATTAAATCCCTAGAATCATTGAAAACACATCAAAGGCATTGACAACAATTTAACATTCATTTATGCTAGATACCAGGTAATAAAAACTTGTCAACGTGGCACTACTCTAGATGTTCTGCCGGAACGACCGAATCTTCGAAGACCTGGGTAGACCTGGGGCTCAACTAACAAACGTCTCCACCAGTTCGATCTTTAGCCAGCTGCGTCCAATTTCGCACACACTTGCGTGCGCCACCTGAGTCGCGGTCTTCCTCTACTGCGCCGTCCCTCGGGTGTGGATTCGAAGATTTTCCGGGCTGAAGCATTGGTGTCCATGACCCTGCCACCTCAGCCCGTGGAACTTTACTCTTCTGGCTAAGTCGATGTCGCTGTACAGCCCGACAGTTCGTCTTTGTATCTCCTCATCCATTGACCGTCTATCCAGACGTGACCGAAAACCACTCGAAGAATTTTCCTCTCGAAAAAGCCAAGAGCAACCTCATCCGCTTTTAACAGAGTGTATGCCTCTGCGCCCTAGAGCAAGACTGGGACGATTAAGGTCTTATACAGGGTTCCTTTAGTTGTTCAAGAGAGGGCTTTGCCACTCAATTGCCTTTTTAGTCCAAAGATACAGAGATTGGCAAGAGTTATTCATCGTTTGATCTCAGCGCTGGTGTCGTTGTCTGAATTTATAACAGAGCCTAGGTAGACAAAGTCCTTAACTACCTCAAAGTTATAGCTGTCTATAGTGACGTTCTGTCCGAGACGTCGGTGTAGGGCGTCCTTTCTTGTTGCCAGCATATACTTCGTTTGCCCTCATTGACCGCCAAACCCATCTTCGCCGCTCTCGTCTCAATGCTCACGAACGCGCCAGTGACATCACGCTGCGTTCTTCCGATTATGTCAATATCGTCTGCATTCTCCATCTCTGTATTGCTCTTCTCTATAGATGCTTTCATAGGCGGCCTTAAAATCGATGAAAAGGTGGTGAGTATCGATTTGAAGTTCCTGGGTTTTCTCCAAGATCTGCCGCCGAGTGATGGACTTTCCTGGCCTGAAGCCACACTGATATGAACCGATCAGATTGTTGACGAACGGCTTCAGGAACTCACTCAACATGGCTGATAATATCTTGTACGCGATGTTAAGAAGACTGCTGTCTCTGTAGTTGGCGCAGTTCAGAGGGTCTCCTTTTTTTGAGGATCGGGCAAGCGATGCTGAGTTTTCATTCATACTTTCCTCCGACCATACTTTAGAGATGAGTTCGTGCATGCTCCTTACCAAGTTATCACCTACCGCTTTGAACAACTCGGCAGCTAGGTAGTCAGTACCAGGAGCTTTGTTGGACTTAAGCGTAGATATGGCTATCTTCACTTCGTCCAGGTCGGGTGGACGGAACTATTGATCTTCGTCCTCCAGGTTGAATGGTTCATTCTGTCTGACAGCGGGATTTGATTCGTTAAACAGTCTGCAGAAGTAGTTCTTACATGTTATCGAAGCTTTATGAGGAGTTCCAAATTGGTCGAATCACTTAATTGCCAGTTTCAGGTAATAGATTCTTGTGGTATCATAAAGGCGTATATGTGTCTGTGCTTTACATGGGCATTCACAAAACCCACTTACATACCTATCTATTTAGCATAGACACAGACTACCTAAAGAAGACCGAAAACAGATGACCCAAGTTTCCAACATGCCACACCTCATATAAACTACTACTATCACAATCTAGCAAGAGGAAAAGGCTGAAAAAATCTCAAGTAAGATTCTTAATAGATACTACAACTCTCTAACGTCCAATTTGAAATGAATATGCCAATAGCTGACCTATGCTGAAGCTGTGGCAATATAGACGCACAAAAAGACACAATTCGCTTCCATTTCCTTACAATGTTTCTAACGTTTCGTAGCTCGATGCTTACTCCATCGCGATACTAGATACACTGCTCTTTGACGCATGTGGATGGTGATGATTTGATAAAGACGAACAACCTCGAGTCCAAAAGGCCTTGGAAACTTCTAAACACGAATCCTTTGTTCTTAGCCGTCTAGCATCAGTTTTTTCTGTCGACGTGCATAGATCAATTTCCAAAATGACGTTTCCGCTCATTTAATATTCTCAAGAATTTTAAACACTTCCAACAATTTTTTGTTATTTACAAAAAACGATTCACGAACAAGCGGGCAGATTCAGAATCGCGCAGCAGGCAAATCACCCACCCACCTTTTGATAGCTTCCTGTCATATGACAACTTTTACAGTCGCTAATATTTAGGTATCCCCTTGCTAATGGGCCCCAATTTGGCAGGGATATGTGCTTTATTGTCATGCAAGCTAAATATTCTATAGGACCAGCTATTTGTCTTTAGCTGTACGACACGTGAAAAGGTAATTTATCATTAGAAAATAAAAATAAAAATAAAAAATATTGCGTGTAATAAATTTTAAATGACGAACCCTAGGCGCTCTAAGGGATAATAGTGGGGTGGTGACTTAGTATATTGAACACATGATACAGCGGCAGTCAAATTAGGTCTTTATGACGATGAGTGCACTTATTTTTAGATTAGATTCGATTAAATCTGGCAACTTTGCAGCAGAAATGCTTATAAAACGAAAATGGTGTCTATTCGATAAAGACCAGCCATTTTGATGTCGAAAATTTAATTGTTTAACGGTGGATAAATAGTGTGAAACGGTACATTGCTTTATAGCTCCGAGAGGAGTGTAGACTCTGAATGCAAAAGAACTGCCACGTCTAGCTAGTTAGTTGGCTTTTCTGTCTTCATCTGTGCTCCTATAAGCAGGGATCACGACCAAGACGATGGAGAGATGAGGACACAATTTATGCCTGCAAACAGGCTGCATTAAGGTCGAGTTCAATTCTCTTAGCAGATCCAAAACAGTCAGCCGAAGGTACTCAGTCTTACATTCTATTTTGATTCACGTATATACCCTTCTTTTGCTTATGTCAAGGCCTTTGAAAGGCTTTTTGTGTCTCAAATAATAAATTGATTTCCGATGAGTACACAGTTCAACAGGCATTTAATGACAGGCGTTTCCTGTCCTTACATATGGACAGGAAACGCCTGTCTTGCTTGATCACCTTTATTATATTCTGGTCATACCATTCTGGAAATTCCGCAGGTGGTTAGTGTTTTCCTTTCCTCAACGGAAAGCTTTGGAGTAAAGAGGACCGCATGTTAAAGTGACCGTTCGGAGCTGATGATGTTTGGTTAGAAGAGCCTATGCAGGCTGAGATTTGCCTTGATTTCTACATGGACTCGAACTGCATTGAGCGAGGCAGTGGAAGTGGAGCGCAAGCAACCCGTCATGCAGAATTCAGCTAGGCGCTGAACCCATTCCAGTTTCTTCTCTGTGGTGGCCTCATTTGTCTTTGTCCATTAAACTATTGCCGCATAGGCCAGAGTAGGTCTGACGACCAAGGTGTAGATTTGAAGCATGATTTTGGGACTTATTCCCCAGTTGTTGGCACAGATGCAGCTACAGGTCTACAGTGGCTTTTCCCATAGTCCGGTCGATTTAGGGGTTCCACGACAATTTCCTGTCCAGAATAGCCCCAAGGTACTTTACTTCTTGCGAAAACTGGAAGGCTTCGCCGTAGACAGAGGGGCGAATGAACTATAGATGTCTTTTTGTGGTTTACAGAGAGACCTTCTTTGGTGCACCATTCCTGTATCTCAGAAAGTGCGTATTCCAGCACTTCCGAAACAGCGCTTTCATACGTGCCACTGACGATAACCACCACATCGTCTGAAGAGCCTATGACCTCGATTCCTAGGTTCTTTAGGGACCAAAGTAGGCTGTCAATGACAACGACCATATCGGTGGTGAGAGGTTCATGCTGCTGAGTACATGTTTGGTGGATTCATGTGAAGTGTTGCTGAAAGGACCTTCGATATCTAAAAGACGGACGGAAGGATTTGGGACTTGAGTCCGAGATTCTGATTTACAACTAGCAAATGAATGTAAAGTACACTTACCTTTTGCAAGTTTATGTTCTAAATAAACTCCTAGGTACAGTCTTTGCAACAGGATTTGTTTCCTAAATCTGTTTCTCATATCTAAAGTTGAAGATACGGTATAAAATTTCCAAATTAGACAGAAGTAAATCTCTGCAATTTTCGAAGCATCTTTGGATCCATCCCCAGTATCAGTAGTTGATCACATGTGCAGACTATTCGTGGCATTGACCACTTAAGCTGTCCGCACATTCAATGCCTCTATTCAAACTGAGCCACTAAATCAAATAAGTTCTTTAATCTTAATCTGAATTATTTTCTTCTCTTCAACACGCTCCATCGTTTTGTCATCAAAATTTTTGATTTAAGCAAACAAATTGAATTAGGAATCACCTCTCGTTCAACTGAAACACTTTGATTTTCCGGCAGATTTTGTATCATCAAACGAAAATTCAAACACCAACGAAGAAGCAATTCCCTTCAAATGTTTTGTTGGCTCATTTTTTTTAATTTAAAACGAAACCAGCACACTATCCATGAATGATTCGATGACAAAATTCCAAAGCAACTTCTGGCGTTCAGCCAAAACAAAGAAAATATGATACAATGAAACATTCAAAAATCATAGATACACACATCTGTGCAAAGAAAATTCCTCAACACTTTGTCATTTTGTTTTCCTTTTTGGCAAAACATAAACAAACAAGGGAGACACAAGACGATCAAAATACAGAAAATTGACGAAATTAAAACATTAAGTGCCGCGTAATCGCGCCACCAAAAGGTGACAAGTTCGAAAATGTTTGTAAACATGATCAACGAAAATTTCGAAATTTTCCTTTTTTTTTTTTTCAAATTAAATTCTTGGTAATTTTCCATGTTTTGCGCTTAGACTTATGCGCATGCACATTTGGAAATAAAATTTAATTATGTCTACGGCGGCCGGCGTTGAGTTGAGTTGAATGGCGCACACCGCCTACTGTGTATAACCCATTTGGGTAATTTTCCATTCCTCAGAGAATAGAGGCTTTTTTCTGTTGACACTTCTTCAGCCTTGCTGGTAGTGTGGGCAATACGCTGACAATAACAACGTATTAAGATAAAATAAATTGAAAATAAAATTTATTTTTTAATTGATAGACATGTAGACACAGTGGAATAACAAATACATAAAAATAATGTTGAGTAATGACGATCGGTTTTATTTTTGCATTGAGGTGTCCAGGGAGTAGTTTTCCACTGTGTTTAGAGCTTAAGTGATAAACTGTCAAGTGGAATGTTTGGGAAATATATAAATCAGTTTGTTTTCGTTTCGCTTGTCACATAAACAATGTAACATCTTTGATTTACGAATGAGGAAATATAACAAAAAAAACATATTTACAATTTATATTTGTACAAGGTCTTTCGAACGGTGGATCTTTAAAGTTATGTAGGTTTAGTGAATTAGGGCTAGGATACACCTAGAAGCAGCGGGCACCAAGATATTCCAATCGCAATCCCTGTGGGAACCTACAAAGGTACCAAAAACCTAAGTCCTCGTTCCCGGAAGTATTTTATTCCCCTGCAAAATTTGAGGATCCTCTTATGGTTAATAGAACCTGATTCCTTCAAGTTCCTAAAAAAATAGTTTCCTAGGTATTTGAGCGTCTTTTCGCTATGCACTGACAATAGCGCAGAATGTAATATCTTCTCTTATGCATAAATCGTGACAGTACGCGTCCGATTCTGTGAACCTCAGTCTCATAGCGTACTTACGTAGAAGGCAATGCCCGGACAGAATTTCTACAGGTTTTCTTAGGCTTGATTTTTCTAGCTTTACTCGTTTTTTTCTAATCTAAGCATTTGACCATCTGTGGTAAGCTTGCCTGTTTATGTTGCCTAAGAAGTTCACCTTAATCGCGCAGGACTGCGGTTTGACGACTACTGCGTCGCCCAAAGTTATGTAAAGCAAGGTGTATTCGCGAAAAACATGTCTTCATTTCATTTAGAGAGACTCGACCAAAAATACTGTTATGCTATGGCATTTGTTGGTTGAGGATTGGTTTACACCGAACTGTAGCTGGGCCTTAGACACGCGAAAAACATCATCAACTCAAACCCATACAAGGACAAGACTTTACTTGATCTCACCAAAGACGAGTTGAGAACCTTAACGGGCATTCTGACATTGGCCACTCAGATAACATGTGCATAAAATAAAAGTATCACATACCGATATTTGCCGGCTCTGTGGAGAACAGAAAGAGACCGCTGGGCAAATTTTGTGCCTATGTCCAGGAGCCGCAAGGAATAGATTACTCCACTCGACGTGAGCCTCGGTCAATCCATCGGAAATTCGGAAAACCGAACCTAAGGCTATAATGAGGTTTATCAAAAGCTTCAGTATAATCCCTGGTTAAATTATATGGACCACAAAAACATATCTCATAGGTCGCAGTGCGGATTTAGGGCCCCTAAATAGATAAATAGCTGGCGCGATAGCTCGGGATGAGCGAAGGATTAGCTTCTCGCAACCATTCGTGTTTCATTTCCGCACGATTGGAAAGGACATTTTGACAATTTATTGCTGACTCCGAACGACGGATTGAGAAGCTCTTTCATGACAGATTATACTCCCGGAGGTTTGTCATTCCCCGACGGGAGGTGGTGCCGCGAAAATTGTTCGGTGGATATGGCTGGGACTTGATGATCGCACACAATCTATTGATTAGGGGACAAATTTTTCAGAATACAAAAAGAAACGTGAGAGGAAAATCCTCATTCTGTCATACGACCACTTCTAGTAGAGAGACCGTATATGTCTTCGACATAAGCCTGTGGAATACCGCCTTAACCACTTCTTTCTCTATTTCTTTTTTAAAAATCGTTTCTTGTTTCATAAGGAACTGAAAAACTTATTAAACTTGACTACATTTAAGCACCTTTTGAAAAGTCTAATCAAACCTATTGTTTCAGACTTTAAACTCCAATTACTTTTATGACAATTGAGTCATAGCCTGCAAAGCTTTGCCTACTAATCAGACTTTGTTCAGAATATTTAACAAATAATTTGCAATTCACATTTGAATTGAAAACTTTTTTCTTTTTAAACAATCCCGAAGTATTGGATTCTACTCAAACGTTTTAAAGTTTGAAGTTTGCACTGCCTAAAATAAACTCTTAACGAAAAACTCAGTCAAGTGAAAACAATGTTCACGTGTCGCATCTTCGCTAGAACATGTGTTTATGTGAAAAACATTTCAATATCGGTATCTGCGTGTGACCAACAGGTAAATAGACGCTTTGGGGGTCCTTTAAGGGTTCTATTTTGAAGAACATGTACATATACGAGTATGTAGTCATTATGCCGTGGGGAACCATCGAGCTAAACAGTCAAGCGTCCGACTCTTAAAGTACTAAGTGCTGTTTCAGTAATCTTCAGGGTTTAGATCGTTACAACGAAGCCAACCTCTAGTGCGTACCGAACCATGAAGGAATTGAAAATAATGGTATAGCTGACCAGCTAGCTAGAATCCAAACTTTTCCATGCAACTAAATAAAACCAAATAAATAGCTGGCGCGAGAGCTCGGAATGAGCCAAAGTCTTCTCGCAACCATTCATTTTGTGCGGCTACCGCGACCGTGCAACTCAAGATTCAAAATTAAGAACAATTCGAAATGGACGCAAGAGCGTTATGGGTCATCGTATTGAGAAAGCATCCAGGAGCTCAGGCGGGACTAGAGGAAGATGCGTATATTATATGCGGGAACGTGGCTATGTATAAAAATTGGTTGCAAATTTCTTGTAAGGAAGTCCCTACTCCAAACATCTTTTGGTTCAAAACTCTAGCTTCCGAAATGTGACTCAGCTGGTTGGAAAGAGTGGATATTGACCAAAGAAAGAAAGCCAAAAAGAAATGCCCCATGCTAGGTCGCAGTACCACCCGTTTTAGAAGCTGAGCCAACCTGATAAACAAAATGTTCTGTACCTACATAGCAAGATTCTTCGGAACAATCTTGTAGAGGAAGTGACTGACAGTTTACTATTTAAGGTGGCGCTACAGTCCGGGGTGGACGTGGGCCTCAACCAACAAGCCTGTCCAGCCAACTCGATCTTTAGCCAGCTGCCTTCAGTTTCGCACGCCAAGTTGGTTAAGGTCCCCTTCCACTTTCGTGCGTCGCCTGAGTCACGGTCTTCCTCTACTCCGCCATCCCTCGGGTGTAGATTCGAAGATTTTCCGGGTTGGAACATTGGTGTCGATCCGCTCTAGATGACCCAGCCACCTCAGTCGTTGAACCTTTACTCTTCTGGCCTCCATTGACCGTCTATCCAGACGTGACCGAAAACCACTCGAAAAATGTTCCTCTCGAAAAAGCCAAGAGCAGCCTCATCCGCCTCTGCGTCGTAGCGCGGAACAGGAGGTCGTATAAAGTATCACTTTAGTCGTTCGGGAGAGGGCTTTGCTATTCAATAGCCTTCTTAGCCCAAAGACGCAGAGATTGCCAGGAGCTATTCTTCGTTTGATCTCAGCATTGGTGCCTGAATTGATAGCGGAGCCTAGGTAGACAAAGTCCTTAACTACCTCAAAGTTATAGCTGCCTATGGTGACGTTCTGTCCTAAAGCTCGGTGTTCAGTGACTGAAAGCCCTTGCAGTTAAAATGGTCTGAAAAAAGTTTAGAGAGAAAAGACGAAGAAGAAAAGCCTCGAGCCACTAAATTAGCACCTCAACGAAATAAAATTGATTCAAGAAACTGAATGCTGTGGCCTCTGAAGCTCGGTTACTTATGAAAATTGACGCGGAAACCATAGTCAGGGTTAATATACGATGGTTTCACCTAGACAAACGCGCTATAGCCAAATCATTAACTCGAACCATCTGTTTGTTGGTTTAATAGACTGTCTTGTGCGACTAATCCACACCCAATTAACTGTGTATTGGGCTGATTTGTAACTTCTACTCGTGACCTCCCCAAAAGTAGTGTAGTGCCTGGCGTCCTCACAGAATCCATACAACACTCACAATGCCACTGTGCTGCACTTAAGAATTCAACTTAAGTACTCTTGGGCTGAAAACCAACTTTAAAACTTCAATTGGCGATTAGTTCGGTCTGAAGATCAAATAAGCTCATCCAGGCAGCGTGTTCCGTAGTGAAGTGCAAACAAGATTTTTTATTCGTTTGGGCATCTTTTCTGCGAGAGCACTTCTTTAATACCAAATCGTTTAACAAATCCTACCGATCAACAGCCCTCCCAGTTGGTCGTTGTCGGCCTTAAATAATCAAAATCATATCATCTACAGAATAAGTTGCTTTGACCTTTATAAAGGACAGCACTCGAAACATCTCAAAATAACACGTGTAACGAAGATTACTCAATAGTTACAATCGTATCACACCATGGAAACAGCCCAGCGTTAGACTTACCCGTCTAATCAAACTCTGTGTAGATAGCGACTTCATACATATTCCCATTGTTTTCCACTTCCCAGCCTGCTTTGTTTGTAAAGAGCTTGGCTCCAAACCCAGCGCACAGATGTTCCAAAGTCAAACAATGCACAAAAAACTCGCCATCACATACTCGTACAGGGTGTACTAAGCTAAGCACACATTAAATAACTCAATTTTGTTGTCTTATTTTTTGCGTAAACAACCTTGTTAAATGTCGCCAAAAGAATAAAGATTACGCTTTCGATTACACAAACACACATAAATCATCTGCATATACCGAAAATAAAGTCAAAGAAATCAGCAACTACGTGTTAATTACAATCAAAGGTGTGTGAATATTTACTTTGTCTTCATCTCTTCTTCAAAGAAAACATGAATTTTTTGTTTTTGTGTTACATGAATATGTCTGAGATACTTATGTGCTGAAATTTTTTTTCTTTTATACAACACCACCCCGCACACTATCAAAAATCAGCTGTATTTGTCTCGATTCAAAACGTGAATGTACTCCAATTAATAACAGTCGTTCTCAACCAATAAAAAACAAAACGAAAAGATACACTTTTGACAGTGTGGATAGCGAACGTCCTCATTAACACGGAAAAATACAACAAAACAAACTTTTCACCATCATCATAACAACCAATGCTCGCACAACGATGACCATAAGAGAATCAAAATAATTCTATGACGTTATTCGACGGCATTCTCCAAAAAAAAAAAAGTGTACCTATACTATATTTTATGCGGATTTTATACACAGATACAGCCTATCGTCTGGGTTTGTGGATTGTACCTGCGCAAATTCACACACAGAATATACATACACGCTGAGTGTGCAATTTTTGCAACTCCATACAGTACTTTGTACATGGATACACTGCTTCAATTCACACAGATACGAAAATACATAAATCGATCGAATTGAATGTGTTGGCGAGACCACCGCACACTAGTTTAACTTGAATATTTGTCTACACTTGTCTTATAAAAGTATTTTCCACTGCCGGAGACGTTCAGTCGCCGTCTGACACTAGCTACAGTACATTCTTAAAACACTATATATTACAAAATACATATATTATCTCTTTTATACTGTAGTAAAATTAAGCAAAAACAAAAGTAGTTCTTCAACTCAAAAAAATTGTGAGAATATAAAAATTTTACAAAAGCTCGTGCAAATATACAAAAAAGCTTCGTGTGCTTCTCTGCCGGTTTTTCCTATTTCTTCTCACCGAAAGAAAAAATTATTCGCTTAGATAACCACCGTGTGGTAGCATTCAATATAAAACAAGTGTATCTCTCTACAAAACGTTTTTTTTAACTGTGATTTTTTTATACAAAAAAAATAATTTATAACACAAATTTGCTAAAAGCAAATTAAAAAAAAAAGATTTTTCACTGTGTGAATAAAGTTTAAAATAAAAACTAAAAGTACAAATATGGGCACCATGTCACTTCGTCAACCCGAAAACTGGCTCTATGAAATCTGGCAAAAGGGACAAGACCGCCCTTGTTATGTGATGGTTCCAAATGCAAAAGTATGTATCTCAACCCTTACAAAAAAATTAAATAAAAAAAGAATTCTAAAAAAAGAAAGAAATTGCGAGTAGATTCCGATAATTTGCGTTGTTAGATGTTCAGGATGTTTTTTGTCTCTGCCTTTTTTTAACAATGTAGAGCACACCCATTCGATTTCTCTTGTCAAAAAAACTGGGTCTAATTATTTATGACAGTGATAAATGTTTTGTCTATGAAATTATCGCCATCGAACGTGCTGCTAAATACTCTAAAAATATGTGTTTGTTCACTTTTTGTTCAAATAGAATATTTGTTTTTGCAAAAATAACCATTTTCGATAAGGAAAGACTGCAACCTTCACATTTTTTTTTATCAAGAAATAGAACATTGACCGGATTTGGTTTATCTGCTAAAACATGCTATGTGTACATTACTCGTATTTTAGAAATTTGTTCTAATCTTTACTGTGATTTTTGTGTGTCTAAATTTTCATATTCCAATTGGAAGGCTTTTGATGTGAAGAAATATTTTTTTCACCGACACGTTTATATAGTATTTTGCTGTATATTTTTCTGTAATTTCACACTCTTGAACCCTGAAATGAAGGAAAACCTCTTCTTTCTGTAAAAAAATATGTGAAGTGATCTTGTAAATTTTTTTCTATTTAATTCACTTCCACCACCATGTAATTATATTTTTAAGACCTTCCCCAGCTATACATCTGTTCAAACAGAAAGTTGTATGGAAATCACTTTAGTCCTTCTCACGTTATGAGAGAACAAATATACAGGGAAATATGGAAATAAGTCTTTTTTTCCTATAATGATCCTGAAATATGCAACTTCATTAACACAAAGTGGGCTTCAATAACTGAAAACCAGGAAATACAAGAATATAAGGAATAAACTTGTTGTTTTTACGTTATTCTTTATTTCTTAAAAATAAAAATATTTTATGCACGTAACGCATTTTAAATAAAAAACTCTGATTTAACTATAAAAATGGGTAGACTTGGCTGATGTTATAAAATTAAATATTTATTATGTTAAGCTGATTAAGTAGTGAATATGAATATATATTTTTTATGCGAATACGAGTTGGGACTTTTAAATTATATGCAACGATGTATAATGGCTTGGAAAGACAAGATTTATTTCAATGGGAGGATCAATTTGCATAGGCATATTTAATGCAGTTAAAGCTCCCTGTGTGGACATGTTTTTTTACGAGGACGAATGCTTTGTCATTTTCTAAATAAATCCGTTCTGTTGTGGACGGGAAGCCCCAATAAATGGCTTCTATTGGTTAAAAATGTATAGACTTCAATTTAAATGTTTCTGGAAAATAAAACGGACGCATTCCTTAAGTATAAATACAATTGGCCATAGAAATGGGAATAAAGAACCAGATTCCCCCTTTTAAAATGATTCCTTGTGCATTTTAGCTAAATATATATATGTTGTTCAAGGAGCTTTCATTGTATATAAGTATATGAATGGTGGACGTTTTCTATATAAATTTATTCGATTTTTGCTATATATCTACGTTTTTTCGTGAGCTCTACAGTGGTTCCGGCATTTTATCCTAAAAAAAAGTTCAGTGAAAGTATTAAATGTTCCCACACATTAGGTCCAAAGTTTACCATGCCATTTAAAGTGTGCCATGCGGAAAAGAAAATTAAGAGACCTTCTAAAGAGAATGCACCTACATATGGACCTCCTTTTGAAGTTAAAAGTAGCCTTTCAAACAAGTAAACTTTAATTGTTACTGGGATCTTCAACGTCATACAGAAGCATTCACAGCTTCTCTATTGATCCATTGCTGTTTCTTTGTCTCACCTGGAAACCATTACTAATGCAGCGATAGTGCATTCGGACAAAATGTCCGTGTTTTTCCTTCTGAAAGCGTTTAGGTCTAATGAGAACCTGAACCTAGCTCTAAACCCAGTTCTGGGTGATTGGCTTCCACCTTACTGCTCGTTGTTGACTTGGGTCTGCAGCCATCGTGATGTCCTCAGAAACCTGGAAAGATCGTTTATTGGAACATCAGATAGTTTTTGTATGACCTGGTAGTAGTGTTTTTCTAATGTTCTATTTCTCAAGTGACATAGGCTTGGGCATTGGCCGAGGAAGTGAGAAGTATCCTCTTAAACCTCTTCGTCACCGCAGCCCCTACAGTATAGTGTCATCGTTGAGTTTAGATTTCATTGTGTCGTTTCTTAGAAGGTTGTTTCCGGTGAGTGCACCCACCAACATTGACAGCGACTTCCTGTCATATTTCAAAAGTTTGTTTCTTCTGGCTTTGTCGTATTTTGACCAAAGTTTCCTTAATATATCATAGATGGTTAGCGACTTCCATCTCCTGTTGGCTGTCGTCAGGGTCCTACATTCCACTCTTTCTCTCTCTGAGATTACAGAGTGGGGCTTAATCCATTTTGGCGCATTGTAGACCCCTTTCTCGCAAGCTCGTCTCCCATCTCGTTTCCGGTTATTTCCCTGTAACCTGTAACCAGAGAGTAACACTGTGCTGCGAGCCAAGGACCTTAAGTTCCTCGCGACAGCGTCGAACTAGCCGCCTAACTGCCTGCCTATGTCACTGCCAAGACCTTCGCTTGAAAGACACTGCTGTGATCTGGGAGTTTAATTAAGCTGTGTATGTTCAGTTCAGAGGCTATACAGGCACCTGTTCCTTTATCCATCTTTGACCCATCTATGTAGATAGATGTGCCGTGGCCTCCGCTTTATTGGGATGCTGGATAATCGGAACAGGACAAATAAAAAAAACGAAAAGAACGGAAAACGTTTTTCACTTGATTGTCACTTTGTATTATTGGGACAGCCGCTTAATTGGAGCAAGTCTATGTAGCCCAATGTATCCCAATTAAGCGGAATCCACTGTAGACCTAATTCTCGTTGGTTAATTGGTTTTCCATTCTTCTCTGCTTGGGAAATTGCAGGAGAATAATTTTTCGCTGTCGAGTTATGGTGACGTGTAGTCACTGCTAACGTACGTCTCCACCTACGAGCTTCTTCAGAAGTTGGGCATGCCCTTCAGAATTTGAGTTCCAACCATGCGTTTGCCTTATTCTCAAGATACTCTTAGTGGCTGGTTCGATGGCTAAAATCAGACTTTTTCTCTCCAATGTTGAAACGATCAAAATTCTCCTTGAAACCGATTCGTTTTCAAACAATCAACTGGTGACTGTTCTAACTATTATATCGTTCAAAAATTGCGGTTCCTCCTTTCCATTTGCTGTGTTTGTTTGTCAGAATTTTTAATCCAAATATGTACATAGTTTCTTTTCAGTTTAAGCTCAATAACATTTGTTTAGATTATTAACTATTTTTTGACGAAAATGATAAACAAATTCGTTTGCTATTTGCTTAGTAAATATTGTAGTCGTATGGCTTCAATTATTAAACAAACAATGGAGTGTACCACCTTCACACTTGATGAGTTTCAATAGGTTTTATTTTTGCATGCGATTAACCACGTTTTCTGGTGCTTACAGACCTTGCCCTTTGAATAACATTCGGGATGTCATGAGTAAGGTTACCTACTTCTATTTTTTAAACGTCCTTCGAGCGTTATCAAAGCTGATAAGATGAAACATTGAGTTCGAACTACAAAACTTGAAACTAGTAAATTCCAAATAAAACAAGGGAAATTCGGTTGGAAAATGCGGCACGAGTCTCATTTTTATTTATAGACCCCGGGAAAGGCGACTTATAACGCTTATATGCCGCCCGGAGATGTTTGTAGGTGTTTGCTATTTATTTGTTTGTCCCAAAAATGTACAGAGAGCTACATATCTTTTGTATTTCACAGTCCTTATCAAAGCAATAAACTATAGATTAGATTACATATACTTGAAAGCACCACTTGTTGTTTTCATAAATCGTCTCATTCGCGATTTATGAAAGGAGATACTAATTCAAATTAAAAGATTTTAATGAACTTGATAAATCAAACTACATATGTACTTCAGAAGGATCGTTTGTGGATCCATTTTGAATGCAAAAATGTAGACTTTTTGATGTTTTGCCAGCAGCATTATTCATCCATATTTTTCTTTTATGTATTTTTATCGCCTTTGTTGTCAAAAAAAAGTAAAAAAAAGAACTTAATCAAGTTATTTATACTTATGTGCTATTTAGGGAAATGTTTTTTTTTTTAATGCAAAATTATGACATAAGCAAGCACATTCCACGGCCAGTGCTCCTTCTAAACCTCAAATATTCAACGAATTTTTTCTTAAACTAAAACATTCGATTAGCATACCTTTTAGAACGACAGCCATTTCTACTCACCTGCCAATATTTCTAATGGAGATATGACGTAAATTATACATTTCATTTCTTTCACATGATGATCGTCCTCTGCTTCTTTTTTTTTTAAACCCACGATCAGCTTAAGCCTGAACACTCTACCACCTCATGTTAAAAAATTGTGTCATGCTATTGACTCGCAAATTGTTTTTATTTTTAAAGAAACGTGCTGTGGCGCGTTTAACATAAAAATATCAAAACTGTCTAAATTTATTTTTTATAAAATACTTAAATAAAATTATCATTCTATTCGACTAACAAATTAGTCCGCCTCCTTCGAGAAATCTATTTTAAATTTTATTGTTTAAAACAAGAGTTTTTTTTTTATAAATATTTAAGAAATTCTTTTTATGGTGATTCCTTTGTCTTGTAGAGAAAGATGTAACATAAATCGTTTGTTATATCCAAAAAAAAAACATCACACCACCTACATACCTATATCACCTCCTAAACTCACCTCAAATAGTAGTAATAAAAACTTGGAACACAGCGAATGCGTGCTAATCGCACTTCGCTTAGCATAATTAAATAGTCTGCCTTATAAATTGTTGTTTTCGCTTTCGTTTTACCTTATCCGATTTTTTTTATATATATTTTTATTATTATTTGTACACTACCGTGTGAATTTAGCTGATTCACATGCAGGTGTTAAATTGATAACAGGAATACTATTATTTGATGAGCCCACATTTTATTTAATTATTTTTTTTTTTTCGGCTATGGAAGTAAAAATTCACTAATAAATCGAGTTTGCACTCGTATATAGGACAAGTTTATAGCTTTTCAAATCTGCTTTACCCCGTCATTGACTAAAATAACTTCAAGTTGATAAGTCAATCAAATTAATTCAATGTGCTTGTTATATTAGAAAACCAATAAAAAGATAAAAAAAAAAATTCAACTTGTTTAGATAAAATATTAAAATACGAAATGTGTAGGTAGACTTTGGTCAAAGTACGTACATAAGTCGCCGTCGAAAGCATTTTGTGTAGCTTATCGTTGTGATGATCAGAATCAGCAGACACATGATTCATTTTGCGGTTCGTATTCGTATTTGCTGAGCAGACAAGACTTTTGGAAAGATAAATAGTACATAATAGGGGGAATGCAACATAAGAGTTGGATGGGTTTTACAGTGATTCATGCAATTTCATGGCATGTTTGACTGTTTACTGAACCACGTTTTACCAAGGCGATGAGCTACTTCGAAGAAAAAGGGTGGCGTGATGAGATGTGTCATTGTGTAATTTTTACCATCTGTCTTTAGCTGTATTGGCCTCATAAAAGTTACATAGAAACGCAGCAGTTCTAATTGATTGCTAATTAATTTTTACTCAGAATCGTGTTCTAAACTCGGACGATCCTTGGTTTATAATTACTTCGACTCTGACCGATTGCTTTAATTTTTTCCAAGATTTTGTCCTTTATTGTTGGCAGTTAGTTCATTAAGAACTCGCCACAAATTGGAAACACCATAAATGTTCTATATCTTGCAATCGTCGTGGTTAGAGCTTGATGTGTCAGCAAGGAACGACAACCCACCGAGAGAATAATTTGAATGTTGTTTTTTGAAGTCTGCAAAAAAAAAACGTGTTGATCCCTTCCATTCTCGTGTGAAAAATATAACACAAACAACATTAATTTTTGCGAGAAGCTAGGCTTTGTTGATTGCTGAGCTTGTCTGGACCTTCCTTTTTTTGAGTACACCTCTGAGACTAAGTACCCAGCGAAGTGTTACGTTGTACTGCGAGTCAAGATTCATGAGTGATTAAATCGACTCGGAGAACACGGTAGCGATTATTTCTATATCAACTTTAAAGGTTTATCTCTGGGTTACTGGTGCTCATGACAACTTAGAGGGAAACGGACAACCTGGTCGGTCGGGGTTAAACATTTCACAGATCCACAGCGATGAATATTAAATGCCAGTACTAGATGAAACAGCTTACACAGCTCTGCCGAATGTAACGAGGTACTTAAAGAAAATCTCAGCGAACATCGATTTCGCTGTGTAGTTCGTATGTTTTGTTCTCCAACCTCCTCCTTTAAAGCGTATGAAAGCAACCGGAATGGTATTTTGTACACAATATTCATCGCTCTAAACGACCAATAACATCTTCATGCGTTTTTTTTATAAATTTCATGCTTATGTCGAGGTGGACAAAGCCTCGAAAGATATAGCATCTTTCTATCCAATCGATGCTAGGTGTCCATTCTGGTTGACAGCATTTACTTGGCTTCACCGATGAATCTTTTTCGGTCTATTCTGCCTTATATTCGCGAATGTACCGACAACAGTTTTTGGGCTCAATAGCGTAGGCGTACACAGGTAGCATAGATTTATGAAAAATTGCCTCTGGTTTTGCACAATTGGTTCAAGGATGATTTAGAAACAACCACGATCCATTGTTATGAAACAATTCTTGACTAAACTTCTGGAATCGATTATTATAGAACAGTCAGGTTTTGTACTATCCTTGTCAAGAAGCCCTCTTGGGCTGCCAAGTCGATATATTGCTTTCATTGTGAAATCATCTCCTTCTTCCTTTGTATTCTTTGGCTATTGTTCCTACATGCAGAGACTTTTTAATACAATTTCTAGATTTACTTATATTTTCAACAACTATCAGTCTAATTTACTAATTATATTATTCTTCTATTTTCAGGATCTGGTGAAATCTCATCTTATGATAGCTGTTCGAGAAGAAGTCGAAGTGCTAAAAGAAAAAATATCCGAACTTATGGATAAAATTAATCAGTTGGAGGTAGAGAATACAATTCTCAAGGCAAACATGTCCCAAGAAACCCTCCATCAGTTGCAATTGCAAGCTCAATTGCAAATCACTGGAAGTGGTACTGGCAATGTTATTGCTCCACAACAGCAACAACAAAGCCAGCCACAGCAGCAGCAACAGACACAGCAGCAACAAGCAACTACACAACAGTCCCAACAGCCACCACAGCAGCAGGCACAACAACAGCAACAACAGGCTCCACAAGCAAATCCTGCAAACACAACCAATGGCCCAATGTCATAAAGTGGGGCATCAGCAAGAAAACTATAAATTTTGCCCTTGTCATGGGATTTAGTAAAAATACAAATTTTTTAGTGTGTTGACTTTTCTCATTTTAAGAGAAGTGTCATGGAAAAGAAAAACAAAAAAAAACTGTTGAATGTTGGGTGAGAAGCGGATTGAACAAATAGGAGAAGAAAGAAAAAAAAATTCAAAAAAAATAGATAATCAAAGTAAAACTAATCAGCAATTTAACAAGAGAAGACTCAGTTTGTCCCCATTTTTTATATAGAATACAACAATAGCAAGAAGCAAAAAAAAGAAAGAAAACATGAAACTCACATTCGTTACACTAAAAACAAAAGAAACGCTTAAGCAAGTCCTGAAGCCGGAGAAAGATGCTGCTTAGCAAACAAAAATAAAGCAAAACCAACAAAAATGTCGAAACTAAAAGACAAAACAATTTAAAGGACCTGTAGAGTTTTGAAAGCATATTACATTCGTAAAAAAAGAAAAAAACAAAATATATATATATATTCTCATCAATTAACTTTCTTATAACAATAACACGATTTCAAATGTTTTTTTTTTAAGTTTCTTTTTTATATTAAGTGGCGTGTTATTTATACACAGTTTCGTTTTCGTTATTCGTTTAGTTATTCCTTTTTCACACTCATATCATTGATAAAATGCGTTGAAAAAAGATGAAAATACTAAATATATATAAAATGAAAGAAATACTTGTGCACTATAAGTAGAATTTGACCCCAAAAACATGATAAATTATTTAATATACGCAAAGGAGTATGTAGTAAATTGAATTTAAGAATAACTAAACCACGATAACAAGAGGAAATTTATGAAATTGCATAAAAACTTATTGAACATTTCTTGTACAGTTTTTTAAAATCTTCAAATGTGATAATTTTGCATAAACAATTTTTAAACAAAAAGAAACTCGGATAAATTGTAAATTAGAAAAAAGAAGAACATTAACGGATCGGAAGAAAGTGAAGGAAAAGATTAAGATGACATAGAAAAGAAAAACAAATTCATGTTTTTTATTTATAAATTGTTAAAGGGATGCGATGTTCTTTGGTTTTATTCATTCATTCTTTTCCTACATGCGTACATACATATATTTTTTTACGAAATTGTTTAAAATGAAGAAGAAATATTAGATTACTATATTTAAAATAGGCAACTAAACATCAATGTGTAAATATTATAACTCTTATAAACTGAAGGAAATTTCCTTATTCTTGTAAAATTAAGTAACTTAAACTATTTTTTTTTTTTTCTATTTTACTCGTTGTTTTTACGCAAATTTTTTTGTTTTATTTTACATGTACATAAACAAAAGAAAAAAAATTATTATAAATGTTGTTACTCAAAAGTCGATCTTTTTTCATAGCAAACAGAATATATAAAACAAAACAAAATGACACAATAACAAACAGAAGAGCAAATTCAAACAAGAATTGATATTTAGATTTTTTGAGGCAATATAAATGAAAAAGGAAAACAAAGAAGGAGATAAAGAAAATGTTAAGAAAAGAAAGTGAAAGAAAGAAACTATATGTTGATATTCCTATAGAGACTCTATTTGTCTATGGAAAAAAGTGCTTCAAGATGGTTGCACGTTAAAATAAGCGCGTCCTCACAACGCCGACTTGTTGTTTTTTTTAGTCAACTCTTACACTCGACTGAATCGGACAGAGCGTTTCACGAAAGAAAAAACACTCTATAAACACAAACATAATATATTTTTTACGCTAAATAAGAGTTATTTGTTTAAAAAAAACAAAAAAAAAAAGAAATTATTGTTATACTTGTCTTTAAATAAAAAAAAACCAACTCTGTGATTTAACAATCATTTAAATTTATTTTGTTGTCTCTTATTCTCGTATAAATGATGTGTGGTCCTGCTCCGCTCGATTCTGGAGATTTGTTTTGTTTGTTTACACACACAAGTCGGCGTTATTTTTGGAAGAAAAGGAAAAAAAATTAGTTGAAGAAAGAAGGATTTTTATTATCATTGTCTCAAAATGTCTAAAAATCAACGACTCAAATATTATTTAAATAAACAATATACATTTATTCACAAGTAAAAGAAGAAAACTACATAAATACTGTAAACTAAAGGAAAAAAAAAATTTAATCAAGTTCCAGCACTAGACTTAGAAGACTTCATTCTAATATTGAAAAAATAAAACAAAGCAAAGTAATTAAAATAAAAATTTTTATTCACCATAGAGCATTCATTTTATCTTTAGTTAGTTATGAAACTCATTATAAACATTTTTCCCCTTTTCTACTTCTATCTATATAGATATTTTTTTTTATTTAATTTGACTTTGCGACAAGCAAGTGATATATCATATATAAAAAAAAGTGTGGTTTCACATAAAACTAAAATCATTGCAACAAAAAATGATTTAAACAATTTTCTTATTTATTATATACACATAACAATTATTTTTCTTAAGACTCTAATGAAATACGAGAATTTATAATAAAATAGTATTTTATTTTATTTTTTTTAAATGTTGAAACAATGCTAAATGCACGAAAGATAAAAAATGAAACTCCTAGTCTTCTTATTTTTTTTTAAAACAATAAATGCTAAGTTCTTACTAAAGTTATGGAAAAACATTGTTCGCTAGAAATGACTATGAAAGCGTAGAATGATAGTATTTTCGTTTTTTTTTCCTTTTTACTATTATTTTCATGTTTTTTCTTTTTATTTTAATTATTTAAAATTATAATTTGCTATAATGATATAAAAAAAAAACACAAGCATTATTTAAATAAACAAAAGAATACATTTACATATATAATTTAATTTTGTTTTATTTTTTATTTGGTTTCTTACTGCATTCTCTTCTCTGTATTTTGTGTTTTTGATCGTTTCTGATAGTAAGTATCGTACATGAGACACATTGCTGCTGCTGTTGAACTATAAAATTGGTGCGATGCTTGCTAGCAACTGGATCGCTTTAGTTTGCTTAACTAGTCTTATTTTTTTCTTTTTTTATTAAGCATCACACCTACAGATTGGAACAAGTTTTTTGCTGGGAGAGAACTTTTTACACGCATTAGAAACCTTTCAAGACTTAGAAACGTCGCTTTGTTCTAAAGTATGTTAAATAAAGTTAGGCCGGGTTGGGATGGAGTACTGCCGCAAACACTAATTTTCTGATATCTAAGGCTCGAGACGAAAGGTTCGGTTCGTCACTAAAGCTCGACACTAAAGGCGCACCTAGCAAATGCTCTTGCAGCATTTAATAACCTCAATTATCTATGTAAAAATACATAAATTATTGAAAGATTTGCATTCTGCAAAATGAAGAACGATTTATACGTTCCTTTACCTTTACATAAATGTTAAAAACAATTCGTCCCTATTTACACCGTGATTCATGAACGGTTTAAAACTCAACCTTGGCTGCAAAAGCTAGTCGTTCTTATCTCACGAAAAGACAAGGCAGCACTTAAACAAACTATGAAGGTACTGTGCAGAGCATAATTCACGCTGTTCACTTACACAGAGGAAGTTAAAAACATCTATTACCACCTAGTTCTACAGTCTTCAAGCTTTTCTTAAAGTGCACGTCCACTGTGTTGTTACCTTGATCCCCCTAAACTATGTTATAGCTAGATTTCGAACACCTTCTGTGCTCTGCATAAGATTTTTCCACACATTCGATTTTTGAGCGCAGATATGGTCACAGTACCTGAACAAGTTCGAGCCTATAATGCCTATTCTTTTGGTGTGCTTTCCTAGAAAGCTATGTCCTAATAAGCACATCGTTTTCTGTTATCGCTCTTACCTGATCCTATACATTTTTGAGGTTGCCCTGGTTCCTTTTATCTCTAAATCAGCGTGTTTTGCCCTACGCTGTCTTCCTACGGCCAAAGCAACAGCCTACCGCATTACATAAATCGTTTAAAACTGAGGAACTTATAATCTCACAAGAATGTCGATATGCTTTTTGTTCCTCAGCTTTTAGGCGATAAATTCAGTTGCCCCGCTCAGCTACAAAAGTTCCCTCTTAATACAAATCCCACTTAAAGCAGGCCCACAAAATCGGCTTCACCACAAAAATGGCAGACACACATACTATTGAACTTTCTGAAAACGGACATTCTTTTTCCAGCTTTGGTTATTATATTTTTGCTAGCTTCTATAGTTTTCGGGGCACACGGATATTTATCAAGGGTACAGGAACGAAACGATAGAAGGCCTATTTTTTGTCGAAAACATAAGCGAGTTGAACTCTAAAGGCTCCAACAAACAGAACGCGGGCCAGCTGAGCGGGCAAGTGATTCTCCCCGCCGCGATAGCTGTGCTGCGTAGAATTTAATAATTTTGTTCAAAAGAATCCGGGCAAGCAAAGCGGGCCAGTCGAGAGCGCAGCGTGCAAATAAATGGTTGTAGTTTTTTTTAGAAAGATCACGACGGGCAAGCAGCAATAATGACTGATGAGAAGGAGAAACTAATAGATTTGGTGCGCCCAAATGCATTTCTATGCGATGAATTCCTGTATCATCTCAAACTACTCTTGAGACATTCGAAAATAATGAAAGAAACGGTGTTCAATGAATGAGAATTGAGACGAAATTGAAATTGAGAATTGAGACGATAGAACTCACCATAATGCTTCCTCTTTTTATTTATTTCATTGACCCACTTTCTTCTCTTTTTTGATGCAAGAACTACTACACATTTTTGCTCAGAACTACTACACATTTTTCCTGCACAGCGACCGATGTGTTCTGGAGAAAATCACATTAATAACAGGAACGCTAAAAGCTGTCCGCTTTATGTTTGACATCACCAACCGCGGCGGGAAACAGCGTCTTCTACCCGTACCGTTGGCCCGCGTTCTATTTGGTGGAGCCTTAAGCTAATTTAAGTCCTTTCATGTCTATCGAACCCTGTCTTGCATTAGTTTTGATAGACAACTGGCATACTAGTTCTCAACCTAGACGTGGTCGCCCTCTACTGCGTTGTGTCCTCGGGCTGAATTCAGAGACTCTTCCGATGGTACTTTTCAGATATCTTTTCTGAATATTTCTGACTAAAAATAAGCAGTACGAATTTTCTAGGCTGTACTGTCTTAAAATATTTGAAGAATCTACCAGCCAAATCGGCAATCTTTCCCTTTTTTCAATTCAGAGACTTGTTTTGTTGAAATTTCGGCAAAATTATTACCAAAAAATGGGTCAAACGTCCGTGAAACTCACGAGCCATTTAACGATTCCAACACCGTTGTCATACTTAATTCTCGTCGTTTTATTGCGTTCATTTCTTTACGATGTTGTACTGTTGATAGCATACGCGATCAAATATGTGATGTGACGTCAAATCTACGTCAAGAAGTCGCTCATAGCATAGAGTCCAGCCTTGATTTGTAAACTCGGCTATCTTCTAGTAACTGAGAGTTATGGTAATAAAATATCTGCGATTCCAATAATCTTAAACCAGCCAGCTAAAGACGTGACTTGTCTATAAAATAATCAATTATTTTGTCGTATAATAAACAAGAGATTGCCGGTTCTAGCTCCAAAAGCCTCTTATATTTTTCTAATATTTTTTTTTTACAACTGTGTACGCAAAACTACGTCATACAACTTAAACATTTAATGTAATCATTTGATTTGTATTACAATCATCGGATTAGGCTAAGGTTATAGTCACGCAATAAATCAAACATATACAAAAGATAATGGTATCGGCATACACTTTTCTTGAATTTGTTTTGTCGCAACTTACCGCAGAATTACATGTGTCCGATAAGCAAATCTTATAAGCTGTGCTATGCAGGGTGGTCTGTTATCATTAAATACAATAAACTTTGAATTGAAAAAAGATTTTGGAAAAAAAAAGGCAATCAAACCGCGGACTCATTGCCTAACATCGGTGTATCAACACCCTACACTGATCGCAAACCATTCTGTGGAGTAAGTAAATGCATTTTCATTGGCAGAAAAGATGGCAAGTCGGTTCCTTAAAAAAATGGAAATGCCTTTTCAAAATCTACACGAAGGAACAGACCTTACTAAAATCCTGTTGGAATAAAGTCTAGAGAAGAAATGTTCATGCTCTCATAGAAGTTTCTACTGAATTTGAGCAAAAACCATCTTAGAACACTAATCGGTGTCCTAAATAACCCCTGCAAATCCACACACCGAACTTATCAACGCGCCCCAAAATGATTTACCCTAAAATATGTCCCTGAGAACTGAACTGTATTTTACGCATTCGCTGCGTTACGCCCTGACAAGCTAAAGAACTTCCTGACAGCCTCTGAGGAAAACCAGTTCCTTTAGAACTCTACAGACTGGCACAATAGGTTTTCCTGAGAGACTACAGGGACAGGATTGGAAACATTTTGTGCGCAGAGTTCCCATACTTGGCTGTGTGAGCTATGATTGATAAAAACTTTTGTTAAAATCATTCACTGGTAGAAACAAGATGGTTCAATTGTGGCTAGAAAAAGTTTTTGATCATTGCTTTGACATTCACCTCATCCCCATTATCATCTTCAGAAAAGTAATGTCCAAATACCTTTTCGGCCACAATTTGACACCCCAACATTCTCAAAGGGTATGTATCTTAAGTTCTCTCACGAATGCCCAACACTGTTGGCTCACGATCGACTACAGATCTTACGTCTTAAAAAAATCATCATTTCGCTTTTCTGCGTCTTTAAAGGGAGTATTCTCGAAGTTCGTATGACTTAGATTCCCCAGCAAGCAAGTTAGAAAGTTACTCCTGCCTCTATTAAATCCTGTTTTCATTAAATGTCACTGGTCGACATCTGGCATTACCATCTCTTTTCTATCTTCTGTCACGACTTCTCAAACTTTATGAAAATCTCTTTAACCATTCTACTAACATCCGAAACACCAGCTTTTTTGCCTAAATGAGTGACCCATGACCATAAATTTCAAATCCAATCGATTTTTATTTTATTTTTGGATTCGGTGCAACCGTTGAATACATTTCAACGAAGTATATTCAACATCTACATTGCATTCACCTAGCGGCCTTGAGGAGTCTTCTGCAAAGCAGAACTCTTAAAGATTGGATTTGCTTTTAAGACATGGTACTCATTTAGCCGATGGCTAAATTAACTTTGGTGTCTCAGTTCAAAGTCAGATTGGTAAAGTAGAAGTTCAAGGATTTCGGAAGGCGTTTTAAAATCCTTTCAAAGAATTCGAAATACCGACCCAATAGTTTTCGATTTTAACAAACTGACAGTTTGACATCAGATTAAATGGTCATTGATTGGATGAGGTTGAATTTGCTAAGCCACTCAAGCCTTGGTGTTGTTTGTACCAAATAAGTGACGTTAAAGCTTTAATCTTGTAATTGGTTGTACATTTCTACATTTTTGAACCTTCATCCATGCTTCGATTTGCGTGCTCCATTTTTAAGATCCTGCGATGCAGTTAATAAAAAGACGCTGATTCGAAAGCACACCAAGTCATCTGTTCTGTGAAAAAGTTACTTCCAGGATTCCAGGAATGTTTATTCTTCTGTCGGCGAAGGCAATACAGAGACATAGCTATTCATGGACAAATTAAGTTTAATTTTTTTCCTCGTTCCTGAAACTTCAGCAAAAGTCCTTGTGAAAACCCCGATGTGCTCTGTATAAATACAATACATATAACGCGATGCCAGGTTATAATACCGGCGACATTCTGTGTGTCACTGTCTCTAAACCTAATCAGAAAGAGGGTTTTCTTCCGTTTACAGGAAAGCCATTACGCCTTAACACATGCATCCATTTGAATGAAAATTATCTAATTCCAGGGATGACAAAATTGTCAGCTTACATAGATCATAACGTTGAACCAGTTTCCGTTTAAAATTTCCAAAATCTCATCCTCAACAAGGAGTCACTTCACTACTGAAAGAACGAAGTCAGTGGGTATATTTCCATTTATCTGGTCAGTAGAGGAGTAAGCGAAGTAATATCATATGCGATTCAGATGTGAAACTACGTGTATTGATCGGCGTGAGTCCACCCCTCTACTGTCATAATGCCAAAGTGCAATTCATACAAACTTCTCGCTTTGATTTTTCTACAACGATCACTTTCTGTTCATCGTTCTTATGCCGAAGACATAGCAGCAGAAAACGTACTTTTCTTTCGAAGCAGAATTCTCAACTAATGTTTACCCTTCAAGAAATAATTGAAAGAAAGAAAAAAAGCCCTCCCTATACCATATCTAAGCAAAATTTGAACTTAGAAATCACCACCATTGTTTGGTTCTTCCTCAAGGGATGTACTATACATATGCAACTTGTTGACAACTCTTCTATCTGCCTTACTTATACTTTACTTTTGCTTGTGCTACAGTTTGAGGTGACCAAAGACCTAAACCAGCAAGTCTCTTCAAGCAGCATAGGCATATGCCGAGTTGGTTAAAGTCACCCCCTACTTCTACGGGTCATCAAAAATGAGGTGGTAGTCGCCTGCATAGTCCCTAGGAGATGGATTCAAAGTCTCTTGGGTCTGAAGGTTCAGTTTTCATCCTCTCTATCTGACCTAACTATATTAATTTTTGTATACGAATCTTTTTAACCAGTTCGATGTTGCCATACACCATCGAAGCAGATAAGACCAAAAGTCAAATTTTTCCGCAAAGGTTCCAAGTGCACTCTTATCCGGGGTTTCGCCTACATACCTATGAAATCAAACATAACAACTGTTGGCGAGTTTTACATCTCTGATAGCTGGCAGAATCAAGTAAACGACTTATTTCACTACCTCAAAGTCATAGCCGTCCGTCGTAACATTCTGACCGAGACGTCGGTCTTTTGTTTCGGTGTTCCTCGACAGCATGTTCTTTGTTTTATCCTCGTTAACACAAAAGCTTAGTTTAACAGTTTATAGTTTGAAGCTCTGTCCTCTCTAAAGGGCCATTCCAAAATTAACTAGCTAACTAAAGCGTTGAAAAACTGAGCTCCTGGGTCAGCTGAGCTTGAGATTTTGTATGACTTAAGCCTGGTTATATGTCTGTTTTTGTTGAACGGCTTGAAAGGCAACAACTAAAGACCTTTGAAATCAGTTGTCATTTCTGAATTTTATGACGTCCTCTTTTGGTCGTCTTTTTTTTATTTGGCTTCCATTTTTTTTTTTTTTCATCTAAGACCGAAAGACCTTGACGCCTATGTCCATATTTCTTGTTGATTGATTATTCCAAAGCTGGACGAAGCGACACAGCAGGTAGGGTTCGATTGCATCAGTCATTCTTCGTACTTTAACATCATAACCCCCTAATCGTTTCTTGCTTGAATTAAAATCCGTGGTTAGTACGCATATACGTATGCTCTACTTGCTGCCACCAAATTGTGAACAATCAACAATTCCCCAATCAATCGCATCTTAGACACCTTCTGGTAGAGAGTTTAACAAGAAAATCTTTCCTCAAGTTTTATTTTGGTTTGGATTGATTTCCAAATTTCTTGATTTCGTGAGTAGAATGTTGCCTTGTTAATTGAGATCCAACTTTCTGACTCTCTCAGTTCTGCTGCGGTTGTAGATGCAATTCAGAGATCAATCATTGAGAAATGCAGCAGAACATTCAGAACTTTCATGGGACAAGATCGTATGGCTATGGTTTGCAGTCTGCGTAGTTTCTTTAGATTAAAGTTTGTACCCAGTGCTGATCACCATACTCACAGTCCATTTACAAGGAGAGATCTTTTGGTGGGGATCTGATTTTCTGGCAAACATGTTCTTGCCGATGTGAAATACTTTTCGAGCTTTCTTTACACTATTTTAATGGTAAGCATCAAGTTGAGCTGGAGATTAATTGTGGCTGGAATTTTGTGCAGTCTTTCTATTTAATTTGAAATCCATTAAAAGGACGTTATATATATGGAAGTAGTATCGATATTTGTCAACCAAAACTCTGATATAAATTGAAGATCATGATGATAGTTTAATGGATTTTCTATGGTCCTCTTCCAGCAGAAAGCACACACATGTTTATTTTTTTTTTATTCAGTTCCATGTTTTTTAGATTACATTATTTTAATATTAATTTTAACGTGGTTAACGTGGATCTATACAATCATCGATCCATATATCAATTCTAAATGATTATACTTTCAGGCGCAAACAATGAGTTTTCCATGACACTGTATCTCATAAAAATTTAAAAAAATATTTTACGACTCTAAACATAGATTTTTGTATTTTCGACCCTAGTGCTGGAACTAGGAAATCATAAAAATAAATAAACTAACTTCTAATCCAACCCAAGAGAAAAATAAATAGCATACTTTTCGTACATATAGTTAATCACTATATTCAACGAATTACACTTTAAAAAAAAAGACATACAACTAAACTTTGAATGAAAAAAAAAAATAAACAGACAGTGTTTTATAAATAAGATAAAACAAATATGTTTATTGTGTTATGCTAGAAAAACCATCAAGTTGTTTGCAAACAACTTCAGAAAGAAAAATAGTAAATCTCAATAGTCATGGAATAAAAAAACAGAAAAACGCATTCATAAATTAAATAAATAAATAAATTAATCTAATAAATTGTGCAATAATGATTTCTAGAAAAAAATACAGAAAAAACTGCATGTAAATGATCCAAAGTTATAGGACAGTCTCCAAATAAAATTATGTTTACTGTTTGTAGTGCCAGGTTTGTGCGAATACGCATACGAATGTATGTACTCGTATTTTCGCATGCTTTTGAACATTTCATAAAAAATTAAATTGTAAATTATAAATTCAGATTAAATCAATTTTAAATGAAATTCACTTTTTATTAGCAACTCACACATTATGCAGTGCGATTTATTGGAAAAGAAAAGGATTAAATATATTAATTAAACTTAAGTGAATATACGTGAAATAATAAAAGAAAACATTCGCAAAACTACGGGATGTTGTTGTTTTTTATATTTATTTCGATTCTTGGAGTTCTATCTAAAACTGTGTGCTATTAAACCAAACTGTATACTACAAACAAGTTTAAGTAGTATCATAGTCATCATCATTTGCAATGACCCGTTTATACACTATGAGGGTCGGGGGGTTAGGGTGCTTAAGTGGACTCTCCACATCTCTCAATCTTCCGCCAACGACTTTAAATCATTAGGGACTATCCCCATACGGGTAAAGGTGAAAATTTGGACTTGGTCCAGCCATCTCATCCTAGGCCTACCCTACCCGATAGCACGGATTCCATGGCATGTCTCGGAAGCCGAGTAAAATTAATTTCAACAGTAGGCCGGAGTAGTCATGCACAAAGCGATGGAACAAAACCTAGCTGTACACATCAGTCCCTTACCTAAGGGAAACTCACTCTCGCAAACCCATCACACATACCTCAATTGGAGATTCACAGAGAAGAAGTGCGCACGATTGACGAAGCCATCCATTTAAAATAGTATACTCTAGCCCCACTCTTAAACTTAGAAAATGCTTTTAATGATGTCCACATAAAAGCTATCCCCCAATGCATTAGAAGTGAAGGAATATCGCGTTAATTGAATACCATCTATGTTAGGAACAAGAATCATTCGGACTGTCAGAATACACGTCCACAGCAACATTCTCGAGACCGCAAGAAGCAGTTAGGAAACTGACTACCTCACATCAAGATTAAACTCTGGAAAGACTTCAGAAATGTGCGTTTCAACCAGAACTGAATGAAGAAAGCAATTGCATCGAAAATGCCACAGTTGGTGCGGGTATATATTTCGAAACTATGAAGATATCAAACTCGCTCAGACTATTGAGTTTTGCCAGCGCTTTCCATGGGGGCGCACGCATGTGATTTTCGATGCATTCCTCGAGTTGAAAAATCTTCCAATACATACACATTGAAAGCTTACCAAACTTTCGAAATCACAACCTCAAAATTGGTAAAACAATCCCAGAAGGAATTTCCGAATCTGCGCAATCGGTTCTCTGTCACTCTAACCTGGATCCCAAGACAAGAGGAGTAGATGGTAACGATGAGGCCGATAAATCGCGCTAGACTAGGACTAATAGCTCTCTCACGGAACGAGTTTATGTTTTACTTGGATCTGTCGACCGTATACTTTTCTTAAGCTTCTTTGAAAATGGCTAATCAAAGCTGTTTTGGACTAGATAGCTGCATCATCTCTGAGACAATTCTTATACTGCCTTGGAATCTTACCATTACCATCAATATCAGATCACTATGAGTTTTTTAAGATATTTGTTTACCGTGTGCTATTGAAGTTAGCATCCGTCCCGCTCCAAACTTATGAATGTTTCCGACTGGTTTTTCAGAGTAGACCAAAACAGTACAATTAGTGAGCAAGTATTACACTCCAGACTCCAGTCATCTTACTCCACCTACGCCCAGAATGTCTATCTTGTACCGTGTTAACTCTCCCTAGATTTGGAGGAATCTAGCATGTTTAGAAAGGACTTTACTTTCCAGAGTCCTATCATTGATAATCAAATTTCGTCAACAAATGATCAGTCTGTATCCGGGGCGTTTGTCTGTGTTTCGGAGGAATAAGGTTAGGTTAAATTAGGTTATGGGGGAAGTGCCCAGTCCACGGGGGCTATTGGTCCATTGTGTTCCCCTTAATGCTGTGGTCCATGTCCCAACCTTGGGTTCTAGATGGGTAGTCTATCAAACCACACTGTACTCTTAATGAAGTGGAGTATGCTCGTTATCGGTACTACTGGTAGGTTACTCAGTTCTGCAAACATGGGAAGTGTCGGAGTCGGCGGTTTTGGAGATTGGGACACTCACAGAGTAAGTGCTTGATGGTTTCTGTCTCTTCCGCATCCTGACAGATCCTGCAGTAGTCGATGTCGAGTGTGCTGGCCATGGTATCTATGGCACAATGTCCTGAGGAATTAGTGTTTTTACAATTGTGGCCACAGATTAACCTATACTCTTTTTTTTTGTGGCGGGGCAGGACATCCCATTGCCAGTTAGTATCACAATTGTGACATTGTAGGCGAGACATATGCGATAATAGATCTAACTATCATCGTATCTGTCCAATAAACTTACATATCTTGCTGATGTTTAAGAGCAAACGTATTAAGTCTTTCAATTGAAACCAAAGGATCAAACTACTTAGCAGCAAATGAATGTATGTACAGATATTTAAGAGTCATCCGAGACTCGAAAGTGCCTTTGCATAAGCAAATGCCAGTCAATTTTTATAAGCTTCTGAGTAAGAGCTCTCTCTTCGAGTTAAAAGGAAGAAAGGATTTTACTTTCACTCAAGGTTATATTCGACCATGTTGGGTTCAAACAAAAAAAAAACTTTAACAAATTTGAAAACATGGCAACTTTATTATCTTACTTAAAAGTCTAAATACAGAATAAAATAGATTTAAAAACCTAAATGCGTCTTAAAAATAAATTGTTTTTATATCTGTAATTTAAAAATCAGTTTCAGGACTCTTTGGTCGGTTATCATCGTCCTGTGGTGGCGATTCCCGTGGTTCAGATACTCCAGTATTTGGATTAAACGACTTCAAACTACCCAACTGGGCTCTTACATCTTGTTCGGATAGATGATGCAATGGTACATCTGCCTTTACTGGTTGCATTCTAAAGTCAAGATTTTCATCATTGTTCGACTTTTGGGCTTGATTGGGGAAAACCACTTGCGAATATGTGACACCATTTGGAGTCGATTCATGGTTAGAAGTTTCCACTGACGAATTTGTTACATCGCTGGGTGATCTAAACACAAACGGCTTTGGTGCTGGTCTTAGCTGTTTCAAGGGTTTCGGTTGTGATGGTGATTCTGGAATTTCATTGGGTATTGGAACGTACAATGTTGTAGCGGGAACACTTGTGTTTGCAACATCATTTGTTGGTGCCGGATTGTAGTCGGGATCAGTGACCTTACTGTTGTAGACGTTAAGATTTTTAGCAAAAAAGAAAACTAGAATGTCGAAAAGAACTCCGAATAAAATCAAGGCGGCTGTTAAGATATTCAGGATGTTTCCGTGTAGCGGTGTTTCTCGAAGAAGGCACTCGGAATAGTTCTGCGTCCAATAGATGCAAGTTGAACCTTTAACGATAATGGATTTAGTTTACAAAATTGGTTTTACATTTTTTTAATTTCAATCAAAGCATTTTATTTTACAAGTTCTTTGTTGGCAGTATTCTCAGGACTGGAGTCCAATCAGATAAAAATCAGTTAAGAAGTCCATATTGGGTACCAGACCACAACGATACATATATTACAAAAAAAAAATAGTAGATGAACTTGCTAAAAATGTTACAAAACCAGAACCTGCATACATCCTACCTAGAGATACTCCACATTGTCAAAGCCAGACCAGGAAACGGGGCACAAAAGATCTACATTGGTCGCAATGCTGTGTATGACTTATCGATTACAATCTACAAGCAAATGCGCTATCCAAAGAAAGCAATAGTAGATACTTGACCAGGCAATAGGCACTGGATCGATAAGCCAGTTTTAGTTTTGGAAGCATAAAACTAACTAAGCATAAAAGTAAGATTGCAACACTCAAGCCCTTTGTTTTGATTTAATTTTTCGATACACAAAGCTTCTAATTGATTGCTTTCGTTTAGTTGATCTCGAAGTTTATCATGATCTCTACGAAATATTTTCAGATTCCATAAAAGACTCAGGCAGCTTCTTAATATTAATATGAGATCTAATCAATTCTTAATTCCCATGAAGAAGAGCCTCCACAACTACCAGATTTCTCCAATTGGATTAAAAATGCAACCATTGCCTTTCAAAACAAGCGTACAAGTATAACCGACAATAAAGTAGTGTAAGATCAACTTTTTATCATGAAAATCCTCGCGACAGTACACACCAAGATATCGTCGGTACGAACCTGAAGCTAAAGACTAAACTGGCTGGTATCAGTATATTTAAGCCATAATGAAGACGTTCCGTGTCATCACCCAACCTGCGGAAACAGCAGAGAGCCTGAAAACTGACCTCTTAATTGGGAGCAACGCTTATTCTCATCATCAAATTGGAGTCATTCTGACAGGCATGTAAGAAATGAACAACTTTTTAACTGTATTTTTTAGTGCTAACATCCTTCTACTTCTGTGTAACCTGAATCAACCGCAAAAGACAGGAGGTCTTAGATATAGCAATTGTATTGCAAACCTAATTAAAGACTTAAAGGTTGCCAAAAAGCATTTCTTTCAGACCACTATTAGCTCCGATTTGGTTTAGAGGCTAGAATGATCCTAGCCAGAAATTAGAAGTCAGAGGTCAAATCGTCTCTTCCGTGATTGTATAATTCGTAACGTAAAACCGAACATTTTGTGACCAAATCGTCTCGTTGTTACGTGACAAGTTATACGATACGTGACGAGAAACGATTTGGTCCCAGAAGTTGAAAGAAAGAAATCACATACATTGAAAAATTTCCGCTTCCTACGCATCATTAAATAAGGAAAGCCCTGACAAACTTAATATTATCTAAAGTACTTTCAGTGATTCTTTGTTTGTGACTTATCCTCCCCGTCCGATATAATCCTCCCCATATGCTATGCAATAACGTAACCGTAGACAGTAAAAAAAGGTGCACTGATGGAACGCAGATCTTGGTAAGGCAAGAGTGAGACACCTTTTCAATAAAGCCAAAAGTGCGTTTGACACTGCTTACTTTGACACATAAAAAAAAGTCTTTCCATCATTATAGAAGGTCTTTAGGGAGAAGGAGCTCCTTTTCTGGAGAGTTTTCTGTGGAAAAATAGAAGAATCTTCAGAAGTGTCCAGGCTGTGCAAAATCCCTTTCAAACGGCCATTGGACTACCTCTAGCAAGGAAACCGTCAACCTTCCATTAGGCATCAATTTTGCTGGTAACTTCTCAGTTGCAGCGAGCCGTATCGAGGATACCAGAAATAATTCACACAGCAATCCCTCAAATTTAATTATGCTTGAAAAGTTCACAGACTTGGACTCTAGAAGTCCGGTCGGGCTCACGGACACATGGCAAATGATATCTGCTCTTGAGGACCATTATAATAGTCTCGGTACCAATACAGTTCTAAAACCGAAGATGGTGTCGAAGGAGGTGATTTCTCCGATTATCTAAATCTCGAGATCTCTTTTCGCCTTCCAGAGCACTGTAGCGTCTTTTAGCCAGAGATCATGGCGATAAAGGATGTCCTGTCTAGGCTGAAGTGGAATGTAATATCTACTCGAGATAGTAGCATTTTCACAGATAGCTAGGCTGTCATTAAGTCCCTGGATCCGGCTGAGGCTTGAACCTACGCCGCTCGCTCAGCAGTCCAACGCACTAACCACTGAACCACGTCGACCACACTAGCTACATGCAAATTAAAATTAAAGGCAGATGCAATCAGCAAAGCCAATCTAGGGTGGTCTAATGGCACCACATGCTAAACTAGCAGATTCATTTCGCTAAGTAGACGGCATCTTGAAGCTACTACAGGTGTCATCACAAAACACTGCCTCATAGGCAGACATGCCACTTACCTGCAAATGATTTCTGCAGAAGCTGCAGGGACGAGGAAGAGGAAAAGACGATCCTCCATTGCCTCTGTGTCTGCCCCGCGCTCTCTCGCAAAAGACGCAACTATCTCGGTGCCTTCCTTTTTGACCGTCTTGGCGACTTAGCACAACAAGATGTCGGAAACCTAGTTCGTTTTATTGAAACCTGCCACTGGTTCCACGATTAGGAAAAAGAATTCCTCCTACATCCTAATGCATCATAATGGACCTATTGTTGACCTAAGTGCGTCGGCTATGTCGACAGCCTCTCTAGCCTAACCTAACCCAAGGTTCCATTTATGTGCCCAAGATTATATATAATTCAAATTGTATATACAAGATCGACTCCCAAATAGACTCCAACCGACAAATCTTCAAATGTAGAATTCTTGGAGAGTCACGAAGTGTTTTTTAAGGAAATACCAGCCTCAGGTCCCGCTGAATTTGACCTTATCTCTTAAGCTACTTCTCCATCCCATCACCATACATTTATTTGAAAAACTTACTCGAAACATAGTCATATCCAAACTTTGCCGGAACAAAGGAAAACAATCCGACGAAAAGGACTTTCATTGCCAATGCCATGGGCTTGTCCTGTGGCAAAACGCTTCGAAAAATAATGATAATTTTTCCAATCAATGTCACAGCCAGCAGCGAAGACATACTCAGGCTTGACGCCTGAAACATTATCCACATTTTGGTGCAATTCTTTTGATTACAAGACCCTTCTGTAGCTCTCATCTGTGTCCAGGTAGTTTCCGTATCCAAGCCACAAGTACACCCCTCATACAGCTGAAACGCATACAATTCGTCAATTGAACATGATTCGAGAAATCTCTGAACTTACCGAGACATCATTGATAACTGAACGTCTTTGGCAACCGGCATAGCACGGTGAGAAATAAGTCACGGTGCTGTTTTCAGGGCAAACTGGCAAAAAAGTAGTCGGCGAACAGATACACTGTCGGGAGCAGTAGGGCTGCGCCAGCTTTTCCATTGAAAACCCAGCAATCGAGCCGATGTCGCACCTTATAAAGACCAGACCGACAAAAAGCGCCGCCATAAAAAATCCAGTCAGGATATTCATTCCAGTGATGGCCCTTGGAAAAGAGCAACAAAATGTTAATGAAGAATGTGGCGAAAAAATGGAACCTCTTCTCCTACCTTGCCGACAGCTTCAACTTGGAAATAATCAAACCAGAAACCAAAAGCGCCGTTGCTGCACAAGGTGGCATCAGGAAATACGAAACAAATCTCTCATTCCACTCGTCCATAAGACCGTCTTCCTCACTGAACGGAATATAGAATCTCGATCGTAAATAGTTCTCCTCCTGATCCGCGTAGTTGAAAACACCACCTAGGATGAACATCAGACCCAGGATATTCGACATCAGCAGCCTGTTCTTGATCAATCTCTTCAAAGTCGCAAAGAATCCCGGTTCATCTATATACGCCGACATCCGACTTCCAAAATTATGCAACGCTGACTCTTCAATTATCCTCTGAGCAGTTTGATGCAGGACAGTCTTCACCAAACGACGTGGAAACAATGCCAATAGAGTTCCGGCGACGAATATTAATGGGCCCAATATAGCCCAACCCAACCACCAACTAGCAGAGGTTAGGGTCACGATCATCGTAATGAAATAGCCAAACTGGAATCCGGCAATACTGGCACAAAGGGCCACAGCAATCGCTGCAGGACTGTCGATGGATTGGGAATTGTCATCGATGTAGGTGATGCCGATGACGATGAAGGCGAGATTACCCATACCAATGGCGAATTGTAGGACGAAAAGTAGAACCAGAGTCCCTGTTCGACTTTGTTCGACCTCCAGGGATATCCGACTAAGTTGTGACGTTGTTATACACAACGTGTTGTCGTACGTAGCTGAAGAAATGACATCTGATGATCTAGAGAGAAAGCGAGGAGGATCAGTAATGAAAGGATTTGTCAAAAATTAAACTTACAATGTCATGATAGCTGGAATAATTGCAATCACACACACTATCCCTTGAAGTACGGTGATTCCTCCCAGCCAACTGATCGGATGGAATTTATGAGCCCAGTGAGCAAAGACTAGGGCAAATATCGCTTGAAATATACCACTGCTGACCAGGAGCCAATCTGAAAAAGAAAAAAGAAGTTTAAGCGGGTTTGTGTAGGGAACTGGTTCCAGAAATAGAAATGTAAGCAGGTGTTTAAGGACATGTTCTTCAATTTCTACGTACAATGGGCGCATGAGATGAGCCAAGGATTTAATTATCCAGAAAGCTGTACTGACACGTGCAAGTTAGTGCGAAGTACAAGCTGCTAGTTGATTACCGCAGTTGTAAGGACCATTCCAACTCGATAGTTTAGTGGAAATCTCTTGATAAGAAAAGCCCTCTTACACCCTTCATTGGAATAACAAGTCTAAAAAAAAAAACTTATTGTGTTCCCACTCGATCTCTGCGGCATGAGTAGTGCACCTCAAATTATTCTTAAACTTAGAGAGGTAGTTCTTTGGTCGTCAATGCATTTTGCCCACTTTTTTACGATTTCTTCATATTTTAAACAGAAATCGGCAGACTGCTTCTCTTGTGGATCGAATCGATTACATGTGCAACAAGTGCTAGAAACACACACCTCGAACAATGCGACCTTCAAAATCTATTATCACTGATTTAGTTCCTGAACTGCGCTGGTAAAGGTAATGCTCCATAGAAAATCCGCCTTCTTAACGAGTAGCGCGTGACATTAGAAGAGAATAAACTCGGAGGTTTTCTTACTTTCTAAGCCCATAGATTCACTTACTTACTTAGCGAGCTTCCGACCCGAGGAGGGTATCTAACTGAGACACGGCAGCCTTCTATTCTCCTCAATCCCGGACACGTTGTTTCCATTTCTCCAGAACAAGCGCTCTGGTATCCGCGATAGCTTGGTCTTTAAGACTGAGGTTCGATCATCCTTGTTGTCTACAACCTCGGCGCTGTGATTTAAGGATTCTCTTGGACGCAGCATTCGCTCGTTGTGGTCGAGTCAGTGTAGTCGGCATGTTTTGTATTTTCGGACTACATCTACATCTTGGTACAGCTCATCGAGTTGTGTCTTCTCCACCATTCGCCTTTCTCATATAAGGGACCAAATATCCGAAGAAGAATTTTTCTCCCGAAAGTGTACAGTAGTGCCGCAGCCTTCTTGGCTTCTAGATCGATAGACATGCGGCCTGAGATTACACTTCTAAAGGCGCAGCATACCCTTAGGGATGCAATCCTATGCGCCGAGTTCATCCCTCTGATGTACGACTTATGGTGCGCCTGTGACGCCCATATCGGGGCCGCATACAAGAGCATGGACTTGCTCACGGTCGTCAAAAGGCTTCTGACCGGCTGCCTTGGTCCTCCAATGTTTGGCAAGAGCCTGCATAGCGCTGCTACTGCCTGAGAGGACTTCTCGCCTGCGTACATTATATAGTATATATATAGTATAGAAGCCTAAGAGCTTATATAGGTTTATGATTTGCTTATAGAATAAGTGTCCACTAGTTCACCAGAAGGTTCATTGCTAGGCTTCAAATCAAGTTTGACCTTATTAAGTCTGGTAAGTGATTAGAAGCCATCGGAGCAACACTTGACTGACTAAGATTTGACTGACTGGGAAGTTAGGTAAAGTTTGGTTAAGGCGGCAACCAAGATGCAGACACCTTTAGGCCAAGTAAACGTGAGAGCGATCCTCCGCTTCATAATGAGGTTGAATTGGATCTATAAGTCCTAAGAGTGGTTCCAGATTAGTGATAGATCCTGTAGTATCACAACGGATCGCTTTTCTGTCTGCATGCAGGCGTGGACAACCAACTTAACCTAGACCAAGTAGATTCATTATAATACCACAGGATCTGTCACTGATTTAAAGAGGGATGTAGAAGGAGATGCTCACATTGAGTTCTTTGGAGAAGACACCGCCACCCATTTCATTTCTGATTTTGGAGCCATCTGTGTAGAAATGATTTGAGTCCGCATCTATGGCAGCAGCAAAGTTTCCAGCTCATTGCGGGCAGAAGTGGTTGCACGGAACTTTTGGGAGCCTTGGAAGAAGGAGATTCAACCACGCCTTAAAAAAGGCACACGAGTGAAATCGAATCTTGGCCAACTTGGAGTGCACAAGTAGCGGCAGTTGACTAAGGACCGGGCTCACCGGGATCAATAGGATCAAGTATATGATTTTCTGCTTCTATTAGGGCTATCTGCAGTCTCAGAAGACTGTGTGACTAGGCTCACTGGAGATGCGGGTTGGTTGAGGCCCAAGTTCAACCCAATAATGCCATTTTTCTAGTCGACGGATGGGCGCTTTCTGAAGATAGTGCCTTCCGTATTCACACTAGACATGTGGCCTATCTGCCGGAATCCTTTGCTTGTAATTCCTTCGAAGCTGTACAGTAATCCGCGTCTTTGTCAAGCTGGTAAAGCGCTAATTTAAGCGTTTTCTCGGCTTTCCGAACTTTGACTCCGTCTCGTAGAGCTTTTGATAAGGTATCCCGCCATATGTGGTCTAGAGTCGATGAAGAAATTGAAATTTTTTTTGGCCTTTCACGGTTTACTTTAGTCAAAAGATCTGAACCTCTGATGATTCCTACAGTACGTTAGATAAGGTGTAGATAAGCCATATAGAGCCACCGTTCCAATCATTGGACATGCGTTAGGCGTGTAATGTTTCCTGTGCAATAACTTCAGATTATATCAAGTCAGCAACGTGCTATCCTATGACACGGTCTTCATAATTAGAACATAGTTTCAACATTTTGCCCCCTAATCCCCTTTGAATGTCTTATTGAATTTCCAAGAAACCCATACACTTGCTAAGCTGCTTTGACAATAAAATTATTTTTAACAATCTAAACGTACCAACAATCACTGAATCATATCCATACGCCATCGCTGCCTGTTTAGCGGATATACGAAAATAAGATAGGGCAGCGCCCTGTAGTAGGCCAGCCAGGGATAAAACGATAACAAACCATTTTAAAGAGGCAAACTGCTGGCATCTTGGACCGCTGCACCATCTCAGTTTTGTGATTCCACAATCGATTGAATCTAGCAATGATGTCACAAGAAAACAATTCAAATTATTACCAGCACTTGGAATTAACAGATTTAGTTCTAACCACTTGAAATATTACTCGCGCTCGCTGTGATGTTCGGATAACCCGAAGTTCGATCCATTATTTCGTTTTTCGATTGTTTTTTTAACAGAGTTTCGTTGTTTTATTGAATTTATTGTGAAAAACCGCACATAGTTAGAATACTTTTCCAACAAATGTGAGAACTTGGTTGTTCCAAGCGGAATAAAAAGTGTTCGTGCGTGCTGCAATGAGCTTGTATTCGGCGGAATGACTAATGAATGAGGCAGGTGAAACCATAATATCTGGCACTGATAACGATAGTGTAATATCGCTGTTATCAATTTATACAAAGAAAAAAGTAAACAAAGCTTTGCCAATCTTTTTTTTGTCAGATACTCGTACATACATACAGAAAAACGAAATGTTTATGAGCCGAAATGGAGGAGGAGGCGCAATGCAACATTTTTACAGGGCGTACCATAGAAATGGGTAAAGGTCGGGTAGTTTACTTTCGTCCATATCTGCTTGTACGGGAAGTGTAATGAAATAGAGTTGTACATGCATACACAGAAAAGAGTTTTCTGGTAACATCCAGCGACCAAAAACAGAGGCGGACCGCCCGCGTGTTTGCCCACGCTTTGGAAAAAGGCGTTCGTACACAGACAAGCATCGAACCCCTGCTCTTTGTTATGCTTTGTTTCCACCATACTCGAGATCATTGAATTTTTCTTCAAATTACTTCACAAACCCGCTGATCCAAATGGTATTCCACCTAGGGCTGCCAGATAAAGGTTTATAAAAATCGGTACAACAATCGAGACAAATTAGGATTTAGAAATAAAACACTGCGGCATATGTGGTATTTTAAACAGCGGTTCCTTTTATGATGTATACAAGGAATAAGAAAGGACATTTCTAAATTCAGCTTCTACAGGGTGTTACAGGGTGTTGAAGTTTGTATGAAGAAAAAATTTAAATTGGATTTTGGAGTTGAAATTTGGTGAGTATATTCTAGAATAGAAATAAATAAACACGTGTTTTACCGTTTTCTAAAATTATAACTGTGGGCCAAAATACAGGGTGTTAAAGTTTGGCCATTTATAGTAATGCGCAACCTTAGTCAGCGGCATTGCCGTTGCCATTGCTTCCTCAGGTACTGCAGCTACATTGGTTAAAGAAGACATGACGGGTCATTCTACGTTCTCAAAGTATCTTAACCTAAGCCATTCTGGGCCTACACTTTATAACATCTTTAAGGAGAGTGACTTGGCTCAGGTGCTTCGAGAAGCCAAAGTTATAGTGTGGGATGAGTGTACCATGGCTCATAGAAAGGTATTGAGTATCGAAACAGGATGGTCCGAGAGTGTTTTTGGGTGGTGGCTTCAGGCAGACCAAGCCTGTTGTGCCACGGGGAATACAGCAAATGAAGTGAAGGCCTGTCTCAACTCATCAAACTGATAGCCTAATGTCGAAGTCCTCTCCTTGAAAATAACATGCGTATCCATCTTCGCCGTGACTTGACGAAAGAGGAGTTTTCTAATTTATTTCTCGATATTGGTGATGAAAAGAGTAAGAAAGAATAAATGTACCGAGTAATTCATGCGATATTATGGATGAACTGATTGGTTTTTCTGACAGAATATATATAAGTACCTAATTATTCATCATGCTGGAGGGAATTGCGTTTCATGAGTGAGGGAAAGAGCTATTTTCACTCAAATACACGACTCAGCCAACAGCAACAATAATATTCTGCTGAAGAAGTGGATAGTGTGGATCTGAGGAATGGCGGTTTCTCCCTTAGCGGGCTCAGAGTCAAATGACCTTATAGCCTGGTCATCCTCGAGCTAGAAAGAAAAAACAGGAATGTCGTTTACAGGGAGGTCTTGCAAAATTAATGTGAGGAATTGAAAGTCTATAATTACTCATCAATGTCTTGAAACCCGGAAAAGGACATAGGGTATAATGTGACGTCTTTCCACGCGGGTATCAGCTAGTTCCACATATTTGTCGGTTGAACTTACGTGGGAAGTACATAATTGTCCTTAGAACATGGCCCTTTCCAATGAATCCTTTCAGTTGCATAAAAATACGCCCCTTTCCGTCAATGTACATCACAGCCGGGATCGGTAAACCTAAGACATGGTGGCGTATGCGGAACATTTTAACCGAGTTTTCTGGTGTTTTCAGTAGTTGAACTACATATTCCATATATTTGTCGGTTGAACTTATGTGGGAAATACATAATTGTCTGACCGATTGGATCTTCTTTTAAGAAGCTGCTTCCAATGCATCAATTGACCAGCTGTGTTTTTTCTTTCGACATGCTGTCTTCAATAAACTAAACACTTTAAATAAATAAGAAAACCATTACAATTTCTTATTGTGGTTAAGGTCCTAACACATCTTAATTTTATTTAATTTTTCGTTTCCTTGGCCGAGGAAGCGGGAAGATCCAATGCAGGTTTACGTCCTGAGAAAACATCCTCTGAGCCTTGTCTAGCAAACTAATCGAAGATCTCATTTCCAGAGATCCCAGTGTGACCTGGGACCCAGACAAGAGTCAAAGAGCTCGGCCTTGCGACCGAATTCAGAGAGTTCTTGCATTCTCGTATTATTTTGGAACTGGTTAAAGTGTTGAGCAAGACCTTAAGCCCAGCCTGGCTATTGCTACTGACGCGGATACTCCGACCTTTCCACCTATTCCTAGCAATATATGGTGTTATCGACCTCCACGAAGACACCAGCACCGGACCCATGACTGGTTTTGGAGCCATTCGTAAAAATTCGACAGCAAGCTGAGACTCTGGCCGAAGTCAGTCGTGAATACAAGTAAAGTCGACTTTAAATATGCACAGCAACAGAAATTCTGGTGTCATTGCATCAGACGGCTTATCCATGAAACAAGGGTCGTAGGATAAGTGTCGCGCAAGATCATCAAAACTCCACTGCGGATCATACCAAAAGTCGCCCCATCTAAGACGATAGATTGCTTTGATCGTAGAGCCTCTAAGTATCAAGGGAAGGTAGATCTCGTACTCGGAAAACCTCCGGTGCAGCCAAAACAGAAGGAGGTGGTCACATACTTACGAGAAAGCCCCTTCCATCAAACAACCGATGCATGAACTAGAAATGGACTTATAGATCCAAATAGAGACGCCCTTTATCATTGGCTGAGTCAGACCGGTCACAACCCTCCTTCTCGTAAAGAGGACAGCCTCAGTTTTAGAATATAATAGAGACTATATTTGATAACTCCCGGACATTGCAGTCAGAAATGGGTATTGTCCAGATAATCAAATGTTGACTCTGTCTAGAGGAAGACGAATCAGCAGACGACAAACTATGTGACTATGCGGCTATCTGTTACATGTAATGTATTAGAAGGCGTGTTTTCCTCAAGGACACCCAAATCCCTGAGATCGTCAAAAAAGTGATAGGAAGATTAAGGCGCTCCTTGTCTAACCGACTCTCCGCACAATAAATCTCAGAGGTCGCAGCACTAATTGCTTTAGACTTTTTTTAAAAAAAAAAAGAAGTAAACCGATGTCAAATTTTCTTGTTATGGCTGGCAATCCTAAACTTAAGACAATTCGTGTGGCATGAAAGAAAAGAGAATTTATGCGCACTGCCTAATCTTTAATATTTTATTCATGACCGTGTGGGGTATGAAAAGAAAGGTCTAGGTTAAAGGAATTCTATAATACATGATAAATATGTAGCCCTCGATTCAAGGTCAAGCTTGAGAAACTTAACACCTCACTTCAGTCTTGAGGATTCCTGATAGCCTGCTAACTTTGGTCGAGTTTTCTTTTCTTTTATTCCCCATGACGTAGATAAATCATTCAATTCAATAAGCTGCTCATTCTTAATAGTCCATCTGAATTCCTCAAAAGAAATGCACATGTAGAGCGCTTGACTTCACAAAAGAATTAAAATCTGTGTCATGAAACGCTTGTTAAGTACGTTCTGTCCCAAGAAAAAAAGCTCTCTGCACTTCTGTTGTGGTTTCTGCTCACCGGCAAGTTAGTACACTTGATTAAAGTGTCAGTGTCACTTATTTTTTTCCAAAAAAGTTTTAATATTTTTTTTTTTTTTAGTTTACTTACTTGTGCTCTCATTGTGGACTCTTCCAAGCAGTTACGTTGCTCTCGTATAAGCAAAGTCATAACAATTTAATTCCACATGCGCAGTTCTATTATATTAGTTTAATCTAAAATTTACAACTACTAGATGGAAATAATCGACGGTAGAATTGGAAGTATGACACCACCCCGTCATCGCAGCATAGGAAGAGAGAACAAATTCGTATCCAATGTGGGGAAAGTTTATCGTGCGCGGTCAGAGTATCTATAGTACACATGTAGTTGCGCGAGTAACCTGAAACGAACATCAGGATTCGAAGAGAGCGTGCTTTTTTTCCTCTAGATAACCACAGGGGGAATGAGGCATTACTTTTTTTATTTAATGATATATGTACACCTGGATGTTTATGGAAAGTAAATGATGGTGCTGAATGGTTCTCCGATAATCAATCGAAATAAAATCATCGGCCGATAAGATCGAAATATAAAGCTTTGCGTTTCGGTTAATTTTCCATTTAGTGCATTCTTGAGCCAGTTTGTGATAAGGTGTCTGCGAAAACATGTATTAAACATTGGTTTAAGGAATCTGTGATAGTGGGTAGTGACAGAGCTACAACATAGAATAAGGTTAGTGCAACCTTTATTACAAACAAAAATCTTAAAGAAAAATTTGCATTTTTGGCTATTATAAATCTTGTGTGCGCTTACTTGGTGTGTCTTTATCAATTGTTGTTTAAAAATAACTGAAATTTTAATACAACTTATGAATTTTTGAAATTTTTTGTGAAAATTGAAAGGCAAATGAACTTATCTTAAACTAATGTCAAAGCAGCTGTAGTGTATAGACCACCATGACCAACTCTCAAGTGGAATGATTAAAATTAAAAATTACTCTTAGAGGGTCATCCAACAAGAGGTGTCAATATAAATCAGTAGAAAAATGCACATTTTTATGAAAAGTGGTGATGTTTTTATTTTAATCTAAAGTCCAAACTCTGAGGTTACTAATAGTATACAATATTTGCCAAATTTCCGCATCAGCACTGCCTACAAATGGTTATTCGTTTAATAAAATTGTTCACCATTTTTTTCGCAAAATTGCGGTTGTATTTCGCGAATGACAGCTCTGATATTTTCTTTTAGTGCTTGAGTCGTTGGTGGAGCCTTGGCGTAGACTTTATCTTTAACATAGCCCCAAAGAAAAAAGTTCAATGGTGTTATATCGCACGATCTCGGCGGCCAATTGAAAACTCCATTTCGAGAAGTCACACGTCCAGGAAATTTATCACGCAATAGGACCATTGTTTCACCAGTTGTGTGGCGCCATCCTCCTGAACATAAACGTCGTCCACCTTTGCACCCATTTTCGGAATGATGTCTGTGTGTGTGTGTGTGTGTGTGACAATATTTTCCTCCTACGATATCTGGAGAACGAAACAACGTAGGACCATGCGGTTTTTTTTGTTTTATTTGTCATTTTGTGCAAAATTATCTGAAAATGAATCGCTATCGGTGCTTTCTGCTTGGAGTTGAAGTTGAAGTCAGTGACGGTTTTTGTTTTGAAGCCAATTACACGAGTTCTATTTTTTACTATGTAAAATTAATAAATTTGCACGCATTTCGTTTTTTCCCATTTTAAAAGCACTTTTCCCCATTTTCCCCATTAAGTGAAAAATTCCCCAAAATGGGGAAAAATCCCCACATCTGACATCGCTGCGTCCACGTCATTAATTTCTGGCCAAAAAAGTCAGTCAACGTCGTTCGGTAACGCAATCCATTCACTGAAACGTTCGCACCAGCATCATTTTCGACAAAAAAAAAGGCCCAATGACACCGCCACCCCAGAAACCTCACCAAAATGTCACTCGTTGTAGATGGAGAGGTTGTTCCAGAATTTTTCTTGGGTTTTCGGAGCCCCAGATGCGACTGTTTTGGTTTACGTACCCAGACAATTTTCTGTAAAAAATCATGATCTTGTTCATTCGTTTCCTGCATTCAGTGAAAGTACGGCGTTGTGCGTGATCTGATGGCTTCAATTCTTGTGTCAACTGGACCTTATAAGCATGTAGGCCAAAATCTTGATACAAAATGCGGTGCAAAGTGGTTACGAATAAGCCCAACTCCTGTGATCTTCTCGAAATGTACACACCGGGCTTTTCAGTCACACTCTCTGCTACGGCGGCGATAATTTTTAGCTGACCTTGTCGAATTGGAGTCTTCACATCACTATCCCATCCGAGACGTTCAGATTTATCGATAAAATTCACTATAGCTTTGTGAGAAGGCGCTTGATGATGATCAAAAACAGTACGAAATTTACGGAACGTTTTCGCGATATTTTCACCGTGTGAATTTTCACTATCTCAGCACGTTGTGCTAGTGTATATCGAGCTACTGTTCAACAAGGGAGCGAAATTTAAAATGACACCTCTTGTTGGATGATCCTGTACTTGATCAAAGACTCTTCTTGGGATTCATTCCAGCACCATATTTGGTGGTATATTTCCGATATAATCAAAGCGATCGAAAAAATATCAGGCATTCAATCCATTCAGAGTGAAATTGTGAATCCGATCTCGATATTATTTGTAAAAAAAATATAAAAATAGAAATTTCACTCAGAATATAACCAACCAACGAAGTGCTTTAATTAGTCCGGTCTCCTTGAGTCCCTTTTCTAATCTTTTTAAAATCCTTTTTTGAAGTATCATGACTTTTTGGCCAATCTGTGGCTCTACCATTGTGATACCTGCTCGGATGTTCTCATCAATCTTTCCAATTGTTTGTGGCTTGTTGCTTAACCCGTCTGCGTTGAATAGCCTCGAAAGAACAATTATTTATCAAATCAAACTTCAAGATCGTCTTTATAATAAATGTCCATACTTTTAACTTACAACTATTAAAAAAAAAAAAAAAAAAATTGAATGAAGCGAACTCGACATTAAAAAGCAAATCCTAAACCTGATATTGATTTTTCTTCTACACCCCTCTTTAGGTTAAGTTAGGTTGTGCGAGTAATATGTGCACAGCCTCACTCGGATCTCATTGGATGTACGGTTGATGGTTTTAGGATGGTTTACGGGAGCTTGTTTGACAATTCATCCAGATCATTGAAAAATTGTTCTCCGAAAGCTGACTTTTAATTTCTTACAAGGGTCGGGCATTCACATGGAAGGTGGAATGTGTACTTTGCTGCATCTACATCGCCACATCCTTTGAACGCATTCTATTTAGATGGGCCGCCAGCAAGTTGAGGCCTGTAAGAATCACTATAAGAAATGATAGGTGACTTCTGTTACTTTTATTTCCTTGTGCTCCAGAATTTCGTGACAGTGTGTTCCATTTCTTATTCGCCAGTTTTTCTAATTTCAGGGCGGTTATGGACTTTTGAAGTTCCAGTCGTCACATGACTGAATCATTAGCCATTATCGGTTCATTTCAGATTACAATCTAGGGAGTTCATTCGCAATTTCCATGGATGCTCTGATGGTGCTAAAGACCTATGGTATCGTTTTATGATATTGAATCTGATTATTGTGCATATGATGGTTTTGACGGCTGCTTGGCTATTTATGTATGCTCTTCCTCTGAAGGCATAGGAGGTTTTAGCTATTAAAGAAACCTTCATTTGGAACATGTTGCTGTCATTTTGAAGTCTTATCTACCGACTTATGTTTCGCTCTGATGTGTTGATCACAGTGCCACTCCCATATCAATTTTTGACTCATCCTTCGACCCGCCTTCTGTCGACTTTAATCGTTGTTTTGAAATACAAAGGATAGAATTGTCTACTTATTTTGCATATTATTGGAAAAACAAATAGCGCGCTTCTTGTTGAATCGCCTTTCATAAGCAATGCATCGCTGTACCTAATTTAATTAACGAAACCGTTTACTGGTTACAAGTCTCATAACCCGAATGGAAAAGTAAGTCCGGTAAGCAAATCCGGAAGTGGGCACACTTTTCCAATTACTTGAGGCTGGTTGCTGCATGTAGTTGATAAAAAAACATATGTCCATTTGACTGCCGTCATTTGCAGAGAGTTTCAAGTATCAAACTGGGATTTTACAAGTTTAATAACAAAAAGTACAAGTGCATAGCATCCAGAGCAGATAAACAAAAATATGTAAAGTAATGACAAACGCAAATCATAAGTCTACTAAAAGAAAATTTGCAAAGCCTGTCGCGGACTGAAAATTTCTCCAACATCCACCTACAACACTGCTATTTTTATCGATAGCAAAGCCGCCATCAACGCTTTCAATTCGACCACTACATCCTCAAAGCTGGTAGAGCAGTGCCAGAAAAACAAACTGAATCAGTTGGGCAAACTGGGCAAGTTTAGGTCAGCCCTTAACGGGCGTCTAACAGGAAAAGTCTATATTTTGCTACTCTTCAAGGGCAGCATTGGCCATGATTTTCTTAAATTGGCCGAACCAAGGGTGGAAAAGGCTTAATAACTGCGTCACATTAAGAAAGACTTGGCTCGATTACAACGAACTGAAAACAATCGAGCTGCTAAGCAATTCAAAACCAGATATGGCAAGAATCGTAGCCACTATTTTGCAAAGGCCACTGGCCAAAAGGAGTCCATGCAAGCCAAGCTAGGTATCCTTTACAACACCTTCTGGGATAACAACGAAAAGAAGTCTCTGTCTCTGTAAATCCCCAGCCCTTGCAAGGATCAGACAACGCACGCAAACTCCAAGAAATATCCAAGGAAAATATTGGAGAATTAATTATTTTTCTCAATTCCACAGGTTGGATTTAAAAATCATTATCTATCAACCTGTCAATAACCGCAAATAACAAGGTAACATGAGTTATGGTTTTAAAACGTCGCATACTAGCGCTAATTGCGTTTCTACTGAACCACCACTTCTACCAATCTAAAGTAGTTTTCCTCTGAGTTCTGACCATTCCTACTGACATCTGAGGAGATAGAGTTACGTCGGCTCATTACTAGCCAAACTTGAGGACCAACTGTATCACTGTATCACAGTAAAAAAGGATATGGAAAGTAAATGGATATCAGTACAGAACCCATAATAACATACGCGGCCATAGTTTGGTGGTCAAAAGTACTTGAACGAACGATGGCAATGAAGCTTGAGAAGCTACAAAGAATTGCCTATCTTGGTATTACAGGTGGTGTGCGCACTTGCCTTATTTCAGCAATAGAATCTGTCATCGAGTTCCACACCCCTACATATCTTCGAAAAGATGTGCTCTAAAGCTACAGCTAGAACACAAGTATAAATCAGGTAATCTTGTAAGTTATCTGAAAATACTTCACTCAATTCCAAGTACGGAAATGTTCTGCACTACCCCCGACGTTATGGCCAGGGAGTACAGTTTCAGAAGGTTATTTGAGGTAGAAATATTAGACCGTGTCTACTGGTCTATGTAATGAAGAACCCGTATCACACCCAGAATGTTTGGTACGGTTGACCGACGGATTAAAAAAGGCTCCGACAGCACCCACGCTGGCGTCTTTGGACTCAACACTAAAGTTTTTGTAACAATGGGAATGTGCCTCAGCGTGTTACATGCTGAAATCCATGCTATTGAGATCTGCGCCATGATAAACCTCGATAAAGGTATAAGGGGCGCAAAACTTCATATGTATCTATTCAGAATTCAGATAGTCAGGCAGCACTTAAAGCATTGACATCCCACTTCATGGAATCTAGGTCAGTCAAGTGCTACTACGATACCCTACAATCCTAGCCAGACACAACAAAGTCAAGCTTGGTTGGGTGCCCGTTGTAGGCAATGAAACTGCGTATAAACTGGCTAGGCCCGGTTCGGCTTCCGCGCTCTTGGGACCGCAACCCTTCTTGGGGTATCGCCAAAGCGTTGTTAAACAAATGGGAGCGTCAACTTTGCTTAGTGCATTGGGAAAATGTCCCCGGGCTTAGGCAATCCAAGAGACTTACTTTGTCTACAAGGAAATTCTAAACCTTAACAGGAACAACATGAGGAAGCTAGTGGGCTTCGTTACCAGCCATTGTGGCCTAAAATATCATCGCAACAAACTAAACCTTTGTTCGGATACATAGTGTCGGCTCTGTTTGGAAGAGGAGGAAACCTCTGAACACGTTCTCTGTGAATGTCCGGCAATGTACTAGCTGCGTCGACGGATCTATTATAGGGAATTCTGTTCTGGAGTTTAGAAACTCGACTACTAATGACCTACTCACCTTCATAAGGCAGGTAATCGACATATTAGACCGGAGACAAGTAGACCGGAGACACAAAAAATCAAAGCCAAGTTCTTAAAAAAAAAAAAAATATCAGATATCAGACTATGACTCCACCCAATTCGATGACATAATTTGTTATGAAGACCAGGATGCATCTTACCATTGTATCAACACTTGTGAATGATGTAACTCTGAGAAAAATTGCCGATTTGTCTAAGCGCAATCTAGGTACGTCTACGTTATAATCAAAACCACTTTTAGATAACTAAGCTTATCATCCCTGACTGTTTAGGCGTAGTAAATTAAACAAAAAACACAGGAGATGGCGTCAAAGATTGCTGATTCGCGAAACATTCATAAAGAAACCAAACGTCCGGTTCTTAACTCGCTCAGTACCGTGCTAAAAATGTAAGTCCCACCATATGGCAGCGTTATTTTGTTATTCTCGTACTGATACACCTGATAGGCTGAGCTTTATCTTTCCAAGAATTGACACATTTTTTCCTTTAAGTATAAGGAAAAGTAAGGTAAGACTTGGTATCGGGTAGCAATTAGGGAAGTACGTAATTCTTTCAATCATAATCCCATACCTTCAGTATTTTTGTAATAAATTTTTTTCTCTTTTTTTCGTTTGTCACTTTATAACTTTACTCTGAGATAAACAATCGTTTTATAATGGTCAAGTCACATAACGCTCTTGCGATATTATTCTGCCGAATCATTGATTGTTCTGCGCCAACGAAAAACAAAAATCCTCATCTGGCCTCGGAGCAATCATAAAAGTATTTATTATCTATACAAATTCGATTGATTTAATGAAGTAACGTCGGCAGATAAATTTTTTTTATTTTTTATAAAAATTTGTAAGTTAAATGCCTTTTTGCATTTGAATTGACATATATTGTCAGCATTGTGCATTGCCAGCGATAGCTTGCAGATAAACCCTTTGATATATTTCTAGGCCATAGAATGATTATTATTTCTTTAAACAATGACCAACTGAGTCTGGGTAGTGGCATGTGCTAACCTCCTTAAGAAAGTCTGATAAATATAATCTTTGTAGTAGTCTTTATTATTGCTCAATTAAAATTTACTTCTCAACAGTAGTGAGGAAAGTCAAAGATTTAAAATTTATGATGAATTGTTATTCACTATACATAATTAATGTACAGGCATCATACCTCATGTAACGACCGCAATGCGCTCCTGAAAACTTGATCGGATCCCAAACGGTCTTAACTTCAATACCATTTCCAATACAATTCGTCTAATTCGTGGCTGCATCTCAAAAAGTACAAGAAAAACCTAAAAAAATCTTTGAAAAACCAACGAAAATAAATTATGTATTAAAGGCCAATCATATATTTTTTTAATAGAAAATGTCCTAATATTGTGTCTACCTTTTGACACAACAAACAGTGCCTGGACTGAGATGAAAGTAGTTTTTATACCCTGCGCATTTTTATTCAACTGAGAGGAAGCATTGGATAACGCCATGTTCGAAGCTTTAAACTCTGCATCAGCGAGTGAATTCAGAACAGAGATTACCTCAAAAATCGTTCAAAATATTCCACATACGCCAGAGTACTTTAGGTTTGGCGACCCCGATGAGGTATACTTAGACGAACAAATACGCATTTTTATACACACACTTTCTGAAGACTTCAGGGCGATAAGCCTGATCTCCTTTCACAACATGTGAATCACGATGCGATTCTTAGTCTTAAAGAGAGACCTGGCGATCTCCGGACTAACCAGCCTTCTCGTTACCGCAATTTTAGGTAAAAAAGACAGGGAAACACAAAAACTGCAATCACAAAGGACAATTGCGCATAAAATCGACTTTCAGTCGCTTGGACTATCTGGAGGGTGGAAGACGTACCTTTCCCGGCGCCCCGCGTCTTCCTCTGTATGTTTTTTTTTGGTCAGTCACTATCCCTCACTATACTGTCTCTGTTAGTTCATCAACACTCTCGGTTCTTGGTACACCGGTGTTATCACGAACGATCAGCACAAAATACCAATTTTACGTTATGCCAGAAACCTTTAGCTCTTTGCCACAGCTTTTATAGTCGCCTGGCTGTCAGTGTAGATCGTGATATCCTGCTGGATCCTATTGCCACTACAACCTTAGCATAGAAAACCGTCTTGCAAATAACTGCGAACAAATTTTCAACTCCAAATTGGCTACTCAGTCATCTGGGATGCCAGGGAATACCCTCTAATCTCTGACCTTTCGGGGAGGACAGACTGCTCGGCTTCCAGCCTGTGGCATGTCCCTCCCTCTGTCCCTCTAAAATCCTTTTCTTCAGAGATGAATGAGCGTTCGGCTTCGAACTTGAGGTCAGACCCTCCCTCAAAGTGACCACTGTCACTATCTCTATACCCCCTTTGCTAGGTGGGTAAAAATCACAAATCGAATTTACCCAGGAACGGGGGCAGATGTGTTCGATAAAGATTTAAAGTCCACATTTGAATTCCAGCTGAATCATTCGATTCAAAGACAATTATGGACATACTTAGGGTCAGAAACATTTCGTTTCCAAACCAAACGAAGATTGCCGAAATAGAGGAGCCATGAAGAGACTGCAGAGGTGTTCTCATCGTAGTCAACGAAGAGTCCCCCTCTTCGATCTGATAGATACGTAGATGATTGTGCTTTCAACAGCCCTTCAAGAAAGCAACAGTCTGTTGCCAAATTCGGAAGAGGCGGGTGCGGATACAAGAAGCGCTTTTAAATTTTCGTTTGACCTTGCAAAATTGATTGAAGAAGATGGCTATTTTCCACAAGGAATATTTAATGCCGATGAAACGGATTTATTTTGGAAAAAGATTTCCGCGCGAACTTTTATATCCATGGAGGAAAAGATTTTGCCTGCCACACGGCTAACCTTATCGGTACATGCTAGTCGTACAGCTAAGCGTTGAGCATGCTTGCCTAGGACTCAGTGCCCTGTGAGGATGTTGGTTACTTTTGAAAGTTGATTTCTTTTAAGATGTATTAATGCTTTTGATCTAGCTAATTCGTCAGCAGTGACCGGGTACCCAACGAAGTGTGACGTTATACTGGTTAGCGATCTCGTTTAAAGACACGCGGCAGCCCTTTACTGTCCCAAATTTTATTGTGTTGGGTACGAGGGATCTGATCGCAGCCTGGCTGATATAGATCACAATATCTGTGCGTGATATTGAGTTAGCCTTCAGCCAAGCATCAACTTGATTGGTAGCTGTAATTTTGGCTTGAAGATTGAAGGAGTATTGGATGTCGAGGTCTTCTATAAACATACCGCCACCGACTCTTTTGGTTGTTTCAGAGACGTCCGCAACGATAGAGATAGACTTATTAAAGAGAACTTCGCGCTGACCTCAGGCGATTCTGTCCGGTATTTTTCGGTGGATAGCGTGTCAGTAGACTCAGCAAGGCTGTAGTTGGTTGATAGGATTTTGTCATGGATAAGATTTTCTCATATCATTGGTAAGATTCTCTCAGTGGTATGCTGCATGCTATAAATAGGGCAGTAAGTACAGCATGGTTTGGAGCGCAGTTGTATGAGAAGTTCTCAGCGCACCTATAGTATTTACTAAGGCAGACCATCCGTTGGACTGTCTCGAGAATTTTAATGCCGGTTTGTTGTGGTCGCCGTGGTTCAGTGTTTAGTGCGATGGACTGCTGACTGAGCGGCGTGGGTTCAAGCCCCAGCCAGGAAAACACCGAACATTTTTCGCAGCACCACCTCTCGTCGGGGAATGACAAGCTTCCGGGAATATAATCTGTCATGAAAGAGCTTCTCAATTCGCCGTTCAGAGTTGGCAATAAACTGTGGGTCCCTTCCATTCGTGCGAAAAAGGTAACACGCGCAACATCAATGGTTGCGAGAACCTAGGCCTGGGCTCATCCCGAGCTATCGCGCAAGCTATTTATTTATTTTTTGTTTGTCTAGAGCCGGCCACCAAACCATTATGCCATAAGTACAAATCGATCTTACAACTACAGTAAAGAGTTCGTCTATATCTGGCACCTACTGCTCTTTTGGACGAGAAGAGTGCTACCAGGCATTTCCTGGAGCGTTCGGCAATATTATCCCTCAACAGAAGCTTCCTCTCTAGAATGAGTCCTAGATATTTAGCACTGTCAGAAAAGGTTGGAGGAGTTCCGTTGAGCTTGGGCGGAATAATGTTTGGAATTTTGATTTTCCTAGTGAAAGGACCAGCTCCGTTTTAGATAAGTTGACATCTGGGCCGCAGCTGTTTGTGCACGTAGTAAGTTTGCTTAGAGCATGTTGAAAAATTGTTGCTAGTGTTTAAGGGTACTTGCCCGTCACAGAGATGGCGACATCATCTGCAAATGCCACCATGTCACACCCCGCATTCTCTGGTTTCAGAAGTAGTTCATTAGGGTGTGCTCGGGTGTGATTCGGGATTCAGATCATTGAAGAGGAAACAGGATTGGTAAGGATGGAAAAAGACTACATTTTAGCTTCGTGCCTCATCTGGGGAGTAGTATCCGAAAGTCATTGACTTTTACTAGCCCCCTACACCGCGGCGAGATGTATAGACATGTTAAGAAAACATGCACTTAACTAGGAAATACTAACAAAGGCTCAAGATTAATGGAAGTGTGTTATTAATCAGGCAGATTCTCTAAATAGGTCAGGGGCCTTATAAAGTGATGTAAGTATTCTTCAAGGCTTTGACAGCGTTTATCTTATTTTTCCACGAAGGGAAATAACTAACCAGCCGTACGACCGACGTTTACACTCTACCAGTCTTCCTTTTCCGTTTGAGGCATGTGTCAATGGCCAATCATTTTGCTTAAAGTTAAAATCCCATATATAAACTCAGCTTATCAATATCTGCAAGCTCCTATCGTTATCGAGGCCACTTATCTATCGTTTTATTATTTAACGAAATTTAACCATAAAATAATTGATTTCTCCGCTATCCACAGCTCTTAAAACAATTGAAGTCAGTTTTTCAAGTAGAGTAACGTCGTGGACAAACACTTCCATTTTCAGCTAGCGGCGCGTAACAATCGATCTTCAACTCAATTCACCAAATCTGCGACAAGGCCAAATCTCGAGTAACGCAGTTTAATACAGAGCCAGCAGAAGAATGCCCACCGGTCTGAGACAGGATAAGGATAACCTGTGCGGTTTGTCAGTATGGCATCCGCCATGGATGCAGCGTTTCGCAAACACCAAGATGTTCATGGCAGTTTATGGCCTTCTGGGGACCATCCAAGCCATGTCATACATGTACTTCATTGTGACACTAACAACGATTGAGAAGCGTTTCAAAATCCCCAGTCAGACAACAGGTGAGTGCGCGATAAAAAAAAGTGTAGTGGTGATATCAGTGTTATTGACCAGTCGAAGGCTTGATTGCCATCACAAGTATGGAGTTGGAAGGTGACATGTTTATTTCTTTACCTCTCCTCAGGAATTATTCTCAGCGGGAATGAAATATCTCAGATAATGCTGTCGTTGATCTTATCGTACGCGGGTGGTCAAAGGAATCGACCTCGTTGGATCGCATGGGGAATGATTTTCTGTGGACTGTCGTGCTATATTATCGCATTGCCACACTTTATCTACGGCGCTGGCGAGGATGCATTCCATCTGACGCAAGAGTATCTGGACAGCTTGGATCTTGGCAATCAATCGAGCTTTGTTTTGCTTGTAGGTGAACAAAAGTGCAAATTACAAGCTTAAACTTTACACGTGTCTTTAAAATCATCCAACAACAAATCATGTAAATATTTTTTTTCTCAAATTCTTTAGAAAGCAAACCTCAAGGACTCGCAGCAGTTGTGCGGCTCAAATCAGGCTGAGAAGGAATGTGACACGCTGTTGACAATTGTGCCGTTGGTTTTGATATTTTTATCTCAATTTGTGCTTGGAATCGGCAACACCATGTATTATTCCTTGGGTCAGACATACCTGGATGACAACACAAAGAAAACCAACACACCATTGATGTTGGCCGTGGCGATGTCCTTGAGAATGATTGGACCAATTGTTGGATTTTTCTTGGGTAAACTGAGAGTTGTGTCTGTCTAGAAACGTGTCTTTAACTGGAGCCTTTCAGGATATGTATCACTTAACCAGTTTATTGACACGACGAAAACTCCACTGATCGATCGGAAGGATCCCAGATGGTTGGGTGCATGGTGGTTTGGTTGGATGATACTAGGAACGTTCATGTTGCTGTTCTCAGGATTGATTGGAATGTTCCCCAAAGAATTGCCCAAGAGCAAGGAGAGAAAATTTAACTCTGGAGTACCACATGTATTACGACATGAAGAATTAATACTCGAAGAGGGTCTTCCGCTGGGAAAGGGATTTTCTTCGAATACCACGTTAGATAAGTGCCCTGCTTCACATTCCGATTTTCCGAAACTTAAAGGTGAGTAACTATGTACATTGGCATTGAAGGGATTAGATTACGAGTGGCTTTTCGGTGACTTACACCACTCAGAAATGGTCATTGATGGTCAACAATCACTGTGCTAATGATTCAAACTACGTTCAAGACAAAAAATTGTGCTTATTTGTACGGATCTTGTGCTGACTGTTATGAAAAATTAATTTAATTTATGGCAAGTCATTCGATTGATGGAAAAAAAATTATTTTTATCAATCTCCTGTGATGAAATTTGATTGGATATCTAAAAACGATAAGCTGCATATTTTTCAGTTATTTTTTTTTAGAGAACGGTGGGTATTTATCAGTGGAAACAACGAGAGTGCCATTGAATTAAAATATTATAATAATCAGGTTTTTCCCGCGAATGCGTTTTAAACTAAATGAGTTGCAATTTGGATCCACGGGGCCGACAGTTATGAGTATATATAATTAGAGGTAGGACCATGTCACCCTATCACTACGGTCACCGATGGGCCTGGCCTATTGTGATTTCCTCCAAATAGAGCTTGCTCATGATGTCTAACCTCGAGATGAATCTAGAGATGTCTTTAGGCGAGCTGGCAGATATGTCCTCCGTTTCGAGGTAGAATTTGCCTCAGTGACGATGGCGTGTACTGATTAAGCCATACTAACGCTAAGCAGTCTTTTGATCGTGAAAGTTCGTGGTAGATCTGGAAGATGGTTGCAGATTTGCTGACCGCCATCGTGTACGTTTTCTGGGAATATGCCTTAGCTCTCTCCAATTCTTCTCCAATTGCCGATACTCCTCCTCAACTGTTTAGGCCACGGTCGACCCACTTTTTTGCCATCTTAAGTAAGCGACTAACATTGCATAGCGTAATTAGCAATGGAGCTGTCACCTTTTCGAAATGTGTGACCAATTCACTGCTTTCTTTGTCGTTGGATGGTTGTGCCTTTCAATTCCTGGCCCATTCTCTGGTATAGATGTTCGTTAGAGATACGATTAAGCCAGAAAATCCTCAGAATGTTTCGTAGGCTCTTAACGAACGTTTGCATCTTTCCTGTGATAAATGAGGTCAGTTTTCAAGTGCTGCACCCATATAATAGCACGGATTCTACTTTGGAATGGAACAGTCGTAGTTTGGTGTTTAAGCTGATAACATTGCTTCGCCATCCTCGTATTTTGTACAACATTCCAAACGTAGACTTCGCTTTGCCAATTCGGCTGGCAGTATCTTATTCGGTTCCACCATCGGTCGAGGTAATACTCCCAAGATATTGAAAACTCTCTACTTTCTCTGCCGGCTGTCCAGTGATGCTAACTTGAGATGATGAGTTGGTTCCGAGGCTGACGATTTTGGTTTTGGCTGTGTTGATCTTTACGTACCCCACGACGTTTGCCTCTTTCTCAAAACCCGCTGCCATTTGGTGGAGTTCCATAATCCTATATGAGAAAAGGGGTGAGTGTGTGCACTGCGACCTGTGCTCTCCCGTACTCGTATTGGCCGATACGTCTCGACCTAAAGAACCTCCTCCAATCCAATAACTCTGAGAAATTGGAGTATCTGGATTGGGTCCAACGATGGGAGATCCATTTCAAAGAAAGTGTACGCTCCCAGGTGTGCTCTTCGTTTTTGGATCAATGCTCAAAAGTTCATAAGGAGGTGTGACGGAGTCTTCTCGGCATCGCTGTTGTTTCCGTTTGCTTCTATTCCCATTTTTCTGAGATGCTTTGTGAGTCTGCAATGGTTTTTGCTGGTACCTAGGCAGGCCTTGCTCCTCCTTCGGTCGTAGTTTCCGAGGAGTTGCTTTGCCTGCCTTAGTCCTGGGAGTATTTCCTATAGCATCTTTCTTTTGCACTCTTCCTCTCTTCTCAGTTCCTCTTGGATTCAATGCAGTCCCAGCCCGCAGAATGGTTTGGATCCAACGAATGGTGATTCCGACACTTTCCTTGCCAATTCATCGGCTTCCTTTTTTCACTCTATCCCTACATGATCTGGCACCCAGTACAGGGTGAAATTATTGTTCCGGCCAAGTCTGTTTAACTTTTCCAGACACTCGTAGACCAGTTAGGATCTGATTTCGTAGGAAGTCAGTGCCTTGATGGCAGCCCGGCTGTCTGATAGTATCGCGATGTTTTGCTCGTGATATCTTCTATTGAGGCTTGTTTGTACACACCTTTCGATCGCATATACCTCTGCTTGGGTTGAGGTGTAAGAGTCCATCGAATTCCTCCATTTTCCATCGACAGGGCAGCGCGAAGTACGTCGCCATTCACCAGCTTTAAGGGTTATTGGTCCCAGAAGGGTTTAAAACCGATCAGCTTAAATTTTTGAGACGATAAATATTGTTTTCCTTAGACTTATACAAAGAGCTCTGTCTGGAATATGAATGAGCCAAGGCTTTTACTCGTCGAAGCTCCAGGAATAATCGAGATTTGGGACATGTGTTTAGGGAGAGACCTAGGGAAAGGAGAACAATTATGGAGTTGACAAGTGTGTGGCGTATCTTCCTGTTTCCTTAATGATAGCCAGGATGCCACCGATCCCCTTATCCATCAGATACTTTACATGCGGTATCCAAATAGACTGCAAGGTCTTCTGTCGCATTCCCATTGAAGTTGGGCAGTGACATAGAAAATGCTTCAGATCCTCTGCTTGACACGGAGTATGCTATTGCCAGTTTGTCAGCCTAAGTATCTTGGCGACTACAGCAGCTTATGCTTTCAAACCGCGGGTCGATCATCCCGAATCTGAGAACCGTGATACGAAGACTATCTTAGCTGGAGCACTGTTGTCTAGTCGTTTGATGTGTCCTAGGGTTTCAAACTACTTATCAATACCTCTTGAACAGCTGATAGAGTTCACGGTTGAGTCTCCTCCATCATTCGCCAGCTATATGAATTTGATAGCACCTTTGTGTGTTTTGACCCCAATTGTTTTGATGAACCAAGTGATTTCTCATAGTGTTCCTCGTCATCCATGTAGTTTAGGTTTAGTCCTTTACACTTCGATGTTATAGCCGCTGATTTTGAAGTTTTCTACTTTTGTAAATGGAGTTTAGAGCTTATACTCCACGCTTGTCTGCATCCCTCGTTAGCTCTTGTTGGAATGCCTTTTCTATCACCTTTTTGGAAGTGGACTTGCACTCCGTTAAATTATTTATAATTCCATTTCAGATTTTCCCAAGGCCCTGATGAGACTGCTTCGTAATAAACTCCTGATATTCAACATTACCTCCGGTATATTCTACATTCTGGGCGCTGCCGGGTACATGACCTTCCTCACCAAATACATGGAAGTTCAGTTCCATAAAAGTGCACAAAATGCAACCATTATCATCGGTCCGATTACAATTACTGGTATGGTATGTGGTTTACTTGCTTCGGGATTAGTAATTTCGAAGAAGAAACCAGCGCCTGGTAAAGTCCTTATGTGGAATGTTGTAGTCGGTTGCATTTACATCGTTGGACAAATATCGTATCTGTTCATGTACTGTGGGGATACGGCGTCATTAATGGTCAATGGAAAGTAAGTGGTGTGTACACCCAACAAATCGGATGCAAGTAACATATTCCAAATGCTCACTTCAGGTTAAATGTCACATCGAGTTGCAATTCAAATTGTTCCTGTGATGGTGTCGCCTATTCCCCAGTTTGCCATGCAAATAGCGATACGACATTCTTCTCCCCTTGTCATGCTGGCTGTCAGGATTGGGATGCAGAAAGCAAGGTAAGCTCTTAAAAACATGGCTCGCCACATTTGTTAACAATTATTTACTGGTATTTGTCAGCTTTATTCAAATTGCTCGTGCCTTCTGGAACCAGGACAAGTGATCAATGATTTCTCAACTACAACTCTACTGCCAGCAACAAGGGGATCTCAACTCGATTCGACTGATTATCTTTACACAACAAGCGGTATTCCCTACAACTTTGCAGCCTCGACAACACCTGGAACCCTCTCCAGAAGTCGGAGAGCTGTTTTAGAGGAAAAGCTCACGGATATTCTATCGCCTGGTGCCTGCCTTAAGGGCTGTGAATATTCCTTTTGGATATTTTCTATAGCTTCCATGGTGATCAATTGGTTTGGTTCTTCTGGGCGTATTGGCAACATTTTGGTCAACTATCGAGCTGTGTCCACCCAAGACAAATCATTTGCTCAAGGCTTGACATTGATGATGATCAGTATGTTTGCGCTTATCCCCGGACCGATTTTGTTTGGACGGATTATCGATTCAACTTGCTTAGTGTGGACAAAGCAGTGTGGTGAGAATGGAAATTGTCAACTGTACGATCAGACACGGTTTCGTCATATAATGAACTCGGTGGCAGTGGGTAAGTTCTTAGGAGTATTTGTGAATCCTCTAAGAATCGTACCCAAATATTATTGAATTAATGTCGGATTTTCAAAACTTTACAGTCCTTACCACCGTTGGAGTTTTCTTTGACATTCTTGTTTGGTATCATGGACGCAGTTTGGACTTGTATGGAGAACAGGAAAACCAGCGATTGGCAGAGAGCAAGAAGAAAAATAAACCGATTACGCCACTACTCGGGAGGAAATAGTTTCAATGAAACTGTTTTTGTAAATAAGTTTTTTTTTTAACGCAACATTGAAATGTTTTTTTCACATTTTTTGTATATGAATTTATGTTTCGAGATTTTATTAGATGATAAGCTCTAAAATAAAAGAAGCACATGTTTCCAAACATTTATAAATCCTTCCTTAAATGTATGTATGTGGGCTTCTACACTTGGACGTGATAGATGTGGGCCTAAGTGACGCCCGTCCTCTATTGCTTTGTCTTGATCTCATCAACTCTTTGGGCTAAAGTATTGATGTTCATCCCCTCCAACGGACACACTGCAGTCCGCCATTTGATTTCCTCTTATCAGCGTCCACATGGACGCTGGTTTACTGATCCCTTCAGGACTTTGGGAACCAATCTTCGTGCTCATGCTTCTTTTCAACTTCAGTACATAGATCCGATAATCCGATAAGTTTTCTGAATGTTTTTGGCGAATCTGAAGCGCAATATACAAAAGTCTTTAAAACCACTTACGGTTATCAGGGCAGGATAATATCGACCTCGAATTAAGTTCTCGGAGTCCCTGAAACCCAGTGTCTTTCAAACAGAGGTATAAGCGATCGAAAGATGTGAGTAATTCAACGCAAATAGAAAGTATCGCGATGCTATCAGATAACTAGACCGCCATCCTATGAAATCAGATCCAAACTGGGGCGTGAGTGAGTGAGTGAGGGGAACTCGTGATCGAATGATTGGAGAACTTCACTTGGGGCGGTAATACCAAATCCTCACATTTGGATGATGAGTTATTCGTTAACGAGTGTGGTAATTCGGCCCTTGGTCTTTGAGTACCTAGAAAAGATAAACATTAAAGTCACCCTCTACTGGGTGCGTAATCATGTAGTAGAGTAAAATGAAGTAGCCGATGAATTGGCAAGGAAATGGTCAGAGATCCCATTCGTTGGACTAGAGACATACTGAGGGCGGGGACCGTATCCAAGAATCCAAGAGGAACTGCGAAGAGAGGAAGAATGCAAAAGAAGAAGGTTGTGGGAAGCACTTCCAGGACTAAGGCAGACAAAGGAGCTTCTCGCGAACTACGGCTGAAAGAGATGCAAGGCCTGCAGGTCATTGACGACACAGGGAGTATCTCAGAAAACTTCAAATAGAAGTAAATGGAAACTTAAGATTCTACAGCGGTGCAGACGATACCCTATCACACCTCTTTATCAAATGTAAAGCACTGATTCACAAAAAAAGAGCACACTTGGAAGCGTGCCAGTTCTTTGAAACGGGACTCATATCTATAAGCCCAATCCAAATACTCCGATTCTCCAGAGCGATTGGATCGGAGGCGCTATAGGTCGAGAATTCACCAATAACCACGAAATCGAGGAGGAATGGGTTTAAAAAAAATCCGGGTCAATGGGTGAGTTTGTGATCGTTTTCCACTTCATGGTATTAAAGGGTTTTTCAATAGGGACGCTACAAAAGTAGAGCGAGAGGGACAGCAAACGACGCCATATTTTTCTTGCGGTTTTTTGACATTTCTCTTCAGTAAGGTTTGCCATTTCATGGTGGAAAGATATACGAGCCAACAACGAGTCGAAATTATTAAAATTTACTACCGAAATTCGGAGTCAGTGGCCTCAACGTTAAGAGCGCTACGTCCAATTTATGGTCGTCATAATTTCTGGCTGGATGGCTTCGTCAATAAACAAAATATGCGGTATTGGTCAGGCAGCAATCCACACGTACTCCATGAGTCATCATTGCATCCCGAAAAAATTACGGTTTGGTGTGGTTTATGGGCCGGCGGCGTCATTGGGCCGTACTTCTTCCGTGATGATCAAGACCGGCACGTTACTGTGAATGGGGATCGCTACCGTTCAATGATAACCGAATATTTTTGGCCCCAATTGGATGATATGGACTTGGAGGACATGTGGTTCCAACAGGACGGCGCCACAAGCCACACAGCGAATGTCACAATCAATTTATTGGAAACCAAGTTTGGAGAACGTGTTATCTCACGAAACGTCCAGTCACTTGGCCGCCTCTGTCGTGCGATTTGACGCCGTTAGACTATTTCCTGTGGGGCTACGTCAAGTCTATGGTCTATGCCAACAAGCCAGCGACGATTGATGAACTTCGTACGAATATCGAACGTGAAATTGCAGCAGTATCGGCCGATTTATGCTTGAAAACCGTCGAAAATTGGGTTCAGCGTCTGGACTTCTGCAAGCATGCCCGTGGTGGCCATCCAAAAGAAATCGAGTTCCATACATAATGGCATCGAACATACTTTCACAGGAATAAAGAATTTCATTGATATCCAAAACCGTTTTTGTTTTATATAAAAAAAACTTTTGTAGCGCTCTTATTGAAAAACCCTGTAGTTACCTTAGTAAGGATGATGTGTTAAACGAATCTCGGGATCCTTACCAAGATTCCAGGTGTCTGAACTATGTCGTATGACAATTCTTCGTCCAGTAGTGTGATAATTGTAGAGGATTCAAGGCCGTATTCTCCAAGGCCGTATGTCCTCTACAGACCAATCAAAAAGTCCTTCTATAAGGCATTGATCATCTCAGTTTACGGCGTTAAAGTGTGGACATTATCGAAGGAAGATACACTTGGTCGTTTCTTTGGGTTTCATCGACTGTGACGGCAAATTATTTGAGCGCTATTTTTCTCGAAAAGACGCTCCGAGGTATTTGTAGATGTTTGTTGATTTGATTCAGCTTTAAACTGTTCAAAATCGAATTGTTCTGAGCAGAGTGTTCTATGTATAACAAAAGAAAATTTGAAAGAGGCACTCTTTCTTCATTTTGGTTTGGAAGGTTTCACTGAATAGCTTGATTTGCTACGCTTAAAAGGAAAAATATATTCAAAAAAAAATGTAGAGCAGTAAAGTTGGACTTCTCTTTTTTATAGCGTATATGGTTTGGATGTCAACAGTTTGAATTGGGAGACTTAAGGATAAGTCATCTGCTTTTCGCTGGTGACTTCGTTATCCTTACGTACACCCAAACTGAACTTCAGCGCGCACTAGATAAGTTCGTCGCCGTCTGTATTGAAGCTGGGATGAAGGTAAACCTGAACAAATCAGAGGGTATGGTTATTTCCCGAACGTCTGTTCAATGTACTCTGGATGTCAGTGGAGTCCCATTGAAACAGGTGGAGAAGTTTAAGTATCTCAGGGTCTTATTCACGCGTGATGGAAGGAGCAATGTAGTTATCCTGTAGGATTGGTCAGGCTGGAGCAATTTTGAAACAGCTTAGTCAATCTGTTATCAGGAGAGCGAAACTTGGCATCGGTGCTAAGCTATCGGTCTTCAATTTAGTGTTTGTTCCGACCCTCACCTATGGTCATGAGGTTTGGGTAATGACCGAAATAATAAGATCGCGAATACAAGCTGCCGGAATTAGATTTCTTCTTTGTATTGCTGTGGTAACTCGTCGAAATCGAGTTAGGAACACCAGAATACGCAAGGCACTCATTGCCAAGCAGCTACTTCTTCGAACGGAAAGCTCCATACTTCGATGGTTTGTGCAAGTTCAACGCATGCCGCCAACACGGCTTCCAAGACGTGCCATGGAATCCGTCCCATCAGGTAGGCGTCCCCTGGGTAGGCCTAGGATGAGATCGTTAGACCTAGTCCGGGATCTCACCTCTACCCATACGGGTAGGGGATGACCCCTGATGATTTAAAGTCGATGGCGGAAGATCGGGAGATGTGGAGAGTCCACTTAAGCATCCTAACACCGCGACCCTCACAGGTCATTGAAAATGAATGAATGAATTAGTTTAAGCTTATAGCATCCAATTTGTGTGGAAATACTCTTCTGTGCACAGCGTGCTAGATGGATTTTGTGCTTTGTCGCGACTTAGAAGTATATTACACACATTTATTAGTGTGTCACTTCTCTCAACAGCCCTATGGTGAGACAGTGGGCCGTCTGTCAATATGTCTACTCTTTTTGTCACTGCGGAAAGCACGTGTCTAGCCCTCCAGTGCTCATAAGCTTACCTTTCTGTACGAGCTTCGCCTTTCCCGCTCCTTCCTCCACTCGCTAGGGAAATATGGGTGTCCTTGCAATAAATGGATGCAAAAGATCTACCGAAGTTAATGGCGAAACTTTGCTGAGGTCGAATGTCAAGTCAAGATTGCTGCTTCGTGTTTAAATTGCACCAACAATCTTCACCTTACTGTGTACTATGGCACCATGACAAGTAAAAAAAACCATGTGAATCAAAGGTGTGTGAAACACTTCAGGAACGAAATAGCAACCCCAGTGTTAACGAAAATCATCTACTACACAAATTCGGTTTTAAATATTTTCTTTTATATTTTTTAGTTAATAAAAAAATTCTTCAGCGTATTTATGTGTATAAATATTTTTTTGTTCTTTTTCTTTTTCATTTTGTTTGTATGTCAATTTATAATTTGTTTTTCTTTTCTTTTCTTTTATATTATTCTTTTCATTTTATTTTTTGTTTTGTATCCTTATTAAAACAATCCTCAAAGTTGTTGTTGTCTTGTTACAATTAAGCCATAACGTTAAGCAATTGATAAAAGTTTTCTTATTTTTGTTTCTTTCATTTGTTTAGCTGTTATACACACACTTTGTCTTAGTATTATATTTTTATATCCATCTTTAAAAACTTCGATTTATTTGTCATTGTATATACATATATAATTATATGTTATATCACACATATAACTATTTATATATATAAAATTCTATTTAAGAAAAGAAAAAAAAAATGTTTTTTTTTTTTTAAACAATATATGTAACATGATTGAAAATTTCAATAAAACAAATTCACCTCGCATGTGTGGAATTAAATTTCACCCATGCCAGGGGAAGATGGTGTGTGAAGAATGTTTTCCTAATTGATTACAGAATATGGAAAGAAGAAACCAAAACTAATACATAATTTATATAACGATGACGGGCTTAATAGTTGAATTTGTTTTATTGGTCTTCTTCACACAAACATTCAATTTTTTTTTTTAGCTAAACAGTGTTTGAGGCTCATTTTGAATTGCTCTTCATCGATACAACAACGGGGTTAACTTTAAAGGAAACAATCGAACATCATTTTTGGATGGACCATCACCAGTTTTGTTAACAAATTATAAACGTTAAAAATGACTAAGTATGTAGGAAAGAGAGAGGTAAATGGATGAAAAAAAAAACTCATCGAAAATAAAAAAAAAAAAACTATTATCCTGCAATAGTTTCAGATATATATTATATAACGACATTCCATTTTAAAAGTATTAAGCAGTAAAAAAAAAGTATCTTAGAGAAGCCATCATCTCCACACATTATTGTTCAATATAGTTAGATAATAATTAATAATAGTAATAATTATAATTTTAATAAAAACTAATTTTCTCTCTCGCTTATCTCCTTTTGTTGTTTTTACTATTTTTAAATTTGAGTGTTATTAATGTGTATGCGTGTAGTCGGGAGTGTACGTGATTTAAATTTATTTTGTTTTTCTTTTTTTCTTTTTTCTATAAATACAAAGTAGTAAGTAGTTTCGATTTTTACTTTCATCTGCGCGCAATGTAATATCTAGGATAACGAACCGAAAAGAAGTGTTATGGTTGTGTCGCATTGTGTAAAATGTATGCGAATTTATTCGATCACTTTCAACACTTTGCCAATGGCAATAGTTTTATCTAAAAGAAAAAAGAAAAAAAATTTTAAAAAAATCCCAGTAGGTTCAAATGCGAGGTAAACTTACTTTCATCTCTAAGAGTGAATCTTCCCATTTGTGGAAAGAGTTTAAATTGTTCAAGGCATATCATTCCGGAACATTCAATTCTCATAATTGCAACCTGGTCTTGTTTAACAAATCTTGGACGTGTTTTTGATTTATCACCGCTCTTTTTATCCACTAAACAAATGAGGGCCTGTGAATGAAAATGAGAAAATATATATATTCATGTTTGCGTTGGTGGTGGAAAATTGGTTTTACATTTCTACAACCGCAACACCATTTATGTAGTGCGCGTTATGTTTTTCACGCGAGTAGATGGACTTACAATTTTTATAGCCGACTCTGAACGACAGATTGAGAAGCTCTTTTGTGACAAATTATACTAATATAAAGGAAGTGTGCTCAAAACCTTGTGTCAACACACAGCGATCACCGAAATATCCAAAACCAAAGTCTTAATCGTACAAACTCATCAACTAGCTGACAACCGATCCCACGATCAACAGTGAGTAGCTTAACATCGCACAACAGGATCGACTGCCATTTATCCTTAACATGCCGATGGAACTTCCAGAAAGGAAACCCTCTAAACTGCGCCAACCACAGAGACATCAGTCTTCTTCACATCGCCTACCAGATCTTATCTGCCGTGTTGTGTGAATGCCTGAAGCCGTTCGTCAAAAACACGAGCGATCTATATCAGTGTGGCTTTAGGCCAGAAAAGTCCACCATCGACCAAATACTCACACTATGGCAGATCTTGGAAAAAAACCCCAGGAGCTTCAATACGAAACCACCCTTTGGGTCGATTTAAAGCCGCGTATGACAGCATTTATAGACACGAGCTGTACAAAGCATTCCTATGAAATTTGTCCGTATGTGCAGGACAACGATGGAGAATGCACGCTTGCTCTATCAAGGTCGGTCAACACCTCACCAAAAACTTTGATGTCAAAAAAGAATTTAGATAAGGCGACGTGTTGTCATGCAACTTCGTCAACATCGTTCTTGAAATAATAGTGCAAAACTCACGCGCCAACACCAGAGGTACAATCTTTCACAAGTCCGTCCAATTACTCAGATACGCCGACGATATTGACATAATCGGAAGAACGCAGCATGATGTCACGGGCGTGTTCATGAGAGCAAAACAAAGTATATATTGTCAACAACAAAAGACACTCAACACCGACGTCTCACGCAGAAGGTCACTATAGACAGGTATAACTTTGAGGTAGTTAAGGACTTTATCTATCTAAACTCCGCTATCAATTCAGACAACGACACCAGCGCTTAGGTCGAAGTATAACTCTTGATAATCGCTGTTTCTTTGAGCCAGAATGCAACACCATATAAAAGCAACCATGCAACTGCGTACTGATGCTATTTACACACACTTATGCCCAGATATTACATCGATACTGAGTGCGTCAACAATTCTGGGACCACGTTTCACAAGAAATGCAATCAATCAGTAGCTCAATGCCTGGAACAATCCAAAACCAGTGATTTGCTGCAAAAAATGTTTTCTTATCTGACGCTGCAAGATTTGTTGGTGATCGACCAACGTGCGCTTAGCTAGACTCCTTATATCGCATAAAGAAGAGTAAAGCTAGGTGTAGAGTGCGACGGAGCTAACGCAATCACATAAATGCCCTGACAACTAAAGCAGAAAATGTAGCAAACATGTACGATAGCGACGCCTTGACACACCTCTTATTGAAATGCGATAGCAAAGCCATCCACATTCTGTGAACTAACAAGTAAATGACCTGTGCTTCTTCCCTCACTGTTTCAATGTTCAGTCTCTGCCAAACAAACTCTTTCATCAATGATCTGTTCCAAAACGATTTAAGTCGCAGTAGTCCGCAGACCCAACGTCCTTGTATTTCATTTTTATCGAAAAATCGTATGGAAATCGATCCACTGCGTGTAACATGAAATGATGGGAGAGAAGGGTTAAAATATAGCGGAGAGATTGTGAAGTTACACTGCAGCCAGACAAAACGTGTCTGCTATGAGGTGAGTGGGAGACTTTCCCTGTGTTGTTCGCCTTCTTAATTATACAGTGGAATATAACGCAGATCGTTTCGGTTGATCGAATTCGTTCCACTCATCTTTTTTTTTTTACCCAAACAAAATCTGTTCACCCATTAAAAAAAATATTCAAACTTACTTTGACCGTGATTTCTTCTGCCGCACAATGAATATGCATAACAGCTGAGTAACCTGCGCAAATAATTGATTTGTGTTCTAAGATCACGACTTGAGCATCAAAGATTTTTCCCGTTTTAATTGGATTAGAGGCATCGCATAAGACAAATCCAGGTGAGACATCTTCCTCTTCAATTCCCTAAAATAAAAATCAAACATCAATACACGAAAGGGGTTCCCGAATACAATTTCAAACCTTTAGTTTAATTTTAACATTTTCTCCTGGACCCACAGATGTCACTTCATCATCGTCAGACCATAATTGATCCACCGACACTTGTGTCTACAAAAAAAAACGAAATGTAAACTGATACACGATTGCATTACATCAATGGCTTACCCTATTTGGCATAACCAATAGATTTTGTCCCTTCTTTGCGCAGCCTGATTCAACTTTTCCCATTACAACTGTACCCATGTCCTTGTATTTGTCAACAATAGGCATTATGAATGGTCCATCAAGTTTACGATTCAACGAAGGCAGCTCGTCAATGAAAGGAATAAATGCGGGCCCTCTATACCAAGGGCATAGGCTCTCTTGAATTTGTTCACGAATTCCCGCACCGGTCAATCCAGAACAAGGCATAAATGTCAAATCCTTGCCGGCATTAAAGCCCAGTTTCCTGAGGTAAGGTAGAATTTTATCTTTGCATTCGTTGTATCGATTATCATCCCAATTGACTGTGGGATCATCCATTTTATTGACCAGCACCACCAAATGTTTAACTCCTGCAGTTTTCGCTAGCATTGCATGCTCTCGTGTCTGTCCCCCACGATCGAAACCGGTTTCGAATTCACCTTTTCTAGCTGAGATCACAAGTACGGCCAAATCTGCTTGCGCAGCACCGCCAATCATATTTGGTACGAAACTCTTGTGACCAGGTGCATCCAGTATGGTGAAATGTTTGCGTTCAGTCTCAAAAAAGGCTCGTCCCACTTCTACAGTTTTGCCCTTGTCACGTTCCTCTTGGTTTGTATCTAAAGCCCAAGATAAATACCAACTTTCACGGGACTTTTCACGTGCTTCACGCTCGTATTTTTCTAATGTTCGCTTATCTACCATGCCAGTGAGTGACATAATTTGTCCACCAATTGTTGATTTGCCCGCATCTAAAAAAAAAGAAAATAAATTGAATTAGAAAGGCGTGTCGTGTCGTCTCTTGATTGATAAACTCACCAACATGACCAATGAATACAACATTTACGTGTTCCTTTTTGCTCTTGGTGTCTTCAATTTTTGGTAGTTTCTTTTTGGAAATTTTTGGTGTTGCTTCGCCTTCAGCGTCACCATCTTCAATTTCTTCGGCTTCTTCGTCTTCTGGTGTAATGACGGGATCCTCTTCGACATCCCAGCTATCGATAGGATCATTTTCTATAAATAAAAAAAATATATATATTTAGAGCTTTCTGTTTTCAAAGCAATCTTAGAAGCTATAGGAAAATCATAATCGAACAACACGCTGTTTGGCTGGGAAATAAATTAATTTGACATATCCACGAAGAATTCTTCTGATTTGTGGTAATGACGAAGGAAAAACAAAGACAAACTAAAGGAATCAACGTCTACAATCAACGTCTGAGATGAACAGGATATTTTGGAGCAAATACATAAGTAGATCTTAGTTCTTCGGCTGAACCGGTGGTCTACCATTAACTGGAGTGGAGTAAACGAAAATAATGAGAAGTCAATCGACCTACTTGTGATGGCGCTACACTTTTGGGTAAACCAGAACATCAACTAACAAGCCTCTCCAGCCAGCCGTCCCTAGCCAGCTGTTGCCAGGTACGTCGGCTGATTTAAACGCCGACGACCAACATGAGTTGTAAAAGAAAACCAAGTTTCCTACGTTTTGGGTCGCGTGAGGGAGCTAGTTTGTTGAGTTAATGTAGACAGTGTGTACCTTTTCCACCACAACGAACTATAATGTACTCTTTCTCTTGTTTTTGATCAGCTGTACGGGCGCCATCATGTATCCAACTCGTAGAGAAGAACTTTAATTCTCCCGAAATCTTGCACAACTGCAGTAAATCTGTTTCAATCGTTGAGGACCAGGTTATGTTTGGGCAACTAACTCTTCTGCCGCCTTGCGCTTGTGAGTTCCATTGCCCTGCTTAAATTCTTAACTTACTTAGCAGTCATCGCCTCTTCTAAGTGAGCAATCTACTGTCATCTATGGCGTGTCATCGTGTGAGGCTCGTAGAAAATTGCCTTAATTGTCACAATCTCATATTTACTGTCTTCTTCTTCTAAGCTTCTGACCCCTTGTAAGTATTTGAGGACCTTTTTGGTTTCCATGACTAACTATGCAGTCATCGCCGTTGTTAAGTAAGTAGTTGAGTGATCTACTGCTAGTTTTGCACTCAACGGTCAAGCAAAGTTAGGCGCTTCCTCAAGTCATTGGTTGTGATTATTCATCTGCTCCTGCCGCTTCTGTTTGAATGGAACTAACGGAACTTGTTCAAATTACTTGAAGTTGAACTGCTGAACCACACACCAAACATGGTATTTGCTCTCCCGGTTGAGATGCCGACTACACTCCATCAAAAGTTAGATTTGATCGCATTTTTCAGGCAAGAACTTGCGCCCGTGAATTGTGGAATAATGCTGTTACCAAGGTTCAGCTCAAGTGTGATTTGGTGCTTTCTTCGGCTCAATTTGAGCATCTCCTTCCGTCTCTCAGGTCAATGTAGCTCACTGCAGGCCAAAATTATGAGGATTAAGGAAACCTTACTATGGTTACCATCTATATTTGCATCTTTACGGACGGTTAAGAGGCAATTAAGTCCCTGGTTTCACCCTCACTTACTTCTAAAGCCGCACGGTTTCGATGACTGATTCAAAATTCGCGGTGCCTGCCCATAGACACTACCAGTAAACCAGAAGTTTGACGAGTTTCCCAGAAAAGACACTAGGCTCAGTATTTTACCAGAGAAGCAAAACTTAAGTGGTTCCATCGCTACATGTAAACACTTACTCAAGCTCGACGCTATCCGCAAAGGTACTCAATGTGTTTTAAGATTCAATTAAAGACGAAGCACTTTACTGATAATCACAAGCAGCGGTAATGAGGACAGTATACAGTCTAGCTTTGAATTTCAAATTCCTCTTACAAACTGACTCCTCTAATGACGTTTTTCCTAAGTTATTTGCTGATAGATAAAACATTCCTATGTCCACCACAGAGTGTGGCGCTATCATAAGTAGATAAAGCATAGTTTCTACTTCTGTATGTAAAGTGCAATGTATCTCCGATAACTAGGACAAGATGCAGGGTGCCCTTTGATATTCTGTTGATAATTCGACCATAAAATCTTAGAAACTTCGCTTCGTAGTGTTTGTTTGGTTTGTGTGGCTTTTTGCACATGGATGCAGGCACACTTTGACCAAAAGATTAAGATTTCTTTATAAAACGTAGCTTGGACGAACATTTGTGGTGAAACCTTTGGCTTTAAACGTCTTGAATTCCATTAACGACTTCACAGCCGTCTCAATACAAAATTAACACGTCCAATTACTTTTACTTTCACGACGCGAATATGAAAGTTCACCAAGTTCTCTGACCACAGAGAAAAGGTTAATTTATTTTCTGTTTCGGGCTGAGTGCTACGCGTATGACCGACATTTTATGCATACATTTTGCTGACTGCACACGTGGTTTGTGCATACTCATACAAATTGATTAAAAATCAAAGCACCCGTTGCCTAATTAATTCAATTCGAATGTGTAAACGTCATCAAAATAAATTCACATGCCTCTGGGGCTCTATTCCAAACAGGATCTAGTCTTCACTACACAAAATCACCCTCTCTTAAACTGCCAACACTCATTATACACATGTAGTAGCTCTCATCTAATCTATTTAGCGCACAAAAGTCGGAGCACCTTGATAAGAAAAGGTGCTCTCAGGTTGGGTTCCACTTCAATGACTCACACTCTTGTCAAAATTTCCCTATTCCCACATGCAAAGATCACATTTTCTATTTTCTTCCACCAAAAAACAGACAAAGCACCACACAATACACAAATTAATGAAATATATCAAGTCAATACCCATTGCGTGCGAGGTGAAAGTATGAGGCTAAGGTCTCTCCACATAGGTTTCCAACTGATAACTAGCTAAAAGCAGTTCGTTTTGGTTGCAAGCGGGAAACTCTTTTGACTAACTAACTACGAAAAATCAATCTACGTTAACACTCTTCCGAAAAATTATTACAAATGTTTCTAATACAACACGACTGTAAATACTGAAGCATTTACCACTGAATTTCTGTTCGAAGAATACCGAATGCTGTTCAAACAAAAAAAAAAATTACTTTGGTGGGAGCAGAACGAAAAAAAAAAAACCCGAAGACGTGTCAAATGCAAGTCAGAAGACAGCAAGATATAGGTTATGTTCAAATATGGTTAATACCAAATGAAGGAAAAAAAAAAAACCAACGACCAGCAGTTGTCAAATTATTAAACATTTGTTGAAAAGTTCCATTTGTTCATGGTTTTCGGGGACAACACTTTCGGTGGCTCCTTGGTGGATTATCAAATCACTTGTCAACCGGTTAGGTGTGGACTTTTCTCACCCCGACCACAGCATGAGAGCCGACACACACCGAGTTGCAGTGGGTGACGGCCGACTGGAAAATGCACTTATTATGTACGAAAATCTAGTGATGTTACGAAATCATGGCTAAAAAATTGTAAATTTTCGGTCTTACCATTTTGTCTGGTGCTTTTTTCATCGATATTTTCATTGACGACGGGTGCTGGAGCCGCTGCAACTACTGCTGCCAATGTTGTTTGCTGAGGTATTGTTGGAGTTGTGACTGGCGATGATGATGACGGCGGCTGTTCATCGGGCGACGAGTCCGCCGATGATGGTTCAGGCTCTGTGGGGGTGTTATTAGTGCTGTTGGTGGTGCCCGTGCCCGTTGAAGACGTTACTAGTGGCGTAGTGGTGCCGCCGTAGCTGAAACTCGGCACAAATTCGACAGCATTCACATTCAATGTTGAGAATTTTGTAGACATTTCACTGTTGCTGCTGTCTTGGGCCATTTTTTTCTTCCAAGATTACTTTTGCTGAGATTTAACGATGAGTGTTTTGTGTTTATATTAATTGAATTCACAAGTAAATGCAAATACTTGGAAAATGATAAAAAAAATTATCTTGGATTCTTTTTTTTTTTAACGAAAAATAACAAAAGAATTCCTCGACGTGATACCCGAACTACACGCGTTTTTTCGGCAACACATCAGTCAAAATGGCCACGCATATATGGCAAATTAGTGCGAAACAAGGAACGAAATTCTTTCCAGTCAGGCGAAGTTGGTTATAGTTTTATATAATTGAAAAATGACATTAATTCTTAACCGTAGGCTTGATGGGATGCTGTGTTATCGTATAACATGTAAACTATAAGTAAAAGTTGCAGAGAATTTGAAGGAAGGAAAACGTGTGTTTACGAGAAAAAGCTGTATTGGCAGAGATTTTATGCAGTCATTAGTGAACATTTGGGTTACATCACATTTTAAAACAGATCCTGATACAATTCAGAGCTGAAAATTGTCTTAAAATTCGACTTGTCAAGTCAAATCAGTAGTATTCAGTTTAACAATCTAGATGGCGATATTATAGTCTGAACCTAAATAAGTATCTTAAGCTTAGTTTGAAAGCACCTTTTGTAACCTGAACTAGGCTGACTATGACCAGGGACCAGTGTGACTTAAAATATCTCTCAGCCCGGTGGATTTCTCCTTACTTAACGTACTAAAGGAGCGCTACAGTATGGGGTGAACATGCGCCTCAATAATCAAGCCTCTTCAGTTAGCCCGGCCATTAGCTGACATTGTTGGTTGCCATCCCCATCTATTTGTGTGCGGCGAGGTCTTCTACTGCTGAGTTGTCCTCGCTGTCAATCTATTTTAAATGCATATACCAAGCTTTTTTGTCTAGATACATAGATGTCGCCCCGCAGCTCGTGTAATCTGTGGTTGCAGCTCTTCGTCCATGGCCCGTTATATTAAGATCTTTAGACAAGAGATTCCAATGCGAACACTATAAGCCGTATTCAAATGTGGTTGTAGTGTAAATAGCCAAGATACCTGCTCGGCCGCATCAAGTGAATGGACAAACAGTGTTCCAGTCAAAAGAATAGAAAAATCCTAGCCCGAAGGTTTAAGACGATCCTACATTTAGTGCGTAGATTACTTGATGAGGAATGTCAAAAGGCTTAGTCTCTAGAACTAGTGTGTCATGTGTGGAATCATGGAAAATAGGAGGTCAAAGTGTCTCATACTATGACACTTCACGGGTTGAAAACTTACCCACAGTAAGAAATTGTAAATTTCAGCAAAAATCATTTAGGAGTTCTTCAATTTATCCTTCTTTTAATTTATTACAATCACTTTGTGTCAAATCAGTCATTAAAAATGCGACAAAATGCTGTTTTAAATATTTTCTACAAAAACTTGCAAATACATACCAGTTTTGTTAGCATCTTTTAAAAGATCAAATTTTAATTATCGCTTCCACCTAACATTCCATCGCATGTACACCCTGTGTAATTAAATTATCGATTTTCTTAATTACCATACCAAGCCATCTGCTTTGCACGAGTCTCGTTCTTTTCGCCTTCTCTCGTTCGTCGCTATCCGTTTTTTCCACCGCCATTTATAAAGTGGAATTGTGTCGGTGATGTGCGGTGTGGCATTTTTCTCTTCATTAAAATTTTGACTAGTTTTCTTGTTTTTTTTCTTTATAAATTTGAATACACTTTGAATGAAAATCCAAGCAAGGTGGGAAAAGTATTACTAACCGAATTTCCTTGATAATGAGTCATAGTAACAACAATAATAATAATAACCGGCCACCACCACGTATTGATGGGATGGTTTCCCTAAAAGTGAGTACATATCAAATTTTTTCCTTTGAAAATGGCGTCGTTTTTCACAAGCCAAATTCCACATTTTTCTTATTTTTTTCATTGTACATTTTTTTATGATTTTTTATCATTTATTTTGTATGATTAGGTTGATAATTTAACATATCGCACAACTCCGGAGGATTTGAGGCGCGTATTTGAGCGATGTGGAGAAGTTGGAGATATTTACATACCACGAGATCGGTATACTCGTGAAAGCCGAGGCTTCGCATTCGTTAGGTAATCATTGGATATAAGATTTATTGAGAGAATTTTGTGTATAATTTGGTTGGTTTTTCTTAGGTTCTACGACAAGAGGGACGCTGAAGACGCACTAGAAGCCATGGATGGTCGCATGTTAGACGGCAGGGAGTTGCGTGTCCAAATGGCTCGGTATGGCAGACCAACGTCACCAACCAGGCGCAACGGGCGTGGCGGAGGTGGAGGAGGAGGCGGTGGTGGTGGTGGACGACGCCGTCGTTCACGCTCACCCCGTCGTCGCTCACGTAGTCCAAGGCGTCGGCCTTCGTATTCGCCGAGATCTCATTCTCGATCGGCAACGAGTCGTTCGCCGGTGCGTCGGACTAAATTTTCACGTAGCCCCGCTCGGAAGTCTTTGAGTCGCAGTAACAGCCGCAATGGCCGAAGCGTATCTCGTAGTCGCAGCCGCAGTAGGACCTAAGCTGTGAGAAATGGTAAGTTTTGCTTTCTGTCTATTACTCTGTGCATGTCAGGGGGGATAATGTTCTCGTTCTCAAAGACTTGTCATACTTGTATGCAAATTATAGTGGATAAATTTATTTTGACTCTAGGCACGTTTGGCTTGAGTGCTTAATGCAAACGATAGAAAGGCAGTCTAATTTAAGTGGTGTCTTAACCTTGGGATGTGGTTAAGCTTGCCAGTAGGTTGCAAAATCGTTTTAATAAAACTTCGCCTAGCCCGTGGGGTTAGTTTTACATCTGTGGTGTGGTGGAGTTGTCATAAAACTCAGAATTAATTGCCCATAACGAAGATCGAGCTCTGATGTTGATGAGCAAGTTTTTCTACAGAAAACGCTCACTCTAGATGCATTAATCACAAAATCAGAGATTGTATTGCTGAGTTAACAAGTAGCTCGATGTTGGGAATCTACACTTGGAACGGAGCGTTCCATAGTTCGATGATTAGTTCACGTTAAATCCATGGGCCGAACTCGGCTTGCAATTCGTGGCAGGCGTCCCTTGCGTGGACCCACTATGTTTTTTGCACGCTTTGCTTTGTCAATGGTGAAGCCTGCGTTAGTGAATAATAGGCAGGGGATTCCCCGCACAATACTCACAAGATGCACATGAGTAACAAAGACAAACAGATCGGAAATTATATTTTATTTTCTTTAGTCGTCTTCAAGTTTGCTATGGGAGTCGTGATTTTTTCCCTTTATTGCTCCACTGGCAGTCTGCTCTATTAGGTGTAAAGGCGTGAAGTCAAAGATGAATTCTAAGTCTGATGTTGGTCATGTTCTCATAGCTCTCCTGTTATAGAAATGCATGCCAGTTGCTGTAGATTTAGCAGTGTCTTCCTTGTTTGCAATGTGATCCTGTCGGCGCAGACAATTGCAACATAAGTGATGTCGGGTCTCACCATCATAGCGTATATCCCACTGCAGTGTCTTGTTTCAAGCCTCTGCCAGGATTCCACACACCATGCAGGTTGTGCTTTGATTGTTTAGTTAACTAATAGTTCTACAGGTTTTTCTTTCCAAATAAGTTTGCTATTGATGGTAACACCTAGATATTTAGCTTATTGTTTCGGGTCAGGAATGACTCCTGCCAGCTAATAGTGTCTTCCTGGTGAATGTTACTACAGTAATTTTGCTTGGAATGTTTCAAGTAAGAACAAGACTGGACCTAGTACACTTCCTTGCGAAACTCCGCACTCTGAGTTTTCAAATCTTGCTGTTCGTCTCTCAGAGATGGCGAAGCAGTTCAATATTAGCTTTTGTTGGATGGCGGGGCATATGGAAATGAAAGGATATACAGTGGCATGGTGGCCGGGCACAACCAAGCTTGACCTTGCTGTGTCTGGCAAGTGATTGTAGGGTATCCTAGCAGGACTTGACTGACTTAGATTCCACGAAGTGAGATGTCAATACTTTAAGCGCTGTCTGACTGTCTGAATAGACATGTATTTTTGCGCCCCTAACACCTTTATCAAGGTTTAACCTGCGGCATATCTCAATAGCATGCATTCCAGCCTGGAACACACTGGGGCACATCCCCGTTCTTTCCGAGACTTTATTGTTGGGTCCAAAGACGCCAGCACCCACTCCGGAAGCCATTTTTGATGCGTTGGTATACCATACCAAACCATTAGAATAGTCGACACGGTTTAATATTTCTACCTTAAATAGCCTTCCGATAGTGGAGAACATGTCCGTACTTGGAATTGAGTGAAGTATTTTCAGATGACCCACAAGATTACCTGATTTATACTTGTGTTCTAGCTGCAGCTTTATAGCACAACGGGCAGCGGTCTTCCTGGTGAAGAAATGTAACGGTGTGAGCCCAATGACAGCCTCTATCGCTGAAGTAGGGCAGGTGCGCAAAACGCCTGTAACACCGAGACAGGCAATTCTTTGTATCTTCTCGAGCTTCTTTCAGAATATGGTAGCCTAGGCATACCTATTGGTACCAGTAAACTCGAAATTAAGCGGGATGCTTACGAAAGGACAAATCTTAGGTGGACGGAAGCTACAAACTGATGTGGACGAAGTTGGATCTGAATCGCTCTAAGGATTTTATTTCTCTCAAGAGACTGCATATCAGCACTATAGTGGGTGTGAGCACTAGACACTGTCTTATAGGAAAGTACACAACATGGCTTGGCCTTTACGCAAATGATTTCTGTACGACGAAGAAAATGAGGAAACCACCTTCTGCTCTCTCCCATAGAACAAAAACCCACAAATGTGCCTTATGTTACAACTATCTTACCGATCTAACTGTTTTTACTAGCTCGTAAAGGAAAAATCTTCAAGATCCATAATTCATTCACCCTGGTGCGCGAGCTTTAGCCGGCAGCTACTTCAACCTAACCTCACCTACCGCAATGCATTTTCAGTCTCTTAAGTGTTTTTTTCTTTTTCTCCTTTACAGATCTGACATTTTTTGGAAAAAGCAAACAAATGAAAAAAGTAAAATAAAATACGGCAAATGCTGCAACGGACCTCGAGTAACCATCATACACAGGTACATACATAATAAAACCTATCAAACAAATATTATATGATATGTATTTATAATTTTCTACATATTGTTTGATTTTTTACCTAAACTATTATAATTTTTTTTTTATATCATACAAGTTCTTATTAATCGAAAACATAAGAGCCGTACGTTCTCAATACAAACCGACAAAAGAACCATAAATTAACATTACTATATCAGAGATTCATTGTAAAATTGTCTTATATACAATTAGAAAAGTCTTAACAATTATTCTTATACCATCAAACAAACAAACGAAACAATATAAATTCAAACATCCTATTCAAAGAAAAAGGGCTCTGCTCTAAATAAAATAAATCGAAAACAAATCAAATTTACTTTTTGTATAGTCAGTCGGTATGTTTTGTATAAAAAAAGAAGAAAAACTTAACCCTAGGTACATATATATTTCGCCAATTTAATGCACCCTAACTTTGTAGTATTGTGAGGTGCGTCCAAACACACATTAAATCGTATGCTTCGGACATACACACACAGTAGGTGAATAAAAATTAATAAAACAAAAAAAAAATGTTCAAAAAGGTGGCTTTTCATTTTGCATTCATCATTGTAGGGATAATAATAGTTGTTGTTACCTTGTATTTTCCATTTAAACAAAAAAAAAAAGAAAATTAAACTTTCAATTGGCCAAACCCCATGTAAGAAGAAGAATACAAACAAACAAACAAACAAACAAACAAAAAATATTCTCTATAGCGCATTAATAAAAAAAAAAATCTGAAAATTATGTATTTTTTTTCGTTGTACACCTTCATCTAATCTTATTTAAGAAAAAAACAAAAACAAATTTAAAACAAAACGTGATACTAAATATTTGTACTCAAATTCTAACGCAGGACGTTCCTGTTTTGTAAATGTTACGTGTGATGCTGCCGCTGCTGCGCTGCTGCTGCTGATTTGAATCTATTTCTGTTAACATGCACCTCCTCCAGCAAGTCTCTGTATGCAGCTGACTCTTCCGTCGTCGGCAAGGGTGTCTTGTCTCAATGTATAATGTGGGTGAAAGATTGCTGTTTAGGCGAGAAAGTGAGAGAAAGGGAGATGAGAAGTGGTGGTGATCCGAGTTGAGAGAAAAGAATAGATTGAGTGTGCAGAGAATCGTAGCAGATTAGTCAGTAGCAGAACACACACAAGCAGTTGATCAATGGTAACACAAATTGAAAAGCAGATACAAGAAAAACATTACATATACTAACCTGCCTTTTGCGAGTTACGTAACGATTTCAATCAAGCCGCCGCCCGTTCTTAGTTTTGCGGATTTTAAGTTGCTGAGAAATTGTTGCTGTTGTATTTGCTGTTGTGGCCTGTGGCAGAGATCGTCTGGGGGTTTCGGCCGATTACAAAAAAAGTTTCATGTGGATATCCACGTTGCCAAAACTACACAAGTTGCTGCTTAGCAGTTTGCCGTTTTCGATATATATTGCTTATGTCGCGCGTCGCTAAAAGTAATTGAGAAGCCGAATGAATATCACGTTGCTGAGAGAATATGGTTTGCATCCTTGTGTTTCGCTGTTTTCCTGTTGATCCCTGAAATCGAATGTGCTGTTTGTTGCTGGTTCGCTTTTTGAATAAGGTAATTCACAGGTTCACGCTCGCTCGCAGAGGGTAAGTTCAAACGAAGACGTCGCTTTTGACTGAGGTATGGGTAAGCGGATTTATTTGGTTTTTCTTTTACAATTTAACATATTTTTTTTTCTCTTAAATAAAGTTACTTGCTCCGAATAAAAATAAAACGTTTTTTTATTTCACTTTTATTCTCTACAATAGAAGTGCGAATGAGTTTTAAAGGGGTTTTTGGCTGCGAGTTCATTGTCAACGGTTTCAAAACAATTTTCATTGAATCGAGAGAATGTGAACCTTTCCACACTCTTATACTAGAGTTCATCGCGAGTTTTGGGGTGTCGATGACAAATCAAGCAGCTCTCCCGTTGCGAAGACTTTGCAAAGTTGTACATAAAATAGTCGTGAATATTTTGCAATCACTAGTGACAACGAGTGAGTGGGACTCGTGATCGAACGATCGATAAACTTCATTGCGAGCGGTAATGCCCAATCCTCACATTTCGATGACGGGTTACTCGGTAACGAGGATGGTCATTCGGCCCCGGGATTTTTTTCTTTTGCGATGAACATTTAAAGGGCCGTAGCATGCCTACAAGATGACCAAATTTCCGTTGGCCAGTGCCACAATTTAAGTGCGGAATGTGACCCAATTGCTTTTACCTCGCTTCGTTATCATCTAATGAAATGAAGTGGAGAAGAGTCCGTAAGTTGGCGAATTTTCTACAAGTCGATACATACCAAATTAGGCTCCATAAGTAGCTTTTTTGTTTCGCATCTCCGATCGTGTCACCGGTTACATTTCAGGCAAGGCAATGTGTTTAGGTGCAGCAGTCTTCAGTGTTGAAATATTTTAAATTGACGGTCCCACAGATCAAAGTGAAATTAAGACTCTACAGTTGAGGACCTGTTAATTTATAGACGTGGCATTGCAGATGAATACGCTTGAAGGTTTGCCTGTGATGCATATCGTTCAAATAATCCGGTGTGAAGGAGTTAATGTTCTTAGACCGAGGAATGTCGACGTGATTGTGATTGTTCGACCAAAAACACCCGAATAGATATTTGAACGCAGTTTTAGTCAATGGTTTTGTTTTGCCCCGCTTACTGACTATGGAAGAAACATGAAAGCACAACTACAGACCTGATTCAAAGTAACACTCAACGGATTGGAGAGCAAAGGATGAAAACACGCTTAAGAACGCGAAAACTAAAAAGGTGATAAGCACTGTGCACTAAATCATCTGTTCAACTACTTGGAGAAGGGAAAAGCAAAGTTATTGGATCGCTTGAGCTAAAAATAAATAAATAAATAGCTGGCGTTCGGAATGAGCCAGGGCCTACCTTCTCGTAGGCATTCATGTTGTGGGTGTTGTATTGTTTGCACAAATGGATTTTACAATTATTACCGACTCCGAACGGCGAAGTGAGAAGCTCTTTCACGACAGATTATACTCCCGGAGGCTTGTCATTCCCCGACGAGAGGTGGTGCCGCGAAAAATGTTAGGTGTCTTCCTGGACGGGGCTTGAACCCACGCCGCTCGGTCAGCAGTCCAACGCACTTACCACTGAGCCACGGCGACCTAATTCCACTTTCTACGGGTAAATTACTCTTAGAGTACGATGCGATCAGCAAGACCAAACAAAAGTGGATGAATGTCGAACTTGTACCTCCAGAGAGATTTGTCACATGCTAAACCTCACTCAATTTTAACGACTGATCTTGCTAAAGGGTCACTCATCAGCAGCGTAATTCGTATTCTTACTGATCACTGTCTCACTAGCCTTTATGACAGAAAGTCGGAGCTCTTCTCAAATGACTTGCAGAAACTGCAGGGACCTTCTCTGTATCTGTTCAGCTAAGAGCCTTTGAACTTTATTATTAGAGTGAACTGTTGCATTCTGGCACTAAAAGTATCCTACATCAAGAGCTCCAAAAATAGTTCCTAAAAAAGAGATCTATTTGTTATGACAAAGGGCCTAGCTTAGCTCACATGTCTGTGCTTTGCGTAGGCAGCTATCCTACCTTCGTAGCGTGAGTAACTGGGAATCTTCAATATCACTCCTGGATTACGCGGAAGAGTATAACGTCATATTTGGTATCGTGAACAAGATGATTGTCTCTGTGTACACAACTGAATATAGCTGACTTAGAATCTTGCAGTAAAGTTAGATTGGATGATTTGATATTTTACCCCAACTGCAGCGCCATCATAAATAAGAGCTTGGGTTCCCTCAAGAAACGCTTCCCATAAGCAGTCATATCCCTCAAATGCAAATTCCATTGAATACTGTGAAATTTTCTTACGTGTAAATGTCGACCTATCCATAGAGGAACCGAATGGATTTCTTCCTACAAGAACTAGGTCTCCATTCAGCTTCAGTCATAAATCGTTACGTGCTGCGTGGCCCTGGGCCGTGTGAAACACGCACGCAAGTGCATGATGTATGCAATCACACAAGACCTGCTAAATATAACTATCCAACCAAGTAACTAAGGCAACAAACAAAAAACTTTATTGAAAATTAAGTCAGTTGTTATCAAGTGAAACTAGGTACACCTCCGAATTTATTTCATTTTCTTTTCGTACGAATAAAAATAAAATATAAAATTATGATAAAAATCCGGAACACCTACTACGCACCAAACCTTCAAAATGAAGGCAAATTAGTTTTACCTCTACCTAAGCCCCCTTTACCAACAACAGGAATTTGGTTCAGTTGTCTGAAGCCCTACGAGCGTTTATTCTACCATCAAACCTTAAATTCTGTGCGAAAGAGCAGACGTTATAAGCCCAATCCGGAGATACCGCGCGATTATTTGGATTTTCAACTTCAGTCGCGATATTTCAATGGAAGAGAATTGTTTCCCGAAAAGGTTGACTATGTTCTACAGAAGGAGACAGTTAAGGAAGCAACCTTTCGTGTGCTGAGGAATACAAAGGATATAATACTGAAGAAACCAGACGTCATGGGACATCCACTGCGAATTTGTATGACTATGCAAAGATGCAACAATTTAATTATCTTTGACTTTCTTTCAGCTGGTCTTAAGGAAAAAATCTCACCGCATAGTGTAAAATTAATCAACAGCGGACATCGTACACAATTGACCAACCATGGCTTCTCCAGACAACCAGCTGACGGGAACTTCTTCCACTACTAGTTGGGCAAATAAAAAGCGGACGCCATTCAATTTAAACAAAACATGCTTTGTTTATTTTGTAAAAATATAAAAACTTAGATTTGCATTAATTTTTGTTTACTGTTCCAACTTTAGTTGCTTGTTTTGTTGTTCATCTTCCGTGGGTGGAGTGATGGATTGTTGTTTCTGTCTTTTGTTCTGATTTCTGTAACTTTTCAACGTTTTGTCTTCGCCGATCCTAAGAAAAACTCGGTTATTCAATTGCAGCAATGCCTTCGGAAAGAACTTCAAGACTTACATGATGGTAGCCCTTGTTCCAGGTCCCCAATGTGCCGTTGGATTCCCAGGGAATCTTGATAGAGCATTCTTTCGACTAGATGGATTGGCTTCCGGATGGACTTCGGTCAAATCGTGTTTTTCTTTAGGTGCAACGCTTAAAATCGCTTTAACCGGAGTCCCATCGAGCATACGATCTGGCTTCACAGGATGAATTTCATTCCAACTACGTAAAATATCCCAGAGTACAGAAGCAGGCGCATTGGTCTTGATCGAGCTCTTGCAAGCATGAGAAAATGACACCTTATAGCCAGCATGTAGTAGAGCTGAACGAAATTTCAAAATTGGCATAATTTCCAGTTTTAGCACACAACACAGTTTGTCTAGGGAGTAGTACAGCGGCACATCGTCGAGTTCTTCTGCAACTACACTCAGCATTCCAAGGAGACGACGATTCGTACCAAGCTGACTGAGTGGTTCCTTTTGAATTTCTTCTAAGAGTTCTTGGACAAATGTTCTGTCGTGTATTGGTGCCGACCATATGGGACCACCTAACTGAAAAAAAGATTGAGATGTATTCCATTTTACATAAAGAAGATCCAAAACTTACGTGATGTTTATGGCCGCAATGTATGCAATTTACTCCAACTTGTGGTCCTGTGGGAATCCCAAACTTCACTTGATTTGGATTGCTCTCGCTGGGATTCGGTTTAATACTTCCTAGCGGTTGCAAGGTGAGTGTTTCGCAACCTGTGCATTGGTATATCATGGATTGTTTGCTAGTAAAATGAAATTGTCAGTGTGAGGGCTTACAAGAGATTTTAAGATACGTACCTCATACTATATTTGCACTTTGCCTGGCTGATGTAAACCCGAACAAATATCCGGACGTAAAAATCGGCTGAAACACTCAACAATGGCTCTATGTACTTGCCGTAGCGATTGGCGTGTCCTTCAATGGCCCTCAGTAGTATTCGAAGTGCCTGAAGAGTGACGGAGGTTTCTGGTTAACAAATTGATGTTTTTGCATCTTTAAGAATGGGAGCAGTTTTAAAACTGCACATCTATTATATAAAGCCTTGAAAATCACCCCAAAAGTCCGGGAACTACTCTCGGTTGGTACGACACCATCATATCGAAGGTATAACCAACGATACAATAACTCAAAGGAGCACTCACGATAAAAGGAACAGCAGGCTAGAGAGACTTCTAACGAAGCTATGCCACACTTGTCAGGTTGCTAATCTTAGCGGAAATGTTTTCCTTTCGCAGAAATATTTACGGGGATTGTTATTGAACTAAGAATTGGTTCCACATGTCACAGCAGAACACAGGTACCCCAATGGAAACAATACGTTCAACTGAACTTACCATTTCATGACAGGATTTGTTTCTTAAAGGAACTGATCCGTATTTTACGAAACACGCTTCAGGTGTATTGCCAGCCAAAACAGCCATATCTGTGGCTGTTACCAATAATAGACCACCATCAACAAGACTTTGTATTGCACCATCCAAGAATCTATTAGGACAACCATATGGATCCAAGTCAACAGCATCGAAACGCTTGTCAGGGACAGTAGAAAGGTACATCAAAGTCCTACAAATAGATGCATTAAATACTTCACACATTCAAGACACTGAACTTACATCGCGTCAGCATGGCTGGGAGTAATTAAATGCTCAACGCTGTTATGTTTAACGTTTTCCTTTATTGATTCAACAGCTTGTTTGGACAAATCATTTGCAATGATCTCTTTGACGCCTGCTATTTCCTTAGCATAACGTATACTCCGCAAACCAGTTGCTGACAGAGCTTCCAGTATTCTCATGCCATCCTGAAAGATAAAACGTACTTATGATTGTTTTGTTAATTCTCTATGGAATGTACCTCATATTTCTCTCCCGGGGTGTAATGTTTTTCTTCACATTCATCATCGTTTCCTTTCTTTTTCAGAGCATTTTCATGTCTTTCCTTTCGCACACGTTTAAAGTAAACATTTAGCACTGAGACACTCAAATCGCGGTTGAATTCTTGAACAGGATTGTAGAATACATGACCACCCGATATGATTTCAGTGGAACTTTCTTTGATGGTTTTTCGTGGCACAGTCTACAGCAGAAAGATGTTTTATGTGGTATATGATAACTTTGAGATGATTATACTCACCTCTTGAGGTTTTTCCATTTCAATTATCAAGTTTATTGCACGAACCGCGACAGTCCAAAACTTAAACCAAATACTTATCAAATCAAAACAGTAGAAGTGTCAACGCACTACACGTTGTACTCAGCTGTTTATGACACCTGTGCCGACATCGCTCTGTTTGGTTGGTAGGTTGCCTTTTCTTGTTTGATATATGAGTTTGGTCACAATTTTGCTGTTTAGCCTATTTGGTGACCAGCTGGAAAGCAGCTTGCGAACCATTTACTCCAGGCCCACTCCGGACTATGATTAGTACAAAACCAAGGGGACTGTTTTGAAACGATAATACGTTGGCATCAATTCCTTCGTGAGATCACCAACAGATTAATCCAGCTACGACTGACGAACAACACGTTATTCTTTCGAATTTCATCCACAAATCGCTCGTGCCTGGCCTGCCCGCATCTTCCTCCACTTACTCTCATCAAACACACCTAAAGGTTGAAAGAAGAAATCAAATGAACACACCTTCTTACATGACAGCTACTTGGTTAGGAATTTTCAATAAAATTGGAGTTCAATTTTATTTTATTGCATTTTCTTAAAACTTTTAACATGCACAAAGTTTGTGGACGATTCTTATCGATTCTCAAGAATCCTGGCTTTAATAAATCGTATACATCATGTAGTGTCGTCGGACGGAATCTATCATTCAAGAGTGATTTGTCTCTAGAAGTCTTGTACCCAAACAGCAAATTGAATATATTTACTCCTTCCGCGGTAAGAAAAATGAAAGTTTCTAAATATATATCATAATTATACATTATTTCCTTTCTAGCCACTATCAACGGGAGACAAATTCTCCGGGTACATTCCAATGAATCAATTGGAGATTACTTATAGTCGTAGCTCAGGACCCGGTGGTCAACACGTGAATTGCGTAAACACTAAAGTTGATTTAAGATTTAAATTGGCCTCAGCTGATTGGATTCCTGAAAAAACTAGACAAAAATTATTCGATGGGGTAAGTTAGTAAATGATGAACATCTCGGGTGCATGTTTTTTAATATGCAAGTCAGCATTTTCGAGGTCCGACAAACCCTTCAACCAAAATTATCCAAGGCTAGTTATCCATGACAAATGTCTTTACTTGCCTTCATTGAATTCATAACAAACAAAGATGTTCTTCAGGGTTTATACGTATGTTTTCCAAGGATAACTTGGAAATTCTTGAACTAAGTGAAGGACAGTTGTGAATAGCATTAGGAATCCCGTCTGAAGACTTGTCTGGCGTCACAAATAGGCACAAATAAGTCATCGCAGCCGCCTTGAAAAGAGACTCAATCCTCAACATTAAATCATTTAACTCTTTTTTCCCGGAAGGTATAGTTCTTTGTTTTTCTTAGTTCAGTGTCTTCCTTAGCTTTTAAGTGGAAATTTGACTTCTCAATAGCTTCTAAAGCCTGAAGAACGCGTTGATTACTTTAAGTTATGTGTTTTATGTGCAAAAACGAAAGTAGACCATTCAATTGTGGGTATATGGACGTTTTTACAGAAACGTAATGTACACAGGCGATTCCACACTAGCATAAAAAAGCCGAAAGGCAGTTAGACTATAGACCAGAATTAGGCTCCGGCGGCCCGCCCCCTAAGCTGACTAAGAATAGAGAGTGCTTTGATCTAAGAGTTCTTCCGTGGCAAGCAAAGTTATATAAATGAGGAGTGAACATATTAGTATATAACAAGTTCGAGGTCATAGACGAAACTCAAGCTTTCGGATAAATGTGGAATTCGAACCGCCCGCTCTAGTTTTAATAGGCCAATTTCAAAGCCTTTTGAAGTAATACCAAACGTGAGAGGTGTTAATTTTTTTTTGTTTTATTCTCAGTTGCAAAATAAGCTGAGCAAGGATGGGTATTTTGTTATTAAAAGTGATATTACGCGATCGCAGCAAATGAATTTAGCTGATGCTTTAGAAAAACTTCGTAATATTATTCGAAAATATGAAATCGAAACGCCAAAACCAACAGACGAGACATTAGAGAAAATTCGTAGAAGGTGAGTTAAATTCTTTTTAAACCAGAACATTTATTAATATATTTTCTTATTTAATAGAAAGGAGAGGGCATCTCGTGAACGACTTCTCATTAAACGTCAACGATCACAAGTGAAACAAGATCGACAAGGACCTCCTGCTGTTGATTTCTAATTTGGTCACGTCTAAGAGTAGAAATATTTAAAATAAAATATACGAAAAAAAGTCTTAGCATATAACTTGCCAATAGTGTTTGATTTATTTACGAGCAATGAAATCTTCAAGAGGAAAGGGGTTTTACTGCTGCATAATTTTTACTATTTGGGCCTCAAGCAACAAGCCTTTCCAGTTAGCACGGTCCTTAGCTAACTGCCTCTAGATATTTGTGGCAAACACTCAGCTGCTAGCACTGCCATCAAACTGAAATCTTCCTCCCAATGGTCAAACAATTATATAGACCATTCCTCGATCTTAGGTTGCCTAACTTTTATTCCGGAAAACCCCGACAACATACCCTTCAACTTGAATTTCAACCTCAACTTCTAGACATTCATTTCTTCCCGAGAGCAGTGGGAGAGTGTTGACGTTTGACGATCGCTCCGTTTATCTCTATACTGACGGTTCCAAAACCGAGAGTGGAGTTGGAGATGGTGTTTTGTCCGAATTGCTTAACTTGAGCATCTCCTTCCATCTGATCGTTTTTTAAGCGAACATTTTCAGTCGGAAATTACGGCGATCAAGGAAGCCTTATCCTGGGTTAGGCGTAATGTGATATCTTTCAAGGACATCAAAATCTTTACCAATAATCAGGCTGCTATAAAATCTCTGGAATTAGTAACATGTACATCAAAACCTGCTTCAGATTGTCGCTCATCTCTCATGGAGATGGCGGAATATTTTAACATTCCAGGGTACTACCTTGGACATCCTTCCGGAACGGAGGAGTCTGGGTGCTCCACTTGCTACATGTAAACAACTTTTAGAGCAGGACGTGATCAGCAGGACAAACCAAGAATGGAAGAATGGTACAACGTGCCGTACCTCCAGGGAGATCTGACCTATGCTAAATCTCACCCGACCTAAATGCCAAAAGGATGAGCCTCTTCTCAAATGACTTTTGCAGGAGCTGCATGGATGAAGAAGAGGAAGAAACGATCCTCCATTTCCTCCGCAATTGTCCTGCGCTATCCTAAGGAAGGAAGTCTAGAAGCCTATCACTTCGATAACTTGGGCGAACTATCGCATACTGACGTCAAAAGTATCCTCAGCTTCATCAGAAGCTCCAATTGGTTTCAATAAAGTGAATGGCGTTTTCAGAGTATAAATCCAAGTGGTATCACAAAGGGCCTTTTTTGGCCTACGTGTGCCTGTACGAAGCCACCTTACCTTCCTACCTAGCTAACTGCCTTCAGTTCCACACGCCAGGTTGGTTGAGATACTTTTCTACTTGTATGTGAGGTGTCTTAGGCGAGGCCTTGCTCTACTGCGTTGTCCTTTCGGGTTGAATTCGAAAACTCTGCGAACCTATTCGCTCTAAATGTCCTAGCTAATTCAAACGTCCAATGAGCAGTTTTTTTTTGTCTGGATCGATGCCGCTGTACAGCTCGTAAAATTAGTGGTTCTCCATTCTCCTCATCCAAAGACCGTCAATGCAAATAGTATCGAATATATTGCAAAGCCTTTTCGCTCGAAACAACCATGGATGTATTCATCCGCTTTGATAGAGTCCAAGCCTCAGCGCCATAAACTAGGGCTGAGGTGGGGGGCCAATCAGGTAATCGACGAAAAGTTCCAGGTATTCACACAGATAAGATCTTGTACACGATATTTAGGACGCTGATACCTCTGTAGTTGGCGCAGTTGAGGATCGGGAAAATGATGAGATTCCACTCATCAGGCATTCGACCAAATCTTAGAAATGGGTTGGTGTATGCTCTCTACTCTGCCACCTTCAGATGCTTTAAATAACTTGCCCAGAAGGTCCTTGTTGGATTCTAGTTTTGATACCGTAATTCCCACTTCTTGCGATGGACGGAAGTTTGTCCTATCGTCACGGTTAATTGGTTCGTTCTGGCCGACAGCATCGCCGTTGTACAGTATGCAGAAGTAGTTTTTTCAAAATCTCAGGTTTCCCTCTTTATCGTCACAGGCACTAGCTCTGCTTTGCTGCCATGTTCTTTTTACCTTTTGATAAAACTTCCCTACATTGTTTCAGAAGTATAATCTCTCAATCTCTTCGATCTCGCTTCTCATGCTCGTAGAGCTCGCGAGCAGCTCTTATCCTTCTTTCCAGCGCCGTTCTATATGCCACTTGTATTCAGCCCTCTCTATTCAAACAAATATGGTAAATATTTTCCAACCTGGAGGGGAAAGTCGTAAAGAACCCCATCGTTTCGACAGAACATTTAATTCGTCGGAAAACATTGAATTTTCCGTACGATTTTGGAACTTCAGCAGCAATAGCGACTAGGTCTAGCAATCTGGTACTCGAGGCCTGCGAAAATAGAAAACAGTGATTTAGGCAGCGATGAGTGGACATACCAATAAGGATCCTCACAGGGATGCTTTTTAAAAAGCAAATAGCATTTGGATAGCGTCAACTTTCGATTTTCTATCGGCCATTTGGATGAAAATCATTTGAATTTAATTATCGTTAACCTAACTCCTCCATTTGATATAATTAGTTACACTTTATATACACAGCATATATACATACATACATGTGTACATAAGTGCTATTGAATCCAAATGTAAAGAAAAATCAAATTTTGTCATCGTCCTTTTCATCCATTATGATGAACAATCTTCTAAATCTTCTTGCCTCCCACATCCCGCTCCGTTCATAACAAGCCACCCATCCAGTTTGTATGCATGCTTTCTAAAGATTATGATATTCCCCATAAAATACATATGAAGTGCTTCAATTCTATTCAATTACAATCAAAAGAAAATTACTTAATTGAAATTGTGTCAGCCGTCACCTGAAGCTAACTCCGGTCTGTGCTGTTCACCATTGTCCTGATAGGATTATCGATTTCGAAAAAAACACACATTTTCCATTGAACCATTTCCCATTGCTATGCACGTGTTTGCCGAAGGATTCAAGCCATGCGATTCTATTTTGTTTTTGTGTACCTTTTGCGTGCATAACAGCTTATTGACGTCGGAAAGTCTAGGAGTCCCTCCCACGACTTTTGCATAGTTGACTAGTTGACCTTCAGGCAACGCATATTAAAATGCACTCACGTTCGTACTTTCTTATGTAGTGGCACATCTCGCATCGTTGCCGATAATGCCATCGTTTCAGATTTCCTTTGGTGAAAAGGCACATTATCGTAATGATCCCACACTAATAAAATCATATCACGTTGATTATATTATCAATTTGCTGTTGGGAACGTTTTACGCTCCACATGGATTGGGAGCAAATTTGCCGTGCAATCATAAACTGAATCACTTGGATTATTGGATTACAGTGTTGAGTGTTTGTACAGATGTGTTCCGGTTGGTGGTGATAACAAGTAATGGTTCCAAATACCATTGTCGGTTTCCAACAACCTTGGTGTAGTGCCCTTGTGAAGACTCCTTTGAAACCTTCAAATTAAATCTTTCCCTTCTTTTAAATATGTTCTATGTGAACATAGATTCGTTTCAAACCTGTTTACACTTTTTATGGGTACACAGAAAACTCAGGCTTGCGGAATTGGGCCCCTGATGCAGGGTGAACACGCATCTTCACTCCCTTGCAGTGCATCCTTAATAAATCAAAAAGTGAACTTACGACGAGCGCACAAGCAGAGAGCGCACACGAAAAATCGGTTAAGGACCCAAATCACGTCATGCGAAAGTGAGCACTTTAAGTGATGGAATTAAAACAAGCCTCGGCACGCCCGTAGCCAGGATTCAATACTCAAGAGTGCTCAGAAGATTTTGAAGGAAGCTCACACACAATTCGAGACATTTATTTCTTGGTGAATGAAAATTGGTAAGGCAGCTCCCCAAATCTCAGAGGGAGATCAGTTCCCTTCAACACCTAGCTGGCTACGGGCTTGAGCCTGGGATAGAAAGACCAATTTAACTGTTGACGAACCCAGCAACCCTATAAATGAAGACGATTGAAGGATCTGTACGTAGAATGCTCGTACTCTGAACTGACCATGCGCAGCTAACGAGATCTTTGAACGCTGCCAAGTGAATATAACCACTCTTCAGGAAGCCTGATTAGACCTAGGCAAAAAGCCATGCGCTGCCGCCACGCAAGTAAGCGAATGATGACAATTCAAATCAAAGCTGAATTTCCTTACATCGCCATCATTTGTGCTCCCACGGGGAATAAAAGGAGAAAGACAATGCCACCAAAAATTATTTATACGAGCTCCCTGAGCAAACCTACGAACAATGTACGAGTTAAAACGTTAAGATTACAGTTGGATATATCAATGCCAAGATTTAAATTGAGGATATTCTTGGGAGGATCATCAGAAGACATAGCCTGGTTGACACAACCTCTGGAAAGGGAATCAGGCTTATTGACTTCGCTGTGGGACAGAACATGGTAGGGTCTAGCACGGAATTCCCACATCTTAACATCCACAATACAATTTGGGAGTCAGCTGACAAGACTAACGCCAACTAAATTTATCACGTTGCTATCGACGGAAGACATATCTATAGCATTTTGGATGTTTCAACGTTCCGAGATACAAACATAGACTCATACATGGTTGCGGATGTTCAGCAATGTAACGACCAGAGCCAGCAAACTTGTCTTTTCGAAGTGGTAGAGAATTATCAGAGTGGTTTTAGGCCTGAAAAATCGACGATCGGCCAAATATTCACTTTACCCCAAGATCCCAGATTACCAGATCGATACTCACCACCTTTTAAACGATTTTACGATCGCATAGAGTGAATCTTCGAATCCACACCCGAGAGAGTAGAGGAAGACCGCTACTCAGGTGGCGCTCACAAGTGGAAGGGAACCTTAACCAACTTAGCGTGCAAAACTGAAGGCAGCTGGCTAAAAATCGAGCTGGCTGGATTGAGGTTGAGGCCCAGGTTCACCCCGGACTGTAGCGCCACCTTAAGTAAGTAAAAAGCACACTCCTATTGCCCTTTGACTTCAAACCACCTTGAAGCTTTGTTGAACCGACAAATATCTATGCTATAAATAGTTCTTTGATGTTCTGGAAAAGTGTTTTCCAAGGAATTTATATCTGAGATGGCAGAGGTGTGGACAGTAACAGAGGAAGTATATTGTGTCATCATTGACTTTCTCGTCTGCTCAACGTCTGCAAACGCCCTCCTCTCTTAGCCTTAACCTTTTCATGTACCATCACAGAGTATTATATCCTGTAATCGCTTATACAAGGATAAAAAGGATTTTCCTGTCAGTCTGCATCAGTGTAATAGTTTTAACCTTTTTGTACATTGGTAACAGTGGCCTTGTTGCACAATAGCTTTCTCGTTGTTCACGAGTTGCTCGAAGACCTTCACTTGCTGTTCTCTTTTGCAATTTATTCCCCGCCTACTGTTTAAGGTTACAAGGCGCCACTGTTAATGATTGATCAATTAGTTCTAGGTCTAGGACAGATCCATTTCTTGCTAATTTATCAGTATTCTCATTTTCTGGATGTCCTTATGTCAAGTGACCCAGTTTAGCGCCCCATGCTGTGTGGGAAGAGCTCTTTAGCAGCCTTGATTAAACTTCTATAGCAGAAGCCGCTCTTATTGTTGCTTGGCTGTCGATGAAAAGGGTAATATCATTCCATGGTATTGCCGTCATTGCAGTCTCATGGGCAGAAATTCTAACTGCCAGGACTTCCGCTTGAGAAACACTGCTATGATCTTGGAGTCTGACAGATTTCAATAGGCCTAACTTTTCAGAAGTCACCGTAGCTCAGTGGTTAGTGCGTTGGACTGCTGAGCGAGCGCCGCGGGTACAAGCTTCAGCTATGTAAACTGAACATTTTTCGCTGGACCACCTCTTGAATGACAAGCCCCCGGGAGTATAATCTGTTATGAAAGAGCTTCTCAATTCGCCACTCGTGCGAACCATTCAAACAAGCACAACATGAACGGTTGCGAGAAGCTAGACGTTGGCTCACCATGAGTTAGGAAAGATATCTGCACCAACGGCAATGTCCATTTTGGACCCATAAGTATACATAGCATAGCATAGCATGTTAGATGCTAGACGTTAAAAGTTGGGGTGTATGTATGCACTGCGACCTGTAGAGATCTATTGTGCTCCCACGAACTCGTATCGGCTGATAAGTCTCGACCTATAGCACCTCCTCCAATCTAGTCGCTTTGAGGAATCGGAGTATTTGGATTGGTTCCAACGATGGGAGATCCATTTCAGAGAAAATGTTTGCTCTCAGTTGTGCTCTTCTTTTGTGGATCAATGCTCCAGAGGCCATAAGGAAATATGATGGGGTCTCCTCGGCATCAGTTTTCGTTCGCTTCTATTCGCATTTTCCTGAGATGCTCTCGGAATATTCAATGGCCCATTAGGAAGCCCGTTAGAAGCTGGTTTTTCTTCGTGCCCTTCCTTCTCTTTCAGTCGTAGTTCCCGAGGAGTTCCTTTGCTTGCCTTAGTCTTGGGAGTGCTGCCCATAGTCTTCTTCTTTGATCCGATGCGGTCCTAGCCCTTAATATGACTCGGTAAATGGGTGCATTTTTGGCATTGCGCCATTAACCCTATTGTTTCTGCTTGCAAATGATGGGGAATATAGAAGGACACTGTGTAGGCAGTGATTGCCACATTCTCAAGGTATTTACTTGGGCTCCGGGTATATCTCGTCATGATCGACATGGCCATCTGTTTGGCTATTTCTCATTGCGTCTCTGGCCGCAGATTTCTGTATAAACAGGTCTAATGGAAGCAGATTGGAAATAGCCTCTACTCCTGCAGTCTTTATATTTTCGTAATGGAATCGACGATGGTAGTTTGTTTCTTTGCGTCTTTCCATCACACAAGGCTGCGATTTAGGATTTGGTCGTCAAGTTTTTCGAACAATGTAGAAAGCTAGAAAGATTGAGACCCTGGTTTTGCCCGAACTGTAGCACCATTTTAAGTTACAAGAGGTCTACCGTATGACAAAATATCCTTGCGAAGAATGTCGTGGAAAATGCAATCAAAAGAAGATAAGTCTGACCAGGTTTGTAAGGGAACTTTGACGGCTAATCAATTCTGACATTATTCGCAGCTTATCTATTTTACAATGTAGTAAAAATATCACTGGTCAGTAGAGAAAAGATGCATTTTGTTCAAAAAATATTTGTACTGGGACACTATTTATTCGACTGTACGTAGTGTACATCGTGTACTTTTACTTCAAACATGCGTTAGAATAACCGCCATCAAAATACCCTTTAACTTTTCCCAAAAGCTTCCACCGACACACAGTCACCCACTGTAATAAAAAAGAAAAGCTCAGGATACATTTAGCCCGGAAAAACCAGTACAGAGAGAGAAATTTTCTTGTACCTATCCAACGAAAGAAATTTTCACTTTTCAGTCATCATCTTTGCCTCTGTGAGAAATGGCAGTCGTTCTGTTTTATGAAAATAAATTCACAAATTTTCACAAAAATCACATCAAATTATTTGCTGTTTATATAAAAACAGCAAATTTAATTCAAAATTCGTTTGAACGGTTCTATAGTGTGTCCTTCTAATTAAAAAAAAAAGAAAAGAAAACGAAAAATAAAATCGGAATACACCACTCCCGTTTGTTATTCTTCATCATACATTTTGTGTGTTTTTTTTTCTGCTCACCTCCCCCTCCGTTGCGAACACCCAAAGGAATCATGTGTACATAGAAATCGGCTTTTCGGTATCCTTTCTGCCATGATGGTTGACATTGTTATGCTGGGAAAATACCATATAACTTCTCGGTCATAAGGATTCACATTTTCTTTTCGGGTTAACATTTTTATCAGCGAAAAGTTATTAATTAACAACTGGACTTTTAGTTGGTATCGTCCCTTTTTTTTTTCTTTTCTCCGCGACTGTCCTTGATTGATTTTTCACCGGAGTAAAAGTGCTGGAGCCTCTCCTTTCAATTGTCTGGGTTTTATGTACAATTTTGCTTGCATAACCCCCATCCAAGGGAAAACAAACCACCATACAGTAGCACAGCAGGCAGTAGTAGAAGCAGCAGCAATGACAGTAGTAAGGATACTCGTACGAGTTTAGTTCGATGGGATGTCTATCTCAACATCGAATGATGGGGTCATATTGTAAAATGCTGTAAAGAATTGCTCTCTTGGTTACATAATAACAAGTTCTCCAACTGTGTGTGCTTAAAGGCAGTAATTATAGCGGATACTCATTATCCTTTTGGCCAACAAACATATTGTGTGTGGACTTAAAATTTGAAATAAAAAAAAAACAACAAAACCTATCTGTTCTGCACATAAACCTACCGAGAAAGCATCAGAGGATACAACGACAGGACACCCTTGCCAAAGACAGTTGTTTTGACATTACCAGCCTAAAACAGTGTTTCACGGACGAAAATTTACGAAGAAAAAACAAAAAGAAAAGTTTTGAAAGTTTGCAAGTTTTCGAAGGATACCTTGGTCCATCGATTTAAATACATATATTTCTTTTTATCAACTGCTTTGAATGTAAATCGAATCAGAGTACGTAGGTGTTTACCATAATCCTTCGACGTGTGTATGTGTTGCGGTTGACCAGTGTATAACGAAGCAAATACTATCAAAATTCAAGTGCAAGGACTTTTTGCGTGATTACATAAATCTACAAAAGAAGAAAACTTAACTAACAATTCAATTACACAACATTATACTGTGGCAAACTATAAGATACAAAAAAAAAAAAATCATTAATCGTAATATCATCGGTTTCGTGCAAAAGGAGTTTCCAAAATAAAATCAAAAAAAAAGATTGAAGTTCTTGTAAGTTATATTTTTTCATCTTGGAAGTGTGTATATCCTTGAGGGTTGACATTGAGTAAAAGTAAGGAAAATTTGAATTTACTCACGACCAGTTGAAATACCAAATACACACATTCACACAAGTCAAGTGTTTCTTCTTCACTATGTTTTGCCAGATTGTGATGTTTTATTTTGTGATATTAAAATAAATAGATACGGATAGCAAGCCTTTGCAGTTAATATGTCTATGGATTGGATACGATCAATTATTCTGCTTTGGAAGGTAAGTCTGTTTGAATAGGGTTAAGTACTTTTTCATAGTTTTTTTTCTGTTTTTTTTTTTTATTTGGAGTCCTTGAAACTATTGTTGGCCTTCATGACACATAGTACTCTAATGAGTTTTTACTAATGTTCACTGGAGGTAGTTCAGATGTATAGATATGTCTTGACAGGGGAGTTACCATTAATTACACAAGCGAAAGGAAAAACATACACGAAAGTGCTATAAATTAAATGATTAGCATGTGGGGACTACTTCTTACTTACTTACTTCCATAACCCTTTCGATCCAGATGTGTACTGAGATCAATATAGCTTCCGTACTCATGATTTAACATCCGACTGCTGATAAATTTGTTTAGAAATGAATGAATATACCAACATACATCTTCTAAAACGTAAAACATTATAAATTACGAGACGGGATTTATAAAACCCATTCAAAGTATACATTTCTCATATTAAATATTAGCTGGGACCTATATGTCCTATTCGGATCGAAAGGATTAAGGTGGTGCCGCAGTCCGGGGGAGACCTGGGCCAGCCAGCTTGATCTTTAGCCAGCTGACTCCAGTTTCGCACCTCAAGTTAGTTAAGATCCCCTTGAGGTGCGCCACCTGAGTCGCGGTCTTCCTATACAGCGCCGTACCTTGGGTATGGATTCGAAGATTTTCCGGCCGGAGCATTGATGTCCATCCGCTCCACACGATCCAGCCACCTTAATCGTTGGAGCGTCACTCTTCTTGCTGAATCGATGTCGCTGTACAGCCCGTAAAGTTCGTCGTTGTATCTCCATCTCCATTCACTGTCTATGCAGATGGGACCGAAAAGGGATCATGACCTTAGCTAGAACGACAAAAATCTCGAAAGCAAAAATCCCGAAAGACCTTATCTAGAAAAAAATCTCGAAAAACTTTCCTTTCGAGATTTTTAATCTCTGTGACAATAATTGAAACGCGCCGCAATCCATGGAAAACATATTCCAAAATTTGTTATACAAACGCTGTAAATTTTGGCATTCGAGATTTTTTTTTTCTAGATTTTTGCTGTTCGAGATTTCTTTTTCTTCTAGATTTTTTTTTCGAGATTTTGTTTTGCTAGATTTTTGTTTTCTACGTTATTTTTTTCTAGATATCGTGGTAAACCCCTCATTGACCACTAAACCTATCTTCCTCTGTTCCAATATTCACGAACGCACCGGTGACATCCCCCTGCGTTCTTTCGATTATGTCAATATCATCGGCGTATGGGAGTAGCTGGACGGAGTGTTAAAAGATTGTGCCTCTGGCATTGCTGCGTGAACGATCTTTCAAAAACAATGTTAAAGAAGTCGCATGATAGCGCATTCCCTTGTTTAAATCTTTTTTTGACATCAAAGATCTCGGTGAGGTGTTGATCGACCTTGTTGAAGCAGCTCGCATTCTCCATCGTCATCCTGCACAAAAGGACGAGTTTGACAGGGATGCCGAAACTAGACATGGCTCTGTATAGCTCGTCTTTATATATGCTGTCATACGCGGCTTTAAAATCAAGCTTCTTAATTAGCTCTTTGGAGTCGACAATAAATTGTATACCCCGGGGAAAAATGCATAGATCTGAATGCCTTGGATCAGCGGTATGCTACCAACCACTCCCTCCGCATAAATAGACACTTTGTTTCGTCTGCTTGGATATGCATACATAGTCGCTAAGCAGATGGCTGCTGTTGCGATCGTTTGCCTTAAAGCATTCTCATAATGGGCCAGGTTTCCAGCTGGCTATCTGAGTGGGAAAACTCTGGTAATTTAGATAGAAATTCGATTCATTTCTAGACTGGCAGATCCAACAATCAAAACGAAGTGGGGGAGGTGTTTTCAGCGAAGAGTTCAACTTCAGCATCTTCTTTCACCTTCCGATTATTGTAGCTTATTTCTGGTGGAAATGATGGCGACAAAGAATGCCGTGATCTGCGGCCAAATCGCCTCTTCCGTGATTCCATGGCTCATCCATAAAAACAAGGCGATTTGGCTCCGAAATTCTCGTTTTTACGTGACGAGTTATACGTCACGATCCATAAGGTTTTGTTTAAGTGATCCGAAATCAGGTCTGAAACGACTTCTCCAGGAACTGCGGAACTGAGGAATACTGGTCGCGTGCCCAGCTTTGTCAAAAAACAGACTGCTTCATCTAGGAGCTTCTTAGATGATCTAGACGGCATAGTATTTTCTGCTTTATAAAAGACTTTGATGGTTTCAACCTCGAGAGTTAAGGAAAAAAGAAAAGTGGTATCCCAAGGGCTTCATAAATGTGTCTATATCTTTACAGGCACCCAACCCAAGTTTACCTGCATAAGTGGAACTACTACCAATTTGCAGGTAATGTAACCAGCTCATGGAATTCAATGCCAAGGTCTAATTTTTCACATTCGGGTTGTGATTGCCGTATCTTAAACGAGAATGGAACGGACCTCAAGTTTTTATTGCTAACCCAAATGGCGGACGGAGAAGCTTCTCTCTCTTTGGCTTGAGTGGTAAAAAAAAGAACTTAATTGTGACTAGAACTCGAACTGTGACTGAGTCTGAGCCTGGACGGGGCTGTAATCGAATCTTCTCGGACGGCTTTAAAACCAGACATGTGTCTAGTGCTGAAGTTTTCGTGAAGGTCAATAACTCCAGACTTCACTACTGGTTGGGCAAGCATGCCTCTGTTTTTCAAGCAGAGACCTTTACTATTTTAATGGCCACGGACTATTGTTAAGAATAGGTGGAAGTGTCGGAGCATCTGCGTCTGTAGCAATAGACATTTAACCAGTTCCAAAATAGTGCGAGAATGCAAGAACTCTCTGAATTCGGTCGCGAGGCTGAACTTTTTAACTCTTGTCTGGGTCCCAGGTCACACTGGGATCTCTGGAAATGAGATCTTCGACGAGTTTACTAGACAAGGCTGAGAGGATGTTTTCTCGGGACCTGAACCTTTGGTGGGTCTTGCCGCGTCCTCGGTCAGGGCCTTTATTGATGATTGGGTTTCCTACAAACACAATTGTGTGTGGCACGGTTATCAAGGATGCAGGCAGACTAAACGAATGCTCCCGAACTCACCAGAAGAGACTGTAGACAACTTATTGGCATTTAAACGGGACGCTTCGCTTTTACCAAGCATTTTAGAGTGTTAGACTTAAGTGACACAACTGTCTGCGAGACCTGTGGAGAGGGCTACGATACTTCGGATAATTTCATTTGCGATTGTCCTGCCTTTGCTCGGATCAGATTCTCGGTGCTGATGTGGTGAGTGACGATACTGTAAGCTCCTCATCATTGAAGTGCCTTCTCGGCTTTCTCCGAAAATCGAGGAAATTTCAGTAGAATGAGTAAAAACTGAGTCCTGCTTAGTAGGACCAGTTGCGTCTGAGTGCTCCTGTACAGCGTTTCCAAACTCGAAAAAAAAAATATACAGGACTAGAAAAAGGATATTTTTCTTTTTTAAAACTGAAACCCTTCAATAAAATTGAAAACTGAAAAAAAGTTTAATAATATCTGAAGCTCTTTGGGAACACATCCACGAGTTCATTATAACAGTAAACAGTCCAATGGGTATGTTGCATGGCAGTCTTCTAAATAACTTTTTTTTTTAACTCAAACTGTATATCAAATTGCTTTTCTAATTACCATTCGAAAGGCTTGAACTGGTGACTATAACTTAACGATTGCCTTGAACGAATGTCGTGATTGAAATCATTTTCTCGTTTCTCCCTCCAAATGACTAAAAATAAAAACCGTCTGCATGACATGAATCGGCGTTGATGTTCGAATTAATTTTAAACTGAATCAAAGCACGCAACAGTCGTTGAAGGCTTCTCTACTGCGGTTTAATGTTTTTGTTTTTGTTAAATACAAAGGGTTTCTCTAATTCTTCTATTGCTACTCCTTCGTTCAATTTAAGTCGATCGATTAACTCGAAAAGTTTTCTTTAGAAGTTTTCACGAGAGTCCAATGAGGCGTTTTCATTTCATTCATCTCATTTTGTTTGTTACTTGAGGTAAAATTATTTTTCGAAATTAACTCCATTCAGTCAGAGAGTTCTTCGACCTATAGGTTGTGCCCAGCAAAGTTCTATGTACAACTGCAGACAATTTGTGTGCAGAATAAGATTAAGGTCATGCGGGAAACTTAGGATGATGGTTGTGGATGATTGGTTGATTAGGGCTGGACATCTGAAGGTGGTTATTGATTGAGCTGTGTCAGGTTAGCTTCCCTCGATGTTCTTAAGAGTCGAGCTTTAGTTTAATGTGATTCGTGGATAAACCACGAGAAGCTGATGAGCCCTAGAGCTGATTCTGAGCCTTATCTGCAAATTTTGCCACCTTCTTTGTGCTTGTGTCTGTTACTGTAGGCAGCTTTCAGCTTAGGGGTAGTAAGACTGCATCAGACAAGCTGTGAACCAAAATTGAATGAATTAAGAGCTTAGGTGACACTCTGCTACCTTTGGAGGTTCGCATTTTCTGTTGGCTGAGCTGGTACTCGTATCTAAGAGTAGGCTCTATAAGGCCTCATACCTAATTGCCGATAGCCTTTAGTACACTGCGACCTAAAAGATCTTTTGTGTCAAGCAAGTTCTCTTACAACTGAGGAAAGTATTGAGCAGGATCCAGGTCATGGTGGAATCTCAGGATAGTGCTTACGGATCCATGTTTGACTGTTTCCGGGGAGGTGAAGCCCCTACCGAAGTGTTATAGTCTCCAACGAACTATGGCAGAACATTCGCACAAAATATGCTCTCAAGTTTCTCCTGGCAAACACCATGCTCCAATGTATGTAATTCATCCTCGAAACTAGATGTACCTGCATATACCAGCCATGGTGGACAATCAATTGAAAGAGTTTCCAACTCTAGCATTGATTTCCATTGGCTCTCTGTGCCATAACTATCGACGATTTGAGCCCTGGCGTTATTTTCAGCAGAGGACATGAAGTGAAATTTCCCGAGAGGATCAAATGGAACAGTCTAGGGATCAAACTCCAGTACTCACTGGTATCACAATTCACCTACTTTTCTGGTCTTAGTGTATCTCCTCTCGGAGGACCACTCTAACTAACTAACTGCAGACTGCTTTAGCACCTCAAGGGTTACTGAGGCTAATTGTTATTCGCATGATGAAGCCGATTAGTCCAGTGCTTTGACAAATTGGCGACTGCCTTCCAAACGAAGGTTTTCGCAAATTTGGGGTAGGTAAATGGATTATTGAGAGGAAGAGAGTTGGTAGAGGAATCTGCATCTGCAGTGACTTCCAGAAGTCACTCAAAAATAGTTTTAGAATGTAAAAATAAACTGAACAGACCTTTCAAATGAAAGCTAGTTTGTCTTACTTGGGTTCGAGCCACAGGAGGGGATTTATGGACAGCGAAAGGCTTAAGGTTTTATATTTTACAGCTCTTCTTGAGACGTAAATATGCAGGTCAGAGCATTCACCCAGAACTACATACAATGATTTTAATGTCTATTTTGATGCCGATAAGGCGAATAAGTTTTCGATCTACATGTAGCCCTACTCTCATAAAAGAGGATTCAAGTCCTTTACCCAGTAAGTCACGTGAATCAAGGGATTTTATTAATTTCCCCTTTCTGTTTTCGTGAAAACAAATGAACAACAAAACATAATTAAATGAAAGGTCAACTGAGAAGTCTTATCGATTTGCACAGACCATTAAGTTTAATGTGTTTAGCGCTCATTAAAATTGGATATAAAATAAGTTCCACCAAAGGAGACAATACGCATATGAATGCCAACTTTTTGTCATTCCATTCAAACTGTACATGAACTGAAAACTATCTAAGGAACACAAGGTCATAAATTATACAGCCCTATTTACATTAATTGGAATACTGCGTACGCCCTACATTTGTATTGCATGACTATTCGCATTCATGACCTTCAGACATACTAAGTGTCTATTGTTTTCTTATTTCCCACGAGAGGATCTCGCTGGGGACTGTTGGGCGCCGCATCACCCATTGTTGGTATTTTACATGTCAACATTCTGTAGAACGTAGAAACCTTGCATGCACCTCAACTTAAAAAATTCTGTTGCTCCTGTGGTTTTTACGCATAAAGGAACCTAAAGGTCGCTTTTGCAAATGTGATTGTGATTCGTTGCTCTGAGAATATCGAAATATTTGCATTGGTGTCTTCTTTTTTAAGACAGAGTCGCTAATGACGGATTTAAGCGATTTATTAGAATGGCATTCGAATGAGCTATGATTGGTAAGAAAGCCTAGAAGGTTCTCCCACGCGATTGCTCATTATGGACTCTCTTTACTTTTATAAGGATGTCAATATTTGGAGCTTCACTTGATCGCTTGCAAGCCTCAGGACTCAAGGCTTTATGGACGGCCCTAGAACGAAGAAAATTTAGGGAAATTCTTGAACTATCCAGGTCACAGTGAGGTTGCCTTCTAAGGAAGCATATCATTGAACTGGAAGTCAAGAATACGGGAAAGGATTGTCCGCTCTTTGTTTTGCAACCTAGAAGAACCAAGTTCCACTTAATATAGCAAAATTTGTAGGTTCTGCAGTGAAATTATGTACTTTTAGTGCGTGTTTAGGGTTTTCAGTATGTTTTGAAGGATCTCCAAGAAACCGCGCGGAAGCATTCAGAGCCGATCAATAGCATTAGTGCACTGTGTTTGTCAGTGAGTCAGCTCTTTCGTTACCAGTAAATTCACTGTGGAGTGCTGATGGATGACTAAACTGTTCCTTGCAAGATCGTAGAGTACCCGTAGGTGGCTCTAACTCGTGCTTAGATTTGATAATATGTGATGAGGCAGCTTTTAAAGCAAATTGGCTGATTAAGAAGGCAAACAAAGCTTACCTCGAGATATTGGAGGTCATATTTTGTCTCCCACTCTGATTGATGGCAAAGACATCTGGCTGACGATAATTTGCTAAAACTAACTGAGAAGTTCTCAGAGATGATTTTCCAAGAAATGCTGGTTAAGTAAGTAAGGTAAGGCGGCTGTCTTAGTATGTATGGGATACAGATAGACCAGAGCTAAGTTCATCACCACTGGGTTAATTAAAAGATGCGGACTTACTGTGAAAAGGCTAAAAGTTATGACTATAACGAACTAAAGGCGGGTTAGGTTGACCGATTAAGTCGAATTTAGGATGGAACTCTGTACCAGGGAATTCACAGGTTTCTTTTCATAGACGGTTAATTTCTAAACTCTAAATTAAGCGGTTAAAGAGTAGAAAGGGTGACTGATAGTGATGGTTTGGGTTTATGTTTAAAACTGGTATCGTCCTTGGGTGTTACAACTATTGAGAAGTTGGTAAAGCATTATTTGTATTTAGATGTCTGAATAGCGTCAAAAATTATACTGAACTCTGTATACTGTCTCAGTGTTTCAAGAAGGTATAGGTGGCCTCCTTGATAGGATTTTGAATAGGAATCTTTCAAACGGAAGGCACCTATTCGTAATTAAAAATAGGTTTTGTGGGCCTCATACCTAACTGGCAACAGCCGGTAGTACACTGCGACCTAAAATATATTTTGTGTTAAGCAAGTTCTCCAACAACTGAGGAACATTTTGAGCAAAATCGAGGTCATGTAGGAACGTCAGAATAGTGCTTGCGGCTCCATGTTTCATTGTTTTTGGGGAGATGAGTCCCATACCGAAGTCTGCAACGAAGTATGGCGGGACATTCACACAAAATATTCTATGCAGTTTCTTGGTCTTTCTGAGTCGGTACAAGTCCTATAGACTGATGTCCAGCTTGTTAAGGTGGTAGTTGAGTGCACAATGGTCAGTGTGGAAGTGCGTGGGGAGCTAAGCGTCACTTTTGTTTCGTGCGAGAATTTCTTCGCTTCTCTTGTCGTTTGAAGAATTGATGAATTTCTGAGATTTGGGTCGAGTTTCATTTGTTGAGTCTTTCATAGAATTTCCATGAATTGAGTTCCAATTTGATGTGGCTAATGAATAAATCACAGAAGGGAAATGGGACTATAAGAATTGGAAATATATGTCCAATATGACAATTATCGCATTGGTTTGGAGTAATGCATAGGCAGCCTAAAATGCAGGTTTCAGCTAGAGGTCCAATTTACACTATTTTCCCAACTGTGGCAATTTTTTTTTTTTTCACGAGATCATGCAGAGTGGATTATCTGGGTTAAGCAGTATATCATTTTGAGCCTTTTACCACATTTTTACTTCCCACCTTGGTAAGGGAAGTATTGTAATCGGTCCGACCAAAATGTTTCGAGATATGAACAGGGCTTGAAATTACTATACACTAGAAATCGTTTGCACCCATTTTCGAAATGATGTCTCTGTGTGTGTGTGTGTGTGTGCGTCTGTGGCAATATTTTCCTCCTACGATATCTTGAGAACGAAACAACGTAGGACCATGCGGTTTTTTTTGTTTTATTTGTCAGCGTAGAACTTAGAGCTGATTAGATGTTGAGCACAATCGGTCAGGCGGATGCTGAGGAAATTTAAGAAATTTCTTTTCGAGTTCGCGCAACAACTCTTTATCGAACAATTGCTGGGAAAATTGAAGAAATGTTTTCTTTGACATTAAATTGATTATCCAATTATTTTATGCAAAAACAAAAATAAAAATAAATAATATTAATTCAACTCCCCAGTCGAATTTTTTAACACAGCTTCGATGGCAGGTCTGTCGCCTGTGGGATCATAGAAGCTCTCTTGATTGTTCTATCTATCGGTGAGTATTAGGACAACTTTTTGTTCAGGATAACTCCCACGTATTTGGCTTTCTGAGAAAACTAGGCTTTCTCTTCTAGTTAAGCATAGAATGGTTGTCTTGTTTGTATTACAGAGAAGGCTTCACTCATAAATAATCTTTGGATTTCGAAGACTACGGATGGTATCACCTTTATAATATCCTCAGTGAATGAAGAAGGCCTTCAACTAAGACCGACCGGAGGAGAGATGAGAGAACACCTCCTTGAGATCGGACTGACGCTGTATGTTTTGACTTTCCTACATTATCTATGCCTCCTGTTATCATTTACGAGAGCGACCAGTGACCTCAGAAATAAGTGAACGTAATACCGGGGACTTTATTGCAGCCTCTTGGCTGTATCTGAAAATTCAAATATTGTTGGTAGATATTACATTACATTTAAGCCAGGATATGTCTTCCTTAATAGCCATTATCTCTGCCTGGGAGACTCTACAATGCTCTAGAAGACAAAAAGACGGAGCGAGAGTTTCGAATCATCGGATAAAACCCCTCTGCCTAGACCACATTTGGTTTTGAAGCCCCGGTTTTAATTACCATGGATGGTAAGGGGTGCTGACTTCTCCAAAAAATCTCTTATGGGAATAGCGACATTAAAGTTTCTCCTACTGGGATAGAGTTGTTTACGTTTTCGAAAATATTTGTAATATAAATATGTAGTTTAAAATAAAAGCATGGCCAGTTTGTTTACTGATTCACAGTGAGATGGCTGTAAGTCAGATAGCTGCCATTTGTTAACAGAAAGTGTATAGAACAAAGCTAGTGGCGAAGATCTTCTTAGACACAATTGTTTGGTTAAGGTACATTAGTCCGTAGACCAGCACACTTAAGAAGTGAATTGGATTATGAAATGCGCTCTCTTACGCAGAATTCAGAAAATAAAGGAATTTCTTTATGGGAATCGGTTTGTTCCTTTTAAAACTAGTTTTATTCAATACATTTTAGAAACCAGGAGTGTTGAGGACCTCAAGCTGCTTGCAAAGCGATTGGGCTTGTATGTAGTTCAAGCTCTATTAGTTGAACTTTTTGGAAAAGAGGAAGACTCAAGTGACTCCCAATTGCAAAGTGATTTCTATTAAAACAAGTTTTATTTCATAAACACATCGTTGTCAATGTTATTTGTGCCTAGTCGCAGTATTGGCGGCAAATAGAAATTACAAAAAAAAAACTGAAATAAAATTTCAACTTATTTACAAAACAATAAAAAATTGTATTCTATTCCAAAAGCTGAGGGCTCACTGCTTGATACTCAATGATATCATCCAAGTCTTCATCCACGTCCATTGTCTCTATAATTTTACAGTCTTCCACTTCAGTGTTATCGCGAGTGGACAACTCCAATTCACGAATAGATTGCATAAGAACTTTAAATTTATGTTGCCTTCCTATAAGTTTTCGATCTAATTTCTTCGATTCATTTTGCAGTGCAGTCAATTCTCCTTGGAGAGCCTGAAGTTCTTTTTCACTATTTGCCCGATCTGGTGCTGCATTTATTACCTTTGCAAGTGCATCGTATTCTTCACGATTCTTTCGTACCTTCCGGGCATACATCAGGTTTAATTTGCAGGTTTCTAGTTCTTCTTTAGCTATCTCGATGCCGCTCTCTATATTATTTGACAGAGATTCATAGTTCTTAAGTTCTTCATTGATCATTTGAAGAGTGTGTTCCGATTTGGAGGCAACAAATGTACACTGGGCAAGTTGTGCCATTAAGCGGTCATAGAATATTTGACTGAAAAACAAATAAATTAAATAAAACTGATGTGTTTAGATAGGGAAAAATGTATTTATATACTTTTCCTGGCTATCTGTTGTGTTACACCATTTGATAAAAGTTTTAAGTAGAATGTTAAGCCGTCGATCGTCACCTGTTCCATCGCCATCGATTAGCAAGCGCCGTTTAATTACGTCCTCTGATAAAATTGGAAAGATAGTTTAGTGAGTTAACTTATGGTTGATCAAATAATTTACAAACCATCAGACATTTTTGGAAATTCAACGAAAGAAAAAGTATAAACAAGAAATTATTTTCGCATTTAATATAAACAACCGGCACAGCACGCAACAAATCGCAAATGTCAGTGGTAAAGTAGTGGTGCCAGATCATGGTAACTCTAGCTTGTGGCTGGTTTTAGTGCAACAACGAGTAAGATATTCCAAGAAGGCACAGCAGTTATTTTTTTGAAGATATTTCGTAAAGACAAGCGCCTTATGACCTTTACAACACTTTTCGGCACTTCATTTTTCATTATTCTTGCCCAGAGAATTTGGCTAGTGAATCTGCAGTAGAAGTTTGGAGAGTTTACCTTAGCAATGGGTTGTCTGTAACGGTGCTGTTCTTCTTAGACCACTGCTGCTTGAGAAACCTTCTTCACAAATTAGGCATGTGAGTGAGACTGAGACCTTGTGTTGACTCTGGTTAGAATCTGTCGAGTATATTCTCTACGAATGTCGGGCCTTTACTTGAAGCAGACGGAGCATTTTTCACAATGAAATTGGTTACTTCGAAGGCGTTAAAAATGTACTTTTTAAAATCATAAGTATGTACTCGCCTTTGTAAAGAGCGTCGAAAGTTTGTTGGACTAAATAAAAGCCTATGGCGTAACAGCATCTGCCATTGGACATGTCTTGATGGTTTAACTTCTTAATGGAGAATCGTCGTTGCCAGTGGTCCACCAAGTATTTCCTTTTACCAAGGAAATGTTTATGTTTTTGCTTAATGGCTTAAATATATCTTTTAACACAAAATTTCCTATCTAGAACAGTTAATAACTATATTCCACCAGTACATTTCAAACCATTCTTCTCAGCCTTTGAATACATCCATTCAATCTGAGGGAGAACAATGCGCATTTGAAATTCTAAAAAGCGCGATTGTCTCTCTCTGCCTTCATTGGTCCTCCGCATTTTGTTCTCTGTCTCTTCAGTTGTCAATTTGACACCGGTTTCTTAGTATGTGAACTCGTCGCGGATTTTGTTTGTTTTTCCGACAAAAAGAAAATGTTTTCCTTCTTAATCATTTCAAATAACCTCAGCCTAAAGTAAATAAACGATTTACAAGTTATAGGCTGCAAAGAAAACCCCGTATTGTCTGTGTGGAATACTTGCACGAGAATTAAATACAATTTCGTGGAACGCTGCATAATGGAATTCGCACATTTTTCCAACTAAAATACTCGTTATATGCTTTGTGGCTGTTTTGTTGTAAAGCGCGCGTTTTGCTTTCGTGTTCATCTTTTCGGTTTTTTTTTTTTTTTTTTTTTTTGGTTGAGAAATGTATGAAAGGCCGGTTTATTTATAGAAAATAAACTAAAAGTGCTATTCCCCCATCGCCACAGAGAAGATGAATTGTGTGCTGTGACTATTTGTCTATCTGTCGGTTGGCATCCAAAGGTTATGTGCGCTTATGTACTATTCTGTGGTCTTAAATGTACACTCTTGCCACAGCTTATAGTATCCACGGTGTAAAGTAAATTTTGCTTCACAAAATCTAGTTGGGTGGCGTTAACGAAATTCTCTATGAAAAAAACGAGGAGAGACAACAAAGAAGTACTTACATCGGCACAACTACACCACTAGCGCGGAGCTTCTGCCTCGGTAAGTGCTTCCACCAAATGTTGAATTCCTACATATAATTTTAGCGCTTGTAGGGGAATTATTTGCTGTTCATTTTTTCCCACATCAGCATTTCCCAATTCGCAATTATTTCCTTGAATGATTTGCCTGATTGTTGTTTCGTTCTCTTTTGAAATTTTGATATCAAAAAGTTTTTTTTATTTCCAGTTGAATGTTACGTTGATTTCTCTCTTATCTGTGGACAGAAAGTCCCAGACGGATATGCTTCTTGTTTTTCAAGTTTTTAGATTCCATAGGCACATTGATTTGTTCGTGGACAAGGTACATAAATAAATCATACCAAGCCAGTAGCTCTCCCCTAAATGCAATTATTTTCCCCGATAGAAATCTGCAGTCCATTGTTGCCTTTAAAGGCTGCACGTTGGACGTTTCCGCCGTCATATCTATAGGATTCCACGTTTAAATTTTGTAGACGCTACTCTTTGCCTTCTCTTCGTCAACGGTTTGGTTAGGGAAACGTGTTTTACTGATGCGTCACCTTCTACTCTTTGGAAGCAACTCTTTCAATGAGGCGATTTGACATCAAACTGGCTTTGTCTAGCGGTTGAACAGATTCAAACCAGTCGAATAATCTGGATTTTAACTTTGTAAAATTGCAACACTGATGAGGAAGAGACCTTGAAGGTCTTAGATTCAGAGCACAGGTTACTGCAAAGGTTATCAGCGGTCCTTATCTTGTGTTCTTATCAATTGCCGCACCAACATTAAAAGGGAAAGGTATGCCAGACTGTTGAATAATGATAAGGGCGTCTAGAGAAGCAGAATGAAAGGTTACTTAGCATGTGCTAAACATCCGCCGCCATAGAAAGTGGACGGTTTTCAATACGGTCTTGATGTCTCCATAACGTTTACACCTTTTTAAGTGAGGTATCTGGTAATGCACATGAGCTGTCACTCTATTTATTTCTTGTTAAACCAAGTCTCCTGCCCTCCTACGTTTTTCTGCTTTGCCTTTTTAACTATGCAGCTATGCTCTTTCAAACTTTGGCGCTGACGCACTGCTATTTTCATCGTCGAATGGTGACTGCTGTCTTCGTTTGGAATGTGACATGACGGCTCTTCTGGCTTCATATTCCTCGTAGACGCATTCATGATTGCATGCAGTCTGCTGCCACCTAACAGTATGAGCTCCAATGGGAATAGAAAGTTGAGGATCGTTGAGGTTGTCCGTAAGACTGAGAATGTTAAAGAAGGAACGCACCTACCCTGGAGTTACCGGGATTGCATAGGCCTTGTGGGGTCTCCTACCTGCTTTTATTGAGACCGAAAAAAAGGACCAAGCAGTTTTTTTAATGAAAGGCATAAGGCCCCTGGGACGCAATGAGCGGCAAAGCGGCAGTGTGGCAGAAAATTTGCTCAGAAATGATGCTCTACGACTGCTGTACGTTTTAATTTTGAGGCTCTGCCGCTCATTGCGTGGCAGGGGTCTAAGGCGGTTATATAAGACAGATGATAAGGTCTTGCAAGAGATGTTTAGAAGCATTGCCACTGTAATTGTCGCAGTTTACATAGAGGCTGTTTGACCATATTCTGCAGATGAGTTCTTGGATGTTTCTTGAAAGTCATTTTCTGATAAGTTAAGTAGTTCGGCAGCAAGGCCATCAGATCTAGCTACTTGGTTAATCAGTAAAACGTCGCCATCGACTGCGGCTCTAGTATCAGGTTTTCTTGTTCCTAAACCTGAACCTGAACTGTACCGATGTAGAAGTACCCGAAGCAGGAAAAAGCTCACACGTGAGCCCAAAGGGTGTTTGACCTATTTGCCATTCTTCATTCATTTTAAAAAAACCTTGGAGAGATGTAGAATAAACCCAAACTTGCTCTCGGCGTCCCAACATGTCTTGTAGTCATTCAAAAACTATTGAGCATACAGGAGGATACCACGGTAGAATTTTTCGAGATTGGAGGAGCGTTCAACAACGTCAGACCAAAAGCAATTGGTAAAGCACTTTAAAATCTTCGAGTCGACTCCTCATTCAAAATGCTAACAAAGCAGTTGCTTATCGGCAGGATTATAAACACCAAACTGGGCAAAGTATAGGCTCCCAGAGGTCCCAGCTGCGGAACATCCCAAGGTGGCATCCTGTCCCCCTTGCTCTGAAATCTAGTAGTAAACGAGTTTCTCGTCGTCCTGGAGCAGGTTTTAAGTTGATCGCCTACGCAGGCGAAACTGCTATCGCTATTCGCTAACCCAGGGAAAATTCATAACACATTGAGAGACATCTTTGGTGGGTGCCCCTTGAAAAAGCTGGACACCTCAAAGTCAAGGGAAAGACTTAGAACCACTCCCTCCGCAGGCATTATGTTTCACTAGATGCCCTTAGGATGCCCTTAGATGCCCTGTAGGCTGCAGTATACGCTACAGTCTGTAAAGAAGGCTTAGACGCTCCGGCACGCAGAGTTCTTGAATCAAACATGATAGTACAACCTAGTAGAGAAAGGCTTTGCCTAAGGTGGCGCGCACAAATTGAAGGGGACCTCAACCCACTTGGCGTGCACAGCTGCAGGCAGTTAGCTAAGGAGCGGACGAAGTGAAGAGGCTTGTTGGTGGAGGCTCAGCTTCATTCATTCATTCAGAACCACCTAAGTAAATAAGTAAAGAAGGCTTGTCCTGTCTGAAATGTAAAGAAATGTCTGCTAGCTAGCATTTTCTTCGATAACCAATTGTCAATTAAACCCTGAAATCGTTCTTTCCACCCGTGGAATTCCTAAGACACGGCAGCCTTCCGCCCGGGCACGCTGTCTTCAGCATCCACGATAGCTTGGTCTTTAAATCGAAGGTTCGGTCTTCCTTGTCTCGAACTTCGGGGATGTGATTCGAAGTTGTCTTGGCTGGAGTAAAAGATATTCCTCTACAATTAGAGCTATCCCTCTTATCCCCTTTCTTAAAAAGAGAAATAATAACCCCAGTTAGCCAGTTCCTGGGTGTTTCACCGCATTCCCAGGCCACTTTAATGGCACGAGAGAGCCATTTCACTCCCTCTTTCCCTAAGGCTTCGAGCATTGCTGGTCGAATTTCATCCACACCAGCAGATTTGCCGATTTTTAGCGCTTTAATCGCCAAAGTCACCTCCTCTACAGTTGGTCTATTCTCTCCCCTACTCAAAACCATTGATCTGCCATCCTCAGTTCCCTGTTTGTGGTTGAGCAGTTCCGAAAAGTGCTCGCCCCATCTGCCCAAGATATCCTTCTCATCGGAAAGAAGTACTCCAGGTTTGGATTTAACTCCTTCGATGATAGGTTATGTAAGGTGGCTGTCCCCATTCAAGCAGGGACACACTTAGACCAGATTGGTCCATTGTGATACCACGATCTATACTGGCTTACCAGCACCAGAGACCAAGAGTAAAACATCGAGTGCGCTAAGATGAGTGACCGTATCGGTAATAACTCCATGTGTTGAACCACTTTAACCCGGAGACAAAGTTTAGATCATCATAGAAGTATTCCCTGAGGTTTTCTTTCTTATTGTTGCAAGGGCAGACGAAGTGCACAGTAGGTGGTTAGTGATTTCTTCCTCCTCTTGCATCTCTACAGCGTCTGCAGAAATCATTGAAGGGGACCCCCAATCTGAGTGCATGTCTGCCTATCAAGCAGTGTCCGATGAGGACACCTATTTGTGAAAGTTTTTTCGGTTAGTGGATAAAAGTCTCTCCATCTTTTTTGAACCCAGCTTGGACCAGATTTGTTTTGACAAGAGACAAGTGCTGATGTTGTTCTGGCTATTATTTGCCAATTTCCTAGCATCCTTCGATGATACTTGTCAATTTAATAAGGAACATGGTTTTGGGCTACGCATATTGTTAAATGTTTTTAGGTCAATAACCCAGCCTTCCACATTTAACATTCGCTTTGCATTCCAACTGAAAAGGTGTCTTCTCCTTCAATCACTCGATTGGTTGTTTTTAATTCCATGAAAAATGTCATTTTATCCGAGCCTTTCGCATTCGTGTCTAATAACATTCAATTGGCCATTAAAACAACAAAACTGCAGCGCGCAATAAATAAAAAATTTTAAAACTGCTGCGCCGTTTAAACAATTAAAAAAATCATTAATATTTTATTTGCCGTTTGATGCATCATTAATTGTTCGATCGGATGTGTAATGATTAATGTAATTCGCCTTTGGTTTCAAAGAGATTAATTTGAATCTCGTTGTTTGCCGATAACTGGTTACTCCATTCGATGAATTTTTATATAAAATTAATCGCAAACAAATCGATGAATAAACGAGGAACTTTCTTTAGCTATCAGCTAAACTATCAGTTGGATTTTTTGATTAATCCATGTGGCATGGGAGTGAGTGACGTTATTGACAAATGAGTATGCCTTGGCATCCCCATTTCAAGTTTAAACGCTTGCGATTGTATCTTTTAAGCACGAGCTGGATGGACGTGTTAGCGTATGGATTTATGTTTGAGAACCAAGATACACCCGCTGTAGAGATTTTCTCCGTTTGATTCATCAAATAATTGTTCAAAGTCATCAAAGAGAACTTTGTCTGGGATCTCATTTCTCCTTACGTTACGGCAGTGACACAAGGAACTTATCCAGGGAACGAAAGGTCTGATGAGCTTGCCAGGCAAAGGTCGGCCCTTGGCAGCTTACTCGCAAGAGAAGTTTTCATCCCGCTAGGAGCTGTCAAGCGAAGAACCAACCTATACTACCATTCAATGGCCTAACACAAAGAGAACAACCTGACTAGCTGCGCCGTATTCTGGAACACTTGGCCTACTTAGGTTAGGTTAGTTTAGTTGGCTCCCTCCGCTCAGACAGGGACACACTTAGACCAGATTGGTCCATATCTGGCAGTCGCGTGGTAATGACTAAGTCAGGTGCGTTTGAGAAGACTCCTGCCCCCGTACAACACGCTCTCTTAGATCCGTGTGTGAATATTTCTAGCGCGGATTCGTTCAAAATCGTACCAGACTCCCTAGAGCCCTTGCTAGAAATCTGAGTTTTGTAGCTGACATTGAAGTCAATATGGGGGACAACGTAGTCGGTTTTGACTACGAATAGTATGGTTGCCCTTGAGGATCGTAGAGTGGCCCGTAGCTGTTGCTTTGACTGCCATTAGCTTCAAGGAAGCAGATGGCCTCGCCACCGCCCTTTATGTACATATTTCCAATGGACAACTTTAGGCTGCGGGCCCAGAGCCATAAGGCAATGGAGGCTTTCCTTGTCGGTCCTGAATATTCAGCTACCTGCTGAGTATTCTATCAAGAATGACCTCAGGTATCTGGCGTGATCTTTAAATTGGATTTCCGTGCCTTCTTGACCAACTTACAACCAAATGAAAACAAACGACCTCCTTAGCAGAACCTGAACAGCCATTGCGCTCTTAGTCGTCAGCTGTACGGCTCGGCATCCCTTTTAATCCTTACTGCCGTAGCTGCAAAGACACAAACGAGAAGGAAACTTTAGAACACTTCCTCTGCAAGTGGCGGGCAATTTTCAAATCAAGACTTCGGGTGCTGAGGAAACCCTTCCTCGACAGCCTCAACGAACTTTCGGAGAAGAAAATTCCTAACATTCTATCCTTTCATCAGCCATGGTCCGTCGACACCCGTCCACACTCATTTAACACGGGATCTGTGGTAACAAAACGATGCATTTCAGCACTATTTGTGGATCGGGCTTTCAGCCTGATACAACCACTTAAACCAACGAACCAACCAAGTTAGGTTAGGTAAATGGGTGCGCCTGATGACACTTCTACACCGATAGTTCGTGGTTAGAACTTCTCCTCCATGAACCGCCAATGTCGGTGGGACCATTTGTTCTTTAACCGCTCCTAGCGGGGTGTGGACCCCTACAGCGAGTAAGCCGTGTAGAGCTAACCCCTGCCTAGCAAGCTCATCTGCACGCTTGTTTCCTGTTATGTCACGGTGCCCTGGAACCCAGACCAATGTGATTCTGAACCGTTCACCCAAGCGGGCACGCTCGTTCCGGGACTCTAGCTCTAGTTTGGAGGATATGGTAACCGAGTCAGTAGCTTTGATAGCGGCTTGGCTATCTATGAGGGTAGCAATGTTTTGTTAGGTGTTTTGTCACGCTCGAGTTGCTTGCAAACGTCTTTGATTGCCAGTAGTTCCGCCTGGAAGACGCTGGCAGAGATTCCGAATAGACACCGGCCCCACACCGCAGTTCATTATTGATCCGTCGGTGTAGATGACCAAATGACCATGTACATAGATGTACCGAAATTCTTTATCACTTCGTTTTCGTGGAAGTTTTTCCTAAGTTTGGGTGTTATGTAGTCGGTTGGCAACGTGACCATGTCGTTTGGTAGTGAGTCCAGGATGTTACTGTGGTCGTAGGGCCGTGCAGTTCAGCACCCAACTTCTTTGAGTCTGACTGCGCATCTGCGCATAAATAAATTTGTATTTCGTTTCACAACAACAAAAAAAAAAAAAGGAAAATGTTACGTATACGCCATAGAGAACCCACCAATTGAAATCCCAAAACAATTTTTCCCTTCCGTGGGCCACAAGTGACAGCAGAATTAAGACGTAAATTGGATCTTTAACCAGCTCTTCGCAGGCGCTCCCTGCTTAGTCCCCTACTTTCTGAGAAAACAGCTCAGGTGAACCACATTTTTCTGTGGAACTTTTGCTGTCATTTCTGGCACGCATTTCAGCAGACTAGGTCAACAACAAATATCTCGTCCGACTTGTGTTACATTTCTTCGGAATTTCCATTCGTTTGGAGAGACTCTCGCCACATACTCATCGTTATGAGCGATCTATTCAGCGAGTGCCATTGGGAGATAATGGTGCGACTTTGACCAGCAGATCTTATGCTGAATCATGATGTCACGTATGCCGAGACAATTGACGTGGTAGAAATTCACAAATCTTTCATTGCCAGTGGAGACGTCAAGGCCGAATTTTTTGTATAACATGTTTGAGCGGGCGGAATACACACTTCCTCATCGACACTTATAGCGTTTTGTAATCACATCCAAGTCCAAGCACCTCTTATCTGTTTGGTGGGACAGATACTCGTACAAACTGCACATTTTAAAAATAAATTTAAAATTTATTTGCCATTTAATGTATCGTTAATTATTTAATTAAATTTTGCAGTGATTTACGATCGTGTTGTAGGCTCTCTTTCTTTTTTTTTGAATTTTTCTACTCGCGGTTCCATGAATTTATTTATAAATCCATCTTATGTGATATTCTTGGAAAGAAAAGCCCATTCATTTGCTAAAATTTTTCGGTGTCAAGAGGAAAATACACACGTTACGTACGGTACACCTCGTTAGTCGTCCGTCTGTCGTCACAAAACACTCGATAAAAAAAAAGGAAAATTCTACTTCTCCGAGTGTGTGTGTGTAGTCTGAAATCTTGGACATGACCTACTAAATCTATTTCTATGCATGTATACCAGTCACTCATGTGTTCAATTACAGGAAAAAGAAAAATACGAGTAAAAGATACTTTAGATTTTTTTTTTATTGTTTATAGGTTGCGCGCTAATTATTTTCTTCGTTTTGAGTGGCGCTTGTAGGTAGGTATGGGTAGGCAAACTCTTGATTTCTTGCCGAGGCGGCTGTTTACTTTTGATTTTTTTTTTTCTTCTTAATCAGACTTTTGGACTTTGGAGAAATCTTATCATTTGTTGGTCGTGTCGCTCCACGTGCTCCTCTCCTCTTCATCGTTGTTTTGTGGTCTCATTTGGTAGAGGAAAATATGTTTCAATAAATTTTTTTTGTTTACTTTGTTTTCGTGTGATTTTTCCAAAGTTTTTTTTTTTTTGCTCTGTTTTGTGTTATTATTCATTAGGGCTTGGGGTTGTGCGTATATTTTACGAGTTTGTCATCGAAACGATCCATCAAGGTGGGATTTTTGATTTGTTGGACACAAATGTAATTGGTGTTAATGGTGGTAATCTATGCGGGAGTATCTGTGAGTGATTGCTGTGAACATTGAACACGAATTTTTTTTTTTTTTTGTTTTTTGGTTTTGCGCTGAATGCGTTCATTGATAAAACGGATGTTTATTTGTTTTATGTGTCAGTGTGGCGGCGGCGAGTTGTTTACGCTTCTAAGAGGGGGTTTTATGGTTTTAGATTGCAAAACCACTTGTAATGTGAAATCAATCTAACCACAGGCTGTAGAAAAATCGTACTTGGCTAACTAGGGCTTTCAATATTGTCAACGTTATTGGTGGTTGATCGTGCAAGTTAAAGAATTGCACAAGCTTCTTTCAGATTCGCGGACTACACACCGTCCATGTTGATTTTCAGCCTCAACTTCCGGACATCCATTCCTTTCCGAGAGAAGTGGGAGAGTGTTGACGTTAAAGACTATAACTCCGTTCATCTCTATACCGACGGTTCCAAAATCGAGAATGGAGTGAAAGATGATGTCTTTTTCGATATGCTTAACCTAGGCATCTTCTTCCGCCTACCTGACCATTTTAGCGTTTTGCAGGCGGAAATCATGGTGATCATCGAAGCCTTATCCTGGCTTAGGCACAATGTGATATCCTTCAGGGATATTACAATTCGTACCGATCGCTAGGTTCCTATAAAATCAATGGAATTGGTAACATGTACGTCAAAAATAACTTCAGACTGTCGCTCATCTCTCTTGGAGATGGCAGAACATATTAACATTCACCTATGCTGGGTAGCCGGTCATAGGGACATTTCAGGGAACTGTAAGGCCGATGAACTCGCCAAACGTGGTACTACTTTAGACATCCTTCTTTAACCACTTCGCTCATGTAAACTACTCTTTGAGTACTACGCGATCAGTAAAACAAACCAAAGATGGAGGGGTGGTATTATTTGCCGTACCTCCAGGGAGATCTGGCCTATGCTAGTAAATCTCACTCGATCTTAAAGTTTGATCTTGCTGAATAGGTCGCTCATTAGCACCGTTATTGGTGTTCTCACTGGCCATTGTCCCATTGGCCTTCATGTCAGAAGGATGGGTCTCTTCTTAAATGACTTCTGCAGGAGCTGCAGCGACGAAGAGAAGGAAGAAACGATCCTCCATTTTCTCTGCACTTGTCCTGCCCTATCCCAAAGGAGGGAAGCCTATCATTTCGACAACTTGGGGAAACTATTACAAACCATCCTCAGCTTCATCAAGAGCTCCAAATGGTTTCAATAAAGTGAGTGGCACTTTTCAGGGTGTAGATCCAAGTGGTATCACAAAGAACCTTTCCTGGTCTACGTGTGTCTGTGCGAAGCCACCCCACACCTACCTACACGCACCTGGTGTGTCAGATTTTTACTGACTGAACTCCCCTTCTACCTTCGGTATCTTTAGCAACCTTCCGCTGTGACCGCTGTTGGCATTACTTCAGAGGGAGGTTTTCCTTATACCTAATAGGATTCCGACTTAGTCTTTTCCGTGCTCTTGTTAGGTTGTGCTTTTGTCTTTCTCTCATTTTTTTTTTTTTGCAGCAGTGACTCGATTTAGGGGCCTTCTTGGTTCCATCTGTCGTTACTCGAGATCATTCTCACGACATTTTCCGGAGTGGCTTATCTTGTAGAGGAACGCATTGAAGTTTCCATGTCCCGTTACAAACTGGGCAATTTCCCTAACCAGTCTCAGCGTCCACCTTCTTTTGATTTCGGAACTCCATTACCCTTGCCACTGTTGTTGGTGAGCTCCATCCCCGTTTCCACTCCTATTTCAGCTCAATGTTCGTAGACAAACTTCCTTTCTAGGAGATTGATGGGGATCACACCCGCGATTACGAGAACGTAGGGTAGGAGTTTACTTACATACTTACAAGATCTCGCAGCCATGCAGGAGAATGGAATGCGTGGTCGACAGAAGAAATATTCGCCTTCTTGCAGTTGGACCACCACCTATAATTGCCATGAGTCTGCTGAGTAATGTAGTGACCTTTGCCATTCGCTCCGATGAGGACCATGTACATATACATATCTGCTGCCAAAAAGTGAGTTTGGAGTCAAGAGTCATCATTACTTGCAACTTGACAGCCGCCGAGATCTGTCTCCTAGTCAGAAGAACTATCTCTGCCTTCTCCGTTAAACAAACGCCATGATATTTCATCCAGGTCTGCACGCGTCTCATAACTTCTCTGCAATCACTGTACCGATGTCATCTGCGTACCATTCAAATTTATATTTTTGAACATCTCCATACGGAGAATACCATCGAAAGAAACATTGATTGAGCCCTGCCCTGTACCTTTACTGGTTGGCTTTCTTTGGGGTCCATTCGTGATGTATAACAGTTTTAATTGCAAAAGTGTTCTCGAGCGCGGTTAACATTTCACTCCACCTTGCTGAGTTAAGGGCATTTCTAACATCGAAGGCTGCCAATAAGCCTATTTTTTTGAGAGATAATTACCCTTGAGCCTCTCGAACAGCCTTAACCGCTTTCCCGATTGATCTTATTGTGGAATGACCTTTTCTGAACCGCAGAGCCGGATTTCCACCTAGGCCTAGGGGCCCCAGTCCCAGTGGCGGGACCTGCGCATAAGCTCAAAAGCCTGGCTTGCCTTATCAAAAAACTTTATCGAAAATATTCTTAAAAGTCTTGAAACGATATTACTCATTCGAGCCATTTAATTTGCTAAACCAAAACGTAATGATTTCGAGATGGGGGAGGGGGTCCCAAATGCCAAGAGGACCTGACCTCTAAGTCCGGGCCTGCTGAACCGGTGCTATCTTTCAGATAGGCCTTCTGCTCTCTGTTCTGCTTCTGTCAGTCGCGGTTTCAGCATCTTACTCAGGACGATTCGTGGTACTACAGAGATCACTTTTAGTCCATGTTTCTTGAGTTTCTAGAAGCATCCCTTACACCCAGCAAAATCCTCTTAGCAGCGCAAAAGTTGCCATCAAAAATCAATGTCAGTTCAGAAGTTATTGTCGCGAATCAATCCTTTTGGTCCTACCCTGACTCACAGCATTACATGTAATTTCCCTCAATCCCACAGCACACCCACTTCACTGACTCACTACTCATTAGGTTTACATCAGAATCGCTTTGCGATGAGTGGACAGTTTTTTTGTTTTTTAATCATAAAAAGTAATTACTCTCCAGCAGACAACCCTTAAAGATTTATAGCTTAAAACAATGCAAAAACTTATATACGAATCAGTTAAGTTTTAGTTAAGATTTGACGAGAACCTTTTATTTGATGGACAGCGGTTACATTAAGTAATCTATTCGTTAAGTTGGAATGATCTCTACAAAAACTTTTCAAAACATCCGGAGCTGTTTCTGGCTTTTTGGTGTAACAAACCTACACGCAAACAGAGACACTTTTTAAACTCATTATTGGTTGGGACATGTGACAAATCTCCGAGGAGTAGAAGTGTCAATGTCTCGAATTGAACTAGCAGGCATCTTTCATGGTGAGAATTAGACCCTTTGACTCTTTGTTGGAGGTCACAAAATGCCAAGCGAAGTTCTCCTTCAAATAATGAGTGCTGTGATCCTGACCAAGATCGGGACATGGATAGTCGGTTGACTGTGACTGAGGATATGTACCCCTTGGCAAAGTGTTCTTGTCTGTTTCAAGTAATGGCTGTCCCTTGTTTTTTTAAAATAAAGTCTGCACATGGCCGCCAGATTTATAACCAGTTTGTTGGAATGGTAACTAAGTAAGCAATGTCCAGTGACAGTAAGTATGACTCTTTCAAGCACCACGCTTGTTTGGTGCGAGAATTTCTTGACTTGCTTGTCAATCTCTTGAGGTTGAGTTTATTTTTAAAAAATTTTCTTTGAATTCCAATGATTTGAACTTTATGAGGGCCCGCGGTTGCCGTGGCTCAGTACTGCTGTGCGAGGTGTGCAGGTTCGAGTTCCAGCAATATTCACGGACAATTTTTCGCGGCACCACTTAACGTCGGCTGAAGAACCTTGTCATTTCGTTCTACGGATTCGGCAGTAAATTCTAGGTCCCTTTCAGTCCTGCAAAATATGTATTACGCCGAACATGAGTGATTGCAAGAAGTTAGACATTGGTCCTCCCCGAGCTGTCGCGCCAGCTATTCCACGCAATATCCTCCAAATACTCATTAGATAGTAACACTGTTTGGACGCCGCCTAAGGCTTGTCTTTGGGAAAAATAGCAGCGATTTTCATAGTGAAGTGCAGCTTCTTTTACATTTGGTCGATGCTGGATATTCGCCCTTATCCTTTACTTACTACACCTTTACTGCACTCACCGGTACATTCAACCAACTATCCTACTCCTATGGCATCACCAGGTCTATGAAGGGACGTGTTCAACTTTCAGAAGTAAGCAACGTAAGCTTGAGTGATAGAACAGCGATTGGAAAGTTAAGGGTAGAAGGACTGAAGGAATATCGGCTAGGACAGATCGACTTGCTTTCGCTCGCCTGGACGAGTAATGACGAGTAACGAACCGTCCTTTTCACAGAAGAGTCAAGAACAATCGTAGTTTACAGGCTCAGATAATTGACAACATCACAAGATGTCGATTTGTTGTGGGCGAGCAAGAAAGAGAAAGGGTATCAACTACGAACGACAGAACAGGATTCACATCAATAGTCATCAAGACAGCAATGGCAGAGGATACTGGACAGACCTGACGACTTGCCGAGTGGATAGATTCGTCATCGGGAATCCAAAAAACGCTCCTATCAAGGCCAAGCTTCTCTGAACGGCGAATTGAGAAGCTTTTTCATGACAGATTATACTCCCGGAGGTTTGTCATTCCTCGACGAGAGGTGGTGCCGCGAAAAGTGTTCGGTTGACATGGCTGGGGCTTGAGTCCACGCCGCTCGCACAGCAACGACGACCACCACCACTGCGTAGAGACCAAAGGGGGTGTGAAACATATTTCCTGCCGTTGTCCAGGCACGACACGTCGATCGCCGTGGCTAGTGCGTTGGACTGCTCTGCAAAGCTGCGTGCACCGAAAATTGTTTGCGGCACCACCTCTCGTCGGGGAATGACAAGCCCCCTGGAGTACAGAGAAAGAGCTTCTTAATTCACCGTTCGTAGTCGGTAATAAATTGTAGGTCCCTTCCATTCGTGCGAAATATGTATTACGCCGAGCATGAGTGGTTGCGAGAAGCTAGGCCTTGGCTCACCTCGAGCTTTCGCGCCAGCTATCATAATCATCATCATTTTCAATGTCCCGCTTATCCACTATGAGAGTCACGGGGTTAGGGTGCTTAAGTGGACTCTATACATCGCCCGATCTTCCGCCATCGATTCTATCCCCAGCACTTCGTTCAATAAAAGGCCTAAGTAGCGAGCGAAAACTCACCTCTCCTAAACCCATTAACCAACCGAGGGTCAGGCTTTAACAGGGACCGTTGTGTCTGCCTCGTCAGATGTGTAGACAACGAGCAGGTTTAGGACAGTGGAAATAATTATAAAGGGAAACTACCTTGCGTGTGTTCTGGAGGATCTTCCTGTTTCTGTGGTCAAAGCAAGGATCGATGCGATTTCGAAAGTTGAAAGGCCAAAAGTTTCAGATTCGGAATTCACTTGGATCGCATTCTTGCTAAGGCTGGTTGACGGTATAGGAAGAGTTTGGAACCCTTTATCACTTCCACCCACTTTCTCTACAAAATACTGCATTTGCAAGCCCCGTCTTGTGGTAAAAATTCGAGGAAGGAAAAGAAGGGGCCCATCGTGTGCGGTTTATTGTGCCAGTGAGTACTTGAAGTGGTCAAATGCCACCTTCCAACTGCAGCTCGTAGGTCTTACCGCCATGAACACTATTAATCAGTTCAAACTTAGTATCCAAGCCTGCTTTGAGCATAGTTTCCTCTTTTTTTTTGGAATTTTCCATGCTTGAATCCAATCTGGTTCTTTCGCCGACGTCAGACGCCATGTGTTAGCTGTCTAGCCGGTTCTTAGTGGACACTTTTTTGCTTGGTTCTGGAGGAATCTGGTTTTTTGCATGAATTTATCTTTGGCCATTTGTTTGTCTTTGGAGCAAATCAGCAAACATGATTATTTCTGGCAAAATTACTAATGGGTAATGAGAGTTCTATAAAAAAATCACGAGGCCGGCCATTTGTTTAACGACGCCAATATTTAGTGATGCCAGCCAAAAATATCTTAAATCACTCTTCCATATCTCGTCTGCAGTTTTGCCTAATCTTTCGCGTTATTAACTTCCTTGAATATAAATTCTTCAATATTATCTGGATTGGTGGCGGTTAAATTTTTTTATTGTTTTTCAATTTCAAAGTCAAAGTCAAAGCCAACATTACTAGTTCTACGACTCTCGCAGATAAAGGTGATAAATTACAGACAAAAAAACACTCCTTCAGGTCAATAAATTTATCATACGAGTGACATTTTTTACTTAAATTTATAATTCTTCCGTCGAACTCAAGTTGGTTATTCCCCAGCCAAAAGTTGAGTCTTACATTGGTAAGTATCTACACATTAGTTAGCTACTAGCGAAAACTTGTTTCTAATGAAGATAACACTCGTATCAATCTATCATATCTCTAACGAGCGTCAATTAGCACTTGTCAAGTTAAAAACTTGGGCGATAGTGTGAAATGAGTTACACATATGTTTTTTGAACACTTTAACTCTAATTCGTTCAATTGACAGTTTGTCTTGGAGTTCCATGTTGTTACACCGCCGTCGTACGAAGAAGTTTAATTGAGCCATCGCCAACTGGATTGTGGAGAGTTTTTACCACTTTCAACTAGAATTTAATTGAAATCACATTCTTTTGTTTTCTAGACCGAGTCAGTTGATGCTGGATAATTGTAATTGAAAGATGCATTGCAAACTCTCGTGACTATCAGTGGATCGACCTATAAAACTTATTTTTAAAGTAGTTGTTTGTCTATAGACCGTTTCAAGTGCATTATTCATCCGACACATCAACACATGCTTTCATACAAGGCGGCGCGAAAGTTGTCACCCAAAGTTCTTTGGCTGTAATTTTATGAATGAAAAACTTTGGTTCTGCTTTTGGATTATGTTTATTTGATGTCTTCAATTATTTCAATTAAGTCGAGAAAATGATATCGGCTAAGTGGCCGCCGCCAGAATTGATGACCATTCGGGCCCGATTTATAGCATTTTCTATAACTCTTGCCAGAACTTCCGGCGACAGGTTGTCGCATTCTTGACGGATATTCTCCTTGAGGGCTTCAAGAGTTTGAGGCTGGTTGATATAGACTCGTGACTTCAAAAAAACCCACAAAAAGAATGGTTAGACAACCCGGAAATGCAGGCTCCAGAATTTCGGTTGTGGCTCGTGCAGTATACGCCGTTGCTCCATCCTGTTGGAACCACATGTTCTCCAGTCCCAATTCATCCAATTGAGGAAGAAGAAAGTCGTTGAGCATGGCTCTGTAGCGCTCGCCGTCCACAGTAGTCGTTTGACCCGCGGCGTTTTCGAGAAAATAAGACCCGATGACGCCTCCAGCGTAAATAGCACAACATGCAGTAACTTTGAGCGGGTGTAATGGCTCTTCGTGGGTTATACGCGGATTTTCGGTGCCCCCGAAGCGATAAGTTTGCTTATTTGCATAACCACAGAGATAGTATTGGGCCTCGTCGCTCATGATGATTTTCGATGATAAATTGTCTCCCTCGTGGTCAAGATTCAGGATGGCTTGAGCGTAGGTTACATGCGCTTGGCGGTTAACAGGTAACAGCTGATGCACTGATGTACTCTCAGCAGAATGGCTGCTCCGATGCCGGCCAGACCTGATAGCATCTCGTGTTGTCCCATACTCTTCGAGGCGAGCGGCTAAACGCAGTAATCCATTGGCGCTTCAAGGGGTTTGATGTTTATCACACAGGGTGAGCGAGGTGCAGTGGTACGAAACTCAGGTACTATTAGGTTTCAATTGCATTCGAGGGGGGTGTCATTGCTATAGGTAGGCAGGTAGATGGGGTAGAGAAGCACAGACACACGTAGGCAAGGAAGGCCCGTTATGGTACATGAATCTATACCCTGAAAAGCGCCACTCACTTTATTTAAACCATTTGGAGCTCTTGATGAAGCTGAGAATACTTTTGACGTCAGTATGTGATAGTTCGCTCAAGTTGTCGAAGTGACAGTATCCCAGATCGAGCTTCCTTCTTTGGGATAGGGCAGGACAAGTGCAGAGGAAATGGAGGATCGTTTCTTCCTCCTGTTCGTCGCTGCAGCTCTTGTAGAAGTCATTTGATAAGAGGCCCATCCTTCTGGCATGAAGGGCAATGGGACAATGGCCAGTGAGAACTCCAATAACGGTGCTAATGAGCGACCTTTTCAGCAAAATCAAATGTTTAAATCGAGTGAGGTTTAGCATTGGCCAGATCTTCCTGAAGACACGTCACGTGGTACCATTCCTCCAATTTTGGTTTGTCTTACTGATCGCGTCGAATTCTAAGAGAAGTTTACATGTAGCGAGTGGAATACCCAAATTTCTTTGTTCCAGAAGGATGTCTAGAGTAGTACCACGTTTCCGAGTTCGTCGGTCTTATAGTTCCCAGGAATGTCCCTATGACCGGATACCCAACATAGGTGAATGTTAAAATGTTTTGTCATCTCCATGAGGGATCAGCGACAGTCTGAAGTAGCTTTTGATGTATATGCTACCGATTTCAGGGATTTTATAGGAGCCTGGCTATCGGTACAAATTGTAATATTCTTGAAGGATATCACATTGTGCCTAGGTCAGGATAAGGCTTCGTTGATCGCCATGATTTCGGCCAGGAAAACGCTACAGTGGTCAGGTCGACGGAAGAGGATGCTGAGGTTAAGCATATCGGAGAAAACACCACCTCCCACTCCGTTCTCAGTTTTGGAACCGTCTGTGTAGAGATGAACAGAATGGTCGCCTTTAGCGTCACCACTCTCTTTTCTTTCGGGTAGGAAGTTGAGGTTGAAATTCAACTTGGACGCTATGTAGTCATTGCTATAATTCAAGGGAATTTGTCGAATCTACTGATGTCATAATCATGCTCAGCTCAATTAACTCTTCAAGCCATACTACTCTACAGCCAGTGTGATGTCTTCGCAGTAGAGTCGACATTTGATGCTAACCACTCTACCATGGCCACCTCAAATGTCCTAAGTAAAAGCGATTGGCGCTACTGTCTTCTACTGTCTACTGTCTGTCTACTTCTTTCTCTACGGCAAAGAAATAGTGCTCCGATGTTTTGAATACGTAGACACGTTTTTATTCACATCAAAACCCATTTAAGTGTGATGGCTTGCTTCGGTCTGTCGATGTTTTCAATGTCGTCTGTTTAACTAAGTAATTGTACTAATTTGTGCCTGATGTGTTGACCTTTAAGTTTTACACTGTTTTCTTTTGTATCATGTTAAAGAACCTGTGTGACAGTGTGTAGCCCTGTCTAGAACCTCTAATCGTTTCGTAGGTCTCGATTGTGTCTTTTTCGACCTTTAGGGAGCAGCGAGGGTTCTCCACGAACCTTGATCCGGATCTCTTGGGCATTCTCTTGGGCATTCTCCACGATATGACTTTATAATTGGCGTAGGTAAGATGATCTGCATGGTCGACGTGACTCAGTGCTTAGTGCATCACACTGGTGTACGAGTTGCGTGGGTTCAAGCCCCAGCCATGTCCACCGTACATTTTTCGCAATACCAGCCCTTGTCATGAAAAAGTAGGTCACTTCCATTCGTGTGAAAACTATGTATAACACGCACAACATAAATGGCTGCGAGAAGCTAGGCGTCGGCTCATCCTGAGTTGTCGCGCCAGCTTTTTATTTTAAGACGGTCTTCTTCTCCTCCATCAGCAAATGTTGCTCAGTTTTCAATCATCGGACATGCTGTTGTTGGATCATTTCTAACCGATAATGCACCCAACCAAGTCGTCCCCTGTTGTCTTATATAGCTCAGCTCGTAGGGCCCTAGACTTGCGACCTTGGAAGTGTAGTTATGACTGCTTTTATCCAAAAAATAAGTAGAAAAAAAACCTTTAGCAGTCGACTTTTTCATATGCAAACTAGAGATGTAAAAATAATTTTACTAGTTGAAGCGACACTTACCCTACACAATGACGATTATCTTAATATTTAACCTTCCATATCGCCCTTCTCGGTTGGCTAGTCGATTTAAAACGAAAGCGGTTAAGGTAAACAAATGGCCACAAAATTGTCATCAATAACATTTAATTTATAGTTTTACATGAACTTTTGTGTTTTACTGTCAACATAATATTTGGAAGAAAAAAATGAACCATAAAAAAATTGTATTCATCTATAAATTCTTTTAGATCGACCCATCAATTAGGTTATCGTAATTATTCTAGTACAGGTATTATTAACTTTTTCGACCTTCACGTTCAACCTAGTTAAACAGTGCGCTACTGCGGGTAGACGCAGTACCCTTCTATTCTCAGTCACATTTCATTGCCAAATTGGAGAAAATATTTTACAAAATCTACAAAAATATCCCAAAATATGTTTACGTTTTACATTTGCGTATGTCAAGCAATTAAAATTAATAGCCCCAGCCATTCACACAGCACAAATAGACTTTTAAAAGACATATTAATGTTTCTTCTAATTTTCAATTTAACCCGTATATCTAATTGATGATAAAGGAAACAAAAACAAAGCCAGGCTTTCGAACATGTATCGTGGATTGATATTCGCCCAGTCGTTGACACATTAGGTGAGAAACAGAACGACTATTGATAAACATGACAATGGAATGCGAACAAATTAGGTACACTGACGGCTTCATAAATAGCCACGTATTGGAATTTCTGAAGATCAGTTGTCATTCCTATCAGGAAGTGGAGACTGGGTGGGAATTAACCCTGTGATCTTTGGTATAACTTTCTGTTCTTGTCCTTACATTTCTGGAAGAGCATTAAGCTTCATGATTCGATTATTTTTGTGGCATCGTGGTTGATTTGAATGCATGAAAGACGTCGCACACTTGCGTCAAGGGTAAGAGAATTCGCTACACACATTCTGGTTACCACTTGTAGACTCAGTTCCATTCTAGCTATCCTTTATATAGCAGTCTTGGCTCTCTTTATTCGAATTTTCCGTCTCTAGTCATGTAATATCGCCGTCGCCCTTAACTTATGTAAGGAGTAGCTTTTGTAAGGGGATTGTACATGTTTCACTATTACTTATTGACCTCCGCGTTGAGGAAGTCAGTCCTCCTAGAAGGGGGCATAATAAGGGTTAATTCTGTTAATCCCAAGTGGGATACCTATAACCAGAGACTCTATCCTACGAACTCAAGGCCGTCCATAACTCCTTTGTATTTTTTATATTCGAAGTAACAGATGTGGGTTACCTTCCGAGGGTCAGAATTTACGAAAGCACTATCATTCCGTTCTGCCATTAATGTTAACGCGCAAACAATGTTCAGGAGTTCGGGATTGAGATATATGCTGTCTTACCTACTTCAAGTGCTTATAGATGGCCAAAACTGCTTAATTGCTCATCCTTCAAGCTAAGACTTGGGGACTTTATAGACTTCTTAGTTTCTAGTCAGCAACGGTCCTTTAAAAATGATCTTTGAACTCCAGCCGAACTCGATTGTGATAATAAAGCGGTCGATGATTTTCGTAAATAAAAAAGAAATAAATAAATAGCTGGCCCGACAGCTCGGGATGAGCCAAGGCCTAGCTTCTCGCAAGCAATCATGTTGTGCGTGTTACAATTTTTGCACGAATGGAAGGGACCTACAATTTATTGCCAACTCCGAACGGCGAATCGTGAAGCTATTTCATGACAAATTATGCTCTCGGAGGCTTCTCATTCCCCGACGAGAGGTGGACATGGCTGGGGCTTGAACCCACACCGCTCGCTCAGTAGTCCAACGCACTAACCACTGAGCCACGGTGACCACGGATTCTCTTGAATCCTTTTAATAAATCAAACAGTAATAAACGTCCTTACTGGTCATCGTGCTGATAGTCGTCATAGGTCCGAGGACTACTTGTCTTCATATATGTACTTTAGGATTTGCATGTATCAGAAAATTAGTTTTCCTTGCTGCTTCCGTCTAAAAAGCGGTCGTGCTCTTGATTTGTATGGATGCCGAACCCAGCGACCGGCGACAGAACTAGATTTTTGACACTTTTAACTTGGTTTTCTTTCTGGTGACAGCGTTAAACTGACCTTAGCTAGGGCAGGAACTTAACACATTTTTTGTCCAGTTCCAGCGAAGTCCTGATCTGATCTTCTACGAGAAAGAATGAGAGAATCGCTCTTACAGACCCCCGAGCTCTGAACGACACTTAAATTGATTAAGAGAACGTTATCGTCATCATGTTTTTAAAAGAGTCAACAAAGGCACTATGCCTAAATCTGTCGAAAGCAAAATAGTTATTTATCATGCTGCAGCTGGACTCAGGGCTTGCAAGGGCTTTCGTCTGCATCTCTCACAGATACACCATTATAGGCGGATCGGTTGTGACACCACAGAATCAAACGTTAATATTCGTTAGATCCCAGAGATGGTTAAGAAAGATTCCATACGTAGCTTTTGTAAATTCATCTGACAAGAGGCGTTAACTTCTGGCATGTAGGGGAGTTGCGTAGGTGCGAACCCCAGCAATATTCACCTAATGATAAACCACTGAGAGTACAAATTGTCATGAAATGCTTAACGCAGATCTGTTTACATATTGAATGGCACTTGCCATAAACATTTTCCAGCTTACAAGGGTTATATCCAACTTCAATGCGACAGATAGAAGGAAGATGAAGTACTTCTTGTAGTAGCTTCTTACATGGGCTGGAGGAATAAGAATAGCCTTAAATTTATACGACTCCCATTGTAATCCGCCAGGATCTAATTTAGTTTTTGGACATCAAGAAAATGCTCATTTGTTTGCTAAATCATGAGACTTTCTATCCGGATGACTGATTGCACTGGCTAGTGTCTATGGTCCTTAATGTACTATTGATGAATATGTAACCAGATTTTCAAAAGTGGTAAATCAAAATTTATTTAGCGCACTCTCTAGTATGTTGCTTTTCCAGTTATGCTTTCCTTCTGACAATACATCCAGAAAAGATTGCCATGGCAATGAATATTCCTTTTCTCCCTAGTCAGTACGCTTCTGCCACTTCCTTAATTCAATCATTGCAGCCATGAACTATGATATCGGCTCAGACTACCTCAGGCAACAGACTACTGCAGGAGCTGTCAAGATAAAGAAGAGATAGAGAACATGAAACACTTGATAGGATCCACCAATTGCGAGTTTGCTTAATCAAACTTCACTCATGTGATTTATTGAGACGTTACATTTCTCGGTAGACCCACACTTTTGTCATCTTGAGTTGTGGATCTCATTGGATTGCATAGTTAGCTGCAACATTTTCGAAAGGGATGACGATCCACTACCACTTTTATCGTTGGATGATTTATCCGTTTTCGTCATAGTAGCATTGTGGAGTGATGAGAAAGTGGAAGCTTTATCTTTGTGATCCTTAAAATGTCGCTTAGGTTCTGAGTTACCGAGAATTTGACACTTTTTCTCAAAGGACCACGTTGAATGTTGAGCAAGTGGGGAATACTCTTGTAATAGAGCCTTGTTCACCTTTGTTCAGTTTCTTTTTATCCGATGCGAAGATTGTTTCGATTGAAGACTGCTCTTAAGGAGTGATTACCGTGTACCGCACTTTGATTGCTTGGGTTTTTTTTTTCGACTTTGACGCTTCTCAAGCGGTTTTACTGCCTTTCGGATACTTCTCTGTAAGGTATTTATCTCTGTTCGACAGTGTTGCTGGGTCTTTCTCCCACATTTTGATGTAATTTCTGTAACCGGATCTGGTCTCTTGCTTCGAAAGTTTTGGGGGCACTTGACTACAACAAGTTTGTCTTTTAGAAGTCTGCTCTCTGTTTCCGAATCCATTGCGGAGATGTTGTTGGACTGACAGCAGATTGTCTCTCTAGTTGAGCGTTATCTGGCCATGAACGGTTTGACAGAATGGTGCCTTCGCTTGTATCAAATTCTAGCACCTCTCGTTTGACTGTTGTTTTGTCGAATTGGCTGCATCCACGTCGTTGACTAGGATTGTGGGCGTTCCAAAGAAACGTACGCTTACTTGGACTACTACCTACTAGTATGTCCTTCCATGTTGGCTATTTAGCTACAGTTCTAGGATGCATTTACAGGTTTCTTACTTTGAGGTATACCTTACAGTCAAGAGTGATTAGATGAGATTCACAGGCTCAAGAAAGCGTTCAACTCCTCTATCCACTCCTTAGCAACGTCCATAATCCTATGTGGAAGTAGTCAAGATGTTTGAGCTCAGATGTAAGAATCCATCGAAATGAAATTGACGATAGAATGTACCCCTGTCGAAACCCAATTTAGATCTTCGAGTTTCTCTGTCTGCCCTTCTCTGTGACACCTTGACACATTAGGGCTCACAACTAGCTCAATGACGTTTAGATTCTTAAGAAAAGGATACGATTGCTCTCGACGCGAAGTGGAATTCATTAGCATTGGGGTCGATGCACCTTTCAGGTTAAAAATGTTCATCATGAGTTGTGGTTTGGTTAGCACTCCAAACAAGGTTTCCAGGATTGCCAGAGCATTGTTTATTCCCTTGAGTTCTTCAGAGCATCTATTGTGGCAGTATGTGTAACAAAGCCATAAGTCCACTACCAGATGATTTACTGATTGGAGATTTGACGTTAAGTTGAATTCTGTCGATTGTCAGTTTTTTTCTGTGGAACGTACATACATATGTGGAATATATATGAGTAAAACGACACTCAAGGCGTTTTGCTTTCGTAATACCGACACTGAAACACCATTTAACCCCCACGACTCAAAAAATGACAAGTTACGATAAACTTAAACGTCAGGCGTTATAAGGGTGAATAAAGAGAGTGCTTTTGGTCCAAGTCCCAGTTGTGTAAAAAGTACTCGAGTCTCGGTGTAACTTGCACTCTGTTTCAGTTTCGTACTGGCAAAGCTCAAGGTTCTTATTCAGGACCACCAGTGTAGGCCCCGTCGATATCTAAAATTATAGCCGCCAACGAATTATACAATTCATGAGTCCGTAGATGAACTGATTTTTGGCAGCCGTAGTCCGAAAATATCGAAAATGAATTATAGTCCATAAACAGAGCAAAAAGGAAGAAAAGTAGAAGAAACGTGTAAAATAAAAATAAATTTTTCATGAAAATGCATATGGAACAGAGCTTGCAGTTCAAGTACACATTTCAGTGCGCATCGCATTCGCTGTATACCTCGCGTTTGATGGTAAATTGTGTAAATGGCCCCTGGCCAAAGACAACGTTTTCCTTGTCCTATTCACTTTAGACAGTAATTTGTGAGTTTTGATTTGAAAGGCACTTTTAGAGCGACAAATACCGCGAAAATTGTTTGATCTAGAGATGGTGATGCATTTGGACATTGATGACAGATTGGATAAACAGTAGACTGGAATCTCTAAATGTTTACTTGAAACGACAATAAAAGTTCGCGTTGTTCAGTTTATATCAAGTTGTGTTGAAAAGCCCTATAAGGATCGAAGATAATTCCTTCGAAATTAAGATTTTACCACCTGACAGTTGACAAATTACAGTAAACCTGTATGTGACACATAGTTGTGGACTTTATGTTCAATTTTAAATTGAGGGAAAAATTAAATAAAATACAAAATCATTGCGCGCATCTGTTTTGGCTATAAGGGCAATGAGCGATATTAATAAATTTTCTCAAAAAAATACATATTTTCATTGGCAAGATACACAGAGGAGGTGTAGAGTAGTTTTGTTTAGTGAACGTTGAACGCTTTTATTTACACTTTGCCGGTTAGATTATTTTCGTATTTTATTAAAATTTCCTTAAGGTCGCTGTCACCTTTGAAACAATTTGACACTTTTGTTTTGTTCCATTACTGTGTGGTGAGATGAACGTTTGTAGATATTCAGTGTCAGTGAAGATGAGGGAATAATTCAAGAAATGCATTGACATTTCGAATGTCATACAGTGTGTCAAGTGATTTTTTTGGATTTAAATAGTAATTTTTGCTGGTACGAGTGTGAGGAGAAGATGCCAGGAGGCGAAGAGGTGAAGGATGTGGCCTAGGCTAGAGGTGGTAAATTTATTTCAATGCCTTCACTGTTAGTTTTTATGTGACTGACAAAATGGTCACTTGAAATTGGCCTCGACTCAAAAATAGCCTCTGGAACCTTGGAACTACAGCTAATGTTTATTCTAAGTGATAGGTTAGTTTAGATAAATGAGTGCCCCCCTTCTGACATTCGTCATTGCTCACGTAAACCAGCAATAGGGTCCATTGTGCACATTTTAGAATTCTACTCCGGGAACCTGTAAAGAGAAAGAGGAGCCGCTAATTTAAAACCACCCAGATAAGGATATGAATCTCAGGAGGTCCCTCAACTTAATGTTACGCAAGTCCTCTAGTTCAAAGTGGTTATTTCCCTTTTTAGTTGTCGAAATGGGGCAATCTTCGCATTTTCGATTGATTCAGTCATGACATTCGGCCAGTTCTTAGCTGACTGCCTCCACTCCAAAGGATTTGAGGCTTCCTTCTATTTGTGCGTGATACCTTAAGCGAGAAGCCTATTCCTCTGCTGCTTGATTCCATCGAGTTACATCCGAATACTCCGCGGACCGGAGCGTTGGCGTTCAGATTATAAAGGCTCCACATGCAGGTGCTTAATTCCTTCCTTGGTTTTTTTGACCTCACACAGGTCCATTGCACCCATTAAAGTATACTTATGGGTGTCTGACCAAAACATCACCCAGAAAGGGACGAAAATCTCAGGGGTTTTCCCAAAATCAGTAATATGAAGGCTCTCCAGTCTATAGAAAAAGCCACAACTAAGAGTACCTAGTCTAATGTTTGCTTGATTCTATTTCCTCTCCTTCCTGCAAATTCTGCAGTAGTCGTTCTAGGGTAACTCAAATCGTTCACGTTGATTCGCATTTCCCTTCGTCTTCCGTGATTTTTGGATTTTTTCTTATTGAAGACTGGCCACAGTAATATGTCCATATGGCTCACGTTGGAATTATGTAGTCGGTATCTGTACGCTCCTTCATAGATAAAACAAACAGCATGTTAGGATGAGTCACTGTATAGCTAGAGTACCACTCTTGGCCTGAAGCCGCGTGTGTTGCCAAACATATTTTTATATGCATATAAGGGTCTATGATTACCCCGAGATATTTTGCCGCGTAATTAAAGGTCGGATCAGTTTTGTTCATGCATCGATTCTTGAACAATCATAAGCACAATCTCGGTTTTGGAGGAACTTACTCTCAGACCTCATTTATTTGACCCAGTTGCTCTACGGTTATAGTGTTTTAACAATTTCGTCTAATACTTGGACTCGTTCGTTAGAAGTGCCTCGGATGAAGCTGTTTTTGCTTTTAGCGCTTTCTAGGGTTGAATTGCTTCAGTGCTCACGTTTTTGAAGGGTCTTTCAATCTCGCAAAAAAATTGAAGGGATTTTTAAATCGTGTTGACCACTCGGTGGTGGGCGGTGTCTACATGTCGATTAGGCGTTCCAGGGTCTTCAGAAGAAACGTGGAGAGGCCCATAGTCCTGTTTTGGGAATGAATACTACCCCTCACTTCTCGCCAATATTTAGAACTGTATCCTAGTTGAAGTCAGCAGTCATAAGTCTGCCGTAGGCACGAGGTGATAATTTTCACAGACTCATGCACCATAATTGGTCGGATGCCATCAATGCCAGGGGATTTATACGGGCAAGGGAGTCAATGATCTTGTGACGACAGTCACACGTTTCATTCCTTCCGATTGTCTTTTTGAGGTTTTACTTTAGGTCTCTACTTCAGTACAAAAAATGGGAAAATGGCTATTTAATAGCGATTCAAGCGTCCAGGTGCCATGGCTCTTCTTTCTACAATTGCATAGGCGCTCTAGCAAGTATTTTGCTTAGGCGAGCGGCTTTATTTGTCGATTCAATAGAACCGCAAAAAGTACTCAAGCAGTTTCCCTTAGCTGCCCTAATCTCTTTCTTAAGCAGTTTGACATTTTCACTGCATTCTTCCTATTCTATGAGCGTCCATTGAGAAGTTCCAGCAATATCGGGTTGTCTTTCATAGTTTAGCAAACCAAGTTGGACGTTTTATTCCATTTGGACGTCTGACTGGGCAGGCGCAGTAGCGTGTATTTGTGCTGACGAGGTGGTCAACCATCTCATCCATGTCATTAGGCAAATTTTCTAGCTGACTTAAAGCTTTAGTATTCGTATTCCCTTTTTTCGACGACAAGTGGCGCTGACGCATGACTTAATCTGCATCTTTAATCGATTCTTAGCTCTTTGCTTAGTCCCCACCTCTTGAGAAGATAGCGATAAGTGTCACACGATTAGTTTATCTTCCCATTTATCGAAGCTGGGAGTGACTGTGCGTTTCCGCTAGCAAATTCACTCTTCGTACTCGTGAACTTACACATCCTTTAATTTTAGGACTGACAACACATTCACATTTCACATTTTAACTTTTACCAACTGTACACTAGAAATAATTTTGATTGAAGTTTATCAATAACATTATTCACTATCACCGCGAAAGCTCTTGAGTCATTCTAATGGGATTTACTTTGATGGCCAGACCAATAAAACATATTCATAATTTTTTATCTCTAGATGACTGTTATGCGTGGTCTGGTCAAAATTTAAACTCAAACCACGCGGTATGTCATGCGGTGGAAGCCGCAAAAAAGTTGTATGCTCTTGGGGATTTCTGATTGACTTTGTCTGTCAAACAATACAAAATCGAAAACCAGTTTGTTGGGTAACTTGTGAAAAAAGCTATAAAAATATTGTTTGTATTTATTGTACAAGTGGAATATGATTTCATCGAACCTTGAATATTCATTTTTTTTGGGGGACAAAGGTTAGATTCGGCAAAAAGAAATTCAACGATTTCGTAGGTCTTTTTATGGCTTTGCCATTTTATTGGAATCATATCAGATCTACTTCCGTTTCTTTTTTCTAAAAGTCAAATCGCTTTGGCAGTAAATTGTTTTTATGATTTCTTCCTTTTTTAATTTATTTTTATTAATCTGACCAAATACAAGACATTTTATTTGGATGCTTCCATTTTTGCGTTACACCGGAACACACGAAAGGAGCACGTGCATGTGCGAAGCACAGTTGGTCTAAATGCTACCATTTCGTGACGGATTACCTGGTGATAGGCCTTGCCGCAGATGTTTGCTTTGCTATGAAAGTGATGGTCAGTTTGCAGGTGCTGTTTTTATACAGGGCGAAGAGGCTCAATGTTGAAGCGACCAGTCTCATTTTCGTGATTACGATTATTGTTTCACTTGAAAATGTTTGGGGAGCACACTATTCTGTGAAACAGTGGACAGACGTGTAATCAGGATGGTGAAATATAAGATTGCATCGTATTTGATCTTTATGGGACCTAGGGAGGTAGGTGGAAGTGGCGGTTCTAAGAACCCAATTAGCGCTAGGATGCGCCGTTTTGAAACCACAACTCATTTGACCTGGTTGTTTGTGGGAGTTATAGGTTGATAGACGATGGTATTTAAATCCAACCTGTGGAATTAAGGAACAGGATTAGTTCACCAATCTTTTTCCTGGAAAAAAAATTAGAGGTCGTCGAAGAAGGGTTTGCCAAGAGTGCGCTGTCTGACGCTCGCTAGCGCCGGATATTTTCACAGGAAATGATGCAGAGATTCTTTTTCGCTTTTATCCTTGCAACTGCGGCAGAAAATGTTTAGGGGAATACATAGCTTGGCTGCGTGGTCTCCCACTAGCCAGTGTCCTGTACTAGCGGCTACGATTCTCGCAATATCTTGTCTTGATCTGCTCAAAAGCTCGTTTGTTTTCTGTTTGTTATAACTGGGCCAGATCTTTCTCGATCTAAGCCTAAGCCTATTCCACACTTGGTTGGCCGTTTTCAGAAAGTGGTGTTGAATATTGCCCTTAACGACTCCCAGCGGGCTATTAACAGCTTCCGCCAGTGAGTCTTTAATGGCTGATCCCCACTTGGCCAGGTCGTCGGCTTTTCCGTTGCCGTCAATCTCACCCAGGTGAGAGTGACCCTGCACTCGACTCCCAGCTGATTTAGCTCTTCCTGGCATTGCTTTACCAGCTTTGAGGATGTAATGACCGAATCAATAGCTTTGATAGCGGCTTGACTGTCAATGAAGATAGCAGTATTGTTGATGGGTGTTGGAGAATTTTTGAGCACACGGCAGGCTTCCCGAATGAAAAGGAGCTCTGATTGGAAGACACTGGCAAAATGGGGCCTACACAAGTCAAAATAGAAAAACCTATGATTGGTGGGGCAGGAAACTTCTTCTTTCCATCTTTGGAACAGTGTTTGGCACAACACAACCGTTTACGTCTAGTGGTCACAGAATGACTTTTGAGGGTATTGATTTCAATTGAAGAGGAAACCACCCCAGAAATGATGCCAAGTTCGTTCTAAATAAGGAGATTTATGCATATTTAGGGAGTCAGTAACTTTGCTGGTTGGGTGCCGCTTGTGAGCTGTTTTGATGCCTCGACCTCGAGTGAGCTGTTGAAAGTGATGGGATTCGACTTCTAGAGGCATCAGTCTTTTTAGTATCGGGTACCAGATCTTCTCTCCTATCTTGTGCGAACGCTTGAAACTCTTAGTCGATTACCTGTTAGGACCAAACTATCAGGCCAGGAAAGTATAGACTAAATGCTCATATCATCATGTTAGTCAGGCTATATCTGCGCCCGTCCTGTTTATTACTTCTGTTGTTCTTTGGAAGCTTTAGGTGGGTCGGATCTTTGACAGAGTTGGATTTGCTCCGCCTATGCCTTGTCTTTGATATAATTGACGAGTCCTTCTTTAGATCGTAGAAGACAAATATGTTTTGGAAGCGAGTTCACATCCAAGCATAATCCCATAACCTCGATCTAGCTCTTGACCAGAATTTTCTTCAGTTGTAGGAGAACTTAGTATGTCACAAAAGATTTCATAAATTAATCTCTTCTCTGGCCTCAGTCAGTATAAGAAGGAAGCCTTCTGGAGCTTAGTTTTGGTAACCCTAGATTGGAATTCTATTACTATTGTTGGGTTTCGAGAGGAAGTACGGGGCGGTCGCAGTGGAATACGAAAATATTGCGTAAGGGTTTCCCACCTCGTCAGCTCTTTTATTGTTTTCAATGACCCTATGACTTGGAAGTCATATCAGGGTTACGTGGACTTGGCGATGTTGCCAAATAAGCTCCGCTCAACACTATTCTACCAACTTAGAGGTTATGACTGCCGAGTTTCAGGTTTTGATGACCACTTGCCTGCTCGTGATTCTTTTAATGCTCCGATAACTGTCTTTAGTCCCAAAATACCTTAAGATTTGCGCAGGCCAAACGATTTGATTATAGTCCCGATGTTCGAATTGTATCAATTATTATCAACTTGTTATCTCATCAACTTGTTTCAGTTAAAGAAGCCCACCATAGAGTTCGACTGAGTCAGCCACCCTATCGCCCTTCTTGCCAGGTACATCGAAGTCCTAACCAAATTAAATAGCTGGCGCCACATCCACATCCAGCGGTTGCCTAAAGTCATATTCTTCGCACGAACCTGCAATTGCAGACTTCCAATGCAAAAGCTTCTTCATGACAAACGATACTATTGGCGGTTTGTCTTTCGCTGAGGGGAGGTGATGCTGCGGCAAATATTCGGTGGACATGGCATATCTTTTGTGTCGAGCAGGTTCTTCGACAACTGACGATAGTATTGAACAAGATCAATGGACCTAACTCTGGTCTTAATGTGGCCCAGACCCACCTTACCTAAAGACATACCCGCACCGACTCCACAGCCTATTTTAGACTTATCACTGGAGATTGTTGTGGCTGTACCGAGTTTATCGGTGAGTCCACCTTTTCATTCCTCCTTCCCCGGTAGAAAGGCTGGCCAGAAAATTTTTGTTAAAACTCACCAATGGGATGACGTCAGTTAAGGTTGTAAAACGTTGCCATTACCGTGTGCTGTGGTGGTCCATTATTCAAATTCTTAATGCGCTTATGGATGCAATAGATTTGAGTAAGAAATCGATAAATGGCAAAGGCAGAAGCATATTTAGTACGCGAGGAGAGCCTCAATCTTCCCAATGAAAGTCTGGTGTCCTTAGGGAGTAGGGTATCCTTGAGGCAATTTCGCCTCTTAATATTACAGAGCCACACACTCGTTTAGTATATGTATGTATATGCTGCTGTTTCGGCAGTGTCGACATTCGGTTTCCTGGGCAATATCCATTTGTGTAGATGATATCTTAGACGGAAGTGTCCAGAAAGGAATCTGGCGAATCTTCGAATGTCGCCTCTATTTCTTTAAATTTGTATTCATAGGGCGAATAAGCTTTTTACTTGTCTGATTCTTGAATATAATCTCAATGGGATAGGTAGTTGTCGCAGGGTTCACCTGGTAGCTCAAGAGCTGAGCATGCATAAGCAAACTTATTGGTCAGCAAGGGAGAATAAATAAATAAATAGCTGGTGCGACAGCTCGGAATGAGCCAAGCCCTAGCTTCTCGCAACCATTTATGTTGTGCGTGTTGTATTGTTTGCACGAATGGAAGGGACCTACAATTTATTGCCGACTCCGAACGGCGAAGTGAGAAGCTCTTTCATGACAGATTATACTCCCGGAGGCTTGTCATTCCCCGACGAGAGGTGGTGCCGCGAAACGTGTTCGATGTTCCTGGCTGGGGCTTGAACCCACGCCGCTTGGTCAGCAGTCCAACGCACTAACCACTGAGCCACGGCGACCACAGCAAGGAGGAATGCCACGGGCATAAAAACTTCTGTCGAAAAGATTAGGAACTCTTAGAAATTGCTGATTCGAGTATCCAACACGAAAAGCAATAATTTACTCATGATGGCGCTAAAGACCGAGCTGAACCTGAGTCTCAACCAACAAGCGTCTCTAGCCAGTTCGATTGTTAGATAGCTGCGTCCAGTTTCGCATGCCAAGTACGCGAAAACCAATACATACTCCATTGGGTTCAAACAGTATTGGAAATTGGCAGCTTAAACCTTATCTTATCGAAGTGAAACTTTCTTGATGCAGAGGATAGCCTAGGTGACTTTCTTAAAATTTCAAGTGACTTATACTCCGTCACCTGTCAGAATAACCACAAATCAGGTCTACATACGATCAAATTGATCAGGCTCCATGGCAACATAAGTCAGACCCACTTAATCGTGTATGGCGCCCGGACAACAATTGCAAATATCCCGTGACAACAAAGTGACAAATGATGTGCATAAAACCATTCCTAGGCAACTAAGTTGACAAATACTGCCTGCAAGGCTATACACACCCGACAGCTGTCACCCAACTATAATGCGCTGTCATCTCTATTCAAACTCGCCGATTACCAACTGTCTTTCCATCCAAATTTAACCAGTAACTCACTGAAAAAAGAAGCTTTTCCACTCGAACCAGATTCACTTTTATTGTTTTTAGATTAAATAAATTAAATTTGATGTACAATCTTGTTTTTAGCCGCACAATCTAAACATAGTCTATATTTAGACGTCGTCCCCGACAATAGTCTTATCAGTTAAACATTTGATGTTCTACTTTATAAAATCCAGGTGGAAGCTCCCCTCCCCCCTCCTACTTAACCCCAAACAGGCTATCAACTGATTTTTCAATCGCAAACAAATTTCGCTGGTAAAAACTGCAATCTCCGTTTCTGACAAAGCACGTGCTCTAAGCCCGCCCCATAAAATCTCGAACCGAGTACATTTTTGACTTGAAAGCGCTTTTATCTAGAAGTACTCCCCCCGTAGCTGATTAAATTTCCAAGATGTTATCACCTTACAAACGAATCGAAACACCAGGGCAATATATTAATTAAAATATAATTAAAATCGTGATTAAATTTTTTTTTTTATTTTTCGAAAACGACAGGTAGCGCTGAGTTGTATTATTGATTTACGACACGAATTAAGCTCGGGCTGCGCTACCATTCTTTATGATTGCGACGATTGTTATCTATTATACGTCTTGAGAGATTGTGTAGTCTGTGATTTTTTGTGTTTCTCAAAGTGTACCTATGTTGAAACGAAGTAGTTTGGAGGGTTGAGTCGAACAATTAGTACCAACAGTTGTTCTTCCACGGTGTAATTGTACAAAATTGTAATTTTGTTGTTCTTTGCTGTGCTTGTAAAAAAGTTGTGTTATGTAATTGTGATCAATAAAGTAAGTGAGATGAATTTTATAACGCATTCAGTGTCATACGCGGAAAATGTTTATAGTTTTTTGATATGTAAAACTTACAATGAAATTTACACATGAGTGCAAAATTAATACAATAGCTCATTTGCGAAATTCTTTCGGATTTGTCACGCCTATTTTCGTTTTGCAGAGTTAGAAAATATGTGCAAATATGCCAGTGATTGTGGTTTTTGGCATGTCGCGCATTTATAATGAAACGCTTGAGTTGAAATGGCCATGAAAGTTATCACAAACGTGTAAATATGCATTATTTCCGGAGATTGATTTGTAAAAACAAAATTCGCTTGCTTTTCTTGACATTCGATCGACAAATGAGTTTTTTGGTTAACACTGAATTAGATTTAGAACAAACTCTGATCTGGCAACACTTCTTGTTATAATTTCGTTTTGACAGCTTTCGTCTGTCGTCTGGATGTTTTTGCAATTTTAGTCTGTGAACCATCGTGTTTGTCTCGTTCAAATTTATTTGAGGAAATTCATGTGCGCATTTCACAAAATTCATAATTTATTCGGTCCGCGATGTTTTGGTTGACAGCGAAAATTGTCGCAAATGCGGCAATAAATATCCAAGCGAAATCCATGAACAGAATGCATCCACAATGTGTTACTTTTAGATGCAGTTTGTGGACTTTGAATTGTGGAATCGTGATTGGCACCCGATTTTTTTAAAAACTAAGACGGCAAAGTGCTGAGAGTGAATGGAGAATGTTTCTGACTTGTGTACTTAGGTGGCGCTACAGTTTGAGGTAAATCTGAATTTTAACCAACAAGCCTTTCAAGCCAATTCTAAAGCTAAATACGATACTTTCAGGTGCGCATTTGAAATTGGTTGAGGTCGGTTTTTTTTCCTAGGTCGTCCTCTACTGCGAGGTTTTCCTCCACTGCGAGATCGTTCTCTACTGCGAGATCGTCCTCTACTGTGAAGTTGTCCTCTACTGGTAGGTCTTCCTCTACTGTGATGTCGTCCTCTACTGCGAGGTCTTCCTCTACTGTGAAGTCGTCCTTTACTGCGAGGTCGTACTCTAGTGCGAAGTCTTCCTCTACTGTGATGTCATCTTCTACTCCATAGTCATCCTCTACTCTGTAGACGTCCTCTACTGTGCTGCCGTCCTCTTCTATGGGGTCTTCCTTTACTACAATATTTTCCTTACTTTGGATTCGATTTGAGGACTCGAAGACTCGACTGGGGTCGAAGGAATAGTGTCCTTTTGCTCAAGTGTTCTAGCCATCTCAAACGTCCAACGTGGAGTTTTTTTTTGACTATGTCGATGCCGTTCCACAGCTCGCATAATTCAACGTTGATTTTCCTCAGGAAGAATTTTTTTTTTTGCCAAAAATGTCAGTTGCCTCCAAAAGATCTTTGAGCTCTTTTATGGACTCTCCTAAGTTTTTTAGTTAGGGCCTTACTTGTCAGGTTTTGGTTTTGTCCTCATTCACCGCTAAAACTATTGTGACCAATTCCACGCCAGTACTCGGGCACGTACCGGTTACAGCTCGCTGGACTCTGCCGACCATACCAATACCCTCCGCATACACAAAAAGTTACTCAGACCCATGAAACCTGGAACTTCTTGTGTTGGCTTGAGATTTTTCCACAATTTGTTCAAGTATGATGCCAAAGAAGTCACATGAAAGTCCATTATCTTGTCTAAAACGTCTTTTGGCATCACAGAACTCGCAGTAATCGCTACTAACTTTGATGAAGCAGCAGGCATTCTCCATCTTCTTGCTTGAAGCCGGTTTAGTATCTTGACCTAGTTCTAGGCAAATTTAAATTTAAAGCTTGGAGCGTTGGCTTGATCTGAAAATAGTTTTAGATGAGATCCACAGAGTTTCTGTAAAATGTTTTCTTCGTCGCCGGAGCTAGTTGCATATATCTCTGCTTGGACCGTGAAATTTAAGCATCGCAAGAGAGAAACTGTGCGTTTGAAGGGAAGACCGCAGATTTTAGCGCCATTTTATTCGTCCTTTTTGAATCATTTGTATACCACGTTTAAATGTCGACGTGAGACTAAATCGCTTCGTCGATATCTCAGGGAAAAAATAACTTTATTTATCTATTCGGACAGCCAAGCTGCTTTTTCAAAGTACTCGGGACGCCTGTTATCAAATCGAAATTAGTTCTGGGGACTCATACAGTACCTAGGGAACGACCAAGGAATAATCTAGTCATCCTTCATTGGATTCTAGTTCAAAAAAAAAAGGACGGACCTTGAACCATTTTGCGGGGTTAGGAAAAACGAGCGCAGGGGTGTTGGTGCCGCTTATCTACAGTCTGTACTGGTCCGTCAAGATGTTCGAAAAACGCCACCAACTTGAGCGCAGTTTTTCTAAAGATGTGCGCCGAAGATTGCGTCATTTGCTAGCAATTCCACTGCACAGAACACAGGTCTGTGGATCCTATTTCCCCTGGTGGATCTGAGGGTTCCCACGACATCTTCCGTCCTGGGTTAGCAGATTCCATTGCATCGTTTGGTCTGATCCACTGCCACCTCCGTCTTTGATAGTGGCAGACACCGTCATCATATGGCGCATCTTTGTACGTTTGGTGTGTTCAAGTTTAGTTGCTGCATGTAGCGGCCAATGCCGCTTTGGTAGTTCTAAAACTCTTTGGGAATGTTACGAGGTGGTTGTAGCAACGTGTTAATGAGTGGTTTGGGTGTTTCTGCAGGTTAAAGCGTGATGCGGTTCTGTTTTATCATTTTCACGTGAAAAAAGGGTTTTGCACATTGTGGCTCGCTTCGAGGTTCTTCCAGAACTTTTTGCCTAATTGTTGTGTCTAGACGAAAGGAGCACAATTTATGACGAACCTGTCAAAGGCATCTCTCTCACTTTTCTCCAGGAGCTGTCGGGCAAGGATTTTCGCACGTTCGTGCGCAATTTGAGGCGGCTTTCAATTTTCTCATGTAGTGAGACAATTTCTTTTCACTTCCTCCCACCACGTTCGAAACATAAATCCTTTGTTCGATAATCACATAATTCGAATTTCAATTTGTGTCGGCAATTTTTGCCAACAAAAGCAAACCGGCGTCTATTCAAATTTAAACTGAAAATCATTTAATTGTTAGGTAACAACCTCATTTGGTTTAATTTTTGACGTTTTGAGGACATGTGCAATTTGCTTTTAGCCGCCGCCGTATGACAACTGTGTTGATTAACATAAATTTTCTTAAAAATTCGTCACTCTTCGCAGGAAGTAGATAACAATGCAAACAGCAGACATGTTTGTTTTTATTCTCAGGTGGTTTTAAGCACACACAATGTGCTTTTTGTTTGTTTGTTGTTGTTATAAGCAATTGCCGTTGAATTTTCAATCGACGGAGTGATTGTTATGAACAAATGTAGATTTCAATTTGGGAATTTGTTTACTCTGTCCTAGGTTGCTTCAATTATGACGTCAAAGAAAAAACCAAATGGCAATTGACATCTATGTAATCATTTGCACATCCCTGTACTGTAACAATGACGCCATCCTGATCACGTTGAAAAAATAACTTTTCGTGATTGTTAATCGTGTGGAAATGTTTATACATATTTTTGAAAAAGCAAAGGTGTAGAAACTATTAAATTGGTTCTGAGTTCTAGCGTATCCAAACAGAAATACATAATTATTTGGCAGTACATGTAGTGCGATGCAATAATTTATCTGCGTGAGCGCTGCTCTGCTTGACGTCAAGAGTATGTGTCAAAATTGAAATCGTTATTTGCGAAAGTAGAAAAATTGTTTTCATTTTTGTACGAAAATTATGAGAAAAATTGACTAGAAACCGCATTGGAGGTCTTGAGCATCCCGGTGGAATGATTTCTTAGCAGAGAGGGTTATTCTGTGGTCGTTCTGCGTCACGGAATTAGTTCAGGAGAAGTGTCACTGATGTCCATCTTGGTGCCATGCAAATTTAGCTTTCACTTCATTCCTGAAACTGCACTCATTTCATCGTTCCTATGAATAGAGAGCACTTCCATTGGCTGTCGGTCAGGGCTAATCCGTCATTCCATTTACTGGGACATAACGCTTGCAGGGCAACTGACGAGAAAAGGTAGGATGAAAACACAAATCGACAAATGGGCAAACATGCACTCAGGCTCCAATGATTTCTGTAGAAGCTGCAGTGACGAGGAGGAAGAGGAAACTAAACATTTGCCCTGCCCTTGCGACTATAACAAGAAAAACCCTTAGGAAATACTTCTACGACGATCTTAACGATCTACCCGAACTCGACATCCTGATGATAAGAAACTTAATCTTCGGGACGAAATGGTTTAACTCTTAGGGTTAATACCACTACTCTTGCCCATCTCGATGTACTCTGGTTCCTGGTGCTGGTAAGCCGATTCTTTATCGTGGTATCCCAACGGACCAGTCGGGCAGCCACCTAACCTAACCTAACCTAAGCTTTCTTAACCTAGCAGGAAGCAGCTATGAATGGTTAAAGAACACTATCACGATAGGACTGCCAATAAGCTAAGAGATGCAAGCAGATTCTGTAACGATATTTGCGTGGCAGAGGGCATTTCTACACTATGTGAATTCTACACTATGTGAATGCCAATTGGCAAGTAGCCTTGATAGCCCCTCAAAGCTACTTGCCAGTAGGAACACAGAAATCCTTCGAGGAAAGTGATAAGGTTCGACTTTTAAGAAAGTTCCCTAGCGATCGCGGTGGGCCCTTTATGGCGCCTAGTGTTTCGTGACAATTTTGCTTCACAATCGTGTCTAACCACACTTAATCTAATCTACAGGGAACTAGTAAATCATCCAAGTGATGTTCACCTCAAATTTAGATCTGCGGAGTTTCATCGACTTGTCATTTCTTGTCGTCATAGTGGATACATTATGCTCAGAGCGTTCGTTACTTCCTGTTTGTAGCACGACAAACTGCTGCCTTGGAGTATGGTGGACCAAAGTCAAAGAGAAAATAGCCTAGAGGTACTAGTTGGAATTCCTCCTCTAGTCATCTTCGTTAAAAAATAACACCGCTGGGTCACGCGATTCTATCCGGCTTTCACGAGCTTGAAATGATGAGCGCGGTATCAGCCTAAATGCCTTAATCGCTCTAATTTGGGAAAAGATTACAAACCGAGATCCCGAATTCCTCAGCCTGGGAAAGCGGCGATTTTATCCTGAGTATCCTGAGGACTAGTGCGGTATACAAACGGCTCTAAGAAAGATTCTGGTGTTTGAGGCGGGTGGTTTTGGCCCTAACTACAAAGTCTGGAAGGCACTTGAATGTAATGTAGAATGTTTGCCATGAACGCCTGTATCAATATCAATCTGGACTAGGGCATCAAAGGGGCAACTATCAATATGCTCACCTAAAGTCAAGCAGCGCTTCAAGTACTCGGTTCTCACTCCTTAGCTCAAAGCCGTTGATGGCTGCTTGAGTTATCTTTAAGACTTATCTAAGCGAAATAAAGCCAAACTGTGATGAGTGACACAGAGGCATCGAAGGTAATGAAATCGCTGACTAATTAGGCAGAAGGGAATCTACCGAAAGGTAGATGCTAGCCTAGAGCCCTGTCAGCTAGTGCTTTACTTTTTTCAGTTATTGTAGATTTCAGAGAGAAGACGAAACAGTGGAGATACCTTCGCTATGCTAGTGTGGGTCTCTGAAACATTAGGATGCGACATAAGAAATGCTTCGATAGGTGATGTCTTCAAGTTCAGTAGGAAGATTGAGACCCTATTTGTCTAATCGACTCTCGGCACAATAGATCTTAGTGGTTGCAGTGGAAATCTATGATAAGTGAAGCTGTTCTTGTTTTTTCTATAATGCCTTTACCATCAGGGATGGACGGTCAACAAGCTAGATTAAGAGGATGGTGGTAAAGAAGTGTGTCGCCTTACTTGGATCTTCCTGGATTAATAGTTCCGTTGTGGGATCTCCTTTGCATCTGTTGCGGAAGCAAGAAGAAGTAAAACATATTTATGAGCGCTCCTACCATTGATTTGACTCCCTGAACTATCTCAGTATGAATTTAAGGATGGATTCTGGTGACCTGTTTTACGGTTCGCCTCATTTTTTAAGTATGAGCTAAGGGCCATCTTTCGGGTTCTACTGAGGCTTGGGCAATCGTAGAGAAAGTGTGTCGAATTTTCTTCCACATCAATGTTGCCACAGCCTTTGCAGAGGTCCTCTGAGATTAAGCACATCCTCCTTAGGAGTACTTCCAGTAGGTTCTGAGGAAGCTTATCAGCAGTGCTAAGTATGATCTGTTGAGTAATTCGTTAGTTTTTGACTTGAGTACGCTTCACCGCCTTATAGGCAAGCTTCCTAAAATACACGTCAAGTGTGTCTATTGAGTTTGGAATAGACCAGTCGACGCACGTTCAAATCCTGTTTTTGCTAGTTCACCTGCCTCTTCATTTCCTCTTATGGCTCTGTGTCCTGGGACCCAATGGATCATAACTTTGTGCTTTGTGCTTGTCTTGGTTCACCATGACATCTCGTTACTAGAGAGCGGCTTGGCTTTCAACAGACAACGAGTTACACTACTTAGATCAACTTGAAGATTAGATTTGGACGATAAGATTACCGCTGGGCTGTTAGACCAAATGCATCTCTTTGTCTATTACTGTGCGACCTATAGTGCCCTTGCAACAGTATGTACTCTGCACTGAATTTTCCTCTTTTCGGGATCTCATCCATCTAGCATTCCTCCATATGAAAGTGAAGATTTCCTTTAGTCACCTTACCGTCCATCGTTTCGACTCGACCCTGTAATTCCCCTCTAAACCTTTTCTTCTATCTCCATTCCTGAGTTTCAAAAAATTTAAGGCCACCGTCCTATGCGGTCAAAGGCTGCATCGTTTTTAAGTTTTAAACCGCAGCGACGTCTTTTGGTCTAACCAGCCAAAGTGTACAGTCAAAACAGAAAATCTTTTCGATGAGGTCATACCCAAACAATCTTAGATGTTATCAAAACCTTCACCTGACATTGCGATTGACATTAGAAACAAAGATGCGAGGAGATACCCACGCAAAAGATTATCAAGCCGCGGGACTTCACGACAGACTTGTTGGTAACGAAAATCTACGTCAAAATCTTATCTCACTAAATTTAGTTTGGTGTACAAAAATGGTATCAAGTCGGTTTATAGCCCATCGCGTTGAATCCAGTTAAGGTACCGAGGTCTAGTCTAGAGTGTCACTGATAATTTAGATCGTAATCTTTTCCAGTAGTTTTGTCTGATAATCTCACAAGTGCGCACTAGGAAATGGTTTTTTCTGGACATAATCAGTTTGTAGGCAGTTGACGGCGGTGGACATATCACATGTACTTGTTACAAGCCCTCTTGATATAACTCCTACGTAAGGTTGGGCCCCATAAATTCTTTAGCACTAAGCTTTTAACAGCTGCTTACGATTTGCAACTTTGTTGTACTCTAGATTGGAGAGAACAATAAAATCGAGAATCGACTCGCCTGTCTTTGCTGCTCCAAGTCAGGTTGTTTATTAGATAAAACACTAAAGATCGTCGTGGCTTATTGGTTAGTACGTTGGACTGCTGCTCACACAGCCCCTGGGTTTAAGACCCAGCCATGTCTATTGAGCATTCTTCGCGGCACCACCTCTCGTTGGGGTATGACAAGTATGGTATGAGCTATATTATAAAAAAGCTTCTCAATTTTCCGTTCGAAATCGACGAAAAATTGTTTTCTTTCTTCGGTACGGCAAGTTCCAAATTGCCTTGCCATTAATATAAATGTCAGCTCGTAGTCTAGTGGAAAGGGTGTTTGTTTTTTGAAGAACCTGCCCTTATGACTGACGCTTCGACCAAGCAAGATCTTTTGTGTTTCCGGTCTACTAAGCCTAATAGGTCTACTACCCTCCTAATGAAGATGAGTATGTCATTAGTAGCAGGTTTGTAAACTCCGCTGACGATCGGAACTCCCTATGAAAGATCCGTTTGCGTAGCCAATATAGTGCCGGGCATTCACAGAGAATGTGCTCAGAGGTTTCTTCCTCTTCCAAACAGAACCGACACAATGGCCGGTAAGGAAGCTTCCTCTAGCTACTCTACTAGCTACTCCTCTAAATAATACTAGCTGCTACTTCCTACTAGTTTTCTCATGTTGTTCCTGTCCAGGCTTAGAATTTCCTTGTAAGAAAAGGGCTTGATAAGTCTCTTGGATTACCTAAGCCCGGGGACATTATCCCAATGGGGGCTAGGCGATGTTGGTGTTCCTAGTTGTTTATGTATGTATGGCTGAAGTGAGGCAAGTGCGCATAACGCCTGTAATACCGAGACATGCAATTCTTTGTGGCTTCTCAAGCTTCATTGCTATCTTTTGATTAAGTACTTTTGGCCACCAAACTATGGCCGCGTATGTTATTATGGATCTAACTATCGAAATGTACAACCAGTGTATCATTTTGACACTAAGACCCTAAGCTCAGCCCACAAGGTTTTAGTGGCACGATCAACCGCGAACTTGATATGTGCATTCCAATGTAAGCGTCTGTCTAAGACAACGCCGAGGTACTTCACCTCGTTGGAATAGCCTACTGTGGTGCCTACAGTGGTGAACATTGATCAATCTTCTTTTCGTAAAGGGCACTAGAACAGTCTAGCAAGGATTGATGGAGACGGAGAGTCCTTCAATGTTGCACAATTATGTAGAAAAGTACTCTGCATGACGTTGGAGATCGTCATGCCATGTTTACCAATTTTTATAATCGCTTGGTCATCAGCATAACCAATAGCTTTTTAGTCAAATTTATAACTAAAAAATTGTCAATGACTAAAAAGGAGTAGAAAGGGTGTTAAATGACGTATGCCTACTTAAAAACCTGTTTTGTTTAATTAGTTACGTAATAGCTTGCGAAGTTGCTTTTTTATTTTGTATCAAACTTATGAAACACTCGCGAGGCATATGTAGTTCTTCTTCTTTATGCATAATCTGCTTCGTCGATGTTTTCTCTTTAGTAGTTTTTAACTTGCTTTTCCTTTTTAAATGCATGCTACGCTATGATCAAATATTTGGTGCTTCCTAAATCCATCAACGGAACTCCAGTGCTTCCAAGTAGTTTGTTCTTTTTATTTTTTACTCATGTCAAACGTATCTCTTCGTTCATACTTTGCAGAAATCATCGTTGTGTCAGGCTTATTTGTTGATCTTTCAAATCGTGCCTTATCCATCGTAGGCAAGTCATGCGAGGAATTCGAGTGAATTTATTTCAAAAAATATTCTGGATTGGAAGAAACATTGAAGGAGAGATTAGCATTGTTTTACGAGTGACAGATGTTTAACGTATTGATTTCTGTAATTTTAAAATTGAAATGTGTACAAAAATAATAAAATTAACGCCTAAAACATTTAATTGGTGCCTACGTTTATTTAAAAAGGAAATATGATGCTGACGAGTAATGTTTTTCATGACCTTGGATTGACAATGTAATGAGCTCGAGGATGCCATGAACTATTAATTAAATACTTTAGAACGGAAACGGTCCTTATTAACTGCATGCACCCAACTTTTCCAAGAGGTGCCATGGAATTTGAATCATCAGATGGCTGTCTCCTGGGTATGCCCAAGATTAGATGGTTGGACCAAGTCCGAAATATCATCTCTACCCCTATTGGGATTTAGAGTTGATGGCGGAAGATCGAGGAAGGGTCCACATAAGAACCCTTAACCCGCGACCATCATAATAGATTAGCGGGCCATTGGAAAATGATGATGGTCTCTATTTTAAATCAAACATGTCTAAGCGGAGAGCAAAACCATGGTCAAAACTTTCACACCATACACTCGTGTGTAATCCATTTTTGGAATCATGAATCTATCTTTCCCCTCACAAAAAACCATCGCTGTTAAAACTCTGACATCAGTGCGAATTGAACTTAATTCAACTTGAAAACCACTGTGTTATGTGCTTTGCCCGCTTCTCGAACAGATTAAGTCACTGACCATCCTGCATATAGTTCGCCACAGCAGATGCTGAAAGATACCCTATGACAGGAAGCATCATGGAGTTAAAACGTGATATTGGATAGCGAAATATTCAAATTGAATTAGAAGGTGTATACAGAACGAATGGAGTACATGCAGAGGGGTGCTAAAAGCAAAAATACTGCTGCACACTCATTTCTTTTTTTTATTATTGGGATACAGTTGGTCCGCTGTAGCACTGCGGTCTCACAGAGAGGCTTATTGCGTAAATCCATATGTTTCGACAGCAGTTTGTTTACTCCAGAGGTTGTCAGGAAGTTTATCAGCTTCTAAGAGTAAAACGCGACGAGTCCAGGCAGTTCACTTCCTTGGATGAGGGCGGGACATTCTATGACTTTCGTTCTTCTCTAAGCACATTCTACAGGTAGGGTTCGGTGACAGGTTAAGTCTGTGGAGATGTCGCTTTAATAGGCAGTGTCCAGGCCACTCATGGTACTGATTAGGGTTTTAAGGTGGTTTCTGCTCAGATTCTGAAGAAACTTGGATTTCTTTTGATTTATTGGGTTCTCTACTTTCCATCTAAATCGTTTTGGATTTGAGCAGAGTTTGTTCCCTCGTGTGGATTTTGAACAGACATTTCGGGACTAGTGAAGGGGGGCTGTTGCACCTATCTTGGCGAGTGAGTCCGCTGTTTCGTTGCCAATGGATCATTGTGTGCAGGGATACAGTGCAGTATGACCAAGTTGTTCTTTCTTAGTTCAAGAAGTGTTCTGACTGTCTACTAGTTTTGATTTTATCGTAGTTTTTAGGGCAGCTTGAAGATAAAGATGGCCTTGCCATGGGTGTTAGAATGTAAATTTGAGCTTATTCACTGGTTAATGGCAAATATCTCTGCTTGTTAGTGCTAAGTATGGATCCACTTTGATCCATACTTGATCGTAGGGGTTTGTACTTCTTTCTTTCGTCCCTCGGTGGGATGATTACTCAGTAAGCCTTCCGCTCACCCTCATATACCATACCATACCATACCAATAAGTTCATCTACTGTTCCTTTGAATCTTTAAATTGATTTGATTTTCTTTGTTTTCCGTCGTACCTTAGGTTAGGAAAAAGAGGTTTACACCGTTTGCATAAGACACTGGGCACTAGAGTGGGCCCCTCACGATCCCTGTGATACCAAAAACTTCAACCATTTCTTGAAATCATTTGATTTCCCTACAGAATATTACCATCTTCTATAAGCTCCTCTTTGCTCCTCGTTGTTAAAGAAATAGCCGACAAAAACTTTCCTGCCTGTCTTGGAAATTCCCTGAAATTCACTCAGTGTGTGTGTTATGTCCTCAGAGGTACACTTATCGTTGCAGTACCTGCAAACATCTGCAGGTGAAAGCCCATTCTTTTAGCATGCTTCTTTAGAAGGAAGGATGCCATTGACAAGTTCTAACTGTGGCTTGCTTAAATTGTGGTCTAGTGCAGGTCATAGAACCGTGTGTCTCATTGTATTAGAAACTTTACTGAAGATTTACTGTGGTCCCATTTTCCATATGTTGCTGTTCTCCTCAAAGTCTACCCAGGTTGTCAGCCTTTTCTTTTCCCTTAATGTCGCAGTTGCTAAGTATCTAACAAAGTCTAACTTGATTTTGCGCGCATAATTGGTTTAAGTGCAGCCTGACTATCAATATACAATAAATAGCAATTTCTCTTCATTCATCCCTAATGATTCGGTAGCTATGAATACAGCCAAAACCTCTGCTTGGAATACACTGAAAGTATCCGGGAGTTTTATAGATAATTTAAAGTTTGCCTCTTGGGGAATAGATCCCAGTTCCGTTGATGGTTTTCCCACGAACCGTGGAGACCACAATCTCATCTGCTGAGAAGATTGCATTTTTTTTGCGATTCCTGCCCCTCAAGATACAAAGTAATGTATGGTGTATCGCAGTCCAAAACGGAAACCGTTTCATCTATTCATTTTAAGACATCAAAGTTAAACTTTTTCGGGGTGTCCAACGTTATTATTTCTAAAGAACCTTAAGCTAGTGAGTCTGAGCGTACTGTTGCCTGCTTGGTGTTTTATCTGTGAGTCTAGCGGTAATAAACGCAAAAAGTATCTAGAGCTGCGGTGGGTGTTATGCACTAGTGGTGGCGCTACTTGCAGTAGCTTACCTTAGTCACCAACAACTTTCCGACGCTACACACAGGTTGTTTAAGAAAGTCACGCAGCCAGAGTTTAATCAAGGTGAAGACATTACAAGTGTCATTTCTTTAAGCTGGTTAATTCAAGTGTTCAGGTTTAGGTATTTCACACAAAAATTCCCCCCACAACACTTAAAAAAAAAAACATTTACGATAAGTATTGAGGTCGATGTGGTTTAGTATTTAAGCGCCGCTGAATCATCAGTTCAGTGAATTGTGTGACCTGCATTACACTTTGCGGTTAAACCAAATCCTGTTTAAGCAAATATAACTGGCGCTGATTAAGTATCACTTACAGAGTTCACTAGTCTTGACTTAATTGTTAGTAGCTCTTGAGTCTTAATAATCGCCTGGCTGTCAACATACAGGGCTTGAAAAATACTACAATCATTTTCAACCCTATATCGGCCCTTAAGCTCTTGAGGTTTGTAAATGACTCCAGGCCGAATAAATTAAGCTGTTTATTTTTGATTGAAATCTGCTTTTTCCAGTAATTTCTGTCAGGAATTGTAAAATCGAACTTCCAATGAAATATCAGCTCTGGCGTCAGATAGTCAACGCGAGCGAACGGCATTTAGAACAGTGTTGACAACGCATCAGCAGGGGATGATTTGTGTACAAAGGAGGATTTTATGTCATCGGCATAGACCGCTTGATCTGAGGATAAAGGCCGAGTGTGGCATTCAACTACTTAGGTACAATTTGACCAGTAAAACCAACCACGATTGAAAATCAAGAGCTTTCTGGCTCTGTATAGCTCGTCTCTATAAATACTGCGCAGAGCCACATCTATCAGAAATGTTGCTGAACTTGTCCATCAGTGCAGAGTGAGTATGGAGAATGTACGCTGCTCATCATGACCTTTGATGTTAAAGAATATTAGCTAAATTGGTTGGCGAGGGGAGAAAAATGGAGCCCGCGGCACACTTAGATTGGTTTGTTGGTTAAGTGGTTGTCCTAAAGACTTACTTAGACCTGAAGCGGGCCAATTGTACCCATAAAAAGTATACTCATGGGAGTCAAACCAAGGTGTAGGGTTGGCTAATCTGGAAACCACCCAGAGAGGAATAGAAATCTCAGGAGTTTCCTAAAATCAGCGATATTAAGGTTCTCCAGCCCATGGAAGAACCTACTTCCAAGAGTACGCAATCTTCTGGGGCCGGTGCGGGACATTCGCATAGCAGGTGCTGGATAGATTCTATTTCCTCTTCGTCCCTGCAGCTTCTGCAATAGTTGTTGTAGGGCAATCTAAGATGCATTATTTCCTATTCTGCAGTGTCCTGCGAGGACACCGAAAACGATTCCTATTTTCCTTCGACTAAGTTGTACGAGATATTTGAAATTCTTCTTATCGAAGGCTGGCCTTACTGATTTGGCTATTGGACATGTGTCCATGTGACACCATCGCGTATGCGTCCTGATCATGGTTTCCTCATCTACATATATCCCCGTAAAGAGTGCTAATGGATGTCTTCGCGACCGGAAGGGTGTATGCAGGACCTGGTTCTGTACCCCACCTGACAAGTTCGTCCGCCCTCTCATTACCTTATATATCCATGTAGCCCGGTACCCAGCATAGGGTCACCTTGTTGGTCGTTGAGATTTTGTCTGCAGACCTTTACGAGCTTCGATTTTGTCGATGCTGAATGCAGAGACTTAATAGACGCCTAGCTGTCGACATAGATAACAATAGTTTCTCTGATGATGCTGTTAATTTTGATAAGCTTTGCGGCCTGTAGAATAGCAGCTATTTCGGCTTGAAAAACCCTGCATCCGTCTAGAATTTTGAAGGTTTGGTTTACCCCTCTGGATTCACAGAAGATACCGGCACCAGTAACAGCGTCCATTTTGGATCCGTCGGTGAAGAAGGCTAGCTCTTCTTCAGTGCATACTATACCATCATCCCAGTCCTCTGTTCTTGGTATTTTGATATCAAATCTCCTATCGAAGTCTGAGGTTGGAATGATGTAGTCGGTCACACTGGGGTTAGAAAGTTTCCCCTGCTTTCGGAGCAATACCTAGAGCACCCTCCTACTGTCCTTGGGTTTCGAATGAACTTGAAGCTTCGATGAACCTCCAGATATCCCTTACACATATAAGTATGTACTAGTTCTTCAAATTCCTGAAGAAAGTATCTGAATGCCTGAAAGGCATAGGACGGGGCAATGGCTTAAGAGTCGGTTGTGTTCCCATTGACTTCCTTGTTTCGACAGCTCCTGCAAAGAGCATTCTCACTTAGCCTATTTTTTTTTTTCATATGGATCGAAGAATATTATACTCTGTAGTCACTTGTATGAGGGTGAAAGGGATCTTCCTATCCTTCTGCATCAGTCTTTTAAAAATCTGTGTAACTATTTGATATTGATAGCATCGGCAGATGCACCAGAGAACTGTCACTAATGCGTTCGCGATCCTGGCTATATAGAGACAGAAGCAGCTGAAATGGGTGTAGCCCTGAATGAGGGTAAAACCAAGTTTTTGTTGTCACAAAAAGGAACACCAAACATGGACAAATAGGATAGAGCATCACGGTTGTAAGCGTCTGCTATTACTTCTAGCAACGACATCTCATTAAAAATCAAGCGAAGAGAACTCTCCCCAATCGCTGTTTCTTTCAGCTTATAAGGTAGTTAAGAAGAAAGGCCTTATTCTTATAAACTTAGGAAAACCTATATAAGGCCTTAAACATCCCTGTCTTACTTTATGGCGCCGAGGCGTGAATTTTATCAAAGGTGGGTGAGGTTTTTAAAGAGCTTGGTATGGAGTTTAGGCAATGCGCCGACAGTTATGTACATATTTACATACATATATCACTTTGCATCCTTTTTTGTGGAAAGGAATTATTTACGAGTCCTTCCGCCACTGAGGAAAAACTTCCTGCGGGATTCAAGGTTAAAACAGTAAAAGGCTGGTTTAGATGGTTTATACTTATGTCTTTTAAGAAATATAACGAGCAGACCATCAACGACTCTTGTGAATCTTATTAACGACTTCTGAATAGTTAAGTCCATAGAGACTAGAGAGCAAACTTCTTCGTGCATCAGAAATAGTCAAGATCAGGAAAGTGGTAAGTGGACGATGGATTGTGTGAGTAGGCCGTTCATTATGCCGGTGAATGTACATAGTTACAAAAGTCAATTTGTGAAGATGTTTCACTCTGAATTCAATTAACTTACTTTTACTAATGTACGGTTTGCACAGCTCTCTGGATTACATTTATATGAGTTTTGATATTAAAGTGGATGAATGTATACACACTTCTGTCGTTGTCCTTTTATGGTTTCCTTTCGTAAGTTCTTTTGACCTTTAAATCGGTTTCTTCACACTTCAAAATGACTCAAGTGGTTCGGTTAACATGTTTCGTTAAAAGCACTTAGTGTTTCAACTTGTTGCATCGTTTTTTTTTAGTGAAATTTTAAAACATTGAATTTTTTAATAGATGCTAATCGAATGGATTTTATCGCTCAGGGATGGTACAAGTACAATAAAGAGCGACTCACTTAAGGCTTAAAAAATTCAATGCTTACTGATTTTGAAAAGTTCAAAGTGAAACACAATACTTTGGCTTCTTCTCATCAGATTTTGGGATAATTATCGGAAATTGCTTCATAATCTTCGTTTTCTTTAGCCTTCTCATATTCCCTTTATAAAAGGTCGGCTCTCCTATTTCTTAGGTTAGCTACGCCACACTCAGGTCAGTAGAGGCCCATTGCAATGGAGCAAGTGGAGCAATCTCCTATTGCCCCAGAATTTCGAACTCCCTTGAAACCTTCATTCGGTATCGACCCCTTAAGTTCTTACGCTTGTTCTTCTGGAAACTTGCCGATGACAGATGCAGCACACTTTCGTCATGCCGCATATGAAAAACGATGTGGCCAAGACTCAATCAAGAAAATCAAGGCAAATACTTACGCTGAACGGATCGCATTTGGCTCCAGTGATCAGCATTCTCATAGGCCACAACCTACTGGTGGCCCATCTAAGTAGAAAGCGACTAAGCACGATCGACCTCTGCAGAGGATGTCGCGATGTAGAAGGGGATGAGGACACGACCCAGTTTCTCTGCGACTGGCCAAAACTCCGCAGAACCAGAAAGTCGACCCTAGGCGCTTACTTCTTTAGTGACCCAAGCCAACTCTCAACAATTCCACCGAAAGCCGTCCGAAAATTCATACTGAATTCAGGGTGGCTTAGGGAGGTTAATAACGACCTATTCTCGCTTCCCAACAGATACATGAATGTAGGATCCCACAACGGGGAACACAATGGATATTTGAAGATCCGAGTGAGGCGGCGTCTAACATCAAGTCGCCACCCCTCTAACCTAATCTAACCTTTTAGAAGTTATTAGTCCACCCAACGTTTCTCTATTTTGTTGCCTTTTGTGATGCCATTTTCTTGGTTGGTTGGCGCCCGATGCTTAAATTGTGCACCGTTTCGTTACCACAGTTATCGTGACCAGTTTGTTAGATGAGTGTGGATGAGTGTCGACAGACCATGGCTGGTGGTCTTAAATCCAACCTGTGGAGTTAAGGATTTTATTCTCTGAAAGTTCGCCGCGGTTGTCGAGGAAGGGTTTCCCTAGCGCATTGAGTCTTGCTTTAGCAAATGCCGAGCACTTGCAGAGGAAGTGTTCTAGGGTTTCCCTCTCATTAGTGTCTTTGCAGGTGCGACAGTAGGGACTAAAAGGGATGTCAAGCTGGGCTGCATGGGCTGTTCGGGTTTTTCTAAGGAGGTCGCTCCTATAATTGTATGTTGGCCAAGTCTTTCTGAATATAGCGCAGCTAGCAAGATTTTTCCATCCATGTGTATACCTACTGAGAAGTTGTGCAGGTTGATTTTTCCTTGATAGCTCCTAATGGGAGCTATCTTCTCTTTTTCTTCTCTTGCGAGTGAGCTGTCAAGGGCCGACCGCTGCCTGGCAAGGTCATCAGCCATTTCGTTCCCTTGGATTCCTCTGTGGCCAGGGACCCGTACGAGGGTTAGGGAGGATAAGCTCCCCAGGCGGTCGGGCTTGGTTCTGCATTGTTCTACCAGCTTTGCTGAGGTGGTTGTGGAGACAAACGGCTTGATGGCTGGCTGGCTGTCGGAGAAAATTGCGACATTTTGTTTGGGGGTGGTGTCGTTGTTGAGCGCATGACAGGTCTCGTAGACTGCGACCATTTGAGCCTAAAAAACACAGGCAAAGTTCGGGAGTCTGAATGATTTCGATATTTTCAAGGCTGGTGAAACCCGAACCCACCCCACATTCCATCTTCGAGCCGTCCGTGAAAACTGACGTATCGTAGTCTGTCGTGGCTCCGCTGTTCCATTCCGCTCTTGATGGAATACGCACGGCGAAGTCTTTGCTCAGTGTAATGCGGTGGTAAGGTAGTCCGTGGAGAATGTTACCGCCTCCGGAGGCAGTGAAGCCAGAATGATACAGTGGCCATGGGCCTGGATGCCATTCTCTTACTTTTATTCTTTCATAACAATTCAATCAAAAATTCCACCCATTTTTTATTCGCGTATTAAATTTCGTTAGTAACTTCGCACTATTTTGAATCGTCATAAAGTTTGAATCAAATAAAACAGCCAAGAGAAAAATGTAATGGGATGAATATGACGTAAAATGCATATCCTCAAACTCTAATTGAATTACTCTTTGCATTTGAGAAAAATATTTACGAAATTAGGTCAGTCATTTTGGCTTGACGTAGTAACAAACAAACAGTGTAGCAGAAATTCTAAATTTGGCTGTGAATTACAATTATACTCGTGGGATACAATACTTTTTAGTCTAAAATTAGAAAAGAAATATGTGAAATAGAATATTGGTAAACATTAACACATTTTATTTAAATCACGACTAACTCGTGCGACCAGACATTTCGTGCCTTTTTTGCTGATTAATTTATTATCATTATCAATTGCCCCGATTTATATGTTTATTTTTATTTAGGGAAAACTTTCAGATAGGATTACGGCGATGATGATGAAATTGGTTCGTTAACTACAATGTAAACAAATTTGATCCGCATTATAGCGTTATAAGTGTAAAATTTCGAATATTCGATGCGGGATAACTACGTCATATACTAGCTCTAGTACGATTTGTCAAATTTACTTACTTCTCTGCTTTCAGAATTCTGTATTCTGAAGGTAGATTTGAAATTTGAATTTAAATTGACCATGTACGTTTGTATAGGATTTTTAAATACGGACATAACAATTTTGTATTTTAATATAAATGCACCCTTTAACTTTTTTTATGATCTGTCAATGTCAAAACGTCAGTCAAGGTTTACATTTTTATCATGGTGAAGTTCACGAAGGAGCAATGTTTGGAAATTGTTAAAAACTACTACCGACATTCATAGTCCGTGGTCGCAACTTTAAGAGCACTTGCTCCAATTTTCGGTCGTAATAATTGTCTGTGCGTGCTAAAGTGGATAAATTCGAGTCAACATATTCATTATTGAATGTTCCTGTGCCAGTGCGACAACGCACCCGTCGAAGTACCGAAAATACCCAGAAGTAAGTGCTTTAGTTCAAAATGAACCAAATCAGTCGATTCCACGCCGTTCACAGGAATTGGGAATCTCTCAGTCCATATTGCGGGGAATTTTGCATAAAGATCTTGGCCTACACCCTTAGAAGATCAAATAAACTCAAGAACTGAAGCCTCTTGATCATTTGAAGTGCCGAAACTTCTCCGATTGGGCTTTGCAAAAGTTTAATGTTATCAGGAGGGCTGAACTTTGCATCGGAGCTAACTAATCGGTCTTTAGTTCAGTGTTTGTTCCGCCTCTAACTTATGGGATTTGAATAATGACCGAAAGAATGTGCGTACCGAAGAGAAAATGATTCCTAACTGTTTCTTATTTAGGTCCTGTCACACCCTTCCAAACACATTCTCAGAGATAGATGCCTTTTAAACGATTATGTCAGAAAATCATTTTTTACCACAGACTTCAGCTTACCAATAATAATGACGTTAGTCCTCCAACTACTACACCCATGCAATGGGCCTGGCTATACATTTGAGCGAAACAGTCACAGTTGGTACAAATGTTCTTCCAGATTTTCGATAGCAATCCGAATGCAGCTTTTGCTCTCCCAAATCTGCTGTCTACATTGAGCTCGGTTTCACGGCTGGTACAGTACTTCCTAAGAAATAGGAGCTGTCAACTTTCTCGACCTGCTGTGCAGTAATACTTGCTTGAGCGAAAGAAGTTGTAGGGCTGAGTAGTTTTGCGTCGGCTGCATAAATGTGTTAGCCAGCTGTCTTTACGTCGGCTTCCAAACAACCGACCATTTAGTGGAGGTCTAAAACTCTGTCTAGATGTCAGTTCAGTTCAATAACTGCAGTTAGTTCCTGTCAGGACTCTAAGAAGAACGTCGCTTTGGACTTCTTATTCATCAGATACCTCATCGTTATGCAAGACGAGGTACCTGCGATCCTTATACCAAATAAATTCCCGACTTACACTGTCGAAGACTTTCTCGAGTTCAATAATTGGCAAATATAGCCGAGACATGGACTCGACGCACTGCGCTATGATGATCCGCAGATTGTTGATCATCGACCGAATGCAGAAGGATCCATGCTTGTCGGATATCGAGAGTAGAAAATGAATGTTCCAAAATTCGATCGAGTATTACTTGAGCTATTGTTTTGGCTAAACTCTAGGAGACCTCTTCAATTTCTGCACTCTTTTCCTTTTCCACCCTTTTGGTAACCTTTCGTTTTCCCATGCCTTGGTAATTGGTGAAAACTCTGCGGAAATGCCATCAAGGTCTATCGTTTTCTTTTTCTTAAATGCTTTGATTGCTGCTTTTACCTCCGTGCTACTGGGAGGATCGATGCGCGTTCGTTAACGCGGATAGCTCATTCGGATACAAAAATGCGACACTATCATATCAATGGCTAAGGATCACTGCGAAATGCTGCTTCTACCTATTTGACAGATCCTCATCCGATGTCAGCAAGACACTTCTTGTTTGGAGCTCTCACCATTGACCTATACTTAGTAGAAATCTGGGAGTTCTCAGCTCATAGTTTGCTTGCACATTGACTCATAGAGACCGTCATGGTTAGCCACCAATCAGCCAGCCTGCCCAATGATTCATTCTGTTTTTCGGTTTCAATGGCTGGTCATAAACCTAAACCAACTGTCATTGTTGAAGTTTGAAATGTGTGCATATTTGTATACATATGTCTGTTGAATGACATCAACATCTCAACTCAAGTGACACATTATCAACCAAAATTTTGACATTTACTCTGCTGTCTGCTTTCACTGTGTGTCATAGCTGTATGCCAAAAGTTGAGTGCAAGTGGATGCCCGGTGAAAGGATGATTCATCCTTTCTTTACATCATTGGTCCGACTTAATGTCACTTTTGTGATGCTTAAAGAAATTCAAATTGGAAGAAAGTGCAAACTGAATATTACGCCTCATTTTCTCTAGAGTCTAGAGCCGGTTGAGATTAATTTGGCACAATTCCACTTATACGAGAAGAAAGTGAAATTTCTTAAAGCGAAATTATTTAATTTAATTTTGGTGAAATGAGATCGTAAATTTATTAAAATTTAGTTGAATGTAACTCAGTTAAATTGAATTGCATTCACAAACTCAAATTAGCTGTCAAAATTTAAAAATTTGTTTTCCACTGTGCCTCTTTTTCTTAGCCCCGACAGAAAAAGTTTCAGTGTCAGATTAATCAATAGGCAATGTGGTCGTGAGCTTACAAATTCAAATTATCTGAATCAAATATACATAAATATTTTTACAAGGGGTTTTCATTATTTTTTAAAGACGGGCTCGAGATTTTGATCGCCTAGGGACCTTCACAAGGTTCAATCCGACACCGAAAGGTTTTCATGCAAAAAATGAGTAACAACTATCAAATCAAAGCTGAAATTTCCGCCTTGAAATCGCCTCTATGATCAGAAGGTCTCATTAAGCTCCACTGAGAACATATGTTCTAATACACCAGTGTAGGCAGATTTTGTCTCATTACCGATTTTGATTTGCTTTGTTCTGTACAACATATGTTGGTAGAGAAAACCGATAAAGGTCATTCAACAGCAGCACTTTACTGCACATTCTTGTTTTCAAGTCTAGGGGCCAAACAAATGGCTTTAAGTAGACTCTTTCAGAATCGCAATAAATAAATAAATAGCTGGCGCAACGGCTCGGGATGAGTCAAGGCCTAGCTTCTCACAACCATTCCTGTTATACGTTTAAATATTTCGCATGAATGGAAGGGACCTACAATTTATTACCGTCTCCGAACGGCGAGTTGAGAAGCTGTTTTATGACAAATTATACTCCCGGAGGCTTGTTATTCCCCAACAAGAGGTTCGGTGGACATGCCTGGGGCTCGCACAGCGGTCCAACTCCAAATCCAAATTCAGTCAATAACAAGATCCCTCATTCCTCCCTGTTCTTGTTGTTGTTTCTGTCTGAAGTACCATCCGAATTTTGTTCGTAGTTCCTCATTGGTCTTGATTACTTTTGTCAACGCTGGCAACAAGCTATTGGTAATTCTCTAGGTTTGAATCCATTACGGTGGCTGCCTATCAGCTGTCTGGTCAGAGAGTAAAGAAGGATCTTGGCTCAGGTGGAAGACATCGATGGTAAGAGGCCTCAACCGACTTGGTGTGTGCAACTGAAGCAGCTAGCAAACGATAGAGCTGGCTGGATAGTTTTGTTGGTTGAGTCATAACACCTTGCGAGATTCAATTCGACTCGCATTTCGACCTTTAAGATTCTGGATAAGTCTTGACTCAAGTATTCCTGATGCAGTTCCTTAAGCTTTGTTTGATCCTTGATATGGTGGATTCGATGGCTCGTACCTTTTTGTTTCTATTACCAACGAAGGAGCAAACAGCTCTTGATTTTTTCATCTCTGGGGATTTTAAGAAAAAATTGGATTCGGGAGAGCTTTAGCCCTTGTTTCTCAGAATTTAGTTACCCACAGGCTATTTATTTGGGATTTAAAGCATGTTTAGCTTTTTAGATCCCATATGGCTGGGGATTGGACCCAATGCGCTCGGTCAGCAGTCCAACGCACTAACCACTGAGCCACGGCTACCACTCTGTCACTTACTTACCTTTGTATGAGGGCGCTAGAGTTTGACGTGAACCTGCTCTTCCAGCCAGCAGATGGCTCCTAACATCTCTATTAGTCAGATCGCCTAGATCATTGTAGAAAAAGGTACCTAAGTGAAGTTTCCTTCTATGGGAGGGAGCCTGGCAGGTACAAAGACGATGAGAAATGATTTCCTTCTCTTCTTGGTCCATACAGCTTCTACAAAAATCAATTGAGTAAATGCCAAGCCTCGTTGCATTCTTGCCTATTAGACAGTGTCCAGTAATGACACTTATGGTAATCTCTTGAAGGAAATTAAATATTTAGAGCGTTTCAGACCCGGCTTGGGCCAAATCTGTTTAGTCGCTACACACGTAGCATTCGTGTTTATTCGCTCTACATGACATAGCTGTCTTAATAGTTGAACACGTATTTTTTTGATCAGGTCAAATCTTCCCCTCCGTGAACCGTCCACACAGGTAGGACTATACATATATCGAACGTAGAACTTTTCTCTCGAAAATTCCAAGTGCGCTTTTATCCGATTTTAGAAGGATCCCTGCTTCTGCACTATATAGGAGGGCCAGGATGATGAAGGCCATTTGGTCATTACGGTTACCCTTAAGTACGTGATAAATGAGCAATTGACGGGTGTACTCACATCCTTTGTGCCCCCGTACTTCATTAAAATACTCGAGTTAGAGTACCTGCTCCTGTCAAACTGCGGTTTTTAGGACATGCATCTGCACCCAGTTCTCTAGGTGAATCGTTCCGTATTTGTTTTTGGCATCTTTCCCAATTCATCAAAGCCATAGAAGAATTTTAACAGGTTAGACGTGGCTTTTGAAAAGTGCAGTGGTCGGTGCTATTTAAGATATTCCACAGACTCTATTCTTTCTGCGCCCCTTCAGCTCCTGCAGGAAATGTTTGGGAAGTAATCAAATTTTCTAGCCATGTTTGCAGTTTAATGTCAAGTTGCTAAACTGACAAACATTCGGTTATGTGATCTTCTGACAGATAATAGAGCCGCAGTTCTTTTCCTGTGGAGCGCAGGCCATGACTTACTCAATTATGATGGCGCTACAGTTGGGGATAAACGTAATCCTCATTCAGCAAGTCCCGCTAACCAGCACGATCCTCAGCTAGCTTTATTCAGTTGTATACTTCGAGTTGGTTAAGGCCACCCTCTGCTAGCGCAGTTCGTCCTCTTGCGCGTAAAAAGTGATAAAATGTGCCGAACGCGAATAACAAATGTCTGTTCGCTTACTAAGCTTTGTTTGCTTCAGTTTCTACACTGTGAACCCTTGCGGATAAATTGTCAATGTCCTTTGTACCCCAACAACATCGCCGATGACCACTAGAAAGCATTATGGTCCTAGCATATAGCCTTGTAGTCCCGTTTTGGAATGTGCTCCGAATGGAATCTCGATTCGAACTGTCGGGCGAGAAGCAGATGTAGGTGAAATCTGTATTTGACACATTATCACATGTTGAATGTCCTTTGATCTCGTGTGGGGCAAAGAGCGTGAGCTTGTTGTTTAAATTGTTAGGTACAGTCCTCGTTATCCCTTATGCCGATCAGTATTTGAAATCAGCAAGAGATTTATAGACTTTTCACTGAAAGTGGTTTGAAGCTCAGACTCGTTGATGGTACTGTAAACCGCCGGACAATCGTATTTTCTTTTTGCTTTCACCTTCACGATGTTCTGGATATCTGTCTTTACTCTCTATACAGCATCAATCTGTCTACGATATCCATGTGCTCACTTGTCTGCCTTACTTTGACGTATTTTTATGAAATAGTCTTCGATTTTCCTTAACTTAACTTTTGGCGCATGCGAGGTCTTGCATATCGTCTCCTTGGTTCTTCTCATTAGGACCTTGCTTTATAGAGTTGTCTTAAGGCCTTTAACTCTTTAACTTCACTTCTATTAACCTTCTACCACAATAATTCCCATAACCCATACTATACAAAGCTGTCTGAATCGTCACATGAAATTTCCATAAAACAATTAATAATAGACTATTTGTAGTTCTAAATAAAAATTAAATTTAATTGCCTATGGAAATGATATCCCATTCGTGTGTAATATCATTTTATTCACAACCAATTCACAGATGAGTGATAATTCCTTCAACTAACCATCGACTGACAATTGAACCCATTTATTATGGAAACACAATAAGTAAAGTAAATGGAAGAGAGTTAAAATATTCGAAGACAGCGCACAATGGCACCACTCAAAAATTATCATTTTTTGTCAGAGTCATCCGAGTGTAAATTATTTTCAAAACAAAAATTTTGTGTTTTTTTTTTTGGCAACTCACGCATGGGAAACCATGTTTACATGGTTTAATCACGTGAAAGATATTGTCAGGCGACAGACGTTAATTTTTAAAGAATAGCAGTGATTGATTCAGTGAATTTGGTAACACTGTACACGGTAGGGTATGTTGTAATAAGTTTTGATTCATAGTTTATGACATAATGGGGTATTTAAACGACGCAGGGAGTGTAGTCAATGGTAGTCAATCAAAAATTATCTTTTTATCCATCCACCTGTTCAACCTCCAGCATATTTATGTTTTTTTCTTGTTAATGAGGCTTTTATTGGCCTTAAAGGGTTCAGATAATTAGATCACACACGACCAATGGATTTTAATTCAACCAAATTACAATGCAATGGATGGCGTTAATTATGGGTAGTTTATAGGCCATATTTGGTGGGAAATGGTTGCTCTAGAATCGTCCTAGGGTTGGTTATGAAAAAAAGGGACTGATTTGATCAAAATGAATGTGTAGCACATTGTTTAATTTGGCCGATATCGGTCTTTTAAAGTGTCAAAATGAAAGACGTTGGAATGGCTGACGCTGCTATCAAGTAAGATCTTATGTGTCTCTGGTCTACTTACCTTAGCTAAATAGGTCTACTATGTACCTTCCCAATGAAGGTGAGTATATCATTAGTAGCTAAGTTTCTAAACTCCGCTAACGAACAGAATTCCCTATGGAAGATCCGTCTGCGTAGGCAGTATAATGCCGGACATTCACAGAGAATGCGCTCAGAGGTTTCTTCCTCTTCCAAACAGAACCGACATTCTGTATCTGAACAAAGGTTTAGTTTGATGAGATAATATCTTACGCCGCAATGGCCGGTAAGGAAGCCAACTACCCTCCTCATGTCGTTCCCGTCAAGGGCTAGAATTTCCTTGTTGGAAAAAGGGCTTTTTCAAAGTCTCTTGGATTGTCTATGCCCGGGGACATTATCCCAATGGGCTAGGCGAAGTTGGTGTTGTTAAAAACAGCCGTGGCGAAAGCCCAAGTAACGCCACAGAAGGATTCCGGGCCCAAGAGAGCGGCAGCCGAACCGGCCCTAAACATCTCATCCGAATTTTCATTGCCTAAAATGCCTGGTGTCGAGACACCCAACCAAACCTTGTTGTGTCTGGCTAGTGTTTGTAGGGTATCGTAGCAGGACTTGACTGATACAGATTCCACGAAATGGTATGTCAATGCTCTAAGCGCTGCCTGACTAAAAAAATGAATAAATAGCTGGCGCGACAACTCGGGATGAGCCAAGGCCTAGCTTCTCGCAACCATTATTGTTGTGCGTGTTACATTTTTCGCATCAATGGAAGGGACCTACAATTTATTGCCGACTCCGAACGGCGAAGTGAGAAGAAGCTCTTTCATGACAAATTGTACTCCCGAAGGCTTGTCATTTCCCGACAAGAGGTGGTGCCGCGAAAAATGTTTGGTGTTTTCCTGGCTGGGGCTTGAACCCACGCCGCTCGATCAGCAGTCCAACGCACTTACCACTGAGCCACGGCGCCCACTGCCTGACTATCTGAACAAATATATATGTCTGCGCCCCTAATGCCTTTATTGACGTTTATCCTGGCTCAGATCTCAATAGCATCGATTTCATCCGGAATTGTACAGGTTTGAGTGCCTCTGGGAAAGCAAACAGTTCAAGTAGCCTGACTCGATCAGATTGGATCCTCAGGAGATCATTGAGCAGGTCTCGATGAACCTGTTTGATATATGTATTGTGGAAAATCTGGAACTGGTGCGGGAAAACAAGGAGGACGGCATTGCCTATTTCAAAACAGTCCGTGCAGTGAAAGATTTTTCTAAAAACTTTTTTGTTTGGATAAGGTGGCATCGCAGAGTGAAAGAATTCTCGACGAACTCCCACTTTGGAGATAGAAGATTGAGTGGGAGGCGGTTTGAATGGTCTTGAACGCATTGAATTGACTCTGGTTTTAGTACCCAAATTTATGAATCCATCGATGTTGGTTCTTAACCGAGTTGACATTCCTGTCCTGTCGTGGAGTCGTTTAAAGAATAGGCAACGCTAAAAGTGCGAAAGAATAGATTGGAAAGCACGTAAGAGACGTGTCCTGCTCGAGGTAGGGTTAAAATCAGTCCTGGGTGCACGGAAAGTCGGATGTAAAAGCCGCTGCACTGTCGTCTTTACATCGTGTAATCCACGCCACTGCCATGGTTTGGGTTTACCCAATGTTCCAACGGCCGCCAAGGACGGCGTGGTGAGGAAGGCAGGATGGTAAGCGTCATCATAGTTGGTATCCAGCATTACTAATGTAATACAGGAAGCGAGCAAACGGCAAGAGATGTATAAGGCGACTCAGCAAGAGCGATCGCTTGTCCTTCACGGAGAGAGAGGCTCAAGGGCTAAACAGGGTCAGACAGAACCTGGGGCCGGTAGTAGCTGGGCCACTAGAAGATAGGTTTACACCAGGGCAGGCAACACCTATGTCGAACAGTAAACTGAAGAAGTTGAGAAGATAAATTAAAAGGTCGTTCGTAGAATCTGCTTCATTTGTCAATCTAGAACCATCTACGCCGTGGAGCAGACAGTTCGCGTTAAATTACCAACAGATAATAGAGCAAGGTCATCACATACAGATTATGTATAACTGAAGGTAGATTTTGACACTATTGAAAGTTAAACTGACAAATCGATGAGCGTGTATCATGGCAGTGGAAAAAGAGCACCACCTAGCGAGCAGCCCCTGTTTGTCTTTTTCATCACATGGTAGGTTGGTAGGTAGAGGTGGCGGTTCGAAGAACCCAATTATCGCTAGGATGTGCCGTTTTGAAACCACATCTCATTTGACCTGGTTGTTTGTCGGCGTTATAGGTTGATAGACGAAGATAATAAGATCCAACCTCTGGAATAAGGAACAGGATTAGTTCACCAATCTCTTTCCTGGAAATATCTTTGAGGTCGTCGAAGAAGGGTTTGCCCAGAGTGCGCTGTTTGACCCTCGCTACGGCCGGACACCTGCACTTGCGTCTACGATTCTCGCAATATCTTGTCTTGATCTGCTTAGTAGCTCGTTTGTTTTCTGTTTGTTGTAACCGGGCCAGGTCTTTCTCGATATCGCGCAGTTGCTAAGCCTATTCCACACTTGGTTGGCCGTTGTCCCTTAACGGCTCCTAGCGGGATATTAACAGCTTCCGCCAGTGAGTCGTTAAGGGCTTTTTCCATCACACCCTGGTCACAGTCCGCATCATTTATGATTCATTCATGTCGTGTTCTCTGTCAGAGTTGGTGTCGTCTTCGGCTGCTGCTGGTAGTCCAAGGCGGTCTTGGCTTTTTACGCGGAATCCACTGGTAGTTTGTGATGACTTTTTCGCTCAGACACTGTAGATCGGAAAAAATTTACTTCCATTCAATTTTAAACAAAAAAAAAAAGTTAAACTGAAACCTTGCGTAGATAATTTTTCCAAAGACAATGTCTTTCCACTCTCAGCTTCACAAATTTATTACGACTAAGCTAAGCCGGTATTAAAGTCTTTTGTTGTCACATTTCATTCTTGAAATCAACGTGATTTATTACTGAACACACACAGTCGCTTTGTACACGTTTCATTTAAATAATTATCTCTTCACATTCTGTGTCGGATCTGTAAAACAAAACCGCAAATATTTAAACAGCCACCGCTTAACAAAGATCAAGATAAATACGTAATAATCAGAGAACCGTTAAAAAGACCGTGTGTGCTATAAATAATTCCTAAGCCGCGAGACACTTTATTTCGAAACTAACTGGGTTTTTCCAGTAAAACTGTTTACAAGTGCTCATGGCTCAGCGCGTTCCCTTTTCTTTCGCCCATTTGGATTAGATACACTTAGAACACTTTGCCAAAAAGATTATCACAAATTAGCACAGCGTTTAGGTATTAAAATAGATTTTGAAATGGAAAAAATATCTACAATTAGCGATTGAACTGATATTGGGGAAGCACTACCTGCACATATTTCGGTTAAAATAATTCAAAATGAGATTATTGTCAGTTAAAATACAAAAAAAATAGATAGAGACACCTACCTCAAGTCCGATTGTATCTGTGGCAGACTATCTGTTAAACACTTCGATAGCGTTTTCGGTTAAAATTAAATGTGAACGCATGTCGTACATCAATTATTCGAGTGCCCCATGGGTGTAGCGAAAGAGTGGAAATAGATGTCGCTAAATTGTCATCAAAGATAACTGACAGTGGGGCGATATGTATGTGTTTATTACTTTTATTATTTTATTGACAATGTTTAGTTTGATTCGGGAAATACGATAGGTCAGTTGGTTAACTAGATCGGCGGAGGTGTTGTTCGCAAGTGGCCAGTGTTTCGAGTGGCTGAAGTGGTTGTTTGATATTTCAATTTTCAAGTGGAGTTTTTGTTTCATCGATGTGGATTGGTAGGTAGAGGTGGGGGATCAACTGAACACAATTAGCACTAGGATGTGCATTTTTGTTACCACCACTCGTGTGATGAAGTGTGTGTTGTTGAAAATCTGTGAGACAGTCGGGAGGGCCTAGATCCAGCCTGTGGAGTTTGGAAAGCGAATTAGATCTCGTAATTTAATGCACGCAGTCTGGCTCTTGCAAGTGACGGACATTTGCGGAGGAAGTGGAGGAGAGTTTTGTGCTCATTTTCATTTCCACAGCTGCGGCAGTGGAGGTTGTATGGAATACCTAGTTTGGACCCATGATCTCCAATAGGAGATCTTTTCTCTAGTCGTTTCGTAGGTCGGCGATATATTCCTCCCCTCCTTTGGAGGTTGGCCTTCTGCAAGAAGAGTAAGTGGATTTATTCTTTAACCGCTGCTAGCGGGATGTGAACCCTTGTCTTGAGTGAGCAGTGTTGAGCTGACCCCTGCCTAGCCAGCTCATCAGCACTCTCGTTTCCTGTTATGTCACTGTGCCCCGGAACCTAGAGCAGTGTGACCCTGAATCGTTCGCCCAAGCGGGCAAGCTCGTTCCGGCACTCTAGCACCAGTTTGGAGGATGTGGTAGCCCAGTCAATGGCCTTGATAGCGACTTGACTATTTATGAGGATAGCAATGTTTTGTTTGTGTGTTTTGTCACACCAGAGTTGCATGCAAGCGTCTTTGATTACCAGTAGTATCGGTTATGATCTTGCTATTTTTAGTGATTCTGAGTAGACACCGGCCCGCACACCGCAGTTCATTTTTGATTCGTCGGTGTAGATTCTTTACCTCTTCGTTTTTCTTCCACTGTGCTTTGATGGGGAATCCCCCGTGGAAGTTTTTTTCTGAAGTTTAGGTGTAATGTAGTAGTGAGTCTAGGAAGTTGCTGTGCCCGTAGGGCCGTGCAATCTAGCACTCAGATTTTTTGAGCCTGACTTCGCTGCTTGGGTTGGTGTTTTTGGTGTGTAAGTCGAGAGGTAAAAGATGCAGGAGCACCTCCAGGCCATCCCTTGGGCCCGACATTAATGCGCCCCGATGCGGATTGGAATGTAATCATTATTCTCAAGAAACTGTGAAATAGTTTATTTCAATAGAAAACTTTCTTCAAAAGTAGCGCTCAACATTGGACTGAAAACGCAGTTAGAACTGGGTAACGTCTGTGGTGGTAACACGATCAGTGTAATTTCTCTAAGGTACCCTAGTGCAATGGAATAAGTGCTCTGCCCATCAAAATATTTAAAACTAAGAATGATTCGATTAAACAGCAGCGAGAGAAGCACTTCTTCAACAAACTGCCATTTCTGTAATAGTAACTTAGTTTGTTTGAGGCATTCTTAGACCAAAAGTCGATTGTGATTCCACTGTTAGCGCTAGGATCGACTTTTCTGAGCCATCTACTGAAAGCACTTCGTAACGTAGTAGTTCAGGTCGTTCATACCAGTATGTTTTCAGATCGCTTAGATCATTGAAGAGATATTCTCCAAACGTCACTTGTCCAGTGTACTATGGACTCCGTCTCTTCCTCATCTGTGCAATTCCTGCACAAATCGTTACAGACTATGCCCGGTCGTTAGGCATGTTTGCCTAGATTGTAGATTCTATACGAAGGGTTTAGGTGACGTTAGGCTTGATGTAAGGCAACGCCTCACTCTAATCTTCAAGGATCTATTGTGGGATTCTTCACCCTGAATTCAGTATGAATTTTAGGATGGCCATCGGTGGCATAGTTGAGAGTTGGCCTGGATCACTAAAGAATTAAGCGCCTAGGGTCGTTCTTTATGGTTCTGCTGAGGCCTGGGCGACCGCAGAGAAAGTATGTCGTGTCCTCCTCCGCTTCTACATCGCCACATCCTCTGCAGAGGTCGGTCATGCTTAGTGGCATTCGCCTTGTATGGGCCGCCAGTAGGCTATTCCCTTTGATAATGCTGATCACTAGAGCTAAATGCGATCGGTTAAGCGTAAGTGTTTCCTCTATTTTTCTTTTAATGAGTTTAGGCCACATCGGTTTTGATATGCGGCCTCACAGAAGTGTGCTCCATCTCTCATCGGCAAGTTTCTAGAAGCCCAAGTGTGTCCCTTGTTTAGAGTTCCAACCAAAAGGGTTTTTTGCTAATTCATTTGCCTTTTTATTGCCATCGATGCCTCGGTGCACCGGGACTCAACAGAGTTATACATTATGTCTTGAACTTAGGATCCTAATCATTCTGGGACAACTCTTTACTACAAGCGATTTGAGTATTTTGTATGACACGGCTTTAATGGCGGCCTGGCTATCGATGAACATGTCGATAGTTCTTCTCGGGGTTACTGAGGATAGTTCTCTTGCGACTCGGTTATCGCTAGAACTTCAGCCTGGAACCCACTGGCGTGGTTTGGAAGTTTAATCGACCTAGCAATGGCTTCCTATTCTGAGTATATTCCGTAGCCTACCCCCTGCATCCATTCGGTGAAAATGGATGTATTGCCGGGTTTAATGACCCTTCCTTCGTCTCAACTTTCATTTGCCGGAAAGAGAGTTTGGAAGTTGAGTTCGATGTCAGGGTACGGTATTATGCGATCAAATTTTGTTTAAGCTTCGCCCATCTAGCGACACTGGTGTGTGGTTTTTTTCAATATCTAGATGCTTGCTGTCGAAGGGCGCTTTTTGCTGCCAATTCTTTAGTATATATGCGGTAGGAGTGAGAGTATCGTTTCGAGGACTGCTGTCGGAGTCGTTCTTTTGGCGCGAGTTGCGCTAATGCATGCTAATCGTTGGATTTTTGTGAGTGTCTTACGGTTTGTGACTTTTTCCATGGGTGGCCTAATGATTACGAGGGGTGTAGGTAACGCTGCGACCAAGACAGATCTATTGTGCCCCTCTTACCTAAGGGCTCTGGTCAATGTATGCTCGAGCTGGAGCCTATTCCCCAATTAAATGGCTCCGACATATTAGAGTGTTTCAAGTGGACGTAGCGAGGGTAGATCTTTGTCGGATAGTAGATGAGTCTTTCTACTGTGAGTAAGTGCCACAGAGTCCTTCAGAAGATTTTCTTCATTTTTCATCGCAGAACCTGCTGTTCCTATTACATGACCTAGTCAGCTTATATGCTTCCTTAGTCTGCAGTGGTTCCTTAGGAATCCTGTGACTGCACGCAGCGTCTTTTTGGTCATGTTGATGCAGGTGGTGTACCTCTTTCGATTGTAGTTCCTAAGAAGTTTTCTAGCCTGCCGGTATTGCCAACATAGCATTATTCCTCTTGAATTCCTCTGTCAGTGACTATGACTCGATCATTTAGTATCTACCTACAAAAATCGATTGAGTGGGGGCGTATACGTAACATTTTTTCCCGAAAGCAAAAGAAGTGATAATATTGCAAATATGGAATAACTGCTGCGGAATTTCTCTGTTATTGACTGTGACTGTGACCAGGGGGCTAAGTCCTTAACCTTGTGCCGTGTTGCTTCTCCTTTGATCTAAGCTTTTCCCTTAAGTTGGGGGTTTTAGCCCGCAGAAGGGTTATGGATGCCTTTCTGAGCCTTTGCTTGCTGATGCCTCTGCTCTCTTATTATCCCCGATCCCAGGTTGGCGTGATACCCAGTGGAGGGTAACTTTGTTGCTATTTTTCAGTTTATTCATAAGATGTTCTCAAGGCAGTTCCATAATATCTTTGATTTTCATGGGAGCATAGTGCCTTGATGGCCTGAAAGTATCGCGATACTTCCTGTGGAGGTTGTTTGAAAGTACATCTTTTAGTTGTGTAGACTTAGGCTTAAAATGTTCTAGAAAAGGTGTCTTGTCCACTTTGCATTTACTTCGTGGATGTTCTTAAACCGTCAGTATGCAGTTTGATTCAATTAGATACACGTCGGATTCATTGCTCAATTCTCGTTTCCTGCTCGTTTTGGGATGTCGTTGTGACGTGCGATCCAGCAGAGTAAGACGTTGTACTGTTTAGCGATCTCATTCAGAGATTCGCGGAAGCCCTTCACTGTCCTAGATTTTATTATTGTATATGCAATGGCGCGTTGGTGCATTGGATGTCTATACGATTCGCGTAGGTTCGAGTCCCACCTAAATCTACTGAACGTTTTTCGCGGCACCAACTCTCGTCGGAGAATGACAAGCCTCCGAAAGTATTATTTGGCATGAAGAAGGTTCTTAATTCTTCGTTCGCGGAGTAGGACCCATAGGTTCCTTCCATTTAAGCGAAAAATGTAACTCACAACATGAATGCTTGTGAGAAGCCAGGTCTTGGTCTGTAGAGCCAACTATTTATTTGTTTTAATGTTCCGACGAGGACGAAAAAGATAAGAACTTACTGCTATCGAATCACCGATCATTCATCGAACTCTCGATCATTTTTAGCGGAACTGAAAGATCTAGATGTTTCTAGTATATTTCACGCGAAAGGGCTGGCATCAGAGCGTTTCCTTCTATCACATAAAGCAATGCAAGGAAGTGGTTTTCCATTTAAGCACTAGGTTAACTATCACTCTCCTCTGGGTTTCCTTCCATGACAACAATGAGGAGAATGAGGGAGCCAATGAGCTAGCTAAATGTGATGATTCAGCTTTTGATGGTTCTCTCACGGAAACTCTTCTCTCTAGATGGAATAGCCTACCAAACTGTGTCTCATCAAGAAAAACATGACATGCCTACAACAAAAATAAGACACATGACTTAATCTACCTTAAGCACAGCTTCGCAGTCCGAGTTTTCAATCGTATAAAACGTTTGCATAATAAAAAAGTCAAGCTTTTCGATCGTAAAAATAAACCCGGTAATAAGCAAATTAAAGCAAACGCCATGTTTTTGTAGACGACAGCTGTCACTCATTTTTTAAATTTTTTTTATTTTGTGTTGTTTTGTGTGCGAGAGTCTTAAAAGGTTGTAAACAGTAAAAAGTATGCGATAATAATTTTTGACACAAGCTATCTAATCCCAAATTGTTTTAACTAACTTTTTCCGTTTTTCTTTTTTCTTATTTCAGTGAATCCCCGTACTTAATCAACCACAATCACCTTCACCCGAATGTCTTACCTCGGCTCTAGCTGCAATCTAATTCAATACAATGCTGATTAACGCAATCAAAACGAATGCAAAATCTAATGTAAACAGTCAAAGTGACATCAACTGTAAGCCCAATCCATTAACAAACAAAATGAAGGAGACCGACTTTGACAGTGCAACGCCTTCCCTAATGCAAGAAATGAATTTGGCACGTCGCGCATGCTGGTGTAGTAGCCGAACGGATTTTTATAATAAAACATTTACCGGCAACAAAAATGGTGCGTTAGACAATTGTCAAAAGAACGATCACGTCATTGTCCCTACAAATTGGAGTAAGCCAACAACGACGACGGTCTCAGATGGTGCTATTAAGTCTAAACAAAATATTCATCCTAATAATCTTAATCTTAAAGAAATAACTACTAAACCTAACTCAACTATTCCTAATTATTATAAAAAATCATCTAGTGATTGTTTAAATATGTCCAAGAGTGCAACAGCGAGTGTTGTTATCGCAGATGCAAATGATGGCAATGCCGTTGAGTGTGTTGCAACCGTTGCATTCAGTCAATTTGTTGATATTGCAGTTATAAGTTGTAAGCTAAAGCAGTTTTTTGATTATTTATACACTTTGGTGTTTGTCCTAGTACTGACAAGAGTGTTTGAGTTGAAAATGGTACTGATGAATGCGAAAAATGCCAAACTAATGTTAAAATGCCAAAACGAAGAACAACGAAGAAACGGAGAACCATGCCTGAGAACACTGAACAAGAGGAGATTTATGTTTGTGCTTATGAGTTGCATTTTAGTTTGTTGTGTCAGCAGTATAGAGGCCCGTCCAAACCTGAGTGATTCGGTTGCTGTGGGTGGGGGTGAGACAACGTTACCAGCTGCCAGAACGGATTCGGTGAGTTTATTATGTCATATCTTTGATTGAATTGTGATTGGTATTGCAAAGCTAAGCTTTGCTCTTATCTTGTAGATAATGGTTTTTATTGGAGAATTTTTGGTTTACTTTGTCGGTTGGGTACTGGGTAGATGGTGTGGGAAAGATAACACCTGCAGGCGGTGTTTTTGACTCTGAATTTTAGGGATTTGTCAGTATCAGTGCATGCAGACATGCCTTTAGTGTGCTTCTCAGGAATTCCTATCCGAAAGAACGCAATTTGTTGGCTCACCATGGCTTAAGTCCACTGTTTCCGTCATTACCAAGTAGTTATACTCACTTTGATATTCGGCGACCTATCGATGGACTGATTAGCATTTTCTGATGCCACTGGTGGAACTGAAAATGGTTGGAAGTGACCATTAACACGAGAGGATAAAAATATTTGGATACCTAGTGGAATACTTGACAATGTCTTGTACATTCAAGTTGATCAATATTTAATAAGTAACACTATGGAAGCCAAGGTTTTAGAAGCTTTGCACCGAATGTTAGTCGCTGAAAGGCCCAATGAGTTGTTCCTTGTGAGGCAAGGAGCGTCAAGAACGCGTTATATGTTCAAGAGATCTGAACCTTGTTTAAGATAGGCCTACTCTTTCGCTTGATTGGGTAAATGACATCTATTGCATGGGATATGTTGACAAAGGGTTTCCTTTGGGTCGTAAGATAAGGCCAATCCACTGCCACTTCTTGTGTCGAATTGTGGTGTTTTTATTTGCGTAGTAAGTGCAGTAGGATCCTGAGCGTGTCAACCCATACACTTCTTCTGTTTGCATACTCCTCTCAGTTGATAAGACTAGAACAATTTCTTTACACCATAAGCTGTGCAGATGTCAAGTTTATTCTTTAAACAGATGGCAGCGAGATTTTCCAACTTCTCAAACACTTCTCTTCAACCCCTTCGCCAATCTTGGAGTCTTGGACACAGAAAGAGCAATAGCGACCGAGCTGTCAAAAAAGAAATTCCAACTCTAGACTGACAATCAAGAGATTTGGGATAAAAGCAGCTTAGGCCGCCAGATTTCCAGGTGACTTCCACATGACTTCTACGCGGAACGTTTTAATATACGAAGGCAGTTAAGCCGTATACAATATAAGCTCATAGCCTCTGTAACCACATTCTTAAAATGTTCAAAACAATGTCAAAAGGAACATGTAAATCTGAGCTACCGGTTCTCTAACGCTCTAACCTCGGTCCCAGGACATAGGTGCTAACAAAGAGCACAATGAATTGACCAGGTGAGGTTCGAGTCTTGACAGCTCTCTCACGGAACGAGTTCACATTCCACTTGGATCTGACAAGGGTAAACTATCCTTACACTGCCTTAAAACGGCTAACCAAAAATGGTTCAGATTAGAACTGAGTTCTCTAGGAGGATATGGCCAAACTAAGACCAAAGATGTCCTAGCAAATTCGAAGGGTTATCTCCATGCAATCTGCATGGAGTCAGTGGACAGTCGGCAATCATGCAGCAAGACTGCATCCATCTCCTTTGTAAATTCGGGCTCTCGCCAGAACCAAACATCGTCAAATTCACAGACTAGATAAAGGACCACCAAACAACAACTCCGCTCATACATAATACCACGACTCTTGGGAACCAATTTAATACCTGATAAACAGCGGCAAATACCCTAGTTGTGTCTTAGGAAACCCAGCCCTATCACTGCCTTCCTATCTAGGGATGAAAGCCTATATAACATCCGTGCCTGGCGACACAAACAGCACTTAGTCTTTAGGTTCTAGAGCGGTAGTTGTTGGTTTTCCATTAGAAACGACCGAGGAGAGGTTGATGAAAAAGGAGAAGGAACCGAGCATACCAAATACTTGGAAGACAATATCATCCGCAATCCCGAAAACAAATAAATAAAATCACATCAGAAACCCACCATCTGTAAGGTGGCTAAGTCTACTGCTCATTCTAGTCTGATGCGAAAGGAAGTAGCTCTTGGGGAAAGATATCTTCGTGGTCCAATTGTGTGGATGGGGCACACAGCGTTGAGGCTCCATTCGTCAGGCATACTTTCATCTGACCATATTTTACAGATGAATTGGTGCTCCTTCTGATCTTCATTACTGTAGGCTTCTGTTTTTAGTCTATTTGCTATTTAGATTACCGTCCTATGCTTCCCATCCAAAGGGATCGCACTTCTCACGGCCTTTTTTTTCCGAGAAGTCGATGTTCCTCGTTTCTTTTTTGCTCGTAGACCACACGAGCAGCTCTGGTCTTCTTCTGCAGCATTCCTTTATAAGCCTCGTTTTTAGCTGCATGTGCATATGGGCGCTCTTCATCAAACTAGGGGTTTCGATTTGGTGGTCGTGGCGGAATTTCTGATGATTTGTTGGCATTGCTGCCACTGGTCGTCTGCACTTGATGCTGCCAGCACTGAGTTGAGAGAGAGGTTGAGCCGTACTGCCACCAAGTAATAGTCCGAGTCTATGTTTGCCGCTTAGAACGGTCGGACATCTAGAGTTTCGGACGCATGCCTGGCGTCGATCGCAATATGATCAATGTGATTAACGATTTGCTGATGAGTACTGCGGCGTGGGTAGGCTTGCCGTCCGTCCTCTTTTCCCCGGAAACTGTCGTCTTTTGAAGGGCGTCCAAGAAAGTTGTATTTTATTATATGTTACTGAAAACCTACCTATCTCACGTGGCGAAATGGTCGCTCGCAGAGGAAGAGTAGATCTCGACTGATGTAAATGAGAGAGCAGTTGACGCCTTTCGCTCGCAGAAACACCTTCTACCTCGGTGATCCGGGTCAGGGGCTAGGAACGTAATGTCCGGGATTTTATGTCCATGACCTCAAGTTTCATTAAATTTCTCATCGAAACCCTAGGCGTAGGCATGGTGTGCTTGCAATGAAGCTACAAAGTTTACTAACCAGTGTTTCCGGAGGTTTTATCTTTTAGCTGTCTTTTCTCTCTACCGAACCAAAGATACTCAAATTCTTTCATTCGAATTTGTTCATTAAAATCGCTGGGAACGATTTCGACATCGTTCTTCGGGCACGTGCCCGCAAAATCGTTCTATTGCAATGTAAAATGTTTCCTCACAACAACTATTGCTTGAGCTTCAGTGTAGTTGTCTAGGAATATGAATCTTTTCGACCAATAGTCTTTGAGTCTTTTTTAACAACGGACTAATTGTGGTCTGACAGCCCTTTTCCGACAAATAACGAATCTTTACAGACCTAAGGCCCTAAGGGGGACACACATGGACATCACTTGCGTGAATTAGTCGTTTGGGAAGTGAAGTGATTTGAATAAACAGCAATGAATCAGATGAAGTCAGCATTTGAATACAATTTCCACATTATCAGTGCATAATAAGATGCAAAATGTTTCCTTGTAAAAATAACGATAAGGCGTCAGGCATTGTACAAATGACAATCACTGACCTATTTGCCTGTTAGTTTGTCAATTCAATTCAAACGATATGCCTTCCAAGAAGAAACATAATTCCATGTTCATAGCATTTCCCAAGAGGCGTTCTCGAAAAAAAAACCCCTTCGAGCCGAAGCCTTATGCATGCCTAGTTGCTTCGTTAACTAACTAGAAGTGACCACTGACATTTACGTCACCGATTTCAGTTATTGACAGATTTCGAAATATTCCACAGAACTATTAATCATCCAACAGAACAGACATCGATTCATCGATGTGGAGTTCAAAACCGCAAGTGATAGCCTTAAATTGATTTTAGTGGCTAGCTGATAGCTTTTGTGATTTGCTAATTAAAAACTCGCAAATGAGTTGTTGGAAAGGTCACAAGTCACTTTTTTTCACTAAAAGCACTTACCGGTGACGACTGGCAAATTGCAACAAAATTTTAGAGTGGGACTTAGGGAATAGGCAGCAATTTTTCAGTCTAGATTCGTGATGAATCACAATTGCATTCCAACACTCATCGGTCGAAAGCGTTTGGGGTATGAGGGGGTTTTCGCTTCCTCCAAGGTCATAATAGACGATAGCACTCCTGCTATCAACTTATAGACCTTGAAGTTGACGTCATTTCTCTAAACTAGTTATTCGAATACTTACTGCGATTTCTCGCCATTTCTCTGCATATCAGCCAGCACTTGCATGCTGACGATAACTAACATGCCGGCGGTGTTTCCGCTACGGAAATGTTAACAACACTGGTGGAGTGTTCTCCAATTTCCTCGAGTTCGCTTGCGACTCAGTTACCAGGATGATTCAAATTCTAATCAAACATGTAAACAAGTTGCTCTTCCATTTACTTAAAATCATTTTGAATACGAACTTGGAATTTAACAGAAAGGTTCGGATCTCAGCTTGTCACTCAGAAATTTCATGAATTTCAACCCTTTCATGCCCGGTACTGACGAGAAAATTGACTTTGTTGTAAGAAGCTAAATGTTAGTTGGTTGGTTTTGTGGGTGTCCTTAAGGCTTACTTAGACCTCAAGCGGGTCCATTGTAACCATAAAAAGTATACTCATGGGCGTCAAACCAAGTAATAGGGTTGGCTTATCTGGAAACCACCCAAAAAGGGATAGAAATTTAGGAGTTTCCTAAAACCAGGGATGCGAAGGTCCTCTAGCCCATGGAAGAAACTACTACCAAGAGTACGCAGTCTTCTGGTGGCCAGAACGGGACATTTGCATAAAAGATGCTGGATGGATTCTATTTCCTCTTCGTCCCTGCAGCTTCTACAGTAGTAGTCATTTTAGGGTAATCCAAGACGCTCTGCATGGCCACCAACGAACTTAACGGTCAAAATCAATTTTTGGGCTTTCAGTACATCACACATTAGATGTTAGATATTAGGGTGTGTATACACTGCAACCTTTAGAGATCTATTGCGCTCCCCCGAACTCGTTATAGCCAATGAATTCTCGACCTATAGCACCTCCTTCAATTCAGTTGATCTGATGAATCGGAGTATCTGGATTGTGTCCAATGATGGGAGATCCGTTTCAGAGAACGGGTACGTTCCCAAGTGTGCTTTTATTTTGTTGATCAGTTCTTCACCGTCTATAAATAGGTTTGCTGGAATCTCCTCGGTATCGCTGCAGATCCTCCAGTTTCTTTTATTCCCAGTTTTCTGAAATGCACCCTAACTCTGCAATAACCAGTTAGGAAGCTTGTTAGTTGGTTTAAGTTTAGGCAGGCCTTGAATCTCTTTCGGTTGTAATTCTCAAGAAGTTCTTTCGGCTGCTTAAGTTGTGGGCCTTCTCCCCACAACCTTCTTCTTTTACATTGTTCCTTTCTTACCAGTTCCTCTTAAGTACTATGCGGCCCCAACCCGCTGAATGGTTCCGTCCGGTCCAACGAATGATGTCTCTGACCTTTTCTTGACCACATGACCTGGCCCAGTCAAGTCTGATTATCTTTTCTGAGTACTCATAGAACAGTTTCCATGTGATTTCATAGGAACTCAGTGTCTTGACGGCAGCCGAAGTATCTTCTAGTATCGCGATATTTTGTTCGCGATTCTTTCTGTTGAGTTTGATTTGCGCACGTCTTTCGATCGCATATGTACCTCTGCTTGAAAGATACTGGGCGATATTCTAGGGACTCCGAGAATTGAGTTCGGGGCCCGTATATTTATGCCCCTGTACCTGTACTCATATGTGCTGTGGAACTGCCTGTGTACCATTTGATGGTGTGGTGTAAAGTGGTATACTGTGTCGTTCCAGTCTCTTTTACTGCTCAGTTTTGTGTTCTAAAGTGAAGGGGGTTATGCTGTAGGATCACCTCTGTTGCAGCTGTGGAACAGCTTCTCTTACTTACGTACTTAAGATGGCGCTACAGTCCGGGATGGACCTGGGCCTCAACCAACAGGCGTCTCCCACCAACTCGATCTTTAGCCAGCTGTGTCCAGTTTCGCACGCCAAGTTAGTTAAGGTCCCCTTTCGTTTGCGTGCGCCACCTGAGTCGCGATTTTCCTCTACTGCGCCGTCCCTCGGGTGAAAATTCGAAGATTTTCCGGGCCGGAGGTTTGCTGTCTATCCTTTCTACAAGACCAAGTCATCTCAGTTATTGGAGCTTCACTCTTCTGGCTAAAACGATGTCGCTGTACAGCCCGTACAGTTCGTCGTTGTATCTCCTCCTCCACTCACCGTCTATGCAGACGGTACGGAAAATCACCCGAAGAATTTTCCCCTTGAAAAAGCGAAGAGCACCCTCATCCGCTTTTGGCAGAGTTCATGTCTCTGCGCCGTAGAGCAGGACTGGGACGATTAAGGACAGCTTCCCATCGCCCCTTTTATGCAGATGCACGCCAGTCTCTGCAGTTTTTTTCTAGGGCTTTCTTTACTGTGCTCAATTTGGTTCTTACTGCCCAGTTCAGTGTCTCGTAGGTTAGGACAGGTCTAACCGTCATGATTTACATCCATCTCAGCGGTGCTGGTTTACATCCCTAGGATCTTTCTGAAATGCCCCTGCATATCAATCTCGGATGTTTTTGTTGCCTTTAGGGTTAAGCAGGGGACAGCGAGTATCGCAATTATCACTATTTAAGATTCTAACCTAAATCCTACTTCCGAATTCAAATGATTTTGGAATGAGTGTCTCTAACTCTGAAAAATCGATGTCCCCCTCATGATTTACTCTTTACGACTTTAGGCGACTAAATACCCTGTGACTTGTCACTTCTTCGGCTAAAAAATGCAGTGGGGTGGGTTCAGTTTTAGCACCTCATGCTGCCGTAGGGCAGCAGTTGCTGGTATAGTAAGGGTAGAGCCCTAAACTTTAATTTGATCAAAATTTGTTAATAGCTGTCTAATCTCAGCTTTGACTTAGAGTTCGCTTTGTCACTTTGCATATTGTTAGCTCAGCTCAGTATTTGGTAAAATCTTGGTTTGTCCCATTGTCTTTGGCCACTTCTACTGGAGAATGGTGTGAGTTTCAAGACATAGTTTTCCGTAAACCATAAGCTTGTTTGACTTTAGTTATTCGTACTTTCACGTAGTTTCTAACTCCAGGCAACCTCCGAATGAGGCACGTTTGACTGGAGAAAAGTCAAAAATATTGGCTGGAAGCCAGGATTGTTCACATTGACAACAATATGAAATCCAAAAGCCAGCCTACTTCAGATTTTGCACTCACATATGATCACATGACCAGTTCCAGCATCGATATAGGTGGCAAGGCCGTGCTTTTCAGGTCAAAGCCATCCAAGGCGCTCTCAGTGTAAGAATGCCTTGGCAATACATGAGGCTTAACACTAAAAAAGCTCCTTTGGACTTACACACATATAAACCAGTAGTAAAACTGTTTCTGGCCTATGCTTTGGTGGGGGGCTTTCGCGTAAGGATGTGACAACTTTTTGAACATAACTTCAGAGAACGGCCTGTCTCAACGGGAGCTATTCCAAGTACGTCTGGCGCTGCTCTAGGTGCTCAGCTTGATATACCTCCCCTTGATACTTATGTGTATCATGGGTTACTAGCAATCTAAAGTCTTAGACGGAGCGGCTTTTGGTATCATCTGCGCTGGAGTTTTGATGATATTGCGCGACATTTATCCTACGACTCTGGTTCCATGGATATGCCGTCTACTGCAACTTCAGCTGCTCTGCAAATTTAAAGTCGACTATCCTTGCATTCAGGACTGGCTTTGGTCAAAACTTGAGACTGGGTTGGGCTATAGTCGAATCTTCACGGTGCTAGTGCTTTCCTGGAGACCGATAGGCAAGTATGCCTTTGTTTTCCAAGCACAGACCTTTGCTGTCCTAATGGCCACAGACAATATAGTTAAGGATAGGTGGAAGGGTCGGAGCATCTGCGTCTGTAGCGATAGCCAGGCTGAGCTTAACGCCTTGCTCAGTCCTTGACGTAGTTCCAAAATAGTTCAAGAATGCAGAAACTCTCTGAATTTGGTCGCAAGGATGAACTCTTCAAGTATTTTCTGAGTCCAAGGCCACTCTGGCCTCTGCAAATGAGATCTCCACCGAGATTGCTCGACAAGGCTCAGAGGATGATTTCTTAGAACCTAAACCTTTGCTGAGTGGGGTCAAGGTCTCCATTGAAATTGGGTTTGCTATAAACACAATAGTGTGTGGCACGGCTCTCCAGGATGAAGGCAGACTAAATGAATGCACCCGGACCTCTGTAAGAAATCAGCGGCATTCTTGCTGTCACTCAGTAGAAAAGACTGGAGACAACTTAATGGGGTTCTAACGAATCGTTTCGCTTTTGTTAAGCATTTTAGTGTGTATGGCTTAAGTGACACCACTGTCTGCGACGCTTGTGGAGAGGGCGACCGACGATACTTCGGATTGTTTCCTTTGCGATTGTTCTGCCTTTGCTCGGATCAGGTGGTAGATCTTAGGTGCTGATGTAGTGAGTGCTGATACTGTAAGTTCCTTCTCATTGCCTCCTCGACTTCCTCCAAAATTCAAGAAAAGTCCAGTAAAATGGGAAAAAAAACTGGGTTCAGCTTCCTGGTGCAATACATAGTACTATGGACCAGTGTCTAAAATACGTTAAGAGGTCAGCTACTGATTTTAGGGGTGGAAGCAGTTCTGAGTCGCATAGGGAAGTCGCAACAGGGAAGTTTTCGAGTCTGCTGTAGAAGCCAAATTGAAAGTCAAGTTCTTGGCGCTGCAAGCTTTGACCTTGAAGCCACGATTCCTGAAAAGATTGTCATTTGCATATCTGTTTGGTAAGATGACGAAATCCCTAGATGACACACTAGACTTGTTAATGTTCTTCTCACGAATCCTACCGGTCATCGACAACAAACAGGTGCAAGTCTCCAATCATTACGTCACCTAATTTTATTGTCATTTCACGTGTCGTCAACCCTAATCACAGCGATCAAGGCATTCTATCGCCAAAGTTCATTATAAAACTTCGTCGTAAATGACTACGCAACTGAAATGTGAAAACAATCGATGTATCTACTCCTCGAAGCGAAGTGAGTCTAAACAAATACAGAGTGTGACCATCGTAAATATTTGCCCCGCAATCGATTCGATAGTAGATATACACCAGCCACTCGTCTAGAATGAAACCAAGGTAAACTGAACCGATGACAGGAGAGCTAACAACTGCAAGTGTGTTTTGTCACAAAGGCGAAAGAATTGATGGACACACACCGGCAGCCGGCAGCGTTCCTGTACATTAAGTTTCAATTAATCGACACAAAGATTTCATACATCACTTCCAATTCAGTGGCTCCAAAATGGACACACATGGCGGGAGCCAATTACTGCGGAATCGGGGATTTACGACCAGAGATCGTCTATTAACTGCAATTTAGTATGCGAAGTCGAAGTGTCTTGTTTAATATTTTTCATTTGACTTCCGTTGATTCCACGGGCACCTGGGGGCAACCGTGGGAGTGTGCAAGTGTCGATTTGAGAGAACTTGTGGTTTTTGCTTGGCCAGTTAAGGCGGAACCGCAATCAATTCTAATCTTATTGGCTTTTAATTTATTCCCTGGGCGGCTTTAATTAATTTTGTCTCGTTAGGCACTGTGCCGAGCAATAATTCCTCATTTGATTAGGGGACAGCGAGACGTACTTTTAGTTGGTTTATAGTGCCGCATGAAATTGCAACGTCTTACAAGGTGTCCTCTATTAGATAGGCCTGAGAGTAGATTGTTTTCTTTTCTTGGAAGGGTGTGACCAAGTTATTCCTATGTGCGTCATCGTTTTGGGAAGCGTGGCCATCGTCCATTCTCCTTAAATTGTTGTACCTTTGTCCAAGATACACGCGACTATGATGTGGGATGCATTGACTTTCGAATCATACTTGCCCACGGCGAAAGCTTCTTGTTTCAACTTGTCATCGGCGACTTGTTGACATCCTGTCAGTTAGAGGGACGACAAACCTAAAGAGGAGTTCGAGTTGTACATCATCTTTCGTGCTTAAAACGCTAGAGCACTTGCGACAGATAACCAGTAGGAAGACTCTATGTTCAAGTAGAGAGCAATTAAGGCTTATGGTGGGGCTCATCACAGGACACATTAACCACAACAAACACATCAATAGAATGGGCCTCGCTGACACAGAGATATTTAAGAACTGTGAGAAAGAAGAAGAAGACCTCGAACACTTTTTGTGCCACTGCCCAGCCCTAGCGAGAATGCGACAGAAGACCCTGGGGTCCATGTGGATACCGGACCTAAAACTTCTCAAGGACAAAGGAATCAGTTACATCCTGGCCTTCACCAAAGAAACAGGAAGATTCGCCAGACCACACGTACACGAGTGTCAACTCCATAATTGTTGCCACCTTCCCTAGATCCCTCCTAACATAAGTCCCAAACCAAACCTAACCGTGCAGTTCCGACGATTAGAAAAGGGGAACACAACGGGCCGACTGAGGCCTAAGTGAGGAACCTTCCGCTCAACCTCATGTACCATACCATACAATACCAATAGGATCATTGTGGTCCCCTTCTAGCAGGTTCTTCAGCCCCTTCATAACCTGCGATTTCTGTATGCCCTGGTACCCAACATAGGGTCACCGTTTAGGCTCTCGATATCTTATCTAGATGCTTTTTGAAAATTTCTACAAGCCTCGATCTAGTTATCGCAGACTTCAGAGCCTTAACGCCTGTCGGCTGTCGAAGTGGACCGTAATTGTACTTGGGGTGATACCCTTCTCGAGTATAGTTTTCGAGGCCTCGATGAAGGCTGTGATTTCGGCCTGAAAAACGCTGCGGTCGTGGTTTATTTTAAAGGAGTGGTTTATTCCTAGGGCCTTGCAGTAGACCCCGGCGCCTGTATCAATGTCCATCGTAGAACTATCGGTGTAGGAAGCCAGTTCCTCTTGATTGGTAATTTTGTGGTTCCTCCAGTCATCTCTGTCAAGAATTCTGATACAGAATCTCTTGTCAAATGCCAGAGTTTGGATCTGCTGCTTAGGTTGATGATCAGGAATCAAGCATTGGCGACCCTAGGCGGAGAAGGGATTAAGGGGATTACCTATAGTGTTTGGTACTGTCGATGATAAGTGAAATCGTAGAGGCGTAGGTTAGTACCTGAACTCAATGTCAACCCTGGATGAGCAGAAATGCTTATTTCAATTTTATCTTACCGCGAATCTAGGCTAAGTATCTGAGCACAATCCTCGATTGAAAACTCAACTTGAAGACTAACACTGAACACTGGGCAGAACATCATTGCATAGCCAGAATCTTTGGTAAGAAAGAAGTGGGAATCCGACGAAACATTTGTCCAATTTTTGCCTACGGGTGTTGAACAAATAAATCAAACGATTACCAGAAAACTGCTGGCATATTCCGACTGTGTCCAACTCTTTAACACTTTTTCTGCTCCTTTCACTCTATGATCTACATGCCAAGTTATGGCAAAGTGTAGTACAGTAGACTTCAGAAACTAGGGGCTGAGCTGCTAAGTTGTACGACGACAGCATGATCCTCTTTAAGTTACCACAAGATATGAGATCATTTGCTACAGACAACTTAACCATCTCCAGATTCAACTTCAGCAAAACTTTCTCTGTGCATTCTTCATGCGGAATGAAAGAATAGAGAGGAGATAAAAGACTACTGCACATACATTTCATTATCATTACCGATGCGATGGCTCGTATATGTTTGTGGGTAGGATTGGAAATTTTCCGAGACCTTGAAGTTATCCAGGTACTGCAAACTGGCGCGAGCTTCGCTAGTGTGTTTTTAGGCGGAACTGCTGGTAAATCCATGAGGGTCGCCGTGCAGTCAGCAGCGACCTAACTAACAAATGCATCATGCACAGTCAGTCAGGGAGCCACAAAGGCCTCCGTGTTTTCAATCATATTTCCTCAACTAATAAATCGGACTATGGCAAAATATACTTGCGTCACTGCGAAGTTTTTTCTCCATTGACTTCATTTGGGTTGCAGGTCATAGGGATACAAAAAAACAATAAAGCCAACCGGAGGTATCGACCGTTGACAGAGGAAGAGGATCTATCCTGCACTCTGAGCTGTCAAACAGTGTTAATCAGAGGCTAACCAAAAATGGAGCAGGTTGGAATTCTGCATCGTTGCACCGTCCATTACACAGTATAAACTAGGTTCTCATGCAGCTGCAAGAATGTCAACTAAAAAGGAACATTTAATCTTTTGCTTTGCCTTCTTCTGCTCCTTTAAATCCTAAAGGCCAAAAGATCGTCGCTGCCCTATCTATGAGTATACATCTCCGTCCATCGAAACCAACATGTCACAGGTCCGTCTAAACCAATTCAGCACTAATTGGGTCCTGTTCTAGTTGCCTGAAGCAGCCAGAGTTCTGGTTTGCTAACTTTGCCAGTCTAGGGGATCTTTTGTTTTCTTAGCAAAGTTTGTTATTGTTTTCTGCTTTAGGGTTTAAAGTTTTTTGGACCATCAAAGGAGTTGTGCCTCTTCTATCCCCTTGTCAAGGGGCACTTTGCTTCAAAGGTTGTGCGGCAAGTGGAATAACCTCTATATGTAGATGGTGGTCCCGGATTGTTCTACTGTAGGTAGGGTAAAGGACATTACGAAAAACTTGGAGCCTGCCCTCTAATTGTTCGGCGGATGAGTTCGGATTCCTGTGGCGACTCTAAGAGATTTGATATAGATAGATACTTTCTGTTCTCGTTTTAGTCCTTTTCATAAAAGAAAGGCCAGGAAGGCCCTTTGTGATATTACTTGGATCTATACTGTGAAAAACGCCACTCACTTTATTGCAACTAATCTAGAAATACGACACGTGGTACCATTCCTACATTTTGGGTTTGTCTTGCTGATCGCGTCGTACTCTAAGAGTAGTTTATATGTAACGAATGGGATACCTAGACTCCTCAGTTCCGGCAGGATGTCCAGAGTAGTACCACGTTCAGCGAGTTAATCGGCCTTACAGTTCCCTGGTACCGGGTACCCAGCATAGGTGAATGTTAAAATGTTCAGCCATCTCCATGAGAGGTGTGCGACAATCTGAAACAGCTTTTGATGTACATACATGTTACTGATTCCAGAGGTTTTCTAGCAGCCTGACTACCGGTAAAGATCCTAAGGTCTCTGAAGGATATCAGGGTCGGTGTTTTCTGGAATAAAAGTTAGGTGCGACCTGTCGCTTTTACTTACTCGCTTATTTAAGATTGCGCTACAGTCCGGGGTGGACCTGGGCCTCAACTAACAAACGTCTACAGCCCGCTCGATCTTTAGCCAGCTTCCTCCAGTTTCACAAGCGGTTACGGTCCCCTTCCACCTGCGTGCGCCACCTGAGTCGCGGTCTTTCTCTATTGCGCCGTCCCTCGGGCGTGGATTCGAAGATTTTTCGGGCCGAAGCATTGGTGTCCATCCGCTATACATGACGCAGCCACCTCAGTCGTTGGACCTTCACTCTTCTGGGTAAGTCGATGTCGCGGTACAGCCCGTACAGTTCGTCATTGTATCTTGTTCTCCATTCACTGTCTATGCAGACGGGACCGAGAACACCCGATCTGTGTAAGCCACTGTAAATTTCCTACTTCTTTGCAGTCACTGCAGTTGTTGTCCAAAGTGATTCGGAAAGATAGCGAGGTGCAGTGATTTGAAAATCAGGTAGTATTAGGTTTCATTGGCGTCCGAGGGTGGTGTCTGCACTAGCTAGGAACATACGTGTGTTTGTTATTGCTATAGTCCTTCTTTTTCTTTCTTTTTAAACTCGTTCTTGTCTGCTTGTCTGTTTGTTCCGACCCTCACCTATGGTCATGAGGGTTGGGTAATCACCGAAAGAATAAGATTGCGGATACAAGCTGCCGAAATGAGATTTCTTCATTGTATTGCTGGGGTGACTCGCCGAGATCGGGTAAGGAACACCATACTTCGATGGTATGGGCACGTCAAACGCATGTCCCCAACTCGGTTTTCAAGACGTGCCATGAAATTCGTGCCATCGGGTAGGCGTCCCCTGGGCAGTCCTAGGATGAGATGGCTGGACCAACTCCGAAATCTCACCTCTACCCGTATGGGGATTGCCCCTGATGAGTAATAGTCGATGGCGGAAGATCGGGAAATGTGGAGAGTCCATTTAAGCTCCCTAAACCCGCGACCCTCATAGTGGATAAGCGGGCCATTGGAAGATGATGACGATGATGGCTTTATTCAAGTATTTCTTTATTTTAGTCCTTAGAAGTCGCAGATTCTTTAGTCCTTCATTACGTTGGTTCCCCTGTCCGCATTGTCAACTTTCAATCGCCGCTGTACTTTGTGTACCTTGTTCAGGGTCCAAAATAACTTTGGACATAAAAAAAGTCATCAGGACCGTGGATTTAGCCTTTAATGACAGTGTAGGGTATTTTTGACATAATTTTTTTCTACTACTCTTGGACACTCTTAAGCCCGTAAAAAATTCAGTTGCTGATTTATTCACATCTATAGCTTGATGTATTGATCATAGGTGTCATGTCATCGCTGTAGTATTCATGATTTAATGATTAATATTCATTACAGATAATTACTGTGCCATGAATAATTGACTAAAAAAAACCCCCTAACCAAAAAGTAAACACTGACAATTAACCCCTAATACATAATCGTTACTTTATGTCCTACTTGGAGTGTCTACTTGGTGCCCAACTAGATCAAGTTTAAGCTAATAATGCATTCTTTTCGGTGCCCCCCGTCTCATTCACCATGAGTAATGATTTTCCACTTACATTCTGATATCTAAACCAATAATCAAAAAAACATACGTTGCTCGAAGCTATTGGAATGAGGTGATTGATACGAGTATAGTTCACTGCAACTTGTATAGAACTGTGCGTGTTACAGTGGCATTACAAATATGGACAACTATTCGAAAAGTCTACTTGGAACAGTCAACGCAGTCAACTGCATGGCTCCGGCATTAATTTATTCAAAAAATCATTATTGAGACTGTTTACATGAGTAATCAACTTGATGGTTATTCACTTCGAACACATACTCGTAGTCTGGCAATGTCATGGAATTTTCGAATTAAATATTTTAGGCCAAACAATGTGGGAGGTTCTCCTTGTCAATCAATTATGAAAGATACAAATTAGACTGTGGTTCAGAGGTGAAGTTGGTTATAATTACCATAGCTGTCAACAGTGACGTTTTGGCATAAATGTATGGAGGACAGATGAGTCATTGGTTGTCAACAGCACTACAACTGGACTGATTCACTGAACGCGGTCAGTTGCGTAGGCATCTAGCAGTCAGACATCTCTGATTATTTTGAAAAGCGAAACAGTCAGTACCTGTAGCCAAAAGTAATTTCGAAGAAATCGGTAAAGTTGCAGGTAGTTTGCTCCAAACATGGCCAGATTCTGTATTACAATCGTTGACTGTAAATGATGTCATCTTTTCCAAGGTTGTCAAATTGTGTTTAGAGTAAGCTATCTTCCAAAAGTGCTCACAGTTGGTCAATAAAGACAAGTTCGTTGTTGCCGTGATTCAGTACCCATTGCGTTGAGGTGCTGAGCGGTCAGACAAAGATTCGAGTCCAGGAATTACTCAAACACCAAGCTACCTATTTTGCGAAGTGACAAACTGTTGTCACAAAGAAGCTTCTCAACTCACCGTTGTGAGGTACTTTACTTTATAGCGTTGAATCAAGCCTTACTTAAGAAAGGTCCACATTATTTCAAGTGCCAAGCTACGTTGGAGTGAAAACTATAATGCTACCCTGCTAAAGGCGTTTACGAGGTCTTAAGAGCTTCAAAGCAGGGAGGAAGGCATAAAAATCCTGTGAGCTGAAAGGCTGTGAAGCTCAGTAATGCAGTGATGAGGATAATCCATGTCTAAAGGAGCTGTAAGATACTGACTCGTGGCAAAGTAGAGTGTCTGTCTAAATTTTTTGTTAAAGTTTTAAGTTAGAAGAGCTTACTCCGAGAACAGCGTCGACTAACATTAAAAGCTGGTCCTGTATATAATGTGTCTGAAATTGATGGGGATGACATTCTATAAGTCGAACTTACTAAGCACTACAGTCTAGGGTAGACCTGGATCCCGTAACACAACTCGACAAAAGAATTTCAACAACTTGTCCAAAATTTCACGTCATATCATGTCAATTGCCGAAGTGTTCAGAGACTTGTTGTTTGGTGTCACACAATTTTTTGACTTTAAAGGTCTCGCTGAGGTCGTTCGCGATCTTGATGGAACAGCGAGCATTCCCTAGCGTGCACATGTCGAGGAGTTTTACAGGGATGCCAAAACTAGAATGGAACTGCATAGGTCGGTTTTATATGTGCTGTCACACGATGCCTTGAAATCGATAAAAATTATTCGGTATCGATTTCGAAATCCTGCGTTTTTTCTCAGTTCTGCGATAGTACTTCCTTAAGTTAAAGCCACACTAATACGAATTAAGCAGATTGCTTACCAAGGGCTCTAGGCGCTTACGAATACAGCTGATACGATATTGTAGACGATGTTGAGGAGTTCAATGTATACTTCCATAGTCGGGATAGTTTAAACAGTTTCATTTCTTGAGATTCAGGCGAACAATGCGTACGCTGTCATTTTGGCCTTTAAATGCACAAATTGGGTGTTATGACTTCCCGTCGGAGACTCAGTTGGGGTGCTTTCAAAACGCCTTCTTTTCGTTGTGGTCTACGCCCAAAGACCGCTTGAGTAGCTAAATTCTAGACGGCTCCCATGAAATGTGAACTGTTGTAGGTAGTTTTTGTGCAGTGCGAATTATTCAAGAGAAACCTGCTCTTATATGATTAACTTAGAGGCGAACATCTCGTTTATTTATGTTTGACATTTGTCATACTTTTCCTTCTCTTATTTCCCCATAACTCTGCAGGGTGCCTTCGTACGAGTTTGCCATCTCGTATTATTTGCCATGAAGATTATTTACCAAGTTGAAGATTAAAATACTCTTTGTGTCGTTGAAAATTTATTAGAAATTCGCCCACACGTCAAAACACCCTATTTTTGCAAACTCCCACTCGAAAAGTCAACGAATTGTATTCATGAACACAACCCCCCCAAAATGTCACATCGTTAGATGAAAAGTTAACTTAATACCAACATGGCGACATTTCACGGTTTAATTCATGCAAATTTGTGTGATTCTAAGGAAGAAATAAAATCATTAAATTTATGCGAATTTTCCACCTCACGTGAACAAGCCAAATTTATAACGCATTCATACATACATATATAATTTATCGACGTCACAATAGCACATGTTCTTCTTGCGTCATTAAGGTTTTTTTTTTGTTTTTTTTAATTCAACATCTAAACGTCATTAAGTCATAAACAGAAAGTAAACACCAGATGAAGATGGTAGAAGGTATCAATGCACATCGGCATTTTGGTGAAAAATTATTTATTCGTCCTTTATAATATTTCATAAAATTTTCTTGTTTGTCAGGCAATGACGTAGATGTCATTAATATTGAACGTTGTTGACGTTTTGGTTGAAACTCGTTTCTGTCAATTTGTTTAAAGCATAACTCATATTCAAAGTATTGAATATTTAATAAAGAACGAGAAAAAAAAAATTCCCCGATGTCGACCTAAAATGACCTAAAATGACAAAAAAATAAATCACACACAAGGTTTGTGTTAAATTCCATGAATGTCACGTGGATGAAGGAATTTTGCGTGTGTATCAAGGACACCCAGTAATCTTTCAACATTCCGAAATGTTGAATTATTTGCAATTTGGCTTCTGGAACTTTTGCAGGGTATTTACAATAATTGGAACTTCAGTGGGTGATATATGAACTGGTCAGAGAGGAATTTCAATTTCATCAGAAACGCTGTAAGGGGGTTTTACATTCTTTAATTGAAACCCCACGAATTTGTCTTCTAAGGATTAATTAATGTTTTTCGGGGAACATGTACATACGTACATATCCTACCTATATGTAGGTGTATTTCTTTTTCGACGTAGTTGACGCTACACTTACAGCCATTTTTCTTCTTGACACACCAAGAAAATGTCAAAGCATAAAAAAGTTCCCCCACCTTGGCCAAACAATGTGGACCGCCGACAAGTCTCAGAAAACTGGGTAGATACTGTTTAATTCAACGTCGTGATCTCCTGCTTGTGTCTTCTGCTTGACGAAAAGTTGAACTGGAAACCAAACGTTATCGAAAGTTTTCAGAAGGCTACGATACGATAGCTTTCTTGTCGTGCAGTAAAGTATTGAGCAACCAAAAACCTTAAAACATCCATGGCTGTACACGACTTTCGTGGGGCCTGTACTTACCTATGACGGGCCTGGTTTGGTGGTAAGCCACAAGAAAATCACCAACCTCAAGGCCAACACAGAAGTACGAAAACCAGCATATATTGCAGCCAGAAGCTCTATGAGGACCACACCAATAGCAGAACTAAAGGAGCAGGAGAGATTCTCAACCTGTTTATATAGAAATCTGCGTTCAGAAGTGCCCTAAGCTATATGATTGAAAGTCCAATATGACGACATAGAACTAGATGCTAAGTATATAAGTATCTAGGATACTACACGATGCTAAGGCCCGGATACACTGCGACCTTTAAGACTTTATGACCTGGCCTACTGTTTAGCAAAAAGTCAAATTAAGACTTTCAGTAAACCTCAAAAACGCTTCATGTATCCACAGGGCATATCTTGTCCCGTGTTAGATGGAGTAGTCTTTTCTTAAAGGCCCCTGGGGACTCGCAAGAACAGGTTCCGTCTCTTTTTGTCCTCCGCAGAGTCTGCGCATGTCTGTATCTGACAACTTAATCTTATGCAGATAGTACCTCTGCGGACAATGTCCAGTTTGGTAGTACGTGAGGGTCCGTAAATCTTCCTTGTTGAGTCCAAGTAGTTTTTTTGACCTGTTTTTGTTTGGTTTGATGAACTTTTTCGATTGCCTCAGGCTCAGGTGAAAACTACTGGGTTGCACCCCAAAATATGATCTAGGACCAACGAATAAGCGCCAATCGCCTATGACTACATCGAGATTTCTGGAGAACCGACATTTTTTGAGCATTTTGTCTGGGATCGTAAAAATTGGTCATCGGCTTTGAATTCGGGTAACCGGGGTAGCCTCAGAGCACTCAGTGCACTCAGCATACAATGAGATGCAGTGGTATAAGGCTGAGCATAGCTCCTAGAGCTGCCGTAGGACACGTTTTCATTGCCACCGTAATACCTACGCTGACCAGGCGAGGTAGTCGATTTAACTGTCTTGGGTTTTGGCTTGCAGGCTTTTTGGCCACCGTGCTAGGGATGCATAGGCGACCATTGGTTTGGTGATGGCACTATGTAGCCATTAAATCATCTTGGGTTTCAGTCGCCATTGCCCTAGTCACCTTGCTCAGGTAAGAATTCCAATGAAACGGTTTGTCGAGGTTTACCCCGAGGTACTTTGCTTCATCAGATAGGTTGATGTGGATGTTGTATAGAGAAATTTGTTAAGATCGCGCTTTCTCTTCCTGAAAAAGGTGACCCGAGTTGATGGTCAGGCCCTTCGTCCTGCACAAATTTGAAGTCCGGTCAAGGGCACACTGCCTCCTATCTGAAACGGTGCCTTTGAAATTACCCACAATGCTTATGAAGACTTGCCCACAACGCTTGTACTCTGAAACCGGATTTGGCTAGAAGTTTGTCAATAACCAGAGTCCAGAGCATGGGAGACACCGCCCCTCCCTGCAGCCGTTCTCTGGTAGCTATGAGAGTTTTCTTAGGCAGTCGCGGAAAAAGTGCGAATTTGGCTCCTAATGAGCCCATTCAGCACAATTTGTTCTCCAAAATTTCTATTTAATTCTGGAAGCTCTCTACTGGTCAGTAATTCAATGAATGAACAGGGTGTGGAGGCTATTTGAGGTCACGTCTTTGGTCAATCCCAAAACGGTCCTATACTATACAAAACCAACCATGTGCTGGAAGGCGACTTCTTAACTGATCGATGCGGTAGATCCAGGCCTTCTTTGGTTTTTTTTTCGATTAAAGAAATGTCGACTAAAATCAAAGAACTTCAATTAAATGAACGACGGATGGGGGTGTGTAAAAACTTCCGATGTTCCCCGTGTCCGTGTAATGCACAGTGTGATGGTCCTTGGAGTAGTGTTATCCCTCCCTACTTTGTTCCACAAAATCTTCGAGTGAATGTCGCCGAATACTTCGAAGTGCTGAAGACAGTTGTCAAGCCCTGGACAGACAGTGCGACAAAAGTTATAAGCATATTAGTTTTTTTTTTCAATCATGTCCCCAAATAGCCTCCGCTCCCTGTATGCTGAAGTCAAATCACCCTGTGGATTTGATGAATCTCATTATTTGGTCCACCGGTGTATCGGATAATTCTTCAATGTTCTGGAAAAATTGTCATCCGAGGAATCTATTTCTTAGATGCCAGAGACTTGAGCAATGGCAAGAAAAGTGGGTTGTGTCCTCGTAGACTTCTTCATCGCCACACTCCCTACAAATTCCAAGGTTTTTCATATGGGACTACGTATGCCCTGTGATCCCTCCTATAAGAATAGATAGGGATCCTTTGTCAATCTGCAGAAGTCTGTCGGTCGTAGCCCTGTCGAAAATAGGCCATACATATCTTCCTTGTGGTTGCACAAGTGTTTAGATAGTTCAGTCTGTTATTAGCCTTCCTTAAGGCTCTTTTCCCCGCTTCCACGTGCAAGGTTTTTCGCCAGTTCGTCAGCATTCTTGTTTCCTGGTGTCCAGGGACCCAGCAGAGTGCCAGCTTGTGCTGTGTTCCAAGAACTTTGAGCTATTCTCGACAGCACCTTACAAACTTCGATTTTATTTCGTTGGCATAAATTGCTTTTATCGCTGCCTGGCTGTCAATGAAAAAGATGATATCCTCTCGTGGTATTGCCCTCATTGCAGTCTCACGGGCGGCTAGTGTCACTGCTAGGACTTCCGCTTGAGAAACACAGCTGTGGGCCGGAAGGCGGGCCCATCATTTCGGAAAAGATACCTGCCTCCACATCAGTATCCATTTTGAATTCATCGCTGTAGATAGCTATGGAATGTGCGTTTGGCATTTGCCCGCTTTTCTAATCCCCCCTACTCGGACACGCGCTTCAAAATTGTCTTGTGTGTTAGGTAATTGGTTGTGTGTAGCAAATTTACTTTGACCAACCGACTCATCTTTTGTCGAAACTAGTTCCGTGATGGAATTCCGAGTGAAATTTCTTAAAAAAAGTGAAACCAGCACTTGAAGGCTATGATGAAACTTATGCTCTTCAGTTGAGCTCACGCCTGTTTAATTCAGTCGCTTCCATCGTTCAAATTACCCGCAGACGATTAATACCTTTTTAATCTTTTTTTACCTAGAATTAGTTTTGCATTATTCGCAACAGCATTGCGAGCATGACGCGCATAATAAGCAAAACTTGTTGCAAATCCACACACGACTTTTACAATTCATGACACGTTCTTCTGTCTAGGATCTGTGGGAAATATGAATTGAATACCTACTCTCAGTTTTTTTTCAAATTCACTTTTACTCCTCTCAATGTGAAAAGCAATTAATAACAATTTTTAATTTTTTTTTTTCAGGCATCTTCAACGAGTCCTTTGGTGACGCCATCGTCGCATGGCATAGCTGCGGTTCATAAAAAAACGGACGCTTATCCATTGGAAATACCCGATGGCGCACATCCGCCGGCGCCTGAACGGTATCCCATCTCACAAGTGGACTTTGACAGAGTCAAAACGCCATTTATCATTGGCATATGGATTCTATCGGCCAGTGTTGCAAAAATTGGTGAGTAAGAGTGCGAGTACCTTTACATGTTTTCCATTAGGGAGTTCATCCACTCACTCACAGATGTCAGTGTTGACAATCCATCACAATTGAATGTCAAACATTGTAATAGAGTCGCCTTCCTTGAGTGGGCTTTTCCTGTGTGTAAATTATACAATTTCAGTCAAATTACTATTTATTGATCGTTTGTTTGGTTTATGGACAGTGTGTCACCAGAGGCACTTGTGACCAACACACGCTCCCCGGAGGAAACTATACATCATACTCATGGCGCACATTCAAGTTTGGACCTTGTTACGCCCTAGGATTACGTTTTGCCTTCACATTCAGTTGCTGTGGGGTATTCTTGGCTCGCTTCAAGGACATGAGCATTCTGGCAGTGTTTTAGCATATATTTCACTTTGTGTTCCTGCATGTGTTTGGCATTTCAAATCAATACAAGCCAAACATCATTCTGTTGGATGAATAGGCCTTCTTCCTTCTTGACATCATTAAGGGAGTATAACATGAATGAATGGCAGAGTTTATTAGAATGCAACCACACAATGCGAAGTGAAATATGTTCTAATGGGAACTTTTGGCTTTTATCTGTCAGAAATTCCTTTCCACATTAAAATTGACCCCACTCATTGCAATTTCCTTCGAATGTACCTACATTGGCGAAGGAGGGAGAATTCTCTGCGCCACACTAAGGTCAGTATAGACCCACTATGATGGCCATTTGGAGCAAAGTATTCCTTGCGGGCGGAACAATTCCGAAAGCATTTTACCCTTGCCCTTGGACTTTGAACCTTGAACCTTCAGATGTCCTTAATAAGCCATTTGTCCCACTTAGTTCTTCTATTGTCTGGAAGAGGTGTCTTCTAAGGAATTCATTCAGAAAGTCGGTTGTGTCCTCATTGACTCGTTTCGCAGGCAAAGATCGTCCTCACTTAGCCGTAGCTTTTTTTCGCTTTCACTCCTTTTCTTATCAATTAATCAGCTTTCTCATTCCCTGGTATGCCCCCATGCCCAAGCATGGTTAGAACACTAAGTTCTTCTCTAGCAGCAATCGCTTTTTATTGCCGCCTAACTACCTAAGTCTGAGGTTGGAATGATGTAGTCGATATCTTCGTGGTAGTCCATCGGGTTATAACGGAGGCGTGACCGTATGTGTTAGTTGTCTCTGTCTCTGCTTAAAAAACAGAGACATACTTGCCTAACGAGCAGTGTAGTCTAGTGTTGTCGGTCTCCACGAAAACAGCAGCACCGGAGTCATGACTGGTTTTGGAGCCATCCGTTAGGATTCGACTACATCCCAATCTAGGGTTTTCACTGATTTTATCTAAAACCATCTACACGTTAGCACGGACAGTCTAAAGACATGATCCGACAGAAAGTATAGCAACGTCATCCGCATATGCAGCAAAGATTCAACCACCATGCACCATAGCAGTGAACACAGAACGCCGCCTTGCGGACAGCCTCTGTTTAGCCCTACCCTAATATAGCGCCCACAGTCCGCACCAACAACCAAAATTCTATTCATCAACATTGATCCGATCCACAATATCAGGATCTCATTTAACCCGTGTTATCTAGCAGAGTCACGCATGCAGTCAAAGGTCGCTTTGTCGAAAGCACCCTCTATGTCGATGAAGATGCCCATGGCGTATCCCTTCCTCTCAAGCTCGCATTTAATTCTAGCAAAGGTATTTTAAAGAGCGGTCTCCCATAGCTAGTATGCATGCTGCACTTCCGATAGAAGGTCCATCCTCAGAGCAAACCTGCGCCCGTGAATCTCGACTTGCCTCTCAGTGCTTTTCAATAGGAAGAAAGACGGACTTAAAGGTCTGAATCTTTTTGGCAGGAGAGTAGTAATCTTTACTAATTTTTGACATAAAACCCACTTTATCTGTCCGCCAGGAAGTAGGAATACATGCCAGTGGCAAACCCGCAGAGAAGATTCCCTTCAGAGTTATGAGTAATCGATGGTAGCACCAAGGCTGGATATACCCCATCGGTGCCAGCTGTTTTGAAACTACCAAATGATGCCACTGATTGTCTCATTTGTTACCACGGCCGATGTAGTATACCAGCTACGCCGAGATTTGCATCTTTGATCTATTCTAGCCTGTGTAAGCTGGGCAGGCCGTGACCCAATCGTTACCTGGAAAATGAGTTTTCAGCAGAAAACTGTAAGTCCGGCTATTAGATCCCCCAATTGCTTTGGTTTGCGGCCCATTAACCCTTTCAATGGTCTTAAGATTTATAATCTTAAGTAAGGCACTGTATAGTCAGTGATTACTTCATTGGCCATTAGGATATACATATGTATGTATATCGCATCATGCTGATTTTTAGATGTTTGGTTAGTTGATTCTCAGGGCACTTCTGGCCGCAAATTCGTGTATAAGCAGGTTTAATGAAAGCTGATTGAGAATAGCCTCTATGTAGTCCTACTCTTGTAGCTCGTGTTGGCCTTGGATTTTTCCTTTATATTCTGCTGCAGCACTAGAAAATTATCGTTGCCTTCTTAATTCTCTCGGTAATATTCTGTTTCCAGTTCAACTTTTTGTTAAGTCCCAGATATTTTAGAGATCTTGAGGGATATGTTCCTGACTGAAGGGGTTTTGAGTTGTAGTATCTTTTTCTTACACCACAGCACCAACTCGTATTTTTTATTATTTTCTCACTCAGGTAATAGGGACAGTCCTCCCGGTCCTGGATCACTTCATCATTGAAGTCAACCAATTACTGGTGTGATTGCATTTGTTGAACCCAAAACATTTTACGCCTACTTCTCTTTCGCCAAAGGTTGAAGGACCGTCAATTGATACTGCCTTGTTGATGAGGTTCTCAGAACCTCTCTTTTCAACGTGGCAATACTAGCTGAGCCAGTCGCGCTTTAGATTTCTTGTGGTTTCTTTGGCATGAAGGCTTCCTCGAATCCCAGAACTTCTCATTCGATCCACCTTTGTGACTCCTGGTGCCGTGCGATGCATCTTTATCTCAGCTACAGTTAATAATTTATGCGTCAAGTGCTGATTGCAGGGACGTATGATCCTCGCTTATGATGGCTCTATCGTCAGCAAAGAATAACTGATGCACTTTGCAGTCCGTCACTTTATCTGCAACGCATACCCTATTATACATCGACTTTGATTGAGAACTCTTCGCTGATTCCGGCTGGGCATCTTACCATTATTTTTGTTCCCATGTCCCTGATAGTCTGAAGGTAGGTTTCTAGAACTCTTTGTTGTTTTAGCGCCACCTGTATCTGATCTCGTGGTTTCTCTGTTACCAACCATTCACAATTGTACCACCGACTCTGTTTCCCAGATTTTTTTTGGTTTACTGTACACTCTGCAGGGTACACCCTGTCCATCAGAGTTCTTGAGATAACCTAGAGTTACATTTGACTTTAATTTTTTTGTAAAGCTCCCATTCATCATCGAAATTTATTCTTGTCGCTGCACTCAGAAGTTTCCTTTGTTTTTTTGGTTCTGCTCAATTTTGCTAAAGGAGTCACCCGATTCCTTCACCATGTCGCTTGGTCCATGCATAGTACACTTTTGTAGAGATCTACTCTTTTCTTCCACTTCTTCCCCATTGGCTGTCCTAGGATTTCTTGAGGCTATAGGGGAGTCCATAGCATATAAGAATAATACTATTCTCCCTCCGAATCCTGCCACTGGTCAATGATAAGAGTTCTCGAATAGCTGGTTATATCTGATCCTTAAATATACACGGACTTGTATCTATTTCAGAGAAAGAATGATCCATGAATTATGTATTTTTTTTCTTTATCATTCCAGGTTTCCATATGACACCGAAGTTAAACAAAATCTTCCCCGAATCCTGCCTTCTAATTGTTGTGGGTGTTGCGATCGGAGTCGTCTTATATTTCGTTACTTCAGTACACGTATCACCTTTGACACCAAATACGTTTTTCTTCTACATGCTACCGCCAATTATCTTAGATGCCGGGTACTTTATGCCCAATCGCCTTTTCTTTGATAATTTAGGAACGATATTGTTGATGGCTGTTGTCGGTACGATATTCAATATTGCGACAATTGGTGAGTACATTTTTTAATTAATTTTTGTGATTGGAATACTGTTGATTGAAACTTTGGATTGTATTTGAATGTTGTTTTTCTAACCCAGTGGATTAATAGAAAGTTATCACTTGATCCCCCCACCTTACAAGGATTAATGTTGGTACATGCGTCACATTGCATGTAGATGATCAAATGCATTCGTTTTGACTTACCTAGATGGTGTTACCGTTTGCATGGACCAAAAAGCAGCTCAAATCGTTTTATGCTAGGTTAGGTTCTAGTATATCGGTGTCTTATGAATTGAAATGAACAACGAAGTGGTATCACAAAATATTTGTCTATGACCGAAGGACTTCCTGGCCCTGCCAGGGTAATCCTCTTGCCTGACCTATCCTACGTCAACAATAGGATCCATGTGGCAATTTTTTTTTCTTGGGCTAGTGGTTAGCTTAAAAAGAACAATAGCTCTACTGTCGACTGGAAGATCTTGCAAGGGGACTGGCTGATATAGGCAGGTGCATACTTCTCCACACATGCACTTAGGATCAATCACAGTGGGCCTAGTCATAAAAATGTCCCTGCGGCTTTGTCGGTATTTCGAACTTCCAGAACGAGAAAGAGACATTGGATTGGTCACATCGTTCGGCGAAAAAAAAACGTGCAAAATGTGCCATGTAGGAGTGAGTCGCCCTAAGCAAGGATGACTCAGAAGTATTGATAAGATTCCAACGTCGTCAGGTTAGGTTAAGGAGATTGTCGGCATAGACTTAGAGTAGTAGTAAGTCAATTGCGATACCTCGGGATATAGGAGGAACTCTCCTTCTAATAAACCAAACAAAGTTCCCGACATCTTGTTGTGCTAAGTCGCCAAGACGGTCAAAAAAGAAGGCACCGAGATGGTAATATCTTTTGCTAGAGAGCGTAAAATAAGTACAGAGAGAAGGGTCGTTTTTTCCTCTTCGTCGTCGCTACAGCTTCTAAAAGCAAATAGCATGTCTGTCTACAAGTGAGTGTGCTGTAATAACGTCCAGAGTAGCTCCTAGATGGTTGCCGTGACTCAGTGGTTAGTGCGTTAGAGTGCTGACCGAGCGGCGTGGGTTCAAGACCCATCTATATCCACCGAACATTTTTCGCGGCACCAGCTCTTGTCGGGGAATGACAAGCCTCCAGAAGTATAATCTGTCATGAAAGCGCTTCCCAATTTCGTTCGGAGTCGGTAATAAATTGTAGGTCCCTTCCATTCGTGCGAAATATGTAAGACGCGCAACATGAATGGTTGCAAGAAGCTAGGCCTTGGCTCATCCGTAGCTGTCGCGCCAGCTATTTAATTGTTTTTATTTAGTAGCTCCGAGATGCCGTCTATTGAGCGAAATTAATCTCTTAGGGCGCTTTTGGTCTATTGTAGGCCAAATTTGGCACTCCTAGGTTCTCTTTTTCAGGAAGAGTCGGTATTTTAGTACCATGCTTGGTCAGTTCGTTGGCCTTACAGTTCCCTAGAATTTTCCTGTGTCCTGGTACCTGCCCTGGCTGTCAATATGCCTAGTAGACATTACATTCCACCTCAGTCAAGATCCTTACTTACTTAACGTGCTCTCGAGCTTTGAAGAGTCTCTGCCTTTAACACCGCAGTTCTCCTCTTCCACCCCGAGCTGGCTGGTGCTAGTTTGTCAGACTAAGCATTTTGGCATCCGCCATGGCTTGGCCCTTATATCAGAAGTTTAGTCTTCCTGGTCGTCTTGAACCTAAGCGCTACTATTCGAAAATTTTCTTGGCTAGAGCATTGGTTTCCGTTAGCTCGATGTTTCCGCGCCAATGAAGTCGACGAGATTTGCCCTTCTGAACTACATCCACATCTTGGTACAGCTAGAACCTGCCCTTAGGGCTGACACTACGCCCTGGCAAGATCTATTGTGTATCCGGTTTACTTAGCATAATAGGTCTACTACCCTCCTAAAAAAGGTATGAGTATGCCATTAGTAGCTGAGTTTGTAAACTCCGCTAACAAACAGAATTCCCTATGAAAGATTCGTCTACGTAACCAGTATTGTGCCGCACATTCACAGAGAATGTGCTCAGAGGTTTCCTCCTCTTCCAAACCGAACCGATACTCTGTATCTGAACAAATGTTTAGTTTGTTGAGATGATATCTTAGGCCGCAGAGGTCGGTAAGTAAGCCCACTAGCATCCTCAATTTGCTCCTGTCAAGCTTTAGAACTCCCTTGTAAGAAAAGGGCTGGTACAGCTGATAGAGTTCGCGGTTATATCTCCTCCTCCTTCTTATCGCAAATAGGGCCTCAGCCAAGATGAGGCTTTTTTTATCGCCATAATCTCCACCTGAAAGACGCTAAAATTGTCTGGAAAGCGAAAGGAGATATCGAGGTTTAAATTTTATCGAAGAAAACACCTTTTCCTACATCATCTTTGGAATTGAAGCCGTCTGTCTGGATCTCTAAAGATTCTTTCGTATATAGTGCAAACTTCTCGCAACAACATTCCATTGCAGAAGCTCGAGGCCGCTGGCGCACAGACGATTTGGAATATTTATTTAAATTTCAATAAATCCCTCAGAAATGGTTTATAACTGATTTATGTTTATCTCAGTTAAGAAAAGGTCATGTACGCAGTTAAATTTGACATTCGATTTCGAATAAATCAAAAATCGATTGCAACAAAGTGATCGCAAAAAAAAAAATTGCCACTGTTGCACGCACTACATGAGAACACCCCAATCGGTTTAATAAATTCCGTCTTGATAGCATTTTGCAAGAACAAAGCGCCCCAGTCTGGTCTGTTATTTAACATCTGGGTTACTGGGTCAAACTGACATTCCACTCCACTCGAAGGTATTTTCGCGTGTGTTCGCTGAGTAAACGTTTTCGAAAAACAATTAATTACTCCATTCCATGGGAGCGATATCGACATGCGACATTCGTTCAACGTGTGCGTCTTGTGCACGTTTGCGTTACGCTTGATGTATTTTGTGGTCTTTGATTTACGCACAAGGCGAAGAGATCAATTGAAATGGCCCGCGGTGTCTCACTCAAAGAGACCACAGCAATTAGATCAGAGGGAGAACATAACTAATTTAGTTGATGGATTGTGTGCGTCCAAATACTTAACCTTTGCACTCAACATTTTCATCGAAATGTCAATTAATTTGAATTTTTTTTGAATAAGACACGTAAGTGGCGCAGCAGAATGGAAGATTGATTGGGAAATGAATCGTTTTAATTGCGTTTAGTGCTGGTAATTGAACAGCATCCTCAAAGGCCACTAATAACTGCGGGAAGGGAGACAAATTGTTATGTGCTTTTGCTATTCGCTTGTTATAATTCAATTGAGGCGTATGATTTTCGTCGATGAGATAGACGTTACGTAAGTGACAGATGGATTGTCACTGTAATCAGCTGGTCGTACTGGCTTTGACGTTACAGGGTCACTTGTATCAGTTCCTGTAATAGACACGAGATAGTTTCTTTTTCAGTAACAGAACGTAATCCAGTTTTCAATATCAATTGGGAAGATCATCAATTAGGTTTCTTGTCCCATACGCTCAAGAATTTTGCCCTAAGGGACCTTTCCGTTTGGTGGAATATCAGTACAAATACTACACCTTTTACAACAGTGTTCGGGGGTGAGAGGCAAAAATTCTAAACTAGAATAGGTAGGACTTACCAAAACCAACAAACTGGGCCAAATTAATGGAGTTACCCGCTGATGGATACTGCGACAAGCAGGAGTCAAGGCGAGGGGAACCAGCTGACGCATTAAATGGGGACGGCTTGAAAACTCAGTTCTTAGAACAAGAATCATCCGCACAAAATATGGAAATAGCTAAGGAAAGAGGAAACTTACAAGTATGCCAGGCATTGGGTTGGGGAAATACAACCAGAAACTCGCAAAACTTGCCGAAGCCTTAAGCAAAACCTGCTTCACATCCTAAGAGGTATGTTAACAGGTCACTGCAGCCTCAGGGAGTACCTTAGGGAACTGCATATAGAATATAGATTCTGCAGGTATTTTGAATAAACGTCTTCCATTCCATGAGAACTTCAGTTTAGAAAAAAAAACGGGACTATGGAGGCGCCTATACTTGACCAGAGAATAATTCACCTTCGTTGGATCTACAGAGGATACTCTGATTCATTAAAATAGTTGGACTAGAGGAGGTGTTCTAACTGGGGTATTACATAGACTAGAGGCCAAGTACAAGAACACAATAGACCTATAAGGTCTCAATGGTACTACACCTGTCAGCTCTTTGTTCATCTATGTGTATCCATATCTCTTACTGACTTAAGGTGGCGCTACAGCCCGGAGTGGATCTGGGCTTCAACCACAGACGTCTCCAGCCAGCTACCTCCAGTTTCGCATGCTGAGTTGGGTTAGGTCCCCTTCCACTTGCATGCGCCCCCTGAGTCGCAGTCTTCCTCGACTGCGCCGTCCCTCAGGTGTGGATTCAAAGATTTTCCAAGCCGGAGCATTGGTGTCTATCTGCTCTACATTACCCAGTCACCTCAGTCGTTGGAGCTTCATTCTTCTGGCTACGTCGATGTCGCTGTATAGCTCGTCTATTTCATCGTTGTATATTTGTCCTCACTCATGCAGGCGGGACCAAAAATCACCCGAATAATTTTCCTCTCGAAATAGCCAAGAACAACCTCATCCGCTTTTGACAAAGTCCATGCCCCTGCGCCGTAGAGCAAGACTGGGAAGATTGGGTCACTTTAGCCGTTCGAGAGAGGGCTTAGCGGAAAGAAACAGCGATTGGCAAGAGTTATTCTTCGGTTAATCTCAGTGCGGGTATCTTTGTCTGAATTAATTGCGGAGCCTTGGTAGACAAAGTCCCTAACTACCTCAAAGTAAGAACTTTCTACAGTGCCGTTCTGTACGTGACGTCGGTTTTGAGTGTCCTTGCTGACAGCATATACTTGGTCTTTCCCTCATTGACCCATCTTCGCCGTCTTCGTTTCAATGCGTTCTTCGTACATTCTCCATCGTCACCCTGCACAAACGGACAAGTTTGGCAGGGATGCTTATACTATACATGGCTCTGTATAGCTCGTCTCTATAGATGCTGTCATAAGCAGCCTTAAAATCGATGAAAAGGTGGTGCGTATCGATTAGAACTTTCTGGGCTTTCTCTTCTCTCTTTTAACATTCCAAGTTTTCTCGCAATATTAATGCTGGCCTTGGTTAGACTTTATTTTCGAGGTTCAATCAACTTCTAACTGCCGCGATGGAGCATAAGCCACTGCGTTTTGTTGTCGGCTCAACGAAGCCTATCGCGATTGACTTTATTTTGCTCGCAACGAACTGGAATCAATAAGAATCTCAGCCTCGGAGTGAAGGGCTTCCCCTTAAAGAAAGACATTGAATTTATGGTTTTCACTGACAATCTAGCTAGGGAACTCACATTAAAACCGGAGGTGCCCAGCTATCAGTAGTTCGCCTAATTCTGATCGCAGAGCCCTGCATCACCACCACAGGGAACTAACATTAAACCGGTGCTCAGGTGTCAGAAATTATCAACTAGACAGTTAACGACCTCTTAGCCACGCAGTCGTCGGCGTTGCTGCTAAAACTCGCCTTTGCAAGGCTGCTGTTGGATCTTAGACTGTCCGCCTCGAGAAGGAGATTAACTGATTTCAAAGACGAAAGCCTTATCTAAAGGTGAGAATGTTTTGGGTTTAGTACGAGATTCGACCTATACATTCCAGGCTTTCAAGAGAAGTCCTTTACAGCCTACCTTCGTTGCTTGAAGCTCACAAATAAAATGGACACTGCAAAGCCCCCATGTCATAATAAGGCAGCAAGTCGTAGCGGGGCTTTACGTCAAAATAAAAGGAGAACAGGATGTTTCATCTTACGATTCTATCAACAAAAGCGTTAACTACAGGGTGTTCCATTAGGAGAACATAGTCAGCAATATTTTTACTTTATTTCAAAGTCGACAAGCTGCACCTAATTTCGAACCAAAAAGGCTATCATAGGTCAGTGCTTTAGATTGCTGACATCGTCTCGAGTCACGGCTTCCCTTGACTAATGTTTTTACTTCTATGACTTATCCACTTCCAGTCACAAATGTACGCTATATAACGGTGAGCGGAAGACTCTTTACTTAGGCCTCAGTCGGGCCCATTGTGTCAGTCACAAATGTGACTTGTTGAAAGCAAATATCATTGCGCCTTTTAAAAGTTCTTGTTTTCCTTTCTATATTTACACTCTCACAAGTCTGTATAATTTGTTTGACTTTTCCCGATGCCGCAATAAATCTTGAGGACGAACAACAAAGAACATAAATTCCCTATAGATCCCAAGCCCTCACAGACATGAAAGACATTCCCCAGCATCCCACAGTTTTCTCTGCGTGACCAGATGCAATTTATTATATTATTTATCAACACTTCCAAATGAAGTCAATTGGTCTGTTTACCCAACAAACATATCTCCATTATTCCGACACCACAAAGCACCAGCATCTCTCTCGAGTATTTCTTCATTAACTGAAATGCATTCTGGTCGCCAAAGGGGGCGACACCACACAAGCAATTGATTCAATTTCACTTTTCGATCTAAAAAAAACGACACCCTTCCGGATTCAGATTATTGGAAATTGCTCACATCGTTTCCCAACCGTCACTCGGTATCGTCGACCTCCATTGAAAGAACTCACTGTCGCCATTTCACTATTCAGCTAAAGATGGATTCCATTGTTGACAGTCGCCATTGTGCGATGTGGAATAATTACTTTCAAAAAAGGAATCAAACTCTTTTCTAAATTTAGAATTCCTTTCAATTTATGAGCTGAGCGCACATCTCTTCAGAAGGTGTAAAGGGAAACACATAATGATTTTCAATATTTAACTCACAGTTGGGTGCGAAGCCTTTGCGACAATCGACTGACTTTAGTCGTAAATTGTAAGGGTATACAACTGGTATAAATTACATTTGCCCACACTGACTGATGGGGCTCGGTTCAATAATATTGCATCGGGCGACGATGACTTAATTGCCGGTTGTTGATTCAATTAATTAAAAAACTATTATCCATTAGCACCTGATTAAATACATATTTACGCCTGTCGTTGAGGTGTTATTGTCTATTAAGACTCTTGATGTTGGTGATTTCAAGTTGGTTGGTTTTGTCGGTGTCCTACAGACTTACTAAGACCTCTTCCGGGTCCATTGTACCCACAAAAAGTATACTCATGGTAGTCTTACCAACGGGTAGAGTTGGCTAATCCGGGATAGAAATCTCAGGAGTTTCCTAAAATCAACGATATGACGGTCCTCCAGCCCATGGAAGAAACTACTACCAAGAGTAGCATAGTAGGTACTGAATGGATTCTATGTACATATTTCCTCTTCATCGCTGGAGCTTCTGCAGTAGTCATTGTAGGGTAATCAAAGCCAGTCCGCATGGATTATTCCACAGTGCCCCGTAAGGACACCGCAGACGATTCATATTATCCTTCGACTAAGTTGTACAAGATTTTTGGAATTCTTATCGATGGCCGGCCATGTCTGGCTATCGCACATGTGTCCATGTGACACCATTGCGCATTAGTCCTGATCTATTTCCCCGTAAAGAGTGCTAATGGGTGTCTTTGCGACTGGAAGTTCTACACCCCTCCTGGCAAGTTCGCCCGCCCTCTCATTACCTGATATATCTTTGTGACCCCAGCATAGGGTCACCTTGATGTTTCGTTGAGAGTTTGTCTGCAAACCTTCACAAGCTTCGATGTTTTCGATGCTGACTGCAGAGACTTAATAGCCGTCTGGGTATCAACATAAATAGTGATGTTGACAATGCTGCCGTTTTTTATTAGCTTTGCGGCCTGTAGAATGGCAGTTATCTCGGCTTGAAAAACGCTGCATCCGTCTCCAATTTTGAAGGATTGACTTACCCCTCTGGATTCACAGAAGATACCGGCACCAGTACCAGCGTCCATTTTGGATCCGTCGGTGTAAAAGGCTAGCTCTTCTTCAGTACGTACTATACCATCATCCCAGTCTTCTCTTCTTGGTATTTTGGTATCAAATCTCCTATCGAAGTCTGAGGTTGGAATGATGTAATCCTTCATGGTAGTCCATCGGGTTAAAACGAAGGCGTGACCGTAGGTGTTAGTTGTCCATAGACCCATTTCCCTTGGTCTGAGTGGTTTTGCTGCAGTGGATGCCTACTGGGACCCGGTTCAGCATTGTTTCAAGTGCCTCTGTTGGTGTTGATCCTACTGATTCTGTTATGCAGCCTGCTCTTGGAATCTCGGTTACACTTGAAAGATGGTTTTTCTTCGCAAGTGCCTTCTACCAGACAGTCGAACCGTATGTTAGGATGGGTCGTACTACAGTAGTGTACAGCCAGTGCGCCACTTTTGGCTTAAAGCCAAATGCATAAAAGGCAAAATAAGCCTTTCTTAAGCGGTCCTCGATATTGGCTTTCCAGCTCAGTTTCGAGTCTAGGATTATGCCGAGGTATAGGTCTATTAATCCTGCTCCATCAACTATATAGAAACTCATTCGATCCCGCAGGTTTTCATCCAGCGCATTGGATGCGTTTGCTTGAGGGTAGTCGGCATTCTGCCAAAGTGGGCTTTACTCAGTTTGTGAAGGTGGGCACTAAACCACCCGTGCTCTGTGAAATTGTTGTTCGCTTTCCCATGTACACTTAATTTGGAGGGTGGCTTGTCACGATGAATCTCCGGGTTCAACTACATACTGATGACCAAAATCATATATTTCTTAAAAATAAATAAAATCGATCAACTGCGAAAGCGGATGTCGACTCTCTGCTACAATTTTGGCGACCTAGCACAACAAGATGTCGGAAACCTACTTCGTTTTGTCAAAGGCTCCCACTGAATCCATGTTTAGGAAAGGGAATCCCTTCCGGATCCTGAGGATCCTGGGAAATCGTTACCCAAAAAGCCACTCGTCTCTGTAAAACGGTGTTGGTGAACGACATCAAAATTTCCCTTCCAGTGACTATTGCCACCGTATTGGAATCGGATTTGATCTTCGGCGTTTAACCCATAATTTTACATCCAGTAGTGAGTGTCTGAGTGTCGGCCGTGCTGCACAATTTAATTACATAGCCGACCTGGAAAACATTTCCATACGAAGAAATGTTAAGGACGGTCCATTTGATATTCCAGGATCGTACATCGAGCCTTTTCCTTTTCTCTTCGTGATATCGTAAATTTACTTGAGAATTTTTCAAGGGCTGTCAGCATGTCGATCAGTTGAAAGCGTTCCTTACGTCCAAAGTTCCCAACACGACTATCCTCTAGCATTGGTTTTTCTGTTTGGTATGGTATATGAGGGTGAGCATAGGGTTCTTCACTTAGGCCCCAGTCGGAACCCGTTGTGTTCGAACTGTAGAGACAGAGTAGGTTTAGGACTTGTGTTGAGAGGGATCTAGGTAAAGTGGGAACAATTATGGAGTCGACAATAGTGTACGTGGGATGTGGCGAACCTTTCTGTTTATATGGTGAAAGCCAGGATGTCTCAGATTCGTTTGTCCTTGAGATGGTTTAGGTCTGGTATCCACATGGACCCCAATATCGTCTGTTGCGTTCTTGATAGGACTTAGAAAGTGTTCGAAATTTTCTTCCTCTAACCAATGAGGGACCATTAGTCCCACCATCAGCCCAAATTACCCTCTGCTGGAACCTACAACCCTTTTGGTTTCTTTACGACTGATCTTGCCATAAAAGGTTTGCCCAGTGATCCTCGAAATCTCTTTGGAACTTATGGAACGTATGGCTCCCACTGTGTTCAGCGGTTCGCTCTTGCTTTTTGTCTTGCCTGTTCGTCAGTTTTCTCATTTGACATGGCACATGACAAGAAGAAATTAAGTGACGTTGCTTTCTAGGCATACATTTATATTTAAAAGAAGAGAGATAAGATCAAGAAGTTGGACACCGAACATATTTTTATTTTCCTGCTTTGGGTGTGATATTCAAAAAAAAACTCCAGATCCCCTCCAAATGGCAGGGACTTCTGTTTGTAGGACTGTGATGAAAGCATCTAGGTGAATCGCAAGTTTTACCGATAGGTAACTCGTCTATTTGCAAAGTCACCAAATGTAATTCTATGATATGAGGCTAGCACCTCTCTTTGGATTGAGTAGTGGGCTTCTAGTATGTGAACGCAGTTTCGACCTCCAATTGTATGCGTTCGAAGGGGTATTGTTCTTGGAATTCTTTAGATATAAGACGTCAGTTTCGCTTGCTATAAATTCTCCCCTAAGTTTAAAGAATTTAATGGAATCTGGTCCCATCCTTCAACGTGACCACTTCTCATGTTTCAGCATTCTACCGAACCGCTTCTTCGATTACAAAAGGCAGTCAATGAAGTTCCTTCGATTTGCGAAGTATTTCCCATTGATTTGCTCTAAAACTTCTCCCATTCTTCGTCGGAGAGAATTCTTTGGAATTCAAAACCAACAACCGAGGGTGGCACCAGGTCTTTCAATTTCATTTTCATTTTATTTGTGAATGCTAACACGGCCTTTTGTCATCAAATATTCAAATTACACTTTAATTACATTAATTCACTTTACCAACCGAACCTTGATCTTTATTAGATTAAAACATTTGTATTCCCTTAACCAAGTTAGGAACAAAAAAAATATTTAAATGTATCCAGTGGGACAAACTTGTCGAAAAGTTTTCCACGGTAACTTCCATTTCGAATGCACACGGGATAAGGTTACACAGAACCTAATTGGATTCTTAATTTCTAAAGAAAGATTTGCATACCATACATTCCATGCCGTCGAACCAGCAAAGGTATCACCTACATTTCCTTTGTCATTTGCCTGCAAAAAGACACAAACAACTTGAAAGAAAGACTAATACATAGCGACAGTGAGATGCCCTGAAAATGATGGCATAATTGGACTGCTTTTGACAGTCGAATACATTCAAACAAAAAAGAAAGACCGTTGTTAACCTATTTTCCCTCTTGTCCTTGAAGGCTTACGTAAAGCCCTATTGTTGGCAAGAAAAGACGCAAATACGTCATAACGACACGTTGGGTTGCCATGTGTTCGCTCTTGATACCGAGCTGACATTTACGTCACGGTATTGTCATTTCTCGTGCATAAGCATCCTCAATTTAATCTGATCCACCCTGTGTGTGTTTGTGTATAAATCCGTAATCACTGTTATTGACAAAATAAAAAAAAAATAATAATAAGTTCCATTTTGTTTTTTCTTATTACAGGCTGCTCATTGTGGGCGTGTGGCCTCACGGGTATTTATGGTGACGAAAGTCATACTCCTAAACTCTTGGATACATTCATCTTTGCCTCACTGATTTCGGCTGTGGATCCTGTTGCTGTCTTGGCTGTGTTTGAAGAAATACACGTTAACGAAATTTTGTATATTGTCGTGTTTGGTGAGTCGCTGCTGAACGATGCTGTCACGGTAAGTTAATAAGGTCTGCTGCCTTAGCAACCAATTTATCAGATAAGGTGTTGTTCGAAAGATTGAATATTCATCGATATGTGATGTAAGATGCTTCAAATATTTTAAAGCCATTTACTGGAAACGAGATTTAACAAGAGGGTTTGGGGATGGTTGTTTGGGAACGGCGTTACGTTACGAAGCCAGGTTTTAATAAAATACTCAATACCTGTTGAACCCGCCGCCGTTGTCCCTAAAACACTTTTACTTTTCCCTGTTCCTTTCCGCTCCCCCATCGGGTTGGGGTTAGAATATACCCGAGGTAGGCATCGTAAGAGGCGACTTAGCTACTCTTGTTATATCTGTTCTTTTCCTAATGATTTTAATGAAAGCCCTTGATTTCCTTACAAACTTGTAGAATTTGTCAAGTCTTCCTAGTGAAGGTGAGTATGTCATTATTAGCCGAGTTTCTAAACACCGCCAACGAACAGAATTCCCTATGAAAGATCCGTCTACGTAACCAGTACAGTGCCGGAGATTCACAGAGAATATGGTTAGAGGCTTCGTTCTCTTTCAAACAAAACCGACACGCTGTCTTATCTTAGGCTGCAATGGCCGTAAAGGAAGTCCTCATGTTGTTCCTGTCAAGGTTTAGAATTTCCTTGTAAGAAAAGAGCTTTATAAGTCTCTTGGATTGCCTAAGCCCGGGGACATTTTCCCAATGGGCTAGGCGAAGTTGGTGTTCCCAGTTGTTAAATAAAACTGTGGCGGTAACTTAATTAACGGCACAGAAGGTTTACGGTCTTAAGAGCGCGGAAGACCGGCCCTAACCAGCTCCTCCGCAGTTTCATTGCCTACAATGCCTTGGTGGCCAGGCACCCAACCAAGCTTGATCTTGTTGCGCCTAGCAAGTGATTGCAGGGTATCGTAGTAGGACTTGACTGACCTAGATTCCACGAAGTGGGATGTCAATGCTATAAGCGCTGTCTGAATAGATATGTATATCTGCGCCTCCCATATTTTTGTAGAGATTTATCCTGGCCCAGACCTCAGTAGCATGGATTTCACGCTGAAAAGAACTCCATTGTTACCGAGTCTTTAGTGTTGGGTTCAAAAACGCCAGCACCCACTCCGGAAGCCATTTTTGATTCGTCGGGAAACCATGCCAAACATCCTGGGTTTTATAGGGATTCTCCTTTAGCCCAGTCGACATATATACCTTATATTTGTACCTCAAATAGCCTTCCGAAACTGTACTTTTTGGCCATAACGTCAGGGTCTTAGCTAGGTTTGCAATCTTTAAGGTATGTAAGTACTAAGGACTAGTTGGCAACCAGTTGATTTTCGTCTTGTAGTTTGAGTTACACATCTGCAGTGGACTTAAGGCATCCAATTCCCTAGCTTTTGGAGGATGAGATAGCTCTTTACTTAGGCCACCGTTGGGTCTGTTGTAATTGCTCTCAAATGACTGTTGAAAAAAAGTTTGATGAGGGTAAGAGGGTCACGTTTAGTGATGGGGAAACTCTGTAATGACTATTACTGCTGTGTGAGGTCGGGAAAATTTCTCTGTGCTTTTGGCAAACTACAGGATGTCACCGATCACTTAGCTGTCTAGTTGCTTGTATCCACATTAGGCTTGCTGGACGTCCCAATTTTGGAAGGGCAAGCAGAGTTTTAGATCGACTCAAAAATCGGCTAAAATGTTCCACATACGACACAGTGCCTATAGTACATTATATTTAGCGATCCTTCGTAATATATACTAAGACGAAAAGAAGCGCATTCTTATGCAAACGAAAGGATCCATTGATAAATTTCATGTTCGAAGTTCTAATCCGCATAGATCCTAGTACCCGTTGGTATGGGCTTGCATTGGCTGAACAGTGATAGATCAAGTGTTCTCCTCCTTTTCTTGGAGATTATGGTGACAGCTAATCTCATTCCTTTCAGAAGTTCCACCATTAATTTGAGTTGCGCTCTGTTGCCATGCATCGCTTTTCTGCAGAGAATATTATTTGGTTTGGCGACGAGAGATCTGGCCACACTGCAAGCCGTCAGATCTGCTCAATATTTGTGAAAATTCCAGTTGACCTAGTTATCGATTGCTGTTTCGATGACTGTTGACGCGAGTCCTATCTTGTCGTTTATGTAACGTATAGTTCTCTCGCCAGTTAGTCTGCTTTCTCATTTCCACATTTTTTCGAAGGGATGTCGATGCAGGGTTTGTCAGCACTTGGATTGTTGCTTTGCTGTCAGAGTAGATGTCTATGCGTTTTCGTTGGGTCTGGTGTCGCATGATGACCAACAGCCGCCTCTGAATCGCGAAGACTTCTGGCTGAAAACTGAAAGTCTATGACATAAGGTTCGAGATGTATGCCGAGTTCAATGTGAGGTTGTAGGCAGTATATGTACTCCCACCCCAGATTCGTTGGTGATCTTGGAACCGTTTGTGTATAGTGGGTTTTCTTCATAGTGTCCTGTGTTGCTGTTGTGCATCCATGACTCCCTCGAGGAAAAAGTCGCTGAGAAGTTGTTGACAAGGTTTTCCATCTATCAAACGTAAAGAGAGTCAGCTTGAAATATGCTGCAGTGGCCCAATAGTCAGAGGGAGACGTTAAGCTGTAAGCACGTTCATGAACATTGCCTTCCGCAATTTTGAATTTATTTCTGTACAATTCAATTGGAGACCTTTTGCAAATACATACTACCATCTCTCATTCAGATCTGTCTAGGATGATGGTACTATATTCGATGCTGAGCCATCACATGGTAATGAAAGTCATCACACATATTCCAGCAGAACGAGCCTGACAATCGCTCGGTACAACCAGTAGACTAACCTACATTCTAGTCCCCATTTTGGACCCAAAGTCTTTTTGTAGGTATAACTGGCGAGCACAGCTTTCCTTGCACGGTCTTGGACAGCCAGTTTTCACCCATTACTTATGTACTACAGACCTACTGCATGGTTCTACCTTCCTGTTGTTATTAGCTATCCGGTAACCTTAGTAAATGTAAACAGGTCGATGGCGGAAGATCAGGAGATTTGGAGGGTCCGCTGAAGCACCCTAAACCCACGACCCTCATTGTGGATAAACGGGTCATTGGAAAAATGAGTTTCGTCTTTATGCACAAGTCTGCTTTGCTTAGATGCAGCTTCTTTGCATTGTATCTTAACATATTGCTTACGTATATTTATTGTTGCTAGTGGGGAGCGGTTAGTGCGCTCTAGCACCGTGTTCTCTCATAGAGGTCATCTGTGCTGTCCCAAATGTTTTAGAGCAGTTTGTCTGTTCCAGAGGCTATCAAGAAGCTAATCAGCTTTTCAGGGTGGAGCGTGGCTAGTGTGGTCGGTGAGACGAATTCACTGCAGTGCCTAGGGTCCGCTTTCTTACATGAATGAGGGCGAAGCATTTTGTGACGATGTGGAGAAAGCTTTCATTGCTGCATTGCTAGTTTGCAGTTAGGGTCCGGTGGCAAGCCAAGCTTGTGTAACGTATTGTTAGTATTTCTATCAATAATGACAACGATTTCCCGTCCACTTGTAGGAGTTTTCTGGTTCATAGGCCAGTTGGACTTGCACCTCTTGTTTCTACCGATAAAGGATCTTAGCCTTTCAGATAGTGGAGGTTTTTATTTGTACCATCCGCTTGCTCTCGGTCTAGAGCTGAGCCTTTCCGTGTTAGTTCGTCAGCAGTGTTGTTCTCTGGTAAAAAGAAATTCATCAATTCTCCTAAGGTATGGGGAAATTTTGCCAAGGCGCCTACAGAAAATTTAAATCGTCTAAATTGTAGAGCAAACAAGTCGATTCTCGAAAACTTTCCACCTCGAAGCTTGCAGCAGAGTTGCACCTGTACCCTTTGATTTTAGCTGAAGTGCTCGACTTCATAACCACGACTATGGTTTCTTATTTAGAAAGGTCACGACTTTAGTTCTTAATATTGAAAGTGCTGCCAAATGCCAAGTACCCGTCATAAATTTATAATCCAAAAATGTTCCATGATCATAAAATCCGTCTTATAAAAGATTAACCTTTCATTTTCCCTTGCTTCATCGAAGATAATAACAAAAATACATTTTCCATTATTCAAGTACACTTGCATAATCTTCTCTTGATTAGATAAGGTGGCATTCCAACCACAGGCTGTTTCAATAATTTTTTTTTTGTTCGAAATTTTCCAACTTATATTCATTGCTATTCGTCCTTTCGCACTTGTTACAACCAAACCGAGAATAATTTAACGTTACACCAACGAGTTCCCTTTTTTGTCTGAATTCATTATCAATGCCTAAGTTGGTATTAATGTCCTGCAAATGGCATACCTCGGAAGATTTTCCCAAAGATTTATGAAATACAATCCCACGAGCGAATGAATTTCCTTCCTTCCAAGGTGCGGGAATCATAATCACAATTCCAACAAAAAAAAAAATAGAGGCTGAAGGAACGCAACCGAAATATGATAATATCCTTTCCTGCTGTACCATTCATACGACCTTGAAGTGGAGAAAAATCGATACGAGGGAGAGATTGTGCCTTTGTCCTTAATCCGGAAAGCAAGTATGCCCTCTGGACGAAATGTCAAAAGAAAACGCAAACAGAAGGAAGAAGTGAAAATCAAACAAGGAATCAGCGGGTTCGCTTCACTGAATGTGTCCTTATGTTCGGGCGTATTTTGTTTGTCCTTATTCGTTTAGGTGCATTGTCCCTGAAAATGTGGGCTTCAAGGAGTTAACCTTTAAAAGACATTTTCTGCGTATCGCAACTTTGCCTGCTTGAAGTTATTTAATCAAGGCGAGGCCCATTAAATTGTAAACGACTTGAGCTGTAAGTACAAGTACATATGCACGCGTATAAGCGTAGAGAAAAGGTTCTGAAAATAGTTTTGAATTTTCCCAAAAGGACACACGAGCATGTGGCCTATTTAAATTCACATCGGTCACAGGTGCTAAATTTTCTTTTATCGTCCGCTATTCCATGAGAAGGTTAAGTAAATAAATTTCACTCCAAAGTGTGTAAGGCAACGATGAAGATAAATAGACAGAGAGTTTCAACTTTTCGTAAGGGTTAACAGTCCTGAGAGATGGAAATGAGTGTCCCCAAAGGATATTTAATCATATGGTAATGAAATTACACTAAAGGGCTGTGCCTAAATATCCATATCGGTATTGTTGGAGCGTTTTGACAATAGTTTTGCCAAAAAACATCAATTTTGTGACAATTTAGTCGACACCTGTTTCGATAAGCCTAGGCTCGACTAACCAGCATCTTTAGTCAACTCAAAACTAAGATAATCGCCTTCAGTTTCGGTCCTTGAGGTGCCTCTTGACTTGTGCACCCTACCATATGTCAGATCTTTTACCGCGAGGGTTATCTGTGAAGCGAGATCTCCGATCTTTGGTGGTGCTGGTTTCTTATACTTTTAATTGATCTGAGTATTGCTATCTATTCGCTCTTAAAAAGTCTCTCAGAGGCTCGGTGTAGCGTGGTGGTGAAAAAAGAACTGCGTAGTTTAAACACCTGTGGTTCTAGAAGCCATCAGAGATAAAAAGAAAGCCTTCAAGGTGTAAATACACTTGGGGGATTCAGCTTCTCGAAATCGGTACATGGAGGCGCGAAGAACTCGCAAGCTGACTGTTACAGCAACCAAGGAGCTGTCCAGGAAGGAATCCGGTCTGAAATTGGACTGTGATCACAGATCTGCAAACAAGGTGTTCTGGAAGGAAGTTTAATATCATCGAAGGAGTCAAATCCAAAGATGGTGTACTTCTTTCCGATGAGAAGGAAATCCTGCGCAGATGGGAAGAACACTTTTTGGAGCTGCTCAATCCCGAACAAGGCACTAAAGATGGCAGACCCATCGTTTTGAGTAGGGCGGTGAATAATCCCACCGTAGAGGAGGTGGCTTTGGCGATTAAAGCGCTAAGAGTCGGCAAATCTGCTGGTCTGGATGAAATCCGGTCAGAAATGCTCAAGGTTTTGGGTTCAGAGGGAGTAGAATGGGTTTCTCGTGTCATTAAAGTGGCCTGAGAATGCGGTGGAACACCTTTAACGGGGGGCGTTGGACTTCGCCAGCGGTGTGTTCTGTCACCTCTCCTTTTCGTAGTGTATATGGATTTGATGTCACAGCGCAAGCGTAGCAAGAAATGATTCATATTGGGAGACTTAAGGATAAGTCATTTGCATTTCGCTGATAACTTAGTTATCCTTACGTCCACCCAGACCAAACCTCAGCGGGCACTCTTTCGCCGTCTGTATTGAAGCTGAGATGAGGGTAAACGTGAACAAATCAGAGGTTATAGTCATTTCCCGAATGTCTGTTTAATGCACTCTGCAAGTTAGTGGAGTCCCATTAAAACAGGTGGATGAGTTTAAGTATCTCGGGGTCTTATTCCCGGATGATGGAAGGAGCAATACTGAGTTCTGCTGTAGGATTGGACAAATTGGTCAATCTGTTATCAGGAGGGCCGAACTTGGTATCGGAGCTAAGCTATCGGTCTACAATTTAGCGTTTGTTCCGACTCTCACCTATGGTCATGAGGTTTGGGCATAATGACCGAAAGAATAGGATCGCGGGTACAAGCTGCCGAAATGAGATTTCTTCGTTGTATTGCTGGGATAACTCGCCGAGATCGGGTAAGGAACACCAGAGTACGCGAGGCACTCAATGTCGAGCGGCTACGTCTTTGAACGGAGAGGTCCATACTTCGATGGTTTGGACATGTTAAATGCATGACTCCAACTCGGATTTCAAGACGTGCCATGGAATCCGTGCCATCAGGTAGGCCCAGGAAGAGGTGGCTAGACCAAGTCCGATAGAGATGATGCATTCTTTCAACATCTCTGATCTCGGGAATGTTGCTATTAGCTATGTCAGGCATCCGCAACCGTTTGATTTTTAAAATGTGCCTAAAATGTTCCTCTCCATCTCGAATCTGAGTGTTGGAATTCGAAGTATTTTGCTCTGATTTGTAGTTAGGTCTTGTGTTTTAACTCGAGTCTGAAGATTGGAATTCTTAAACTCCTCTCTGATTTTTTAACGCTTCGTGAGGTTATGCCTTCCTTTTCATCACGATTCTGAGTGTAGCTAAAGAGCAGTCCTCATGATTAAAAATGACAGGGTAGCACAAAGCGTATCACAATCACAAGGGGTATCACAAAGCGTCCCTGACAGCAAGAAATAGCTGCGGAAAGAAGAAAAAGCACGACTTCAAAACCAACAAAGCAGTCGAGTCCACAGACCAGCAACTATCCGACCTGATAAAGAAAAAATCTGTGTCGCATGAACAAGACAATCTACACATTGGAGGCCCCAAGATCGATGTAGAACTGAGCGCAGGGGTGTTCTCCAAGCCGCCTGATCTTTCAAGATCAATTAGACTTTCAATTGATAGGAGTGTCTAGAGAATGTCAAGAAAGTACATATTTCTTAACTTAAGCACTACTTTTTATTTTAATTCTTTTGTGGCATCCCTTACAGAGTCTAGAATGGTTACTTTAGTCCAGAGGCAGTCAGAAAGTAAGGTATTCTATTAAGATCGATGATCGCTAGGTTTTCGCAACTCAAGTCATAGTCAGAATGGATTAAATAAAATTTTTATTCAATGTAAGGAACGAAAATAGGGGAATAAAGGTCGATACCAGCAGCAACAGTAAGGTCTAATAAGAATATCTATGCCAGATCAGTTAACTTCGTTAAAAATGTGCTGAAAGCGGAAAGAATCCGCATCGGTTGGGTAAATTGCAAATTGAAAGAAAAGACCGACTTGAGACTGCAGAATATAAGACTGATCTGACCATTGCTTTAAATGGGAAACAAAACAAAGGATTGTTATTCAGAAGCCGAATGCATGGTCTTTAATGGATGAAAACCCTGCCCTCTAGCTTGCTTTGGAAATCTCTAGAAATAAGCCTCTGCGACTGCGAATCAGTAGAATATTTCTTTACGACGCAGAAGTCATAACGCCCAGCGAAGTCTAGCACAACCATAGCAGGTAAATTCGGCCAAAGACCGTTCAAGAAGAAATCGACAACGCGTGGAGCAGGCTTTGTGTGGGTCAGAGTAAAATGTGTAGGTATACGTCTTATCTTGCGTGCGCGAGACTGGTTGATAACATTGTAACCACTGCAAGAGAATAAAGTTCTGTCATCAAAGCAGGTGACTTCAACGCGTGTACAGTAGAATGGAGTTTACGCCAAACAAAGGCCAGAGGAAGTATTTTCCAGGATGCGTTCGGATCATTCTCGTCACTTTTGGAAGCGAGCAGATCTGAAGAAAAAGGAACAGAAGATCACACACCAAAAGTGTCAGAGGGAGCATCTCGCCAGATACGAGCAAACAACAGAGACTCAATTGCTAACATGACCTGGGTCTAGCATAGGATGCTGCGTTGCAAGAAAGCTCTTAGTCCAGCTTATTCCAGGCCTTCAAGTACAAGCTTCGAGCTGCAAGAGACAAATCCTAGAAAAAGTGTTCAATACTACAACTGCAGAACAGCCGGTAACAAGGATTCCTCCGGGAATAACACGAGCTTTCGTGGACCTTACTTACTTACTTATGGTGGCGCTATAGTCCGGGGTGGACCTGGGCCTCAACCCACAATCGTCTCTAGCCAGCTGCCTCCAGTTTCGCACGCTAAGTTGGTTAAAGTCCCCTTCCACTTGCGTGCGCCACCTGAATCGCGGTCTTTTTCTACTGCGCCGTCCCTTGGGTGTGGATTCGAAGATTTTTCATGGACCTTACGTTCCTATATACTCGTGGAAATTCAACCAACAAAAAGCAACGATGGTGGTAGGATCAGGCTATTTTGCATTTATAAAGATGGATCTCTAAAGAGAGAGCAGCCAATGACTTTATTGACGAGAAAGGCCTCCTTTGATGACTTAAGAGTTTCAGACGATCGGCTAAACACCTGGGAGTAGAGAGTTACGAAATGATTGACACTTAGCATGCCCTCCAGATGCAACCAGAAAGAAAACCTAGAAAACACGCACATTGCACGCACAAGACCGCTTAGAACAGACCAAATTGTGCGAATGAAGAGAAGTTGCATCCATGATATGCCAGTTGAGGGCGTGGAGGATACTTTCTGCTCCGAAGCTTACTAACCTGAACGATGAAGGTCTCTCAGATTCAATCGAAAAAGTACTAAGCTTTTAGAAACATGTAAGTCCATTCCTTACATAAGTCTAGGCCGATGCGAGGTGGTCTTTTAATATCGATGCGGGGGCTGAATAGATCTTTTCTCGAAGCCCTTTTTCATTTACTCAAAGACGATCAAGGTTCTAGAGATAGAAGTAGTTAAGGTACATTACCAACGCGAGCAAGATGCACTTTTTTAGCGTCTGAAACCACTGTTGACCACCTACCCTACCAGTACGTTCGTTCCTGTTTCTTCTAGAAGGACATTCTATAAGGGAAAACTGTCTTTGTGAAGCCGCAGGGAAGACAATCCCTGACATTCAGCCGCCCTTTTGCTATTTTTTGTTGCGAAATGTTTAAGGTTCCTGGCATGCAGCCTCATATAAGACTGTTGGGTCCTGGTCACAAACAGAGGTGTAGGACAAGCTGATTATTTTGTCAATAGCACTGTTCCATTTAGTCACTGGAGCTTTCTTTCGTTTTGTTCCCGGTGAAACGCATCCACAAGCTCGAGTTGGATGTACACGTATTACATCCTGCTTCTGACTTGATACCCTCGCAACTTGTAGACATCAAGAATACAATGTACTGAAGAACAGTCTAGCACTCTTTCAAACCTTAACCTCAATCGAGATCCTAGGTACTAAGAGATCATCGCGTGAGAATAACAACGCAACTTGTGACAAAGTGTCGCGGTATGAACACGCTCCTTCTCTACATCCACCAAAGACCAATTGAATTAGGGTTTCAGGAAGTCTGGGACCAGTCAGCTCATAAAGTGTGATATGAACCCAAAGCCCCACCATCTAATTTTAAAGGTCTACTCTGTACACAATAGGTCGTAGGATGTTGCTATCATTTGCCTCATAATCATAACCGTCAACTTCCTTAGAATCAATGTAACGAAGTCTTAAAATCTTTTATGCTTTCCTTCCAGGTCGTCATGTACCATATGATGGAAGTGTATAATGAAATTGGCATCAACAACATTATTGTTCCCGACTTACTGGGGGGCGTTGCATCGTTCTTTGTCGTTGCCTTAGGTGGTACGTTTATAGGTGAGTCGCTGCGGGTCTTTAATTAGAGCGCACATGTGTATAATTCTCATCTCTTTCCTCAGGTGTCATATGGGGAATCCTGACTGGCCTGGTTACCAGATACACAGACCACGTTCGTGTCATCGAACCAATATTCATCTTCGTGATGGCCTACTTGGCCTATCTCAATGCGGAAATATTCCACATGAGTGGAATTCTAGCGTAAGTATTCCAAAACCAAGACAAGTGTGTGTGTTCGGCACTTATGCATTTTTTTGCTTGAACTTTTCAGAATCACTTTCTGTGGCATAACCATGAAGAACTACGTGGAGTCGAACATATCGCAGAAATCCCACACAACTGTTAAGTATGCGCTGAAGATGTTATCGAGTTCATCGGAAACGATTATCTTCATGTTCCTGGGTTTGGCCACGGTTAACAATGAACACGCTTGGAATACGGTCTTTGTCGTGCTGACAATAGTCTTCTGTTCGACATTTCGGGTAATTGGCAAGTATTTTCAGCGGCCAACAGCATACGCAAGCGGTTTAATGCTAATTCGTTAATTCCAGGTGTTGTGATACTCACCGCAATAGCTAATCGGTTCCGGCTGCATAAGCTTTCGAATGTGGATCAATTTGTTATGTCATATGGCGGATTGAGAGGTGCTGTGGCATTCGCTCTGGTGCTTCTGATCGACGAGGAACACGTGAAAGCCAAACCAATGTTTGTGACAACAACTATTGCGGTCATTTATTTCACGGTCTTCTTGCAAGGCATCACAATTAAGCCGCTGGTGAAATTTTTGAACGTGAAACGTGCTTCCAAGAGAAAGCCAACTATGAACGAGAGAATTCATGAAAGGGTAAGTAAATGTTGTAATTGGGTTTTTCTGGGTAGGCACGGAGTATGTATGAATAAATTCAAGTAGTTATGGCGATGAACAACATTTATTTCGGGCTTGGGTGGCTGCCTCTGGACACTAATAACCAGAGTCTCGAGTTTCACATGGGATGCCTTAACCCATTTTGTTCGATGACACCATTTACACACCAATAATTTTCTTTCTTCACATTGATAGATTGGCAGAGTCAAACTAAAGATGAGCGTTGATTTTTTCCGCCTCTTCGAGGCACTTCATCTCAAAACACTACGAAGTACGGACTATGTCTCGGTCAGGATGGCTTGTGTTACATCGACTGCGTCCAATTCCTTACAGCCTCTGGCCAACTTCATCATAGCTGCCTTCTCGTCGACTATCCTTCACCATGTAAATATGTCTCGATCTACCCACTGTACTGTGTTACCGGATTCGATTGCATCGCTTGGCGAGCAATGGAGGTGATGTCTTTTCGAAAAGTCACTTCCATCTATTTGATGTCTATGGGATCCTCACCCGTTCTCTCATGGAGCTCTGTATTGGAACACAGATATTAATTTAAGGGCGTTTACAATTTTCTATTGATAGTGGCTGACATTTTCCAGGTGCTACACCGATATAGCACTCATATGGTAGCACGGACAATAGATTTGCTTCTCCATATTTTAGACAGCATATCTAATGTGGATTTGGGTGCCTATATCTTATTCGGTCTAGACGATGCTCGCAAGATATTGGAAACACTCTACCCTCTCTACCGGCTGTTCTGCAATGCTAATTCGAGGGGACGGGATAGTTACAAAGCTGATGACTTTCATTTTGGCGATGTTGATCCTTAGCCCGAAGGCCTCGATTTTTATTTCTCTACCCACGTCAGCTGTCATTTGGTAGAGGTCCATTATTCTATGCGATAGTAAGAATTATCGTCTGCGTAGTCGAAATGTTTGAGTTTAGATGTGAGAGTCCATCGAATTCCTCCAGTACCCGTTGACATAGCAACACGGAGCACATCACTTATCGCTATTAAGAGCAATATCTGTGGAAGGATGCATCCTTTTCTTACGCCACATTACACATTCCTCTGCCAGCCTTGCTTTACATATGCAGAACATGAAATTTTCGCCGACATACGTTGCCTATAATTTTATCGGAGATGCCCTTCTGCACAGGGCATGCCAATTAAACTCCCTGTTGTTACTGTCGAACCCCTTTTCAAAATAGGGTAGCAAAAATAGTTATTCAACGCACTTCTCTCAGTTTTCCAGGCCTTCATGATTAATGGTTGCAGAAATTCTGTAAATGTGGTTGGCGTTACTTTCAATAGCTTAGTGAAAATGTCTTCAAGTTCCACCCCTTTGTTGTTTCTGAGTCTAGAGCTACAACCACCTGTCAGCTCCTTGGTAATTCTGTAGGCAATTCTACTATTGTACCTATTTGCTCCTTCTTCTGTGTCTGCGTTGATATAATTACGTTTGTCACGTCGCACCCATATTTAAATTCGGTACTCAGACACTCGTTCGTTCCTCTCTACTGCTGGAAGCGCCTACCACAAGTAAGCTGTCGCCAGAGAGATGAGGAGCAGACATGGGTTGATCGCTTGATCCTCGCCATATGTTAGTTACGTTCAAATTACCTCCTAAGATTCCATAACATCGCAAGGATGCCCAGGCACAACATAGACTGACTAAAGAACCCCTCAATGCGCCAACAAGTAGGGGAACATCTTTCTACCTATTCTATCTTTCTTGCGATTTACCGGCAATATCTTCCGCTCCCGAGGTGAAGACACTTTTCATAGCATTCCAACATCCTTGGATTGTTCATGACGCTAGGCTGTTGCATTTCTTACGAAAGATGTTCCCCTACTCGTTGGCGCACTGAGGGGTTCTTTAGTTGGTGTATGTTGTGCCTGGGCATCCTTGTGATGTTATGGAGTCTTCTAACTGATACAGTATGTATTGGAAAGTGGCCCCATGTTAGGTGCGCGTCTGTTTCGGACATTTACGAGACAACTTCAAATCGGCTACTTCCCGGAAAATTATCGATCAGGTTTTCCGCGTTTGCATTAGGTGAAACAGAGCTGACTTTGTGCTAAAACATAGTGCTTCCTATGACAAGGCGATTTATAACAAAAAATCTCTCGCCAATGTAATTTCACTGTCCGAGGTCTTGTTTTGCCATCATTTGTCCGAGCCCTTGCATGTCGATGCCTACGTTGGCATTCAGGTCTCCCATCCGGATAACGATGTCTCCTTTCGATGCTTCTTTTTTAATGGGGCTCAGCTGGTTATAATAATTGTCCTTTTCGTCCTCAATCGCAAGATTCGTTGGGGCATAACACTGTTTTATCGTCAGGTTTCTTACTTCAGTCCAAAATCTGTCTGAAAAATCCTTTTACCATGGTGTTGCCAAGACAGTCAACGCCTCAAAGCCTTAATGAAATCACTCCGTACTCGTGTCGTACCTTGCTTTTGAAAGGTTTCGCGGAGTAGTTCCACTACCTGCCACTTGGGGGCCCAAATTTGTTAGCACCTAACCAACTCATCTCGCTCCTGGCCAAAAAGTTAAGTTTATACTAATTTACTGATGAAAATCTCACTGATGCAGTGATGGCTTGGAGCTACGGTGTGTCCAACTTCCAAGGTTTCATGTTTCGGGCAGGAATTAACCTTCTTCATCGATTGTTATGTCTTAGTTTGCAGTTTACCTTTGCTTTTGTCCATCTTCGTTTACTTGGTTTGTACCAAGCGTTATCCCTTTTTGTAGAATATACAACCGAATGGTATTTATTAAGTAGTTGTTGCTTAGAAGCTTGAACTCCGTGCATCATAATTCTCCTAGACGTATTTGATCCACCTACTGTTCCATTTTCAATCAAAAACTAACTTAACCCCACTCTTATTTCATTTTCAGTTCATGGATCACTTAATGGCCGGAATCGAAGACATCGTTGGTAAGACTGGTAACTACAACGTGCGTGACAAGTTTAAGCGATTCGACAATCGTTTCATTCGTCCACTTTTAATCCGAGACTTGAAGGTAAGTTATTTTCCTACACCCTATCCACCCAGTGTTCCATTTTCAACAAACCACTCTTTGCATAAACTCTCAAATCAAAAACCAAAATCTCTCAAGACTAAAGAACTTAGTTTGCAATTCTTTGACAACATTCCTTTGCAATTACTCGAGAACACCCTCGAGCAAAAGACTCGTTTGCGTCGGCAACCAACGGAATTGAAAACAGCCCATAGAAGGCAAATGGCAAAAGATGAAGATGAATTGGAAGACGAAGAGGAGTAGAAAATGGTCTTAGTCCTATGTCCTTAAACCTAGCTCGACACTTTTTTTTTTACTAATTTGTATCCGTTTTTCTTTTATTTTCTTTTTTTTTTTAGGGTGCCGAGCCCAAGATTATCGAAACGTATTCCAAATTGACTATGCGTGATGCCATGGAAGTTATGAGACGAAATCCATCGACAATTGGACAGATTTCTGGAACAGAATCGATGAGTGCATTGTTTAGGAACTACACCAGCAATTGTATAGGTGGAAGGTGGGCGCCGCAGAACTTGTTTCCGACTTGGTAAACGAATTTTACGTCCATTTAAAACGACAGTTGCATGCTAAATTGTCCCTTACCAGCGGGGAATAACTATACAAAAAAAAAAAAGTGTTCGATATGTGCACACTTTTGGAGAGAGACTAACAGTTTTAGTGAATAATTATTTTCTTAGAAGCATGTAAATAACATTAGACGATAGACGAGCTTTTTAGTCGTGAAAACACAACCAAGCCGACCTCATTGCATCAAGTTATTGCTTCTCATGATCATTATGATAGTTAGTTGTAGACCTAGGACTTTTTCTTGCACCCAGTTTATTCACACTCACACTAGAATCATTCTTGGAAGGCGAAATACTTACATTGCCTAGGCCAGCAAGTGGGTCTGAACTCCATCACCGTCTGTCTTACTTCAATCACCATTTTCTTCAAGCTTGCAGCCCACTGTAGAAACTAATTCGCGCACGTAGCTAATGGCAGACAGACATACAATTCTTGATAACTTTCGGTTCTGTATTCTCTGTATTCTGTATTCGGAGCCCTAAAGGGCAGTGCGACCTATAAGGTATAATGTGGTGGGCCATATGGTTTAACCATAATGAGGATTTTAATTAACCTCGGTTTAGCCTGAGGTTCAATTCTCCGGATTTCCGCTGGGTTAACCGAGGACCGCGTCAAGTAGAGTAATCGCTTCCATGGGACTCCTGAACATACGCACAGAATATGTTCAGCGGTTTCTTTCTGTTGTCCATAGAGCCGGCAAATATAGTTATCTGATACTTTTATTGTATGCAGACGGTATCTTCATATCCCGTTAGATAGCCGGTTATGGTTCTTAACTCGTCTTTGGTGAGATCAAGTAACGTCTTGGCCTTGTATAGGTTTGAGGTTGATAACCTTTTTCGTTGGTCTAAGACCCTGCAGGTTGGTCCAGTAGTTGGCGTGATTGTTGATCTCCCATTGTGATATCTTGGACTAAGCCCTGTTGCGTGGTACCTCAAAAGACGGTTCTGGACCAACGAGTGGACGGCCAGTGGCTTTTCTCGCCAGGCTGTTAGCCCGTTCGTTACCCTCGAAGCCTTTATGTCCTGGGATCCAGGCTACGGTAACCTTATTGGCCGATGCAAGGCTTTCGAGGAGGTTGAAACAGTCCCAGACAAGCTTGGACGCTACTGTATAGGACCTTAGGGTTGATGACTTTCTTTGTATCTGGTCTGGTTCGAACTAAGCACTGCACATGGAGAGAAACCTTCTTTGGCAGCATGAATGAGGCTCGTTGTTTTTCTTGACACTTTTCATCACCAACAAAAATGTTTTTTTTTTTATTCAAATCTGAAGCGTAGTAGATGGTTTAAAGATTGATTTCAGTGACTTTAGGAGCATAGAAGGGTTAAAGTTTGCTTTTTGTGCAAACGAGGCCATTTTGTCTTTGTCGATTGTTTTTAGTCACCTTACCTTCTCTGAGTGAAACTCGAATTTTTTTATGAAGCTTAGGATTCCTTTAATGTCAGTGTGTGACAGTTCATCCAAAATATCGAATTGATAGGCTCGTAGATAGAGTTTTCTTCTTTGGGATAGAGCAGGACAGGTACAGATACAGATGGTTTCTTCTTTATCTTCGTCCCTGCAACTCCTTCGGAAGTCGTTTAAGATAAGGTCCATCCTTCTGGCATGATTGCCAATGGGACAATTGTCGGTAAGAACACCGATTACAGTGCAGATAAGCGACCTTTTTAGCAAAATCAGAGCATTAAATCGAGGGAAGTTTAGCATGGGCAAAATCTCTCTGGAGTATGGCATGTGGTTCCATTCCCCCATCTTCTGATTTATCTTGCTGATCGCATCATACTCGAAGAGTAACTTACACGTAGAATGTGGAATACCCGGACTCCGCCGCTCTGGTAGGATATCTATTTTTACGTTTGCCGAGTTTCTATGATCGGGTATCCAGAAGAGGTTAGGAATGTTAAATAGTTCTGCGTGTTTTTTGCTGATTCTTGGGATTTTACAGCAACCTGGTTATCGTTAAAAGGTGTAGTATCCTTACAAGATACAGCATTATACTTCAATCAAGACAAGACTTCTTTGATCGCCATGATTTCGGTCAAGTCCTCCCATCTGGACAACACGTTCAAATAGTACAATGCACAACGCGGCGTCAAGGCGAGGTGGTGAAACGTGAGGTTAACACGCTCTCTATTTGACGGGACCTGTAAAATCATCCACATAGAGAAAGAAATCTTGGAAGTCGGTTCAATTCACTTAAGTCTTTCTCGTCAAAGAAGTTATTGTCAAGTGTCCTTATTATTCTACTTTCCTGGCATGTCCACTTGTTAAGTTGTTTATGTCCTGTTTCCCCTTGTGGGTCCTAGGGTCTCTACTATACCTACACCTAGCCGCTATCGTGTGCGATTTCTGACAATATACCTCAGCTCTTTCCGACTCTTCCCCAATTGCCAAGACTCTTCTTCTGCGCTATGTATTCCTCGGTCGACCCATTCTTCTGCCGTCTTGAGTAAGCTGAGTAAGCAATGGAGCTGTCACTTTTTCAAAATGTGTGACCAATCCACTGTCACTTTCGTCGTTAGATGGTTGTGCCTATCGTTTTCTGACTCCTTTTCTGGTAGAGATGTTCGTTAGAGATACGGTTTGGCCAGAATGCCCACTTGCAGATTGAATACGGTAAAGATTCTATGCCTTCTTCCTTCCAGCATTTCGCTGTTCAATTTAATAGTTTTGGTCTCACGCTAACATCCTAATTAAATGCTCTGTTTGATGTGGTACGCGGACTACATACTGTAGGTGTCGTGCTATTTCAAAGCCGGTTTCATCCGTCCTCTTTCTCCCGGTAATTTTCCTCTTTTGAAGGACGTCCAGAGGGGATTTTTTAAACGTGCCGGGGTTTCTAAGAAGTTGCGATCGCTTATGAGTCGAAGGGGGAGATCGATAGTGGATAAGCGGTCTATTGGAAAACGATGAGTGATGATGATGGTGCGATCGTTTAGTTACTGAAAACCTACCTATATCATGTGGCAAACCTTAGATCGCGATCGATGCGAGTAAGAAAACAATTAATGGCTTTCGCTTGAGGACACCATTAATTTAGAATCTCCCTCTTCCGATCTTATAGGCTTCTATTTTAATAGTTCTTATGTGTCCGGTTTTATGGACGCAATGTCCGGGGTCTTATGCCTATGACTTCTAGTTTCTTTAAATCTCCCTAAGGGGTTCTCTTTAAATAATGGATCGTATCATAGCTTCGGCAAATTGTCATTTAGTGAGGCCAAAACCATTCCTTGCACTCGATCACCTTTTGATTTGATGCAACTTAGGCTACGCGCACAGTGATGCGATAGAGCGATGCGATGCGAGAAGCGAGAAACATGCGATAAAACTTTTCACATGAATTCTTATCGCTTCACTGTCCGCACGTACATAAGAATACAAGTGAACAATTTTAACGCACGCTTCTCGCATCGCATAACATCGCTTTATCGCTTCACTGCGTGCAGCCTTAGTCAATTGTAGATAACATCGCTTCCAGAAGCTTCACTCAAATCATCAGTTTGTCACTGTAGTTGCATTAAATGGTATTACAAAGTTTTTAAAACAACCACTTGCTTAAGGACCAGATCGAACAAAAAGAGGTTAAAAGGTTTTTGGTTCTACTACTTTTTAAAATTGTTGTCCAATATTCACTTCACAGCTTTTCCTGGCCAAAAATGAAGAATCAACGTGTTTAACATGCATTTTTTTTTTTGTTTTTGGAACTACGATACAATGTTTTGATCTTACAATTTTTGATTTTTGCAAGGGCATTCATCTTGCATTCAAACGATGACATTAGGAAACCGTTAGATAATATTGCACCTAAAATTCGTTTACCGAAAAAAACTAATAACAAAAATACTGTCACTACAGTACATTTTTTACAAAAATGTTTTGTTCTCGTCTCCGTTTTTGTTTTGTTCTCGTTATGTTTTGTAGTCTTCGTTTGTCTTGGTTTGTTGTTCTTTTCGTTTTCAAAATGGACTTCTAAATCAATTAAATTGTAAATTGTATTTTATTGGCTTAAAATTAACAAAGAGAAATAGTTTTCAAGGTTAGAAGTCCAAATTTTATGTAATTTTCATTCAAATGTGTATAAAAATACTTATCATGTATCTTTGTAGTCCTAGTCTTACGAATTTAGAAAACACATGCTCGCGTAATCTGGATATGCATGAATTGGACTATAATCCCTCCAAGAAAGATTTGACTGACGCAAGGATACATCATTTGCTGGCAGAGGAACTCAAACCATACAGGAGGGTGAGTACAAGTTATTTTGATTTTTTTTCTTTTTTATTTAATTTTTTTCTTTTTTTGTATTTAAAACCAAAACTCTATGAAATATATTTGAAGGGAAGAGTCAATAAAATCAGGCTTTTGAAGAAAATACTTTGATAATTGTTAATTCTCATTATTTGGATAAAGATTACTGACAAGCAAACAAATGGTGCTGCAGTTAGTGGATACGGCCCTATCATCAATTCCTATTCTAATTCCTTAATTCGGAATGTCCATCGGCATACATTTCCCTCGTAGATAAAATTGTGAAGAAATAATTCGGGAAAAAAAGGTTTACGATACAAGAATTAGACGTCCGATTTTTTCCCTTTATTCACGGATATGGCTGAGAGTGCTTTAAAGAGCCTCTACCTCTAGTGGTGCTTGAAAGTTCTGCAACTACAAATAAGGTTTTGCTTTGTTGGGTAGAGATATACTTTAAATCAGAGTAATCCTTGACCAAGGTGTAAACTTAATCAAAGTACGATAAAGTACACCTAACGTCTTGCAAAAAGAATATAGGACTGGAAATCTTCCGAGTACTCGAAACAGAAATCACGTTGCTATCATTTAGGAACATCTTCAATTTCTGCCTTTACTTGCATTTTGAGTACAGACTGGAGGGATCAATCGTTTTACTCCTTGACCATCAGTAGCTTCAGGTCAACCTGTAAACCCGGTATACAATTCAAATTTAAAAGTCTTCTGCCATCACATACTATGGACATAACTATGATTAGCAGTACTGTGTCAATAGACTTCTCGGAAGCAGTCATACTCAATTTTGTGCCTTGATTCCGAGTAAACTCAAATCAAAACTCCTGGCAAACAGTGAAGAGTGTCCCTCTCCATGACATTGGTGCCCCAAGGTGTGGAGTATTAAGTTCTAGGTTAGGTAGAGAAGGGTTATGCAGTCAGCGCTTGCATAAGACACTAGGCACCGTAGTGCCTATCGCGATCCCTGTGAAACCGAAAATGCAAAACCTGAACTATAGAGAAGTCAAATGATTGATTTCTCCACAGAATTTTACCATGTTTTTACAGTTATCATAGTCTAGATTCTCTAGATTACTAAAGAAATAGTTACCGACGTTAGTTACGCATGAAATGCGTGTCCTGGGAATTCTCTGACATTTACATAAAACATATGTGTTGTGTCCTCACAGGCGCATAGATCGTTGCAGTATCTGCAGATATCTGTGATTGAGAGCCCTAATCTTTTAGCATGCTTCCTGAGAAGACAGTGGCCGGACAGAATGCCAGTAACTAGTTGTAGTTGTGCCCTGCTTAAGTTGAGGATATCCCTTGTTTAATTTCTAAAATGAATGGATATTGAGAGTCCATCAATGATTCTGATGGAAGTCTACTTTAGTTCTGATTATGCGACATTCCGGTGGTCGCCGTGGCTCAGTGGTTAGTGCGTTGGACTGCTGACCAAACGGCGTGGGTTCAAGTCACAGCCAGGAACACCGAACATTTTTCTTGCCACCACCTTTCGTCGGGGAATGACAAGCCTCCGGGAGTATAATCGGTCATGAAAGAGCTTCTCACTTCGCCGTTTGGAGTCGGCAATAAATTGTAGGTCCGTTCTATTCGTGCAAAAAATGTAACACGCACAACATGAATGGTTGCGAGAAGCTAGGCTGGGGACTCAGAAGGAACATATTCTGCCATTTCTTTTTCCTAATCGCAGAGTCGCCACATTTTTTGTCCTGTTTTGGTTAAAGTTGATGAGCTTTTTCGATTACTTCAGGTCTTTTTATTATGCTCAATGCTCATCATCCCAAAATAGGGTTCAGGACCAACAAGTGGGCGCCAAACGCCTCTTCTTGCTAGACAGTCTGCCCGTTTATTAACTTCCAATGCTTCGTGTCCAGAGATGCAGGCTACAGCGCCCTTGTTTGCGGACCCAAGATCTTCGAGAACGTTATAACCTGAATGCCGACTGAACAATACTATTACTGGTGCAATCATATAATATTAACCAAAAATGCAGCAGAATTGTGATCGTTTCAAGTGGACAAGTTTATAACTACAACACTGCTCTACGACTTTATTCTTTTTGACTTTCGAGTGGTTGCCTACAACTGCTGCAATTGCAAAAAAGTCTTAAGTGGTTATTTGTTTATATTGATTTCTTGTTAAAAAAACAATTCATACTCGATTACTGCAAACAAAATGGACAAAGTTCCAAGAATTATCAGAAGGGCCAAGGATATGATAGGATTTTGGTACTTTTTAAAGAAGTCTCAGCCGATTTTTCTTCACGATATGTATGTTGCGATTCTGCTTTTGGCTTCTTTTGTTCAGATATGTACGTTTTAGTATGCCTATCAATCTTTCCATTATCTTGATACGGCAGTGGGCCGATTTTCGGTGCAAAAACTATTTTAACTTCCCTCGGGTCACTATACTTCAAAGACCGCGAGAATATTTGATTCCAGTTTCGCTTAAGGCGTTGTCTCACATAATTTTTGAACATGTCTTATTGTTATTCCGCAAAAATACACCAACGGCCCAAATACTTGACAATATTACATTTAAAAATTGTGCTGATTTACAGCCACAAGAATTAAATTCACAGACCTTAGCTGCCATTACTCATCCGTAGTTGAAAGTAAATCAAACATCCGATTCAAAATTGACTCTTCCGCCCTTAACTACATACATATAATAGATTCCATAATTACAAATCAGCAAAACTACCCTCAAATACAACACACACACATTTCCACGGCATTTGTCTAAATTCCCTGTTTAAATTTTCCATTTTTATATAAATATATAGTTTTTTTTTAATATGTTAAAATCATATATTATAATTTAAATTAATTCTGCATTAAACTTTAATATTGTTTCTAGCAGAAATCGCTTATAATAAATAGATATTAATATGAAACAATTTTATTTTTCTCTTCCCACTTTTGTTACAATTATATAACAAAAAAACAAATCAAATGAACATAAATTGTTTAAAAAAAACTTGATTTGACTTCGACAATTTTTCTTTTAAAACTGAAAAATTAATAATATCGAACAAAAAAAAAAAATCTCAAAACTATAAAATTTAATCAACAATCAGGCATCTGTGGCGATGGTACGCAATTGGACGATATTTATTTTTAAATATTTGTTAATCGATTTATTTAATGTGTTACTTATCACTTATTTCTCCTAACTGTCTATATAAATATAAACTTTGTTGTCGTAATGAAATTAACTTGAAAATTTAACTTTTTGTTTTTTTTGATAATAAATGTAAAATTTAAATTGTGAATTTTTATTCTAATGGTTTCCTATAATTTTATTGGTTTTTATGATTTTATTTTCTATATAAAGTAACATTTTTGCACAAATTTGTATTTTCTTTCGTTGCGTTTTGGTTTTCTTTTTACATTCATTTCGTACAAAGCGTTTTATTTTAATTGTACTAATGTTAAACATTTAAAATGTCCTTAATTAATAAGTGAAATTAAAAAAAAAACAAATCTTCGAAAGAAATCCGTCTTCATCGGAGTTTACTTCCTCATTTACAATGGAGTCCAAAGATTTTAAAAATTCGAGCACCTAGTGCAGGTCTCCGTGACTCAGAGGACAAACCAATTAAGTTTCTGAACGACTGATGCTAAATCCGTTTTCTTCCAGGGCGTCTATGCACTTATTTTGTAATCTACCACATCTCAGCTTGCAATAATTCAGCCTTAAGAAACACCGGAAAAGTAATTCGTCATTTAATTTCTAATGAGATTTCGTTATTCGGTAATAGCAGAGCCTAAATAGGCAAATTCACTTACTACCTCGAAGTCATAGCTGCCTACTGTAACGTTCTGTCCGATTCATCACTGTTAAGTGTTCTTCTTTTATGACAGAAAACATTTGATTCTTTAAAAAAGTCCAATTAGTCATTGAGCATAACCGACAACTCTGAAGCTCCCCTGGCAGTCTCCCTAAAATTACATTTTCGCTTACAAGTCCTCGAACAAATTTGGCTGTAGCTTACTCCTTAATTTACTGCCTTACTTAAGGTGACGCTACAGTCTGGGGTGGACCTGGGCCTCAACCAACAATTGTCTCCAGCCAGCTCGATCTTTCACCAAAATGGTTGAGGTCGCCTTCCACTTGCGTGCGCCACCTGAGTCGCGGTCTTCCTTTTCAGCGCCGTCCCTCGGTTGTAGATTCGAAAATTTTCCGGGCTATAACATTGGTGTCCAGTCGTGACCTCAGTCGTTGGAGCTTCACTCTTCTGGCTGAGTCGATGTCGCTGTACAGCCCAGCCCGTACAGTTCATTGCTGTATCTCCTTCTCTATTCCGGTTCCATCACGGTCGATTTAGTCGTTGATGACTATTTGTAGCTCTTTTACCTTGCAATCGCGGGTTCTTTTGATCACCAGTATTCGTAAAAATAAATTCGTTGGACTGCTTAGCGAGCTGTCACTGGCTTGAGTCGAGCTGAAAAAGTCTTTAAGGATATGGTAGCAGGGCCCATAACTTTGATTTACCTGATTTACGTGTGCAGATAGGTATAATCACCGTTGTGTTAACTTTAGGTGTCAGATCCTTGGTCGAATAAAACGACAGGTCTACAGGCATGATTTTCAGTTCAGTCTTTTGTCAAACAACTCCCACATATTTGACTTCATCTGAGAACCCAATAGTTATGGCATTGAGAGTCAAAGCAAATAGTTTCGTTTTCTCCTTTCGGTGAAGGGTATAATGACTATTTTGCTGGTTTAGTCAAGAGACCATTTTCGGTTTGCTGGTCAATCGTTTCCTAAAGAGCTTTCTGCATGAATCTGTGTAACCAATGACTATAGAGCCAAGGTCACTTAACCTTATAAGAAGCTCGTCTATCGCAAGAGATGAGATGATGGCTTCTTTTGCCAAAGTTGGATATGATTCCGCAACTTTTAAACATCGCTTGGACTCATCTCTTCGGTGGATGATGAACACCCCTGCTTCATATTATCGAAGGCTCCGTCAATGACAATAAAGACACAGAAAGCGATCCCTTTAGTGGCTCACGCTTGTTTTATTTGTAAGATTAAATTGCTTTCTAAATTAATCGGACGACGAACAATTCAGAAAACTAAATTATGGATAATTAAAACAATAAATTCCTGCTTCTCTTAGGTAAAATAAACTTAAAGCTTAGTACCATTTATTTCCTTAATGCTTCTACCTTCGCTTTGACTTTGGGTATAAAAAAAATTTATTCAACAAAAAGCTATTAAGAGGCAATATTAATTCAGAAAGACCTTTAAAAATAATAAATAAAAACCTGGGATGGACCAAGACTTAGCTCTTTCAGTTTTAGATTAAAAATTGAAAGAGTAAAACAATTTGTTGTTAATTTTCTTCCACAAGCCATACATAAAAGCTTCTCGTTGAATTTATTTTGGCCTTTAAATGTAATTGAATCGCTTAACGTCGTACTGGAAAAAATTTAGCTTTTTTTTTAAATATCAAATAGTGATTCCTAAATTCGTACAACAATAAATAAGGATCGAATACTGCCCTAAAAATCAAAAAATAATTGCCACTCAACTAAACTACTTATGAAAATTATTATTTAAATACATTTTGTTCCTTTCGATTTTATTTAGTTTGTGTTTTCCCTTATTTTACCTTATGTAATGATAGTTAATTAATTTTGTTGCATTAAATTTTGCTTACATAGTTTTCTATTTAATAACATTTGCACTAGATATTCCTTATATCAGAAACGCCTTAATTGTAATAAATATATATACGAGTATATTCTTTTTTTTTTGTTTCAAAATCATTCTTATTGAAGTGATTGATCTTTTTTTGTCGATTTGAGTTTCTGTTTTTGTTTTTTTTTTATGATTCGATTTTTTGGTTTTTTAAGTTCATGTTTTGTATAGGAAATTGACTTAAAATGATTTCTAATGTGTTTTTTATTGTTATTACAGCATCGCCGATTAAGCTATAGCAGACATGCAGTCGATGACAGAGATTTGTCTACACAGGTAATATTACATTTATTTAAATAAAAAAATAATTTTTATTCAACCGTGGTATCTTCAACTTTCTTATGACCCCATCTACCTATCCTATCCTTTGGAATGTATATCGTACCCAACTTCTTTTCTCTGATTTAAAATTAATAGTCCTCTACACCTCGTTGCACTACAGATCTGAGATCTGTAGCCCCGCATGGCTGTTAAAGTACACAAACAAGAATTTGCACTTTATTTAATTTTGCAGTGTGGATTAGATGTTGACTTTTATGAATAGAAAGACACCTGCCTACATCTATTTCGGAAACGGTCATAACGTTTTCGTTGGTCTCTTGCCGATTGACGCGGTTTTAAAAAATAGCTGGCGCGACAGCTCGGAATGAGCCAAGGCCTAGCTTCTCGCAACCATTCATGTTGTGCGTGTTGTATTGTTTGCACGAATGGAAGGGACCTTCAAATTATTGCCGACTCCGAACGGCGAAGTGAGAAGCTCTATCATGACAGATTATACTCCCGGAGGTTTGTCATTCCCCGACGAGAGGTGGTGCCGCGAAAAATGTTTGGTGTTCCTGGCTGGGCCTTGAACCCACGCCGCTCGGTCAGCAGTCCAACGCACTAACCACCGACCCACGGCGACCACAGACGCGGCTTTACTGCCCAGAATTCCGAAAGGAAACGTCCTACCAGACATCAACCTGCCCTGAAGTTTTTATGCCATCAGGCGCCTCTATGATAGGACTACATTCAGAGATTTGCTGTCTGATGCAGTCGCACTGAAACTTTGGCGGGTGCGTGACCTTAATTTCCGCTTTCCTTGCGTTCAAGACTGGCTTTGGGCAGAATCTTGGAATTGTATTGTAGTTGAATTTTCAGGCTTGGTTCCAAAATCGAGTAAGGGTGTAGTACTAAAGTTTCTTTGTGTAAGACGACATTATAGGACTTCATAATTCATTAGGCAAATATACATTTGCCTTCCAAGCGAAGTCCTTTACTGTAATAATGACCACGATCTACATTTAAAGAACAGGTGGAGTATCTGCCCCTAGATAGATGCTGCGCTGTTATCAGGAGGAACTAAAATACTGAAATACTGAAATACTGAGGAACAAGATATCCGATGAAATTGCTTCAGAGGGCTTATAGGAGGATGTATACCTACACCTTTCGGCGTTCTCGGTTAGGATTTTCATTAAACACTGGATTTTGTATGGCAGACCAAGCGGATACTCTCAGATATCTGTAAGAAATTGCGGCATTATAGCTGTCTCATAGCAAAAAATATTGCAAACATGTTGGCGTTGTTCACTATGCTAGTGAATGCTGAGAGGACTTACTCATTTCTAAAGCACTTACCTGGCTTTCTTCAAAAGACGAATTAATTCCAAGAAAGTGGGCAAAACTGGATTTGCTTCCTGGTAGCATCACGCATGGATCACGCATAGATGACGTACGCTAGTGAAGTGTTTTTAAAAAAAAATCCCCTTTTCCTGTCTGCTGCCTATTATGCGCTCAACACCTCAGAGCTATTGTTCGGTTTTGTATAATCCAGTAGGTTTGAGAGAATGTTCGCTAGTGCTTTTGCCGGGACGAAAGCTAATTTGACTCTCCACATTTGCCGATCTTTTGCCATCGACTCTAACTCATCAGGGGCAATCCCCATACGGGAAGAGGTGAGATTTCGGACTTGGTCCAGCCATCTCATCCTAGGCCTGCCCAGGGGACGCCTACCCGATGGCACGGATTCCATGGCACGTCTTGGAAACCGAGTTGGGGACATGCGTTTGACGTGCCCAAACCATCGAAGTATGGACCTCTCCGTTCGAAGAAGTAGCTGCTCGACATTGAGTGCCTCGCGTACTCTGGTGTTCCTAACCCGATCTCGTCGAGTCACCGCAGCAATACAACGAAGAAATCTCATTTCGGCAGCTTGTATCCGCGATCTTAATCTTTCGGTCATTACCCAAATCTCATGACCATAGGTGAGGGTCGGAACAAACACTGAATTAAAGACCGACAACTTAGCTTCGATGCCAAGTTCGGAAAAACACTCTTATTTGTCAGATGCTTCGCCATATACTCGCTCATCACCTAAAAGCTTGAAAACCTCTGCATGGATTTCTTTCATACCAGCAGGCTTACCAACTTTTAGTAATTTGATCGCCAAAGGAATAGTTCTTCCCGTTAAACTAGTTTCTGTGCCACTCAAGGTCATAGGTCTGTCAGCCTGAGTACCTATTGCTCGCTCTATTGGCGCAAGGTTGAAAGGAAGTGTAAGAGTATTATCTTTGATTTTGACTCCTTCGACGATATTTAACCTTCTTTCGTTGAGTCGGCGGATAGTTTATCGAAACATCTTTTTCGCAGATCCATGGTCGTGTTCCAATTTTTACTGAACTTCTACCAATACTATTCCTTCACGACTGTAACAACTTATTTACAAATTATTTATGTCTGATTATCATAACCGACTTCTGCAGAAGCTGTATGCACGAAGAAGAGGAGGAGACTATTCTCCATCATCCAGCTCCCGTCCCCGTCCAGCTCTCTCTCTCAAAAAAAAAAAATCCACTTAGGAGCCTTTTTCTACACCAACATAGGCGACCTGATACACACCGATGTTAGTAGCCTCCTAGGCTACAAGAAGTTCCAATTGGTTCTTTGACTAATCAGGAGATCGTTTCGAGAACCTTGTGGTTTCCACCCATAATCATCTGCCGCAGAAGCAATGACCGTTGTTGACAATAGCTGTCATAATTCCTCTAGATTCGATTGAACAATTGGAATTCATTCAAACCTTTAGATATATTCCGCGAAAATTCCTCCAGTATACCATTATCCGATCTACGCATAGCCAAAGCGAGGCATTTAATCGTTCTTAAGATACAACTTGCACAGCACTTAGTGATAAGTTAAAAGTTCCGTGGCCCTAAATACTCGAATCTTACATTCACAAACGATTTTTTTTATTTTATTTAACATTCTGTTTTTTTCCGTTTTCAGGTCAACTACAAATTACAAATGAACTTCAGACGCATGTTTAAAGATCGTCAACATCATAAACGAAGTAAAAGAGGTCAAAATAAGGTACTGCTTTGAATTTTTTAAAATTTTCTAATAAAAAACCATTTCTTATATACTAAATAATTGAATAAATAAAAAACCAAATATATATCTTACAGCAACAAGAAGGCGTTAAACAAAATCACGTCTCCTTCCATGACTTCCAACAAAACGGAACAACCAAACAGTTGTCGCATGGTACGAATAAGAATGAACCTCTATTACGAAAAAAACTAATCAGAAAACATTCTCACAATTCACTTAACAAATATCGTAGATTAGAAATAGGTAATTGATTGATTCACACTTAAAAAAAAAAACATGCACTGAATTAACGCAATGATGATGATGAAGATAAATATAATTATCATTTTAATATTTTCTTCTTTTTTTTTCTCTATGTCAAAAAACATTATAAGAGTAAAAGAAAGAAGAAAAATTAAGATAGCAACTTTTGAACTTTATTGCATTTATGTACTTATGTATAATAATTGTATAGCGAAACCTTTTGCATGCTACGCAGTAATAATTAATTTAGTTATTCAAAGGTAGATTAATATCTTGCAGCGTAACTTACCCACTCAAGTAACGTATGTGTGTGTACTAAGTATGAGAATTTTGTTCTCCTCCGTGAAATGTGAAATGCAATGTCATTGCCTAAAAACTTCATAAAATTGCGTGCTAAATAACTAGATAATATAACTACAATCAACTTGGAACAACATAACCATGGGGGGCTCGAGTTTGAATCCTAACAACAAGAGTAATCAACAAAATTCGTTCATGGCAAGATAACACTCCGAGAATATAGTTTGTCATTTAAAAATCGACTGGTCTGGATCTGCTGTTCTTACTTTAGTCCATGAGGAGCTTCTGCGGGAGACAAAACACTATTCCATCTTCCCAAATCTCCCAGAGTCTGCGATCATTTCATCTTTCAAATCGAGGCTTGGTCTCACTTGACTTGACGTTCGATGTGACTGGACCCATGCTACCAAAACTTTTTGATTTCTTGGACATCATCTCCATCTTGAAGGAGCTCATTCCTCACTTAGACCTCCATCGCCCTTTTCACCCGAAGAATCGGATCTTTCCTTTCAAGGAGTTTAATACCCGCTCTGCTGTTTGGTTTATAATCCAACATTTCTCCCAGTAGAATTTGAAGGATACCATCAATTCCGTGCTTTAAATTAGGAGTTTACAACTCAGCTAAATCGAGCTCGCAGCGGTTTCTTACAGTCAATCTTCGCCGAATTTACGTTTCAAAGGTGCAGACAAATCCAAAGTTGGTTTGTTCGCTGCCCTGTAGAGAATAAACTGCCAAAACGTTTTTCTGGTTCTTTCTTAGCCTGTAACCCTTCCAACATTACCAATATGTCTATTATTATTTTGAAGAGAAGAGAAGAGAAACGTGACGAGTGTCGCAATATGCATACGTAAAACGGCCTTGTTTAAAATCAAAATCTGACAAGTCCTCAAGCAGCTATGTGCTGAACGGAGCTGAGCTCGCTCTGAGATTTGGCAAGCTCTTTTAGAAATGTTCACCTAGAGTCTCTAAATTCTCTAAAAAGTGAGCTCCCTTCAAAATCTTCTGAGCACCCTCGAGAATTCTCTTCTGGTTACGGCCATGATATTTAAGTTATTTCTAGTGATTGAGACTTGATTACCTTGTTGGGTGTAGAGAAATGAAACTGCCAAAGACATAACAAAGCTTCCTTAGGCTCAAAGCTGGTACTAAAGTTGTCCTAGAAGTTTAAGTCATTTTCCCTGAAGCCTTAGAAAAACGACGACGCCGAGCTATATTTTCTGTGAGTCTAATATGCCTAACTTTCTCTATTGAACTATCTCAGATCTAGAAACAGAATTAAGCAAGGACTTGAGTCTAGGCCATGGCTATCGGTACAGAAGAAGAATTTCTTTCCTCTCCATGTTTTCGAAGCTTAAAATACAGACGAAAATAAGAATACGTTTGAGAAGCTGCTGGCTTCAAGTCGTTGAAAAGATGGTGATATTCAACTTGGATTTCTTTGCGATTTATCTTGATGTCTATCGTGAACTTTCTGGTACAGAAACACTTCAGCAGCTAAGACTGTAAAAGGCAGGAGAGCTTTGTTATTTTTCAACTCTTTAGAACTGCATTAACCTTTTCTTTGTTGATTTCCTGAAGGCTTCCGACTTGGCAGCTGCTGGAGTAGGAGTTTTCTCTGCGTGTTGGTGAGAATATCTGCTAATTTATTTCATTTTCGAATTCAAAGTAAGTTGCTACTTGCAATCTGCTTGGTTGGCTTGCAGAATGAGAAGTTGGGTGCCTCTGCAACCTCCATAAACTGAGACTTTATATGCAGTACTTTTTATCCTTTCGTTTTCTGATGCAGTTAACTTGTTGTTCTTGTCTTCTTACCGTACGATGGACTTCTTCTCGCTGGGTTTTTTCCGGATATCCTAGGCAGCAGTTTCCATAAGGTCACGATCTTTCGTTAGAGCCAGACGGAAGCTGCAGACTGTATTTAATTGAATAAATGAGCTTCAACTCATTGCTTATGGTTCAAATGGATTTTCTTCGTATGGTATGTATCTCCGCATATTTTGGCCAGTAAGCGCCCCTACCAACATTGACAGAGTTTCTTGTCTTTTCATCGATACCTGTTGGTACCATCTCTTTGCTTCCGTTTTTTTTTTCGTACAATTTTGGCCCCAAGATTGCAGAGTGGAGGCTTAACCCTACCATCTGTTTGCTCTCGGTCTACAGCTGATCCCTTTCTAGCTTATTCTTTGACTGTCTCCTTACACAGATCCCTGCTGTGGCAGATTTTCACATTGTCGTGCGTGTCTAACCCCTGGCGCAAGCACTTTCGATTTTATTTGCATGCCAGACATTGCTTTAGCATATCAATGTAAATCGTAATATTTTCAAGGGATGCACCTTTGTTAGCATTGACACTAATCGGGGTCTTGTCACTGCTAGAACCTTCGCCTGAAGAACGCTGCTGTAATCTGAGAGTTTTATGGAGTGTCTAAGTCCTAGTTTCTCGGAGAAAAGACCCGCTCCTATGCCTATATATGTTTTTTGGCCATTGGTGTAGATGAATTTAGACTCATTAGAAGTTTCGTTGTTCTCCCACTGTTCTCGGTTTGAAAAGGCAAACAAAAAGGTCTCTAGAGCTCTAAATACGGAACAGTGTAGTTTGAGTTCGCATTAGCACCTAGATGTCATTATGGGTTCGCTTTCTAGTGTTTTAACTGTCTGATTCCAAGAGCAACAGGTGAAGATTGGTCTTATGAGCGCGTTATACTGTTTCAGTAAAATTTCAAAGAATATTCTTCCCCTGTCCAAAAGAAAAATTTTTTCCAGAAATTTTTATTCGCAATTCGCAGCCTGTTGTAGTATTAAAAGGTGTCGAGTGCTACTTTGTAAATTTGTTACTTAACAGGTGACCTACCCTAAGAGAACTCTGCCTTAAACATGGCAGTCTACCATCTCCTTGTTCTTTGTAGCTCGTTTTCCGTAATTTACTTTCAGACAAGACAAGTTTGTCATCTCGATTTTGATAGGCTGAGTTTAGATGACCATCTACTTTCGCCTTTTTAGCAATACATTCAAAACAACGACCGTAGATTTTGGGGTTAATTGATTTCTTGCCACACCCCATAGAGTTTATGGTTCCATTTTCTCCTTCATTTAAGCACAGAAGATGGCCGCAGTTGAGTAATTGTTCTAAACTAAAAACCAATCGTACATTAATTGTTGTTTTCTAAAACTGTAATTTTTTTCTTGCACTTCTGTCACCAGAATTTACGATTTTCTCCTCTTCCTATAATTTCTCTCTAAAATCGATTCTTATGAATGCAAAATCTTCTAATCAAATAAAATGTACTAAATAAACATAAATATATTAAATATTTATTTAATTAAATTATCCCTTATTTCAAAGAATAAATCGCATGTTTTACGTATCACAACCTATTTCTGAAACTTATTTGTAAGTAAAAATACTAACGAAAGAAAAGAAAATTCATAACATCATCGCTTCCTGCGCTAACCTACTAAGAAATGTGGTAATGTTTTGTAAAAGTAATAACAGCAAATGTAAAATTGGAGAAAACAAAAATATTAATCAAAATTATTGTTTTTTTTTAAATAATAACAAAATGGAAACAAATAAATAATGCAAATATTGATGCTTCTGGGGCAATGGCATTTATCACATCTCTCATTTATAAAACCATCATTGTTTTTCGTTAAAATAAAAAAAAAAACAATAAATAGATTACATTAATGAAGTCCTAACCGAATCAGCAGAAGAATATCCTCCAAAACAAAATGATGTCAATGCTGCAGCAGCCAATGATGACTGGGATGATGGCCTGACTTTCACTGCAAAGTCATCACGTAAGTAATTTTAATTTCCCTCTAAATCATGTTTTATTTAAAATATGTATTCTTATATCCAAATACATCTTTGATAAGTTTTCTTTTGAGTTTAATTTAAACTTTTGTTTTGTGGAATATTGAGAAATTTTTTTTTTTGTTAAAACAAAATTACAAAATCCTTACAAGTGATAAATATCTATTGCTTCTTAGAATAACTACTATATAATTGAGTATAAAATATTTGAATTTATTTATAAAAAATGTTATTCTATTTAGCAATTCGTTTTCTTGATTTTTTTTTAAATGGTTTTGTCTTTATTTTTTTTTTAATGATTTGAAATCATCTGTGTGTAAATTTCCGATTTATGTATCCCCTGGAATATTTCTATACACTGGTATTTGATTTGTTAATTTTTTTTTCAGTGTTTGTTTAGTTTTTATTGGTGCTGTTTTATTTTTTCTTCCGTTATCATTTTACAAATTAAACATTGCACATAAAGATACTACACATACAAAACTATATAATACACTGACATGTTTAGTAGGAATGTTTTTAAGGTTTAACTTTTTGGAGGCCAGGTTTGTTCGATGAAGGCGGAAACCCAAATTTCAGTCGTCTAATTTTGTTTTAAGTTCGAGGTCATGCTGTAGTGATAAGCAGGTTAGAAAGTTACGGGCTCTACTCTTGATGCCGAGAAACTCTTATTTCTTAAAATGAGTAGAATCGATCAACTGCGAAAGTTGAGTAGAGTTAACCTACTTCAAAAGTATAACACGGGCAGTAGATTGGTCCTAGCTTGAAGAATTGGTCTAACTAATACTGACGGTAGCATCAGGAGATTGGAAAGAAAAACACCGTGGATTCAAGCGTTGCCAGAGCATTTCAAATTTCTCCAGTTAGTCTGGACACCAATCTAGGAGACCATTGGAACCTTATATCACCTGAGTTTCAAACCAATACACCAAAAAATGTTTCGTCTTTTTTTCGATTTACTCGACGTAGATTCAGGGGCATTATGTCTAAGCTGTAAAACAATATTTTAATGGGTTCTTCTCCTATCAGAACTTTCATTAGTTTTTTGTTGTGTGATCTCTGTCCGGGCAGTTTAGGTAACTTTAAGGCCTTTTATGAAGAGGGATCATGCTATTGCCGTAACTTATATTCAGTAATATCTATTTAGCATAGAAGACGCTATCAAATAATCTTCATGGCATCGTGGCTTCTGAGACCCTATTTCGCTAACAATACGAGTTGATAAACTATGAACAATTATTTGCTAACACTCGAGGTTTTACATGGTCAATGCCTAAAGGCATTTAAAGGCAATGGAATGGATGAAAAATTACTATAGAAGGCGGAACAGGCATATGGATAAGGGTTTCGGATTTTCACTAGGAAATGTTTTGGTATACGGTTTTTGGCTAATAAAATAAAATATTTTTCAAAACTTTTTTTTTCTTTTTATTGGGTCACTCAATGGCTACAAATTGTAGAACAACTTATTCGAAATGTCCCCCATTTGACTTCCAGCAACGGCGAAGTCGGTCTGGTTAGTCATCGATTGCAGTACGCATCTCATGCATTGGAAAACGTTTCACTCCTCAAAAGGGCTTGGATGTCGGATAATGCAAGCTGTAGTCTCCAGAACGGACTATAGTGAATAATGGATTTAGGTCTGGGCTACATGATTTTTGAGCCATGTTCGAGTTGTTTTTGCCTTATGAGCTTGAGCGGAGTTTTATTGTAAGATCCACCATTTATTTTCGAATAGTGTTGTGTTAAGGGGCTCCATGGGTACAACTGCTTACAGCATTAGCCAGCTCAAACAGAGTTCATCTCATTTGGGTGCCAGGGCACAGCGGCCACGTAGGCAATGAAATAGCAGATTTACTAGCCAGAAAAGAATCCGCATCAAAATTCATGATGCCAAGACCATTGTGTGGTTTACCAATTAGCACTGCAAAGTGCTCCATTTAAACCTGGCTGAAAAACAGAGCTCACCATTGTTGGACGAATACTGAAGGTAACAGGCAAGCCAAAATGTTCATGCCAAACATCTCCCATACCAGAACGAAACAACTCCTACGACCGTTCTTCGCGTACTGGCGAAGCAAGACGTTCGATTATGACCTACGTTTCACTTTTAATGCTTCTGTGAATAAGTGGCCGCTGTGCCTCTTGTATGCGCTGAGTCCCAAATCAAGTTTTAAGAAAAAAAGTACGTGAATCGTATTTACTCATATTCGCTTTTTGTTGAGCTTAGCTTAGCCTCCAGCTCTTTCTGATCAGAAATTAGCAACATATCCAATTTTTTTAAAATGATTTTGTTTATTTGTATGCTTCTTGCCCAAGATATGATGATTTTTTTCTTACGATATTGGCGATAGTGTTAGTATTGTGCCCTATACGGAGGCATTTGTCAAAACGATCATAATACCATTGTGAAACTTCACGATATTTTCAAACTTTGTAGGTATTCCTGCAGCCTCTTTCTCTACAGAGTATTTTCCAACTTCTTAGTACTAATGTTGTCGTTGTGGCTTACTTACTTGAGGTGGCGTTATAGTCTGGGGTGGACCGGGGTTTCAATGAACAAGCGTCTCCAGCCAGTTCGATATTTAGCCAGCTGCCCCCAGTTTCGCACGCCCACTTGGTTGAATCGCGGTCTTCCTCTACTGCGCCGTTGTGGCTGTCGCACTTCAATTCAGTTACAAAGAATCGTCCATTACTTCGACTGTTTATCGTTTATCCATACCATGTATACAAATATTTCATAATGAATTGGTTACCAAAATGAAACACTAAATATATACTTACATATGTACTAATAATTTTCCGTAGAAGTTATTTTTAACCGCTCCATGTCATTCACTCTACATTAGCGGCCCCAAAGCATTACATATGCATTAAAAATCAATTGGCGCTACATTTCACTTTATCGATAGAAAACTAATCTATAAATATTTTTTTTAAATCAACTAGAAGGTAGGCTATGAAAAAATAAAGCATTCGTTCCTTTGCTTTATCATTAAACCCTCATAGGATCAACATTAACATACTTTGTAGGATAAATCATATTGCCAATATATACAAGTTTTTAAATACATATGTATGAAATTAAAGTAAAATTTTCTTTTTAGTGTAACGCTTGATCATGTAACAATGATTACGTTACATTGCTTTTATAAAATAAAGAAAAGTAATATATCACGCCTAATTTTGCAACTGAATATTTATTTATTCTATGATTTTTTTCTATAAATATTTTTGTAGTGAACATTTCTTTATATAATAAATACATTTTGTTCAATTCACTCTTGAGAAATCTCTAACAGAAAATATGTATTTTTGTTTATTTTTTTGCGTATATATCTCTTCTTTTTTCTTCTACTCTTTCTTCGCGACACACACGTACTCGTAAACACATTGAACAACAAAAAAATGAAATAAATCATCGTCATACAATATTGAACAAAATAAATCAAAAAAAAAAAAAATATATATAAATAATAATAAAACGTTTTAATATATGTATGTAACAACCAACAGCGGACTCGGATCTTGCGAATAACAATTCACTGATAGCGCATATCACAAGCCTACCAGGCTTTGATGCATCCAAAGCAAGAATTGTTAAGCATTATGCATCCAAAAGTGATAGTCCTGAGAAAGTCATAACACCCGATATTGGGCCAACTGCGGCCGAATTAATACTACCATGGCGTAGGGATCGCTCCTACCACAGTTTTGGTAAACATACCCATAAAAAAAAAAGAAATCTAAAAAATTAATTCGATTATGTTTCGTTTCCTTATTAAAAATTTTAAATTATTAATTTATTTATTATTTTATTCATTTAAATAGTATTGTGCAAAATAGATTTTTATAATTTAGCTCGCTGATATAAGCAAGAACATAGAGAATTGTTTCTTTCCTTTTGTATAGTTGTTTTGTTTTTTTCTTTTAAAGTTATTAATTTTTTATTTTTTTTTTTGAATATTGGCTGACCCGTTAGTTCATTTGTTAATAAATATCCTTAACGTATTTAAAGACACATTAATACATAGGCAAACACATTACACACAAAGTATGTCCTTGGTTCTCTATTAGATCTTGAGAAAAGCACTAGCGTTTAGCAAATGTTGATAAATGAGTTTAATTTTTTCTGTTTTAAGGACACTTTTTCTGAATTGTTTTGGTTACTTTTTTTTTTGTTATGATCACTATCTATTTGATTTGATTTTTGTTACGTTTTAAATTATTCCTCGTTATGTTTGCTTAGTGCCTGTATATTGTTTTAACAAAAAAAAAAAAACACAACAATAGCTTGTTCATTGTGGAGGACAATTTAAAAATTGCACAAAATACTGAAATGTTTGGTTCGGCATTTGTGAATCAAAAATTATGAAAAACAAAAGACGAAGTAAAATCTTTCTGCTCTCCTCTCGCTTCTGTTAAGCAATGAATCAATTTCCAAGTGTTTAATATTATAATTTGTTGTTTGAGCATGTTGCATGAGCTTTTATTTTATAAGCGATGTTGTCAATTGCTGAATGGTTACCGATATTTTATGTAAAAGAATATGTGGACTAAGGTACCTGGATATTGCATAATATTCTTTAAAACTAATTAAATTGAATGTTAGCGAACTCCAATCTTCAATTAAATGTCGTTGCAATTCAAGTGTGTTAAACAAAATATAATACATAGACCGCTTCACGAAAAACCAAAAAAAAAAACGAAAATGTCTATCTGACCACACTCTCAGCGATGACTCTTTCTTGCTCTCAGTGTCATCTTCCAGAATATAATTGGCGTTCAATCGAAAAACACAATTTCTGTGAAATCGAAAGTGCACTTGGAGATAACTTCGCCAAGAAAAAACGTTCTACGAGATCTATTGCCAAAAGTCTAGAAACGCACCTACGAAGAACAAGAAAACGTAACAGTTCAAGTGTGTTCTGACAAGTACTAAAATCCAAACCGAGTGCTGCCAGAATATGTTTATAATATGGTTCAACAGTGATTCGTCTAAAAAAAAATTTGCTTCGTTTACCAACCAAATAAACTTCACAGACTTTATCCCGCACCGGAGGTAATCAACCGGCTCTTATATATTCTAGAAATTGTGCCACACACATAAATCGTCTTGAAGCATTGGTACATAGTGAGATACATGACAGCCGCAATGACAGTTTGAAGTGTAAGCGGACTGCAGTAAATAACGTTTGGATAGGAAGGTTCAAGCTGCATTGACGTTTTTTTTTTTTGTGGAATACTGGACTATTTGCTGAATAAGAATATTGTCGCGAAGATTTCGTCATATACGTCAAAGAATTATGACGAAAATATCTTAAAGCTTGTCGAGAATTCGTAGGCTTTTGGAGCATAAACTATTCACATACATATGTATCGCCACGAGAGGACGATGTGTTTGTTAAAAAAGCAATTAAATCAGTACTCTAGAGACCTACATAATCATAATGGACCTCTTTGGACTAAGTATGCTTGCATCCAGTTTGAGATGATAATATGCTACAGAGGCTTCAATGATCCAGCTGCTCACACATTCAAGTTTTGATAAAAGCAAGGAACTATAATTTGATGGGTTTTAAATATGACGACTTTCAGAGAATTCTGGCTTCACTACCTCTACCTACTCTTTACTACCTCGAGAGACTATCTCACCACTCGCTGCCGCTGTGGGTATTCCATCAAGAGTGGAATGGAACAACGGCAATGCTACAAAAGAATGCACATCAATTTTTAAGGACAGTCATCAATTCCCTCGTCTCGAGAGCCTATTTCTCTAAGCATTTAAACCTCTGTCATGAAGAAATTGAGGAGACCGAGATATCAAATAAAATTTCCAAGCGACCACTAGCTTGTCGTTCACTGCTTACTCAACACACAGCTCAACCAAATTAGCGAAAGTTTCAAAGATTAAGCTAGTACTGGACAGAACTTTAACGCTGATAATAATCAATGGATACATAGTTACAATTTGACCGCACATTAAATACCGAGACTCTCATCTAAATCGGCGTGCAAGGACCAAGACTATTACCAGCCACAGTAGTCACACTGAAGATGGCCTAGCGAGCGTAGAGAGAACTCTGTGCACCACACTCATGTCAGTATAGACCATTGTAATGCCCATTGAGGGGAAAAAAACCTTTGCTAATGAAGCAATCTCTAAAACACTCCCATGCTGGTCTTGGATTTGGAACCACCTCTAAGCTTTGATGCACCTTTAGATATCCTTGAAAGGTATGTCGCTTAGTTCTTCAATATCCTGAAAGAAGGGTCTTCAAGAAATTTACCGCTGCCATGGTCTAGACAGGGGCAAAGAAAGTGAATCGCGTCGTCATTGCGTTCCTAGTATCCGAAGCCAGTTAATTCCGGCCTTGTCGGGAAAAAATATGGAGGTACAGAAGTAAAATATTTACTGGATATGAATATGTTTTGTACTGCAATGATTCGGTAACGTGAGGAGCAGCCTGACAAGTATGAGTAAAGCAATATGCAAGATGTCCTTACTGTCGCTATCCCTATAGTTTTTATTTTGCTCCAGGCATGACTCTCTGAACGATTCAGTTCATTTCAACCTCTTCTACGCCTATGGGCAAAACGAAAGACATCCGCGGAAGTTTTTTGTTAGTGCTGGTAAATCGGACAATGCATTGGAAGCGCTCATTCGAATTGGGGTAGGGGAAAGAACTGCACGAAGCCATGTTTCTGCAATGAAAGTCGGGGAGAAGTAAATTCAGAATAACCATTAGCCAGTCCGTTGGTCATGACCGTAGTGCAGTTATCAGTTTACTTTTACTCAGTGCAGGCCTCAAGACCAATAACTCATATGTGAGAATTGGTCTTATTACGGCAGTGTACATTCACAAGGTAATTTTAACTCATAGTCAGCACTATACACGCCTTATTGGCCCTTTGTCCTTGTGTTTAGCTTCCTTATTAGCTTAGCTTATTAGGGTCGACAATGATACTTGATAACTTGTACCTTGTATCTAGATACAAGCTGCCGAAATGAGATTTTTTCATTGTATTGCTAGGGTGACTCGCCGAAACGGGTTAGGAACACCAGAATACGCGAGGTACTTAATGTCGAATAGCTACTGTTTCGATCGAAGAGGTCTATACTTCGATGGATTGGGCACGTTAAACGCATGTCCCTAACTCGGCTTCAAGACGTGCCATCAGGTAGGGGTCCCCTGGGTAGACCCAGGATGAGATGGTTTGACCAAGTCTGAAATCTCACCTCTACCCGTATGGGGATACGTCCTGATGATTTAAAGTCGATGGTGGAAGATCGGAAGATGTGGCACATACGCACCCTAAATCCGCCACTCTCATAGTGAATAAGCGGGTCATTGAAAAATTATGGTGATGAATGAAGTTCGACACTATAAGCTAACGCGAGTGCTTGACCATTTAGAGGGGGCAGATTAAAGTCAGGTGGTTTTTGTTTGTGAACAGCATCAGAAGCAACTCCTGCTACCAAGAGTCAAATTAATTTGTTTTTTTTTTCTTGGCATGAGTGGTGTCTGGTATTTTAGGAATCTTGATGAGTCAGAATTTTCAGTATAGGAAGCTACACGCAGGTCACATTAAACTACTCTTACAACATTTTACTAAATAAAATTTAATTAAATAAAAAAATCCACAAAATGAAGGACTCGGCAAGGTTACTATTCAGCAAGATCGTATTTGCCTCTTTGTGTTGCATGCTGAATTTATTTTAAATTTCAAAATTAAATTTTAAGTTTCATAACAAAAATTGGATTTTAATTTTAATTTTTGTTCCTATTTATATTTAACAATCTCTTATTAAATTTTTTTTTTATAACATTTACCATTATAATCCTTTTCTATATCAGTTGCAGAGAACGTTATAATGGAAGAGGAAAGAAGTACAGCTCGAGATTCTGATTGTGAACGGCGTGTAGCAACACCAACAGCCACCGAATCCCAACTACCATGGAAGCGTGAAGAAGATGAAATATCCGATGCAATACAACAGAATGAGTTCCCTGCTTGGGCATCGAATAAGGAGTACCTGGCATATAATTCACCAAGTGCAACATTCCTAGGTAATTAATTGATTCACAGAACAAACCAAGATTTTTTTTGATTTCTCACACAAGTTAGGAGTTTGGATTTTTTTTTTTTTTTTTCTAAATCGGAATGAAGGATTATAAATTATCAAAAAAAGCACAAATATTTCAATTGTTATTTGTTTTATTTAAGATAAGTTGCATCTATAAATATGCATACATAATGTGTATGCATAAATTTGCAATTTATTTTTAAATTTAATTTGTTTACTATTTATTTTTTAAATCATTGTATTGGCATTTAATAGTCGTGAGCTTAATTTTTCTAACCAAATTGTTTATTTATATAACCACATGTCGTGAGCATGTTTTCTTTTTAAAAATATTAAATATATTTTTTTTTCTAATCGGATGTAGATGGTATTGTATTGAATCTGATTTGTATTCAATAATTTTTTTGTTTTATAAATGCAACTTTTAATTTGAGGGAGATTTTCACGGTTTAAGCGAAACAGAAAGGAACTAAGAACTCCGAGATATTGACTAAGCGAGATAGGCTAATAAATTAAATGTCACTTGGAATGTGATAGCAGAAGGATTCAATTTAACCACCAGTGATAGTAGATCTTAGGTTTTCTGTTCCTAATACATAAAACACCAAGCAGAAAGTTAATACAATTAAAATCTGCGATTGTTTGGTTTTTTGGGCATCCTAAGACTCACTTAAATCTCGGGGTGTTTCATGCTTCCCATAGAAATGTAAGCCACGAAAACTACCGAGTAAAGGATAGAAATCTCATCTGATCCTTCCAAATCCTCGACACTGACTGCAATTTTACTACTAAAGGCTTCGATTCGGGCTATGTGGAATTGGCATGTCCTTTTTTACTTTTTGCCAAATCTTGCGAACCTCATTTCCGCAGTAATATCTCTGTATGTCCTCGATCGCACGCTTCCCATACTCGTTATTTTTCCTTCTGATAAGCCGATGTTTGTCTCTTCTTTTCTGCTCGTAAAGCTTGTGAGCAGGTCTCCTGCTTGCCTCATGTTTCGCTACATGCGTGGGTCGGCATTCCCCGTCAAACCCGGAATTTCGTTGTGGTGACCGAGACGAAGTCTCTCACATCTGATAGCTTTTTGGTTAAGTTGACATCGGGTCTTGAGAGGTTTAGATATTGCCTCGATTGTTGCCTGTTTGCAGTGCTCGGGATATTTTGAGCCGTACCTCGACTACAGCCTGTTTTGGTAATGTCCACGTCATCGTTCGCTCCTTGGGGAAAAAAAATGCGTTATATGTACAGGAGCAGTAGCTTTTGTCGAATCAAACTGTTTGATTGATCGAGAGACTTCCATGTCCGCATGTGAATATTCAAATGTACTTTTTTTGGCCCACCGCCAAGTCGATTAGCCTGAATCTGTAGTCGTAGGTGATCTCATACAGGGTGACAATACTACCAAGGATGTCCCTGTTTTCTAGCTTAACGTCGAGGACCAGGACAATATTAATGTCATAGCTGGGACACAGCTCAATGGTCTTCTTCAAGATCTTGTTGAAACTGTTTTTAAAGTCGTCATTTTTCACCTTTGGTGAGTGTGTGCGCATATCAAGTTGATGTATTTTGACGAATTTATCCTTGTTACAAATTTTTATAAGGCGCTCATTCACTTGCCGGAAACTCAAGACGTCTGCTTCCAAAAACATATCCGCATCCAAGTAATATCTTCCTTGCAGCAGTTCAGGCCCTCCGCTAATTCAGCTGCACGCCGTCTGTTAAGAGACCCAAAATTCCACATGTAGATCCGAAGGTTAATGTCCTCGTTTCGATTACAGGTTGTCTACAGTTAATCTGTCCGTATCCAAGACTTGTATGCTTCTTCACTAGCTGTTTAATTTTCGTGGTCGGGCTGTAACCACGTCGGTACAATCCCGAACCTTGAGGACCAGATCCTATACCTGTAATTCTAGAACGAAGGTCCGGGTAAACTGCTCCTTGTAGGCCTGAAATCCAATGGTACGTCGAAGTACATATGGGGTACTGGTCAGGTTCAATATGCAATAATAATCCCATAAGGAGTCAGAAGCACGCCATACTTAATTAATGAGTGAGCTAAGCGTATAAAATTTAGTACGAAACTTTTAAAATTAAATTTCGATGAAATTACAATAAAGAGATCAGAGTATATTTTCTGCAAGTTTTGTGAATATCGTGGCTCAAGTGTGGAGTATACGGAAGAGCTTGTAGTCGAGTCCGAATTTCAGTAAAATAAATGAAAAATTCTCCACCAAGCAATCTTTTTCAAAGAGTTATTTGAAAATAGGTTCATCCGTATTTAGGCAAGCATTTATTTCTTTAATATTTTTTTTATTTCCCGGCAGGTTAAACCAAATAAAATATATTTTATGTCTAAATATCCAATAAATATTTTGTATATACATATTTCAAATATATTTTCTATGTTATCGATGTTATTTCACGTGAATCTGTGTTTTATGTTTTGAATGCAGAAATAAAAATATTTTTATCAATCTATTTGTTGGAAATACTTAATATTTTAAATAAATACAAATATCTCTCATCAGAATACAGATAAAATAAATAGGAAATAGATACATATAAACTCCTTGACAAGTGTGTAAAGATATATTTACGAAAACAAAATATTAATTAATTTCAAAAACAGATTGCTTGCACTATATATTTGTATTGCTCAAGTTTTTATTTTATTTTATTTGGATTTTTGTTTTTCTCTTTTTTCTTCTCTCTATGTATGTAAATGCAATGTTTGGTACCACTTCCTTCAAATATAAAATATAAAAAAAAAAACCAAAAAAAAAATAAACAATATTAAACCCAAATCAACAACAACAACAACACTGTCACTCGATTACCCATGACAAAATAAAAAACCGATACCATTGGAACACAATAAACAAATTGTTTAAACAAAAACACAACTCGTAACAAAAAAAAAAAAAATAAATAGGTGGCCTATCGAAACCTAAACAGGCTAAGTCCGTAATAGGTTTATTCCGTCGTGAAAGTTCTGGTTCAGGATCTGGAATCATGCCTAAGACTGGCGCCGTTGTTGTCGATCTAAGTGAGGTTGCAGTTGGATCGGATCCGTCATTGGCGGCTGCCTTAACAAGTGGTTTGGTGCCTTTAAATAATTCCCAACAGCAGCATCAGAACATTGCCCTAATCGGTGTTGGAGGTGCAAGAACAGACAAAAGGTCTGCATCAATATCGGGCGTTAGTTTGGCCGAGGGTGGTCATTCTGGACCATTTCCGGTCACGGCTAGCCACCGAAGAAATAATAGACGAGGGTCAATGCTTGAGTTGAGCGGGTAAGTTTAATTTATGCATTTTACCGTGACCCTATCTATATTTTATTTGTTTTAATTTTCATTTTATTTATTATCATTAATTTTATTTTATTTTCAATTTTTAACTTTCAATTTTAATTTGTTTCAAGTTTCAAGTTGTGTTTTCTTTCTAATTCAATTTGTTTGAAAGGGTTTGTTTTCTAAACTTGAACAATAATTTAACGTTTCTGTTTATTTTTTTTAGAAATGTCAAATGCATGTACGGCTTTTTTGTGCATAATTCCGCTAAATAATTGAATCTAATAATGCTTTTGTCGAATAATTCTAAGTTTTATGCTAATCTCTAAACGTTGTATGAAATTTGAATCATTTTATGTATCTCCGTCTTTTATGTCTGTCGAGTCTTTTATGTTATAAATACCTCGTTCTCAAATAGTCATCACTGGAAATCAGTTTTCTACGATTTATGGTTGACAGTAAGTGTAGCTCTTTCCTCATTTTGAAAGAAATGAGGTTCGATGATGCCCTCGTACTGAAATTCACTCCAACTTGGCTGTATTGTATCACTACTGTATTGTGATTACCTCCAATTTGTCTTGTTTTTGATAAATTTAATAAGAGGCTGATTGTTCCAATTCAATGGCGTCTCTTCTTCGACGAGAATCAAAGATGTCAAACGAATGGCATACATTTATCATTGAAAAGTGCGCTCGAGATTTGACTTTTCTCAAGACATGAACTAATGCAAAATGTTGAAGCCAACGAAATTGCCACTCCTTGTAGACAACCAGGTTAGGTTAAGAGCCCACAGCCTATTCGAGAGTAACCAAAACATGTGTACAAAAATGAGGAAATAAAGTACAAACATCAGGGATAGAGTATGTTACTTACCTGGCTATTTCCAAAGTATTGTACGTTATTTTTCAAAATACCAATACAGTAGAGGGTCGATTATTCGAACTAATTGGGACCGAGAGTTGTTCGGATAATCAAATTTGATCAAAAAATTCGGATAATCGAACACATAAGTGAATCGAATAAAAATGAGGTGTCTGGTCGCTCCTCATGTACAGGGTTTTGCAATAAGAGCGCTACAAAATTTTTAAATAAAACAAAAACGGTTTTGGATATCAATGAAATTCTTTATTCCTGTGAAGGTACGTTCGATGCCATTATGTATGGAACTCGATTTCTTTTGCATGGCCACCACGGACCCGCTTGCAGAAGTCCAGACGCTGAACCCAATTTTCGACGGTTTTCAAGCATAAATCGGCCGATACTGCTGCAATTTCACGTTTAATATTCGTACGAAGTTCATCAATCGTCGCTGGCTTGTTGGCATAGACCATAGACTTGACGTAGCCCCACAGGAAATAGTCTAACGGCGTCAAATCGCACGACCGAGGCGGCCAAGCGACTGGACCATTTCGTGAGATAACACGTTCTCCAAACTTGGTTTCCAATAAATTGATTGTGACATTCGCTGTGTGGCTTGTGGCGCCGTCCTGTTGGAACCACATGTCCTCCAAGTCCATATCATCCAATTGGGGCCAAAAATATTCGGTTATCATTGAACGGTAGCGATCCCGGTAGTAACGTGCCGATCTTGATCATCACGCAAGAAGTACGGCCCATAAACCACACCAAACCGTAATTTTTTCGGGATGCAATGATGACTCATGGAGTACGTGTGGATTGCTGCCTGACCAATACCGCATATTTTGTTTATTGACGAAGCCATCCAGCCCTAAATGAGCCTCATCGCTGAAGATGATTTTGCGATGAAAATCCGAATCATTTTCAAGTTGTTGCTCAGCCCAATTCACGAACATACGACGCTTCTGGTGGTCAAGCGGCTTCAGTTCTTGCGTCAATTTAATCTTGTAAGGATGTAGGTCAAGATCTTTTCGCAAAATTCGCCACAACGACGTCACAGAGATGCCCAACGCTTGAGAACGACGTGTGAGAGACACATTTGGGCTTTCTGCAACTGAAGCCTCAGCGGCAGCAATATTCTCGACACTACGGGCACTTCTTTGTCTCACTGGCACGGGAACATTTTGTACTGTGCCTGTGGATTCAAATTTTTCCACTAGACGCTCAATTGTTGATCTGCTAGGACGATTATGACGACCATAAATTGGACGTAGCGCTCTTAACGTTGAGGCCACTGACTCCGAATTTCGGTAGTAAATTTTAATAATTTCGACTCGTTGTTGGCTCGCATATCTTTCCATCGTGAAATGGCAAACCTTACTGAAGAGAATTGTCAAAAAACCGCAAGAAAAATATGGCGTCGTTTCCTGTCCCTGTCGCTCAACTTTTGTAGCGTCCCTATTACAAAACCCTTTACCTGAAACCAAGGAAAAATATGAACATTCATAAATTAAAAGGATTTCCGTTTTTTTGCTTGTTGACGACATTTCAAAAAGTGATTTTCTTAACTGTACCACATATCATGAATAAAACCAGCAACGTTCACGTGGAAACTAAATACAGGTACGCCCGTATGCATGTGTTTCGTAAGCAGCCGTTCCAAGTGGATGCGCTTCAAAGTAAACTATTAATTCAGGAACATTTCGTTAGTTTTTGTTTTCTCCTTTTAAAACTTAGTTCGGATAATTGACTTGGCGGCTGATTAGAATTCAGAAAACTGACATCCATTTGCTTTGGTTGTTTCTTTCGGATAACTGACGTTTCGGTTAATTGACGTTCAGACAATCGACGCTCTACTGTAATTGGTATAGCCACCTGAAAATAGAATTGAGTCCCCAAAACGCAAACGCAAGTGTCCAAAACATTTATCAGGCGGCCAAGGCCTTACTAGAGACAGTCAAAGTATCGTTAGAATATTACTCTGAATATAAGAAAGTCTAAAACGTTTTGGATGTAGCCAAGTCCTGGCCAGACAAAGTTGAATTATCGACGAATTTTGAATAATTTATAATATCGTTTGTAGTTAATATCAAATCACAACATGCCCAATATGTTAAACTGTCAGTGAAAGGCTATATTTAAAGAAAGTTGTCAAATATAAAACAAAATCCTTGCTTCGTATCTGGTGATTTAATGTGACCGCATGCCGAAAAAATATAAGCGACATATTTCCGACACTGCAATTGTTGCGCCATATTGAGCAATACAGAACGTGCGTCATAGGTTAGGTTAGCGGTGAAGATGATGAAACCCTCTTCAGCTCACATAAGTCTATGTAGACCCGTTGTGGTATCCATGCGTTTTACCAGCTACTTCCCATTGCTTGATTCTATGTATGAATATACCTGGTGAAAGCCACTTGGGTGTCCTTGCGAACTTAAGTAGATCCGACAGTGAAGCATCGGATTGCTCCTCGATGTTATCCAAGAGGTATCTACCCAATATTCTTCTTCTAATATTGCAGAGGTTTGGACAATGACAGAGAAAGTAAGTTGTCTCCTCATGCACCTCCCCGTCCTCGCATCCTCTGCGTAGATCATCCCCGATCAGGTGCAGCTTTTTTGCATGGTATCTGAGCATATTGTGCCCTGTAATGACAGGCATTTCTAGGAGCTTGGTCATTCTGCCTTTATTATATTGTGGCCGTAGCTTTCTGGAAATTTCGCAGGTGGTTAATGTTGTCCACCTGTTATTCGCCTCAGTTAAGGATCTTAGCCTTATTGTTTCTTTCAGATGACGAAGTGGAGGTTTGATTGTACCGTCCGCTTGCTCTGGTTTTAGGGCTGATCCCTTTCTTGCCAGTTCGTCAGCAGTCTCATTTTCTGGCACACCACTGTGGCCGGGAACCCAGCAGAGTTTTTCATTATGCTGGTCGCTGTGGATAAGTGGTTAGCGTGTTTGACTGCTATACGAACGGTGTGAGTTCAAGGCCCAGCCATGTCCACCGAACATTTTTCGCGGCACCATCTGTCGTCGGGGAATGACAAGCCTCCGAGGGTATAATCTGTCATGAAAGTGCTTCTCAATTCGCCGTTCAGGGTCGGCAATAAATTATAGGTCGCTTCCATTCGTGCAAACAATACAACACGTACAACATGAATGGCTGCGAGAAGCTAGCCCTTGGCATCCCGAGCTGTCGCGCCAACTATTTGTTTATTTATTAATTTTTTTTTTTGCGTGCCAAGAACCCTTAGCTCTTCGTGACAACACTTTACAAGCTTTTTATAGCCGCTAAGTCGTAGCTCCTCAGAGAAGACACCAGCAATCGCGTCTATGTTAATCCGAGCCATCCGTGTAGATGGACTTTGTCTCGTTAAGAATTTCTTTGTTTTCCCACTGCTCTCTGCTTTGAAAGCTGCAGGAGAAGGGTTTGACGAAGTCGAGATACGGAATCATGTAATCAGAGTCGAAAATGCGGCATAAGTACACATAGAGAACTTGAGGCCAACTTGTAGCTTCGCCATCGTTAACAGGTGTTTTAGAAGAAAACTTGCGCCAATCTCCAAAGATGGCAATAAAACCTCTCCTTTCAATAACCGATTCGGGCGACTATAACGTGAACGAACAAGCAAAATAAGGCACCGAGCTATACGCTCTCACTAATAACACGCTCCTATAGACAACATATATTACCGCCTGTTCATTGATGCTTTAAGAAACAACATAAGCATCTGCAGATCCATAAAGCACATCTGGTCTATGCTAAATTAAGGGAAATCGGAAAAGGAAATCCGTAAACAAAAAGAACATTACCTTTGCCATAGGAACCATAACCGGCTTTTGTCTGATAGGCAGACCCGCTATTCGTATGGTAGGCTCTTCCAACGACTTCTGCAGTACAATATTCTGCTTTAATAGGTATTTCTTCGAAGATCTGCGCGACCTATCATATCTTCTCTTGTTAATACCATTCTGCAATAGTCGCCTGTCTGGTACGAAGGAAAGTCTTCTAAGACAAGTTAAGAAAATAATACGAAAGTCAGTTCTACTCGGATTTGTACGTTTTTTTTTTCCTAGACGGGACAAACAGCTTTTATTACAATTCCCCAATACAACGTTGCTTCCCCTGCTAATTTTTCTTAAGCATTTTTGTTCTTCATGCACGAAAATTCTCCAATTCCTCAAAAGTCCTTTCTGTCATAAAAAAACCATTTTTAACTACTCAGCATTAAAAATTAATTTTTATTTTATTTTTTACTATCTGTAACCTCCAATATTGTACTTTTTTTTACAAAAACCGAAAACCCCCAGCTACAGGAAAATACCAATAGACAACAAGAAGCGTGTAATATAAAAAAAAAACTTAAAAGTACAAAGTAACTTAGAATCATTCGATAAACTGCACCTTAATACATTTATATAAGCTGTTTTACAAATAACATAAAACACTATTTAAAAAAGAAAAAGAAAATGGAACTAATTCTCTATAACAAATTGAACCTTATATACAAAATACACAAATATAACTCTAAAATAATTTTAATAAAATTAAAACAACTATAACAATATTTAATCCTTGTCCTTTGTCCGTCTCAAAATGTATATTTTAAGTTTTAAAAAAATTCTTTGTAACATAATGAATGTGTCTTATAAGTAATTTGTTTGTATTAACATTTGGTTTTTTTTGCATAAGCTTAACATAATTATTGTGGTATATTGTGCTTTCTACTTACATGTACATATGTAATGTAATTCATGTGTATGTTGCATTGGAACTCCTCTCGAAATGAGGAGATTTTGTTGCTTTGCATTAATATGTTGTATATTAAGTTAAAACATAAATAATAAAAATATATATTAAAACATAAAACAATTATTTGTCTTTTAACGTTAATGAAATAATAGATATTTTAGATTATCATAATCATGGGCGGTTCTAGTTTTCATTAAAAGAAACAGGTGTGACCACACACCTTACAAAAACCTTAGTAAAAAGGTGGTTGTAGTCGTATGTATATGAATGTACGGATATTAATTAGTTTTATAATTTTTGGTTTTGTTAAATTTTTATAAAAATGTAATTTATATCTTTTTTTTTCTTTATCAAGAACGCAACAGGGAAATATGAATGTAGGTAAATTTTGAAACAGGACTTTGTAGCATGGTTTACAGGTCATACATTTTTTTAAAACTCTCTATCCTTGTGCCTTGCCAATTTCGGCCCAAAACTTCTGTAGCCCTAGATTCTTCTCATTTGCGAAAATTTGTCCAGATCATCTCATTTGAATTTTATAAAAACAAATAGTTGAATATCTCTCCTCAACAATACAACAGTCAGTTGACAGACCAGTAAATCATGCATCAATTCGAATCTGGCGGTTACAACATTTTTTTAAAGCTTTTTTCATCATTTACAAAATACCTACTCTTACTTTTTTAGATATCGCTTCAGTTCGGAGTTAAGCAAGGGCTCAACCAAAAAGCTTCTGCAGTAAGCCTGATCGTTAATTAACTGTCTCCAGTCGCGCAAATTGGTTGAAGTTCTATTCGACTTGTCCCCGCCACCACTTCGACTTCTTCTCCACTTCGTAGTCCCTCCACAGTAAATCGAAGACTTTTCTTCTTTGATTTTCCTATGTTCCTCCTCTCTCCTCACTATCAATTGGACAAGATCATTTTCTTTTGCTCCTAAAACGGCCAAGAGGTTCGTCATCACTTTTTAATCAAATCCATGTAATTGATGAAGTACTCGCAGCAGGTGCATCAAAGGGTTTACGTCCTCATCGGCCTGCCAACCTATCCTAACCTAATGGATTAATTTTATACATTTAGAAATGTTGAGTAAGGGAAAGTTAGGCAGAAGGGCTTGGCGAAGATAAAGCATTATTTACCTTACTGAGTGATGTCAACTGCAGCGCTTAAAACCATTCTAATGTTTTTTTAAGCTGAAGATGTCGTTTACTAATTTTTCTCATAGTCAATCGAGATCCAAGAAGCATTGTCTTTAAACAACTGGTGACTTGTGCAGGCGTCGGCCAATGGAAAAGAGAAAATGAATTGTAGTGAGGAGTAAGGACAAATATCTACAAAATAAGCCTCGACTCCACAATGGACTTATGCACCATTTCATCGGGGTTTGACTTTACAAAACATTAAACACAGTGGTCGGCGAGGCTCAGTGGTTATTTGACCTCTATACGAGCTGTGTAGGTTCGACCCTCAATAATATCCACCGAACATTTTTCGCGGCGCAACGTCTTGTCGAACGATGACAAACCTCTTCTCGATTCCCTATTCGGAGTCGGCAGACATCGCTTGTAATGCCGCTTAACTGTCGATGAAAAAAGTACTTTTTTGTTCTTGTGTTAGTGACGTCATCGCAGTCTGATGGCATCTTCGCTTTAAAGGTGCTACTGTGGATCAGAAATCTGAATGATTGGAGATACCCTACAAATCAGAAAAGACACCAGAGCCCATTTGGACCTTTCAGAGTAAATAACTATTGCATTGTTCCTTGACCGTGACTTCTTTCCATGTTTCTGGTAGATATTTCCTTTTAAAACTGCTAAGTGATGACTCCGTCGAGTATTTTGTATAATTTTTTGAGCAATTGGGTTCGGATGTGATTTGGTTGTAGCATTGGTTTCCATTTCCTTAAGTCCATGAACGGTCGTGGTTTGGAAACCTTTCCGTATACATTCAAACTAACTTTACTCATTCATCTGACGATATTTTATAAAGTTCTACTTGCTGCTGAGGCAATACTTTCAAGTTATTAGAAGCTCTAGTCTTCAGGAGGTCTTTCCCTACCAGCTTTCAAAGTCAATAATTCTGTGAGATAGTAAACAAGTGTCGTCAAGTATATTCCAACTGCGTCGGAGTCCCTTCAATTGTTTCCCGTCGACAGAGTAGAACGATGTACATCACTAGCCCGAAGGAAGGTATGCCAAAGCATACAGCCTTGCTGGAGCTCACTTTATATTTTGAATTATTCTCCTACAGCAAGCCTCCATGTCTACCTAGAGCCACCTAGAGTGACGACATTGTGATTACATATTGTGAGATATTATTTCTACGGTACCTTCGTAATACGTCAGACCTTCTAACCTCTGCGATTGGCCTTAGTCGATATGTTTATCTATTGTTTACTTTTTTCATTGCCTAATCATAAGTCACTTTCTTGACATATTACGCTAGCGCACTGACATAATTTGTATCAAGTGCAAACTCTAATTATAACGTGGGCTAGACAGCTGCAGATAAGAGTACGAAAGTTTTCTTCCCATCTAAATTCTGGCAGCGAGTGGTCGCGTGGCTTATTGGTTAGCGCGTTGGACTGCTGAGTGAGCGGCGTGGGTTCAAGCCCCAGCCATGTCCACCGAACACTTTTCGCGGCATCACCTTTCGTCGGGGAATGATAAGCCTCCAAAAGAGCTTCTCAATTCGTCGTTCGGAGTCGGCAATAAATTGTAGGTCCCTTCCATTCGTGCGAAATATGTAAGACGCACAACATGAATGATTACGAGAAGCTAGGCCTTGACTCATACCGAGCTGTCACGCCAGCTTTTTATTTATTTAAATCGTAGCAGCTACTGTAGGTGGTGGTTGGATTTCCCCAATTTCCTTCCGTCATCACCCTTTACCATTGACCTTAATTTATTACTGTGACTCTTGTTACGTATCCCTATAGTTATTATTTTGTTTTTGACAGGGTTAGCCACATTTTTCGATTAGCTAATTTACTGAACCTATTATTGACTTCTAGTAGGATGAGGAGAAACGAATCTTAACATTCCACAAGGTTTTTTGTTTTTTTATTAACAACAGGGCCATCGTCAGTTTTTCATTGCCTTCAACGACTTCGGTTGCCTAAGTTGTACTCTACACTGTTCTACCAACTTAGAGTGTTTTGTTAGAACGGCTTGGCTGTCAATTTTTCCTTCAAAGTGTAGAAGATTGCATGATTTTTTTACCCCATATTTTATGACACCTAGAAGCTCAAAATCTAATACTGTATGATCTTGCTGATCGCATCTACCTTGATCCCAGTCCATTATCTATTAAAAACAGAAGCCCCTTTCAGGACCTGTAGTATAAGTGTAGAGCAACTAGACATTTCCTATCGGTTTTAGTGACACTTTTCCTACATATAGGTTCCCTGTCCAGTCAGATTAGCAAATAGCTCGCTCGATTGAGGTGTCTTAGAGGTGTTAGCTTCGAATTTAATTTTTCGATGTAAATAGAACTAAGTCGTCTTAATCGTTTCGGCGTTAATTCCACAACCTTTAAGCTATAAGACTAATTTCGTAAAAGCGTCAGTGACTTTACATCCGATGGAGAAATTCATTTCACACCACCGATGACAAAACATTACTTTATGGTGTGGTTTCTTCTGACCATGCTGTTTCCGAAAATGCCTTCATAACTATGTTTTCCCGTAAAGCAATGCTATTCGAGCTATTGATACAGTTAAAGCACCTCCATTGCGAATTCCGTAAGAAAATGTGATATTTCTTTAGGATAAAGAATCAAGTGTATGCAATTTCTACAAGAGGTGTCATTTTAAATTTTACGCCATTGTTGAACTGTTAACATTCAACTATCATAGCGATGATTTTTGATAAGTAAAAACTAGGAGGTTATTTAATATGGATTGATACACACTCGCACAACGTGTTAAAATAGTGATATATGAAAACCGTGAAAATATCGCTGAAACGTTTCGTAAAGTTCTTACTGCTTTTGGTCATCATCAAGCGCCCTCCCGCACAGCTATAGTGAATTTAATCAATCAATGTGAACGTCTCGGACAGCTTAGTGATGTGAAGACTCCAACTCGGGAATATCAACTGAAAATATCACCGCCGTAGCTGAGAGCGAGACAGGTGTGTCTATTTAGAGACGATCACAGGAATCCGCAACCAATTTGCAACGCATTTTGCATAAAGATCTTGGCCTACATGCTTATAAGGTCCATTTGACACCCACAATGCCATATTTTCGCTCATCGGGTGCCATTGGTTAAAAATGACAGCTCTTTTTGAATGACCCTATACCAGCCTGTCAAGTTTATTAAATAAGGTTAGCATAGGTCCTACCGACTCGGGAAATATGCTGCCATGACTCAAGGAGTAAGCCCAGTTAGTTTCCTGCCAGCAATAGACACAACTAAGTCACTTTCCATAACTTTCTAAATTAAGCAGACTACATAGTGCTTAGATTAAAATCAACACAGTGCTTCATTTTATAAGTTTTGTAAGCTTAATACATAACGCTTATTTAATATTCATTTCAAAATCTGATTTCACCCCAAAATGTTGTCAAATTTGTTCAATATCTGAAATCAAAAATTGTATTTGTACCCTAAAAGGTGTTCTCTGTCCCGATCCATTTGCAATAAAAACACTACAACACACTCTAAAAAAAAAAGAAGAACAAATTCACACAACACAAGCTTAATTTTTTAAATACCTACCTGTCTCGTATCTGATTTAAATTTATATGTATATATTTTACAGACTAATTCTTACAGGACGGAGGCCTAGTAAAATTTTACCCCTTGATCCAAGGTTAAATTATAACGATACTATCGATAATGAACCAAAATAAATTGTCACCCTAACATCTCATAACACACCACACCTTCCCCATCTGTATACCATACCTGTATGATTGAAAAAAAAAATTGCGCGTCCTTTTCTGCCTTCAAAAAATGCATGTTCTTCGTAATCGTAGTTAAAAGTCTATGTTCTATTATTTTTAAGTTTACTTAATAATTTGGTTATGTTGCAGCACTGATGAGCCATAAAAACAAAAAAAACGGGCTTGTATAGATCGTTCTTTTCACGCCAAAAAAAACACCACTTAAAACACTTTTTGACGTGCGATTGTATAGCGGTGAAGCTTATTTTCATTAAATTCATTATAATCTTTTTTGTTTATAGTTTTTAGTTGGTTTAAGTTTATTATTCTTTTACAATTATTTACTAATTCCTACCGAGAATAAATTAAAGTATTAATATTACATGATAAAATCTTCTTTTTTTTTAAGCAAAATAAGGTGATTTACTAAACAATTACTTAAAACTTACAATTTAAATTTATTAACATTTTGAAATACATTCGCCATTATTGCACATAAAGTCTCTAAGCGGTTTAAGAATACATAGTTCACTGCTGCTTGAAATGAATTCGAATATTTGTAAATGTACTTAACCAACAGGACGTGTTTTATTAATCAAGTTGTTCTGTTATAACAAATTGTATTGCTTCATAACAATATACAAACATCTCTGCATACAATCATTTGCACTCTATTGCACACTAGAATAACAATAACTAAGTACACGGATTGTTTTCAATACACTTAAAGTACATTTTAGTCATCAAAACCTTTTCTTCGCCTAAAACTTTATCCCAAAGATTCAGGATTCAGGTAACTCCTAGAAGACTTGAGTCACATACCAGATACTATGAAGCATTCTGCCCATCTGTAAGGCAAACGAACTTTCTATGCTTTGCCCAAAAGTATAGATTCTACCGAACAGAGGGAATCTGAGCAAGTCCTTACCACACTAGATTCAAATACTGAAATTCAGTTTAGGTGTGTCAGTGGTATCACATATCATTCTACATACAAGGCAGATTAAGCTTAAACTTGATTTCAAGAAACTGCGAGGCTGACGAGGTCGTGCTGTATATTCCTATCCGTACTACCATGCAGAATTGTCGGGACCTCTCGCTACATGTAGGCACCTTCCTTAGTTAGTTCCTCCAAAAGAGGTACACTTAGACCAAAAAGAAAGTAGGTTCATTGTGATACCACTGAGTATTGGGGTTTGATGCCGGCTTACTTCTGAAGCTATTTGGATTTTCCAACTTATCTGTTCAGATCGGCTGTGCGTAAGGTGGTTTTCCTGATGTTGGGAATGGCGGGATACGTGCAGAGAAAGTGTACAGTAGTCTAGGGATTTAGAGAAGAAAGGTAGTATTCACTATTTAGGCTAGGTTTATGGGTCGGCGTGGCTCAGTGATTAGTGCGTTGGACTTCTGTGAAAGCCTGCGTGGGTTCAAGCCCCAGCCGCATCAACCGAACATTTTTCGCCGCACCACCTCGTCGGGGAATGATAAGCTTCCGAGAGTATAATTTGTCGTGAAAGAGCTTCTCAATTCACAGTTCGGAGTCGGCAATAAATAGTAGGTCCCTTCCATTCGTGCGAAATATGTAACTCTCACGATATGAATGGTTGCGAGAAGCTAGGCCTTGGCTGTTCCCGAGCTGTCGCATTAGCTTTTTATTTATTTATGGGTTGATGAATACGTTAACCTCTTCATCGCACTTAGGTCCATGTAGACCACTTCACATGCATAGGACGACCTTAGCGACTTTGTAAATATTGACGTCAGAAATGTCCCTTGCTTTTTAAATAGCTATGGCTTAATCAAGCCCCCTAAACTAGGCTGTTTGTACGTTAAAGCGCCCTCCTGACATGGTCTTGATTCAAATAACTTGTGTAGATTTGACTTTTGAGCATGTCAAGCTTTCTTTTTTTCTTTCTCCTTAAAAATGCACCACATATCCTTAGAGCGCACAGTCGATGGACCAACGCTACTCAACTCTTGTAAATCTTTGTCATCGTCTGAGAGCTGAAGATTTCTACTACATTATTCTGATAGCTAACTCATGTTAAAAGTCGCTGGTAGTCTAGTTGCTTCTTGTACCTAGGTGCTCCTAGAAACGATCATCAGTCCAAGTATTTGAAAAAGTCTTTAACTCTCTCCTGTATCAACCGGACTTCCTAGTGACTGTTCCTCTTAGTTTGCTGCTGATTATAAGGACCGCTTTTGCCTTGTTATTAGCAAAAATCAATCCAAGGGGTGTTCGTCAGTGACGAATAAGTCAGACGACACGAACATATGTATGTACGTATACTAATGGCGAAGCATCAAACCCTGCGATTCTCCTGTAATAAATATGTACATATATCTGAACCCATTGGCTTCTTTTTGTCACTCTCCCGAGAATCTTCTTAGTGAAAGGTGCCATCTGAATCTTTTGGCATCCGAAAATGTAACTTCTTCTACTAAGTAGTGCTGGATGCTTACACAGTATATGTGAAGCTTTCTTATTGTCCTCTGGTGTAAGTATCTTCCTCTAGAAGACCCATCGTTGTTGTAGCCTTTGGACAACGTTACATTTAAGAGTTTGTTTTAGGGCAGTCTGCAGACATTTTAATCGCCATAGTAGCCACATTTTCTCATCTTCTTGGGTATTTATTCGTGATTCACTTATCTATCATGTCCTTTGCCATTCTTCCACCTAACCCAATGAATGCCTCAGCACCCAGAAACTTGGAGGGTAAACCCTACTTCAAGCAATTTAGAAATGCTCACACGGGCGCGCATTTTTATGAACCAACGAGACATTTTTTCGAAGCTAGATTTTATAAGCTATGATATTTAGAAAATGCGTCTCATCATGAATAATTGGAATAATGATTACGGTAAAAACAGAGATAAATTAATAATGTTTGTCAATCGAAGAATTAAGCCCAAGCAATGTTTCCTACATGTATTAGGAGTAGACTTTCGATCCAATGTGTCCTCTAGAGGTCTTCATATTTTGCCGCTAAGAGACATCTCCATTCCAACTGCTTCTATGAATCTGAGTATCTTTATAGGAATGAGCAATAGTCTTCTGTTTTAAATGCTTCTGAAAGCAGATGTGCATTGTGCACCCAGTTGTATATTTCTTTTTTTGGATCAGTGCTTCACAGTCCTTAAGAAGGTGAGCTAAAGTTCCTTCACATCGATAGAGGGATTTAAATGTTTTGACAACCCTTGTAATCAATAAAACACGTTCTATTCCATTTTCCTCAAATCACTTTAAGAAGAAAATGAATAGCTAGAAATTGCTCAGCTACTTTAATTTTGCTTAATCGTCCGATTAATATTCTCTGGTTTAAAAAATAAAATAACTAAATAAAGATATGTAAGTATGCACAAAAAAATGTTTATACTCACTGCTTATATTTGAATTACATTAAATAATAATAATAATTAATTATTGAAAGTTATATAATTGTAAAATATTAAACTTAACTTACATATACTTGTAGATAATGGTAAATAGTTGTTTGTATTATAATTTATCTAACAACGGATAACAAGACATCCACTGGAGCTGCATAAAAATGTATATTTTTGTTGTATTAGGTGCATTTTGAATGCTTTTAGTATTTGCCTGCTATTTTCTATACATATAATTGTATTTTCTACATTTACTTATTCCTCTTATTTTTGTTGTATAATATTATTCGTCGTTTCTAACGCATGTTCTTTTTTTTTTCTTTACGCTAAATTAAATAATATATATAATACATATTAATAAAATTTGAAAAAGGAAAACCATATATTTTTTGTTTTATTTTAATTTTTTTTTAAGAAATTTCTATTATTTTTAAACATATAATTTTTTATTTTAATTGGTTTATTTTTGCGAAAGAAAATTGAATATTATATTAAAATGCAATTGTGTGATATTATTTAAACAACAGAAAACTTTGAAACAGTTAAGTTATTCTCGAAAGGTTTTCATTTGTCTCTTATTACGGAGATCTTGAGTTTAATATATTTATAAAAAACCGCGCGAATCTTAAATAATTAGTTCAATGTCGTTTATGTGTCCTTTAGATTAGGTTACATTTTTACTAAACTCTATTAGAGCTGATGAAAAAAGGTAATACTGCAGGCTATCATCATTTCCTTTACCTAAACAGAACGTTAAGGTCTCCAAAAACCTGGTGTGGAGAACCTTTTGGCTTGATCACTGTCTTTTGGACTGTGCATATTTAGATTAGCTTCTTTTCCATTCACTCAATTAAGTGCTAAATCTTTTCTAGATATTGTTATCTTGTCGGCAGATACGGTCTTTTCATATCCTCAGTACAGGCATATTCTCAGTAAAGCCAATGATTACTCACTTCGTTCTGTCGATAATGTCAATGTCGTCTGCATAATCAAGTTATTGTACTGAGTAATGTTGACCTTGGCATTTTACACTATTTTCTCCATAAACAGGTTAAGGAAACTGCATAACAATGTGTCGCTCTGTCTAAAACCTTTAGTGGTAGTAAAGGTTTCGGTGTTATGTTTTTCAACGTTGTCGAAGCAACGAGCGTCCCTAACTATCATCCTTCTTAAGTTACTAAGTTTTCCAGAAATACCACAGCAACGCAGACTATCACAAGCGGCCTTGAAATCGATAAATAGCTGATGGATATCGATCTGGAACTTTTGTGTTTTCTTCAGGATTTGGCATAGAGTGAATGTTTTGATCAATTTTAAATTCTTCAGACCTAAGACCGCACTGGTAATTTGCCCACCAGTTTGTCGACATATGATTTTAGGCGCCTTAACATTACATACATATATAGCTGGCGCGACAGCTCGGGACGATCCAAGGCCTAGCTTCTCACAATTTTTCATATTGTGCGTGTTACATTTTTCGCATGAATGGAAGGGACCTACAATATATCGCCAACTTTAAACAGTGAATTGAGAAGCCTTTTCATGACAAGTAATACTCTTGGAGGTTTGTCTTTCCTTGATGATAGTTAGGTTGGGTTAGGTAGAGTAGGGTTATAAAGCCGGCGTTTGCGTAACACACTAGACACCATAGTGGGCCCATCGCGATCCCTGTGAAGCCCAATTGGCAAAACCTAAACCATTTCCTGAAGGCATTTGAGTCCCTGATGATGGGTGCCTTGAAAAATGTTTGGTAGATATGGCATGCAGCGCGCAGTCCAAAACATTAACCACTGAGTCAGGGGAACCACTAGACACTTCAACATTACGCCAGATAAAATTTTGTATGCGACGTTCAAAAGACTTACGCCTCTGTAATTGCCGCAGTTGAGACGGTCTTCTTTCTTATAGATCGGACCAATTATGCTAAGGTTGCAATCATGAGGCATGGTATGATCAGACTATCTAACAGATGAGTTGATGCATGTACCCTACCAAATTATGTCCTACTTCATTAAACAGCTCAACTCTCAAACCACCTGAACTTGCGTCCTTATATAATTTAAGCCTAACTGTGGCTGCTTCAACTTTTATCCGGTCCGGATTGGTTATCCTTCAGAGTGAGACTATCAGACTGCCTCACCGCGGGATTTCAGCTTCCCCCGTTCAACAGTTCGCAGAAATAGTCCCTCCACATACTTAGAACCAGCTGCTGCTTCTCCTGCTATTTTTGCGCTTCTCTGATCTTGGGGTTGAAATCTTCAAGGACGATCTCAGCGTTATACACATGTATCTAATGCATTGCTCATATTTTTTCTTGAGGAGTTCGTAGAAACAATCTTTAGGGACACGAGCACAAATTTTTTTTCTCTCCTGTGAGGACATGAGCGCAAATAAGTCTAACAACGGAAGCTCAAGACTTTTTTTTCCCAAGTCTACCGCTGACAACAAAACTTCATTCAAATATTCTTTATCTCTACCTGTGATAGCAGTCGTCATACTTAATGTCGCAGGTATTTGTTTCCCTGCCATCCAGTTCATCCCAACGCAATTCCTGAACAACGATTATGTCGGCTTTGTAGCGTGCGAGGATTTTTGTTAACTCGTATGTTGCGAGCGGTCTGTTTAGAGTTCTTCTCTTTATGTCTGCTGGTGTTATCAAAAATTATATACTTAATATAAAATCTGGAGCCAAAATCTTCATGGATACCGCAGCAAACTATTAAATCAGTCATTTTGTCCAAGGTTTGTACTGTTTTCACTACAATTAGATCTGTAATCAGTTCTAGTCGGCGGTCTTCGCTTCGTCCCCTACTTTCTGAGAGGACGGCTTTTGACATGATTTATGGACTACATAAGCCCAACGTTTGTCCTAAGTGCTTCTTTCGGCTCAGCTTAGGGGCACCGCGTAGAAGTGATAAAGTGTAGAAATCAAGAAATTTGTGGAAAGAGTTAATGGATTTCAGACCTTTGAAAGGTTCTTTAAGGGATTGCGATGGTGTTTTTATTGCAGTCTGGACCTGCTTATCCTTCTCAACCTTACCTATCGGTAATTTAGACTACTTTTTGATCTGCTCTCGTATATCCTCGTTGAAAACTTTTTGTGGACGAATGTCTTCAGGTCTTGTGATCCCAAGTTTTCAGCCAGTATATCTATTTATTGAATATGCTTCTAGAATCATAATTTATATAGAAACTAAGATGAAGAGTGTGTTTAGAAAGAGAATAGGAGAGAATAGCTCTTAGCGCTTGATAGGCCAATTGTGAATGCTTCTAAAACTACGTAGATTTTTTTATAATTGTTTTATTTTTCTTATTACAACACAGAATATAATAGTTCCGCCTCTGTCAACACATTGCACACGTTTACGACAAACCTTTAAGCACATCTTCTCACTGCCAAATATGTATATTACACAATTGCATTACAAGAAATTATTTAACTTCGATTAAATTCACTATATAAACCAAATCACAAACATTTAATAAAAAAAAAAATAAAAACACTCAGAAACATTTGTTTTAAAAAAATTCAAAATCATAATCATTATTATCAAAATCTAGAGACACTATCCCCGAGGAGACTCATCACCACTCAAAATCGCTTTGTGAGCCGGCCGGAGACGACTGGACCACCACTCTGGGTGGAACTACAAAACATTTAGCAGGAGGCAGTAATAGTGAGAAGCTTCTCTCCTCATCATCGGCGGCGCACAGCGGCCGAGAACCGTTGTTGCCTAAATTAACACCACGTGCCCAAATTCGTCGAATGGGTAGTAAAAATCAAGTAACAACAGCCCTTCTGTCTACATCCACATCAGACTATGACGACGAAGACGACGACGAGGAAGAAGATTTTGATTTATACGACGATGAGAATATTGTGGTGACAAACTATTCAACCGGAGCAACTAACAAACGTTTGGGGGGTGGTAATACAGGCAGCGGCAGTGGTGCAACAGCATCTTCAACCACAATGCAACGTAACAATGATGAAAGCATTATTTGAGGACGAAGGGAACAAGTGCTAAGGGTGCGGCTAGGGAATTGTTTTAGATATAAATTATTCTTTTAGTTAAGATTAAGCAAAAAAAAAAAAGAAACAAGAGTATGAATGATGATGGATTGTAACTTTTAAGATTGACACGACGAAATTTCCCCGGCATATTAACTAAGTGTTTCATTTTTATTCACTCTTTACTACATCTATCCATAACTCTGTTCTACAATGTCGGATTTATCCTGCGATCGCTTAACATTCGCATTTATAAGTGTTTTTTTTGAGAAGAAATTGTATGCATACCCGCTACTCAAACAGTTGACACCTAATGAAATCACTGCAAGCTTTGTCAGGCATTGTGGAACAGCCATGACTCATAGTTGGCACTTACAGAAGAAAAGGCAAATAGTAGCTTAAGTCTTTACAAAAAATAAAATGAAATAAAACAGAATGTGTTCTAAATACAAACAACCAAACAAAATAGTTGAATTTTTTCTATAGCATATGTAACAAAAGAAAATTATTGATTGTAGGTTAAAGACAATTATAAAATAAATTACACGACAATTATAAGAAACACACACCTTATATATTAAATTAGAAATTAGAAATGAACGTATTGGGATTGTACAGAGAATGGTGTTTACGAAACAATTATTAAAAACTTTACAACCTAAAAAAAAACAAAAAAAAAATAGCAAACAAAATATTTAATTTATTTTTATATCAATTTAATAAAAAGAAAAAGTGAAACAGAGAGTTAAAATAGTAATAAAAACAAAAAAAACACAGTAAACTAAGCAAAAGAGAGATAACGTTACTGCAATAGATGATTTGAAATTGTTATAACCAATGTAACCAAAGCTTGAGTTTATTGAAATAGCCAACACTATAGGAAACTATTTTCAATAGAAAGCTTTGGCTTTAGAATTTTACAAAACAACGGTTGGTACTTAAGAATGTTTCTAATATTTTTTATTTCACATTTCTTTTAAAAATTAAATTATGGTTCTTTTTTTTATGCGTGTGCTGTAGATTGATTTTATATTATTTTATCATCCCTAGACCTAGTTTATTATAAAATTTTTGCATTTTATTCCATTTTGTATCCTATTTTATTTTATTTTTTATCAATATGATTTTTGTTATATTGTTTTAATAGTTTATACAAGATGTTTACATTTGTCCATTTATTTTTATTTGTTTCAATTTTATTTTTATGTACTTAGAACGCAAATATTTTCGGTGTACCACGACCACTATTTTCTGTGTATGTCCATGAAAGTATTACATATTTTAATATTTTCTGTTTTTTTTTTCTTTTGAAATGTGGCCAAATACATCTTAATTTAGAAAAAAATCATTATGTTGTTTTGTTTTTGTTTAACTTATTTTGAAACTTTATTTTTCAGTTGTTTCGCCTTACTCAACGGGCTTTCGACCCATGAAGAGCTCCTGTGGTAGACCAAGCGATTTTTTATCCCAAGGCTATCCTTGAGCTGCAAAGCCAAGTAGGCTGTTTTAGGACAGGTTTTCCAATATTTCATTGGATACTCTCTCCTTCCTGGTCGCCGTGGGTCAGTGGTTAGTGCGTTGGACTACTGACCGAGCGGCGTGGGTTCAAGCCCTAGCCAGGAACACCGAACATTTTTCGCGGCACCACCTCTCGTCGGGGAATGACAAGTCCCCGGGAGTATAAAAGAGCTTCTCAATTCGCTGTTCGGAGTAGGCAATAAATTGTAGGTCCCTTCCATTCGTGCGAACAATACAAACACGCACAACACGAATGGTTGCGAGCTCATCCCGAGCTGTTGCGCCAGCTATTATTATTATTACTCTCTCCTTCCTGCTCCTTTTTTGTGATGCAGCGCCTGTCTATATACCTATTCTGCCACTTTGAGCGCATTCATTATCGTACCATTGGTGGTTAGTGGGTTCAGTGTGTTTTCCACTACATTGTTCACGACGATGTGGTACTATAACTAAATCCACTTATCGTTGAAATGTATGACTTGTGATAAGATAGTAAAGAGTTTTTTACTTCGTCGGTCTCAGGTGCGCTAACGCATTCAATGTAAAATCTAACTCGGCTTCCAAGACGTCCCATGGGTATCTGTGGCGCCCTCTGGGTGGGCTCAGGATGAGATGGTTGGACTAAGTCCGAAGTCTCACCTCTACGCGTATGGGGATATCTCCTGATATTTTAGAGTCGGTGGTGGAAGATTGAGAGGTAGGGAGGGTCCACTTACACACCCTAAACCCGCAACGCCGTGGCTAAGCGGGCCATTCAGAAAATGATTATGATGTTTATCAAATTGATCATCTAAAAAAACCTAGTGGTACTTTTCATCGTAGAACACGCTACTATAAAGTTAGTAAGTCGAAAGTCATTGATATTTTGTCGTGAAGACTTTGCTTTTCGAATAATCTCCCAAAGATGTTCTCCTTACCGATTTTAGCACGATTTTGTACGAACAGGCTCTATAAGCTTTATCCAAGAGGTCATAGAATGCCTCCCCGGTAGTGAATTCAATTTCTTTGGAGGTTAGTGTTGTATATGTCGCCTTGATACGGATCATAGCCAGGTAATCATTTTTCAGCTTGAAATCAATAACTTTTAACTCCAACTGATTTCTCACGATGACTCCCTAATATGACCAAAGCGCCTATGGCAGCCTGAGCAACTCTGGCGTTTATTTTTTTTTAATACGGAATCAAACGACTGACATCTTTTGCGACAAACGATATTTGATGTCGAAGAGAACAAATTCGTTGAATGTCTAGTTCGCAATTGATAACAAATTTCATAACTAATTCGACTGTAATAAAAAAAGGTTAACATTTATTGAACCCACCTTACAACAAAGTAGTGCAAAAATCTTGGTAGTTATCCATGGTCTTCTTATCAGAAACTATCTACACCATAGATGCTTAGTCCTTCACGTTCATTTACAACCAAAATCTTAGTCAGTGTCTTAGACTTTTTTTTCAAACCGTTTAGGTCCTATCAACATAAAAGTTGAACATGCTTTTAGGTTTTTTTTCGATACTAGTTTACAGCATGTCTTCGACTCTTATAAATTAAAAGATTTTATAGTGTCAGGTCTAGTTCATGTTTATTAAAAGCTCATTTTCATTTTCTGCTAATTGTGCAGACACGGGCAGCATGTACAGGACAGTAGAGATTATTCCTTTTTGCCAAACCGAACAAGAAGTAATTCCACTCGGAGATCATTTGGGAACTTTCTATGCGTCCACCCCAAGGTACTTACTTAGTTTATTTGTGATAGTCGTCTTCTAGAAAAGAGGTACGCTTACATTGGTGATCGTCGAGGTGATTAAATCCTAAATTTTAATTGAATTCCTCATATTTGAATAATTTTTTACACAAAACTGTAACTTTCTTTTACATGATGCATTCTTTTATTTTCTTATTTAAAAAATAAATCATGTTTAATACATTTTTAAGTTGAATGTGTAAACGCGGTGAAATAGGATGGCTCTATAAAAATACATGTATATATTGTATGTATGTACCTATCTATCATATTAGCATCACATGTCTAAATTTGTTTGTTTTACTCACTGAATATAAAGTTTTTTTTGTTTAAAATTTGCACATAATGTAAAAATGTGTATATACGTTAATCAAGCACACTAGGAAGGTTTTCCGTTTTTAAGATACATAACTAGCGACTTACATTGAAAAACTGCAATCATGTTAATTAACAAAATAGAAATGTCAACTAAATGAATTATGAAACGAACGAGGACTAAAAAATACGCGAATATTATAATGAAACAAAAGTAAAATTAAAGTTATAGGAATACATAAATAAGTTATTGTAGTTATATTTTAAAATTTAGGTCATCGCATAAACATTTATTCGGTTTCTTTCCTTCTTTTCTGCAAAAGAAAAAATGTTTTAAAAAACACAAAAAACTGCAAAATACATAGTATATGTATGTATATAAAAAATAAATATTATCAGAGAACAAAAGAAAATAAATTTTTATGATTAAAATTATTATTTTTTTTTTATTACTGAGGACAATAAAAATCAATTTTTTGACGAAAACAACAACATCAACTACTTAATCGCATGGAAATAAACAAGCTGTGTTACAATTATCGCCTGTAATTATCGCAATTACAAATAAATAAACAAAAAAATAAACTTAATAAGTAATAATAATTTATTAAAAATAAAACATGTTTAAGCACAAATTTGAAATTCTCCCTTGATTTGAGAATTTTTAAAAGTTTAATTCATTTCTCACTTCATGGTTTAGAATTAAAACAGATAAGTTATATGTATTAAGTGATTCGGTTATTATTATTTAAAAAATCCATTTTAAATAGATAAGCTATAAAATTAGAATACATGATAAATAAAATAAAAAAGCTTTACGAAGAAAGAAAAACAATCAGCATTAGATGTTTTATTTAATAAGAAATTCGAGGCTAAATACTACCGTATCTCGGCAAGGACAAAATATGTTGAATATATCTTTGATAGAAAAGTAGCACTAAGCCAAGGCGATTCTCACAGTTGGGCACTCAAGGATCCTGCACCTGATAAACGGAACTTGTATATAATTCATCCCATACATCTACTTTTATATCAAATACAGTTTTTACAAACTCTGAGAAAGCTTCAGTGGCACATGTCTTCCTCACAAGCGGATATAGTAACTAGTCTGGTATATTCAGAGCTGGTTGGAAAAATCATGAACACTGAGAGGTGTGTATTCGGAAGTCAGGTGCTTTGGATGACCTTCCTTTTACTTATGATCTTGGGACCATTTTGGTGTCATCTAACCAGTAAGTATAGAGATGTTCCTTTCATCTTCTAAGCTGATTCTTATCCGAAATCAATTCAAATCTCTTCAAACTCCCCGCTGAAAATTGTTTGAAGGGTCCAATACGACAGATAATTGAATCATTTCCTTCGAATTACGCCATGCTGGAACTGGGTGATATTCCATACTTCAATAACTACTGGAAGGTAATCGATGCTTAAGCTGAACCCGCTAAGACTAAAAATCACGGTTGAAAGCTAGAACTAGCGACGGATGGAAATACAACCAAGGCTGCCTCTAGGACTAATGATCAATCATCTTACTAAATCTGCTGTACGGCACCGAGTACGAAATTCACAGCACTGATGTCGATTGGCTTTACATGTCCTGGCCATCTCAATTTCTTAATGCGCAGTTTTTGACTAGATCGATTTCGCTATATAGCTCGTATAATTCGTGGTTGAATCTCTGAGAAATCCATCAATACAAACAGGTACCGAATTTCTTGAAACGACTTAGAATACTATCATCCACCGTTAATATAGTCCCTACTTCAGTGCCATGAAGTAGTAATGGGGTGATTAGTGTCTTATACAGGGTCTCCTTCGTTCTTCAGCATTTGACCTTTTTTGTCGGGTTTGGAAACACTTTAATGGAGCATTCAGACGCAACTGGTACATTGTACTACCAAAAAGCAGGATCCAGTTTTTAACTATTTTACTGGAATTTTATCGACTTTCGGAGAAAGGCGCTTTAATGATGAGGAACTTACAGTATCAGCACTCACCACATCAACAACGAAGAACTGCTACCCGATCCGAACAAAGGCAGGGCATCGCAAATGAAATGATCGGAAGTATCGTCGACCTCTCTACAGACATCGCAGACAGTGGTGTCACTTAAGCCTAACACATTTAGATGCTTAGCAAAAACGTAGCAAATAAGTTGTCTACAGTCTTTTCTCCTGAATGATAGCTCGGGATCATTCGTACAATCTTCTTTGTAAGAAACACAATCGTCAATGAGACCCTGACAGATGACGCGGGAATATTCAATGCATGTTGAGATTCTGAGAAAACATCCTCTAAGCCTTGTCTAGATATCTGATCGGAGATCTCATTTCCAGAGATCACAGTGTGACCTAGGGCCACGATAAGAGTCAAAGAGTGCAGCCTTGCAACCAAATTCAAAAAGTTCTTGCATTCTTGATCTATTTTGAAACTGGTTAAAAGGTTGAGCGAGGCCTTAACCGCAGCCTGGATATCGCTACAGACGCAGATGTTTCGACCTCTCACCTATTCTTAACAATATAGTCCATGGCCATTAGGAAAGCAAAAGTCTCTGTTTGGAAAACATAGGCATTCGTGTCTAACGAGTAGCGAAGTCTGGTGTTGTCAATCTCCACGAAGACACTTGCACCGGACCCAGGACTGGTTTTGCAGCCACCCCCTGAAAACCCAACCCTACCCCGAGCTCAGACTCTGGGCGAAGCCAGTCCTGAAGGCAAGGAAAGTCAACTTGAAATTTGCACAGCAACCGAATTTTAGGTGTCATTGCATCAGACGGAATATCCATGGAACCAGGGTCGTAGGATAAGTGTAGTGCAAGGTCATCCAAACAGTGCGATGATACCAAAAGTATAAGTATCAAAGGGAGGTAGGTCAAGCGGAGCATCTGGAACAGCACCAGGCGTACTCGAAAGAGCTCCTGTGCAGCCGAGACAAACCGTTGTTTGAAGTTTACTGCAGTAAGCAGTCACAGCCCCTCCACCGATGCATAAGCTAGAAACGGTTTTATCATAGCCGTATAGATCCAAAGGGTCTTTTTAGGTGATAAGTTTCATGTCTTGCCAAAAGCACTTACACTGTAAGAAGACTGAGAGCGCCTTGGATGTGATAGACTCGACATGCTTTTTCCAAAGAAGTTTTGTGTTCAAGATCTGTATAGTGACGCCCTTTAGCACTGGCTGAATCAGACCGGCGATTGGCAAGAGTTATTCTTCATTTAAACAAATCAAGAGATGTCATTATCGAAGTTATTGAACACACTTTCGCTTCATTCAAACGGATAAAATTGTAAGCTCACTCTAAATGAATTGGAGGTACCATTTGAGCACTCAGCAGTGAATATTGATTTGAATTTCTTCGTTGTTATATGTATGTAGGTACATACATATATTGATTAAAGTACTGGATCCTTTCATTGTCAAATTCCACGTTCGATGTTTAAAGCTGTGCAGAAGCGAGAAAAGTCACAACTGAGATCACCTCAAAAAATCAGTTAAAATGTTCCACATACGCCACAGTATTTTGGGATTATATGTACTCCACTTCGGTGTCTTCCAAATTAATAAAATCGCCAAATGTCCGCTTGGATATTTTGGGATTTGTTCGGTGTAGAAGCACGCCAATGATGAACTGGTTACGAATAAGCAACGTCCAATGGGTCGTCCAATGGGAGGAAAATACTTATAAACGCTGACACTACTCGGGCATGATGTTATTGGGTTTTAATCAATTGAAACCGGGTTTTCTGTTTTTGGTGCAATAATTCGCCTTGCCACTAACCGCATACCGATTGCAAGACATTTGAACGAACCACAAACCTTCGGCGGTAATTCCTTGGGAGACACTTCTTCCAATATATTGAAGAACTAAGCGACATACCTATCAAGGCAATCTGTAGGTTTATTAACGCTCTAGCTTCATTCAGAAACCAAAGGAAATAAGAGATTGCTCTATGAATGATTGATGCTTTCCCCCAATGGCCCAAAGGGGCTTCACAATAGGAATAACACTTAAGTGAGGTGCACGGGGTTCTTTCTCCAACGTCAACCTATTTATTTAACATATCCTTCTTTCATACAGGTCTCGATAGGATCCTAACTGACCCCAATGAAGCAGTAAGCATTATCTCTTGTCATTCTGCACAGATGGACGAGTTTTCGCGAAAAATATAAAACGGAAAGCACAAATGATTACGAGAAGCTAGGCCCGTGTTCTCTGTTGAATATTGAAAAAATTGTGCGACTGATTTTTCACTCAATCTCCGCTTCTGGACTATTACCATTATGTTGTTTCTTGGTAACATCATCGAGCATTGATTGGTTAAGGCCTTGGTCCATTCGAAATCAGGTGGCTCTGTCCAAAGTAAGTAAGAAATTCAGGATGAATCCTCAAGCATATTAATTAAAAAAACATTGAAAACTTTAAATTTGTTCACATTTATTGCATTGAATTTCTTTAATTATTAATTTGCAATATTTGTTTCTTTTCTTTTCAATTAATACATGTATTTTTTTTTATATATATTAATGTTTAATGATATATGCATATATATATATATATAATTTGTATACTAGCAAGAAGATAACGAAGACTATGCATGTAAGTTATTTTTTTATTTAAACAGTTTATTTCTTAACATTTCACTGAACAAAAGTTATAACTTAAATGTTTTAACATTTGATATTTATTAGCATTTGAAGGCATCGTAGATACAGAAATTGCAACCAAAAAAAAAAACAATGTTAAATGGAATATAAAATAAATTTACATTGGAAAAATAATGATAGGTTCACAATACATACATATATATATTTGTTTAGCGGTTCCCGACCTTCAATTGAAAACAGCGTCACGAAAATTTATCGAAGAAGGCGTTTACAAAGACAAATGGTGATGTCATATATGTAAGTTGAATAATCTTTATTTATTTTACAATTAAAAGCGATTCTTATACACATTTATATAATACGATTATTATGAATATAAGGCGACGCCATTTAACACTCATGTACATAGATATTCTGTGAACGGTCAAATTTGTTTATATATACATACAAATTAATGAAAATAATATTTTAGAAATTTACATTAATGGAAAGACAAAACAATTTGCAATAATTTTATTTGTTAATAATCATGATTCAATGTAAATGCAAATTTTTATTCTATTTACAAAACAATACAAATTGTTTTTCTTTTTTTGTAATGCTCTATTATGCATTGACAATAATTTATTTGTTTCTTAACTAAGATTTGTGTTATTGTTTTGTTTAGTTTTTAATTGTGATATTATTTTACTCGATTTTATATATTTATATGCAATAAATGGTTTTAGTTTTATTTCCTTGGTTTTTATGCTTAAACAATATTTGATTTTTTTTTTAAATAACATATATATATATTTAAATTTAATGTAATAAATAACACATGTAATACGTCAATTCATTTGTATATTATTTGTTTTGTAATTTTAGTTTAATTATCTTCAAACATTTATATAGTTGAAGAGATAATGCACTGTGTACAATGAGGACAATCAGACAAAAGTGCGCAAGAGTGAGATTTTGGATTTTTCAATGGAGCTAAACAGATTTAACTTCAAGTTATGAGCCAAGGTCTAGCTAGCTTCTCGTAACCATTCATGCTGTGCGTGTTACATTTTCGATGGAATGGATGTACCTACAATTTATTGCCGACACCGAAAGGCGAATTGATCCTCGTTCATATTAATTTAAAGCCATTTGCATTGTTTTTCCAAAGTTTAGAAATTCCATAATGGCATATTTGGCCAAATGAAAGTATACCCGACGAATGGAATTCACAAGAAAGCAGAATTCCTAAACTTCGCATATAAGATCTTGTCGGCCGTACCGTGCGAACGTTTAAAACCGTTCGTCAGTAATCGGAATGCTCCCATTCAGTGTGGTTTAAGCCAGGAAAGTCAACCATAGATCAGATATTCACACTCCGGCAGATCTTAGAGAAAGCACCGGAATTTTAAATTAACACTCACCATCTCTTCATATATTTTAAAGCCACCTTTGATAGCGTAGGTACATAGAGACAAACTACCAAACTCGTCCGTCTTTGCAGGAGAAATCTCGCCAAGATCGAAAACATCACCACCGAACCATTTCGATGCCACAAAAGGTTTAAGACAAAATGATGCGGCTGTCACTGGTGCGTTTGCAAGCATTGAAATGGAGACGGAAAGGATGGATTTGGTTGTAAAAAAGTCACCATGGATAGTACATTTGAAGAAGTACTTAGGCCCGCGCCCAAACAACCGGAAGACTCTATGTAAAGCCCTCATCAGGTCACATTAGTCCTGCTATTGTGTTGTGCAGAAGCATGGACTCTGACAAAAGCAGATGAACATTTTCTCGGTTACTTTGAAAGTAAGATTCTTCGCATCATATGTGGAGGAGAGGTTCAACGACGAACATTAATGGTTATATAGCGATGTCAACCCTGCCAAAAAGAGTGCAGCAGCTGGTATCGGTGGAAACGCATGAAAATCAGCGCACCGGACGTCAAGTCTATGTATCTTAGGCGTCGCGCATATTTGGAAACTGACCTCTTGCAAATCGGTGTGCGAAACTGAAAGCAACTGTCTAGAAAAGGAGTTGCCTGAGGCATGTTCGTGAGGCTTCATTTAATGCAGAGGAAAAACGTTACTCGAAAGCTGGAGAAAATCGAATAGTTGTTAACGAGGGAACTTTGCCGACCTTTATTGACTCAAGGCGAAGCGAGGTGACAGATGTGACTCTGTGAATAATAAACTGAAAGGTTATAGATTGGGCCACATTTTTTTGGCAATTGGATTGAAAGGAAATGGTTTATAGGACGAAGAACAGAGAAATACATATGTATATACGTCCAGTAATATCTACCGATGAAGCCAATCCAGAAACTCTATTCATGTGCCCGGAATGAACTGGCTTGGGTTAAGGGAAATGCAGAAATCATATGAAAGGCAAAGGCAGACATACCAGAAGAGTATCCACTATCCACTTTGGAGTTCAGCGAGTCCAAACTTTTAGCTACCACCTTGCACAGACAGGGGTTTACTAAGGGACATGCGTTAGAAATGGGCCACGAATAAAAACTCAAAATGGTGGCCAAGCGAGGTAAAATGCAGACGAGACAAATATGGCCATAAAAGTGTCTGCTGGCAGCATTGAAAAATAAATTCTAAGTCTCACCCGAGGAACTATTGAAGACGATCCACTAGACATAATTACTTTTAAAGGCACCTTAGGAAAATGATTTTGATGTGAAATGGCAGGAGACTATGCCTTGAAAACGTTGAGATAGTGGCAAATATACTGAGCCTGTGTACAGCTTTGGCTAGCAGAAGGTGTATAATTTTGAACTGTCCTTGGATGGTAACCCATAGGATAGGTTTATTTTAATTGAAGACGACCAATCAATATTAGGGAGGAACTGGACTAAGACTCTTAGTGGAAGACAGACGCAACGAGATCATATTAAGGTGGCATTGTTCTGGTGTTCCAACATTATTCGCAATATCCCTGCTCATTTGAGTGGACAGTTATGTAACTTAACTGAATCTTTAGTGTTGAACCTCCTTCTCAAGTCAATAGTTACTTTATCTGTGCGCCCTCATTGATACACACATAATACACTATAAAATATGAAATCGCAATTGTTTTCAGTAAGTTCCAAAAATTTCCATGAATAAATACTTTCCATAATGATATTTTGTTATATAATATTTCTATTTGTTTTATTTGTAATTTTTTAGGGCAAAAAATTGTGATATACATACATACATGCGGGGTAATAGATATACAATATACGTATTATTCTTTTTTTGTTTTCTTTTATTTAAATACACATAAATTAAATAATGTTAAAACATGTTTATTATTGTTTGATTTTTTAAATTTTACTTTTTGTCATTGATATAATGTAGTTTTATTTTTATGTATAATTATATTATGTAACTGCAATAAAATTGTATTGAGCTTCTATAATTTTTTTAAATTTTTATGAACTTTACTTTTACGTTTTTGTGTAAGTGTAATCATAATTTAATTATGAATTAAATAATATTTCTTTTCTAATTTGCTAAACACAATAACAATTTGTTGTGATTATATCTGGAAGATGGGGGGGGGGGGGCGCAATTAAACGGTTTGGGGTTAAATTATATTTACAATTTTAAGTTAAGAAGGATTTGTTAGTTTTTGGATTTATTAATCTCTCAAAGTTGTTCATTAAAATCTGACCGTTGTCTAATGAATAGTGTACGACCTTAAGAGGGTTTTAGCTGAGAACGCAGCAACTTTACCAGAACGCGGTTGTGTTGCACGAGCCTCCGTCTTCTAACTCTTGGAAGAGTAAAAGGAAAAAACGTTTGAATAGGGTATCAAGGGTTATATAATTAAACATTTGCTTTTATCCTGGGCACAACATTGTAGTAAATTGCACAGCAGTATCTTTTATAAAAGGAGTAAATTGATTTTGATCTAATGGTCTACCCCGTCAAGTTTTCAATTCAATAAAAGCGCACCCAATGTAAGATTCCTTTAACCTTATTCCTGCTGGAAGAGTCAACTTATATTCAGCAAATTGCTCTAAGCTCTTTCACGGGTGTGTCAACATCCCATTTAAAGTTATCTCTTAGTTTCTATGTATTTAAAAATAAAACAAAATGTTTATCTGGAATTGGATTAGTTGGATACTTATGCAATTTATTTAGCAACCATAAACATGTAACGATTGGTATGATGGTAAAAATTAAATTAGCTATAGAAGGAATGCAGGGAATTTGTAAAATTTATTTTTTTCCTTAATTATATATTTCTTAATTTTCGTAACTTTATGTTTCTTCTTTTTTTTTGAAATGGTTGATTATTTTATACGTTTCGTATTCGAGAATTTGTAACTTTGTCTTTGGTTATCAATGTGGGATGACATTTTTAATAGATACTCAAATGAAATATTAAATAATACGACGAAAACAGGTTTATAATCTACGCAATTTTTTCGTAAACTATTTTCTATTTTGTTACTTTCAATTTACTACATTTAATAACTTTTACTAATTCAACTTGTTATACGATTTTTATCATTTAAATCCCATATCCAGTCACTCGTTATACGTTTCCTGAAAAAATAAATGTATTCAATTTAGTTGTAAACAAAATTAAGTTAAGCTGAGATGGAAGGAAAAGTGTTTTGTTCTAACATACAGGAGAAGCAAGGTACGTGAGTCCATCTTTAAATATTTAATAGGAACTAATCTAGTAGTCAAAAAGTAAGTATTACACTTAAATCGTCCTTTTCAGACGGATTGAAAGAACCACAATCGCATATTCTCTGCGGAGTCAGTCGTGACTGTGACCTACGCAATACAAAACTTGAGCTACACAGAGCTACATTGCTAATACATACGGATAATAGATGCCCACCTTTTTCTGCCCGACAGGAAAGAGTCGTAGCCTAACCAAACTCACAATTTTCACACCAAACAGCAGACCTACGCAAAGTTCTCCTACAAATAGGGAAAATTGCGAGCAAGATCGAAATTATGGGGGAACTACGGAATCATGCTTGCCGCAGTATAGTACATTGTTTCTAATGATTTTGGGTTCAAAGAAAATAAAGAAGTATTGGTAACCTGCCTTAGACGCTTCACAAGCTAAACTCTCTTCGCTTCACCATGCTACTATAGGTCAGCATGGTAAACATACATATCATCATGTGCAGCGCAAGAATACGTAACATTTGTTATGATACTTTATGACCTTTTGGTTCATTTATTGCGGGCACTGGAGCAGGTCAGTGTGACGGACTTGAGTGTTCGCCGCAGTGGGTCAGTGTGACATGTTGCACATGTGCACAATTGGAGTTTTGGGTTTGCGCTTGTATCGATCGGTCATGTTGCACAGTGTGGAATTGGGTTTGCGGTTCGGTGTCTTGTGTGGGAACAACAATCTGCAGCGAACTATGGCGGGATAGTCGCACAAAATATACTCAGGAGTTCCACGATTTTCAAAGCAGAGTCGGCACATATCCGATGGACATTAGCCCAGCTTTTTAAGATGCCAGTTGAGTGAACAATGTCCTGTGAGAAAGTTCGTTAGGAGCTTAACGTTACTTTTATTCAATTCGACAATTTATTGATTTCTCTTGTTGTTTAAGGCTTCGATGAAGTTCTGACGAATTGCGACTTCGTTCAGTTCGAGCTCTTCTTGGAGCTCCCATGAGTTGAGTTGGCTGGTGGGTAAACCACAAAAATGCAGATGGGGTTCCATGTCTGGTGGTCGGAGGCCCTTATATAATAAACTCATCGGCCAGTACTAGAGTGGTTTCCGGCCCGCCAGATCGACGATAGACCAATTTTTATAATAAGGCCAATCAAAGAAAAAAACCAACGAATTGAAAGTCGAAACTCTTCTCCTTTCTTGTCGACTTGTCGACGCAGGATATGTATTATACGCATTCATTTAAGATCCCAGCAAAATTTATCCACCTGTGCCGAAAACACGCAATGCAATGTCCAATTTTGAAACAGTTATTTGAAACTCTTTCATGGTTGAAGCGGATTTTGGCAAAAGGATGGTAAATATCATGCCACGAGTGGCATCCTAGTTGAAATTCGACAAAAATGTGTCCTATGAAACCGCGGCTACTTCCAAAACACTGATCCTTGCAGTTTTGCTATATGGTGCTGAACGCTGGACGATGAGGAGTAATTCAGAAAAGATATTAAGCACTTCGGAGAGAAATCCTTTGTCAAATATTTGGTCTACTTTGTGAGAAAGACCGCCGCTGCATGGTAAGTGCATTATTATTATTAATATTATACGTGGGGAGCGGTTTGTCCACTCTAGGACTGTGGTCTCATATAGAGACCTATTGTGCTGTCCTATATGTTTAGAGCAATTTGTCTGCTCCAGAGAATGTCAGGAAGCTAATCAGCCTCTCTGAGTGGAGCGTTGCAAGTGTCGTTGGTGAGTGGAGTTCATTGCCTACGGTCCGTTTTCTCACATGAATGAGGGCGGGGCACTCTGTGACTGCTTTCATCACAGTCTGCAGGTAGGGTCCGGTGACAGGCCAAGCTTGTGTAGAAGCCGTTTTAGTCGGCAGTGGCCGGCTAGAATTCTAAGATGATTCCTGCTCAGATTTAGAAGAAACTTGAATTTCTTTTGTGATTGGATTGGGGAAGAAGTGTTTGGTACATTTCTGTCCTACACTCCCCATCCAAATGTCGTTGGAAATGAGCAGGGATTGCTCCCTCATTAAGCTTTTAAAAATGGATTTGTTTACTACACATGCTGTTTCAGGACCAGTAAGGGGGGTGGTTGCACCTATCTTGGCCAGTGAGTCCGTTGTATCATTGTCGGTGTGGCCATTGTGAGCGGAGATGTAGTGTAGTATGACTAAGTTGTTTTTTGTTGTTCTAGAAGCAATTTGACTGTCTCTAGGACTAGTTCCGATTTTATCGTGGCTAATTTCAATGCTTTCAGGGCAACTTGACTGTCAGAGAAGATAAAAATGGTTTTGCCACGGAAATTAGAGAGCAAGCTTAAGCTTGTGCACTGATTTATGGCAAATATTTCTGCCTGGAAGATCGATGAGTATGTGCCTAGACTGACTGATATGTTAGTGCTAGACAATTCTCCGAATATTCCAGGCCCAGATCCATTGGCCTTCCGTATACCATGCTTGGTCGTGCTCTGAACGGCGGGGTTTGAATTTTTCCCAGTCGTCACTCGGGGGGATGACTACTGAGTAGTTTCATTTGAAGCAGTACCTTGGGAGAATGTCATCCAACGGCATGCAGAACTCGCTACTTTGGAGTAGGGAGGAAGGCATGTTAAGGTGACCGTCAAGGGGATGTTCGGACCTGATGTTTTTTAGGTGGAACAGCCTTTGCAGGCTGAGTTTTTGCTGTATTTCTACAGTAAGTGCGTTAGACTGCTGTGCAATCTACGTAGGTTCGAACCCCAGCAATATTCGCAAAATATTTGTTTTGGCATCACCTCTCGTCGGGGATTGACAAACGCCCGGGAGTATAATTTTTCATGAAGAAACTTCTCAATTCGCCGTTCGGAGTCTGCAGTAAATTGTAGGTCCCTTCCATTAATGCGAAAATGTAACACGCACAACGTGAATGTTTGTGAGATGAAGGGGTTGGCCAACCCCGGTTGATCGTGCTAAATGCTTATTTCTTTCTTATGCGAACAATCAATAAAACCAAAACACGTCGACTACACTAGCCTAACCACGACGAGCGAATGCATCAGAGAATAATGCGCCAGCCAAGAGGATTTTCGAATCAGAGCCCCAATGTTCGAGATGATAATGAAGGCTGATCGTCTCTTTTAAGGAACAAGCTACGGCGGATGCCAGAGCGCTTGGTCTGGAGAACTAGAAGGAACATGTGAATACCCCCGAGATCGAAGAAAATGGAAGGCTACTGTGTCGCTGAACCCTCTACGACTCGGGAGCCCGTAATTCTAAAGATTTAAGGGCTGAGAACGGAATGAAAGACGGGTTGGTGTTAGCAGCAATAATTCTTTCCAAAAAGCCTTGGTTCTTAGGTTTTGGTCTGCTCTAGAAATTGGTAAACCTAATGTCCAACGGAGAAGGGAAAAAGTGGGTAAATTTTTGATTTTCTTTTGGAAACTAAGAACAACTACAACTTAAACGCAAACACATGACATTTCAAACAAACCAAAAAACAAGAAGACAAACTAATAACTAATAAATAAAAAAGAGTACAACCAAATTGACTTATAATTCAAATTATATTTCACAAATATAAATGTATATATGATTGCAACTTTAACATTACGAAAGAGAAAAAAATAACAATTCTTTGTAATTTAAAAATAAAAAAAACATAATAATATAAAATAATAGTATAATAATTATTTTTTTAGCGTTAAACATAATTCAGTTATAATTAGATAATGAGAATTTCACGTCTAAATGTAATGAGTTTCTGCTCGATTCATTGCAATTTCGTTAGGAATGATTGGAACTAATCAATTTACTGATTCACTCGTAGCTTCGAAAGACGAAAGATTAAAATGTACAACACGATGTAAAAAAAAAATAAAAGAAAGCGAGAGGACAATCACTAGGATAAGAGAGAGTGCGCTTAATAAAATGTCACAAAATATACAATATCACGCATTACTGTTCTAAACACTGTTCACAAACACTATTTGGCATCCTTCTTACCCGATGAAACAAATGGTCCAACATAGTTGCTGGGGAATAGCCCAGACAGTCCATTCAATTCGCCGCGCCACCAATCAGGCTCGTCCCTGCCTAACACACTGATGATGTCATCCTTGTCGAATGAAAGTTCGTCATCGTTTTGCGCCTTATAAGCATACAAGGCTATGACTTTGTCTGAAAGAAAAAACATAAGTTACACAAGTTTGAGCAAATCTTTACAGCAGCAACCTACCTAGAATAGTTTCGGCCATTTCGACGCGGCTACCAGAGACGGGGGTATTGCGTCCACTGTTACGTCCGCCTTGTAGAATTTTCACATATGAAGCTGGGAACCAACCAATTTGACGTCGCCGTCCTTTAGCCTGCAGCTCGCCCTCCCACCAGCCAGAGTCGGTCTTCTTACGCACCATTATAAGCTGACCACGTTGCAACGAGAGCTGCTCGGAGCTGGTTGCCTCATACGGGGCAATTACTTGTGCAATTTCAGACCTCTTTGCCCGCATTCCCTATGGATATGGCATTTGATTTAGTTACAAGTCAGTGTCATACAATCAACGTGGATACAAGCGTACACACAGAGAAAGAGGGATAGCATAACAAAAGAACACATAAAAACTGAAGGGAAATGCAAAGTAAAAAGTTAGTTGAAACAGCAAAATTATGTCGCATGTACAAATAAACACAAAAATTAGAGAAAAACTTTGAAAATTACAGGTGTCATGGATGATGTTCTGGACATGGGCCGACTGAACGAATCCGAATGCTCAATACTCTTTTGTTGCGTATTTATCTGAGAGACTTCCGTATCGAGTTCCTCTTGTGTTCTGGATTCATCAATGGCAGCCACATCATTTGTTGGAGCTGCTGCTGCAGGTTTCTCTTGCGCCGCAACATCGTTTTCAATTATTGGTTCGGGTTTTTGCTCTTCGGTTTGCAATTTTAGTGGTGCGGTCTCTTCTTTAATATCATTGAGAGGTTCGACTGGAGTTTGAGCGTTACCATTTACGTTATTATCCTAAATGATAGAGTGACAGGAAAATGGGGGATCGCTTAGAATTGTTAGTTTAGTAGTTTGATAAATGCAGAGGCTTAGTAGGCACACGCATAAAAATTGGTTTTTAAAAACGATGAAATCAAAACAAATTCAAGAAAAAACAAAACACTAATTTGCTTATCCTTCCAGATGTGTACTTACCCTTTGTTGCTCTTCATTGTACGAATCAATGGTGGCCGCCGTTGGTGTTGTGTCCACTGCTGTTGTACCAACGTCAGCCTTTTGTACATAATTCGATGGGAACATTCCTGTTCTGCTACCTATTGTCCCTGTCCACCAGTCGCCTTCCTTTTTCGTCACTATTATCATTTCACCAGCTGTAAAGCTTAAGTCTCCGACTTCAGCCGATTCATAAGGATACGCTGCAATATAATATTCAACATCACCGTTGTAAGTTTCGGTTGGCTCTGCCGTTACTACTTCGCTTTCTATTGTCGTGGGGGCAGGTTCAATATAATTGCTAAAATTAGAGAAGAACTTGTGAAGATGAGAAAACATCGTCGAAAATTACTCACCTAAACTGTTGGTTATTGTCATTGTATGTGTCCTGAGCATTATAACTAGAAATAGGTTCAGATGCTGTTGCCTCGATATCAATATCAAGCTTCTCTACATAAGTTTCTGGGAACCAGCCCGTGTGTCCGTTTATTTCACCAGCCAACCAACCGGGCTCTGCATGCTGTTCCAGTGGTACGAGCACAATGTCGCCCGGTTGAAATGATATCTCGTCGGAATTTCGAGCGCTGAACTCATAAATTGCACGGTATTTGACGAATCCTTCTGGAGCTGGGGCTGATGTATCGACTGATATAGTGGCCGTCTGTTCGGTGATGGTATCCGTTGCACCCCATGCGGATGTCGGTGCTGTGTCCCATGCCGACGATGTGGAATATGTTTCATTGCGTTTATTGTGTTTCATTTCGAGTACTTGATTTCGTTGACTATCATAGTTGGAGTACAATTCCTCGCATTTGGATATTAATTCTTGCAGCTCAGCCTTTATTTCAGTTAGTTGAATGTCATTCGAATTGATATCTTCCTTCTTGGATTCAATTTCTGAGAGAATATTCTCGATCTTACCCTTTAACGATTTGATTATGATCTGTCGAAGGAAATTATAAATAAACAGCACAATTGCGGATGTATTAAGCACTTTACCTGTTTGTTGGCGAAAGCGGCATTCATTTGTTCTTGATGAGCGGCCTCTGTAAACTGTCCGGACTTGGCCTTGGCGTCCCATTTGGCTCTTTCTTGGGTTAACTGCATTAATTTTTGATTCTGCTCTTTTATCCTGGCCTTCAGCTGTCCCATTTCTGACATTTGCGTATCCCTGGTCGAGCGCATGCCATCGATAATGGATTTCACACTTGTAACGCCGGCGCGTGTATCACATATCTTCTGCGAGAGATCCTTAATCTATTCAAAACAAAAGTATAAAGACACAGACTTAAGTAACCAAACAAAGAAATTGTGAACCTTTTCATTTAGAGTGCTAAGCTCGACATTTAAAGTCTGATTGTGGGCCTTTTGCTTCAGAACTTTCTCCTGTTCACGTTCTTTTTGTGTTTGCATTTCGGCGATTCGTTGTTGTTCCCATTCTTTTTGACGTTGCTTCTCTAGCTCCCTTTAGAAAACAAAATAGACGTGTAGAAACTCAACAAATGATTAGGAGAATCTGTTACTTACTTTCGTGCAGCCTCTTTGGCTTCTAGCGCTCGTTTACGCTGCTCTTCCTTTTCCATTTCGATTTCACGCTGTTGTTGCAACTGACGTTCTAGCTCTTCTTGTTGCTTCTTCTCAGCTTCTAGGCGTGCTTTCTCCCTTTTTTCGGTTTCTTCGCGTTCTTTTCGTTCCCGCTCTTCATGCTCTTTTCTTTGCTGTTCCATCAGTAATTTTCGTCGTCTCTCCAGTTCCGCTTGACCCTTGTCAAAGTTTTCCTTGCGCTTATCTTCGAATGATGCTGCAACAAAGGAAAGGTATAGTGCAAACCCTGCTACAAAAAAATAAGAAAGTCTTACTCTGTGGTAATCCAGCTAAGGGATCAGCGTCGACTGCGCCCTGCGATGAGATTGATGCATGCCGTGATCCTGGCAGAGAGCCTTGCCTTGATCCTGAGATCGAACCATGTCTTGAAGTTACTTTTCTAAAGCTAGGCGGAATCAAATCTGGAGGCAGTGTAACTGGTATTTTCTCCCCTGACATCGCTTTGTCGCACAAATACATGGCCAATATGAACTCTTCGCAACTTAGGCGACCGTCACAGTCCAAATCGGACAACGTCCATATTTGGGCGAGAACTGCCTGTGATAATTTGCTTTGCACTAGAATACCGCGCGCCTGCACACCAGTTAGGTAGCCAGAACGTGCACGATCTGTTGAATTGAAGACTTGGGTGTATTTTAGTTTAGCTGGTCCTTTGATGGCCCACTCTACTTGTCTGTAATTGAGCGAAACTCGAGTGAAAACAAGTTCAATGGGAGACTTACACAATTTTCAAAACTTACGGTGACTCAATCGATGGTGCTCTCTCCGATATTGACATGTTGCGACTTGGTGGATTGCTTTGCGGAGGCGTTGGTGGTGCTGGCAATATGCTGGCGTCAGCGGTGGGTGGCGACGTAATTTTTCCAGGTATTATCATACCCGGTTGTGGCGGGGCAACCATAGGCACTATTCCACGAGGACCTCCTGGCGCTGCAGCTATAAGTGGTGTCATGGATGCAATTGGTGGTTGTGCTATCGGCATTCCTGGGGCAGCATGCATATTAGATGGAACTAATGGTTGCCCTGGCATCATTGCTGGCATAACTCCAGGAACTCCGGCATTTGGTATGATAGGAGCTGCAGCCATTCCCGGTGGTGGTGGCATAACTGGCGGTACAGTCGGCAGAGCTGTAACTGGGGCCACGTGTGACGGAATTATTGGGATTCCTGCTGCCACCGCTGCCAATGGTGTAGGCGATGCAATTGATTTCAATTGATCAAGAGGACTCAGGCTTCCGGTTGGTGTCAGATTCGGGGTACCAACAGCAGACGAAAGGGATGCCAATAGAGTCGGTGGAAGGGCTTTGGGAATTTCAAGCCCTCGCAGTTTCAAGTAAATAAGCTTGCATGCTATGCTGAATTCATTAATGTTCATTTTTCCATCGGAATCCGTATCGGCAAGAGCCCTAAACAAGAAAAAATGAAATTGAATAAATGGAACATAGAGGAGCAGTAAATCATGCGGAATAACAAAGCCGCCGCATGCAGAAGAATTAAGACACAAGTATGTTTGGACGCCGAGGTCCACAGCGAGTTTCTGTATCTTAGTTGGTATGTAGACCAATCAAATATAAGTGCACCAACTGAATAGAACGCCTTTAGAAGGCTTAGAAGGAGTCATAGAGCCGCTTTGATCTTCTCTGCGAGTCATGGTACTCTTCAGATGCTTAGTTCAGCTGCAGTTAATGGTTCTCAAACAGATTGGAACGTCTGATTGGAAGAGTAAAGAGCTTACTTGTCACCCTAATACCAACCACATTAAGCGCCATTGAACAGCCAGTTAGTTCAACGCAATACATGCCAGCCATCGTAAAGCTATCTAAAGATTTCGACGATTAACGATTCTTAAAAACCACACAAACGAGAACTTGACTAATTGTCAACGAGGCAAAAGGCTTCATCTTTTCAAAAGTTACATCAGACTTATGTATGGAAAAATTCAAGGAAAGCTGATCCACTATCAAATCAAAACTTTATGTGACTTAAGTAGGTTAAGTGATGGGGAAATGTCGCTTTTTGTTGTGGTCCTTGCTCCAACCTTGAGTTCTAGGTGAATGGTCCTTTGTAGAATCAGCCTGTACTCCTAATAAAGTGGACTACGTTCACTAGTCGTACTTCTGTTAAATTTTCTAGTTCTCCAAACAGTCTGCTTTCCATTTTCAAAAAGTAAGTGCCTAATGGTTTCTGTTTCTTCCGCATCCTGACAGAAACACTCTAAGAATCACGACTGGAATCTTCAAAGGCAAAACTAAATGCTGAGACACTTTCAAATATTCTTAGAGAATTGTTCGTCTTTCTTCGCAAAAGGAAACCATTTTGTCATCTTCACTCCACTCAGAAATTGCGGAACTTCGGACATAATCTGGAGTGAAGAAGATCCTCTATAAATACACATGACACACGAAGTTGTGTTAGGAAACTGCAGTCCTATTGCTAAGCAGTAACTTCTCAATGAACAATCTAATCTAATCTTCGTGTATTCTGACCTTAACATATCTGACACATGTCTGATAAACATTTCAGAAAAGGAAATAACCGCTGTATACTGGACGCTTTGACACAAAAGATCTTTCAGGTCGTGGTGTGCTACCGGCTATCGACAGTTTGTTATGAGGCTCCACAGAGTCTACTCGTGGGTACGTATACCATAATATTCCGCGAGGAAAGCTTATGAACTCAACAAGAACATGGAAAAGGCAACTTTTTCCTACTTTAAGATGAAAAACAAATATAAAAAAATAGCAGGGGTGACGCCCCAGGAGTGACCAAGGGCTAGCTTCTGGTAACCATGTTGTGGGTGTACCATTTTTCGCACAAATAAAAAGGACCTACAGTTAATTGCCGACTCTGAACGGCAAATTTAATAACTTTTTTCATGACAAATTATACTCTCGGAGGTTTGTCAAACCTACACATCACGCACTAACCACTGAACCACTGCGACTATATTCTCTTTATCGTCGTCCTCTTTTAAATCTCTGCAGCTCCTGCAGAAGTCATTCGGCCATGGCGAATTGCTTTGCATGTCTATCTTAGTCGCAGGGTCTTGTTGTGATATTGGTTAGCTTTAAAATGTTGTCTCTTCTTAATAGAATTAACGCGTTCACTCTCATCTGATCCAGGATAGATTTACAGGAATCCAGATATACTTTCTTTCAACAGAGGTTTGGCAATTAACGAAAGGCATAGCGTCTGTATTATGATCAACGTACGAACTATGTACTTGCTTTGAATCCCTATGCTCAATGGTGTATGACCAAAACACTATAAGCGATAAATGCATATTTCCTGTACCAAGTTTATGGCACTGTATAGACTATAATGTTCGCAGTTGAATGATGGAAAAGGTGCTTTCCTCTGACTGTGATAACGTTTACGCTTCTAAACCTTTTAGCCCACGTCTTTTCCATATCAGACCAGAGGAATCAATACAACGATTGAACCGAGTTTGCTCTCACCCGATGTTGAAGGCACTTTCAAGATGCAAGGATGCAAAAATGGTTCCAATCTATACAAAGAGACTTTCGGGAAAAAGTGAGGTCTGCAATCAAACACTGTACACTGGCTGTACAGAGCGATTGTAAGGCCTGTTCGTACCTATGGTTTGACTGTCTACTAAGAGACGGTTAATTCCAAATCATAATTTAATAATCTAAGCAAACCTCTTTTAAACGCCCAATAAAAAGCCTACGCTTATTTACAGCCAGTGTAACCCAACAGAAAGCCCCGACAAGAATGCGCCAAGCTACTAATCTCTAAACCTCCACAAACAAATTTTCTTCTTAACCTTTATAGAAAAACTTTTAGAATCCTAAAAGGCATAATGAGCGACCACTGCCTCCTGACAAAAACGTACGCATCGGATGAAATTTTTAATCGATCCAATTTGCAGAGTGTGTTCCGAGAGTTGAAAAACCCCCCTTCATATTTTTACAGATTGCCAGGCCCTCTTTTACATCAGAAAACGGATTTTACGTAACGAAGTCGCCCTATTTGGAATGACTGACTGAAATATGGCTAACACTATAATAAAAGGTGTGCGTATCCTTACAGATAGTAAAACGCGGAGTAAAGGTCTGGAGCAGAAGCAGGATAGCCCAGACCATCCTTGCAATAAATCTGCCAGCAATAAAAGCCACCATACACGACGACATCCAAGTACACTAAAAGCTCAACCTTACTAAACCAAAATGCGTTCATAAATGCTTAAGAGTAATAAAACCCCCGACTGTTCGACTCTGGAACGTTCCAGGACAGGACGGAATGGGAGAGATATAGTGCTGGTTGACAGACTTTCAATACAGTTTAGCACTTTATAGATCGGGTCACTGTAAGAATGGTTGACGGAAGATAGCAGCACACTTGTGGTTGCGTCATTACCCACAGCCTGTGACCACTGCTCGACATAAAAAAGGACAACGATCATCCTGTTAATCGGAAGACGCTGCATCTGTATGCTTAACAAACGGCAGCTGTAGAAAGAACAATGACTAACATATATCGGTGTTATTCAATAAAAAAGAAAGATATTCGATACCACCCCTGAGTGGTGGAACGAATAACGACCTTATCTTCGATGACATAAACGGTAACCTCAACCTACTCGGCGTACGATACAAGAGACAGACAACGTCGTACGATAAGGCGTGTGTTGTAGCCGCAATACTGCCAATTTGCCTGTGACCTAAGATTCCAGATGGCATTCGGCCACGACCAAGAGTAGCCACTTTAATCAAATGGCAACGAAGATGGGTTTCCTCAGAAAAAAAAGATTCAACACATGAAATCATAACCAATATCGAGTCGTGGATAAACCAAAAACTCGGAGAGTTGAAGTTCTACATAATTCAGTAATTAGGAAGCCATGCACAAACTGCACATAAACCGTTGAAGATGTCATCTTTCAGAGCCCACGCTACAGAACTTTAAGCCGCAGAAACTGGAATGGTAACGCCTCGGAAAGTTTAAGAGCCAATCAGCGAAACTGTACCCATTATATTGAAGAAAACGTCGAGAAGAGAGACAAACAGCAACGAAATCTGAATGTGAGCGAGCTGATGACATAAGGCTGGAGACCTCGTCGCGATGTAATTCTTGATAGCAGTGCCGTGAGGATCAAAACTGGAAAGGGAGGTTGGCTTAAGACTTTTCCCCAAAAAATAGAATTAAAATAAAATATTTGAGCTTGTTCGTGCTCGTTGGAGAGGCTTAGTTGTACACACAAAGTATAGCCCGTCTAAAACTTGGCAAAGTTACAACTAAAAGACTCGGTAGTTTAGTTGGATTCGTGTCATACCATGTAAGATACTTAAAAAGCAGTCAAAATTACTCCAATGGCCCCAAACTGAATGCACCTAATTCCTACTGCACAGCCCTCATAACCTAATGCAATCAAGTTGCCACACACAGCCCCCAAGAAGAAAACATTCTGACTACAGTACAATGGCATTCTGACCTCATCTCGGACATAGTTTTTCAACAGCGTCAACACACTCCCCCTTTGCCCTGCCCGGCACAGAAAGGGTACTTTTTTCCTGTTATAGCCAGACATTGCAAAACACATTTCTAAAAGCATTTTTACGGGGCACTAAATTACGACAATAATGGCAAAACCATTTGCGCTGGGTTTCCATAAAAATGCATTATAAACAGGCGAACTATGACTGTTCCTTAAGCGAAGAGGCGGAGGACACACTGTAGGAAACCGTTCGCTATTGATTTGGACATTTCTTAACATGACCCCCTTGTAATTGCAACAAGTAACACAGCTACACCTACGACAATGTGGTGGCAGCAACACATAGAACAAAACTCAGCTGTTAAAACCAATTAATTAATGAGACAAACATAGGCTTGTCACAGGGCCATTAGCACCATTGGCTTCCAGAAATTCAGCAACGAGTTTGTGACATAATTTCCGACAAAATATTTGTTTTACAGGACCCGCAACCCGGTTGCATGCTCGTATTACTCAAGAACTTACACATCCATTAATAATTTTCATCGCCGAAAAGAAAATAAAACCTCTTTCTCCTGCCTGTCCATTCTGAATTCAAAGCAAGAGCTCTTCACATAGTAAAGAAGAAACACAACCAAGGTCGGCTCCTACTCGTTCATGCATGTAGTATGTGTATGTACCCCTAATTCGTAAGTTATTGCATTCATATCACAGTCACCATTCCAGTGTGTTCAACTTTCCCTAATCTTCACTAGAGACGATAACGAGAGGCACTGACTAAATGGGCGTATTCGTGCAATTACTCCAATAAAAATTATGTTAAGAAACGTGAGCAACAACAAAACAACTTACCATATCTGACCCAGTATGAGCGGTGGCAATTGGGATTGCAAGAAGAAACCTTTAGCTTGTGCACCGGTAACATATCCATTCAGTGGTTGCAATGCCTTGAATTGTTCCTGATACTTGACTTTTTCCCGTTGGGTAATAACCCACGGGTCAGCGGCGGCACTCATCCTAACACCCTCTTATCCTCTTTTTCTACTTGGATGTAGAAAAAATGGTTTTACTTGTCGGTCGTCGTTGTCGTATCCGTTCGTCAACGATTCACTTCCGCTCCGTAGGGCTCAATTTATGCCGCTTCTTCAGATTGAATTGTGTCTCCCAATAATGAAGTAATTGAGCCGTGGTGGTACTCCCAGAGTACGTCGGAATCCCCACCCTCCGAAACGTGAAAAAAGATCCGTCGATGCCGTCGTCTTAGTTTCGTTTCGATTTCAATCTAAAACTGAGAAAAAGTTTCGATTTCTGAATTAAAATCGCATCCGCAGACACAAGTGTAATCACTACTGTGCTTAAGGTAATCAGGAAAATTTGTAAAAGAATCCGATTTACTATAAAATTTGATGAATTGAAGGAAAAACGAAAACGAAATTTCACACACAAAGTACTAGGCAGTGACTTTGAAAAGTCGATAAAATTTTTATCATTCGGTGTAACACGGGAAAGGAAAGAAAAAAAAACTTGCCACCAGCAAGGGGTGCAAAAGAACTGAGTTTTGCGTTGGATAGACACTGATAAGGCGTTTTATTATTAATCACTCACATTTTGGGCGATAGCATACACACAATTGTACTGCGATTTGGAAAAGATGATTTAATATTAAAAATATTAAAAAACTTTTCCCGAGAAGGAGGAAAAAATTTTGTCGAATCGCCTCGGAAACGTCACTTTTTTGATCAATACAAATCGAAGAATATCGCGTTGCCAATGTTGACAGAATGTTGAATGTGATGCAGAGGCATCTAGATGGGGATAGTTGTAATGAGATATGTATCAATAATGACAGGGATGCTCTTGTAAATGTTTGGATGTTTTTCCTTGTTAAAAAAAAAAACAAATTGTAGGTACTTATAATACAATTCGCACCCCAGAAGTGAAAGTATCATAGTTTCATACTTTTCTTGTGTTTCTTTTTTCTCTTCAACACAAGAAGTATTATATAGTACCCCCGATCGAGTGTTTCGTTTCTCCCATCGACTTCTAAGCCATCCTTTAGTTCTTTATGTACCCATTGCTCTAAATATACATCAATCCTTTGTCCAATGCAGCACTCATGCGTATTGTAAACATCACTTGTCCTTGCTTCTGCCTTCTACTCATGAGGTTGCGCTATGTGTGTGCAAAATCTGAACATCTAAACGGAATTCCCCTCACGAGAAGATTGGACCAAAAAGAGAGATAAAGCTGTAAACCTGTAAATCCATTCAATATTCACAGACTAGTCAAAAATAGTGGAGAGCACCAGTTTCAGACCAGCCTGCCATCGTTTATTCAATTATGCTTTGAAACCACTAACAAGCTTAGCCATCAACAAGGCCTCACAGGAACTTTTCGTACTGAGGACTCCACAAAATGATATAGGCATTCACATTGACAGCAAGAATAGCAGTTAGGTCGCCGAATCCGTGCATCAACCTCAGGAGGTACACAGAAGTTCTGTCGCTGAGAAATATTGGCCTGTGAAGAGAGATTGTGGTTTTGTTAGTATTTAAACATGAACCCAAGTTCGCCAATCTATTTATTATAGGTGTTCCAGCCTATATATTCACTTTTATATACACAAAAAAAGTCAAAATTTACACATCATCACTTCACATCTGTTTTTCTTAAAATTTATTTTTTTCATCGCCAATAATAAAGTGCAGCCGCACCTTAAAACCATAATTCTTCGCACGTGATAAGAAGACGTCAAAAAATTAAGGTTATGTGCATTCTTGAACGAGCGTGGCTTCTTCCTTTCATTTCATTTGCAATTTGTTTAAGCAGTCTTTCGTTTGTTAATTTATTGCTTGTTATTTACAATGTCGGATTCATCAGATAGCTCAGAAAATGAGAAGATTTCAATGGAAGAAATAGAATCTAACGAAGAAGATAATCCATCTGAAGATGAGTCCAATGAAGACACAAAAACCGACAAAGACGAAAAGGTCACCTGGCAAAGTCTGGTAAGTTCTCGCCAAAAGTTCCCCAAATATCTTGCAAAAATCAATCCTTTATTGCAAATCTATTTAAATAATAGTCTTAATTATATTATCAGGGTCTGTTAGACACATTGTGCGAGGCATGCACTGAACTAAAATGGAAGGCACCATCGAAAATTCAAAAGGAAGCAATTCCAGTCGCTTTGCAGGGCAAAGATATCATTGGTTTGGCTGAAACGGGTTCAGGAAAGACCGGAGCATTCGCCTTACCAATTCTACAGTCTTTACTGGAGAATCCTCAGAGATACTTTGCCCTAGTTCTGACTCCAACGAGGGAGTTGGCATTTCAAATCTCTGAGCAATTTGAAGCACTGGGTAAGTTCATACATTCATATATGTATGTGTCGGTTAATGCTCACCAATGATGTTACCATTGTTTTTGAATACAATAATGAAAATAAAAAGTTTTTATTTCGTCACTACCTCTGAGGCTACTCTCTCGAGCAACCGTGGTGGTACATTCATGCCGTCAAACTCAAAAATATCCCTCTTCTCTTCCAGGAAGCTCCATAGGTGTGAAATGCTGTGTAATCGTTGGAGGAGTTGACATGGTTTCTCAAGCGCTGCAACTGGCTAAGAAGCCTCATATTGTTATAGCCACACCTGGTCGATTATTGGATCACTTGGAGAACACCAAGGGTTTCAATTTAAAGGCGATAAAGTACTTGGTCATGGATGAAGCTGATCGAATTCTCAACATGGACTTCGAGGTGGAACTGGATAAAATTCTTAAAGTTCTTCCAAGAGAACGAAGAACATATCTCTTCAGTGCAACCATGACAAAGAAAGTCAAAAAACTTCAACGCGCCTCCCTTAGAGATCCAGTCAAGGTTGAGGTCTCGAACAAATATCAAACAGTTGAGCAACTACAACAGTATTACGTTTTCATTCCCGTCAAATTCAAAGACGTGTACCTTGTGCACATTTTAAACGAATTGGCTGGAAACTGTTTCATGATCTTCTGTAGTACCTGCAACAACACTGTCAAAACAGCACTAATGCTGAGAGCTCTGGGCCTGGCAGCGATACCACTTCATGGTCAAATGTCACAAAATAAACGCCTGGCAGCGTTGAATAAATTCAAAGCGAAGAACCGCTCGATTCTTATTTCCACTGACGTTGCATCGAGAGGTTTGGATATTCCACATGTAGACGTTGTCCTGAACTTTGACATTCCGACACACAGTAAGGACTACATACACAGAGTTGGTAGAACTGCTCGTGCTGGTCGGTCTGGCAGAGCCATCACTTTTGTTACCCAATACGACGTGGAGTTGTATCAACGAATCGAGCATTTGCTGGGAAAGCAATTGCCACAGTACAAGTGTGAAGAAGACGAAGTGATGGCTTTACAGGAGAGGGTCAGTGAGGCTCAGCGAACGGCAAAGTTGGAGCTGAAGGATTTAGAAGACAGCAAAGGTTCCAAGGGCAAGTTCAAGAACAAGGACTTTGATGACTCGGAGCAATTCACCGGCGCGAGAAAGCGAATGAAACCTTCGGGCGGCGGAAAGGGCAAGAAGAATTGGAAGAAAACAAAAACGTAGAATTTAATGTGATGTTTTAACAAATAAACGTATCTTAAGCTTTTAATTTCGTTCTTTTTCGAGTTGTTGGTCATTAGCTTCAAGCACAAGCGACTGAGACTAGGAATCCAAATGCCGTGCACTTCTGTTGATGATAGTCAAGCACCGGCGTAAAGCTAACACCATTGTCTAGGCTTCCAGGAAGAAAGAGGAAATTATGCCGTAACTAAGACATTCCAAGGTGCCTCTTCTGAACTGTATATAGTAGGCTCAGGCATAAATATGTTACAAATGCGCGTTTAGAGAGGGAGGATATTGACTTCACGATGGAAGTAGCTGCCAGTGAGGCAGCTATGTTTCTATGGCAATCATGATGGTTTAAAGTGCTTCAGGCTGATTTTAAGACTCAGCTATACAATAATGGGACAACAGAGTAAAAAGAGGTGTACGAAAGGGTTGCGTATTTTCATCGCTGCTATTCCTGAAACATTTGAACTACGCTGATGACGTCTTCCTGCGTTCACACAAGGCTGGCGGAGAAGAGCTGAAGATAAATGCGACCCAAACGTGCCCATACTCAAACGCTCAACATAACATTTGTGGAAAAAAGGCCGAGAAATTCAACTGCTATTTTATGTCTGCCCCGACGGTGGCACAGAATCAGCAATAAAAAGCGGCCAATTCCAAGAAATTTCGTTTCGACTCTAATTTTTCCATAACATTATTCAACACAAAACACTTGACTACTCTCCGTGTTTTCTATTGCAAATAGCTTTGCAACACAGCTATTCATAAATGTCAAAATAAATCGCGCAGTGCAACAGCAACAGTGAAGTAGCAGTGCAACAGTAACACAAAGCCTGTTGAGTTGCCGCAACACTGCACAGTTTTTTGACGTTTTTGAATTCACCCAAACTCTGTGTCTCGGGTTTAAATTGCAGCCGTTGAAAGTCTGTTGCACACATTTCAATTGCAGTAATAATGTACTCTTATGAGCAGTGTTGTCGAACGCTTACTTGTGACCTAGTGAGGGCAGCAGACTCATCTTCTCGGTTTCAAAAAAAAAAAAACAAAAGAACTCTGTATGTACACATTTTATTTTATTTGTGATGGCTTCCAGTTAATAACTTAATAAGACTAACGGTATTCAACTTACAATGTAAAGAAAAAAAATTCATTTATCCATATTTGCACTAGGTTGTCCTTTTGAATCACTTGTCCCAGATCATAATGACTGAATATCGAAGACATCACAGAGACCCTCGTTGCGCCCCATTACGAAATTATAATCAATTTTCGGTGGATCGAGGTGTAACAACGGAGTGTTTGCTAAAAATAAACCATTAGCCCTAGAAAATTTCTAAACACCTAATACTCACTCATATTCGGGTCATCCGGGTAGAATCGCTTCAACGAGTATCCCTTTCTAGTATTATTAAATATTATTTGTGCTGTTATTGCGTTTTCCTGACATCTACTTTGGTTTTCACACTCCTCGCCGTGTTCTAACTTAACTTCTAAGATTTCGGGGGTTCGTATTAATTCCTCAAAGTTCGGCAATTGCTGTGCGTTAACCGTACAGTTGCCCTGATCTGTGACCAATCGAACATCAATAGTGCTACCAGTCTCTAATGTAATATGCAGAGTATCCTAGAAAAAGATCAATTTTCAGTAACCATCACATTAATTAGAGCAACATTCACTCGTACATTTGTTCTATTCACTTCAGCCTCTTCGATATTTCGAACAGTGAATATAGCATCATCACCGAATGCTTTTACGAGATCATCACGAGTTATATAGGCAAAGGATTTATTCAATGCATCGCTAGTTATCAGTCGTAAGTTCTTCCTGGCCAGCTCGATGTCCTTGTCTAAATTCTCTTCAATTGAGTTTAAGTATTCATCAGCAACTGAATCTATTTCACTTTCCTCGCCTTGGCCTACCCTTTTCCCCCTGGATAACAAAATATTTATTTATTTGCATATGAATCAATGCAGAGACAATTGGTAACCTACTTCCAATGAACTCCACGGCAATGACCAGTTTTCTCAATGAGACCAATGCCTTCAAGGACATTTGTTATATCGTAGATTCTTCTTTTTTGTACATCTAACAACTTAGCTGCCTAAAATTGAAATACAAAGCAAAACAAAAAGAGAATTACCTCAGAGAATGATTTGACAGGCAAAGTTTTTTTGTGCGAAATGTCGCCCACCAAAAAGACAGATCGAAACAATCTGGCGCTACTTTTAAATATTTGTTTACTTTGTAAGTTTTACACAAAATGTATGGGATTTTAAGTCCACCGAACTCACTTGTTTTAAATCTATTTTTCCTTTGTGCCTTTGAAGTAAATCTACGAACATTTTTGTCAAATTGACCAGAGAACCCTCGGAACGGTTATTGTTTTTTGCGGGGGAACGTAACATTTTCCCCATAGCCAAAATGTTTGCATTAAATTTCACCTAATTATATGGACTTTGACTTGAAATTGATGTTAAGTTGGATAAGTTAAGGAAAAATAAAGATTAGCAAAATATTTCCAACCCTGCCGCCATTTGTGACATTTTGTTATTGACATTTTTTTTCATGGCTGCACTTTGTTAGTTATTATGGCTGCATATTGATTTTGTGTTGAGTATAGAGATGGCGCTTCTCGTGAATGGTTTGTATTTCAGATGAATTGGAATCATCAGCCCAAGAGTATGCCCACTTAACTAAGATTGTAATACAGTGAAAGACTACAAAAAAAGCCTACCAGCTCACGAAGGCGTTTAACTACGGACTTGGTTGGTCAGGCCTACTGTCAAACTCCATAAGCGGGGGCTGATAAAGAGTTTCAGTAAAAACAATGAAGATAGTTTAGATCAATTTGCACTAAAATTAAGTTGCTTCTCGAAGGGAAGAAACTAGACCACGTCCTTATGCAGGAAAAATCCTCGATAACAATGGCACTATCCCTGGCAGTCTGCTCAAAGTGGAACTCAATGGTGGTCTCTGTTACTGGATCGCGAATTCACTCGACCTTGGTGGGGGTAGAGGCAAAATAAAGTGGCAACAGAGGAAAACTTCTTACAGCTCCAGTGATCCAAAGCACTACTAGTCTTTGCGCTTAGTTGAGCTTGCTTGAGCAAATTTTAAAGCCCGTTGCGGTCCACCAGACAAGGGCAAATGATGAGTCTAATGATTGCAGTGTACGTCCAGTGTATAGAAAAATCTCCAGCCTTAGTTAACCAATAGTCTGCAAGCACTATCTCGGTTTTACTTTGGACTACAACATACTTCAGATCAGGAAAATTTGGTTTTGTACAAAAGATCTTTTACGTCGAAGTGCTTATCTGAATCTACAGCAAAATAGGTAGACAGAAAGCCCTAAATAAAGCCTTATTCTAATATTAGCGTTTGAATCTACTAGGAATTCCCAGACTCATTTTTTTTGTGCTCTAACCGTATGTAGTAGACTTGTATCTTCGAGCGGTACACAATCAGTTACTCAAAAACAACTTAAGCAGCTGACGGATTCACCATGCTCGTCATGCTTTCTGTCATGATCAGCAACGCCCAACAGCAGCAGCAAAATTGTGATAAATTCAAAGTATTCCAAAATAACGAACCAGTTGCCATAACCACGTCAGTCGACCCAAACAGGACAGGTGGGTCCATAGTGATCCTCAAACTTTCATCGTCAGACTTAGTTAAAAGCATCGCAGGTGTATCATGCTCACCGCCGGAACTGCCTGTCCGCCCAGACCATCACATCAGCCGAACGTGATTACGAAAGTATTAAACACATAACCGACGCCTGGAGGACACTTGGTGTTGGCGATATCAAGCACACCGAACGAAACCACACCCCTGAAGACGACTTAATTGATTTCGAGTGGCAGAGAACTCATTCGCAGCGCCATATAGCCACAGCCAAAGACACCTGCACGAAAATTATTGATAGCGATGACAACGAAGCAGAATCCACATACAACCGCTTGGACTTTTATCGCCGAATAACAACACATCCAGTGGCTACAAGACCATTGTGAGTGTCTCGTCGGGGTCCAATCTCCGCAAACCAGCTAGCATTCCAGTGTCCCATGAATACGAACTTATCGCTAGTCCAGATACGCATCCATGCCCAATAGCCGATGACGGCTACCTCGGCTATGGAGTACTTCGTAAGCCGAGCACACCCGGACCCCAGGTCGCCGCCAATACATCACAATTCAAGGCGGTCAACGTCTCCACAACTCCGAGATAACTTTGAATCACAAAAACTACAACGGACTCAACTACACCATTGTCAGCAAACCCAAACGCATCTAGCCATGCATTCCACTTAACACAACGAATCCGTGGTCTAAAATCAAGAAATTTTAGAAAAAATTTAAAAATTAGTTCTGCTTCTATTTTTTTTTTTATAAATTTTTAGACCAATAAACGTTTAAATTACCCCGATGAACATTTGTTTTGACGGCTTTTGGTTCAGAATGGAATCTCTGTTAATTCTCGTTTACCATACTTACACTTTTTTGTACTCAATCCTTAATCGATTAAGTTTTTATCTAAGTTTCAAAGAAATGTCTGTTTTTTGTTTTTTACACGAAAAAAATATATATTTATTTATATACATGTTACCCTTACGGATATGTATATATATACTCAGTTAAAAAGCCCCGTTTCTGCATATGAAGATTGTTCAAGCAAAATCAGCCACTTGCAAATGGAAGTTAAAGGTATTAAGGACTAACTTCAACAAGAGCTAGTGAAACTGAAAAAGCAAGAACACGACGTAACCACCCACCTACAAAATGTAACCCACCATTTTTACAAGGCACACGGGGCATACAACCATTTATTGCGCACTAGCTGATACCCGCGACTACATTCGCGTGGAAAGACGTCACATTATACCCTATGTCCTTTTCCGACAGAAAATTATTGGTGCTGTTGGTTGAGTCGTATATTTGAGTGAAATAGCTTTTTCCCTCACGCATGAAACGCAATCCCCTCCAGCATGATGAATAAGCAGGTGCATTACACACATTCTGTCAGAAAAACCAATCAGATCTTTCATAACATCGCATGGGTTACTCGGTACATTTATTCTTTCCTCCTCTTCCCATCACCAACATCAAGAAACACTTCCCTTAAGTCACGGCGAAAATGGATACGCATGTTTACTTTCAAGTGAAGAACTTCGACATTAGGCTATCAGATTGATGACTTGAGTCAGGCCGTCACTCATGGAACAACAGGCTTGGTCTGTCTGAAGCCACCACCCAAAAGCACTGTCGGAGCATCCGATCCTCAATACCTTTCTATGAGCCATGGTACACTCATCTCATACTATAACATTGGCTTCTCGAAGCACCTGAACCAAGTTACTCTCGTTAGAGATGTTACAAAGTGTAGACTCAGAATGACTTAGGTTTAGATGCTTTGAGAAGGTAGAGTGACCCGTCATGTCTTCTTTAACCAATGTAACTGCAGTACCTAAGGAAGCAATGGCAACGGCAATGCCGCTGACTACAGTTGCACATTAATATAAATGGCCAAACTTTAACGCCCTGTATTTTGGCCCACAGTTATAATTTTGGAAAATGGTAAAACATGTGTTTATTTATTTCTATTCTAGAATATACTCACCAAATTTCAACTCCAAAATCCAATTTAAATTTTCTTTTTTTCATTCAAACTTCAACACCCTGTGACACCCTGTATAAGCAGTATTTCCTTATAAAATGTCCTTATTCCTTGTATACGCCATAAAAGGAACCTCTGTGCAAAATTTCAGCTTTCTAGGTCCAAGGGTTCCGGCTGGGCGTTGATGAGTCAGTGAGTGAGTCAGGACTTTTCTTTTTATATATTGAGAAGATCTGTAAGGCTGGTGACCATCTTAGCTACTTAACAATATTTTTGACTCGTCCGTTCCACACATGGCCAAGAGTGTTTGCAAGTCGACCTCTTCTTCCTTGTACAGGCAATTCTGATGCATTAGCTAGAAAGAATGATTTTAGTCCTACTTCTTCCAATCGCCTCCTTCCTGCTTTTTCACTAACAATTACTCTCCTGAATTCTGAAAGGAGGCCTCATACCAGACAGTCGTTGTAGTTTCTTACTACGTACATGGTTCTACTTGAGCAGAGGAGACGTTTAACTGTGTCAGCGAGTCTATTTTAAAGTTTTGTCAGACCCTTTCTGGTTTTGGACATGATGTACCTCAAAGCTCCTGAGGAATGTAACTCATTAGCTAGACAGATTCGTGGCGTTACTCAACCTATGAACTAATTCCTTAAATGTATTCAAAGGCCCTCATATAATTTTGGTTACTTTCATATTCATAGCTCATGTAATTATTTCAACTACAACGAATTAAGCAATTAGGACCATTTCCATTTGCACAATTGCGTCCACTAACGTCAAGTGAAGCCATTCTCATAGTTCGATTGGACGTGGTCTCAAAAAGTTTTCACCATCGTCAGAAAGATTTCCTCTAACTTTGCCAGCAATGAAGATCGTTAAGGACATCGGTTTGATAGCCATACCGGCTCATATTTTGGCAATTTTGCCATATTTCAAGGTCACTGCTGGAGAAATAGAAGTGACTAGAGTGGGCAAGAACTACGCAAACTGTCTGACGATTTTAATTGTACTGATGTCGTGTATTGTTTGCGTCCTGGTACTTTCCCAGTCACATATGTTTAAAATCATTTCGATGTCGGGTGACACCGAAGAAATCAATCAAACTATTGAGACTTTCTTCTGCATCATAAGCTGCACAATAATGATTGCCACAGGGAGCCAAAATGCCGACAAGCACTTTCGTACTCTCAACGAGATTGCAAAAATTGACGAGTTCTTGGAGGCAGCGGGCTATGATGGCGCTTACAGATGTCCGAAACTGACCAGTTGTCTGTTTGCTATGTCCACGGCAGTGATCGGAGTTGCCTTTTACTACATTAATCGCAGTCAGATGATCATAGATTACCAATTTATACTCCTCAGTGTGTACATAATGCAGTTGTATGTTTCTACTACTTTCGCGGTGTACTTTCGAATTATCCTGATGAATGTGACGCGGCGCATAGAGTTCGTCAACGATAAGCTGAGACAGTTTACCAGGGAAGGTTGTCGGAACAACGAGGAGAACTGGCGTGAGCTCAGTAATCTTATTGAAATTTTCTGTAAGTTCCGGTACATCACGGAGAATCTAAATGGGGTAACTGGAGTCGGACTGCTGTTTTATATGGGCTATGCATTCTACACCGTCACCAATCAAAGCTATTTGGCATTCTCCACACTGACAAATCATGTAGCGTTCTCGGAGAAATTCCAGCTGATGGGACTATCGGCTTCATGGGTTATCGCCGAGATTGTGATCATGTCAGTACTTTGCAGTTCTTGTGAGGCTATTTCCTCTGAGGTAAGTTTAAACACTTTATTATCTCTGTCCTGTTTATATCCGTGTTGGGTCCGGTTAAATGTACAAAAAGTTACCAAGTTATAGAGCAAACCCGTTTTCTCCTTGTTTGATTTGCACATTTGGTTTGAATCCTTGATGTAAGAGGATAAGAACGAGTGTGTTAATGAAGTTCATATTTGTGGTCTTGTAACAGCTTCTACTTATATTCGACGGCTCTGTTAATGTCGCCGTGATGCAATGTTTGGGTTTGCATTAAATGAGAGAAGAAGGAAGCCAGACTTATTGGACCGAAGTTCTTATCGAATGAGAATTCATCCATTTCAATATTTTGGCATAGAACAAACTCTTAATGTCAGGATGTCGATATTTGCGATATATTTTATCAGTTTAAAATAGGTCGAAACATGTATACCTAATCCTGGCATAAAAAAAAAGAAGTAGACATTTTGTATTCAGTATTGTTTCATTTATTAGACCATAATATTGATTATCAAAAGAAATTGGTTTCAAACGTTGTTGCTATTGGGCTATAGTGGCACCCATGGTTTCCATGGACATCGTTGACGCTGCTCGGGTTAATGATATTCCAGTGGATTCAAATCTGAAGTTCTCGATGGCAAATCTTCTGCTGCTATAAAGGCAGAAATATTAACCCTGAGCCACTACTGCGTGGTTTTGGTTTTGTGAGCAGAGTCCTCTTGGAAGATTCATTTCTCGCTATTGAAAAGGGTATTTGCTACGCCTTTTACACAGAAATAGAGGGATGTTACACCTTGGTGAGAGACGCCTCACCAAGCGGGAGTACAGAAATAAAAGACGACCCTTGGACCGACGATAGACTTTCATACGAAGATCATCCCGAATTCCTTGGACCTGATTTTCTGTTTTTTAAGGGTATTTCTGCGAATTCGCTCACGCACTGCTTTTATGATACTACCGCACTCTAACGGACGACGCGCGGATGACCACTTCTTGGCATGTCCTCGACTTCAGAGAGTTCGTCGAAGCGAACAATAGCCCGATAAACAAATGTTCCAAATGGAAATTTGGCCGGCAATCTTACTGCACTTATGCAACGCTATTACTTCGACCCAATTCACTTAAACACCCCCTTCATGTATATAGATCACAAGCTGAAACCAAATTTTCTAGTATTCGTTACTGTTAACGATTCTATCCTCTATTAAGCGATAAGCGCTGAAAATTGTACAACAGAACTAATGGCAGGACTAGGTATTATGCATAGAGAAATAGACCCACTCATTTGGTCGCTTTTCGTCTCCCCTTTAGGATTACCAGCCATAGATGTCCTTTTGATGTTTCCATACTTCTTTTCTGACCTTTTTTCCTCGAGAAAATGCCAGTATTTTGCTCATCCTTTGAGTTGGAATTCGTTTGTAGCCGAAAATACAATTCTCTCTGGACACTCGCACAATTTATGCATGTCCAGCTGTTTTTCCATTCTCTAGACCAGGATGACTCCTAGAAGATCCATCTTCTTCAGAAGATGCACGAAGTTTTCGTAATTTGTGAAGAATGCTTAATTTGAGTGTTTTTTGTGTCATATTAACACCTTCTAACTTGGGACAGATAGTAGCCATTTTAATCGACAATTGTCTGCAGAAAGCCACGCTTTCCCACCCTTTCAGGTGTATATTCGTGGCTCTCTTATCGATCATATCGTTCACCTTTCCTCTACTTAGGGCAGAGAATGGTTTAGGACTCGAAAATGCTGATGCTTCCCGCTGCTCATCAGAAGGTTCACCTCTTCGCTTTCCCTTCATATTTATGTATCTCTTAACCCAAGTCAGTGTCAAGTAACACAGTTATTGGCTTTTTGAATACATTCTATTGCCAGTGAAATATTGACCTTGATCTACTCCATGTGCATAATCAATGCGGTTGAGATATGTATTCCCACCTTGCACTTGACCCACACACGATTAGGTTTTTATTTCTAGACAGAAATGTCAGATTAGATCTAGATCCTTTGAAAATATAACAACTCCTGCTCTGCCATCTATCATGAACACATTGGTGAAGATGTTTAAGGCTTCTAACCTTCTGCCCGAAAGCCTTTTGGTGATGTATTTAAAAGGTTTCTGGATAACTTTCTCATCCTTTGAAGGTCTCCACTGTAGAACGGAGAGTTGGCAAGAGTTATTTCCTATTTGGCAAGCCAATTCAAATCAGGAACATTTTTTAGACTACGAACACTGCTCTCTGAGAAGGCCGAAGAAAAATTTGTAGACGGTTTCCTTTAAAGAAACCTATGTAGATGAAATGAGATCCATAAACTATGACAAAATTTGCTTTCAGGAATGAGTTCCTAGAGATCATAAATCTGTACTTTAGGTTAACGTAACTTACTTACGATGACGCTACAGTTCACGGTGGAACATGGTAACCACCAAGAAGTCCCTCCAGTCATCTTGATTTTTAGCTGGCCGCCTTCAGTTTCGCAAGCGGAGTTTATTCAGGCCGTTTTTCACTTCAGTCGCGGCGTTTCTCTTTTCTGCGTCGTTTATTGGGAATGAATTTCAAGTCCTATCGAAGGATACATAGGTTAATACCGTGTCTGGTGATCTCATCACCTACTACGTTTCTTTGACCTGACACCTAAAATAGGTAAATTGTTTGTTGTTTGACCATCGCTATGAGAAAGGAGCAACAACCAAGAGCGTATTTTGAAGCGAAAGGGAACGACTGCAGGGACTAAATTGCCGCTGGCTGGGCTGTCCGTGAAAATGCTACAAGGCAGATATTACAATACATTTCAACCAGGACATTGCCATCAATGCTCCGAGTGGTGGAAGATATTCGGTTTGGTTAGATTTGAGAGACTATCGGCGTAGAACATGTGATGTGTCGTCAAGAAGAAATTCCCTTTCCCAATCGTGGACTAGGTTTCCGACGTGTTGTTGTGCTAGGTCGCCAAAACGGTCAAAAAAGAAGGCACCGAGATGGTTATATCTCAAGCTTGAGAGCGCAAGACAAGTACAGAGAAAACGGAGAAAGGGAAGAAAGTGGTTTCTTCCTCTTCTTTATCCCTGCAATTTGTGCAGAAATCATTTGCAGGAAGGTCCAGGTGCATGTCTGTTTAGGGAAATTAATTTCTTGGGGCCATCAGGTGAAATAGTGTTTAATGCTGCGAAGGAAGAAAGTCGTTTGGGTAGACATCTTTCTAAAAAATGAACAATGCTCTTTGTTTCTCTCTGCTCTTCAATCGATGGGGAAGTAGGAATTCGATGTATTTATGGTCTGAAAGTGATCCAACTGGCAAAACCCTTCAGTTAGTAGTCTCATATAAATTTCTGTCAATCTTCTACTGTCTTCTTTGCATATACAATGTTGGGAAACGAGCACTAGTCATGCCTTAACCTGGAGACGGTGTCAACAAATGTTGTGTTTCTTCCTTTGCAGATTGTGTTCCAACTTCGCCAGAGATATCTAGAAAAATTGTCCTCTTATCACTGTAGTTAGCCCCAACTTTCCTTGCAAAATAGGATATGCATATGAATGGTTGTGGACTATGCAACGCAATTCTTGTTTCGTATTCATACTCGTGGTTTCATTTCACTTTTCCAACTCTATTGAGCTTTGTCGAGCACTTTAAATAAGCAGTCTTTCACCATAGTTATCCACCAAATAATTAACAACACCCCTCGTTTCGCATAACCTCACATCAATAAGGCTACTCAGCAGTTCACTAAATCAATTTTAGTAATGGACGGTGAGATCTCCGCCGGTGATATAATTTTAATTAATTTCCAGACCCACTTGCCCGTGAATTACACTTGAATTTAGTCCATCGACAGTCGTATCCTGCGTTAGTTGAAACTTGAAAGTCAATTTCTCAAAATGTGTATAAAAATTCAGAAAATTCAAAAAAAGTCTGTACTGACGGAGGAGCATGAAGACGGGGCCAGTATACTGCGCGACTTAAAGTTCTTGTTGAGAATCCTCAAGGCCGCAGGACTATTCCCAATCTTCACCCAAATATCACCTAATGAAATCGAACCTCCTTCGAAGCAAAATCAGCTCTACTCAAGCTTGATTCGTGGAATAGTTTATTCGCTGACTATTTTCAATCTGTACAGCATGTTTCAAAAAGGCTCGACAAACGTGTTTGGCAAGAGTACCGGCACGGAGAGCATTAATCAATACATTGAGATTCTAATCAGTATCACCACCTACACTGGAATGCTGATGGTATGTTCGAAGCACTCCCGGACATATTTAAGGATTCTTAGCGAGACACTTAAGGTTGATTATGAAATTCGGCAAAGATACGGCGCACGTGTACGAAATCGTTGCGAATTCAGCGAACGGACTGTCGTTGGAATTGTTTGTTGTCAGCTCTTTATTCTCGGCGTCAAACTTAGCATGGATGGCACTAACATATCGTTACAGTATTTAGTCCTGGCGTTCTACGCGCTTCAGAACTGTACGTGCTCTGTATTCGTAATACTAATGGCGTCGTTTCTGAATATCGTCAAAACACGTATTGAATTTGTGAACATGATTTTGAACAACTATACCTACAGCATGGGCGGTATAAGACAACGAGGACCTTACGTTGCTTCGTTTGAAGAAGACGTTTCATTTGCGTTTCGATTGCATAACAAGTTGCTGCAGATTTATAAGTTGGTAAACGAATCTTGTAGTTTGCTGGTTGCGTTTTTTATGGGATACGCCTTTTATACCATCACGACGAATACGTATAATATTTTTGTTGAATTTACCACCAAGCGAGAAGTATCGGTGGGCTTGGTGTTGAATTGCGTCGCTTGGCTTGGATTGAACTCAGCTCTTTTGGCTATGCTAACGCAAAGTTGTGGACAGACAACTAAAAAGGTATGACAGTGTGGATATGAGAAGTGAGTTGATTTTTAGTATTTTAAAACCGGCTTTTACTATCACGCTATCTGTAAAGATAAAGACTGTAATCCGGAAAGGGTTTAGTTCTCAAGTAAACACATTCTGTGTTGCCCTTTCAATGGCAAAGATTTCAGTTTGATATTGCAGCCATCCGGGAGTGTATGTGCATTTTTGATCTTGTGTGACTTACAGAAGCCTCTGGAATCAATTTTTTGCCAAAGGATTCTTTGCATCGTAGAAGGCGCACAGGGTTTTTAATTCTTTCTTCTGTATTACACTTCCAATTCAGTGAAGCTTCCATGGAACTGCTGCAGTCTATTCTGCTAATAGAATGCGTCTAAATGCTACGTCTGATTTCTTTCTACAGACGACGGACCTCTGGAAATATTCGTTTGGTGGGCCATCATTATGTAGATGATTCTTCAACAGTCTTTTCTCCTAATGAACACGAAGAATGCCTAAGATTTATTGCAAACGTCGTGTTGAAGACTACTCTCCACCACCAAGGGTTGCTTTTACCAAAAATCCAACTGTGGTTGGAAGCAGTAAATTTAGTTCACCAACCGGTTTAAAAAATATTAACATTCTCGAACTATTAGGGATCTAAAATGAGATTGGCGCATTCTTGAATGGCATGGATCTCTGCCTGAAATATGTACATTGTGACTTTTTTTCCCATTGATAACGAAATATTGGCGCCGGCAAAGTCGACTTATACCAGCCATTGAAACCAATCTAGCTTTAGTATGGTAGATTGCTCTATAGTTTTACTTCTCTAATCCACTGATGAGTAGGTGATGATGGGTCGTATCATCATTGTATGGATCCAATAAATGACCTTTGGGGTTGTTCCCCAGGTCTTCCCGTACATGCGATGACAGGTCCTTTGGTAATCTTATTATTAACATGTGAGTTCCAACTTAGTTATTTATCGAGAACTATTCCTAGATAATTTACTTCATTAGAAAATGCAATGATTGTACCATTTAGTTATTTCTTTTGCCAGTGAAGAGAACTGGGATAGCTTTACTGCGGTTGGTTGAGAGGTTTTCTCCAACACACCATTACTGGGCTATGTTTCACGCGTTTTTCTTTACTATGATGATCGATTAATATTTCCATGGTTGTAAGAAAAAGATGTTAAACTAATAGGATACGCGCTTCTGCAAGTTTTTCAACGTGGACCAATTGGTCCTTTCATTTGCATAACAATGCGCCCTCCCTTCATTTGAGTATATGTTACGAAGGATCGCTAAACCTAAAATACTGTGACGTATGTGGAACATTTTATCCAATTTTTGAGGTGATCTTCGATAATTGTAAATTTATTTTCGCTTCTGCTGGTTTCATTCATCTAGGTAATCTCCAGATTAACGGCCAAGAATTTGTGAATGTGCAGAAAAGATTATTTGCTTGTATAAAACTTTGGAGTTGATGGTAAATATTTAGAAAAGGGGCCACCCACCGATTTTGATAAAATTTTAGTAAACGGTTTTCCAATAGCCCGTCCCTATTGGAAAAGCCTTTACTAAAATGTTAAAATTGAATAAAACAAGTTGTGTGTAAGATATCAACGAATTTTTTGTTTTATTTGAAAGGCCTATCAATGAAATTATGTTTGGAATATGACCGATGATCGTTTAAATAGCCGCCGCGGCTTCGCTGTGTGGCGCGCAACCGAGATGTTCAATTTTCGATGATTCTGGCGCATAGATCAGGCTGAATTTGAGCGATGGCACGGGCTATGTTGACTTTGAGGGCACTGGTCGTTTGCGGCTTCTTGGCATAGACCTGCGACTTTGGAAAAAGAAAAAGTCTAACGGGGTTAAATCGCACGATCTCGGTGGGCAGTTCACGTCCCCTCTGCGTGATATAACCATGCCCTCAAATCGCAATCGTGCAGAATGTCCATTGTGGCATCAACTGTGTGGCACATAGTCGTTTACATGCATATCATCCAATTTAGGCCAAAAGAAATTAGTTATCATCGATTGGTAGCGATCGTTTTCGAAGAAGTACGGACCGATAATGCCGCGGATTCACAATCCACACCAAACAGTGACTTTCTGCGGATGCATTGCCACTTGGTGGACCTCGTGTGGATTGGCATCGTCCCAAATCCGGCAATTTTGCTTGATGAGGTACCCGTTCATCCAAAAATGGGCTTCGTCGCTGAAGATATTTTTTTTTGCTGAAATCGGGGTCCGCTTCCAACTGCTCCAGTTTTATTATTTGCACGTGTTGCTCGACGCTGTAACTTGCCATGGTGTCTTTAATGTCTGAAAAATAAAAATCGGGAAACTAACAACAGATAAAACAATATGGCCCCCATGAACTAACAAAATCTACCCTATACAATGCTATACTAGATGCTGCGCAACATCGGACTGAGCATCTGCATGTAAGGCCAAAGGCCGTCCGGTGTACGGATCGAAGAGATGTCCATAGGTTTTTATTTAGCGAGCGTAGCGCACCCGTCAACCCCAACTTAATATTGAAGCGGCTAGCGGGCGATCGCCTGATCATCATCTGTCTTGCTAAGACCTACACTCTTCAATATTTTTTCGCACTTTATTAGTTTAAAATAGGTTAATATGCAGAATAACTATGTAGGTAATTACATGTAGGTAGTTACATGTCTACATTTTGAGAGAGATTTCGTACTTTATCGGAACAGATCAGGTAATCTGTAGAATACCTCGTTAATGTGCACATCAACGTTTTTTGCAAATTAACTGTAACTTATGTACATATATGTCCATATATTTTTAAGATGCCCACATTTATTTTAGAGAATAAGGGTAGCAAATTGATTTGTAAATAAAAGACTCGTGTAAAATCTGGCATCTACTTCTTCTTTTCAGGCAAACACTACATCTCAAATCTTGGCAAGAGTTTATGGAAAAAGCAGGGATTACCAAAATATTGTAATGTTTTTTTTTTTTTCTTTTATCATAATTAAGCTGAAATCGTTTAAATTTAATTAAGATCGATAAATTCCTGACTAAAAGCATTCGACAAGAAGTACAGTTTACAGCCTATGGATTTTTTGTTGTTGACAATTCTACATTATTTAAGGTAACGATTAACGACTAAGAATCCAGTTTATTTAAAGATTTTTCCTTTGGTTTTACATGTACATAGATATTCTCGGCCGTTACGACATATCTTGTGATTTTAATTCAATTTAAACAACTGGAAGACACCAAATTGGATGAACATGCAGACTTGGATTAGATTTAATTATTCGTAATTCTGTTGTTGGATATTATTGCACATAAAACAAGTGTTCCCTTGAATTCTGTAGCACAAAATTGGTTTGAAAAATAAAGTGTGCATAATCTAAGATTTCGTAGCTTATCGACAACGGCGCAGATTGATAACACATTGATGTGCCGTTAATGGTGGTGCGAGACTGGATCTTCTGACAGTTGGGGTTTATAGTTGGTGATGGCAGGGGCGAGGGTATTCCCTGCATTGATATCACTTCTTTTCAAAATTGACCTTAAATTCTGTTAAGGAACCTCGAATTGGGAGTGGCAGCAACAAAATAAAAGTCTTGATTGCATTGGCTACGTACATATTACCGATTTTATTTAACCTCCACATAGATCAGAATTTAACAAAACAAAAGAATGTGTAATTTATTTATTTAAACTAATTAACACATCTAAGAAAGTAAAAAAAAAAGGAAACAAATTTTTTATAATGATTTATAAATAACTTAAGAAACGTGAAAAAAAAATATAAAGAAAAAAAAATTCAATATTGCCACTAGTAGCTAATTAGTTTAGATTTTCGTCGAGTTTCTCCGAAAAGGAACGAACATATTCTGTCTACTAAGTAAGCCGATACTGTGTCAGCGATCAGAACGTAAATCAATATCTGTCGGAACTGAAAAGAAAAACAAAGAATGATTGAAACAATGATTTGTGTTGATTTAAATCTACTTACGTCATCCGGGAATTCAATTATTTCGAATGTATTGGTAAGGTCAGTCGAAAGACCCAAAGCTAGCAATACGACTAAGCCAGCCGATATTAGGATCGATACAATCAGAAGCCGGTTTTCTCGAAGGCTTTCCATGAACGGATGGCCCTGTAATTATAAAAATGTATGAAGTCAAATGGTATGCATTCTAGAGAAAAGCAGATGTAATGGATTATAGAATACCGAAGCTTGCTCTTTCTATGACTAAGAGGCAAAGGATACCGATAGACATCTTAAATGCTTGTGAGTTGTAGTGATAATGCGAGAAGTATGTAGATCATTCATAATATTCAACCAATGACAGAATCCCTACTTTTGACAGTACGATGATAAGCATTCGACGCATCGGACATACTGCGGGTAAAATGCTGAAGGGTCAACTGGCTATTTCGCTGGAGCATTGTTTTTGGAAGAAACGTTGACCAGCCATTGGATTTTTAGGCTGGGCTGGGTGTCTGTACTAGAGTATACGCACACTTACACCAAAAGAGATCCATTGTGATACCATTCGATCGACAATCATTCTTCCTACTTGTGATCAGAGGATCTTGTAAAGCGGTGAACCGACGTTAATATCCACCAGATCGCTGAAATCGTCGAAGAAAGAGGTGGATAACCTGTTTTAGGACAAGCCAGGTAGAAAGGAATGAGGATTTATTCTTACTCCTCCTCCTCCTCTTCGTCTCTGCAAACCTTGCAAAAATCACTTTAAAATAAGCCTCTTAGCATGTGAACCTATAGAACAGTGCCCTGTGTGGATCTCCATGACGGAGCTGAATTGCGCTCGTTTAGGCATTACCAGTCCATTGCACTAGTCATGCCATGCTTCCATCTGTGTTTAATTTTTCTGATCGCATTCAACTTGAGTAAGTGTTTACTTCTAGCGAAACCGCTTGACAAAGGCAGTTTTGCACTTATTCGCAATGAAACGCATAGATTTCAGTGCGGTCTTCAGAATTATTGGTGACTGGAGATTTTTGAATAAATGATAAAGAAAATAAAGTCAGCACTTTACCTTATAGTTTACAGCGAACGTTGAGACTTGTAGTGCCAAACAAATTATATACACCGTGCTATTGATAATGTTTGGAACAAATTCTTTCTTTTCCTCTGGATCCAGATCGATATCCAATGTGATCTTTCCTTCTCTAATAATTTAATAAACAAAATTAATTCTAAAGATAACCACAAATACGTAATTATACTTACCTCGGCGGAGCTCTCGCAGTAGCCTCTTGCGTTAAATAGTATAATGCAGTAAAATGCACAGCGAATTGCAGCAAAATCGTCGATATAGTATACAAGTTAAAAATATTTGGCAATGGTGCAGTCTTCGATAAAGTTTTAAGGGGTTTAGACCGCGTAATAAACAAGAAACAAGCAGCAATAAACAGACCCTGCAACGTTGCCTGTGTATCACTAAACTTAACACCATCAATATAGAGAACCGACTGACAATAGGCTGATATGAGGGCATTGAGAGCAAGAATCTTAAACATCTGCAGAGTTGTGACTAAAGTACAACGACCCTGCTTAATGATATGATTTACACATGCAATCGAACACGATTTACTGGTGAACGGTGCCGCTATACTGGCGTCGCCCAATTTCACAATTTGTACTGCGTCTTCCTCTGCTTCTTTAAATACCCGCTGCAGAGATTCCTGTGTATAGTTTAAATTCTCCCTGTGACGTAGAATTGCACGTTCGCGTGGAGTTAGACTTTGGCGCTCTTGATTTGTAGAATTATGCCGTTGTCCTCGTGAACTGACCACGGGTGGTTGAGGACCAACATTTTCTACTGCCACTACCTCCTTTGATTTCTTTGTTTTCGTTGGTATATGGCTTAGAAGGGATACTCCAACATTGGCATGTTTAAGTGCGCCCACATCATTTGTACCATCGCCACACATAAGCGTATAGTATCCAAGATGCTTCAGAGTGGTAATGATAAATTCCTTTTGCTTGGGTGCAAAACGTGCACACACTATAACGTATGGAAGGATATTTAGCATGTAATTGTGTTCATGGTCATTCAGGAACTGCAAGCCTTCGCCGGTGATACAAAGATCATATTCAGCGAGAATAGTTTTGTAATCGTGTGCTATGAATCGTTTCACCTCTTCATCAATTGAGAGCCAGTACCATGTTTTTGAATCCTTTTGAGTCAACACAAGTATTGGCTTCCTGGTGAATCGTAATTCTTTGGCCACATGGCAAGCAGTTAGGGGATTATCGCCGGTTATCATAACAACTTTGTGAGATGCTTGTATCAATTCTTTGATGACAAACTTTGAATCGGGTTTCATCGGGCAGGAGACTATGACGAAGCCGGCAAATGTCAAATCGCATTCAACGTCGTCACGCTTAATGTCCCGCACTAAGAGAGGATCCATGCGACCGAATTCTTTAATGCCAAGCGCCAGAACACGCGCTCCGCGACGGGAGTACTCAATAAAAATCTAAAAAGAAAATAATATCAATTGAATCAAGGCAAATAGGAGCAGCCTCTAAACAAACCTTTTTGTAATTCGCCGGTACTTCCTTTAACATTCCCATAATGACTTCCGGAGCTCCTTTAACAGTTCCTATGTAGCAAACTTCATTCGAGAATGGCATAAGATATCCTGCCAGGACCGACATCCTCTTCAATGCAGAGGAAAAGTAAAACCTTTGATAAATTTTCAAAGGCTTCAGCTTTCCTCGCTTCGGCACGACACTGTCGTTCTTCGTGAGAGTCCAATCAACTGCTGTCAACATTGCTTTTTCCAGCGGATCACCGACTAATCCATCGTCCAACTGCGCTAGAGAATGACAAGTGGCTAACACATGCACTGTAACATCCTGCGCCTTCGAGATCGGCACTATAGCCGAATTATCACCAACACCAGCAACGCCCTCCACCATCAAATTGTCACTTGTCAGAGTGCCAGTCTTGTCAAAACAGCAAATTTGTACTTTTCCAGCGAATGGAATCCTAAAAGGTTCCGTACAAAACACAAACAGTTTCGACAGCTGCATCAAAGAGGTATTCACGGCGAGCGTCAATTCAATTGGTAGATCAGGTGGAATGATTGAAGTTAAGATCAGTGTACATTCAAGGAAAAGCTTATAACGACTACGATCGGGATCTTCTGTTCCCTTAATCCACACGTATGTTGCGGCAGCAACCGCAAATATCATAAGGAATATAATAAACGCAAATGTTTCCCAATTATTCTCAGTTACACGTTTCACTCCAAAGAGAATTGTACGCAACAGTTTGCCTTGTGAAGTGTTGAATCCATTGCGGATGACACATCCTATACATCCGCCATCAGGTGCACGAACTCCATCTTTTGAGGGCGACGTATGCTGGACTACTTTGGTGCCGCCAAACAGGGTGAATAGCTTGCCTTCGCCTTCAGGGTCCAGTTCTTTGTTAAGATTATCCACTGTCTCTAAAGATTCTTTCATCTGAGGTACAGATTCACCTGAAAGAAGACACATTAAACATAGGTTGACGTTTTGGTGTAGAGGGTACGAATAAGAGTCGGGTGATACATCGATGCATCACAAGTTGCCTAAAGAGCCAAGGCCTAGCTTTTCGCAATCATTCATGTTATGTGTATGAATTTTTTAGTTGGAGAAAGTTATTATGTATTCAAACAAGATAATAACGTTTGATAGTTCTTCTTGTGCTCAGTTTTCAGTGTCGTGGAAATTATTTAAAAATTTAGAAACAGTGTGCAAGAGTTTGAGGATTTAAAATCGATAAAAAAAATAAATAAACGTTCTCTGCATGCGCAGTGAGAGGGAATAATTAAACACTCACCTGTAAGCATACTTTCATCCACTATACACGAACCACGTAGCATTACCAAATCGCATGGTACGAGGTTATCGTTCTGAGACCTTGTCATTGATACCAAATCTCCCGGTACAAGCTGATCCGAAACCACCTGGCGCCACTTGTTGTTACGAAAAACATTCACCAAGTACGGCTTGTTACCCATTTTTCGAATCTCTGACATGTTTCGCAACTGCTGTTGCACCAGGGTACACTCAAAAATTATCAGCATACACAGTGTAAACAGGGAATAATACCAATACTCATCGAGACACCACAATCCGACTGAGAATATTTGGAAAACAAAAAATGGTGCGGTGGCACGTTCAATGAACAATTGATAAAATTCTGGCACAACCATCTCCATTTGGTTGGCGCCGAAAGTTTTCTCTGTCAATTTAACCGCTGCATCGTTCTCCAATCCTCTAGAGTTGGCATACTCTTTCAATAGCTTATTCACTGGATATTCAATTCCTTTGAATGTTGCCTTTTCATCATCCCATATGTATTTGGTCTTTTGAAATGAAAACCAGTGTATAACCTCATTTGTACTTTCGTTCAAGACCGTCCTCTCAATTCGAACCATTTCGGATGTGCCATTGTTTACGGTGGGCACAACTTTGGCCAGTACACCCACTTTTGGAATTTTCACCTGTAAATGAAATTCAATAAATTTTATTTTCATGATTTGGCAAAAAATTAATGTCATATACGCAACCTTTCGGCAATTGAGGAACGTCAACACATGAACACTCCAGAAGCAGCAAAGAAATGAAAGAACATGAATGAAAACAATTGCGGCTAATGTTATGAGACCGCCCTCATAGTGTTCTTCAACTCCGTACACGTTTATCCAGAGATAGAAGAAGCTGATGTAAAGTGCCAAAAACGGAAACACAACACCGCTCAGATAAACTGGATTGATTACGTGTAAAGTTACATATTGCACCAAATCATCGAGACTCTTTGCTTTGGTGGTAACTTTTTTGGTCATTTTATTGAATTTAATTTATTGCTAATTATTTTATATTTTCGCCTGAGATCTAGTTTTAAGTTAAAACATTTCCGAACTTAAAAATGCTGCCCGAAGGAATCCTAAGTTGTCAGAAGGGGGTTTTTTTTTCTTCCAATTTGACATGTGACGTGTAATTCATGTTTTGTTTATTTACAGGGATGATCATTTATTTAAGGAGTAATGTATTTGAAAGTTTTCTCTGCTTTGTTTTGCATGTTAAATCCGTGCTCCCTCCGCAAGTCCCCTATTTGTGATCCCGAAGTCAGGAAGTACCAAAAAGAAAAATTTTAAGGGACTACCCTGATGAATAAATATTGTGAATTACAAAAACAATTTCATTCTGAAAAAGGAATTGGTGTCTACGAAACATCTCCCGCATTTTCTGGCCTAATCGGAGCTCTATAAAATATTGGATCAGAGGGTCAATACCCGATCTGTGAAGCTGTGAAGTGATAAAAATTTATCATTTCAGTTTTCACAGCAGTTTTTCATTTCAGCAGTTTTCATTCCTTCGATGTTAACATATCATAAAACCCACCATAAAATAGAAATAGTTTGGTTTTTTGTCCATAGAGGTCTAACTCTATTTAATTAAATATAATATTGATGAAGCTATTTATAGTACAATAAATTATTAAAATGAAAAGACAAAGAGTTTTATTCATATCAATTTCTCTCACAATACATTATTGTCCAGAAATGCCTTTTGCTCGCTCTTATTTTTCCTTTTGATTGCTCTTCTCAACTCTTCACCGAATGAGTAGGCTGTGATAAAAAAAATTATCATGTGAAAAAAATTTTGACGTTTGTTTTCAGTTTTTCACAGATCGAGATTTGGGTTAAGCGTGAAGATGTGAAAAAATGTATCACTTCACACCTTCACAGATCGGGAACTGACCCCAGGATTCCATAGACAATATATCTCAAAGACGAAGATGGCAGTGGGTCGGACATACTTTTCGAAAAGGCGACACCTTCACTGTTTGCCTATCGATGCAATGAAATCTGAAACCCAAGACGGAAGAAGAGCGGGTCAACCGAGAAGTACAACCAACAATCTGTATTCCATTTCACGCACCAAATTGGTTGAAGTCCTTTTTAAACCGTGAGTACCATTCATAGTATTTATTCGTGTTAAGCTGGATTGCAATTCGTCGAATGCGTCTTAAAAAATTCTTCACGCAGCACGAAAACTCATTCGTATGCTTATCTGCATGTGACATTCCTACAGCTCGTGGTGGGTCTCGGCCTCAACGAACAAGCATCTCTGCCTCTGGTTCAGGACACCCTCTACTTATTAAGTAGTCTTAAAGCAGTGGAATCAAAAATATACTGGAACTTTGATGTTCATTCGATCTAGACGGCATAGTTGCCTTAATAGTTTTTTTTTTTTTTTAACGCTGTGCAGCTCGTACAATGTATGGTTAGAGTCCATGCTTCTGTAGCACGGGCATGATGACAATCCTTTGTAGCATTTCCTTTTTTTTCTCAATAGGATATTGGTAAATAGAAACAACGACTGGAGAGTTCTAGGTTGAATTTGTGTGTTGATGTCGTTGGCAAAACTATATCTGAGCCTAGATAGACAAAATCCGAGCGTTTTGGTGTTCGTAAACAATATCTAATTTCTTTTATCCCCATTTATAACCAGACCTGTTGGATCTTTCACTTGTTCCTCGTGGGTTGCCTTCTTAGTTTTCTAGTCTCTACTACAAAATTTAGGTGACATTGTTTTCTAATCGGTTCGACGTCGAACGAATATAAAAATAGTTGCACCGACTTTTGCAAAATAAATTAAATATACTTAAATTCCTCATAATGGATGGTCTCCAAATATGTTTGTCTTTTTAGTAAAAACTGAAGTACGATGACCCCATTTAAAGAAACATCTTCACATGGATTACCTGTGAACTTGGTTGCACTTAACAAAATGGCTGAAGATATGTGCGCACACTCCAGTTTCATTTCCGTTTCAAAACATACATCACCACTTTGCTTTTCAGTTTTCATTTTAGTAAAGCCAAGGTAGTTTCCTAAGTAGGATGATATCTGGAGGTTGAAATATTTTTTTTTTTAAATAGGTAAGACAAGGGTATTTTTTGTTTTTCACTTTAAACTTATATGTTATGATGAAATCGATTGATAGGGACATCTGAAAATAATGTGGATTTATCATTAATTACTTTCTGATCATATATTTCCCCATCACTTGGTTTTTCTAACAAATCAACAAGAATGTGAATTAAAAATCCATTTTTCTCTTTCGTTTTTGGGGCCACGACCATGATGCCGTGGAATGGCGGAGAAAGAAAATTGCAGGTGTCCGGAAAAAAGTAAGTAAAATTCGCTAATTCTATTAAATTTTTGTTTTGTTCTGATGAAACCATTGATAGGGACATCTGAAATTTATGATCGATTTATCATTTTTAATTAACTGAATGTTGACTGAATAATTTTGCCTTATTCCGCTACTTGACAGAGATTTTAATAAGTTTTGTTCTATTTGCAGGTATAACTGGATGTGAAATGTATAATTTACATGTAAATTCGAGCAGCCATCATGAAATGCTCTGTTAGAGAAGTACAGTGATTTGCTTATTAGCCTGTTCCATTAACGGAAAGAGAAGGCATGCATCAAATCGTCGCCATGTTTGCTTTGCATTATTTAGGAGAAAATTATGGGGATTTGTGTTTTACGTGAAACTAATAAGAGTGCTTTTCTAAATTGAAGAAATTAATGCACAAAGTCAAAGGCTATGCCTATGGCGTCTCTGTGTTCATATCATCGAGGATAAAATACTGGCGTTGATCTCTCAGTTGATATTCTCAACGGGTAGCTCCGTTTATGCATTCTTTCCCATGCTTGGCTTGTTGATTGCTCGTATTATACACCTGTGTTAGGTCATATGTACATTGTGTGGTTTTTTCTAATAATAAATTCATATAAAACTTAAATAAATTGTTTTTTTACGAGTATTTCCACTTCTATTGAATAGTGCCTGCAAACACCTCAGGGCGCCGCCTTTCAACAGAAATGTGTGTATGAAAAAATCCTCCGATAGATTCGAAAAATGTAGAAGAAGAAGAAATAAATTTCTATCAAGACTCACTACGATGCCTATTGGAGGCAGGTGAAGAATCATCGGTAGATAGTACATGCATATTGGAATTGGAAAATTGTTACCATAAGACACCTGTTGGTTGAGGTCGAGGTCCACCTCAGTCTGTAGCGCCATCATAAGTAAGTAAGTTCGCTGCTACTAGGTAAGTAGGTAGAGTGGCTGCTTATAGGAAGCACAGACACACAAGCATAGGTCCACGTAAGCCCTTATATGAACCACTTGGATCTCTTGATGAAGCTAAGGATACTTTTAACGTCAGTGTGAGACAGTTTCAACAAATTATGCAGTTAAAAGGCTCCTAGAGAGAGCTGGACAGGTACAAAGGAAGTGAATAAAGCTTAATGGGACAGGGGCCAGTAAGAACATCGATTGCAGGTTGCCCTTCAAAGCAAAATTAGATTTTTAGATCGAGTGAGGTTTGGCATGGGCCAAATTTCTCTAGTTCTACGGCATGCGGTCCCACTCCACCATCTTTGGTTTGTGTTACTGATCGCATGGTATTCTAAGAATGATTTCCTCGTAGCGAGTGGAACACCCTGATTCCAATGTTCTGGTAGGATATCTAGGAAAGCGCCGCGTTTGGCGAGTTCAGCGGCCTTACAATGCCTTGGAATGTCCCTATGACCCAGGTACCCAGCAATATTTAATTTGTTCTGCATTCTCAGTGAGAGACGAGCGACGATCTGAAGTGACTTTTGATGCGTGTTTTACCGATTTCAGAGATAAGGTTTCTTCTATCGCCATATTCGTACCTGAAATACACACAGTGGTCAGGAAGGCGCGGAAAAAAATATAACTACTGCTAAACTGGGATTTATTGTAAACTCTGTTAAAAATGCTGGTCAGCATACATGCTTTTTTCGTCAAAAAGAAATTAAAAGATCCTTTCAGAACCAATCTTCAGAATATCACCGATCTAAACTCTTTGTAATGAATTTCTTCTAAAAAAAGAAGCATTCTTTCTAATTCTGGCATCACTGTTATCAAGCACAAGTAACGAATTAAACTGCTCGTTGTTGCAACTACCGTGCCGCTATTTGACGCGCCATTTTCATTTTCACTTTTCACTAGAGAGAATTATATTTCGGTTCGGCGATTGGTCTTGCGGCATCTAATTTGTGAGATATTAGTGAATTTTGATTTTTATTCGATTGATTCAAAGGTGAGTTTAATGTTAAACTACTGCTAAGTACTTGTGAAAGTGATATTAAACCATGTACGTAAATAACATAAGTTCTGTGAAAACTCGTGATTTTTTCTTGGAAGAATGGAAGAAAAAATGGCGTCTTTTGCCGGCTTTGCACCTCCCATCGTGTCTTTAAATAAAAATTTTCGTTTTACCTAATTATACAAAGCCTTTACTCTAATTTCACAAAGTTATTGTTGAAAGTTTCGTTTTTTTTTTTTTTATCTTAAGGTTACATATACTAATCAATAATGGCCGACAATGACGATCTTTTGGATTACGAAGATGAGGAGCAGACCGAGACCACCGTTGCCGAAACTCAAGAGGCACCAAAGAAGGACGTTAAGGGTACCTATGTATCGATTCATAGCTCTGGATTCCGGGATTTCTTATTGAAACCTGAAATCCTACGCGCTATTGTTGACTGCGGTTTTGAACATCCATCGGAAGGTAAGGGAATCATACTAAGTTGTATACAATTCTATATATACTTGTGCTCATTTCATAAGAAGGAACCCAACATAAATTCTATGGAAATTAGGCGAAAGCTAGCACCTCTATTGGTGTTTTATCTTGAGAGATTTTAGGAGAAACAACCATATCTATACCAGGCTGAATAAAATTTGACTTCGAAAGGTTTCAACCTCCCAAGCTACTTTAGAAAATGAGGTCTCATCGGATTTAAAAGGTCATCAATGATTAGTAACAAATGTATTGTCGTCAGTGTATAACAAACTCGTTTTGATATTGCACTCGATACTGCTTTTCAGGTTATATTTGCTTTAAACCGAATGAACTCATGCGTATTCCTTGCTCTGTGTGTATCGGGCGAAAAAATCGAGAAAGGTTTTGATGTAATATACATATGTATGACGGTCGACAAACTAAAGTATTTAACATCCTAGAACTAATAACCGGCGCAACATTTCTCCAAGAAGCCTGCTAACTGTCGGTATGAAACACTTTGTAAAGTACTTTTATGGTAGTGGCGGTCTTTCTTCAGACATATTTGGCCTAGAATAAAGGGCCAGAAGTCAAAAGAACTCATCTCAACAGAATACTAATTCGCACCGTCATAGAACGATTTTTACGGAAGCTATACAGATGAAGACGAAAAGCTAAAACTCATCTCCTCTGCCACTGTCCAATGTTATCTCAGCAGGGGAGAACTATCACTTCAATCAAAACACTGACCTAAGCCATCTCTCATTATTAATATCCTATAGCTTACATTAGTAGAAATCTCCAGCGTTCGCGAATGCCCATTTGGCATTTAGTCTCCGTTTGGTGGGTATGCATTCACCCTCAGACTAGCAGTCTTTCGCAGATAGTGTGGTGATATCCAGCACTTCAGTCGCGTAATGTTAGCTTGCTGCGGCTCGTCTTCTGCGCTCAAAGATGATTTTGGGCGGTTTATCGATGGGAAACTCGATCGGCGAAGGTTCTTACGACCGGTTGCGATTGCAGTCTTTTAAGGCTCAGCTCCATCACAGTGCTGGTTGTGGCCGTGACATGACGGGGGTATACGTACTCGCATTCGTACTTTTGCTGCAACTATGTAATGATACGAGTTAATTTTTCGACCTAGGAACGTTCGAATACCCAGTGGACTTGAGCAGTGCCTTTCGTCGGTCACAACCTTTTTTGATTTGATCGGCAGAAATGAAATAAAGTATCTAGGCATTGTATTGGACCACAAGTTATCTTTTGAGTACCACATTGAGTTGGGTACCACATTGAGAAATTTGAACAGGTGATTTCCTAGTTGTTGTCGTTGTTTTTGATTCAACACTTTGTCCCGTGGCAGAGTGGATGAATTTAAATCTGTCGCCTAATGCGTCGTGTCACACAGGCTATGTTTTCCGATGATTCTGTCACAGATGTTTTCCGTTTTGATCTTGGCGTTATAATCTATAAAGAAAAACTATACGTCACACCGGTATTCGCGAGGAGTTCGTAGAAACAAGATTTGCGGTGTTGTCTTTCTCTCTAGCGTAGGCGTGACCGCAATTGAGGCAAGTGTAACGAAATTGACTTGGATATGACGGCGGCAACTCAAGATTGCTTGCCTAAGCTTATTTCTGCCACCAAAACTGCACTAAACAGGCGTCTTTGTTGGTATCAGTCACCATAGAAGATGTTGCAAGTATTCGTGACCGGGTCCTTTAGCATGTCAGCATTTCGCTTAGCTATGTCGATGTCAGCTTACAGTTACTGATTACACGTAAGCTGTAGGAGCTTCTGTTTCAGAGATACAGAACGTTTCCATTCGAAACGGCGATCCAGTGTCCTCTTTAATTTCCCTCTGGATTCCGCAATGTAAACAAATATTTTTTATTTTATTTCAGTTCAACACGAATGCATTCCGCAAGCAGTTTTAGGTATGGACATATTGTGTCAAGCCAAGTCAGGTATGGGAAAGACAGCTGTATTTGTTTTGGCCACACTGCAACAACTGGAACCAACAGAAAATGTTGTCTACGTTCTGGTTATGTGTCACACCCGAGAACTTGCATTCCAAATCAGCAAAGAGTACGAACGTTTCTCCAAGTACATGCCATCCGTAAAGGTAAATCGAGAATTGGACTTACAACTTTTGCGCAGCATTCATGGAATATATTTTCTTTTCTAGGTTGGTGTATTTTTCGGCGGCTTATCCATTCAAAAAGACGAAGACAACCTTAAGAACGTTACACCGCACATTGTCGTTGGCACACCAGGAAGAATCCTCGCTCTAATTCGCAATAAAAAGCTCAACCTGAAGCATCTCAAGCACTTTATCCTCGATGAATGTGACAAAATGTTGGAACAGCTTGGTATGTCTAAGCACACACGGGGGACGATTGTCTCATTTTAACGATTTGTTTTCTCAATTTTTGATAGATATGCGACGCGACGTACAGGAAATCTTTCGCAGCACTCCACACGGAAAACAAGTCATGATGTTTTCTGCAACACTGAGCAAAGATATTCGCCCAGTCTGCAAGAAATTTATGCAAGATGTAAATATCACCGTGCTAATTATACTACTACTACTAAGATTATCTCAATTCCTGCTCCTACCACTTCAACTACTACTCACTAGTCGCGTTCAACATAATTTGCAAAGCATAGTTCATCTGGGTGTGTGTGTGTGGAACGTACAGTTAACTTCATTCCAAGCTAAAAAAAAAAAAAAAATAATAATAGTGTATGAGGTCGCGCGTTAATTTTTCCAATCAAATGGTAAACATTTGAAACCAGTTTACGAGGCAAAACGAAGAAATTCTAGAATTCCTGCGATGTCATGGCAAGTAAACATCAACCGGCTGTGTTCGATGGAACTCCGAAATTGTGTCGCAAGCGATCGTATCGAATGTCTTCCTACAAATCCTTTCGTTGATGTGCAGAAAACTGCTTCAGAAAACAATAAATTGCTCTGCTATGTGTGTTGTGTGCATGAGCAGACAATGCTTGGTAAGGGTTGCTGTGCGCCAGTGCCGCCTTCTCCATTCCACAAAAAAATGCTATCCCCACACACAGCTTGTGCGCGCCAAGTGGAGGTATGGAGGATGAAGGGGTCTCAAACACTGCCTGCTCTTCTTCATTGTTGGTGGATGTTGCAGGTCCCTTTGTAGCCGTATGTATTGTTAAAAAAAAAAAAAAAAAAAAAACTAAAACAAAAAGTTAGCTTTTAAGAAAAAAAAAAAAAACAAAAAACAAATGGAAGTAGACTTAATACGAGACAGAGTTCCACCACTTTTCGTCATGAATCAACTTTACATTGAGCGGGGGAAAGAAATATAGTTGTACGTTGTTGTGGATGCCGATGCAGTTCGTGAGAAACATGAGTCGCCCGCTATGGAGCTGAGATCAGCTTCGCTAGATAGACTATTCTGATGTTATTATATGCGTGTTTCCTTAGGTCTTAAGTTCATTTTCCCTTTCGTTTTCTTATTCTCTCAAATTTAGCCCATGGAAGTGTATGTGGATGATGAAGCAAAACTGACATTGCATGGTTTGCAGCAGCACTATGTTAAGTTGAAGGAGAACGAAAAGAACAAAAAACTCTTCGAATTGCTTGATGTTCTCGAATTCAATCAGGTATGTTGTGTGCATTGAAGGTAAAGTCCACGTTCACAATCGCTTTGGTGTGTTTCACAGGTGGTCATATTTGTTAAATCCGTTCAAAGATGCATGGCATTGGCTCAGCTTTTGACGGAGCAGAATTTCCCAGCCATTGGTATTCATCGTGGGATGAATCAGGAGGAGCGCTTGTCTCGTTATCAACAGTTTAAGGATTTCCAGAAGGTACGTTTTTAATGTTGTAAGAGAGTTCATTGTGGGCGGATAGACAAGACGAGTAGTTGATGTAAGAATGTAGTCCAGACATTCTCTAGAATCAAGACGTAGGCTCCCAAAATGGTGCTCGTTTCCTACAGACATGGTTACAGTGTACAAAGTACACGACTTGCAACCATTGAGCGCCGCTCTCGCAACGTTGGGTGCTTAGTGCATCTTTACCGTAACTTCCACTACCAGTCTTACGAAATAGTTGTGTCCTGCATGTGCGTTGGTTCATCAATTATACATGTGCGGGATCACGACTAAAATGTGGAATAACTTCTCCGCTTTATCGCCTTGTGGCTCTACGTCTATCCTTGTGACTCTACGCTTTAATTCTTTTCTATACCTCTTCTCTCCAACACTGTTTCACAAAATATAAAGGACGCAATCGCGTCTGTTGTGAATAAATGAACATAGCCATGCTGTTTCTCGGGAAGATTTTCGGTCAAATAGTGCGATAAGTGATTAAGCACGACGTTTCCCATTGATTCGGGTACAGAATCAGACTTTTACTTACAGGCGAAACATAATCGGAAGTCTTTCACATTTTCATGGACATGAAGTGCCTTCCAAGCCAATCGAGAATGCCATAGGTTTGATTAGGCCGATTTCTCAGTTTGGGGGCACACTTGCACCAAAATGTAGGTCGATTGCAGTACTACGAAAAGCATTAGATTACCAGCGTCAGAACGCTTGCATGATTAATTCCTTTTCGATCTAAGGTAACCGCATCGCTGCTAAACACTTTCTGCTTCATACAATGTGCAGAACCACTTAAACCTCGAAAGGAGGCTCTTTATTTTGTGAATGTTGAGCTTGGATAGGTCGCTAATAATTTCAAACAAGTACTCACCGCGAGAGTAGCCTTGCAGTCTGGGTAGGGCGGGTAATTTCTTCTTTTTCCTTGCCTTTACGGCAAAGATCGTTGGAGGAGCTGCTTAACTACCAAGCAGTGCTCCTGCTTTCGAGTTTAGGATCTGTTGACAGACAAGGTTCTATTCTTTTCAAGTCCAGGGTAGGCCTTGACAAAAGACAAAAGATGATATTATTTCAATTGTCGTTTGCTATTCTTCTGGCTTCAGTTTCAAGACAAAACATTCTTAGATTTTACACAAGCAAACTGTTCCATATCGGCAGAGAGGTTCTAGCCTTTTTTGGCCGCCTGGCGATTTCCTGAAACGTCTGTCCTGTCTTTGACCTCAGTACAGAGAAACGTCGTATCTGTCAGCGGTCTCATTTAGAGACCTGCGGCATTGCTTTACCAATTCATGTTGTCTGTGATTTTAAGGCTCTTATGGCTGTTGGACTATGTATAGGACAATGGCAGTTCCCTCTCGCGGTAGGTGAAATCAAGCCACAGATTCTCGGAATGAGAAAATTGCAGCTTGGAAATACTACAGTTATCCGGCAGTTGTCTGGTTGCCTTTACATTGGGTGCATTGCAGAACACGCTTGTTCTCGTACAATTCATTGTTTTACTTCTTATTATTCCAAATCCATAGTCAATATTTACTTTGTGCATTCATTCATTACCCCACAAAATTCACTTCTTTTTGCAGAGAATTTTGGTGGCCACAAATCTTTTTGGAAGAGGTATGGACATTGAACGCGTAAACATCGTTTTCAATTACGACATGCCCGAGGATTCCGACACATACTTGCACCGCGTTGCGCGTGCTGGACGTTTTGGTACCAAAGGTTTGGCCATCACCTTTGTTTCTGACGAAGCCGACGCAAAGATTTTGAATGAAGTTCAAGATCGATTTGATGTTAATATTACGGAATTGCCTGATGAAATTGATCTGTCATCTTACAGTAAGTTTAAACCCTCAAGTGTGATCTAATATATTCTAACCATATACCATTTTGTTTTTTCTCTTTTACAGTCGAGGGACGATAAAATTGTTTTTAACAACAAAAAAGTCAATTTATAACACAATTCCTGTACTATTAGGACTTTTGTTCTATTTAAGATATAACAGGAAATAGAAAAGATAACAAAAAATAAAGTTAATTAAAATATAACTTAGTTTGTAATTTATTTTTATAACTTGAATGCATTTTTTTAGAAAACAAGATTAAACAACACCACTTCTAGTCTTTACTTTTGGCAAAGTGGCAAACTGATTTTTTTGTCTTATGTTTGTTTCTTGATGGGAAGATGAATAGAATTTCAAATGTATAAACGTTTATTTTGAAATGCACGATAGGATTTTTTTCGGATAAGAAATAAATTTAGGTACCCGTGGGCCACAACGCCTAAAGAAACGGCTGATCTCTTCGCAAGCATACATCGCTTTGACGGCCGTTGTATTTGGCGGTTCGGTCTGCATTGGGTCTAGTGTGAAATAAGGAAATACATATGCAGACCGAACTGCCAAATACAACGGCTGTCAAACCGATGTCAAATGTTAAATTTCAACCTCGAGCAATTGACGTTAAAAACGCAAGCGGATTAGACGGAACGGCAGCTATATATAATCGTCAAAGGAAAGTAAATAAATGCCACAAAAGAGTTGTTTCAGAGTCTTGTTATCTGTCGCCTTGGTCAAGTGGTTTGTGCGTTGGACTGTGTTTTACGCTGGGCAGGTTCGAATCACAGGCATAGTTACCGAAAAATGTTCGTTTTCGAGTCGGCAACAATTTGTAGGTCTCTTCCATTCGTGCGAACAATTAAATACGCACAATGTGAATAGTTGCGAAAAGCTTGGCTTTGGGCCGGGCTGTGCCGCAAGTTATGGGCGAGTTCGTAAACATCTGACTAACAACGATCTGCATTACTTGCGTTCATAAAGCGAAATACAAATCGAACTTACAGGCATGAAGACACAAACAAAGCAGGCATGTGAATGGACTTTCGCAGATTACTGCGTTTACAAATTCACCCTATTTGTTTTTTAGCCTTGTTATCGGAAGTTATGAAAAAGGTCATCAATCTCGTGATCACCAGCTATTAAGAAAGTAATGGTCTAATTAACAATCGATAATTTGAATTTCGCAGCCGCCGATCAATCGGTGATCTGTTAAGTAACGTAACTCACCTATGGACAATGGCCATTGAACAACACGGGAAATTACGAGTGGTGTCATCGCGTGCTTTCGACCAAGTCTGGCATTAAGCTCTTAAATATACGAACACATTTTCAGTATCGCAAAATCAATATACTGACTACTGCTTCTTTACAAAGGAAATGCTAGACCGGTACTCGAGTAGTGTTCGGACATCTGAAGTTCAGCCTCACAACACTCTTCACTTGCTCGACAAAATGCAGAAAAGAGTAATTCGTCTAATAGACGTCCTATCGCAGACCAAATCTACAATCGTAGAAAAGAAGAATTAATGAACACATCTCGGCGACCTACACAAGCGTTATACATAGATTCGCCATTCGATCATTCCATTTCTATTTATCAGACCGCACTCCCACATAAGCAACAAACGCCCACTTCTCTTATCCAACTAAGACGTCAGTCGGAAACGGTGTGTATAAACGAAATTTTGAAGCTATTTGAAGTTACTCAGCAAAAACTATCCATCAGTCACTCTTCTTACTTCTCATACTCGACTACTACTTAATCGGTTCTTACCTATGCAACTCGAGGTTAAATGTGTACTAGCAATGATACCACAGATTTGTAGTCCTTATACTATTGTAGTTTCAGATGGCGAGCCCCATCCTAGGGTTCGATTGAATCGCTCCTTAGATATTCCAAAGTTTTTCGCAATAAGCCTGGTACTTCGGTCTATTGAATTGGTATGACAATGGACTTAACTCAGGTTCAAGTACATACATATACATATCCCAGTGATTAAGTCAATATTAGTAAAGAGGTGCCACAACGAGCTAAGTGCCATTACAGGACACGACTTTACAACAACTCAGCTTAAAAAAATTCTCATAAATACAACAGATCTACACTACAGCTGTTTATAGCACCGACAAACTCATTGGATTCCTGGGAGTAAAAGGTGCACAACCATCTACACCAACGACAGCCATAAGAGCGATACTGAACATTCTAAATAAACATCTAGAAGCGAAGAGACTAGTTGCAAGTTGCAACCTCGGTCGTCAGACTAAGAAGCCTGGGCCACTTCGAACACAGATCGTATACAGGGTATCGTGAAAGGATGGTACGTGAAAGAACACCGCTGATAGATCACCCAAGTAACGTTGGCAACAAAAGCTTTTACTTTTCCCTCGAAGGAGTCATCGATGCTTAACAGCAACACATGACATCACGAAGGAATGGCAATATACACAGACGGTTCCAACGTCGCGAATAAATCAAGAGCGGAAGCATACTGCCTACAACTGAAAATCGAACTCTCCATACATCTTGAACCTCAAGTCAAAGTCTTTTAGATAGAGTCTTCGCGGTTTGGAGGAAGGAGGAGTTGGAAGTCTTTATAAGACAGACACACAAGGAAAACGCAAAAATATTTACTCTGACAGCAAAGTAGCAATGCAAGAATTTGCTAAACCTCCTCCGCAACCGAAACAATGTGCACATCTCATAGATACATACTAGAACATACGGGTGTAACGGGAAACGAGAAAGCAGATGAAAAGGCGAAAAACGAGCGGAAAAGTCCATGCGTACCACAAACGACAAGATAGGAGTCGCATCAACAGTCATCAAGACAGCAATCGATAATATGATCAACTGGAATTTTAAAAAATATAAGGACTAGCTGACACCGCAATCTGCAAAAACTGCGAGGAGGAGGAGGATCTAGAACTCTTCTGACACTGTCCAGCCCCAGTAAGATTACCCCAACGGGTACTGAGATTTATGTGGATACCGAACCTAAAGCAACTAGACAGCAAGGTGACATCTTAAGATTCAGTCTCACCTTCCAAAACCAACCAACGTTAAGTAAAAACCCCCCAGAATAATGTATTCAATTCAGCTTTGTTTAGTTCGGCCTAGTTGATCTACTGTGTCCCCTTTTCCACACGCTCCTGTGCCTGTCAATGCCTGGGATACAGTTCGCGACACCCAATCTTATAGCCACTTGTTGGTATGCACTCTTATTTTTGTTTAGACCGAGATTTACATTATCAGTTAAATTGTTTACGTGGGAATAAACAATTTCTCGACAATGATCTTTGTTGAGCCTAATGAATGCAATAAAAGTGCCGCTTTGTCATAAAGCCATTTTTGATAGTCAAACGATGTTCAAATTTACATTTATCCGCCAGCGAAATATCTCTGACTTTGGTTTAAATATTAACAACAAATACACATCCATACATATGTACATACTGTACAACAATACATATGCATGTATCAAATGCCGAGTGGCAAGTAGGTGGGTACATATGTATGTAGGTAGAAGTGGCGATTCAAGGAATCCAATTAGTCTGGTTGATGATGTCAAGTAAGTGAGTGTCCATCCTGTGGAGTTCGAAAAAGAAAAATTAGATCTCGTATCTTTTTATCCGAGATGTCGTCGAAGAGTGTGTGAGTAGGACTCGTGATCGAATGATAGTTTAACCTCATTGGGAGCAGTAATGCCAAATCCTCACATTTCGATGACGAGTTACTCGTTAACGAGTGTGGTAATTCGGCCTCAGTTTATTGAGAGCGTACAGTTTAGCCCGAGCTAGTGTCGAACATTTGCAGAACAAATCAGAAAGTTTCCTTTTCGCAGCTACGGCAGTAGATGTTCTGTGCTTTACCTAATTTAGTCGCATGGTCTCCATTTGGGCAATACCCCGTGGTTATCGCTGTTATTGTGACAATATTTGTCCAGGTTCTGTTTAGAAGACATTTTATCTTTGTCTAATCATAGATGGAACATATCTTCCTTGATATGACGCAATTGGTTATGATCATCCCTTGAAGGTTGGGCTTCTGCAGAAACTTTGAGTGGATTTACCTTTAAACCGCTCCTAACGGGAGCTGAGCCCTGCTTTGCCAGTTTATCCGCACGCTCTTTTTCTGTTAATACAGCATGTCCTCCAATTTAGAACAGTGTGACTCAAACCGATCGCCAAATATGCAAGCTTGTCTTGCACCAGTTTGGAGAATATCCTAGCCAAATCAATTGCTTTGATGGGGGCTTGGCTATCTACAAGGATAGCAATGTTATGTTTTGTTCGTCGTGTTACATTCGAGATGCGTACAAGCCTCTCGGATTGTCAGTAATTCCGCCTAAGATATGATGGCGAATTCCGGTAGCCGGTATGATCTTCATAGATTCAGTGAGACACCGGCACCAACAGCGCAGTTCATATTTGACTTGTCGGTGTAGATGAATGTATCGATATTCTTCGTCACTCCATTTTTCTTTCACTGTGCTCTAGTGGGAATTTCCACAGGAAAGCTTTTCCTGAAGTTTAGTTTCGGAGTAAAGTAGTCGATTAAAGACGGAACCATACAGTTTGGCAGTGAATCCAGAATATTATAGTGACCGTAGGCGCTTTGCAGCCCAACACCCAGATTCGTGAGAGTGAATAGGATTAGTTTGTGTTTGCTTGGGTTTACACCAAGATCAAGCTAGCAGCCTAGGTGCTTACCATGTCTAGAATAGCCGCCATGGGGGACAACTAGTAAGCCAAATAAAAATCGTTTACTTACTTGTGGTTAACGCGTTGAATTGCTGTACGAGCTGCTTTGGTTTACGCCTCAGACATATCCGTCGATCACTTTTTGCAAAGACTTTTTTTTTTGTCAGGTTTGGAAAGGCTTTACTGGAGCATTCAGGTGCATTGTACTACCAGAACGCAGAACCTAGTTTTTACTGGAATTTTCTCGCCTTTTGGAGAAAGCCCAATCGTCAACGGAGGCCCCGACCGAACGCGCGGAAAGACCCAACGCAGATTCATGTCCTGAGTAAACATCCTTTGAGCCCTGTTTAGCAATCTTATAGGAGATCTCATTTCCAGAGATCACAGTGCGATCTGGGACCCAGACAAGAGTTCAGCCTTGCGACCGAATCATAGAGTTCTTGCACTCTAGGCAACAGCCCTTCAACCAAGTCTGTGGACAGAGGAACACCTCAGGGAGGAGTAATCTCTCTTATTCTATGGTTTGTGGTTAGCAAGAAAATCCTGTCAAGACTCGATAGAGATGGAGTCAAGGTAGTCGCGTATGCAGATGACTTCAAATACCCCTATGTCCGACGTCTACAATCTACATCGTACACGAAAAGATCGTTGAATTTTCACCTCTACTGTCCATTAATACAAACGGGAGTGGAAATTACCCGACGAACTTTTCTTTCCCAACACCTAAGGATGTTTCCGCCAGGTTTTGTCGAAGCCCACGACCTACGTACAGTAGGACGTACAATTTTTCAAGAACCCAGTGTAACAACCTAAACGAACAAATAGTACATTTAAATCTGCAAATTCGGATAAGTTAATTCACTTCCATTTTAACTACGTTCGAGTGTTTAATTTAAAAACAGTTTAGGAAGCGAAAAACACTTCCGTCAGTCGTGCAAGTACAGTAGTAAACGACGTTACGAAATGTACGCCAACGATCGTTGTTATATAAAATGGCAGCTGAATCACACGAATTTGGGTTTGTTCGATTAAATTTAACATTTTTTTCCATTAAATTATGCACAATGAAGGGTCACTTTTATTCGCGTACCTCATAAATAATTTTACAAGACAAAGTGCCGCATCTTGGAGAGATATTCAAAATTACGTGAATGAATTTTGTGCCAAAAATTACCAAACGTCAAATGTAATATTTCGCTCTCCGGACTTTGTACACTTTTTGAGTACGTAATCGATTTTTGTGAGGTCTGTTCAGATGAAAGCACATCTTCTTATCAACTGAGTGGAGTTGGAAAACTCCAGCTAAAGTGGGTACTACTCCCCCAAACGTTTTGATATCTCTTTCGTAGCGAAATTCCCTTTTGAAGATTGAAATATGCGCGCAAGACACCCCATTTTGGGACTGATACACATAAAAGCTTTTTCTTTCTTAATCATCCATATTCTACACTAGAACGCGATAATGCAGCAAGAGACATAAGAACTTTCATTTCTCTAGTACGACGAGGAGCGGCAACGGACGGACGGCTGGGGCTGTTTCTGTTTCAACATGGTTTTGATTTATCATAAATACTGTTACTCCCGAGTTGTAGCTCTCAGTTATCGGTTGTGTTGGCCTGGGACGTGGTAGTGAAGCACTGGAGCTAGTTGACAAGCAGTATATAGCGCGTGGGCAACTTTGAAACGCCGGAATTTGCACTCTCTTGCTTCTCAGTGATTTTAACTTCCACGTTTCTTAAGAAAAAAAAAAGTCTTCCATACAAGTGTTATCTTTTTGACATTTGTCTTGTTTATTATTATTTTTTTTCTGTTTCCCGTAAATTTCTTGCATTTTGAGTAAATAAAAGTTCGAAATTATAATCAAAGCAACATGAGGTAAATAATGCGAAAAGTTTTCGAAATTTCAATTCCCGATTATTGTTTCTGACATTTATGTAACTTTCACTGCGATTTTTTTGTCTGGCATATTGTTGTATATTATTAGCGCGCGGCATTCGTACGTTGTTCGGGGAGAACAAGTTGGTTTTCGATGCGTTGATTTGGTTGTGTCGTGTGTGAAAGTCTGCGATAGTAATCGCCAGTGGAGTTAATTTTAATCACGAAAAAAGTGCTTGCCTCTAATTTACGTACTTTGTGTGGATATTGTCAAGAAAAGCACAAAAAAAAAAGAAAAAAAAAACTGCTGGCGTAGCTCCCGGCTGCGTTCAGTAATCTCCAAATTGGCAGGCCAAATTGAAGATTGCAACAATCAATTGGCGGAACAATCACTCGAACAAGAACCTGATTACCCACCAAATGTCCGAAGACCGCTCGTCGTATGTTCTAACATGAGTGCTCCTTTGCTTTGTTGTTGTTTATGTTAATTGAATTGAAGTTGTGTTTGTTGGTACATAGTTTGCTTTTTAGATAAAATGTTCGCCTAGTGATTGTTAATTGCCGACATTTTTTATTCAAATTGTGACGCATCGGGAGTTTTGGCGGTTACTACAATAATTGAAAGGAATGACAATGAAGGCCGTTGTCGTTACGAGCAAAGTCCACACGGGACAGTGTATGTTGCTTAAGTGTTTAGTAGATTGAGTGCAATGTGCTGATAGACATAGACACTTTGTATACTTAACTTTATGTGTCATTGACACCTTTAGCACATGTTGCCCATTGTGGTAAATAGTGGTTTGCGCTTGCGTTTGTTTATCGTCGATCTGGATTACCTACTCTGAAATGCATGCGTTTCTTGGAAATTGTTTACTTAACACGATTCCGTTGACACCAGTTGAGCTTTGCAAGAATTCGTCTTTATGTTTCACCTTCCGGCTTCACTTAAAGTCTGAGGTGTTCTCCTATACTTTGTCCGGTGATAAATTTACGGAAAAAAGGAAATGAATTGAATGTCGGTCGCTAGTGTCCATTAGTGTATAGTAGTTCCGTACATTAATGTGAAAAACTTCGGTTTTAGCAAGAAGTCTCAATTCGTCCTATAACTACAGGGTGTTTGTTTTCATTCTTACTTCTAATCCGGATTTCGGTCAAAGCGCAATTTTCCATGCGCGCCACATGACCCTATATGTTACAGTAGATTTTTTTTAAATCTTTACAACCGATAAACCTCCTCTACGGAACTTCTTTATACTTTAGTAAGTAAACATTTTAAATTATCCCAGCTTTCCTAGCCCCAACCAGGAAAACCGAATATTTTTCGCGGCTCCGCCTCTCGTCGGCGAATGATAAGCCTGCGGGAGTACAAACTGTCATAAAAGAGCTTCTCATTTCGCCGTTCGGGGTCGCCAATAACTTGTAGGTTCCTTCCCTTCGTGCGAAATATGCAACACGCACAACATGAATGATTGCGTGAAGCTAGGCCATAGTTTATCCCGAGCTGTCGCGCCCGCTATTTATTTATTTAGCTTTCAACAGGTGTTTGAGTCTAAGCGATGGACACACTTTACTTTTTCTGTCAACATCATGTGCCTAGTCTTGCCTTCATTTACCAAAAAGCTTAGTCGCGACCGCAGTTTACTTTACTTATCTTCCATAGAATAGAGCAACAGTTCGGGGTGATAATCGGGTTCTACCAACAAGCGCAATCAGGCAGGTCGATTCTTAGCTATTTAGCTAGACCTTCCTTTAGTTTTACGTGCTAATTTGATCGAGTTCCCTTTCCACATACGCGTACCATATAGTCTCTTCTATTCGAACGCTATATCCGTTGAGGGTGGTGTTCTATTTGAGACCACAGTGTTAGGTGCCCTTTTTGGTTAACACACGTACTTCTTTTTTTCTTCTTTGATCGCTTAATCAGATTGGCCGCTTCTGTTCACCTACTTACGCTTCCGATATTACGCTGCATTCTTCTGAAAAGATAGTTGTGCCCACTTTTGAGCAATTGTGTCGTTGTTGGTGACATGTGAGCTTAGCACATTGTCGTCTTGTCTAAATTCTTCTTCAACATCAACGTTATCGATGAAGTGCTTACTGAGCTGAGCTTGCATCGCCATCCTGCACTCATCATGCATCGTCATCCTAATTCATTCCTATAGATGCTATCATGCGTGGCCTTGTGGTGGCTATCGGTTTGGAATTCCTCTGTATTCTCAAAGATCTAACGCTTAGACGCAATTGATGACTAACATGGTCCAGGATAAAGGGTTTTTTTTCGCTTGACAGCAACAATGCGTGAATGCGCTGTAGTACAGTCTACAGAAGTGGTCTTTTTTATACAGAGAATACAACCGCGATTCCACCATGATTTTCCTTTGACCATCTTTGCAGGCTTCGGTTTGGGTTTTGTGGCCTTGGTGTGATCTTGTTATGCCTGCGAAACATCAATCCTGCAGCAGCATCACCCCGTTTCATCGATTCGTCCTGTTCTATTTTTCTGGGAAGTCCGTGTCCGTCCGTTCTTTTCTGTTCGTAGAGTTTGCTAGCAGGTGGTCGAGATAAATCGGGCACATCAGAATTGGCATGTCTGATGGCTTTGTTGCCGATGCTGGTGCCATAGGACGATTTTAGAGACACTCGATCGGAAAAGGATTTGTCGATCTTTTGAGATTTAAGCCATTCGACATCAAACTTCCCCGCAGCAGCGTTACCAGATCTTTGCGGTATTCGGAATATTGGCAGTCGTGGCTTGACTACAACAAGTACTATCAAATATGACCTCTCTTCCCAGCTTTGCCCTAAAATCCTCTTGAATGCATATGTATGTCTACCCTTCGAACACCACCCAAAGAAATACATTGAAAGAAGCAACCATTTTTCCAATGACGTGTGAGGTTGAAAGTCCAGTTCAAAATTAGCAATTCACTGCACATTCTTATGATGATGAGGGGGTTCAGTTCGCGTCATTCTAAAACCGCAATCCAAGGCCACAAGTTCATTAAATGATTTATACCTCAAGTATGTAATTGTTTGTCCAATTCTTAGACAGTTCTTGGTGCGAATTTAGTTTATATAATTTGTGTGTGTATCTTCGATTTTCTCTATAGCAAAAAACAAATTGTTTTCAATGCTAAAAATATACTTTTCCTACCACTTTTTTTGCAAGAATTTTCTTTTCTCCTCCTTATCCCATTGGAAATGTCAATATTAATTAAAAGTGTATTTATATAGCGGAAATGTACACACATGTCGGTGAACAGCAGCGTGCCTATTGCTTTATTTTTAGCTTGAATGTCACATAGGGAGGTGGATTGACGTTAAAACCTTTTCGAGAGCCTAATTCTTCTGGTATGTATTGCGAAAAGGCAATGGACCGCATTTTGTTTCTGTTCCAAGTTTTCGTTCACAAAACAATGGCCGGAATTGGCTTGGTGCTCAACTACTTTGAGAAATACATAAAAGTTTCACCTTTATGCGGTGCGGCGAAATTTCTGCCTAAAAACTAAGCAATTAAAATAAAATTAACAACTTTCACAGAACATTTGGGGGGCAAGAGACTAAAATTGTTTTAACTACCCGTGAATGCGCGAACATAAGTTGTAGTTACATTATTTCCAGGGAATCACTGTAAACGAGAGTGGAATATTTTCCGCAATAGCCAGCCGTTTAAAATGTGACTATTCATGGGACGAATAAAGCGATTATTCACGGTAATATTATTCAACAATGAGGTCTCATGAATGCATTTGTTTACTGCGGAATAGTAAACTGTTTCTGTTTTTTTATTGTTTAGTTTTAGAACTCAAACATGTAGTTTTCTGATTTGAATGGTGTGTTCGAAGAATGATGGCGAAAGCATCTAGCACCTAATATTCTCTGAAAATCACAGCCTGGCGTCGGTTGAAACTGTCATAATGATTCTAGTCCATGACAGCATTTCAATAGACGAACTATAAAGAGTCGTGTTTAGTTTTGGCATACATACCTCTGAAACCCGTCCATCTGTGCAGGGAGATGATGGAGAAAGTCAGTAAAGGCATTAGCGATACCTTTCATTTAAAAAATAAAATTTGAACAAGGTGAAGTGCTATCACTTTAACGAATAGAATCAGAGGCATGATTAAAGGTCTGTGTAACTACTTGCGTTCGCCAACGATCGACAAATCGGATAGAATGACACAGCGAATAGCTTTAACTTCGAGGTAGAAAGGGAATGTGCCTGCCTTTGATTGATTGCTTGTAAGGTTATATAAGCACTGCGACCCAGATAAATCTATTGCACCTACTCTGTTATCCGAGGGTATTTTCAGATTATAAAGCTACGATCAGACGATTTGCAGATGTGAGGAAATTTTGCAGGAAAACGTGTCCCAAACGTCCGCAAATCGTGTGATCAGCAAATTTTTGTCCGCAAATGTTTTCACATCTGTCATTTGCCCACGATTTGCACACGTCGTCCGCAAATCACCCTTTTGGGACCATTTGCACACATTTGCTCACTTTTGGACATTTGCCCACTCTCATTTGCACACTTCTGAAATTTGCTCATGTTAGTTTGAAGAAACATAGGCAAATGTCAGATTTTTCCTGCAAATGCTGTGATACAATGTGGATTTTCTTCAAGGAATTCTCCAGTATTTGCGCTACTGAATTGGACATCATCGAACTTTAATCACCAGAGTATTAAATAAATCATTTTATTAAATGGAATTCATTTTCACAAAAGCAAAATAAAAAAAAATTAAAAATGATTCGCGACAGGAAAAGTACAAATCCATTGAATTTTTTGATTCATTTATATTTTTGCTATGATCAGAAAATAGAAACAGGGAAAAAATAAAGTTTTGCTCAAAATCCTTCCTTGTCGCGCCGGCCAACCTAATCCTTTCTCCAGAAATTGCGCTGCTTCGAAGCCAATTTACTATGATCATCCTGTTCGCCGCTGCTCTCAAACAAATACATACACAGCCAATACCACTGCGAGGGAATCTCGTGTTGATTCATCCCTCCAAATAAATGAAAATGACGTTTCTTCAAATGGGTCTGCAAATGTGCTATTTGCATATGTCGGCAAATCGAGTGATCGGACAATATTTGCCCTGAAAAAATTTCCAGATATGTCATTTGCTCACATTTGCACACACCCAAAAATTTCCAGCTTTGGGACAAATTCAGCAAATCGTGTGATCGGCCTGCAAATGGGCATTTGCCGATGGTTTGCACACATTTGCTTATGAGGAAATTTTACGCACATCTGCCAATCGTCTGATCGGAGCTTAAGATATTCTCCAATCTGGATTTGGTGTGGGTTTAGTTAATTGAGCGTACTCTAACGCTCAGATTACTGAATTGGATGTGGTTGAGGGCACCGCCTTCACCTAGAATGCGTTGAGGAGTTTCCTCACCCTTATTTAGAATCTACAAACGTTGTTGTCCTCTAAGTAATTTTTGTAAGATATCTTCTTAACTCACAGTGTCTTGTAAAGAATCCCTTTAGCATTCTTAGCCCACTCTTGATAAGTTCGGTGTAGGTCTTCAACCTCCCACTGAGGTAGTTCTCGACAAGCATCTTGGACTGCCTTAGCTTTTGGTATCCACCCCATTCTTAAGCTCCTCTCGGATGATGTGTTCTCTCGACACGAAAAAGGATTCCGGCCCTGGGTTTTTGTCCCTGTTTTTTTTTCGACCTGCAGACAGCCAGGTTTCCGGACCAGGTTTACTTGGACGCATCTAAGATGAGCTAAACTCGCGCTTAAGATGAGCTAAACAATCCCGCTGCGGTTCGGTCGGATGTTTTTGAGTCATCCCTTTACCATTTTAATGTATAGTCAAAGAAGGGAATGTGTTTGATTCGGTTGTCCGCCCCTTCTTGCTGCTTAGCTTTGTAGCGAAGTGCTTGACAAAGTTGTATTTCTTTATCATTTCGATCCTAGGTGTTTCTAAAAGAGCCACGCTCCTTCTCAATATTGCTCTGTCGACGGCCTGCTCTATTATTATGTGTTGAAACGTGAGGCCTATGATGACTTCTAAGGCTGCTGTTGGGCATGTTCTTATAGCTCCTGTCATACATATGCTTGCCAGTCTCTGTGCTTTATCTAGTTTCATCCTTATTGTTTGTAGTTTTGTTTTGTCGGCGCAGCCAATAGCACCCATATATCCACAGCAATGTCTTGGGTCTACAGCTCCATGTTTTACCTTACAGACTTCTGCACAGCATTAATGCTCAAGATACTCTGTTAACTGCCACTTATTAAGAAGGCAATTGGGAGGCTAAGGAGACTCCATATAGGACCTTAATCATCCCAGTCCTACTTAATGGTGCTAAAGTACGGTCTCTATCGAAGGCAGATGCATATATCCTTGGTTTTTGTGCGGAAAATTCTTCATAAGTCCAATCGCGTTACCGTGCTTAGGAAAGCAGATCTAACGATAAACTCGACTCGGCATAGACCTAATCAAAAGCTGCAGATAAGATGCTTGAGCAGCTAAAACTTGTAAATCGAATGAACATCAACTCTTTGGTCCGCAGAGTCTTCCGATCTTATCTGGAGGGACAACGCTAAAGAGGAAGACCTCGCCTAAGGTGATACGGACAAGTAGAGATCTTCAACTGGCTTAAAGTGCGACGCTAGGGACTGTTAGCTTAAAATCGGCCCAGGTTTACTCCTAACTGAAGCACCATCTAAGGAAAGCTACGTGCATAGTGATCCGATAAAGCGATGCGATGCGAGAAGCGAGAAACATGCGATGAAACTTTTCGCATGAATTCATTGTGCTTCACGTACATACAAATACAAGTGAATAGTTTTAGGTTTTCGCTTCTCGCATCGCATCGCTTTACTGTGTGTGCAGCTTAAGAGATCTTAGTGAGTTACCAACCATTGAGCAAAGGGTTGTTGCTAAGGGATAATTAAAAAAGAAAGGAAATCAGATTAGATGACGAGTGCAGGAGTTCTACAGAAGCTAATAGTCAATTACTCATCACTAGCTAACCGAAGAGGGAAATGCCGATAATATAGGAATTCCAACTAAAACGCTGAAAAATTCCTAAAGGCTCCGTCAAACAGAGAACGATTTGAACACCGCGGTGAACGTACTTTACGTCGGTCTTTAAACCCCGCGCTGAGCGCTAATACAATAGAAATTCATTCTCCGACACAACAAAACAACTAATCAATTCCACGTCAGGAATGAACAATTGATATTTTCTCACAACGCCCCGTTTCGACGGCTCGTTCAAATAATGTGCTCTGTGCAATAATAGGAACTGTGGATTCCAGTACAATAAAACGAGACGGACGTTTGACGGACCTCATCTGGTCACAATAAAACAAGTTTCAGGGTTGTGGTCGTTCACATTTTGTTTTTCGATCTAGATAACGATATTCTTCCAAGTTGTCATCTCCACATGCCATAAATGTTGTCCAAGCTGTTTAAAATTCGAAAAATTTGTTTAGTCCAAATGAAAATGTCAGTGATTGCCAAAAGATCTGCCGACACAATTTCGCAGGTAGATTCGATTAAACTATTTTGTCTTAATCACATCCAAGACCAAGGTCTCCCCCATCCATATTGCATCATATTAGCAGAAGCGTGTGATCGTTTGCTCCCACACCGTGAACGAACTGAACCAGATTAAACTGAAATTAGATTGATAAGGTTCTGAGTGAAAAAAAAAAAGTAATTTATATTTAAATTCAACGAGATAGTGATTAATAAACATATTGAACAAAAAAACTTGGAACGAGTTAATCCCTCACGGGCTATCCCAACGGATCATATCAGCTTTCCACATGCCGACCTTCGTCTGAAATCATCATTGTTGATGAAATCTGATGTATGTATATATATTCAGAATCAAAGGGTTTACTGTCTGTGCAACGCTTAACATGATAATTGCAAACAATTATAAGTACGTCGATAAAAAAATCGTAAGTGACGAGCAAAAAAGCCTTAATAGCGTGACCGAAAAGAACGAGTATAAAATGAAAATCATTTCAATCTTTATACATATGTTTTTGATTTCATTTGAGGTGAATGGAACTATATCTGAGCTGTTGTTAGAAACGGGTGCTTCTGAGTGTCACAAACATGACCATTTCTTTCTCCTTTTCGATCTTTGTAAAACAATTTATGTTGAAATCCTGCCTTCAGTCAATCAGTTTCACTGCGCCACTAATGCTATCGACATCTTGCTGCTCAAATGAGAGCTTTCAGGACTTTTAATTCAAAAAATTAAATCGGGTACTTAAACCCCCAAACTTACACCCTTTGCTTGTAAAATTTGTAATTTTATTATGATTCGAGTGAGGCGGTGCCTGACATCAAGCCGCCTCCCCTTTAACCTAACCTAACCTAGGCTTGTTCTTAGATATTTGGACGATTTTTTAGGCAGTTTGTGCTTGAACCTTTTTTTCGGGCTTAGCATCCAATAGTCTGTGATGGTTCATGGCGACCTTGTTAAAGACCCAATTAGTCTTTAAGTGCCCGTAAGGTCAAAGCTCGTCTGGGACTATTTCAACCTTCCCGAAGACCTTGCGTCTGGAAACAAGGTTACTGTAGCCTGGATTTCTGGACACGAAGGTAATGTACGGGCTTGAAGTCTGGCGAGAACACCCGTTATTTTAGGGTACAACCCAGTAGTATCCACTCCAAATTAAGTGGGAGAGGACAGTGGGAAGCTGATAGGCTCGCTGAATATTGGGCATAACCAAAGGGCCTGGGACAAACCAAAAAGTTCATTAGTCCCAACAAATACAGGGTAAAGAAACTGCTTAAACTCAACAAAGAAGATCTGAGGACCCTAACGAGGTATCTAACGCAACATTGTCTACTGCATAAGATGAGGTTATCAGATATAGACATGTGCAGACTTTTCGGAGAGCAAAAAGTGACGTCGGAAAATGTTCTCTGCGAGTGCCCAGGGGCCGTAAAGAGAAGACTACTCCATCTAACACGGGACGAGATATGTCCAGTAGATACTTGGAACATGGAACCTAAAGCGTTATTGAGGTGTATTAAGAGCCTCAATTTGGCTTTTGGTTAACCACTAGGCCAGTACAATAGATCTTACAGATCAGAGTGTACCCGTGCCTTAGTATCGTATAGTATCGTAGGCGTCTGTTTTGTAATATACACGAAGGCTCACGTGATTCGGTTGTCGAATTGTATATTTTAAGGATTCTCTTTCAGGCCCAACCAGTGGGATCAGGTTCTGAGATGTTTTCCTTCAAAAATTCCTTGTGTGTCAAAGTTTGGCTAGATTCAAGATTTTCCATATTCAAGATTGTTTGTTTCCTTGTGCAGGGCTTTCTTCCGCTGCAATGTCCCTCTAGGATGGATTCAAAGACTCGACGGGCGGGTGCAGTGATGTCCAAGTGCTCAATGTCTTCAAGCCATTTCAACCAATCGATGAGTAGTTTACTGCTAAATTCTAAAACACCTTAGGGTGTTCCGCAACTAAAAAGTTTGCAGGTAGTTCGAATGGTTTGAGGTTTCCTTCAGTTCAAGCATTTCAGCAGGAACTATGTTTGAGTGGTTGCTCTGCAATTGAATGTTGATATATACTAAGAAAATGAGTGCAAAGAAGAAGGGTCAATGGTTTCTTTGCCAAAATGAAGTCCAATGACGGTCTGAGTTCATCAGGTAGCTGGGTGTTGAGGGGGTTTGGAGAGAATCTTACATAGTCTGGATGCTTGTGAAGTGTCCTTTATGTTGCTACAAAAGAGTCTCTAGAAAAGACACTGCTTTCGTAGGTGTACCAGTCAGCAGCCTCTGACTGCTTGCGACTTCATAAAAAGTTGTTTGCACATTTTCCGAAGAGTTTCGAGATTCGCGGTCCATAATGGCGGCTTTTCATTCCGCGTTGTCTACGGAGTTGGCAGGTCAAAAGCAAGGTCAGTGAAAGTTCGTGAGATTTTCTCTGATAGTGTCAAGTTCGTTGTCGAAAAACCGAAAGTCCACTTATGCCCCCATCGGAGCATAGCGCATCTCTCCTTTGACCCCCGTAATGGTTTGCGAGACCATTGAAGCTGGGATGAAGGTAAACGTGAACAAATCAGAGGTAATGGTAATTTCCAGAACACCTGTTCAATGCACTCTGCATGTTAGTGGAGTACCATTGAAACAGGTGGAGAAGTTTAAGTATCTCGGGGTTCTATTCAAGAGTGATAGTAGGAGCAATACTGAGTTATCCTGTAGGATTGGTCAGGCTGGAGCAATTTTAAGACAGCTTGGTCAATCTGTTATCAGGAGGGCCGAACTTGGCATCGAAGCTAAGTTGTCGGTCTTTAATTCAGTGTTTGTTCCGACCCTCACCTAGTGTCATGAGGTTTGGGTAATGACCGAAAGAATAAGATCGCGGATACAAGCTGCCGAAATGAGATTTCTTCGTTGTATTGCTGGGGTGACTCGCCAAGATCGGGTAAGGAAAACCAGAGTACGCGAGGCACTCAAAGTCGAGCAGCAACTTCTTCGAACGGAGAGGTCCATACCTCGATGGTTTGGGCATGTCCCCAAGTCCGAAATCTCACCTCTACCCGTATGGGTATGATTTAGAGTCGATGGTGGAAGATCGGCAATTGTGGAGAGTCCACTTAAGATCCCTAAACCCGCGAACCTCATAGTGGATAAGCGGGCCATTGTAAGATGATGATGATGATGATGAGTGTCAAGTTCGCCCATGCTCTTGGGTTTCGTAGGTTTATGGGAGGAGAGAACGCTTCTCAGGAGTCAATTAGTTTTTTGTAGTTCTATAGACGTCATCTGGTCGTCTAGACTAAATTGGAGGTATTAATGGTCTGAAAACACCTCGCATACTCAAAGTTAAGTCACCTGTGATGGTTCTGGCTATGATCTTACACATAAATTTCTGGTCTTAAATGGAGAATTAAAAAGGCGTAACACAGTCTTTTACTAATGGATACTGTCCAATGTGCCTCGGAAGGGGTGTTTACCAAGTGTTGCACATGTACATTTTTTGGAGGCAATCGATAATGTTCTCTGCATAACTTTGTCGATGAAATAGTTTGGAAATATTTAGATAATTTATCTCTGAATAGTCGAATTACACTAAGTTTTTGTCAAACGATTTATTTTCTCAAAAACAAAGCACATTTGATAAATTGGTAGTTACTTTAAATTCCTTTGGTAACCTTGTCTAAAATCAAGTAACCTGTCGAGAATATGACTGATACACACATGTGTGTTTATAATCTAATTCACATCAGTCAATCAATTAACATCCAATTATAAATTTTATTTTCCATTTTACAATTTCAATCAGTAAAGTAATTATCAGTCAATTGGTTGCTGTGCACCTTTACCCCTTGGTTAACATTCATGTTTACAAAATGTGCTCTGTTATAGTAGGCAATAGTAACGTTATTAAATATCATAGTGCAAACACTGAAATGCAGCCCATAAATTGTTTTCTTTATGACAGAATAGTGTGAAAACAAATTTATTTAGCTTATTAAAAAGATAAAAATAAATCTTAATTAGCATGGGTGAGAGGATAGATAGTATTCTCGCATAGAATCACATACGATGAGATTGATAAGTCAGTCCAGAACCGTTTAGTCTGTGAAATTAAATGATTTCTCTTTTTACATGGAAGTTTTGCAGTTTTTGAGATTTGTCACCGGGTATTAGGCAATGAATTTTTCAAAATAGAAGGATAATCACCTCTCGTTGCTATTGATTGAGAGACTATCCGAGCTTAAGTTTACAAAAAAAAATAAGAAAACAGAAGTCGGAAGTTTGGGATAAGCTTTGTTCAGAAGACCCAAATTCAGATATATGCGTAGATGATTGAATATTTCCAATTTCCAATAGTATAGGCAGGGTAATCCTACAAGAGGTGTCATTTTGAATCAATGGCACTCAATAAAATAAAGTTCGGCATTGTACATGGTCTGCTGGCTTCAATTCTTGTGTCAACTAAACCTTTTAAGCATGTTGGCCAAGATTTTTATGTAAAATGCGGTGCAAAGTGGTTGCGGATAGGGTAATTCCTGTGATTTCGTCGAAATGGACACATCTGGGTTTTCGGTCACACGGCGACGATAATTTTTAGCTGACCTTGCCGGACGAACACGAGTTGGAGTCTTCACACCACTAACCTATCCAAGACGTTCAAATTTATCAATCAAATTCACTATAGTTGTAGTTGAAGGCGCTTGATGATGACCAATAGCAGTATGAACTTAACGAAACGTTTCCGCAATAGTTTCACCGTTTTTGTAGTAAATATTCACTATTTTAACACGTTGTAGGAGTGTGTATAGATCCATATCGAATAATCTCCTAGTTTTTACTTATTAAAAGTCATCGCAGTGATAGTTGAATGTCGACAGTTCAATAATGGCGTTCAATTTAAAATGACACCTCTTGTTGAATAACCTCATCGATATAACCAAACCTAACAAAACTCACAAACAAGTCTCAATTCGTAACTCTATCCAACGAAATAGACATTTGTTTATTTATTTATTCAAAAGACCTTATTGCACGAAGCTGCAATGATTTAAAACTATTGTTGGTCTTAGCTAGAATAATCGACGCGATCATAAGCCTAAACAGATAAATGCATATAAAATAAACATGACGAAAAGGGTCAACGATCCCTTAGCTTGTAAATGTAACCTCATCATCATCATAATTTTCAAATGATCCACTTATCCACTATGAAGGTCGCAGAATTAGGGTGCTTACGTGGATTCTCCACATCTCCTGATCTTCCGCGATCAACTCTAAACCGACAGGGGCAATACCCATATGGGTACAGGTGAAATTTCGGACTTGGTCCAACCATCACATCGTGGGACCCCTACCCGATGGCACGGATTCCATGGCACGTTTTGGAACCCGAATTGCGGGCATGCGCTTAACGTGTCCAAACCATCGAAGTATGTACATATGTAACTTTCTGTTCGAAGAAGGAGTTGCTCGATATCGAGTGTTCTTAAATCGATCTCGACGAGTTACCCCAGGAATACAACGAATAAATTTCATTTCGGCAGGTTGTATCCGCGATCTTTTGGGTAATGACCGAAAGAATAACTAAATTTAACCCTCCTAGCAAAAATCCTATTTCAGATGAGCTTTATTTTTCTTCTTTATGATGTCAGTTTTTTCATTACGCAAGTTTTTAATAGACGGAACGTTTTCCGAATCCTTTAACGCTAGTTATTAAATAGGGACGTAACAATTTTGTATTTTAACACACATGAGCCCTTGAACTTCTTTTATAATCTGTCAATGTCAAAACGTCCGTCGTTGGAAATTTTAAGAGCATTTACTCCAATTTTTGGTCGTACCAGACGGGCTGTGCGTGCTTTAGTGGATAAATTCGAGTCAACATATTCACTATTGAATGTTCCTGTGCCATTGAGATAACGAAGTACGCAGCCGTAAGTTCTTCAGTTCAAAATGAGCCAAATAAGTCGATTCCACGCCGTTCACATGAATTGGGAATCTCTCAGTCCACATTGTGGTGAATTTTTCATAAAGATCTTGGCCTTTACCCTTACAAGATCAAATTAACTGAAGAACTGAAGCCTCTTGATCATTTGAAGCGCCGAAGAGTCAAAACTTCACCGATTGGGTTCTGCAAAAGTTTGAAGGATATCCTTATTGAAGAACCCTGTACCTGATTTATTATAATAAAAATGACAAAAATGCAGTGTACAATGTGAAGTTCCCAGATTCATTCGATGTGTTCCCGACACACTCGTTAAATGTAATTTCAATGAATTGTTGTGACAGGTCAATGGACACTTGATTGCGCTTAAGGTGAAACTTGTCGACATTTATTTATTTTATTTTCAATTCAATCTTGACTCTGCGTTTAGGTTAGACTATGCAAATTGTTTGCTTTTGACCGATTATATCAATTGATCGAACCAATGACATTTGCTTTTAAGTGAAGAAGCCGATTGAAAATATCAAATGAAAAGCATACAACCGTTATTGAAACTGCAGGCTTGATTTCATTATGTCATGTCGATTTCTCCTTCTCCCACTGACAAGGCAGTGCGAAGAACGCCGCTAATCACTAATGAAAAAAAGTAGTAGTGAAAGAATGCAGCTTTGTTGAAATCTACTCGAATTTCCGATATGCGTCATGCAATCAATCAACTTAGTCGCTTGAACGCGAAGTCCCTTGTAATGACTTGATCTCTAAAAAGCAAGACGTCAACCGTCTACCAATTTTCCATTTTTCCTAGCTACTGTAGTGTCTTTTGGACTGTATATTAACACAGTGTAATATTGCGATTTATGCCTGAAACACAATTCTGTGTTAGTGCTACGGTTGAATGACGTTTAATGTTCAACCAAAGGAATTCAATGGCACCAGCCACAATCTCGCTTCGTGCTACCGTTCTATGTTTAAGGGCGAAAGAGAGTAAAGCGGCATACGTAATAATACGTAACGGCGGGCTCTTTCATAGGAAACGTTCAACTGGGTTGAACTTTGGTGCGTTCTGACACTTTGCATCGCAGATTTTTTTTTGTTTCAGAAAATTCGTGTAGGATTTTGTCCAAACAGCTGATAAATTTGAGTACTTCAACTCAACGCGTCTGTGAAGCACTTCTAACGTGACAAGAAAACGGTAGCACTAATGCGTTATTGTGTTTACCGACAGTCAAGCTGCGATCGGATCCTTTGAATAATATCTAGGGCAGTGCAAGACAGTCGCGTGTTTGCCCACGATGTCGTTAAACAGCATAACGTCACACTCTGCTGAGCCCCGCTCACAACGACTACCCTGGCAACTGTCCGGCTGGTGAACTTGCTAGAGAACGCTCTATCTAGTTCTTTAAGTCTTCCTCAGCTTAAAGCACCCACATATGTCCATTATTTGTGTTATTTGCTCAGCTCCTGACTTGCATCGATGCTCTGTCGAAAGTAAATTTGAGATGGTTACATCTTAATTCCTTCGATAACCCCAGGCCTATCGAAACATTTAATGCAGCTAAGCAGGGACAAGCTTTTAAAACCAACCGATGTTATATGATATGTCTCGTTTTTGCCAGAATTGGAAAAGCCACCAATTCATCATAGCCTGGTCTTTTTTAGTTTAGTATCCCCCGAAGTCGAGAAGGACCGAGAAGATACCAGCCCCTATGCCATTGTCTGTCTGGCATTCAAATGAAATTCCATTTAAATTCTCTCCGTAGTTGTAACCCCTTGTCGAATTAATAGACAGACATGTAATTCATCTCTTTATTATTCACACAAAGATAATAACTATCTCGATTGCTTACTTCAGTTTTATTTATTTGTTTTAGTTAATAGTTCCATATACTAATTTGCAGTAATTTCCTTGAGTACATATTAATTGTGTTTATAGTTTACTTGAACCATTTACATACCAAGTACAACATGCAAATGGTTAAAGTAACCAAAAAATAAAACGTGGAAATTTAATGCACGCAAATCTCTTGGCGATATACTATTCTTTTATTGCGCACATGCACATAAATTAAAACCTTTGAGTTTTCCACGTAATCAACTGATAAATATTTTTTACCAATTTTGATTGTGAAATAAAAATACAAACTCAAGATTGGTTGATTTTGATGCCTGGAGTAATTGCTGATTTAAAAAAAACAGAGTTTGCAATTTGAATTAAACGCTCACACAATAATTAAAATACCTGCGATGCGGAAATATGAAAGGACGAAACCAATATCCTTCTGTTTGGAGATTAACAGAATTTTAAACGATTTATATGATGCTTCAATTAGTAGCACATAGGCAATTTGTTCTTACTAATGTTTTTTTTGTAATTTTTTTGTTATGGTAAAAGTAGTGCTCTTCTAACTCTTTGACTTTTCACTACTGCATGTTTTTTCTTGTTCTCTTTTTAGAGTTTTGAAACAATTTGCTCCACGTTGTGATTTATAAGAATGAAAATTTTAGAAAAAATATCAAGAAATCGTGAAAAATATCTAATGAATGCGACAAAGAAGCGGATACAAATTCGAACAAGTAAAAATTTGCTGTTAGAAAATGTTTACCAAACTGATTTTCAAAAGAACATAGAAGTCCCACGGCTAAGTTATTCCTCTTAAATATTTCTAAACCATATCCTAGGCTGAATTTTAGCGTAAGCGTTCGAGTATAATCTTCGTGATCGAATGATGTTTTCTAAAAAAAAAATTAATAACGCGAGCGCTTTTCAGTGACTTGGCTAATGTGAACATTGGGTATCGGATTTTCTTTGCTGATGATTTGTTGGTTATTTGCCACTGGTTTCCACCACTTGAGGATTAAGACTTCAGACATCTTGTGTGGGTGATGGACATTTCAGTTTGGGCTTAAACTTTCTCCTAGAAAGTACATTCATACATATGTAGTTCTCAAATTTTTAGGCATTCATATTCTCCTTTTGTTGTATCCAACATTTTTTTATCTGAAATGTTGGTTGCATTACACGTTCAAGTACAAACGCGACTTGAGAACTTTACACCGATGACAAAGTTGACTGACATTTTACCGTCGGCTTGACACTAATTGGTGGACCCACAGGGATAGCTCGATGCTCTTTAGACATGGGGTCAGGAAAGGACATCGCAGTTTCATTGGGATAATTGACAGAGGAAGATAATCTTTCCACTAGGACAGATTCAGATGAAAAACCTCTAGATACGTCGTTCACTGTGGATTTACCTGCGTTGAACAGCGGCCGTGGATTTCAACGAATTTAATCAGTGAAAGCAAGCTTCAATGGGCAGTTTGCAGCTTTGAACTATTTATAGGTCTAAGCCCTCCTTTTATCGCCGACTTCAAAGGGTGAATCGAGCACCTACATGACTTATAACATATTCTATCGCAAAATAATTCATAATTCGTGCAAGGAAGTAATATATCCCAGGTGGTGCTAGTTGCCAAAAACAGCAACTGCAGCCGTGATGTTGATTCTTGCGCGCTTGGTTGGTTTAGGAAATTAAATTCAGCAAAAACGTGCAAGAGAAAGCCCCAAGAGCATCTTGGCATTATGTACGTTAAGAATGTTACTTGCACCATTTGACATGTTTTAACTGAAAATTGAATTTTCTTTCCTTTTCGTCCATTACGAAGTCTTGATTTTTATTTGCTAAATTACTTATGATGGCACTACTGTTCGGGTTTAATCAGACTCTCCACCAACAGGCTTCCAGAGAGCACGATTCTTACCCAGCTGCCTTCAGTTGCGTACACAGAGTTGGTTGAGGTCACCCTTCCCTTGCGCACGCCATCGGTGATGTGGTTGTACCCTTGTGCTTAGTCTCCCTGGGATGGAATCAAAGATTCTTCGAGCTGGATCATTCTTGTTCATCTGCTTTACATATCTTTTTGACCAGGTCGGGGTCGCTATATAATTAATATAGCTCGTGGTTAAATCTTCTTCTCCGTGAACCTCTAACGCAGATGGGAGCATAAACTGAACGTAAAATTTTACTCTTGAAAATGTCAAGCGCGCTTTTAATAATAGGTCTATTACCTTCCTAATAAGAGTGAACGCCACAGAAGGGTTCCGGTCCCAAGAGCGAAGAGCCGAACCGGCCATAGCCAGCTCATACCCAATTTTATTGCCTACCATGGACTGGTGGCCGGGCATACGGCATACGGGTTCTTTACTAGACCAGTCGATACGGTCTACTTTAAATAGCCTTTCGAAACTGTTCTCCCTGGTCATAACGTGGGAGATGCGTGCAGAACATGTCCGTACTTGGAATTTTCAGATGATCTACAAGATTACCTGATTTATACTTGTGTTCTAGCTGCGTCAGCGGTGTTCCTAGTGAAGATATGTAGGGGTATGAACCCGATGACAGCCTCTATGGCTGAAGTAGGGCAGGTGCGCATAGCACACGTCATACCGGGACAGACAATTCTTTGTAGCTTCTCAAGCTTTATTGCCGACGTTCGTTCAATCACTTTTGGCCGCCAAACTATGGCCGCATATGTGATTATGGATTTAACTATAGAAATGTACAACCAATGTGTCATTTTGGGACTAAGACTCCAAGTTCTGTCGATTCAAACTGTTATACATATGAAGCCTGAAATCGATAAATATTTAGAGGGTTGGTAAATTCTTTAGTTGAAAAAATTCGGGTCTTCTCCAGAATGTGGTGTCAAGTAAATATTTGCGGCCTAATTCCCGCAATGGTAATTTTTCATTTGTACTTTCGTTCTGGTTTTATCTGTCAAGTAATGACTGCTTCAACGTTCTTTCACTCCGGTTATTGTAGTGATCACTTGTTCTCCAATTTGAGGGTATCAACCTGCCTGACAGCGTGATTTTGGCTTTCGTCGCTGTCCGTTTAACATTCCGTAGACACAGTCTTTCCATATATTGAACACCAATTGCTTTTTCATACACGTCTAAGCAAGTGGCAGTTGGCGTCTTTCTAAAAGACCCTGGCATTTATCACTTCTTTTATTTCCCTAGATACTGTAGAATCTTTCAGAAGTCACAACATGACAGAAGGTTAACTATCAAGCGCATACATGTATTCCTATTTACTTAAACCGACAGCTTTGCTTGGCAGTCAGATCTAACAAGATCCCTAAACAGCAGGTCATTATGGCATCCCAGCAAACTGTCAACAATTCTGTTTGGGATTCTACCCTTCTGCTCAACAGAATTTTTTTTTAAACTGAGTTATGTTCTAAAGTCGCAAGCCTGACAGCTGACTAAAGAGACTTTTAAGTGATAATTATGGAGGCGTATACGTAACATTTTCTTTGTTTGAATTCCCTGCGAAAGCAGAAACATATTTAGGATCTGGATTCAGTTGATTTTAATTTACAATATGTGTATGTAATTTGTTTACTTATTTCCGATCACCAGATGATCATTTCATATGAGTTTTGAGTAGCTCTTCCATTCCTTAGAATTCGGCAAACTTTTTTTTCCAGTACATTAGGGAACTCCCAAGTTCTATAGTTTCTTGCACAGTTACAGCGTGAAATCATTTTTATTCGTGGTCTGCTCTATATTAATTCGAAACGTCATTTTTATCACAGTAGCACTCAGCACTACTTGACCTTTGGATCAAGTAATTTCTGTACGCAAACAAATTAGCGAAAAAATATTAATCTACACTCGACTCGTATCTGCAAATTCCACTGTTCGCGCACACTTGTTGCAATACAGTATGTTCTTAATGAGAATTATTCATCGTTGTAAAAAAAAAACCAGGGAAATGCTGTTGCTTGTCATGATTCACGGGGATTATACTGGCATCAGTTTGATAGTTTCAGTTGTAACAGAAGGAAAACCATGTGCTTTAGACTTTGTCTGATTACAAGTTCTAGTTAATTTGACGTGGTTTCATTATTTGATGTCATATTGTTTTAAAGTGAAATTTAGGTTTTCTTTTTGTTTTTTCTATTGCGTGTGCTTGGAGTATTACTTGCAAATTTAAGATGAACTATTACTATAAAAATTTCACAAGCGTAAACATAATTTTTTTCCCGATTTCTGGAGGGCAAAGCCGAGATGAAACTTAACCTTGCTGATGTGGCGGAAAAAGCAATAGTTATTATGAAGGCTTTGAGGTGGCTTGGCTCTTAAAAAATCATAAAACACAAAATTAAAATCTACCTGATCTGATACTCCAAATTATGCGAGAAAATTACTTTTGATGGCAGTATTCCTTGCAACTTATCTCGACCCAATGTACCATACCAGACTTTGCATACTTCGTACGTTAAATACTTCAGGCAAACTTTGCCTTATGGAGTCCTATTATGCCATCATCATCATCATTTTCCAATGGCCCGCTTATCCACAATGAGGGTCGCGGCTTAAGGGAACTTAAGTGGATTCTCCACATTTCCCGATCTTGCGTCATCGACTCTAAATCAAAACGGGCTATCCCCATGCGCGTAGAGGTGAAATTTCGAACTTGCCCCAGTCATCTCATGCTGGGCCAACTCAGGGGACGCTTACCTGATGGCACGGATTCCATGGCACGTCTTGGAAACTAAGTTGAGGACATGCCTTTAACGTGTCCAAATAATCGAAGTATGGACCTCTCCATACGAAGAAGTAGCTGCTCGACATAGAGTATATTCCGGTCTTCTTAACTCGATCTCGACGAGTCACCCCAGTAATACAACGAAGAAATCTCATTTTGGCAGCTTGTATACGCGATCTTATTCTTTCGGTCATTACCAAAACCTCATGACACTAGGTGAGGATCGGAACAAATACTGAAGTGAAGACCGATAGCTTAGTTCCGATGCCAAGTTCAGCCCTCAAAATCGATCCAGCCTGATCAATCCAACAGCATAACTCAGTATTGCTCCTTCTATCACTCGAGAATAGGACCCCGAGATACTTATCTCTTCTCCACCTGTTTCAATGGGTCGCCACTAACATGCAGAGTGCATTGCGCCGTCAATCCCATACTTCTGCAGTACACTCTGGAGTTTACTTGGAGGGACCCAATCATATGCATTCTCCAAATCCACAAAACAACTGTAGATTGGGGTGGCATACTCCCAGGCTTTCTCAAGTACCATTCTGAGAGCGAAAAGCTGGTCGGTTGTGCTTCTACCTGGACGAAAGCCGCACTGCTTATCGCCCAACCTGGACTCGACCACAGCTCTGGAACGCACTTCCAACATCTTAGCGCAGACTTTTCCCGAGAAGACTTAAAAGCGATATACTCTTATAATTGGAGCAATCCCTCTTATCCCCTTTCTTAAAAAGAGGAAGAATCACCCCAGTTTGTCAATCGCTAGGTGTTTCGCCGCATTCCCAGGCCACTTTAATGACACGAGAAAGTCATTTTACTGCCTCTTCACCCAGGGCCTTGAATATTTCTGGCCGGATGTCATCCACACCAGCAGATTGGCCGGCTTTTAGCGGTTTAATCGCCAAAGTCACCTCCTCCACGGAGGAACTATTCTCCGCCATACTCAAAACCATGTGTCTGCCATCCGCAGATGGCAACCTTCGGCTACCTTCCTGGACAAACCTACCTTTCAACAACGTTCATAGTGATTCTATTAGTGAATCTCTCCAAAAAGCTTTGTGTATAGGAGTTCGTCAGCCACTAATTTATTTGGTCTAATCTTGGCAATAGCGTTCTAACCAAACTCGTCCATTGAGGAACGCCAAAGGGCGGCGTTATCTCCACTATAGTATAGCTAGCCCTTATCAACAATAATCTGTCTCAGCTTGCCAGAGAAATGATTAAAATAGTTGCAAGGGAAATCATGGAATTCGTTTTGAATGAGGTAAATACGTGCCAAATCAAGGAAAACACTAAACTGATGCTATCTACCACTAAAATCAAAATATAGACCCTCATGGCTTAATGGTTCGTTGCACTCACCATTGCTCCGTACGTGGGATCTAGGAGTCCTCCTTCTTGTTTTTGATTCTAAGCTCAGTTGGAGACTTAACATTGAACATCGAGTGAAGAAATCATGTGGAGCTTATTCAGCCTAAAGTAAATTCATCGGAAATAAGTGGGGTCCTCAACCAAAGAAAGGTCTGTTGGTTGTACGCCTTTGCGGTGCATCGCATTTTCAGTTATGAGTCTTATGGATGGAAAGTTTGTGAAGTAGGCCACTGAATTCCTATACAATTACTAAGTGTTTTACGGTAACAGACAAACGTGCGCCTGCTTTGAATAGAATCTACAATATCAATAAATGTAATGCAATCAGGATGAGGAGGCGTGTCGATCATAACCATATTCTCCAAAAAAACATAACTACATTTAGCAGTAATCCACTCGCTAATAAGGTCCAAGATTTTGTTTCCTCATCGTATAAATGAGCGGTCAGGTGATTTGGTCAGGCGAGGGTTCACGGATCCATTGAACAAGTAGTTCACATATCAATACTGTGAAGGGTCACATTTTTTAACACATTTTATCAAAGGCTAGTGTTAGGTGTCGAGGTCGCCGTGGGTCAGTGGTTAGCGCGTTGGACTACTCACCAAGTGGCGTAGGTTCAAGCCCCAGCCAGGTATGTGCGAAAAATGTAACACGCACAACATGAATGGTTGCGAGAAGCTAGGCTTTGGCTCATTCAGAGCTTTCGCGCCAGCTATTATTATTATTAGTGTTAGGTGGCACATTTCAGATAATTGTGCCAAGTCTAGGAGAATATTGCCTTCCTACAATGGGCCCAAAACATTTGAACTCTTGCACAGATATTGCCACGGCCGTTGCGATCTGCATTGACCACTGGTCTTAAGGGGTAAGGTAGGTAGACAAGGCACATACACACGTAGACCAAGGAAGGTGTGATACCATTGGGTTCTATACCTTAGCAGCCACTCTATCTTTTGAAACCATTTGGAGCTCTTGATAAAGCTAAGAATACTTTTGCCATCAGTATGTGATATTTCGCCCAAATTGTCGAAGTGATAGGCTGCTTGCTAGACCTTGTTTTTAGAATAGGGCAGGTGCAGAAAAAAGAGAGGATTGTTTTTTCCTCCTCTTCGTCCCTGTGGCTCCCGCAAAAGTCATTTGAGAAGAGGCCCATCCATATGGCATGAAGGTCGGTGGGAGAGTGCCCAGTGAGAATACCGATAACAGTGCTAATGAGCTACTTTTTATGCAAGATCAGACTTTTAGATCGAGTGAGGTTAAGCACAGGCCAGATCTCTCTAGAAGTACGACGTGTGGTACTATTCTCCCATCTCTTGTTTGTCTCGCTGATCGCGTCGTACTCTAAGGGGTTATTTCCTACATAAATTAAGAATCTGATAGATTTTGGCAGTCTATGGGATTCGTAAATGTGCTCTACACAAAAAGATTTAAAAACAAAATCATAAAAATTGCAATGCCTTTTGTTAAATTACAGCCGTGGATCGTTCCTTTAGTCTTTCTGCACCTTTTAAACTTAATTTTCTCAATCGCTTAACTCTATTAAAAATACTCTAACATTCTACACCATTCTTTTGAAATTTCTTTTCAGGATGCGGGAATATATAGACTATCAAAATTTTCACTTTCATATTGTTGATTATATTATATTCTGCAGCATGCTGTTTGTATCTGCATTTACTGGAATCTATTTTGGATATATAAGGTTTGGATGTCCTATGTCATTGTGCCATATGTTATATTAAATTTTTTTTTAATATTTTTATTTTTCTTAGGAAAGCTGTAGTCACGGAAACAAAAGAACCAAAAGAAATAAAGTTAAAAGGTTTACGTAGCAGAACTTTAAACTTTGGATCGAAAAAATTAAGTGAATATTTGCTGGGATCGAGGAGTTTGGCTACTTTTCCAGTTGCTATGAGTCTCGTTGGAAGGTAAGCTTAACAATGGCCAGAGTTCTAAAAACTATTTATAACAGCACTGGGCACATATTATGCATTTTTCTTATGGCGTATACTTGCTAATTTTATTTAGCGGTTCAATGGTACTTTTTGCCCAGATCTGTCTACATAGTACAACCTTCGATTTTTTTTTGAATTTGTGTACTTCATACGTTTGACACAAAATAATTATTGGTTCCAATTAATCAATTTAGTTGATAACAACGTTTAAAAAAAAATGCTGAATATGTTAGTCGGTACATACAATTGTGGTCAGATAATAGGCATACAAAATAAAAATACAAAATTGCGTTTGTACAAGTCCTGTAGGATATGTTTTGGCTGCAGACTTTACGGCGTGTAGTCTTATCAAGTTTTGATGCAATGCGTATGCCTAGGCAAGTTTTCCCAACTTGACACTGATAGGGTTCAAACCGTGTCGTAGCCCCATAAGAGTTCAGTAGATAGTGGAGTAAGTAGCAAGGGAGAAGGATGAGAAGCACTCGGACAAAGATTCCTTTATATTCTTGAGGAAACGCAGAATTTCGAAAAGTGGAGGTGATTGGATTGAAACGATTCTCGCGAGATTAATACTTAAAGACTGGAAAAGGATATAAACAGAGGTAATGGTGCGTCGTGTCATTGCTTTCGCAAAGAGCCGCACTGGTTGGATTCTCAATGATGTCTATGTTGTACCTCTAAATTGTGCAGTACTCTTACTAGGCCTTTTAAAAAAGTCTTGCTGGGTCTGTGAGAAGAATAATTTCTTGTTATGGAGGGGCACCCATATGAAACTCAATCCAGCGCTGAACATTTGCTGAACTGACAACAATGATTGACTCGGAGGATAACCTCCGTGTACTCGTTGTGTTTGAGATTTCCTTGCGTGCAACGTCTCTGACCCAGAAGGATCTCTCGTGGTGTAATCGAAAGCGAAAACCTTCTCTGGGCTCAATAATTGATTCCGGACTTAGAGCGATAGGGCAGTCTCTAAGCTCTCTGTCGCTGAAAGATCTTGGTACCTACTATTCTCCAACCCAAGTTGAGTTTCCTTTTACATACATTCCGTATATTCTCTGACTGATTCCTCGGAATCTCACAGTCCTTGAATGCAGTCTGCCTGCCACTGCAGACGCTGATTCTTCTATCACGCTTTCTCTCTCTCCGACTATTCAGTTAGTCACTCCGACAACCTATAAGAAGAACTTCAGTTTGGAAGGCAGTCGCGTATTCTTTCGAAATGTTGAAGTATTTTGGTTTCATTATCCTGAGCCTTCTGTGTAGAAGACGTTCAAAAAATCCTTGATCATCTGGATGATCATATGGGCGCCCCTTATTTGATCACCACTTCATATCATCTGCCGAACTTGACAACTAAGGTCATATTGTTGATAAGCATCATGTGGTCGCCGTGGCTTAGTGGTTAGTGCGTCGGACTGCTGAGCAAGATGCGTGGGTTCAAGCCCCAGCCGTGTCCACTGAACATATTTCACCGCACCACTTCTCGTTGATGAATGACAAGCCTCCGGGAGTACAGTTTGTCATGAAAAAGCTTCTCAATACGCCATTCGGAGTCGGCAATAAATTGTAGGTCCCTTCCATTCGTGCGAGCAATACAACACGCACAGCATGAATGGTTGGGAAAGCTACGCCCTGGCTAATCTCGATGAACTAAAAAAATTATTCACACACCTCAATTCAAGCCCTTCGTGTAGGACTGCTTTATTCCTGCGTAGAAATATCGCCTGCGTTGCCTCCTTCTGAGCAGTTAAGTCCAGGGGTAGCAATTTAAGCAAAACGTCTACAGCGTGGATAGGAGCTTTACATCGGTAGCTCCAAAAATTTTGAAGAATGACTTATCTGTAACCATGATATGCACATACATGTGTACGTCCAATGATATATCGTAGCAGGCCACCTTATTCGATACATTTTCGTCTATCTTCCTATGGTTGCGCTGGGAAAAAAATTCTTGTGGTTGTTTCTGAAAATCTGAACCTAAGTCAGCTTGCTCAGCAGTCAAACATTTTAACCACTGGTCTACAGATACAATTCGTTGTGTACCTTCAGTGTACTACAGTAGGCCTCGTACCAGAAGCTTTTCGATGCGAAAGCTTGGAACGATTTCAGTTCAGTGCGTGTTTTTCACGTCAGCTTGGTATGCATGGATTACTCCCAGATGTTTTAAATCAGTGGCTAGTTACAGGCTGCGGTGGTTTTGCTTAGATTGACGGATAGCCCGTGTCTCATGTACTTTGTGCCTAAAAATACACCCAATCGGACTTTCCCCCTTCATTGCAATCTGCTTGCTTACTTGCTTTACGTGATCCTGATTTGGTTAGTTTCGGCGAATTGTAATCTTATCTCATCTAAATATGGAACGGCCTTCATTTATAAAAGTGTGAACGATTGATATAAACGTCTATTGTTTGTTGACCTATTCTCTGATAAAGGCATTCGGTTTCGGTATATGCACACGGACAATATTGCAAATACTTGACGTCATTTGATGGACATCTTTGATGAGTAAGCAGATGTTATCAACATAGTCTAGAGGTTAAGGTAGGATACATAAGGTTCATCGAAAACTCCATTGAAATCTTGTCTTTTTAAAAGATGATCGGCTCAGCTTGTTGGCGAAGGAACTGCGACCACAGAAGTCAGTTTTAAACCAGGAGATGGTCTACCTTTCTGATGAAGGTGTGAATGTCCCCTGTGGATGTATTTTTAACTCTAAAAGAGCACAGACATCCTTGCAGACAATTTGAAACCTATCTTTAGACAGAGCCACACAGTTCCACAGCTCATGTGAACTGATGTTTATATGAACGTTAGTGGGATTAAATCTGATCAGGGGCCCTTAGATCCATCCGGCGGAGTAAAGGAAACCCATTCTCTCACCTGAGATCTCCTTAAGGTCGTCAAGGAATGGATTCCCTAATGCATGTTGTCTGCCTATAGCCTTACTTTCTTACTTATGGTAGCGGTATAGTCTGGGGTGGACATGGCCCTCACTCAACAAGCGTCTCCAGCCACCTCGATCTTTAGCCAGTTGGTTAACGGCTGCGACTGTGTGTGTTGTATATAGGGGATCCGAATTTTAGCTGCATGTTTGCCGATTTGCTAATGATTAATGTTCTATAAAGGAGTCCTTTGATATTACTCTTGGCCACCTCTGAGGTTGGTCAGCTAAAGAAGTGTGGATGTGTGTATATTGCGCTCAGTGGAATATCAACTTGTTCCGCGAGTGAGCTGTCAAGGGCTGAGCCTTGTTTAGCTAGTTCGTTGGCGGGTTTCTTTCCGGCAATGTGGCTGTAACCCGGAACCCACAAGAGCGTGACTTTAAACCGGCCGCTTAGGGACTTCAGCTCATTTCGGCATTTTTTCAATAGCTTGAGGAATGTGAAGGCCGAATCAAGTGCTTTGATTGCGGCTTGGATATCGTCTAAGATGGCAGTGTTATGCTTATGAGTTGGATCGTTTTTAAGTAATTGATAGGCTCCTTCTGCAATTTCTGTCCAATTTTGAATCTTCAATATATGTACATAGATAGCTGTGGCATGGTATAGTGTGGAAATTGACTATCTAAGTTCAGCACTTCTAGAAACCAGATCTTGGGATTTGACGACGTTGACTTTTTTTAATTTGAGAAGCGGAAGGTTGACACAGTCAAGTCGCAAACGCTTGAAGAGTCAAAAAGTGACGGGACACTTCCGAAAAATTCACAGGGATTTTTGCCTAATATTTCTGCGATTAAATTTTACTTCAAAGTCAAAAAATGTTTCCACTCGTTTAGCTTCATATAGAAAATAAAAATTGCACAGCGCTTATAGAATCAACTTTTATTTTACTTTTGAACCTATTTTTTGTTGACCACAATTGCATGGCACAGGAAATTTCTTAATAAATAAACAATTCCTAACAAATAATTATTTATTTTCTTATATCGTAAAGAGTGTTTAAACAAAAAAAAAAAAAAATCGAAGGTTGAATGGTTTTTAGGAACTCGCACCAGAATGAAACAAAATTTTTTGGACCGAAGTTCACTTTGATCAAGTATTATTTACTCAGTTACGTATCAGGTGTAACGGTTCTAGGAACACCAGCGGAGATCTACAATTTTGGCACACAATATTGGCTAACTGTGATACCAGTTCTGCTCATGGCTCTAACCGTCTCCACGGTCTATCTGCCTGTGTTTTCGACTCTAAGAATAAGTTCGTCATATGAAGTACGTATGTATATTTTGTGCCTTAATACCGTCATATTTGTATGTATCATTTTACTATTGCCTGCTATATGTATGTATATCAGAAAAAAAAAAAACACTGGAATAGATAACTTTTGATGGACTTTGGATCTTTTTAAATTATCTTTTCTTGCTGTTTTTGTCGTCATACTGCTAGTGTGTGTGTATGTCGCAGCTAGTAGGCAATTAGATAGCAATTCTTCAGAGTTTACAATTTTTTTTTATTAATTTTTATGAAGCGAAATTAATTTAGAGTGACAGTAGGTCAACTGAATACACCACACTTTGGTTGAATTTAGATTGACAAGGTAGCGCTATTGTTTGTTGCTCTTTTATGTTTAGTGTTTTTCCAGTGAGATGTCAAAATATTGTTTCTTAACAAAATACATTTGAATTTTTCTGATGAATTGATATTTAATGCGAAAGGGGAAACTCATCGAATTTAATTTGTTTAAGTTGAGTTGAATGAATTTGCAGTATTTATTCGCTTTCGTATCAGTTACGAGCCCTTGTATTCGTTATGAAAATAAAGATACTGATTCGTTTTTTTTATATTGAATTTGAGATGTTAGAAGATTGGAATGAATACATACACCTCTGTAGGTGATCCATTACAAGTACAGGGCGCGTTTTTGTGACGATCGTATGTATATTGTTTAAGAAGTTGAGTTATTGCTTAAGAAACGTGATGATAAGTGCTGTCAGAAATGAGAAGAATTCGTAATGGGCCCACAATACTTAGCAGCAGATACTTGCAAATCATTGATAGATGAAATCCTTCAAAATTTAGAGTGAAAACGTTGTTTCATGACAATTGAAGTGTTGTGTTGACAGAATCAAAATGACGCAAACTGACACAACTTCATACCTAATTTATGGCATGGAGAGACACTATGCAAGCTCTTGAACTGTCATCATGGCACTTTGACCGTATATTTTGTTATTTGTTGACAACAATCTAATAAATACTTACAACGTCAATGTACTGAAGAGATTTATCTACCTCGGTGCAAAGTTCAAACACATAATCATAGTTTTTTTTTTTACCTAAGTATAAGTATTGGAATCCTGGAGTGAAAAGTTCAACGGATGTTTGATGGTCCTTAGGTCTGCATTGATATTTAGAAGATTAAACCACGAGTTGTACAAGTTGATGACCTTGTCTCTCTTCAAGAATTTGTTTATTCTGGCAATACGTCCTCCATCTAAAGGGTTTTTCAATAGGGACGCTACAAAAGTAGAGCGACAGGGACAGCAAACGACGCCATATTTTTCTTGCGGTTTTTTAACATTTCTCTTCAGTAAGGTTTGCCATTTCATGATGGAAAGATATACGAGCCAACAACGAGTCGAAATTATTAAAATTTACTACCGAAATTCGGAGTCAGTGGCCTCAACGTTAAGAGCGCTACGTCCAATTTATGGTCGTCATAATTTCTGGCTGGATGGCTTCGTCAATAAACAAAATATGCGGTATTGGTCAGGCAGCAATCCACACGTACTCCATGAGTCATCATTGCATCCCGAAAAAATTACGGTTTGGTGTGGTTTATGGGCCGGCGGGGTCATTGGGCCGTACTTCTTCCGTGATGATCAAGACCGGCACGTTATTGTGAATGGGGATCGTTACCGTTCAATGATAACCGAATATTTTTGGCCCCAATTGGATGATATGGACTTGGAGGACATGTGGTTCCAACAGGACGGCGCCACAAGCCACACAGCGAATGTCACAATCAATTTATTGGAAACCAAGTTTGGAGAACGTGTTATCTCACGAAATGGTCCAGTCGCTTGGCCGCCTCGGTCGTGCGATTTGACGCCGTTAGACTATTTCCTGTGGGGCTACGTCAAGTCTATGGTCTATGCCAACAAGCCAGCGACGATTGATGAACTTCGTACGAATATCGAACGTGAAATTGCAGTAGTATCGGCCGATTTATGCTTGAAAACCGTCGAAAATTGGGTTCAGCGTCTGGACTTCTGCAAGCGTGCCCTTGGTGGCCATGCAAAAGAAATCGAGTTCCATACATAATGACATCAAACGTACTTTCACAGGAATAAAGAATTTCATTGATATCCAAAACCGTTTTTGTTTTATTTAAAAAAACTTTTGTAGTGCTCTTATTGAAAAACCCTGTAGATAATTTCCTTTTGGAACTTGATAGCTCTTATTATGTTCTGCCATTTGAAGTATAGCAGCGTCTTAAGCATATTACAGTTCCGATTTGTAGGGTGTTAGTGCCACAAAGAACAGATATCCAATATGCTACCCTTACACTCTTCAAAGAGGACCAATAATGTCTACTGAATTGCTTAGGTACCAGGAAAAGGTACTAATCGCTACATGTGAACTTAAAATTGAGCCGGATGCTTTCGAAAGGACAGTTATTAGGTGGACAGATAGCACAACGTGCCTAGCGACAGAACGAAATCTGGCCAAAACGGGATCTAAAACGTTCTGAAAATTTAATAGCAAGCATGCAAGGCTTGAAAGTTACTCAAATGATTTATGTAGAAGCTGTATGGATGAAGAAGTATAGGAATCCATTCCCCACCGAGTTCTCTCACATTGAAGAAAACCTTACTTAGGTGCATTCTTATCCAACGATCTATGCGATCTGATCATTACCGGTGTTAGAAGCCTTCTACGCTTCGTAAGAAGCTTCAATTGCTTCAACGAGTAGGTAAAGAAAATTGTTCATGATCCATGTGGTATCACGACTAATAATGTTGATTTTAACTGACATTCACCTCAATTTTACCTAACCTAGACCAGTCCTTAGCTGGCTGCCTCCAGTTGCACACTCCAAGTTGGTTACGGTCCCTCTCTACCTACGGGTTAATTTCAAAGTCTCGTTGGTGTCAAATCACTGAACATGTTTTAGCTATCTCAATCGTCTAATGCGCAATTTTTTAACTTAATTAATGTCACTGTATAGCTCGTATAACTCGTGGTTTAATCTTCATCTCCAAAGTCCGTCAACGCAAACTACACCAAACATCTTATGAGGAAAATTTCGCTCGAATCGACTATGGGTATCTTCATCCACCTTTGATACAGTTCATGGTTCAGGGCCATAAAGCAAACTACTGCCTTTTCATTCCAAAGAACAAGCCATTGCCAAGAGTTATTCTTCGTTTGATTTCTGATGAGATGTCGTTGTCTGAAGTTATACCTGTCTCTTGGGATGTTCTATTCGATTCGTTGATATTGGGTTTGCCCGCATTCATTTCCCAGCCAACTCGTTCGTTTCATTTATAATTTCTTTCAAAACGTCTGCGACGCCATGAGGAGAGCGCCAAGGATTTTAAAACATCTTCATATCTCAGCAGCTGGACAAATTTGTGACAGACAGTTTCTTTCATGATAACGCCTGCTCTGCGCATTATTTGCTCCACCATGAGATCCTGGCTAGAATTTGGCGCATGTTGTAAAAAGTTCAGTTGACCTGTTAGGTGCGGCCTTGTGTGTCAGTGTTACATAATACCATTGATTTGGTTGTGACTGCATTGCGAGTTCAGTCATCGTCGTTGACGGCTCAAGACGATGAAATCTATCAAATGCAGCTTTTAAGTCGATTAAGTCTCGATGAAGTTCGTTGGTTTTTTTCAGGATTTGGCTAAGTGTGAAAATTTCGTGTTCATTATGGATTTGTCGAGCTGGAAGCCACAATGTTCACTTACATAGGTGCCATTCCCCCTTGTGAGCTTAAGGCTGCGTACACAGTGATGCGATAAGCATTTATGTGAACAATTTTACCGCACGCTTCTCGCTTCTCGCAACGTATCGCTTTACCGCATCACTATGCGCGAAGCATTTGGATTTCCACGAGAAAGCCAGAATGTTACGTGCCGAATATTGTGCTGCAAAATGGCTTGAGACGTTAACAAAATAATTGGATAGAATCTTAAGTACAAAATTTAGACGGAGCATGCCCCGGTCGTTCTTCTAAAACATATGATCGCTTTTTCTGAAAAATAAGGATACAGAGTGTTAATCGAATTATGAGGTATTCTTTCGCGACCCATAAGTGGATGGTGGCTTGATACATACACTTTACCAAGACATCACGTTTGTATTTAAGAAAAAAACTTTATTTGCGGGTCATCACCGCCGGCGGGTGCATTATCTTTAAATTTCTTTATGGCTGCGCCATTCTCTTCTTAATAAAGATAAAGGGGTTGGAATTGGGTTCTCTTGTTGGCCTTTCTGATTTGCATTAAGAAACTGCTGGAAATGCTTCTTAAATACAACCAAAATTTGTCTCTTCCATCGCCTTTTAGGGTTTTACAGGTGGTCTCACTGTAGCAGTGTAGGTTCGGTAGCTGAAGTCTCTAATTCAGACCAATGTGAGAAAGCTTCCAATTAAGATAAAGCTTAGGAGGAACAATAGAAGGTGTCTTGTGGTTACTACTGAACTGTCCTCTAACCACATTGGCATAATTTAGTCTGAATTCATATCCAGACCACACACGATAGTCCATGTGTTTAGTCTATTCAGAGGCCCTTCCATAACCCTATTGATCCTGGTGAGAAAACTCACAAGTACATAGTCTCCACTCCACTTGGGAGCTTTCTTCTTTACAAACTTAGGCGACCTAATTAACATTGATGTCAGTAGCCTTCTACGCTTCATAAGAAGCTCTAATTGGTTTCAATGAGTAGGCAGGAGATCTTTTCGAGATCCTGGTGGTATCACAACGGACCCCTCATGGGTCTAAGTGTGTTTTTGCTGGCAGCCACTTCAACCTAACCTAACCTAACCTAGTACATAGTCTTCATATACGACTTGGAATCAATGTCTGCCATCCTAAATGGATTTTATCAACGACAGTACGCTAAAGTATGGGTGAGATGATACTACCCTGAGGCATTCCATGATGTATGATGCCTTCCGAACATAGTGTTTAACTATTTGCAGCTCTCTTGTTTTTTTATACGGGTTGAGGTGTAAGGATTGGTTGTCGCTACCACTTCCACCTTAGATGGGAGTTCGTAGGGAACCATATGCAAGACTTAAAACAATAATTTTTTAACGTAAAACATTCGTATTCTATTCGTAAAAAAATCCTTATACCATGGAATGTATGAGTAAACTTTTGCTGAGGTAAACACTAAAGTGAGACCCTTGACTTCCCGACCAAGATTTAGTAAGCCAACTGCAACTAGCCATTCATTTATACACGTAGTCCTCAATAAGACTCTGACAATAGTATCTGTAGATTTTCTTAATTCATTTCAGTATCTGGAGTTGCGTTTCAGTTCTGGAATACGTAGCTTCGCTTCCTTTTTGTTCATCATTGACGAGGTAAGCAAAAGATTCCCAGTAAACTGTCAAGGACAACTAAAGATCAAAACCTTTTCTTTTAGATATTCTTCCTCCCGATAATCCTGTACGTTCCAGCAATTGCATTTAACCAAGGTTTGTAACAGTAAACAAATGTGGTAAAATAATAAGTAAGAATCCTTTCATTGCAGTGACTGGGGTTAATATTCACGTAATAAGCAGCGTAGTCTGTTTCGTTTGTGTCTTCTACACTCTGCTGGTGAGTGTCCTGTATAAATTCGTTTTAAGTCATCTGCAATGATAAATGTCTTTTTTTCCAGGGCGGCATTAAAGCTGTTGTTAGTACAGATGCCTGGCAGATACTGGTTATGTTCATATCTGTCACCGTGATTGTAATCATTGGAACGGTTTACATTGGCGGGCCTTCGGAGGTTATAAGACGTTCAGAGGAAGGAGGCAGGATACGTTTTTCCAAGTAAGACATGGCTTGCATCCATAACCACTGTTTGACAATCTCATCTCTCTTTCAGCTTTGATCCTTCGCCGTATGAGAGGCACACAGTGTGGAGCGTCGTCGTCGGTGGGTATTTCTACTGGGTGTCATTCAACTCTGTGAATCAAACGATGGTGCAGCGTTACATGTCCTTGCCAAGTAAAAAGAACGCACAGGCGTCAATTGTCCTGTTTGCAATCGGAATAATTATGTTTGTGTCCATCTGTTGTTTTGCTGGACTCCTAATCTTTGCTTATTATCAGAAATGCGATCCCCTTCACGCGGGGCTGATAAAGGTGAGTGTAAATGTGATTTTGAAATCAGAGAGTTTATTCTGTGTTTTTTTGCAGACGGACGATCAGCTATTTCCTGTTTATGTGATGCAAGTTGTCGGGCATCTTACTGGAATCCCCGGCCTATTCATCGCCGGGATATTTGGCGCTTGCCTGAGCTCTCTGTCGGTTGTGTTGAACTGCTCGTCGGCAGTTTTACTGGAGGACATCGTCAAGGGATGTTTCAAGGTTAAGCTTACTGAGAGAGCATCGACAATCTTGGTGAAGAGCAGCGTGGTTGCTTTTGGCATAATTGCATCGCTGTTGGTTGTGGTCTTGGAGAAACTCGGAGGAATTCTGGCGGTGGCTACGTCGCTCTCGGGTATCGCATCGGGAACGACTTCGGGTATATTCACTATGGGAATGCTGATACCATGGAGTAATACAAAAGGGGCGACTGCTGGAGCTATAGCTGGTGCCCTTGTATCGGGATTCGTTTCGCTTGGATCACAGTATTCCATAGCGCAAGGGACCCTCGTTCCCCACAAACTGCCAGTTTGGTCTGACGAATGTCCAGTAGAATTGAATATTACAGCTCCAACGAATGAAATTCCCGACCAGTCTCACGTGTTCCCCCTGTTTCGTATTTCGTTTCTTTGGATCGGTCCCATCGGTATGTTTACAGTACTGATTGTGGGGACTATCGTATCATTCCTGACTGGACCAACTAAAGTTAGTAAACTAGACGCTGACCTCATATCACCCGTAATTCACAGGTTACTCTCTTAAATTTCCATGACTACTCCACAGTTCTAAATGGGATTTTTTGTTTCAGATTTCTTCCAAAGGAGTGCTTTACAACACGTTCAGTTGAGGCGCACGTAGGCTTAACGTAAGACACCACATTGTACAACAAGATCTGCGTCTTCCTTTCGGCGTTGGCGACCGTACTTGTAATTTAATTGAATGTCCATCCCCAAATCCTGTCTAATGGTTTCTCTCAGATAAACAGGAAACGGGGATAAGAACTAGAATAATGTACTTGTGACTTAAATTCAAATATAGCAGTTTATAGGTTAAATTCGAAATATAACGCATCCTAGATATATACCAATGGAATTGTGTATAGTGTACTTATAGTGTTATTATTATTTTTCTTTTTTTGTTTTCCTATTTTGTAATACAGTTGGATACGTACTTTGGAATATGTACTTCTAAAATTGTTTTGAGTGAGCGAAGATACTTTGTCACACAGTATATCTATTTTGTACATTAGTTACGAGAAATAATTTTGAAAAAATGTGGAAGTTGTAGGTATATTTTGAATTTAATTAAAGAGATCTTCGTACTAGATGTAATGACAAAAAATCACTGTGATATTTTTTGGTGTTTGGCATAAATAATAATAAAAGACGAAACTTTTAAAATATGTTTCTATGTTTGATTTGATTTGACAACCGCCCGTTTTTTCCTAAGACTAAGAAGGGTTAATTGATACTCACATTTACTTTAACAAGGGACATAGTCCAAGTCCAGCATAGAGCGAACAGTATTATGCACCCACCGCGGCGGCCTGCTTGAATAGCATTGAAGCTGCTTTCTGCAGAACACCAAAACAACCTCAGTTAATGTACCTTTCCTATGTATACTCCAAAAATACATCTATAGTTCCTTTTACAAGAAGAAGAAACCTTAGTCTTTTAATTGACCCCTCTGTCTACGGCGAAACCATTCAGTTTTCGCAAGGATCACTCCTTGGGGTTATCCTGGACAGAAAATTGGTCTGGGACCCCCAAATCGTCCGGACTGTGGATCTGTCGCCGCATCTGTTGCAACAACTGCGGATAAAGTTCTAAAATCATGTTCCAAATGTACACCTTGATCGTCAGACCTACCCTGACTTAGACAGCAATAGTCTCGTGGACCACAGTCAAGAAACTAAAATGGATTCAGCGCCTAGCTGAAATCTGCATGACAGGTTGCCTGCGCTCCACCCCCACCGCCTCACCTAACGCCATTGTTGGTCTACCGACATAGGCCCTTCCACCTTAACAACAACAGCTCCAAACATCTCCCTGACGATCACCTTACCATGCTTCCCTCCTTACTCAAAAGAAGCGAGTTCACCATGCCGTTGGATGACATTCTCCCGAGGTACTGCTTCAAACGAATTTACTCAATAGTCATTCCCCCAAGTGGCGACTATGACAAATTCAAACCCCGCCCTTCAAAGCACGACCAAGTATGGTATGCGGAAGGCTCTAAAATGGACAGTGGATCTGGGGCTGGAATACTCAGAGAGTCGTCTAGCACTAACATATCGGTCAGTCGAGGCACATGCTCATCGATCTTCTAGGCAGAAAAATTTGCCATAAATCAGTGCACAAGCTTAAATTTGCTCTCTAATTTCCGTGGCAAAACCATCTTTATCTTCTCTGACAGTCAAGCTGCCCTGAAAGCACTGAATTCAGCCACGATTAAATCGAAACTAGTCCTAGAGACTTCTAGAACCGGAAAAAAATAACTTGGTCATACCATACTGGATCCCCGCTCACAATGGCCACACCGGCAATGAAATAGTGAACTCACTGCCAAGACAGGTGCAACCACCCCCCTCAGTGGTCCTGAACCAGCCTGTGGAGGAAACAAATTCATTTTTAAAAACTTCATGAAGGAGCAATCCCTGCTCAAATCCAACACAATTTAGACAGGAAGTGTAGGACCGAAATGTACCAAACTCTTCTTCCCCAATACATCGCAAGACAAATTCAAGTTTCTTCTAAATCTAAGCAGGAACCACCTTAGAATTCTAACCGGCCCTACCGGCAGACTGCGCTTGGAGAGCGATAAAAGTTTTTTTTACCTCGTCACAGACTGCTCCGCCCTCATTCATGTAAAAAAGTGGACCCTAGGCAGTGAACACGTCTCACCAACGGAGCTTGTCACGCTCCATCCAGATAGGCTGATTAGCTTCCTGACATCCTCTGGAGCAGACAAACTTCTCTAAACATATGGAACAGCACAATGGACCTTTATATGAGACCGCATTGCTAGAGTGGACAAACCGCTCCCCACTAATAATAAATAATTAATAAATAATGTACCTGAAGGCTTGAACGCCATGTCAAATCCAGATGGTTTAGTGGGGATAACCAAACACGATCAGCCCATTAACGTTCATCGGAAGACGAAATCGACTCAATTCGGGTGTCGGGTTGAGGCGATAAAAATATATATTCTGCTGTTTATTCGACCGACCAGATGAGTGCGAGGTCTTTTTAGAGAGGCGGCACACATGATTTTGTTTGACAGCTTATAGGTAAAAAAATATTAATGGGAAGCTTCATGTATTTGAAGCCCAAAAGTCGTGAAATATGATAATAATAAGAAATTCCAAGATCACTCTTCCATCGTCCTATTGTTATGGTTATCGATGCACATTGAAGTTTTGACGAACTACAAACGACCTTGATAGGTACATGTGTCGCTTAGTTCTTCGATATACTTAGGATTCGTATTGCAAGGGACTTATGTCCGAAACGGCAGAGGCCTGAACAGGGGTAAGAAAGTGGGGTGTGTCCTCATCGACTTCCTCATCTTCCAAGGCCCATGCAAAGGTCGACCTCACTTTTTAGCTTTTTCATATGGTGTCATAGAGTATTAGGCTCTGCAATCACTTCTACGACGTTGGAAAGGATTGTCCTCTCTTTCTGCATCAGTGTAATTTTTTTTTTGTGGACTAACGCAAGATATTTCTTAACTATTTCATCCAGCGATCGAATGCTTTAAAAATTTATGTTTCATTTTCCGATTGTTCCGACAAGTGTAGGAAGAATGGCAAAACATGAACAAATTCTCACTTATTATTCCTTTCATATTTTTCTTTTTTCTTTATTTGCAATCAGTCTCACGGACCTTAGGCTTTCTTGCCGGCTAAGAAGTGTTGCAAATAAAACCGCTTGAGTTTACCCACTTAGATATGAAAGGTTCCCTTTCTTTTCAGATTTACAAACATATGTAAGTTTGTCAGCTCATAGCAATTGTCAGGTAGTTACTTACTTACTAAAGGTGGCGCTACGGTCCGGGGTGGACTTGGGCCTCAACCAATAGGCGTCTCCGGCCAGCTCGATCATTAGCCAGATGCCTTCAGTTTCGCACGCCAAGTTGGTTGAGGTCCCTTCCATTTTCGTGCGCCACATGGGTTGCTGGATTTGAAGAATTTTCCGGGCCGGAACAATGGTTTCCATCCGCTCTACATGACTCAGCCACCTCTGTCATTGGACCTTCACTCTTCTGGCTAAGCCGATGTCGCTGTACAGCCCGTACAGTTCGTCGTTGTATCTCCTCCTCCACTCGCCATCTATGCAGACGGGACCGAAAATCACCTGAAGAATTTTCCTTTCGAAACAGCCATCCCCTTTTAACAGAGTCTATGCCTCTGCGCCGTAGAGCAGGACTGGGATGATTCCAGTCTTATAAAGGGTCACTTCAGTCGTTTGAGAAATTTCTTTGATACTCAATTGCCTTCTTAGCCCACATAAACAGCGATTGGCAAGAGTTATTCTTCGTTTAATCTCAGCGCTGGTTGTCTGAATTGACAGCGGAGTCTAGGTAGACAAAGTCCTTAACTATCTCAAAGTTATATGTGTCTATAGTGACATCTTGTCCGAGATATCAGTGTTGAGTGTCATTTTTTGTTGACAGCTTATACCTGTTATTGCCCTCATTGGCCGCAAAACCCATCTTCGCCGCCTCCGTCTCAATACCCACGAAAGCGCCAGTGACATCACGCTGCGTTCTTTCGATTATGTCAATATCGTCGGCGTTTCAGAGTTATTCGATAGACTTTTGAAAGATTGTGCCTCTGGTGTTGGCGCGTGATTTGTGCACTATTCCTTCAATCATGATATCAGGTAGATTCACCTTATTTTTTATACTTGTAGCTCTTACAGTAGTCATTTTGTCAAGCTGCCATAAATCCTTATTTTTTCTCTCGCGATTTCTAGTATTTCATTGAAAAGAGGTCTTCAGCCTTTAGCCACAGTGTTGCTAACCGCGTTTGGATTATCTTTAGTGTCTATCATAAGCCAGTTTTGTGTCTATCATCTTTTGTTCGCAGGTAAGTACTGAAAGAGTGCGGACACAATAAAACGGAAGAAACCACATTGCCAGAAACTGTCCCGCATCCAATCTATCCTGAACCCAACAAAAGAAAGGAGGCTGAGCTACCCATAATCTCTTAAGACTGGGTGAATTCTATAAACGGGAACTAGGAGTTTTGAGTCTTTTGTTAGGTGGGGCATAATATTTGCAAAGAACTTGCCATGGAAGGTTTTCGATTTGAAATTTAGTGAACTTCCAGGAACTGTTTTAATTTGAAAATTTGGTCCGAAGTCGATCTGCCGAGTTATAAACCTCACTAGTACGCACTGATTGCTTAGTTAAGATTTTTTTTTGGATCGGGGAAGGGCCTCTTCTAAGGGAAGAAAATTGACTCTTAATGACTGGACAACGTTATATGTTCGGATTATTATTGGAGATTTAGTGAAGCGCGAGTTTGGTTTAAGAAGATTGCACTGTACGCATTTCAAAGCTTATTTAAGCTTAAGGAACTCCTAATAAAATGTTACGTTCAGAGATAAAAGCTTTAACCACATTGGGTTTATTCAGGCTATCGGAAAAGGGTGATAAACCATACAGGACAATTAAAGTGGTAAGTTATGACTTGAAGGCACAGACAATACATGTATACATACGTACAACATATATATGCATTCATATACGCATGCAGGTATGTAATGTACACATACCATTTCTTTTAGTGCATTGTTATTTAGTTCAGTTGACTGAGGTACATAGCTTTAAGCTAAGGATAGTGTTCAACAGCTTTCAAGTTTATGTGTAAAGCTCTTCTGATGCTATGTTCTCATTTTACTTAATACACTAAGAACCAAAAATTCGAAATCAAGAACATATGTATATACATGTTGATTATAATAAAACAGACTAAATGGTAGAGCACACCGGCGCGATTGCGATAGCGGTAACGTTAGCGATAATTGGTGAAACACACTGGCGCAATTGTGGTAAGGATTTCATACAAGTAATTTACTTAACTTGTAGACATTGCAGAGCAAATATCGTTGAAAATTGTATAGTGCCTATGAAGATATAGAAAAAGTCGAATTGAAGATGTAGAAGAGTCAAAATCTTCAAAAGATATTTGTATCTTTACCGACAGCCAAGCAACTTGAAATATCACTAACAATTCCTTAAGAGTCCTCGATTGCCTATCATCTCTTAACGATATGTTTGAGTAGTTCAATATTCACCTTAGCTGGGTGCCTGGACATACATAGTTACATCTTTGGTAACTGCAAGGTCGACGAACTGGCCAAATCTGGGACGACCCTACCAATATCTTAAACACTGAAGTGAAACTCATCATCAAAAAGTCATAACTAGAAAAAAGAACTGCAGGTGGAAGAGCGGTCTTACGTGTCATTCCAGCAGACTTTTCTGCTCTGAAATAGATGAATAAAAGCAAAAGAAGTCAAGGAAGCATATTGCTCTCAACATGCCACTGCCTAGTAGAACAGCACGTTAGGACACTAGGTGTTCTTTTCAATGATTGCAGAAGCCGTAGAGATGAAAAGGAGGAAGCAACGACAACGCACCTCCTCTTTGCGTTTGCGGAAAACGTCTGCAAATAGGCCTCCCAGATGTTGCGATTTTGTAATATTGAAACACTAGAAGCAACTTTTTAAGGAAGATCCAATTGGTCAGACAATTATGTACATATATCTTTTCAACATAAGTTCAACCGACAAATGTGTGCAATATGTAGTTAAACTACTGAGATTACCTCAAAAATCGGTTGAAATGTTCCACATACGCCACAGTATTCCAGGCTTAGCGATCCTTCGTATCATATGCTCAGACGAAAAGGGGCGCATTTCTATGGAAATGAAAGGATCGATTGCTCAATCCCATGTTCGGAGGTAAAGACTTTGAGAGGCGAGTAAAGTCAGAACTGACATCGCCTCAAAATTCAGTTAAAATGTCCCACATACGCGTCAGTATTTCAGGCTTAGCGATACTTCGTAACATATGCTCAGACGAAAAGGGGCGCATTTGGGACACATCTGTTTACAAAATATGAGGACATCTGCAAATCGTCTGATCGTAGTTTTAAGAGTGTGTCCTTTCAAGTGTTTGTGAAAACTCAGTGGTAGAGACGGAGGAAAGTGTATAGAGGAGAAGCGATTATCCTCAAACTAGAAGCAATTAAAAGAACGCTCAAAGAAGTCGATAACGTATAGAAAGCCCTGCGTAATGACATGCTTTGGTAAGAGTAAAACCGACCTACGGGCTCCACAATAGGGAGCAACCTAATTACGAATGATGAACCGAACTTCGGAAAGAGGCCTTAAGAACATAGGGTTGTGCAGAGTATGCCGTATTTGTATTACGACTGAACAGAATGGCAGGCAGTTGTCCAAGCAGTTGTGGTGAAAGCATCGCTAAAAGAGACCTAAGCATACAACTTTAGAGGGAGTTCGAGCGAATTGATTTGATTATAGGTCGACCTGCAAACTTGCATGGGACACGGTAAAGTAAATTTAAAATTGATGCTGACAGTGGAAGATACTATAAACAAGAGTACTGTGGTCTATGTACGGCATGTCATCATCATTATTTTGCAATGGCCCGCTTTTGCACTATGAGGGTCGCGGGTTAAAGTTGTTTAAGTGGACCTTCCACATCTCCCGATCTGCCGCCATCGACTCTTAATCTTTAGGGGTTATCCCCATAGGGGTAGAGGTGAGATTTCGGACTTGGCGTACCCATGGGACGCCAACCTGATGACACAGATTCCGTGGCACGTCTTGGAAGCCGAGTTGGGGGTATGCGTTTAATGTGCCCAAACCATGGAAGTATGGACATCTCCGTTCGAAGAAGTAGCTGTTCGACATTGAGTACTTCGCGTATTCTGGTGTTCCTAACCCGATCTCGGCAAATTACTCCAGCAATACAACGAAGAAATCTTATTTCAACAGCTTGTATCCAAGATCTTCGGTCATTATCCAAACCTCATGACCGTAGTTGAGGGCTATGACATCCATCTTTGAAGTCTATGAGAGGATGGTTGCACTTGCCTTGAAATTTGTTGGGTTTTCCTACGATTTGCCTGAGAAAAATGATGACCTGCTGTCGGGTCTCTTGGGCACGTTCATAAGTTTCGACAAGTGTAATGTAAAATGATTTCAAACATTCTTGACAGGATCTTATAAGTGACGTTAAGCAGGAATATAGAGCCACCACTTTTTCGCACGAATGGAAGGGTCTAAAATTCATTGCCGACTTCGGACGGCGAATTGAGAAGCCTTTTCATGACAAATTATACTCCCGGAGGCTTGTCATTCCCCGGTGTTCGGTGGACATGGTTGAGCCTTGACTCCACGCAGCTCGCACAATCGTTTTACGCGCTAACCACTGAGCCGCGGCCTTAGTCTTCTTTTAACACTCTGCTCTATTTATATTAGCACGATTTAACTGTGAAGCCGTTCACTCTTTTCAGCTGTAGTGAGTAGCTTCCTTTATTGGCACAAAAATTGTTAGGGCGGATCTTATATCGGCAGCTTTGTGCTTTGGACAAAAGTGGGTTTATAGAAATCAAATCTTATATTCACATGGAAACCCTGAAAACCCTCCTAACACTCAACACTGCGGGTTGAGTTTATTTCTTAATTTAACGAATTTTATTCTTGAAGCTCAAAGAATTTATTAAATATTTAGACTGCGACTGCAAACGTCAGGCTTATGACTTTGTTATTCCCCAAACAGTCGCTTCAGTTTCGTTGCGAAGCAAACAGGTAGTTGGCATGTCTTCCTGTATCTTCCTATACCACAGAACGTTCCATCAAGATATCTTAACTTATTCCCGTGGCCATCCTTTTAAAGTTGTAAACATTGCACAAGTTCTGGCACACAGAGGAGGCGTCCGCTGCTTATATGATTTGAATGACTTGACGTCACTTCGCTTCACGAAATACTTATACAGCATCCGTTTAAATAGCATTATCCTTCTTCTGTGTCATACCACCCCCCCACTCACATATACTAGGTGCAAAAATTTTCTAATTTATATTTATATGATTTCGTCACGGACGCTGTCTTTTATTTTAGAAGGGTGTGTTGCTGGTGAACGCTGATAGGCAGCGAAGCATTTCACTGGGAGGAAGGAATTACTCTTCTTGTTGATTATTCTCGACATGGGAAATGCTTCTCGCTGCTGCTGTAGCAAGGATACGTGTTTATGCTCATGTTGCATGTTGTAAACAATTCTCGTCAATAATTGATAAATTTAGTTATCTTAGAAACTTGTTTTGAGATGCTGAAGGACATGCATATGTAATTGCTTGGAGGACTGACAACATGCAGTGCAAATGGAAATTTTAAATTTATTTACCTACACACATCTGCTGCCTGTAGATTGCTCTTTTGTGGTCAGAGAGAATGATTGAGGATGTGGAAGGGGAATTCTTTTAAATTACACAAGAAATCTTTTAAGTTTTGTACAGGCGGGTTCGTACCATCGGGTAGGCGTCCTCTGCGTAGGTCTAGGATGAGATAGCTGGACCAAGACCGAAATCTCACCTCTACCCATGATGATGATGACAGGCGGGTTGTTTGTTTAGGTTGGCAAATTATCTTGTCTAGTGGCCAATGCTCATAGTTTCCTCAACAGTTCACACGATTGACTCTCGCTACTTGGGCGCTCTTGATGAATCTAAAAGCATCCACGAGCGGAACAGGCTTCGAAATATGAGCATCGTGTGTTAGAGATCGCAAGGGATCACCAAATCCTTTTCTGATCGCGTCTCTCTCAAAAGGTTCTATGCCGCCAGCATCAAGTATTCAAGACCAGTGGCAACATTGCCAAAAAGCCATCAGAGATGCCGCCTCTGACATGCTGGGTTTCACTCGATTATCGCAATGAAACCCCTGATTTGACGACGAGTGCTGACAAGCACATGCAGCTAAATAAGAGACATACAAAGCGGCGCTGCATAGAAGCATCAGAGCTGCTCGAGAGCTCCACGAGCCGAAGAGGAGGAATCGAAGAACATCGGTTTTCCAGGAGAAAAAGAGGGAGCATGAGAAGCACGCGATCGAGGAGATAGAGGGATGTTATAGAAGGAATGAGTTTCGGAAGATTTACCAAAGGGTAAAAATAACCTTTCAAGGCCTGCAGAGCCCAAATCGAAGCCTGCAAGGATGAACAAGGGAGCATCGTAGTAGAATCGCAGTGGATGCGGAGGAGGATATGGAAGAAATATTTCTGCAGACAGCATAACGGGGACGACCAACCAAATCCCGCTGTCAGGCAGAGTAAACTATTGAACCTGGACGACGAATACCAACAATTTCGTCCACCCGACCTGGACGAAGTGAATATAGCCATATCGAAGCTTAAGTCCAACAAAGCTGTTGATGCTGACGGCCTAGCTGCCGAGCTTTCGAAACAGCAGGCGATGACTTGGTAAGGAGCATGCACCAATTCCTCTGTAAAATATGATCGGAGGAAAGTATGCCCGATGAATGGAACCTCAGCGTTGTTTGCCCGATCCTCAAGAGAGGAGACCATTTGAACTGCGCCAAATGATCGGTCCATGCCAGTGTGGCTTTAGGCCAGGAAAGTCCATCATCGACCAAATATTCACACTGCGGCAGATCTTGGAGAGAACCCAAGAACTTCAAATCGATACCCACCACCTCTTCATCGATTTTAAGGCCGCGTATGACAGCATCTATAGAGACGAGCTATATAGAGCCATGTCTAGTTTTGGCATTCCTGCCAAACTTGTCCATCTGTGCAGGATGACGATGGAGAATGCACGCTGCTTTATTAAGGTCGGTCAAGATCTCACCGAGACCTTTGGTGTCAAAAACGGATTTAGACAAGGCGACGTGCTGTCATGCGACTTCTTCATCGTTGTCCTTGAAAGAATAGTGCAAAACTCACTCCCCAACACCAGGGGCACAATATTTCAAAAGTCTGTCCAGTTACTCTGATACTCCGACGATATTGACATAATCGGTAGAACGCAGCGTGATGTCAACGGCGCGTTCGTGGGTATTGAGACAGAGGCGGAGAAGATTGGTTTAGCGGTCAATGAGGGCAAGACGAAGTATATGTTGTCAACAAGGAAGAGCACTCAACACCGACGTCTCGAACAGAACGTCACAGTAGACAGTTATAACTTTGAGGTTGTTAAGGACTTTGCCTACCTATGCTCCGCTATAAATTCATACAATGACACCAGCCCTGAGGTAAAACAAAGAATAACTCTGGCCCACCGCTGTTTCTTTGGGCTAGGAAGGCAATTGTGTTGCAAAGCCCTCTCTCGAACAACTAAGGTGACTCTTTATAAGACTTTAATCGTCCCGGTCCTGCTCTTCGGCGCAGAGGCATGGACTCTATTAAACGCGGATGGCTGTTTCGAGAGGAAAATTCTTCGGATGATTTTCTGTCCCATCTGTATAGACGGTGAGTGGAGGAGGAGATACAACGACGGACTGTAGTGGCTGTACAACGACATCGACTTAGCCAGAAGAGTGAAGGTCCAACGACTGAAGTAGCTGGGTCATGTAGAGCAGATGGACACCAATGCTCCGGTTCGGAAAATCTTCGAATCCACACACGATGGATGGCGCAGTAGATGAAGACCGCGACTCATGTGGTCTCTATGGCGAACAGAGGTTGGTTTGGAAAACGGTCGATGCCTGCGTGTTCTTAAATGCATGCATCTACTCTTTAAAGATCACATGGCACCGACTTAACTCCTCAACTGTTTCGGAATTTTTTCCGTTGAAAGTGACCTTGTCGTCAGAGATGAACAGATGACTCTTTGCTTAACATCAGCCTCCACCATGATTTCAAAATACCAACACTTTGAGAAACTGAAAACAAACCAAATCCATCCTCGACAAAAACAACTAAAGTCAGCAAGCAATCTAGAGCAGCCATTTAAAAAAAATATCTGTAGCTAAGATGAATCCCGGAAAAGAGGTGGAATATAATCCTGACTTGAATATTCCAGGTCCATGGTTACATGACTTCCTACAGCAATAACCCTTGCTTTTCCTAACAACTTCACTTCAATGTTTATAACGAAAAACCCTGAATTAATTTCGTTTCGAAATATAATACAACACATTCGAGTGGCGCAGTGTAAAGTTTAAAATTTATAATTTATTGTGTGTATTTAGTATGTAATTATTATTCAGTAACAAGAGCACAATAGCAGTGTATGCAGTAGCAGCAAAATTACTTATTAAACTTATTTATTTTTTTACAGAGTTATTAAAAGTTTTTTTTTTTTTATTCCCCCCAGCAAAAAACTGCTGCCACATAACACGAACGTATTCTCGAGCCACAATAGCTGCAGCTAATGAAGCTGAAATAAAGTTCTCTGCCGTCCGCATCCACACATGAGAACCGTATTAAGCTAAACTAAATCGTATTTGCATAGGATTAACTCCTCGTACCCGAAAGATACGTGGAGGGACCGTGTACCTATGCCGCAGCGAACGGTTGCTATATCGAGAATTAAATACCCAACAGAGGGCTGCTATTGACACACGATACGTCGAAATTGGAAACATTCCATCCGTCTTCCCGATGTCCGACGACGGCCAACAGTAGTTGGGTTTCCCAGCTTGACCAGCACTGAGGTATGCGCCCGTACGAAAATTCATTTCTCATTGAAATCATAAATCCGCATTTAACAATCAACAATTCACGGTAACATACACAACCATAGAAGCGTTTTGTGCCAAGCCGTTCGCTCGAGGAGTGCAGGATTTTTGGTCAAGTGCAGCTGCTACAAACACATGTGACTGTGTGGGGGGAAACGGAACGAGGAAAGTTTTTAAACGACAATACCCCGATGCCGATCTTTGTTATCGACGAAAAACTTTCCAAATGATACCGTCACACAACGGACCCAAGTATACGGGCACCTAGCCTCGCAACAACAATTACACCGGCCAGCCCACCCCTGGAGGAGAGCCATCATGTTGTCCACAGAGGCGTATTGCACAATGGGTCTGTTGATAGCAGCAGTTTATCCAAATCGGCATTTGCATACAAACTCCAGCGGGCGCAAGGACGACGGCTGATGGCTGCTGGTTGCCACTTCCCACATGTATACGTAAAATATTTCGCAATCAGATCCTTGTTGGATATTCACAATCGAACGAAGACGAACGTCTGTGAGTATGATGTGACGATGATGAAGGTGTGTGTGGGTTGAGAGGAACACCACCAGTCGACGAAAGCACTCGTCAATTTGAAATCCTTTCGTAATCGGTAAAATTTTTGTTCCAACAATCAAAAAGCTCTTAGCAAGGATTTATTTTCGGTGGCACGACGATGACGACGACGGCGGAAGCAGCGGGAATGCTTTAAATCGGACCAAGGGTATCCACACACACACACACACACAATGGAGCTCACATCGTACGGATGTACGCCGTTCATAACTTTATGTTTGGGCAATTGTCGAGAAGGATCATAATGTTAATGCCGTAACACCCCTAATTAGAGAGTTTATTTGAATTGGGTCCGAGCGAGTGGACGATGTGCTTCACTGAAAGTTTGCCAGGGGTTGCATTGACTTGGATTGGGTTTGGGGTTTTTGCCGGAAATACTTTTTGGCTTACACTCTCGTACGTATAATTGGGAGTTAGCGAAGGATAACAACGTTTAATTAAGTCCGAGTTGAAGTGAATCGTGTATTCTGATGGAGATAATTGACAGTTATATGTTTTTCAGGTTATAACAACTTTGGAGAGAGGATTATTTGATCCGTACACACTGTTGTCATGGTTTTATGCTCGTGTATGCGGGCTGGCACAAAAGGATTTGATGGAAGCCAGTAACGCCTGCTTTGCAGATCTGGATTTGTACAGATTTTCAAATCCCTGCTTCTGTGTCTGTCTGTTAAATTCCATAACGACGCTCAGGATTAATATCGGAAAAGATCCCCAACTGCCACAATTGTTTGGAAATGGATAAAAGAAACTTCATTGGACAAAGCATGTCAAGTCCAAGACCAGGCCGCAGTTTTCTGGCAATGTAAAGGTGATATGGCTATGATAAGATCATTTTTAGCTTAATTGTCGGTTGTTTAGGGAAGGGGAGTCTTTCGTGTAAGTATGTGACTGCTTTTTTCACCAAAATTCAGAGAACGGCATGTCTCGGTTGCACGAGAGCTTTTCCGAGTACGCCGGGCGCTGCTTTAGATACACAAGGGGAAACGGGACGTAAGTAAGGTAGTATCGTCCTAAGCGGGGCTGTTTTTGGCATCATCCGTACAGGAGTTTTGATGACTTTGCGCGATTCTTATCCTATGACCCTGGCTCCATGATTATGTCGTCTGAAACAATGACACCTCGACATAAAATCTACTGTGAATATTTCAAGTCGACTTTGTTTGCGTTCAAGGCTGGCTTCGGCCAGAGTTTGAGCCTAGACTAGCACTGGGCTGTAGTCGAATTTTTACGGATGTCTCCAAAACCAATCATAAGTTCAATGCTGATGTATTTGTGGAGACCGACAACTCTAGACTTCACTGTTTTCCAAGCAAATATTGTGAAGAATAGGTGTAGGAGTCAGAGCATATACATCTGCACCGATAGCCAGGCTATGCTTAAGGCCTTGCCCCACCCTGTTACCAGTTCCAAAATAGTTCGAGAATGCAAGGACTCTCTGAATTTCGTTGCAAGGCACAATGGAATCTCTAGAAACGAGATCTCCGATGAAATTTCTGTACAAGGCTCAGAGGATGATTTCTCAGGACTTGAACCTGCTTTGGGACTTCCGGCGTCTTCAGTCAGGGCCTCCATTGACTATTGGCTGTCCTATAAACACAAATGTGTGTGGTATGGCTCTGCACGATTTAGGTTGACTAAACGAATGTTCTCGAACGTCTGTAAGATATTAACGGCATTCTTGCTGTCACTCAGTTAAGCGAAAGGGACACAGCTGTCTGCGAAGCCTGTCGAAAGGACGACAATTATTCGGATCATTTTCTTTGTGATTGTCCTGTCTTTCCTCAGGTTACGTGGCAGATCATTGGTGCTGTGCCTATCTTTTACCAACGGAGATTATGGAAGTGGGGGAACTGAGAACCCGTAGTTTAACCTGGAATAGTAGCTCACCTTTAGTAGTACGAATGAAATTGGTTCTTTCTAGGTACTTTCCTAGGTACAAGCAGTAATGAGCTCATACTCCACCCATTCAAAGCGATTTAAATGTTTTTCATTCCGCTTTTATGTTTTTTAATCTCTGGAATTTGGTAGAACCACGTAATACGATGAACTCTATCTACAATCAGTAGAATCCTGTTCATTTTAGCCTCCAAGTTATCTGTTAACAAAAGCAAATGTGGTCGCCGCATCAACGAAAAGTACATGGTTTGATGGTATAAACCACGAGTAAAGCTGGATCCATTCCTCTTCCTGGTAAGCATAGACCACCAGTTTTTTTACACAGCTGAATGGAGTGTCCATAGCACAGTCGCCAAAACAAACATTCACAAGTGACAAAAAAGAAACAGCAGCGAGAAACAACAGGGACAAATGCCTCTGCCAAAAAATGTGTTCCCATTCTTGTGGTTTCGTTTTTATCTGGAAATCGGCTTAACTAAAAATTCGAAAATTCGTATGTACACGGAGCTGGGTGTCTCCCACAAGGGCATTGTTTTAAAGTCCAAAAAAATAAAAACAGGATTTACCATTATTTCTTGTTTTTTTTTTTTGTTAGAAATGGCAAGGGCGAGTTGAGGGATAATTTTTCACCCTTAGGCCTTGGTCAAGCACAAGCATTTAAATATATTTTATGTGGTTAATTTCAGTAAACAAAAAAATACGTGTAGAACCAAAGGGTTCATCAGCTCATAGGTGAACCTGAAATCGCATGCCAAAGAAGTGGGGGAGGGCTAGCATCGAAATAACGCACCAGAAACTGCAAAAATTTTATAGGCATAGATTTTGAGACAACGAAACGAGACTGCTAAATTTTAGCAACATGTTCTAGATTTTTCTTAGACGAATGCAGTTTTTGTTTTTGACATCATTTTTAGACCTTTTTTTATAGCTTTCACATTGATATGTGCCTTGAAACATCCACGTCCTCAAATACACTCTCTTTCAACGTGGAATCGAGTACACGATGGTGACAAGAGAAGACCTCTTCGAAGTTCGCACGAGGGTGACAAGATCTTTGAAACGTTTGTAACACTTGCAAAACCTTTTTCCTGTAACTCATGGGTTTGGTGCTGCAAGCATAACTCCGCTATAGCATTCTGAACACAGCTTGGACTTTACTGATTCTGTAGTCAACATCGAGTTCGGTGCCACTATCAGCCTAGACAATATTTCCTAAGTAATCAAGCCTATCAACTTTCACCACCTCCTGTTCAGAAATTCTTACCTTAGTGGTGGAAGTTATAGTGTAAGGCTGAGTGCTTTTGTTTTGCAGCTCCAAGATGATGTGAGAGAACAAACGCCGTCAGAGTAGTCCAAATGTTTAAGGTCTGATGTCATTTTCAAGTGTATGCCGTTGTTATTCTTTGACAGGACTGTACAATGAACATCGCCGATTTCCACAAAAAAAGTGGTGTCTCACAATCATCAGATACTTTACCAATGTCGTCTTAATAATATCTATGCATTTTTTCAGGAATTGCTGCCCTGAACACCACATGAACTGACGGTATACGTTTTATTTTTTTGCTGTGATGGCGGCAGTGATCTTCATTTTGTTGGGACGATCGATGCGTATTCGAGGATTCGCTACAATTTTGTTCATTTTGGGTACGAAAAAGAGACCTCCTCCAATTGCTTTAAGATCTTTGCGAAATGCAACCATATTTTTAGTTGCATCCGAAGATGGCTGGACACTTGCTCCTAGGTGTTTATGGTATGTAGCTAGTGTAGCCCTGAGGCTGCGAAACTGTCTTCAAATTGAAGGAGAAAAAGTTGGATATGCCATAGCTCCACTGCTTCGGCGTTTCCTTGCGAACTTATCTGATATCCTATCTACTAAAGCCGACTATATTATAGACTACAAACGCATAGTATCAGAAATAGGGATCGTTATGACCTTAGAATACACATGTAAACTGAAATCGTATCAAGTCTGTGAAGGCGCTTCTTTAGATGGCATTTTCAGAAGAAGAAAACGTGGTTTAGGATCTGTGAAGGAACCGCTTTGGTCCAAAAGCCAGTCATCGCAACTTTGATGTTTGTGAAGTATACAGAAGGAGAATACATATAGAAAAACCGTCGATCGTTATGCTTTTCAAGAACGCGGAATACTTGTGTCAAAGTTTTTGATAAAATCGTTTTTCTAGCCGTGTTGCACCTACTGTGCAAACACTGTTTTAACCGCTCGTCCCGAGAAGACTGGCTCAACATGGAATAGTAGAAGACGTGAGCGGCTCCGGAGCAGCCGTTTGGTTGATAATATTGCTGTTGTGGCTGTAGATGTCATGCCATTGAGCATCCATAGACGATCTTCACAGCGAATTTTTGTAACAGACTTCAAGATGTTCTCGTACAAAGTCCAAACAGTGTATCGGCTTATCCTGCAGAATCGCGGGTAAATTGTAGCCGAGCCCTCTCAAACCTGGAACGTAATGAGGCGCACGTCCACTTATGCGGATACGTGAATATGTAAAATCATCGCTCCTGAGGGCTGAGGCACTGAAAATCTGCGTGTAATGCACGAAGAGCCATTAAAAAAATAAATAAATAGCTGGTGCGACAGCTCGGAATGAGCCAAGGCCTAGCTTCCGGCAACCATTCATGTTGTGCGTATTGTATTGTTTGCACGAATGGAAAGGACCTAGGTAGGTGAAGTGGCGGCTCTTTAGAGCCCAATTAGAGTGTTTTGTAACCACGAAACTCGTTTAAACCTTGTTGGTATGTGGTTGTTGATTTGGTGATCTAGGATGGCTATATCCAGCCAGTAGAGTTTAGATACATCTCGGCGATGTCCATGAAGAAGAGTTTGCCCAAAGAGCGCTGTCTGGTGCTCGCCAGGGCCGGACACTTGCAGAGGAAGTGAAGTAGAGATTCTTTCTCATTAAGGTCTTTGCAGCTTCTGTAGAAGTTGTTGTAAGGAATGCCAAGCTTGACCGTATGGTCTCCGACTGGCCAATGGCCTGTGATAATGGCTACGATGCTGGCAATATCTGGCCAAGTAGCTCTTTTGACAGGCCATTCCATCTTTGATTTCCAAGCTGGAGGAAGTGTAGATGTACAAAGTTCTTAACAGTGCCCAGCGGAATATCAACTCTTTCTGCAAGTGAACTGTTAAGGGCCGATCCTTTCCTGGCCAGCTCGTCTACACGCTCATTGCCCTCGTAATTGCTATGACTTGCGATCCAGATGAGTGTAATTGTGAAGTGGGTACTCAGTTGATTGATTTTAAGCTGGCATTCCTCTACCAGCTTTGTTGAAAGAGTAACCGCATCAATGGCTTTGATAGCGGCTTGGCTATCTGAGAAGATAGCGATATTTTGGTTGGATGTTTGGAGATTATTGAGCAAGCGGCAGGGCTCGCGAATCGCGAGAAATTCCGCCTGAAAAACACTAGCAGAGTCTGGAAGACGAAGAGACTCTGATATATTCAGTTGGTCAGAGAAGATACCTGCGCCGACTCCGCAATGCATCTTTGACCCGTCCGTGTATATACCAATATCATGGTAATTGAGAACATTTCCATTCTTCCATTCTTCTCTGGTAGGGAATTAAGCAAGGAATAATTTCCTAAAATTGAGGGTGAGTGTCATGTAATCGGTCGAAGACCCGACCAAAACTCCTGGAACGGTTTCCAGGATCTTAGAGTGACCGTACGGCTTTGCTGTCCAGGACCCAGATTCCCTGAGCCGGATCGCACTATAGGAAGCTGTGTCTTTGATGTGAAGGTCAAGGGGCATTAGGTGCAGGATCACACTTAGAGTATCGGTAGGACAAGATCTCAGTGTCCCTGTAACACCTAAATACGCTGATCTCTGCACTTTCTTGAACTTATCGATGTTTTACTCACAGCAGGCCACCATATTGCGCCATAAGTAAGAATTTGGCGCACAACGGCAGTGTACATCCACAGGGACCTACAATTTATTCCCGACTCCGAACGGCGAAGTGAGAAGCTCTTTCATGACAGATTATACTCCTGGAGGCTTGTCATTCCCCCGAAAATGTTCTGTGTTCCTGGATGGAAGAGCCATTACATCCTCTCAAACACACTGTTGGTGCGGCGTTCATGGAGGAAAGGCTATTGGCCCATATTTATTTAAGGACTGCGTCGTGAACCCTGAACCGTGATAAACGACTTTTTGTTGCCACAAATTGCCGAATTGCCGAGTTTGGAGGGCGGTAGTGGGCATTATGCAGCCGGCATTTCTCAGCTACTTTATCTTTCGTTTTGGCGATTTGCATTGGCCCGCAAGATCGCATGATTTGACTGTTAAAGACTTGTTTCTTTTGGAGTTTTGTTTTGAAGTCACAGGTCTAAGGAGAACAAGTAAAGAAATGCTGTGGAACGAGCCGGAATGCTCATAAATTTTTGGCAGCGGCCACTTGACAGATATTATTTTGGCGACTTAATGAAAAAAAATGTAAACGTCTAAAGTGACATAATGTCCAAACGGAACAATTCTAAAGTGACTGCCTTCAGAAATCGACTGAGGACTTTTGGGTCATACATGTCGCTGAACTTGGTAGAATATTAGGAAATAACTTCAAATCTTTCCTGCGGCATCGAATTAGTTAAGAATATGCAAAGGATATCCCAGCGGTATTTAAGGGATTTTTAAACTTTATGTCATCCTTTCACCATCGATACTAATACCGTCCATCCTGACCAACATGATTTACACTTCATCAAACTTGAATGAGAGTCCTTTTCGTTTACGTATAGTTGACAAGTTTTCTATACTTGTACCCAAATCATTTTCAAATTATTCATTACCATCGAGTGTTGTGGTTTAAACAAGGATTTTATTTCTAAATGACATCCCTATGAGTACCGCATTTTAAGAGTATTAAATACCCGCCTCAACCCTTCCATTTTCTAGTTCTAATTCAATACTCACCTGCAATGGAAATTCCTTCGAATTTGTTGCATGTTTCGGCGGAGATCCTTATAAATTCATTAGAACTCACTTTTGTGTGTCGTCCGTCGACGTCACCACATGACACTAAGCTCCGGGTCCTTTCAAATGAGTTTCTTCCCAAAAGAGCTAAAAATAATATAAATTTCAATATTTATTCAAGTGTAAAATGAAAGCAAATGGAAAACGTGAAAAAAAAAAAACACAACCCGGTCCGAAAGAATTCCCTCAACCCTGTGTGCGATGGAGGTACACGTTCGTAAAGGTGATATCCTGGTATTTCTATGCAATTCAAACAGAGATAACTCTTCACTTGGAAGTGGGAGGCGTAACCCTCCGCGTCATTTGAGAGGCACATCCTTAGCGCCCGCCACTCACACCAGTGTGTGTGTGTTTGTGTGTACTAAATCAACTAAATCAAAAACGCATTTGAATGTTGGCATTCCTGTTTCTTTTTTTGGGACTGCGTGGCAGTTTGGGGGTGGCTTGCGGGTGGCACCGCACCACTTCGTATATACATTTGTGAAGTGCTCGACAATTTTGAGGCGGAATGCAGATTTCCTAATGAGAATATGTTTCAACCGAAAAAGAAAATCGTGTGTATGGCATGAAGAAGAGAGAAATTAAATCATAGGTACACAAACACAGGGGGATGTGTGTTTGAGGAAGCACCAAACTGAAGTGTTTAGTTGGAGTTTCGACAGTGGCTGCGCGAGGATTTCGGTAAACGGAGAACGAGTACTCTAAAATGATTTCAAGCGAAATTTGGTGATAAAATGACGACAAGCACTTAAATGAGCGAGCACACAACAGATAAATTGGAGGACCGTTTGAACAGGCACTACTGGAAGAAATATTCTTGGTCTTGGATGATTCGGATGTGGATACTTTGAATGTGGTTTGCTTAATACAGAAACAAAGGACTGAACCATGAGACGGATATCCAAACAAGGGAAGGTGGAAGTTTAATTCACCAAATCAATCTCAAAGCAAAACGCGGGCTAAGATTACTAAAATTTGGAACGATGACTGTGGACAATAGTTACATGGGGTCACCTCCATCCTATTGCGTTAAGAAAATGCTGATAGATCGGCAGAAACTAATCATATGACCCCGATGCTGGCATTTGACAGGAGATTTAGTTTTAGAATTCACGACAGAGAAGACTGGAGGAACCAAAAAAAAAAAAAAACCAATAGAATGATGCTGTTCTTAAGCCAGGGCTTACTGCAAAGTAAACCGTGCCATGGCTAACCAAGCGTGAAATAGGTTCAACTACTGCGTCATATTAAGGAAGATCTGGCTTGGTTACAAACCACAAAAAATAAACGAGCTACTAGGCAGATCAACACCAGGAATTGCAAAAAATTGTAGCCGTTAACACAGGCCACTGGCCGAAAGGAGGCAATGCAGCCAAGCTAGGCATCCCCCACAATACCTTCTGCCGTAGTTGTCAAGATAAAAGCGAAAGGAAATCTCTGTTACATTTCCCATGCAAACGTCCAGCCCTAGCGAGGGTTAGGCAGCGCAGTCTATGCAAACCCTTCTTCGACGACCTCAAAGGTATTTCTGCAAAAAAGATCGGTGAACTAATTCTTCAATTCCACAGGCTGGATTTAAACATCTTCGTCTATCAATCGAAAACACCGTCATATAACCACGCCATATGGGTTCTTAGAACCGTCGCCTACCTACCTAAACCGTTCCTTTAGAGTGAACGACGACTTCAATGTCTTTCAAACCGAAGTCACGGCCATTATCGAGGCTTTGACAATTTTCTGTGAGAATGATATCAAACAAAGGACAATTACACTCTTTTTCTGTCACCTGTTGCGGAAATGTCCTGCCTTTAAAAATTAATTTCTGCACGAGCAGCAACTCCGAAGACGTGGATGTAATTCCGCACCTGTGCTAAATCATTTTACAATGAACTACATAATTCGATGAACTCCGGAATGGGAGCAGAACTTCCTAGTAGTACTTGGAAATCGACAGAAGTTGGTTGGCGACGGCTTACTGGTAACAGGACATTTATACCTCTCGAATCAGCATTAAAAGTTCTATTGCTTCTATTTTTATTGATTTTGAGGAAAGCGCGATGTTTTACTTAGGGCGTCTTATACAGGAAATGCGTCGTAGAAGAGCTCGTAAATATTTTGAAGATTACGCATGTCAATGCCAAATGTTTTATAAGGCCAGGATCGAGTAAAAGTTGTCACGTATGCGGAGAACATGGTGATTTAAGTTCCAAGCCAGATTCCCTTAGTGATTACCGAAATCATGGAGTAGGCGGTGAACAAGGTTAGCACATAGCCTAAAAGCTGTGGCTTCGGTGAGACCCACTGTAAGTATATTCGACGTTCCGCTTCTTAGATTTAAGAACAAAACCATAGTTCTTTCTTCATGTGCCAAGTAGCTAGGCACTGTTCTTAAACTGCAAGCAAAAGCATTACCAGAGCGCTGCATAGCCGCCTAATGACCGCTCTCTAGCAGAACGAGTAGACATTTTACTTTGATCATGAAAATGGCTACCCAAAGAGGGGTCGGATTAGACAGGACATACAACCCGACTGGAACAAGAGACCTCCGTAGGAAACGAGTTGAGGACATCTCTTGGCTTATAGAAATATGACGTGTCACTGGATGTTCGGCGACGATGCAGAAAGACTCGGCATCCCCTTCTTCTATAGATATGAAAATGTAAACAAGACAAACACTTTTGGCCATTACTGACATTTTTCTCCAACAATTCAGATATTTCTGATATGGTGTCCTTCCGCCAAACAACAACCCCACTCGCGTTTTTCCAACCAAACTCAGGTTCGCAAGAGTCGTGGTATCGAGATGGCGCGAAATGCATTAACTGGGTCTGAGGCATACCAGTCTGATCACCGCGATTGCTACCTACTCAGCTATCTAGAGTTAGCAGATGAAAATATTGTGCATTGAACATTTAGGGTTCACTTTGGATAGGCCTATGACTTCGCAACTCAATGCGAAAGCTAGAGCAAACAATATGGGTTAGGTAAAAGAAACCGAAGACATAAATAAAGGATGTCGGCTGTTTTGGACTGCTGGACAAGCTGCGTAGGCTCGAGCCTCATAATAGCCCCGAGAGTATAATTTGTCATGACAAGGTTCACCTATAAGTCGTAGGTCTGTTCCATTTGTGTGAAAAATGCAAAATGTACAACATGAATGGTTGCGAAGAGCGAGATCTTGGTCCATCACCGGCATCCGCGTCAGCTATTTATTTGTTTAAGGGGGGAGTCTTTAAAAGTTCATATTGAACCTGTACCGCAGTAATAATGTGGGATTTTCCCCTACTAAATCCACTTCTCCTTTATTTAACCCTCCGATGGGTGAGAAGGTTCCTGGGGACCTTTTAGATTTCTTGGGGTCCCTCGGGATCCTGTATCTTCTACACCCCCGTCATGATTGTCACTGATCGGAGGTTAAAGTGTGGTTAGTCTTCATTCCCCACTTCTCGTTTTCAACAACAGCATTCCAAGCTTCTTGACTTTTAAGCATTTCGCCAGCGGTTAATGGTACGATTGCTTGCTTCGCTTTCGCTGAAGAAGCGCTAAAATTGTAATAAATTCGATGATAGTTATTCAATGTGGGCAATAAGTGCAATACGATTGGAAGCATCCATAAAAGTCTAATTCTCCACGACATTCGCCAATCTGTGGCAAAATTTGTGGTAATGTTTTATGTCTCCACATGTCTTTTCTTAGAGACTAGCGGTCTTTTTTATTGCCCGTAGGTTACCACCACTTGGTACAGTTGCATCTTCTTCACCATGGTTAGCCCGTTGTTTTACATCTGCATGTATCTAACTTCGATCGCGGCATTCTCCAATGGATCCTTTCAGTTGCATAAAAAGCGCAGCTTTCCGTCTAAGAATGTCTCATCGGGGATAACGAAAGCTAAAATACTGTGGCGTATGTGGAATATTTTCACTTATTTTTGAGGTGGAGATATTTTTGTGTTGAAGTAGTATAAAATGAAAATCTGATTTCTAGAGTCATACTAGATACACTGTCGTCATGTGTATGTTGCCCAGGAATTAATCTTCGTAAAATTTGCTCAGATTGGTGCAGAGTGAAGCGTTATTCTATTTAAAAGTACAAATCATACATTTGACATAAAGTTTAACTAGGGATAGCAGACAGGAACTTTAGCAAAGTCCTCTAGTTTTCCTTAACATATTTAGCGGCAAGTCTTTTCTTGTTCCATTTGCAGCCAATATACCTCGAAAGACCGTAGTATGTCTGACTTGACCACTCTTCAGTCTAAATGAAGACCTTTCCCACTCATTCCGTCTGTTCAATTCAAATTCCTGTAATGCAAAGCTATCTTCCACAGCTTATTTACTGATACGAAATCCGAGTATTCATCCTCCAGCATTCAAAATCACCTGTCAGCATCAAAATGAGGTCCCCATCGCATTTTATCCTACGTACCGCCACTGGATAACTTATGCTAATGTATTCGTTCTTCTAATAAAGATACCGGTAGCGCAAACACTTCATGGATTACTTTCAGAAAACCACGAAAATGGCTCAAATACATGAAAAACCATCCGAAAAGGTTTGCAATGTTCCACCGGAAAAATACGACTAGGAGCGATTTGAACCACGGGTATGTGCGCCCTTCCACTAAACACCCAGCCAGCACACTGCTTCACCCCGGCATCGCTAACAGCATTTGCAGAGCTGATGATGTGGTTAGAGCTTTGAAATTCATTAGCACAGAACCTTAATGATTTAAATGTGCCCTGTTCTGCATTTATAATCATGCACAGAGGTTTCGTTTTTAAATAATTATATCCTTCCTCGGCGGAGTTGGGGTTCCTCTTTTTTTTGCGGCCATCCACCGTCGCAATGAATGGACGAAAGAGTTCCTCCTAATTTTATCTCATTTTATTTGATTTTTAATTGAAAGCATTTGGGAATGCACACGAGATATATAGTATACCTGTGGCTGAAGCCAGCCCTCCACACGGTAGGGCATTGATGGAACAGAAAGAAGGCGAAGCGGTACCGCACGACTTTTCTTTTTTACCATTTAACTGGCAAAACATCAACGGGTACGGAGCAGTGTGTGTGTCTTAAAAAAGGCACCGAATGCAGACTTTTCTGCAGAGTTATCGCAGAAAACGAGAAGGTATACCGGTGAGCACATACGAAAATCAACATTAGCCCCCATAGCCATCGTGGTGGCAGTGATAATTTCAAGCAAAGCAGACCTTTCAGAGTTAACGCTCGAACGGAGTTCATGGGGGCATGCGGCTGTACCGCAGAAAATTTTGAGGAACATGGCCAACATTAATTTCGTATTAATTATACAAAATCAAATAGCGTCGGTACTCGTTTCGTTTTTCGACTGAGAAGAAGTTCAAATATTGACCTTAATGGTTTGAGCCAATGAAGCGCAGGGTAAAATTAGACTTTAATGTTGGACCAACATATCATGTGGGGATAGGGTTTTTTTTTATGTCGACTCGGGGACTTCCTGTGATTATGGGGCCAGGCGTGGACTCTTTTAACTTTTTCGTCATTATTTGGAAGCTCAGTTTCGAAAGCAGCGTTTTAAATAAAAACTCCATGTTATCCCTTTAAACTGTACCTCCAAATCCTTGGTTCTTCGTGGGCCTCATCAACTCTAGCACACTGCTTTTGCTTAATAGCATTCCTTTCTTGGCCAATCTCTCCAAGATACATATATAGACTACGCCATATCCAAATTAAATTTTGACAAAAACCTCGCCCTTAAGGCCATTCTGAGACGAAGATACCATTCTAGAAGACAAGTTGGTTCCCTTCTATACCGACGGATCGAAAACTAACGAAGGGGTAGGTGGAGGTATCCTCTTCTCTCCTTTCGTCTCCCAAATTACGGTAGCCTGTTCTAAGCGAAAATAATGGCGATCAAGGAAGTCTTATCTTGGCTTAAGAAAAGCGTGATATTGGCCTCTCAGATATCCGCATTTTTTCGGAGAACCAAGGAGCAATCAAGTCCTTGGAGGCATTCTCTACAAATTCACTAGTAGCCCTAGATTGTCATTCGTCTCTCGTAGAGATGGCAGAGCAGTTCAATATTAACCTTTCCTGGGTGCCGGGGCATAGGGACATTCCAGAGATTTGTAAGGCTGATGAACTCACCAGATATGGAACAACGATGTCCATTTTATCAGATGCTCGCGAGAGGACAAATCTTAGATGGACAGGTGGTACAACGTGTTTAGCGACAAAGCAGATTTGGCCAAAGCTGGATTTGGAACGCTCTAAGGATTTGATTTCCCTCAAAAGACGATATATCAGCGCTACTATAGATGTCATCTCTAGACACTGTTTACTAGGCAGGCATGTAACAAGACTTGACGTCTTCTTAAATGATTTCTGCTGAAGCTCCACCTTCTCTGCATCTGCCCTGTTCTCTCCCATAGAAGAAAATCTCACCTAGGTGTCTTCTTCTATAGCGATTTAGGCGATCTAATCAACACAGACATTGGAGGTCTTCTACGCTTCATCAGAAGCTCTAAGTGGTTTAACGAGTAGGTAAAGGAGAATTCTCCAAGATCCACGGCGGACCTATCATTGGTCTTACTGTGCTGGCTTCAGCTGGCAGCCACTTCAACCTAACCTAACCTATTGCTCTTTTGACCCTATAAGCACAACCGTGCTTCTAGGATGAGGTCCCTTGCTCTTTAGGTGAAAATGAAACGTCGATTGGTAGGTAGTTGCTTACGCTTCTTGAGGAGTTGTACTTGTGCTAACCTAAGTCAATGGACTCATGATTATGAGCATAGGTTTTCATCCTTATGTTGAATCAATGGTTTGGGTACTTATCTACTTCTCTATTCCTTAGTAGTCGATAAGATTCCACATTTGCTGTCACTTCATAAGACCTTGCCTCCCTGTTTCTGTTTTAACGCTTTAGAGCAGGAACCAGGAAACTCTCGGTTAACATGTTTCTGTTGCATTTCGCCTGGAAAAATATCATTAGGTATCCTACCAGTCAAGACGAATTTCCCAACGGTGCGATACGCTCTATAAAACTTTAGTGCGCTGAGTCGAAACAAACAATTAATTTTTCTCGCTCACGACTTGACCTCAGGTTTGGCGAGGCATAGCTTGTCAATGGTAATCTTATATCCCGTCTAGGTCCTTCTGCGTTAGGCATTATTCTTGCTAAAGCAGCGTTCACCCGCGCTGCCTTATCGCACGAAATTTGCAGAAGTTCCTTGTACAGACGGGCAGCTATCAACGCATAAGACGCATCTATCGCAGAATTCGGAATAAAAGGGACGACACCCACGAGGCCAGTATTTATTCGGTTCCTTGATGCAGTAATATCGAGGGCAATTAAAAAGCAAATGAACTAGCTATGCAAGGATTCGATTTAAGAAGAGAACATACTGACAATAAATTCCACATTATAAAGAGTATAGACTGGTTCGATAAAGGGTCAGTCACATAGAACCCATCAGGGACGAGCTGTCCCTGATATCTTGGGATAATCTTTGATAGAAAACTTATTTGAAAACTTAATACACAGGAAAGGGTTAGAAAGGCCCTGAATGCACGTTTTGCATGTATGAAGGTAGCAGGGAAGAAATGGGGCCGGGAACCAAGTATGATGCACTGGCTATACATAGCAAAAATCAGACCCATACTTACGTATAAAGCACTCGTCTGGTGGAAGGCAACAAGAAAGAAACCCACGCTAAGTGAGCTACCAGCAGTACAAAGAACAGTCAATATATCTTCGCTCAAAACCCTCGGCAGCTCTAGACACTGCATCTGCTACCGCTAGACTGACAAATAAACCACCAGGCAGCCAATAGTGGATCCTCCTTCCTGTGTAGCTAAAGCAGAGATCCTAAGAATAACTCTAAGTAAGGTACATCAGAGATGGTCCAACATAAGTGGGCATAGGTTATCAAAGGCTCTATGGCCTGATCTGGACCGCAGAGAAACAAATATTCTTAACTGAAGCAGGGCACAGCTGCAATTAGTCACTAGCATTCTGCCCGGTCACTGTCTTCTTAGGAAGATTGGGGCTCTCAGCCACAGATATCTGCAGGTACTGCAACGAGGACATAACACACGTATTTTGTGAATGTGAGGGAATTGCAAGGACACGCATGAAACGTATGGTACTTCTCGGCAACTATTTCTATAGCAATCTCGAGAAGCTAGGCTATGATAACTATCAAGACATGACAAAATTCTGTAGGGAAATTAAATGCTTTCAGGAAATGGTTTAGGTTTTGACTTTTTTGTTTCACATAAATCGCGATGAACCCACTATGGTGCCTAGTGTGCTAGCATGCGCTGCTGCCTGCATAACCCTACACAATGGACGTATAAGCCTCGCGCACGTTAAGTAATTTAGCCTGAGCACTTCGCCCATAGCCTAACCTAATCTATCATTCGTACTACTGCAGTGTATGCCTTCTCGTCCAAGAAAATTTGCAACTACATGAATGGCTATATCGTCCGGATGGCTTATTGTTGTTTGACTTCTTTGTTTCCTTCGGACCTATCACCGAAACTTATGGTACTTCTTTTATCCCAACATCAGTGTTCTACTATACGACCCGTTTATAAAACTTTAGTAGTCAGAAGATGTGGTCTTAGTCCGAATAGTTGAAGGTATTCTTCATATGGGCCCCCAAGGCTCCGTTCTGTCTGAGACGCTTTTTTTTAACCCGTTGGGGTACAAAAAATGAAGTACAAATCAATCAACTCGTTTAAACTGATTGGTGATCATTCAATTTGCAGTCGAATTCCTTCTCTTGAACATTGATAAAAAGGTTGAATGCTTGGTGCTCCTGTATCGATATTTTCTCCATAACTATTTCGATGAAAAATATGATTGTATTTCGTCAGTCTTCCTGTTCAATCGTTACGTTTTGCAAAATGTTTTCCCTTCATCTCTTATCCAAAACACTTCCCTATACCCTTTCCATCACTGGGTGATAACAATTTTTAAAGCACGTAGTTCAGAGTGATGCAGTTCATTTAATTTAGTTAAAATCAAATTTCAATTGAATACAGAACGAGAGTAATAATCCTTCCATTTAGGATCCAAATTTCATATTAAAAATCTCGAAAATATTACGTATACGACCTGTGGTTTCTAAGAATTTATTTGCACACAAGGGAATACCGATACATTTCGCATTTCTGAGTGTTTGGGGGTAAAGCAAAATCGGTTTCAGGATAATAATATATTCGTCTGCTGAGTGAGTACAGCAGCTGGAGATGACCTGGTAAAAAGCGTACACAAACTCATTTCTAAGATTTGGTCAGATGAGTGTATGCCTGATGAATGGAATCTCAGCATCGTTTGCCCGAATCACAAAAAAGGAGAACCCTCAACGTACAAGGTTTTATCTGCCATACTGTGTGAGCGTCTGTATCCTTTCGTCAACAACCTGATTGGCTCCTATCAGTGCGGTTTTAGGCCATGAAAATTGACCAAATATTCACACTCCGGCAAATCTTGAAGAAAATCCAGGAACTTTAAATCGATACCCACCACCTTTTCGTTGATTTTAAGGCCGTGTATGACAGCATCTATAGCTTTGGCATCCCTGCCAAACTGGTCCGTCTGTGCAGGATGACGATGGAGAATGCACACTGCTTCATCAAGGTCGGTCAAGACATCATTGTTGAAAGAATAGTGCAAAACCCACGCACCAACACCAGGGGCACAATCTTTCAAAAGTCCGTCCAATTACTCGGATACACCGACGATATTGTCAAAATCGGAAGAAAGCAGCGTGATGTCACTAGCACGTTCGTGGGTCTTGAGACGGAGGCGACGAAGATGGGTCTAGCAGTCAATGTGGGCAAGACGAAGTATATGCTGTCAACAAGAAAGGACACCCGACACCGACGTCTCGGAGAGAACTTCACAGACAGTTGTAACTTTGAGGTAGTTAAGGACTTTGTCTACCTAGGCAGCGCTATAAATCCAGAAAACGACACCAGCGCTGAGATCAAACGAAGAATAACTATTGCCAATCGCTGTTTCTGTGGACTAAGAAGGCAGTTGAGTAGCAAAGTCCTCTCTCGAACGACTTAAGTGACCCTTTATAAGACCCTAATCGTCCCAGTCCTGCTCTACGGCGCAGAGGCATGGACTTTGTCAAAAGCAGTTGAGGTTGCTCTTGGCTTTTTCGAGAGGAAAATTCTTCGGGTGATTTTCGGTCCGGTCTGCATAGACGGTGAATGGAGGAGGAGATGCAGTGACGAACTATACGGGCTGTGCATTGACAACGGCTTAGGCAGAAGAGTGAAGGTCCAACGACTGAGGTGGCTGGGTCATGAAGAGCGGATGGACACCAATGCTCGGACCCAGAAAACCTTCGAATCCACACTCGAAGGACGGGGAAATAGAGGACTATCGCGACTCATGTGGCGCAAGCAAGAGTAAGGGGACCTTAACCAACTTGGTGTGTAAAACTGGAGGCAGCTGGCTGAAGATCGATCTGGCTGAAGACGCTTGTTGCTTGTAAGTAAGTCAAGCTTTGATTTTATATTGGATTGCAATATACTTCCGTGCATTGAGCCCCATTAGACGGCTTTTATCACTGGTAGCACCTCCACCATAAACCTATGTTCCATAAACCTATGTTTCCATAAACCTAGGTTTATGTTAAATGGTAGTTATGTGCATTCAAGAGGACACAAGCGTCCTCAACTAACCTCTGTCTACCAACTCCTACTCTCACCTCCACGAGGTGAACGCTGGGTGCCTAGTACCTCAACTGGAGATAGGGTGCAAGCCCCTGTGGAAGGTTGTTGGTGGTAGCCGACGAGAGAGAGGGGGAGGGTGTTCACACTAAGGCACTCTCCCTTGCATCTGGACGGCAGCGGAAGAACTCCCACGATGGAATCAACGGTGGCGTCTACAGTCTCAGTTAGGTCGGACTACTTGGTGAACACCTTATTTGGGCTACTCGGACCTATTCGGAGCTTCAGGCCAATAAGGATCGGGCTACCCGACCCCTCTTGTCCGAGGGGCACAACAAAGAACCTGGCCCTCCAGGTTGGGGGTTGTGCGTGGGGGTGACAACTCCACCATGGAAAAAAGAGACTGTTCCGAAACAACCACGAGCCTCGGATACGGATGATTTTACTGTTGACAACCCTAGCAAACGGAATAAGGACAATGATTTTCGGTTCTGCACGTGGAATGTTCGCACCCTTAACAGGCCACGTGCAGCCGAACAACTAGCAGAGGCCCTGGACTGCTATAAAGCAGACCTAACCGCCATCCAGGAAGTACGATGGGATGGACCGGGCATAAGAAGGATGAAAAACTGTGACATCTACTACGGAGATTGCTACAGGGAGCAAAAGCAGCGCTTATTCGGATGTGGATTTGTCGTAGGCGGCAGACTTAGGCAACAAGTCTTAAGCTTCCGACACGTAAGCGAACGTCTTATGACAATCCGCATCAAGGCTAAATTTGCCAACATTAGCCTGTTATGCGCTCATGCCCCGACAGAAGACAAGGACGACGCCACCAAAGAACGTTTCTACGAGCTCCTCGACAAAACTTATGAGCAGTGTCCTAGATATGACGTTAAGATCGTGCTGGGCGATTTTAACGCCAAAATAGGAAAGGAGGACATCTTTGGTAGGACAGTTGGTAAGAACAGCCTAAATGACACCACGTCCGAAAACGGACTTAGGCTAATTGACTTCGCTGCGGGACGGAACGTCACTATAGCAAGCACGTGGTTTCCTCATCTCAATATTCACAAGGGGACATGGCGATCTCCTGATCATCAAACGGTCAATCAAATTGATCACATTGCGATCGACGCAAGACATGCCTCCAGTGTTCTGGATGTCCGAACGTTCCGAGGGACCAACATTGGCTCGGACCACTACCTTGTTGCAGCCAAGGTACGAATGCGGATATCCCAAGCGCCACAACAAAATAGAATCACTGTGAGAAGATACAACGTCGAACGGCTGCAATCGCAAGAGACTGCCAGACTATTCGCCGAACGCGTATCCCGAAATCTCTCAACAAGTCCTATGTCACCAGCATCAAATGTTGAAGACCAGTGGCAACGCTGCCAACAGGCCATCAAAAACGCCGCAACTGATGTGCTGGGTTTCACACGACCGCCACCCCGAAACCCCTGGTTTGACGACGAATGCCGGCAAGTGCATGCAACCAAACAAGAAGCATATAAAGCGGCGCTGCAGAGAAGGACGAGAGCTGCTCGTGAGATCTACGAGCAAAAAAGACGGGAAGAACACCGACTTCTCCAAGAGAAAAAGAAAGAGCATGAGAAGCGCGCGATCAAGGATATTGAGAGATTGTACTCCAGGAATAACGTACGGAAGTTTTACCAAAGGGTAAAAAGAACGTGTCACGGAAGCAGAACCCGTACGGAAATCTGTAGAGATGAAAAAGGAAACCTCGTAGTAGAGTCACAGTCGGTGCTGAGAATTTGGAAAAACTATTTCTGCAGACTGTATAACGGCGACGAAGGCCAACATCCCGCTGTCAGGCGGAACGGACCATTCAACCTAGACGATGATAGCCAAAATTTCCGTCCACCTGACCAAAACGAAGTGCGGAAAGCAATATCTAAGCTAAAATCCAACAAGGCTGCTGGACCCGACGGCCTTCCGGCCGAGGTATTTAAAGCAGCTGGAAATTACCTGGTAGAGAGCGTACACCAACTCATTTCTAAGATTTGGTCAGATGAGTGTATGCCCGATGAATGGAATCTCAGCATCGTCTGCCCGATCCACAAAAAAGGAGACCCCCTCAACTGCGCCAACCACAGGGGTATCAGCCTCCTCAACATCGCGTACAAGATTCTAGCTGCCATACTGTGTGAACGCCTGAAACCTTTTGTCAACAACCTGATTGGCCCCTATCAGTGCGGTTTTAGGCCAGGAAAGTCCACAATTGACCAAATTTTCACACTTCGGCAGATCCTGGAAAAAACCCAAGAAGTCCAAACCGATACCCACCACCTCTTCATCGATTTTAAGGCCGCCTATGACAGCATTTATAGAGACGAGCTGTATAGAGCCATGTCTAGGGTATAGAGACAGAAGCGGCCAAAATGGGTTTAACGGTAAACGAGGGCAAAACTAAGTATTTGCTGTCAACAAGAAGGGACACCCAACACCGACGAATTGGACAGAACGTCACAGTTGATAGCTATAACTTCGAGGTAGTAAGGGACTTTGTCTACCTTGGCTCTGCTATTACCTCCGATAATGACACCACGTCGGAAATCAAACGAAGAATAACTCTTGCCAATCGCTGTTTCTTCGGGCTAAGAAGGCAATTGGGTAGTAAGGCCCTATCCCGAAGAACTAAGGAGACTCTGTATAAGACCTTAATCATCCCAGTCCTGCTTTATGGCGCTGAAGCATGGACACTGTCGAAAGCGGATGAAAATATCCTTGGTTGCTTCGAGCGAAAAATTCTTCGGAAGATATTCGGTCCCGTATGCGTTGACGGGCTTTGGAGGAGAAGATTTAACCACGAACTATACGAGCTGTACAGCGACATCGCCCTGGTCAAGAAGATACGTATCCATCGGCTAAGATGGCTGGGGCATGTAGAGCGAATGGACACCACCGCTCCGGCACGTAGAGTCTTCGAATCCAACCCGGAGGGACAACGCAGTAGAGGAAGACCTCGCCTAAGGTGGCGCGCACAAGTAGAAGGGGACCTCAACCAACTTGGCGTGCGCAACTGGAGGCAGTTAGCTAAGGACCGGGCTAACTGGAGAGGCTTGTTGGTTGAGGCCCAGGTTCACCCCGAACTGTAGCGCCACCTAAGTAAGTAAGTAAGCACCTCCACCTGGAAAATGCTGTCATGATCTGAGTGGAAATTTGTCCTTGTTCCTGGGAGAGAAGACTCGATCCTATGGCTGCATCTTTTCTTGACTCATCTGTGCAGATGCATTTAGATGAACTAGAAATGTCGTTCTCTCCCTGCAATGACACACGAAAAAAGTCTCTCGAAGTCCAAGTACGGAACAGTGTAGTCTCAGTTAAAATTTGTGCCTAGATAGTTCGTTAGTGGCTGGGCATGTTCTTCCATGTTCGCTGTCCAGTGTTTTTGACTGGTATCGTTCTTATGTAAGTTAGGAGTGCTGATTCCGTTTTCCAATGGTTAACGCCCAGACCACAGTGTTTTGTCCCAATGCTTTATGTGTTTAAGGGCTCAGCAGAAGTTAACTCAAAGTGGTTAGGAGTTTACCCGTAGCAAGCAAAACTACATCGTGTGCATATGCTTTTACTTTTATTCTAGCACTTTACAGCAGCAGTTCATGGATAACTACGACCCAGATGAGATATAATCCCTTTCTGTGGAGTGCTTGTAGAGATAGACACCTTTAGTCAAGCATTGATATACCTTCTACTTAGCAGCCTTCGAATATTAGCAATGGACTGTGAATATGAAGTCTGAACTCACATTTGTGAAAGAAATTTTCTCTATCCTCCATTTTCCTGGTAACTTCTAACTCTTCCTGATTCATTTACAAAGCTTTGAAGTACTTAATGCAACGTTCCATGTCTAACAAATTTAATTATTTATAGTCAATCTAGTCATAGGAACACAAGTCAAATGAGGTCTGTTTTCTACAATGAAACACGCGTGCAATCAAAAAAAAATTCCTCTCCTGCAATTGACACTAAATAAATCAAGAAAAATGATTCCAAATCGCCAAAACATGACAAAACATCCTTCTTAGCACCGAAAATGCTTCACCCTAACGCGCGCTGCGAACATTCCGGCAGAAATGTCCGCCAACGAATAAAATACTTGCATTCCACTCACAACATGATCTCCGCCTATTTCCTATATGAATATTATTTTTATAATAATTCGAAATAAAAAAAAAGGACACACAATGTGTATATATGGAAATGCTTGGTCCTGCGCTGTTGGTTAAACTCCTCCTCCTCTTTGTCACGTGGCTTTGTGTCACACACAAAACAGCTGACTTTGTTTTGGTTCCAGTGACAACAAACCATGTGTTTTGATTCTTTTAGTATCCTCCTTACCTCATGTCCTGGAAGGACATGCGCCCATCATATTCTGAGAGCGATAGGATTGAGAGAACAAAGTTGACTGTTACGATGGCAATGCCATTGGAAAATGAAGCAAAACAAATCAAGCACGTGGTTTGGGATGCTGTTGTTATTATTATTATTCTCATCCTCATCAGGTGCCAGTAATTACAAGATACTTCAACGAAGTGGTTGTAGTAGTGATGTGCGTAGATACATACAAAAAAAATTAGGATAGGTCGTGAGGATTTTTTTTCTTTCTCGACTTTGTAGTCCATGAGAGATTTCATGTTTATTTTCAGTGAAAATTCCATGTTGAGCTCCTTCTCATTCTACTTCACATGGCCAACTGAATTCGTTGTCCTGTCTGTTCATCCTCATTAGTGTATCATTCGCATGCTTGCACTTTCCCACCCGCCAGGAGATGAGATAAATTTTTGTCAGGTGCTTCCCTTTCAATCAGCCAGAGATACCTACCTGTTATATTTCGCATCTTACCTTGGCGCATGCTCCCGCAACAAGAATTTGAGCGATGCCCTTGCAGGAGATTTCGGTATGGTGTTGTTTCCGTTGAAGCCACTGCATCAACAAACTGCTCCTGCTGCACACTGTTTCGATCGGCAACTCATGTGGTTATGAGAGCTGATTTCAGTTCTGGGCAACATAATATACTCATATAGCCCGTCTCTCCAGGACCAACGAAAGTAAGGATACTAGCACAGCCCCAAATAGCACCAGCATCAGTGGCATCACTCTGTTCCGCTACTGTATAGGTAGTACTCCGTACAAGTCGGTCAAAAAAAAAAAACAAAAAAAAAAAGAAGAAAAAAACAAAAACAGATATATAGCGTTTGTACAGTGTAGTGCCGAGCTTACCCTGTGTACCCTACGTACACACATTTATCCTTTGGCAACTGTATTTAAAAGACCATCTTACCCGAGCAAAACGGGGGAGCACGAGCACCATACAGCGCCAGAGCCGGGCGTATTCAACCCTCTACTACTATTATATAAAAGGCATGTGCTTTTCCTAAATGTTTTCAGTTTTCGGTGGAATTTGCATGCAAAATTTTCGATATTTTGCAGTGCTGCTGTTTTCGAGTGTGTGAACGTGAAGTGAAAACGTTGTTTCAGTCAGGACACAACCGGAAGTTGCTTGTAGGATTTTCATCGTCAATCGTCGAATCGCTTTCGCTGTGTGTTAATCAATTGAGTGTGTGATACGGCGTTGATTGCTCCGCAAATAAGTGTTTGTTTTCAAATTAAAAAAAATAAATTTAAAAAAATTGTATATAACTCTTGTCATTTAAAATGATTTAAGGGGGATGTGAGATTTTTGATTTTGATTTTCAAAAACGTGATTTGAATTTTAAATTTGTTCTCCAAATCCCGAAGCCAAGTTACAGAGTAAAATGGCGGGAAAATAATTAAGAAATCCAAGTGGGGTGTTGCAAAAGAATCCTGAGATCTTCGGTTTGTATTCATTTTTGCGCATTTCTTTAAGTGTTTGTGTCGGTGTGTGTGTTTGTGTGCGTGGTAGAATAACACTTGTTAGGAAAGGAAAGGCAAAGAAAGTTGTCTTTTGGAATTTTTTTTTTGCTTTTTCTTTACACTTTTCTTTGAAATACTTTTGTGGCACGTGTGTGGATTGTTGATATCGCCGATTGCAGTTGCATTTTTGGAATAGAACACTGTAAGTAAATTGTTTATGAGTTTTTCAAAAATAAAATGTTTTCTAGGGATATAGTGTTGTGAAGCAGGATTTTTGTGTCTGCCTTAGCGGTTTGATTTGGCAGCTTGATTTTTAAGAAATGCATGATTGCGATTTGGGAAAATTAAAATGAAACCCTTTCTGCATCGTTGAGTGTCAGTTCTATTATATTTTAATTGCTGAGCTAAGAGAGTTAAAAAATTATGACATGAATATTTGTTTATTTCAACCTATAGTTACTGTGTTACCGGTGATTCAACAAGAAGTGTGCTAGTTGTTTTTTTTTTTAAATAGCTAAGCAGTTAGAAAACTCAACGTTTTTTGATTTCAAAATGAAGTCGAAATTTTGGTCTTGTGTGATGAAGGCAATATCAGGCAAATGTTCTTCTCAAGTTCTTTGCCATGATACCTTAATTTTTTGACAGTTTTATATCAATTTTTGCGTTAGTGGCTCTATCCCTGCGATACCTAGACAAATGTTGTTTTTGAATTCTTCAATCATTTGTGGCTTGTTTGTATAAATCTGCTCTTTGAAAATGGTCCCAAAACAATATCGACATAACAATTTTGTATTTCAATACCAACGCACCCTTAAACAACTTTTTTTATGAACCGTCAATGTCAAAACGTCAATAAATTTTTATCATGGTGAATTTTACGAACGAACAACGTTTGGAAATTATTAAAAATTACTACCGAGATTCAGAGGTCGTAATAATCGGCCCATCAGACAGGCTGTGCGTGCTATAGTGGTTAAATTTGAGTCAACATATTTACTATTGAATGTTCCTGTGACAACGAAAGATTTAAAATATCGCAGCAGTAAGTGCTTCAGTTCATCAGTCGATTCGACGCTATTCACAGGAATTGGAAATCTCTCGGTCCACATTGTGGGGCAATTTAAATAAAGATCTTGGCCAACACCCTTCAAATGAAATTAACTCAACAACTGAAGAGATTTGAAGCGCTGAAACCTTTCCGATTGGGCTCTGCTAAAGTTTGAAGACAATCCTGAATTTCATCAAAAAATCATCTTCAGCGATGCAGTTAATTTTGGGCTTAATGGCTTTGTCAGTAAGAATTTGGACAGCAACAGACCTACATGTGCTTTAAGAGAGTCCATTACTTACTTACTTAGGTGGCGCTACAGCTCGGGGTGAACCTGGGCCTCAACCAACAAGTCTCTCTAGTTAGCCCGGTCCTTAGCTAATTGTCCCCTTCTACTTGTGCGCGCCACCTTAGGCGAGATCTTCCTCTTCTGCGTTGTCCCTCTGGGATAGATTCGAAGACTCTGCGTGCCGGAGCGTTAGTGTCCGTTCGCTCTACATGGCCTTGCCATTTTAAACGTCCAATGAGCAGTTTTTTTTGGCTAGGTCGATGCGGCTGTACAGCTCGTATAGTTCGTGATTAAATCCTCGCCTCCAAAGCCCGTCAACGCAAACGGGACCGAATTTCTTTCGAAGAATTTTTCACTCGAAGCAACCAAGGATATCTTCATCCGCTTTCGACAGGGTCCATGCTTCAGCGCCATTATGCAGGACTGGGACGCATAAGGTCTTGTATAGAATCTCCTTAGTTGTTCGGAATAGGGCCTTACTACTCAATTGCCTTCTTAGCCCGAAGAAATAGCGATTGGCAAGAGTTATTCATCGTTTGATTTTCGAAGACAGTCCATTGCATCCACAAAAAGTGACCGTGTAGTGTGGATTTCATGCCGGAAATCGATCGCCACATAACGGTCAATGAATTTTGCTATCGTGCCGTGTTGGAAGACTATTTTTGGCCAGAATGTGATGGACTTGACATCAGTGAGTTTTGGTTTGAACCACACAGCTGGTCAAACAATTGATCTGATGAAGTGGAAGCTCGGAAATCGTGTAATCTCGAAAAATAACCTGGTCGAATGGGAACCTAGTTCATGCGATTTAATGCCATTGGATTTATTTTGTGCTCGCGGTGGTTATATGAACGAGATCAAATTGCATACTTAAATTTAACATGTGTACTTTAACTGGAATACATTTCTGCCCAATATCTCAATTATTTTGTGTTTTAATTAAATACAAAATTGCTATGTCCTTATTGAAAAATCGTTTACAACAATTTGAACAATGTTTGTACCCCTGCTACCAAATAATTCTGAGCAATCTGAAGTGTACCTTATTGATTATTTGCTGTGTGTCATCTTGCCATAAGTTCATCTCCTCTCATTGAAGTCATAATATATTCCTTGGTGCATTTTCGAAACTTCGATGAAAAATTCCACTTTAATTCACCTGATGACAAATTTGCACTTTTTCCTAACACTTCTTAGTGCTGTATATTTTCCTGAACAACAAGAAAAAAATTTAATAAAATTTTACAAAATGAATACGACGCAAAATATAAACACTGCACCTCTATATACTCGAAACTTTTTCCCATGTACCTATTGTAGAACAGGACTTTGTCGAATGCATTTTCTTACATATTCTAACCTTTTTGAATCTGACGTTGTACGATTTTTGCATGGCCATTAAAAAAGTTAGATTTCCTTTACGAGTTGTCATATCGCTATGGACCTACACTGACCTATCTGACACACCCCAACCTAGCCTAACCTTCAATAGGTTAGGTTTCTTTTGCTGCGGCTTTTTGGAGAATATTTTGTCAATTGTACCCGTTTTGGACCAACAACAGCAAGGATGATATTCCTAGTCAAATTCAAGAAGATCTTAAGGAACCTGCACTTAAAAATAAATAAAAAGCTGTTGCGACAGTTCGTGATGAGCCAAGGCCTAGCTTCTTGCAACGATTTATGTTGTGCTTGTTACATTTTTCGCCAGAATGGAAGGGATCTACAATTTTTTGCTCTAGGCCATCCACTAGATCCATTACACATGTACATATCTAGCTGGATACAACGTGTATCCTGTGATGGTTTGATTCCCAAATCAGGAATTTTATACTGAAACTCCTGTCAAATGTCAAAGTTTGAGTCATATGATCAGGTTCTGTTGATCTATTAGCATTCTCCGCCGTGCAACTTAACTTGGTTTACAGTGCTTCTACTGGTGATGTTCTCATTCATTTCTGTACACGTTACCTTCTGCCTTTCTTACAGGGTTTTCCAATAGTTAACTTTGTTCGTAACAATGAAAACTATTCCTATCTACTTTGCAGCTTTTCGGTGAAAGATTTCTTAATACGAAAATTTCCATGGGGTGGATCTGCATCTGAAACAATAGCACTTCGTTACTCCTGTAGATATTCCTAAGAACACTATTTGCACACGAACATGGACATGGATTTAATTTTTTGATACTCCTGCAATGCCCCTGACTATGCTTCTCACGTTAACGAATATTCTCGCATTAATCTAAGATACGCCTCTGAGGGAATTTGTGTCCCAAACACGGTACATTTATTAGATCTCCTTGCGGTTGCCATCGAGTACTGGCTGTGGTCCATCTGGACTCAACAGCAGCAATCGCAAATGTGTGGTTAAAATTTTTTTCCACAGGCCTGGTAAAACCATCACAGCAGAGTCCTACTACAGACAACCGGCAATCGTCAATGGACGCTGACCAATTCATCTGCTGGACTGCATAGCATGCAGGAAGGGGATACGATGTTCTCTCTCTTTCACCATACTTAACTGACCTTAGGCCTACAGATTACCACTTTTTCTGGAGCTTGAAAAACTTCCTGTGAAACAAATGCTTTGCTAATCGGTACTCTATCTGCCTTCTGCCAGAAAAACAAAGATTTTTTTGAGCGTTGACAATGAACTTTTAGTGCCAATGTAAGCTGCTGTCTTCTAACAACCGATATGGTCAGCGAATGCTAACAGGTGGACCGATTATTGTGACATTTTATCGCTCCCGTTGGGTTGTAACTCTTAAAGAATTTCTTTAACGAAGTTTTGGATTTTTTGATGAGGTCTAAGAAAAGTGTTTATTTATATAAATATCTACCCTTACAGCCGACACTAAAAATAAATAGCTGGCGCGACAGCTCCAGCCTAGCTTCGCGCAACCATTCATGTTGTGCGTGTTTGTACAGTATAAAGAAAACATTAGAAGAAATAGAAGAACAAGAAAAACAAGGTCATGGGCTAAACTTTTGGGTCTTCACGCTACGAAACCTTTTGGGAACTACAACAGAAACAGCTTAACCAATTGCATCCACATGACCAAAAAAAGGCTGCGTATACTCTCATGATTCCCAACAAACAGACTAAACTTAGAAAATATGGGAACTGCATATTATGCATTGCACCTTCTTAAGGACCACTTACTTACTGCAGAAGGACTCATCTATCTACATACCATCGCTAAGCTCATTAAAAACTCTCCAATTTGGTAGAGCTCTAAGACAAGCATTCATTGGCCAGATACCCCCAGCAAAGGGGTACAATAGATCGTGGTCTATTGTGGTCGCATTGGTATTTACATTCCTTGGACATAATCTACAAGGATTAAGCATCGGCTTTATTGTTCGATCGGTTGGGTAAACAAAATGCCGGCTTCGACCATTTCGTCATTATGGAAGAACGCAACGAGAAATACCTTCCTATTCCAGTTCCACCGTCGAGGAGCAGGAAAGTGGACAGGTAAACGCATAGGATAAGGCTAAGACCACTTGCAAAAGCAATGAGATGGATTAGAAGTGACAGACAAAAACCCATTTAATTACAAATCAAACTAATCGAAAGCATAAGGTAAACTTTCTGAAACACCTCCTTCTGTTTTGCGAACTGGTAATTGGTAATCACATTCAGAATGAGTTATTGGCGACTGATTTCCTTCGTGACAATGTACCCCTTTGGAAAGAGCAAACTCATGACTTAAAAGTTCTCCCCCAACCATTTCACTGCTTAAGCTTCGGTCCCATTGTCTCCGTTTTTTGACTCTGGAAAAGGGTACTTCTTGAACATCTGCAGAATATCTTACCAACTACCACGGCACAGTTGGCTGAAATGTTTCAAAAGTTTTGGCCCAACTCAAGAAAAACTCAAACCATCTGCATGCAGTGTCACTCCGCTCGTTAACCCACAGTTCGGGGAACATTAAAATAGGACTAGAGGACTCAAAACAAATGCGTTCTTAATTGATCTACCAGCAAGGAAACAGCCTACACTTCCAAAACGAATCGCATTTCACACACACAAAAGCCCCAATGTAATGGCAGAAAACCACCAGTCGACCACCACCACCGGCGCCACCCCATCGTCCGCATCCGCCGCCAGAACCAACACGGCAATTCAATTTCAAATTGTAATTCCCTCCAGGCTATAAATTATCATTTCGAAACGAAAAGGAATCTCATAGTCCCATTCATGGATATTTTCGTTCGGCGTTTCGGGGCTCGTCAGCCGGGGGATGGGGTGGCCGGAGTAAGGTACTAGTTGCCGATCTAAATGAATTGACTACAAATCACGAAACGGCAATGGGTACAGAATGTACCCCCGAAAAGTTGGCACAGCCCACTTTTTGCATGCACACTCTCGCCTCGCGCCGAGAGTGTGTATGTCCTTAAATTGCTACACCTGAGACATGGGGCTTATTTTTTGATATAGATGCATCCATCGGTGCCCTATCCTCGTGGCAGGCCTAAGGGTAAATGAGAGAGAGAGAGCGAGAGCCCCTGTGAACACAAAGAGATCCTTGGAGTTTTCGGGGGAATGTTGTATGGAAATTAAATTATTGGTTATGAGCCGGGAGTGGGACTGCGGCGTTTGCAGCTGAAGCATTGATCTGGGGGTTACATGGGGTAAAGAATAACTTTCCGAAGCATATTGCATGGTACTGGGTACTTAGTTTTAATTTATATTCGGTAATGGTGATTTGTGGATGACTGTGGGACAGATTTTTGTGTAACCACAATTTGCAGAGATTCCCGGAATGGGAATATTTGATTGCAGAGGGGCGTACGTGTTGTATGTAAATTGGATTTTTATTACAAAACGTTACAGAGACCGGTCGGTCGGAGGGGGCGGTGAGTTATGGTAAAATCATTGCAAGCGATTGCATTAATGTGGTTTGATAAGGTCGTTCAATTTATTAACAGAAACGTGCAGCGGTGTTCTAAAACGGAAAATGATTAGGTACGGAGAAGGTTCATTCATTTGAGAGGAATGTTGGGGTATGCCATGGAGAAGTCTTGGCGAGTAAAGGACACCTCACGGCAGTTATATTTCTCTATCGATCTTGAAGTCGACGCGAGACATACAGAGCCAAGTACAGGATAACTCGTTCGCCTGTACGGGACTGCAATGAAGTGAGATGCTCTGTGTTAATGGGATTAGTGTGGCTTCCAGGTTTGCCTGGTACTTGAATGTCTATAAATTACCACTTTGGCAGATTCATAGGGGTATTGTGGTCCTTGGTAAGGTCGTCATTGTGTCTGTGAATTGTTTCTATAGCCATTCATCATGAGCGAGCTCTAATTGGAAAAAAATCACACTAGACCCATTGGAAGCCGCAGTCTTAGTCTTAATGATCTAGAAGTGAATGTTAAATAGCATTGCCATCTCAATAACAAGAAGGCTGAAATCGTAACCTTCCTTCGAATATGGACTTTCACCAACAAACATATCCACGTAGCTTGTTCTTTAGGTAAGTGCTTCCAGGTACATACTCTCACTTTTTTGGGGTAGAAGTTCTTCCTCTACTGCGGTTAGTCTCTTGATTCTTCATGAAAATGCTTATGTATGTAGTGGAATAGGTCGTACATACATATGTATGTGCATTGCATGTGTGGATATATGTTAATCGATCTTTGAAGGTAGACCATCATAGAGAAAGCAAGCACCCAGACCATTTATTCTACTTTGACTCGAAGCCAACCTAATGTTCTTGCAATCAATGTCCAGCTACGTAGCATTAAATGCATAAGCTGTCTAATTTGGTGGCAGGAAACGTATAACAAGGCCAACTTTAAGGGACTCTGACAAAGATTCAGAGAGTAGCCTGCATTGGTATAATCGGTGCAACGAGAACCGCACCCACAGCGGACCTCAAGGCTCAAGATATTAAATCTTTTCCTCTTAGACCCATTCGTACAAGAATCTGATGCTCAAGGCGTTCTTTGCATAAGCCAAACTGAAAGGTGGATACCTGCGTCTACCAGGTGATGCACAGATTATGCAAAATACATGGGGAAGCACAGACGACACAATAGCCTGCTTGGACTTTATAAGACCATTCTTAATCTCTTTATGAAGACAAACTACTGCTTTAATCGATAATCCCATGTCCATCTACTCAGACGGCTCCAAGGTGACTGCTAGCTTGAACGTCAATCAAATTCTCAGATTACAGCAGCGTTTCTCTAGTGGAGATTCTGGCAGTAAGAACAGCCGCTCAACAGGCTATAATGAAGGCGATACCTTTATCATTTACAGTCAGGACAGTAAAGCTGCCATAATAGCAATTTCCACCATAGAAATGGAAGCTTGTGCGTCACTATGGCGAGCAGCTACCGGTTCTTGTCACACAGGACAATGTTAAACTATTTTGAGTTGTTCAAGCCTTTGCCTTCGTTTTGACCGATTGGTTTAATATGTTCTGGCAACTGGTAGACTTACTTACTTAAGCTACAGTCCCGGGTGGACCTAGGCCTCAACCAACAAGCGTCACCAGCCAGATCGATCTGTAGTCAGCTGCCTCTAGTTTCGCACGCCAAGTTGGTTAAGGTCTCCTTTCACTTGCGTGCGCCACCCGAGTCGCGGTTTTCTTCAAGTGCGCCGTCTCTCGGGTGTGAATTCGAATATTTTTCAGGCCGGAGCATTGGTGTCCATCAGCTCTACATAACCCAACCACCTCAGTCGTTGAATCTTCACTCTTCTGGCTAAGTCGATGTCGATAATTTTCTTCTCGAAACAGCCAAGAGCAACCTCATCCGAATTTGACAGAGTTTATGCCTCTGTGCCGTAGAGTAGGAATGGGATGATTAAGGTCTTACTTTATTCACTCGAGAGAGAGGTTTACTATTCAACGGCCTTCTTAGCCCACAGAAACAGCGATTGACAAGAGTTATTCTTCGATTGATCTCAGCGCTGGTATCGTTATTTGAATTGATAGTGGAGCCTAGATAGACAAAGTCCTTAAGTAAGTAAGTAGGTCCGAGACGTCGGTGTTGAGTGTTCTTTCTTGTTGATAGCACATACTTTGTCTTGCTGTCATCGATCGCTAAACCCATCTTCGCCGCCTCCGTCTGAATACCTATGAACGCACCACTGACTTAACGTTGCGTTCTTCCGATTATGTCAATATCGTCGGCATATACGAGTAATTGGAAGGACTTTTGAGAGATTGTACTTTTGGTGTTGGCGCGTGAATTTTGCACTATTCTTTCAAGAACGATGTTGAAGAAGTCGCATGACAGCGCGTCGCTTTGTCTAAATCGTTTTTTTGACATCAAAGTTCTCGGTGAGGTCTTGACCGACCTTGATGCAGCAGCGTACATTCTCCATCGTCATCCTGCATAGACGGACGAGTTTCTATAAATCGTCTCGTCTCTATAATGCTATAATAGACAGCCCTCAAATCGATGAAAAGGTGGTACGTATCGATTTGAAGTTCCTTTTTTTCTCCTAGATCTGCCACAGTGTGAACATTTGGTCGATGGTGGACTTTCCCAGCCTGAAGCCACACTGATATGGACCGATCAGGTTATTGACGAACGGCTTCAGGCGTTCACGAAACACAGCAGACAAGATCTTGCAGGCGATGTTAAGAAGACTCATGCTTCTGTATTTGGCGCAGTTTAGAAAGTCTCCTTCCTTGAGGATCGGGCAAATGATGCTAAGGTTCCATTCATCGAGTATACTTTCCTCCGACCATATTTTACAGATGAGGTGGTGTATGCTCCTCTTCAAGTCATCGCCTGCCGCTTTCAACAGCTTGGCTGCTGGGTCGTCAGCACCAGCAGCTTTATTGGACTTAAGCTTAGATATGGCTAGCTTCACTTCGTCCAAATCGGGTGAATGGAATTGTTGGTCTTCGTCGTCCAAGTTGAATGGTTCACTCTGCCTAACAGCGGGATTTGGTTCGTCGTCGCCATTATGCAGTCTTCTATATTCTCAGCATCGACTGTGATTCTACTACGATGTTCCCTTGTTCATCTTTTCAGGCTTCAGTTCGGGCTCTGCAGGCCTTGAAAGGTTCTTTTTACCCTTTGGTAAAAGTTCCCAACCTCATTCCTGAAAATTGTTTATCGAATACGGGTCCAAAGCTAATCGGTCCGCTTTAGGTGCTCTGAACGATTTGAGGAATGGCAATAGCGTAGATGATAAGCTGGTCAATTCTGGGCAAATTAAAGGAGTGTTTGACTCTCCTCGTACAAAGACGTTAACTTTTTCATATTTCTGTATGGACAGGAACTCAAATCAGCAATTGTCTTACTGATGATGAAGACGATTGCTTGGTTAAACAGGCTCTTATTGCTGCTTGGTTGGTCCTTAAATTGTATAAGCCTGTAGCTCGATAAATACCTGTATTAAGTGTTATATTAGGCTTTGCAATAGGCACACTCTCTGTTGGATGATTTGGTTAGGTTAAGTTGGGTTAGGTAGATGGGTTGGCAAGGGGAAAAATAACCCTCAGCGCTACACCCAGGTCAGTAGAGACCCATTGTGGTGCTCATTTTTGAATGGGGAAAGTACTGCCTCCACATGGAGCACTACCCATAGTACTCTCCTATTGCTCCAGGGTCTCGAACCATCTTAAAGCCTTAATGAACCTCCAGATGTCTCTGATAGGTACATCTTCGGTATCCTGGAAACAGTGCCTTCCAAAGGATTTATGTTTGAGGTGGCAAAGACCTAGGAAGCAACAGAAGTTCCCAATTCTTCAACATGTTCCAGTCAGTGAACCCAACGACTACATGCCACAACTTTTGGGTATTGTAACACTTACACGACGACCCCGAAATGCTGTTAACTTAAACGAGCACCAATCAAATCACGTCCCTAATTACGGCAAATATACTTCCGTTAGCTGTAATTCCTCTAAACACTACCGCAAGAGCTCTCTAATACATTAAGAAATTGGCTTGGCTCCCCCGCGCCGCGCCCGTATCTGTTGTCTCGCTTTCAATTGAACAAAACGTTTCACAGCTTATGCCACCACGAATGCCGCTCCCGCCACTGCCGCCATCGCCGCCAACAAAGCGAAGCAATTCCACCTTATTTAACTCGAATAATGAAAGTGTAATTAACTCTCGGCAGTAATGATCTTTCAGTTTCAATCGCTAACGAATGGAAGAGTTTCCTTTTCCTCCATTTTTTTTCTGTGCTGCGACTATCGAAGTAGTCGCGAGGTGGTGCTGTTCGTTCAGTCACGACTGGTGGAGGAAAAATTACCCGGCTCTCCCCTCGGTACTCGTTGCAATTACTCCATTTAGCTCGCGCAAAGTTTAACCACTCACTCATTCCACAACCGGCGTTAAACCGCACGAGGAGTTAGTAATTTGGAAAATCCTCATTTTTTTTTTGTGGAAAACAAGACGACGAAGTCGAGTATCGACTTGCCAATGCCAATACAAACTGAGCGGCACAATGACAACACTGACGCGGGGGTAATAGCGAGAAACTTCCTCTAATTAGCTTTCGGGGGGTGGATCTGGATAGATACACGGATAAAATATTAAGATTCTCCACACAACAACAAAGTCAAAGCCTGTGTGTCGTTGCAATCGGCACAGGCGCCTTGTGCAAGCAGGGTATTTTTGGGAAGCCTGGGGATGCACGGTTAATTCAAATTACTTTCATGTTCCCTGGTATCTTTTACACCTTTAATGAAGTTTCGTTGCGGATTTTTTTTTTCCCGAGACTTAATATCATGTTAACATTTCACGTAACGTCGCACCGCATCAGCTCCTGGCTTCTGGGTCCTGGGTCCTGGTTCCTTTCTCCACGTCCTGTCGCTGGCATAAATTGCATTCTTTTGGGCTTGTTAATGCCGAATTTATGCGACCTTCGGTGGGGCTGGCTCCACTCCGTGTGTTTCCTTCATCGTGCGTTATTTATCGACACGACCAACTCAATTTCGGCCGCAGTGATAGTGGTTGTAGTCGGTTGTCGGCTGGTTGGTGGCTCCTCTGCTGGCATTGGGTATTGACTGTTGGACCGTTTCCCGGCCAATTTGGATAATTAGCTTGAATTTAAAGGTTTCGTGCTATTATCTGATCAATTAACCGTGTACGGCCGAGGTGGCACATGGTTTACCCCGTGCATGGAGCTGACATGCATTGTTTGAGTATTAATTGCTGCGATCTGGTATCGAAAAGGGGAGTTGGAAGGGCATGCGAAAAGGTTAGCAAATTTCTCTTTTTCACCAGTGATCGTGGGCAGATGAATGCATGGCTGTGGGAATTAATGTGGGACAGCTTTAAATGGTTCTCATTGCAGAGTTGCTGAATGAAACATGGACTTATGGCCGATCCAATTGGTTTTCAAGTCGAATATATGTAGGCTTGTTGGTTGGGTGGATACGATGAAGGTGTCCTTAAATCTATGAATATTGAAAATATTATATAGAATCTGGCTACTTGCCTACAAGTCCAGATTAGATCTTAAAGAGCGAATCAACTTTTGTCATTAGGCGGTTATTGGTTCCTGAACCATATTCTGGAAAAAAATTTTGGTAAGTGATACCTTTCGGGCATAAAATCTTTGTAATGCTTCGCAGGCACCTATTAAGGAATCTTCGCAGCTTTTCATGATGGTAGAGGTTATTTTCTAAGTCCGCATTTATATTACACACGAACTCAACATTGAAACTTAACAGTCGAAGCTTTGCGTTTAAGCTTGGCGATATTTTGGATAACATTCCAAAGGCAGATGCGCTTTGCACATTCGGCTGACAGTATTCTGTTTGGTTGCACTCATCGATCGAGACTCCCAGGATATTAGAAGCTTTCTGCTGTTTCTACCGGTTCTCCAGCGATACTCACTTCAGTTGATTCCGCAGCTTTTTGTTTGCTTCTTTCTCCCCACCTGCTCTCATTTGGCAGTAATTGCATATACATAGTCAGTGTAGTCAAGATCCATCCAGCATAAAGCATATCGCTAAATCTCAATATATAAAAAGAAAAGTCCTGACTCACTCACTGACTCATCAACGGCCAGCCGGAACCCTTGGGGCTAGAAAGCTGAAATTTTGCACAGAGGTTCCTTTTATGATGTATACAAGGAATAAGGAAGGATATTTCGAAATTTAGCTTCTACAGGGTATTACAGGGTGTTGAAGTTTGTATGAAAAAAAAATTTAAATTGGATTTTGGAGTTGAAAGTGAGTATATTCCAGAATAGAAATAAATAAACACGTGTTTTACCGTTTTCCAAAATTATTACTGTGGGCTAAAATACAGGGCGTTAAAGTTTCGCCATTTATAGTAATGTGCAACTGTAGTCAGCGGCATTGCCGTTGCCATTGCTTCCTCAGGTACTGAAGCTACCTTGGTTAAAGAAGACTATGACGGGTCACTCTACCTTCTCAAAGCATCTAAACCTTAGTCATTCTGAGTCTAAACTTTATAACATCTCTAAGAGGAGTAACTTGGTTCGGGTGCTTCGAGAAGCTGAAGTTATAGTGTAGGATGAGTGTACCATGGCTCATAGAAAGTTATTGAGTATCGAAATAGGATGCTCCGACAGTGCTTTTGGGTGGTGGCTTCAGACAGACCAAGCCTTTTGTTCCACGGGGAATACAGCAAATGAAGTGAAGGTCATCAATCTGATAGCCAAATGTCGAAGTTCTCTCCTTGAAAGTTAACATCTTCGCCGTGACTTGAGGGAAGTATTTCTTGATATTGGTGATGGAAAGAGGAGGAAAGAATAAATGTACCGAGTAACCCATGCGATGTTATGGAAGACCTGATTGATTTTTCTGACAGAAAATATGTAATGTACCTCATTGTTCATCGTGCTGGAGGGGATTGCGTTTCATGAGTGAGGGAAAGAGCTATTTTCACTCAAATACACGACTCAGCCAACAGCACCAATAATTTCCTGCTGAAGAAGTGGATGGTGTGGATCTGAGGAATGATTTTTTGTCCCTTAGCAGGCTTAGAGTTAATTGACCTGATAGCCTGGTCATCCTCGATCTAGAAAGAAAAACCAGGAATGTTGTTTACAGGGAGGTCTTGCAAAGTTAATGTGAGGAATTGAAAGGCTATAATTACTCATCAATGTCTTGAAACCCGGAAAAGGACATAGGGTATAATGTGACGTCTTTCCACGCGAACGTAGTCGCTGATATCAGCTAGTACCATAATAAAAAAAAAGTGGTAAAGGAACGCAGTCTTGCAGCCCCACACGCTTCCTATGACAGCCTTTCCTCGTGAAGAACGTGACACCTCGTCCATCACAAGTTGTCTTGATAGGACAACGCACTGTTTAATGATGTGGTCACCATGGCTGAGTAGTTAGTGCGTTGGACTACTGACCAAGCTGCATGGGTTCAAGCTCCAGCCATGTCCACTGAACATTTTTCGCGAACGTTGTCATGAAAATGCTTCTCAATTCGCCGTTCGGAGTCGGCAATAAATTGTAGGTCCCTTCCTTTTGTGCGAACAATACAAACACGCACAACATGAATGGTTGCCAGAAGCTAGGCCGTGGCTCATCTTGAGCTTTTTTTTTGATTTATGATGATCCGCAGGGGTCGACACAGGCAGATAGAGAGCGGAAAGATGCTTGTTGCACATTGAGTGTGTTGCTCAGAAACTTTTTCAGCTATTACCTTGACCACATACCAAAGGCAGCACACATACATATATATCTCTAGTTTGCGCCCTGCAGCTTCTGCAGCCTTTCTTAGGAAACTTGACGATCGTTTCCTTTCTTCCACTCAATAAAAAAGCTCTCCGCATCGCACGTCTTCTCTACAAGTGGGTTAGTTCAGTAGGTACACTGTCAACTCCTACAGCCTTATTGTTTTTTAGTACTTCGATCACCGTAGTGATCTCGTCCTTATTGGGAGTTATAGTGCGCATTCAGGTGATTATTGCTTCGAAGGACTAGCTAATACCGGTTGAGTTGGTCGTGATCCGAAATTAGCACAGAGCTACCTTCCTTCTACTTCAACCTTACCTAACCTAACCTACTTTCCTTCGAGTGGAGCTTCCTTCCCCCCGAGCTTTCATCACCTTTAACGTCCTTCGTGGTTCTAAAGAGGGTTCTGCTATCCCACTTGCTTCCTGCTTCTTCTCCTTCAGTGGCCAATGCATTGATGTAATTATTCTTTTCCCTTAACGCTGCAATTCTGTATGCGACATAGCAGCTCTAGCTTGTTTCTTCCTGCTGCTGGAGTACCTGCAATGCGGGCTTTCAGCGGGTTTTCTTCGTCAATTTTTCTCCTGGTATCTTCCGAAAGCCAAGCGCTATGTCTTCTCTGCGATCGACGGCCAGTCATCCACCTCCAAATACAAAAACACCTTCTACGGCACTCCAATGATTTCGGATTTTTGCTGGTATTGACCTACAGATTTCTCCATTCCTTGCAGAAAGTGGTCACTGAATTTTTGATGCACTTATTTTGCCAACATATGCCTAGGCGTGGGAACGTAGAACGTAGTGGTGATCTCGTACCATTTCCATATCGGCTCTTCGCTCTTTCCAGGTAACTACTTTTAAAACAGCGGCTGACGGTAAAGTGTTTAATTTGATGGGAGGTAGCTTGCCTGTCGGATGACACAAATCTGACTTTGTGGGAAGTCTTGGGCTCAAGTGTTGCAGAAATCTGCAAATCGTTCGCAGTTGTCATTGTGATTGCCTATTTCGTGTTTGCCGAGCCCTTCGTTGTCATTATTTACCTTGGTTTTCAAATATCCTCATTATTATGATGATGCCTTATGTTGAAGGCGGCGTCCAGTTGGTCTTAGAAGGTATTTTTCTTGTCATCAGACGGGAGGTCTGTTGGGAAGTAAGATTGTTTAATGGGGACGCGTCATACCCTAGTCCGAAATCTGGCCATCAAAGTCCTGTCTTCATGCAACTATAAGAAAATTAGGCCTCTGCGTGCCTTAGAGGAAGGCAGTAATCTTACTTCAGACTCTCGTGGATTTTTAGGGATTTTGCCCTCCCCGGCATTTAATCACCTACCTTCGCTAAGATTCAGCATGTATGTCCGCTTAAATTGCATAAATTCTGCCAATTTGAAGTCCTGCTCAGTCAAGGAGTATCCTCACAAACCAGTCTAGTCCGGATACAAGTAAAAGAATTTTAAGAGAATACAGATGATTTCAAAACCAAAGAGGATGGAGGAGGAGGTGTTTTCATCTCAATCTCTCCTTTCGCCTTTCATCGAATTGTTGCGACTTCTAGGCGTAGATTATAGCGATAAAATAAGCCTGCTCAGGATATTTGCATCATAGACTGCCGGGCCGCCATAAAGTTCCTGGAATCAATCTCTGTAACATCAAAAATAGTTCTTAGTTGTCACTCATTTCTCGCAGAGAAATTGTAGCCCCATTGGGTATAGTAAAGACCGCCCCCCCTCCCTCTTGAAGTAATGTAAACAGTGGCCCTGGAGGGAATGCCGAAAATAGCAAAGGTAGAGGAGAGAGTCTAGTCGGTAACTAGACTGAAGACAGGTGAGAGTAACGCCCTCCCGATGCATTCTCCACTTCTTTCATAGGTAAAGGGGGGAGGGGAGTTTAATCGGTAAAGGTCTGCCACAACAGGTGAGAGTGACGCCCTCCCGATGCATTCTCCACCTCTTCTATAGGAAAAAGGGCCTCCATCTACCCCTACCCACCATTGTGCACGATTTCTGTCAATATGTTGCAGCGCTCTAAATTTTTCGCCTTTGCCATCGCTATGACGGCTTCTCGACGGTTCTTCGGCAGTTTTCACCCGTTCAATTGTAAGACCGATGATATTGACCAGCTTGCTACGGTACTGCCTTATAGGCAGGCATCCCATTCGATTGGGCCTTTTCGCAAACGATTTTTGCTGAAGTTTAAGGCACGGAGAAGAGAAAGAAAAATCCTCCATTTTGTCTGTACCAGCTAGCACTCTGTCTGAAAAGGCGAAATTATGACTTTTCTTGATGACCAAGCAAACCAAGATGTCGGTTACGTAGTTTGCTCTATCATTTTTCCTGGTTCAACGAATGTGAAGGTGAATTCCTTCAAGATCCTTCAAGGCGAGGTATCACAATGGACCTGCTACTAGTCAGTGGTGTAGCAGAAGAGCCTCTCTAACCTAACCTAACCTTACTTACTTACTTACTTAAGGTGGCGCTACAAACCGGGGTGGTCCTGGGCCTCAACCAACAAGCCTCTCCAGCTAACTCGATCTTTAGCCAGCTGCTTGCAGTTTCGCACGCGAAGTTGGTTGAGATCCCCTTCCACTTGCATGCGCCACCTGAGTCGCGGTCTTCCTCTACTGCGCCGTCCCTCGGGTGTGGATTCGAAGATTTTCCGGGCCGGAGCATTGGTGTCTTTGGAGCTATACTCTTCTGGCCTCTCCGTCCGTCTCCGAGGCTTGTGTTGTTCTCGTAACTAGAAAGTTTTTCCATGGCAGGGAAGTTACCCCTTCGCACAACCCCCAATCTGGAGGACCAGGCCCATTGTAAGTAAAACCCCTAGGACGAGGGGCCGGTATAACCGATGTCAGTAACCCACTTCGGGGATGTGAGCGCTGCTGTTGGCCCCTGTAGGGCTCATCCGCCACCATCTCTTTTCAAAGACCTCAACCGATTCTTGGAAATCCTTATCGGCCTCAGCTCCAAATATGTTGAAGTAGCCCAGATAACCTAACCTAACCTAATCAGTGAATATTTGGCGGCCTGTGCGGAATATCCTTTGCAATCAACTAGATGGGATTCCGATGTTTAACTTGTAATCTGCAGGAGTAAAGCCTAATTGGTCTTTAGAGGAAGGGCATATGCAGAAAAGGGTTACATGAAAAAGTCCTGTCAGACGTCTTCACAATGACTTTTTCTTTTTCTTTTTTGTTCGATATGTTCTGCCGAATACAAAACAGCGTATGTACCCTAACACATAGCACATAGCCCACCACCATTGCCGGCATAAGGTTGCAAGTCCTGATTTTGTAATTAATTACTTACCCCCGAATGAAATTAGTATATTTTGCTCGATAACCTTTTCGCATTCACTCAAAAATAATAATTGGTTGCGGGACGGCAACGGGGAAGTTTCGTAATTGAATTTTACGATAATTGGAGAGGATTTCGCCTGAGTTCTCTGACGCAGTTAAATGTTTTTTTTTTTTTTTTTATGAAAATATTTCCCCGATGGAGAGAAGTTCAAGGGAGCAGCTCTGGCTCTGGATGGGATGAGTGCGCCAAGGCCCCTGTGTTTAATTTACGGAATGCTAGTCGTTTAATTCCATTTCACTAAGCCCTAAAGTGGTAAATGGCGATGAAACCAACGGGAAAAAAAAAAGTTTGTTTTGTGTGTGCCTCAAGTAGAAGAGTGTTTCGATTTGGGTATTAAAATTTGTAAAGATTTTTACATGTGTGTGATGGTGGTGGTGGTAGGCATTGTGTGGGTCTTAACCAAGTTAATTAGTTTCGGGAAGCATCCCCGGTGTTGCGAAAGGATTTTTGTGATTTTTCTTTTTTCACCCGCGCGACATATGTATGTTGTTTAGTCGATAATGGTTGAGAATTAACTGAAAGGCGGAATGAGAGAAGCAAATGCAAGTCTGCAATAGCCTTCTGGCGTTTGGATGGAGAATAGTTGCTTAGTTTTGGCCAGCTCGGCTACATGCCTTTAGCTTTTCATGCCCTAGATCACTGTAGTACATTTAGGTAGAAAAATATCAGGACTTGTCTCTTGTCAAAAATGCAGCCCAACCTGGATTTAACTTTGTAACGTCTTGTGAAATGGACTAGTTCGGTTTTTGAGAGATTAACGCTACTAAAGGATAGACGCCACTGAAGGATCGGAAGGCCATTTACTGAGTTTTTTTTCTACAAATAGTGTCAACGGTCAAGTGAAATTTCGATCTGTCTTGCAAGCCATTGCTGGTCAGATTGTGGTTTCTTAAACATTCTTTTCAGCTTAAGCGGCTGAAAATCGCTCCTCCTCGAGCATAACTCACTTCCCTTCATGTGATATATGGCAGCGGTAACAGTTAAAACCATAATCTCCTTCGAAAGGAAACAAAACCAAAATGGTTGCGCCATTCTTTTGGTCTGCACTCTGAATGCTTTTGCCTAATAATTTGTGCGAGTAACAACTTCAAAATGTACCTCACATCCGGAGAAATGTATGTAAGTTCCAGTGCTACGCCCAGTTGGTTCTGTCTTCATAAAACTCTTCTTTATTACATGCAAAAAGAAGGCGGATATTTTCCTTCAAAAAAAAAAAAAAAAGCAGGAAAATGTCTATTCTTAACCGCATGCACTTGAACAAACAGAATGCCGCCTCACACAGCCCAAAGGACAGTGTTCGTCGTCGTCGGAGGGAATAAGTCAAAAGGCCGCAACGCACGAACTGGTTGCACTGCATTGTTTTCGGGATGTTTTCTCCTGTTTTTTTTGTTAAATTTTTTCTTCTTGTTCCCTGCGCTAAAAATTTCGACTGGAATCTCTCCCATAAGGAACAATGTAATTTGCATTTATGAATGGGATGCACAGATAATTCGTGGGATAAGACTCTTGCCTTTGGGTCGTGATGCCAATTTTTTTTTCTTTTGAAGGCAGTTTATCAGCACATTGATGATTTCCAAAATGCTTCCATGGTTTTTTCTTTAAGTTTTGGACGAGAGATAAAATTTTGAGTTTAAGCTTTATGACAGGTTTATGCCACTGTTCCTAGAGATCAGTCAGAGTGAAGTCGGCGCTCCACTTTATTCAACCTGTTTACTCAATCGCAGTTTAAGCAGAATTACCTGTCATATGGCTATTGAGACTCTTTCCATGAGTTCATTAACGAACCTGGACAAGAGTACAACTTCTGCCTCGAATGTGCTGCTCTAGACATTCCTGATACGAAAAATCTTAAATATGAATTCTTATCCTCTATTGTGGATTTATTTGGGTTCTTCTGCCGATGGAAAGGATATAAAATCTTTTTTTTCTTGTTGGATCATGAAGTATTGACAATTTGTTTAGTGTTGCACCTAAGGAATGAAAGAAGACATTTCGTGAGGTACAATTTTTTCTATAAAGAAAGAACCATCGTTGCATTCTTGGTCGAAGGAGTCCAATCTCATACAGTGCATAGTATTTGTTCTGGAGTTAGGCATTCACTGCACCTGACTGTCGAAATCGTGGATAAAAAGTTGGAAATATTCTAAGTCAGAGTCAAACCGAATCAGTTATTAAGATAAGCGAAAGGCAAAACCTATGTTTTTAGGAATGGCAACTACGGGCAACGGCATTATCACGAGTGAAACTTATTCGAAAAGTGTTAGCTTCTAGACTGTTCTTTCCAGAAATATACTGCGATTCACTGAGTTCTACTTTCACCACGTCTGCCCAAAATAAAGAAGTGAAGTTGCCTGTTAATTGAAGACAATCGTAATCCTGCTTCGGAAGTGCTGCAATATGCACACTATCTGACATACAGAGATGGTGCATCAAAGAAGGCCACTGTTAACCCCAAGAATTCGTCTATCGTTCGTTCCTTTTACCAAAAGAAGAGTTCTAAACTTTTTCATTCTTCCCTCCATCTATGGCGAAACCATTCAGTTCTCATAAGAAGTAAAGTAAATTGGAGTAATCCTGGATAGTAAATTGTCCTGGAACCCCTACATCGATCGAACCGTCGAAATAGCCACATGAGCACTGTTGATCTGTTGCCGCATCTGTGGCAAAAACCGGGGACATAGTCCTCCAAATCTACACCTTGGTCTGGTGAATAAAGACAAATGAGGCCAGCACAGCCAAGAAATTGGAACGGGTTCAACGCTTAGCTGAAATCTCCATAACGGGTTGCCTGCGCTCCACCCCCACCGCTTCGCTGAACGCTCTTGTCGGTCAACAGCCAGTTCGGGTCCATATCGAAATGCCAGCAAAACTCAGTCTGCACAGTCTCCCAAGGTATTACTTCAAACGAAACTACTCAAAAGTCATTCCCCCGAGTGATGACTGGAAAAGTTAAAACCCCGTCTGTCAAAGCATGATTAAGTGTAGTACACGGAGGGCTCTAAATAGGACAGGGGTTCTATCCTACTTTCAGTCCAAGTCCTTGAATAGTATCTTGATACCTTTCAGTTTCGAAATTTCCTTTCAGATTTGCATCCGTTTTGGAAACTAAATTTATTCCATTTTCTAATTAAACACCTCCTCGCTTCTGGCGCTCAGGGTAGGATAACCTTTTTAATCTTATACAGTCTTTTTGTTCATTAATAAGTTCGAAGGAGACAAGATACTGACCGGGAGAATAAACTTGAAAGAACAAACTGCTAGAGCTTAGAGGACTTTCTGGATGTGCAGGAGAGCCTTCGGTAAGAGGACGTGCGAGGAACCAGCTAGCGGGGATTGAAAAAAGCCTAAAAGAAACATGGGTAGTAGCTCAGGCAATAATTAGGTTAAGTTAAGTTAGCGGGCTAATGAAGATGATGAAATCCTCTTTGTCTGACTTAGGTCTATGTTGACCCGCTGTGGTACCCATGTGTTTTACCAGCTACTTCCCACTGCGTGATTTTATACGCCTGTTGACAGCCACTTGGCTGTCTTTGCGAACTTGAGCAGATCCGACAGTGAACCGTCGGATAACTCCTCTATGTTATCGAAGAGGTACATATCTGCACAATATTCTTTTTCTAATATTGCAGAGGCTTGGGCAATAACAAAGGAAGTGAGTAGTATCCTCATGCACCTCCTCGTCACCGCACCCTCTGCATAGAACGTCCTCGGTCCAGTGCAGCTCGTTTGCATGGTACCTGAGTTTATTGTACCCTTTAATTATTTCTTCCAGTAATAACAGGCATTTCCTGTCCATACGTAGGAGTTTCGTGGTTCTGGCTTTATTATATTCTGGCCATAGCCTTCTGGAAATTTCACAGGTGACAAGTGTTTTCCATCTGTTATTTGCCTCAGTTAACGATCTTAGCCTTACTGTTTTTTTAGATGACGAAGTGGAGGTTTAATTGTACGATCGCTAGCTCTGATTCTAGGGCTGATCTCTTCCTGGCTAGTTCGTCAGCAGTCTCGTTTCCTGGCACATCACTGTGGCCGGGGACTCAGCAGAGTTTTACATTATGCTGTTTGCCAAGAACCCTCAGCTCTCCGCGACCCTTTACAAGCTTGGATGTAATTTGAGTAGCGGTAATGCTTTTATAGCCGCCTGGCTGTCTATGAAGATCGGGATATCCCCCCGTGATATCGGGGCCATTGACGCTAAATGGGCAGCTCTTGTCACTGCTAGAACCTCTGCCTGGAAAACCATACTTTTGTCAGGGAGTCTTATTGAGCTGCTGAGTCCTAGCTTCTCAAAGAAGACCCCAGCACCCGTGCTGAGAGCAGGCAAAGAAATTTCCAACATCGAAACTTGCAAAGACCCAAAATCACTCATAAACCGACAAATCAACCTTCGCACCAAAAAGGTTTGGGTTTCAACAGAAAGGAAATGAAACTCTAGGACTAATGGTAGGACTAATTGCGGAACACATTTACCTCTACAAACATATTCATATACTGGGTCTCATTGACCCAGCAAATTTAAAAAACTGCAAGGAAGAAAAAGGCGACTACTAACACGTCCTTCCCAAAACAATAGAAAGCATCGTGTTTGGCACATCCCTACCATACCATAGTTCAGGTTCAGAAGTGAATTAAGTAACAGCGTTCTTTTTCAAAGAACTGGTAGGTAGGTAGGTAGAAGTGGCGGTTCAACTGAACCCAATTAGCACTAGAATGTGCCTTTTTGTTACCACGACTCGTGACCTGGTTGATGATATGTGTTGTTGGGAATGTGTGATACAGTCGGGGGTGCCTAGATCCAACCTGTGGAATTTAGGAACCGAATTAGGTCTTGTATCCTTTTGCCCGAGATGTCGCTGAGGTCGTCGAAGAATGGTTGGTTAAGTGCACGCAGTCTGGCTTTTGCTAGCGCCGGACACTTGCAAAGGAAGTGAACGAGAGTCTCACTCTCATTCCTATTTCCGCAACTGCGGCAGTAGGGGTTGTATGGAATACCCAGTTTGGCCGCATGGTCTCCAATTGGCCAATGCCCCGTGATAGCTGCTGTTATTCTGGCGATATCAGGGCGGATTCTGCTTAGGAGATCCCTAGTTCTGGTCGTGTCGTAGGTCGGCCATGTCTTCCTTGATATGGCGCAGTTGGTTAATCTCCTCCATTTGAGATTGGCCTTCTGCAGGAAGTGTGAGTGGATGAGTCCCTTAACCACTCCTAGCGGGATGTGGACCCTTACCGCGGGTGGGCCAGGTAGAGCTGACCCCTGCCTGGCCAGCTCATCAGCACGCTCATTACCTGTTATGTCGCTGTGCCCCGGAACCCAGAGCAGTGTTACCCTGAACCGTTCGCCTAAGCGGGCGAGCTCGTTCCGGCACTCTAGTACTAGTTTGGAGGATATGGTGACCGAGTCAATGGCCTTGATAGCGGCCTGGCTATCTATGAGGATAGCAATGTTTTGTTTGTGTGATCTGTCACGCCCGAGTTGCGTGCAAGCCTCCCGGATTGCCAGTAGTTCCGCCTGGAAAACGCTGGCGAAATCCGGCAGGCGATATGATATGGCTATTTTCAGTGATTCCGAGTAGACACCGGCCCCTACACCGCAGTTCATTTTTGATCCGTCGGTATAGATGACCGTGTCGAAGTTCTTTACCACTTCGATTTTCTTCCACTGTACTCTGGTGGGGAATCCCACGTGGAAGTTTTTCCTAAAGTTAAGTTTGGGTGTTATGTAGTCGGTTGGAAACGTGACCATGCTGAACCATGAAGAACTAGTGCGACCTTAAATTAGATGCTGATCATCACAGTCTTGCTCTTTTATTCTATCAACAGCGAATAAAAATTCCTTGGTCCTTTTGAATGCTCCGGACAGGATGCACATTTATAGCTATAATGAACCAATCATCCGCAGGTGCAATTCTGAAGTTCTTCCATGACCTCAGTCTTGCCTTGATTGCAATTGCAGGAGAATTCACCTGGGCATAAAAGATCTCTTAAGCTTCGATCAGGCTTTGCTCTGCCCTTTAATCACTTCCACGATAAATGAAGATTTCAATCCTTAATGAATTGAGTCGGAATGCTGAACTTGCTAAATTTGGAAGCCAGAGCACAAAGCAATCACAGAAAATTAAGTTTCCAAAAAAAACGTACCAAGCAAGGTTCAGAGGAAGGTTCCTTAGGACCTTGACCTACGTAACCTGTGTCCTTGGTTAGAGCTCCCATCGATAGTGTGTCACTTATAAAGGAATGGCAAGAATCATAAATGTCCGCAGTTAATTTGGGCTTCACTCCCAGATGTCACTGAAACCTGATCCCACCTGAACTGTAAACCATTACACAGAAACTTCTTTCCGATTTACTTCATGTAACTAGAGTGCATTGCAACGTAGGTGTTAATCAATGCTTAAAAAAAACACTCACAATAAGGCAGGCAGAGCAAACAACTGTTCCCTAACATTCTTAAAATGTCTGATGAATTTTCCTTGTCTTTCAAAAAAAAGTTGTGAATTCTTGCGTTACTGTAATCCAGAAGCTACAAAAAACGAATCCCCGATATATCATTTCAAAGTCGATCATAAAATTGTTCCTTTGTTCCTTTTATTCCAACCCAGGCTTTGCAACCCCACAAATGCTCAATTTAATTGGAACCCAGAATAATGCCGGCTTTTTACAACAAAATTTACACGTGAATTGTTTTAATATAATTACATTATACGTACTACTACTTTAATTACACTATCAAATTAAAGCTTGTGCCACGGTAAGCGGAATAAGTCCACACCGACCCCGTAGTCGCTGGACCGCCTCATTACAGCCACTGAACCAAAATTGGTCATTATTGGAATGGCAGTGAAAATGACTCTATGGCGCATTATTGAGCAAATTTCATTCAATTAAATAAAATTGTTTTAATTAATTGTTATTACCGGAACCTGCCTACATACATATAGTCGGTCGGGTGCGTGGATGTGATTTCGCAAAGTGATTTCCTTCTCCCCCATCCCGCCCGTTCCCAGTTTCTGTCGATTCACACTGTTGCCGCGCGGCCTTTGTGGAATTCTCTGTAGCCAACGCCGAGTAAAATGTTCATTTGTGTCTGAGTTGAATTATTAATTCATGTAAAATCATAATAAAATTTTAATTCAATTTATTATTTATGTATATGATTTAATTCGGGCGCTTTCTTTTGTCTACGATGTTTTGTTAAATGTTTCGATTAAGTAAGGTATGCACCGCTAACCAAGCAGAGGGACATTGCAGTTATAGTGCCTCGGACGAAAATGGCACAAAACCTATCTAGAAAAGAATGCCAATGCTAGTAAGTCCGACCTAGGTTGATGCCCCGTGGCGAAGAGCTTAAGATTCTTGACTGGCTGCTGGGTCCCTTGCTACAAGGACATAACCGGAAATGAGATAACCAATTGTTCGGCCAGGCCGTTAAGATCCCAAAGGTTTTCCTTCTTAATGTTACAAGGGTAAGTGCACAGTAGGTCAGTTGTCATTTCCGCTTGCTCTTCGTCTCTACAGCTTCTGCAGACATCGTCAATCTGAGTATATGTCTGCCTATCAAGCAGACTCCTATTAGTGAACCTAAATTTTTCCGATTAGTAGAAACAGTGGAAGTCCATCAGTCATTTTTAAATTCAGGTTGTGCCAAATTTATTTTGGTTCGTCCTGCGCCAACTTTTGCCAGCTCGACCACCATGCTGTTGGCTGGAACGCCTTTACCAACCTCGATCGTTTTTTCGGCTATTTCAAGGCTTTAGTATCGACCTGACCATCTAATATCTATGTTTAGTACAATAGCGCTATAATCTTTCGCCCTTACCCTTGAGGATCATGGAGGGGCCCGTAGTTGTGCATTAGTTTCCCAGGTGGAGCATTGTCTCTAGAGCAACAGTGGGGGTTCTTCTTAAGGCACTCCTGATGCAGATCCATAACATCGCTGCAAGACATCACCGTATTTTCAAGTTGTTAGACCACCATCAAATCACAGCTACCTCAACGATGAAATATTCCGATCCATGGACAAAAGCAGGCTGGTGTTACTTTTTCGTCTAGTGTTGTCCACCAGGCAACACTACCGTCGTATATACCGAGTGGTCTACTTTAGGTTGATGGCCCCATTTCGGACTCAGAGCTTATCGGCAGGAGTAATGGGCAATTGAAGCTTTCCCCGCACGGTCTAGTGTATTCAGCCTCCAGCTGAGCTTTTTGTCAAGTATTACCCCCAGGTATCGGACTTGGTCTACAAATTGAAGTTCCGTGCCCGAGGTTTGATATGTGGAACTTTGTAACGTCTTGAGAAACGGACTAGTTCAGTTTTTGACGGATTAGCCCCAAGGCCTAATTTGTTCGTCCACACTACCAGTTTGCTAAGGGCACAACAGCTGTGACCAGAGCTGCCCGATTGGCGTCAATGGCCACGGTATCACGGGAGGATATCACGATCTTCATAGACAGCCAGGCGGCTATAAGAACACTAACTGCTACACTAATCAAATCTAAGCTTGTTAAGTGCTGTCGCGAAGAGCTGAGGGTTCTTGGCACGCAGTCTAATGTAAAACTCTGCTGGGTCCCTGGCCACTGTGGTGTGTCAGGAAACGAGACTGCTGACGAACTGGCAAGAAAGGGATCAGCCCTGGAACCAGACCTAGCGGATGGTACAATTAAACCTCCACTTCGTCATCTCAAGGAAATAATAAGACTAAGATCTTTAACCGAGGCGAATAACAGGTGGAAAATACTAACCACCTGCGAAGTCTCCAAAAGGTTATGGCCAGAATACAAAAAAAACAGAACGAATAGGCTACTACATATGGACAGCAAATCCCTGTCATTACTGGCAGGACTTATTACTTACTTACTTACTTAAGGTGGCGCTACAGACCGGCGTGGTCCTGGGCCTCAACCAACAAGTCTCTCCAGCCAGCTCGATCTTTAGCCAGCTGCCTCCAGTTTCGCACGCCAAGTTGGTTGAGGTCCCCTTCCACTTGCGTGCGCCACCTGAGTCGCGGTCTTCCTCTACTGCGCTGACCCTCGGGTGTGGATTCGAAGATTTTCCGAGCTGGAGCATTGGTGTCCATCCGCTCTACATGGCCCAGCCACCTCAGTCGTTGAACCTTCACTCTTCTGGCTAAGTCGATGTCGCTGTACAGCCCGTACAGTTCGCCGTTGTATCTCCTCCTCCACTCCCCGTCTATGCAGACGGGACCAAAAATCACCCGAAGAATTTTCCTCTCGAAGCAGCCAAGGGCAGGACTTATTACAGGCCACAATATGCTCAGGTATCATGCAAAGAAGCTGCACCTGACCGGGGAAGACCTTTGCAGAGGATGCGAAGACGAGGAGGTGCATGAGGACACTATTCACTTCCTCTGTCACTGCCCAAGCCTCTGCAACATTACGAAAAGAACATTGGGCAGATACCTCTTCGATAACATCGAGGAGTTGTCCGATGGTTCACTGTCGGATCTGCTCAAGTTCGCAAGGAGAGCCGGCTGGCTGTCATCAGGCATATAAAATCACGTAGTAGGAAGTAGCTGGTAAACACATGGGTATATGAGGAGGATGTTATCGTCTTCATCGGCCCGCTAATCTAACCTAACCTAAGGGCACAACAGCTCTATACAGAGTGCTCACATTCAAGAAGCAGACTCTTTAATGTAGGGCCGGGGAAGGCTGGGTTGTTTCTCTTATAGCTACTCATAGTTGCTTTTAGGTTGATGATTAGTTACATCAAGTAAACTTCAACCTAGAGTAAAAGGCTCTCTTTTGTTATCACTCGGATGAAGCGACCGCGTATGCCGGTTGCCCACTTGATCAACTTCTATTATTTTGAAATCACAGATGTAGGGGAACCGTTCGAACGACGACACGTTCACTTCATCTAAAAAGTGCTTACATATTACCCTCAGGCTATATTCTCTCTAAGGATCTCTTGCTAAAAACATAATCAAGCCTACAAAAGCTGACTCGATCAATTTTGATATTTGTGCTGCAGTTCTCCTTGTACAGGACTTTATGTTCACTCCAAAGTGTGTAGTCGTCCACTTTACGGGCATCATCAGTATCAGTTATGTATACTATCACAAGTAAACAAAATTGACAGTCGGCAGTCAGGAACTTTAAATGGGAATTTTCTTGTTTTGATGAGACCTCCATCGTGGTTGGCTGATTCCGACACTTTGGCAACAGCTGTTCATTTAAAAGCCTCCATGATCGTTTGACCTAAGCATCGCAAGTCTTAAGTCGTCGAAAGTGTAGCAATTAAATTCCACCCACTTACTTACAGCGTCTCCTAAGCTCGATGTTTTATTACGAGCAAACTCAGAACAAACAACTTAATCCATCCACAAGCCCTAACCTACAAAGAGATACTTCATTACGAAGGACACACAGCTCTCCGTCGCAGACACAAAATGAATGGATAACATTAAAATGGACGGATGGACAAAGTTTATGCATCAAAAAACTAAAAACTCGATTTTTGCCCTAATAAACATTTACAGACAATTAGTCAGTTCCAAAGGATGCCACGCCAGACGCTTAGCTACACATATCCCCCCGGCGGAGACCAGAGAAAAAAAAAAAAACTTTACGACAAAACTTTTGTGGAGCCGAATTAGCGTAACGCCAAGTTGAAGTCCGCACTATCCACGATTTCATAATACGAGTACGTGTATCTATTACACGTAGTTTTTTGATTTGTCTGCTTTAGTTCCTGCCCAAGGCACCGAGCGAACACAAAGGACACCCTACGTGCATCACTTGCTGTAACTTGAGCCAATCAAAAAAAAAAAACCCCGTCCCTACTTCTCCCAGCGATGGCGAGTATTTTTTTCCCAGGAACTTGCATAAAATATTTCGTCCGAACGGATTGGTTCCCAGCCACAAGGAGCCCAATTCCACGGCAGCGGGTTGATTAAGGAACAAAGACAAAACCTGAAACGCGCCGTACCTGTCAAAGGGATGCGAAAAGTTGTCATTATTTGTTATGCATCCGTGGATGCGAGCGGAATCAAATTAATTAGAACCATAAAACTTGTTGCCCCACCGTGTCGGCCGAGGAGGAGAAAACTGACCAAAAAAATGTTCCTCCTTTTGTGCGACTTGCGGCGGGCTCCACCTTCTAATTAAATGCACCAATCCGGCCGCGGAGGACCCGAGTTAAAATACCCGCCATTTAAATTAATTTATTCGCAGGAATTTCCCCCGATACCGCGGGACTTAGCTACTCTAGGAATTTCCTCAAGAATGCGTGTGTGGAAGTTAATTTTGGTGCTCGGCGGTCGCGCTCCGAGACCTGCGAAGTGTTCTCGCCGAATACTTGCGCTCGGGGATGCTGCAGCGGGATTTTTGTCCGGCAGCGGAATTTTTGCCAAAAACATACATATTCGATGACATTTTGACGCGCGCATTTTAAAGAAATTTCATTAAAATTCCGCTTTGATTAAAATACCATGATCTGGTTTGGCTCACATGGGGATGGCGGCACAGGGTTTATTATGTTCTACGAAAGGACACGGAGCAAATAGCTGGAATATCTTTCACGGAAGCCAAATGCCGACACACAGATGAAATAATATTTTCCTGTGCTGATGCCTAATCAATTTGGTTTTTGTGTCTCCATGGGAATTTAGTTTGTTTCACCACGTTCAAGGTGCAACCTGTGCATGGTTTCAGTTTTGGACATTTTCCTAACGTGTACGGAGGTCACTCCGTTGATATCTCTGTCCTTTTGATTAAAGCAATGCAAAGGGATGCGAGTTGAACTTTTTTTTTGAATTTTGAATGCCTTATCCGGTAATGACTAGTTTGGGTTATTTTTTGTTTGCTATGAGAGGTAAGGTTGTAGGGAACAATCCCGAATCGGAATCTTTGTCATCGTCGTACTCCAACTCTGTCCTTTTCTCTTGCAAAAATCCACCGAAAATAAATAGGGTCTGAATAGTGATAGTTCAGCCATCCGCCTCAAAGGAACCTCACAGTGGTCTAATAAAGATTTGGGCCATGCCACCATTTTGAAAAATGTCAAAATTTCTCCCAAAAACATAGACCACTTCCAACCCAAGCTAGGTGGGTTGTGGCGTTTTCTCTTATAGAGATGGCGGAGCAGTTCCATATCCACCTTTGTTGGGTGCCAGGGCACAGTGACATTCTACAGAACAGTAAGGCCGATGAACTCACCAGGTATGGAACAATATTACCTATTGGACATGATAAGGCCACCTTAGGTATACCACGCGCAACTTGTAAACTTAAATTTAACTATGTAGATGCTGTCAGTCTAACATAATCTTCTCCAGCTCTGCTTTATTGGCGGTCTAACTATTTGAAAATACGGCGATGACTTGGCAGTGATATTTTCTTAGGACTTAGAATTGAGCGCCGTGTACTACGGATGCTTCGAAATGACGTAAAAGACAAAAGATCGACTTTTTTTCATCCACTTGATACAGAAACTGCCATAGAGCAGATAAACGTGCAATAAACCAACACAAACTCACAAACACACAGTCTCTGACGTGATGACTAGAGAGTTCTTTTTCGGTAGGTTATTTAAAGTAGAAATATTAGACCATGTCGACTGGTTTAATGGAGAACCCGTATCAGACCCAGGATGTTTGGTATGGTTTACCGACGCTTTCAGGCTGAAATCCATGCTATTGAGATCTGCGCCAGGATAAACCTCTATAAAGGTATTAGGCCGGCAAAAATTCTAGTCTGTTCAGATAGTCAGGCCGTGCTTATAGCAGTGACATCCTACTTCGGGGAATCTAGGTAAGTCAAGTGCTGCAATCACTTGCCAGGCACAACAAGGTTAAGGATTAGAGGAGAGTTTCAATACAAACTTCGTGGTGTTTACCAAAAAAGACAAATCGATATTTTCAACAATTTTAAAATAGAATTTCACTTGAGGAATTCCTTGGCTTGAACTAACGAAACAAGAAATCACGACGGGATAATTGAGGGGTTGGAGTATACTGCAACAACCCAGCGGTAGAACTTACGATTCACTTAGGCTCCTTCGTCACTAAATTCCAAGGGGAAGTACTTTGGCATTCAAGAGGAGAAGAAGTATTTACTAGTCATATTGTGTATTAATGTGGATAATGCTGCGCAAATCCATAAGCGTTGAAGATTGGTTTCATCATTGAAAGGAACGATTATACTTATGGTATGCTTGCCTACCAGTTGCTGGTGATGACTCCTTTGGTGGAACTAATGTTTCTTGTGTTTCCTTTCCACTTTCCGATTTCCTTCAATCTAACACATGCCAGATTTGCTTGGTGGATCTGTATTGCTCCAGGAGAACGAATTCGATCTCTGGAAACTCAGTAAGCACATGCAAACATCTCAAGGGTCTGAATAAGCGTTAAAGGTTGGCCTTTCCTAAGAAAAGTATACAAACAAATTGATGGCTTGTATAGGAGCGGCCTAGACCTATACCTCTATTTTATCAGTAAGTTTTGGTACCACAGTTGCGTGGAATATCTCTGTTACCGTGAACCCAGCACCGAGTTATTTGTCATCTGTCCGCAATCTAAGCAACTTAAATCTTATTGTCGGCACATCCAGGGCGTTTATAGCTACCTGGGTATCTAGGTACAGGACGATAGCTTGCCCATCTATCGAACACAAAGAGATGCTGCTCGCTGCTTAGTGAATTGTTCATACTTTCTCTTGAAATATACTACTACAGTGGTCCAGTATACGAAGTGAGACGCTTAGGGCAGTTGTGTTTGAGAAAATTTTTCACTCCGAGTCTTTTGCTGTTTAGTTGGATTCATCAATGTACTCTTCAAACGCAGATTTTTTGGAAATATTATCTTTTTCCTTTTTATTCTCTCCCCATCACCGAGTTTTCACAAAGGAGACATTCCTGTCTGGGATTATAAGGAACTTGATTTATTAGAAGAGTATTAATGGGCATAAGGCGCTTGTGGTCAATTCGAAAGTTCTACCACTGCTGATATTTCCTTGGTCTAAGAGCTGCTTTAGGCACTACTAACTTGCCAAAAATATGGACGGCGAGAAGTATCTGGCATGCAGGTAAGCAGCAGGTGCCTGTGATACTTATGACCCTGCTACGTATTAAATGACTTTGTTGCTGCACTTCTTATCCATTGCAGCCGAACTGGACTACGACTCCGTGTAGCAGCACTGGCATATACAACCGGTGCTCTAACCTAGGTTGGAGTTCCCATTTTGGAGGTGTTTACGTGGGGATTGCAGCCTTCCTTGTCCAGCCTTGTATATTCAGTTGCCAATTGAGTTTACTATCTAAAATTAGGCCTTGTGTTCCGTGTTCCTAAGCTTGGTAGAGCTTAGGCCGGAATGTTGTATTTTTTGATGAAGCCGTCGAGCTCAGCTTTGGACGGGTTGACGTTTTACATCAGCCTTATTCCTCTTCAGATCCCAGCAATCCTGCGATACTCACGTCACTACACTGATAAAGAAACAATGTCTTATATTCAAAGGTAAATCCGTCAAAACTGCTTAGAAATGAAAAGTCATGGATAACTACTACTTCAAAGAGGTTTGTAATGGTCTCCTGAATGGAGTCTGACATTCAAATTTTATTCAGGCTGTTCTGAAATGCTGAAACTAGTAAACAAAAAACCTTTTTGGTAGGTTGACCCGAACACTGTCCGTTCTCCATTGAAAATCTTGATCAAACCATTGACCGGGGACTGCAACCAACGTGTTTGAAGTTGATAAATGCGAAAGGAAGTCGGTTGTGCAGGAAACACTATTTCAGCAATCTGTTTCAGTACTTCGTCGTGGGACAGAAGCTTAGAAAATCCTTTAACCTTCTCTTATTGTTATCCGGTTCCTTTTAAAAAAAAAACTACATCCCCACTTGGGCGACTCCGCAACCTGAAAGATTCATTGCATTGAAGGATGAATTAACCTAATCAACTTACTACTGAATACTACTTTTTAACGATTAAAGTGCAGGGATTTCACAAGCAATGCGCTCGGAAGTTTTCTCCCTTATCAGACAGCATCGGCACTCTCTATTTCTGAACACAGAATTTACTTGTTGAGATGGTATCTTGGGCAGCAATGGACTGTGAGCAAGCTCATCAACTCTCCTTATCTAGTGTAAGGATTTCATTGTAAGAATATGGATTGGTTTAGCCCCGGACCATTTTTTTAGTAGGCTGGGTGAAGTGAGGGTTCCCAGTTGCCAAACAGCGCGGTGGTCGTAGCCCAACTGATGCCCCGGAATGGTTCAGGTCCTAAGAATGTGGCAGTGGAGACGGTCTTGGGCACTTCATTCACAGATTTGTTGCCTAAAATTTCTTAGGTTTCACAGGGATCGCGATGGGCCTACTATGATGCCTAGTATCTGATGCAAGCGCTGGCTGCATAACTCTACTCTACCTAACTTAACCTACAATTTCTCTTGGTAGACCGTGTTGTGTCTGGCAAGTGATTGTGAGGCATCGTTGGAGTATTTGACTGACTTAGATTCCACTGAGTAGGACGGGAGTGCTTTAAGCGCTGCCTCACAAGATGTGCATTTTAGTGACCCTTTTCCAAGGTTTATTCTAGCGCAGATCTCAACAACGTGGATTTTAGACTGGAACATACAGGGACACATTCCCATTGATATCTAGACTTTGGCACTGGGTTCAAAGACTCCAGATCAAACTGTAGATTCTGTTTTTGATCAGTATAGGTTCTGTATTAGACCAGTCTACCAAGCTTCTCTTCAAATTGAAACCAATACCCTTATGTACTCACACCTTCTGCTCCTTTCGTAGACAGTTCTGGTTCTTCGCAGAGACCCAGAGCACACTATGTTGGACGCAAGTAGCTAGAATACTAATGATTTAGTATGACATGGTATGGTATATGAGGGTGAGCGGGAGGCTATTCACTTAAGCCTCAGTAGGGCAAGTTGTGTTCCCCTATTTTAATCGGCGGAACTGCAGGGATAGGTTTGGTTTGGGACGTATGTTGGGGGCGATCTAGGTAGAAACTATTATGGAGTTGACACTAGTGTACGTGTGGTCTGGGGAGTATTCCTGTTTCTTTGGTGAAGACCAGGATGCTGCCAATTGCTTTGTCCTTGAGAAGCCTCAGGTCCAGTATCCACATGGATCCCAGGGTCTTTGCCGCATTCTTGCTAGGGCTGGGCAGTGGCATAGGAAGTGTGCGAGATCTTCTTCTTCTTCCTCGCAGTTCCTACATGTCTCTCTGTCAGCGAAGCTCAGTCTATGCATGTGTTTGTTGAAGTGAATGTGTCCTCTAATAAGTCCCACCATCAGTCTCATATGCTTTCTGCTTGAACGCGCGATCTAGCCACTCTGCACGTCGGGAGGTTTGTCCAGTGATCTTCGAAATCCCTTTGAATCTTCTTGTTGGTTGCTCTTTTAATACTAATAATATACTGATTGGTACTTTTTGGTCGCCAGTGAAACTATCAAAAGTCTTCGACCGTCCTGTTCTTTGCTTCAAGGAAAAGTCTCGAATAGTCCATCTTTTTCTCATCCCAGATGCACTCTGCAACCGGTGAACCAGTTCCGTTAACAATTATGTAAATTAGAAGGAATCTCAACGCCTTATTCGCAATTCCTGACGCAACCATATTGCCATACCCAACCGCATCCGCCTAATCATAATTATTCCCAATCAACGCACCACTCAATCAAAAAACAAACAGCATGTCCATCTCCCTAGCCATGTCATCATTATAATGCAATTGCCGCGTATTAACCTGCCCCATCCCATCGGCCATCGATGGATCGTCAGTTTACCTATTGCGGACCGAAGGCGATGTATGCACAAAATAGGAAACCACAACCATGAAGTGGATCATCGTCGCATCGCAGACAGCGAGACACCATATCGCATCGCAATTCCAACCCATCCCCAGTCCCAAGAAGGGCATCAATATGCGACTCTGCTCTTTTCCGTTAAACACGATCTCATGCCACGGATGTCTCATTAAAGGTGTAACCGAAAAGATAAACTAATTGATTGGGATTTCTTTACTAGGCGAAGCCCGCTGCACGGTCCCAGCACACGAGGTGCATGCAGCCCCGGCCGGGGATAATGATCCACTCTCATGAGGCAAAACGGTTTTTGATTTAATTTGCGATACCAACTGGCGTGCCTAGTGCTCACTGTCATGACTTTATTTAGTGTTGTAGCACCAAAAGAGTAAAATGCCGAAGCCGGTGTAAAAAAAGCTTCAAAAATGGCGATGCTGGGAATTCTACACGCGTCAATAGACGTGGCATATTCCCAGTGGCATGATGAGGTGTTGGCCTTTTCCATGGGACGTGGGGGACCTTGTGGGGTTACCGAACTTGTCAATTGGTCACAGAAATATCCTCAGTCCTTTTAAGGATCAAATCAGTTTGCGAGTTTGTTTTTTTTTTTTTAATGTGTGTCCTTGTGGCGGGTGTTCCGATATTTTTTTTTTCGGAAACCAAAACCACAACAAAAAAGAAGCGAATCACTGGGTTTGATTGGCTCCTTTCAGGCTTTTTCCAAAAACACTGCCGACAAATTGTGGTGACAATTCCTTGATCCGCACAGAATACGGATTCAATTCGCACTGATTGTGTGTGTTCCTGCTCCTCTGTGCGACTGGGGGCCTACAGTGAATAAACTAGGCGCTCTCTGTTGCCGAGCACGCACGAAATATATCGCCAATTGTCCTCATTATAGTCCTATTCATTGAAAATCATGCGCCTAGCCATGAGTGTGTGTGTGTGCGACGCATGCAGTGCTGATTGTGGGGAATTGTGGCGTGTGATATTTTTGAATGCACGCCGTATGGTGTGCCATTCACAGAGTTGAGACGAAACCTTTAATTTAACTCCAGATCCCCGGTTTGATTTCTCCTTATTTCGGTTGGTTTTTGTGAGAAACGTAACGGGTTTTCCGTTACACAGAAGCTAAAAAATGTCGCTTGTCAAGCTAATCTGCGGGCTGTTCATCGGAACATGACACATGAACAGTGTTTTGAAGAGTTTTTAAGTCACGCATCCGAAGGATTTTTCGCTTTTTTAATTCCTCTGATGCTTGTTCGACGCTTGTTGCGTTTGGACGAAGATTTAGATGGGTATTGGCAATTCAAACGATTAATAAGGCTCAGGTCTTTTTTTTCTTTGTGGATCCTACAAGTCTACAACGTCTACGTGGATTATGGTCGGATCAAGGTGATCTTTTGTGATACAAGGGTGACTTCCATTTTGAGCACAAACACATATAGCATCGAGAAACTTTTATGAACACGGAACCAGCTGGTCACCTTTCACTTGCACCCGTCGAACATCACTACCTCACGCCATTTACTCTGACGCTTTGATACCCTGAATCTCCGACTGTATCTTTAATGCAGATTTCAATTGGTCCTTTTTGCTGGTCACAAATGTGAACAAAAAGACTTACTAGGTATCGGCAGCACAATTACCTTTCGTTTGAGTGTCCTCCCTTTTCTTGGCGAACCAGATGGCTGGTATTCATCGACTCTCTTGGCTGGAGCGTTGTCGTACATTCGCGCGATGTGCCCGATTTAGTGTAGTTGTATTTTTGCCTTCCGGACAATATTCACATTTTTGTACAACTCGTAGAGCTTACGGTCAAACCTTTTTCTCAAGATTTACTCCTGCAAGGTTACGCTTTGTTCACAGAGAAAGTATATCCTCAGTAGAAAGTTTTGCGCCATTTCATAAGAGAAGGGAGCGAAGTCCTTACATCCATCCTGTGGCATTAAGGACGCTAATATTTTTCTTCCAAATTTCGTTACGGTTGTCAAAGAAGGAATGCATGCTCTCATGGGTGGGTGTGGGTGAACATTGAATTGCCTCGACATCTCCATAAGAGACGGGTGGAAATTTGAAACGGGCTTTTAAATAAACGAGCACAATCCCAGCGACTTAATACCCATTTGGCTGTTCGTGAGAATGCTAATATTGACAACTGGACAGGGCAAGGCTTCATACATCGTCATCATTTCTGTCTCACATACGCTATAGTGATATATGAGGTGGAAGAAGATGCTAAAGTTGGGGTTTTTGGAGATAATATCTCCACCGACCCCACGTTCAGCTTCCTAACTCCCACATGGATGGATAAGTATTTTCTATCTCTTTGTCGAAGTCTGTCGGTTTTAACTTCGTTGTAGAGTGGCCAAATTTTCTTTGCTAAATTGTCATCTTTTTTTTACCCCAATAGCAATTTAGTTTCCTGTTTCAAGCACGAGTTCGCAAGGTGGGACTCCTATGGAGCGATCAGCTTGTTCAGGAGCTAGAGCAGATCCCTTTCTTGTCAATTTTTTAGCCATCTTTGGTGTTTCCTAGATTTGTGAACACAATTTCATTTGATTTGCACGGTGTTTATACGATCAATGTGCAAGCCTCTCGCTTGAAAGACTCCTGCAAAATTCATCAAACGGTATGATTTTGATATTTTCAGTGATGCCGAGTAGACACTTGCCCTCACACCGCAGTTCATCTTTAATCCGTCGTCAGTGTAAATGACCGTGCCCAGGTCCTTCACCACTTCGTCCATCTACTGTGCTTTAGTTTAATTTGGGTGTGATGTAGTGCATTGGAAACGTGACCATGTCGTTTGGTCGTAGGGTCGTGCAGTCCAGCACCTAGATTCTTTGAGTCTGACTGCGCTGCATAGTGCGGTAGTTTTTGTGTGAAAGTCGACATCGGAAGATGCAGGAGGACAGGATGCCTATACTCGCTGTTCTATCGAGCCTTTTGCATTTTGTAAGGTTGTAGCCGCGGGCCACCATACTAGTGACCCGTAGAATAGAATTGGATACGCTACAGCTGTGTACATCCACAAGGTCATCTTTGGTTGATGTCCCGACTTTTTCAAAAGATTTTGCTGCAGGCAAAGAGGGCTGCACATGCCATCCTTGCTCTATATTCAAAGTTTTACTATCCTAGCGTTGGAGGATAGGGTGAGTGGTTGACCATTAAGGAGGGGAGAAGGGTGAAGTCAGGTAGCCAAGGCCACATCTTGCGGTCCAGGGTTCAGGCTCACATTGCTCTGGGTTCCAGAGTGACATAAAAGGAAACGAGCATGCAGATGAACTGGCCAGGCAGTACTCAGCTCTACACGGCTCACTCGCGGGAAGGGTCCAAATCCTGCTAGAAGCGAGAAGGAAACTCTCTCCTATTTCCTCTGCAAATGTCCGGGACCAGCAAGAGCCAGGCTGTGTACCCTAAACCAAACATTTTCTATGCTCTGCAGGCTGGATCTAGGCACTCCCGGCTGTCTCACCCATCTTCAACAACACACATTATCAATCAGGCTACACGAGTCGTGGTAAGAAAGTAAAAGGCTCATCCTAGTGCCAATTGGCCTGCGAAGTTGAGTAGTTCTTAAGGTACACAACACCCAAAGCGTCTTCTTAAGATCTGACCGCAGGTTATCAATCAAAATGTTCCAAATAAAGTGACAATTGGTGGTTACACCCAGGTATTTGTATTTGTCAACGATTTCGATGGTGGTGCTCCTATACAGATGGTGTTTCTCAAATGAATAGTTTGTTGGTCACCGTATGTGCGGAGCTTCACTGCATAAGTTAATCGTTAAGGAACTCAACTCTTCTCCAGTTCGATCGTTTGTGGAAAGAATGAATTAAGAGATTTCCTAAAACCAAAAACTTCCTTAAGAAGTTCGCAAGGCTGGTTGGTAGGTAGATATGAGTGACAAGAATCAGACCGGCATGTATAAGACCCAGTTAGCGCTTTTGGCGTTGTTTTGATCCCGCGACTCTTGGGCACCTGATTTCGTTGAAAACGTGAGTGGGGTTGTTGTTTGGCGGTCTTTGTAGATTTTCTCTATGGATTCGGAGAAGGACAGCGTATTAGAAACATTTTTTTTCTGTGGGTCGTTAAGGTTGTTGAAGAAATGTTGGTCTATTGGCCTATTCGGCCATTTGCACCTGAAGTGATCGAGGGTTACTGACTCATTTACATCTTTGAGGTTGTGGCAGTAAATGTTAAAGAAGATGGCCAGTCTTAGTGCATGGTTACCGACCAGTCAGTGATCCGTGCAGAGCTTGGAGATGTCCCTTTTCGTTCAAGAGGTCCTTGGTTCTATTCTAGGTTGTGTGTAGGCCATATCGCCCTAAAGATGACACAGCGTTCTAGTCCGACCCAATTTTGGAAATATGTAGTTCACCCTTTATAGATCCAATCTAGTTTTTTGCGTCGATCTGGTTGAGTCCATAGGCTAAAGCAATTTAACTGCTTCACTTGGTCCTTCCAATCAATTAGTCCTTCAACACCATCCGCAGTTGTCCAAACTTCTAACATCGTGCGCATCTCAGGTGATGCTCCCATTTCAATGTCCTTCAACTCCAATTTGCAACAGAATTTGTTTGAATAAAAAAATAGTTGAAATGCAGGATGCAGGATATCCTTTATACAATTATCCACACAATTAAACGAGTTCAATGTGTGCTTTACTTTTGCGCTTCTGCTTCCCATTTTTAAACCGAAAAACAAGCAAAAGTTTAAGCTTCTCAAACTTTCTCCCGTCATCGTGGTCCCTCACTTCGCATTCATGTTCACCCACATGCAGCAGCGGCAGGAGCATCAGGCACAGGCACACATCCCGTCGAAAGAACAAAAAACCAGCAAGCAGAGCTCACATCAGCACATCAGCAGCAGACGGGGGGAGGCACACAGAGAGACAGAAAGAGCGCGCAGGCATCATCTGGATCTGGATCTGGATCACAGAAGTTAGTAGTCATGGAGTAAACATACAAATTACGGTTGTGTTTGTGTTCGGCCACATACACAACCCCAAAAACCCATGTACGAATGCAATTAAATGTGGGCAAAGATGATAGAGGCTGACAAAGTGAAGGATGCGACGGCTGACGGGCAGGAGGAGGTGGTGTTGGATGGAGCTGCTGTTGTGAGTTCCTACGCTCATCTCCGATTAATTAGTTGGGAAAGTTTTAATTAATTTCGCCCATTAGCCCCTGACAAAACCTCAGTGGTTGTGGAAGGGTGGAGGTTTGTTTGCCCCTCGAGGGCTGCTAACCTTTTTCCTTTCGGCCCCGGCTTCTTGATTTAGTTCTTATTGTGTGCGATTGTTGTACCACTCTCTTTTATTTTTTTATTTTATTTTTCTTCCCTCCGTGCTTTCGTCCTTTGGCATCTTCCTTTTGGGTGAGTTTCTGTGTTTTTGTTTTTTTCTGTTGCTGCTTTCTTATTGTTTTGTTTCGTCAGTCATTTGCTTCATTTTTGTTTTGTTTTAATTTAAATTAAGTGGAATTCTTAAGTGGCAGTAGTAATTGTAGAGGCCTTCAACAAATCAACCAGCCCCCCACCCCCGCCACAGCCGCCGCCGTCGCCGCACACAGCCATATAAATTTGTAACTGGCACCATAAAATGTTTTGTCTATGATTGCGATTCGTTTATTTTAAAGCAGTGCTGCGCGAGAGGGTAGTTAGGGGGTTAGTTAGTTGGTCGCCCTCGCTTTGTTGGGCCTGGGTGTGAGGGGGCCGAAAACTAATTATAACGGGAGAAAAGTGGAGGTCATTTATTTGGATTTTGAGCGCAATTTTCCCTTTTACCTCTTGTGCTGTTGTGTGTGTTTGATGGTCGGCAAAGGGTACAAAGCCGGGTGGAGGTGGAAGGGTTAATGAAAAAAAATTTGCTGAAAAAGATTATTAGCTTCTGGGGATAATCTTTTGAATCAATTAAAAAAAAGGAGGGAGAGGAAGGGCTTTCGGATTCAGCAAGCGAGCGGAGGAACGGATTTGTGATGACGATTATGGAGTTCATTAAATATTGCAAAGGATCTCTTAAAAGGGATACAGCTGGACCGAGAGATGCAATAGGTGTCAGGTGGAACTGCTACGGTTATTAGCTGGGGAAATGGTTTCCGCTCGACTGTGGTATATGAACTCGTGTCGGTCGTAATCGTTACTATCTACTCAACAATTTTATCACAGTTTTCCTGGAAGAAAGCTTACTTCAGACAGCCGGTTACGATGATGCTCATTTCTTCAAACATTACCGTAATAGACCATCTCGTTTCTTAGTCCTGTTGAGTGGATGAAAAAAATGAGTCGTCAGAAAGCCTGTCTCCGTTTTTGAAGACATCATGTCAAGACTCTGCCGACTTTTTCTTGCAGTATATGTGAAGGAGGATACAGTTTAGAAGGGATAGTAGTACGAAATACATCAATGACTGCATCAACTGGACGAAGTGGAAAAACGAAAAAAAAGAAGAAGCCCGACATAGCAATATTTATCGACGTTGCATAGGTAAGCTTAGGTAGAGTAGGGTTATCGAGCCTGCGCATGCATATAAGACACTAGACACCATAGTGGGCTCATCGCGATCTCTGTGAAACCAAAATTGGCAAAACCTACACCAAACAGACCCTATCTCGTTTAGGTTACTGAAGATATAGCTGCAAAGAAATGCCCTGCATGTCTTCACATACTATATTTGTAACCTCCTACATCTCTACATCTGTAGCTAAGAGCTTTCTCAGAAGATAATGGCCAAACATGAAGCAAGTGATTAGTTGTAGCTGTGCCCTGTTTAAATTGAGAATATATTTGATTCTTCTGCAGTTTAACGCAGGCCATAGAGCCTTGGATGTTGCTATAGACGAACTCTGATGCTAGTGATTATTTTTAAGATTCCTCCTTCAGCTACACAGGATGGAGGATCTAGAATGACCATGTGCTTACAGCATTATACTTATACTGCCTACAGCATTATACTGCATTTCGAGTCTTGTGCAGATCTGACGACACTCGATTCTAGCGCTTTAAGTGCAACCTATGAATGTAAATCACCATTTATTTCGGATAACGATTTCGTCTTGCAGTGATTCTACAACTATGAACACAACCAGAACCTCTGCTTGGAATACACTGAACGTACCCGGTCTTCTTATGGATACTTTGAAGTCAGGCTCTTGGGAATTAATCCCAGAAATCGTTCCATTGGTGGTTCACCTGTCAACCTGGGATACAATCTGGTGTACGGTGTATCGAATTCGAAGACGGAAGGGTCTCAATCAAAACATCCCTCTAGCGAGCTAGATTTTTGCCTACCTGTTGCACATTTTAAGTTGGTTGAGAAAACTTTCAACGGACACGCGATACCGGAAGTGAATTTTCCTTTCCTGATCTGATGCTCAAAATTGGATCTAAATATTCTCTATGGCCACTTATTGATTGATGGCCTGTGCTACTAGCTACGATTCCTGAAATATTTGGTCTTATCGGCTAAGAAGCCCTATAGTAGTCTATTTTCCTGGCGAAGAAGGGGTCATTTGTTAGGCCAGAACTGTTCTGTGGACTGACATTTTTCAGGAAGAAAGCAAAAGAAGAAGGGAAGAAATGCCAGGAACTATGGCAGGCGAAAGAATTTCTCAAGAGTTATGACCGGAGGAGATGCAAGACCTTCACTTACACTTCCCATTACTTCATTTCTTCTTCAACAGATGCTACAGAGCGGAACACAACGGGCCCAAACGAGGGCTTACGTGACGAGACTCTTCCGATCTTCTCCCTCCTAAGGCAACCAACCAACCATGGAGTTGACACTAGTGTATGTATGTGGCGAATCTTCCTGTTTTCTTAGGGAAAGCCAGGATGCTACCGAGTTCTCTATCCATGAGAAACTGTAGGTCTGGTATCTACATAGATCCCAGGGTTTTCTTTCGCATTCTCGCTAAGGCTGGACAATGAAATAGGAAGTGTTCGAAGTCCTCTTGTTCTCACATTTTCTTCAAATTGCTGCGTCACTTAGCCTCAGTCTATGCATGCATTTGTTGAAGTTTATGTCCCCTCCACGATAACTCTGAATTGCTCTCTGTATGCACCAACGTGCCGACGTGGTTTCTTGTAATATCCTGGTGCTTTTTAGCTCAGATTTCCGTCTTTTGCTTTAGAATAGCTGAGTTTTTTTTTACTTTGGAAAACCTTTGGAGGTCATGTAGTTGTTGCGCGATTTGAAGTCCAAGAAGATTGCAATTTGAGACTATGTCCGTTCCATTTTCTGTTTCGAGGTAAAGAAGAGAATAATCCTCCATCCATCCGCAAGAAATTGGCCAAAAAGTAAGTGGGTAATCGAAGGGTTCCTTTGAGTTCTTAGTACTGTTTGATATACGAATTGTTGCACGAATTGCCCTTAAACATCATTGAATTGGGTTGCCTTTGTTCTTTTGTCTGAAGGTATATTCATGAGGAAAAGCACACACTTTGGCAATGCCCTGCGACCTTGATTACATGAGATTTTGGGGTGCCATGCTGGAGTGAATATTTTGCCACTCAACCCACTGACAAGGTTTGAAAGTGGATATTCTGAATTTCATAGTTCTAAACATGATTTGTATATGCATTTTTCTATGTTCTTCATCTGTCGATAGGAGCTATCTGAACACAATGGCCATATCGTCTTTCAATTTCGACTCTCGAATGTCTGAGGGGTAGCTTTAGAAATTGAAAATCCCTACCAACGGCTACATTTCACTAACTGTCTTTCTGCCTCCCTCTAAACGACTAATACTTCAATCTCCATTCAGCCAATATGTTAACACACCGGTCTATGGCAGTATCTCCTAGGTGAGCTAACGCAAACACATCTTCTCAGGTCTCACTTTACACCGAAAGCCTGGGAGAAACAATTTGACGCTAGTCATATCATGACCATTTATTAAAATAATTACACTGCACTAATTGGAATCGAGTATCTGTTCTCGGTTGTCCTTCGCTCCACATGCACAAACACACACCCACCCACTCATATAGATTTATCCGAAAACCCCAGCTCAACCTAGCAAGACGACCGAGAGCAGAGCAGAAGGATGGCAGGCAGGCAGGCCAACCATTAAACCGAATTGTGCTAATGAAATTAAAATAGTATGAAATTTCATGTCTATTTATTTAGTTTAACAATCCCGTTAACAGGACGCTTATTCTATCCATAATTCATAATAATTACGAAATTCATGTCATTCATTAAAATTCCCTGTGCCCCTCGTTCTTATTTCGGTCGCATTGCCACCTCAAACGAGACGCAGACGACTACCACACCGACTACAACGACTACAACGACGACGACGACGATTTCTATTCTCGGGTTCTTTTCGAGTTTAAAACAAGAACCCACAGAGTCCGTTGAACACAAAAGCCCCGACTCCCCAGTTGACGATGAAGGTGGAACAATTAATCCCTGTTCGTATATATATTTACACAGTCCCACTCCACTCCACCCCACAGTCCTTTTGGGAAACCAATTTAGAAAGCTTCTATCGTTGCCAAAACTGAACTGACACACAGGCCCCCTCTTCTCCGGAGACGATCGTCGAATCGTTTCTTAGTAGCTTGTCCCTCCCCCCCTAAACCGACATAACGAATCCGATACAAGGAACCAGATCCACACACACACAGCCTGACACAGGGAAATGATATTATGATAAATTTCTCGACAATAAATTACTTACTGCCCACAAACTCCAAACCACCTTTTAATTAGAGTGAAATCTTGTTGGAGATAATGAACTTAAATCCTTGCCCACCCCCGTCGTCGCAGCCACCGCCTCGTAACGTATAGTTGCTGTTGGTGGTCTTTCACTCAGTTTTTCTCGATGTGGAAAGTGTTTTCAGGGAGGGGAGGGCTGGCCGCCGGTGTTATTGTCATTGACGAGCAAGGTCTCTTCGCACTGGTGGTGAAGCTTTCGATATTCATTGCTCGCCTTGGTGAGGAAGCATTAGCTGATGGGACTGGTGTTGTGTAATATTGGAATTAGTACGAGTACTCCGCACATGGCGGAGTCTGTGATGGGCATCTTAGATGGTAAAAGTGGGTCCCATCGACCGGGTTTGAGAATTTCCTTTGATCAAGAAGGTGTTTTCTACAAGATATGTTGTTTTTTGATTACACAAAAAAAAAAAAAAGAAAATGATTAAATGTTTCCGCAAGGACATAGGACACAGGACACATGCAGAGTAGATAGTGTATGCAGTCTGGACTTAATATCGTGAAAAGCAATCTTTGAGGTACACTGAGAAAAATCCTGAAAGAATTTTTGTAAATTTAAATTGTGGAGTTTCAATGAGTATAGAACTGGAATGCGACCCTCCCGGTCAGGTGTTGAGCCGTCGTTACGAAGCAACTTTAAAAGAAGGAGACCCACAGTCCCCAGGCGATTTCACAATGGATGTACACAGTGAACTAAGTGTGTCCCTGCCAAGCGGTTGCTCTACCTTACTAAATCAAAGCAATGTTAAGCCTTTGTTTGACACGAGGGACTTTGGCGACATTTGCAAAGGAAACAAGGACAAGGACCTCCAGTTCTGCGTGTGGACTGTTAATAGACCGCGTGTAGCCAGCATTTTTAATAATCCACTCGCACTTTAAAAAAATACCCTTTCACACAGCGCGAGCGAGGTGCAGTGGTTCGAAACTCAGGTATTTATTGGTATTAGGTTTTAATGGCGTCCGAGCACAGGACGTTTGTGGAGTGTGTCATTGCTATAATTCAGGGGCATTGTTTCACATCTCCTGATGTCGTAGTCATGGTCACCTTTATCAACTTCTCAAGGCATGCCATTCTGCTGCCAGTGCTATGCCTTTGCAGTATAGTCGACACCAGCTTTCACAGTTGATCGATTTATTGCTGATGCTAATAAATACACCATGGTCCTCCATACAATTAGCGGAGGCTCTACATTGCTGCAAAGCAGATATCACCGTCATGAAAAAAATGGACCGAGTGAAAAGTGGAAAGCTGCGATATCTACTATGGCGATTGATTCCGGCAGCAATACCACAGCATTTGCATATTCAGATTCAAAGTGCAATACTCGGGAAAAGGGGCCGATTAGGCCTTTATCCAACGCAACTTTTTTGAAGATGGCCAACCAAGCGTGAAATAGGCTAAACAACTGTATCATATGAAGGAATATCTGGCCCGGTTAAAACAAACAAAAAATAAACGAACAACTAGGCAAATCAAGACCAGACATTGCAAGAATCCTCGCGTTAGCACAGGCCACTGGCCAATATGAGACCACGCGCTCAAGCTATGCACCCCCCCCCCCAACACCTTCTGCCGTTGTTGCAAAGATAATAGCGAAAAAGAATCTCTGTATCATTTTCTGTGCAAATGTCCAGCCCTAGCTAGGGTCAGGCAGCGCACTCTAGGCAAACCCTTTTTCGACGACCTCAAAGATATTTCCAAGAAAAAGAACAAGTGAAAAAGTGAACAAGTTTGATCTAAATATCTTCGTCTATCAACCTAAAACACGCCCAAACAACCAGATCAAATGAGTTGTGGTTTCAGAACGGCGCATCTCAGCGTTAATTGGGTTCTTAGAACCGCCACCTCTACCTACCTATCTATCAGCGCTTATTTGGATAAGGATTTTATAGTGGAGGCAGACTCAGGCAAGGAATCTTAAATTTCCGACGAAATCGTATCAAAGCGGAGTCGATTTTATAGGCTTGGCTATCTATGAGGATAACGATGTGTTGTTTGTGTGTTGTGTCACTCCCGAGTTGCATGCAAGCCTTTCTGCCAGTAGTTCCTCCCGGAAGACGCTGTAAAAATCCGGCAAGCGGTATGACTTTACTATTTTCAGTGATTCCGAGCCACCATACTAGCGAGCCGAGTGTGATTTTTGGACCCACTACGGCTGTGTACATCCACAAGGTCATCAAAATTTGAGGTAGATAAGGACTTTGTGTACCTAAGCTCCGCTATTAATTCAGAAATGTAGAAGTGAGAAGTGAGTGTAAAAAAAATTAAAACCACGAATTGTACAGGTACAGCGACATCGACTTAGCCGGAAAAGTCCAGGAAAACTCCAAGAATGTCCAACGACTGATGTTGCTGGATCATGCTCCGGCCCAGATAAGCGACCCAGGTGGCACACATAAGTGGAAGGAATCTCGACACACTTGGTGTGCGAAACTGAAGGCAGCTGGCTAAAGATCGAGCTGACTGGAGACGATTATTGGTTGGGACCCAGGTCCACTCCGACCCTGAGTAAATTATCCAAACCCTGGAGTTACCACCAGTGGCAAATTCGGGTCAAGGACAACGAGGAGAAAATCTTATTGACCGAAACGCGCCTCCATACTTTACTGTCACGTTTTTCGAAGGAATATCAGGCCTAGATAATCATGAGGACAATTTCCAGTGATGGCTTAATCCCAAGAGCTACAATAATACACAATTTCATAAGCAATCTCTAATGTCTTCCAATCTATTCCCAACTGAAGCATACTGTGACCCTATGACTGACTCGAGGTAAATGCAAACCTTGCAGAGTTCCCATGGAATTAGTCGAAGCATTCCATGCACGGCGTATGGGTTCTCCAGTCGAACACAGTCAAGGAATTTTCAATATCGGTAAAGAGTCTCATTATCTCTAGACTTTCATCGCCCCCCACTTCCTTTGGCCGGGAGAGCTGTTTAACACGTCGTAGTCGCCGTCATCGTCTTCTTCATCGATAATCGTTTGAAACACCATACGCTTCTCGTTTTAGGGACTCAAAATGAGAAAAAATAAGATCCAGGAGAACAGATAGAGTCACTTCCAAGTTGTCTACGTAGGATGCACCCGGTTTTGTGTGTACTACGTACAGATACGGTCCTTATGATTGTCGGTTTGGTTTAGTTTTGTTTAGTTTAGTCTATGTGTATCCGTACGCTCTATCTGGTTTGGGTTAATGAGATTTTGCACCAGTTGGTGCTTTCGGTGCTGTCGGTGCTCACGTTTTCTTTATTGCTTGTGCGGGTTCGGGAATGGCAGGAGTCGGAGTTAAAATTTTACCAAATGACACTCATGACTTTAATTAATTATATTGGTCTTGTTTTACCTTGGCCGCACACATACTCAGCGCAGAGTTGAGAAATGACTTCAATTAGGAGCCGGGGAAAGTGTCATCTATTTGCCTGCGAGTAACAAATTGAAGTGGAATCGCACATGAGTAGTCTCGTTTTGTTCGGGAATGTGGTTAACTTTTAGTGGGTTGACGTTGTTGAAGCCTTTCGGAACCAGTAATACTCCTTCAGATAGTCACCATTGAAGTTTCTTCAGAGAGTTGACAGCTTTGTTGTTATTTGAGATACATTTTTCAGGAAATTACACAGGAGGGTCGGGTTACTAGCCTTACACCTTACACCTTACGCTTGTCCGCTCTAGCACTGGTGTCCCATAGAGAGGTATTTTCTATTTCTAGAACAGTTTGTTTACTCCAGAGGCTGTTAGAAAGTTTATCAGTTTCTCAGGGTGAAGCATGGTGAGAGCTGTCGGTGAGACAAGTTCAATCCGAACGGGTTATATGGCAACCAGATTGCAACGACCTGTAGTACCTTTAGGATCTTGCCATAGGTAACGTGCATAAGTGTACTTCAACCAGCGTAGTGTTAAAAACTGGCGTCAACTTAATCTGGGCTGAATAGAGAGACATGTTGGTTGAGGCCAAGGTTCATACCATGTACAGAAGAAGAAGGCACAGCAAGGCAGTCAGAACCTAAGCAAAATCATGGCGGAAGCAACTCTAGGCGTGAGAAATATTTTCAACTCTACCAGATGGAGCGATATGCTGAACCCCATAGAAATCACCTTCCGTTTACCATGATATCTCCTACGAATGGTGAAGGGCTATCTTAGAGGTAGAGAGCTAAAATTACCGCTGTCGCCGCGCAAGTCTTAATCCTAGCACTCGACTTGTAAAATATTAGGACCTGAGTTAGGACCTGAGTCATTCGTTGTCCTTCGTAGTCATTCGCATAAACGAATTCGTCCGTCGCTCCACTAATAACTCCCTCACGTCTTCTGAAGGCCGATTCCAGACAATCACTTTGACTGTCTGACTTCCTAGTTTGATTACTAATCGCCACTCAGTATTTAATGCGTTAGACCTTCAGACAAGCCTCGTGGTTCCAACTAAGAGATCGAAGAGAAACAGATCAACTTCGGTCAAAAAAGTGTACCTATCCCATTCCACACAATCTGAAAACCTTGTGTGCACAGTGTGTTTTTTTTTTTACTTCCTTCAAGAGTCCTTAACAAATCAACGACAAAACGGAATTAAGAAAGAAAATCCCATTGAACTCAACCTCACCACGTAAAACAAAATAATTTCCGTTCTTCGTATTCAAATCACAGGCGCAACTCAATGTCAGAGAAACTAAAACAACACAATTAACAGCACACCTACCCGATCCAATCAATCGTTCAGTTGACAAATCTGATTGAGTGCCTGCGAAATCCTTGATTTCCCGAGAAACGGAAGCGAAAAAAAAACGTACGAAGGAGCAGAAGGGTGTGGGGAAAAAAATCACAAGAATCCAACGCCGCACACCTAGACACTATCCAAAGTACTCCCAGCTATACCAGCACTCAAGGAGCAAACCAACCATACGGCTCGTTAACCATCTTCTGTGTGGCTAATCATTTGTCGCAAATGCGATTAGAACGGCGTTTGTTGGCTTCCCACAACCTCACTTAATGCGGCAGTCACAGTCATTTATTAGAGGGAGGGAGAGCACGCGAGACTAGCGGTGGGTATACACACAACCCTCAACCCCCGACGACAATCAGTTATTTAACCACAGAGGGAGAGATCTAAGGACTCAATGTCTTCGCTTCGCTTTGCAACAAAACACCAATCTACCCAGAGCCACCACCACCAGACACCCCATAACCCCGAGAGCCTCCCACATCAAGGTCGATTGCTGTTTTCTTAGTTCTTGGGTGGAGTTTTTCTTTTTTTTTTTTGGGTTTAGCTCTTCCCATGATTTTCTTGTTAAGACTGTGTGTGTGTGTGTGTGGAGGAGGGAGAGGAGTTTTCTCCTTTTTTTCCTTCTTTGCTATTACCACCGATGAATGTCTGTCATCGCAGTGACAAGCTAAAGGAGCAGCAAACGCCTGGCTGCCTTCCCCGAAGTCACCGCAAATTTTTAACGTGCTCAGATTAAGTCCTATGTTTTCCCAGTTTTTTTCTTTTTTGCACCGTATTGCCCCGTTGACTCAAACACTATGACTGTGTTTCAAGGGTGCGAGGCAATTCGCTAACAAAACACCCTTACCCATCAAACAGTGGGGGCTAGTAGGTGGTTCAGGGGACAGTGGCAATCGATTCAAAGGTAAAATCGTGCGGGATTCAGATTAAGGGGCGATGAAAGTTTGAGATTTGGAATAAGAATTTCGCACTTACGCAAAGCTGACCAGCCGCTCTCGTCCTTCGAAGGCAGATATTTTGTCTGCGTTTGCCTGTGGACATTAAACATTAAACTGGCGATTTCTCGGTTGAAGGGTTGTACCTAACACATCAGTCGCGGCATACTTAATGGTCTGTATGACTGCTGCCGTGAGACTTTTAGAGAGCTTTAGGGAAACTCAACCTTGCTTTGGCTTATCGTCATCACCGGAACACGCCCGTAGCCAGGATTGAATTCTCGGGAGTGCTCAGGAGATTTTGAAGGGAGCTCACACATAAATCGAGAAATTCTTCTCTCGGTGAATGAAAATTTCTAAGGGAGCTTCCCAAATCTCAGAGGGAGCTCAGCTTTCTTCACCACCTAGCTGGCTACGGGCGTGTTGTGGAATCGTTAAACAGTTCCTAGGAAATAATAAAATCGTAGACTGCGCAGACGACTTAGTCCTAATTTGAGCCATGAATGAAACGAGAATCTGGAATAATCCGTCAGTTTATTGGTTTCCATAAAAACCACTTAGGTTCTGCCTGCCATTGTGGGAGTCTTATTTGCCTAAGCGCCATCTTTTTTCGTTCCTGATAATGTGTCTCGATTTTGTTCAACCTTCTTCATTGCCTTTAATAGGCCCTTCTTTAAGGAAGCCTTACAGCGTTTTTCTTAGGAAGACCACTTTTCCGCCGTCTTGGGTAAGAGGATTCCCTTGCATGACTTGACTGGCTATGTAATCTTTCAAACTATCCATGCTCAAGGTGTCTCAAGAAAGTCGTATAACTCCATCGATTTCCTCTGCTTTCCACTGACAAGACCCTGTAACACAAACACAGCAGAAATAATGACGGAGAAAGTATACAGCCTTGTCGGCCACCGCTTTGACTTTCGAATTGCTCTGCACCATATGACAGTTTTAGTGGAAGTCTATACTCGATGCATTGTTCTATTACGATACAAAAAATCTTAATGCATTCTTCGCAGGAGGATTCGCCTTGTTTACTTTCAGGACCGAAAGACCTTCAGGAACGATGGGGACTATAACTTTATTATCATACACAGACTGCTGGGACTTGGCACATTGGTGACATTGACTAACAGAATTGAACACGATTTTTCATTGAAGCCCCTTGGACTTGCATAACAAAGGTTTTGCAGCTAAAGGAGCTTTTAGAAAGACGCATATATTTTAGGTAAAGCTCGAGGCCTACTGTGATACCTAGAGAATAAGGACGAAGAATTCTACTCGTAGACCCACTTAGATTTATTAATGAAGGAGAGGAGATTGCAAAAAGGCATTCAGTAGACGTCAATGTTGTAGTGACTCGAAAGACGTCTCCTTCTATGAGATAGCGCTGAACAGTGGCAGAGACGGTGATTTGTGTCATAGTTTGTTCTTCTTCCTTGTCTCGACAGTTTCTGTAAGAATCGTTGAAGCGAGCTCCTAGACTTCTGACATGTTATCGTATTAGGCAGTAATCTGTGGTGAAATTAATGATGCTGCATGTTCTGTTGGGGGTAATGAGCTCTCTTGACTTTTAGTCTTTTATTTGAGGCTAGATTAGTTTGGTGGAATGACACGGATATAGTATACCCATGCCTCTGGTAAGAGAATGAATTAGTGGCTATGGTCCCACCTAAGTTCAACTGCTTGAACAGAAGTTCAGACATCTCCTTGAAAGACGATAGGTAATCGAGAATTGTAAGTGAATTGTTAGTGACATTTGGTAATGATTTCAAAACTGTTTGGCTCTTCTTGAAGGTGGAAATCTTTTAAAGACGGAACTGAGCTTGTGCTCAATGACTATGTAGGATTTCCACTCGCTAAACCCACGCTCTGGTCGCCGTGGGTCGGTGGTTAGTGCGTTGGACTACTGACCGAGCGGCGTGGGTTCAAGCCCCAGCCAGGAACACCGAACATTTTTCGCGGCACCACTTCCCGTCGGTGAATGACAAGCCTCCGGGAGTATAATCTGTCATGAAAGAGCCTCTCACTTCGCCATTCGGAGTCGGCAATTAACTGTAGGTCCCTTCCATGTGTGCTTAATATGTCACACGCACAACATAAATGGTTGCGAGAAGCTAGGCCTTGGCTCATCCCGAGCTGTCGCGCCAGTTATTTATTTATTTTTTAAACCCACGCTCTGCTTTTGGTCTTTCTTCTAGATGCTGTTTCTTCATTATAATGACAGCGGTTTCGCTGATTGTAACCCAACTTTCTTGAGACCTTACCATCAGCCTGGCTATATCTTCCTTTTCCAGCGTCTCTTAGTTCAGGCAGTGAAATATGATTTGACAGTGCTCCAGGGATTGCTCCAGTTTAACATCGTTAAATTACCCTCCATGTCAGAGACGAAGACTAGAAACGGAGGTAGGGAGAATCACAGTGGACACAATCGTTACGGCAAAGCGAGTGGTATAAATTAGAACCGAGGGTGTTTCTACATTAAGAAAGTAAGGTAAAGAAGTAAGCACTGGACGTCAATCCGCTAAGCCCATAGAAGAGTAGAGGTTCATAGAGGCTAGGAAAAGCGGCCCCGCCCTTAAGTAATGAAAGAGGCAGTTCTGGGTTAAGATTGTCCGACAATTGAGAGGATGTAGGCCGTTAGATTCCAACACACTGGAAGATCTTGGCCACTCCTGACGATACATAAAGCATTCCTTGTTGAAAAAAAGGAACGTGTCGCTTAAGAAGCAAAGCATTTGGACACCTTCCATAGGTGGATTCTTCTTTAAGGTGAACAATTTTTTTGCTCGGAAAATTCTTCATTTAAACAGCGCGTATTACAATTTTATTTCGGAGGACATTCCCTTTGAATCTCTCATTTTAGGTTAGGTCAGGTTAAATAAGTTTGCACGTTACATGTTAGAGACAGTACGGAGAAGTGCTTGTAGGGAGCTAGTGTTTACAATCGTCCTTCTCTCAGTCTCACAGTATGTATTTGTATTTGCCGCGCAGCTGCGATACAGATCCAGCGGAATGAAACCTGGCGTGGTTTCTTTTACAGGTTGCCCTGTGGATCCTGGAGAGGTGTAAAAGTTGATATTGTTTTTCAAGTACCTTCCACAAGACAGTTTAGCCGTATGTCAGAATAGGTCTCATTATCCGCTGACTATATACAGTGTGGCAGTGGGTTTGAAGCCCTGCGTTCTACTGAACGCACTTTTGAGTGGAAGACTACACATGCTTTCTTGATACGCTCATCGATGTTCCCCTTCCAGTTAACCTTGGAACCAAGAATAATGTCCAGGTAGCGTGCTGAGCACAAGAGACTAAGTTCAATTGATCTCTTGGTGAAGGGACAATCTCTGCCTTTTGTAGGATTCACTCTCAGCCTATTGTTGCCTGCCCAACTGCTAACTAGTAGTAGGGCATAGTTGACCCTTTCACTTAAGACTGGAAGAAATTTGCTCGGTACTAAGATGACCACGTCGTCGGCGTAGGCCGTCACATTAAAGCCACTGTCCTTAAGTATTTTAAAGTTCTCAACCACGACAAGGAGCCATATTAATTGGGAGAGGATTTCTACCTGAGGGGAGACTTTCTTCATACTGCTTACGTTTCCCAATGTCGAGTTGATAACCAGTTGATTCCAGTCCAAATGTAAAGGACGGTGTTGAGTTGAGTTCTTATCGTCTTATGTCTCTTAGGTACACGTCATTCAATCATTCCAACATTTAGAGCAAAAGAGACGAAAAGATAATAGGTCTGTGTTCCTTTGAGGTCAGGTAGATTACTTTCCCTCCTCTGAGAATAATTATTATGTGCACCTCCCTCATTTCGCCCTTTTTAGGGTCATGTAGTAAATTTGGCCTACAATCTTGGCCCAAATGAGGTCCAAAGCCTTGAATGAAAGCTAGTAATAGGTAGAAGGAAAGAACAGATTGCCGCACTACCCAGGAAATGCTCAATAGCTTCTTCTTGAGTATATTTTTCGATGTTTAACACAACAATTTCATCTTGAGGCGTATAACATGAATTTGCAACACTTTATCGCACTCGGTCTTTCCCCCTCACAACAATTCAGAGACAACGTGTACGAGAACCTTCTTCTACCTCTGTCGTAAAATGTCCTTTCCCCCGCTGTAATCCTTCGAGAACACGGTTAAACCCAAAAATGCAATGAATTATGAGAGCACCATAGGTGAACTCCTTCGAATTTGACATTTCATTGCAATCTCACAACAAATCCCACTTAATCGTATCAAACTTCACTCGTTTGTTTGGTTTCCATTGATTCATCACCAACTCCCACTGTGAAACTCCTTGGCCACACTGTGGCTTGTTTGCTAATCAAACTCAGGTAATACATAAGTACATTATTCCTCTCGCTTATTTTTTTTTTCATTCGTTGATTATCTCTGCAGCATGCCCGCACTGCCATCAGAACGTCATCCTGACAGAGTTCATCAAAAGCCAAGTGGTTTGGAATTATTCCTGTAAATATGATAATTTTGTAGGGTTTGCCGGTTGTTATGTATTCAGTGCCATGCCTCCCCCTCCTGAACCACCAGGACGAGGACGACGTCGACGACGACGAATCAAGGCTTTGTTGTCATTCGCAAGCTATGTGTGTTTGTACACCACACAAATGGGAGATGTTTACAGCGAAAAGGTGGTTTCCCAGCTATTTTTTTTGTTTTGTTTCCTTTTATTTATTTTTTGTTTGCTCTCTCTCTCAAGTCAGCGCGAAAATGGCCATAGGAAGTGAAAACGTGACAGGAACTTGAGCTCTTGAGGCTTCCGTTGACTCCATAACTACAATAGCTCTGTCACTTTGGAGTTTATTGCCGGCGCAACAGAGCGTATTTGTAATTCAGATGTGTTCTTATTAATTTTTAATTCCATTTAAGTGATTAGGTGATTTGTACCAACGGGAAATGATGCTAATGCCATGCATGTATTTGCAGGCGACGCACGTGCTTGCACATCCATGCATTATCCTTCTAATGGAGGCGACACATAATGGAATTTCTTTTTTTTTTTTGTTCTATTTGTGGAGCACTCGAGTGGTTTTGTTTCCTTTTTTTGATAGTACACGTGTGGTTGGATATTAACGAGTTGTCATTGGAGATGTCAGAAGTGGGTGTGGGTGTGGGTGGTGTTTTATCATAATCAAAAGACACAGGTCCTGGGACTTGAATTTAAGTCTAAAGGTCGTCTAACCAAAGAGCGATACTTATAAAATATTCAATCACAAATTGGGCCACGAAAACACTTTTGAATTTTGGCGGGCCTAGTCTACTACGCGCACATTTCTTGAGGAATTTTCCATTTTGGAGTGTTCCTCTTACTAATAAGAGGAAGTGGTCGTATCAGGCAAAATCACGCGCCTGATACTTAATTCGTCCAAAGATGCACTGTTCTGATACCACAATCGGATGGGTGTGAGTGGTTCCAACCTGTGGAGTTGAGGAAGTTAGAGACTCTTACCTCCGATTATTCTTTGAGGTTTTCGAAGAAGGCAGTCGACGAGGGTTTCCTTCTCATTTGTCTTTCCAGCTGCGGCAGTGCGGGTTAAGAGGTGTGTTAAGCTTGGCTGCATATCAGCGAATGAGAAAGCCAGTGAATTGGAAAGGAAAGGAAGCTGATCATTAAGTAAAAGTTCGGTCATACAAACTTAAGCATGAAGCAGGAAACAGGTCTCTAGCGGAAGTGAACAGAAGATGGAACCCCTTGGACAAAAAGATGGCCAAAGAGCAATGTTGGAGGAACTAATACTCCCATCCGCTTTGGGGATTACTTCACGAACGAGGGCAGGAATAACTATGAAACCATTAAAGCTCTCGTCTCGACAACGATCTCATCACAGCTGGTAGCACAATGCAAAATTGAGCTTGCACACTTAGCGAGTATCCTTCCTTTCCCTCATATGGATCCCAGGCCACAGGAACATTGAAAGGAACGAGATGGACACAGAACTAGACAGATTAGGATCGGCCATTGACAGCTCATTTGCAATTTTATTATGTGGTTGGCCGGTATATCGGCAAGTTCTTCTATGTCCTAAAGAAAGTCCCATCTTTGAAACTTATTTTTTAGCTGGTAAAGTCTGCCCAAGGCAAAGGAAGTGGGTTATAGTCCATGAGGACTTCCTCATCGCCATAATTCCTACAGAGGTCTTCTTCTCTTATTCGCAGTTTTTTCATATTGCACCGCAGCGTATTCACTGCTAAAAGGGTAGATAGGGATGTTCTGTAGAAAGGTCATGTATTCCTTGTGGTTACACAAGTGTCTAGAGAGGTCTGCTATTTGCCTCTTTTAAGGCTGTTTTCCCTCTTCGAGCTTAAGTGTGCAAAGCGGTTTTTTCACGGAAGCCTCAACTTGTTCCGAGCTTGTTGCCGGAGCTATTCTCGCCAATTCGTCAGAATTTTCGTTGCTTGGTAGGCTCTCATCTCCAGGGATCGAGCAGAGTATCCCCTTGTGCGGTGTTTCAACAAAACTTGAGCTCTTCTCGATAGGACTTCACAAGCTTCGATTTTATTTCTGCAACAGAAATTGCTTTTTTTTGCTGCCTGGCTGTCGATGAAAAATGTGATATCCTCTCGTGATATTGCCCTCATTGCAGTCTCACGGGAGGCTAGTGTCACTGCTAGGACCTCCGCTGTAGACCACTGCTATAGTTTGACAGGCGGATGGATTTGGAGATGCGCAGCGGTTCGGAGAACATACCTGCACCCACAGCAGTATCCATTTTGGATCCATCGATGTAGACAGCTATAGATTGGACGTTTGGTATTTGACGGTTTTTTCGTTCTTGCCTGCTCTGGTAGGTGCCTAAGAATGGTCTTGTGAAATCTAAGTGTGGGGTTGTATGTATAGTAGTGTGTAGATACACAACCTAGACATTTATTTAAGATTGCAGTTTGCATTTGGCTTTCTGGCTGGCTTACTCGTAATGCACCGTTCGCCCCGAAGACTCGTCTTAAGACGAATCCACTTCGAGTGGATTGGGGATAGTCTCTAGATAGGAGGTTTTGATGCACGGCAGTCTGAGTACTTTCTTGATGACCTTAAAGTTCGCGATTTTTTTTACGGTCTGCTACCATACTTAGCGGCCGTAAATCAGTTTGAATCTTGCTAAAGCCATGTACATCCACAATATAATTCTTGGGTTCAGGCCCTATTTTCTACCAAATATCCTACTACATGAGTAGGAGGCTATCGTGGCTTTTTTAATTCTTTCATTAATGTTCAGTCTTCAATTCAGTGAATCGAGCAAAAGTCTCTGATATTTGGGACTCTAGGGGATCCTGTGTAAGGAACCGCCAACAGACTGAGTTACGAATTGTGGTATTTTTTTCAAGGTTAAGAAAGATTTCAAGTTCCGCCGTTGACCGACAAGATTCTCATTGAATTAGTAGTTCCATGCACTCCCGTCCTCGTAACTTTGTGCTGGCCTTGAGATTATTGGTTTTATCGGCGGCTTTTCTGTGATAATCTACAGGGTTTTTCAATAAGAGCGCTACAAAAGTTTTTTCAAATAAAACAAAAACGGTTTTGGATATCAATAAAATTCTTTATTCCTGTGAAAGTACGTTTGATGTCATTATGTATGGAACTCGATTTCTTTTGCATGGCCACCACGGGCACGCTTGCAGAAGTCCAGACGCTGAACCCAATTTTCGACGGTTTTCAAGCATAAATCGGCCGATACTGCTGCAATTTCACGTTCGATATTCGTACGAAGTTCATCAATCGTCGCTGGCTTGTTGGCATAGACCATAGACTTGACGTAGCCCCACAGGAAATAGTCTAACGGCGTCAAATCGCACGACCGAGGCGGTCAAGCGACTGGACCATTTCGTGAGATAACACGTTCTCCAAACTTGGTTTCCAATAAATTGATTGTGACATTCGCTGTGTGGCTTGTGGCGCCGTCCTGTTGGAACCACATGTCCTCCAAGTCCATATCATCCAATTGGGGCCAAAAATATTCGGTAATCATTGAACGGTAGCGATCCCCATTCACAGTAACGTGCCGGTCTTGATCATCACGGAAGAAGTACGGCCCAATGACGCCGCCGGCCCATAAACCACACCAAACCGTAATTTTTTCGGGATGCAATGATGACTCATGGAGTACGTGTGGATTGCTGCCTGACCAATACCGCATATTTTGTTTATTGAAGAAGCCATCCAGCCAGAAATGAGCCTCATCGCTGAAGATGATTTTTCGATGAAAATCCGAATCATTTTCAAGTTGTTGCTCAGCCCAATTCACTAACATACGACGCTTCTGATGGTCAAGCGGCTTCAGTTCTTGCGTCAATTTAATCTTGTAAGGATGTAGGCCAAGATCTTTTCGCAAAATTCGCCACAACGACGTCACAGACATGCCCAACGCTTGAGAACGACGTGTGAGAGACACATTTGGGCTTTCTGCAACTGAAGCCTCAGCGGCAGCAATATTCTCGACACTACGGGCACTTCTTTGTCTCACTGGCACGGGAACATTTTGTACTGTGCCTGTGGATTCAAATTTTTCCACTAGACGCTCAATTGTTGATCTGCTAGGACGATTATGATGACCATAAATTGGACGTAGCGCTCTTAACGTTGAGGCCACTGACTCCGAATTTCGGTAGTAAATTTTAATAATTTCGACTCGTTGTTGGCTCGCATATCTTTCCATCATAAAATGGCAAACCTTACTGAAAAGAAATGTCAAAAAACCGCAAGAAAAATATGGCGTCGTTTACTGTCCCTGTCGCTCTACTTTTGTAGCGTCCCTATTGAAAAACCCTTTATAAGATTCTTCTGGAGTTTGGTGCCCACAAAGAGATAACTAGATTTTTTCTTATAGTAGAGCACCTGTAAGAACCTCAAGAAGGGTGTTAAAATTTTCCTACTGCCCTTGGAAATGGTATCGCATAGAATAAGGTTCCAGCAATAATGAACCATGTATTGTATTCGTCAACCACGCTCAACTCCAAATAGTCACGATCCCCAAGAGATTCCGCTGGAAACCACTAGCTTTACAAATCCACTTCAGTGTGCATTTCAATCACGTCGAATTCTCTTGCTGATTATCTGCAAGGACCCACCCCATGCTCAAATCAACTTCAGCTCAAGTGCAACTAATTGCGTCCAACAATCAAAGACTTGTGCGTGTGCAATTATGAGCACAGAAATACCTGTCAGTCTTAATCAACCATCGAACATTGACGAAAAACATCTTAATCTGTAGTCAGGACAAGAAGTTCTTGACAATTTCCGGCGTAATCACCCGATTAACGAGGAATGATGATGCTGCTCTCCGATGAAAGGAATTTTGACAGCACAAGGAACTGTGAAAGCCATTTCAAGTGTCTAAATGTAGCGAAAACGCCTTTGTTCTGACCTCATCACCAATACCTTCTGATGGATAGAGAGCGCTTCAATTAATGCAAATCTGATTGCAGCAGTCACATCGCTCCTTTGTGTTTAATTAATCTGAACTCTGCATACCGCGCAGCAGGGGGACAACTTTGATGTGGAAACATCGATGGTATTCTCGAAAATACCGTCAAGTAATCACTGAAAGATATCAATTTGCCACTACAACGAAGAGCAAATCAATCATGTAGGCTCCTTAATTAATTAAGACATTTATGACGAGCCTAATCATTTCTCTGTCGACGACGTCAAGTTGTTGCCTCATTCTCCGAGCACACACACACACACATGTGTGCGAATGTAGACATAGACTTGCCAAACAAGAAACAACCCCTAGTGTGGCTGTGGGCGAGTGGGCGAGGGAGCCGAGGCAGCCGGCACTGGGAGCAACAATGTTGTTTTAATTATCCGAACACGAAAGCTCTGCGAAAGGATGTTTACGCCTCCTTAGCCCCGCCGCCGCCGTCGTCGTCGGTGTGGTGTCGGTGTGGCATGTACGATATATTAGCCTGCTCATGTGATAACTTTTGTCTTTCATTAAGCTGATGGATTAGTTGGCGTTGTTAATGACTTGACATATCAAATGAAATAAATAATTCGATTTTGATGATGTCGATGATGTTTGGTTTGGATGTGCGGATGTGGGTGTGGTAGACCCGCACTTTTGTCACCAACAACTGTCGATCCTGTGCTAGTGATTAGTGTCAATTCCCTTGAAATAGTAAACTCATTAGTTGATGGGTGCTAAATGGATTGAAGGGGATTGAAACATATAGTGATACTGCCTACGCGCGTTTGAATAGTGCGTGCTGGTAATGTTGCTTTGGTTTTTCTACGATGGGGCATAGTCGTAGGAAGTTAGGGTCCTTTGCGCTTCTTTTCGTCTTCTCTACTAAGCCCAGCGGAATTCAATGAACTGTGGAGATTCAGCCCGCTTGTCTCCCTCTATTTCACTGTATAATGGAGATTGATTGAAATCAATTGAGATTGATTTGAACGGGCTGAGGGTACTCTTCCTCAAATATTTGAGCTTGTTAGGCTTGATTGTCGTTAAAAATAAAAATTGTTTGCTATTCACTGTATTGTGCTTGATTTGTCAAAGAACCTCTTAGATAGCCAGCTGCGTTTGAAAGACATTGGTAGAGTCTATGATGCTGAGCCTTTCCGAGAAGTTACTCGCATTTACACCAAAATCCAACTTCGTGTCGGTATAATTTGCAAAGACGAAGATTTTTACTACTTCATCTTGTAGGGAACTGCATGTCGACATTTTATAATGTAGCCTGTACTTGACGAGATCGACATAGCTGATTCCCCATATGTGAGAGTCGGACGTACCATGGCTATGAACATGCATCATGTCAGCTTTGGTCGGATTCCCTGTTACAAAAGAGTTTTTTTCTTTTTTAGCTCATGATCCCAACATGGTGGTTGAACTTATCTAATCAACTGTGACAGCAATTTGGGTTTGGTCCTTGTCATACTAATCTGCTTCAAATTAACTAGGTTTACAGCCGGATCCTTCATACAAAATTTATATATAGAAGACCCATGTTTCTGTCAAAGATGTGTATAGTCATTGATTGCGGACACACAAGCTTACGTGCACCAGTCTTCCGCAGAAAAGATTGGGAAAAAAATTATAGATTTTCACTGATGGATCGCTGACAGACTAGGAGCAAGTGTTTTCCCTGAGGAAATTTATTTTATTTGCCATCTTATTCTTGAGATCGAAACCTCAGTCTATCAAACCGGGATGCTGGGTCTGATTCAAGCACTGTTTCACCGGCAGGAGGATCAAGTAAGGTGAAGACAATCGCCTTGGACAATCAAGTTGTGATCAAGAAAATGAGTTAGACTGTAGTTCAGTCATCACTGGCGATGAAGTGTGCCCAGAAACTCAATGCATGTGCAGCCTAGAATAAACTGACACGAGAACGCAGACGTCCTAGCGAAGCAGGGGTTAACCTTAAAGTTTTGTGGGCCATAACCGTTTTCTGTCATAGGTAGGGGATTCGAAAGCGACAAGATTCATAAATGGGCCACAAATGAACACTCAAAAGATGGGCAAACAAGGCAAAGTGATGGTAAGACAAAATGGCTATAAAATGTGTGGTGGCTGCATCAAAGGAAGGTTCTAAGCCTCATGCGAGAAACTTTCAAAATGGATTGCGGCGCTATCTACTAGGCATGGAGTCTTCAGAGTTCATCTAAGGAAATTGGCCGTTGGAAGACGACAACTGCAGACTTTGCCTTCAGGACGTGGAGACAGTGCGGCCTATACTGTGCATATGCCCAGATTTGGCTAGTAGAAGGTGTGAAATGTTTGGGCTGTCCTTGGTTGCAAACCCATATTATAGGTAAAATTTCAGTCAACTAAATGCTAACGATGAATTGGCAAGGTCCATTGAACTCTTGAGTCTCAATTTACTTTTTTCGAGTCAAACTAAAGTTTTGATATGATTTTTGTGTTCATGGAGTCTATAAAATCGTATATCCCTTATGAATTGACTTTCCAAGCAACGGGCTGTAAAAGCTTGAAGACGTGTGATAATGTCGATATCATTTGCTTAGGTAGCTTTTAACTTGAAGAAATATTTGAGACTTGATCTCTTGGCACTAAGACGGCGAAAAGGTTTGACGCAGCCAAGTGTTCATTAATCTCTTCATCTATTAAGCGAAGTTAAATAACCTCAGAGGGAACTCAACTTTTTTAAGTGGCCTATGAGTAAGAAACTGAACGGTAGTGGCCCGATAAGAGGTGATTGGGCACCATTTCTGGCGAATCTGTTCTTTTGTTCAGAGCAGCTAGCTTCCTTAGATATTCCATGCACCCTGAGACCAAGAAAGTTCGTTTGTCTGTAGCAGAGAACCTCCTCTTAAGAGCTTAGGCCGTAAACTTGTACGCCAACATCATTTGTGATCCAACAACGCATTTTATCTTCCTGGCAAGTCGCGACGTTACATCATTAAGTAGTCGACAAATTGTAGGCTTAGAGTTTTGACAATCGGAAGGAACACCATCCAAACTGTTGTACATTTTCCGCGGCACCACCTCACGTCGGGAATGACAAACCTCCGTGTCCGGGAGTATAATTTGTCATGAAAAACCCTCTCAATTCGGCCTTCGGAACTAGAAATAAATTGAAGGTCCCTTCAATTCGTTAGAAATATGTAGCACACACAACATGAATGGTGTCGAAAAGCTAGGCCTTGGCTCATCCCGAGCTGTCGCGCCAGCTATTTATTTTTTAGTTTTTGTTTGATGGTCCTTGTATTCAGTCTGTGAATTTGAAGAAAGACAGCAAATTAAAAATATTTTTCTTCTTGGGTCGTTAAGGTTGTTAAAGAAAAGTTTACTAGAGTCAGACCCATTTAGAAAGAAAGTGGTCCGGGGACTCTGTCTTATTCACATCTCTTCAGTAAGTGTTAAACGGGATGCCCAGTATTGCTACAAGCCGAGAGATGTGCATACATTCAATTTAAGCTAAGGAGGTCTCTGGTTAATGATATATGGGCCATAACGTCCTAGAGCTGCCTATGTAGTTCGAGCCATCTTTGGATAGCCATTTTAAACAATACATAGTTTATTCTCGACGGATTCAAGTGGAGAATGAACTCGTTCCTCGAGACTGCTTGCAAAGGTTTAAAGCTGATGCATAACTTTGCGAGTTCCTTTTGCAACTGTCTCCGCGTACATTGCAACGTTTCTGTTAAGAGTTGAGTGGTCTTCAATCTCGCGGTATGCATCGAAAATCGCAACTGTTTTTGCTGGCAGAACGCTGGCGAAATCCGGTAGCCTGAGCGACTTCAATGTCCTCAAAGTTTCATAGTGAATACCCGCATCAGTTTGTTGTGGATGTTATGCTTCCAAATATGTGTATTTTTTTCCACCACTTTTGGAAGTAAGGAATTGTAACACTGAACTTGTGCAGGAAAGCATCGAAATCGTTTATGGTTCATTGAAAGGAGCGTGGTTTGGTATGGAATGAGAAGTTGAATAAGATGCTCTTCACTTAGACCTCCCTGTTTATATAGGAACAGTAGGATTAGGACACATTTTGGGATATACGATGAAAAGGATTCTGGAATTGCGATCTGGAGATCTTTTATAACTTCTTGCCTAGAACCAGAATGTCACCGATCCCTTTATACATGAAATGCTTCAAGTTTTGTGTTCACATAAACCACAGAAATTGTTATGGCATTACAATAGGTCCATTGACGTAGAGCTCTGATGTAGAATTCGGCTTTAAACGGATCTCGCCCTTATGAATATACATAGTCCACTTGCTATCGACTTGAAATCAAAGCTTTTGATATCAGCCGATCGCTCCAAATCTTTATTCGAAAAGGCGCTTATTCGAAGAAGAAGTCAACACAGGCACAGGCCGCCTAAAGGCATAATTTAGGCGCTATGACTCGGAAAAATGTTCTAAGACAATCAGCGCTTATCTACTATTTCAATGAAAAAAGTTGATATTTATGATGGATCCAGGACACAAAATACTTCCATGCAGTACAAGAATTAACCAAGATTCGATATTCCCTCATAGAATCGATCAAAATAGCTCCTAGAGTTCCGCTTACAACGCATTAAACACGACCACCCCACACGTATTGACTTAATTCTTCGCCTCCGAATCCTACTCGCTCTCGATTGCTTTTTCTTTTAATTTAATTGCCAGGAAATAAAATGTTTTGTTTAATTTTTTTTTCTTGTTGGGAAAATAACGCGAAATAACTGCAATTAAATTTTAATTAAAATTCTTCACATCTTGGCCAGGCATCATCCTCCAGTGTGACCCCGACCCGCACAGCAACCCGAAAATTCTCATCAACCAATATAACTGCTACGTCTCCATCCATCTTTTGAAACTGTTATTAAATCCAAGTAAAATTTTAATTTCCTCCAAACGCAACCCAGCACCAGAGCCCCCCAGTCGGAGTCCCCTGCGCTTAGAGCAATAATTCTAACAGTGGACCCCGCGACAAACCACCACTACTCTCAGCATCCTTCGAAAATTTCAAACGGAAATACTCTGCCAGCGTGTGTGTGTGTGTGTGTGTGTTGGTTGGTGTGTTTAGCAGCAACAAACGACAAGGACTCCTCCAACGAGGACAACCAAGTCTACTACTCCGACGACGAAAACAAACAAACATTGAAAATTATCAAACATTTTAATGGCACACACACCGTGTGCTCTTGATTATTCGCGGAAATGTCGAAAATAACTACCAAAATGAAGGACATAAAACCAATTAAGACCACCATTTAAAATAATTGTAATATTCCGCCATTAACCCGAGCCCGAGCCCGCGCCCGTCCCATTACCGCAAACACCCCTAGCCGTAGACGAACGCCAGCGCCTAGTGGCTTGGGAGCGCCTTCGATGTGATAAGGAATCGTTGATTGCTCTCCGTTCGTCCTTCGCGCCAAAATAGTCCTTTAGGTCGTCGTCGTCAATGTCTTCCTTGTCGACTCTGCGACGAGAAGAGTGTGTACGTCTAAATCATACAAATCCTCTTGCAACCCGTTACCCATCCCTCACTAGTTCGTAATTAAAGCATAGAAATAGTATTGAGCACACCCACACACATATACAACACAATCAAGTTGCACACAGTCGAACTGTGTATTTATTTACTGCGAACAGCGCTGTAGGCATCCGGAGGGATGCTGTAAGGGCTGACGGAACAACAACGGAAGCGCAGGGGAGCGCAGATGGAAGTTTATCCAGAAATGAAGCGACCTCCGCTAAACAAATTGCTCGAAATAATACTTTGGAATTAAGCTAATTGAAATGAAACGAAAATGAATTACATTCACTTGATAGGGCGGCGGTGTGGCTTCACGGGGGACGGGCGATGATGCGGTGGGCCCGGACTGGGCCGAGGAATAAGAATTAATTTCGTTCGTAGGGGTGGCGGCAGCGGCGGCGGCATTAATATGGCATGCGAAAGCCTTCTTTTTGTAACAATTTTTGGGCTAAGGTCATGGTATTCTGTTGTGTGAATAATTATTGTTAACGTTAATTAATTTTCTCTTTTTTTTTTTGCCGCATTTTAATGGAATGAGTGGATGTTAATGGAGTAACTGCCGCTGGGGGAGGGGGCCGCGTGGGTGGCAAACAAATTATTTAAATTGGACTTCTTTGGTTTTAGGTTCAAATTGAGTGCGATAATGCGTCGCACAAAATGAGTACTTTTGACAGATTATGATACCAAAAGAGGACAGATTAAGTGGGGTGTCCATGTGCATGGAGGTGGCAAACTAATCCAATGAAGGGCTGACACATTCGGCCTGTCCAACAGAGGGAAGAGGTAGGAGAACAGTGAATTTTGCACACGTTGAAAAATTACAAAATTTTGAAGGCCTAAAAAGCATGGCAAGGGCTCTAGGTGATGCCTTTGAACCGTATATACAAATCTAACTGTGTTTGGGTAACGTGCTTGAAAACTCTACAAGTTAAGTGTCTCAGAATTGACGTTCTCCGTAGTGGCTGTGCTGACATAGATCCCAAAGTGATCATGCTACACCTGCCCACATTTCAACAGATTCAAAGACAAGCCCTTGGTGCATTCTTGCAGCACGCCATGAAGATAGATTTCATCGTCCCAATGTAGCACTTACGACGTGAATGCGAGAAGCTATGCCTTGGTCCACTCCGAGCTGTCGCGCCAGCTATTTAATTATTTATTCAAAGATGGTGTATTTTTTTCCGATGAGAAGGACATCTTGCGCAGAGGGGGCAAGCACTTTTCGGAGCTGCTCAATCCCGGACTGAGGATGGCAGATCCATGGTTTTGAGTAGGGCGGAGAATAGTCCCACCGTAGAGGAGGTGACTTTGGCGATTAGAGTGCTAAAAGTCGACAAAACTGCTGGTGAGGATGAAATTTGGCCAGAAATGCTCAAGGGCTTGAGAGAAGAGGGAGTGAACTGGTCATTGAAGTGGCATGGGAATCCGGTAAAACACCTAGCGACTGGCAAACTGGGGTGATAATTTCTCCTTGTAAGAAAGGGGCATACCTCTCTTAAGACTCCCCGGAAAAAGTCTTTGCAAAGGTGTTGGAAGCGCGTTCCAGAGCTGTGGTCGATACCAGATTGGGTGATGAGCGGTGCGGCTTTCGTCCAGGTAGAAGCACTACCGACCAGCTAGAGAGAAGGCCTGGGAGTATGCCAAATCTATCTACAGTTGTTTTGTGGATTTTGAGGAAGCATATGATCGGGTCACTCGAGGTTTAGTGGACACCTTTCACTGTGGGCGTTGGACTTCGCCAGGGGTGCGTTCTGTCACCTCTTCTCTTCATAGTGTATATGGAATGGATGTTACATTGAAGCCATGGTGAGGTACGGTTCGATTTGGGAGACTTAAGGATAAGTCATCTGCTTTTTGCTAATGACTTGGTCATCCTTACGTCCACCCAGACCGAACCTCAGCGCACACTAGATAGGTTCGTCGCCGTCTGTGTTGAAGCTGGGATGAAGGTTAACGTGAACAAATCAGAGGTAATGGTCATTTCCCGAACGCCTGTTCAATGTCCTCTGCATGTTAGTGGAGTCTTATTGAAACAGGTGGAGAAGTTAAAGTATCTCGGGTCCTATTCACGACTAATGGAAGGAGCCATACCCAGTTATCGTGTAGGATTGGTCAGTCTGATAGCAGGAGGGCTAAACTTGACATCGCTATCGGTATTTAACGCAGTGTTTGTTCCGACCCTCACCTATGGTCATGAGGTTTGGGCAATGACCGAAAGAATAAGATCGGAGACACAAGCTGTCAAATTGAGATTTCTTCGTTGTATTGCTGGCTCGAATCATCGAGATCGGGTTGGAAATGTCGAGCTGCTACTTATTCAAACGGAGAGGTCCATTCTTCGATGACTTGGGCTCGTTAAACTTAAGCCCCCATCTCGGCTTCCAAGACGTGCCTTGAAATCCGTGTCATCAGGTAGGCGTTCCCTGGAGTAGTTGGCGGAAGATCGGGAGATGTAAAAAGTCCACTCAGGCACCCTAAACCCGCGACCCTCATAGTGGATAAGATTGTCATTGGAATATTAATGATGATCCTATTATTGTGTACCGCGTCATACCTTCGTGCGATGCCTTAGGCAATGAATTCTTTTCAAAATGTCCCTCAAAAGGACAATGAAAAGCAGATTAAGTGGATAATTATATTCGGCGCTTTCAGGACGATCTTCAGCCAAAGTCAGCCTCTTCGACCTTCGACCAGCTCTGCTGGTAAGTCATCGGAGCTGGAAACACTGTTGTTTCCCAGCTTTTTGGAAGGCTGCGCCAACCTCTTCTATACTGGATAGAGGAATTAGTTCTTCGTTGAGTGGAAGTGGGCTCACTTGCCCTATCATTTTCTCAACCCTGTTTCTGTTCATCAACTGGTGGAGCTGCTGCTTAAACATATCATCACTTTCCCTATGCATTAGTGACTAAGTTCCCTTGGCTATGCTAAAAAGCCTTCTGAAGTTGCTGTGCCATTCAATAGAATTGTCGGGTGTCATTGGGTCTGTCCCCAGTTAGTTAATTTTTAATGCAACCAAACCTAGTGTCTTCATTAGTGGATTTAACTCTCTCAGCCAATGTAAACGGCACTTCAACTCATCCTGCAAGTCAACAATCGGCACTTCGGATCGATGGTAGTTGGTATCCTTGAAATGACAGTTCAATGTCAACCGTTTGTCAATAATCCACCACTGATTCGGTCTTCAAAACAACGACACGGCGGAGAAAAAAAAAGCACAAGCCGGTTAATTGGCACTCGCTCGTCTTTTCACTTTAAATCGATTATAAGTGGACGAATGCCATGACGAAAGCACTCTAACAGCAAAGGCTGTGGACAATATGAGTGATTCCATAGAGTCACCGGATGATGTAGTACTAGTACCATCTCAGTGGAGTCAAAAAAAAAATCCCAGCGAAGTGAGCATGTTATGGGACTCCAAATGTGTTCCACATCATCACACCACGGCGACGTTGTCGTGTTCGAGCACCTACAAGTTCCTTCGGGACTTACACACGGCACTGGCATAGCAATTAGAAATGGTCATTCCACTTGTACCGCTGTACACGGGTACTGACCATAAATGAGACTCGCTGGGAATAAAACCACGACACACCAGAGGTAACGACAATCTATCATTCGGATTGGTAATTATAGTCTTCACTTTTATCCTGAGGAGGATTCAAAAAATATTGTTTCGGACTTAGTGCTGATGGGGCTGGCGATAGTGGCGAAGTGTTGCTCGTTAATGTTAGTCTCAGACAAATTCATATATTTGGCAAAGCACTTGAATGGAAAGGACTAAGGTGTTCGCAAGTCAAATGAGTTTCTAGAGGGGAAGTCGTTTTCCCAGAGACAACCACATATGCATGTGCTTTGTGCAGTCATTTGACTGAAATTATTCTCCCTGAGGCATGCAATACTAAGGTGCAGTAGTGTCCCATGTTATGAAAAGTCTCAAGAGTCCCAAGGTAAGGCTGAGGATTTTTGCCAACAGGTGCAATGCAATGATGTGATGAATCCAGCTTGAGATATACTATTGCGTTCTGCCAGGTTTCACTAAATAAGATATTTAAAACAGGTCTCGGTATGGTATGTTGAGAGCGAGTGGAAAGGCCTTCATCTAGGCCTCAGTCGGGCCCCTCTTTTAAGAGGTAAAACTGTGGAGTTAGGGTAGGTTGTGGACGTGTTGAGTGGGATCTAGGGAAAGGTGGAACAATTGTGGAGGCGACACTAGTGTACGTGTGATCCAGCGAACCTTCCTGTTTCTTTGGTGAAGGCCAGGATTTTGCCGATTCGTTTGTCCTTAAGGTGCTTCAGTTCTGGTGCCCAAACGGACCCAAAGATCTTCTGTCGCGTTCTCTTCTTCCCGCAATTTCTGCAAATCTCTGCTCAGTCTATAAATGTGTCCGTTGAAGTTAATGTGCTCTGTGATCAGTCCCAGCATCAGCCTCAATTGCTCTTTGCTAGAACATATAACCTTTCTAGTGAGCAGGTTGATTGGTTTTCTTACATTGCACGTCGGGAGGTCACAGTGGTCTTCAAAATCACTTTGCATCTTCTTTTAATTATCGTCAGCGCGATTCCCACTGTGTTCTTAGCGGTTCGCTCTTTTGCGTGCGCCCCTTCTCCTTTCAGTTCGTCAACTTCCTCCTTCCCCATGACACCTTTGTGACCCGGTACCTTAACAAGGCAGACATCGCTGTGGCTGGCAAGCGGGTTGAGTTCGTTTTTCCATTCTCTCACCAGGTGAGATCTGGATGTTGCATTTAAGTGCTACTTACCTATCCGAGCACATTTCTATTTTCCTTCTTTGGGTGTGGTGTTCCAAGAGAACTCTAGTTCTCCTCAAAAAGGCGAGGACTTCTGCTTGCCAGACTGTGATGAAGGGATCTAGATCTACCTGTGGGTTGTTTCAGTATACGTCAGGCCCGGATCTGGTACAGCCTTTACCATACCGCATCCGATAACGGATTTAGACTGATTGACTTTGATGCGGGGCGAAATGTTGTGGTAGCTATATAATACGCGGTTCCCGCATCTCGATATTCAGAAAGGAACATGGAGATCTGCTGATCAATCAACCGTCAACTAGATTGACCAAACTGCGATCGACGCGATAGAAAGCAAGGCACTCCGCCAGTATTATGCATGTCGGAACGTTCTGAGGGGCCCACATTGACTCCCAGTGGACAACATTGTTGTAGTCAAGGCAGCTGGCTAAAGATCAAGCTAGCTGGAGACGCTTGTTGGTTGAAGCTCAGATCCACTTCGGACTGTAGCGCCATCTTAAGTTAGTAAGTAAGTACTGACTCAACAGTTCAAGGCCAATGGAGAGTGTGAGAGCACCGCGTTCTAGACTGCTCTTTCGCCGATGGTCGGGCCTTTAAATTTTCACAGCTTTTAGCCAATATGTCGGTTACATACAACCAAGCCGAACTTTGCGTCCGACTGCAGTGATTTTCAGAGAGAGGTTACCTCCATGATCGGGTTTTGGATCGAAATCTTTCGATTGGAAGAGGCGGTGGATGCTAGTCTAGCTTTCATTAGCAGGTCCAACATGATATTCAATGAAGTGGTTGGAAAGAACTCCTATTCAGCCTGAAATATGGAAGTTGAATTTTTTTCAGGTCTTTTGTTTGTGGTGATTTCGCCACTAGATCACTCCAGCACATGAGATTGTTGGTTCGATTAATGGAGTCTAGAGTTACGCAGGTAGAAATGAAGAAGGAAACCTCGTAGTAGAGTCACAGTCAGTGCTACTTCTGCAGACTGCATAACGGCGACGAAGACCAACATCCCGCTGTTAGGAAGAACGAACCTAAACGATGATAGCCAAAATTTCCGTCCAACTGACCAAAACGAAGTGCGAATAGCAATATCTGAACTAAAATCCAAAAAGGCAGCTGGACCCGACGGCCATCGGCCGAGGTATTTAAAGCATCTGGAGATGACCTGGTAAAGAGCGTACACCAACTCATTTCTAAGATTTGGTCAGTTGAGTGTATGGATGATGAATGAAATCTCAGCATCGTTTGACCGATCCACAAAAAAGGAGATCCCCTTAACTGCGCCAACTTCAGGGGTATCAGCCTCCTCACCATCGCGTACAAGATTTTATCTGCCATACTGTGTGAACGCCTGAAACCTTTCGTCAACAACCTGATCTGTCCATATCAGTGCGGGTTAGGACAGGAAAGTTCACAATTGACCAAATTTTTATACTTCGGCAAGAAGAAAACCCGTGAAGTCCAAATCGAGCGCCTCTTTATCGATTTTAAGGTCACCTATGACAGCGATATAGTGGTCGCCGTGGGTCAGTGTTTAGTGCGTTGGACTGCTGACCGAGCGGCGTTCAAGCGTCAGCCAGGAACACCGAACATTTTTCGCGGCACCACCTCTCCTCCGGGAGTATAATCTGTCATGAAAGAGCTTCTCAATTCACCGTTCGGAGTCGGTAATAAATTGTAGGTCCCTTCCACTCGTGCGAACTAAACAAACATGCACAGCAAGAATGGTTGCGAGAAGCTAGGCCTTGGCTCATCCCAGCTGTCGCGCCAGCTATTATTATGACAGCAACTATAGACACGAGCTATACAGAGCCATGTCTAGTTTTGGCATCCCTGCCAAACTCGTTCGTCTGTGCAGAATGACGATAGAGAATACTCACTGCTCTATCAAGGTCGGTCAAGACCTCACTGAGACTTTTGATGTCAAAAAAGGATTTAGACAAGGAGACGCGTTGTCATGTGACTTCTTTAGATATTCTTAGTCGTTTCGAGCGAAAAGTTGACGGACTTTGGAGGAGAGGAATTAATCATGAACTATACGAGCTGTGCAGCGACATCAATCTGATCAACAAACCGCGCATTAGACGTTTGAGATGGCTAGGACATGTGGAGCTAATGGATACCAACGCTTCGACATGTAGATTCTTTGAATCTAACTCATAGGGACAACACAGTAGAGGAAGACATCGCCTAAGGTGGCGCGCACAAGTAGAAGAAGACTTCAACCAACTTGGCGTTTGCAACTGGAGGCAGAGGCTTGTTGGTTGAGGGCCAGGTTCACCTCGAATGCAGGTCAACCTGTGACATAACCACGTCCTTTAAATGCATTCAAACGTTTAGGAAAAGTGAGTGTTAGTTTGTAATTTAGCCATGTGGTTGGATTGCATGATAATTTCCCCCCCTTCACGAGGACATTAGGCTATGACAACCCGTTCGGTCTTTTCTAAATCGCCTCCCATCAGAGTAAACAGCTGCGAATGCCCAGTAAGTTGACCAAAGTTGCACCAGAAAAACGGGTCTACACCGTGGCTTATTAATTTTTAATCAGTGTAAACCCCAATTAAATTAATGATTCAGTTGATTATTTAATTCCGTTTGCAATTTAAATTAATGATGCATAATTTAATTAATTGAAATCGCTTGGACGCCATGCGCGCGGGGAACACGCTTTTTGCTAATGAAGAACAACGCCATCGGTATTACCACCGGCTCTCTACATCCACACAGACTTGACAATCAACACAGGGACCCTGTGTCAGGTGAGATATCCTACGGACAATGTGTGAGCAATGTGAAGTGCAAAGGAGCGATACGCAGCCATGGCCACAGCAAACACCGATAGCGTTATTTGATTCAAATTTTCACTCACATAATGCCGGCTTAATTAGTTTGAATGTTATGTTTATTAATTAATTATGATAATGTGATTTCGATGTTGCCACCACCCGCAGAGTACACAAGAGTGTGGCGCAGAGCTGCCAATCAAGTACTCAATCGTATGGAGCACCTCCATCGTCGTCGTTGACAAATTTGTGTCGATCCGGGGCGCACTAAAACCAACAGCCATTGGCCACAAATGTGACCGGACAGGATTGGGCTCGGGCCACGCAAACAGACACTTGCATGTAGCGCCAAGCCGGACGCTTATCATGACGCAGCGGTGTTGTTCAAGCAGACACAAAGTCAACTAGTCAACACTAAACTTAGAGCAAACATAACCGTCCGTCGGATGGCCAATGTGCGATGCTCGATGGTTGATGGCTGATGGTTGATGGCCGATGGCAATCGACGAAGGATGTTTGCCCGGTTCTACTTCTAGTGTGCACACACTGCCGCATACACAAAATCACATTAAACAATCACAGCTCAAGATTTGGCCAGAGCGCCCTCTGTCCTCCGTGCTCCCAGGAACAGAATGTTTACACAACTATGACAATAATTATATTAGCAAACAGCCCAATCATATTCAATCTGCTGCTACCGACTAATGAGGGTGGCACATGTGCTTTGAAGGGGTGTGTGCGTCCGCCCGTCCAAGGACGATTCGGGTCCTGGCAATTAATGATAATAGTAATTAAACAATGCTTGGTAAGTTGGGTAACTAATTGTAATGTTGATTAAACATTTATGCGTGGGACCCGGTCGGGGTGTGTGCTTCCGTGTGCATGCTGTTTGCTCATGCATAGTGGGCAAACATTAGGAAATAAATCATAATCGCAAGGTGAGAGAGGTCCTGGTGGGGCGGGCCCTACACTGTTTACATTTACGCTACGACAATAATTATTACTTAGTCGAGGGGCTGGCGTGCGTTGTGTTTATTTAAACGATGGTTTGACAGGTGTCCGCATTGTCGGATTGTGCATTGTTGTTTGTGTATCTGGCGGGCATGGCGACGAGGACACCCGGAATTGGCTTATTTCGGTGGTATTGACTGTGGTCAATGGAGACCTCGGAATTAAAATATTGCGGCTTGTTTAGCTGTTAGCATTTTATTTGTCAATCAGTTGAAGTTTAATCGAATGTGTATCGATTGCAATTTGTCCTTAGGGGGCATGTATTGTACTTTTGCTGCAGTTGAGTTTGATTTAAATTTTGTTGCACCACACAATGGATGCTAATTGGGGTGAGCAATCACGAATGGTGGTGGTGTACGCAGTTCAATTTCAGCTTCAGTCGTGGTAATCGGGGTTCGAATTTATAAATAGGAGGTTAAACAATGGAATTCGGGGGTTGATGAGAATTTATTTGGCTCTTCACCATGACAAGCAAACCATGGGCGAATCCACCAATGACAGACCCTTTAGACAACGGCTCTCCAACTCGGATATGTTGAACAGAAATTCGTAAATTCCCTGCAACATAAATAATAATTAAACAGTCGAAACAGCTTGAACGAGAGAATTGCAAGAAAAGCCATCTGGACAAAGCGAAAGTGATTAGTAGCAACTTTTACGTATACCATTCGCCGGTGGTTAGTGCGTTGGACTGCTGACCGAGCGGCGTGGGTTCAAACCTCAGCCAGGAACACCGAGCATTTTGTCGCGGCACCGCCTCTCGTCGGGGAATGACAAGCCTCCGGGAGTATAATCTGTCATGAAAAAGCTTCTCACTTCGCCGTTCGGAGTCGGCAATAAACTGTAGGTCCCTTCCATTCGTGCAAACAATACAACAAGTACAACATGAATGGTTGCAAGAAGCTGGGCCTTGGCTCATCCCGAGCTGTAGCGCCAGCTATATTTTTTTTGTTCCTTATTTCCGTCTTTGGGTAAAGACGACAGGTGCCTGACCATTTTTGAGCCGTCAGTGTAAAGCGCAATTTCGTGTCATTGATTACATTGTTTGGCTCCCAGTCCTCTCGGCTTAGGAATAGAATAGGAAGATCAGTGGTAAAGTCATTGTAAGGGGTCAGATAGTCCGATGTGGCTGTGAGGCTTTCGGAGTTATATTTGTCGCGCATTAACTTTATTACGTCCAGTATCCTCGCCTGTCCAGAAGTGGTCTTCCACAGATTAAATTTTCTCAATCTGAGTGCACCTTTCCCGGTGAACGGCTGACGACTTCCGTGGTGCAAAGTGCAGGTAGCCTTTGTATTTGTGGAGTTCGTTCACGTAGCTCTTGATATTAGTTGCACTTCACCATACTAAGCAACCATAGAAGATGATAGGTCCCACGAATGATACGAGGTTTCAACACTTGCAATAGCCAAATTTCCCAAAGGTCTTCTTACAAACGTAGAGGGCAGTCATTCCTTTTCTCAACCTGTCTTTAACATTTCTTTTCCACGTTAGCTTGAAGTCAAGAATGACGCCGAGATATTTCCCCTCGGATGAGAGATCTATTCTAATACCGTCCAGCTTTGGCAGAGTAAAACTGGGTATCTTCTTCTTTTTTTTGACTTATCGAAAGCAACCCGACCAGACGGAACACCGGTTTTAGTCCTCAAAAATGGTGCACCTGAACTTTGACCAGTTCTGTGGAAACTTTTCTCTATGTCATACATGCAAAAGACTCTTCCTTATTGCTGGACTCATCGTCATGTCCACGAATTAAAAGGACTACTGTGCGAGCCGCGTGGGTTCAAGCCTCAGCCATGTCCAGTTTTGTATAATATGTATAATTTGTCATAAAAGAGCTTCTTAATTCTCCGTTCAAAGTCTGCAAGAAAATGTAGGTCCCTTCCATTTGTACGATAAATGTAACATGCACAGCATGAATGGTTGCGGGAAGTTAGGCCTTGGCTCATACCGAGCTCGAGCTGTTGCGCCAGCTTTTTTTTTTATTCACAGACATTAAACTTACTTAAAGAGCAGTGGAAGAAGAGCGCGAAGGAAAGAGCGCAACTGAAAATAGACCTCAACTGACTTGACACTTTAGCCGTTACAAGTAGACAAAATTCTAAGTCACATTCTTAGTAATTCTAGGACATTGCTCTGAGTCAGTGGTGGTTATTATTCAAAAATTGCTGAGCCGAAAGGCACCTATTCTGGTAGTCGTAACCAATCAAAATTAGGCCCTTCGGGACCTCTTGCCCAACTGCCAATAAAAACTGCGACCGAAAGGATATTTTGCGTCAAGCAAAGTTCTCCGACAATAGAATTGGGGAAACATCGAAGTCGTGGATGAACCCCAGGATAGTGATTGCGGATGCATAGTTGTTTGTTTCTTAGTCTTCCAAGCAGACTCGGCACAAGTCCGCATATCCAGCGAAGAATTCCGTGAGCAGCTAAGGGGTTGATTTTATGGAGTTGATGAACTTCTTGAATTGGCGGAGCCCTAGAGTGGGGTACCACTTGTTGAGTCTTTCATTGAGTTCCAATGCATTGAGTTTTATCTTCATGTGGCTAATGGGTAAAAAACAGAAGAGAAATTAGACTTCTTGTCTGGCAAGCTTATCTGCAATCTCATTGTGCTCAGTTCCCCTAGGGCTTGAAACTCAATAAATGGTGAAGAAAGCCAAGCCTTTATATTTTTTTAATAGCACTTCACACTTCTTCCCGACTAGAATCTGAGTGCCGTTCAGCGATAAAGCTTCGAGCTTGAAAATTCTATTATTGGCAAAAGAGATGATGATCATTTCAGAGTCAAAACTGAGACTGGCACCACCGCGGTATCATGCAAGCTGCGTAGGTTCGAGCACCAGCAATATCCATTGGAGATTTTAATGGCACCACCTCCCTTTGTTGTATTTTTGATCCGAGATAGACTGTCCGAAGGCTTATCTGATAGGCAAGAGAGAACTTGTTGCTCTGGATGCATAAAAGCCCCATGGAGCAAAAGATTTAACAACTATACATACATATGTACCTGAGAGCTTCTTGTTTTGTGGTGGATAATAAAAAAAAAATACATACATATGTACTCAGAGCCCTGGTAGAACAAATGCATACAAACTAAGGTGTCCATGGTGTAGTGGTTAGCATCTCCGCTCGTCATGCTGAAGCTTCCGGGTTCAAATCTTGATGTCAAGAAGCATTTATTCAATATAGACGCCATCTCGGGAAGTCATTCACATCGAATATTACCTAAGTTTCCAATTTCTACACTCCTCTCGCACTCTGTGAATGACATCATGAGGGTATTTGCTTTGGACAATTCAGGCCAATGTATATGAAATATTTCCATTTTAATGAAGTAGAGCCGCTTTTTACAGACCAGGCGATTGTCATCCTTCCTTTCCAGTGGACCCATACTTTGTAGAATGTGATCAAAAACATACACGCAGCTCATCCCTTCCTTAATCCTTTCGCCGAATTCCGATTTATCATGACAATACCACCCTCCTCATAACATCCAACTTCATCTGTAGAATAATCGAAAGGACAATTTAAATTGTATCGGAATGACATTGCCACATGTTTAATTAGCCTAACGCTACCCGGAGTCATCGCCCCCGTCATCAAGTCAATTAGTTGCATGATTTAACGAATTGCTTCCAATTATCGAAGGACAATGTTCTCGATTGTAAGCCACCTGAATGGCGAATGTAGATCCGCAAATAACATGCTCCCATAGCCTCAAGATATGCGGGCTTCACATCCAGGCGGGTGGTACAGTTTTTGGAAAACAAAAGCCCAGGAATCAAAGGTTGACTGCCGATATGGTTGCAAGGAAATCAAAACTGTGTATCCAGCCGGCTGTGTGGTATAATGTCGCCAGCATTACATTCTGAGGTCAAAAGTTTTTAATTTCTGTGCACACATCGAGTGGACATGCATCGGAGACATGGCCTTTCGGCTCTTTAGCATACATCACCAACGTATTAGGCTAAAACCATTGTAGTTGTAGTCTTGTTTACAATTGACATGCAATTTCTTTTGAGGATTTTGGATAGACAAAGTGTGCAGATGGTACAACTGAAGGAGTGGCAATGGATTCGAACCCTCTTCCATCAAGGAATCTCGAGGATTCAAGAAATTGAGTTACTGATCCTTTGGTCGATTAGAAGAAAACGCAAGAACGTGTCCAATCAGATAATGGTTCGTCCTTACACCGAGTGAAGGTTAATACTTTTGGAGGATAAATTACCGACTTATAACTGTCACTTGCATGCCCCCCCGGCAGATACCATCTTTAATAACAAAAGTGAACAAATTGTTCAAGTACACGTGGTATAAATTAATCGAAACAAGTTTCGTTTCGTGGCCATTATTCATTCCCGACTACTCAATTTCGATTGTCAACTGTGGATACACCTTAATTCTATATGTGAACCCATAAATTACATGTGTAAGTTTGTGGTAAGTTGATTCGTGTTCATTGGGCTTATTCAGCTTCTCCATTATTTATTGGACTTGTACTTATAACTTACGAATGTCAGCAAAGTTTTGCTATCGATTTGGTGGCACTTCAGGGGGATGGTGGGTGGAAATATCTGTTGTCCTGTCGATTTGAAGCGGCTAATAGGAGTCCACAACTATTTTTTGCAACTTCAATCTTTTGAGGTTGTTCCTGAGGACACTACTGACACCACTCTGTCCTTAGAAGGAAACTGGTTCGTAAATGAGTTACAAGGAACCGAGGTCCTTTAAACGTGTCAATGTAGCAAGACTTTCCTGCTCTAGGATTTTCTCGAAACTAAGTTGCCTAAGAGAGCTTACCCCGGGCAGAATATATCTTCCTAGGCTTTTGTGTCTTAGCGCCCCTGTGTCGCGGCAGTGTTAGATAGATACTATCAATTAATTGAATCAGCTTGAGCGATGTATTGTAATATGAGATGCTTGTCAAGCATCTAGATCACTCTGATGTAACTGGATATGAAAACGCAGTGGCCCTAGATCAAGCAGAGCCAGGTTTGTCTAGAAATTTAATAGTTCAATCCTCTGAATGAACAAATTAAGATTATGGGGATCAGAAGCTCCTTCTTTAATAAGACCTCTCTTAAGGCGGGTTGAGCTTTTTAAAATCAAATGCTAAACTTCTCTCTAAAACAGAAATGCGATCTGGTGGGTAAAAGCATATTATTACTTCCACGTGGTACCTACTGGATAGTTAACTGACCATGAACAACCGATGAACGTATGTCGAGTCTTTTCCTTTATATATGGAGCCGAGACTTGAACCTGAGCAAGCACATTTAACTAAAAGTTTAGCACGCACGTTCTAAATCATGACTTATTGACATAAGTTGCGTCTTAAAAGTTATTCAAGAGTAGGTACCACAGACGAAGCAAGTACAAAAGCTGAGCTCAATAAGTATTTGCAACACTAGGTCATTAGTTCAGTTCTTTAAAAACAAAGGTAGCGCTAGCTGGATCGTATAAAGCTTACATCAAACTGTCTAAAAATCTTAGAACGAGTTCTTGGCGTACGGATCAGATGTATCACCAACGTATCCAAAAATCAGTTTGGTTCATACCCACATTTTTCGGACACTCATTGAAAAACCGTGGTCGCCGTGGCTCAGTGGTTAGTGCGTTGGACTGCCGACCGAGCGGCGTGGGTTCAAGCCCCAGTTAGCAACACCAAACAATTTTCACGGCACTACCTCTCGTCGGGGGATGACAAGCCTCCGGGAGTATAATCTGTCATGAAAGAGCTTCTCAATTCGCCGTTCGGAGTCGGCAATAAATTTTAGGTCCCTTCCATTCATGCGAACCATGTTACACGCACAACATGAATGGTTGCGAGAAGCTAGGCCTTCGTCATCCGGAGCTGTCGCGCCAGCTATGTAAATATGTATGTATATTGAAAAACCTACACTGCATCTGTATCGATTTCGAAAAAGCTTTAGTGCGAAGCACTTATCACCAAGTCACAATACAAGTCAAATCCATTTGACCAGAAACTTAGAGGTGAAGATGGGGGTACATCAAGGGTCTGCTCGGAATCCACTATTGTTGAACCGGGTATTTGATTTATTCACATCCAAGGTGGCATCTCCTGGACCTTACCCCAAAGATGTTGCCTTAATGTCGGACGATGCAAAGGTTTTACAGGAGAAGGTGTCCCTGTATTGTGGTCGTCGTGGCTTAGTGGTTACTGCGTTGGACTGCTGTGCGAGCAGCGTGGGTTCAAGCCCCAGTCATGTCCACCGAATATTTTTAACAGCACCACCTCTCGTCGGGGAATGACAAACCTCCGGGAGTTTATTTTGTCGTGAAAAAGCTTCTCTATTTGCCGTTCGGAGTCGGCAATAAGTTGTAGGTCACATGAATGGCTGCGGAAAGCTATGACATGGTTCATCCCAGCTGTCCCGCCAGCTATTTTTTTTTTGTGTCTTAGAATCTAATTCAGACAGTCAGCTCAGTAGAATAGAAACCCCATCCAACTTGAAGGCAGTTTGCTAAGGATTACTGGAGATGCTTTTTGGTTGAATTCCCAGCTAATCCCGAACTGTACGGCCACTTATGTAAGTAACGATGTATTTTGAGGCGGCTCGATGCTTGAGGAGTACAAACCTTACTTATAGTGGCCAGAAGAGCACAATCCTTTAAGTCATCACCAGAAATTCTTCTTGAAAAATTATGAGGGTTCGCATTAGATGTAATGTCTTTGCTAACCAATTCTCTGATAGTCTTCTCACAATAATGCTAATCACATGAAACTATCCCTTTATCACTTGAATCAGTTATGACTAGAAGGGCCTGTCTCGGCTGCACGAGAGCTTTTCAAATACTTCTGGCTCTTCCCTGAATGCTTGATTTATCTTCTTTTGACATTATTATATCATAGGACGGGGTTACTTTTGGTAACCCACAGCACTGGAATTTTGATGACCTTGCGCAACTCTTATCCTATGACCTTGGTGCCATGAATACGCCGTCTGATGTAATGCGACTGGAATTTTGGCTGCTGTGCAAGATCGCCTGATTTTGCCGTTCCAGGCTTAGTTTTGTGGGGTTTTTTTTGAAGTCCCGAGTCTGTGTCAACAACGCTCAGACTCTTGAAGCCCTCAAAGAAAATATCCGTCAAGAATGCGAGGACATATCGCCGGAAGTTCTGGCAAGAGCGATGGAAAATGCCATAAATCGGGCCCGAATGGTCATCAAATCTGGCGGCGGCCACTTAGCCGATATCATTTTCTCGATGTGATTGCTTGACAAGGATCAGAGGATGATTTCTAAAGACCTGAACCTGCGTTGGGTCTTCCTGTATCTTCAGCCAGAGCTTTTATTGAAGATTGTGTTCCTTACGAACACAATTTTGTGTAGCACGTCGTGGGATTTCAGGATTCAGCCAGACTCAGAAAATGCCCCCGAACGTCTGTAAGAAATCCGTGGCATTCTTGCTGTCTCTCAGTAGAAAATACTGTAAGCAACTGATTGGCTTGGTAAGCTTAGGTGACATTAATGTCCGTTACGCTTGTCGAGAGGGCGGTGGTTATACGGATTCCTTTGTGATTGTCTTGCCTTTGCTCGGACAAATCTTCGGTATTCATGTGGTGAGTTCTGATGCTACGTATATAAAGAACTCACCATTCTATATAGTAAAATTAGGAAAACTGGGTCGGGCTTCCTGGTAGTACAGTGGAGTGTTTCTTAAGATGACAAAAAAAAGTACCCAAAGGCTTCATGTGCTAGAAGCCAGTGCAATTGAAAAAAAGTTCGGTACAGCTAAGTCCTTCATGTGTGCAGATACCGTGATGGTGTGCCGACGTAGTTGATGACCCTTAGTCATAAAAGGACACACGAACCTATAGCTGCTAAGATTTTTTAGTATTAGTCGACAAGTCCATCGATCTAAGGATTTCGTTTCAAAAATGGTCTAGCAAGGCCTTAAAGCGAGTACATACACCACGAATCTCGAAGTCCAGTAGCTTCGTTCAAGTCCTTATGAGATTTAGAGAAGGTGTATTTGCTATTAAGGAAGGAAACCCACCAAATGTCTTCAATTTTTCAAATTGCTGGTATTAACCCTGTTAATAGGTTTATTTGCAACCACATCTGAAGCGAAGCATCGGCCTGTAGCCAATCTCTAGCCAATATTTGCCCAAAAAAAAAAAGCTGAAAATATTGACGTTACCAATTAAGTAATCTGTCCCCCGCATAGACAAAATCCAACATAAACACGAAATCAATTGACAAAATTAAAATCACCATTTCCATGCGGAGGGCATAATCCCAGAATGAATGATGCTCCCCTCGCTGATGTCGCAGCATCATATTCGGCCCGTTGTGTCCGAACCCATCCCGGAGCCAGAACGAATTAGTTAATGAAATAATGTCGAGCGATAGCGACTACTAATTCATTAAATTGGGTGGCTAAGTCCCCCTATGTGTCTCTGCGATATCCATCCACCTTCGGAGCCACCACCATTATGTCCATTTTGTTAATTTCATTAGCATCTGATTCCGGATGACACTCATCCTTGAGCTGGTCGGGCTCCAGACCAGCTCCCACGTATAAGGTGTACGTTGTGTGTTACATCCGTGTAACTGCAGATGTTCGAACCCAATAAGGTTGTCTGCCGAACAACCATCGTGATGTCAAGGTGCAAGTCTCTCATCCGGTGGGGATGGGTGGGAAATGAAAGAAAGGACAAAGTGCCAAACCTGTCTCCGGGAAAGTATATTCGATTTGCCAATAAATTGGGAATATTGACTTAAGCATTAAGGGCGGCCGGGTCGAGGTGCGGAGGATACAACGTTCGTCCGTTGATCTCTGATAAATACTCAATTTCATTTGCCAATCCCATCTCGCCGCCCTTTGTTGTGGCGTCAGGCTCTGTCGTTTTGTCCTCCACCAAGGACTAAGGAGAGACGATAAGAATGTCAGACTATTTGCTTAATTAACTTCGTCATCATGGCCATGTTATATTTTTTTATTAGATTTCCCTTTGTCCTGTTGGATGGGCGATACGGGGTGGTATCACATCAATTAACGAATTAATAGAAACAAATGCGGTGTGTGTGTGTGTAATTGGGGGACAGGACCGCGCCACATCCTTCCTTCCGAGGAGCACTTGATGGATATTAAAAATGAAAATTCATCAGTTAATCAACTTAATTGGTAATTACACGGGAGAGAGGAGCAAAGCACTCAATTTGGGTGCGCAGAACTGGAAGAGTGAAACAATCTGTTCCAGAGGGCAGATTTCGCCATTGTTGTGCTGCAAAAAGTGTGTGTACGCGGTACTGGTGCAGTGACACATTAACAGAAACATCATTGGGAGTCATTTAGCTAATTAATTCGGGAAAAGGATCCTCTGCAGGCGGAGCTGCAGATTATTTTTAATTTGATTGCAGCGCAGCGGCGGAGATGGGTTTTATCTTGATGAAAATGTAATTGGTTATGGGATATTCATTGCGTTGAATGGCCCTCCTGAATCTGTTGTCAAATTATACGACCCGTGCAGCGATTTGTGTTTTATAATGCTTTCCCGTTTGAGCTCAAAAGAAGAGCTGGAGGGATGTCAAACACATGATTTGGCATTCAGCGGGATTTCTCAAGGGTGTCTACCAGCTCCACTATGTCACATTTGAGTCGGAAATGAAATTCTGTGAAAAACTAGGACACACAGAGATGAGACTTGATGATATAGGTCTGCCTAAGGACAAAATTCTGATGGAAATATTTCTTTTCATCAAAAGGAAAGGAAGGGTTTCTGAAGAATCCAGGGGTAGATCGCAGTCTGGGAATTTCAAGCAAGATTAGAAAGAAATGTAAAAATCAACGTAAATTTGGAGAACTTATATGATCGGGTTCTCGAGGTAAACTCTGGAGTATATTGGGTTGACGTTTCTCTTCTGTAAGAGCTGTGTTCGGGTGTATGGCGTCAAATCGACACCTTTCACTGTGGGTGTTGGACTTCCCCAGGCGTGGGTTTTGTCACCTCTTCTTTTCATTGTGTATATGGATTGGATGTAAAAGCGCAGCCGTAAATGGTTCGAATTGGCAGAAGTAAGGATAAGTCATCTGCCTTTCGCTAATGACTTAGTTATCCTTATGTCCATGGTTCATAGCCGTCTGGATTGAAGCCGGGATGAAGGTAAAAATAAGCAAATCAGAAGTAATGGTCACCTGTCGAACACTTGGCACCTTGGCATCCTATTTACTATTGATGGAGGAAGCAATACTGAGTTATCTTGTAGGGTTGGTCAATCTGTTGGCAACAGGGCCATCACAGCAAAGCTAAGAGATTTGGGTAATGACCGATAGAACAAGATAGCGGATACAAGCTGCCAAAATGAGATTTCTTCGTTGTATTGCTGGGGTAACTTAATGTCGAGCAGCTAGTTTTTTTAAAACAGTTGGATTGGTATGCAGAGAACTGTAGTATTTGTTCTAAAGAGTCTGGCACCAGAACCTGTGTCTAGTTTTGATTCATCCGAATAACAACTTAGGCTTTCGTATGATCTGTATTCTCAATGATCTACTACTGGTTTTCTGTTCTTGACTCCAGAATTTGCAGTTCCCCAACTTTTCCAATACTGAGTTTCTTAAGAAATTCCTTGAGCCTACCTGTTAACATGCCTGTCACGATGCGAAGCCGGCTAAAACAAGTTTTGCTTCTCTTCTGGTTGCATTTACCCAGAAGTTCCTTTGTGTGCCTCAAATGGAGGATTTCCTTTCAGTGCTTCGACCATTTGTACTTTCCCTCATTTTAAGTTCTTCCGATTTTTTGTGTGGTCCTAAGTCACAGAATAGTTCCAGCCATAAGAGCGTGGTTCCAAAGCCGTTCCTTGTTAATGCATCAGCAGCTTCGTTGCCCTACTACTACATGACTTGGTATCCAGCAGATTTTGGTAAGGCTTTCCCATATCCGTACTCGTTTTAATCTGATCTTATGCAATTTCAGTCCCTTAATTGCAGCTTGGCTTACAGACAGAATTGCGATGTCTTTTCCGGGATATCTTCTTCAATGTTAAGTTGCATCTTTCGATCGCGTAGACCTCTGCTTTAAATATGCTAAAGAATATAACGAGAGATTCCGAATACTCTGTTCTGACTTTGTACATCCCTGTGGTCGTCTTGGCTTAGTGATTAATGCATTGGACTGCTGCGTGAGCTGCGTGGGTTCGAGTCTCCTCAATATCTACGGGACATTTTTGGCGGATAGCCTCTCGTCGAGAAGTGACAATTTGTCATGAAATAAGGTTCTCAGTTCGCCATTCGAAGTTGGCAATAAATTGCAGATCCATTCCACTCATACGGAGAAGTTTACACGCACAAAGTGAATGGTTGCGAGGAACTAGGCTTTGCACCATCACTGGTTGTTGCGCCAGCTATTTCTTTTTTAACATCCCTGGGCTAGTCAAGAAGTGACATGTTCTCAAGGTTCCGTTTATACAGACACTGGCTAATCTTTAAGACTTACCTGAAGATATCCTCGCTGTCCTTGGCCTCACTGTATTTTTCCATGCCACTGCTCCATACTTCAATGATGCTGGGCTACAACCCCAGGTTTTGCCTGAAATGGTTCTACACGTCATAATGCCTCTAATGTTCTGTTAATAGCAATTTACCATCTTGTGCTATGCCTAAATGGTTTACTTGCTTTTGTGGCTTTATGTGATCGATTGCATGCAACTTAGCTGACTTACCAAAGTTTGGTTGGGTTAATGTTGAGTCCTACCATTGAATACCATTTCTGTATTACTCTTCATTCCTGTTGGATAGTCTCATTTTTGCTTCAAATTTGCCCGCAGCAATGGTGACAATATTGTCCACATAACCTTGATAGGAAATCATCTTCAATTAGACCACATCAGTGGGGTCTCCCCAGTGGAGACAGCCTCAAGTGGAGATTTTAGTGTTGGTTGTAGGTCCCATCTCCGTCCGTCCTAGTCCTCAGCATCTTAAAAAATCCCATAAAAATCCCCGAATAACACCCGTCAGCTTTATAGGAAGGTCAAGCAACTGACAGCTGGGTTTAGCACGGAACCTAGGGAAGGAAATCAGGTCAGGTATGCTGAATGGGCATAATCTTGAGAGGAGGTCCATGAAGGTCGCCAGACCCACATAGATACAATAGACAGTATTAAGATTTTTGTACACCACAGTCGCGGCATTGTAAATTTTGCGAATTGAACCAAAACTCAATAGTGAACATTGCTGAATATTAGTGCCAAGAGCTTCCCAAAGATGGCGCAGTGGGATATTTTAACAACCGACACGCGAACAGCAAGTGTCCTTAGATAGTATGCTTTAATCAAAGATGATCTTTGACGTGAAGAGTCTCTGCCTTAGACACCGCAGTTCTCCAGCCTCTCCAATTCCGGGCTTGTTGCTGCCAGTTTGTCAAGCTAAGCATTCTGGCATTCATGATGGAGGACACCGGAGATTTAGTCTTCTTGGTCGCCTCGACTCTAAAGGCTGCGATTCGAAGATGATCACATCCAACTTTCTTCACCCATCAAAAAGAACTGAGGTGACAACCTTTTGGGAGTGACTACCTCGAGTTCAAAAAACAATCCCAAGCACACCACCAATTTGTCCAATTTAACACATTTCCCTCTATTGCCTGTTATAGTGGATGCCACTCAAGAAAGAAACTCGCATCTCACATAAAAAGACCTCGTGCTGCACTCTTGCCTCACTAATCATACCATGTCGGCACATCTGCGCCATAGTAGAGCAACGCATTTCGCCTAAGGCACAGACACCGGTACTGGTTTGCCGGTGCAAACCACATTTTTATGGCCCCATCCAGTCGTGCCAGGCAAATGAAATTGCATGCAAAGGAATCCAGCGCACGGCCAACATGCATCAACGCGCGGACATGAAAAGATCACATAAAGATAATCGAAAGTATCACTTAGGAGAGCTTAATTAAAATTAATGACGTCATAATACATGCAGGATGCATGTTAAATTTAATTAAACACAAATGGACGTGTCCATAGAAAAGGAGGGCCTGCACAAGATGCCGGTTCCCCAAGATATGAGGAATTAAATTTACCGAATGTGAGAACCCTCACACCCATCGTCCCCTACACTTGCTTCCATTTTTTTTTTGTTTTTAATTGTCCAAAGCGGATTGAATAGTTCTTCACAATTCAGCAGCGTCCGATGGATTCTTTAACGTTAAGTCCTTGGATAATTTGCGTCCTCCTCCTGTACATAGCAAAGCAAAAAGCACGCAAATTAATTCCACACGATTCCCTGCTCGTCCAGCTGGGTACGTTCGCAAGTACCCATACTGTGGCACACGTATGGAGCCAGCATCCACCCCAGGAGCCCGGAGGAATAAATAACCCGCCCGCATATTCCGGTGCTGCTGCTGCCAACCCGTGCTCGCACTCGTATCCCCTGCATGCATTTGGCTTAACGCAAATCCACCACCTTCAATCGATAGCAGCAATTATAGCCGATATTTTATTGAACGCTTGATGAATTTTTAATAGTGGATACCTCGAATACATCACCGTTATGGTGGCTTCTTTTCTCTCTTGCGGGGAGGGTGCCGCCTCGATGGTGGGTCCTACACACGAGTACATCCTGTGAACGAGAGACAGAGATGACGACGACAACGATGGTGATGATGATGCTGGGTGTGTAGTGGCGACTATGCCGGCTCCGTTCGGTCTCCGCACTTGAATCGAAATGCTGTTGGGGAATTTCTGTTAATTGAATACCAAAGTGATTCCTTGTTCAATTGAAAACTCATTGTTATTGGGAATGATGTATTATGGGTTGTGTCCTGTCGGTATTCGATGTGATATTTCTCAATTTATTAATGGCTCATGATGATGTCACACGAGTGCGAATGCCATGCCTGGCTATCAGTGCCTAGTCGCTTTCTTGATTATTGCCGATTACGGCTAAAGGGAATTAATGTATTAGAGGGATGTTCTGTACGTCGCCGCTTATATATTATTTAACATTTTTGCAAATGGTTATGTCTGAATAATACACAAGTAGTGTGATGCTCAGAGTGGGGGAACATTATACAAATGTACGGAGTTAAGCTTAATCCTTAAGCCGGGATTCCTGCAAATACGTTGAAACAGATTGGAATATACTCGTCATGAGGTAGACTGAGTTCGTCTTTTCCTTGTGCTGATGAACTAGCGTCGTTAGTGGTTAACAAGGCACTATCATCTTCAGTGTCATGGAGAGCACTTTACTAAACGTTTTCGAATGGACTCAAAGCTTGTAGGTCTGTTATAGTGCCTTTGACAAACAAACTATCAAAGGGACCGCTTCAGTTTATTCTAATGAGGTAAAGTGGTTGGAATTCGCATACCGATTTCATCGCCAAACATGTCGCTATGGCCTTGTAGGACAGTCGCCAGTCAGTTTCCCCTTCGGGTAGGGGTTAAAATTTACCCGAGGTAGGCATGCCTGTCGTAAGAGGCGACTAAACTCCACGTCTTGACTCTGACGTTAAATGAGTCTTTTTAGTATGTCGGATAAAGTGGATTTATTACTCCAAGTGGTACTCGCGAAAGCTCAAATCCACTCGTGATCTTTTCGACCGCGGTCGAGGCGCGGATTCTGGAGGCCTCAACCAACATACTCCCTGGCTTCGCCTCTTCAGGTGGGTATGCTCGTATCTGAAGAGTCCTGCAGTTCACTCTCTGACTTGTTCATGAGGATGAACTGGAAAGAAGGAGAAAGTGGCGGAAAGGTTTTACCCGGCACCCTTAATCTCTTTCAGCATAGCCAGTCAGTTGACCGTGCTGTTGCTGATGGTTTGACTCGGGAAGCGCAAGCTGAACGAGGTCCAGACGAGAAGCGCCCCGGTGGGCCCTTGTCTAAGAGCCAAAAGAAAAAGAAAAGACGGAGGGCTGCGATCGAGCGGCGCAAAGAAGCAAAATCAGCTGAAGGCGCAAACACCGAGCGCAGTCTTCCTTTGTTGGCGGAGGGAAAGAGGATTAAGTTGGCGGAAGCTACTCCAACCGGAACCGATTCAGCCCTTGGACCCGAGGTAGCCTCCTGTTCTTCAAGCTCGAACAGGGCAAAACGGAAGAAGCGAACTGTGAGCCAGGCATCTACTGTGGGAAGCGTGTGCGCAACTGACGCCCGCCCTTTCGCTGGCGGCTCTTCTGCGGGTGGAATTGTCTGCGCATAAAATCTGGGTGAAGCTGGTGCTGTTACTTTCAAGGGTTTCAGTACTGGTGGACAGAGATTGTCTGAAGCAGACTAGGTCATTGGGTGGCGTGCTACTGGTGGTGTTGTCCGCGCCCAAAATTCGGTGAACACGGATGTTGGGCTCCATCAGGGTCCCAGTTTTCACAGTTTCTTCTTAAAGAAGAAAGTTGATCGTTTACTGAACCAGTGGACTCAAATATATCCACCGCACTGCGAATAGACCGTAAAATGGGCGAAGCGCGCGGAACGTTGCCCGAACAGAACACCCATTTTGATAAAAGAATTTTATTATTTGCACGTGTTGTTGAACGCTATATCCGGTGAATTGGTTAAACAGACTGAATAAATGACAGCCAATTTAAAAGATGTAGCTTCAATAACATGGCCGCTATCAACTGTCAAATTCGGAAGTCCCTATTGGAAGACCCTTTACAAAGTAGTTGGCTATTATACGCAGTAGAAACGTAGTTTAGTACTTGTAGGTAGTCCAGCGCTCTTTGTTATACGGCTCCAGTTGGCTGAGATGAACGCTCTCTTGACGTCGAGTGTTATGACCGCACAATGCTGTTTTGTTCCTCTGTCAACTGACTTTCCCAACCATATCTAGCATGCACAATGGCCCATACAAAGACGGTTGCTTATCCCCCTTTGGTATGAAGGCCAGTCGTTGAAATTTTCACTGCGACAGGAATTTTTCTTCAGCTAAGTTTCTGAGGTGCCTCCGGTCATTCTTGGTCATGCTTTGAAGAAACTCCCAGGCTTCTCCGTGTCTATACTTTTATGGGTCTCCAACTTCAAAGCACAAAATGGGTCCATTTCACCTTGTTATCTCTCTTCAAACATGAATAGCTTTCCAACGAGTTCATCATTATAATCCAATAGAACAGCTCAAGTGTCTTATAGACTTATGAAGCCTCTGCCTGTGCATGTCCGTCGGGTAATGCCTTCGTTAATCACATCCTATTCTGTGTTAAAACTACAGACCCCTCTGGTATCCCAATCCAACGACTATTAACGTAATTACTACAATTAACCCCTCGCCAGGTACAAACCAGCGGGTAGCATTACCGCTGCTCGTCGCAAATAAAACATTTCTAGTTGGCGATTTCACACCTGCCAACAATTTTCATCCACTCTGCGTCAGGACGGATTGATTTCCACTTGGTATCGCTCTCTCTGTCTCTCTCTGTGTGTGCAGTCGTTTGATATCTTTTTCCCTGTCCACTGCGATGTAATCCTCCACTTATGTGAAAATGCCGGTATTTTGAGACTCTGAGGATCGTACACCATCCAGACGGAGCTGAGGTGTTGCTGGCCGGTGCCGGTGTGCATCATTACAGTGATCGGTGCATTTGTAGCGTATCAAGATTAATGTAGTTCTATGCGAGGATAAATATCTGTTCGATGTGAGTTGATTAAGCCTCCATCAGAAGTGTGGATGTGCGTGGCCATTGCAGCGATCCAACGAGTCAATTTGTCTTCCCTTCGTATGGTCCCGCCACAAGGATCGATTGTCACAATGGCTGTGGGTACCTACCTTGGTACAGGATGGGTATCGTTGCAAAAGTCCGCACAGTCATGAGGAGCGGTCGTCGTAAATAAATCGGTGTGTGTCTGTGTTGTTCTGGTCTCTCGTCAAATGATATGGTTTCGAAGGCACATTCCTATGCGTCTGTAGAGTCGTGTACCCAAGAGCCGACTGCTGTGTTGAGGTTCATCTAATGTTTGGTATTCGCTTAATGAAGTAAGTGGAGACTAGGCGTCCGCGTTCACTGGTGTGTCACCAGAATTCCAGACCACCGCAAGACGGTTGCCGTGTGTTTCTTTGTAAATTCATTGTGGTAACATCAAGTCGGTCGCTGGCAAAGTGGCAGCTGATGAGGTTGATCGTTGTGCACACACGGCGGAATGCAACTCTATTGGTGATTTGGAGCAATTACGGGTAATGTTTGGTTTCAATTTAGAAATTCCTACGAAACAGGGGAATTAGTGAGGAGGATTTTTCTTTAATTGGATTTTGGAAGAGCCGCAGCAAGAAGAGGTGAAGTTGAGTCCTTTTACTTTTTATGAGGCCGTTTTGCAGTGCGAGGATGTATTTTTTGAGATGAAATTGCATAGATGCAGCTACGATTGTAGCAAAGAAACTACGAAAGGGTATTTACCCCATTGGTGCTGATTGTGCTCGCGAATACACTGTTGACAGTTCAGTACCTTCTGCCGATGAAATCAATATCGCCAGCCTCTGGTGTTGGCTTGAGATTTGAGCACAATTCGATCAAGTTTGATGAAAGAAGTCATGGGACAGCGCGTCACTTTCTCTAAATTAAAGGTCTCAGGAGATCTTTACCAAAACTTCATGGAGCAGCGAGCATTCTCCATTGTTATCTTGCACAGACGGATGTGCTTGGCAGGGTTGCCAAAATTATAAAGCTCGTCCGTAAATGATGTCATATGTGACCTTAAAAACTACAAATAGATGGTCGATGCGGTCTTCTAGAGTTTCCTCCAGGATCTGCAGATGTGGAAAAAAAATTCGTCAATTGTGGAGATAGGACTTTATTCCTAAGATTGTTCAAAGCAGATATGGGTATAGAGAGGCCAGGCAAAGAGAAGATACAAAAATTCGACATTTACTAGAGCAATTGTTATCGAAACCAAAACCTGCGCTTATTTGGATGTGAATTCGTCATTGGAGGCAGTCTTTGGCAAAAAGTCCTCAGTTCCCTGTATATGAAGGATCACATCGTAACGATTAGTAGGTATCAAGGTTAAGTCACCAAAGAAAAAGCCTCATATTTGGATTCGTCCACGTTCTTGAACAAAACCCGCGAACAGCTCGGAGGAAATTGAGAGATGCTATTGCAGGAGTGAGTAACATAAGGCATGAGGATCTTGAAGAAACAAGACCCTTTAAACTGCGCCAACTATAGAGGTAAAAGTCTGCTCAACTTCGCCCATAAGATTTTATCTGCGCTATTGTGGCCTAAAGCCTTTGGCCAACAACTCGATTGGATCATACCAGTGCGGCTTTAGGCCAGCACTAACCAAATTTTCACACTATCGTGGATCTTGTAAAAAACTCAGGAATTTCAATTCGATACTCTTCACATTTTCATCGATTTCAAGGCCGCGTATGACAGTATTTATAGAGACGAACTCTACGGAGCAACGTTTGGGTAGGACGATGATGGAGAATGCACGCTACTTCAAGTAGGTCGGTGAAGAGCTCATCCAGACGGTTTGTGACAAAAAAGAATTTAGACTGTCAATCTCAGGAGATTTGACTTAGAGGAAGATAGGACTTATTCTACCTAGGCTCTGCTATGAACTCAGACAATGCCACTAGTACTCAGTCTTCCGGGTGATGTATGGTTCCGTCTGCATAGAAAGTTTATGGAGGAGAAGATACAACGACGAACTGCACGGGCTGTACCGAGACATCGACCTAGTTAGAAGGGTCCTTATACAATGACTGCCTGGGTCGTGTATAGCGGATGTATCTACTCTGGAGAGAAGACGCGGTGGAGAAAAACGACGACTCAGATCGCGCAAGTAGAAAGGGACCTCAACAAACTTGGTATTTGAAACTAGAACCCGCTAGCTCCCGTTCAATCCGGCTGGAGATGCTTGTTGGTTGAAGCCCAGGTCCACTTCGGACTGCGGCGCCACCTTAGGTAAGGTAAGGCGGCTGCCTCCCCTCAGACAGGGACACACTTCGACCATATTGGCCTATAGTGATATCACGATGGGGACCTATCTTACCAGCACCAGGAACCAGAGTATGCAACACAGAGCACATCTCGATAGGTAACCGTAGCAGTATGGACCCTAATCGTTGAACCATTTCGTCCGAGAGATGAAGTTTCTTATCTTCTGAATGTCGAGTTCAGCGGGATCGTTAAGTTCATGATAGAAGTATTCCCTGAGTGTTTTTCTTCTTAGAGTCGCAAGGGCAGGACACTAGTACAGATCGATTCGATAGGGACAGGTGATTCTTCCAGGTTTTCAGGGAGATGCCGTCCTGCTCCTTCTTTTGCAAGCTCGTTGGCTCTGCAGTTGCCTGGAACCCAGCACAGGGCTACGCCGCACCTATCTGCAAAAGAGATCTTTGGCATTACTTTACTAACCTTGATCGTATTGTTGGCGATTCCAAGACTTTAATAGCTACCTGACTATCTATGTATAGGTATAGTACAATAGCGCTACAATCTATCGCATTAATTGAAAGCTAAACCGCAGTTTCGAAAACTGCCGTGATTTCCGCTTCCCACTTCAGTGATCTGGCAATTGGGTGGTAATGACTAGGCCAGACACGTTGGAGAAGACTCCTGCCCCGTACTACACCCTGCCGTAGATCCGTCTGTGAGGCCACCTTATGTCATCGCATGAACTCATCTTCAAATTGTAGGAATCTGGTGTTTTGAAGTCTTATCTCCCCTTATCGGGAAAAATCCTCATAACCAATCTGTGTCCGGGACAGTAGACAAAAGCAACGTATTTCGAGTGGGTTCTTGCAGCAGGAAACTCTCACAAAACACCTACCACTACCTCATTAGAAAATTTAGTGGATTTACGGGGTCAAGCCCACTGGCCATTCTAAGCGTCGACAATCCTTCAATTGGGTTCCGGGAAATTAAGAGGAAGTGGACAAGAAAATCATCCTTTGTAATGAGCGGCCTCTATCCATCTGGGTTGCTTTGAGAATAAACAAAATTTTCGGATGTCGGTGCACAGAGGATTCCTGAGTGGTCCTTCAGAAACCAATGCATCTTCGTCGAGGTAGGGCGTGGTTTTGTTCAGACGAAGTGATTTGATTGTAGTTTTCGAAGATGATGTCAGAAATGGCAATGAATGGAGTTTTTCTGGTTTTAACCTGATATTACAATGACCTGGATTATATTATCCCAGCACGACGACGGGACTTGTCATAGGGCGAGAAAAAGTGTTAATGTTTTGGAGCAATAATTTCCTCTCCTACTTTCTTTCAGATTTTGGGAAATCTTCAGATCATACCCCTAAACCACAAAATTGTTCTAAGCTCAAAGCCTTGGTTAAACGTGTGACTGGTTAGATTAGGCTGTACCTCTGTGGCAACAGAATCGAAGATTTCATCACAACAAGACAAGGCTGCACCACCGGGGACAGTTAGCGGAATGAAACGTTTTCGCACCCTTTACTTCTACTAGCTTCAGTCTAAAGGTGTCTTTTGACGTTGGCCAGAATATTTGCTCACAGATTCTGTGACACGAAAAAAAACCTTCAATCTAGTCCCCCTGCAGTGTTTCTGGAACGTTCATATTCCAGTTCCATGTCGCCTCTTACCTTACTGCAGCAAATCGGCAAAAATATTTCATCATCCCTAATTAAATCGAAGTTAAGGCTCTCCAAGGCCCGTGCTGTCTCCCCTCATGTCCACATGACATATTCACGACGCAAAGAAAAAAAAATGTCAACCAGCAACGAGGAGAAACCTTGTTGCCAATTCGATGAATGAGGCCAAAACATTACTTTCCAATTAGACAGGAAGGAAAAAATAAAGCGAATAACTTACCAGCCATGGCCACGTTCCAAGTCGCTCCTCGTCTCAATACATCCTCTCATTACATTAATTAGTCGCGTAATTATTTTAATTGCATTAAATTTTTCCCGAAGCATGTCATAATTCGATCTCATTACTGGAGTTCCTCTTGTTAATGATATCGTCGCGGTTGTCGTCGCAGCAGCATTCTGCCTGTGTCCCGCTAAAGTCGGACCTAATTATGCGGTGCATTCATGAAAAAAAAAATGCGCGCCAAGTTTTCCAGGAAAACACTTGCCACACGAGTGCATGACTCGATTCTACCCCCCCGGTACACACGGAGGAGTGAGCAATGCTTGATGTACGACCGTCATGATGGTCACCACAGCACATGGGGCCATGGACAAGTGGCCTCGGTTGCCTACATACATCTTGAAATGCTTCGGGCCTAATGCGAGTTAGGGTGTAGTCATACACCACGCATCGCAGACAGCAAGGCAACATCAGCGCTCAGAGATTCCGTTGCATTCAACCGAATCGCATCCTTTATCCACTGATCTCGATGATGATGATGGTGGCGAGGCTGACCAAGTGGACAAGTAAGCAATGGTTTCAACGAAATTATACCGAAGAGTCTGTGTCTGCGTGACACGACTGGCATATGCTGCAATTATTGACATTTCATGGAGGCTACGCGGCCTTAAAATGGACAAAAGGCGAGCAGTATCAATGCGGAATGTTAATGAAGACGTTAGCGATGCCAAATGCGTCCGTTCTGTCAAGTTTTGATTTCCAATTAATCGAATGAAACACGATAAATAATGGCACCGACCGCGCATTGACGTTGAGGTCGTTGAGTTGGCTGTGAGCAATGAGACGACATATCTGGTGACAGCGGAAGGCATTTATTCAAATAATAAATCTTCGCAGATGACATTCTAATGCGCGTGTAGGTGTGACAGCTATTGACAGGACTGACGGGATATTTGCATCGAATGTGGAGCTGCTTCACTTGAGGATGACAAACAGATGGTGGCGATGCAACAGTTGGCCTTCAGAGACCCGCGTCACTGTCGAGGAATGATACGAAGATGCCAAAGTGTCTTGTATTATTCGTGTCATTCAATGGTTGTGGGGGGCGTTTGCCTATTGACTCTGACTAGACAGCCATTGATTGTGGTATCTCTAGGCCTTTAGTACAAACTTTTACTTTTAACTTAAAACTGAAGAAACCTATCGCGAGGATTAGTGGATTCTTAACTCGACTTTGTTTGCAGCTCCTTTCATAAAACTAACTCGAGTATAGACCACTGGATTGGTTGCTATTAGTCCGGAGTTTCAGTCGATTTGTTAGGCGATGGTCATCACGGTTGGACTTTTGTTCCAATTCCAGCTGGTTGAAATCGTGTCTACAACTAAATTTGGATGCCGACTTGAGAAATAGTACCTCATATAGATGAAGACCATCTCAGGCAAGATTGAGTTCCTTACCGGATAGCCAGCACTTGTTGCTCGACTGAGAATGTGATTTTGACAAACTTAAATGGTAAGACAGGGAGTGTCTAAAGGACTCACAGAATTATAGTGATGAGTATATCAGCAAACGTGCAGAGGGCAACGATTTGAGGATCAATATGTCGTACTCTGAACAGACTGCGTGAGGCTAGATAACCAGCAGAGATCCTCAAACGCTACAAAGTGAGGAAGTGCCTGCGACATCTGTATAGAATTTCAGCATATTTTAAATGAAAGGAGCCCGATTCTCATGGAAGGAAACATCCTCAACTGCTTCAACTGCTAAGGCATCAATTTTCATAGAGTGTCGGAATGCCTGAGAATTTTTGTCGAGAACCTCATGGCTCCTGTTAGTGCAGTTTTAGGCCATAAAAGCCGACTAACTCTACTTATGACGGCGCTACAGTCCGTGGTGGACGAACAAACGTCTTCAGCCAGTTAGATCTTCGGCTAGCTGCCTCCAGTTTCGCACGCCAAGTTACCTGAGTCGTGGTCGTTTTCTACTAAAAAAATGAACAGAAATAAAAAGATGGCGCGACAGCTAGGGATGAGCCAAAGCCTAGCTTCTCGCAACCATTCATACGTGTTACATGGAAGGGACCTACAATTTATTGCTGACTCCGAACGGCGAATTGAGAAGTTTTTTATGAGAAATTATACTCTCGGAAGCTTGTCATTCCCCGACAAGAGGTGGTGCCGCAGTAAATGTTCGGTGGACATGGCTGGGACTTCAACCCACGCAGGCTTGCGCAGAAGTCCAACTCACTAACTACTGAACCACGGCGAGCAGGCGATTTCTACTATGTAATCTTCAAAAATGATTCTGACACATATGTCCCAGCCATCTTAGTCGTTCGTATATGAATCCGTCTGAATAGGTCGGTGTCGCAGGACAGCTAGTACAGTTCGGCGTTATGTCTTCTCTTCTACTAACCGTCTTTTCAGACGGGACCAAAGATCACCCGAAGGACTCAGCACTGCTGTCATTGTCTGAGTTTACAGCGGAGCCTAGGTAGACATAGTTCTTAAGTATCACAAAGTTATCTACAGCAGATAAGATTTTGTAGGCGATGTTAAGATGATGCCTCTGATGCCTCTGTAGTTGGCTCAGTTCAGAAGCCCTCCTTTTTTGAGGATCGGGCAAACAATTGCTGCATGCTCCTTACCAAGTCACCGGCAGCAGCATCTCGGCAGCTAGGTCATCAGATCCATCCGCTATGTTGGACTTAAGCTTAGATATGGCTGGACAAGGGGAACAATACCAAACCCGCGAATCAAAGCAAGTATATTCTCAGACAAACTTAGCCTCTTTAAATCAGTTAGACTCCCGAACCACAGCAGCATTTTCCGGGCGAAGGTCCTACCAGTGACAATTGCTGCCCGTGAGACTGCGATGAAGGTAATACCACGTGATGATATCACCTTTTTCATTGACAGCCAGGCAGCACTAAAAGCGATTTCTGCTACTGAAATAAAACCGAAGCTTGCGAAGTGTGGTCGCGAAGAGCTCAGAGCTATTGCCACACAGCATGAGGAAAAATTATGTTGGGTCCCTGGATATGAGGGTATACCAGGGAATGAGAAAGCTGATGAATTGGCGAGGAAAGGATCTGCGCTAGACCTGGAGCAGGCTGATCAGTCATTAAAATCCCGCCATGTAAACTCAAACATGAAGCAGGGATCAGGACTCTAGCGGAAGCGAATGAAAGATGGAGCTCTTTGGACTCCTGTAAGATAACTAGAAAGCTATGAACAAGGTACAATGGTGCCAGAACTGATACACTGATGCAGAAGGACAGGAAAAGCCTCTCCATGCGTTATCATATGAAAATCTTGGGCTAAGTGAAGGTGACCTTTGTAGGGGTTGTGGAGACCAGGAAGTAAATAAGGACACAACCCACTTCCTCTGCCACTGCCCAGGTCTCTGCAACCTCAGACATAGATATTGTGGAAGGCACTTTTCCAGGTTACCGAAGAACTAAGAGACGTACCCATCAAGGACATCTGGAGCTTCAGTAAGGCTTCAAAATGGTTCGAAAGCCCAGGGCAATAGGAGAATGCTTTGAATACTGCTCCTCGAGTAAGGGGTACCTTCCCCCCCAATAAATGGGCATCACATGGGTCTCTACTGACCTGAGCGTGGCGCTGGGGGCTTCTTCAGATCGTCCAAGTCGGGTGGACGGAACTGTTGAATGAATGGTTCATCTGTCTGACAGCGGCATTCGAATCGTCGTCATTGTCGTATACGGTTGAATGCTGGACATTTTGAGATTTAGGGAAGTGAGGGGGTTAGATGCGGGTGAGTACCACCAATTCCTAACCGGTATAATTGTTTTACTCTATGGTAGCAAAACAAACGGGAATTTATCTTATGGATGTCCGATACAGATAAAAAGCCGATATGAGAATTTCAACAGCATCAGTGCCCTCATGTGGCGTTCTACGAAAAGAAACTTTAAATTGTGCCCTTCTAGTGGGGCACTGTTTGACAAACGGTCTAAGTAAATTCAGGTCTGAATTCAGCTGAGTTGAAGGGCATCTGAAAGTCTGGTCAGTGATTTGGACACGTTGAATGGTTATCGATAAAAGCGAAACCCAGAAAGGAGTTGAAGGAGTTCGAGCAACCCTTTTGTATGAGGTGAAAAGTAAAATTAAAAATGAATTGTGCTTGTAGCAGACTACGCGCTCCAGAAGTGAAACTTCCTTGGAGTCTGTTCAAATTTCAGCACAGCTAAGGAATTTTCACAATATTAGAAGTAAAAATCGACCTTCAAAGTCCGCTAATGTTTGACGACATTTAAGTTACGCCCATATAGTTTCCAAGGCCTATCGTTTCACTGCAGCTATAGCCTTACGCCCTTATGAGCCACACTATGTGTTAAGACTTGCGCGTCGCTCACTTCTGATTTCTACTTCTAACCTCTCCACTCCGTTCTTTCAAAACCTTAACATTTTCATAATCCTCTCGGGGCCACTTGCGTGGAGTAATAAAAGACTAGGACACATCAAAAAAGATTCGCCGTTGACTCTAAAGTGGACTACAAGGTTGGTTAGTTCATCTTTCCACGACCTCGACGATGCCTCACTCCTCCAAACTATCGAAGTTCGCCATTGATTTTCAAGCGGAGCTGGTGGGAATTTGGAAAGCTTTCCGCGTGCACAGCTATGAACTAAAGCATCGCTGTAATATATGCTGGCAGTCAGTCAGCCACAAAGGCGCTCTCTTCACCAAACATATCCTTAAAACTGGTAGTAAGCTGCCAAAACGGATTTGCCCCTCTGAAAAGTTGTTTCTTTTCAAGTTCTTAGCCTAAAACCGAGGCAACTGTTGGAATTGCCTCGAAAAGAACATCTGTCTCTGGGAAATCGTTCTTCATCGTGTGTCACTTCGGGGCATTACTAGTGCTATAACACTCTCCAACGGGTTTACCCTCGCTGTAAAAGTTTTCACTTAAAAAAAAACGTCCGGAAGTGGCCGAGGAAGTACCTGCCCCAGAGGAGCATTCAATAACAGAATTAAGTGCTAAAAGCCGAACTCGACATCCAGAAGATAAGACGCTTCACCTCCGGAATGAAATGGTTCAACTCATAGGGTTAGTGTCGCTACGGTGGCTCATCTCGATGTGCTCTCTGTTACATACTCTGGATCCTGATGCTGGTAAGCCGGTTTTACATCGTGGTATCACAATGAGCCCATCTGGTCTAGGTGTGTCCCTGTCTGGGCGGGGGCAGCCACAGGCAGGTGCTAAATTCTTTCCTTTGCTGACGGAATCCTTTGACAAGTCTAGTGAAACGATTCTTTTTCTTGTCACAAGTAGTAAGTTCGGAGTGGTCCTCTAGATCTAGGTGAACTTAGATTAAAAGTACGCCCATTGTGTCGAGTAGTAAAGCCCTTTTTCTATCACACTCTACGCCGGTATCCTCCCCATTTGCTCGACTCTATTGCGATGACTGTCAATCTGCCGAAGCCAACACTATTCAGATTGCGTACCTACAGGACAGCGTCAACGTGCCTTATACAGTCAGGCGAGATCTGTTGGTCAAAGCACTCATTATCGCGGATAATTTTTCTCCATTTCTTGGGAAGTCGCTCCATCTGTATCTGATTTTCAAGGAAAACTGCTCTTTTCATGCCATTTGAATGCGCTTCGTGTTGCATCTGTCACAGATGTTGCTCAGTCTCCATTAATCTAGTCAACATTTCCACAGAAAAATGTCTCACCTCATGCATATTCATACGACAGCATACTTCTCTTCCATTAACGAAGCTTAACACTAATTAATGCAAAGGAATAGGGGGTAACCCAATTATAGTGCACCTTTTACGAGAAACCCAACACTTTTCCTCGCCACCAGTCTCGAGCGCAACACACGCATCCGCGAGCACCATTTGCGTGAAATTTGCAATTAAGTTAATTATGACAGAGGCGTAGTCGTCGCAGTCATTAGGCGTCATCTTGAACACGTCTTAACCGTAAACACATCTTATTTACCAAGCGTCCATAGAGTCATTCAAGGAATATGTGTCAAACCAAGTCTGCAGCGATGTATCTCTCCGCTCGCAACACGAAACGAGCACAGCACACTGCTTGAATGCTGCGTCAATTAATATTTGATTACAAAAGCGGCGGTTAAGCCTCCGTCTATGGTCATTCTCACCAGACCATTTCGAGCCACAGCAGCTTTGATTAACTCTGGGGACCCGGTCGGCGTGTGTACACACGGTATGTGTGCATGAATTTTATTAATATAACTGTCATTTAATTGTGATAGCAAAATAGCCCCGAGGCTGTAAATTATTGTCAAACGTGGAACAATAAACGGAATTGGCAGCCAATGCTGCTGCAGCTATGGGTGTGCAGTGTCCAACTCCTCCCTGCAAAAATGAAAAGCCTCCCCCCACTCTAACAACTCCACCATCGAGATGGTTATTAAACAATTTTTCATTTTAATTAAAAACCGATGCCAACGAAAAATTCCCGCACAATTATACCATATCCGATGGCCATCTCCGTATGAAGTCAATTCTACATCCTGATATGGCTGCCATGGCAGAGATGTGGGATTTGTGTACCATTCAATCCGTCCGATGTGGCTGTAGGCTTAACACTGATGGTGATGGTAACTAACCAACCAATCAACCGACCGACTGTCGAGACGACAAACGGTCCGACCCTGATCGAACAAACAAAATAGCGTGCCGCCATGGCGATCGAATGAAATAATGAACTCGAATTGGCGGTTGCTGTTGTGCATCATCGCCGCCCTTCCACGGACTATTGGATTACCCAGCAGTCCAGCAGTTTATGTCGATCTTGGTTAATCATTTTTAATTAGCAGCACATTGCAATCAATTTGCGTGATGCGTGCTCGGAGTATGATGATCCGTCATATGTTGGATGTTTTGCCACGACAACGATGTCACCCATCCACTCGATGTGGCCTTGAAAGGAAACAGCAAAAATGAGAGGAATGAAAGTCTACCGCGAAGTCGATCAAGAAACTATAGCAGGCATTTACTTCCTGCGAAATCAGTCCAGAAATGGAGTGGGAATGTCGAGAAAAACTTGGGACATTTAGCCAACAAAATAATGGAGAAGACGGAAGCAGGAAGCAAGAGTCCCACTGGTAGACACAGAAAATATGGATGAACACAGCATCTGGGAAAGGTTACGGAATGGGGAAGGAACTATAAGGGCTAAGCTCTGTAAAGAAGCCGGTTTTACTGAACCACTTCTACCTACCCACTTTAAATAGTTTGAAATGGTCCTAGAGAGAAATGCATCTAGACAAACGACATGTCCATTGTGATACCACTGGGAGCCTTAGGGTTGGCCCACGTCTACTTGGGAATTCATTAAGATTTCATACCGTAAGAGTTAACATCAGACATGCTGGCAGTGTTCAGATCATTTAGATCATTGACGAGATGACCTTTCTAACGAAAGAGAAAGTGTCTCCATCCCTTTCTCGTCTGAAAATGCTGCCAGTATCAAATGACAGATGCCCTAAAGCTGAGGCAAACAAAAATGCTTCTCGGAAACATCAGTTGAAGTAAAAACCAGCTAAGAACATGATTCTCTCTAATGGGAGGCAAAGAATTCTTCAGAAAGTTGGTCGTAGAGACGACAGAACTCATGGATTCGACACGAAGCCGTCATTGAAGAAATTGTGAGCATCGATCTGCAACAGTTGCTGTATTTTCTAAGTAAAGGTTTTGCCAATGGTAAGGTGTTGGCAGCTGCATTTCAACAAGAGGGGGAAGGCAGCTGCCTTGAATGATGATTCAGTTTACTTCTACTTCTCCCAAATGTGAGTATTTTCATCCGCCTCAGTGATCACTGTAAAATATTTCAAGTGAAAATAATGGCGACTAATGAAGTTCTGTGGCTCTGTGGTTAGTGTGTTGGACTGCTGTGAGAACTGTTTGGGTTCAAGCGCCAGCCGTGTCGATCAAACATTTTCGGGGCACCATCTCTTGTCGAGGAATGACAAACCTCCAAGATTCCCTTTTGTCATGAAAGAGCTTCTCAAATCGCCGTTCGGAGTCGGCAATAATTTGTAGGTCACTTCCATACGTGCAAAAAATACAACACGCACAACATGAATGGTTGCGAGAAGCTAGGCCTTGGCTCATTCCGAGCTGTCACGCCAGCTATTTATTTTAATGAAGCTCTGTCCTGGTTCATGTGTAAGGTAATATCTGTCTAAGCTGTACAAGATCATTTCTGTGGACAGCCAAGGGGCATTTTCACCTAGATTAGGTTAGGCCGTAGGAAAGTTAGTTACTAACGCGGCCCTAAGACTAAGAAAAATGTAGGACATACTAGAATCCTATGAACTCACCGCAGCCTTTCCAAATCAATAGACACGCTGGACACCGCAAACGACTTCAGCATGGGCTATAAGCACAAAATATCAAAGTCAGCGTAATGTCCTCATCAGTGGCTCTAAAACAGCCAAAGGAGACGGTGCCAATGGTTTTTCAGAAGACCTGGACATCCACCACTCCCCAACCATAGCTGAAGTCACAGTTATTAATCAAGCTGCCGCTAGGGTCAAGGCTAACCTAATATGAGGTCCCTCGTATCCAACACAATAAAATCTAGGGCAATGAAGGATTGCCGCGTGCCTCTGAACGTTTAAACAGCCGACTTTCACCAATGCTCTGTCGAAAGCAAATCGTAGATGTCCCCTCGACAACTGGGACCATAAACCCCGGCAAGAGTGCTGCCTTTTTCCATTTTTGAGCTATCTGTATACCAGATTTGACCAGATTTTGGAATTCGGCAATGTTTTAGCGCGTTCAACTCAGCTTCGTTCTTTGGAATAGGGCAGGACAAGTGCAGAGGATATGGGGGATCGTTCCTTCCTCCTCTTCGACCCTGCACCTCCTGCAGAAGTCATTTGATAAGAGGTCCATCCATCTGGTAAGAAGGCCAATGGGACAATGGCCGGTAAGAACACCAATGACAGTACTAATGAGCGACCTTTCGAGCAAGACTTTGGCAAGAGATTTGGCATAGGACGGATCTCCCTGGAGGTACTGCACGTCGTACCATTCCTTCATCTTTAGTTTGTCTTACTGATTGCATCGTACTCTAAGTGAAGTTTACATGAAGCGAGTGGAATACCCAGATTCCTGCGTTCCAGCAAGATGTCCATCGGCCTTACAGTTCCCTGTAATGTCCCTATGACCGGGTACCCAGCATAGGTGAATGTTAAAATGTTCTGCCGTCTCCATGAGAGATGAGCGACAATCTGAAGCAGCTTTTGATGTAGAAATTCACGGTTCCAGAGATTTTATTGAAGCCTGGCTATCGATAAAGATTGTAATGTCCTTGGAGGATATCACATTATGCCTAACCCAGGATAAGGCTTCGTTGGTCGCCATAATGTCCACCTGAAAAACGCTACAGTGGTCAGATGGACGGAAGGGGATGCTCAGAGAAAATACCACCTCCAACTCCGTTCTCGGTTTTGGAACCGTCGGTATACAGAATAATCGTCTCTGGCGTCACCACACTCCCAATCCTCTCGGGAAGGAATGGAAGTCCGGAAGTTGAGGTTGAAATTCAACTCGGACGGTGTTTTCTGGTATAAAGGTCACAGTCTAAGATCGAGAAGTGGCCACTTTTGTTGTTTGACTAGTGAAAGGAGACCTTCCGTCTGAGCAGCTGACTGTTTGCTTAAAATATTCGAGATTGGTGTACTCAATTATTTTTTGCTTTATGCAGGATTTACGGAAAGAATTCCGTCAACGCCAAGCGATTTGAATGGATGAGTCGATCACTCATACAACTTTTTCATCACTTCTTCCGAAATATCTTCATTATCTATTGGTCTGTCATTTGTATTGACATCACTGGTCACTGGCGCCACCTACCACGCACCCTGGCAAGGGTGCGTTAAGAAAAAAATTCAGAAATTCAGACCCGAGAACCGACGGTTCTTCCTTGAAAATCATCTTTTCAGATCCTCCTCAGAGAATTGCTCACCTTAATCGAATAAGGAAGTCCTGCCTCAAACTGATTGATGGTTTCAGTTCATATTTACCTATCGCCGCATACTTATCCCAAACTAATCGTTATGCCTGGTTCCCATATCGAACTACACTCGTTTCCAAAGAAAAAGACCTAAGGCGCCGACACGTAATGAATGTCTTCTCTGACAAAAAAAAAAAAAACTGTTTTACAGCAAGGCTGACAAAATAATTGCACACACTCCTTCGGACCAATTAAGGACTGAAAAATGCATACCAAGGTCCGACAATTTAGTCGCAGTCCCTGCACGATGTGTTAACGCGTCGGCCTCAGCCATTCATCATCCCAGAGGACCCCGTGTACACACGTCCACCGGTGGATGGGCAAAAAAAAAAAAAAAAAACGCGAGCGAAATTTGAATACTTCCCTCCCCTAATTAGACGTTATCACCGGGATCGACAAAATTGTCGGTCCGTGTACGCCGCCACCATTCAGTCAACAAAACCAATGGCGGTAATCTGTAATTTATATATTTACATTCTCACCGATGACCGCGCGGTGGACCGCTTTCGCGTTGACATTCCTTGCAGAGTTCCGAGAGGCGAGTACTTAGCCTGACGTGCCACATCCTGATACGATCTCAAAAGTAATGTTTTTCGCACTATTAAAGTCACCCAACGAGTTGACTTGCAATGTATTACAACTTCGAGTTGGACTTCACTTTGATATACGGAAGAGTGTAACGCTAGCAGTGGTCCGTTTTGCATACGACGAGCAGTTCACCGTCTTGGAGCCCCGACACGGAGTTAATTTAATTGACTTCCCGGACACAAAGTTTTTGGAGGAGTAAACCGAGGGGCACCACACTTTGCCCACGAGGAAGTCATTTCAATACAAGTCAGCAGTTTCCTAGGTTCGCTTCCCAGCTCTGGCGGCAGCACACGCGTGCGTGCAGCTGGACTGGAAGTCAGGCCGAGCTGGCGCTGATTTATTTGCGCTACACTGCGATGATAATTTCCACTCATTAGCGATTTTCCAAAGTTTAATTAACGGCAGCTGGGCGAAAAGTCACATTTCGGTCCGACCGGTAGGAGGCAGCACACACAGGGTTCCCATGCGGGCATGGTTCTTGTTTTTAATGAGGAAATGCGCCAGCGATAAAGATCGATTGAATCAGTGTAGCGAGTCTGGTGGCAGTGATGCTTAGAGAGCTCATGGTGCCTAGATAAGTACACTGCTGCTGGGGCAGTAGTTCAATGGACGTGACACGAGCACAGGGATAAATTAAATGCGCGCAGTAAATTTGGAGAGGGAGCCGGGACCGTGGAGAAAGCGGGGAGGACGAGAATTAAATGAGCTGCCAGAACACGAATTAAAATCGTGCGTTTTTTTTCGTTTAACCGACTTGAGCTGTCATTAGAGGTTTTGCTACATCGATAGGTAAGGTCTTTGTGTGGATAGGTGTCGTGGAGGTGATGTACGACTTGACCAGTGAAAGGTGGTCTTGGAACTATTAATCAGCGTGCGTGCGTGTTTATTCGAAAATTCCAATTTTCCCACAGCTAAACTGCATGCAAACGTTTGCGTTTGATGGATGGGGAAGAGACTGAATAAGGAGGACAAGCATAGATTATCCTGTGCCTGTAAGTGGGATTTTCCAAGCTTTTATCAACTTTAGATGAGTATGGCTGTCATCGTAGCTCAGTGGTTGGACTGCTGTGCGAGCTGGTTAGGTTCAAAATCCTTCAAAATCCAATATCTCGCCGGGGAGTGACAAACCCCCTAGAGACTTGAAGAAACTCCTTAATTCAACGTTCATAGTTCCCAAGTCTCCTTTATTCCCGAGAAAAATGTAGCCGGCACAACATGAATGGTAGCCAGAAGGTAGGCCTTGGTACACAACAGGGTATCGAGCCAGCTATTTATTTATTTTTTTTTATGAAGACTAGATAAAGTGTCCGAAATAGGTGGAGGTGTCTTCTCCAAAGACCTAGACTCCTATTTTGCTGGTGGAAAGGCTGGCTTCTCCCCCAACTGCCATGAAATGTCAAGATGGCCGTACCGCAGGGAAAAGGGGAAAAAGGGATAAGGGGTTAGTATGTAAAAATCCCACACTGTTAATGAGTACAGGCTCAGTTTCGCCTTTTGAAGATTACCACCTCCCAGCGAAAAAAAAAAAATTTTCCTGGTGGAGATAATGGCGACTAAGAACGCCTTGTTGTGGCTGAAGGAAAATGTGATATCTGCGCACGAAATCACAGTACAGACAGTCAAGCCGCGTTCAAATCCACAGAATCTGTCGCTTTCGGTGCAAAAATCGCTGCTTAAGAGTGAAATGTACACCCACTTTCTGTCTTGTCGAGATCAATTAAGGAAGAGTGTCTTTCACATCTCATTCTAGCAACCACGGGTCTTTGTAGTGTACAGCACACCTAGATTAGATGCATGGTCTCCAATTGACGAGAGGTATGCATTTTTCACCGGACGTCTGAAGCTATTCAAAGTCCAGACTAGATACTAGTTGATAGATGGACGAATTCAAAATCAGGCACGAATTAGGCATATAAACAAGCAATCTTGAACTTATTGCAACATTTTGGTGCACAATCTAACCGAAGGGCAAACCTTTAGTAGTTCATCTGTGGTAAAATCTATGCGTTCTAGAGACGTAATGTAGTTTCTCCTTAGTTTTCGGCGGACATAGGCCGCAGTTAGCCCGGGATATAGCTAATTACCGAGGCGAGGTCTTCAATTCGAAGACTCTGCATGTCTGAGTCTGTGTCTATTCTCCTTACCTCTTCTAGCCATCTTAACGAGGCCTTGTCATAGCCGAAGTAATTTTCATTGACGTCTTTACGGACGAGTTGCTAAGGTTCTACAATAGTAGAGCCTCGACCCAACAAGAGGCAAGCGTCATCAAAAGAAGAATAAGAAGAAAAGGCAGCTTTAATGGCTGTGAGGCAAGCCCGGTGATACAAGACAACAAAAGGCAGATGGACCTACAAGGTGATTTGGACTATCAAGCTCTGGGCTTACCGAGTACATTCGAACTGCAACTATTACCTTATGCAGTTCCTGTCTGGTCACGGTGACTATTGCAAATACCTATACCGATATGTACACGATAGTTTGTCTTTCTTTTCAGACTGCCCAAAATAAGAAGACGACACGGAGCTGGCAAAATTTCATTACAGACGCTTCACGGAAAGGCCCACAGTTGCTCATAGACCAAATGATGCGGTCAGATGACAATTGATAGGAACGTTCATAACAAACGTGCAAACCGAGCTACGGATAACCGATAAAATAAGACAAGCAGAAGAGACGAGTACAGGAAACTTAGGGAGAATGTTGAAATGTGTAGGGTGTGGATTAGTACGCAAGCGTATTCCTGAGATCAGTTATTCAGGTTCGTTCATGGAAAAGCCCGATCAACGCAGGAGAGACCATAAATCGAACGTAGAACGTGCCAAGTAGATACAACAAGTCGAGGATGATGAGAGTCCTGAATCAAGTATTTTTGGTTTTTCCCGAAAGGGGCGTGCTAGGTTAGTGTTTTCTAACCCCATAGTAACTGCGCTGGACGGGTGTTATTTTACGATTGATCTTCGCTCTGATTTTAGTCGCAGAATTGATAGCACAGCCTAGATAGACAACTTCCTTCACTTTTTCAGGCTACGCGCACAGTTATGCGACAAAGCGATGCGATGCGAGAAGTGTCCACCGAATATTTTTCACGGCACCACCTCTCGTCGGGGAATGACAAGCCTCCGAGAGTATAATCTGTCATGAAAGAGCTTCTCAATTCGCCGTTCGGAGTCGGCAATAAATTGTAGGTCTCTTCCGTTCGTGCGAAAATTAAACACGCACAACATGAATGGTTGCGAGGATCTAGCCCTTGGCTCATCCCGAGCTGTCGCGCCAGCTATTTTATTTTATTTTTTTAATTGACAGATCCTGTGGTATCATAATGGACTTACTTAGCCTGGTCTAAGGGTATTCGCATCTTGGGTAGGGACAGCCTTCTTAACCTTATTCAACTTAAGAGTCATCCACACAATATAGGGGAGCTGTAGGTTGAAGTGGTTGACAGATACAGCATATAGAATATATATAGAAAGTCAAATGAACTTCTTAGGCTACGGACACAGTAATGCGATAAAGCGATGCGATGCGAGAAGCGAGAAAAATGCGATATACATAAGTTTTCACATGAATTCTTATCGCTTCACTGTGTACTTGTACATAAGAATACAAGTGAACAGTTTTAGCGCACGCTTCTCGCATCGCATCGCTTTATCGCTTCACTGTATGTGCAGCCTTAGACACATCATTTTATGCTGTTGTTTGAGCATTTCATAGTCCTTCCTCTGTGGTCCTTAGCACTTTCACTTGCTTCATGTATTGCGCTTTGTCAAGGCTTCAAATATCAACCTCAAGTCGGAGGTACAAATTCACTCTTTCTTCTGCAGCAGCAAGTATCCTATAAAAACTCTGCTCGCTGTGCCGTATCTCCTTGCCAATGCAGCCACAGCCACACACATCAGCCATTCTGTGAGCCCACAATAATTCCACCTTATTACCTTAATGGTGCTTGAAAAGGGAGATTTATTAATTAGTTCGTTAAAACGACAACTTATAATTCTGCTCCTAATTAAGATCATTAATTATAATTGGATGCGGTTTCCTTCGTCCTGTTTGTCGCGCATAATGAGCCACATATTGTTCGCATACACACATCTCTACACACACTTCCTCCTCTTGTTTTCCATACAAGTGCACCTCTTGACAATTTATATAAGAGGACTGTGTGGATGGACTGGGACGGGAACATGGAGCCGCACTCCTTGTTGTTCTATACCTCGACCCGTAGTCACAGCAGAGGCAGAGAGCGCGCGCTCGCTTTGTTGGAACAATTTAAGTTTATTGCCTCGCTCTCTCGTTGTTAGTTAGTAATGGCGAGACTTCTTTTATTTGCGTTCAGCTCACAAGTGGTGGTGCTTAGCTTTTTTGTTCCTTCTTTTTCAATGGCGGTGGTATAGTGGCCTCTGTTCAAGCATGGGAATGCTATTAATTGTTCCGTTGATGATGGATGGATCTGATGATACCTAATAGTGCCCAATTAAGAGAACGCGAGCGAGGGAAAGCCTAACTAGTGGGGCAAATGCTATTAAGTGTCGCGCGCTTTTACGGAATGAGAATAGTCATATCTGTGATCTGATGGGAAGTGGATTACGCTAATGGGTTGGGTAGTACATTGTGGAGCTACTTGTTCGCGATGAGATACTCTTAGCACAGGAAACTTTGTTAAATGAGTAACCGTTAGTATATCATACATTCCATGCGGTATATCTCGGTCAATTTATGATCAGGTCTAACCATGTGCAGAGGTAGTAGGGGTTCAGTAGAAATGGGAAGTGGATCAAGTGGAGTTCGTTGTTTTCATAGCCATTTGCATAGGTTCTAGTTCACCTAGTTATCTCTCGATATGTATGGATGATACATGCTTCACCTTCCTAAGCATAATTTGCCAAGAAAAAGCTTCTCGATTCGCTTATAGAATCAGCAATATAAACTGAAGGTCCCTTCCGTGGAAAAAAAATATAACACGCACAACATGGGTGACTGCCCTTGGCCTTGTCGCCCCAAAGGCACTGACTGAAGTTGTCGCAGGGCTCAGTGGTTATAGCATTGGACTGCTGACTGAGCAGCGTGGATTTAAGCCCCAGCCATGTCAACATTTTTCGCGGCACCACTTATCGTCGGGGAAGGACAAGCCTCCGGGAGTATAATTTGTCATAAATTGTAGGTCGCTTCCATTCATGCGAAAAATGTAACGGGCACAACATGAATGGCTCATCCCGAGCTGCCGCGCCAGCTATTTTTTATTTTTTTTTTCTGAAGCTATGGTCTGATTGAACTTGGGTCCCAACCAACAGGCCTCTCTAATCAGTACGAACATATGGCAGTTTTCCACTAACGCATTCGATCGAGGCTCTACTTAAGGTAGCCAACTCGAGTGCTAATTTTGCATCTCCTCAGCTCAAGGATACACTCTACAATCTAAAAGTAAGGATTACAACCTTGGTCTCTTTATAGTCAAACGTTCACCTCTACATACCACTAGCGTAGGTATCCATGCCACGAACTCAGAACGATAACCTAGCAGAGTTTGGCTGTGTGGTGTCTGATGGTGATAAGTACATATTTACTTACTTACTTACATAACGGGCTCCCGACCCTTGAATAGTCTCTGCCTGAGACGCCGCAGTTCCCCATTCCCTCCGATTACGGGTTTGCTGCTGCCAGTTTGTCAGGCCAAGCTTTTTGGCATCCCCGATGGCTTGGTCCTTATACCGCAAGGTTAGGTCTTCCTGGTCGTCTTGAACCTTGGGTCTGTGATTTGAAGTTTCTCTTGGCTAAAGCATTGATGTGTCGGAACCAATGTATGTATTCGACGTAGAGGAGTTATATTTCCCCCTCCATTCGATCTCTTCGCAAATAGGACTAAAAATCCGATGAAGTACTTTTTTTCGAAGGACCCCAATATCTGCTCTGCTTTCCGGCTTATCGTCCAGCACTCGGTGTTATTCAGCAGGACTGGCAGGATTAGATTCCTATAGAGTCTTTCGTGTTAGGACCTTCGACCCTAGCTGTTTCGCTAAACTGAAGTAGCAGCGGTTTCCAAGGTTTATTCTTGGCCGGATCTCCATTAAGATGCCATTCGTGGAGTTTACGTTTACTCCCAGGTAGGTGAACTCCTTTACTACCTCGAGGTTATAGCTGTCGATAGTGATGTTTTACTCTAGGCGGTGCACAGATTGATCTTTTTTTGCGGATGATAGTGTCTTTCTTGTTGACGCCAGCCCTACCCAATATCTCCACCAGCACGAGATTGAAGAAATCGCAAGACAGCGCGTCACCTTGTCGAAAGTCGGGGCGTGTTTAGAAAAGATCCGAGGAGGTTTTCCGAAATTGCACCTTACAAGCGTACGTGGCGTAGCTGCACCTGTTTTCTCGGCATCTCGAATTCGGCCACCGCTTTATAGAGCACAAAGTGATGGATGCTGTCATACGCGGCTTTAAGAGGTTGTGGATGATGATAAGTGCATCTCGGTGTTTCTCCACTAGCTTTGATTCGACTGTGTTGGAGTGTAGTACCTCTAGTGTTTGAGAAGATGGTTATGTCCGAGGGCGCGAGGCAGGCATCGTGCCGCCATTTCAATTGCCATAAATTCGTCTTGGGAAACACAACGTACATGTTTCAGGTACCTTAAAGGACTCCTGTTTTGCCGTGCTTCTGAGTAAAAACGTCCATTTTTGAGCCATCAATGAATATTATGATTTCCTAATCGTTGATCACACTTTTTGAATCCCAGTCTACACGGCTGGGGATATCAGAGTTAAATACGTTGTAAGGAATCAAATATGTTGACAGTTTTTGCAAGCAGTCCCTTTGCTGGCTTTAGGGGTGAGCATCTGGTCCTAATTTGGGACGTTTGCCCACTGTCGTTGGTGGATTCCATTTTTAAGGAGGAAGCCGTCGGTGTACGTTCAAACTTAATCAGCGTCTTCTCCCGGGGTCCTTGACTTTCAACTTCCTGAGATATTTTAGAGATGTCTTGTATTCGTTTCTTGCCTTTTTCTCAGCTGTCTTTACCTTTGCTTTTGGGTCGATCAGTTTTTCTAACAATTGAGCCTCAATTTCAGCTTCTACAGGAAGGACTGTGAGGAGGCCAAGGGCTCCTTGTCGGTGATGTTGCCCAGTTGGTGACTCCCATAGTCGTCTTCAAAGCCGATTAATCCATCAGCGTTGGCGTCCTGCGCCTCTTCCTTGCTAGGAGATCTAGACGCGGGCGGTTTTGCCCTACCAACTGTGTAATGCCTTAATTTAGTTTTGCTGAGGTTTGGCGGTGTTCATCATCGATTTCCATTGCAGTTGATGTGTTGTTTTTATTTTTGTTTATTGTGTTTAATTTGTTCATTGTTGAAGGACAATTTCGTTCCTATGAGTAGCCAAGGGAGTAGTCGTCCGTTTACACGGAGCCCTGAATTACGTAGATAAGGCAGGCTGATCCATAAGGTGCCATATATCTGGATACGCCGTTCGTGACTGAGCTATTCTTAGATTGGGCTCTCAGGCATGCGAATCCTAACTGCATATAAGTCTGCACAAATATCTCAAAAAGTGGCATAGGAACGGATATCTTATTAGAACAGCTCAATTTAACTCCCAAATAACAGCAGCACTTTCCAAGCCAAAGTTCTAGTTTTAGTCTAGTGCTAGTCTACTTTAACATAGAAGCTTGTGGAATACTGCCACAAAGAGAGAGAAACACTGCTTGGTTCCTGGTCTGACGACCTAGCTCTAGCTAGCTATCGGGCATGATAGAATTTGCAAGGGCAACCGGATGGCTGGAACCATAATCTCACAGGTCCACCCGAGATAAGGCGAAAATCCCCGAAGTTATGATAATGGGTCTACCATGACGTAAGTGAAATGAAAATGATTTACTTCGTCTTCATCAATTCGATAATCCAACCTCCCCTGCCTACCAGATATGCTCTTCGGTGTTAATGAGGCAGTTTCTAGAAAAAATTGTCGCATTATACTCTAACACATGATCGCGGTAAGTCACCTATAAGTGCTTTAGACAGCTGTGCGCCATATTTACCAAGTATATTTCGCGATACCATCTCTCGTCGGGTAACGACAAAGTTTCATCTCATGCAGAAGCTTCTCAACGTACCTTTGTGGATTTTATGAAGAAATGTCCTTCTTCTCACGATTAGTCCCGCGAATAGATCGTAACGAGGAAGGAAAAACGTCTAACAGAAATGGAAACATTCCAGTTGCGTCTTTCATAAACACAAGGCTCGGTACACTCGATCGAAAATCTCTTGACAGTTGCCAAAGTTGTTCAAAACCAAAAGCCTACACACTACCAGAAGTCAACTGATGCCAACAACGTCATAGAACCACATGAGTAAGTACCAAGTCTCACGATAACATCCCGCATTCCGACCACCCAGCCACTCTAACAGTACTTCTCCCGCCTCCTAGAATATTTCTGTGGAAAGCAACATACATATGCATAACAGGACCACTGTTGATGATCATAAAAATTAATTAATACTTCACAAAGGATTAACCACACCATTTAATAGCAGCGTAGCTCGTTACTCTTTGTAAATTAATTAACACCGCGCCAGTAGGGTGAGTAAAAATAAATTGCACACACACATTTCTGATGTCTATTATGAGTCGTTTATTTGGTCATAAGGAATCATTAAAGGCTTGCTACCGTGTTACCAATAAATTGAGACTCTCCAGACCAAGACCTCGTTGCTGGTACATGTCTCCTTCCTTTTGCACATTCGCTTGCGTGCCAACCCAATGCAAGTCCAGATCCAAGGTTTTTCTTGCGATCCTCTACGGTGTACAGTGGTCACGCGATGGTTTTCTGGGAGCTTAAAAATGTTTTTTTCTAACCGATGAAGAGTGGAGTCGTATTGATGGAATGTGAGCCGCTAGGAGGGAATCGTTTGAATAAGGACTGTGGAGGAGCATCACTATGATCTTTAGGAGGTCACAGGGGTTAAGTGAGGTTCTATGAGAAAAGCATTTGAAGGGCGATCTACTAAAAAGGGCAACCCTTGATTGTCTAATGGCTTCCGCAAGAGAAAATCTACATTAAAATGGGTTTGTGGCAGTTCTGTGCTCTATTAACGTCACAGTCCCCAAATGGCCCAGATCGACCCTAAATTCCATATTTTTTCTCGCTTTCTTCGACCACTGTAGGTCGACTGCGGTATAAATTGATCTTAATGAAATTAATAAGCATCAGCGGTCGAAGTGAGCAACACTCCTGCAGCCAACTAACTAACTAACGACTTTGAGGATGGAAATAAATGTCAAATGAAAATTTATTTATCGACTACAATAATACGGGTACAAGTAGAGCGTGCATGCGCTGCTGTGGACGCAATGATGTGTTCGTGGAACATTCAGGGTTCAGTGGACGAATACTAATGATGACATCAATGACAGAGGTGAGTCATTGATGTACCAGTTTTTAAGTAATAAGCTTGCTTTTGTCCACACTGAATGGAAGATTGCCTCCACAGGGATCTATCGTGGATCTGTTTTCGCCGTGGACATTGGTTTTGAGCTAAAAGAAGTGCAAAATCTAGCAGAAAAAAAAATGGCTGGGGCAACAGCCGGCGGTAAACCAGCTTAAGACCTCCTTAGGACTACGATACGAAAGACCAGATGCGCAGTGACCTGTAAGATCTATCGTGTTGGTTAGTGGTTAACCAGAACCCTGGTTGAGGCTTCCCATGTTCCAAGTATTCACTGGGTACATCATGTCTCATCAGTCTTCTCTTGCGGCCCCTGGGTACTCGCACTTTTGGAGTAGACAATACTGGGTGGCACGCCAAAATAGGGTTCAGGACCAGCAAGTGGGCGCCAAGTATACCTTTTTGCCAGACAGTCCATCCGTTCATTACCTTTGAAGCAGTCGTGTGCAGGGAATAAAGACTACAATAACCTTTTTGTTGATACAAGGTCTTCGGGGAGATTAAGACAGTCTCGCACGAGCTTTGACCCTATTCTGTGACTTCAGCCCTTTAAATTCTGCTTGACATGTCTGGAGAGCCAGTGTCTCTTTAGCATTTTATCAGGGATCCCGAAAATTGGATCATTTTGGTATCCAAGGCAAACCAAGAACACTCATCATAGCTTCTTTCTGCATTCTGGGGTGTAGCGGCGTAAGACTAAGCATTGCTCCTTAGGCTACCGTCGGAAACATTTTCATAGCTCAGCGATGCAGTCGGTGTAACTGATTTTAGGCTTCAGCTTGGAGAGTTTTTGTCCACCATGCCAGTGGATAGGCGGACTAGAAGTCCACAACAACCTGCGGGCATCTTCTGATGGCTATGATTGTTTTCTGTGAACCTCTGCACTCTGGTTATCCTTTTCTGCTTTGTAGCTTTGCCAGTTTATGGTCAGGGGTGCGATGCGTTTCCTAGTCATACCCTTATACATAGACGGCTTCAATGAAAGTATTGATAAAGACACATAGAGGGGTTTCTTTTGCAGCCAGGGTTTTGTCCCCTAGATGTCAGTTAGTATCCTCGTCCAAGCTGTTTCAGAACTCCATCAAGTTTGGTAAGTTGCTTTAGATGGCTCTTAGATCAGAGGTAGATCCATTGTTACACTACTGTGAGCATTAGGATTGACCCCAAATTTACTTGCTGCCAGTGTGAAGCCGTGAACACTAGTTGAAAAGGAAGAGGTGGCTTTTATAATTCTAGCAAAAGCGCGACACTTGCATAGGAAGTACACGATGGAATCTTCCTCTTTCTCATCTCAGCAGAAATTGTTGTGCTACTGATTAGTTAAGTTTCTTTGGTAAGGATTATGTGTTCTCCGCACGGTTGATGGAGGTGAACCTTGACTTGCGGATCCTCCACAGCGGTGGCATCTGGGTCATCGGAGAATGGGCGAAAGGAGAAGATTCAAGTTAGGGTTCAGGCTTCCGTCTTATAGCAGCTTCAACTCTATCTCCTTAACTCCAAAGTTAAGGTACTTTCTCTAGCTGAGAAGAGGAATGGTTTCAGTCATTAAGGAGAGAACAATTGACTGGTTTCTGCTGGAATCTTCAGGCCTGGTATTGAACGTATAAGTCTGTAGGTCTTTGACTCAGGGTTTTGATTTGACATGGCTTAGCTTCCAACATGTTGAAAGTGAACGAGCAATACACATGTCTATGAGCTGTGACAAGACCAGAATGTCGTCATCTTTCGTTTCATCATCATTTTCCAATGCTCCTCTTATGTACTATGAAAGGCGCACGTTTAGAGTGTTTTAGTGGACCCTCCACATCACCAAATCGTTCGCCGTCGATCAGGGGTTTTTCCCATACGGGCAGAGGTGAGATCCGAACTTGGTCCAACCATCTCGTTCTGGGTCTACCAAGGGGACTTCTAGTCTGTGGCACGTCTTTGAAGGCGAGTTCGGGACATGCATTTAACGTGCACAAACTATCGAAGTATGGACCTCTCCGTTCGAAGAAGTTCGACAATGAGTGCCTCGCGTAGCCTGGTGTTCCTAACTCGATCTCGAAGAGTTTACCCAGCAATAGAACGAAGAAATCTCATTTCATTTCAGAATTTCATACCAAAAACAAAGATCTACCACCCACTTCAGCTTGATACATATATCAAGTAACGGGACAACAAAGGATGTAAAGTTTGCTACACATATACACATCTACCCATATCGCCCCCCCAAAATGCTGGGCCAGGACTTCATTGTCAAATGCCAATCAATTGCGAAACGTCGAGTACCGAACCCGATATTATCAAATTTCAATTAAACCGAAAAACTCCTTTTTTTTCTCCACAAATGAACTGCTGACGCAATTAAATCCACCTCAATACGTTTCCGCCCGAGTGCCGCTGGCTAAAACGGCTACACACACACACTCAGTTGAGAGTATAGTCTCATTTTCAACCCTTTTACACTCACCGACCGACCGGGGCCCCCTGTGCAACGCGAGCGGACAACGACATAAGTGGGTGAAGCATTTGACGTTATATTTACACGCCAACAATAATATTAAAAGCAGCATTTCCTAATTAAATGCCATGGCGTACAAACAATGGCGAAATTTTAATTAAACACACATTCCTTTGCCATTGTGAACGGAATTACAGGCAACTTGAAACGAACTAATTAAAGTGTCGCCTCTTTAGCTTCACGCCCCCTCCATGGCGTCATCAAACAAATCCTCATCCGCACCAGACACACGAGCACAATGGAATGGAACTCTGGGCGAGTTCGTCGGAGAAGGATGAGGTTGGCAGTGCTAGAGTGGCTCGGGGTGTGAGGGGGTCGTTCATTTTTTTTTTTTGCCATGGTTGCATACGCGTGGCTACACATATTTTCCGAAGGATTACACACAGAAGATTTCAGGACTCACTGTGTGTTTGTTTGTGTTATGAAATATTGGCAAAACGCCTACGAGACATAAATTGTTTTTGTTTTTTTTTTTCTTTCTATTCCTTTGCTAGGTGGGTTTTGCTAGATGTTGATAGACGGAGATTTGAGAGGAGGAATGCAGTGTTGGGACATTACCTTATGCAGCAACTTGAAGGGAGCTATGACACTGATTTTACTAGAAATGTCCATGCAACTAAAGTTGAAATGTTCGGATATTTCATTATCTTCGAGAGACTCTTACGAATTCGACAAAAGACCTTGGTCTTGAGGTCTAAAGTTTCTAGACGGTTCCTAGAAGTAGAAAATCTCTTGATAAGATAAAAAGGAGTAGCAAATGGTACAATATGAAGAAATAGCTGGCGGATTAGTAAAGTGTCTTCCAATAGGGACTTCCGAACTTTGGCAGTTGATAGCGGCCATATTGTTGAAGTTACATCTGTCAAATTGGCTGTCATTTATTTGCCAAATCACCATGGACGGATATAGCGGTCAACAACATGTGAAAATAATAAAATTGTTTTATCAAAATGGGTGTTCCATACGGGCAACGTTCCCCTTGCTTCGCCCATTTTACAGTAGCCATAATCGTCCTTCCGAGAGGACTATTCGCAGTGTGGTGGATAAATTTGAGTCCACTGGTTCAGTAAACGATCAATTAATACCCGTACGTCAGCGAAACGCAAGATCTGCCGAAAACATCCCCGCTGTCCATGAGAGTGTGCAGGAGCATCCGAGGCAGTCGATTTCGCGTCGCTCACAAGAACTCGGCCTTTCGCAGATCACAACTTGGCGAATTTTGCGTCGTGACTTGGGCCTCCACCCGTACAAAATTCAACTGACCCAGGAGCTGAAGGTAAACGACGTGTGTTCGCTGAATGGGCTCTGAAGCAGCTGGAAACTGACCCTAATTTTCATCGAAAATCATCTTCAGCGGCTCCAGCTCCAAATACAAAAAGATCACCTTCTGCGGCAGGTCCTTCTCTTAAGGACCTATGCCTTGCATGCCATAGCCATCACATGCTTTCCCTACAATGCAATCGTGGAAAGGGGTAAAGCATACAACAGGGCATACAATTCAAACACTAAATTCACCCAAAAGATTTACCCTTAATGCACAAAAGTAATATTTTCGTTATAAAAGGAAATAAATCCTCAATTTTAGAACTCGAGGATTTGACAATAAACAATGAAATATTCTCACACACAATCACGGGCACACTGTACATAAACTGACTTCCTGTGCCTATAAAAAGACGGTAATAATTTTTCCAACCCGAAGTTACTGTTAGAAACATTCATTTGGTAGTGCTGCAGGATTTTTATTCCACGGGTAATATGCAAACTATGGTGCGGCACTTGTAGTGTTGAACCATGCCACACAGAGTTATTGTTTGCCACACAACGCAAGGATATATGCAAATTTGCGAAGAAAAAAAAACTGTTAAATGTGCAACGCGATTGTAAATCCAAGCCGCCCACATCCGCCACAAGGATCAGGAAGCGTTTTGTTCAAAAAAAGGAAAACAAAAAACGAAAAAACATGATTAATGGAGGACGATGTTGGACCTAAAAAAAAAATGTGGGCTACGCCAGCAACGAAAGGTCAAACATCTTTGACTTTTGTAAATTAAGAGCTGATGACATTTAGTTGAGTTTAGTACATACATTCATAGGTCCAGTGACCAGTGAGCTAAAGGAACATCATCGTACAGATTATGTTGGAATACCTTTCCTCACATGGACATGGACACAAAGCAGAAGGATGATGTGTTTTGCCTTTAAAAATGAAAAAAAAAAATTAGTAGAACGCGAAAATTTTGAAACTATTTCAGCCAACCCAGTACTGCTTGAACCTTGTACAAGAGGGCACAAGAGGTCAAATTCCTACGGCGTCATTGAATCTACAACTGAAGCGAATTTTTTCTAAGAAAAATACCTGCCAAGGCTAGGCTTGCCATCTGTCCTCTCCTCTACTCGCTGTCCTCTTTTGAAAGGCATTCGGGGACGTCCGGGATGATTTTTGAAATGTGTCCGGGGTTTTTATTGTACTTACCCACATTACGTGGCGAAATGGTAGCGTGTAGACGAACCGTAGATCGTAACCGAGTGAGAGAGCACTTAATGACTTTCGTTCATGTTTCGTGTTTGCGGTTGATGGCGGTGTGGTTTTCAATTGCAAAGCATAATCCTCCACAGAAGTGGAGGCCCAGAGCAGGTCAGGGGGAATTGAGGACATGCTAGCTCGAGCTAGGGATAAGCTGGATCGAGCTGAAACGACATGTGAAACTCCATACAAAATGAGGCACACGCGTTGTTGACGATGATAAGATGAAACGTCTCGACTTGTGATTTCTCGGTCTATTTTTAAAGCCAAAACCCATACATAAGTGCGTTTGAATGGTTTCCCAGATAAGTTAGATTTGGTCAGGTAAGAGGGGTGGCGGCTTGATGTTAGGCGCCGCCTCACTCTGATCTTCAAGGATCCATTGTGGAATGCTACATTCATGTACATAACTGTTGGGAAGCTAGAATAGGGTATTCATTGTTCGTTATTAGCCTCCCTAAGCCACCCTAAACTCAGGACAGTCCTCGATGGCATGGTTGAGTGTTGGCCTGGGTCACTAGAGAAGTAAGCGCCTTGGATCGTCTTCCTGATTTTGCTGAGACTTGGCCAGCCGCAGAGATAGTGCGTCATGTCCTCCACCGCACCTATGTACATTGACACAGCCACTCCAGAGGTTGGTCGAACTTATTCGCATTCTCCTTAGATAGACCACCGCCGATCACTAGAGCTCAATGCGATCTGTTCGGCTTAAGTATTTTCTTTGTTTTTCTTTTTTTGAGGTTTGGCCACTTCTTTCTTGATATACGGCGGAAGTGTGCTCCATCTCTCATCGGCAAGTTTCCAGCAGTCCAGCGATATCTCTTGTTTTAGAACTTCTATAGGAGTTAAAACCGTGTGATCGATCATTACTTGGTTCAGTTTCGATCCCATTCTTGCCAAGTCATCGGCCTTTTCATTGCCATCGATGCCTCGGTGTCTCGGGACCGAACAGAATGATACATTATGTCATGAGCTTCGGATTCTAAGCTGACTGCGACAACTCTGTACTACAAGTGATTTGAGTACTGTTGATGACACGGTTTTGATGGCGGCCTGGCTATCGATGAATAGGTCGATATTTCTTTTCGCGGCTGCTGAAGATCGTTCGCTTGCGGCCTCTATTATCGTTAGAACTTGAGCTTGAAACGCACTGGCGTGGTTTGGAAGTTGAGTTAGAAGTCAGGGTATGTTATGCGATCAGTTTTTGTTTCCAACCTCGTCCATCTAGCGATACTGGGGTGACCTATTTGGCATTTTTTCCAAAAGCTATGTAGATGCTTGCAGGCCTACGGCTCAATTCAATTCTTTAGTGTATAGGTCGAGCCCTAGGGGTGAGAGTATCGTTTCGACAGCTACTGTCAGGGTCATTCTTATGGCGTTCGTTGTTCTGATGCATGCACAATGAAAAGTTACTGCGAAGGGATTTTACTCCATATTTTTCGCGGCGCTATCTCTAGTCGGAGAATGAAAAACTTCCGAGATTATGATTTGTCATGAAGAAGCTTCTCAACTAGCTGTTCGGTGTCGGCAATGAATTGTACATAGGTCCCTTTCTTTCGTCCAAAAGATGTTACATGTACAACAAGAATGGTTGCGAGAAGCTAGGCCTTGGCTAACGTCAAACTATCACAAAGCTATAGCTGCCTTTTTAAAAAGTCAAGTCCACCAAACTTGTTAAAAAGTACTTTTGCTAGTTAACTATAAATTGCCTTTCTTATGGCCTTAAACGAAAGAATGTGGCTGACGATCTTGTTAGTCGATAATGAACCGTTTATTGCAGACCTGTTGAAAGACATTGCATTCTCCTGGGTGATTTTTTGCTCACTATTTCAAGGACCGGCTTCTGGTAGCGTAGGCTTTGTCTGTTTTTTGCAAATAAGAAACTAAACTGAAATCGAGATTGGTGCACCCCTTGCTATGACTTAATCGACGTTTTAGGGGGAAGACTACCTGTCATTTAGAATTTTTGTAAAATTACTTCGAACATTTCCAAGTCACCCGCACAGCTTGAGCGGAAATGCAACAGAAGAGCCTAAGGTTTGTGAATTTTGATGCCGGACCTGAAGTTTTTCAGACATAAAAAACTCGGCGGGGTCTTGGTCCTCACAGAAAACAGTGTCAACTCCCTAATTGTATCCATTTTCCCTACATCCTCCCCTGCACACATTCCAAACCAGACCTATTCCCATAGTCTTGTCTGAAGCACAACCTGCCCGACTGAGGTTTGTCATTCATATTATATTCCACCTGCTCTTAAGAGTCTTATCTATTCTTTACAGTGACTGATACTAACGCCATCTACTTCCCCTCTTTCTCTTTCCAGATATCCACTAGGACAATCAAAACTTACGCTCAAAACACCACACTGTAATTTCAAACCGTCAAACTGGCCACTGCAATAGCAATGAATTCCCACTTCCAGCCTTATTCCGAACTTTCGACATCGCATTCACCGAGTCCCGAAAGCAGTGTCTGTTACACAAATCTATCAGAGACAAGTGGCGGCGGTGGCGGAGGTATATCCGCCCCAGCGAATGTCAGCACCGCGTCAACTGGCGGTAGTGGTGGTGGCGTCGGTGGCAATAATGGCCTCAATGCCGGCAATGGCGGCATTGGCGACACCATTAGCGGCAATAACAGCAATATTGGTTGTAATGGTAATAACATGGTGGTGCACCACCAAAACGGACACAATCAGCACAGCCTATCGTTGGGCGGCAGCGGCGGGGGAGGTGGAAACGCAGCTATCGGCAGCAACAGCATCGGCAGTGCCCAGCCCACCTTTCATCAGCTTAATAATAACAATAATTGTGCAATTAAACAGTGCGCCGGCTGTGGAGGTATGTATACAGACGGGTGTCCCACTTTGTCCCATTAAGAGCTGAACAACTAATTGGAAATGACGGAAGAGCGATTGGTCAAAATTGCGGCAGCAGGCAATGAGCGCGCACCTTGCACTCGCAATTGCACATCCGACATTGACAAATTAATTGTTCAGCGAACTGACCCACTGATTGTGTGCACATCCGTTGCACAAGGACTTGCAATTTTTTCTTTAAAAAAAACATGCACCAGGTGTGCGGGTATCACATAACCGTCTTTCATTGCAGGAAAAATCGTCGAACGATACTTTCTACACGCACTGGACAGGTACTGGCATAACTCCTGCCTTAAGTGCTACTGCTGCGGGGCAATGCTGGCCGACATCGGGTCCAGTTGTTACACAAGAGGTGGTATGATCCTCTGTAAACCTGACTATTCAAGGTGAGTTCAAATGGGCATAAGACAACAGGTTCGTTGTCCTTTATTTGTTGTTTTTTCCTTAACGGCAAAGGGGTTATTCATTAGGCAAATTATACTTCGCATCTTCAAACCTGCCAACGGGTTCTGGATTTGATTGAACGTTCGTTTGAAGAAATTCGAAACTTTTTTCAAATTTTAATGGGCGACGCGCTGACACTTTGAGTTCGCTAAGTGTCATGGGATATCTCACAATTTATTTGATGATCACAAATCGACTCTGGCAATCATAACGAGACGAGTGTCCCTCTTGGGGTTGAGCTGAGAAATGGATTTAATGGTTTTGTCTTTGTTGATAGCATTTGTAGATTTTGAAGGCATGCCCCCGACAGCACTACAAATGAACTGGAGTTCTTTCTTACTTGACACAGTCCATGACATGACTGTTGAATGATTTTGTCTAGGGATACAGCCAACTGTCATCGTCTATCTATGGTTCACTGTTTCCAGTTTTTAAACTGAAGGTTCTTGTCATCGCTATGTGCGTAAATAGGTCTTTAGAACATAAGTTTGCCATTTATTATCAAATCGACGAGAGAAGATAGTCTATTCGTTGTCCATTCAGTCTCGTAGACATTTCATAACTTTTACTTGCCTTTGTTCCTCTGAGCTCCTGCACCTTACTTCATTCTTCTACATAGACATAGACCTTAGCAACAAACCATTCACTGATTACACAGCGTCCTACCTAGACTTTGAAAGACCATTCACGTGTTGATTTTCCAAGCAGATAGAATTGGGTGCATCGCATAAATACCAAGCACGCATTTTGGAATCAGTCGGACTTCTGGACCAAAGCAAGGTTTTCTAGGCGGAGGTCCCAGCCATGACAAAAGCTGCCGGTGAGACTGCGTTGAAGCCCATTTCGATATCATCTTTTCCTGGATGAACCAGGTGGCATGGCGGTAGATGCAATTTCTGTCTGTAAAATTGGAACTTGTGAAGTGCCGCCCCGAAAAGCTTAGTATTATTGACACAGCGCTTGATATAAGCCTGGTTTGGGTCTCTTGGCATGAAGACATACCAAGGAATAAGAAAGCTGATGAACTGGAAAGAAAGCGAATAGGTCTGGCCTATACGAAGAGAAAGCTGACAACTCACTTAAAGTCCCGCCTTGTGGGCTTAAACACGAAGCAAAGAATAGCTCTCTGGAGGAAGCGAACATGATAATGGAGCTCTTTGATCAGCTTCAAAACCAGGAGTAGGCTATGGTCGATTTTCGACAAGTCCAGAACTAATACTTTGATGCAAAAGGCTGAGACCCTCAAGTCCCAGCAATATCCACTAAACATTTTTCGCTGCACCACCTTTCGTCGGAAAATGATTGATTAGGTTAGGTTAGAGGGGTGTCGGCTTGATGTTAGGCTCCGCCTCACTTGAATCTTCAAGAATCCATTGGGATCCTACATTCATGTACCTGTTGGAAAGAGAGAAAAGATTATTTATTGTTCGTTACTAGCCTCCCTAAGCCATCCCTGATCTTTAGGATGGGCTTCGGTGGCATGGTTGAGAGTTGGCCTGGATCATTAAAACATTAAGCGCCTAGGGTAATCTTTCTGGTTCTGGAGGCTTGGACAGTCGCAGAGAAAATGCGTCGTGTCGTCCTCCCCGTCTACATCGCCAAATCCTCTGCAAACGTCAGTCGTGCTTATTCGCATTTTCCTTAGATGAGCCGTCAGTAGATTGTGGCCTGTGAGGAAAATGATAAACCTCCGAGGGTACAATTTTTCATGAAGTTCGGAGTCGGCGTTCAATTGTAGGGAAGGGATCTAGAATTCGTGCGGAAAATATTATACGCAAAGCATGAGCGGCTGCGAGAAGGTAGGCCTTGGCACATGCTAGGTAGTTGCGCCACCTATTTATTTATTGTAAACATCCCCACTAACGTTTTCCACCAAGTCCTCAAGACTTGTGGTATTGGAACCGCGCTTAGTTAACCTCATGCACGATAGTCAGATCACCGCCACTCTTGGCTATCTACCTCTCGTAGTGCTACTGCTTTTTGTAGAGTTTTATGAGATCTCGTTTTCATGCCAGTGAACTACAAACCATTCCCAAGCTCAAGGCCGGGATTCAGTCAGTGATTAGAAGGGACAGAAGGTGCAAGAGTCAATCTCATCGATCCCGTCGTCCCTTACTACCTGCCCGTTGAACCATTCTGACACCCGACAGATAACATTTCTTTTCAAGTGGCTTCCACCAGACAATTGAGTTCTAGGTTAAGATGGGTCTTGCTACCGCAGTGTATAACCAGTATACCACTTCCGGTGTAAATCCCCATGTTCTCCCAAATGCTCTTCTGCATGCATACAATGCCACATAGGCTTTCCTAATGTGGTTCCAACTTAGTTTAGAATCTATATACTATAGTATCGAGGTATCGAGGTACTAATGTAGGCAGTTTCCATGGGTACTGGATCAGTACAATTCATACGAGGGTATATGTATGCGGGTGACGATCTTCTTGTTGTGAAAAGTACTACCTCAGTTTTCAATGGGCCAAGCATTGTTTTTTGGCTCAGTTACTCACTAATAGCAGTGCATAGTTCAGTCGTTCACCTAGTACAGGAAGATATTTTCCAGACACCAATATGGGAACGTCGTCGGTATATGCCGTTAAATTATCCATTTGTCTCAAGAATGTTCACCAATTCGTCGACTACTAGATGTCATTTGAGTAATGATAGCTTGGGCGATACCTCGGCTGACCTTTTCTCTTGTTAGGCACATCCCCTAGTGTCAAGTTTATAATGAGAGTTCAAGTAGGTTCAAGATCCAGACCCAGCCACGCCAATCGAACATTTTTCGCGCCACTACCTCGTGTCAGGGAATGGCAAACCACCGGGAAGATAGTTTGTCATGAAAATGCTTCTCAATTCGCCGTTCGAAGCCGGCAATAAATTGAAGTTTCCTTCCATACGTGCGACAAATGTAATGAGCACAACATGAATGGTAGCAAGAAGCGAAGCCTTGGTTTACCTCGAGCTGTCGCTCCAGCTATTTATTTATTTGTTACATAGGCTATTTATTATTGTCGTAAGGCTTACGTTATTGAACGTCTCCTCGATGTCAAGAAAGACACATAGAGGAAATTCCTTAATTTGAAGAGATTTTTCTATCATGTAGGCTACTAACTTTCCAATCATGTTTCGTAAACGGGAAGATCGTCATTTCGATATAAAGATCACTCTGACTTCGAGATACCGTCCATAGATGTACTTGAGCCATGGAATGCTAGGTTCCTCTGATTTGGGCTTTATAAGCGGCAACTCACTTGATTGTCCAAGTGATCCTGTCTATTGTATCTGCCTGTATTGAACTGCTGTGTACATCCCATCCTCACTTACGGTCTCCACTTTTAGTCAGGGTCTGGTGCAAGCGTAGAAGGCCATACATACCTTTTTTTACTCGTTATTTTATGTTTATGTTTTAGTTTAGTTTGGGATCAAGAAGATGGCCTAAGCACTTGGCATTCGAAGAATTAACATAGGTTTTGTTATTACACGTACGAAGGGACAAGTTGAGTGTTTCGATCTTCGTCGTAAAAAGCATCAGAACGGTCTAACTAGAGCTCACATCGAGGCCACAGCACAATTTATGTCGACTCCTTGCTAGATGACACCACCTGAAAATCATTGTCGCAACACATCACTTCTTCTCATACCATTATTTTCCACGAACCATACTACCGCATATATTTTCTTACCGATGTCCTTGAACCTGTTACATTGTCGTCTAGTGTTCATCCTTTAACACTTAACGCAGAAACTAGCAAACGATTACAACAATTACCACTTGACTTCCTTATTTTTTTTGTTCAGAAAACTTCAAACAGCGCATGAATACCCATAACGTCTCCACGGATATTGTATAAACTTAAACTCTGAAGGCTCTTTAACGAAACGGATAGAAGTATCCGCAAAGGGGATGCGAATAATAACAAAGAAAGAAAGAAAAGAGAGAAACTCTATCCTTCCTCCTTGGTTTCGTTGTTTGTCATCCAGCATTTCCTTTCGAATCAACCTCCTTCCTGGTCTGAGCAATGCACTTAGTGGGTGAGAGTCACTTCTATCGATGATTTATTGAATTGTTCCACCTGCTTATTAATTGTTTAGCGAGAAATGGAAAGCAATTCTGCCAGTAGTAGGTATCGTCGTCAGTTGAAGCAACACAAACACTTGAAGGGCACATAAATGAATTGAACAATATTGAGGCTGCGATTATGGATTGCTGTGTTGCAGCTTGACTCGGTAAGAAAAGAGCAAGGCGATGATGGTTGCGCTTGGCAGAATTGATGAAACCAGTGGTTTTCGATGGCGTAGATATCCTTTGAGTAAACGATGATTCTTTTGGAGATTGGACGAAACCGAACGAGTTCTGTAACGCCACTGGAGGAGTTGCTTGACAACTTAGAACAGGAGACCGTTTTTAGCAATGAATTTCTTAACATGGGCTATGACTTCCTACAGATAGTACGTAAAGCTAGTGCTAACCCAGTTGCTAGGTTAGTAAGACGTCATCTGGGCATCTAGAGTATCTGAAGAAATGACGAAGGAAGTCGATGTTACGGTCAAGGAAAAAAAATCTAAATATTATCGAATGCTGAGGTATCCAGCAATCGCGGATGCCAGTATGATGAATTTAGGCTTACATTGTTCTGACAGCAACGTGCCTAGAGTCAAACATATGGAAGGTTAGTTTGTCTAGAGAGGCAGAGAGGATGCCATAGTTAGTTAGTTAAAGTGGTAGTATCGGGCAGAAATAGGCGCCCGGTACTCAAGTAGGGCTGAATGCATCGTTTTTTTACCACAATTCTCGTGACCGAATGAAGGTGAATGAGGCTGATGTCGACAGGCACGGCAGCCAAGGTCTTGAATCCAACCAAGTGCCAGACCCTTGCAGTGGAAGTGTTCGAGTGTTTCCATCTCGTCCAGGTCTTTGCAGCTACGGTTCGAAAGGGAAGCCGCGCTTGCCTGCATTGGTTCCTAGTTCCTACTGCCCAGTGACTACACAGATAACGACTATGTCTGTTCGGATTCTGCGGAGGAGATCGTTTGTTCTCATGTGGTAGTAGGTACTTACGTTGGGCAAGTTTTTCTGGATATGGCGCAGCTAGTGAGGTTGTACAATTTGTGTTTGGTTACTGAAAAGTAGTATGAATTGAATCTTTCTTTGACTGCTAGCTTCTAGTGGCTGTCAAGGGACGATCCTCAGCTGGCTAGTAGTACCTGGTAGCTACAGTAGTTCATCAGGCATCTCCCTATGGGTTGGACCCATACGAAGGACAGGAAGAATAGACTTTCTAGACGGGCAAGCGTCTAGAGTAGTGGATTCTGTGTTGAAGTCCAATGAAATAAGGTTAACTGGCTTAAAATCCAAGAGAAATCCAAAGTCAGTTTAGTCATCTTTCCACCATTTTTGTTCCCAAACTGTCTGAACTCACTTCCATTTAATTCCTTCATATGTCGACACACACTTATACACTCGCACATACAATTTAAAATGATCGCTGTCATGTCTGCCTCTATTGCCATTGCCAAACATGCTCTAAATGCTGCACAACCCACTTCCAATCAAGTTCATGAAAAATACCTTTCCCACCCCCACACACAACAATAACGCAATCTATTAGCTCTCCGCTTTATTTGTGTGCGGCACAAATATTGTTTACAGAAATTACATGCAAACCACATCCAGGAATTGTTTGGTGGTATCCATGTTTTGTTTTTAATAAAACTTCGAATTATTATTGGATCTCGTACGGGCGGGTGAGTGGGGTTGGGTATTTGTGTGGCAGTATAGGTGTTATCGGTTTAAAAAGACGGTAACACCAGCAGACTCACTCCTCAAACACCATTCCACAACTACAGCCCCTTGACGTGTTCTCTCCGACTTTAGAGTCCTTGCTGGCTTCTGTATTTGTGCCGAGGTACTCGTCGTCATCGTCGTCGAGGAAGCTCTTCCTTGCTCGCCTGTGTGAGGTGAATAATCAGAGACGATGGGGCCGGCTAGGAGGGGGCACATGTCGAGTGCACCTATTAAAAGCATTCCTCCCATGCATCGTAATTTGAGTTGAAAATTAGTTTAAGTATGGAATGTGTAATGAAGTTTATTAATTAAAACTGTTCGGAACCACATGCCGCCATGAATTGAAGCGGGTTTTTTGAGTCCCTGTCAGGACGACGGATTGAGTGATGTATGCTGCTTTGTTGTTCAAAACACACGGGAGCAAGGAGCTAAGGCCGATGCCTGGTGGTATGGCATGAGCTTTACTTGTTTGCCGAATCACTTTGGCATCTATGGGAACGATGGAGGCAAGCCAGGGCTAGGCAGTGTGTGATAGGTTGCTTGTTGTTCCAACGTTGTAAATATTGATGCAATACGTTTTGGAGATGCATGCAAATGGATGCGAAGAATGTACGTTGTATCGGTGAGCAGACATGCATGCGTTCATGTACGGTTTTGGGGTGGAAAAACTTTTCGTAATGAGTTATTTTACGTAGTTCATGGTGGATGTTTTTTTTATTCTAATTGCACCTTCCGAAGGTTGATGGTTAACCATTAAGTAAGAGTAGGTAGTGTTTCACTGCCGTATAACGATGAACGATGCAAGTTAATTTATCTACTTGAGCAAGGAAGTGATGTCCAATATATTGAAAGTGGGCGTGGGGAAGCTGTGGTAACATGCTTGTCGTTGTCTTGTTTTAGTAGGTCCAGGTCTTGAAAAATGTATGTTATTGTGGTTGGGGAAATTCGTGTGTTGCAGTCGCAGCCTTCCAAGGATACAACAATTAGGATAAGTAGAGTATTGAGTTATGTAACAGAATGACCGAGGTCTGGTCTGCAATATCAACTACAGTGCACACGGGTCTGAACTTTCTCGGTGTAATAATAGAATAAGGGCTTGTATTGCCTCACATTAAAAATTAAATTGGTGAAGAGCATCAACGCAGCGACCACTATGGACATCGTGGACCAGCGTATCTACGACACCGTGGATAAAACTGTTCTGAGACTGAGGCAAGGACGACAGTGGATACCAAGTCCCAAGGATAATCCCTCCGTTCTGTCTCGGAGGGAGAATACTGACAGATCGACAAACACTGATCATATGACACAAACTCTGGCATTTGACAGGAGATTCAATATCAGAATTCCTTATAGAACTGACTGAAGGCACTAAAAAGTTACTAATAAAAAGGAACTGGTCTTTTTCACCGACGGTTATAAGATGGACATTGGTGCGGGAGCTAGAGTTTTCTGCAAAGCATAGGAATAAACCACTCCTTTAGAATAAACCACGACTGCAGTGTCTTTCAAAACGAAATCAAAGCCATTATCGAGGCTTCGAAAACTGTCCATGAGAAGGATATCACCGGAAGGACAATTAATGTCTGCATCGAAAGCCAGGCAGCCGTTAAGGCTCTGGAGTCCGCGATAACTAGGTCGAGACTTGTATCGTACCTGCATGAGATATCGAGAGCCACTATGGTGACCCTATGGTGGGTACCATGGCACATGGATATTCTAGATAACGAAAGAGGTGACTAACTTGCACGAAAGGGAACAGCGCCACATACCTAACCTTTGCGAAGATTACAATAAGCTCGGCAAAAAAGTTTGTTGAAGATGAGGCCATCAGTCGAGCCAATTCACGTTGGTTCCAGCTAGAAACATGTATTTCGGCTAGGAACTTCAAGATGGCCTAACATAAGAAGAGATCTCTCTCTGCTCAAACCTAGTTGATGCAAGGGTTGACTTCGGCATCATTACTGGGCACTGCGCCATTGGTACTGATGCGGCATGCTTCGGTATACACTACAACGACTACTGCAGGAGTTGCAAGGACGGGGATGAAATTGAATTTATTCGTAAACTGCTGCGTCAATGTCCTGCCCTCGCCGGCAGTAAAATGAGGACTCTTGATAGTAACTTATTCACGGAACAGGAAGACTTGCGTAACATTAAGTTGAACGACCTCCTTATATAGTGGTTTTTAATCAGCGACTGTATCTCTTTCCAGGCTTCCGGGGTAAAATTCTTGAAATCTGCACAATGGACCTTATCTCTGGTCAGTGAAGAATGTTTAAACTTGAGGTTAGGTTGGGATTAAGAAACTGGCCAGCGCTTAGATAAGTGAGAGTGATGATAATTCTGGATGATAAATGATGACTCTGGATGATAAGTGAAGATAAAACTGGTACCAGTCCCCTCTTATACTAGACATATGGGTACACCAAAACACAGTGAAATTTATTGTAATACAAGCCACGATTAGAGAAATCAACTCCAGACGAGGGAGTGCCACTCTACCAGACCCACCCAGGTAACATATGTGACAAAAAGTCAAGGCCTCTGATTTCGCTCAATAAAACACGTATTCGTACATCACTGGTATTCGTCCACCCAAAACACTCAGCCAAAGCTATATCATCCGTTTCACTCATCGTCTGTGCTATATAGGCTCCAGATGACTTTTCTCTTAAAACCACCAAAAGCGACCTGATCCGTTTTGACAAAGTCCATGCCTCTGTGCCCTAGAGGAGGACTTTTTAGACATCAAAAGTCTCGGGCGGTCTCCATCCTTCTCTTACAAAATTGGACGAAGGCATTGCTCTGTACAGCTTATTTCCATAAATGATGTCATACGTGCCACTGAAATCATGACGGGAATTTAGTCACAGTTGCACAGGTAATTGAAGGTGGGTTGCTGAATAGACATAAAGTTGAAAGAGGAATAGAACAAGAGCACTCACATCCAGTCCATGAAGAGTTAGTCCTGCCACACGGTTCAGAAGAGATTATCGCAGCTATCAAAAAGATGAAGAACAATAAAGCCGCTCATTCTAATGGCTTACTATAAGAACTCTTTAAATAAATCACCAGGGTGGTCGAAAGTATGTTTATGACTCGAATATCAGCCTCATATGCTTTATCTATGAAAAAGATGACCCTACGAGTATGTCTTACACGAAATATTAAGGCACATCCCTACTAAATGACGTATGTACTCGTAAGATGCTATCCAGTGTGTTGAGTGACAGTCTAGGCCGTTCTGCAAGGATAAAACGTCACTATCGACAACAGTCGCTTGGTAGCACCAATGAGAGTGCTATGCATCAACTCCACGAATGAAACTCTAGTGGAGATTCGACGAAAACAAAAGATGAAACAAAAGAGCTCAGAACTCCTAAATCCGAAGATGAAATGGGGGCTCTACAAAACACTTAACTTGCCAGTCCTGCTTAATAGTGTCGAATGATGGACATTAAGCCCGACAAGCGTGCTCGAGAATACCTTAATGATACCGCAATGTGTACTTCCTGCGGATGGTCAAGATTACCTCAAAGACCGGGAGCTGTTAGACCACATCGAGGTTGGACCCCGAAGAAAGGCAATTATTGCACGAGCAGCGCAGAGCTCAATCCCGGGACCTGATTTATGGAATATCTCCTACGGTGGTATTCTCCGTATGGAAATGTCCGAAAAAACCTTCCTTGTGGGGTACGCAGATGACATCGGCGGGGTGATTACAGCAAGAGACACCGAAGATGCACAGCAAAGACTGATGAGATGCGTGCATGCCTGGATGGAAGACCATGGCCTTAGTCTGGGGGAAGAGAAAACTGAAATAGTCCTCCTGACTAGGAGACAGAGCCCGGCGGGTGTGGAGTTTGAAATAGGCTCGGAGGTTATAGGCAGTAAAAGTGCAGTGAAGTACCTGGGAATGACTCTCTACTTCAAACTCAGCTACTGGCATCGGATAAAGTCACCGAATGAAAAAGAAGATATAACCGTGTACTCTATGAGCCCGTCAAGATGTGGATATAATCCAAAAAGACGAAACGCTTCGACTACACTCCGCTTTATTTCCTTTTGGAGAGGCGGAGAATGCATCATGCACCGTCAGGTGGGTTGTTACACTTACTTGGTGTGTCAGACTCCAACTGACTAAACTCCCTCTCTACCTTTGGTATCCTCGGCAACCCCCCTGAGACCACTGTTTGCATTACTTCAGGGGGGCGGTGTTCCCCCGACTACACTGGATCGGCCACATCGAGCGGGTGAACAATAAAGGATTCTCGTGATCTGAGGTTTGAGACAATAAGGTAGACCGAGCCTCTATTTAAAGGACCAAGTTATCCAGTGCTTGGTCTGGAGACCTGAAAGCAACTTGACCTGATCTTGGGCAGAGACCTACTATGGAACGGAAGTCCGTCAAATAAAATCAGTACTACTATGTATAGCCACATGGAGGATCCAACAAATTCCTCGTTGTAAGCGCGTAGTACAGTTCTTGAGAGGAGAAACCAGCAGACTGTCGAAATATCGCTGTAGACTTTCCTCAACACTACCAAAGTTCAAACAAAGATCGGTTGGTAAAGGTACGCTGTCTTGCATCACCTGTCTGAAGCTGCCTCAATGCCCTCTAAAAAAAGTTCATTTTTAAATTACCAGTCGAATGGTGGCTACAATGACGTCCTCGGTCCAACCAAAAACGTACTACACATGTAGAAGAAGTCTCGCCTCGTCTGCTGCATCATCATCCCTAACCCCCAACTGAATTCACCTTCAACCCTACTACACACAATTTCTTTTTCTCATTTTTTTTTTACGAGTTAACCACCATCGTACGTAGACGTACAGTAACTCTCGTTACGAGCTGGAGCCAACCAATTGCTTGGAACGGTTGGCAAAGCTATCCCAAGCATATTTATAGGGCATTTGGATTTCTGTCACGTCCTGCTTTATGTTTTTTGACATTAATTTGATGAACAGAATTTATGCAATTTGCTTATTGAAAATCAAACAGAAATATACTTTATAGCAGCGTTTTCCATCGTTTTCACCCATCGTTGGCTGTCGTTGCTCGTGATGTGCTTTTCTTTTGGGGAGGGCAGCAGGGCGACTGGGATGGGTTTCTTGATTTTTCAGGATCCCGCCACCCCACCGATAGGGAAATCGTGTCTCGGGTGAGAAAAATGTTGAATGTGGTCTTTGAATTCGTCACTCAAACCCCGATGGTTGTCATTTGTCGATTGCATTAGGGGTGTCAACTGATTTACCACTCTATTTGAGTTACGATTATTTGCTTGAGAAAGTATCTTCTTTCTTTCTTTTTAGGACTGCGAATCGTGGTTACCATTGTGGACAAGTTATTTTTTGTCACAGATTACCAAAGTAACAGAAACCTTACTGCATGCCTTGATCTAGGACTATCAGTGTGAACCTAGGCCTCAAGCAGAAAGTCACTCCAGTTAGCCCGGTTCTTAGGCAACTGGAAGGCTTTTGCAGTTTACGCAATACGGCAGATAAGATCTTCTATGCGATGTTGAGGAGCCTAATACCTCTGTTGGCGCAGTTGAGGGGTCTTCTTTCTTGTGAATCCACTTGATCGAATTCGGTAATAAGACCGAACGACATGACCTTGCGTGGAAGCTGACCGATTCAAAGGTAGTTTAGCTGTCGATCATGATCACGATGTCTTGCTTACGATCATTTTTGCTTAGAAAACTATGAAAGCACAACATAAAACTAATGGTCATTCCGATACTGAACAAGTGAAAGAAAAGGATCTGTCCTTAATCGTGAATCAGCTGACCACAATAGATCCCTAATGACAGCAAACACCAGGTGGAAATCTCTAGCCGCATGTATAATGTTAAGAAGACTCTCTCCCAAATACGACTTAGCCAGAAGCAAATAACTTCTGCAAACCGATAGCAAGTCTTTGTCGTTAACCTAACGAAGCGAAGTGGTAACTTTTATCGAGAAAATCTCGAGTCCAAATGCACATCACGTAGTGGTTCTTTTAGTACCTTATGCCATCAGAAGATAATGAATTATAAGGTGGGGAATAACTTACCTCGCGACTGTGAGACATGACGTTGTTGATGCAAGATCTCCTCTTTTATTCAGGGAGTGTTCTTTTGGCCACTGTCTCATAAGTGTTTGACTTTCGTGGCATACATTCAACACAGGGCCCTGCATCCCGACACTTTGCCGGACTCGGGTGAGCTCTGCATCCACCTGATTGCTCCAGTGTTATGCAACCTAAAAGGTTTCAATTGTAGTTGAAGTCTTTTCCTCACTGAATGTGATTCCTACATTTGGTTTGTTCGCTGTTAGTCGTCTTTGTTTGCCGCCGATGTCGTCTACCAATCCAACCAGAGCTAAGCCCTGCTCCAACTATGTTAACAGCTCTCAGTCTTTTTGATTTTCCTTTACCATCCGCTGGGGGTATTGTGGTCTCTTCACTTGACCGAGTTAAAGGCATTTCTCATGTTAAAAAATGTTAATTTGGTTGAGTGGCGATCGGACCTCTTGCACGGTCTTAACCACCTCTTCGATTGTGCCAATTGTAAAGTGGGTATTCTTTTCGAATCCGTGCTATTTCTCGAATAGGTCACCTTTTCTCTGAACTGTTTTTGTCATTCATTTTCTCTCGGAGTTGCCTTACCTTCAAACTGTAGAGGTCTGTACCTTGATAGGAAAAATGTCGAACAATAATTTCCATCACTACCACGGGTATACCATCGGACCCAACGACTTTCCTGATCCACAGAGTTTCCGCCATCAGTAGAGTAATAGTGCGACAATGCTTGGTTTGGATGTTAAACCAAATTTTCATTGGAACCTGCGTGCTAGATGCCTTGGATTCATCAAAAATTGAACATAACACGTGTGCTTGGAGCAGAGCGTCTGTAACATACTAAAGCGAAGTGACGCCCGGTCAGCTGCATGCTTTCTATTGTTGGACAGGAAAGATGTCTAAAGGCCTAAGAGGGCGGGATTTTTATAGAGTGCTTGCTACCCCATTACTACCGAGTGTATCGGGGTCTCTACCCCACCTTGAGCTGGCATTTTGGGGTCCTGAACTCCGCCAAACCTAAAAGGCGCAATGCATAATGAGAATATTCCATTTCCTCGCTATGCGAACCGTTTTCCTCTCTGCCTCTCTTCTAGTCCTTGGGGTCTTCTCACAAGGTTTTTGCCAGGACCTTCGTTAGGCTCTCTTTCCTATAGAGCAATGGACTGGTGTCGTAGGTTTTCCAGTCAACCAGTAGTCCATTCTTCTTGTGATTATTGAAGACAAGTACGGCTAATCAATGTGTTGATCATGTTTGACGCTTGTGGTGTGCACGCTTGTAGGAGGTAGAATTTTAGTTCCGTTGTTGGTTTTGGCGGGTCCCTTTACTTAGACCTCAGCTGGAGCCGTTGAAATTTCCATCAAGTGACTGTTGGAGAAGTCTGTAAACGTGATAAAGGGAATGTGTGGGGAGAAGGGTTGGGCTCCTATAGAGTATCTTTTGGTTGTGTGTGCGATTAAACACCAGGATGTCAGCGATCTGTAGGACTGGTTCCCACTTAAATCCCAGTACTCGTTGGGATAGGTTTGCAGTGGCTAGACAAAGAAAATGTTCTGGTTGCTCCTTGCAGTTTTTGCAGATTGCGATGTCAGCTAGTCCCATCATTTTGATGATACGGCCAAAGTCGCTTCTATGGCTGCCGTTGGTGTAGATGTTTGTGCACCTGTTACTCTCAGACATGCCATCCCTGGTTATTTTTCGACTCATTTCTCTACGATTGGACAAAGTTTCCTCAAAAAACTGTGTTAAGTTCGGGCATCGAAACTACTACTTGCTTATCCTGTTGCATATTTGGAGTCTGAAAAGGATAATGAACCTATTAAGCGCCCAAAACTCCGTTGTTCTTATCTCATTTTAATTTTGGAAAGTTTCTCATGGAATACTGGAAAAATTTATTAATCTTCATTTTATAGGCTGCTAGATTCATTCTTAAATGATGTCATAGACCACATAACGCACTTATCCCGCTTACATACCGTATCCTTAGAGTTTGACATTGTGTTGTCACAAGTAAAAAATTTTAATCGATATCCCTGATGAAAGGCCTTAAATATTCCGTTGAAAAGAACACCAAACGCATTTGCATTCATTGCAGGAAAAAAAGTTCTCTCCAGGACTAACAAAAGCATCCTTCCCCTACCAAATCACAGGTTCAAAAGGCATTTGTTGAACCCGAGTTTGCCAAGCCTTTCAGGTCAGACTTGCACGTTATTGTTATAAAATAATGATCAACATGTAATGCAATGTGTTTCTCATTAGAACGATAAAATATTCACACTTCCACTGTACTCGCGCATCGGTAACCATTTTCTTGTAATTCTCGTTTGCAATACCTGGTCCTTTAGATTGAAGTGAAAATCGTTCATTAAGAGCGCTTACGTGCGTCGTCGGGTCTTCCCTTTAAAAGGTGAAAAATTATAAATTCACGGCGAACGAACAAATTCAATGCAACAGTCTTAAGGTGCGGCAAAAGAAAACAAAATGGCAAAATCAACAGAAAATGCAGTCATTAGAACGTTAATAGTCGCCATTATGTTCGCACCCCATGTCCGCATAGGAGTTATTCTCACAAACTTTTTTCTACAGAGTAGGGTGCATGTGCTCTGCGCAGTCTGTTCTTTGTGCCGACACAGTCAGTCTGGGTTTGGATAACTCTTCTGTTAGTTTTGGACATTGCATCCTAAGTAGATGCAGTCGGGAGGTTGTGTAAAATTTGGATGCTTCTGGGGCATAAAAGGCGGAAACCATGATTGATGATAACATTTTACGAAGCAATGTGGGCTGGGAAGAAACCCTCTGAACTAGTGTTGTTACTTACAAAAGTGTGATCGAAATACTTAGATCTCATACTCGACAGAAAGCCTTCTATACCAGTAGTAAATTCTTTTGTAAAAACTATGGATCCCGACCTTGAATAAACCTATGGATGTACTCAGCTATCGTAAGTGACATACGGAGGACTGGCCTGGTGACACGATCCCACTAAAACCACCAACCTGAAATGATCACAATACAGAGAGTAGCATGCACTGGAACAACCAGTGCGATGAGAACAACACCAATAGCGGCGAAGTAATTCTTAAACTTTTGCCGCTAGACCTCTACATGCAGGAGGCCGCAGCAAGAAGTACTCTAGTAGTATCAGCGAGTCTAAACCGAAAAAGACTGAATCCGTATGGACATGCCGAGATACTAGGCAATCATCTGAACGCCAATGTCAACTCCGATTGTACTGTCCCGTACTTGAACTTTGAGAGACCCTCTTCATGGGCCTTTCCAAGCTGGCAAGACTACGAAGTGTTGAACCGGTCCAAATCCATTTGCACAGATGGCTTAAAAATGTACATCGGCATAGGAGCAGGTCTTTTCTCCGAAAAGTTGGGACTTGGCAGCTCCATAAGACTCCCGGATCAAAGCAAGGTTTTTTAAGCGGAGATCCTAGCAGTGACAAGAGCTGCCCAACTAGCGTCAATGCTAACAGTAGCCGGGCTGCCATAAAAGATAAAGTTGCTACGTTGATAACATTGAAGCTTGTGAAGTGCTATCACGAAGAGTGTCTGGGCATAGCGGGGTACCAGGTAATGAAGAAGCTGACGAACCAACAAAAATGTGTTCAGCCCTAGACCAAGAGCAAGTTAAAGGTACGGTCAAACTTCCGCCCTGCAATCTAATGGCAAAAATTGCACAGAAAACCTTATTCCATTATTCTTTTCAGATGCTCTTCTTCATCTTTATGCCTGCATAAGTATGGACTTACCTTTGGTCTAAGTCCACCTAGTCCACATAGTATCCTCCAGTCTTTAGTAAATAAATTTCTAGGCATCATAAGCAAAATTGTCTGGCCTAATTGCGATAAGAATAAGAGAACTGACCAAGACACAACAAAGCGACAAAGCAAATGGCAAAGAATTGGTCACGTAAAGAAAATTCTTCTTACCCAATCAAACAGAGAAGAGGGTAGTCCACGTAGCGCTGGAAGGAGTTGAAGCGCATTGCACAACTCTAGACAATTAGTCACGCAAGAGTTGTTGACGAACTCTTGAGGGTGACATGACCTAGTTAGGTAGGTAGAAGTGGTACCTTCTGAATGTTAGTGTTGTTGTAAACCTAAGAGAAGGGGCCGGAAATCCTTCCATTCATCCTGCGGCAGCTAACTAACTCGCTAATCTTATCCGAGATTTTGATAAGGCTGTCAAAAAAGGTTTTACCCACATACTTTGCGATATCTGACCCAGCGTAGAGCCGGACACCCACAGAGGAAATAAACCACTGAATCCTTCTCACTCTCATTGTATTTTAAGTCATGAGCCTCATTTCCATTTGCCTGGGTACGTAAACAAACAAAACTGTCGCATCTAAGGCTTCGAAAACCTAGCAATGAGTGACAGCTTGGTGGGGTTTTTGGACTGGCGGGGTCATTGGGCCATATTTTTTTCAAAAATGATGCTGGTGCAACCGTTTCAGTGAATGGATTACGTTATCGAACCATGTGGACTGAACTTTTTAGCCTGGAATTGATGCAATGGACGTGGACGACATTTATTTTCAGCAGGATGGTGCTACATGCCACACAGGTGTTGAAATAATGGCTCCGTTGCGTGCCCAATTTCCTGGGCGTGTGATTTCTCGAGATAGAGACTTCAATTGTCCGCAGAGATCATGCGATTTAACAGACTTAGACTTTCTTCTGTGTTAAAGATGAAGTCTACGTCAATCCTCCACCAACGATTCAAGCACTAAAAGAAACTATCAGAGCTGTTATTCCCGAAATACAGCCGCAATTATGCGAAAACATGATGAAAAATCTAGTTAAGATAACGGCAATTTGTAGGCAGAACCGAGGCGGACATTTGGCAGATATTGTATTCCATTGCATTAAATTCAGGCAATGACACCGGCGCTGAGATTAAACGAAGAATAACTCTTGCCAATCGCTGTTTCTTTGGGCTAAGAAGGCAATTGAGTAGCAAAGCCCTCTCTCGAACAACTAAGGTGACCCTTTATAAGTCCTTAATCGTCCCAGTCCTGCTCTACGGCGCAGAGGCATGGACTCTATCTTAAGCGGATGAAGTTGCTTTTGGTTGTTTCGAGAGGAAAATTCTTCGGGTGATTTTTGGTCCCGTCTGCATAGACGGGGAGTGGAGGAGGAGATACAACGACGAACTGTACGGGCTGTACAGCGACATCGACTTAGCCAAAAGAGTGAAGGTCCAACGACTGAGGTGGCTGGGTCATGTAGAGCGGATGGACACCAATGCTCCAGCTCGGAAAATCTTCGAATCCATACCCGAGGGTCAGCGCAGTAGAGGAAGACCGCGACTCAGGTGGCGCACGCAAGTGGAAGGGGACCTCAACCAACTTGGCGTGCGAAACTGGAAGCAGCTGGCTAAAGATCGAGCTGGCTGGAGAGACTTGTTGGTTGAGGCCCAGGACCACGCCGGTCTGTAGCGCCACCTTAAGTAAGTGTATTCCATTGCTAACCTCACAGACTGTACTTTAGCCTTATATAAAAATATCACCACTTTTCACAAAGCTGTTGCGATTTTCTCTTGATTTAAGATGACACCTCTTGTTGAATGACCCTATGTGCAATGTCACTTGATAAGCCAATGATCTTTTTTGCTTTTTGTAATTTCAGTACGACATTCTTAGAATTGATCTGTCGCATTAAAAACCTTTCAAAGGTCAAAAAAGTTTTTCTTAATAATATTTGAGATGTCCCATGACCTAAAGGCTTTTAACTCTATTCCCAAGTTTGCCTCAACAAAACACACAGAGCTCGCTAACTACTGAAAGTGATTCCTGTTTTCTCTATTTTTTTTTCAAATTTCATTTTAAACTGCATACAACGCGAATTGAGTTAAGCACGCAGTCAACCATTTAAAAAAAAATGGAACTCTCCATACGCCTTGCTGTGCATTATTTATGCATCAACTCAACTCAAAACAGTTTGCTGCGTCCTTTATAAATGTAACACATTGATACATGCACGCCTAGGGGCTCGGGGGTTGATATCCATTTTTGATTAAACATTTTTTCTCTATGCCCGTTCTTTAGTATTCGTGGAGGCTAAAACTATTTTGTCATCACTTTCTATACAGATTTCCATCGAAAATAGACAGATGGAGCGGGTGGCAAAAAAATTCCATAAATGATGCTGAAATTCATAAAAATCGCGCCAATAAATTATGACACACTGATGTGTACTTAAATGTGGACGTTGTTGTGTGCACCGCACTCCTACAACTCGACTTAGCGATGACATGAAAGCACTTAATAGATTTCCAATGGGCGCGAGGGGGCTTCACCCGGGCTTGACAAGTATTTATGTATCAGTGCAGCGCGCTCATTTTTATGACACAATGCATTTGAAAAGTGTTGAATAATTTAAAAAGCGAATTTTTTTTTCCCCCGGTATCTGTTCCATTATCAGATTTTTTTTTTGGATTTTCCACGAATACACTTTGCAACTCACACTTGGTAGTCAAGCCCAAATGCTCGTTTGGCTTTTTCAATGCGGCAGATATGCAGATAAGTTGCGGGCGGGCACGGAAAGTGCCTGGTCAGGGGGAGTGAGCCTAAAAGTGCGCTTATTCGTTACCTCGATAATGGATATTTCCATAATGCAGAGATCAGCCGTATCATGACGCCATCGATACAAATTTTTTTCCTGGAGGACTGACTAAATTTGATTTTTTTTCGAGAAGCTATATTGGGTGGTGCAAATGGAGATAGGTTCGGTATGAAAATAATAGTTGAGAGAAGCATTGAAGGGGGAAACTAATTTCGATAAGGTGACTGACACATACGAATTTTATTAAGCTTGTTCCGGGCGTATTCCTTACTTACTCAAGGTTGCGTTTCAGTCCGGGGTCTCAACCAACAAGCGTCTCCAGCCAGCTCGATCTTTAGCCTCCAGTTTCACACGCCAAGTTGGTTAAGGTGCGCCACCTGAGTCGCCGTCTTCCTCTACTGCATGTCCAACCACTCTACATGACCCAGTCATGTAATTGGACCCTCGCTCTTCTGACTAAGTCGATGTCACTGTACCGGCCGTACAGTTTGTCGTTGTATCTCCTCCTCCACTCACCGTCTATGCAGACAGGGCCGAAAATCTACCGAAGAATTTTCCTCTCGAAACGGCCAAGAGCAACCTCATCCGCTTTTGACATAATCTAAGCCTCTGCGCCGTAAAGCATAACCGGGACGATTAAAGTCTTATAAAGGATTAGTTTAGTCGTTCGAGAGAGGGCTTTGATCCTCAATTGCCTTCTTAGCCTTTGATTAGCAAGAGTTATTCTTCGGTTGATCTCAGCGCTGGTTATCTGGAGCCTAGGAATACAAAGCCCTTAACTACCCCAAATTCGTAACTGTCTATAGTGACGGCCTGTCCAAGAAATCGGTGTTGAGTGTTCTTTCTTGTTGACAGCATATACTTCGTTTTGCTCTCATTGACTGCCACACCCATCTGCAATACTCTCGTTCGTGCCAATGACATCACGCTGCGTTTTTCCGATTATGTCAATATCGTCGGCGTGTGCGAGTAATTAGACGGATTTTTAAAAGATTGTGCCTCTGGAGTTGGCGCCTGAGCTTTGCACTATTATTTGAAGAATGATGTTGAAAAATTCGCATGTCCTGAAGCCACACTGATTTTGACCGATCTGATTGTTGACGAACGACTTCAGGCGTTCACACAATACAGCAGGCGGTTTTAAAAAGACTGATGGCTCTGTAGTTGGCGCACTTCAAACAATCGGGCAAACAGTACTCACTATTGAGGTTCCATTCATACGGCATACTTTCCTCGGACCATATTTTACGGATGAGTTGATGCATGTTCGTCACCAAGTCATCGCCTCCCGCTTTGAAAACCTCGGCAGTAGGCCGTCAGCTCCAGCAGCTTTGTTGGACTTAAGTTTCGAAATGGCTATCTTCACTTCGTCCAGGTCGTGTGGACGGATTTGTTGGTCTTCGTCGTCCAGGTTGAATGGTTCATTTTGCCTGATAGCGGGATTTGATTCATCGTCGCCGTTAAACAGCCAAAAATAGGCCTTTCCTCTCCTCAGCATCGACTCCGATGTCCCCTTGTACCGCTATGACACTATTTTGCCCCGCAGAAAAGTCGATCAATCTAAATCCGTCATCGGAGTTGGTGTCGTGTAGGCCGTACTTTCCTACAACACTACCAAAGATTTCCTCTCTTCCTAGCCTTACGTTAAAATTGCCTAAGACAATTTATATGTCATAGCTAGGGCATTGCTCGTTAGTGTTTTCCAAGAGCTCGTAGAATCTGTCTTTGGTGTCGTCTTCTTTCTCCTCTGTGGGGGCATGCGAGCATATCAAGCTTATGTTGATGAATTAAGCCTTGATGCGAATTGTCGTGAGGCATTCGTTCACATATCTGAAGGTTAAGACTTAATTTCACCTAGCGAACTTTCTAAACAAATTCCTTAGCGAACACACTAGTCTAGAAGCTGAAAGAAACTCACACTCATATATAGAGTAAGCTGTTCGGAAGTCTAATTGGTCTGATCGAAATCTTACAACCGCATGGACCGATTTGGTCAGACTTGATGTACTTATCGATTTGTTCCAACTGAAGCTAGCTACTTCTTTCTTAATTCTTCCAATCACCCTGGGTCTGTGTACCCTTTTTTTCTTGTCCATCATGCAACCCTTTTCCATTCCCTGCAAAGTGGTGACATCAACGTCATCACCTACTGAATCTAACGAAAAAAAAAAATTCTTTTCCAAAACGGACTGAGGCTTAAAAATAATTTTTTGTCAATTTTCCATTGATTTCAGTTTGACTGAAAAACGTCACACACCATCACTATTCTAGCTTTGCCCAAGGTTTACTCAACGCTTTACTCGATTTTGTCGTCCTTTTTCTATTTTGCTCTTGTCGTCCGGTTTTGTTTTCATTTTTTTTCTTTTCTGTTTTTGTTTTCGTCTATTTTAGAATGTTTGGCACGGCACCGTGTTCGGCATGTGGACAAACAATTGCACCAAATGAATTTGTTATGAGGACTACATCGCCGATAAGTAGTCAGCAAAAACAGCAGCAACAACAACAACAACAGCAGCAGCAGCAACAAACACAGCAGCAGAATCAGCATCCGATTCAGACAGGACATAGTCAAGCGCCACCTGGTGTTGGCGGGGTCGAGAATCAGAGGCATTTCCAAACACATCAGAATCTACTCACCCATCCGCAGCATCACATACCCGTGGAGCATCACGTTTTCCATTTGAAGTGCTTTGCTTGTTCCAAGTGTGCATCGCAACTACGACCTGGTGATAGGTACGTATTTATAAAATGGTGATAGTTCAATTTGTGTGGGTTTTGTTATCCTTTTTTTGCGGATATTTTCCCCCCTTTTTTGTCCTTTGCCGGACTATTGTTCGTTAATGAAAAGCGATGTGGGGAGGTGTCCTGCATACAAATGATAAAGGACTTACAGTCATTCGAGTTGGTGTCTATAACATCTTTGGAGTTTAGCTGAATTGGGAGGGAATCTGATGTCATTGATCAAGAAAATGTGAAGTAAAGTTGGGTTGGTTCTTAGACTAGAGCTGTATGTCTATCCTTTTCATTGACATCCAGCATACCTACCTACCTAATAGACCTCAGTTATTAGCTGTCTTCATCACATGCCACTCTTATTCGGAAAGACTGCCACGAAGCTAATGACCTTGATTTTCAAAGAAATTTTGGTTAATGAGGTCCAACTATGCTTAGGACTTGATAAACGGCCTCTACTAACCCTACGCGCCATCGGGTGTGGTTTCCGGCAAGATGTTTCACCTCTCTTCAACTTTTTGATAGGGATCTTCCTCGATCATTCTGCGCCAATGTATTTCTCGATAGATATTCTGTCTTGGATAAGTGGATTTCATTGCATTGCGTGGTAAGCAATGGAGCAGCAACCTATTCGCAATGTATTCCAACTCTCGTGTCGTTTGATGGTTGTGTTTTTTAAATTCTGACTTTTTTTCTGTCGAGATACTGAAGTTCGTTCTGAGGTTGACCATTTAAGCTTTGGCGGTGCTAATATTCAACTCCCTGACTTTGGCCTCTCTTTCAACCCCCACTGCCATTTGGAGGAGTTCCATCATCTCATGTAAAAATATTCAAAAGTCGTCAGCGTTGTCGAGATGTTAACGTTTAGATGTAAGAGTCCATCGGGTTCCTCCATTTCCGACTGACAAGGCAGCGCGAATGACATAGCTAAGCAACAATGTGGGTGAAAGGATGCAGCCTTGTGGAACCTCAATTTGAATCCCGAATTTCTTTGTCCAGATCGTGATATCTTGAGTCATCGCAAGTTGATGCCTCTTTGACAACCCATTGATGAACAGAACAATGGTGAACGGTGTTCACCGGTGTGATATAGTCGACACGGGAAGATCCAGAGCTTATACCTAATTGTTCGACACCAAATAGGTTTCCCAGTTGTTCCTTTAATTGCTTAAGTGCTGCCATAGCCACTGCAGGCCACAGACAAAAGCGGTATTTACCCGCCCCAAAACTGCAGAAAATGACCTTACCTAGGGATCTTCACGATAATTCCTTCCTTCCACTCATCGGAAAAGTTCTCGGTTCCCCAGGCCTTCTCTACATGTGGGTGTAGAAACTCGGCAGATGTTGTCGGTGCTGCTGCTTCAAGTCCAGCAGGTATTCCGTCAAGTCCTACCAGTTGTTTCGTTTTCAACGCTTTAATCGCAGAAGTGATCTCCTCTTTCCTTGGAATGCTCATTTGGGTAATTGATGCATCGAGCGATTGAACCTAATTAAGACGTAAATCATTGGTGAATATACCAAAAACTTCATCCATCGCTTGAGTTCATTCTCATTCGGGAATAGCAGGGTAATGTCTTATGTTTCTCGTTCCGTAACGTACGTCCCTGCTTTTCGGACGTAGAAAACGAATAGCAGCGTAAGCTAAACTCATTAAATTCCGACCTCAAATAAATAAATAGCTGGCGCGACGGCTCGATATGAGCCAAGGCCTAGTTTCTCGCACCATTTATGTGGTACGTGATACATTCATAAAAATGGGTTCCAACCATTTAATGCGTCCGAAACCCAATGCTGTCTTCTATTACTCAAGCCAAAGCCAAAACTCCAACCACGATCCATGAATGGACAATCCAAGTGGCAATGGTGTCAATGACAACCTTCGTTGGAACGGTATTCGAAGTCACCAGAAGCGGTCCCTTAAGCGGCGCAAGAAATACTTTACCTCCTCTAATATGGCCTTAGTTTAGAAGGCATTGATTCACCAAAAGTTTGAGTACGCTCATATCTGGTGTGGTGTACATAAAACCAGCTTACACATTACGTATAGAATCCAAAATAGAGCGTCTTTGACTTATTCTTTCTTCTACAATGAGTACTCCAGCGAATCAGTATTGTTGCATTCCGCCCTTTCAATACTTCACCCGCAAGGATGATGCCTAATGGAATTTTTTCATAAGCCGTACAAAGCGAATGTGGAACATTCTGCATTGCTCTGTGTTGCCTCATCACTACAACCCACTGTCATTTAAGACCAACGTCCTACAGTGTCTCCTTCGTCTCTCCTCTAACTTCCCTAATGCTCGTGCTCTTACGTACGTATTTACTTACTTAGGGTGGCGCTACAGTCCGGAGTTGACCTGGCCCTCAACCAATAAACGTCTCCAGCCAGCTCGATCTTTAGCCAGCTGCCTCCAGTTTACACTTACGTGCGCCATCTTAGTCGCGGTCTTCCTCTATTGCGCCCTCCCTATTCCTTCCTTAACTACCTCAAAGTTTTATCTGTCTATAGGCACGTTCTGTCCGAGACGTCGGTGTTCGTGCTTTTTCTAAAGGAGTTGACTGTGAGACGGACTGTTATCTCACCTAGTTGCTCTTATTCTGCTTCATTGGTCAACACCTTGATATCCTTGCCTCGTTGCGCACTACGCTGTACTTGTTTTATTTTTATCCGATACAGGGACTCTAGCTCGCTTCTCTCAACTCAAGAAGTAGCTACATATCATTGCCTGTAGCTATTTTCGGTCGTCGTTCCTTCTCTAGAGTCTTTCGAAACCCATGACTTTAATACGATCAACCTAACATTTTTTATCACTGCCCACCAATGGTGGTGTCGAGTAATTTCCATATCAGCACTTCGTCTATTCCATAAGACTGCTTCTAAAATTAGGGCTAATGTCAAAATGGTCAATGTGATTGGGGGCTACTTGCCTCTCCATTGACATAAAGGTGACGTTATGGCAGGTCTTGTGCTCAAACATGGTTTGACCTATAAGAAGGCGATTGAGGTTGCAGCTATTCAAAAATCGTTTGCCATTCTTGTTGCCTAGTTTGTGTTTCTAGTTTACATATCTGACCCCTTGGTCATCATTTTCTACCTGCTCATTGAAGTCCCCCTTCAACCATTAGTGACATGTGAAAGACGGACCCTAGATGATTGTTTACTTCCGTTGAGGCGTTAAGTTGTAGAATACTTCAGTACAGAATCTGACCATCAAAATGCTATCTCCATACGCCTGCTAAAAATGTATACCTCTGCATGCTGCTGGTGGGAGCAGGAGAATCCCTTTGGATTTTTGTAAGTTTTTGGTTGGTACGCCAGAGTAAAGTAGTACGCGTTGGGATTGGCAATCTTCCGCAACTAACTACTCGTCTTCGCTAAGCTCCAAAACATGGAATCTACATCATATGAATTCTTGCGGAATTTATCGGAATCTGGCCGTTTAATGTCCTCTCCTCTCCGTGTCGAGGAACGTCCACACATTCTTGAAATCAACCCTTAGTCTAGGTACAATAACCAAAAGTCGTCAAAGTGTGGTCAGGCCTTGTCCGAGGTTTCGTGTCGCTTTCACTTGCGATGTGACGATGGTCTTTGCAGGGACGGTAATACAAGGTAGTCAATGAGAATACAACCCACTTTCTTTGTCACTGTCGAAGTCTCGATATGTCAGACATTAATTGCTTGGAAGATATTTCTTCCAGCGAGATACCTATCAACGATATTTGTCGGTTCATCAACGCTTTAAAGTGGTTCAAAATACAAGGGCAATAGAGATTGGTTCACTAGCAAGGGATAGGTTAGGGTAGGTTGAAGTGGCTTGCAGCTAAAGCCAGCTCACTTGGGCCAATGATAGGTCCTTTGTAATACCACATGGATCTTGGAAAATTCTCCCTCACCTACTATTTGGAGCTTTTAATGAAGCGTAGGAGACGTCAATATTGGTCAAATTGCGTACATCATTGTAAAAGAAGACACAAAAGTGAAGTTTCCCTCTATGATAGAAAGCAGGCCAAAAGCAAAAAGGTGGCGGATAGTTTCCTCATATTTTTCATCTATGCAGCTTCTACAGAAATCATTAGAGAAGACGCCAACGCTTGTTGCATGCTTCTAATACTGGAGAGTGTCCAGTGATGACACCTATGTATAGTAGCGCTGAGATTCAATCTCTTGACGGAAATCAAATCTTTAGACCATTTCAGATCCAGCTTGGGGCAAATCTGTTTTGTCGCTGGACACGCTGCACCACCTGTCCACCCAAGATTTGTCCTTTCAAAGGCATCCAGCTTAAATTTAAGTCCACATGAAGCAATAGGTATGCGCAAGGTACCTTTTTCTGGTAGAATGGGCATTGCTATCACGTGACATCATGTCTAAACCGACCGCAGCCCTTCTCTAACTTGTCTCCCTAACTTCACTTTATGTTTCGGTAGCGCGGAACTTCTAGACCATTCGCCTTTGCTTTTTTTGCCTACACATAAAGCAAGCACTTGACTATAAACGAGATTGTTCCGCCATTGAGTTGATACTAGAGGGGTTGATACTAAAATTTTCGCCTGTAAAATGAGAACATTAGGGTCTGGAAGGGTTTGAAACCTTTGGACCTCTAATGAACATTTTCGAAACTAGTGACTTTTCTGCAAGAACGGTTTCAATATTCCTACTTCGTCGGAATCTGGCACAAGTCGTAGCCTGCTCATGATAATTACGAACATTTTGACAATTGAAAGAAGCACAGGTCTTAACGCAAGAGTTTCTTGAGTCTCTACCAGCTTCACTAGGCTTACCATCTTTCATTTTCCTTTTACTCTCCTTAATGAGTTCATAACCACAACCAACATTTTTTCCCTTACAGATACTACATGCTGGGTGGAAGTCTGGTTTGTGAACAGGATTGGCACAAACTGCTAAAAACGACGACAGCCAATCCACCAGTACGCAAAGGCAAAGTGGGCAGACCCAGGAGATCCAAAGACTGAGAAGTTGCCACACGTTTGGGTAGACCACCGAAACTCAAAAAAGATTCGCCGCTGCCAGATGTCGAATCCACTCCACCGCAGCCGGTACTTCCGCACCACCACCATCATCCATTCACCGGATCGGCTGCCAATTTGATTTCCATCGATCGTGCTGTACAGAATTTTCCAGTTCCTTCGGGTAAAGATCACTTCCTCTACAACAGTCTCTACAATCGAGACGTGGAGTTCATGAAAAATTTGATCCGCACTGGCACCGGCGAACTAGAGCGTAACCCAAACCCCTTAATGCACTGTGGCGAATATGATCCTCGGCAAGTACATGATCATCAACCACACAGCCATAATCCGCAATCGCCATGCTTCGGCGGAAAATCAGAACACCCCGCGTCCGCTTTGGAACACCAGCAGCGGCTATTTGCATGTGGCAACGGACCGCACATGCTGCCCATGGCGACACGATCCTTTTCGTGTTCACAACTTAGCGGCCTCGTGGATTACTCAAGCGAAACGATCAAACAGCACCAACATCATCACTGTAAAAGTGAAAAACATGACGAAGACGGCGGCGCCCACATGAGTGGCAAATGTCAAATGGATTCCAGCAGTGGAACCGATAGCTGCGCTGGCATCCTGGTGAAAACCGAATTCAATGAGATGCACCCAAGTAAATCATCACCTGTCCACGAAGCATTTGAGTTGACTTCAAGTGCATTCGCATCAAGAGTAACTGGCAGTGGCAGTAGCACCGGGCAGTTCCATCATGACAGTGGCAGTCCACCGCTGCCCCTTATGGAAGCGGCAAATTCATCGTCGTCATCGTCTATTGTCCCGACTGCATCCCACCACCTACAGCAGCACCAATGCCCGGCCCATTCATATGAATCATATGTGTATGCCAGAGGCAGTAGTGGACGTGCTGGAATGTCCCCACGCCAGCCACCAGGAACGATGAATAGCACTTCCAGTGGTTCGGAAATATCCGGAGGTCTTTACCACTGTAAATCATTCTTCGCTGACAGTGGCAGTGGCAGTGGCTCTGGAATTGCAGCCTTCTACCCAAACAGCCAGCAGTCGAATGGTGAGTCCTGCCGAGGAGATGACGCCAGCGGCTTCCCCGGCAGAGATTCACTAGACACCGAGGAGAAAGTGGTCAAAGCAATTAAAACAAGAAGTATGCCAGATTAATGGACCCAAAGGGCGTAGCCTACCAAACACACAGATCCTCACTACTTAATCGTTTAAAGTACTGCGGACAGAAGAGGAAGCCTCAAGTTGCTTGAAATAAATTGAAACAATCAAAAGATGAAAGGATACCTTTCAGGAGAGAGAGCTTATGTTATTTTTTTTCATCTTGTTAAATATAAATTTAAAAAATCAAAAATAAAAAAAAAGATAAATCAATTCTATCGTGTAAGACATTGTAAACTTCATTCCAATTGTAATTGTATTATACTATGATATATCGACGGACTCAAAGGTTATGTACTAGGTAAAAACTAATAAATTAGAGAATTTCAAATGTAGATGGCACTTGTGTTGTAGTTTTATTCATTTTACTCGGTCATCATACAGCTGCGGACAAGTTGGAAGGAATGCAGCGGTTTGTACGACAAGTAACACCCTGTGACTTCTGTGAATTCCTGAGGTTTTAATTCTATCCAGGGTAAGTGACACGACTTAAAAATTAAAACAAAATTCGCTCTTCAGGATGCTTGAGGACAACGATTGGGAAATCCTTCGTTAACTCATTGATTCAGCATTGAGTCATCTAAACAGAATTTTTTTTTTACTGCAGAGCGGCAGTTGATATGCTCAAGCACTGTGGTCTTTACTGGGCCAAACCATGAAGGTATTCAAGACGCTGTAAGGAAACTAATCAGCTCCTTAGGGTGTCAAGCAGCAAGGACACTTGAAACACAAGTTCTGTGACAATTCAAAGACCAGATTTTTAACTTCCATTCTCTGCATGTGGGGTCCGGCGATAAATTTAAGTCAGTGGAAGAGCCTTTTCAAGAGGCAATGTCCCATTTAGACACCAGTTAGGGCTTGAGATTGGTGGCTTATGATGGATTTGATACATTTTTGTCCGGTACTGTCCATTCAGATTATCATGGATTTCGCCAGAGGGAGTTTCTTTTGTGGGAGTAGGAAATACATGCCTAGAGTACTCAGATGCAATTGATCTTCCTTGATATGATCCAGTTGCTAGGCCTATTCCGCGCTTGGCTGGCCGTCTTCAGAAAGTGGTGCTAAATATTGGCCTTATGGCTCCTAGCGGGATATTAACAACTTCCGCCAGTGAGTCGTTTAGGGCTGATTCCCGCCTGGCCAGGTCGTCGGCTTTTTCGTAGCCATCGATATTACTAAGACCTGCGACCTATATAGGTGAGAGTGACCCTGCACTGAGAAATTCATGATCGAGGTGTTTGCTTCTAGGGTCAAGCTTGATCGAGTAGAGATGTCCTTCAAACAGGCCGCTGAAGTACAAAGTGTTCCAATGAACATTTTTCCACAAACTTGTCGAAAACACTTTAAGAAAAGCTTTCTCTCTAAATCCTAGAAACATTTTAGTTTTACTTTTTATTTTAGTGACAACAATTTTGAATCCCAGGCTCTCTTTCGAAAATGACCCATAACTTGAATCCAAACAGAGAACTTTACCAAGGCCGATATGTTATCGAAACTATTCGCAAAGGCCGCTGTAACTGGCAACGCAGTGGTGCATGGATTACACCTGAATATGAAAATATGATTGGCAAAACGATGGAAGTGTACAAGGAGAACAAGGACCGTTTATTGGGCTCCAAGGGACCGTATGGCAATTTGAAAATTTCAACAAATATCTTCCCGGAAGCGAAGGGCATGTCGGAACGAGGCAAAGAAATTGATCATATAAAATATCCGGAAACGACAAATGGAGTATATGGCCGACTGCCGTGGTATAAAGGGGAAAAGTATCAAAAATATAAATTTCCATGAAGTTTGTTGAAAATTTCGGAAATAATTTGATTAAAATGATTAAAACGGTAAGAGAACTTGAGGAAATCCATTTTGTTTCATAGCAAGCCTAGTTCGATCGTAACTTAGGTAAGTGGGCAGGCGAAAGGAAGAACCATATAGGCACACTCTGGTCAGTTAAGACTCATTGTGATACCCGTTGGGGAAAGAGAGTGTCCCCTACCCGTAAGAACTTTACCCAATAGTTACAGCTGCATACATACATATATATGGATATCAGTAGAAAATGACCAACTTACTGCGTCTGTGTTACAAACCACCCTGTGGATTTGATGCATCTCATTATTTGGTCCACCGGTGTATCGGATAGTTCTTCAATGTCCTCGAAAAAGTGCCGTCCGAGGAATTTATTTTTTAAATGGCAGAGACTAAGGGCAATGGCAAAGGAAGTGGGTTGGACCCTCGTGGGCTTCCTCATCGCCACACTCCCTACAAAGGTTTTCTTCTGTAATTCAAATGTTTTTCAAATGGTACCGCAGCGTGTTATGCCCTTTGATTACTCCTAAAAGGGTACATAGGGATCTTCTGTCGATTCGGTCCTAGCCTCAACGAATTTAGGCCATATCTTCCTTGTGGTTGCACAAGTGTTTAAAGAGATCGATGACTTGTTAGCCTCCCTTAAAGCTCTATTCCCTGCTTCGAGCTTAAGTGTGCAAGGCCGGATATGTTCACCGATGTCTCGGCTTGTTTCGAGCTTGTCGCCGTTTCTCGCCATTTCGTCAGCATTCTCGTTTCGGGATGCAACAGAGTGTCACTTTGTCCTGTGTTCCAAAAACCTTGAGCTCTTCTCGACAGCACCTCACAAGTCACAAGCTTCGATTTTATTTCGTTAGTAAAAATTGCTTTTAGTGCTGCCTGGTTGTCAATGAAAAAGGTGGTATTGCCCTCATGCCTCATCGCAGTCTCACGGGCGGCTATCGCCATTGCTAGAACTTCCGCTTGGAAAACACCGCTGTGGTCCTGAAGGCGGGCGGACTTGGAGATGCTCAACGTTTCGGAAAGATACCTGTCCCCGCCAACTAAGGCGGAGGGGTTATAACTTAGAATGAACCAGGTAGTCAGCCAATTAATCCCTTTAGACAGTACGATTCTTAGCCAGCTATCTCCAGTTGCTCACCCCGAATCGGCTGAAATCACCTGTCGCTTTCACATGCCATTGGAGATCAGGTCGTGCTCTTCACCGCAGTCCCGCTGAGATGAAAGAGTACATTGTTCGGCTGGTGTAATGCCGTTTATTTGCTCTACATGACCATGTACGTTTCTAGAGGCACACTGCACACGCTTCTGTATTCTTCATTTGTCATGCAGCTCCTTCAACCTGGTTCTGGAGAAAATAGGGCGAATTTCCCAAGTCAGCACATGAGACAAAATTTTTCTAAAATCAGTACAAATACAACAAAAGTAGAATGAAGCGAGCAGCCACCGATGCCTTTGCCATTATCCAATTAGAAGCTGCTATGAATCTGCTTATAAACGAGGATGGTCACCGTGGCTCAGTGGTTAGTGCGTTGGACTGCTGACCGAGCCGGCGTAGGTTCAAGCCCCAGCCATGTCCACAGAACATTTTTCGCGGCACCGCCGCTCGTCGGGAAATGATAAGCCTCCAGGAGTATAATCTGTCATGAAAGAGCTTCTCAATTCGCCGTCCGGAGTCGGCAATAAACTGTAGATCCTTCCATTCGTGCGAAAAATGTAACATGCACAACATGAATGGCTGCGAAAAGCTAGGCCTTGGCTCATCCCAAACTGTCGCGCCAGCTATTTAAACGAAGATAGATGTTAGATGTATGCCGGATGCACTGCGACCTGTATAAATCTATTGTGCTCCCCCGTACTCATATTGGTCGATAAGTCTCGACTTAAAGAACTTCCTCCAATCCAACCACTCTGAGAAATCGGAGTATCTGGATTGAGTCCAACGATGGGAGATCCGTTTCAGAGAAACTTTACGCTCCCAGATGTGCTCTTCTTTTGTGGATGAACGCTCCACAGTCCATAAGAAGATGTGACGGGGTCTCCTCGGCATCATCGGTTGCCTCATTTTCCTCCTATTCCTACATGACTTGGCACCCAGTAGAGGGTGACTTTACTGTTTCGGCCAAGTCTGTTTATCTTTTCCAGACACTCATAGACCAGTTTGGATTTAATTTCATAGGAAGTCAGTGCCTTGATGGCAGCCTGGCTGACTGATAGTATCGCAATGTTTTGCTCGTGATATTTTTTATTGAGGCTGATTTGTGCATATCTTTCTATCGCATATACTTCAGCTTGAAAAATACTGGGCGATTTTCTTGTGGGCTCCGAGAACTTTGCTCGGAGCCCGTATACTCCCGCCCCCGTTATGGAACCGTCGGTGTACCATTTGATGGTGTTGTGCTCATATTGATATACTCCGTCATTCCATTCTTAACGAGGATAACACAGAGCACATGCTGTCTATGAACACCGAGACACAACACTGACGTCTCGGACAGAACTTTGTGACGAAGAGTGAAGTTGTAATGTCTACCGAGGCTCTGTTACTTACGACAACAGAGCAGAGATCTAGCGTAGAATAGCAATCACTGTTACTATGGCCGTTGAAGGCAACTACCTAGCAAGGTCCGAATAAGAAAAACCAAGAAGGTGCTTTGCAAGACCCTTGCCCGTGGCACGGATTGAATTCTCGACAGTGCTCAGGAGATTTTGAAGGGAGCTCACACATAAATCGAATTATGAACATTTTTAAGGGAGCTCCCCAAATCTTAGAAGGAGCCCAGCTCCCTTCAGCACCTACCTGGCTACAGCGAGCATCCCCGTCCTGCTGTACGGTGCAGAAGCGTGGAATTCGTCAAAGTTTAATGAAGTGCTCTTGGAATTTCCGATAACGTAGAACTTACGTTTGCTTTATGATTCCAACTGCGTTGATGGTTGATGGAGAAGAAGACTTAACTATGAAATATATCAGCTGTACAGCGACAACGATTTTGGTAATTGAACACCAATGCTCCAGCTCGAGCAATTTTCAATTCCATCCTAGAGGGACTACGCAAAAGCCGACAACCTCATCTTCGATGTCGTGCGCAACTTGAGGGTGGCTTCAACCAATTCGGTGCGGGAGGTGGGTAAGGATCATGCTGAATGGAGAGAATTCTTGGTTGGAGCCCTGGTTAATCTCGAACTCTAGCACCAGTATGTAAGGTTCTTCAATGAGGGCGAGTTTAAACTGCTAACTGAAGATGCTTTTTGTTTAAAGCCGAGGTCCAGAAGTAAGTAAAAATTTATCATTCAAAAGCTGATGTGAGCTTGTTTTCTAATACTTACCGCGTAAATTCCAGTGCCCTTCCGCATCACCAGTGGAAACCAGAAGCAACACCCGTATAATTCCTCGATATGCCACAGCTACAGAGGTCAGATGCAAACAACCCTAAAAGCGGGAAAAAAAAAATTTCAAAAACTTTACAAATGACCTTTTAGGATTTCTCGTCAACTGACACCTTTGCCATTGAGGACGCTCTTTAACTCACTTTTAATGCAAAAGAATTATCCTTGAATAAGATTAATTATTTTAATTAAATTTGACCTGGCTGTCAGCAACTTGATCGTCACAGCCATCGCCATCGTCTCCCATCATCTGCTTCTTCTTCTTCTTTTTCATCACCGTCATCGTCAGAATGGTCATTCATTATGAGAGAAGTCAAAGTATACCCCAAAGTTCACTTCCGTACTAGTAGAACTCACTAGCTCTGGTCTAACTGAGAAAAATAAACCAACAACACAATTAATTATCCTTTCTACCATTCCACGGCTTAAAACAATCACCGTCACCGCCGCCACCGCCGCCATCAGGATATCAAGTCTATTTCCGTTTTTTGTGTGTGTGTTCCTCATTTTTTTTTATTCTCTCTCCTCAATCTTTTCGGTGACTGAAATAACTACACTAGGACTTGAAAGAAGGTGGCAAAGGCAAAATTAATTAAAAATATCCTACAACCGAGCTGGACAGAGAGGTGGAGGGAGCTGTTTGGCATTTTTCACCGTCACACAGCAGCATTGATGGGATAAAGCCCAGCGCGACATCAAGACCAAAGCTGGCCACTGCACTTCAACACTTCACCACTCCATGATACACCATGTCGCCTCCCGATCGTCCTGCATTCCATTTGATGTCCCGCATTATTGGCATTCCCAATAAGCGTGGACAGAAATCGTGTCTCTATGAGGGCTAGCCCCCAGGTGATAGTTCAGTTCAATGCATTTTGCGTCACCAGCATGAGGGTGAATATTTGTTGTTTCGAGCTGCCGTCATCCCTAACATTTAACTCAACGAAAATCCTTAAAATTAAAAAAAGGACAAACCTTTCCCACCTCTGATCGGATCCAGGGAAAAAAAATAGTCGAACCTCCTATCGAATCTCAACCAAGGACCCGGGGAAAATCTCGAATGACAAGGTGAAAAGGATATGTCCGAGGTATGAGAAAATTAATTTCATACTCTGTCGGAGGTTGGTTGGTGTGTGCAAGGGTTTATGTCGGTTCGAGTGATGGCCGTTGTTGTTGTTGTTATTCTGCCCGACTTCCTTTTTTTTTTTATTCCTAAGGTGTTCTAGAAACCAGCACGCCCACCCCGCCTCCACTCGGAAGTAGTAATGGGGAAGAGAATTTTTTAATTAAACTCACCAAAGTGTTGCCGTTGGTAATTGTCCTTGTTCGTGGGCGCGCTCACGTTTGTTGTTGTCATTTGATTATTTTTGAATTTTTTCTCTTCCAGCGACGAAGGGTTAGTAATTGAATTTTGGACGCAATAGCTTAGCTATTTATCCGGGAGATCTTTCAAAAAATACCATTAATTGCGAATAAATAAAACACAGCGTAGAGGATTTTTTTTCGCCACCTTTGTGCGGCAAAAAACGACAGACGTAGTGGGGAAACTGGAGCTAGAACATGTGGATGAAGTTTTTGGGGCATGTTTTTGATGAAAACTGTTTAGTTCAAAGAATGTGTCAACATCAAAGGATTCAATTTCGAGGAAAAAAACAAACGACGGAGCTGGGTACCGCCGGTTGTTTTATAAACAAAAATTTTGTAATTAATTTTTAATTGGCAATAGTTTTAGGGGGAGAGTCCTAGTTAGTAGTCGAAAATAGACGATACACTTGCAAAGCGAAAGCACTCACAGTAGTGTTGGGTAGTTTCTCCCTGCCATTCCTTTGAGGAAATAGTGCCTCCTATTGCCCTAGTAGATGACAAGGAGTTTTCTCGTCATCAAGGCAGCATTTGCCATGACATGAGCTGACAGATTTTACGTAGAATAGCACTGGCCAAGCGCTCGTACTAAAGCTTTCGGAGACGACTTTCAGTGAGTTCTTGTTCTGTGATGCAGCCTCAAAATTGGATGCAAGCGTATTTGATATGCTTGGGGATAAAGTTGCATGTATGTTCGATTTATGGTTCTACTTGGGTTGATGATTCATTGGGGAGAAAATTTAACTACCAACTGTAGTAGCTGTTCAGCGACATGAACCTGATAGAAAAGATACATTTAAAATGATTAAAATGGCGGGGATATGTACAGTAGATGAACACCTCAGCCTGACAAATCTAAGACTCCACCTCTGCGTCCGCAAGTGTAGGATGATAATAGAGAAAGAAGCTAACTCCTTCTGGTTAGCCAGAGAAGATTGCGCCACGTCTTGGACGCTATGGCCGAAATTAATTAAAACTAGAATAAGGTGACTTCTGGCACTGGACAGATCCTCTATGCGCACGCTCACTGGAGTTATCGCAGGACATTGCACCATCGGAGTCATGCTCCGCAAGTGGAGAATCGAGTCCAACGATTTATGCAAAAGCTGCGGAGATGAAGAGGAGGTAGAATCAATCCAACATCTGCTGTGCCACTGCCCCGCCCTGCAAGAACGACGTCTACGTGTATCAGGATCAAGGTCCTTTGCAAGCTTAGCAGACGTAACAGACTTCAGTTAACGGACCTACTCAGATTCTTAAAGAGAGTACTCTTTACAGAGTACACCCTTCTAACCTAACCTAACCTAAGTGTAGGATTACCTTAACTCAACCCGCATAGTCAACTTGAAATAACTGGCTAAGAATCTCACGGACTGAAGATGGAGAGGCTAGTTGATTAAGGTCCTGGATTACCTCAGACTGCAGTGTCAAAAGAAGAAGAGTCGTGATATCAGCTCCAGCATCTAGACTAAACCATGAACTCATGTAAACAGACGTCTTTTTCATATTAGAAGTTCTAAACATAACTCAATATCCCAATGAACCTGCACCAATCGATATAGGGCTAGAAAGTATCTGGAGAAACGTCCTTCTGGGACCACTGATACTCTCAGTTCAGAATAAGCAGTCACCGCTGCTCCTCTTACCTTTCTTTTCGCAGCCGTCGAAAACCGAATTGGGAAAAAACTTGCCAAACTAGCCAACCTTGAAATTCGACTAAGACTTAATCTGAGAACGCTTTTACTTTTTTTACTTGCAGATCCTTGCATGCATAGGTCTTAAGGCAGCACACTGAGAATTGTTTCCAGACTGGTAGTTCCAATGGAGGTTCCAGCGGCAGTGTGCCACAATACCAGTCCTCCATGAGTGAGTATAGGTCTTATGTTCGCGAAAGTGCATCAATAGGGTTATAATAGGTCTATGTCTTCAGCTATTACCGATAAATCTAATACAGGTGCAGAGGGCGATCGTTTGCTTTTTGACTTTTTCTTTTATATTCAGTTTCGAGTTCAATTTCCTACCGAAGATGAGACCTATGTTAGTATTTCAACGGGAAGAACTCTAAGGCAGGCGAAAGAACTTCTTGTGAATTACTTCTGGAAGACCTGCAATGCCTGCCTAGGTACCAATAAAACCAGCTAACATTGTAACGGGCTTCCTAATGGGCCATAACAGACTCAGGGAGCATCTCAGAAAACTGGAAATAGAAGAAAATGGGAACTGCAAGTTCTGCAGCGTCGCCATCACATCACCATATGGGCTGTGGAGCACTGTTCCACAAAAGAAGAGCACACATGGGAGCTTACCAGTTCTCTGATATTCCGATTCCTCAGAGCAATTGGATTGGAGGAGATGCTATAGGTCGAGAATCCCATCGACTTACACGAATTAGGAGAAGCACAACTAGGCATAGCCTGTAACGGTTACTGCGGCTGTATTCCGCCCGTGCTAGCATTAGGTTATGTTAAGTTAGGTTAGAGCAGGCGCTGCCTCACTTGGATATTCAAAGATTCACTGTTTTCCCGTTGTGGGATCCTACATCCATGTACCTGTACCTGTTGGAAAGCGAGAATAGGTTATTTATTGCTCGTTATAAGCCTTCCTAAGCCACCCTGAACTCTGTATGAATTTTAAGACGGCCTTCGGTGGCATGGTTGAGAGTTGGCCTGAGTCACTAAAAAAGTAAACGCCTAGGGTCGTCTTTCTGGTTCTGCTGAGGCTTGGGCAGTCGCAGATAAAGTGTGTCGTGTCCTCCTCCGCGTCTACATCGCTACATCCTCTGAAGAGGTCGGCCGTTTTTAGTCTTTCTACGATGAGCCGAAAATAGATGTATTTCCGGGTTTAATAAGTCTTCCTTCGTCCCAACTTTCTTTTTGCTTTTTGCTCCCACTTCTTTAGTGTGCTGGTCGAGCGGTGCGAATAAGAGTATCGTTTCGTGGACTGCTGTCAGGGTCTTTCTTATGGCGCTCGTTGTGCTGATGCATGCTAATCGTTGGATTTTTGGGAGTGTCTTAAGGTTGGTGGCTTTTTCGCTGCCGGCCACCAGACCAGACACCCGCAGGGCTTCCCTGCCTTGGGCATAAGGGCGACCTTGACTTCCCTCCATGCGCATGGTATATAGATGCATCCAAGGCATCCTTTAAAAATACAAAATACCCACGGGATAACAAATTCTTTGGAGCTTTATAGCATCGTGAGAAGGAGTCGATGTCCCAACCCACCTTGTCCACAATTTGACTCCCCATGGCATTTGTAGCACCCATGTTTTTGTTTTGGATTGATTCTTCGGTGTAATCGTTTGTTGTGAGACTACTTGGGAAATGGGTTTTGTTAAAGTGTCTTTGCAAGGTCCTGCCCATGTGTTAGCATTAGAAAAGTCACTTTAGAAGAAAATCTGCTCAACGAATTTAATGATCAAAACACTGCCAGTATGGCTGACCTGAACTGTTATGATAGGAAATCAAAATCGTAGGTAGATTTAGGTTCAACTCTAGCGGTCACAGTGTTGTATCAGAATAGACCTACTTTTGGTTCTAAGTGCACTTTTCTCTGGAGGACCACTCCAAGTCAGAATTGCGTGCATGGAATTAAATTGTTTGAACTAAATTCCATTTCAACTGAAGTGCAACTAGACCAGAACCAGACCTTCAGCTCGCATTCCAATTTTAATGAAACACTAATCTCCACTCAACTCTCGAATTGAACTGCAAATCATCGGTAATTGTAATCTTATAACTTGGATCTCTCTTCAAAATTTGCCCTAACCTCGTTATAATCAATTTTGTAAATTGATCCCCCATCCAATAAAGTTACCCCGCATCCTGCACAGCCAGGATAATTATTTCGAGCACTCATCTCGCTTCAGTAAATAACCTCCTCCTCCTCCCCTCACTCATATACACATGAGGTGCATTCTATGCTTTGAGCTGCAGGGGCCTACAACATTGTATCGTACACTCGATTGTTACTTCCGTTGCATCGCCCGCTGCACCGTTGCACCATTGCACACCGTTGTTCATCATCAATATTTGATTGGAATAAAACAATTACACATCTACTCGTACGCAAGGATATGGCACTCCAGCCAACCGCAAATTGCATATCTAATTTCGAAAGAGTGCCTGCATGCCCACCTGCGTAGGAAGCGAAAGCGGTTGCGGTACCTACCACCCGAGAGCTAGGCGGAGACAGATCTCGGGGTAACCTAACCTAACCTAATTGTTTTAATAATTAACCCTAATACCCGGCTACAACAATTTGCAATTACCGAAAATGATGTTCATTGTCTCTTTGAGAATATTCCGTTATGGTTAATTAATTATTGTTGGGAAATTTCGCTGGAGCGCAGCCCTTGTGCGAGGGATGAGGCGGGATCGAAGTGGAGCACCAGGACGCACGGGTGAGGGTAACACGCATTAGTGCCTACACCGAAATTCCGGTTGAGAGTTTCAACAGGGCTGCGGAATGTGATGATGAGGAGTGGCTGCGCCTGCACGACGATGATGACACTATGCGACGTAGTTTGGGAAATTGCCGCCAAGACACCTATGCGCCTAACAATCCATGAACTTGTCATTCCATTGTCAGCTTCGCAGGTGAAGTTCGTCCTGCGAATGGCGGGGTCACATTTCCATCGTGTGGCCCATCCCCCACTTATCGGCACACATGCTATATGCCAGTAAAAGCCATTTAATTAAGTCTGAACCATGTAGCTGGCTCCGCAGTAGAGCACCGTCCTAGTCATCCAATTTGATGTATCCAACTTGGATGCATGCTAACCTGGCGAAACCGAATTGAGCTCCTTATGTTTTAGGGCACCGCTCCTCGGTGCCTCCTGCATATGCACGACTACGAGTATATCCATCAATAATGCAATGCAATCCACATTCTGCTCGCGCGCACATTACACTGCATCAGGGCTGTATGTGTGTCGAAGCACAGACGGAGCATTAATACCTTATGGCATTTTCAGGTGGCTAGAGAGTGGATGGATGAATGGAAGGATGCATGCGTGCGTGCGTGCTTCCTGTGAGATAATTACGTAAAATATTCCATGCACCTAATAACTTTGGTTTTAATTCACTAATAATGCAATAACCAAAGGCCGTATCCTTGGAGCCTTCGCTGGCGCTCTTCGAACGGATTTGGTTGCTGTGTGCGTTTGCCTTCCATTAGGGTACGTGTGCGTTTTTGGCAAGAGGCTCCACCAGCCAAGCCAGTGAGCCATCCCCGAGCATCATCCATTCGAGGATGAAGGATATGCTCGAGTGGGATTTTGTGCGTGTAGATGATTCGCATAAGTCTGGGGAAATGTGTACAACGATAATTACATTATTGTGATGTGCATACACCCTATGGTGGTGGTGGACTCCAATAAGTGGGGAGTAGTTCTACAACTGGCACCCCAACGGTAATTGGCAGTGCGGGTTAATTGGGAATTTCGGTTGTGTAGATGTTTTGAATTGCAGATGCTAGCTGAGGGTAATTTAGGTAGAATTCATAGAGAGCAAGCCAGGATTACGGTACACTCATGTTTTTCGAAATTGGAAATTCTTTTTGTGTGTTGGCCTGGGCCGGAGGACACCTTTGCGGAGATTGAGGTCTGCAACTGTGGATGGACTGGGGAAAAATCGAATCACTGAGACAGACAGCGGATATTGTGAGCGAATTTACTAAGGATTACCACTTAGGAGCGAGATTACAACTTCAAATTTGGTCACTCATTAAGGTTTAGGTAAGCCCCTGTGTTTCGGTTAAATTAGGATAAAGCCGATGTCTTACCTATAAATATGAAGGTGATGCTTTGGTTGAGAGAGTAGAACAAATCATCTAGAGGATAGAACATGTCAGGCTGACTGGATAAGGTCTTGTAACAACTAATGATGCGTAGCCCTGTTCAAGGTTTTCTACAAAATCCTGTCATGTCCTGACCCGTTTTGCGCTAATCGCCACGTACCAGTGCGGCATTGACAAATTGACATCGAAATCAACTAAAACATAAATTCTCGAAAAGACCAACTAATTTAAGGTCGAAATTCATCAGCCCTTCATCGTCTTAAAAGCCTACCAGGTTTTGGCAAAATTCTGATTCGGAGAAAACCTTAACCAATTATGACCCATCGCACTAGAAGACACGTAATCATCACAATTCAGTCGTTAGTGCATTGGAATGCTGTGCGAACGGCGTATTTTCGAGTCTGACAGAGCAAGAGAACGGCATTTACCAACTACAAAAAAAAAAAATACTCCTTCCGCAGCCAGACTTCACAGCTCTGACAAAGTCAGTCGGAGGAGCAATGTTGGTCCGAAACTCATCAATAACTGACAATTGGAGGAGAACCAGCATATCGAGATCTCAGAATGAAGGCTGAGGAATAGCGGAAAAGGTCTGTTCTAGAGAGAGAACAAAATTGGTTCTTATAGCCATACAAGTCACCAAGTCTGGATGTTGTAACACCAGCTCAAGAAAAAATAGAAGGTTAGGTAAGGTTATGAGGGAAGTTCACAGTCAATGACTGCGCGTTCACGGGGCGCCTACTAGTCCATTGTGTTCCCCTTTGTGTTGTGGTCCATGTTCCAACCTTGGGTTATAGAACCAATCTGTACTCTTAATAAAGTGGAGTATCTTTTTTATTGGTACTTCTGTTAGGTTTTCCCAGTTCCCCAAAAGCCTGTTTCCCATATGTCGGAGTCGGTGGTTTTAGAGATTTGGACACTTACAGAGTGAGTGCTTGGTGGTTTACGTTTCTTCTGCATCCTGACAGTTTCTGCAGTAGTCTAGGAAGTTGATGGTGCCGAGCTATGGTGCTTATGGCACAATATCCCATCAGTACACCAAATAGGATACGAGTTACTTATTTGTTCATAGCTAGGTGACATTTTGTCTTGCTCTGGTCGATTCTCACCCATAAAGTGGGGGATATATTGCAGTCGAAAGACATTCCAGGAGTCTGTATAAATCTTTTATAATTAGCGAACTACTGTGCACCACTGCTCCAGTACCTTCCTCCACCTTAGAACTATCAGTGTAGGAACAGTAGTAACACACCTGGTCAGGCCATACAAGTAGCAATCTGGGAGAAAGTATACTAAATATATTCCCCCTTCACCACTGTCAGCCTGCACATAGAGCAAGCAGATCCACAAAGACTACTCTGTATCAGCTGACCGTGAACATTCAAAATGCTCTTGATGCGAAGGAGATCGTACTTTGTGCTTTTATAGACATAGAGCTGGCCTCTGATAATACTTCACATGAAGCCATCAAGCGAACCCTAGAGAGAAAAAAGAAAAAAAAGAAAAAAAGAATTATGCCAAACGGCTGGAATCTGGAAACATCCATCCAAAATCACAATAGTCCCATAGGTTAATTACGTTAGGTAACGTGACTGCCCCGGTTCAAGTAGATATACATTTTGACCAGATTGGTCCATTGTGATATCATAATAAAAATCGGCTTACCAGCACCAGACACCGAGAATATAACGCCGAGTGCCATGAGATGAGTGACCGTATCGGTAGTAACCCTATGTATTGAACCACTTTGACCCGGTTCCTTATCTTTTGGATGTCGAGTTCGGCTAGATCGTTTAGATCATTATAGAAGTATTCCCCGTTTTGCTTTTAAATGTTGCAAGGGCAGAACAAGTGCACAGTATGTGAGTAGTAGTTTCCTTCTTCTCTTCATCTCTACTCCTTCTACAAAATTCGTTGGAGGGAGCCCTCAATCTAAGTGCATGTCTGCCTATCAATCAATATCAGTGTTCAGTCCTATTATTGGACCTAAGATTTTCCCGGTTAGTGGATAGAAGTTTCTCCGTTTTTTTTAAATCCAGCTTGGGACAGATTTGTTTTGACATGATACAAGTACTGATGTTATTCCACCTATTGTTTTCCAGCTTTCTGGCATTGGTATCAAGGAGGAATTTGATCGGTTCAATAGAGGCAGAAGATTCTCCCATGCTATCGGGGAGATGCCGTCCTGCACCTTCTTTTGCCAGCTCGTCTGAACTGCAGTACCCTAAAACGTTCCTATGTCGTCTTATACAGCACAGGGTTACGTCGCATCTGTCTGTAATCTCGTTAAAAGAACTGCGGCATTGCTTTACCTTTACCTTAACGGCGATTCCAAGGCTTTAATATATAAAAGAGCGCTACAATTTATCGCGTTACTTGAAAGCCAAGCCGCGCTTCGCAGACTGCCTTAATTTCAGCTCAGAATTCACTACAGCGATCCGGCAGTCGTTTGGAAATGGCTATGCCAGGTGCATTGGAGAAAACTCCAGCTCCCGTACCACACGCTGTTTTGAATCGGTCTGAGAATATTTCTATTGCGGAGTCACTCAAAACTGCAAACTCGGACTCCCAAGCGCTTCTGTTAGGGATTCGAGTCCTGACGTTTAAGTCAATATGAAGGACAATATTGTCCCGTTTACTAGTGGAAGTATTGTAGCCATTCAGGATGCCAGAGCGGCCCATTGTCGTGCTGACCAGTTGAGAGGATTCCCTTAGTCTAAGTGCCGCTTTGGATGCCATAAGCTTCACGAGGATATCGACAGGAAGCAGGTCCAGCCGCAGGGGATGTTTTTAGGCCACCGGTTATACAGATGCATATTAGTCTCTCTATTCTTTTAAGGAGGCTAACAATAGTCCCATTCACGAGGAAAGAAAACTTCAACGACTGAAGCCTATCAGACTCCTGGGAATTAGGTACACTGACACCAGTTAAGAAAGCTTCATATGGATAGCAAAAGAGAGTATCGGAAGGAAGAGATTCATAGGATCAAAAGAATTCGATGCACTCCATAATAAACTTCCCCTCCTGGCAATCTCTAGGTATGAGAGTATAAGGAAACTCAACTTTGTTTTACGTTTCTTATCGAAAACAGAATGGGCAACCACGCGATTAAGTGGTACACGGACGGATCAAGAACTGACAAAGGAACTGGTGCAGGAGTATTCGGACCAAGAACACGAGCGAAGTATTTTGAATCCATGAGGAAGTACATATACCAGCATCTTCCAAGCTGAAATACATACCATAAACAGACGCGTTCAAATCAATCTTGACGGTAAATACACTAACTACGATAAGGCCCATGTCATGAAACCCAGACTTCTTGGGGAATGCCAACACAATGTCAATAAACTGGGCAGGGACAGCAGAGTTACCCTCTGGATACCCGAGAATTCCGGAATTTGGGGTAATGAAACAGCAGACTGCCTAACTAGGCAGGTAGCAGCTGGACCTTTCATTGATCCTTAACCATTCTGCGGAGTAGGAAATGATACCCTCCATTGCAGAATGTTAAACCCTCGTGGGTGTGACTTTTCATGAAGAAGCTTCTGGTATCGGCAATCAATTGTAGGTCCCTTGTATTCTTGCGAAAAATGCACAAATTGAATGATTCCGGTAAGCTACATATGTAGGCTTTACTTTTAATCCTCAAGCAAGGAATTTCCGACTCGGTGCTCTGTTCGGATGGATTCTTTAATAATTTCGAAGATAGAGCCCTTAGAAGTGTCAATACCTCTTCAATTTCAACTTCTAAAAACATTTGGCTTGGGATTGAGCTGCATGACCAAAAAAAAAAACCGCCACGTTGTCAAAAAACTGTTTCACTATTAGTTTCATTAAAAACTGTAATTAATCAACTTTCGCCTATTCCTTCCGCCCAACATCATTCATCTCTCAGTTTTTGTATGCACGTCCCCCGCCCTTGTCAGCCCATCCAAGTTGTTGTATTCATTTCGATAATAACGAAACTTTTTTTTTGTTTTCAAAATCCACCCTCACGGCGCGGCGGCGGTGGCGTCGCTAGCACTCCCGTAATCCAAACCCATTCAGTAGCCCGCCCAACCAAGGTGCATTTAAAATAGTTTCATGTTAAAAATTTATTAATTAATTTCTCGTTTATTATCTGCAACAAGAGTGAAGGAAAAGGAAAAGCTAATACACATAACTTTTCGGTCGTAATTGAAAAAAAGCTTTTCACAGCCTCTCCAGCCACCCCATTTCAACCGCCACCACCCTGCATCAGTATTAATGGCGCATTATGTCCTTGATATTATCCCCTCGGTACACTGAGCCATTCAACTTATTCTTTTCCTTCTGTCTATTCAATTTCTTCATAGTCTCTCTATCCTATGCGAGACCGGCGACGGCAATCCCCGCCCGCCATCACAAGGGATGATGTACATATCCCCCCCTTCCTTGTGATACCGTGAGGTGCATATTGGTGAAAATATTTTAATTAAAAGTTTCACGGGAAAGAGAAAGTACTTGAGATTATAGTTTTTTTTTTTTCTGCTTTTCTTTCTACTCATTAACATTTTTTTGCTTTGTTTCCTTATTTAACGCATCGTCTACAAGCTAATACGAGTATAACCCCGTTCTGATGCAGAGCAGACGGTTGTGCTAGTAGTGGTTAAAGGAAGGGTGTTTTGTTCTTCCTTTAGAAGCAACAGATGACAGGTGGCTGGATTTCAAGTGACGATTTAGTGATAAGCAATAGAACCCTTCAGTGTTTCTGTAACAAGAAAAATCTTAACTTGAAGTCAAAAATGTACTCTGACAGAATGTCTAAGCAATTTTGTCATAGTTTCGACTTCGCGGTTCCCTCCACATGATTTGAGTCAGATAGGAGTAGTAAGACCATTTTAAATTGCTCAAGATTCTAGCAGAATCCAAACTGAGCAAATTCTTCTATGAATACCAAGAGACCACACTGTAGGTTTTATATGAAACTGCAGAGACACAGTAAAGAACAGGGGAACATCGTAGTAGAATCGCAGTCGATACTGAGGATATGGAAGAATTATGTACTTTTGCAGACTGTTTAACGGCGACCGCTGTCAGGCAAAATTAACCATTCAACCTGGACCACGAAGACCAACAATTCCGTCCGCCAGACCTGGACGAAGTGAAGATAGCCATATCCAACTTAAATCAAAGCTGCTGGAGGGGACGGCTTAGCTGCCGATCTGCGGCAGGAGATGACTTGGTGAGGAGCATGCACCAACTCATGTGTAAAATATGGTCGGAGGAAAGTATGCCCGATGAAAGGAACCTCAGTATTGTCTGAACTCCGCCAACTACAGAGGCATCAGTCTTCTTAACATCGCTTACAAGATCCTATCTGCCGTGTTGTGTTAGCGCTAAAAGCCGTTCGTCAACAATCTGTTCGGTTCATATCAGTGTGGCTTCAGGACGGGAAAGTCCACCATCGACCAAATATTCACACTGCGGCAGATTTTGGAGAAAACCCAGGAACTTCAAATGGATACTCACTAGCTTTTCATCGATTTTAAGGCCGCGAGCTGTACAAAGCCATGTCTAGTTTCGACATCTCTGAAAAACTCGTCCGCTTCTGCAGAATGACGATGGAGAATCCACGCTGCTCCATCAAGGTCAGTCAAGACCTCTACGAGACCTTTGATGGATTTAGGCAAGGCGACGCGCTGTCATGCGACTTCTTCAACATCGTTCTTGAAAGAGTTGTGCAAAACTCAGGCACCAATACTCTTTCAAAAATCCGTCCAATTACTCACATATGCCGACGCCATTGACATAATCGGAAGTGTGGAGGTGGCGAAGATGGGATTAGGCGCCAATTAGAGCAATACTAAGTATATGCTGTCAACAAGAAAGGACACCCAACACCGAAGTCTCGGATAGAACGTCACAACAGACAGGTATAACTTCCAGGTAGTTAAGGATTTTGACTACCTAGGCTTCGCTATGAATTCAGACAACGACACAAGTGCTGAGATCAAACGAAGAATAACTCTTGCCAATCGCTGTTTCTTTGGGCTAAGAAGGCAATTGAGTAGCAAAGCGCTCTCTCTGGAGATACAATGACGAACGGATTGAACAACGACATCGACTCACCCAGAAGAGTGAAGCTCCAACGATGGAGGGATAATAATGCTCTGGCCCGGAAAATCTTCGAATCCACAACCGAGGGTCGGCGCAGTAGAGGAAGACCTCAACTCAGGCGTCGCACGAAAGTGGAAGAGGACCTTAACCAACATGGCGCGCAAAACTGAAGGCAGCTGGCTAAAGATCGAACTGGCTGGAGACGTTTGTTGGTTGGGACCTAGGTCCACCCCGGACTGTAGCGCCACCTTAAGTAACTAATTCTCAATTTTCACAGAGGGCTTCAAAACAGCCGATGGATTCAATGCAGGTGTGTTTTCAAAAGATCTTGGCATCCACCCCTCTTTTAGTCAGGTCACCGCATGGCTAAAGATAAACATAATATCATGTTCAGATTCAAAGGACTTTTCAGTGATTTGTGCTAACGAGTAAAATTCCCTGCCAAGAAATTCGGATAAATACTGCAGCGGAAGGAATGAGGATGATAAGTTCTTCTTCGTGGTCTGAGCTCCTTGAGATATACGTGCGAGCGTTAGCCTACCTTTGGTATCAACACCAGTTTAACCTCCTTGAAGATGACAGTTAGCAAGGGGAAAATGAAAGCCATAGGTAACTACTAAAAAACGAGTGACGGTGAGCAAGCTGGTGTGCCCGACACCCAATTAGCTCATTTGACGCCGTTTTGATTAGGTCTATGTATAGGTCTACATAGTGAACTTCTTCTTTGTTAATGAAGCTAAATTACCGGGTCTCATTCTAGACAGTAAACTAAACTGGAAAGCCAACACTCTTCAACGCGTTAAAAAAAAGCCACTCTAACGCTGTACTGCTGCAGGAAAGCTATTGGTAAAAAATGGGGCTTGCAACCTCGTACTACGCACTGGCTCTACGTGTCCGTTATCATATGATAACGTATGGTATGATCGTCTGGTGGACGGCCTTAGAAAACGCCTTACATCGTAACCTATTGGGAAAAGTGCAAAGATTAGCTTGCATATGCACTAGCGGAGCACTAAGAACCACCCCATCTGCGGCACTTGACGTGCTCCTACATCTGATTCCCTTGGATATTTTTGGCAAGCAGTCAGCTACTAGCACAGCCCTCAGACTGAAAGCCTCCTCTCAATGGTCAAAACACCATATTGGTATTGATCTACGATCCCTTAACATTCATCCCAGAAAACACGGACTGAACAGCGCCTAAGTTGAACATCAGCCTCAACTTTCGGACGTCAATCCCCTCCTGAGGGAAGTGGGAAAAAGATGATGCCATAGACGAGCACTCCGTTCACTTCTACACCGACGGTTCAAGAACGAAGTGGGTGGTGGTGTTTTCTCCGAAGTGCTCAACTTGAGCATCTCCTTCCGTCTCTCCGACCATCGTAGCATTTTCTCCCGGAAATTATAGCGATCAACAAAGCCTTATCCTGGCTTGGGCACCACATGCCACACCTCCAGAGAGATATGGTCTTTGTTAAGCCTCACTCGATCTAAAAGTGTCATCGGCATCGCTTTTTGGTGTCCTCACCGGTCAGTGTTGTATTGGCCTTCATGCCAAAAGGATAGGGGTCTTCGCAAATGACTTTTGCAGGAGCTGCAGGGACGAAGAGGAGGAGGAAACGATTCTCCATTTTCTCTGCACTTGCCCTGCTCTGTCCCAAAGAAGGAAGCTCTTTCTAGGAGCCTACCACTTCGATAATCTGGGCGAATTATCACATACTGATATCAAACGTATCCTCAGTTTTATCAAGAGCTCCAAATGGTTTTATTAGCTGGAGTGGCACCTAGGGTAGATTCCAGTGGTATAACAAAGGGCCTTCCTTGGCCTACGTGTGCCTGTGCCTCGCATGGACAGCCACCTTACCTACCTACCTAGATATACGTTGCTAATTTTCGACATCCAAACTTAAATGGTCTGAAACTGAGTATTTCAAAATAAACATCGTCAAGGACTTCGCCGGAATAACCAGCGTCTTCGGGAACGTTTGTGGCCTAGAAAATTCGAAGCAGAAACCAGCTTGGCATTGGGAGTTCAATCCCGGTGTTCTATCAAAATTTCTGTTGTTTTCTGCTTTATCCAATCAAAGTGAAAAATTAATTCTTTCTTCTCGCGTGATCATGGTTCCAGCAACAGAGTCGCTGTTCCATCAAGGTCAGAGGCAATCTCCCCCACATACTCTGTGCCATATTTCCGTATGCCAAAATGACCACAATCTAGAAAAGAGCACAGAGAAAAAAAAAAAGAAACACCCACGATTAAGCACAGGGACACAATTTAATTAATATTAATAAATTAAAAGTCCCTTTTGTCTCTCTGTTAGATGGACGGGAGGGAGGATGGGAGGACTGCATACTGGAGCATACTGTGTACCGACCCACTCTGTTGTTCTGAAAACACTAAAGTTATTAATTTGATATTTTGCCGGCACTGAGAATAATGACAAGCCAACCAGCCGCTTTCAGGTTCATTTTGCTTTTCATCCATCGCCGGTGTATTGTTCCGTTTTATGGAGTTTCGTCCTTGCCACAAAATAAGGCTGCAAACCTTCACCATACACACCCATGCATGGGTGACAGGAAGAATTTTGTAAAGAAATATGAAACGAAGGAGCAATAATGATGGTACATGTGCACATGGGCAGGGGACTGTAATAATCGAGTATTGAAGCTGTTCCAACGGAATTCCTTGTCATTCGTTCGTACGTTCAGCGGAAGTAGTAGCACCACCAAAGACCTACCACCATCGTGAGCACAACTACCCCCCACACCCCACCGGAGGAGTATTATTTTAGAAATGAAAATTTTAATTAAATTTCGTGTTGAAATTTATTACCCAGCTTCTACCTGCCGCCGCTGCCGCTTTGAAAGGTATCTCCCATCTCCCATCTCACGGGATGGGGCAATATGAGATGGCATACTGCTGCCGGTAGACGCCAACGGAGAGATATTTAATTAAAAGTGAATAAAGGAGAGAAAAAATCAGTCAAGGCCGATGCGAAATTGCCTAATTCAATATGAGGTGGGTGCCTGCCTTAGTTATCCTTTAATAGAATTATGATTGAGAGGTAATGCGTTGTTTGGTTGGGAAAATATCATTAATTAAGCAGCGGAACTGTCAGGCACACTGTAGATATGAAGGGTCTCCGTGCAATATAAACTGATATGTTGCTTTTCATTATGATGATATGACATGATTTGCATTAAGGAGGGCATCGAGTTGTTGTGATATCGAGATACACTGGCGATACAACGCGCTTTTGAAACAACACCAGAGGAAGTCCTGCTGTCCACATTACACAGTCGTTTTCTCTAAAGAGACTCAAAGGGGCGAGGGATTGCCTTTAATTTTTCCTCATAACCAGACAGATTTCAGAGAATCTTGACCAAAGATCAAATACCAGACACCTAATACACTAATTGTCTGAAAAGCTCTACTTAGATTGGCTAGCCGTTACCCAGCTGTTCGTGGTAAAAATTCAAACCTTTAGCGCAGACTTTCCCACTTCAGGCGTGGAAAAATATCTACAGAAGCGCGGTGTAGTAGATACTAGCAACCTTTTTTCGATGCTTCAGATGAACAAGTTCATGGACCCATCACTGCAGATACCAAATTTTCGGAAACGCTTCCCTACTTTTCCCACTCTGGCTCTTTTCGACTAAACCCCTTCAATCGTCAGACGAATGCAGTGCTGCTTCTTCTGGGTCAACTAAAACAGAATATAGACGGGAGTTAGTGTGAGTATAGAAAGTGGTATCCCATGAGGAGGAATTCAACAAATTCTAGCAAAAGCCACAATAATGTTCGAGTACTACAATCAAGTAACGTATTGGGTAGTTCAGACAGCTCTGCCAACAGTTTGTCAAATTGAGTGAAGAGCTAGTACAACCGGATCGGTCTTAAACAGGCTTCTGTCGTTTGACATGGTTTCTATCGTCTTAAGAAAGACTAGAAGCCTGACATTGCACTCGAAATCTTAGCTCTCAATAGGGGCTATGCGAGATTTCGAGCCTTATGCCTTCACACCGTAAGGCTATGGTCACATCTCATGGTTGTAAGACTGTAAGTTTCTTCACCCGTGTACGCTTGGTAATCAAAAGTATGGCTAATCAATGTATAGCTCATGTTTCTCGCTTGCTGTGTGCACGCTTGTAGGAAGCAGGTTTACAAGCTCACAGGCGTTAAAAAACTTTCGCTTTTACAAGAGTGAGACGTGACCGCGAGGCTCTTTAGTGATTATCATTTAATTCCCATGGTGCTCCACAGATAAACGAAAACGACTTCAGTGCAAATACTGAATTTGAGCCTCTTAAACAGAAAACTTCATCTGTTTTGTTTCACTGTGAGAGCCGATGAATCAATATTTTTCTATATTTGGCGGCTACAGCAGATGACCGAGCTTCTAAGTCATCGATGCTGGGTTGGCTTATGCTTGTCGATCACAATTGGCTGATCCAGACTTTGTATGAGCGATCCAAAAGAATTCTTTGGAATTTATAGAGACGTTCTAACGTTACTAACTTATTTAAGGTGGTACTACAGTCCGATGGATGGGCTTTAACCAACCAGCCTCTCCAATTAGCCCGGTCCTTAGCTATCTGCCTTCAGTTGCGCACACCAAGGTGGTTGAGGTCCCCTTCTACGTGCGCGCTACCTTAGGCGAGGTCTTCCTCTACTGCGTTGTCCCTCCGGGTTAGATTCGAAGACTCTGCGTGCCGGAGCGTTAGTGTACATTTCGCTCGAAGCAACCAAGGATATCTTCATCCGCTTTCGACAGCGTCCGTGCTTCAGCGCCATAAAGCAGGACTGGGATAATTAAGGTCTTATACAGAATTCCCTTAGTTCTTCGGGATAGGGCCTTACTACTCAATTGCCTTCTTAGCCAGAAGAAACAGCTATTAGCAAGTGTTTGAGGCCCCATGGAGCCAAATTTTGGTTGAAATCACCAGAATAGCTGCTTCCCGAGAAGATGATAATTCTAAAATCGGGTTCACATCGATCAATTGGGGCTTTCAGAACTCGGTTACAACAGGGTGGTAATAAAATTCTGCCTGGAAATGGAGGATTTATCTGCCAGCTCACTCAAAGACATCTCTGGATTCATATCGAATTCAAGCATCATGAGTGAGCTCTAATTGGAGGAAATCACAATGAGCCCATCAGAGGCCGCAGTGATAATGTGACTCGGTCCCACCTCTACTTACAATCTACAATCTACAGGGTGGTAATGAAAAGTATTCACGGTAACCTCGTTTATGACGTAATTTTCGAAAAAGTGTGATGAATCAATCAGCGTACCGAACACTAGTCCAGAACGAACTAATCCCCGATGAATCAGTCGATCAGTCAGAAATCTGGCAAGTTTCGCTTTACGCGATTCTATCTGGTGCACCTCATCACCGAAAATGATTTTCTTCGACGTCCTTAGAACTCCAGTGCCCAACTAACAAATTGTGAGTGGTCTGCTGACTTAAGTTGTAAGACTCAAGCCTCTGCCTCTGCCTGGTGCATGCGATCAAACTTTTGAAGAGTTGAAGCTTTTATGCTAATTTAAGGACACCGAAGCATCTGTAGTTGACGCAGGACCATTGTTTTTTTTTTACTCGAATTCATAATCCCACGTGTAGGATCTATACTTAGAAAATTCTTTCTCCTTCTTCAAAGCACTGCCAAGTACTCGCGACCATAGGACAGCAAGGACACCACTCGTACAATTAATCTCAGACCACTTAAAAGAAGACAACCAAAGCCATATGTAATTAACAAATGCTACACGCAGCTCCTTTTGTTTAGACACAAGTAGGCTTAGGATATGTCACTGGGTATGCGTGCATAATCCCTCTGTGCAACTACCGCCCGCAAAAAAACCATAAAGCAAAGCGCTGCTCTGTATACCACCTTGCATCTCGGTCTCTTCCTCGTTCGAGGATATTTTATACGCGCTTATAATTTACCATAACATTTCCGGTGTAATGTGTATCCACATTAGCGTAATTGGACTTCATTTAAAGTGAAAATGCTGCCTAATTAGCGAAAGTGGCAAGGTATCCTGCACGGGGTACATCCAAAGCCCTAATGTGCGCTGCTCGTCACCAGGACTGAGGGACTGGCTCTGTGGTGGAACACACTGCCATGCTCCATCGTCATCATCATCATCAGAGCTGGGTGTCATTATAAAGTCATATTTGCAAATGGAATGCATTCGACGTGTACCCATCCCGAAATGCAAGAAATTAAAAAGTTCTCTTCCGTTTTGGTTCTTTCGCTGGTTCTTCTTCTTCTTTCTTGCTGCATTCCGTGTTCGGTCTCTGGTGGGTTTTTACCCTGTGTGATGTCCTATTTACAAGGATTTACTTTTAATTTCCCCATTTTTTTTTTCTCTTTTTTTTTTCGTTTTTGCTAATTTTGTGCAATTTCATGTAATGCCCTCCTTGTTGAGCTAATGGTAGAGGAAATGAAAAAAAAAAAAAAACCAAAACACAAACCATCTTGAGAGACTTGATTGAGGTTATCTTAATTAAAAAACTTGCTCCTGTTTGCTGCTGCTGCTTCTTTTCCATTTTTTTTTTTTGTATAAATAAGCTTGATGATGTATGAGCATAGTAGCTGTTTAAGGGAAAATAAAAGAGGGCGGCTTTACGGCTCTGCTTGGAAGGCTTTGCGAATTTAGGTTAGTCTGAGAGAATATCAAATAGATTCAGTGAATGGAACGAACATATAGCTTTGGCTTTGGTAATTTTTCGAGCCACGTTTGGGATAAGGGACACCTAAGCGATTATATGCAACTGATGGAGTGGAAACTATAAGACTGACAAAAGTACTGACAAGGAAGTACTTGTAGATCATCACCTGCTTAGGATCACATTCTCTAGTAGGGAAATATTTTCTAAAGTGTCTTAAAATAGGGACTTCTGAACTTTGACAGTTGATAGCGGCCATATGTTTGAAGCTACATCTACCAAATTGGCTGTCATTTATTCAGCATTTTTATAAAAATGGGTGTTCTGTTCGGGCAACGTTCCTCGCGCTTCAACCATTTTACAGCCATAATCGTCCTTCCGAGAGGACTATTCGCAGTGTGGTGGATAAATTTGAGTCCACTGGTTCAGTAAACGGCCAACCAACACCCGTACGTCGACGAAACGCAAGATCTGCCGAAAACATCGCCGCTGTCCGTGAGAGTGTGCAGGAGAATCCGAGGCAGTCGATTTCGCATCGCTCACAAGAACTCGGCCTTTCGTAGACCACAACATGGCAAATTTTGCGTCGTAACTGCACCCTTACAAAATTCAACTGACCCAGGAGCTGAAGGTAAACGACGTGTGTTCGCTGAATGGGCTCTGGAGCTGTTGGAAACTGACTCTAATTTTCATCGAAAAATCATCTTCAGCGATGAGGCCCATTTCTGGATGAATGGGTACGTCAACAAACAAAATTGTCGAATTTGGGACGATACTAATCCATATGAGATACAAGAGCGTCCAATGCATCCCGAAAAAGTCACTGTTTGGTGTGGATTTTGGGCTGGCGGCGTCATCGGTCCATATTTCTTTGAGAACGACGTTGGCTAGGCCATCACCGTCAACAGCGAGCGCTGTAGGTCAATGATTACCAACTTCTTTTGGCCTGAATTGGATGATATGGACACCAACGACATGTGGTTTCGTTAGGTTTGATAGGAAGTGCTTAATAAAAAAACCTTTTACAACGCGTCTAGCGACAAAACAGATTTCGCCAAAGCTGGGTCTGCAACGGTCTTTGATTTCCCTGAATAGATTGCATATCAGCGCTACTATATGTATGTGTCATCACTGGACACTGTCTAATAGGCAGGCTTGCAACAAGGCTTTGCGTCTTCTGAAATGATCTCTGCGGAGGCTGCATGGACGAAGAAGAGGAGGAAACTACTACTCCCTACTCCCTCTCATAGAAGAAAAACTCACTAAGTATCTTCTTTTACAATGATCTAGACGATCTAATTAGCACAGATATTAGAAGTCTCCTACGCTTCATTAGAACCTTAAAGTTGTTTAACGAGTAGGTAAAGGAGCATTCTCCACGATCTACGTGTATCATAACGGACATCATTGATCCAAGTGTGTTGGCTTCAGCTGGCAGTAACTTCAAGCTAATCTTACCTAACCTAGTGTCTAGCCTGACGAACCTAACACAGACCTCTTGGGCATGGACTTAGACGCCAGAAATTTGCTTGCCAAATATAGCTCTAACTGTGTCATTTTAAATTGGCGTCCGACAAGAAGCCTACTCGCAAACTTTGTTTTTAACATTCCTGACAGAATCATCATATTCCCTTGACTCCACTAATGCTGCTGCCCTACATAATGAATAACGAATTAAGAATTGAATTGCTCTTACGACAACCCTGTGTGTTACAAACGTTTCACAATCACAATGAAGTGATTCCTTCCTCATGGGAGAACAGCCCCCATGTTCACATGCAGGAACTCAACTTATACCCTCATGCATGTGTTCTCGTTTTTTGATTTATCAATTTTGCGCTAATGACTGTCTTTCTTGGGGGATTTTTTTCTTCTTTTTTTTTTTGTTGACGTTATTTATCTAAACAGCTCATCAAAGTGTACAACAGGAGGATTGTATAATAAAACTGATGGCGCACCGAGCAGAGATGCGGATAAAAAGACATTACCCCCGCTCCACAACAATACCGCCACTCAATATGCATTTACTGAAAGCTCACTCACAAAAAAATCCTTTTAAGATATAAATTATTCACAAGCGTAAAATGCTATCCACGCAAAAATGAAATGGCCAACCGACATACAGCCCGCTATCTCTGTCTCTCTTCCGCTCTAGCTATGCTTGGTCTCCATTAGGGGTGTGTGTGATTTAAAATTCCAAAAGGCGGCCGTTGTAATATTTTATTTTGTTTCATACGTTTCCACTTAGTGCCCATATATGTGGGATTATGTATGCGGGTATGTGCGTACTAATATGTCCTTTATTTTAATTAAGGTCTGTACTAGCAATCACAGAAGAAGATGCGTGGGTTGCTTCGAGTGAGAAAAAAACAAGACATTGCTGGAGTCATATGTGGCTGAACAATCATTGGGCTATTTTCGTCCTTTTAAACTTTGTGCCAAGGTTAGTCTGGGAAGACCATGACCTTGGTTGTTACATACATAGATACATGTATGCGTCGTGAAATGCTTTTCCGCTCACTTGGCGGTGGATAAAGCAGAATCCCTAGACCACACTAGGACTTGTGATTTTAAATCCAGTATTTTAGCTCCGAAGTGGGAGCGATATTCAGAAGCCAATTAGGAATCTGGAACGTTAGGACACACTTTGCCTCGTGAGATGAATGCCCGAAGAACGTCATTTTTGTCCAACTTACGTGAGAGTTTTCATTATAACAGATGGGTCAGGCTGAACGCCAGAGAGTAGTACTCACCAACAAAAAAAACTGTGTTGCTCTACTGTGGAAAAACAGTGTACGGTGAATCAGGATTAGGAAGAATCTACTTTGAAAGAAAGGCGCAGCTTCATGCCTATAAAACCTCGCAGGGACTGAATATTGACGGCAAGATTCTATTGCCAATAAGTAAATTTACCATTATCCAGTGTTAGGCAGTGACAGAAGCCGCGACTGAGGACGAAAAGGCTATCCAGCACCCTGTGTCCAGCCTCGGACCTTATTGGTTAACTCAATGTTCAGCCAGCCTTTCGACCACCAATTGCGACGTTTTAGAGTGGACACGGACGAGTCGGACCCCAAAAGTGAGTTCAGGACCGAAGAATATGCGCCAAGCCCATTTTTTTGTCTCAGAGTTCTCCGGTTTTTTTTTTTCGAAACCATTGGGCCCTGTGATCCAGGCCAAAGTAACCTTGTTTGTGGACGCAAGGTTTTCGAGGAGATTGATTTTAGACCCTTAGTGCTGCCTTACTGTCCTAAAAGATGAAGATGCGAGCTGTCCTAATGTTCCCCCGCAGGCCTTTCTGGCGTTGCTGGGATCATAGATCCCAGTTCCAAACTTGCCACTTTCCAATTTAGATCATCTGTGTGCCAGATTTGCGAATTTGGTAGTGTATCGAGAATGTAGTGTTGTGAATGTGGGTTCCACCTCAAAATACCTTGAACGGTTGCGGACTTAGATGAAGTGATGTGCTTGACGGTAAAGCCACAAGCACGAACTTCCAACCTTTCAATAACAATACAAAGCTCCACCAAATCCATCACATTCTAACCATAACCATCGGATCCTATGCTCGAGGTGAAGCATTACATTGAAACAGGATGTGTCTTGTTCGATCATATAATGCCATGTTCTAGAGGAACAACAACCTGCCAGAGCTAGAGACCTGTCAACATTGGCGGACGAGTAGTCAGGATCATCGTCGGAATCCGCGAGACCGCCGTCGGGTAACTCACTCCATGGCTTCAGTTTCTCCGCACTCATCACGGTACTACATTTTCGCTGGTTCCTCTGCATTCCGGGAATATCCTCGACGACGTAGCGGTCATTCAGCAAAACTCCGTGAATCCCCGGTTGCAGCAGCTTCATGCTCGATCAAAGCAAGGTCATTGACGTTACACCGGGTTGGCTTTCGATGCCTCATATCGTAGCGCAACTTCTGATGCACCTTCCCTTTGTCAATATTGTGCAAGGCCGCGTCTCTCCGCTTGGCCATCTCCGCCGGTTGAATTGTTACCCCCCTCCCCAGCTCCAACAGCAACTTGTTCCCGAGGATGTCTTGAGGCGTATACATGACTCATGTGGACTGGCCTTTGTGGTTGAATTTCTTGCTGTGTTCAACCCCCACTAAATCGTTCGCAAGTACTTAGCCCAATCCCTGTCGGCCGAATGGGCGCACTTCAGAGCTCCGACAATTGTCCGATTGCACCGTTCAACCTGACCGTTCGCTCTGGGTGTCCGTACTGCGGTCCTGATGTTCTGGACGCCGTTGTCTTCGCAGTAATTCTTAAACGCTCGTGCAGTGAATGCGGTACCTCGGTCGGTCACCATACGTTTCTGTACTCGGAAATACCCGGAGATCTCCATCAGGACGTGAAGCACTCCTTTGGTGTTTGCTGTTTTCACAGCGCATACTTACTGAAGCTATCCACAATTGCAAGTACATATCTAGTTCCCGCTTTCCTTCATGCATGACTTTATGTACTCCCGGATGAAACCACGCATTCTCGGGAATCAAAACGTCTCCCGTACCCGATCCAGTGTTTCACGTCCGCTAAGTGACCCACATCGTCGTGACAGAGTTTAAGAATTCTCAATCGGATGGTATGCGGCATCATCCACTTCTCAGCACCCCCCAATACTCGAAATAGCCGCATTCTCTTGAGTCTGAACGACTTTAGTTGACAGAAATGCCTCATTTCGGTACAGACCCTGCTCGTAAATAGAAAGTATTAGAAGGTATTGTAATTCCCTACAAAAGGATATGTAGGCGACCCATCATAACTGAACTATTCAGAGTATGAGCAACTACTACCTTAGGATCTAACAAGTCCTCGCTGGGTGTAAAATTGCTAAGAAGCACACAAATGATACGCAGGTGTGCCCTGATAGCCTTTCCTTATCTGTTCAAGATGTTAAGAGCCCGTCGCCAGCACCGTGCCCCATATATGTACTTCTCAAACACTCTTATCTCTCACTATCACTCTTATCAGTAGGTACTACTTTCCGCCGATAGCCATAATGATAGTCATACCCGAGTGCAAGCTTCTCACCATGCTCAGTGATACCTATCTTGGGCATTGAGAACGATTAACAATGGTGCTTTGGAGTGCTTTTGAGAATCTTCTTCAACAAATCACCAAAATTTGTAGGTTACACATTTTTCCCCCTCCGAAAACTACGTGCTCAATCCTAAAATCAGGACCTCCCTTCACATTCCCGATGCGAGATTTTACTATAAATCCCCAAAGTAACTTCCTAACTTAGGATTCACTTAGCAGTCCAGCCCTGTGGTCGCTTGGGCCAACTCCATTTAGTAATCTGCACGCTGCCCCTCCAGTCTCGGTAGTGGTTTGTGTACAAAATAAATTAACTGCACAGGACCTCCCCGCACACACGCAGACACTCAGGTATACCCACTCTGATGCCATTTACCCGTCCATTAGGTTAATAAAATTTCATTGTGAATGTCAGGCAGGCGTGATGCCAGATTAACGGTAAAGTTCAACGAAAAGAGAGACAGAGAACAGAAGGAGCAAAAGGGACACTGCCAGGACGGGGGGTTGGAAATCGACGACCAGCATAATTTGCCGTATTTTATAGCCCATTAACAGGATTACGAATGTCAATCATCATAAGTGGCAATCTCGTTCCCCATCATGATTGTAAGAGCAAGAGAGAGGGCGAGAGGAGAGACAGACACGGCGAGGTATCATCTTTGAGATGCGCTGCACATCGTGTGCTGCCGGGTAGTGCCCTTGCCCGTGCCCGTGCCGGTTCCTGCCTTCCCAACACACTCTGGGTAGATATATTGCGAATACATTGAATACTCGTATTACGGGAATTAGAATTGCTGTAGTAATGCCACATAACAGACACCGTTATTCATATCCGATGGAACAGTGGCTGCCACCGACCCAGCCACCCCCGCGCGCATACGATGGGGAAAAATCCGTTTTATTGTGTTTCCACTAGCATCCTACTAGCGTGTCGTCCCCGGCACAGCCGCCCAACCCCCAAAGCACTTCTCTGCTCCTTCCCGGAATATGATAATGGCAAGGAACACTCAGTGTACATTCCAAGATGAAACACTTAACCTGGGGTGGGATGTGATGTCATGTTTTGTGTTGTACTTTTTGATGGCATCATAGAATTTCACAGGGCGAGAGAGAGTGAGAAAGAGATTGGGGGATGGAATGGCGGCGTACGACTGCCGGGTACCCATCATCAGTGGCATTATTGTCATCGTTCGTCTCAGTCCCGGTATATACTCTCATAATAAGCCTAAGTGTTCAGCAGTTCCGTTGCTCTGTTGCAAATCACAAGAACATTGTATGTTCACTGTTGTATTGGAGCAGTGTGCTCCCCGCACTCATCGCACCCAACCGCACATCAGATGAATGCTAATGCGAACTCGTTGTCTGACATTCGTAACGAATGTGTAGAGATTAGATTCGTCCACAATTCACCCGTGCGCCGCAGTATCCTTACCCTGTGCCCTGTTTTTTGTTATGTGTGCGAGATGATGGCAGCGGGAGCGCTGCTCTGTTGTGTTCGGCTTCAGCCCGCGCACCCATTCCCCAAGACACAACTAAGTGATTAGTTTGGGAGAATTACATCTAAGGGTGGTAATCAAATATTGATAGCGATAATGGATTTTTGGAAATGAAACAGAGACCGCCGCCACTGCCGCCCGGCGAACCGAGCTTCTAGTTGGAGTGTGTACGAGTGTATGACGAGACATTTTTCGCTGGAAAATTTGATGGCCTTAGTCTGAGTGGCCTTGTCGTGGACCGAAGTGGTCGCGAATTAGGTTGGAAATAATCGAACTGAGAGTGGAGGGTGCTTCAATGGGTAGACGTACTTATCATGGCTCAGATTTGAAGTTTTAGGATGGATGCTGAATCTTCTTAAGTCAGTTCGCCCAAATTATAGAAGGGATAGGCCTAGGTATGTATCTACTTCCTTCTAAGCCATTGTAAGGCAAGACGGTTCTGCGATTGGGCTAGGGTTGGTTGGTTTTCTGGATGGACATCTGACAAGTCCAAATATACATAAGGTAGGGGACTCTAGAAGCCAATGGCTAACTTGGAAACTACCTAGAAAGGGATAGGAATCCCTAGAGTTTCATAATATTAATCAACGATTGCAAGTTCCTCCAGCCCATGGAAGAAGCTACTACCAAGAGTACGCAGTCTTCTGAGTGACAACTGTCATTTCCGCGCAGTGCTCTTTGGATAGCCAAAGGTGCACTAACGATGAGCACTGGGTTCTTGTGGCCTCACTACTCGTATCGCCTGAGCCCACGACGAACTGGTTTAGGATCCAAAATCACATAGTGCGCTGGCGTCACTTGTCGGCCACGAAAGGGAATTCTCGAGGGAAACAGCGAATCCTAGGATAACTGTTGACGAGTCCAGCAAACGTACAAAGGACGACGATTAAAGGATCTGCGTATGTAATGTTCGTACGCTGAACAGACTGAGTGCAGCTAACGAATAAGCAGAGATACTCGAGGCTACAAAGCTGTTATTACCGCTCTTCGGGAAGTGCGTCGGTCGTAGGCATTGTAGGCAATATACATAACTGTGGATGAGCTGGCTAGGGCCTTCTTCGCCTTCCGCTCTCTTGGGACCGAAACCCTTCTGTGGTTTTAATTCCACAAATTTGTTAAACAACTAGGAACATCAACTTCGCCTAGCCAATTGGGAAAATATCCCCGGTCTTAGGTAGTCCAAGAGAATTGTCAAGTCCTTTTTCTACAAGGAAATTGTAAACCTTGACAGGAACAACATGAGGAAGCTGGCCATTGCGACCTTAGATCTCAGCAAACTAAACCTTTGTTCAGATACAGAGTGTCGGTTCTGTTTGAAACAGGAAGAAAGCTCTGAGGACATTTTTACTAATGTCCGGCACTACGGTGGCTTCGAAGACGGATCTTTCATAGAGAATTCTGTACGTTAGCGAAGTTGAGGACCTCGGCTATAAATGACATATTCACCTTCATAAGAGAGGTAGTAGATCTATTAGGCTAATTATACCAATGACACATTAAATCTCGCTAGATCGCAGTGTCAGCCATAAAGGCAGATTTATGAAAAAAAAAAACGGATCAATGTTGGTCCAGTGTGACGTCTGTGTGATGTAACTTCCATAATGTGTGAATCTATGGGTTTTCAAACCATCCCGAGACGTTTAAGTATCTGTTCAGGTCAATCACGGAACTGTCGGAGAGTTCTTTGAGATTCTGAGAGAAATGTCTTCTCAGGAATTTAAGCCTTTGTTGACAGAGTCCAGGGCAGTGACCGAGAAAGGGTGGAGTATCCTCATGCACTTTCTCATCGCCGCAGGCTTTGCAAAGGTAATTTGCTTCTAACTTTAGTTTCTTTGTGTAGAGATGAAGAAAAGGAGGAAACAAAAACTAGTCTACCGTGCACTTGCCAAGCACCTACAACATTCAGAAGAAAAACCATTGGGGCATATTTTTATGATGATCGTAACGATCTGGCCAAATTCGACATCCAAAAGATAAAAAAGTGCTTCAGCACATAGGGTCACTTCCGTGAATGAACTGTGGGTTCATTCTGATGCTGTAAGCCGGTATTCTTCATCGTGGTATCACCACGGATCAATCTGCTCTAAGTGTGACTCTGTCTGAACGACGGCAGCCTCCTAATCAAATGGAACCTACTTGGAATGATACCTTAGCTTGTTAGTCAGCATTAGAGTTTTGCAAAAGTCTGGTTAAGACCGAGTGGAGTTGACTGCCAGTGCCTCTTCAGACCCTCGACGATTTGGAAAGAAAATTCTCTACAATGCAGACTGAGCCCTGAAAGTATGGAGCCCACTTCCCATTTTAAACATCTGCCGATGCTCTGAGTCATCAATTCCATGGATTAGACCCTCTTCCAATCTCTTGTGGGTTATCCATTGTAGTGCCATTCCTAATCACATAACAATTTCGTTTCTCAGAACCTTTCACCAAAAACTCTCCAATTGCTTTCCCAATGAAAATGTTTATTGACACTTTGTCGAACCAAGAGAGAACCCACACCCATCTACATACCTTCTTGTCCAGTGCAGCAATCTAAGAAATTTGAAATTATATTTAACCAACAGAATTCACATCTGCATCTTGCTTGGCGTTGCCAAGTCCACACACTTGAGAGATACTTCTTCCCCCGACCTATCTGCTGCCCTGCTATACAAGGGGTTGTCTTCTCGTTACCACCGCTATCTCTCTCTTTTGCTTTCAATAATCTTCCATCGATTGTAAGATGCAATCCAAAGTGATTGCATGCCTCTAGACGCCCATTCCCATTTGGAAGATTTGATTTGGATTTTCAATTCATCTAAGGAGGCAGGCTCTGCCTTGCTGGCACAGCTTTCTTGGCTCTCGCATTGTTGGTTTAATTTTGAAGTGGAAAGTAAGCAATAACGCAATTACCAACGACCATCTTCGCAACTGACATATGCAAAGTATCAATCTGCTGTTGTGTGTTGCCCTGCTGCTGCTGTAGCTGGAGGGAAGACATTCTCCAAGTAGAATTCTAAGAAAAGGACTCTCTCTTCCCCATCAGCCGAATACACGTCCAGAACATTAACACTTACGGAAATGAGCAAAAGTAGCTGATGGCGGAGAAGGCAGGACGAGCTACACAACGTGTCTGCCCAGGTCGATGGTCGATCCGAGCATACACCGACCCGACACACACACGCCACCCATCCGTGCACACACAAATCTTCAACCGAGCAAATTTAATTTGGAGAAAACTTTTAAATGAGAAACTTAATCCAGACAAGGAACACATTTTGGGGAAACGTCCGAATAAACTGTATAATTAATTTTCCATTTCAAGAACCATTAATTGTTTTTGATAATGGCCTCCAGGATGAGATGAAGGAGGTCCTGCTGACGGAGCGGAGCATTAAAACCAAGAAATATACGTGTGCAGCCCGAAGCGCCAGCGATGTGTGTGTTTGTGTGTGTGTAAGGATGGGGAATGGCAATGGGAAGAGATTTAGTGAAATGAGATGGATTGTGTTGTGAAATGGATTTTCCTTCTCCTTGGCACTACATACACACCACGCACAAGTCCGATATGCTTGGCAAGGACGACGACGTACTCGTATGCTCTGCATGCGAGCCGAAGAAACACAATTTTACTTTAATTCCGTTTGTAATTGCTTCATGCTGCTGGCGGAGATTACACAATAGCGTAATGACCTACCAAGAGTGAAGACAAAGAGGCGCCACTCATTCTCGAGCCCTAAACAAACGAATACGACTGCGACTATGAGTACGAGGATGAGTATGAGTACATGTGTGTCCTCGAGAGAAAAAAAAAATCGATTTCTTAATTATTCCCTCCTCAAGGCTGACTGTGTGGATTGGGGATATGAAGGTACCAGAGTGAGCTCTATATCAATTAAAAATAAAAGGAAAATAATTAAATGCATGGAAGAGCGACGTTTGGGGCTGCAATTTAAGCGGGAGCTATCCTTTGTAATCCTCGGCCGGAGTGGAGTGGAGAGAAGTCGGACGGGAAGTGATTTACATTTCATTTGTGAGGTCACAGTGCAGTGGTGATCTTTACAGTGGAACAAGCATGTGAACTGGCGATTTCAGGACTTTCCTCGTAGTTTTCTGGCGGCGTTCTGTAAAATTGTACAGAAAGAGCTCGATCTGAAGGGATGGACGAAGGCAATTGAATCAAAACTTTCTTTGTAATAGTCGTAAGGCGCAAACTAGCGCAACTCGTCGCAGTGTCCGTCGCTGCGAGTACTTCGATGGAGGACCACATATGGGAGTACTGCCCACTGTGTGCTGTTGGTATTTGCCATTGTCAACGACCAGAGAGAGAGAGAGGTCGAGTTTGTTCTCGTCTGCTCTCAAAAGTCAAGCAGCGTCCGCCGCTGCTAGCATATTGTTGGGGGACTACATGGATTGTGGGTGTCACTTGACTCTTAATGGTCGCCGTGGTTCAGTGTTAGTGCGTGGAATGCTGTGTAAGCTGCATAATGTGTTCTTGAGCCTCAGCAGTACTCACTATGTACTCACTAGATATTTATCCGGGCAAAATCAATCATCAGCAATCAATTAAAGGTCCCGCCCCATCCAAAGGAACAGCGAATCTTATGTAGCGCTAGCGCCTCGAAGTCTTTGCCGATTCTGCTTTGGAACTGTCGGAGGTCGAATTTGTCTGGGAATATTTTTCCTGGTAGCGCGTTCCAATGTTTACTAGTGCTAATTGTTCAGTGCTCAAAGAGAAGATCGGTTCTTATGGAGTGTCGGATCGAATGTTCAAATAGTGCGTGTTCGGGGATTATACCCTTGAGTTTTTTTGAATATCTTCCGTTGTAAGGGGCATACGTCTGCTACCAGTCTATGGTCATTCAGTGAAGGTCGTCTATCACGCGAATTTCTCTTTGCTGGAGTGTGCCAAGTCACGCCTGATTCTCAATTATTGCTGAAATTGCACCGTTTCGCTGTCACAGTCTCGTGACCAGTTTGTTGGTTGGGTGGGAGTTGGTGTTTAATCAAATCCAACCTGTGGAGTAGTACGTTAGAAATTTTTTTCTCCGATAATTCGTTGAAGTTATGGGGAGAGGATTTGCACAACGTACGATTTCTTCCTTTGGCAAGTATCGGACACCTGCAAAAGAAGTGGTCGCGTATGTCCCTGCAGCTGTAGCAGTGCGAGGTAAAAGGGATACCAAGCTGCAGGGGTTCCCACTGCCCAGGTTGTTGTTTGTTGGCCAAGTCTTGCTGGCATTTGTGTTTAGCCACTGTGAGTTGATTCTGGAAAACTTCCCTCGCAAGTGAACTGTCGAGGGCCGATATGGGCCTAGCCAGCTCATCAGCCACATCTTTCCCTTCAATACCCCTGCGACCTGGTATTCATACGAGAGATAGGGAGATTCGATTCCCTAGATGGTCCTGCATTGTGCTAACAACTCGGTTTGATGTACAACACCAATTCTCTGTAGCTTCTCAAGCTTCGTTTTTGTCATCCGTTCAAGAACTTTTGGCCACCAAATTATGGCCGTATAGGTTATTATGGGTCTAACTATCGAAATGTACAGCCAGTGTATCATTTTGGGACTAAGGTCATCATAAAGAGCCGTCTCGCATAGCTGTAGTGAATCTAATCGACAAATTTGGACTACTCGGATGGGTAAGTGATGTGAAGACTCCAACACGTGTTCGTCCGACAAGGTCAAGTCAAAATATCGCCTCCGTAGCTGAGAGTGTGACTGAAAAGCTAGGACGATCCCAGGAATTGGGCCTATCCGCAAACACTTTGCAACGCATTTTGCATAAAGATCTTGGCCTACATGCTTATAAAGCCCACTTGACACAAGAATTGAACCCGGCAGACCACATACAATGCCGTAGTTTTACAACCTCTTGTTGGATGACCCTATTCAAACCCTATACAAAATTCTCTGTGATATGTGATCCAATCCATCCAGAGGGCACCGTGTGAAACTGATGACCCGTTTGCTAGCAAGCCAGCAACAAACCAAATATAATCAAGAGCCTCTCCTCATAAAGCACCGGGCAACAGCAAGTGTTCAATTACGGCCAACGCACTGGTATCCGTAGCACCCCATAAAGTTGCTCCACAATTGCATCAACAACAAGACGATGACTAGAGAAGGCACCGGCTCTCGAAAGCAATGAAAAAGGAAAAACCCAGCAAAAACCATCAAGGCGCTCGGAATAACGAACAACGAACGAACAACGAGAAAAAGAACAGAGGAAACCAGCAAAAATGAATGCAAACTCCTGCCATGATCATTGCCTGTCGATATCTTATGCGCTCTTAACGAAGAGAACAAACCGCATCCAATTAAAAATAATGAACTTAATTAAAACTATGTTATAGCCCATCGATTTAGTGAACTAATTAATGAAATATTTCTAGCCACGGCAACGGCAACAGGGATCGTTTCGTTCCCCGCAGCCAAAAGAGATACTGAGAGCGAGCGAGCACACTCTGACAGTAATGTGCCATGTGCTAGGGTGCCCATGTGTCCATGTCCATGTGTCTATGGCTATGTGCATCTATTGGCAATTGTATCTCAGGTTGGTACTCGAAAGGCTCTTGGTGATTACTGGCATCGAGCACCAGCAAGAGAGAGAGTTGCTCCAGATGGAGGGAAGCCTCTCTACTTCCTCTTCAACTCTGGCAACATGTATCTCGACAATTTATTAAAATATATCACTGCTTCGCGGCGGGCGACGACGGGCAGGGGTGGCTAGGTGCAGAAATTGGAGGAAAAACGGCGACTAATTGTGTATCCCATTAAAGCTGGATGCAACCGATGGATATTCGGTTTGGAAAATTGATTCCTAGTCCGTGTTGATGCTAGAGCTCTGCCATCGAGATAAGGTCTTTCCTCGTGCAGTTTTTTTTTTGTATTTTATCGTTGGCACTTTAACTCCTCTGCCCGGGATGATGGTTTTTGTGTGGTTTTTTGTAGATGTAGAGGAAAGCGTGCTGGGAAAGTAACACACACACAGAGTTGATAAGACAGTGCTGATTGCAATTAGAAGTGGAAAATGTCAGAGATCGACCAATTGGATGCAATTTATTTTTTTATTTTTGCCGCTATCCGTGCAGGAGGTTAGAAAGTTTAAAGCGGAGATTGAACGCAGAGATTTGACAAAATCAGCAGCTGATGAGGGTTCGTTTGGAGCCGCTCCTAATCGCGTGAAAAAAGATAAATGTTCCAATGAATGAGAGTTTATCTGCTTATTTGGTGGGTAGTCTGCGATTCATTTTGGGCTTAATGGGCTTTCGACTTTTCTGGCATGGGTATAGACTGCCTTTAATTGATGCTCGGGATGAGTTTGTATCGCAAATTTGTGGTGAACTTGTGCGGCTTTCACTTATTCAGTAGCAATAGCTTGTCCGCTGATTAGATGTGGTTCATAAATCAGGTTAGGGTCAGACAGCTGTGGGGAAAACTAAGTTATCTTCAGCCAGAGAACCACCTCTAAGCTCTTCACTTCATCATGATAGTAACCGATTTTTGTATGGACCGTGTCCATCATCTCGATAAGATTGAATTTAACTCGGTTTAGGCAAATTACTTGGTGAACGCAGTGGCTACACCAACATATTCGGAACTCAGGATGATTTAATGAGTTACAACCAGGATACAGCCATCGAAGCGAAGTTAGGTTTGGTTGTATAGGTGTCCCACAGGGGACTCATTTATGCTCAAAGTTCATCACTGAAAAGCCGTTTAGGTTAGAAGTTGCACAGCGAAACAACTGCCTGTCCATGGAAAAGGAATATATTGACGAGGAACAGTTTCCAAGCCAAAAGTGCCTGAAACGATAGTAGACCATTACTTAAGAGTATGCTTCTCAAATGATAAGACGTTGGGAATGGTAAAAAAAAACGCATCTGGTATACTTATTATCATTCAGGTAGCACTAGGTAATAGTCACTCAATAAAATTCGCCCACAGAGGAACGCCACAGGGTGGCGTCATCTCTTCTCTACTCTGGCTAATGGTTATGAACAAAATTCTTGTAAGACGAGACAGGGAAAAGGTGTAAGTGGCTGGGTATGTCGATGACGTGGTGATACTAGTGTGAGGGATGTTCCCATCCGTGATAAATGAAATCATGGAGGCTGCTCTAGACCAGTTAAGTATCGGAGTCGCAAGTTTTGGCCCCGGTGTAAATGCGAGTAAAACTGAACTGATACTATTCACTACCAAAACTAAAAAACCTGACTTCACCCTTCCCCATCTTAATGGTTAACAACTCACACTATCGTTTAGTGCTAGGTATCTGGGTATCCTGCTTGACCCAAAACTTAACTGGAAACAAAACAACACAGAGTAAGGAAGGCATGTGTAGCCTTCTATGCCTGCAGTAAAACCTTTTGAATGAAGTAAAACCCTTACCGTGCTCCTGCATCTTTTACCTCTCGAGTGACACCCAAAAAGTATCGCACTATGCAGCTCTATGGCTACAGCAACATCCTGAACTCACTACCAACCGACTACGTTACCTCCAATCAAAACTTCAGGAAAAAATTCCACGTGGAATTTCCCACCAGACCACAGTGGAAGAAAGACGAAGTGGTGAAGGACTTCGACACGATCATGTAGATGACCGACGAATCAGAGATGAAGTGTGGTGTGGGTGCCGATGTCTACTCGGAATCACTGAAAATATCAAAATCATTCCGCCGGCGTCTTCCAAGCGGAACTACTGTCAATTCGATAGGCTTGCACGCAACTCGAGCATGACACAACACACGAACAGAATATTGCTATCCTCATATATAGCCAAGCCGCTATCAAAGCTATTGACTCGGCTACAATATTCTCTTAAGAGTGCCAAAACGAGACAGCGCGCTTGGGTGAGCGGTTCAAAGTCACACTGCTTTATGTTCCAGGGTACAGTGACCTAAAATGAAACGAGTGTGCAGACGAACTGGCCAGGCAGGGCTCAGTTATACCAGGCTCACTACCCATCCCGCTAGAACCAACCTCCAATAAAGGGGGTTAATCAAGGGAGATATTACCGACATACGATAAGATTAGAACCAAAGAGCTCCAAAACAGAACCCGCCCAGATATCGCTAGAATAGCGGCAATAACCACGGGGCATTTTTCAATTGCAGACCATGCGACCAAACTAGGTATTCCGTACAACCCCCAACTGCCGCAGCTGCGGAAACGAAAACGACAGCGAAACTCTCTCCCTTTTCATCTGGAACTAGCAGGAGCCGGAGTGCGCACACTGAACAAACCATTCTTTGAAGACCTCAACGACATCTCGTGCAAACGAATACGAGATCTAATATTCCATAGGCTTGATCTAGGCACAATCAACCAGATCACATGAGTCGTGGTAACAAGAAGGCACATCTTAGGGCTAATTAGGTTCTGGTGAACCGCCACCTCTACCTATCTACTTACAAGCTCCTCAAGATCATCTCATGCACAAAAATCTGCAACTTAATATTCACAATTCTCAGTAACAAGCTAAATAGTCTGTCTTTTTAAATGACAAGCGTAGTAAAATAAGGAATCTCAACAACGGTCCTTAAATCGATGCTTGAGCCCTGCCTTATAAACAGCCTGGAACCTACCATCAGTATCTCCCAGAAAATTACCTACATATGCCGACGATAGTGCTTTTGCGTTTCAACAAAAGTCCTTTAATATTCTGGAAGAGGTAACAACATCAAACCTGAACCACCTGTCAGCATAATGCAAGAATTGGCACAACCAAAACTTACACCTCAATCGTAGAGAGGCATGAAGAGAACAGCGAATTCAGTTTGATGGTGTATGTCCATGGGTTGCCCCTGCAAAGTGTCTTCTCACCTCTGTTCTCTCGCTGGCCTATTGAACTTGTCGCCACACCAACAAGATCGATTCCCAACTGAATACCGTCATGAGGCACTCTCAGACCAACTCTAGTTGGACGGCTCCCCATGCGAAAAATGTTTAGTGGCCATGGCTGGGGGTTGAACCCTGGCAGCTCGCACGGCAGTCCATCGCACTAACCACTGAAAAACGGCGACACACAGATGCGTAACTTAAATAAATAAAAAAAAGTCATCTTCGTAGTCGACTAACAATTCCTTTATCACTAGAAGAAGGATAAAACCCCTCCTGAGGTGTGCTACAGCTGACGAAACTTTGAGTGTAAGCTGTTCTTTTGTTTGTGCTTATAATTCTGCCTTTAAGTAATTTATTTAAAGGCACCCTTAGCGGGTCATCGATTCTCTGATGTCTCACCATATTAACATCGTCAATCGTCAGCATGTTGCATTGCGAAGATCCACTTGATTGGCCTGCACCGCTCCGTATTTGCAGTTCAAATCATTAAACTTTTTAATTTCCACGAGGGTAGATTTTGTGTACTTAAACTCCTACCACCTATTTTCACCTCAGCTGCTCCAGTTGACGACCAAGTCATGCATGCTCCCCCCCTTTTAACACGAGTCTAGTTTTAATGATTTCCAATTAGCCATTCAGTCCACAACAACCCAATTCGAGTCCAAAATTTAATAACTACCCTCTAGCCCCAAGTCGACGGTTAAAATTATTTACGTCAAACTGTAAGAACATAAATCTCCGGTCGTTTCCCTTCGGTCGTCGAGAGGAGGCAGTGGACGATTCCCTCCAGCCGTGATCGCACAGCTAGCAGACAGGAAAAACGCCAATCTACCCAACTAATGAGGACGAAATGAAGGCAAGAAAGGAATGAGATAAAAATCCAAGATTTAATGCCACACTTCGGCAGGACTTATTAAATCACATTCCTTAACGATACACATCCTATCTCTTTCTTTCCGCGCCTGTGCCTCCTGTGTTGTGTCCTCGCAGAGAGTTGTGCGCCCATAACCGATTATTTGGTCGAGAGATCGTTGACGACCAACGATCGGCGAATTAACAAACGTTTTGGTCGGACAAGTGATACTACGATTTCGTTGCAGCTATAGCTATACGAAGGGGGGTCCGGGTCTCTTACGTTCATGGTTGCGGCAATGAGTGGAAATTGGCGGGACCTTAGAGACCAACCGCAAGTCATTTGAACCGCGCGCGCGCGCATGGGTATTCCCTCGTCGATGAAGTCGACAACGATGACGATGACGATATGAGGTCTGGTCATAGCTGTTTGCGAATGAAAGTAAAAGGTTTGAAATTGGATCTCGGCCACAGAGCTGATGTCGTCCAATTATTTATGTGTGCTGCCGCTTAAACGAGACTAGTCATGTGAGGGAGTACGTAACGTATGCCACGCAATGTCAGAGTGTGAGAAGTTGGGGCGATTTACTTGTCAAATTAACGTTGTCAGAGTGAAGGATTCAAGTGTGAATCGGAGAGAAGGACAAGAATCCCTTGGAAACTCTGGTTTTAATTTTTTTTTGAGTAAGAAACCCGTTTCATGTTGCTGAAATTCTTAATAAAGCCCGGATTTCGAGAGGGCTCTAGGCATGCTAAGCCTCTTCTAAGTTCGCTCCCCGATGAAGACCGTCCAACCAGTCAAGTATAAATCGGAAAGAAGGACGAGAATCTCTTGGAAACTGTAGTTTTCATTTTCTTCGGTAAGAAACCCGATCAATGTTGCTGATATCCTTCTTAAAGCCCGGGTTCGTGAGGACTCTGGGCGTTATAAGGCTCTTCTAAGTTCACAGCTCGGTGAAGACTGTCTAACCAGTCGGAAAGTCCAAAAACCACCAAAAATTTTAGGGCTCAGCTCTCTCACTTCCGAGACATTATCAAGTATCAGCTTCAGCACGTCACTCGTCATCACTTCCAAGTTACCAGGGCTGTCCTTTTCCGTACCCATCGTGATCCTATTTAAAACTTACACCACCCCCTCATCCCTCTCAACCTTTGTCCACACTTCCAAGCTAAAGTTGAGAAACCACTTGCAGGCTTTCGGCAAAATTGCACCGCTCCAGCGTCAATCCAACTAAAACTTTTTTTGTGTCCTGAATGCATCACTTTCGAGGGTAACAGCAGCTCCAGCGGTCATTAAAATGAGTCCCACAACACTTGTTACGGTGTAGCGAAGTTTTAATAATGCGCTGCGCACAGTAAGGTCACGGCTAACAAGCATAGCACCACCGCTCCCGTGAATCATCTTTGCTTTTCTCCCCCCCATCGAGTCGTCCTAGAAATACCATAATTCATCTTATACACTCGATAGCCTCCCTCCACCGGCCTACCGCTGAAATCCCAGTCACACACACACACACTCGCGTACACTTGCAAACGTAACGTCGACGACTAACTAACATTCGTCCTCGGAGTCTAATTGACGTTCCTGAATTGATGATACGTTTTGTTCCAATTAAAATCTGCGTGTGCCCTGCTGATGGTTTCCCCACTTATTGTTCCCAACTGCACAAGAGAGACAGAGTGAGTGAAGTTTTTTTGTTCCGACTGCCTGGTGCTTGGTGTGCTTCTTGGCCATATTTGCTCCATGGTTCAGGATTACCCAGGACTTTTCAGAAGAGAAGAACGCGTTGATGGTGGCAACCGGCAACCAGGCACAGACACCGGCCAACATACAAACCAACCAACCAACCAGCCAGCATATGTTTGGAACGAAGCTTTTACGCTTAATTTGTTCGGGTTCTTCCTCGCTTTCGTTGGATTGCAAATTATTGGATTTTAATTAGCGTCCATTCAGGATGTATGTACGCACACATCCTTCCTTGGCGAATTACATCATCGAGGCCGGATTTTTGATCCTCGGGCGATACTTCAGTTGTTTTGTTGTTCCAGGGAAACAAACAAACGTCTGCAGCAGGCCGTGTACAGTGATGGTGATGGGCAAACTGTTGTTAGTGATGGTGGCTGTGGATTAGCCGAACAATTGTTTATTGACCAATGTGTGCGGGCAGGCGAGATTAGTTATCTGATTTCCCTCGTCCTTTTGTTAATCAACATCCTGTTTGGCTAATGAACAACAGCCAGCGCTGGTGAATCCGATGCATGTGTGTGGTTAATTGGGAATATACCCCTGTTTGACCGTTGATTGATTGAAACATTTTGCATAAGGATGGATGTCTTCGTTTCTTTTTTTTTTTTTTTTGTGTTTCAGTCTTCTCAGGGGCTAGAGGGGTACCCAGTGGTATAATTGTGATTCAAAAGTCTGTGAAAACTTGTCAGCCATCCTCGACCTCTCACTCTGCATACTTTTGCAAGAACTTTCGATCAAATGGTAATTTATACTACTGGACACATGTGCTTGCATACATGCATGTAAATCTGCTTCGATTTCATGATTTTGGAACTTAAAACGTTCCTTGGTCAGTTTATTATAAAACAGTCCCATATGGCACCTCCTTTGACATCAAGGACAAAAAATCCGGATTCGGTATAATCGAGAATTTATTCTAACACATCGGGCTCCCACAGTTGTGTCCTTTTCTAAGGAAACATTCAACAAGAAAAACAATTTTTTTTGAATTTGTTTCGCACCGCTTAACTTATTTTTAATAAACGACTGACCATACGGTGTCAGGACGATGTAACCCTTTTTTTTTTGCTCGGATTACATCCGACACAACCGGTCTGTCGACTAGTTGAGTAAAGTAAGTTAGAGTTTGGTTCTGTTGTGTGTGAATTTATGCGCAAACTGGACATGGACACGCAGAGTATGGAGATTAAGAAAATAAATAAAATAATTGAGACGTTTAAGAAGTAACAAATTCGTTATAAATTGAGGACTTAATCGTGAATGTAAATTCAATGTGAGATGTACTTGTCACAGTCTTCTGGTGGCTAGCGTGGGACAGCGTCACAGCAGGTGTTTTACGGATTCTTTTTACTCTTCGTGGCTGCAGTTTCTACAGAAGTCAGCGCAGGGAACCCAAAGTGTCACCACGGTAATTACTATCGCACGGTACCCTCTAAAGAACCCTGATACGGTTTTAACGCGGTTCCGAAATCTCGATATCCGCAAAGGAACATAAAGATCTCCTGAACCGTCAAGCAGATTGACCACATTGCGATCGACGCAAGGCACTCCTCCAGTATTATGGATGTCCGAACGTTTCGAGGGGCCAATATTGACTCGGACCACTACCTTGTTGTAGCCAAGATACGACTGCGGATATCCCGAACACCGCCAAGACAAGGAAATACTGTGAGGAAGTTTGACGTCAGACGGCTGCAATCGCAAGAGATCACCAGATCCTTTTCAGATCGAGTCTCTCTTAATCAAGTATTGAAGACCAGTGGCAACATTGACAAAAGCCATCAGAGATGCCGCTCCTGATGTGCTGGGTTTCACACGGCCACCACAACGAAATCCCTGGTTTGATGACGAGTGCCGGCAAGCACATGCAGCGAAACAAGAGGCATACAGAGCGGGGCTGCATAGAAAGACCAGAGCTGCTCGCGAGCTCTACGGGCAGAAGAGGAGAGACGAACACAAGCTTTTCAGGAGGAAAAAGAAAGAGCATAAGAAGCGCGCGATCGAGGAAATAGAGAGATGCTACAGCAGGAATGAGGTTCAGAAGTTTTACCAAAGAGTGAAAAGAACTTGGCAAGGCTACAGAGTCCGAACCGAGGCCTGCAAGGACGAACAAGGGAACATCGTAGTAGAATCGCAGTCGATACTGAGCACATGGAAGAACTACTTCTGCAGACTGTTTAACGGCGACGACGAACCAAATCCCGCTCTCAGACAGAATAAACCATTCAACCTGAACGATGAAGACTCCGCCAACCCGACCTGGACGAGGTGAAGATAGCCATATCCAAACTTAAGTCCAACAAAGCTGCTGGAGCTGACGGCCTAGCTGCCGAGCTGTTCAAAGCGGCGGGCGACTACAGAGGCATCAGTCTTCTTAACATCGCTTACAAGATCTTATCTGCCATGTTGCATGAACGCCCGAAGCCGTTCGTCAACAACCTGGCCGTTCCATGTCAGTGTGGTTTCAGGCCAGAAAAGTCCACCATCGACCAAATATTCACACTGCGGCAGATCTTGGCAAAAACCCAGGAACTTTAAATCGATACCCACCACCTCTTCATCGATTTTAAGGCCACGTATGACAGCATCTATAGAGACGAGCTATACAGGGCCATGTCTAGCTTTGGCATCCCTGCCAAACTCGTGCAGGATGACGATGAAGAATGCACGAGACCTTTGATGTGAAGAAAGGATTTAGACAAGGCAACGCGCTGTCATGCGACTTCTTCAACATCGTTCTTGAAAGAGTTGTGCAAAACGCACGTTCTAAGACCAGAGGCACGATCTTTCAAAAGTTCGTCCAACTACTCGCTTACGCCGACGATATTGACATAATCGGAAGAACCCAGCGTGATGTCACTGGCGCCTTTGCGAGTATTGAGATGGAAGCGGCGAAGATGGGCTGAGCGGTCAATGAGGGCAAAGCAAAATATATGCTGTCATCAAGAAGGGACACCCAACATCGACGTCTCGGACAGAATGTCACTACAGCCTCTAGGTGGCTAAGGACTTTGTCTACAAACTCAGACAACGACACCAGCGCTGAGATTAAACGAAGAACTCTTGCCAATCGCTGTATGTTTGAGCAAAGAAGGCAATTGAGTAGTGGCCATATCCCGAGAAGCTAAGGGAACTCTTTGTAAGACCTTAATCATCCCAGTCCTGCTTTATGGCGCTAAGTCATGGACTCTATCGAAAGCGGAGAAAGATTCTTCGTAAGATATTCAGTCCCATTTGCACTGACGGGTTTTGGAGGAGAAGATTCAACGATGAACTTTACGAGTTGTAGAGCGACATGGCCCTAGTCAAGAAGATACGTATCCGAAAATATCCGAAGTATCCGAAGATACGATAGGACACAAATGCTCCGGTTCGCAGAGTCTTCGAATCTAACCCGGTCAACGCAGTAGAGGAAGACTTCGGCTAAGGTGGCGCGCACAAGTGGAAGGGGACCTCAACGAACTTGGAGTGCGCAACTAGAGGCAGATAGCTAAGGACCGGGCTAACTGGAGAGGTTTGTTGGTTGAGGCCCAGGTTCATCCCGAACTATAGCGCCACCTTAGTAAGGAAGTAAGTCTATGTAGGCGAAGTCTTGCCTGCATTTCTACTTGAACTCTTATTGGTGGTAAGTCGACGATGGTGTTAGAGATGCCCCAGGGGTGGTACGCAGACGCAAATTTCGGCTAGGTGTTGATTTTGGTGACCTCGTTGCTCTTTCCCGCATATGTTCCCTTAAGTCAAACGACCAAGGTATAAATTTTAAGCATAATTTTGAGACTAAGTCCTCAGTTATTGTCACAGATCCAGGGTGTTCGTGTAGTTTTTTCGATAGTCCGGTCAAAATGGGAGTTACAGGTCAATTGACTGTCCAGGATTACTCCAAGGTGTCGTGTCAAGAAATGTTTGGGAGTTTGTTGTGGACATTTACAACAAATTTACTGAAAACAAAAACGCAGCCAATTATATACTGACCCCGGTTACAGCTTTCCATTCCACCATAGGTTCCAGCTGGCCCTCCTCAATGTCTTTATTAAGCTCACCTTGAGACTCCAATCATATCCAAATTTTCATCCCAAAAATTTGATACTAATCACGGCGGGATCTACCTACACACACACCCTCGTGTTGACCTCACCGATAATATGAGATGCCGGGCAAAAATATAACAAAACGTAACGTAATAATAATAATAAGGATAACAAGCATGGTCCAGTACTTGAGTAGAAATAATAAGATCCTGGAAATATCCTTTTTCTCCCGTGCGCTTGTTATACTTTTTGATTTTTTCTTCCTTTTTCAGTTCCGAAAAAAAAAAACTTAATACGGATGTATACTTCCCAATGGACATTACCATGCCCTGCGGTCATGTATGCAAATGTTATCCTGGGAAAATGTCTTGTCTTCAGACCAATGAATGCTTTTAATGGGCTATGCTGGAACACATACCCACCCACGCACACACACACACATGAAAACATCAGCAACAACAACAATAACAGCAGCAAAAGTGGACGAACACGAGTACACCGTTCGCAAATTAGCCACTGTCCATCTCGGATGGATAGTATTCTCTATTATACGGTCCAGCCAATCGGTAAGGTAAAACCTGAACACAATTAGATGAGTTCCCTGAAATGGAATGCCAAAAGGACCATAGGACGAAACGAACAACGACGACGACGACGACGACAACGACTAAGTCATCATCCAACAATTGAATGCAGGTGAACAAGCAACAACAAGAATGGGACTTGAAGCAAAAAAAAAAAACGAAAAAAAAGGAAGAAAGGAGCAAAAGAAGGAGAAGAAAAAAAACACAATCCACTTGTTCCCATTGTTGCCTGAAGTGCGTCACTTATTGTGCTTTTTCACGAGCTTCCTCCGCAGAAGGATCCAATATAATTGATTGTAAACGAAGTACAAGTCCTTCTCCTGAACTATTCGTCGTTGTCCATCCGTTGATATGCACACAGTGGGCGACGCATCCGAATGTGTGTGGGTGTGCAGGGGTTGGGTGAAGAAAAATGCAAAATAGAGTCCTGTCCCATGTGTACCTTACCTAGTCTGGATTGACTTTTGATTCATAAATGCAAGGATGGGAGGGATGGGTATGTAGATCCTCGGAACTGGCCGCTGATTTCTTGAATACGGAAGAATCTCTTGCTCCTCCGTGTATTATATTCGCTCGAATGCAATAAAATAACGATCTGGTATCCTGTGTTGTCTTTCGCTATTTCCTTTGGCTTCCGACTTTGATGATGGTCCTTCGGTTTCGATGTTCGGTTTTGAATTTTTTTTCTTCCTTTTTCCATGAAAGCGACATCAAATGCGCAAACAGAAAAGGTCCTTTTGGATAATGGCACACCTTGATGTTTTTAAGTGGATTCTCAACGTCTACTCGGGGAATGGTGATACTTAATATTGCAATTGAGAGAGGGAAAGAGTTTCGTCCTTCGGAAGATATACGCATTACAAGGCTTTCTTCGAAAAATTTAAGATCTCGATGATGCCGAAGGCGATGACAGAAGGATCAATTCGACTTTCTCTAGATAGCGTTACACTCCGGGAAGGACCTAGCCCTCAACCTATCAGCCTCTCCTGGTAATTTCATCTTTTGCTAACAGACTTCGGCTTCGGACTTCACTTGTGTCAATCAACTAAGGTCAGATCTTTCTCTACCACGGTGTCATATCGGGTGAATTTAAAGTCCTTCCAGGTGGAGGCATCGATTTCAATTTGTTCAACATCGACTTGCGATATAAGGCAGTGAAATTGAATATTCCGTACAGCTGGCTTGGTTCGATGAGGGTTATTCGTGAAAAAGTCAAAAAGAGCAGAAATGAGTTAGCCTCCTCCAGTATTGGCACCTTTCTCACCTTGGAGCCGAAGTAGATTGGTCAGCTATTTAAGACCATTTCTGAGATTGAATACCAAGTTGATGTCCTTTCCGACTTTCAAGGACGGCGTGCATTTTCTGATACCACTTTACACGCCTGCATCGAGTACAAACTAGTCCTTCAACTGTTTAGAACTGATCTTGTTGCTGCGACTGTGGTGATTCTTCTGTGATGTATAACCATGACTTGGGTCCTAACTACGGGATTCTGCTAAGGCTACACAACTTTCCTTTGTCATTCTTTTCCACGCATCCGAGCCCTGTTAATTTTTGAAAGCTACCTTAGAAGAACTGCTTAGGATCTGAATTTTAAATGATTTTAGGGACAAACTTGAGGACCAACCAAAAATTTGACCAGGGTGGGATTTCCTAGCCAAAAGCCATTCTGATATGAAGCAATCAGGTCGTTGACAAGGCCTTAGCCATTTACAGAATACAGCAGGCAAGGTCTTATACGCAATGCGGAGGAGACAGGTACCTCTGTATTTGGACCAATTGAGGGGTCTACGTTCTTGAGGACCGGGAAACCAGTGCTGAGGTTCCATTCATCGGGCATCCACTATCCGACCATATTTTACAAATGAGTTGGTGCATATTTCTGCTTTAAATACCTCGGAAGCTAGACCATCAGCTTCAGCAGCTATATATGGCAACCCTAACTTTGTCCAGGTATGGTGGACGAAGTGGTTGATGAACAATTGAACATCATTCCGGTTGAATGGTTCATTCTTGCGACTCTTTAACTATACAGGTCAAGCAGGCTCTCACATTACAGCATCGTTTTCGAAGCGAAGGCTCTAGCAGTGGCAACAGACGCTCAACACGCTGCAAGAAAGGCGGTACCTCAGTTTGCAAGGACAACCAGGTGGCTGTCATCAGGTATATAAAACCACGAATAGGAAGAAGCTGGAGAAATACATAGGTACCAGAACGGACCTACATAGGTGAGGTGAACAGGGTCGCATCGTCTTCATCGGCCCGCTAACCTAATCTAACCTTAAGCGGTACCTCTTTACGACATTACCCTCTTCGTAAACGGTCAGGCGGCAATAAAAGTGATTTGACTCACAAAACCGAAGCTGGTGCATCGCTGTCTTGATAAGCTACTAATTTTTTGGCATACTGCACAATGCAGAACTATTCAGGGTTCTCGGGCACATACATATGTAGGTGTGCCAGGATAAGAAAAAGCTGATGAACTAGCTCAGAAAGGTTGATTTCAAAATTGGAAGTTTTGCCTTCCGCTTCAGAAGGAGAGTCTTTGAATCTACCACGAAGGAACAACGCAAGGGAAGACTCTAGGCTGGGGCGCACAAGTAAAAGTAAAAGTAAGAGGTCATATCAACCCCTACGAATTGGAATATCCTGATTTCTATAACGAAGACGGTATCATGAAGGATGCGATCTCTAATAGTTCCACCAAGATCGAGATGTTATCTTAGAATGTCTAATTAAAACCCGAAAGTAACCAATTTCTGAAAATGACACCGAGCGAACTGTCAAAAAGCACTTGTTTACAAGGCTCAGGCCCAAGGCTTCTAGCCTTTCAAGGCAAATTAAATCAAACTCGCATTCTAATGACCTAATGAGTGTGACTCAAAACCACGATGTCTGTATATTTGGGCAGTCGACCACACTTTCTGGCGGATTCCTTCAACATCCTTCTCCTCCAGCATCAAAGCTGATTTACACAATTTAGTAATTATTTTCGAAAACTCCATCCAGAACGCCAAGGTTAACCTATTCCCTAATGAGCTGCGCGCATCAAGGCACAGTGATGCACCGGCGCGCTCTCCAAAACCGCTCGCTTAACATTCAAACCTCGTAAACTTCAATCATCAACTCCTTATCTCCTTAACATGTCCCGCATTCCTTCCAAAAGACGTCCGATAAGATCACTGCATGCACTGGACTATCATTTTTTTTTTTTTTTGCGTATTTTTCTGGTTTTTTCTCATCACGCCGACGAGACATCCTCAGACCATCATTAAAAAAAAAGAACAGATATTCGTACAGATGCCTATGTATCGCCGTCTTAACAGGGCCACTGACATTTTTATGTGATTTACCCCTTCACTCTATGATGAGAGCTGAGATTCTGGAAATTAGTATTTCATGGAGATCACCATCTCGCGGCAAGGGCCTTGTGGATGCAGCAAACATTCGCTGGATGCCAGCGCTTTTGGTCGCGCTCTCGCCTCCGCCTCATCATTATCGTTATAATCCGCCGAGAGGACCACATCATCAGTCGTCGACACAAAAACGCCAATTTGAAGGAATCGAGCGACCGACGATGCGGTGCGACCAGATCGTCAAAATTCTAATGATGCTCATGTTCATTAAAGCATATGAACGCGCGTCAGCGTCACTGAATTGCCTTCACTCGACTCTCGCTCTTTGGCGGCGCGACAGCGACGACCTCCGAATTCCGAAGAGAGTAAAAGAGAGCGGCCGAGCTCATTAAAATTTCAAACACATATCGAAACGAGGCACCGAAACTATGCTATGACAACGACGACGACGACGACAACAACGACGGGACGGTATCGTTAATGTGACGATAATGGTCCTGTGGTGGCATCATAGCACAGCAAGGACACGACCAGCAACAGCAAGTGTACGGAGCGCTTCCTCGTGCTCTTAATTGGCAACTCCTCGCCCCTATTAATGCAAAATGTCAATTAGGAATAACAAAGCCATATATCCAAACACTCCACTCACTCACTAAATGTTCGGCGGAAAAAACCGTTTTTTTTTTTGTCAGTCCAGCTCACGTTACTTGGATCCTTCCCCCTGGCCGCAGTCCCGGTCTCGGATTCTTGCTCGTTTGCTGAGATTTTTCCAATTTTTTTTTCTCGCTGTCCTCCTGCCCTATCTCTCCTGCCACCTTGGGGCTTCATGGTCAACCTCTCTCTCTCTCCTCATCAGCGGGGATTAAAGCATATGCAATGGCGGCGGCGATGGAGGACGGTCGGTCGCCTCCATCATTTTGACGAAACGGATTTTTGCTTTAATGATCTGCAATTCCTTTTGATTGGAAGAACGAGTGCACTCCAGCTCCAGACACACACTTAAGAGTCGAAAGTGTGGGCCAACACCAACCAACCGAACCGTGACATGTGGGACGATGCTAAAGTTTGGAAGTACTGCGTCATTAGAGCGACTGAGACACGTAGGGGGGTTGAGTTGGAGTGCCAAAGCAAAGATAATGGCAGCCACTGTCGTCCTTAACCTCATTATCGTCGCTTTTAATCGCTGTTGAGCGATGCGACAGGCATTTGCCAAACAAAACGGCTTCGGTGAGAAATTTATTATTGTTACGAGTATTATTACTAAGCATCCTGTCGTCGTTGTCGTTGTACGACGGCTCTGAGCTCTAGTTCGACCGCACCTCAGCTGGCGGGTGGGGTGGGTTAGAATGCACTTGTCTGACTGCGTCCATTATGACTCTCGTTTCTATTCATCGTTTGCGGCAGGATTATCATCGTTTTACCGTTGCGTTGTCCCCAGACCAGTCAGTGTACACCCAGATCCTTCCAACACACCACACGACGACAGCACACACAACAACGACGACAACTCTACAACGACCGCTTCGGTCGCTCTAAACAAACAAAAAAAAAAAAAAACGATTTTAATGATTTCGAAATAATTGAGCCCATTTTTGGCTCACGGCTATGGAGGATGATTATGGCGCGGTAATGATTTTGACGTCGACAATATTATGCCGGCGAACTGGGGGGAGGGGGAGGTGGGGAGGGGGCACTGCTTCCTTGCATGTGTGTAAGGATGACGGGCACGATATGTGGTTCACTGACGATGCTAAGGGTTTTCTGGATAAATGATTATGAAAGCGGTACTGCAATCGTAATGCGGGTTAAAGGTTCCGTACAACTGAGGGTGTGAAATCATTAAGAGTTTCTTTTCTTTTAACCCGCAGGGGTTGGGGGGCTTTAATGTGTGTCAATGCATTCGAAGGAGATTGGTTTTTATTTTGAATGCTTTCTGTTGCGAGATCCTTTTGTGTTTGATTTTCCGACCGAAGTAGTTAGAGAAATAGAGCATGCGAGCAACACATTTAAGGGACATCTTTACAGAAAATTTGAGGAAGCATAGCTTGCGCTGAAAAAAGATCTTTTGATTCAGAGTTCTGTGTTTTTCGAAGTGCGAACAACGTTACAGAATTGTGAAGGTAAGTTCTTGGGAGATTATGGGTCAAGCATACAAAATGAGTCAACGTTTTGGAAAGATGCTCGGAAGACGTGTCAAATTTTATGTGCCCAAGTCCTTGCAAGAGGAAGGCATTTTATACAGGGACAAAATCGTGGTATGAGTGCCCTTAAATGCGATCATAACTGACAAGATATACAAAATTGTAAGAGAACTTGTTCACCCCGTTGAAAGCATCAGGAATAGATAAAGCATTTGATCGCTTATGTCGCTCTTTTTTAATGAAAAGCAAAACTCCGTACCCCAGCTTGAGTTGACAAAGTGTACTGTGACAACTCAAGACACCCACCAGCTGTTTGAAGAGACTGACAAAGACAGGCGGAGGTTCTAGCATGTGTACTTCGAAATCCCACAATCCCTGTAGCATAAAATGAACCTCTACCTCTTTATAGAGCAGACGTTGAACTAAAAAAAACTCTCGGAGGTTTGCCATTGCCTGGCAAGCTGTGATACAACTGAACGGCTTACACTCTGATGGCAGACAATGCTGCTTAAAAGTTTTGTTATGCTTGAGATACGAATAGACCTTTCACCCTTCTAACGAATGTGAGTATGTCCTTGAAAGAATTGTTTCAACGGCTGCGATGCGCCGTTTTGAAAAAAACAACTCATTTGACCTGGTTGTTTGTGGGTGTTATAGGTAGATCGACCATTATTTGCTTAGGGCTATAGTTCCTGAGATGAAAGCTTGGTGACTCGATTAGTGAGGCACATAAATTCAAGTTATTCTTTCGTAGAAGCAATATGACTGTCTTCAGGCCTAGTTCCGATTTTATCGTGGCTGAAATCAGCGCTTTTAGGGCAGCCTGACGGTCAAAGAAGATAAAGATCGTTGCACTGATTAATGGCAAATATTTCTGCCTGAAAGATCGATGAGTATACATTCGAACCCCAGATCCACTGTCCATTTTAGAGCCGTGCTCTGACGGACGGGGTCTGAACTTTTCCCAGTTGTCACTCAGGGGGATGGCTACTGAATAATTTCGTTTGAGACAGTAACTTGGAAGAGTGGCATCTAACAGCATGCTGAACTCGCTATTTTGAAGTAGGGAGGAAAGCGTGTTGTGGTGACCGTCGGGTGGATGTTTAGAGCCGATGGTATCTAGATGGAAGACCCTGTGCAGATTGAGTTTTGCCTGCATTTCTATATGGCGGTAGACTAACAGCAATGTTAAGCGAGCGGTGGGGGTGGACCCAAGACAAGACAAATTTCAGCTTGGGGCTGAACCCGTTCCAGTTTCTTGGTTTTGCTGCCCTCATTAGTCTTTGTCCAGACTATTACCGCATAGGTCAGAGTAGCTCTGACGACCAAGGTGTAGATTTGGAGCATGATTTTAGGACTAAGTCTCTAGTTGTTGCCACAGATGTGGCTCGTTTGGCTTTTTCGGCAGTCCAGTCAATGTAGGGTTCCAGGACTTTACTTCTTGCGGGAACTGAATGGTTTCACCATAGATAGAGAGGTGACTGAGAAGATTTAAGTATCTTCTCTGGTAAAAGGAACGATAATCGTCTTTTTGGGGTTTACACAAAGAACTTCTTTGGTGCACCACTTCTGTATCTCAGATAGTGCGTATTGCCCCACTTCCGGAACATCACTTTCGTATTTGCCATTGACGATGACCCTATATCGTAATCGTAACCAATGGCCTCCATCACTAGGTTCTTTAGGGACCGAAGTAGGCCGTCAATGACAAGCGACCAGATCAGTGGCGATAAGACTCCTCCTTGAGGACACCTCCGAGTTGTGATGGCCGATAATTCAACATCGTCGATTTTGGTGTAAATCACTTTATTCTTCAGCATGAGAAGTTCGCATTGTTGAGTGCACGTTTAGTGGATTCATATAAAGTGTACTTGAAAGGATCTTCGATATCTAAAAAGTCGAAAAGCCATATCTCCTTCCTATCTATGGAGGTTTCAATTCTAGTCACTAAGTCATTGAGTGGTAGATTTTCCCGGTTGGTATGCGTGTTGAGTCCCACAGAGAGGGTAGTTGCAGAGTGGTTCATCTCTGTCTGTCTATCAATTATCTTTTCCACGCATTTTAAGCCAAATGACATTATGTTGATGGGACGGAAAGAATTAGGAAGTTCTGCCAGCCTTAAGTAGATCTTTGACAGCTGGTTTACGCCACGCAGCCACTCGGTGGCCAAGAGTTACGCTACAGGTGAACAGCTTGGATGATTGTAGGGTCAATAATCTGTGCTCCTTGTTGCAATAATTCTGGGAATATGCCATCATCTCCGGGAGCTTCAAAAGGTTTCATGGAGGAGATGGCACACTTGGTGTCCTCAACATTGCAGATATCTCTCGGGGTTTTCCAGTCTCCTCTTGTCGGCAGATTGGGAAACTAGTCACGATGGATGATACGAATAACACTTTCATTTCAGTGACATATTACTCAACGGCTGATGCGACCATTCGACTGCAGGAAAAAGAAGGCTTTTCAGTCACATACTAGATCTTAGCTATAACTTCATCACATGAGATCAGCGAATAGCTTGCCTAAATTTTGCACTCTACTCTACCCTCAGCTGATGAAAAATTATTTAGAAAACCTCCCTGAAGCGAAGAGTATTTACCCTCCCTAGTCCTATTTATACTTTTTTTCCTCGAAAAAAACTCTTACAAAGTCAAAAAAAAATTCAACAAAATTCAATCTTTCTCGTCGAGTCTTTCCCATGCATGGACCGTTGTGGATATACTACCTGCGTTCTAGTTAATTAATTCACGTTGGAAAAAATAACCTAATTACTTTGCATTAACATTCACCGCCTCGTACAAATGAACGAATATAAAAAATAGTCGTTTATCCCTATTGGCTTTGCCCCGACAAAAGACTGCAATGCCCTTCCCTCCACAAAAATTAAAATACTAAAACAACAACACAACGAGCAGCATCTCATTAACTATAGAATTTAATATCCATTAATAAATGTAATTGCAGCAAAAATATTTTTTTAATTAATTGCAGTGCATTTTGATTGCATTTTAAATGGAAGTAAGTTGGCATGGATGGGCCGAAACGTGAACCGTCTCCCGCAGCCCAGTCTTCCTTTCTTAGTCCGGCCTAAGCTATGCCAACTGCGGCCAACCACTAGTAGCCGGTGTAAGCCATCGGCAGGCGGGCGCACTCACAGCCAAGTGAGTAGTATTCGGTAGCTAACTACCAAACACTCACTCACACTAAGTAGTGCAAATGCAGAACGCAGCGGCATGCCTAGGATGTGCCCCTCGGCACAGGCGATGTCAGAATGTGTACCTTGGCAGCGCGCTTTGTTAAATTTCATCAAATCGTTCGCATGCAACTCTGGCTCGAAATACACACAAATGCAGAGCGGGTGGATGGAGATGGCGATGGCGGTGGCGGTAGCGGTGGCCATGGCAGCCCGGGACTCCTGGTGGCCGCTCGGGGAGAGCGTGTGTAATTTAATTAAGAAGAAATCCAAATCATGCAATTAGACAGTAGCCGATGGCATGGTGTGCGTGTATCTGCGGATAAACTTTAATTAATACGCTAAGATACACGAGGCCAAAACGATTGTGCGGCTACCTGTACCTACATATGCACATTGTGTGCATAGGCACGGCAAAGGCATGTAGTTTGGAGGGTATCCAGTGTTCGGTATCCACTGGGCCGGCAGCACCTGTGTGCAACAGCGCGACTGTGTTTGTGCGCGCTGCAATGAGCGTAATTAAAATTTGTTTATTTGGTTACTGTACGCGAGCGTTTTAATTGCGGGATGAATGGTCAAAATGGGACTACGTCCATCGGCAGCAGCAGCAGCTTTAATTAATTTGCTGAACATAATTTCCAGGAAGCGGCCGGCCGACGCATACGAATGGGATCAATTGCGTGGCACCACTAATGGTCAATGCTCAGCCATGGTGCGGAGTGTTCAATCTAATGGTACTAATTAGTATGTGCGGTCGATGGATGACAATTAACGAGCCATTTTCTATTAACGTAACATTCGGTTTTGTTCGTTGTTGCTCTCACCAGTAAATGGATTCATTTCTTCTTTTTCTTTTTTTTTTTTTTCCTTTACGAATCAAGGAGCACAGAGCGGAAAGGGAAGCAATTTGACCGTTGGACATGGATAGTTGAAATTTGGACACTAAATAATTTTGGACAGGATTAGCTCGGGTCGAATACTTGTAGAGGGCTATTGATTTCCTGTGTTTTTGAATCAATAGGTCGACCATTTTAGGGGTCCTTTTCCCATTCGATTTTTTGACTAGAAAATGTCTGCTTACCAAGTGCGCCGAAATTGATGTCAGGCGCTTGGGAGGTTGGCTCGTATCAGGCCAAAATGTACGGCTGATTCTGATGGAAACTTCTCTTGCAAATGAGCTCTCGAGAGACGCCCCTTGCCTGACTAGTTCTTTGACCATATCGTTCCCTTCAATGCTAATGTGGCCTGCTACCAGCGTGGAGGAGATGGTTGTCGCAACGAGGACTTTAATGGCTGCCAGCTGTCGATTTGTCTAGGGGCTGCATCTGCGTTAAATGCACGAGAGGGCTCGTGTATAGCGAATATTTTAGCTTGATAGACTTAGATGGACTTGAAGACTTAAAGACTTGAGCAGTGGTAAAGAAAGTGGGTTATATCCTCATGAACTTCTTCATCGCCACAACCTCTACAGAGATATTCTGTCATTCGAAGGTTTTTCATGTAATCACTCCTATAAGGTTAGATAGGATAACGTGGCTAAGACAGACGTCCTTAAGGCTTTAAGATTAAAGAAGTGTCTAGAGAGGTCCATCTGCTGTTTGCCTCCTTTAAGGCTCTTTTTCCCGCTTCAAGCTTAAGTAGGTAAGGCGAGATTTTCCCTAAGTGCCAACTTGTTCCGAGAATCAGACTTCTTGTCAGACTTCTCGTTTCCTGATATTCCCTCATGCCCAGGGATCCAGCAAAGAATCACCTTGTGCTGTGTCCCAAGAACCTTGAAATCTTCTCGACAACACCACACAAGCTTCGATTTTATTTCTGTAGCAGAGCTCTCCGGCCGTCGATGAAGAAGGTGATATCCTCTCGTGGTATTGTCCTCATCGCAGTCTCGCGGTCGGCTAATGTCGCTGCTCAGGCCTTACACATGGAAAATAGTTCAGAAGGAGGATGGACTTGGAGTTGCCCAGCAGTCCACAGAAGATACTTGCACCCACCCCAATTACGCATTTGGTATTTGACATCTTCTTCATGCTTCCTTGCTCGGGTAGGTGCTTAAATATGGTCGTGAAAATCTAGGTATGGTGTCGTATAATCGGTTGTAGATATACTGCCTAGGTGTTCTTGTAAGAGTATTGCATTAGGTTTCCAGCAATCTGATTGACTTATTTGTAATGCACTGATAGCCGACGAGGCTCATACCAAAATGCTAACCGAGAGTGGATTGAGGAGGGACTTTAGTATATACGGATTGATTCCACATCAACGGAGAATGAGGGATGGGGTCTACTGCCGAACGCCACCCTTCAATCTGGCTTTCCATCTGGAATAGTTCGTCACTGTGTTCCAAGCAGTGATTTTCGCGATACTAAGGGGCACCGAACTCCTACTTAATGCGGTAACTCTCGGTGACAGTATTTATATCTGCTCAGACAGTAAAGCTGGCGCTTGCAAACCCAAGAATCAACTCGAAGGTAAGGGAATGCTAAGAAAAACTCAATACCCTGGCAATCTCTGCCCAGGTCAACGTGCTCTGGGTACCGGGTCACTGCAACTTACCTAGGAACGAAAGTGCGGATGAACTAGCTAGGAAAGGAGCAGAAAACGAGGACATCACCCCAATTAGAACCGTGGGGGTGGCTCTAACTTTGCTTAACGCTACGAGACTTCTTGGAAAGACTTTCAAACCTGCAAGGCGGCCAAATCAATTAAAGAGCGTCCCTGCTGCCGTCTAGCAAGGGGACCACTTAATCTTGGCAGGAGGCAACTAAGACAGGTGTTTGATGTTAGACGTTAAAGGTTCGGGTACGTGTATGCACTGCGACCAGTAGAGATCTATTTTGCTCCCCCGAACTCGTATTGGCGAATAAGTCTCAACCTATAGCACCTCCTCCAATCCAGTCACACTGAGGAATCGGAGTATCTGGATTGGGTGCAACGATGGGAGATCCGTTTCAGAGAAAGTGTAATCTAGAAGGTTTGCTCTTCTTTAGTGGATAAATGCTCCACAGTCCATAAGGAGGTGTGACGGGGTCTCCTCGGCATCATTGCTTCTATTCTCATTTTCCTGAATCTGCAATGGCCCGTTAGGAAGCCCGTTAGAATGCGAAGTTTCTATAGTATTCTTCTTTTGCACTCTTCCTCTCTTCGCAGTTCCTCTTGGATTCGATGCGGTCCCAGCTCGCAGCTAGGTTTCTGACCCTTTCTTTGCCAGTTCATCGGCTGCCTCATTTCCCTCTTTCCCATCATGACCTGGCACCCAGTAGAGAATGACTTTATTGTTCCGGCTAAGTTTGTTTACCTTTTTCAGACACTCATAAACCAGTTTGAATCTGATTTCATAGGAACTCAGTGCCTTAATCGCAGCCTGGCCGAATCAGATCCAAATTGATTCACGACGGTCGGTCTGTACACTAGATACATCATGCTCACAGACTGCAACTGGTGCAATCAAGTACTTGCCCGGGATGTGAAGAAGAGAAGGAAAGCCTCGAACAGGGGCGCTAAGACACAAAAGCCTGGGAAGACATGTTAAGCTCTCTTAGGCAATTTAGTTTTGCGAAAATCCTAGAGTCCGGTGGACATTCAGGACGTTTCTCGGATCTGTAAATCCCCATCCGACTCTCTATTCGCTAACCTATAACCCTTCACTTCATTCTCGGTGACTGGTTTTTTTCTTACGCAAATAAATCGCTTGTCGCTTCATATTTCAATACCCTCCTAGGCACTTCCCAGCTGCTCCCATTAATGACGTACCAGTACCCTCTAATTGACCTCCTTAAGCTGTTTAGGGCAAAAACAACGAGTAGTCCCCTCGATCGCAACAACACATTCTGATGCTTACGGTGCACGCTAAACACCCCTCTCACCATCGCCATCTAATTAACCCCTATATGGTGTGAGAGGGCGCGTTCAAAACTTCTAAAAATTATCTAAATAAGCTGGCAAATATTATAATTCGCTGCAAACTGAAAATCTTATCAGAGATTTGAAGTTTTAATTCCGCTCACACACACATAGAGAGAGTGAACCAAAAGAACTAGGACTACAAGATATATCTTCCGAAACAGCAGTGGTACCATTGATGCTGCTGAAAAAAACTCTCACCCCTTACGCATACTATTGCTGAATGGGGTATTATGCACTAGAGGAGGAACTTTCCCATTACACTCTTCAATATTTAATTAAATTTCTAGAGCGCTGGGCTTCACAAACTTTTTAATTGCACACCAACTTCAGCCGCCCCCACCCCCTCCATCTCCTAGATCCAGGGCAGCTTCACACCCCCATATTCCTTGGTAGTATAACTTTTCGCGAAAATTAATTTTAACTACCATGCTTGAACCTACTCGAATATAAAGCAACATCCCTATAAATTTTAAAACTTGAACACAGTGCTACTCTACAACAGTGCCGCCGCGCACCACGTTGGTCTGTCGTCGTCGTCATCCTCATCGTCATCGCCGTCGTCGGTTGCTTGTTCGGTTAGTTGGATGGTTTTTGAGTCCGTGCTTCATTATATCCATAACGCGCGCGTCTTAAATTTGTACAAATGCACTCGTTCACTCATTCACACACACGCAGCGTTGCAGTGTGGTGTGGCTGATGTGCGCATACAAAACTTGTGCTGGTCCCCCGCCCCGAAAGTACACCAGCATCAGCCGACATGCCCATTAGCCAAATCGAATCGCATTACCATATCACACAGATGCACACCGACACGGAGGGAGTGTGCCCGCCCCGAGAGGTCCTTCAAGGAAAGCGGATAGTGCTAATGCTAAATATTCATCCTCACTTACTCTTCCGGAAGTGGTAAGGTGTAAGCACAAACTTTAGGTCGGCAAAAAAAAAAAACCCACACACAAAAAGTATCTAAATGAATAGGAATATGCCACAGGGGGTGGCCCTGCCCAACTGAACTTCTTGGTTCCTCTGAGCGCCTTTTCACTTGCGAGAGTTGGGGTGGAGGTCGTTCCTTAGTGGATACACTCGTATCCAGCTGACGACTTCTTGTCGAACTTTTCGAAATGAAAATTCAGATGGCACCCAACCTCATCGCCCCCGCTCCCGGATTGAGCAATTAAAAGATGAGATACAATTTTTTTCTTTTTTCGGGCGGCATTATGGCATGATAACATTTCGTAAAATAATTAGGAGTCCTTAAGTGCTACCGCTGCTGCTGTCGCTCCTCTGCCACTCGTCGCGGTGGTGTGGCTATGACAGATGTGCCACTGCATACAGCTCCTCTTTCTCTCTCTCCCCCTGGTTGATGTGTTGGCTTATCCTTGCATTGAAACTTGATTCCCTCATCGCAATGCCACCTGGAAATGAAAAAAAATAAATGAGTGATAAGGGTGAGCTCCTGCTCTTCGACGAGAGACCATTGTTAGGCACTCGGGCTCGCGAAGAAATATACTAATTGCAGCGCAAGTAATTAAGATTTTTACCTTGGTGGCCCGTTAATAGGCTCCTCTGTTTAATTTATTAATGGATTATGTGGAGGGAAGTTTTCATTTTTTTTCTTTCACCTCATCCTCTTGTGTTTTATTCTTAGATTCAAGGATGTTGCAGTGGAAGTAGTGTTTTGTGTATGCAGCATGGTACATCATTAGTAATTAAATGCTTTGGATACATACATTTTTATTTAACTGAAGTTCTTACAGACACGGTGGGGTTATGTAGCCATTTATACATTATTTGAGAATGTGGGACAGTGAGGAAGTGATGCTGTCAGGGCGTATGTTTGCCTGCCACCGAAGAGAAGGACGTGTTTCAAGAGGAACCCTCAACGAGAGATTTGATCTGAAATCCGCTGAATAAAACATACGAACAATGCCCAAAGTAAGACGTTAGACGATTTGAAGGCCGCATATGACAGCATTTACAGACACGAGCTGTACAGAGCCATGTCTGGTTTTGGCCACCCCTTTCAAAATCGTCCGGTTGTGCAGGATGACGATGGAGAATGCACGCTGCTCCATCATGGTCGGTGCAGACCTCATGTCAAAAAAGGATTTAGACAAGGCGACGCGCTGTCATGCGACTTCTTCAACATCGTTCTTTAAAGAGTTGTGCAAAACTCACGCGCCAACACCAGAGACACAATTTTTCAAAAGTCCATCCATTTACTTGGATACGCCGACGGTATTGACATAATCGGAAGAACGCAGCGGGATGTCACTAGCGCAAGCCTTGAGATGGAGGCGGCGAAGATGGGTTGAGCGGTCAATGAGGGCAAGCCGAAGTCAATGCTGTCAACCAGGAAGAGCACTCAACACCGCCGTCTCGGACAAAACGTCACAATGGACAGCTATAACTTCGAGGTAGTAAGGGACTTCGTCTACCTTGGCTGCGATATCAGATCTGGCAACAACACCAGCGAAGAATAACTCTTGTCAATGGCTGTTTCTTCGCGCTAAGAAGGCAATTGAGTAGTAAGGCTCTATCTGGAAAAACTAAGGAAACTCTACATAAGACCTTGATAATCACAGTCCTGCTTTATGGCGCTGAGGCATGGACTCTATCGAAACCGGATGAAGACATCCTGGGTTGCTTCGAGAGAAAAATTTCTCGTTAGGTATTCGGTCCCATTTGGGTTGACGGGTTCTGGAGGAGAAGGTTCAGCGATGAACTTTACGGGATGTACAGCGACATCGAGCTAGTCAAGAAGATTTACCGACTGAGATGTCTACAGCACGTAGAGCGAATTTACACAAATTCTCCGGCTCGTACAGTATTTGAGTCTAATGCGGAGGGACAACTCAGTAGAGGAAAACCTCGCCTAGGGTAGGGCGCACAAGTGGAAGGGGACCTCAACCAACTTCGATTGCGCAACTGGAGACAGTTGGCTAAGGACAGGGCTAACTGGAAAGGGTTGTTGGCTAAGACCGAAATTCACCCCGAACTGTAGCTCCACCTAACTAAGTAAGTAAATCCTGAACAAAGCTATTTGTGTAACTCAAGTACGAACTTGGAATGTAGATTTACAAAGACTTCAGTAAACTGAACACTAGCTACCTAATGCGCAACTATTAAGAAAATCTGACTTCACCTTTACTGAGACGAAAGACGAGACGAGACGATCAGTTCATAACCAGTTTCGATCAGAGAGAATGTGCGAGAGTTCAGTAAGATGTTGGATGTTACTTTTCCTTCCTTTAAAAATCCTCAATCTCATAGTAATCGAGATTGGACATCCTTAAGTTCAAAAGCCTTACGCCTTTTCATTTGTTATTCACTTTTTTTAAGTGAAACTTCTCATGGCTCGGTAGTACATTTCTTCCGGTAGAGTAAAACCATAAGATGAAACACCTCGAAATAGCGAAACACAACAACAAAAGTAAAAAGCTCTCCCAAGCACGTGCAATCGGGAACAAGAGGTTCGCCGATCCAGGCAAAGTGCTTCATATGTCGCCAATCGAATTCTATTGGCTGAGAGTGACAGAAGATGTTGTACTTTTTTTGAGGTCAAATTGGAAAGAACTGTCATATTTACATGCATATTTACTTTTTGTTCTTGGTTAGTTGCTAAAGTCTTTAGTGGGTGTCCTAAGGACTTACTTAGACCTCAAGCGGGTCCATTGTACCCATAAAAAGTGTACTCATGGGAGTCAAACCATGGGAGGACCCCGGAGACGATTCGTATTTCCTTTTGACTAAGTTGTACGAGATTTTAGGAATTCTTCATATCGAAAGCTGGCCATAGTGATATGGCTATTGCACATGGGCCAATGTGACACATTAGCCCTATTCATGGTTTCCTCATCTTTATCCCCGTAAAGAGTGCTAATGGGAGTCTTAACGGAAGGGTATATGCAGGATCTAGTTCTGCATCCCCCCTAGCAAGTTCATCCGCCCTCTCATTAGCTTTCATATCCCTGCGGCCCGATACCCAGCATGGGGTCACCTTGTTGGTCGTTGATATATCATTGAGATTTTGTCTGCAGACCTTTACGAGCTTCGATTTTGTCGATGCTGACTGCAGAGACTTTATAACCGCCTGGCTGTCAACATAGATATTAATGTTTTCTGCATCCGTCTCAAATTCTGAAGGATTGGTTTACCCCTCTGGATTCACAGAAGATACCGGCACCAGTACCAGCGTCCAATCTGGATCAGTGCATACTTCTCCCTCATCCCAGTCCTCTCTTCTTGGTATTTTGGTATCAAATCTCATATCGAATCTCCTATGTTCTCCTTCGTGGTATTCCATCAGGTTAGAACGGAGGCGTGGCCATAGGTGCTGTTTGTCCGGAGACCTGCTTCCCTGGGTCTGAGTGCCATTTTTGCCGCCCTGCTACTACAGTAGATGTCCACTGGAAGTAGGTTCAGCATTGTTTCAAGTGCTGCTGTGGGTGTTGATCTTATCAATCCTATTATCCCTATACAGCCTGTTCTTTGAATCTTGGTTACACTTGTAAGATTGCATTTATTCTCAAGTGCCTTCCACAGCTTTTTGTTCTTACATTGAAGTTGCTTTGTAAATTGTAATTGTATGCAGAATTATGAAACACTATTAACTCTGAGGATGAAATTGCATGAAAGTAACCTACTCGCGTTTCAAATAAAATGACTAATTAGCATCGTAGATCTAAGGCCACTATTTGTATGGATAACCTGTAAAAAATTCCAAAAGCGTCTAGCTGTATACACACAAGCACGAAACTTGAACAAACGTGCTCATAATATACATATTATCAACATACATCATAGAAAAAGAAATAGAAAATATGTTTGTAGGTAAAACAAAAAATAATAAATAAATTAAAATTGTAAAGCTCAGCAAACAAATGCAAAAATAATTTCAAATGTCAGCTGTTTTATGTGAAATCTCAATTGGCTTCATATGTTGCAAGAATTTTTTGTCCAGTCTCCCACCCCAAAAAAAGTGCAACATTTTCTGTCACTCTCAACCAATAGAATTCGATTGAAGCCATATGCCGCACTTTACCGGGATCGGCGAACGCGACCAATCATATCGCAGAAACAAACGCTTTTTCCCTTTTTTCGCATTTTGTTTGTGTAGTGTATCAATCAGGGTACGGAACAGAGACGCACACTCATTTGCGCACATAAAACTGCTTAAAGCTCATGTTTGACTCACGCGTATTTGCTCTTTTCAAAAACTTACTCATTTGCGCGTGCGGGGTCGTGTTCGTGTGCACACATCATGTTACGGAGGGAAAGCTTTTCCCCTTTCTTTGGACTGTGTGTACTGTAAATACACGAAGTGTAAAAACCACACAATTGTGTACCAATTGGAACATGGAACAAAAGCGTCGAACCACATAATGTGTGTATTACACGATATGTGATTGGGTAAAGAAATTCATATAAGAAATGTGTGTTCTCCTCCGCATATAATGCGGTTACATGTCGTACACAAAATTTGCTCGATTATATGACACATACAGAGTTTTGCAATAAGAGCGCTACAAAAGCGGTTTTGGGTATCAATGAAATTCTTTATTCCTGTGAAAGTACGTTCGATGCCATTATGTATGGAACTCGATTTCTTTTGCATGGCCACCACGGGCACGCTTGCAGAAGTCCAGACGCTGAACCCAATTTTCGACGGTTTTCAAGCATAAATCGGCCGATACTGCTGCAATTTCACGTTCGATATTCGTACGAAGTTCATCAATCGTCGCTGGCTTGTTGGCATAGACCATAGACGTGACGTAGCCCCACGGGAAATAGTCTAACGGCGTCAAATCGCACGACCGAGGCGGCCAAGCGACTGGACCATTTCGTGAGATAACACGTTCTCCAAACTTTTTTTTTTTTTTTTTTTTTTCCAATAAATTGATTGTGACATTCGCTGTGTGGCTTGTGGCGCCGTCCTGTTGGAACCACATGTCCTCCAAGTCCATATCATCCAATTGGGGCCAAAAATATTCGGTTATCATTGAACGGTAGCGATCACCATTCACAGTAACGTGCCGGTCTTGATCATCACGGAAGAAGTACGGCCCAATGACGCCGCCGGCCCATAAACCACACCAAACCGTAATTTTTTCGGGATGCAATGATGACTCATGGAGTACGTGTGGATTGCTGCCTGACCAATACCGCATATTTTGTTTATTGACGAAGCCATCCAGCCAGAAATTATGACGACCATAAATTGGACGTAGCGCTCTTAACGTTGAGGCCACTGACTCCGAATTTCGGTAGTAAATTTTAATAATTTCGACTCGTTGTTGGCTCGTATATCTTTCCATCATGAAATGGCAAACCTTACTGAAGAGAAATGTTAAAAAACCGCAAGAAAAATATGGCGTCGTTTGCTGTCCCTGTCGCTCTACTTTTGTAGCGTCCCTATTGCAAGACCCTTTACATATGGATGTGTAAATTCTTACGTCGCATGCGATGGCTGCTGATGCTTGTTGATGTGGAATATGTTCAGTGCGGGCACATAATGAGTTATGTTTATGATAGTCTTCAAATAAATGAGCAGTATGACATTAGATGATGTGTAATTGTGTAATTAAAACCGTCTGGCGTTAGCGTCAAAATGACGTCACGTGTACACAATTGTGCGGATTTTACACGTCGTTAAATGATAATGGTTAGACCTTAGACTAGATATAACTCGAGTGGGCACATGAGTCCTCGCAGGATCTGCGGTTTTTATTTTATTTTATAAAAATCAGCAATAAGAAACTCTACATACACATGTATGTATGTATGTGATTTTCATTATAAAAATAAAAAATTAAGACTTGGAATTAGATTTCCGAGTAGGATATTTGGTGTTCCTGGACTCATGTTGGGGTAGCTGGGACTTTCTTGTGGAAAAGTAGCTGGTAGACTAGATGTGGTAAAGGTACTTTGGGGAAGGTAAAGTGTGCATTATCCCATTTTCGTCATTGAGAAGTTTATTTCTACCCAGTGAACATAGACTATGTTCCATTACTTGAAAGTAAGTGCAATAACGTTTAAAAAGAAGTCATCATCATCATAATCATCCAATGGCCCGCTTATCCACTATGAGGGTCGCGGGTTTAGGGAGCTTAAGTAGACTCTCCACATTTGCCGATCTTCCGCCATCGACTCTAACTCATCAGGGACAATCCCCATACGGGTAGAGGTGAGATTTCGGACTTGGTCCAGCCATCTCATCCTAGGCCTTCTCAGGGGACGCCTACCTAAAAGAAGTAGTTCACACAATCTCCTATAAGTAACCTCCACCAACGTACTTCGTAATTTTCAATTAAACTCGCAATCTAAAAACTACATGCAACCAAAAAACTGTAGATGAAATCAACACACAAAAAAATATGTACATATGTAGAAGAAATTGAATAGCAGACCACACATCCAATTAGATCCATTGTTTAGCGCGCACTAATGAGACACAATCCGCACATATTCAGGCAAACACCAAATTGGTTCAACTAGCAGCTCAATTAGCAGTCTATTCAGATGCTGGGAACTGACACACACCAGCCACCGTCGGTCCTACATCAAACATCTGCACGGTTTCCTTGGCTACATGGCAACAAAATTCACCCACCCAGCCACCACAACGAGTTCACACCTACATACAGCGGAGTATACCACTATCAACCCGGCCACACTACTGCCTGCCAATTACCGACAAAGGAGTAAATTGGGTACCAACCGGGCTGCGAGCAGTGTAATCCTGTCGCACCGTGCGTGCTATGTTTTCACGGCGCCGTCGTTGTTACATAGCAAGGATTAAACAGGAAAAAAAAAACGAGTGAAAATTTAAATACCAAAAATGTCGTATCCATCTGATGTCATAACATTAGCCGGACGCCTAGCGTTTCGCGTTTCGTGAAAGCTGAGTGCAATTATCACCGAGACGAGCACCCCCGGCATATGGGCGGCTTAGCTGCATCTGCAGCTGATGACCTTTTCATGTTTTCCACGTTAACACCTTTCCATTCATTCACACGTCGCATCGGTCGCTCCTCTGTGTTTATGTACACGATTATTACACATCATTATTCTAATTCCGAGTCCATGGTCCCTATCCCGATGCCGATCCCTTTACCGTGCGGACACAGCTCGTCTCGTCCGATGGACCGTGGTGTTGAAAAACCGAGCGGAAAATAATTACCTGTCCATATTCATTACCATAAAGATGACGTATCGCAGGTATGTATCGCGTATCGCATCCATCATTTAGCACTAATTGACACCTGGCAACGGGGATGGGAGCGATAGTTGGATGAATGCATTCATTTGAGGTGACTCTCTGTCTCTGTATCACAGTGCGTTTCGATTCAGGGATTCTCCATATCATCAGCGCGGATAATACATTGTTTCCTCGTGTTGACCTGGCTTCATGTGGTCGTCAATGGTTTAGAACTTCTCGTGGAGAATCTGACGCTGAGTTGGTTTAATGAATGGATGGACGTTTGAGTTTGAGTTCACACATTGTGTCGATATTGTCTAAATTGACGCACTTAGTCGTTGAATCCCTTTATGGATGCATTAGCAAGAGGTGGACATGTCTTAACCAGGGCATTTGGTTGTTGACTCAAGACATGATGCGAAATTGTACTTTTCTATGGAGCTGGGCGTGGGATTGTCCTACTGTTCTCACTGACTTGGCTAGGAGCGACTAAGTCTTGAAGGTAGAGAATGTACAGACTGATTAAAGCCCTTTTCGCTAACTTGCGAAGATTCGCTTGAGCCATAGAATAACAGTTTCTACTGAATATTATCGATTCCTGGTGCCTTAAATGGGACAAAAGGTCTGATTGCCCATACTATCTTTCGTTCGTCGATTATTTTCTCGCTCACGTCCGCATAAACACCCTCCGCGGTCTTCAGAATAGATAGACTATCTCCGGAGACCGACATACGTCCAGAGAAGTGTTCCAAGTACCATCGCTTTTCCTGATAGTGGACGCCGACGCTGGTGACTTGGCTAGAATTTTCCTTGGACGGGACGGGAAAAGTTCCTCCATTTTGCAAATCTGATTTCTCTCTTGAGGACTTTCACATTCTCCTTGTAGGTGGACCAATCAAGGACCCCCTCTTTAGCGAGGTTCCAACCCGCTCGAGAGTTGCGAATAAGCTCCACCATTTTCGTGTTCCTTCTCTTCCGCTGCAGCTGCTAACCGGACAGGATTCATCGAAGGATTGGGTAAGGGAGCCGGTAGGCGCATCGACTGCATCTTCGACTGCTCTAATAGAGGTGAGATCCTCTGCTGGACAGACTCCTGCTGATTCCCTAGGTTCTCTACTGAACCTATGCCCGTTTGCCCTACGTTGAAGTCTAAGGACACCCTTCCTGCTTGTTTTCAGCTGTAAGCTGAAGAGGGACCTCTGATAGAGACTCTCTAGTTGACGTTTAACGTTTAACGGAACCATGTACATTTGCAAAGGTTACATCTAAGACTTTCCTTCTATTTGCTGTCACAACGGCCTAAACCTTGATTGACAGAAAGCAGCATTGGATTTCTTGCACTATGACCATTGTTTCTGAAGCTAATTTAATTTCCAAAATCCTGAAATCAGTTTAAGGCCAAATTGGGTAGGCAAAAGTTGTCACGTTGGTCATAACCTCTAAGTTACCCCAGATGGCTTCCAACCAAACACAAACTACGAGTACCTAACCTGCAACAAAAAGTGAAAACTTTTCCTTGCAACAAGTCGCAAACATTTCCTCGACGGGTAACACAGAATTTCTCAAACGAAGTATGGGTCGTTGCTTATGGTGAAACGACGGAGTGACATAACTTATGCCCGAAAGCGGTTTGATTGTAGGCAAATGCAATTAAAATATGTGAACTGGAAACATGCTTTGTATTTGCGAGTATAATCAAAGGCTAAAACGGTTCCCTCGTACATTTTTCATGGTCCCAACTCCGAACCTCAACTTCTCCCCTTCACATTGTGCATACACGGCTGTGCATCACCAGCTTTGATGTTAGGCGGGTGTGTTTTTGAAAAGCTGTTCAAGAGAAATCCCTTTTGACCATTACCACCGTCAACACCACTACCACCGTTACCATCACCCATCAGCAACAACACCGACAGCAAATCCGTCATCTCGCTTAGCAAGGATGTGAGAATCCTTAAATTAGTCTAACGGCAGTCATGGCACAAACACGCAAGTAGCTCCTGAATCCACGTAGTACATACGCTCCCCTGCAGTTGTTGTTTAACTAGAAAATTTTCCACGAGAACGATGATGGTGGTGGTGATGGTAAAATTAAAAGGAAAACAAGGGGAGAGCAAGTGAAAAAAAAAAAAAAGCTCATGTGGTGCAGAAACCACCGAGAGAACACGGGAACTGGTCCGGTGCAGCCTCTTCAAAAAACGGTAATTAGGTCCTTTGTGCGCCTTTATAATTAAAACCTTAGGTACGCCATAACCCAACGAACCGTCTAAAATGAGGCTGTCAGTTGCTCTTGGAGTTTCCTTCCTTCCGTTGTTTCACTCAAAAAGGTTTTTTTTTGCATTTTTTGGGGGGGTTTGTGTTGGGACACTCTGTCAGGACATTGTGATGTTGGCAAATTCAAAAAATATCTCGTTAGTTCGTCTTGGGTTACCTGGGCCCCCATATGTGAGGGGGCCTGCAGCCGCAGGCCTAAAGGCTTCTTAGGCAATTAGTCGACAGAGACTAAAATTCGTTTGCATGAACTGTCCAAGGTAATTGCATTAATTTTTGCTGTATGTCCTTGTTCATTAGTCGTGTATAGGTGGAGGGGGATTTTATAGTTTAAATTGTGTTGGAGCAGAGCAGTAGGTGTGTAGTTAGCTGAGGGCTTTAACGTTATTATTGCGTTTGGATGGGCAAAATAAAATAATGACTAAGTTGTTTTTTGCAGCATGTGTGCAGACTTTTTAAGTGAAAGGGGAGTCTTGAAGGATCCCCACATTTTTCTTGGATTGGAGATTTTGGAAGAAATGTGCGGTCTACTATTTCAAATCAATTCTTGAGGGTGAAGCAACGATTATACTGCACGAGTTGGGAATAGGTTTTCATTCTAAAATCTTCTCGGGAAATGTTTGATTTTTACTTTCTGCACATCATGGTCACAAAATGTCCTTAGAATTGCACTTACTACTGAGCCACGACGAATACTATACACAGATAGCGGAAAAAGTCTTGAAATCAGAGAGAGTATCATCCAGTGCCGCAGGTTCCTTGTTGAGATTTCTGACAGATGCGAAATTTTGCTGAGTTGGCTTCTAGGACACAGGGACTTTCTGATCAGTTGAAGAGTGGACGAGTCAGCAAAGGAAGGAGAGACATCCCCTGCCTTATTAAGACTGAAACTTCTATGAAGATCTCACCAGCCTAGTCTAAATTGAACTTCGTCTCCGAATCTATATAGTTCTTCACACAGTGTAAGAGGTTAACACCGACACAGTACTCATCTCGACACAGTAGTTCACTTAGTATTACAAAAAATTAAAATAAAAATTTATAAGGAGGTTCTTCTGCTTTTCGTACAGACTTTCAAAAATCTGCTTTCCTTTTGTCTTTTCGGCCGACATGTCCATCGGCCCATTTCAAGCTTCTACATCAATTTTGTCACGCCTACGGACGCGAACGTATTCGCCACCTTACTTGGTTTTGGTCGGCAAGTGTGTACTGTCAATCGGAACCATGTCTGCGATGATCTGAACGGGATCTCTTTTCTGCGTAGACCGTTCTGAAGCATGATCATACAAATCGCATGACAACTTCATCTATGTAATTCTGATCGTAGATGTTGGATCAATCAATGTAGAATGCTGGTTTTTCTCTTGTACAGACTGTACCTAAGGGTGTGATAAGTCACAGTTTCGCTTGGTATTTTGATATTATATCTCCTTTGGAAGTCTGAGTTGGCGTCTATATTCGCCTTCTCCACGAAGGTGAGTGCTCCAAATCATCAGAAGTTATACCCATGCGAATAGAGGCGAGATTTCAGATTTGATCCGACCATCCCATTATGGGTACGCCTACCTGATGACTCGGATTCCATAGCTCGTCTTGGTAGCCATACGTTCAATGTGCCCAAACCATCGAAGCATGCACTGCTCCATAGGAAAAGTTTCATTTCTGCAGCTTGTATCTGCAACTTTATTCCTTCGATGATAACGGTTTTTCGCGATCATAAGAGAGGGTCTGAAAAAAATCTGAATCAAAGACCGATTGATTACCTCCGATGCCAAGATCAACCCTCCTGATAACAGGTTGACCAAAATTGCTCCAGACTGACCAAGATAATTCAGTTATGATCCTTCCGTCACTAGTGAATAGGGCCTCTAGGTCCTTAAACTTAACTAGATGTTTCAATGGAACTCCACTAATATGTAGAGTACATTGAACAGGCGGCGTTAGGGTCATGACCATTTCTTCTGATTTGTTCACATGGACTCTCATCCCTGGTCTGTCTGTCAAGTGCGTGCTGAAGTTCGATCTGGGTGGACATAAGGTTGACCAAGGTATCAGCGAAAAGTCTCTCAATTCTAACCGTTCCTCGCCACGACTGTGATGAATCATCCAATCTATATACACAATGAAAAGGAGGCAAAACGTACCCCTGGCGAAGTCCATCGCCCACAGTGAAGGGTGTCTATATAACGCCGTTCACTCGAACACAGCTCTTACTGTTTGTGTATAGAGATTGAATGGCCGTCAGAAGAGAACTGTCAATTCCATACTCCTCCAGAGTTTACCTCGAAGGACCCGATCATATGCTTTCTCAAAATTCACAAAGCAACTGTAGATAAGTTTGGCATACTTCCAGTCCTTCTCAAGTACCATTCTGAGAGGAAACAACTGGTTGGTTGTGCTTCTACACGCACTGCCCAATGCCCAACCTGGATTCGATTACAGCTCTGGCACGCGCTTCCAACATCTTATCAAAGATTTAACCGGGGTCTAAAGGGTGCAACAAGATGTTAACTAAAAACGCTGTACGTTGCACCATCACAGAGAACATACCTGACAGCCTAAAAGGTCAGAACAGAACAATCGAGTTCAATTTAGTTACCATTACCATCCGAAATGCCTCAAGTGTTTCCAGATCCTTACTTACAAGAGTTACCGTGATGCAAAGTACCACTCCTCTGTCTTCACCGCAGAAAATGTTCGTCCTCAAGTTCTCACTCAGCCCTGTTGCGGTCCAGAATGACAAGAAACCACACACGCACATACATGTGTATTCATCTAAACAGATGAAATGCACTGCGAAACTGTCAAAAAATGGTACAGAAAAGATGACGTCTATACGCTTGACGCTTAGAGGAAATTAGCAAAACTTTACGCAATTTAATGAAAATTTTCGGTTGGAGTTATAATTGCTTCCTCTGTGTGTGTCCTCCCACTGTACGAGGAGTGCATGTTGTGGCATCACTCAACTCTTCGTAATTACCAAACTTTCCCCTTTTCGAATGTGTCTATGCGCTGCGCGCGAATTGTTTAGAAAGTTGCCAACACCAACCAACCACTAGACCGATACGACGAGCACTCCTCTGTTCCGCCGACTGTCATTTACGGTTTACTCTTGTCGGAGCAATTTTATTGTTCCCATATAATTTGAGCTTATTTCGGTTTACTCTCTTTTTCCCTTGGTGACACAGGTCCAGTTCCCTCAAAGTGGATCCTAATAGATTCCCAAAGTAGACTGCAAAAAAGAGGAAAAAAAAACGGAGTTGAAGCCAGAAGCATCATCTCGGACATGGAAAGCCATTAACCCGGCCAGCGGACTGTGGTTAGAGAGAGGGTGAAGCCTCACACTCCCTATTCGACAACTAAGTGGAGCATTGCTGCTTGGCCTCTTAAGAGATGTTGGCATATCTTTTTGAATATCTATCAAGAGGACGACTCGCAGGCTGCAAGGCAAGGCACGAAGGAGCACCGGAGCAAACGAGCGAAGAAGCTGATGGCCATCAATTATTAATGAGAACTTCCGAACATTTTATGCAACTTTCTTAAGACGTATTCATGCATATAGAAGGTAACACATTCCCATACGAAGATGGACACGAGTGCACGAAGGACATCAGCTCATCTCAGACGAATGGACATTTATTATTTATTTAGCATCGACGAACAAAAAGTGCAAATGGACATTTTGTTACGTTCTCCTTGAAAATTGTGTATTGGAGAGCGGGACTGGATGCATTAAAATGTCTCATTCTTAAGTGCAGGGAAACTTTGATGCCTTAAGTTAAATTCAATTTACAGTTTTGAAACTGATAAAAAAGACGATGAGTATCAGGTAAACGAGTTTATGGCTTTGAGACTGTAAGAGGACTTTTATTTCATATGTGGACTGACGAAGACCTCCTTGAGGCCGCCTACAATCCTCCTCTTACAATCCTTCCATAAAGAGAAAATGCGCTCTGCTGTTGTGTCTTAGAATGGGTGGATTTCTGTGTCCTTAAAGAGCGATTGCCCGTTGTCATCTTTCGACCAAAATTCGCGAAATGGGAGGACATGAACGTTGAGTTAATGAGTACTCTTAGCAAAGCCCATGGCAAAGGTATTTAGACCAACTTGAAGCCTAATGTAATGTCGCGGCTTCTCAAGGAACCTTCCTTAATTTGGCTCAGACCTGTAGGAATCTCTTGGGAAGAAGGTGAAGACAGCCTAGACTAGATAAATCCTATGGAAGAGCTTTGCGATCATCAGACCTAAGCCTGATTACCTCCAGCAGCGGAATTGGAGGTAATTCTTAATGTTCTGTCTTGAAACTTACATGGAAGAATCTACCAGTGGAAATATTGGAGAGCGAACTCGTATGGGAAGCGCTTGCCAAAGCTGTGTTCTAATACGGTTTGGGAGATGAGCAGTGTGCCTTTCCTCCGGGTAGAAGCAAACCGACAAGCTATTCAGTATCAGAATGGTACTTGAGAAACCCTGCGAGTATGCCAAACCTGGATCTGATCTGATCTTTCGAGGTAAACTCTGTAGTGTACTGGAGTAGTATTGGATTGACAATATTTCTCTTCAGAGGGCCATTCGATTTCTATACCCAAACTATTAGACCTGTGTTCACTGCGAGCGTTGGACTTCTCTAGGAGTGCGTTAAGTCACCTCTCCTTTTCATTGTCTATATGGATTGGATGCTACGGATGAACGGTTCAGATTGAGATAAGCCGTCTGCTTTCGCTGATGACTTGGTCATCCTGGGGTTCACCCAGAACGAACTTCAACCCGCACTTGACAGGTTCGAAGCCGTTGGTGGAACTCTATTGAAACAAGTGGAAAATTTTAGTACCTCTGAGTTGTTCTGTAAGATTGGTCAGGCTGGAGCAATTTTTGAGACAACTTGGTCAATCTGTTATCAGGGGGGCTGCACTTGGCATCGAAGCAAAGCTATCGGTCTTTAATTTAGTGTTTGTTCCGATCCTCATCTATGGTAATGAGATTTGGGTTGCCGAAATGAGATTTCCTCTTTGTATAGCCGGGCTTACTTGGTGAGATCGACTTAGGAAAACCAGAATACGCGATGTACTCAATGTCGACCAGCTATATACTTCTTCGAATTTAGAGGTTCATACTTGGATAGTTTGGCCACGTTCAACGCATGTCCCCAGCTCGGCTTCCAAGACGCGCCGAGGAATCCGTGCCATTGTACCATGAGGTAAACGTACTTTTGGATTTCAATTTCAGGACACTTCAAAACTCGAAAGTGTTAATACGAAAAACTAAAGGTTCTTGGTATATTGAGGCATAGAGTACAGGGCAATGAAGCAGCTGGCGTGCTTACAACGAAGCTATCAGCTCTAGACCAATGGTAAGCAGATGAATCCTTCTCTATCAGGGAAATTTTGGCCTAATCAAAGAACCAGTGAGCTTCTACAAAAGGAATGGAAACCTGTGCTAATTTTGGTAGGGATACTTACTGCCTACAACGTGCTTAGACTGCGAAACCACTATGGAATACCGTCGACCTATGCAGAGGATGTGGAAAGAAAAGCCCTTGCTTCGAAGGGCTATCAAGTCCACGTAGACCTTAATGGGATGTGGTTCATCTTCTTTAACCCATAAACCTAAAGAAATGTCTGGCAGTTTTAGACCTTGTTTCAATAATCTAAATCTACCGATGTTCTTATGACTCAGACAATTCCACCTGCCAGGGTGGATAAGGCATGTAGTGAACAGCATAAGTGCCTCGAAGTTGAAGTTTGTACCATTCAAAGGAGATGAAGATAATTTCAGCAGCTTAAAGGTTAGTTCCAGAAATATCCCAGTCAAGGACTCAACCACGCACTTATGAGCGGCTGAGTCAAAGAACGAGTCTCAGCCAAAACTATAATTTTGCACAAGAAGATTGATTCCACTTCTCAAAAATCCATGAATTGAAGGAACCGAGCTGACACTCAAACTTGAGCTGGAAAGGCAAAATAGAGAAGGGCGTAAAGAAGACCTATATCACCTGTTGTGCATGTAAAAAGTTGTTCGGAGATATGTACATGCATGGTGGCTTTAAGTTGAAAGGAATACGACCCATCCTAACATACAGTTATATTATCTGGTGCAAGGCACTTGAGAATAAATGTCATTTCATAGGTGTAGCCAAGATTCAAAGAGTAGGCTGTAGGGGAACCAGGATCGCCAAGATCACACCCACAGCGGCACTTGGTACTAGTAGAGATCCACTGTAGCAAAGAAAAGTCGATGGCGGAAGTTCAAGAAGTATGGAGGCTCCACTTAAGCGCCCTAAACCCGCGATTTCTTCATTATCTTCTCCTTGTGGCCTGTTAAATGTCGGGGATCTCGGCTTAAAAGAGGATGGACTGTCGTGTATTGACAATGCAGCTCATTAGCAGATTTATCTTCTTTGTCAAGGTAACACTGGTTCGAGTCTCAACTAAATAACCAAAAGAGACTGTACTTTGTCCAGAAAGCTCTCAATCAATCCACCACTGGTGTGCTTAACAACAGCAAAAATAATTGCGAAAAGTCAGGCCTTGGGCCTCTATGGACTCCAGCGTCGAATCATTAACATACAAAATCGAAACGCTCTCAGCTAATACCCTCCCGATCGGACACAATAGCAAATTCCATTACTACACCTCTCTCCAATACTTGGAGGAATTTCCCTCGCCCAAAACCGCTCAAACCACCCCCCGTTGATATCCTTTCTGTTCCAATTGTTCACCAAACTAATTGCAGTTCTCCCCGAGCACACTAATGTAACCTATTCACGTTCCGTTGGATATGATGCCCCTCGCCCATCAAGAATTAACAATTGATTGAAGCTAATAAATTTAATTGAAAATGGTAGTCGAATAGCCCCATCCCCGCCGATGAAATAGAGTGCACCTTTGTGTCCCCAGCAGGAAAAAAAAAAAAGGACGAACCCGTAGCACACCATCCACCGCATCAAGGTAATCAGTCTGGGAATTGAACGGCATTGTAACATCTAACCGAAGGACAGTGAGTGCTGTAACCCCTCGCCGCCGCCGACGGCCACACCCTCGACCATCAAATTTATTATAATACCTACTATCATTAATTTGATGGACAAAATGGGTTCCCCATTGAAGCGGGACACATATGGTTCCACGAGACCTACTCCATCATCGTCATCATCAACTACATCATCATTATGATTATAGTGCTCCTTTGCTTCTTATCAAGTCGGTAGAAGTCTATTAAATTCTAAGCCTTTCACAGAATGAAAATGGGAACACAACACAGCCACATGAACAACAAAAAAGGACACAACTTCTTCTCCTTTTTTTTTTTGGGAGAAAGGAGAAACTTTTCCTTCATTGAGGCAATTATAATCGAAGTCAAGCCAAGAGGCAGTATGTGGCAGGAAAAAAAAAAGGAAATTCATGTACTGGGACAGGGAATGGGGGGATGACAGCAGCACCGGCACTGGCACCGACTTTCTTTCTTTCCCTCATCCACCATGTCTATCACAATAAACCCGGGAGGAATTCAATTCGAACAAAACGGAAGCCCTCAAGTCAAACATAACAACGGTACCAGCCAAACATTCACCGATGCCCCCCTGCAGTTCGATGGTTCCCTGACACACACACACACACACATACACACGCTCGGGGGTGGACAGTGGCGATTGGGTGGCGTAAAAGGATACGACTCGTCACAGGGTCGAGCGGGTGTTGAGCCCGAGGAGTTGGGGGCTTCGGAGAAATCGGAATATGCCAGGCCAAATTGGCTGCCATTATTTTTTGTCCATAAATTACAATACAGGTAATTGCTGTGTTGGTGGCTCGTGCTTTATTTGATTTGGGCTCGATGTTGTTGTCCTTACGTGTGGTGGTGCCTTGTTTCTTTTTGTACCCCGACGGGTAGTGGCCCGATGTTTGAACATGATCCCTTGGATGGCTAATTAATAAGCGTGTAGTTATGGATAATGAATGGGGGGCTGGAATTTCAGAAATGCGGGCGGGATATCCCTCCGTTATCCGATGAAATTAGAAAATCGATATTAAGAGCGGTTTGGACTGGGCAATTGCATTGAAACTGTCGACGTCTTTGAGGGTTCGAGGGTTTCTGGCATACTCGACTGCTGATGAAGAAGCAGACTAATGAATCTCAAGATTTGTTCGACAAGACTTACGGGGAATGATGGAGCACGAGTTGTTCAAGCCTCGTTAAATTGTTAAACCAAGCTTCGACTAGAGGCAGCACCGACTCTTCGCTTTGTGGATCTTGAAACACTATTTCAGAGTCTCTTCTCAAGCAGGTTCGATTACAAAACTAACAAGGTTCGATGCTTTAATAAATAAATATCTGGCGCGACAGCTCGGGATGAGTCAAAGCCTATCCTAGGTTCGATGCTTGGGAGTTTCTTGATTTGAAATTGGCTTAACCTGACCAGGAAAATACCGACTACACACCGTTTAAGTTAAATTTCAACCTCAAGTTCCAGACATCAAGCCCTTCCCGAGAGGAGTGGGAGAGCAAGAGACAATCACTCCGTTCACTTCTATTCCGACGGTTTCAAAACCGAGGCCGAAGTGGAAGGTGGTCATGTCTGAGCTTCTCGTTCCGTCTCCCTGAGCACAGTAGCTTTTATCAGGCGGAAATTATGGCGATTAACGAAGCCCTATCCTGGATTAGGCACAACGTGATACCCTTCAAGGACATTGCAATTTTTACCGATAGCTAAGCTGCTAAAAAATCCCTGGAATCGGTAACATGAACATCAAAAGCTACCTTAGATTGTCGTTCATTTCTCTTGGAGATGCAGCGAACCGTAATATCAATGAACTCGCCAAACGTGGCACTACTCTAGACATTCTAGCAAAACGGAGGAATCTTGATATTCCACCCTCTACATGTAAAATACCCTTAGAGTACGATGCGATCAGTAAGACAAACCAAAGATGGAGGAACCACATGCCGTGCCTTCAGAGAGATCTGGCCTGCGCTAAATCTCATTCGATCTTGATTTGATCGTTCTAAAGCCGCTCATTAGCACGTCATTAGTGTTCTTACCGGTCATTGTCCCATTGGCCTTCATGTCAGAAGGATGAGCCCCTTCTTAAATGACTTTTGCAGGCGCTGCAGGGGCTAAGAGGAGGAAGAACCGTCCCTTCAGTCCAGCAGTGTAACCCTAAACCGATCACAAAGTTCCGTTTCTGCGCTGTGTCATCCCAGATTTTCGTGCAAGCCTCCCAGATCGTCAGCGATTCTGCTTGAAAGACGTTGACAAAATCCGGGAGTTGGTAAAATCTCGAGAGCTTCAGTGATTTCGTAGACGACGGCACCACAGTTTATCGATGATCCGGAGGTCTCGAAGTCCTTCACCACTTAATATCTCTTCCACTGAGGAAATCCAGGCTGAAAGCTTTTTTTAAAGTATAGTTGGGGTTCATCATCATCATCATCTTCCAATGGCCCACTCGTCCACTATGAGGGTCGCGGGTTTAGGGAGCTTGAGTGGACTCTCCACATTTCCTGATCTTCCACCATCGACTCTAAATCATCATAGTTGGGGGTAATATAATCAATTGGAGACGTGACCGTGGCATTTGGTAGCGAGTCAAGAATATTACCGTGGCCGTTGGGCTTTGCAATCCAGCACCCAGATTGAGTCTAAGTGCGTTGCACAGTACGTAGGCAGGCACAAGAAGTAAGAGCGCAGTAAGGGCATCCATCCTACATAATCTTAATAAACTGGACAAATACTCTCTTCTAAATACTCGGCATTGAGGGGAACGAAAAGAGAGACAGGCTAGCCAGGCAGAGAGCAGCTGAACCCTTCTTTGGCCCCGTCCCCGAACCAGTGTGCTGAATAGGGGATCATGCACCAAGGGAAGAGTTAAAGAAAGAAAGAGAGAAAGAGCGCAGATCAGAACCTCAAATAACATGAGAGGTCTGAGCCAAGCCAAGAATCTCCTAGGGTACTACATATAACCGAAAAAGTTTGAAAGCACTGCAGCCTAAACAAAAACAACTTACGCATCCTAACAGGATTCCCAACGAGCCACTTCAGACTCAAAGGATACCAGAAAGTAGGGTAAGCACAAGAAGATTTATGCAGATGTTACATTAAGACCAGAGAGATTCCGGAACAGGTGTAAGCTAAGCGCAGGAATAGTATACTCTCCTGGTACGCTTAGGCCATTGCGCGTGTAGAACAAAGTTCTGCCAACCAAGGACTGGAAAGTTCTTAGGAATATAACTCACCCTTTATGATGGCAGCTGTACTGGATTTTTCGCGACAGTGAAAGTTTCAGTAAAACCAGAATGTCGGCCCCCGATTCATACCTTGACAATGATCCAGGCGAATTGTCAACCAGTTCATACCAAGTCTCTTCCTTTCTCGATACCAGGTGTAGCAAATCCATGGATCAATGAAACTCCGAGTGAGGCGGCACGCTTCTCTGCCACCTTACCTAATATAGACTATGAAACCCGCTTTTATCGTTACGGCTAGTGAGCCATGTGAGTGCAGCGCTCGTCATTTGTTCGCCTTACGGTTTATACAGTTGTGGTAGCACCTCAGTTCTAATTGGATCGTATTGAAAACATCTGCAAAGACTAATCTCTAGCCAAAGCTATTCTGTAGATTGCCAGAGCCTTTCTTAGTTCCAGCACTGCAGTCTCTTTTGAGTCCTATTTATTCCGTCAGAGAGTCTGGAGTATTTTCTTAGCTCCAGAGGCAGTCAGGCAGTCGAATCGAGTCAAGTCTTCCGTGGATAGATGACCGTAGGACTTCGCAGTCACTTTTCGAGGTGAAAGATGTCAGGGTAATCCATAAGAATATGAAGAGGGGTTTCATCATCCTCAAAACACAATTTGCGGAGTAGATGTAAAGAAAGCTTTATTCGAAGACAATAGCTGCTGCCACCAAGGATTCTATAATTGTTCCTAACGACGTTGGCAAAACGAAAGTTATATTTTCGGTTATCGTATGGAAAGGCGTATTCTCCCAGCTTCCACTGAACTTAGGTGAGCACAAGCTTTTATAATTTTTCTAGAAGGATCTAGAAGGAGAAGAACCACTGAAGACCGTAGACCGTAGGAGGGCCATGTCTTTTCAGTGGGTCAACTCTTTCATTCTGCAGGCTAAATCTGATGAAACCTCTCTGCAGAGTCTTTCCCACGGCCCTTGTCACCACTGAATTCGTCACTTCGACTCTCCAAGTGCTCTGTTGACGACTGACTTCGGTTCCAAATAGCTTCTCATGCATCCGTCATACCACAGTCAAGTCGTCAAAAATCTCCTACATTGTAAGGTACTCTTCGCCACACGTTTTAACACTCCACCTACTGGATGACCTGAGCCTGATGTGTGCAGTATCTGTTATGAAAGCCTCTTGTCACTTCACGAATGCCTTCCACTCCAAAAGTATCAATAGCACGCACCACTCGATACGTGTCAGTTGAAACTTGCCAAATTCGTCAATGCAAATCTCGAACGCAAGCAAGCCGTCGATAATCACTCGCGGCTCACGTCATTTGACTTCGCCGAGTCCACAAACAAATAAATCAAAAAAGGAATATTTGACAAGAGATTTATTTTTTTCTCAATCTCGTCTCGACAAGTCACACGACTAAATGTTGAAGATGATGCAAGATCTTCTTTGGGTCCACATCCGCCCGGCACCGCACCACACACATGGCATAGTGAATCTTTTTTCGTTTAGCGAGGTTTCAGAGGAAAAAAGACATGAATTCGTGAGGGTCACACCGGAGAGCATTGTTGCTACCTACCTACCTACCACCAGCGGAGTCATCGTCGAACACTTCACATCTCGAACATTTGAATTTCAAATGATGAGAGATTCGTTTTTTTTTTCTGTGGTCCTTACTCGAAAGGTTAGGGTAAATATTAGTTATTACGCGGAGCTCGATGGCTTTTGAATTGGTAATTCAGGCGATGATGGTGCTGGCGGTTACGCGACGCGGCGGTGGGCTAGGTGTGAACCGCAATGTTTGCTCTAGCCGACTCTGGTGGGTGTGTTGCTGGAGATGGGGTTGTGGCTTCTTTGCTCTGGTGGTGAATTACATGGGTACATAGTGGCAAAAAAAAAAACCAGCACTGGAACACTGAAGTGATTGCTGAAGTGTGAATAGTTTTGGTGAGAAAAAATTGTTTAACTTGATGTTAATGGCGCGCTTCAAGGTCGACAGGCAAGTTGGACGTGTTGGAAGGCGAGTGAGCAGTGTTTTATTGGTCACATTGGCTGAATTACGAGCAGATGTTTAGCATGAATCGACTCGTAGTTGGCCAAACATTGAACACTTAAGTGTTGTAAGGGCAAGTCCCGCGGAATCGTTACCAAAGTTTTTAAAGCTCCGAGTTATCTTAACCGTCACCGTAACACCCAGTGCAATGAGAACACGACCAACAGCAGGACTCGAAGTCATCCTTAACTCACTTCGGGTGGACATCTTCGTACAGGTTTCGGCGGTAATTAGTGCCCTTATTCGCAGGACTTCCTTAACTTCCTTTCGTTTTCAACGAAAAAAGAAGAACGGTCCTGGTCAACTACTAAGTTCAAGAGGCAAGTTTTCCTCAACATGAGGAAAAGTTCGTTGTTCACAGAGGTACTGGGGGTCAAATAACTAGAAACGCAGCATTTACGTGCCGCCGCCAAACTCAACTCCGTGCTTGAACTATCCCATGCCCGAACCATGAACTGGGCAGTCTATAGGCCTTTGAGTCACATTGCAATAAAATTAAAATTTGCGCTTTGCAGCCTTCTAGGCCTGACACCATCTACGTATCTTTATAACTGAGTTGAGTATTTTTTATCGTCTCAAGCCTGATGTGTAAAGCGGGCCTTACACGTTTAATAATAATGCCATCAAATTGTCATTACATTCAAATCTTATTCATCATTACTCCATCACTTCTTTCGAAACCTAAACGAGCAATATTAATGTCATTAATGCTTCAATACTGCTCGACTGTTCGAGGAGAGCAAAAGTGATTTTATGCCAATTTCGGCTACGGATCTGCGTAAAAGAGCATGCCTTGCTACAATTTTGACATTTTTCATAAAAAGAAAGTTAATTGACGACGCGACGGGAGTAATAACTTGGCTACGAAATCTGATTTAGTTTTGCTGAAAGAATTAAGTGGCAGTGGAGTAGAACATCGTTACTTCTTTCGTATGAACGAAAGACACCGCCCTTTCATCGACGTTAAAGCCGCGTATGACAGCATCCATCGCTTTGAGCTCTACAAGGCGATGGCCGAATTCGAGAACCCGAGAAAACTGGCTCAGCTATACTGCGTCACTCTAGAAAACTCGCGGTATGCCGTGCAATTTCGGAACACCACCTCGGATCTATTTTAAATATGCGCGAGATTTCGGCAAGGCGACGCGCTATCTTGCGATTTCTTCAATCTCTTGCTGGAGCAGATAGTATGTAGAGCTGGCCTCAACACATAAGGCACTATATTCCACAAACAAAGATCAAGATCGACAGCTATAATTTCGAGGTAGTAAACGAGTTCACCTACCTTGGCGTACACATGAACTTTAAAAATAACCCTGAGAAACCCCTTCGGTTTAGCGAAACAGTTGGGGTCGAAGTTCCTAACACGACAACAAAGGTGATGATCTATAGGACTCTAATGAGTCAGATCTTCTACATATATGGCACGGAATTCTGGAGGATAGGAGAGCAGATGCTAGAGTCTTTCAAAAGATGAACTCTTCATCGAATTTATGTGCCTATTAAGAGGAATGGAGAAGAAGATATAACCCCGAACTCTATTAGCTGTACCAACTACCAAGATGTGGATGTAGGTCGTTTAGACATCCAAAGTAGTTGGTGCCATTTAAGCAGGACAACTAGTCACTGGCATCTTGTATGGCCACTAAATTCTGAGGAAGCATGCTAAAAGATAAGAGATCTCAGCTACAGATGTTTGCCTGTACTACAACGATCTACATATGTATGTATGTGCCGCGGAGAATATAACAAACGTATTACGTAAAAGTCAGCGAATAGCCAAGGCACGCAGGAACTTTCTTGGTAGCTATTTTCTTTCGCAACCTAGAGGAACTAAGTTCTGATAGCTATTCTCTGATAGCATAATTCATGTGTAGGGATTTGATTTCCCTTTCAGAAAACGGTCAAGGTTTTGCCAATTATTAGTTTCAAAGGAGATCGCGATGGGTTCGCTATGGTGCCTAGTGTCTTCGGTATGCAAAGGCTGCATAATCTCACTCTACCTAAAATAACCTATGGTTGATATCAGGAAATAGTAAAAATTGTCTCGTGCATGGATGGGGTGATAGTGTCAGACAGTTTGTCTCAGTGATTAGCGAAATCATGAAAGGGGCTCTTAAAGAGGCTAAGACCTGTGGCATCGGTGTGAACTCTTGTACCGTACTGCTGCTTTTCCCGATCAAGACCAAAATACCGACTTTCTCTTTCCTAGTCAAGCTTGTGGCAGTTTTTTAACTCATATGAGCAGTAGAGACAGATTTAGAGAATATTCCAATGTATCGCTGTTAGACAGAATCAGAACCATATCTACGGGGCTGCAAGATGGTGGTTATCATCCTGAAAAAATTATTCAGCATGCTATGAGCATTGCAGGCATACATAAGGCTCGCTGGATCCACGTCTTTGAAGCTCCTTAGCACATTTTAGACGGAGGTTTAAGTAACCTTCCTCCATCACATTCGGCACAATTCTCAAACCTCGTGTAATGAATTTTGCTTGAGATTGACAGCAGTCATCAGAAGTTGCTCAAGAGATTGAAATAGATTAAAATGGTTGCCTAGGGTGCACTTAAAACCAATAAAACTCGTTATCGTAGCGGTGGTCTCTTCTAATTTTTAAATTGGCAACGGTGTCGCGTTGTTTGAACAAAAAAACAAAACAAAAAGTGTTCCATGAGAAGATCTATGAAGATCATTGTCTGTGATCGCTTTAGCTAAATTAATTCATTGTTAATCGACTAAGGGCCGGGCTAAGTTGACTCCGAACTGACACCACCTAAGTAGTAGGACCTACTGCGTGGAATAGAGGAGGAGAATTGACCGTGATATCTATAAGTTGTACCAAAAGGTGTATGCATGTACATATGTATGTATGTAGACCAAGAAGCTGTTAATCTGCAACTACATTCAGCAATTGGACAATAATTCTCAATTCAAGTGGAAGTTTACATCCCAGCCTCAGATTGGAGTAGTCAAGGAACACCGAATCCCCATTACAAGGACGAAATGATCGTGGATGCCAGAATAATTGGGCTAAACCTAGAATAATCATCATGCTTGGGGTTGAAGAGGATCGAAGGCTGTAGTTTGGATTTCATTCCAGGTACTGAACTTTCAACCGCTTCCTCAACCTATTTCCGTGTTGATGCACCATTTAAACCTGATAAGCAATCGAAAGCATTTAAGCCCTTCATGTGTCTAAACACATAGACAATTTTAAACTGACCCCATCTGAACGTCTACTATGGGCACATCCTCATACCATATCAATCCAATTATTTCCTAATGATGCAACTCAACTTACCCTATCATTCACACACACACTTACTCACTCACGTATGGAGAGTATCTCACTGTAAAAAAAAAAAAAAATGAACAAGCGACGCTTTTATGTCCAATATGCCATTAGCCTAATCACTCGTCGAAATATTAAGAGCACATTCATCCATCTATTCTGCAAAGAACTTTTTTTTTAACCCCCTCCGCTGCCATTTCCCAACACTTGGCTTCGCCATCACCACCGCGCCGTGCCATGCCAGCCAGCCATACACAACCAATAACGGCATACACTCTCTTTGGAGCCATTCGCCATTTTTTTTTTTCATTTTTTTCCCTTTTACTTCTTTCCTCTTTTTTGTTCCTCCATTTCTCTACCCCATCTACTAAATGCATTAAAAGATTCATGATACCGGCAAAACGCTTTTATCATATCAAATTGGCTTTGTTTGTTTCCGGGGGTTGGTGAGGGTGAATCGAGTACGTGAGGGGGATGTGCTGTGGAAGATGACGAGGATGTCGTCGACGAAGCGCTGGCCGAGCGAGACAGAGCATACTATAGTGACTAAGTGAATTCGCAAATAATAATAACAACTAACAGCAAAATATAATTGCACACCAATACTGGGAGACGGCGACTACTCTTGCGGTTGTGTGGAGTTAAATTCACTCTCTTACGTGTTGGATTCTCTTTGGAGCACGAACTGAAATTGCAGAGTGCATAAGCAGATACAAGAATCTCTCTCTTGAAGCTCGGTGAACTTTTAAAACATCACCCCCCTAGGCCCTACACATTGGAGTCGCTTCGGTCTTCATTATCTCTGGAGGCTGAAAGGATGAGAATGGCGCTGGTGGATGGTGAGATTGGAGCATTGGAAGAGAGTCCATCCATTCGATGGGATGCCTCGGTGGGGCGCTTTGTGCGCGCTCAGTCCACCAACTCTCGGGCCATGCCGAGAGCGTGCTGCCAGACAAATTACTTTTAATGTGCAGTCACACATTTAAATCTTATTAGACGTACCTACCTACCATTCGAAGCCAGGAGGGTAAAGGGAAATGACGCGTGTGCCAGGAATTGATGCGAACAATTGAATGCAGTGTTGCGACATGAATTTGCTTTCAAGTAACGACGACGTAAATGCGGACGCATCTGATGGCAGAGGAGGGGGATAAAAGCGGAAAGTAGCAGTGGTCATGCGGGATCGGAGAGAAGGTAACAATCGGTATGAAACCCTGCTCACCATTTGGCGTAATGAGAAATGAAATACACTTAGAGGTGTCACATCCTATTTAAGGACATTTAAGGCTTAACCTGACCTAAAGCCTGATCATCATCATCATAATTTTCATAGAGCAATCACCTCTCGATCTTCTGTCATCAATTCTAAATCGTGAGGAGCTGGAGGGGAGATTTCGGACTTGGTCTAACTGACTCATCCTAGGCCCAGAGAGGGGAAGTCTATCTACACCAAATCACGGAAAATCTGTAGATAAACCGAAGCGATCAAGCCGAATCAAATTTGATGATTTCTGCAGATGATACTGAAGAAGTCCCAAGCGAGGTTCCAAAAGCTTGAAGATAGTCGGCCTTTTCTTATGGTGGCATAAGCAAACAGTAAAAGTGAAGGACTAGAGGTTACACGAAACATTAAAGATCCCTGCGGATGCCTCTGAACCTCGATAAAAAAAAAAAAAGCAAAGACATATCCAAGACCTACTTTGGCTTCCCGACAAAGAATGAAACTCCCGATCCCTCCCTGAGTATTCTCTCGAAGCATGCGCGTAAGATGGAAATCACTACTGCAAACTGGCTGAGATGGGGCTCTGTAAACATAAAAGATCTGTATGCAGGGGCACTCCCTAATCCCTAGCGAATAGAGAATAGGTAGAGATGCTCATTAACGATTCAGAGATCGAGTGCAATTTCAGTGGGGCTACCCATGCTGCAATATCTAGCGAGGAGGATCTATGGAGCTTAATTGTAGCCCATCCAACTCCAATAGTGATATGAGCGTCTTTATCCTTGAGCACAGTTCACAAAGGCTGATGAATTTTATCAGTCATTCGAAACGAGATCTTTACCACAGTATAACCGATTGTACTCACGTGGACATTTCCTCGCCATCATGTATAACTCCTTCGAAAATAATTCAAACAAAATGTCTCGAGGCTAGACCTCAGACCGACGCATGTACACAATTCGGACACTAAACAGACTAATCGACTCAATTACGAGGTCGCTACAGATGAACGCAATGCTAATGTAAAGATTTCTAATTCTTAATCAAGATCCGTTGACCTCTCCTTTTGCGAACAGAGATTGAAAAAGAAAGATCGTGCGGCGGGAGTGCGTGCGTCAAGACAAATACCTCCAGTGCCACAGTAACATGATCTGATGTATTTTCAGTAAATCAGAGATGTGGAACCAGAAGGATGAAGATCACGTCCAGTGGAAGGTTCGCGTACATACTCGCTGTTGGATACAGTCAATCCGAGTCGGTAAGGTAGTGAGCTGCAGTGCTAGACAGCCTATTGGTAGTTTATCATCGATGCTATGAGAGCCCCCAAGCAGGATTAGTCAAACCGAATAAGGAGAGGTCTTGCAGTTACTTTCAAAACTAACTTCACGTTAGAACGACCCAGGTCGGAAGTCGATTCCTCCAAAGACTCGAAAACAGCAAAAAATATTGAATCAGTCCTCAGACCCTGCAATGAGGTTGCGATGTATCAACTGGTTCATGGAATCTGTTATCTTTGCAAACGACGAGGGCAGGCAAGACTGTTGTCGATAGTTCTGGCGCATTGCCTAAAAAAGTACACAAATGTTGCAACAGTGACTCAATAGAGTTTTTGCAGACTACTGTCTCAAAACCCTACCACCCATGGGACCTACGATAATCTCTTATTGCGTCTATAATTGAGCCGAAATCAAGGTTCATAGCCGGCACCCGAATGCCTTACCTCAACCAACGAGGCAGATGAACTCCGCCTTATCCAGGTCTTCAATCTTCGAAAGAGTAATCGGAGAAAACTCAAAGAAGAGGAACAAGAGGATCTGAAAGTCTTTTCTGAACTAGAAAGCCCAAACTAGACATAGCTCTGTATACATCGTTCCTAAAAATGCTGGCAAAAGCGGCCTTAAAAATAGCAAATTGACGGGTGATGAGACATGGCTGCCCGACATGAAGAAACGACAGTAGTATGCAACAAGGACAGTGCTGATGGCGATCCAACACTAAAAAGCGCTCTTGCCCCACACACAGAGAGTTAAATAGCTACCTAGGCTCCGTTTTGGCAACCATATTCTCTAAACTGGTGGAATCGAAACGTACTCGTGTCTCTGGAAAGTCATTTCTCCATCGTCTTGATCTTAGCGTCTTCTCTTTATGAAAAGTGGAGCAAAGGTGGAACTGGCTAGATAGCTGCATCATCTCCTGAAAGATAAACATACATAGACGACGTAAATGAGGAAAAAAAAACCAAAAATTATTTTTAGCATAATTCGCACAGATATTGCACGAATTGTGGCGAATTGTACAACCCGTGCTGATAAACAATTCGACACAGACCAAATTCCGGTCTATCTAGAACGATGCACATATATATACATATGGACAAACCTGTTTTGAACAGTCTAAACTCCTTTGAAAATCCGCAGGCCAGATTTATGACCAAAGGCCGCCCTTGCCCCATTCAATGAAATGAATCTAAGACTACAGGTCGCGAATGGTGGCAACAAAACGGCGCAATGCAGCACTGATCGAGCATCAGCCGAGTCGACCGTGACAGCCATTTCAAAAAACCAACTAATCGGGCAATAGGACTTTGACATATCCTTTCGTTTCCTAAAACATTTCTGCACCGAACAAGCCGATATTCGTGAAGGAAAATGGGTGGCACAGGAAACCAACACAGGTACCTTTCCTGAAATTCAGATGAGGGACGATTTCAAGATGAACGTCTTTGAGGACAAATGCGCCCCGTTCCTCAGATATCCAGTACAGAATATTTCTTGGTTTAGCCATCTTGCTTCCCTACATGTTTGCAGATTGATGGATGCTCTGTGACACGTCTAACTGGCTCAAGGACATCCCTAGTTGTTTTTTTACGCCGCTCGGTCAGCAGTCCAACGCACTAACCACTGAGCCACGGCGCCCACTAGGACTTCGGTTGCTGTGCAAATTTAAAGTCGACTTTCCTTGCTCTCAGGACTAACTTCGGCCAGAGTTTCAGTCTGGACGGGGCTGTAGCCGAATTTCCATGGATGCCTCTTAAACCAATCATGTGTTCGATGCTGGTGTCTTCGTGGAGGTCGATAACACCACACTTCACTACTCGTTCGGCAAGCATGCCTTTGTTTTTTAAGCAGAGACCTTTGCTATCCTAATGGCCACAGACTACATATATTGTTAAGGAAAGGTGGGAGCATCTGCGTTTGTAGCAATGGCCAGACTTCGCTTTAGACCTTGCCACAGTTCTAAAATAGTACGAGAATTCACAAACTTTCCGAATTCGGTCGCAAGACTGAACTCTTTGACTTTTGTCTGGGGCCCATGTCACATTGGGATCTCTAGAAATAATATCTCCTATGAGAATGATAGATAAGGATCAGAGGATGATTTTGCAGGACCTCAACCTGGGTTGAGTCTTCCAGCGTCTTCGGTCAGGGCCTCCATTGAGGATTGGGTTTCCTACAAACACAATTGTGTGTGGCACGGATTTCCAGAATGCAGGAAGACTAAACGAATGGTCCCGAAAGTCTGTAAGAAATCAGTGACATGCTTGTTGTCACTCAGTAGAAGAGACTGTAGATAACTTATTGGCGTTCTAACAGGACACTTCGCTTTTGCCAAGCAGGCTTAACCACTGTCTGCGACGCCTGTGGAGAGGGCGACGATCATTTCCTTTCCGATTGTCCTGCCTTTGCTCGGATCAGGTGGCATTTTTTTGACGCTGATACTGTAAGCTTCTCATCATTGAAGCGCCTTCTCGCCTTTCTCCGAAAGTAGAAGAAATTCCAGCAAAATTGCAAAAAACAAGGTCCTGCTTTCTGGTAGTACAGTGGACCAGTTGCGTCTGAGTGCTCCAGTATAGCGTTTCCAAACCCGACAAAAAAAGTCGTTAGGACATTCGGAACACCAGTCAAGTTCAAAACAAAATAAATACCTTTAAGGCCTCATAGGACTCTAGGATTACATGTACTACACGACTCCTTGTTAATATTTCCACTTAGCACTGTTAATTGATTTGCAACGCAAATGTTCTCATCATTCAAAAGACACCCCAGACCTTCTTGTTTTGTCTTTCAAAACTTTCATTGATCCCTATCGGCCTAATGGCATTCCAATTATCGGTCCTCCGACAATATTTATACACATTTCCTGTCAAAAGGACATAGAAGGTGCTCCCCTTAAAAATCTCCCTCAATCCAACTCCAACTCCCTCCCCCACTCAATTACAGGCCATCTATCTCTTTCACTTCATTTCGAACCGGGAGGGCTTCTATTGAACAGAAAAAAAAATCCGATAAAACCTACCCCACTTCAGCTCAGTCAAGCTTCATCAAAATAAGAACCCCACCACCCCACCCCAGACCAACCTCTTGCAGGGGGATGTGTACGAGGAGTATTTCGTATACTCGACTTAATTGGCATTCATTACCACAAAAGAGTGTACGAGGACGATGAGGAGTCAACAGACAGACACCATCGGGCTGAAGCGGAAGAGAGAATACAGAAAATTAAATCAAACAGAACATTTGTACTTATTACGGCATTTGACAGGGTGGATCGTGGATGTGAAAGGACATCGTCACTGTTGGCTAATGCTTGACAACGATTACCGAAACTGTCAACGAGATGTCAATTCCGTATGAGGTTGTCTCGGTGGCCTCGCAACACACTAGTAGTAGCGGGACTGTTCATTATTTTTAGACTTTTTGGTAATTTTTCAGCAAAACCCTTTCGTTTGGATTGTTCCCCCGCACCACACATACTCGCGAACCGACAACAATGATGATGATGATGAGGATGAGATTCCTTTCCTTCAGATCACTTTGGTTCCCAGCCAGCCGCGCCGCGTCGGTACACTGAAACCGAATGTACGACTACAAGCGGGCACACAAGGAGCGCACACAGCGTATCGCCTTATATCTTCCGTTAATTGGACCCAATTAAGATAGCAAAGAATGCTTTTATATCACGCTGCTTTCTTTCGATTCTTTTTTTTTTCAGCTCGTTCCAGCTCCACCGCCGCTGCTGCTGCTGGTGGCTGGTCCCTTGTTCATTCCACACGCCCCGTGTTTTATTCATTATTTTTCTCATTTGTGTTGCTTCCTTTTGCTTGCCATTTTAATAACGTCAAAAATGCACCAGGCAGCGGGTACGGGTACCACAGTACCAGTCAGCAGTCAGCATCAGCATCAGGAGGCACCTTTTCGCTACTACCCTCCTCACTCCAAGTGTCACACTTATGGCTGAGTATGATCCGGGAAAGAGACGACAACGGCGGCAACGACGGACGAACCTCGAAAACCAAAACAAAAACACAGAGCATAACAATGGAAAATTAGCGCGCGCGAATACCCGATACCAAGCGAGCAAGTGTTGACTCTTAAGAGAGTCTTCTGCCCGCATAAAGAGAACGCGACATTGATCTTTCTCCCTCTGGCTATCGGTCGTCGTCATCGCCATCTCCCTCAGAATCAATTAAACTAATTGATATTTTCACACAAACACTGAACGCACACACTCTCGCAATGTGACAATATGGGTGGTTATTCGTTGTTCGACTCTATAGACAGTGGAGTGGATGGTGGATCCATGTTGGAGCGGCTTCGGCGTATACGCCACACCGAACCAAAAGGAAAATACGAAAAAAGTGCAAAAAAAAAAAAGAAGAATGACGGGCCCTCTTACGGCATCGGGTCCGCAACCCGAGACTTAGTCTAGTATTGTCTGATGATTCACTTGGACGAAGGTGCTGAAAAGTTACGGCAAAAAGGACGTGTGTGCTATTGCCATTATCTAAGCAGAAAAAATAGAACATTCCTGTGTTGCTGTGCTCTACACCGTCACACAAGAGACAAACTGTCAACAAAGAAAGTGCTAGCTGTCAAAATTAGGTTCCGTGTACATCGTGCGTCGGTTTAGTGCGGCGGCGGCCAGACTTTGTTGTTCATTTTCGTGCGACAACGAGCCAAATTAATTATTGAATGCGATTGCCTTCCCAAATTCGGACAAGTGTAAGTGCCAAAGAATCGAAAAAATCCATGTAATTAGTCGAAAAGGTGCCGTTTGCTGTAGTGGCTGTGTCACTGTCTAGAGGGGGCGACTTTGCCGCTGTCAAAATCAAAAAGTCACAAAAAGAAGGGAAAATCATATCATAAAATTGCCGTACGAGTGGAGTGTGTGAAAGAAAAGAAGAAAACGAAACAAAACAAAAGTGTTTTTCGGTTTTGTTGTGTGCGTGTGTGCCGTGTCTTTTTTTTCCACATCGTGTGCCCGTGAGAGGGAGTGAAAACGAAAAGGAAATTTACCGGTTAAGTGATTTGTGTTGTTATTTAGTTCCTTTTCCTTTTGTTGTTGTTTTGTTTTAGTATGCAGAAAAGTTGCAACGGCAAGTGTTGGTGTTGGTAGAGGTGCAACTAATGCGTCAGAACGACTGCTAACTGAGAGGTGAGTCTTGTTTTAGTTTTACTTCACTTTTTGTTAGATTTTGGGGATTCGCCTGGGCAACTGTCAAATGTTGAAAAATCGAAACTCCAAATATGTACCGGGAGAGCCACACGGACGATGGGCATTGGGCGAAGCAAACAGATATTAAGAGCACTTTTGAAGAGAGCCAATTCAACAGCTATGCTAAATTATTGAGTTTATTTCGGTTTAGGTCGAAACACAGTGGTGGGCGAAAGTTTCATTATAAAGTTCCATTATAACAATCTGAGAGTTCCAGTGATCATTGGAAATCTTCATTCCTTCAGTCGTGAAGTAAACGTTTATTCTTCATTTTTCCAACTTATTTACGATAGCATTGCAGTCCTGTCCGTTCGGTGTTGGGTGGTCTTCGAGAACTTTAGGCTGCCCTCGTCGACCGTTGAAGCCATCTTGACCGCTTCCATATCTATACTTACGAACGCTTGTCTGACATCACGCTGCCTTCTCCCTACATACTTACTTAACTGGGTCTCGAGCTGTGAATAGAAGCTGCCCGACACAGGGCAGTTCTTCGTTCCCTTCGATTCAGGGCTTGTTGCTGTCAGTTTGTGTGGCAAAGTATGTTGGCACCTGCGATAGCTTGGGCTTTATACCTTAGGTTCTTTCCTCTTGATCGTCTCGTACCTGATGGCTGCGATTCGAGGATTCTTTTGACTGTTTTCCATTATGTCGAAGCGTCCAAATTGACGTAGACGACAATTTGGCCTTCCGGACTACGTCCACATCCTGATATACAGAATTTTTCTCCATTCCCCTTTCTTCCGAATAGGACCGAATATCCGACAGTAACTGCTCTGCTAAATGTCTAATACTCGGCGCCATATAGCAGGACTGGCAGGATTAGAAACCTATAGAGCCCCACCTGTCTTCTGCCGATCACTCTCGGTGGCATATCCAAACAATTGCACGGACGTTTGTAAAATCATGTCTGACGTTTCCAATGCTTGCATACATAAGGAAAGTTATGAAACGACGGTAAGACTGCATCACGAGCAATTATAAGAAAATCAAATTGGCTCCAATTAGTTCGAACACCACCCTTGGACTGCTCTGAAACCTGATACTAGTTGAGTTTTAAACCAAAACACGATACTCGTGCTGCGTGCTTAGCATCATAACTCCGCTAGCGCGAGTGAAATATTGAACAAATATGTATCCTCAGGATGGTAGATCTCTACGGAAAAGCAGACAGCGAACGCTGGCGGGACAATGGCATGTGCTCAGGAGTTTCTAGAAGTAGAGTTGATACATGTCCGAAGGACTTATGCTTGTTGAGGTGGTAATGAAGTGAGTAATGCCTATTGAGGAAGTCCGTTTGGAACTTAGCTTCAGGGATAAGTGCGTTGGATTGCTGAATGAGCTACCTAGGTTCGAGTCCCAGCCATATGAAACCGCCTCTTGTCGGAAAATGACAAATCTCCGAAAGTGTAATTTGTGATGAAGAAGCTTCTCAATTCGTCTCATTTCGTGCGAAAAATGCAGCGTGAATGGGTGCGAGAAGCCAGATCATGGGCCACCTCGGGGTGTCGAAACTAAATTTCTTTTTGAGAACTTCGATTGGGGCTCACATCAGCTGATCCTTAGTTTTCTGTGTTGGGTAGATAAACTACAGAATGGAAATTAGCTTATGAGTGCTGATCTGTCTGAAAAGTTCATGGGCAATCTCGTCACCTTCTATTGTCTTGTGTGCGGTTTGTTATTGGCTATCATAAGAGGTCGCCGTGGCTTGAACTGCAGCCAACCACTTTTCGCGACGGTACAAACCTCAGACAATATAGTTTGTCATGAAAAGGCTTCGCCGGCATAAACTGTTATCCCTTTCATTCATACGCTATACGGGCTGTCAATCGTCACTTTTCAATTCTGTAACTCAATTTATTTACTTCTGAGTACTTATTCAATGTTCTTTTATACAGTGACAAGTAAAAATTAAGGTCCACCTGCACCTATTAGTTTCGAAGTTTTGTCTCTGAAACCGCAAAACATGTTCTAAATCTTTTTCCTAATCACTATACTATACAATGTTCATGATTACGATCCGATGCCTTGATGTTTATGGAGTCAGTTATATTCGTTTGAGAATTATCATCAATATCAGCATTAGCATCAGGTGCTAATTGAAGTTAAGTCCAGTCCATTCTGGCTCGTTGTAGCAAACGCCAGCGTTATCGATTGCGATGATGATTTTACTTAGACTTTTCCTCGTTTTTGAACACATACATACTGTCAAAACACCACATCCAAGATTTATTTCGTATCTGCCATTTGGTTATCCAAAGAGTAAATTCACCCTGAGATCCTTAGGGTGTGTATAAGAGATGTTCCCTGCTTTGGGTGTAAAGACGACTTTAACCTCAGTCCAGGCTCTGATGGTTCCCTCAATCGCACTACAAATGCGGCTCCAACAGCAAGTATGCTTTCGACCGAATTGTGAACATTTGAAGTCCGTTTATCAAACACTCCACGAAAGTAGAGTAACGTGCCTGCCTTAGCATTTTATTAAACCTACAATTTGCAAGGATTCAAACTTAACTCGGATCGTCACCACAGTCTCTATCCTTTCAATTCTAATTCAATTCAATTAAATTTTTGTTCATGATGTCCCTAGGCTTCAACCCACAAGGGTCTCCAGATAGGTCGATCGTTAGGCAGCTGTAGTCAGTTTCGCACGCACGTTGGTTGAGATCCCATTCCACTTGCTCGCCCCACTTGAATAGCGGTCTTCACCTACTGCGTCTTCCTTCTGGGGTAAAATTAAAGTTTTTCTGGGCCGGAGCGTTGCTGTTTATATGTCGTTGTATATAGACTCTTCTGACTAAATCGATGTCGCAGTACAACTCATACAGTTCGCCGTTGTATCTAATTTTTCACCCAACGTCCATGCAGATGGGACCAAAGGTCACCTGGTGGACTTTTCTTTTGAAACAACCGAGGGCGACCTTATCTGTCCCCGACAAAATCCATGCCTCTGCGCCGCTAAACACTAGTGCTATGAACTGAATAGCATCTCATATTCTTGACATAATGTGCTTAACATTTTGGCACGCCCATTGAAGTTATGCAGGGAAGTGACCATCAAGTCCTGGTGCTTTGTATGGTCCGAAACTGCAAACTGCCCATTCTAATTTGTTTTCAATTATCAGGTTACTTGTCACTGAGTGGCGTTCAGCCGGAGAAGTAAGTGTTCAACTCCAACACACCTGCTCATGGAAGATGAAGCTATACTTTACAGAAGAGGAAACCATGTAAAAATGTCTCTCTGGATTGTCTTTCCAGAAACATAAATATCGGTTGTGCCGGGCAATCGCAGAGAAAGCGAAACAGGGTTTCCTTTTCCTGTGTGTTGTTACAAAGTGTTGAAGGGCAAACCTAACTTGGCAGGGTGTGTTCCAATTGCCCGGTAGTCAGTGCTAATTTGGGTTTTAATGATTATGTCATGCGTCCTATTCTTGTTGTAGGTGGACTATGTCTTTCTGGATATGACGCAGTTTTCTAGACGGTGGAAAATTCATAGAAAGTTAGGCTAGGTGCCCGCTCCCGTTCAGACAGAGATACATTTGAACCAGATACTACGAGGAAGAATAGTGGCTTACCAGGAACTAAGAACTGTAGCGCAAGATGTGCTAGGATCATAAGCCTTAACGGTAGTGACTGTTGAATCACTTTGACACGAATATAAAGTTTTTTATCTTTTCGATTTCGAGTTCGGCTAGACCGTTAAGATCGTTATTCCTCAAGGGTTTTTCTACTTAACGTTGCAAGGGCAGGACAAGTACATAGTAGGAAAGCTGTTGTTTCTGCCTCATCTTCGGCTCTACAACTTCTGCAGAAATCATAGGAAGGGACCTGAGTGCATGTCTGCCTATCACGCATCGTCCGGTAAGAACCTCTAGTAGTAAACCTAAGTTTCTTCCGGTTAGTGGATACAAGTCTTTTAGTTTTTTTGAATCCAGGTTGGGTTAGGCTTGTGATGTTATTGTTGCACCTATTGTTTGCTAATTTATAGAAAGTGCTGGAAGGTTTTTCCCTTGATGAGCCCTTTGGGAGACGACACTACCTCCGCGAGAGAACTATTGAGGGTTGCGGCCCATCTGGATATCTCGTCGGAGTTCTCATTGCACTCTATATGACCAGGAACCCAGAGGAGAGTGATGTTGAACCGAGCGCCATTACCTAGTTCCTTACATTGTTCTACTTATTTGACAGACGTGGTGTTTGATTATAAATAAATAAATACCTGGCGCAACAGCTCAAGGTGAGCCAAGGCCTAGCTTCTGACAACCTACAATTTATTGCCGACTCCGAACGGGGAATTTTTCATGACAAATTGAAATCCTGGAGGCTTGTCATTCCCCGACAAGAAGTGGTGCAGTGAACGATGTTTGGTGGATATGGCTGGGGCTTGAACCTACGTAGCAAACCAACGACCTAAGCACTGAGCCAATGGCGGCCTGGCTATCAATAAAGATTGCTTCGTTGATTTTGGCTGTGGGATTGAGGCTAAATGTATTCCAGACCTCTCTGACCGCTAGTACTTCCGTCTGGAATACACTAGAGAAATCTGGAAGACGATAGGATTTGGAGAGGTTAAGTTCACCTGATCCGGCGGCGCATTTCATCCTAGAGCCATCGGTAGTGGTGCGTAATTTTTCCATTCCGTCCTGTACGGAAGATGATCTTGGAAATTGTTTGCTTGAATTTAAGTCGGGGTACCAAGTAATCAGTTATGATCGAGGTCATAGCCAAGCAGCAGTTTATGACCTGAAAACGCTTTACCGGAGGATCTTAAATTCTCTGGGACTGTCTCAACCTCCTCAAAAGACTCGCATCGGTAAATAAGGTTACCATAGCTATACGGAGATTTATCAAAAGCCTCAACATAGCCTCTGGTTAAACCATACGGGTCACCACAAAAGGTCGCATTGCGATTTTAGGGTCCCTTATACAGAATGGTCGAGGCTGGAGCCCTTGGGAACACTTCCATCTAGATTCTCAGAGTCTTACTGCCCTACAGGAAACGACACATTTAATGTGCAGGCCCAAGGGCAGAGAGAAACTAGAGAATGATCATAGAATGATCTACTTGGGTCCTCGCAAATTCCTCCTGTTCTTGAAACCAGTCGGACTGGAGGCGATAAGAGGCCAATAGATCGCAGAACCACTGAACCCGTCAACTTTACATCTAAATTATCGTGACAAGGCCAGATTCTGTATAAGTTTTTCGATTGACCCACCCTGTGTTTATCAAAGTTTTACATATTTAATTTCATCGCTCGCTAATCCATAAATAATTTCTCTTCAAACACCACAACTGTGTGTCAAAGACAAACCCTACTGAGCAGATTAAATTATTCTTATATCCCTCTCATTCTCTTACAACCACCCACCCACCTACCTCTCCCTCTCTGTCTCTCTCTCGTCCATCAAAAACGTCTTCCACTTTACAGAAGCTGATTATTCTAATGAGTTGTTGTATTTACTAATTCTCACCACAAAAATGAGAACGATACACACACAAAACAACCACAAGAACAAGAAGAAGAATAAGAAGGAGAATCATCGGAGGTAGACTAAAACTATAACTAAAACTAAAACTACAACGAAAGACGCAGATAATAAGAAAACGTCAAACGAATAAGAAACACGTACTAAAGAATCGAGTCAGCTGTTTGTAAAGTGCCATTACAAGTCTCGAGATAATAATAGTGATTGTGTGTGTGTGTGTGCACACACTGACTGCACTGGGCCACTGTTGGCAAAATATATGCACACACCACAAGTGCAACGTTGAAGGCAGCCACTCAACACTCAACTCAGCCAGACAGAGAGAAATAGAGTGCGCCGCGTACTAAAAAAGAATAAAACGCGTCACACGAAAGAACTAAATTGGATTAAAGTACAAAAAAAAAAAAATAATAATAATTTTCACTAGTAGATCTTTCTAGTCCGAATAAATTACTCGTGCGGTGTTTACCCTCCTCTCAAAAATTTTCATTTATTACGCGTACAAGCGAATGAACACAGGCACGCGCACTCAAAGTGAAAGTCAGAGTCAGAGGCAAAGTGCCGCAGGAACCGTGTCGCCAAGTGTGCCAATATGATTAACAAGATCAACGTGACTGGCTCATCTCTTAAATCGGTTCAAAGATGGCGCTAATCAAGAGTAATCACTTCGTTAATCGAGCGTAAATTGGTATTAATTTTTCCTTTTGTTTAATTGCGCAATCACCCACCCACCCTACCACCCCCCGGGGCACGGAGCTCGGTGAAACATCAACAGAACGGCAATCAATAGAATTGTTTTCATCCAGAGTAAGACGGAAAAAATAAGAAAAAACATTGCTAACCCGTGTAAATCAAGGTTGTTTATAGATCTCGCTGTTTGTTGTGCTCGCTGGGAGAACCTGACGGACTGAGAACTGACCGCGACGTAACTACAAACACGTAACCAAAAGGGGGCGGCGGAGGTGCTGTCGGTGAATCCCCCAAGGGAACCCCAAGAAACACTGCTCCGAACCCAGCACGGATTCCATTCCAAGTCGTTGTCACTGTGTCGCCGTGTCGCGGTCGCTTTTTGTCGGTTTTAGCACTTAAGTTTCAATAAACACACTCAGGCAGCCGACAACGTCGACGACGACGAGGCTAATTCTGTGGCAAACAGAAAGTCTCTCGATCTCTCTTCACATTCATATGCGCTAGTGCTTGGGTCGTACTCGCACACACCAGCGCGCGGGGTGTGTGTTGGTGATTAGCAATTTGCTCAAACGTGATATCAGAAAACAGCACTTGGCACACTCAGTAAGCGGGCATACATCAATCTGGAATCACGACGAACTACGAACGTGGTACCCTCGAGCAACGCTGCACTGGAGACGCTGACGAGTTCTCGGACTGATCGCTGAATCGACGCAGTTCTTATCGCACCTTCAACTACATAATTGTAAATAATTCTCTTTAATCCGCATGTCGGTATACGCGGTGTGTGCTTCTGTGTGTGCGCACGGCGTTCACTTGTGGTGGGGCATTCATTAATGTTTTATTTATTTTTATTAGAACAAATCGCTCGTCACGATGAACGGTCGACAGATCTCAAGCCCGCAGCGGCTAATGAAGAAGGAGTCCTTGTTGGCGGTGCCAAGTCCTCGAATGGGTCAGCCGAACAAGGCCGATCCGCTGAGTGTCGGCAGCAATGGCACAGCTGATGTCGAGGAGGAGCTGGGCTATACGCACACGCTTATGTATGGCCGATACACCAGGGATCTGGGTGAGTTTGCACGAGACGAGGCGCGGAAGCTGAAAGTGCTGGAGAAACGCCGCAAGGAGGAGGACAAGCAGCGTGATAAGGAGCGACTGGGCGAGCGTCAGAGTCGCGTTTGGAGGGTTTCCTCGTGGATCTGGCGGCATACTCTCGCGCGCTTCGGAGAGGATTGGGTGTTCTTGGCGATGCTGGGAGTGATCATGGCTCTGCTGTCGTACATCATGGACAAGGGGATCAATATGTGTACGAACGCCCGGATTTGGCTGTATCGGGATCTTTCGACGTCGCAGCCCGTCATCCAGTACTTCGCCTGGGTTTCGCTGGCAGTTTGCCTGATACTGTTCTCGGCGGGTTTTGTTCATCTGGTTGCTCCGCAGAGCATTGGCTCAGGAATTCCCGAGATGAAGACCATCCTCCGAGGAGTTGCACTCAAGGAATACCTCACTTTCAAGACACTGATAGCCAAAGTGGTTGGGCTGATGGCAACTTTGGGCAGCGGCATGCCTCTGGGGAAAGAAGGTCCTTTTGTGCATATAGCAAGTATTGTGGCCAGGTTACTCTCTAAATTGATTACGTCATTCCAGGGAATTTACGAGAACGAGTCGCGAAACACTGAGATGTTGGCGGCCGCGTGCGCTGTGGGAGTGGGCGCCTGCTTTGCGGCGCCGATTGGTGGAGTTCTGTTCAGCATCGAGGTAACCACCACGTATTTTGCTGTGCGCAACTACTGGCGGGGATTTTTCGCAGCTGTCTGCGGAGCAACTGTGTTTAGGCTGCTGGCTGTGTGGTTCCAGAACGCCGACACTGTGCGGGCGATGTTCCTGACGAATTTCACGTCCGAGTTCCCTTTCGATCCGCAGGAGTTGTTCGTGTTCGCCCTGATGGGTGTGGTGTGCGGGTTCCTGGGAGCTGGATATGTGTGGCTGCATCGATGGTACGTGACATTTATGAGGTCCAACAAGAGGATGAGCCGGTTCCTACAGAAGAATCGGTTTTTGTATCCAGGACTGATCGCGTTGATCGTGTCGACGGTATCATTCCCGCTGGGCACTGGGCGGTTCGTCGCCGGAGAGCTGAGTACTCACGAGCAAGTGACGGAGTTGTTCAGCAATTTCACGTGGTCCCACGATGATCTCACCGTGGAGCAGGCAGCGATCGTGCAGCATTGGATAACGCCGTACACCAACGTTTTCATCAACCTGATCTGCTACGTTTTGTTTTTGTTTGTGTTTTCCATCGTCGCTTCGACGATCCCAGTGCCGTCGGGTTCATTCATTCCAGTCTTCAAAATCGGCGCTGGCCTGGGCAGGATAGTGGGAGAGCTGATGCACGTGTTTTTCCCACAAGGAGTGCGCTACGGAGGACGTCTTTCGCCGATAATTCCAGGCGGCTATGCAGTGGTAGGAGCAGCTGCCTTCTCCGGTGCCGTCACGCACACAGTCTCCGTGGGAGTGATCGTGTTCGAGATGACGGGACAGGTGACCCACGTGGTGCCGGTGATGATCGCCTCACTTATAGCCAACGCCATTGCAGCCCTGTTGCAGCCGTCAATGTACGACAGTATCATTCTCATCAAAAGGTTGCCATATCTGCCAGATTTACTGCCCTCAAGTTCGAGAATGTACAGCATTTACGTTGAGGATTTCATGGTGCGAAATCTCATGTTCATCTGGCCGGACATCACCTATCAGAAGCTGAAGGAGGTGCTCTATCAAAACCGTGGACTCCGCAGTCTCCCACTGGTGGACAGTCCTGAAAACATGATCCTCTTGGGCTCGGTCCAGCGATCGGAGTTGATAAAAATGATCGAGAGGAACATTGGCCGGGAGAAGCGCATGGAGATCGCCCAGAAGTGGCACAAGGAAGCCGAAAAGCGGGCTCGCGAGGAAAAACTTAAACAACTCGAGGCAGAGAGAAGGTTGAATAAGTCGTCCAGATTCGAGGTACTTCCAGCGCCGGATATTCTCTCGCTCGACCGAATTGCCCACGATGACATGTCCCACATGGAGGCGAAGAAACGCCAAGAGCTCTTCAACAACTCCTTCTTCGGTCAGCCACGCAAGTCGATCTTGAAGAAAACCAACTCGTTCAACCTGAAGCAGTGTGCTCCGGCGTCATCGCACAGCCCCACAATCACTCCATACACAACGATTACCGGCTCAGAATATCGTATACGATCTGCGTTCGAAGCGATTTTCAAGAAGTCGGCCACTCTACAGGACGTCGCTCCACATCCTGCCGGAAGCGGTACCATCTCACCTGGAGTCAGTGCCACCGAGGTCCAACACACACCGAACACACCCGGGATCATGAAAAAGGTTCAACTACCCCGAGAACGTGTCATCGATATGTCGCCCGAAGATCAAAAACAATGGGAGTACGAGGAGATGTCCAAGTGCATCAATCTTGAGGAGAGTAACGTTCCCATCGATCCATCACCGTTTCAGCTGGTCGAACGCACATCCATCATCAAGGTACACTCACTGTTCTCCATGGTGGGCATCAACCACGCTTATGTCACCAAAATCGGCCGTCTGGTCGGCGTGGTCGGTCTGGCCGAACTCCGAAAAGCCATCGAAGAGATTAACAACAACAGTTTCGTGGTGCCAACGACTCCCAAAGACGAGGAAGCTCAAGCTCAGCCGCTGATGGAAAACAATAAAAGTGATAAACACGTGAACGTTACGATAACGTCCATGGACTCGGCGCTTTCGAACTCCGAAGTTGGATCCGACATCGAGGTGGACACCAAAAAACCAAAACTTCCCGACTAAGCACTGTCTCAAGGAAGCTGTAGTAATTTTTTTTCTTAGTTCTAAGACCTAGACCTAGGACAGATCAAGTTATTTTTGTAATACGACTCTATTCCATTATTGTAACGTGCGTACCGTCTAAGGATGTATCATTTGTAGTGTTAGTTTTAAAGAAAAAATGTTTTTATCTCTTTGATTTACCGTTATTTTACGATTTATGTACATTTAACTGTTAAACCACTGACGTATAAATAGAATAAATAAAAAATTTAAAGTATTTTCTTTTTTAGTTCAAATGAGTGTGTTTTGTGTCGATGGACTAAGCCTTTTTGGCGGCGTTTCATGAGGACATCAAGTGTGTACCTATCCAGCTATAAGGTGGAGATCCTTGACAAATACTTTTTAAATCATGTGCGTGTTCTAGCTCCAGACTGTACTGGTCAAAGGCCTGTTGCTGCATCGTCATCTACCAAAATGTCACTGAACTTTTCCACTGGAACAAGTTTGAATTTGGGTTACCAGCACTCAATACGGGACAAAGAGGAGTGGAAGTTGTGAATTGATGCAATGAATCACTGAAGATCTTAACGGAAGGTGCCCAAGCACAGAGTATGTGCCGGGGATTTCCAGAAAGACATGGACATTAGTCAGTCGTTTAATCTTCCTGATCTCTGCGAGTGTTTTCGATGCGGAAGCACTGGCTATTTGTCAGGCTTTTGTGTTTACTCTTTGCTGGGTAAGAGGTTACTGTGACAACCTGAGAAACTGGATCGCTTTTGAGGTTTCTATACTCGTGGGTGTATCCGGTATCGTGGCATTTATATCATCTACCTCGCTTACACCGAAGTATTAGAGAAGGTTTATCACAGATGGAAATCTTATGAACTGAACTCTTGCACCTCAGAGGTTGCAGGAAAGAGTATATTCTGCTTCTTGAATCTCTTCGGTGAAAAATTCAAAGTCACCGGGGCTAGACCTGGTTTATACAACCTGGGACCAACATCAAGGTAATTTGGAAGTGGAATCTTAGACAAGCAATTTCTAACTTTCAATGTTAAACCAGCTCAGAAGTTGTGATCTACAATTTTGCTGGCTTTTCGTGAAAGACGTGCGTCCGTTTTTCCCTTCATTTCTGGTTGGAAGCTCAACCAGTCGGTTGTGACTGCAGCTAAATTTGTTGGTAACATGCTTAGCCTGTTGTCATGACCATATAAGCAGTAAGCTTAAGCATTCAGGTCTTTTAAGTCTGCGAAGTTTTGATTGAGATATCGATAGGGGGCAGTATATGTTCTGCGGGACATGTTGACTTCTGTCATCATAACACAGCACTGGGATTCCAGTTCACTTTTTCCCTCCGAATGGGTGGGTGTTCTGGAAACTTTCAACTACTTCCGCTCTTCTATCTATTGCTAGGCATTTTCGGACAGTCACGTGCTATGGCTTTTTTCTGTTTTTCATCATCTTCATTCATAATCTTCCAATGACACGCTTATCCAGTATGAGGATCACGGGTTTAGGGTGCTTAAGTGGACTATCCACATCTCCCGATCTTTCGCCATCGACTCTAAATCATTAGGGGCTATCCCCATTCGTGTAGAAGTGAGTCTTCAGACTTGGTCCAACCATCTCATCCTGGACCTACCCAGACGACGCCTACCTAATGGACGCCTACCTTGGGAGGGATTCCATGTCACGAAATTGTTCCAGTTTGACCAATCCTATAGGATACCTCTGTATTACTCCATCATCCATCCATAGCTCGTGAATAGGATCCCGAGATTCTTAAACTTCTCCACCTGTTTCAATGGGACTCCACTAACATGCAGAGGACATTGAACAGGCGTTCGGAAAATAACCATTACCTCTGATTTGTTCACGTTTCCCATCATCCCATCTACAACATAGACGGCTACGAACCTCTCAAGTGCGCGCCGAAGTTCGTTCTGTGTGGATCCCAGGATGATCAAGTCATCAGCTAAGTCTCCCAATTCGAACCGCTCCTCGCCACGGATGCGCTGTAACATCCAATCCACATACACAATGCAAAGGAGAGGTGACAGCGCCCAAAGTGAAAGGTGTCCCATTCTCCGGCATTACACTCCAGAGTTTACCTCCAGGAAGCCGCTCATATGCTTTCTGCAAATCCACAAAGCAACTGTAGATAGGTTTGGAATACTCCCACGCCTTCTTAAGTACCATTCGGAGAGCGAATAGTTCGTTCGAAGAAAGCCGCACTGTTCATCGCCCAACCTGGACTCGACCACAGCTCTAGAACGCGCTTCCAACACCTTAGCAAAGACTTTTTCGAGGAGACTTAAAAGAGATATACCCCTATAATTGGAGCATTCCCTCTTATTTCCTTTCTTAAAAAGAGGAGCAACCACCCCAGTTTGCCAGTCGCTAGGTGTTTCACCGCATTCCCAGGCCACTTTAATGACACGGAGAGCCATTTCACTCCCTCATCTCCCAAGGTCTTGAGCAATACCGGCCGGATCTCATCATCACCGGCAGATTTGCACTTTAATCGCCAAGGTCACCTCTTCTACGTTGGGATTATTATCCGCCCTACTCAAAACCTCCTCAGCGCCCTGTTCATCTTTGGATTTTATTCCTTCGATGAGATTATACTTCCTTCGGTAGGAATCAAAAATTGCCTTGGTCATCGTTTTTTCGATCAGTTTCTCTTGCCTTCTAGGCTTTGCCGAGTTCCAAAGTATTCCGGTGGGTGTTGGACATAATCATTGCACTGGCATCTCAGTGGCTTTGTAGTAAATACTTCCCTTTTCCTGTCGTTTGTTTTTCTTGGTGCAGTTGCACTGCTGTTATCGACTGCGGTGCTAGCTTTCTTGCTTGAATCGGATGCATGTGCTGTGCGCCTTTATTTACTGTGACCAATCTTGTCGGCTTTGGTTCCATCAGAATAAACATTTTGTTTCTCGTGGTTGGCAACATATCAACGTGAGTTTTTTTTTTTAATGACGGCACCATTGTTAGCTGTTGTTGTTCAACATTCTCCTTCGTACATAGTCTCTTGCCTCTGGTCTTGTCTTGTCTTGTGTTTCCTTACAGTTTCTTCGGGCAGTTTCCTCGCCTTTACTTTCTAGCATACACTTGCATACACTTGGAGTTGTTCTGTTTCCTTTTCTCTTTACAACTCGCGTCGCAAAAGGTCCTTTAATTCCTGAGCATCTGCCAGTAGCTTCAACTCCCTCCTACAGGACCGGTTATCAGTGTAAGGTTGCCAGGTCATAAGTCTCGCCTGTGTGGTTCAATAAACCTTTTATCTTTTTTCACGGGCTTAGATCACATCACCGTGATCTAAGCCCCTTGGCACTACTAAGCTTAATGCACATCTCGTTGGACTGTATGCACTTCCATGCAGACGTCCTTAACCGACCAAGAATCACGCGGAGCCTATCTTAGTTATTTGCATCAATACTTAGGTTTAGTCTTTCCCGCCTGACTGTCCTAACAAATGTGAATGCTCTCGACTAGATATCAATTCCCATGTGCTCCACAGTTTCGTGTTGTCACAAATTGTTCTAAATAGATTGCTCGGTCGAGTGGAACTGATTGGTGGCTGCCGCTACTCCGAACTTTGTAATCGCGCAGTGTAATCTGTCGTTTTGTTTACCAAGTTGGTGGCTAGCGGCTACAATGTCATAAATAACATATGTACCTCCTTCATTGTCGCCATTGCAGTTGCAATTGTTTAAAGTGTCTGACTCCTCCAACAAATATCGTATCCTTGAACCCAACCACCACCTGTCAGAACCCGAAATTCAATTTTCGGATAAAAAACAAAAAACTCCGAAAGTCTGTGCGCGTTTAATGGAATGTGCGAATGATTCGACAGGTGGTCGATCACATTTTGTTCGACGACATACCTCACCGAGTATACGTTTGGTTCCCCCGCGGAACCGAATGGAACCACCATATCGGTGCTACGTTTACTTTCTCGATACAATCAGCTTAATTAGCCGGTAAACCGGCAAATTAATTTAATTCACAATACAGCTGATTTCGGCTGAAGTTCGAAGACCACCTACATGTGCCCCATTGAATACGCAAGGGCGGTGTGTGGCGAGGGCGCCGCTGCTACATATTGTTGCGGAAATCGGGTTTCGTGGTGGGGATGGGGATGAGTAATATTAATAAGAGTCGAAGTGTTAGTTTTAACACCTCAATTTTAAATTAAACACAGTCACCAATATGTCAATCGATTTTTAGAGCTAGAAGGTGTCTTGATCGGAGCCGCTTAAGTTGCCTGTGGAATGGTTAAGGCGAAGTTTGCCACTCAGTTCGCGGACATCAATCTGAATCGACTTGTCGGTACGAGTGAGAAAGTTAAGTTGATCAGCACAACTTAGAGGTTCGAGTCCTCGTCAGGAAAAATCCAAAAGAGGTGACAACAGGACACAACATGGCGGATACACTGAGTTACACGCATACGGTTATGTATGGAAAATACGCGACGGATCTGAGTGAGTATGCAAAGGACGAAGCGCAAAAGTTGAAACGCCATGAGAAACGTCGCGACGCCGAGGATAAGCGGCGGGAGAAGGGGCGACACAAGGATGACCCGAGTGCTGTGTGGAATGCTTGCTCGTGGCTGTGGTTCAACACCTTAGCGCGCTTTGGCGACGAATGGATTTTTCTAGCTCTGCTGGGCATCTCTATGGCATTGATATCCTTTTTCGTGGACGTAGGAGTACATGTCATCACAACTGCCAGGATATGGTTGTACCGCGACATACTGAACAGCTCACAGATTGTGCAGTACTGGGCTTGGATTTTCCCGTCCATATGCTTGGTCCTATTCGCCGCCGGTTTCACTCACTTGGTGGCACCGCAGGCTGCGGGTTCAGGAATTCCCGAGATGAAGACTATCCTGCGAGGAGTCGTGCTCAAGGAGTACCTCACGTTCAAAACGCTGCTGGCGAAAGTTATCGGTTTGATAGCGGCATTGGGAAGCGGTATACCCATCGGCAAGGAGGGTCCTTTCGTGCATATAGCAAGTGTCGTGGCAACGTTGCTGTCCAAACTGAGATTCCGGTCGATTTACGAGAATAAATCGCGCTACCACGAGGTTTTGGGAGCTGCCTGTGCGGTAGGAATCGGAGCTTGTTTCGCCGCACCAATTGGCGGAGTTCTGTTCAGTATCGAGGCGACGACTACATATTTCGCCGTGCGGAATTGCTGGCGTGGATTTTTCGCAGCCGTGTGTGGATCGTCTGTGTTCCTGCTCATGGCCGTGTGGTTCCACAATGCCAACACTGTACAAGCGCTATTCCTAACCAACTTCACGTCCGAGTTTCCCTTTGCTCCGCAGGAGTTGTTCGTGTTCGCCTTGATGGGAGTGATCGGTGGCTTCATGGGCGCAGGCTATGTGTGGTTGCATCGGTGGTATGTGACACTCATCAGGTCCAACAAGACGATAAGCACCTTCCTGCAGAAGAATCGGTTTTTGTATCCAACCATAATCGCCTTGATTGTCGCGACTATTTCGTTCCCGTTGGGCACTGGAAAGTACATGGGAGCCGAGCTGAGCACGCACGAGCAACTGACGCAGCTGTTCAGCAATTTTACGTGGTCCCGCAACGATCTCACCGTCGACCAAGCTGCCATCGTCTCACACTGGAAGACCCCGACCACAAGCGTCTTCGTCAATCTAGTCGGTTACACGCTCTTCACATACGTTTTCTCGGTCATCTGCTACACACTTCCTGTACCGTCGGGATCCTTCATTCCGGTATTCAAGATCGGCGCTGGCTTCGGAAGAATATTCGGAGAACTGATGCACATTCTCTTCCCTCTAGGAGTCTGGTACGGTGGGATTTTGTCATCGATCATTCCCGGTGGTTATGCTGTGGTTGGAGCAGCTGCATTCTCTAGTGCCGTCACACACACTGTCTCCGAGGCAGTGATCATATTCGAGATAACCGGGCAAGTCACCCATGTGGTGCCAGTGATGATCGCCTCGCTCATAGCCAACGCAGTCGCCGAGATGCTGCAGCCATCGATGTACGACAGCATGATCCTCATCAAGAAACTGCCCTACCTCCCTGATGTGTTGCCCGCGAGTTCGAGGTTATACTCCACTTTGGTGGATAACTTCATGAATCGGAACGTCTCGTTCATCTGGCCCGAGATCACCTACCAAATGTTGAAGAAAGTGCTCCAGGAGAGTGGAAATATTCGCATCTTACCACTGGTGGAGGCTCCAGGAAGTATGATCCTCTTGGGATCGGTCCAGCGAGCGGATTTGTTGAAAATGATTGAAAAGCAAATTGGTCGCGATAAACGAATGGCTTTCGCCAAGAAGCGACGCAGGGCAGCCGAGCAGAGACCTCTCGAGGAGCCACAACCAGAAATCAATCAAGATCAGATCGTGCGACGTCGCTCATCAAGATTTGAAGTGTTTCCAGCTCCGGATACCTTCACTGGTGAAAAAGTCGCCAACAATGATGGGAAAAATCAAAATGACTCCACCTACGATCAGACAAACTCCTTGGACTACAGCATACCGTACAAACCGGCCAACTCCGAGGATGTTGAAAGTGGCAACGCATCGCTGGAACGAGGCTCCGGCTCGGGTTCCGATGATGGCCAACTCCTGCCAAACATGAAAAAAGTACAACTCTACCGTAATGGTATCGTCGACCTATCAACCGAAGATCAACTGCTCTGGGAATGCGAAGAGTTGTCCAGGCCCATCGATCTGGTCGAGCACAACGTTCCCATCGATCAGTCACCCTTCCAAGTGGTCGAAGGTACACCTATCATCAAAGTACACACCCTTTTCAACATGGTCGGTATCAATCATGCGTATGTGACCAAAATTGGACGCCTGGTCGGTGTCGTTGGTCTCACAGAACTTCGCAAGGCGATCGAGGACATCAAGAACAACAGCGCTGTTGTGTCAATGCATCCAAAAGATGACGAAGCCAAGCTTCTGCTTGATAAAAGTGATAAGAATGTGAATACGACCATCACGTCGATGGACTCAGCATTCTCCGTTGGGTCCTCTGAAATCTGTTCTGACGCTGAATTGGATCCCAAGCATCCAAAGCATTCTGTCTAGTTTAACTGTTACAATTGGTCTTAAGTGTAAGTGAAGGAGTAGTGTTAGAAATAAGTTTTAAGATGTGAGTTGACTAAGTCCAAGGCGGGCGCCCGCCTTTTGGAATTTTTGTTCAATCCTAGCGACTACAATGATAACGTTGATTTATTGCGAATAAAGGTGCTGAAATGCGTTCCTAAATTATTCGTGTTGTCTTTGGTTTTCGTCCGTACTCCACTTGGTTGTTTGAAGCGCTTTTTGTAGAATGCAGCTGGAGGTGTTTTGGGGTTATGAGAGCTTTTTTCGAGTAATCTACGGAGCACTTTTAGGGAAGCCCACGGAACTCTACCTTTCAGTCTTCGTTTGATCCTGTAAGTATCTCGTTTTAACAAGAATAGGTTCGAAGGCTCTCCGATTTTTAGTAAAGACCGGCTTCAAGAGAGTCTGAGGCTTGTTGACATAGATTCGTGACTTGAAAAACCCCACAAAAAGAAGTCTGGAACGGTTAAATCAGGCGATCTTACCGCAGTGCAAATCGCCAAAACATAAGATTAGGCGACCCGGAAATGCAGCCCTCAGAACTTCGGTTGTGGCTCGTGCAGTATGCGCTGTTGCTCCATCCTTTTAGAACAACATGTTCTTCAGTCCCAATACATCCAATTGAGGAAGGAGAAAGTCGTTGAGCATGGCTCTATGGCGCTCGTCGTCCACAGAAGTCGTTTAGCCCGCGGCGTTTTCGAAAAAAAAAGGATCGATGACGCCTACAGCGTAAACAGCACACCATGCAGTAACTTTCAACGGGTGCAATAGCTCTTCGTGGGTTACACGCGGATTTTCGGTAATTTTGGAGATGGAAATGGGCCTCGTCGCTCATGATGATCTCGTGGTCGAGATTCCGCATGGCTTGAGCGTAGGTTACACGCGGTTGGCGGTCAACGGCTAACAGCTGATGCACTGTCTGCACTTTGTCTTTCACCAAAATTCTCTGTAAAGACCGCCGATTCATGCTCATTTGCGTGGCACGTCGTCTGGTCGATACTCTGGGGTCCTCTGCGACATCTTCAGCCACAGCTGCGATATTCTTAGCAGAACGGCTGCTCAGGTCTTACTACACTCGTTTCTTCAAAGTTTTAAACTTCGAACATTGCATTTGCCAATAAATCCTTTCAGTTGCACAAAAATGGGATCCTTTTCGTCTAAGTATAGTATACAGGAATCGCTAAATATGAAATACTGTGGCGTATGTGGAGCATTTTGACAGATTGATCGCATATCAGTTCCACTATTCGCATACTCACGAAGCACTGTCCGACTCTCTATCTCCAACCATAAAACCTTTCACGTTTTCCGTAGACCCAAACGGTGGCCTACTTGACAAGGTTCTCATGAACATCACCCTCCCCAAGCAACCAGTGATTTGCATGCTTTCGAAATGCTCCCCTTCATACAAGTGGTGCATATTGACTGTACTGGCGCTTCTTCTAAGGCAAAAGCCAGGGGGCAGTGAATTTTATTGCAATCTGTAGGATGATGAGATATTGCCATCGAGTTTTGCCGCTTTGTTTGATGAGCATGAGTCTTTGGCATGCTGATAGAGGCTCACTATCAGAGTCATATTCCAAACATTGTGGTGTAAACCAAACTATAAATAGACGGATTGCTTCAGTCTGAGAATGATCTAGTTAACAGAAAGACGGTGGTCGGAGAATTTCTTACCTTCTTAACCGCTTTAAGCCCTTTTTTCGGTTAGACAAAGAAAATGGGTCACACTTTTGCTTATAGATGCAGAAGAAAGGTTGTTTAGTGGATTTTACTGCTGGTATTGTTTACTAGTTCTACCTCTGGAGAGGTTTCTACAAGCCAGTGGGATAGGTCACATTAGTTATGAGCCAAGGCCTATCTTCTCGCAACCATTCATGTTGTGCGTGTAACATGTTTCGCACGATTGGAAGGGACCTACAATGTATTATCGAGTCCGAACGGCAATTTGAGAAGCTTTTTCATGACAAAGTATCCTCCAGGAGTTTCGTCATTCCCCGACGAGAGTTGGTACCGCGAAAAATCTTCGGTGGACATGGGATTGTCATCAAATTTTCAAACCTTATTTAGTGATGGGTCTGCTTGTGTGGCTTTCTGGGTGTCTTGAAGCCCTACTTGGAACTCTTAACCACCACTGTTCCAGAATGTGTCTACAACTTATGTACATGCCTGTTTCGTTAAAATTTAATGCAAAAGAAATTAGTTGCATACCAAGGGGTGTTAGCGTGCCTTAGTAATTGATAACTTTTGCTACCCATGGTTTCAAATCACTCAAGGGTGGCAATTTTTTTCAAACTGGTTATTCATTTAGATATATTAGCTTTCAATATTATTCGCAAACATTCTTCTTTTTCACTATGAAGATCCAGAAAAACGGACTTGAACCTACGACCTTTGACCGTGAGCTTATGCAGCATGCCAGCTCCTTGAAGTTACACATCGTGTGTAAAATAGGTAAACACCATACTGCAAGTTCAACCCATTAAATGGTACCGACAACATAGAATTCAAAAGGAGCACATGACTTAAGCGCATCGCGTCCACAAATGACAACTGTCAACAGTGTCAAATGTGTTAATTAAATGTTTTCTTATTTGGTGTGAAAAATAAAGCGTGATATCTGTCGCGTTTTATTTAATTATCTATTAACTCTTTCGACGAATAATAATTATAATAATTAATACCGTATGATCTCTCTGGCTCAAGTCACACTACAAATATGTACAATCTTCCATTCGTCAGTTGTTGTTTGGAAGAGATATGGGTAGGCATTCGAAATGGAAACTTGCTATGGAAACGAAATAGAAAATGTTGGCCAATATGAGTCAACGACTTAATTGCTAAAATTGCCCTTAAACGGGCGACGACTTTTGGGGTATAGTAATCGTATGTGCAGAAGGTTTCAGTGAAAGGCAAGGTAGGTAGATTGGCGGCCCCTGAGAATCCACATAGCGCTAGGGTGCACCGTTTTGTAAAAACAAAAGGCGAGGAGTGAAGCTCCTTATTATTTTTGCTTCGGGTGTGGGAAGTGTGACCAAGAGTGCGAAACGTAAATATATTCTGACTTAGACTCCAGGAAGTACAAAATTCCTCCAATAGAACCTCATTCTCTAAACGGCACCCGCCTATGCTTTGCTAACAAAGGGAAATATCTGGGTCTCATTCTGGACAGTAAATTAGACTCGAAGCCGACACCATTGAAGCCACTGCAGCGTTATACTGGTGCATAAAAGCCATTGGTAAGAAGTGGGGACTGTTATTTCATGGCTTTACGTGTCCGTTGTCAGACCTATACTCATATATGGTGCGATCGTCTGCTAGACAGCCTTAGAAAGAGCCTAGGTTAGGTTATGGGGGAAGTGCTCAGTCCATTGACTGCTGGCCATGGTACCTATGGCACAATGTCCTGTCAATACAACTACTAGGATGCGAGTATCTTTTTTATTCATAGCCAGACGACATTTTGTTTTGTTCTGGTCTATGCTCTGCCATAAGCTGCGGGATATAATGCAGTCGCCTCTGGTGGACCAAGAGATATTAATTAGCTCTCTCATCTTGTGGTCGACGTTACCTTTCAGTACACCGATAGGGATGTTTATCGATGTGTGGGTGTTCTCTCTTTCCAAAGCTTAACCCTGCCGAGCAAGTTCGTCTGCTTTCTAGTTGCCCTCTAAATCGCTGTGTCCGGGGACCCAGGAGATGTTGACCTCGTAGGTGATGCCTATTTTATTTAGGATTTTACGACAGGTAGACACCGCTTTCGATTTGGTGCTTGCATTATCAAGAGACTTGATAGCTGCTTGACTGTCGATGAGGATGATGATCTTAGTTGGGCTCAGACTTCCGACTGTTGCTCATCTGGCATGGAGATGGCAGAACATTTTAACATTCACCCGGTCATAGGGATATTCCAGGTAACTGCAAGGGCGATGAACTCGCCAAACGTGGTACTACTCTGGACATATTGGCGGAACAAAGTAATCTTGGTATTACATTCGCTACATGTAAACATCTCGCGATCAGTAAGACCAACTAAAGATGGAGGAATGGTACCACGTGCCGTAGCTCCGGAGAGGTCTGGCCTATGCTAAGTCTCAGTCGATCTAAACATTTGATCTTGCTTAAGAGGTCGCTCATTAGCCCCGTTATCGGTATTATCATCGGCCTTTGTCCCATTGCCCTTCATGCCAGAAGAATGGGCCTCTTTTCAAATGACTTTTACATTTGCTGTAGGGACGAAGAGAATTTTATCTGCACTTGTCCTGCCTTATCCCGAAGAATGATGCTCTATCTAGGAGCCACTCGACAACTTAAGCGAACTATCACATACTGACGTCAAAAGTATCCTCAACTTCATCAAGAGGTCCAAATGGTTTCAATAAAAAGGCAGTTTTAGGATGTTGATCCAAGTGGCATTACAAAGGGGCTTTCCTGGCCTATGTGTGTCTGTGCTTCGCCACCTACCTACCTACTTAGACTCCAATTTTTGTATACAAGTTGTCTGTACAGAACATTTTTCTTGCAAGGAAGGTCAATTTTAAACCGACGAGTATGAGCTCAGTGCTTTTAGTATCTGACATAATCACAATATCTATCTGTGGATAGTTCCTGTCCAGATTCAGTTGAGGGCACCCTTCGAAACCGTAAGCCTTTACTAAGGAGATGCTGAGAACGTTTTAATTAGGTTCGTGATCTAAACCTTTCCGCCCCATTGCATTATTCTGTGAACTTCACTTTGAAGTCATAGATGATGAGCCAGGAAATAGTTTTTATAGTCCACTGGAAGACAATTAATCGACGCGTTCAAAGCGCACCGTCAGGAGTCGTGCGCATGGCACCTCGTGTTATTGTTCGAAACGACCAATAAAAATGAAAACCCCCTCCTGGCAAACAATGGATTTCGGCACTATACAATAAAAATGTTAAGTAAACCTTTGCACTATCTTTTAATTCACAAAAAAAAAAAAAAAAACAGATCCACAAAGGCATCGCAGCTGTCGGATAATGATTGGCAAACAAAAATCAATTGGCGGCATGGGGACATTAAACATGTTTCACCGCACTCTCAATTCAGCAATTATCACCCATCATTTTGAGAACGTCTCATGAGCTCATTTCACGAGTTCTCCTAGCGTGACAATAAAAAAAAAAAATCGAATTCGACATCCAATAGAACCAAACAAAAAACCTATGTTTACATGGCTTTGAAATATTGACACTTGTAGGTACCATGTATCATGTGCTGTTTACTATATTTCACATGAGAGCAAGAAGCTGACACTAAGTGACACCATGGAGCTAGCAGCTGATAGTTTTAAAAAAAATGGCGTTTATACGTTTTTTTTTTATGACATAAGCATGTTGTATACGAATTTGGAGTGCTTATGAATTTTTATGAGAAAGCACGTGTAAGGTTAAATAATATCAGGTATCGGTTGAAACCTAAAAATTGTACCTTTCCCTAACGAAATAAAAATGTGCCTTAATTCCTAGCAAAACCCACACATTTTAGTGAAGAAACAGAATCCTGTAGGAAAGTTACATATGTACATATCTTGATTTATCGCTCGATGAAAAACTCACCTAGTATTCTCACCTTAGACAAGACAAAGCCAGGATCTCATTATGGAACAGCAAAAATATTTTTAGGAAAAAATTGTGGCCTCAATCAAAGTGGCAGTTTGCTCTTACACCGCGATAGCTAGAGACTAATGGTTACGTAGACAGGCTCAACCAACTGCTACTACTGGAATAATCACAGGACTTCACAGGAAAAGTGTGGCCCTAAAGCAGTGTTTGCCAATAATTGAAGTTTATTTTCTCCAAATATGTATGTATTTAGTGTGGAGAAATTGATTGATGACTGCCAATTGGAGACTAAGAATTCATAATGAAGAAGATCACTTCTTCTGGATCACCCAGTGAAGATCAGCTACAGAACGTCCTTCAATGTGACGTATGAGTGGCTTAAATCCTACTCCACAAGAAGCGTCTCCATCCAACTCGATCTTTACCCAGCTGCCTCCAATTTTGCACGCCAAGTTAATTAAGATCCACTTCCACTTGCGTGCGGTGCCTGAGTCGCGGTCGTCCTCTACGGGTGACTCAGCTACCTCGTTGGACTTTCACTCTTCTGTCTAAGTCGATGTCGCTGTACAACCCATACAGTTCGTAATTGTATCTCTTCCTTCACTCACTGTTTATCCAGATAGGATCGAAAATCACCCGAAGAATTTTTGGTACCCAATTTCCTTCTTACCCCATAGAAACAGCGATTGGCAAGAGTTATTCTCCGTTTGATCTCAGCGCTGGTGTCGAAGTCTGAGTTAAGAGTGGAGACTAGGTAGAAAAAGTCCTTAACTACCTCAAAGTTATATTCGTTTATTCTGACATTCTGTCTGAGACGTTGGTGTTCAGTTTACTTTCTTGTTGACAGTATATACTTCGTCTTACCTTCATTGACCGCTAATCCTATCTTCGCCCTCTCATTGCTCTGTATAGCTCGTCTCTATAGAAAAAGGTGGTGCGTATCGATGTAAAGTTCCTAGGTTTTCTCCAAGCTGTCCCGCAGTGTGAGTATTTGGTCTATAGTTGATTTTCCTGGCCTGAAGCCACATGGTATCTACCCAGGGTAGACTCAGCGGTCAGGAAGCAATAGGCAGGATTTCGAATACGAACGAATACTCCAACAATCATTGGTGAGCAAATAGTGTAGACTGTTACCTTGTCGTTAAAATCTCTCATCAAGATGACAAGATAATGCAGGCTGTTACTGAATTGTGGGTTCTAGCAAGATGCTCTTCTCCTTTTCTATCGCGTTTTCTGCCAATGAATTTTATTACTATAGGCTGGATTTGCAGGTGCAAGTCATTGGTTTTCCAAAACAAACCAAGAGAGTATCTATTCGGCATATTAGTAAATTCGTCTGCCATGATTACTTCGTCGAATCTCAAGAAGTTTATGCAGCACTACATGCAAAAGAAGAAATCTGGCGTTTTTTCTCCACAGTCGAGGGTTCTTAAATCCAAGACTACATTCACAGTCCCCAACAAAATATCAGCCTGTATCTAACGAGTTGTTGTGTCTCAAACGGGAAATACGCATTGTATCCATTAATCAAAATTAAAGGGAATACCTTACGGATAAACCAGTTTAGCCCTCATATTTCACAAATCCATGAAAGTTTTGCCATTCAGAGATCGTATTAAGCGAACTTCAATCTGCGATCTGCGATCTACGATCATCGATCTAAATTCTCCAACTTTTTTTTTTGTTGTTGCTTGTTTCAAGCGCGCTATTAATTTGCATGATCCGAATTAACACCCAAAGCGGCTGTGTATTTTTTCCATTTTTCCGATTTTATACTGTGAAAACAGTAGCTTAGCTTCGTTAGGGCATCTGGCGCATGACAATTTGTGACGCACCTGTCTGAGCCGACACCACTAGTATCGGCAAATGTGTAGGTATACGAGCTCAGTTAAAAGATACAAATTAAAAAATCGTGATGAGAGAAAATCACGTGCGTAAATTATTATTGAATAATTTCACAACGGAATTTGTTAATAATATTTAGCGTCGAGTAATTCCGATAATTTATTTATGACCTCTGGATTTTTTGTTTGTTTTGGTTTTTGTTTTTCATTTTTATTTTGTTTTGTGCGAATATTGTTGTAGTTCAGGGAGAATTACGGCGATAAAGGTTAGCCATACCTTTTTGTAGGTACTTAAAAAATATCGATGATGACGTCATGTTGTTTAAAACAGGGGTCTGCAAACTTTCCCCCCGAATATCGGGTGGTCAAATGTGTTTGTATGATTGATCACTTCAGTGAATGATTGATACATTTAATTTTATTTAAAGCAAACTGGATAAACATTGGCGTCGCGGAAGCTTTAACGTAACGAATTCTGTTTAAACTTCATAACGTTCACTCACCTCAAATTGAATTCTTTTTAAATTCTTGCAAACAAGATTTATTGCCATGACAGTCAGATTTATAACAGGGGAAAAACTCAAGTGAATAATCTCCAAAAGCGCAGTTTTCAATATTCTACTAGGGCCCATCATCTCTATGTTTGTTTGACAAATCCACGAACTTGCTTTTTTCAACATTTCTGTCATACCTAGAGCTAGCAAACATGGGAACGCGTTACTAGGAAAAATATTTTCGGACGAAGGCGATCCCAGGACACAGGGACGGTCCAGGCAACTGCAGAGCGGAGACGGAGGTGGTAAGACAGTCTGTGGGAGATGCTACCGCCTCCTGAGGCAGTGAAGCAGAACGCTACAGTGTCCATGAGGCCTGGCCGACCAGCGCCCAGATTCTCTGAGTCTGACCGCACTACAGATTGCCGTTTTTCTGATCTGAAGTTCGAGGAGTTGTTGACGAATGACTTCTCGATGGTGTCAACCAGCAAATGCGATGTTGTAAACACCGAGAATCCTTTGCGGTAAAATATGTGTCCCGATAAGATTATGCACAAAAAAAGACAATCTACGACTTGTATCGACTTAAGTGAAAATGGGGCCAAAAGTTACGAAACCAATATTTTGAAATGAAAACATGTGCTACGTTCTCCAAAGTTGTACATTTGTCTGTTAAACAATTTCCGCTGTACGATTGTACAAAAAAAAAATTACAGGAACTGCAGGCATGATATTCTCAACGGAAGACTGTGTTAAATCGAACAGAACATATCTTATGTGTTTGTTTACACGAAGATTCTGTAGCAAACAATTTTTTTTACATTTACATATCCCCAAACTATGTTAAGTGAGGTTTTGTTGAAAAATACAAAAAGAATTATGTTTACATTTAATTACACACTTGTACTTTTTTTTTTTTTTATAATCCACGCGCGGATCAAGGGGATATGACCCTTATAATGTTATACACACACCGCGAGCGAGTGGTTTGAAACTCAGGTTTCGTTAAGTTTTTCATTGGCGTCCAAGGGTGGTGTCCAGGCTAGCTGGGGACATTTGTGGTGTTTTTCGTTTGTCATTGCTTAATTCACAGGATTTTTTTCGAATCTCCTGATGTCATACTCAGTGTTCGCTCAATCAACTCTTCAAGCCAAGACACTCTACTGCCAGTGACAATGGATGGTGCTAACCACTGCACCATGGCCACACACTTGTACTTGTATTGTTGTAATAATTTGCAAGATGTTCAAATTTATTTCACGCGTACTTGTGGAGTATAAGATTTGCCCGTGCGGTCTATGGAAAATGCAAATAAAAACGGCTTTGGACAGACTTGTACTCCAATTGTTCCTAAATCAAAAGTGGAATGGAGTTTGTGTTAATAAAGGCTCAAAGCAATTAGAGGTGGTTTGTCAAACCGAATATCATAGTATCGACAGCTACAATTTGATAGTAGTTAAGGATTGCAATTCAGAGTGGCTCTGTGCAAAAGGACTAAACCGTTCATTAGCTTCAAGAGAAAGAAAAATGAGCCTGACAAAAGCAAGAGATTCTATAAAATGGTAAAACGATCAACCCAAACCTGACCCGCAAGGTCCTTAAGGACACTTAGTCGTGCTCACCATTTAAAAATCAATGTTAAAGGGTTCACTATGGTTGCTTTTCTATACATCGAAGGAGGCTTTAACGACGTCAACTCAGAAGCGATCACTTATGCACTCATGAGCCTGGGAGTATAATAGTTTAGGTAGATGAGATGGCGACAGGGAAGAGAACCCTCTGCATAACACTCAGATCAGTACAGACACGTTGTGAAAAAGTGATGTCTTCGCGTTGCCTTCATCGCAGTCTCATGGGCAGCAATTGTCAATACTAGGACCTTCGCCAGGAAAACGTTTCTATGATCCGGGAGTCTTACTGATTTGAAGAGGTTAAGTTTGTTGGAAAATATATCTGCACCTATTCCAATGTTTATTTTGAGCCCATCAGTATAGATGGCTTTGGTTTGTCTGCTCTGTTTGGGAATGGTCTTTTGAAGTTTAGGTAGGGCACCGTATAATCAGTGGTTGCTACATTGCCCATGTACTATGTAAATCCAAGTGTTACACCCCAATAGAGCCAGGGCTTGATAAAGAGAAAGGGAGTTTCTACATACAAGTAACTTTGTGCTGGCTATACCTAGGGCAATGACGATGAAGGGCTAAGGCATGTGAAGGACGGTTCTGTTTTATGGATTAGGTTCGGTTGTAGGGGAAGTGCTTAGTCAACAACTGTGCGTTCACAGAGGCTTACTGGTCTATTGTGTTCCCTTTGGTTTTGTGGTAATTGTTTCAACACTGGGTTCTAGTTGAGTGGCTCTTTTTTGAACTAGCCTGTACTCTTTATTAAGCGGAGTTTGTTAATCTGTGGTATTATACTAGCGTTGAATTTTTTAGTTCTTCAAACTGTTCGCTTTCCAAGGGTCGAATTCGCGGTTTTAGAGATTTGGACACTCAGACAGTAAGTGCTTAAGCATCTCCGTTTCTTTTGGATCTTGGTAGCTACTACAATAGTACGGCGAATTGATACCAGTGAGACTTTATAGCAACTCCAAGACTTAGAAAAAACTACATACATCACCTTAGAGTGTATATCGTTTCGTTTTAAAATCAAAGCTAATTCTAGGAATTCATACGGTACTCCGTGAACTGGCAGAGAACAATCTGTTGGTACTTTCTTGGACTTCAGCTCAAGGTAGATTGGTAACGTGCGAAATGTCTTACTGTCAAAGGTAACGCACTTACACCCTGCGTTAGAGCAGTGTCTAAGTCTGAGTGTTCCAGTAGGGTTTGCCTGTAACGACAATAAAGAAAACACCCTTCATCGGTGATGAGCACCTCGATGCTTGAAAAGTCTTTGCTTAGCTGAGTTTTAAACTTTTATTGGACAAACAATAACGGAGAGAATCCAATTTCCTTGTGAACCTGGATAGGGACCATCTTAGACTCTCAACTGACCTCATCATTGGCCACTGTTTCCTGGAAAAGAAGCACCTTCGTCGTATGAACCTTTTATTAGATCCACACATCGCGTAGACGAGCCCTTGAGGAAGCAGAAACCTCTCTAACAGATTGTTGGGCCCACTTTCATTGAGTTCTTTTTGCTCGCTTATCATTTGAAAGGCATCTGCGCGTTAGAAAGGTATTTGTTTTTATCTAGAAAGCTAGAAAGGCATAAGCATCTCTGTCACCAAGTCAAAGTGTTATTTGAGCTCAAGTTCGCAAGCTTATCTCGAACAACAGTTCTTCGTAGGATTGTGCATCTATTTAAGCTCAATTGAGATTATGAGTTATGGCCTCCAAAACCATGGCATTTGCACTCTTTCGACATTCTTGTTTCTCCAAGCCAAAGAAAAGTTCTGCGTCATTTCGTCTCGTGTTCTACAGAATTCATTGCAGACTTCATTTGAACACACTTTTGCACTTTGGCTTCGTTTTTACTGGTAGAAATCTGAACTATTCATCATTTTATGGCAGTGAATGTGAATGATTTGGTAAAAATGTCGATTTTTTTTTAGTCACAATAAGGCCCATCACTGCCTTACAGTTTCCATATAATTCAGGACCTTCCTTGAATCCTGTAAATGCACATTAAAGCCGTCAAAGAATGGGTAGGAACTGCCGCTTTAAAGGCACTTGTTCTAAGTCACGATTTCTTGGAAAACCCTAAAGAATAGAATAGAATATAGTGCGTTTTTTTGTCCGTAAGAGCTGTGCCTGGAGAAACCTAGCTCTATCAGCCCGCGTGGTGCTTTTGCTGCTGTGCTCTTAGCGTTATTGAGAAATGTAGTCTTTGCTATTATCAGTTAGTATGGACACCACCAGTTAGTATGGACACCATCCTCGGATTCCATTCAAACCTAACATTACCTAAGTCTCGAACCACTACACCTCACTTGAGCAGTGTGAATGACATCATAACCCTTTAAACGGGAGTGGATAAGAACAAACAATTTCAAAGGAGCTTAACTTATTGAGAGGCCTCCGGCTTCGATAGCCGTTTTACTTTATATAAACTTTATCTACATATGTATGGTCTCACCAACTGATTGAAGACTAATTTCCAAGACAAGAAAATTTGTTCAATTTTTGTCTTAAGTTTGGAAAAATTTCATAAGTCTCGCAAAGTCTTGAGCAAAAGCTGATTTACATATTTTAAAAACATGCTTTTAAGCAATTTTCAGTCAAACTCGTCTGATTTTTTTGGGTCACCCTGTATGGAATAAAACTTCCTACCACTGTCACTTATCACAATTGAGTTCCTAATGTCTAACCAAGTTCATCGTTATCTCGCCGCTTCTCAAGAATTTTCCACAAAACAATTCAATTTAATAGATTTGCAATTGCGGATATTTCCCTTAACAATCCTTTGGTGGTTCACCCACCTCTCACACGACTCAGTCTGTGTTTCACTACACACAACCCCTGTCTAAAAAAAAAGGAAAGCATCCAAACAACCGACATGTGTCCTCTAGTACACCTTTCCACACGTATCCAGCCATTCACTTGCATGTGTATAGGTATACAGCGTACGTGTGTATGCATTATGCCTACATAATCCCCATTATAAATAATTGTTACCCTACAACCACGTTCTAATTAGAGCAAAACCTTGTCCAAGATAATGAACTAAAATTCTATTGTTGTACGAATGAAACTCCTCTTCACCCGGCTCTTCCTGTCGCGCCCTCACCGTCGTCATCATCATCATCATCATCATCGTCATCGTCGTCGTCGTCTCTTGCATTCTCTCCTTTTAACTCTGGATTCACTCCATGGACAATGGTGACGAAGACGATGAGTATGAGGATGACTACAAACAACTGGTGGAAGTGGTATGAAAAAGGGGAACGCCCCGGCCTGGTGGCTGAGGACATACACATTATGACGGCACGGAATTGGGAAAGAAAGGTGAAGTCGATATATAGACGAGGAGTGAATAGATGAATGAACGGGAATGTACATTAAACACAAAGGTCGATAGCGTGGGGAGCATGCCCGTTTTTCCTGGCGCAGTTTGTATGCAGTTGTACCGTGTCGTCAGCCAGATAGGCTGCTTTCTTGTTAATTGTTGTACAGCGCGCGCCATCCAGGTGCTGGACCAAAACTCTATTGTTGAAGTCAGTTTGCCAGAAGGATCAAATCAAGGATGTGTTTGAGTAGATGCAATGCTTTGAAGAGATAGGACGGCTCGAATCTGAGCCGATACCATTTCAGTCAAAGCCTATAACAAGAGCTCGAAAACAGTTCACAGGATTAACGCAATAAGAGCAGTCACCGCTTTCCGGATCGCGTCGTACGATGCGGCGTGCCTGGTAGACGCCATGGTCCCAACTGACACATTAGCCAAGAAGTCCGAAAGAAGTTCACAATCGAGAAGATATCAATAGAATCAACAGATAATTTTCGACGACAGCCAAGAATAGCCGATCTAATCGATTGACAACGAAGATCGGAATCTTCAGCCAAAAAAAGATGAACAAATAAAATCATTCCCAGTATCAAGATGTGGATAAACCGAAAATACGGAGAGCTGAACTTCTACATACCCCAGATGTTAACAAACCATAGGTGGTTCAGGGCATATTTGCTCGAGTTTGGGGACGACCATAATCCCTATGGCCCAAGCTGGGCAGAAACCATTGAAGATGTGAAACAAGTCATATATTTCACTGCCCACGCTACAGAACCGAAAGGCATCAACTACGAGTGAGGCTAGGAGTGTCTCCTGAATGTTGGGATACTATCAGAATCAGTGAAACCGAAACCACTATAATGAAGAAGCAGTTTCTAGAAAAGAAATAGAGAACAGAGCAGGAGGGGAATCTGAATGTGAGCGAATCGATAACATAAGGCTGGCCTACCTTGCCATGAAATGCTTGAAGGCAATTCTGCGAGGATCAGGAATGGAAGGAGAAGTGGGTGAGTATGTGAAAAATCTACACTCTCACTGAGCTGAGACTCAGGTTAGGTTAGGTTAGGTAGATGGATTGGAGAGGGGAAAGAAAACTCTCTGCGTCAAATTCACATCAGTAGAGACCCATTGTGATGCCCATTTTTGGGGGAATGTGCCAAAAAGCATTTTCCTATTGCCCCAGGGTTTCGAACCATCTTGAAGCCTTACTGAACCTCTAGATGTTTAACAAAAGCATGAAACTGCAGATGGACGAATGATCATATGCTGTGAAACAGAATTGGGTAAAGATTTTCCAGAAATACTCTAGAATGAGTTTATAAATCAACGTTGTATCGTCTTCTCATCCTCTTTACAAAGTTCACGCAACCGAATTTTCTAAAAAAAAAAAAAACTTTTCCCTCGAAACAGCTCAGATTTTCTTCCAATTGTCCAGCACTCAGCATATGACATATGGCCGTATGACAAAACTAATAGAATCAGCGTTCTGTAGAACTATTTTGCTAAAGAGGTGGTGGCTTGAACTGCAGTGCGAGATGAGTAGGTTTGAGCTCCAGCTACCAGTGCCATGATTGAAACAGAAACAGATCTAGAATTCCTCACAAATATGACTGGAGGAACCACAAAGTCACCAATAAAAAGGAATTTTCCTTCTACACCGATCTGGGTCTCAGATGGACATTGGTACAGGCGCCGGGGTCTATTGCAAGGCCTTACGAATAAACTATTTCTTTAGAATAAATGACGACAGCAGCGTCTTTTAAGCCGAAATCACAGCCATCATCGAGACTTCGAAAACTCTCCACGAGGAGAATATAATCGGAGGTACAATTACGGTCTAAATTGACAGCCAGGCAGTCGTTAAGGCTCTGGAGTCCGCGATAACTAGGTCGAAGCTTGCAGAAATCTGCAAAAAGTCTCTAAATGAGATTTCGAGTGACATTATGTTGGTGTCCCAGGTAATGAAAGGGGTGATGAACTTGCACGAAGGGGAGCAGCGCTGCATGCTTCACAGGCTCTCCCTTTTGCGAGGATTCCAATAAGACGATGCCATCAGTCGAGCCAGTACACGTTGGATCCAGCCCGACACATGTGCAACGGCTAGAAATTTATTAACGGGTTCAATTAAGAAAAGATCTCTGTCTATGGTCAAACTTAGTCGACGCAAGGGTCGTCCGCGGCATTATTACTAGGCACTGCGCCATTGGAACTCATGCGGAACCCCTCGGTATACATCACAACGACTACTGCAGAAGTTGTAGGGAGAGGAACCTGTGAGTCACCTGCTGTGTGAATGTTCTGCCCTCGCCCGTTGAAGAATGAGGACTCTTCTTCACGAGCAGTGACGAATGTCACAAGGCATCCATTTACCTAACCTAACCATGTGCCATCATGGGCTCAGTCGTGGCCCACCACCGGTTGTAGCTCCAGCTTTTTTTTTTTTTAGACTGTCTGATACTAAAAATAAATAAATAGTTGGCGCGATAGCTCGGAGTGAGCCAAAGCCTAGCTTCTCGCAACCATTCATGTTGTGCAAGTTGTATTGTTTGCACGTATGGAAGGGACCTACAATTTATTGCCGACTCCGAACGGCGAAGTGAGAAGCTCTATCATGACAGATTATACTCCCGGAGGCTTGTCATTCCCCGACGAGAGGTGGTGCCGCGAAAAATGTTCGGTGTTCCTGGCTGGGGCTTGAACCCACGCCGCTCGGTCAGCAGTCCAACGCACTAACCACCGACCCACGGGGACTGTCTGATACTGAACTTAAGTAAAAAACGGAAAACCCCTTATAGCAAAACTCAAGACTTACTCTTGCCAATCTGCACGTGTATATTCACTTAATCTACACTAAAATGCCAAAAGTTCTCGCGCTATTTTAAGTATTCAAATGGCAACACACCCTTCGCCAGCGTTGTATCCTTCATCAAGAGTTCCACCTCCATGTCACGACACATATGGCTACAAAAAGATACCATCTCCGCCATGAGTATACATATCTCCCCCTTGACAGGGTCCCTCTGCGCAGCGCTGCTATTTATTTGCTTTCCTCACCTTGTATCCCAATTCCAATAAATTACTCCGCAGCTTGACAGTTATCTATTTGGTATTTTTAACTGGTTCACCAATTAAAATATTAGAATGTCAATAAAATCCAAATGATGCATGACCTGGTTAACGCAAGAGGGGTCTTTAAATAGAAAACATATCTCAATCGCTTCGGTTCTTAATCTTAGATTAGTAGGTGTCAATTAAAGTACAATACGACAGTCGTTATCAACGTGATATTGTAGTAGCACGCCGCCAGCCATAAAATCAAACCTAGAGATTGTGCTAATAGACAGTGATCCTAGTGAAGTTGAAGCCTGCCACCTTGTTGAAAGCGCTAAGTAGAACTGTTAAGCTGCTTTGTGTGACTTTGGATATAAGCATGCACGTGAACTGTTATTACTCTGCAAACAGATCGTAAAATTATCTTGTAAATAAATACACTTTAGCGCAGCACAAGGTGCGACAACAACAACAACAAGACTGCTACTGCGTCAGACAAACTCAAATGTTTTGTTATGAGTTCTTCCCCGTCCTCTACGCCGTCGACGTCGTTGACGACTGTGTCTGGGTTTATATTTAGTATTTTTTTTGTCTGCTCTAAAATTTTACTTTTAATCAAAACAATGAAGAATATACATATGTATGTAGGTACATACATGTGTTTCGATCAAAAGCGACGAAAGAAGGAAAAATTCTTCTTCGGTCCGGTTGTATCGGGAAATGTACATTTTTCATCATCAGCGGTGGGAGAGACGCAACTAAATATTTCGAAATAAGCTTGTGGCAAACTGACGGGCTAGACCAAGGGGATTTATCGATCGGATTTGCTTGAGAATTATTTTTATTTATGATCAAATTATATAGAACAAATAACTAGGAATTTATTACGTAAAAAAAAAACGCTAAACTCTGGTATAAATAATATTTGTCTACACTCGTTCTTTTTTTAAACTTAAGTTCTAAGACTATGCATCTTGTGAAGCATTTAAACAAAATATGTGGTGACTGGGTCGAAATTGGATACGCTTAAGATCCGACCCACAAAGTTGATGCTTCGAAATCTCCATATTTAACTAGTTTTGCTGCATGAAAAGGATGATTCAATAAGAGGTGTAGGATTTGAATTCCACATCGTAATCGTTCTACATAATTTTATTAATTTTTTTGTTAACCATTGAGATCCAATAAGTTGGGAAACTTATCGTAATGCTAGCGGTGGTGCCGCGAAAAATGTTCGTTGGATATTGCTGGGGCTGAACTGCAGCAGTTAAACGCACTAACCATTGACCCACGGTGATGATCTGCAAATGGAGAGAAAAGTCCGACAACATCTGTAAAAGTTGAAAAGATGAGGCGACCACCTAATTGATCCTACATCTACTATGCCTCCTACGCACTCTACAAGAATGGTGACTTTACCTCTATTTTGGTCCGCAAATTCTTGGATAGCACATCAGAACAACAAAATTCAAAAATATCCGATCTTCTGATGTTAATCGGGAGTTAAATTGGTTTATGAGTTGAAAAAGAGGATGAATTCCCAAAACACGAAGCAAGTCGCATTCCATTACACACCCATCCCAACCTAACTTAACATTTATTGCTTAGAACTTCTGATGTTTTGACTAATTTGTGGTCCCATGAAAACAGCATATATACAATACGATTTGTCAGCACTTTATCGGAACTTTATCAGGAGGAAAAGGGAATGAAACTTTTCAATCTCGTGCTGAACCAGATCACCGGCACTGTCTTCAAAAGGACTATTCAGCTGCAGAAAATATTCGTGTCATCGGAAGCTCTCAGTATCTTGAAAAAAAAGAAAACGAAATCAAGTATGTACATCTTGCCAAAGGCACCTGATCATCGTTTATTATTTTGAATTTAAGAAAAAGATAGCCAGCTCGTCCACCCAAGGTTGACCAAAGCCTATGCGTCTTCTTGCTATGTACAATTAATTGCCGAATCCGAAAGGCAAATTGAAAGGTTTCTTTATGACAACTTTTACTCTCGGAGGTTTGTGAATTCCCCACGAAAGGTGGTGCCGCGGAAAATGATCGAGGGATATTGCTCAAGCTCGCAAACCAATTCTAAGTATGAACTCCTGGACTCGGTAATGAAAGCCAAAGATGCTGTTTATTACCCTCCTTGATCTATCAGGAATACCGCCTTACGTCTTCTATTTGAAAGTTAGCGCTCCAGTCATGCAGTTGTGCAATCTATACCCTGCGAAGCTGTGCAAGGGCTACCAGACTTCAGGTGAAGACGCTGTACAAACACGTAATCGAAGCCAAGATTTTCACAGGCTTCAATCAGGGAGTAAACGTCTTCATCTCCCGAATTTATGAGATCCCATCAGACTATCACTTTGAGTTTAAGCGTCTGCAATTTCCGGTTAAGGTTTGCTACGCTATGACCATCAATAAGGCGCAGGGACGGAGATTGAAAGTAGCTAGTTTGAATCTGAGAGATTATTCCCCCTATGTGGCGTGCTCCAGAGTCAGTTCTTACTTACTCAAGCCAACCAACAAGCGTCTCCAGCCAGCTCGATCTTTAGCCAGCTGCCTTCAGTTGGTTAAGGTCCTTTTCCACTTGCATGCGCTAGAGTCAGTTCACCAGAAGGAAAAATCAGGTATGTTGTTTACAGGGAGATCTTGAAAAATTAATATGAGGAATTAAAAGTTCATACCTACTCATCAATGTCTTGAAACACGGGGTATAATGTGATGTTTTTCCACGCTGACGTAGTTGCGGGTATCAGCTACAATAGTAAACCTTTAGGTGGGTAGGTGGGATACTGTAACTCAACTCCCCTTTGTTGTCAGAAAGATACACGAACAAAGCCTTTCAGGATTCATTTTTACTGATTAATTCTTAGGGTGTTTGTTATGATGTATTTATTTGGACTCTGATTGCTTCCAATCCAAAAACAGTCCTCCATACGTAAATATAGGACTGACGATCATGGAATATATTTGCAAGCGTATTCTGGATTTACGTCCTTAGTATTTTTCAAGCGACGCCGGTACAATTTTTCTCTTGAATGTGAGTATTTTGCACAGTCAGATAATGAAGGGGTAAGGCGTTGGATTTATTTAAATCCTCGGTAAAAGGAAGAGTAAATAAGCTTTGTTTAGGCTCGCCACCCTATAATCCCAGTAGGTCGACTCTTCATCATTATCAGCAACATCACAAGCAACACGTATGCGAAACATAACGTACTTCCAATGTAAGAGATCGCTGCGGTCTTACAATTGTAATAAAGTTTCGTGCATGGGAACTGCAAATTGGCTATAAAAATCAGGAGAAGTAAATTCGATGCAATTAGGGCCACTACCATCAGGATTGAGTTTGAAAAAAATTTAGAAATCAACTTCTAAGCCAGTCGATGCTCAGCAGGTGTTCTTAGCAATTTACAATTAATCACCAATCTAAAATGAGAGCTCAGATAGACGTCTGATCATTTAGACCAGGTGGTTAACATTGGCAAACGGAAATAGCCTCAGGCAACCTTCCTAAGTTGGCATAATAAAACACAGCAGCAGCATCTATTTCCTCCAATAAATTCTTTGGAATGGGGCAACAGTCCTGTTACGACTGTGCAGTGATTCATTCACACGACCTCGGATAGTTAAAGTGTCGAATAGTACTTAGTTCCCATCAGTGATTTGTATGGTCAACCCAATAGCATAAATTATCTCTACACCTCTAGACCAAACACAAATGTGTACTACGTGAGGATTTAAGGTTTTATTTCCCAATCCCCATATACCATCTCGACCACAGGTAGCGCAAGGTAGTCAGTTTGTATTCAAAATCCGCGTTTACTATCTGTTTTCTCAACAAACAAACGATCCACCTAAATTGTGTTATCACTTTCTTGACTTTTATCACAATTCGTAGACTTATCAGAACATGGCGTCTACCCATGTAAACAAGTCACACGCTCGGCAAGATCATCTTTTTTGCGATTCACATGTATTGTACTTGCCTATCCGCAAACATTTATCAAGATAGTTGAGTAAATTAATTTTTTTTTTCCTGATTCCTCGAGGCCTGTGAGGGATAGGGTAGGTTAAGAATTTTTGTCATCTCCAGTCCATCTAACGAGGTGATTTTATCTTGAAATGGTGGGTTACTCTGAATTTTTTTTTTATCGTACACCATTGTGTGAATAGCAGTGTCATCTTATCGGAGAGGGTATGGAGCGTTCTATTTATAAGTGTCTAGATATTGTCGCATGGAAAACATCTTATCGTGGTGAAGCCTGCCAACCCATAAATCTGAAAGCAATCAGTGGTCATATGGAAAAGGTAATAATCACAGTCTGGTGTATCGATTGCATTTGCTCGCGTTGAAATTTGGCACGGGGTTGAGTGTCTAAAAATAGGGATTTTATTATTTTTAGGCTCCGCGTGATAGGCGTGCGATTGTCGAGAACTTTGGAATGGAAAGTTAATCGTTCCATGGTATTAGAGGGCAGATATCAGTCAGGCTTTGAAAGCTATCGTATATCGTGACAGTACCCTGATGTCCTCCGGGAAGACTATTACTGACAATCTATTCTCGTTCGTCAATATTATCCAGCTACAGATTTTGCTAGATCTTTAGCTATTCAAGGCATTATGACTGATGGGCTGTTCACTTCTCACTTCACATTCTGGATGCCGACAAATTTAGTGGGGCAAAAAACGACGGTCGCGGTGGCTTAGTGTTTAATGCGTTGGACGCTGTGCGATCTACCTAGGTTCAACCTCCAGCAATATCCACCGATCATTTTTCGTGGCACCACCTTTCGTCGGGAAATCATAATCGGCTCCGAGAGTATAATTTGTAATCAAGAAGCTTCTTAAGTCTCCTTTCGGAGTCGGTAAGAAATTCTATGTCCGTTCCATTGTACAACCTGAATGGTTGGCGAAAGCTAGGTCATGGCCAACAACGGGCTGTCGTACTCTTTTCATAGGACTGAAACCAAAGATGATGTGCCATTATTAAATCACTGATCACCTATATATCACTGGCATGGTGGTCGAAAGTCTTGGAAACCAAATCAAAAGAACAATCAAACCAACCAACCAGCATCGCTAAGCCTGAGTGTCTCAGTCTTGCAGCGCTATGCCTGAGCGCTCTTAGGTTGACTCAGACACCGGAATAGAAAGCCGGTGACTTTATAGGCCATCTGAGGATCCTGGAATGCATTCAAAGTGATGCAACATTTTAATTTCCCAGAAAGCTGTAGGTGATCTTAGATGACCGCCACAAATGGAAAAATCAAAGTCTCGTATCTCGTTGCCTTACCAAATTCTCAAATCTGATACACAAATGGCTTTAAATTGGAAAATGGCCTTACTGGGTCTAGGATCCTAGATTCTAGCGTGCAGCGGAGCTTTAAAGGTCACCAGATATGTTTCAAATGGAGGAGCATTAAGGAAATCCGCTTCTTCATCTTTTTAGACAGTCAGGCAGGTCCTTTAATCCTTCAAGATAGGGTCACATCTCGTCTTAAGCATCTCGAAGACCTTGCGTCCATAAATCCAGATCCCAGGATATGAAAGTTTCAAAGTAAATGAACGGGCGATTACTTGATGATAAGAGGCGCTTTGTGTCCATTCGTTGGTTCTGAATCCAATATCCCAAGGACCACAAGTAAAAGACTACTACGTCTAACGCGAGACACGGTAAGCTTAGAGGACACATATTTGAAATATTGAGCATGGAACATTATTGAGGTTTATTAAGGTCCTCAGTTTGGCTTCGGGTTAACACTAGGCCGGCACAATGTATCGCAGAGCATCTGGACCTCGGCATCGTAATCACAATGCCTCCGAAAGAATAAGACAAGCGTGTGGAGTAAAATCTTAGCTAAAACATGTAAGCGTCAACCCGCCATCACCCATATCATGTTAACAGCCATTGTTAGGCTTAGTCTAGTGGCCAATGGCAGGGAAATTCAAATCATTTTCCAATGGCCCGCTAGACCACCATGAGGATCCTGGGTTTAGGGTGCTTAAGTGGACTCCCAACATCTACCGATCTTCCACCATCGACTCCACATTATCAGGAACTATCCTAATACGGGTAGAGACGATATTTCGAACTTGGCCCAACCATTTCATCCTGGGTCTAGCACAAGCACTGAATTAAAGACCCGATGCCAAGTTCGGTCCTCTTGATACAAGAATGACCAAGCTGTTTCAAAATTTTTCCAGCCTGACCAATTCTACAGGATACCTCAGAATTTCTTCTTTCATCACTCGCGAATAGGACCCCGAGATACTTAACTTCTCCACCTATGGGGCTCCACTAACATGCTGAGTGCATTGAGCAGCCGTTCGGGAAATTACTATTACCTCTGATTTGTTCACGTTTACCCTCAGACGTTCACGTTTACCCTCTGCGTTCACGTTTACGCTCATACGTTCACGTTTACCCTCAACACCGACGGCTACGGACCTGTTAAGTGCGCAAAACAACTGTAAATAGGCGTGGCATACTCCCAGGCCTTCTCAAGTACCATTCTGAGAGCGAATAGCTGGTCGGTTGTGTTTCTACATGGACGAAAGTCGCACTGCTCATCGCCCAACTTGGACTCAACCACTGCTCTGGAACACACTTCCAACACCTTTGAGAAGACTTTTCCAGGGAGACTTACTAATCGCCAAAGAGACTTAAATCGTCAAAGTTTCCTCTTCTACGTTGTAACTTTTCTCCGCCCTGCTCAAAGGCATGGGTCTGCCATCTTGAGTGCCCTGTTCGGGATTGAGTAGCTTCGAAAATGCTCGTCCCATCTGCGTCCTAAAAATTAGGATTTGAAATGTATTTACTGTGCTGATCGATCAGGAGATGGTTCCGTCCTCTAATAAGAACATATGTATCCCATATCCCCATTGTTGTAACCTTCTCATCAATACTTCAACGCTTTAACTTACACTAATGTGTGTCGTGTCGTATTTTTTTATCACTAGGTAATAGATCCTCTGTCGATCTGTTGGTTCTTTTTTTATAGTTTTTTTATGTTTTGATTTATTTCTAAAAACTAGAAAGTAGATTACATTTAATAAGAATAATAACCTTATATTTCCGCTATAAAATAAAAACCACACGTTCGAATAATTCTTCTCTCAGGTTATTTTTTTTTTGTTCAACTCAGTGTCCAGTTTAACCATTAGTTAAAAGTTAAGCCTTCAAATCGCCCCATGAAACACTAATTGGACATGGAAATCCAATTAAAATAAATTCAAATGCTATAAGCAAAAGAAAAAAAAAAAACAAAAATCGTTATTAAAAAGGCGTATAATACTTTTTTTATTTATGGAATTCATATAAATAATTTCATCCAGTCTGCATTTATACAAAACCAAAAAAAAAAAAACTAATTAATTTATTGTTGAAATTTTAATTAAAAGTCTTTGTGAGATGAACAATTAATACGGAAAAAGAACCGAAAAAAAATTAAATATAAAATTCCAACAAAACGATATGTAATATTTATTTCCATCAAAAATAGAAGGGAGATCTCTCCAAATCGAGGACGAGCTGCAAAAAAATCACTTCAACACAAGATGAGCAGAACGTCGAACATCACGTTGGCCTGCCTTTAAGGGTTCAATGGAGCCCTCTGCCCCATCAATGGTGTGGAATGACACCCAAAAATTGAAAAAAAAAAAAAATTAAAATTGTGGAAATGCAAAAAAAAAAAGCGAAACGAACTTCCTCGTTCCACGACTTCATCCCCCATGTGATTCGTAAATAGACCTTCACCCATGGCCCTTCCCTGCAAACCTCCTCCTCCTCCTCCCCCGTCCACACTTTGGGAAATTTTCTTTAATCTGCTCGCATGAGTTATCGCTAATGAGTTTTAATTTAATTAAAAAACAAAAAAAAAAAATATTGCCACACGTTATTCTGTGGTTTTCCTTGCTCTGTGTCTCTGTGCTCCCCACGTCCACCTCCTCCTGCTGGCTCGTAGCCGCCGCCATGAAGTCGTACAATGTATTACGACGTGTCCAATTGTTTATACTGTAATTCGCCATCACTTGTGCTTCTCTTCACTTGTGTGTGTTTGCGAGTGAGTGTGTAGCGTTGTGATTGAATTGTGTGTACTTGCAACCGGAAATTAAAAGTTGGAATTCGTTTTAATTTTTTTTTTGGAGAAATTAATAAAAAAATAAATTGTAAACTAAAGAAACCTGAAGTGCAATTGTGCATCGATGCGTTAACATGTGCAATTCGATGAGGTTCGCTTTCCCTATGAATTCGGTGACATAATGATGCCATAAGTTGTGATTTCACTTGACGGTTACATGATGAGATTGTACGTAAGATGGGTGTCACTCTCTTTATTATTCATAAGTCGTTGCAATGCAAACGTTTCATACTTTATTCCCATCGATTGCCTTAAGATCTTTCGAGTTACTTAACGCATTCCTATTTCGCTGAGATTGTTTTTGCACTTCCAGGGATCGTAGCAGCAGTAATGGGAAGTGTAAACGGAGAACTAAGTGGTGTCCCATTAGGGAGCACAGAATGAATTTTAAATGAAACACATCCTTCATTGACAGGACAGGATGATGATATTTTTATTTCATTGCGACAAGTTGATGAATGAACATTTTTTACCAAATGTCTTCCACAATTCTGAGTGCACAATTACGTGCTTTTGATGGAACGATGACGTTTGCACAGAGATGCAGTAGGATCTCGGCAATTCCGCGTTTGTTCTCGTCCTTTAGTTTGGAATCTTTTGCTGCCATAACCCAAATGAGTTTCGAAAGTGAACAATACGCTGACCATTTAATCCTAGGCCCAAGGGGCTGCTTTCGTTAGATGGATGGCCGAGAAAATAAAAGTCCTTTTCGCGCCGAAGAAATCAGACATAAGACCCCTAACAAGATTCACTAAAAAACTCCCTTGCGGTCCTTAATGCAGCAGATCTTTGTCGTGGTTGTGGCGAAGTAGATATACAAAAAGATTGGAAGACCCCAGCAGTAGACTTAACTCTTAACTCAAATGGGCTTGAGCTGCTTCTCAAACTAGATGGGAACTTTATTGCCAGCCAAAGGGAAACCCTGTGAAACTCTGCTCGAGATGCACTTCCCAGGTTCAACCCTGCAATTGGTCATTCCTGATCTCAACTCTGAGGCTACTGATTTATGTAACTGTAGCAGAACCAATAGTCCTTTTGGGAAATTGTTCAGTCGAGACAAAGTGGAATGGGCAGTTTCTTCATTTAAGCCACTCAACGCATCAGGGACGGATGAAGACTTCCCGGTTCTCATCTAGTCTGCACACTCTCTCCTGAGTGCTTTATCTGGGACTTACTTTAATTTACTTGGACATATTCCATCACCTTGACGGAAAGTAAATCAGGTTTTCATCCCCAAGCTAGGTTATAAGCCCAGCGAGGTTCCTAAATCCTACCGTCCTATCTTAACAACGTTTTTGCTAAAATTAATGGAAAAGGGTGATCCTCTGTTGAATATCAAAGAACTGTTGTGCTACACGGATGGCTCCAAAATGGACTCTGGTGTTGGGGTAGGTTTCTTTCGCCCCAACCGCAATGTCTGAAAGGCGCTTTTTTTTGACGGATTTAAAAACGCTGTACTGGACCTCTCAGACGCAACTAGTCCATTGTACTGCCAGAAAGCAGGACCAGGCTTTAACCCATTTTACTGGATTTTTCTCGATTTTTGGAGTATCAGCCCTCACTACATCAGGACCGAAAATCTGCCACCTGATCCGAACAAAGCTAGGACAATCGCAAAGGAAATGATTCAAAATGAACAGGCGTCGCAGACAGTGGTGTCACTCAAGCCTAACACACTTTGATGCGAAGTGCCGCGTTAGAACGCCAATAAGTTATCTACAGTTTCTTCTGCTGAGCATTCGTTTAGTCTGTCTGCATCTTGGAGAGTCGTGCAACATACAATTGTGTTTAAAGAAAATCCAATCCTCAGTGGAGGCCTTGACTAAGGACACGGGAAGACCCAACGCATGTTTAGGTCGTGAGAAAACATCCTCTGAGCCTTGTCTAGCAATTTCTTCGGAGATCACATATCTAGAGTTCCCAGTGTGATCTGGAAACCAGACAAGAGTCAAAGAGTTAAGCCTTGCGACATAATTCAGGGAGTTCAGGGAGCATTCTCTGACTATTTTGAAGCTGGTTAAGCACAGCCTGGCTATCGCTACAGACGCCAATTCTTCGACTCTTCTACCTATTCTTGACAAAATATTCCGTGGCCATTACGATAGCAAAAATCTCTGCTTGGCAAACAGAAGCATGCTTGCCTAACGAGTAATGAAATCTGTTGTTGTCGATCTCCACGAAGACACCAGCACCAGAGCCATGACTGGTTTTGGATCCATCCGACTGAGACTCTGGCCGACGGCGCTCAAAGGCACTTGGGATATATTCCAGTGTCTTTCAGGTCGAGGTGTTTGCCACTGAAAACTGTGCAAAGATTAATCGTGATTGTAGAATCAAATGTGTAAACATCAATGTACGCACCAATAGTCAAACAACCTTAGCTCAAAAGTCGTCGACGGCTACTTCAATGCTCTTTAAGACTTATCTAAGCAAAATAAAATCAAACTCTTATACGTACCGGAACACAGAGGCAAAGGGGAAACTACCGAAAGGTAAAGAGGTACCGAGCCTTTCGTGGCTTCTCGAATTCATCGTTTAGATCCATACTAAACAGGTGAGAAAAACGCTAATACTTACCGTTCTGTGTAATACTATGTGAATGGCTTTCTGTTGCATAAGGAGGCGAGGTTTTCTCAAGAACATCCTGCCCTCTGAGGTATCAGAAACGCTTCGACGAGCGACATTCTCAACTTCATTAGGAAAGTTAATGTCTTCCTTGTCTAACCAGCTTTCGGTTTTGTCTAGTGTCTCTAAAATACTTTTGTATGAACCCTTTGCAAGGATCTTTTTACGTCGCGCTTCAATGGTGCCTTACTGGTGTAGAGAACTCCCAAGGAAGGCGTTCATGGCCGATGTTAACCTCCAAACCCCTTGAGCGCGAGTGGATTATAAAAAAGAGCATCTAGAGGGCGTATACTACAACAACCCACCGGTAGAACTTGGGCTCTATTGTGGATACCGAATCTGAAGCATCTCACGGATGAAGAAATCGGTAATATCCTGCGTTTCACACTTTCCTTGGATCCGTTAAAATGTATTTCATAGGCCAAGGCCAACCAATGAATTGCAAGTGGCAGAGCGGCAGAAAATATGCGTGACATAGCGAGAGTATGTAGAAGGAGAAATATACACAGAGAGTAGAAGAACGAAAAAAACAGTGGAGGATCTCTGAAAAAGGACGATGGACCTATCGGAAGATCCGAAGAGTAAAACCATATCAAGGGCAAAAGCTTGATGTAGTCGATTTGTACATAGACATGGGCTTACCGCCCCGATCATCATCATTTTCCAATCCGCTATGAGGGTTGCGGGTTTAGGGTGCTGAAGTGGACTCCCCACATTTCCCGATCTTTCGCCATCGATTCTAAATCATCAGGAGCTATACCTATACGGGTAGAGGTGAGATGCCGGACTTAATCTAACTACCTCATCCTGAGACGCCTACCTGATGGCACGGATTCCGCCCCGATAATGTTTTTCACAAATCTTTAGTGTCCCTACACCTGTTGCCGTAAAGAGAGCTCCATCGCCTTAAACCGGAGAGAAATGATTAGAGGAACAGATAATTGCCAAAAGTAAGCAATTAGGAAACGTCTTCATTGCTTTCCATGTGATTACGTTTAAAATTGACGTGCTTACTGCAACCCTATGACGTCCGTGTGAAACTGTCCAAAGCTGCCTCAAGTGACCACTCCAATCCGAGTAATTCCATCGGTTTTGACACTATCACACGACTCTTTGGTTCCTAATTTCAATTAACTTGTTTGACTTTTATCTAAAGCTCGTTAAGCTGTTGCATATATCGTCTTATCAGTCATTCAGCACAATGTTCCCACCGACCATTCACTGGCGATATAGCAAATTAAATTAAAATGAAAATGCGTATTCCCAACGATAAGACACTAGACCGTAGCCATTGCTATCTATCATCAACAAACAAGCGGAAATGACTTTTTTAACAAACACTTAACCTTTGATTAATCTTATCTAAGCCATCTCTCGATTAGGACTTTGGTTGCTGGTCTCAGGCTTTTTTTCGTTAGGAAAAGTACATGGCTAATTGATAGACGAAAACAGTGATCATAGGTTTGACACTTTTTTCAATATCATTGCCAAGAACCGTCTCCAAAAGACCGGACGAATGCCATTATGGTGATCAACGGGAATACCCAAGAGCACGATCATCAAGTTATGGATGCCTGTGTATCTCATTTCCCACACGTACGCCATACACACAAATGTGGGAAAGAGCACTTGATTAATTACTGTAATGGCAGCACTGGTACTTCTTGTCAGCGTTGACGTCTTGCGACGGCGGCGATCGTTTTCCTCGTCTTTCTTTTGTTTAAAAAAAAAAAAAACATGTGTTCGCCGGTCGCTCTCTAGAGATTTGGCCTATTCCCCGGGCACACAACGACCGACGTCAGTGTCGTCGTTAACAACATTAGGCCGGCGGTATCGACTTCCTCGGTATACCTAACCCACGCATAGAATTATCCGCATCAAAACAAAATCCACGGAGCAATCTAACAAAACGATGACTCTAACGAGGGGGAACCGACGCGACGCACGAGAGTGTCGTACATCGAGGGACCAGACCGGACCGAACCGAACCGACATCAACACCGACTTTACTTTTTTTTTTTTTCTTTGTTTTGGAGGAGGAAACATTAAATAGTTGATCATCAGCATGACTGCCGTGTGCCCCCGAGAGTCACTAAAATCCCAATCACTCCCGTGTGCCCATCATTAGAGTAATTGCTTCCTGAATAATTAGTTTTTTCGTTTTTTTTTTTTTGTTAGACGCGATCAGTTGGTGTATCTCCTCATAAAAAGCACGCAAAAGTGAAATCTTCCATCGAATGATAATCACGGCTAGCTTTACGGACTCGCGCGGTGTAATTATCTAACCCAGCGTTTTACGTTGCGTCCCCATTTTTTCGAAACAGACGCAATCGAAAGAAATGGGTGCCGCAGGCAAGCTGTCAAAAAAAAACTCAGAGAAGTAACGGGGTCAATGGTCCGACAATGAGCACATCTTGTCATGTCAATGTCAAATGTTTTCTCCTCATCGGACGAAGTTGTGCCGGACCGGGGCTACTGTCAGGAGTGAAGATGAAGTTGTATTGTATTTTTTCTTTTGTGTGATGTTTTGTGTGTTAAATATTCATTATGGGCACCCGGGAGTTTGTTTGATGGACACTGCCCGAGGGGGCTTTTGGTAAATTAGTCGAACGAGGCAATCGGAATGTGAATCATGAAGTCTGTTCGAAGTTTGTTTACATCGATTCGGAGTTGAATTTATGTTTGGAATGGTATGTCGAACATGGCAATGCCACTGTAGGAAGATCAAAAGGTGTGTGTGTAGGCGCAGTAAGAGCTCCTTAATTTGTTGCTTTGTGTCGAATGTTGTTCAGTGGTCAAGCCGCATACAGCACCTTGATCATTTCTTCTCATCACTTTGAGACATGATTTCGAACTAAAAATCTAGAAACTTTGACGAAACGAGAAGGGTGTCATCATACTCTAATCGGAAACGAATGCATTCCGCACAGATATTTAGAGAAATTACAAATTTCCCTCATAAATCGCTGATAGATCGCAAAGCGGAAGCAGGTGTCTTCTCAAAGAAACTGAATCTGGCCTGCCATGGGAGTCTGGAGACAGTATCCTCAGGGTATCAAGCCGAGATGCTGGGTCTGATCCATGCGCTAAATCACTGACAGGAGGATTAGGAGTATTCAGGAGATGGAAAGTCCAAATCCCACTGGATAATCAAGCTGTGATCAGACGAATGAGTCAGAGTGTAATTCAGTCATCACTTATGATGAAGTGTGTTCAGGAACTCAGTGTATGTGCAGCTTAGAATGAGTAGATCCTGGCTTGGGTTAAAGGACATCTAGAAACGGGAGGAAATTAAATGGCAGTCGTTCTAGCTAAGCAGGGCACAATCTTGGAGTTTTTGTGACCCGAATAGCGGTAGAATGGGCAGCGAACGAACGCTTCTTAAAACGGTGGACAAGCGAGCGAAAGTGCAGACAAGCCAAAATAGCGATAAGTGTCTATTGGATGCATCAAGAGAAAAGCTTTAGGCCTCACGCGAGGAACACTCAAATGGAATGTAGCGCTATGCACTGAGTATGGACACTTCAGAGGTCATCTAACGAAATTGAGGCTGGTGGAAGGTGAGAACAACAGACTACTTAAGGAGGTGAAGACAGCGACGCGAATACTGTGTCAATATCCAGCTCTGGCTTGCAGAAGGTGTGGAATTTCGGACTGTGCTTGGATCGAAACCCATAGGAAAGCTCCAATTTCAATTAACCAAACCAGGTACCGACGATGACACAAGAAATTGAAATTAAGGAGGAATCGCGAAGGGTGTGTCTTGAAGTGTTTTTTGGACTCTGAGTAACTTTTTCATTCACTGCAGTGACGGTTTCTTTGAGCTAAACAGCACCAATTGCCACACAAATTCCTTGATGCCTAATCGACATAATTTATTCAAATTTTATTAGCTCGTGGTGGTCCAAGATCTAGTTTTACGCAAGGGATCTTCAATTTGCTGTCGAATTTATACGGCGAATTGAGAAGTTTCTTCGTGAAAAATGATTCTCTTGGAGGTTTATTATTTGTCGACGTGACGTGACGAAAATCGTCGTAGTCCATCTTACTGATCATTGAGCCATTGTGACTATAGCGATCGTAACTTATACTGTCTCGGTTGGACGGGAACTTTTTCCAGAACGCCTGGTACTGCTTTGATGCGCTGATTGATTTACCTCCCCTTGATACTTAAATGTATGGCTGTGAAAAATCATTATCGCGACTCCTAACCTATGATCCAGGTTCCATGGGAAGACTTACTTTGCGATAGTAGATAGTACGGGCTGTACAGCGACATGAGATAAGCCAGAAGAGTGAAGTTCCAACGACTGAGGTGGCTGGGCCATGTAGAGCGGATGGACACCAATGCTCCGGCCCGGAAAATCTTCGGATCCACACCCGAGGGACGGCACAGTAGAGGAAGACCGCGACTCAGAGGACCTTAATCAACTTGCCGTGCGAAATTGGAGGCAGCTGACTAAAGAATGAGCTGGCTGGAGACACTTGTTGGTTGAGTCCCAGGTCCACCCCGGACTGCAGCGCCACATTAATTAAGTTCCTTGCGATAGCCAGCCTATTCCAAAATAGTTCGAGAATGCAAGAACTCTCTGAATTTGACCGCAAGGCTGAACTCTTTGATTCTTGCCTGGGTTCCAGGTCACATTTAGATCTCTGGAAATGAGATCTCTGCTGAGATTGTCAAACAAGGCTCAGAGGATTTTTTTTTCAGGACCTGAACCTGCCTTAGTCGTCGCCGTGCCTCAGTGGTTAGTGCTTTGGACTGCCGTGCGAGATGCGTGGGTTTAAGCCCCATCCATGTCCGTTCGCGGCACCATCTCTCCCCAGGGAAGTATATCTTGTATCGGGAGAATATTTTGTCTTGAAAAAGCTTCTCATTTCGCGGTTCAAAGTCGGCAAAAAATTGTGCGAAAAAAAGTACCACGTACAACATGAGTCCCGCCAGCTATTTATATTTACCTGATTCTGCGTTGGGTTTTGCCGCGTCCTCGGTCAGGGCCTCTATTGACGATTGGGTTTCTTTCAAACAAAATTATATGTGTCTCCAGACTCAACGAATACTATAAGAAAGTCTAGAAGAAGCCCGAAAGTCTATAAGAAGTCGCCCGCCTTCTGGTTGTCTTTCAGGAGAAAAGACTGTAGACAACTTGTTAGCGCTCTGACGGGACACTTCGCTTTTGCTAAGCATCTCAATGTCGTGGGCATAAGTGTCACTACTATTTGTGACGCTTGTGGAGAGTACCTTGTGATTTTCTCCCGGATTTTTGGCTTTGATGTGATGAGGGCTGATTTTGTAAGCTTTTGTCAGAAAGTAGAGAAAATGCAAGTAAAACTGGGTATTGTTTCCTGGTAGTACAATGGATCAGTTGCGTTTGAGAGCTCTAGAACTCTGTACTATGGAGAAACAACTTCTCAGCCATGGAATGTTTTGGTGTTGGCTTATTGCTGAGGGAATGACAAGTTTATCTGATTGCCAGCAGCTTCGCCTGAAAATCACTGACGAAGTTCGGTTGTCTGTAAAACTTTGGTTTCATCAAAATTGCAAAAAGATTCCTGATTCTTGATGTATTCCAGTCTTTCATTGCTCTGGACACGACTGCACTGGATCTGTGTTGCCTATGCCTTATGTTCTCAAGACGTTGTCAAGCTTTTTGAAGTCATAACCTTCGTTCAGATACACCATAATGACTTTGATCGCTTGTTTGAGATTTTCACAAATTTAAGGTTAACTACGTTGAACGTAGTACGTACGTACGTTGAACGTAGAGAACCAGATTTGTGCACAAACTTAGCTCAGCTCTCCACCTTAATTCTAATGAGCATATGATCTCCGATAAGCCATTCTTCACGATCGCTTAGATCACGTCTCTTGGGATCGGCTAAACTGTGTCACCTGAAAATTTGCAAACATTTGCATGGGAATGTAGCTCCCCACACAGATGGATGATAATTCGCATCTCAACTCGTTTCCCTTATCCACGTTTTATCTGCATTCCATGACTTGCTTGATCATCATTACCACATTCACAATAAATAAGTGTAAACCAGCCACATGCGGATGTCAAAAGGAGAACAAAAAATCACGGACGCATTAAGCGAAAGTCGTGAATAAACGAACGTCGTATACGCTTATCCGCGTTCAAAATAGTCTCGACTAAGACGGATGTATTGAGGCCGTGAATTCGGCTACAGCGGGAGACACGTTGTAAAGTGCTTACTTACAAGTGATTGATCTTGTGCGAAGAACGTTGTTGCATTTGCGGATGATGATGATGGCGCACCAGGCTGCGAACAGAACAGACGATCTTACTTCTATTTGCGGATGCAGGCAGTACACTCGTATCTCAAAAACGTAATAAAAAAAAGAGGAAAACACTTGCAAGGACCCCATCGGAAATAGATTTGTGTGTTGTTTTGTCGAGGCTTTATTTTATCTTTTGAATGTTTTGTGCATTGTTGCAGTTGTTCGAGTAATTTGTCAATTTTCTTGTTCTGATGTTGTGACACACATTTTTATTTTTACTTTCGATGAAGTTGAAAATGTCTTGGGATTTGTGGAGGGATTTTCATAATTTTTTCAAATTTCATGGATGATGGGAGATTTGAATTTGAGAAATATTTGTTTCTTAAGTGTGCCTCGGACATTTATTAATGACAATACTTTAACGTGTCATTGGTTTTTATTTTTTTAGAGAGATGATTCCTTGACACGAGACGAGAATTAGGTCGCGTCTGAATACTTTAATCGTCTGTTACTAATTTATTTAAAAAAAAAAACGCAGAAATCTGAGAGAGCACAGTTTGCCTCAGACAACATGGCTAAGAAGGAATTATGTCTAAGCTGATTGTATTAAATAAATATCAGGCGCGACAGCTTGGGACGAACCAAGGCCTAGCTTCCCGCAACCATTCAAGTTGTGCTTGCTACAATTTTCGCTCTGAACGGCGAATTAACCAGCTTCTTCAAGATTGCCTTCCTTCTAGAGTTCAACAATCGTTCCTTTCTTCCACTCGTCGGGAAAAGTCTCGGCCTCCCCGAGTTCTATACAAGTGAGTACAGAAGTTCTGCCGATGTTGGTGCTGTAATAGTCCCGCAGGTATACCGTGAAGTAAGTCCTACCCCCTTGTTTGATTTTCTCTGCTTTGATCGCTGTACTGGAGTCATCTCCTTACTGGGAGTTGTGGGGCGTATTCGAGTAATTGTTGCTTCAGGTGCTTATCACTCCTTTTATCGCTTGAGTTGATCCTAATCCCAGAATAAGCAAAGAACTATCCAGGACTTTCACCGGGTGTTGCCTGCAGTTGTTAGCTCTTTATTGATTTTTTAGACCGTTCTGCTGTGGTACCTACTAGAGCTGCTTCTGATCAACGCATTGATGTAATTGTGCTTTTCTTAAGCATTGAGGATTCTATCACCGACCTTCTCCAGGTATCTTCGGAAAAACATACGCTGTGTCTTCCCTTTGATCAACCGATTATTCTTTGAGCGTCCAACATGCTAACATTGTTCGCGGCAGACCAATAATTTTGGATGGTGACGGCCATTAAGGTGTTGGTTGTTTCCAGTCCTTGCGAAAGGTGGTCCCTGAATTGTTGGCGCGCTAAGGTATCCCTAAGTCTGTCGACGCTATACCTGGACTTTCATGTGTTTGCGTGCGGTCGTCGAACTGCAATACACAATTGTAGAGTAGCTATCAGAAGGTGATGATCTCGTGTCATTCCCTTAATGACACATCGTCTCTTCTGTCTGTCCCACACGCTACTTTTAAATTGGCAGCTGTTGCCAATATGGTAAATTTGATTGAGTTGTGCTTACCTATCAAGTGCCACCCAACTGACTATGTGACAGATCTTGTGCTCAAACATGGTGCCCTCAAGGCAATTGGCGTTGCAGAAATCTATAAATTGTTCGCCATTGTATTTGGCTAGCCCGTGCTTCTCTATAACATGTCTGAGCTCTTCGTTGTCATTCCAACCTTTGCACTCAAATCTTCCATAACCATAACGATGTCTTCTTTTGGCATTGTCTTGAAGCCGCAACGCTCTCCTCTTCGGATGCGAGCTCCTTTGCGGTGTAATACTATAATGGTGACATGTCCTACTCTACGGATCTCGCACCTGTGAAAATTAGGTTTCTGTGTGCTGTTAGAGAACGCAGCAGTCCCACTACTATCCACTTGATAAAACTTACGCGACAGCCTGTGATGGGCCAAGACCTAGCTTCTTACAACCATGCATGTTGTGCATGTATTTTTCGCACGAACGGAGGGAATCGACAATTGATTGCCTACTCGTAGGTTTGTCGTTCAGCGACGACAGAAAATATTTCTTAGATATTAGTGGAGCTGGAACCTACGCAGTTCACACAGCAGTCCAATGAATAAACCACTGAGACACGTCTGAGAGGGAGGTAGTGCAAGCATCTAGCTACGACCTGGATTGTGGCGCTTCGGACTCACTCCAACTCCAAGTTGCCAAGTTGAAAATAAGCCCCAGTGTTCCACAAGGTTGCCACTTCGGTTCATTGCTGTTTGCTTTGACACTTATTAATCTGATAGAATAGGTTCCTAGTAAACTTGAAATTAGTTCCTAAAGTACCCCGATTCTCCAAGCTCTGTGCAGGTTTTAACAGGTTTTCAGATTACTTACTTAAAAAATGGAGTTTACAGTGTTCAAAGTGATTGTATAAGGTTACAGAACTGGGTTTAAAGTTTTCCAAAATGTCGGTATAAAATAAAATGATGACGCCTTAAACTTTCAACTGAACAACTTGTATAATTCCAATGCTAGATCAACACCTGATCAGTGCTCACAGCTTCTCTCGCCACCAGCACAATTCTGACACAGTAATGAGAAGAATTTTTCACTGTATCTCACCCCAACCCAATTAGACTTAATGATTATAAACTAAAACCCAATTAAAATCCACACCAGTAGTAAATCGTGCGAAAAAAAAAAAAGTAGAAAATGCCCCCCACAACCAACCAACACACGGTAGATCCTTCACCTCTGCGCTTAGTCATAAACGTTCTCCGCCACCTGGCCTCACTTAATTAAACCACATGGATAATTACACAAGATTACATTGATTAATAGACAGAGGCCGGTCCGATATTGCGCCGACAACATCGCGTTCGATACTAATTAACGCGCAACACAACAAGTCTAAAAACTCCATTCGCGCAACGTTAATTAATAACCTCCTGCTGTTGTGTGCGCGGCATAAATTCATGCCGCTATCCGCGAGGAGGGAGGGAAGCGCTCGTCTAAATTACAGGGAATTTGATATGTCCGCCTCTTGTGGACACCCAATAATTACAGGCCAATTGTTGCCGTGCACCAGAGTTGTTGACTAATTAATCGATTGCACCCGTACCACCATCCACCAATGGCAGCCAGTAAGCTTTGCCCATAAATTAGAAACTCGCTTCGTCAAGCCTTACCAGTGGTATTTGTCACCTATTTTCAACCCCAAATGAGGGGAAAGTGGCAATTTTTTACAGGCAACCTGCTGTCTTCCTTATACACGCACTGGGTATTTTTATTTTTTTTTATTAATTATGCAATCCAAACACCAAAAAAACTCCTGGTGCCGCTAATTAAATTAAAAATTCCACTGTGTGTCACTGTGTGGGTGGAAGGTAGAGGAGAAATGGAGATTTCACCCAATTCTCGCTTCTATCTGTCCGCCCGTCTGTCTATCCATCCATCGTTAGTTAAACTCAAAAGACACCCAAATATTTGCATAATTAATCCCTAATTAGATAGTGGTAGATTGTATCTATGCTGGGCACTCCTTGAAGTCTCTCCCCACCCCCCTCTGCGGCCTGTATCTATCACATAATTGCTTCTCATGTGGGCGGTCGATGAATGATTTTTTAGAAAAAAAAAACACAACAACGAATTTTTCAACACAATAAAACAAAGCATATACAATCGTCAGCGCTGATCAGATATCGCTGAATGAATTGTTTTAAAATATATTTACGTCGGAACCTGATTTATTTTATTTTTTTCGTTTTAAGCAAGAAGAGCATTTCGATATTTTAATTAAGTGATCTTCTTTGGTTTTTTTTTTTGTGTCTTGAGTCCGTTCACACACGACATTGATTGAATAATGTGCGAGGAATGCACAGTGATGGAGTCTGAAGATTTAAGTGGGTTACCGAGTGCATTAGTATTTATTTGAGAAAATTTTTATATATATTTGCGCTTCATTAGCGAAGATCTCTGTATTTTATTTTTTTCTCGGGTTTGCTTGCTAATTTATAATTTTCTACAACAATTTTTCGTTGTGAAAATACTTTGACAAAAATTAATCGATAAAGTGGACAGCCTTTTAAAAATTCGCTAAATAAGATTAATGGTCGCGATGGGGGGAAATTAATCTATTTTAAAATAAAAGATGTGTATATCTATTAGTTGATGAAAAAAATAATTTATTTGCACGCATAGATCGCACGTAGTCCAAAATAAATGGAGTCCCATTAGCAGCGCACTGTTTGAATTGCGTGCCAATTTTATTTGTGAAATCACTTGCTTATGTCCTTGGTCTCCATGTGGGTCTTAGGGCGTCTACCAAGCTCATGCGTCATCGTGTATGGCTTCTTGAAATAAACCGTAGCCCATTTTTAGCTCTTTCCTAACTGCCGAAACTCCTCATTGACTGTGCGACGCAGAGTTGTTCGAGGGCGACCCACTCTCCTTCATCTTGGCTTAATGGTTTCCACTGAATTTTTCAAGAATTGCTCTCGCGAACGCAGCCAGAAGGAACCTCTTCGTAACCAAAATTAAGCTCTGTGAGGCTTCATATCTAACTGACGATGGCTGTTAATTCACTGCGATCTTTTGTGTCAAGCTCCTTCAGCTGAGGAAAGATTTAAGCAAGATCGAGGTCACAGAGGAACCTGAAAATACTGCTTGCGGATGCATGTTTGGTTTTTTCTGAAGGGTCGAATTCCCTACCGAAGTGCTTTAGTTTGCAATGAGCTATAGCGGGACATTCGCACAAAATATGCTCTTCAGTTTCTTGCTCTTCCAAACAGACTCGGCAAAAGTCCAACGGACTGTGTCCAGCTTGTGGAGATGGTAGCTGAGTGCACAATGTCCAGTGACGAAGTCCGTGAGAACCTTGGGGTTCTTTTTTTTTTTTTTTAAGAACCTGCCCTATGGCTGACACTGCGACGTACCAAGATCTATTGTGTCTCCGGTCTACTTAGTCTAATGGATCTCTATAAAAGATCCGGCTACGCAGTCAGTACAGGCCTGGACATACACAGAGAACGTGCTCAGACGATTTCTCCTCTTTCGAACAGAACCGACGCTCTGTAACTGAACAGAGGTTTAGATTGTTGCGATGATATCTTAGGTCACAATGGCCGGTAAGGAAGCCCACTAGATTCCTCATGTTGTTCCTGTCAAGTTTTAGAATTTCCTTGTAAGAAAAGGATTTTATAAGTCTCATGGATTGAAGTTGGTATTTCCAGTTGTCTAACAAAGCTGTGGCGATAGCCCTACAAACGTCGCAGAAGGGTTCCGGTCCCAAGAGCTCGGGAGCCGAACCGGCCCTAGTCAGCTCATCCGCAGTTTCATTGCCTACAATGGCCTGGTGGCCGGGCATATAATGAAGCTTGATCTTGTTTTTTCTGGCAAGTGATTGTAGGGTGTCGTAGCAGAACTTCACTGACATAGATTCCACGAAGTAGGCTGTCAATGCTTAAAGCGCTGCCTGACTATTCAAATAGATATGTAATTTTGCGACCTTAATATCTTATTAAGTCGGTCGCCGTGGGTAAATCGTTCGTGTTTTGGACTGCTGACCGAGCGGCGTGAGTTCAAGCCCCAGTCAGGAACACCGAACATTTTTCGCGACATCAACTCTCGTCGGGGAATGACAAGCCTCCAGGAGTACCATATGTCATGAAAAAGCTTCTCAATTCGCCGTTCAGAGTCGGCTATAAATTGTAGGTCTCTTCCATTCCAGTCCGAGCTGTTGTGCCAGCTATTTATTTGTTTTTTTTTTTTATCCTCAGTCCAGGAGTGTGACTGATGAATTTACACAAGTCTCAGCCTACGGATCGGAAGAGTCCACCTACAACGCCTATGATGACTAGACCATTTAGATCGGGTGAACACAGGTCCTCTAACCCGGAAAATCTTCGAATCGATTGCGAAGAGTGGAAATATTGTGTGCCATTGATGTGCCATCGTTAGTGAGTGGAAATATTGTTGCAACACAAGTAGAGTAATCCTGTGGAAAGGAAGCTCAATCAACTTCATGTGTGGAACTATAGGCACATTGGCTTAGGAGCAGTTTGACTGGAGAGGTTTGTGACTAAGATTCCAGTTCACTTTACCCTTATCCACTCCATAATTAGACTCATCTGTATCCCACATCATAGCATTAATGAGGGGAATGAGCGTTCCGACGAGCTGGCCAGGAAAGGATCGGGCCTTAACAGTTCTCTTGCGGAAAGTGTCGGTATTCGGTTGGGCACTGTTAAGGGCTATATACGTCTCCACTTCCTCCAGCTTGCCAATCATAGATAGAACGGCCTGTCCAGTCGCGTGATTTCAAGAAAGACATGTCCTAATTACAACAAAACTAAGTCAAGAGAGCTACTTGGCAAATGAAGACTAGATATTGCCAGAATCGTAACCATTATCATGGGCCACTGGCTAGTTGGGGAACATGCGGTCAAGCCAAGTATTCCTCACAACAACTTTTGCACAAGCGTCAAGGACATTAATGAGAAAGAATCTCTACTTCATTTCATCTGCAGGTGTCTGGCTCTAACGAGGACCAGAGAGCGTACTTTGGGCACACCCTTCTTCGTGGGCTTCGGCGCGATAGCTGAAAAAAGGACTGGAGAACATTTTACCCCGTTTCTTATTCTACACTTCATCTCCCTCTTATATCAAGTCAGTTTTACCCCAGGGGAAGTGATCCAGTGTGCGCTGGCCCATGATCTTGTATCTGAACTCCACCGATACCGATAGCTACAGCTCCCAACACAAGAAATCAACCTCCACACACAAATAAGGTTAAACGAGTTTCGTGGTTACAAAACGGGGCACCCTAGCGCTATTTGGGTTCTCAGGAGCCGCCACTCTACTTACCTACCTCACCTTGGGCTGTCGTCTCAGTAAGTAAGAAGCATTTAAATCAAGTCCTGCACACCGACTCCTAATACAGTGAAACTCGGATACCAAGCGCATAGGCGTTGAACTGTGCGTTCAATGGTACCTGTTCTCCATTGCGAAGTCATTTGAACTTGTTTGTGTCTTGTGGTTTCTTGAGACTCTCCCTACCACCAGGAGTTTGGATGTCAGTCACTATTGTACACTCTTTTCGACAAACTTTGTCTCAAGAAATATGGAACCGAAGCTTTTTGTTAGCAATAACATTGAGTACCGCCCGAACTCATTACTTTGTGAGCACACTCCCCACGTATAAATTACACTTCTCCCGCTCAACGGTCAATTATCTAAATGTGAGTGCCTGCGTCGAACGTTGTAACTTCAAATTAAATCTCTTAGTCCAATTCACTTAGCAGAAGTTTCACTTGGCCACTAACAGCGCAATTTCTGCACAGAATTTAATTTCTCTAAGTAGCTGGAAGCCTTCGAAACTTTGCTTACGGAACGACGACGCACGGAGGAAGGCATCATGATCACATCAATCAAGGCATATTTTATGGATGATTCGATTCAAATTTTACTCCGCCCTTAGTCCAATAGACCGCCAGCCGGCCGGCCGTCACTTGGGGTAGTTTGGTGTTACTATGCCTCATAAGGGGTAAGTATTGGTGTTGCCAGGATGAGCGAATAACGTCTGTCCAAACATAAAAGCAGGCATGAGCGCCTCAGTGCAACCACGCCATGTACTTTATTTTCTTAAAATTTCTCTCCCTCTCGTGAACTTATAGCACTTATATAGCTATTAACTTGCTCACACACACACATGTGTATAAAAATATTCAAAGATTATTTTTCGATTGATCCCCTTAATGGTTTGGCAGTCATCTGCCCCTTCGCCCCGTCAGAGTGTCAGAAGGCACTAAGTGCAACCGAACGAAGAGGAAGGCGAAGAGAGAGAGAGGGAGAGAGAGAGAGAAATGGAAATGAAAGGACGAAGAAGGTCAAGGTACTAAACACACCAGAGGAGTAGAGTCCATTAAATAGATTACCTACCTGAATGAAATTCGTAAAATTACACTTACCCTGGCTGTCCGACACACAGATAGACACACCAACACACTTGTGGGAGACGACGAAGAGTTCCTTCCTCGCCCAGAAGTGAGAATCTATTAAAAGAGAACACATTTTGAGGGATAATAAAACCACCCACTCGCTGAGTCTCTCTGTGTGTGTTTCTAGAATGTGCCGGCAGTCCCTATGTCCCGGGCACATTCAACAGTAACATCACACCCCGGCGTTTGCCATTCGGATACGAATTGCAAAACCGAAAATAGATATTCAATCGAAGTTATTAAAAATTTATTAAATCTCGTCTAAGAACTTGCCTTGCCATCGACTTGGTTATGCTCGGGTTGGTTTGATTGGTCGAAGCAGGTAGGAGTCGTTGCGATGCAATCAAATTGCATCTTTGCGATGTGATTTGGTTCTCATTTGTGTGGCTGCTGTGTAGGAGAGACGCTGGAGTTTGTTTGGATCAATTTGTTTCGAATGGGTTTTCGGTCAATTGGCAGGACATTAATCCGGTCTTTTTCGGAAGACGGTGAACTGGGGGGAAGATGAGAAGTACGATGCTTATTCACTGTTGCTTTGCAGTTTTTCGCCATCGATTTCTTTGAAATAAGAGCTCTTGGACGTGATGCGTAGGGGCACCGAGATCGTTGGAAGTTTGGGTGTTGACGGTGTTCAAGATACTTAGCCTAAGACAAGGGTTCGGATTGGGAAGGGTGTTTGATGGTACAACGCTGTATTTCCACTCTAAAAACCTAAGAACCATTGGTAATCGTTTAGTGATCACCGTAACTCAGTTGTTTGGTTGCTGTGCTAACTGCTTAGGTTTGTGCCCCAGCAAAACCCACGAACCAATTTACCTGTTTTGGAGGTCATGACTCAGTCCTTATACCACAGACATTCATATAAAGTGTACTTACTTAAGATGGCTACAGTCAGCGGTGGCCTTGGGCCTCAACCAATAAGCGTCTTCAGCCACTTCGATCTTTAGCCAGCTGCGCCCATTTTTACACGCCAAATTGGTTAATGTCCCCTTCCACTTGCGTTTGCCATCTCAATCGCTGTCTTCCTCTACTGCGTCGTACCTCGGGTATGGATTCGGAGATTTTGCGGGCCGTAGCTTTGGTGTACATCCGCGCTACATGATCCAGCCACCTCAGTCGTTGGACCTTCACTCTTCTGGCTAAGTCGATACCGCCGTACAGCCCGTACAGTCCGTACGTATCTCCTTCTCCACTCACCGGCTATGCAGACGGGACCGAAAATCACCCGAAGAAGATTTCTGTCCAAACAGCCAAGAGCAACATCGTCCGCTTTTGATAGAGTCCATGCCTCTGCGCTAAAGAGCAGGACTGGGACGTTTAAGGTCTTATAAGGGACCACTTTTGTCGTTCGAAAGAGGGCTTTGCTACTCAATTGCCTTCATAGCCCAAAGAAACAACGATTGGCAAGAGTTATTCTTCGTTTGATCTCAGTGCTGGTGTCGTTGTCTGAATTTATAGCGGAGCCTAGGTAGTTTTTAACTACCTCGAAGTTATAGCTGTCTATTTTGACGTTCTGTCCTAGACGTCGGTGTTGGGTGTCCTTTCTTGCTGACAGCATGTACTTCGTCGTGGCCTCATTGACCGCTTAGCCCGTCTTCGTCGCCTCCGTCTCAATACCCACGAACGCGCCAGTGACATCACGCTGCGTTCTTTCGATTCTGTCCATTTCGTCGGCGTATGCGAATAATTGGACGGACTTTTGAAAGATTGTGCCTCTGGTGTTTTGCACAACTCCTTCAAGAACGATGTTGAAGAAGTCGCATGACAGAGTGTCGCCTTGTCCAAACCTTTTTTTTTTTGACATCAAAAGACTCGGTGAGGTCTTAACCGACCTTGTTGAAGTAGCGTGCATTCTCCATCGTCATCCTGCACAAACGGACGAGTTTGGCAGGGATGCCAAAACGAGACATAGCTCTGTATAACTGGTCTTTTCATGTCGATGCTGTCGTACGCGGCCTTAAAATCCATGAAAAGGTGGTGTGTATCGATTTGTATTTCCTGGGTTTTCTTCAAGATCTGTCGCAGTGTGAATATTTGGTCGATGGTGGACTTTCCCGGCCTGAACCCACACTGATATGGACCGATGAGGTTGTTGACGAATGGGTCCAGGTGCCCACACAACACGCAGATAGGATCTTGTAGGCGATGTTAAGAAGACTGATGCCTCTGTAGTTGGCGCAGTTCAGAGGGTTTCCTTTCTTGAGGATCGGGCAAACAATGCTGAGATTCCATTCATCGGTCATACTTTTCTCTGACCATATTTTTCAGATGAATTGGTGCATGCTCCTAACCAAGTCATCGTCTGCCGCTTTGAACAGCTCAGCTAGGCCGTCAGCTTCAGCAGCTTTGTTGGACTTAAATTAAGATATGGTTATCTTTATTCCGTCCAGGTCGGGTAGACGGAATTGAAGGTCTTCGTCGTCCAAATTGGATGGTTCATTCTGCCTGACAGCGGGATTTCATAACTATAAGGTGTACAGTAAGAATTAATTGGAACTATGGACGCCGCCGTTGATTCGCCCTTGGAAACGTTTCCTGGATCGATGCAAGTGAGGGCGCATGATTAGAAATATTTGTCTTCCCCTTAACTGGTGTTTTGGGTACTTGGTGGTCACGGCGTAGAACTTAGAGTAGCAGAACAAAAACAGGAGTTAATTTGGATAGGGCGACCTATCTGGGACAGGACACACTTAGACCAGAGTTTGATTTATTGTGATAACACTATTGTGGGCCAGAGTATGAGGATCTTAGAGTTTCTGTGCAGATAAGTATCTGTTAGGACTGAATCCAATCTATCCCTAAAGAAGTGGCGTTAACAGGGTTGCAGCTCTACGGATACCTCGCCAGTGCATACCTGGAGAAGATTTACCTCAAGAGAATAGAGAACACTTTACCCGGCATTTTACCCGGCACCACATCTCGTCGGGGAATGACAAGCCTTCGGGAGTGTAATCCGTCATGAAAGAGCTTCTCAATTCGCTGCTCGGAGTCGGCAATAAATTGTAGGTCCCTTCCATTTGTGCAAACAATACAACACGCACGACATGAATGGTTGCGAGAAGCTAGACCTTAGCTCATCCCTAGCTGTCGCGCCAGCTATTTATTTTTATAAACTCCCATTTGTAAGCTCCTATCCTTCATCAACAACTCAAAATTGTAGAATTCTTTCTTAGAAGGAGTTTTATAGGTATTACAATGGGCCTTTAGCCTAGGTGAGTTCCCTTGGGCACACATATCTTGCCTAACCTAACCTAACCTACTCCAATGGTGAAAGGAGGTTTGTTGTAGGTGACTGTTTCAGTATAAACCTCTTGGTGTTAACAAGAGGAGAGTGAGTGTGAGAGCAGTGGGAGGGGAGCACTAGTAGAGTGATTGATTCATTTTGACTTATTTTACTGAGATATGAGCTTCAGTCATGCCCCAGCCATGTCAACCGAACATTATTCGTGGCGCAACCTCTCATCGGGGAATGATAAACCTCCTGAAGTTCGTAGTCGGCAATAAATTGTACTTCTCTTCCATTTGTACGAAGTGTTAAACAAACAAAATGAAAGGTAAGAAGCTAGGCCTTGGATCATCCCGAGTTGTCGCGCCACCTTTATTTTATGAGCTTCAGTTAAACGATTTTGATCTTGGGACGAATTTGCTTATCGATTTCTGACAGATCGTACAGATCCTTGAAGAAGTATTCGCCCAGAATGTTGTATCTTAATGAGTCTAGTATTGGTCTTAGAGGTGATGATTGGTTGCCTCTTCTTTCTCGTCTCTGCAGCTTCTGAAGAAGTCTTTAGAATGAACTTCCATAAGTATGCCCCCTCTGCCATCAGACAGTGGGTTTTCTCCTTATTGTTGTTTTTGGAAAAAATCTGTACGATTTCCTTGAGTGCTTATGTTGTTCCACTTTTTATTCGTGGATAGACAGAGGTTGTTAGAAGATACTCGTGACTTCATGAACGCACCCTTTAAATGCCGTTAAAACGTTTAGGAAATGTAGAAATTTATTTCTCACGGATCCAATCAAGGTGCGAGGAGTATTGTATCCACAAGAATGCATAGCTCCTTCGACCGGCTTAATCGACTCCTTTGAAGAACGCGGCTTCTTTTACATTTGTCACTGCATAATGTTAACATGTACTCGAACTTTTTTTTTTCGTATAAATTTATATCTAAGTAGAATTTAAATTAATCACTGGAAAAATGTACCTCACAACTGCAATGTGTGAATCACTGCACGTGATGACTTTATAAAAAAAAAATCACACGACGATACCTCCTTTACATTTGAATTTCAAAACACTCCTCCGCGCCGTGCATGCCCACCGACTCAGCGTCTTAATTAAGTGCTAAGTGGATGGAAGAGTTCTTCTCTCTTGTTTCCCCTTTTGTTTATACTTTTTGGAAAAAAAAACTCGAAATTAGCATTCAGTGTTAACGCGATGCATATTTGAAAATTCCTTGTTTCCAACTTCGCTCATTTGTCATGTAGTTCTGTGGTTCGGTGTGGCAATCACATGTGGGTCCCTCTCACTCCGCGAAAGGACATCGACGGAGAACCTATCGTATAGTCGATTCCCTCGACCAGATGCTAAGTGACGACCTTAGTGGGTAAGAAAGCGAAAAAAAGAGTTGAAATTGAACGAAAGGCCCTCCAGTACTACAAGTATGTGTGTGTACAACCATGAAGCCAGCAACAGCTGCTTTCAGCGCCGATCCTTACCTACCTGCTGGCGGATTGCCTAGGTGGCTGAACCGCGGCTGTTTTGGCACACAGTATATAAGTCATGCTTGATGGAAACCTACAACCGGTGGTGGTGCTATAATTTAGCTCTTTAATCGGTCACGTCGATTTTGGTTTGATTAATTGCCACGGAATCGTCGTCATCGTTGTCGTTGTCGTTTTTGTCGCCGCCACTTCGGTCGTTCGGTGTGTTTTCTATTCCGCCTCTCCTCCTGGCCTGTGCCCATAGGTGACGGTAAGGTTACATTAGTCATAGGCATCCGACGACTAACCGGTACCCAGTTACACCCCCACCCATTGAAAAACTACTTCCAGATGCGGGGCCTCCTCGTGTGCCTCGTTGCTTCCTCGTTGATCTGTTGCTTTTTCTTGTTCTTTGTCTTTCCGCTGATAAATTGAATTATTTTTTAATTTGAATTTGAATTCGATTCGATCTGGTATACCGCATGTGTCTGTGTGTAAGTGTGCAGCCGCGACTTGCTTTATGGGTAATTGAATTTGATTTGTTACGTTGGCTTGCACCGAATGGGCGGTGTGCGACGGGGCTCCCTAGCACTTTAATGAGATCACCGTGGTTTTTTTCTTGCTCTTAGGGCCGTTTCTTGAAAGTGGTGGGAATTATGCTTGCTCAACAGTTTGACATTAAGAGCAGCTGGATCGGCTGATTGGGGATGGGGTGGTGGAATAACTTAACGCATCGTTTGTTACTGCGAAAATTTGTTGACACATTTTGTGCTAAAAATAACCACTTACGTATTTGTAAAAATTTTTTCTAATTAAATTGTTAATTTTGTTTCTTTTTTGCTTTTAGGTGAGTTCGTGTTGGATACTTTGAATATCGGGAGGGAGAGTAAGTTTTATTTTACCCCAAGTGGATCACAAGTATGTTTATAGTTTCAGGATCATCGACTCTTAGACAGCAACTGGCCTCAATGTACTTCAGCAATTTATTGGATCCTTGAATCCTTCTGGATTCATAGGTCGCCAACTTCGCCTGCATGCCAAAGGTGTCCAAAGTTTTTACGTCTTTCTAATTCATCCCCTGTTGCCTCGGGTTTTCTTTAGTTGTCCTGCACCAAGTTAGCTTAGTGTCAGTCAATTTTGTTTAAATCGATTCCACTGCGGGCCATATTTATCAACGAAACTTTCTTCTGCATTTTGAGAAAAGTTCGCGATGAGTTTCGTCCAAAAACTGTTGAGAATTTTTGGCAGACATGTGTTGATAAAAGACTGCAGTTTCGTTGTGTCAACAGTAGACACTTTCCACTTTCAGTTGCAATTTTATTCTTGTGCTGACAGCAATGCTTATCCACAGCCTTTGAAATTAAACCTTTATTTTTCATGTTCCTGCATTAGTTCCAGGTCGGTGCTGCCACCATTAACTGAAACGACATTTCCTGAGTAGAGGAGCCTGTGATTTCTCCATCTGCTGTCCTGCAATACTGACTCGAGTAGTGAAATTCGGAATGCTAAATACTTTTGTTTTTCAAGCTGAGCTAGCTTCTCGCAACCATTCATGTTGTTACATTTTTCGCACGAATGGAAGGGACCTACAATTTATTGCCGACTCCGAACGTCGAATTGAGAAGCTTCATCATGACAAATTGTACTCTTGATGGTTTGTCATTCCCCGACAAGAGGTGGTGCGGTAAAGAAATGTTCGGTTGACATGGATGGTGCTTGAGCCCACGCAGCTTGCTCAACAGTCCAACGCACTAACCACTGAGCCACGGATATCCCAGTAGTGATAAACTTACTTATTTCCCGTACATTTATTTTTGATAGATCACTAGGATCCTTGCTGAGCATGTACCTGAGAGATGTAAATTTATTTCTTCTTGTTCTTTGCGTCCGCAGCTTCTGAAAAAGTCATTGGAAGCTACTTCTTCAGGAGAAGAAGTGTCTCTCTCTGATTTCCTTGAGTCTAGCGTGAGCCATAATTGCTTTGCAAGAGACGACCCAAAAGAAACAACTAAATTTCTTAACTAATGTTTCCACTGGCTGAATCTAATAATCTGTAAATTTTTCGATGACAGGGTCACATGAGTGGTGGTATAACTAAACGGCGTCGAAGAGTTTGGTTAAGTTGTCAATTTGCGATTGAGGGGGAGTTTGGGGTTCATCCTTAAGCGCAAATTAGAATTGCACAGGATAGGTTGGACGAAGGCAATAAAATTGTGGGCGATATAGTGTATATGTATATAGGAACGCAGATATGTTAATTTCCGCCAGTAATGATAGGGATTTCCTGTCCATATATAGGAGCCTATTCGTTCTGCCATAACCTTCTGGAGACTTCGCAGATGGTTAGTGTTTTCTACCTGTTATTCACCTCGATTAAGGATCTTAGCCTTATTATTTCCTTCAGGTGACGAAGTGGTGGTTTAATTGTACCGTCCACTAGCTCTGGTTCCAGGACATCCCCTTCATAGCCAGTTCGTCAGCAGTCTCGTTTCCTGACATACCACTGTGGCCAGGGACCCTGCAGAGTTTTACATTATGGTGCGTGTCAAGAACTCTCAGCTCTTCGTTACAGCACTCTACTTGCTTGGATGTAATTCGCTTGCGCTTCGTTAGCGCTTTTATAGCCGCCTGGCTGTCTATGAAGATCATGATATCCTCCCATGATACCGTGGCCCTTGAAGCCAGTCAGGCTGCTCTGGTCACTGCTAGAACCTCTGCCTGGAAAACACCACTGTTGTCAGCGAGTCTTATTGAGCTGCTGAGTCCTAACTCCTCAGAGAAGACATCAGCACCCGTGCTCATGTCCATCTTGGAGCCATCCGTGAAGACGGACTTTGTCTCTATAGGAATTTCTTTGTTCTCCCACTGTTCTCTGCTTGGAAAGATGCAAGAGAAGGGTTTGATGAATGCCAGGTACGGAATTGATGATTCGATACATGTACCCGGATATTTAAGCAATATTTGAGCCATCCGTGAAGACGGACTTTGTCTCTATAGGAATTTCTTTGTTCTCCCACTGTTCTCTGCTTGGAAAGATGCAAGAGAAGGGTTTGATGAATGCCAGGTACGGAATTGATGATTCGATACATGTACCCGGATATTTAAGCAATATTTGAGCATGTCCATATGAGCTCGCTCTCCAGAGTTTAGACTGGTCTAATCTCAGAGCGCTATTTGCTGCAGATTCTTGCATGTATAATTAAGTGGTAGCAGATTGCGAATTGTCTCCAACCCTGCTGTCGGAGTTGATCTCAGTACATTGGTCGTTCCAATGCAAGCTAGTCTTTGTATCTTGGTTAGGGCTTTGAGTTTAGTGGTTTTTGTTGCAGCTTGCCACCAGACTAAACCTCCATACGTTAATACTGGTCTAACAATCGCTGAGTACAGTCATAGGATTATACTGGGTTTAGGTCCCCAGTTCTGCCAAAAATACTTGCTGCAAGTGTAAAAAGCGATCCAGGCCTTTTTGATTCTTTCCTAAATATTAAGATTTCAGTTCAGTTTCCTGTCCAGAATAAGGCCTAGGTATTTCGCACTGTCAGATAGTCTAAGGGGTATCCCTCCAATACTAGGCAGTGTGAACTCTGGTATTCGTTTTTTATTGGTAAACAGTACCAATTCAGTTTTCTGTGGGTTAATCCCCAGGCCGCTTTGTTTAGCCCATTCGTTAAGCGCGTTTAGGGCGCTTTGCAATAAGCTGACTGATAGGACAAGCAGAACAACATCGTCAGCGTAAGCTATCACCTTTACGCCGCCGTACTTCACTGTCTCTTAAAATGCTGTGTTGGATTTTTTTAAATTCATATTGAATGCATGTTTGCTTTATTCGCAATTGACCCATAACTACGGTTTAAGGTAGACAACATTTTACTCCGGTTTCCATTACTTGGCCAATCAACTCTTCAAGGCATTTCAATTTTTTTTTTTGTTACGAAACCGGTCAAATTCTATAACAATAACTCGTCGAGTTCTATCTATAACACTCAACCAACGGTCGTGAGCTTTGTGCTCACTCTACCCGATACACTGTTTGTATACCTACATCCGGTAGAACTTTTGCCCAGTCTCAGTAGGAGGTGACTGCAAATATGTAAATTATTGGCAATTTTTTTATTAGAAAAAAATTATTCAATCTAAAATCTATTTTCAAATAATTTAAACAAAATTAACATTAAAAAATAAATTTTCAGATCCCGAAATAAGAAAAAAAAAAAAAATTTAAAAATTATGAATACCTACACCTTTGACTGTATCTTTTGTCTTTTCCTTTTTTTCTTTTTGAAAGAAAAACAAGTTTGAATAGGAGTAAACTGAAATTACCGCGAGAAGGGAAGTACGTAAAGGAATTTGAGGTAGACACCGCTTGATTTATACCTCAACCCGAAATGTCAAGTTTATTCACTTTTTTGAGTTTCTCGTGTGATTTTTTGTTGTTTTTGTTATTCTTTTGGTTTTTGTTTCCTTCTTTTGGTTCCACCTTCTCAGTTTTTTTTTCTTGTATTCGGATTGACTTGGGCTAAACTCCCAAAGTCAGCCACGGCATTGCCTCATGTATTGAGAAAAAAAAAAAATTCCAAAAAATAAACATTAATGTGCAGAGTAAATTTCAATGCAGAAAGGCATCTCTCCTGACTGTGATGAGGTTTGGGGTTAATAAAAAACCTAAACGAAAGTAATTCCACCCGCCGAGCGCAACACATGGAGGGCAGTACACCCGTTCAAGGCGCCCGGGCACAACATCACACACCAAAGCGGCAATTATTCCAACTATTTGCCATTTCGATTCTTATCTGGACGACGCGGAGGCTAATTTATTTTGAAATGTTAGATTGCTGCAGACACTCTCAGATACAACATTCACGGAGACGCGACGGACAATGACGACGACGACGACGACGAGAAATACAGAATAAAAAAGGGCAGCAAATTAACGTTTGTAGCGCATAAAAGTGAAGCACACACACTTATAGACAAACCCCAATGCGTAGTCTATAGATACATAGATACAAAACGGAGCAACGATGTATTGGTAGATGTGTGTTAATTAACCCGTTTGCATGTACTTTAATGGAATTTTTTACCTTTTAATGCCTTTTCGGTTGGGAGTGGGTACCCCTACCTACAGTGGGTATCTGTTTTGAAGTCATTAAGTAGAAAACGCTCAGCTGAATGGCTTGAGGGCAGTAGACGTCAGGGAACCACTGTGCCATGGAGGGCAAAAAGGGGATGTTAATCATTGATGAGGACTGTGCTTTGTTTTCACAAAAACAAAACGAAGACGAAGAAGACACAGAGGGAGAGAAAGAGAAGAAAAAGACGACATTAAGAAAGAAAAATGATTGTCTCCTTGATTTTGATAATTAAGATAAGATCATCCTAATGAGTTCGGTTCATATCGAGAAGATAAAGGAATTAAGGACCACAGGATTAATTCAAATGAACAAAGGAACTACTTTTAATGACGTCGTCGGTTTGTATGGGGGTACCTGTGGTATTTTGACACAAATTGAAGGAAGGGGAGCACCGTTTTGAAAGTGGAGATGCCCACATGTAACCGACACCTCAAAAAGGGTGAACAGTTGTTATATACGTAAGCTATGCGGTTGGCATCAAACTGATGTAAAACAAGCAATCAGAGCTGATAGTGCATTGCCCTCCGGTCATTAGCTGCCTCTTAACATATGTATCTCCTGCGGATAATCGGACTTTTTTGTGCAAAGGCCTTAAGCCTTTAGCAAGGCATATAATATCACCAGAGGCTTGCCTTGAATACCTTCCGAAGCAATGTGATGGCTACATACTTGTACATGTTCGTATAAGGCTATAAGCTCTATACCGTCCTCTCCTTTTAAACCCACCAGTCTTTAGATGCTAGGTTAAAGCTTCTTGAGATTCCCAAAGTCGTCAACAAGAAACAGCTATCCACTATGCCTACTAACATGAACATATGCCCTAGCTCGTGTGAAAATTCGTAACACTTGATACTTACCAATAGCCAGGTTGCTAAAAAATCTCCCGAATTAGTAACATATACTTCAAAAGCTATCTGAGATTGTCGCTAATCTCTCATAGAGATGGCAGAACATTTTAACATTCAGCAACGTAGGGTACCCGGACATAGGGACATTCCAAAGAATTGTAAGGTCGACGAACTCGCCAAAAGTGGTACTACTCTAGAGATCCTACTATGATCTGGCCTATGCTAAATCCCACTCGAAGGAAGAAACAATCATCGATTTCCTCGGTGCTTGTACTGTCCTTTCTCAAAGAAGGAAGCCCTATCTAGGAACCTATCACTTCGACAATTTGGACGAATTATCACATAATGATGTCAAAAGTATCTTCAGCTGTATCAAGAGCTCTAAATGGTTTCAATAGATGGAATGGCACCTAGAGTATAGATCCCAGTGGCATCACAAAGGACCTTCCTTGGCCTATGTGCGTCTGTGCCTCTCATGGACAGCCACTTTACCTACCTACATACATACCGTACTTAAAGCCTGAACACTGCGCAACAGAGGGAAATTAATTCGCGGATGGCTTAAGGGAAGTTCTCAAACTAGGCAAGTTGGAATTAGGAATAGCACTCGACATTCTGATGTTCCTGGCATGCCACCAGAATTCAACTCATACACGTTCATACTATTGAGTTAGGCTAGGCTAGCGGATTCATATAGACAAGGTGGGTAGAAGTGGCGGTTCACCAGAACCCAATTAGCACTTAGATGTGCCTTTTTTGTTACCGTTACCACGATGTGTGTAATTGAGGGTGGGTGAGACAGCCAGGAGTGCCTGGATCCGGCCTGTGGAGTTTCGGCCATATCTTCCTTGATATGGCGCAGTTGGTTAACCCCCTTCACAGCAAAGTAGAACATCTTCATCTCACCTTGGTCTTTGTAAACCCATTGTGGTACCCCCAGAGGTTTCCGGGTGGACTTGAGACATAATGGTAATGGCAATCCAGTCGCCCGGGCTTGTTGCTGAAGGTTTGTCAGCCGAAACATTCTGGCACTCGCAATGGCTTGGTCATTACACCGGATGTTTGGTCTTCCTGGTCATCTCAAACCTGAGGCCTGCGAGTCGAAGATTGTTTTGGCTAGAGCATTGTTTTCCATTCGCTCGATGTGTCTGAGCCAATGTATTCGACGAGACTTGGCCTCTGAACTACGTCCACATCTTGATGCAGCTCATAGAGTTCACGGTTATATCTCCTCCTCTATTCCCATCCTCAAATAGGACTTCCTCAGACGAGGTATTTTTCTTTCGAAGGCGCCCAGCATTTGTTCTGCTTTCCTGTTAAGAGCTTTGACCCAAGCTGTTCCGCTAAACCGAAGTAGCAGCGGTTTCGCAGGGTTATTCTTCACTGGATCTCCACTAATATTTCGTTCGTGGAGTTTACGTTTACTCCGAGGTAGATGAACTTCTTTATTACCTCGAAGTTACAGTTACATGGACAGATAGGCACATGGATAGTGCCTTTCGTGTTGACATCAGCTCTACGCACTATCTGCTCGAGAAAGATATTGAAGAAATCGCACGAAAGCCCGTCGCCTTGCCGAAATTCGGTGCATGTTTGAAATAGATCCGAGAAGGTGTTCCTAAATTTCGCGGTATAGCGCGTGTTTTTTTTTTTTAGAATGACGCGACCAGTCTTCTCGAGATCTCGAGTTCGGCCATCGCCATAAAGAGCTCGCTCAAAGCGATGGATGCTATCATACGCGGCTTTAAAATCTATGAAGAGGTTGTGTGTTTCGATCCCAAACTCGTCAGTTTTTTCCCGGATTTGCCTTTGGGTGAATATTAGGGGTATAGTCGACTCGCCGGGCCGGAAGGCCACACTGGTAAGTGCCGATTAATAATATAGCTGGCGCGACAGCTCGAGATGAGCCAAGGCCTAGCTTCTCGCAACCATTTATGTTTGCCGATTAGTGTGGTGCAAAATGGCTTGAGACGTTCATACAGTACGCTGTACGTTGGGCATACTTTCACCCAGCCATACTTGGTTGATGATTGAAGCAGTTCAAGATACTACCACCGAAAGTGGTCGAAGACTTGGATTCAACTTACCAAGAACTGGCTTCGAGTGCTAACAGAATTCCTTCGACGACACTGTAAGCTTTGAACACATCTGACAAAAATTGGCCTGGAGGACAATGAGGCTGAGGAAACTGCTGAACACATTCTAGGTGAACGCGATGCCCTCAATCCCATCGTAATCTGGACACAAATCCGGAAAGAAATCATCAGTCAAGGCCTCCTATCAATAGAGAACATGTCTTAGAATTTTCGACAGAGAACTTGAAGTTTACCCTATACCATTCTGTACCACGTTGTACTGACTTGGTACAGGACTATGTACGTAAGTTCGCTCGTACTCATTCGCATCTTTTGTCGAGTTGAAGTTGTGCCCAAGGGCTTTAAGGATCTAGTGCACTGTTAAACCACAAAAGCCCTTCTTACGCGCTTTTCTTCTATTCAATAGACCAAGCTTTCTAGCATCGTTCCTACCGTACTTATCATCTCACAAAGATTCTTAAGTTATTTGTACCAAATCCATTCGCTTAAAGTGCCACACACTTGCGTAACCTTCACACTGTTCCTTTTGCTCCACAAAAGTTCATCGTCACGACCGATGTCGGTCGTTATCTCCATTTGTGTCGCCTTGCCTGGGCTTCATTAAATCAACAATTGGTGTTCCGGTCACGACAAAATTACGTCTGATGGATTCAAATTAAAAAAACAAAAAAAAAATTCTGTGATTTGACACGAAATTTAGTCCCCGTCACATCCGTTTTCCATTATCCACTCAACTATCCCCACTTCAACGTCACAAATTTAACCTCGACGAGGCGTTTTACTTCCCCAAAAACTAGTCAGACCCCTGAAGACAGTCTCGAATGAAGTGCATTTGCGCTCGACCAGTTCGGATAAATCGCCGTCATCGCCAATCCACTAAACGTCCAGTCGACCGGTGTTGGCTCCCCCGAAAAAAACCAGGCCGGACTATGGACTCGCGGCACAGCAACGACAAACAAAGCGCGCGATGGGCCAACGTTGAGTTCCGATAAAGTTCGACAGAGTGCTAACGTAGGCGCGCTCGGTGCAGTGCCGAATGCAGCTCACAGATACACACCACACCACATGCACGTGCAGGAGATCTTTCGCGTTTTCCAGTTAATAGCCCCATTTTGGGATAATTCATAGCCGGATGAATGTATGTGATGACCGCCCCAAAGGTTAGAGTTCCCCGAATGAAATTAACGTGAAGGTAAGGTTCCTCTAATTATAGGTGTTCATTGCTGGGGTTGATGTTGTTGTTGTGTTGTCGTAGTCATCGTTGTCCGTCGTCGTCGCTGTTGTTGTTTGTTCCCTCGAGCTCGGTACCATCTGTGCGCACCACGTTGTTGTCTGGCCATGGAACGACGATGATGCCTCTAACTCTACCTGCACACTCCCCTTTTGCCTGCTGTGCCTCTTGTGTTGGTATCCGCTTTGGTGGATTTTTTTTTTTTTTTGGTTTTTGTTTCATTGAAGCCGACACCATTATCATTACATTTCATGCGATATGCACATTTGAGGTTTTTTTTCTGTACTTCGGAGTGGCAGACAAAGGCTTTGGCAATTATTCGCTTAGTCAGCCACGGAGTAATGGGTGGAACTTAGACTATCGGGAAACCATTAAATAGGTGGCGCTGATAAATGCTTCCCTGGCAGTGTACTTTCCCGTGCTTGAACTTTTTTTTCGGATTCATTTTGCCTTGCATGTGATTACAAATTAAAATTATATACTGGTTCCGTTGGGGGTTTTGTGGCTCGAGACAGACAGGGAGAGAAGCTCTTATCATTTCGATCACATTAAGGCTGCTTTTTAATTGGACGACACGTTTTGATATGAGATTCGCTAGACTGAGTAAATAGGTGGTTAGCAGAGCTTTATCTCCGAAGGACAGAGTGCTATGAGTTTGAAGATGCTGAAGTCGCATTTTTCTAGGTCAGACTGTGAGATTATCAGGGAGATACATTGAGATAGATGTCGTAACAGTCCGACTTTTGCTTCTTTTTCAAGAATCGTCTAGTCAGAGCCAGCTTCTAGCTTGAAGTTACTACATCCTGTGGGGAATTTCACGATTTACTTGAGTGATCCTCACTTTTTGACGGAAGAACCCGTCTTTTCCTTTTACGAATACTTTAAGCCTTATGTTTTCACATCCTTTACCATTTCTTCGCATAAAGAAGGAAACGAAATCATACTATTGAAATAATATATTCATGTTTATAGAAGCACAGCCAACTCGATGGGTCTCTCTGTTAATAGTAAATGCTTTAGCTAACTCATCCTCGAGAAAGAAGGGTCGGTTACTCCTCCAGACTAAAATTCAGACCGCGTATGATAAGGTGTGAACAAGTGCGATTACTATGCAACCGGGGTTTTAAACCAACCTTCATCACTCGCAGCAGACAGGAAGTCCTAGAAAGAATACTTTGTCTCTTCTCACACAACTCTCATGAGAGAGGATTGGAAGGTCTTAGAAGAGCACTCTTTTCTGACCACCGATACCTCCAACGTAATCTGGGCGGCCATCCCCTTAACCAGAAGTTCTTTAAAAACTAGAAAAGACCAACTGATTCTTATTCAGGGAAACCCTTAATAGTGGTCCATTAAGAGTGGTCTCCCCTCCCCAAATCACTCTTAAACCTAGGAGTATCAGCGATCTTGACATCTTTGAAGAAACTCTCACGAGTGCTTTCAATGCCGCACTGTCCGAAGCATGCTCTTGCCCCAAACTACGCGGAAATAAAAAACGGGAATGGTGGAAGGGTGATCTTGCAGCTCTTAGAATAAAGTGTAGGAAACTTTGGAAAACGCCAAAGAGACCGCTGATTAAGATACCTACAAAATTTCTCTCAATCTATACAAAAAGTCCTTAAGAAAAGAGCAGCGCCTCTCTTGGAGACTCTTCTGTGGCAATATTGCTTAGACTTCAGAAGCATCCAGACTGCACAAAATCATCTCCAAAAGTCTTTCAACGTCTAGTTACCTGATGCATCCTGACGGCCAGTGGAATTCTTCTAGCAAGAAAACCATTGACCTTCTATTGGACTCTTATTTTCCTGCCAGTTCCTCAGTTGCAACAAGCCCTTAAACGTAAAAAACCACTGAATAGCTTCCTTAGGCTATACGGAGCTTAAGAATGGACGGAATAATACCTGCAGAAATCCAACAATTCATCGAAATTGTCCTGCGTTGATTAAAAATCATTTTGATGAGTTGTCTGGAACTTGTCCATATTCCCAAACTCTGGACTAAGGTAGAAGTTATCTTCGTACCCAAAACAGGTAAAAGGTCACACGCCAATCCAAAGGATCTCCAACCCATCAGTCTTTCGTCGTTCTTCTTAAAAACTTTAGAGATGTTGATTGGTATTCATTTTCGATCCAGCATAAACCCAAACATACTTTAGGCGTCCCAACAAACGTACTGCAAAGGCAAATTAGTTGAGACCAACTTGCACTCATTAGTTCACATCATTGAAAAATCACTGAGCATTAGGGAGTATACCATTGTCGTGTTTCTAGACAACGAAGGAGCGTTTAACAACGTCAGACCAGAAGCAATTGGTAACGCACGTTCAAATCTTCGAGTCGAGTCGTCGTTAACAAAGCAGCTGCTTACTGGCAGAATTGATGGGTGAAGTTTCAGCTTACAGATGCGACTGCTTAGGACCACCGCAAGGTATCGTCCTGTCCTCCTGCTTTGGAATTTGGTAGTAAACGAGCTTTTCGTTGTTCTAGAAGGAGAAGGTTGTAAAGTGATTGTCTATGCAGACGATAGTGCTATCGCTATCTCAGGGAAAGACCCAAACACTTTACTGGAAATCTTTCGAAACGATCTCCTCCTACTCTCCCAATGGGCCTTCAACAGTGGTCTGGGGGTTAAATCTCACAAAACTGAATTCGTTTTCTTTACTCAGAAATATGAGATAACTTACGTAGACCCTCCCACTATTAGTGGCACCAGTTTTATCTTTACTGATAATGCAAAAGGCTTGGGTCTTATTTTAGACACAAAACTGAACTGGAAGGCCAACTTACAAGAACGCGCTAGGAAAGCTAGTGTAGCTCTCTACAGGCAATTGGTAGAAACTAGGGTTTTCTGCCTTGTGTCGCATTCTGACTCTAGGTGTCCGTAACCTATATTCCTGGACGGCGTGATCATCTGGTCCTGAAGATATTCTTCTTCCGCAGCACTAACCATTATGTTTCTCTTGTTGCCTCTAGAATTTTCAGCAAACAGATGGTAGCGAGTGCAGCTACTCGTTTAGAAGCCTCTTCTCATTGGACTAGCTACCAAACTGGCTACTCCTCTATTCTTCGTTTCTGAAAACAATAGTTGCATCCCTCCGAAACTCAGACTTGACCTAATCTTCCGTGCAACCATTCCTGCCAGCAATGAGGGAGAAACTGCTGCTGCCATAGATTGTGACTCAGTTCACTTCCAGATAGATGGCTCCAAAACCAGCAGTAGAGTGTATTGTGGTGTCTTCTCCAAAGAGCTAGAGCACTAAAGCGTGGAAATAACGACGACTAATAAAGCCCTGTCCTAGTTGAAATGTTATGTTATTATTATTATTATTATTAGTGGGGAGCGGTTTGTCCACTCTAGCACTGCGGTCTCATAAAGAGGCCTACTGTGCTTTCCCAAGAGTTTAGAGCAGTTTGTCTACTCCAGAGAATTTCAGGAAGCTAATCAGCCTCTCTGGGTGGAGCGTGGCAAGCGCCGTTGGTGAAACGAGTTCACTGCCTAGGGTCCGTTTTCTCACATGGATAATGGCGGGACATTCTGTGACGATGTGGAGAGAGCTTTCATCGCTCTCCAGGGACAGTCTGCAGGTAGGGTCCGGTGACAGGCCAAGCTTGTGAAGATGCCGTTTTAGATGGCAGTGGCCACTTAGGATGCCAGTTAGAATTCTAAGGTGGTTCCTGCTTAGCTTTAAAATAAACTTGGATTTCTTTGCGATACCATGGGAAAGAAGTGTTTGGTACATTTCTGTCCTATACTTTCCATCCAGATCGCGTTGGATTTGAGCAGGGATTGCTCCCTCATGAAGTTTTTAAAAATGGTTTTGTTTACTCCACAGGCTGGTTCAGGACCAGTGAGGGGGGATTGCCGGCGTGGCCTTTGTTTTTTCCTAGTTCTAGAAGCAATTTGACTGTCTCTAGAACTAGTTTTGATTTTATCGTGGCTGAATTCAGTGCTTTCAGGGCAGCTTGACTGTCAGAGAAGATAAAAATGGTTTTGCCACGGGGGTTAGAGAGCAAGCTTAAACTTGTGCACTGGTTTATGGCAAATATTTCTGCCTGGAAGATCGATGAGTACGTGCCTAGACTGACCGATAGGTTAGTGCTAAGTAACTATCCGAATATTCCAGCCCCAGATCCACTGTCCATTTTAGAGCCGTCTGTACCTGGTCATGCTCTGAGGGACGGGGTTTGAATTTTTCCCAGTCGTCACTGGGGGGTATGACTACTGAGTAATTTCGTTTGAAGCAATACCTTGGGAGAAAGTCATGTTATGAAATGTATGTATACGACTCAGATGACATGAACGTCACCTTTTTCTTCAGTCTTTTTCCTCAGGGTAACCTAGATAAAGGTATGATCTGGACCTACCTATCCATTTGTGAATGGACACTGGCCAGTATGCCTATAGACCAAGAGTTGTATCTTCTCAAACGAATTCTGCGGGATTTATGGAAATGAAGAGGGGAATGCACTACTTTCCATTTCCTATGAGTTCTTTTCTTCGTCGATCTGGACGTTGGATTCCTCCCGGGTTATCTGCTTTTCCATTCCCCTCCCATGAGCGAATCATAAACCGAGCTTCCACTTTCAAAGGCCTGTTCTTCAATTTTGAATCGGTTTGACTCGACCGGGATCCAGATGGCATCTAAAAATGTTCCAAAGGATGAAATTAGAATGACATAAATCTCTATGAAAATGTACTTACAAACAGGAGTCATTGAAGGGCGATTCGGCTTTATCCTAAAATCGGATGAACGTATCTGAATTCGTATCGTTTTTATGGTCAATTAATGGCTCAAAAGAGACTGGAGTAGGTGCTAGAATGTTGAAATATGCTTTATAGCACATACTAGTGTTCCAATAGCCCAAATATCTACAGTAACAATATTGAATAAGGCTCTGGTGCCAGGGACCAAACACTCAAAAGAGCTGATGCCATCTCTGCTCCAAAAGCAGTAGAGTTGTAATGTATTGATGAGTTATTCGTACTGCTACTGCGTATAACACCAAAAGGTTGGAATAACAAATATCCCCGGATGCCATTGAAACCTAATACCTCCCTAGTTTCAAACCCCTACACCTCACTTGCGTTGTGTGATTAACATCATAAGGGTATTCATAGCGTTAAGCTGAGTGGATTATAAAAAAGGAGTGCCGGGGATACACTCACAGTATTCAGATCCTGATTGATGGATCCTTGGGTTGATGATAAGGAATAACGACAAGCCTTACGGAGCCTTAATTAATTGTTACAAAGTCTTTGAGGGAAGATTGAGCTTATTTCTCGCCGTTTTTTTATTGACTCAGTAGATTGAAGTTCGAAGCGTGCTTATGACAGACCTGGAACTGATTTGACAAAAGTATTTGGGGTTATAATCCAGAACGAGTATCCACAAAAGTTTCGCCACTTCTGAGGGCCTAGGACATACTTCCAATGCTGTCGGTACTCTCATTGAAGAGCGGCTTCAGCACAATTTTGCTTCCAAAACTGCTCTCTAGTGCCTCCTAGCCCGTGAGTGATGTCAAATTAATCAGAATTTCCACTTTTTTTTCACTCCAGGAAGCACCTACATACTTACGCCAACTCAGTGTGTAAACAAATTAATTTCAAATAAAACAAACCGCTGATTGTGGCAATCTCAAGTGCCGTTGAACCTTAAATTCATTTTGAAACTCAAATTGAACACAACAACAACAGCGAGAATAACTCGCCGAACGACCTATTTCAATGTGCTGCGCTCTTTACTTTAAGCACACACGACCACAAAGGCAATGGTAGCGACTACAACCGCGATACTTCATTGCCAATATCCGCTGTTCTACTTTCACCCCGAATGCGCTTACTAAAGTTCGGCTAAGTATTTGCATCCAATCTCTATGTGGCTATTGTGCAATTTTGCATGACAACACATAGATGCATCTACATGCATGGATGCATGAGCATTCTAAACTCAAATCAAAGCCTTCGCTCGTGACTCGTGTCCACTTTGCTGCGCACACTTTCTCCTGCAGCGCTTAGAGCACTAGCTCCCACGTTCTCACAGTCAGTGCGTCGCATGGAATTTTTCGTCGGTCCGAGTTAATTTTTATCCACAGCAATTTACATAGATACCCACACACACACACACATAGTAGCCCCACATGCCAGAGGAAGGACGGCGAGAAGCGGCTAATTTGCGTCGGAGGAGAAAATGGAAATTAACTGCGCGCAATGCCGCCTGACTGACCACTCTCGGGGATGGAAGTAGATTAATCACTTTCAGGTGTGTGTACGATGGGAAGAGACTTGCAAAACACGCAGTGAACTGTGAGGAGATGGCTATCGCAGTGCCGTTGTTTTTGCACAAAAAAAAAAAGAAAAAAATTCCGAATTCCTAATGACGAAACTCAATTTGATTACTCTTGCACACATGCACACGACTACCAAGTATCTGCGGACTGAGATTTGCGATTTAAATGAGAATAAAGTTCAGAAAATCAGAAACAGAAAAAAAACTCGACTAAGGTCTGCCTTTTCGCCGGTCTTACGTGGAATACTAAGCAGCGATCCGTTTCACATTTCGGCAAGTCGATGACTGAGTTCAATACCACTTTGCATCGTTCGGATGGATCGCAGTTTTGATGTGACATGTGACAGACAGTTGCTAAACGATTTGTCAATGGAGAAGATTTTTGGCACATGTCACACATAGGTGCCAATAAGAGGTTACCTTCTAGCTTCAGGGTTGGCTTCGTCATCATTGACGGAAATTTGTACTCGAATTTGACACTTTTTTTTAGTGTTGAGGTGGGAAAAAACCTGACTCGTCAATAAACACGTCCAACTGGTTAACAGGTAGTAACTAGCAATTACTTAGACGAAGAGCGTATATCAAGTGTCTAGACTGGCACAAACCAGTGTAACACTGCCGCAGCGGTGAAGTCCATTAGTCACTCAATAAAAATTAATCATTTGATGGGAGTTATTAGTCAAGAACAATTGGAAAAAACAAGTCCAAAGCCTGTTTGTTGATGGCTTGTTTTGCAAGAGTTGTGTTCATACTCTTCAATTCTTCAAGGTCGCATTCCGAAACAAGTTTGTTATTGGACGCAGTTTTAATGCAGTAAAAGAGTTAATTTAGTGCAACATAAGTTGCGAAACATTTCTAAGACACCGGGAATATGAGGTTTTAAGAGGGAACGCAGGCTTGCAGCAATGAGTCTAAGAGGTTACACTTGCCTTGGGTTAGGGAAAAGAGCACCCTGTGCGCCACACTCATGACAGTGAAGAGCCATTTGATGCCCTTGCTCGTGGAGAAAAGATTAAAAAACTACAAGACTGCCCCTTAGTTTCGAACCTACTTGAATCTTTGATGAACCTACAGATGTCCTTCTAGAACACCAGAAGGTGCAGGGCACTCAATGTCGAGCAGCTACTTCTTTAAACGGAGAAGTCTATTAATTCCATTAAAGGCATGTCTCCAGCTCGGATTCCAAGACGTGTCATGGAATCCGTGCCATCAGGAAGCCGATCGCTAGGTAGGCCCAAGATGAGATGGTCCAAGTCTGGAAATTCACCTCTACCCTTATAATGGTTTAGAGTCTATGGCGGAGGATGTGGAGAGTCCACTTAAGCACCCTGTACCCGCAACCCTTGTGAAGAATAAGCGGGCCATTGCAAAATTATAATGAAAATGAAGGCACAGGCTTGGACAGTGATAGGGAAAGTGGGTGAGGTGTGCGTCCTCATTGAAATCCTCGTCTCCGCAGCAACTGCAAAGATCTATGAGCCCTTACTGCCCTTCTGCATCAATGTATGAGTTCTTGCCTTGCTGTACATTGGTCATAGCGAAAGACCTATACCCTGCTTCATGTTTCAGTTTACATGGCGGATTTTTTACTGAATGATCAGCTTGCTCTAGGTCTAGAGTAGATGCAGATCCATTTCCTGCCGGTTTATTGGATTTCTTATTCGCCGATATGCCCACATATGACTCACCATAGCTTTACCTCGTGCTATGTGTCAAGAGCAGTTAGCTCTTCGCGACAGTAGTTCACAAGTTTGGAGGTCATATCATAACGTAAAATTTTCCTAACCACAGTCTTGCGGGGCGAAATTTTCACTGCTAAGACCTCTGTCTCTGAAAAACGCAGCTGTTGTCCAGTAGACTGCCAGAAAAGATACATACCTGCACGTAAGACAATTTTCATCTTGGAATTATCAGTGCTTGACATTGTGCCATATATCCACTCCTTTCTGCTTGAAAAAGAACATGAGAATGGTCGGATCTAGGTAGAGTCCTGTTACACAGTGATTGCTACATTGCCTAGGTACTTATTCATGTCAACCTGTATTGCACTCTTCACTAGAAGACACCAGTTAGAGGACTTCAGAGAATCATTTTTAAGGGGGGTAAAACTAAACCTGAAAATCGAAGTGAAATATCTTGGGTTCATCCTGGACAACAGGTTAACTTGGAGAAGGAATCTAGAAAATAGAATTACGAAAGCCAGAAAGGCGTAGTGAATATGCCGTAGGGCTTTCGGACAGACATTTAGTCTCAGACCGAAGCAAGTCCAGTAGACTTTCGGAGACAATCTTACTTCCTATAGGACTATAGGTTAGGGGAAAAGCTGGGCTGGCTGCTCTTAGGCTCAAGACGCTAGGATATGACAATGAACAGACCTTAACACCTCCTCTCAATATCGCTTTCAATCTGCAACAATTCGTTACTGTATTTCAGGCAAAAATTTTCGCGATACTCAAGGTCGCAGAAATAATTCTTAGTCTTTGACCATTTATATCGGTCAATCATGCCTACAGACTGGGATTGATTACTCCTAGAACTTGCCGGTGATGCGAGGAGGAGTGAAAAGGACCACCAGATTAGTTTGTCTGCTTGGGCTGAGTTCTCTTAGACGTTTTAGTTTTGAAAGGAAGCTGGAATTCACTATAAATTAATGAGGAAACCATAATCCGGGCTAATGCGCAAAAATGCCATTTGGATATACATACGTGGAATAACTAGATCACTTTGGCCGGTGATTATGAAAATTAAATTCAAATATTTAAAAAAAAAAACAGGACACTACGCGATAGCAGCCCAAACGGAACGACTTGCGTTCTTTAAATTAGGTGGCTCTGCTGGACTCTGCAATGGCGATCTCAAAGATTTAATGTGCAGAACACCCCTTACACATGAAGGGCCTCAATCTTTTTTTTGAAGTTGAAGATATCACCTGTCGAAACGTTTCTCTTTGAGGAAAATTCGCCACCTAATATAGAGCCACACACTCACATACATAGTACATGTTTTTGTTGTTTCGTCTTCTTCTAGGCAGAGTCGACATTCGGTTCACTGGGAAATTCCCATTTTGAGTAGATGATATCTCAGACTGCAGTGTCCATAAAGAAAACCAGCGAATCTTCAAATATCGTCCTTACTGTATTTTAGAATTTTCTTTAAGTTTTGATTCGGAGGGCGGATGAGCCTTTTTACTTGTCTGATTTCTGGTATATTATAATCCCAGGAGCATAAAAGGTTGTAGATTTTTCCCCATCTGTCTAGTTCTAGTTCTAAGCGTGGTGTTCGAAAAGCTGCAGAAGAGCTCGGGACCTATATCTATCCTTGTGTGGAGGCTCTTCTGGATCATTGGTCAGTGATTTCATTACCTTCAATGCCTCTGTGTCCCGGTATCCACCAGAGTTTGGCTTTATTCTGCTTAGGTAAGTCTTGGAAGCATTGAAGCAGCCCTCGGCGGGTCTTGAGTAAGCTTATGTAAGGTAAGGTAATGATTGCTGATCATTGCTTTAAGCCTATATGGATGGTAGCAATAGTCGAAATTGATATTGGCACAAGCTTCAATGACAAAAAGGAATGCATTCTAAGTACCTTCCAAACTTTGCGGTTGGGGCCAAAGACATCCATCCCAACACCAGAATTCATCTCAGAGTCATTCGTTTATCACAGTAGCCCTCTGATATTCAGGAGAGGATCGGTGATTTCCAGGCCGAGATATTCAGGATTTTCTCCTAAACTGAAGCGATTTGGGCATGGAATCTGATCATTTCTTACTTAGAAAAGTAGGAGGGATGCGCCAAGTGACCCAGCGATCTACTTGGCGGGTTTCCGATCGAGCGTTAGAATTACTGCACTGCGTGTTGCCACTTTAAATATCTCTAGCCAACACCGACTTCTCCAAAAAGCTGTCCGGCACCTGCTGTTTGAATTTACCGCAGAAAACTGAGTACCCTTGGAAGTAGTTTCTTCTTTGAAGTGGAGGACTTTCTCATGTTGCTGATTTCAGGAAAGTCTTGAAACTCTGTTCCCTTTCTAGGTGGTTTCCAAATTCGGCAACCATAGTCCTTGATCAGATTCATGGAAACGATGAACCCGTTTGAAGTCTTAGTTAGTCTAAGGTGCTCATTTAGACGTATTCTCTTTTTAAGTCACCGCTTTTTCGATCTCTTTTCGTTCCACTTGGACGTTAGATGTGCGATCATGGGCATAAATGTCCCATCTGAGGTTAAAGGCCCCTTACCGGATGCAAATATTCCACCCATCGTAGCTATTCGTGAAATTCTTTCGGAATAAAATCCCACTACCTGCTAGCTTTAGACCATAATCTCGTTAGCTCTGTAAACTTATCAGAACCCAAAGAAAAAAAAAACCGTACACAATACATATCTCACGTCAACTACAGCCGGCGATAAAATCAATCAAAAGCGTTTATTTTTAGGATCGAAATCCACAATTCGGCTGCCAACCTTGACTAAACAGCTTTGTTGATTCCAATGTCTCTCTAGCAAAAGTAAATTAAATATTTATCCGTGTCAAACGTTATAATAAAAATGCTCAAGTCACTTTCGCTTCTAAAAATATAACGAGTCCCGCTTCGCCCGATTGTGTGTACAATGTTGTCCTAATGCCTATGTACTGCGTTTTTAATTACACGGAAGTGTGACATGATTTGTTTAATGGCGCTTGTTACCATGGCGAATAGCAGCTGTTCCCCGGTCATAGAATGTTAGATAAAATATTTGCCATCCATCACGCCTCGGTATCATGTTCAAAAAGTGCTTCGGTGGAGTCTCATTTTAAAGTCTCTCCCCAAACAGAGAGGAGAAATTAATTTTAATGAACTAAACAAAAGAACAATCATGCCCTCGGGCTATCGAGGAAAATTAATAAGAGATTACACAAGCGTACGGGCGCGCTCAAGGGGTCCAACTTTGAAGAAATCGATTAGGGACGACGTCACATGATCTACCCAAAGGGGGTGGTGTAGCCATAGTGTGTCTATACACGCATGCATCCAGAAAGCACTATCACCTATCTCAGACACACACACACACAGAGAGAGACATGGACACAGAAAATCGTTTCCCTAATCCATTTGTGTAATTATTTCAAATTCTTCCTCTATCTCCGGTTTCATTTCATAGTCATTGAATTTGAAGCCAATTAAAAGTTAAGTCCTCTCTGCCGCTGCCACCTCGTGTCCTAGAGCACCCACCGCCAACTGCCACCCGCCGCCTCTTTGTCTCTCTCTCTGTCGCTTGTTGTTGGTTGGTTCTCTCAATCTCTCACTTGCAGTGCTGTTCGTGTTGCGTTGCGTCCTTACAAACGAATCGGCCACGAAACAACCCTTAGTCACCAACACCCCCTCAACATCACCCCAGAAATAGAGGAAAACGAAAAAAGGACGAATGAATTTTACTCTCTCTCCATGGAAGTGTATGTACACGCGACGACTACGTTGATGGCGGCAAGGATGACGATGACTGTACGACGTGGTGGGTGCACTTTTCATTTTATTTTCTGGTTTTTTTTTTTCTGCCATTTATCCTTTTGTTAATGGCGGATTTTACCATGAACTTCCAACTGCTGATGAAGTTCTGTAGCCCGTTTACACACAGACAAGACAACCAAACTGACACAGATATTTGCACGAGTGTACAGCGAAAGGAACTTTCAATTTTCGCACTATGCCGAACGATTTCTTAATTGTTTTCTTCATTTCTATTCTCTTTGTCCTTTTTTTTTCTGTCTTCTTATTTTTACTTTTCCACTTTGGGGCGGTATGTGTGTATGTCCTTTGAAGGGAAATTCATTTCCAAAAAAATAAAAAGCCCCCTTACCCCTCGTTGTCTCGGTGTGTAGTGAATAACATTAAGCACGCAAAATGAGAAGGATGTTATGGAAAAATCCTCCGCAATTAAACAACTTTATCCTTCATTAGGAGTTTGTTGAGAGTTCCGTTCGTTTTTTTTTTCTGTTGCATACGTTATGTGGTTGTTTAATGATGGCATTGTACTCAAGTCCTTGGTGTTGCCGTTGTGGCATTGTTCAATTTGTAGATACAACTTTGTTCCGACAATTTACTTCAATTAAAAGTTTAACAACAGGTTGTTACGTAGGAATTGGGAGGGAAGTTAATTAAGGACGAATTTGGGTGGGGTGGGGGCTTCACCTTGTGACTTTTATGAATTATTTCTTACAAGGGACTGAGGTATGTTTTGGAGGTTTCGAAACGCGTTTCAATGTTGTCTAAGCCAATCGTTCAAAATCTGCGTTTATCATGAGCCATAAGTTTGGATAAAGTGATCCTTGCTCCTTGATTAACGCTGTGTATTTGTCATTTCGAGCCATGATTCTCCATCGTATCGGCACTTCAGGCAGTGCCCCCTCGATTAACCGAATAATGAACAAAGGTCAATGGGCTCATGTAACCCATAAATCGTGTCACATGAGCTCTTTTCTCAGTAAGTAGGAAACTAAATTAAGGGCGCCAGCAAGGAACCGATTGGAAAACCATGTCATCTGAGTTCACTAGGGGAAAAGGCAAAAAAAAACACAAAGAACCATATCGTGCATCAACGAAACTTGTCGATGACGGAAAGGGAAACATCTAGAGATGAAAACAACACAAGCCTCGAATAGAAGAACCGATCTAGCTATTGAAGACGAGATCAGATATCTGCTCGCGGAATGGTCGTAATCTGCACAGATCGCGTACAGCTAACAAACTAACAGAGATCCTCGGACGCTATAAAGCAAATAAAATGCTATTCACTGAGTCCGTTGGAATCGACTAGGTTTCCGGAACATAATTTACTGCAGCATCTGGGATGGTAATTGCTATCACCAGCAGAAAAAGCGCCTGTTTGGAAGCGGTTTTGGTGTCAGAGACTTATACGGCCTTCCACCACCTTAGTGAACGAGTAATGAGGATTCGCAAAAAACTCAATTTCGTAACATCGGCTTTATGTGGGCTTTTTACGAAGAAGTATGACATTATGATCGTAATTGGAGATTTTGACCTCAAGATCATCGGAAGGCATAGCCTGCACATCACGACTTCTGGAAATGGATTCAAACTCATCAATTTGGCCGTGGGACAGAGCATGAAACCATTCACAACACGACTTGAAAGTCAAACAACTGCTAACCAAATTGATTACGTTGCGATCGACAGAAACCACTCCTCCAGTGAAGTGGATGCTCGAACGTCCTGAGGTGTTAACAAATCTGGTTACAGCAGCAACTGTACGGATATACAATAATGGCACGACCGGAATCATCACTGTGAGGAAGTTCGACGTTGAAATGCAACCGACTGTAAGAGTCTTTGCCGTTTGAGGTTCTCTCGAGCTCGCGAGTAGTACCCCAGCAGTGGCACTAAGTAATCCAACGAGAATCTAGCGACTGATGTGCTAGGTCTCACCCCTCCACCTGCAAGAACCCGCTAGTTTGATGCCTACAAAAGGGTGCTGCGAACGAGAATGAGAGTCGCTCGTTAGTTCTAATAAGATAAAAACAAAAAGAAGCGCGAGAAGTCGAGGAGAATTAACGATGTTACAACAGGGAATAGACCCGGAATTTCTACGAAATGGTGACGAGGGCAACCCAAAGTTTTGCTAACCAAACCGGAGCCTGCAAGGAGAAGAACAGAAATATCATAGCGAAGAAGAAGTTGGTGCAGAATATATGGAAAGACTGAAGTCAAACAGCGACGGAAGTCAAAATCATGCTGTCGGGCAGTCTGGTAGTTGTAATCTAGAGGATAGCCAATCACCATATCCATTGGACCTGAACTAAGTTCAAGCAAATAAGGTCTTAAGTCAAGATGATATAAAAGCTGAGTTCTTCAAGGCTGCAGAAGACGATTTGGCAGGGTACACGCACCAGCAAACGTCTAAGAGACGACCTTACGGAGGCATGGCCGGTGATTGAAATCTTAAATGCCTATATGCCTGATCTGTAATGCCTTCCCTACTCCAATTACAGTGGCGCATGTCTTCCGAAAGTCGCGTGTGAAATCGCATCTGGTTTTATGCTAATGCGCCTAAAACGAAATGCCGATAAACGGATGAACGACCGTCACTTTACGCCAAATTCTCGAAAAGACCCCAGAGTTCCAGATCGATACCCATCACCAATTTATCGATTTCAGGGCAGCATATGATAGTGTGACCAGAGGTAAGCTTTTATGTATCATGTCTAGCCTTGGTATTCCTTCCAAAAACTCATTCAAGGACTATTGCTGCTCCATCAAGATCGTCAAAGACACCACCAAGGCCTTCAATATCATTTAAGACAGACCACCGCACATTTATGCTGTTTCCTCAGCCTGGTGGTGCAAAATTCCCAGGTCAATACATCAGGTACCATTTTATCACAAATTAGACAACTTACCGTACCTTTACGACTTTATCGCGTAGAAGCGATGGACACCAATACTCCAGCCCGAAGAATCTTTGATTCCATCCCAGAGAGACTAAGTAGAAGAGGACGACCTTAAGCCGGATGGCGTACGGAGGGCAACCTCAACCAATTCGACGTACGTAACTGAAGATAGATAATAGAACAGGTTTGTTGGTTGAAGCCCAGGTTTACCCCGAACTGTAACGCCTCAATTGAACCCTCCTTCCAGTTAAGCCGAACCACCACCGCTTCACCTAGACTGCAGTTGCCACCGTAACCTTACCTTAACTTGGTGTGGTATGATATCTGAGGGATGTAGCTTTCAGTCGGGTAGGTAATAATCGAAACTGTAGCGATGAGGAAGGTTTGAGACAAATGTTGGGAGGGATCTAGAGAAAGTGGGAGCAGTTATGGAATTGACACTAGTGTGCGTGTGATATGGCGAATCCTCCTGTCCCTTTGGTAAAGACTAGGATGTCACCGATTCCTTTGTTCTTGAGATGCTTCAGGTCCAGTGTCTACATGGATCCAAGGATGTTCTGCTAGCCCTACGCAGTGGCAAAGCAAGTTTTCAAGACCATCTTTTCGGCAATTTCTTCAAATCTATGCATCGGTCAGTGAGGCCCAGTCTATGCATGCATTTACTCTAACTCGCTACAATTTTATTTCAGTTTCCATACGTTCCTTTCGCTCATTTAGTGTAGAACGGCCACATTTTTTGGCACAGAAGCTCCATTGGTTTTGATTTTTTCCATAGCTGAGTCAAACATGTGTCTGATGATCAGAATTTCGTCCTGAAACGGTTGGGTACTTGGCCAGTTTTGCCGAGAGCTCCGCCCTCCACTTTCTAGCCATCAGTGTACCTAACATAGCCATGCTTCGATGAAGAGAATTTCGTGTTTATTTTCGATAAAGGCATTGTTTAGGAAGAAAGCCATCCGTTTTCCAACACAGAATTGAACAAGTTAACGTGACCTTTATCATGACGCGTGGGTGCAATTTAATTTAGCTAAATCACACTGTGAAGACGAAGTCTATTTTCCGGATTGGAAAACGCCCAGAGTGCTCCTTCGATGTTACAAATTCCCAAATTTTTTGTTTCCCCCAATTTCCGCTCACTCAGCAACACTAATCCCACGCACAGAGTGGTTATATCCCCTATCAGACCAGATCCCGTTATACTGCCCTTAGGGGAGAATTACGACAGCATGCAGGCAATTACTACACAACAGACAATCAGTCACATGCGTTGCTTTAACCCACCAAGTACAGAGCAGCACCGACCAAACGAGGCGCGCGGGTGGATGCGGGTGGAACAAGAGTCGATATTACATCCAATCAGTCGCAACAAGAACACCAGCGAGACACGAAGGGATACGTGGAACGAAAGCGGCACAGAAGAAAGAAAGGACACACAATTAAAATAAATTACCACAGGATTTGTATCGCCCTCTTTTTGCTTATCATCCTCTATCCGTTCGCAATTTTCTGCTTCCATGCGTTCTTCTTCCTTGTGCGCTCCATGTTGGTGAGCGGAAATCATATGATGTCCTCTCTGAGTGGGAAAATCTCTTCGAGATCAACAAATCAAACCGGTGAGAGCGGGACATTAGAAAAGAGCAAAGTGGCACTGGCACTGGCACACTGCTGCTCCTCCAATAAACAGAAGAGAATTCACAACAAGTCAAGAGAAACAGCATAGATAGTCGTCCAACAAAAGGCACCCGGCACCGAACAACAACAACAACAATGCGACACCCACCGACGACTCCAGCCCAGGATTGTGTGTAGCTGGAGCCGGTGCTGGAACTGAAGCTGAAGCACAAAAGCCTGTTAATCAATTCACCCCCAGGTGAATTCTAAAACGTAATAATGGAATTAAATTCGTGTCTGTAGCATAATATGGCTGCACGAAATTGGAAAAGGTGTGGAATGGCCAGGCGTTACACCAGCGCGCACCCATACGCTAGAGCAGTCAACTACCACCAGCGTCATGTGGGTCGTCGTCGTCGTCGTCGTAGTCGTCCTTGTCGTCATAGTCGTCGGGTCGTTGGATCGATGGGGAGTAGGAGGAGGAGGAGACGTTCGGTTGCTGGGGTTTGGTGCTGCTGTCATCGGAGAGGGGTTGTGTAGCATTGGAAAGTTTTAATGGACGTTCACCACCCAAAACGTATAGTTCTCGCTTGAGGGTTGTGAAGTTTTCCTTTGGCATAATCATGGGTGAGGTGGGGAGACAAAATTGGGGATTGAGATGCGATTTGGATGTGGGTGCACTGTGGCTTTAGTCTAGTCGGGTCGAAGAGGTGAACTCTAGGTGAAACGAGGTTTATATGACCGACACCCAGTCATCGTCGTGGCATTCGTTGTGCACTATATAGGGCTTCGTTCGAGCGCTTTTTCGATTCAATTCCATTTTCACTTCTTGGATTCCTGACTTTCTTTCAAACAAATAAGGATAATACCGTTGTACAGTAATCTGTGATCGGATCTTTTTATTTTGTGGTTTTTTGGTAAATTAAGGTGGAAACACAATACAGAAGGGAGTGTCAAGGCATCGATTATAGTAAAAAAAATCCATTGGGAATTATTTGGAAATGCAGATAGAATGACAGGTTGAACTTCTGTGCTCTGCAATTAGACGTTTGTGGTGATTATGCGGAGGAAAGCTTTGGCAAAAGCCGAACGCACTATGTCACTAATTCGACGTAGTTTGTCCTCAAAGTGGATGCCTACATTTTTAAAACCAATTGCAAATGAACGAATGGAATATAGCCCGACAAATTTTACCTACCAGTACCAACAGATAGCCCTAGGTCTTTGTGACAGAAGTTGATCTATTCCATTAAGTAAACTCAGTTTACGTTTGAGGAACACTGCTCCAGATCACTGTTCTTTACACCCAAGACTAAATTCTGCTGAACCTTCTGCAATGTTAACCACTGATGTGAGTTAGAGCCATCTGTAGAGTTAAACTTAGGGTTCACCAGGATGCCTAAATGCTTGTTGAAACATTCTAAGATCAGATTGATGGGCATTGATTAAGTTTGACGAGGCTGTAAGTTAGGTTAGGTTGAGATAGCTTCCAGTTCAGCCAGCACACTGGAACCAATGAAATGTCCGTTTTGATACCAGATGGATTTTCGAAAATGTATCTACTCGTTGAATCAATTGGAACTTCTAATGTAGCGTTGGAAGCTTCTGTATAAGTTAGGTCACTCAGAACGTGGCAGAAGAAGGCATCTTAGCCAAGTTCTTTTCTATGGTAAGAGAGCTGGTCAGGTATAAAGAAGCTGGGAAATGGTTTCCTTCTCTTCTTCGTCCATATAGCTTCTACATAAAACATTTGAGTAACCGCCAAGTCTTGTTTGCATGTTTTCCTATTAGACAGTGTCCAGTGGTGACGCCTATAGTAACTTTGATATGCGAGAAATAAAATTCGTCGAGGGTTTCAGAAACAAATTTTGCCAAATCTGTTCTGCCACTTGACACGTTGTACTATCTACACATCTAGCTGTGAGTCTGTCAATAAACTCCTCCAGATGTTCAATGTCACATTCAGGTGGAAAGCCTTTAACTAACCGCACTGTTGTGGAGCATTGATTAAAAAATTTCGCCGTTACTAGCTGATCGCCGTGGCTCAGTGGTTAGTGCCTTGGACTGCTGACCGAGCGGCGTAGGTTCAAGCCCCAGCACCACCTCTTCTCAAGCCTCCGGGAGTATAATCTGTCATGAAAGAGCTTCTCACTTCGCCGTTCGTAGTCGGCAATAAATTGTAGGTCCCTTCCATTCGTGCGAACAATACAAACACGTACAACATGAATGGTTGCGAGAACCTAGGCCTCGGCTCATCCGAGCTGTAGCGCCAGCTATCGTTAATGAAAAGAGGCAAATGCAGAACACAGTCTGCTTCTGAAATTTGTTTCTGGCAACTTGCCACATAACCATGGCGCCTACCATTCCAAAGGCGTCTACCAAGGGACAAGGCAGGAAGAAGTAATCTTTCGATTTGTTTGGGACTAAAAATTGGAGGCAGATAACAACGACCGACCAGCATAGCTTGTAACGCCTGTTGTTTAGAGACAATAAATACAATAAATTGCAAGACTCTGTATTTGGACTTTTTTTTTTTTTTGAGTCAGTCGATGTCGCTGTACAGCCCATACAGTTTATCGTATATTCTCTCCTCCACTCATTGTCTATTCAGACGGAACGAAAGATTTGTCAAAATAACCGAAGGCCACCTCATTCATTCTTGACAAAGTGCACACCCAGTCCTAAAGAGCTGCCCAGACTGTACAAGTCCCTACTTGTATAGAATCGCTTTAGATGTATTTTAATGCCGTCGTCGGGTAAACTGGTGTCGTTATCTGAGTTCATAGCAGAGCTTAAGTAGACGGAAACCTTAACTACCTCTAAGTTGGAGAATGCCGTTCTGTCTAACAGGTCAGTGTCGATGTCGAGTGCTCTTTTTTTTTCTTCATTGAACCCATCTTGGCTGCTTATTTCTTAATACGTCGTATTTTCTAAACCTTTTTTCGTCATCAAAGGTCCGGTGGAAATTTTTACTTAGCATGATGGAGCAGCATGCAATCGCCATCGCGACCCTTCAAAATCGAACGAACTTGGCAGGGATGTCAAAATTTAACATTGCTCTACAAAAAGTGGTGGGTATTGATTTGGCGTTCCTGTGTTTTTTAAGATCTACCGCCATATACAAATGCAGGCGAAACTCAGTCTGCACAGGCCACCTAAACAACATCGGCTCTAAACATCCACTCGACGGTCACCTCAACATGCTTTCCTCCCTGCCGTTGGATGACACTCTTCCAAGATACTGTTTCAAATGAAACTACTCAGTAGTCAAGTCATCCTCCCTAGTGAGTACTGCGAAAAGTTAAAACCCCGTCCGTCAGAGCACGACCAAGTATGGTACACGGACGGCTCAGTGGATCTGGGGCTAGAATATCCGAAGAGTCGTCCAGCATTGCCATATCGGTTAAACTAGGCATATAGTATACTTAACGATCTTCCATAAGGTTAAAAGAGTTTCGTGGTTACAAAACGGTGCACCCTATCGCTAATTGGGCTCTAAAGAGCCGCCACTTTACCTACCTACCTACCCATTATTGCCATAAATCAGTGCACAAGCTTAAGCTTGCTCTCCAACTTCCGTGGCAAAACCACTTTTATCTTCTTTGACAGTCAAGCTGTCCAAAAAGCACTGGACTCAGCCAACACAAAAGCGAAACTAGTCCCAGGGACAGTCAAATTGCTTCTTGAACTAGGAAAAACAACTTGGTCATACTATTATATACTGGATCGCCGCTGACAAGGGCCACATTGGCAATGAAACACCAGACCCTCTGGCCAAGATAGATACAAAAATCTCCCTCACTGGTCCCGAACCAACCTGTGGAATGAACAAATCCATTTTCAAGATCTACGTGAGGGAACAAACCCTGCTCAAATCCAACGCAATTTGGATGGAGAGTATAGGAGGGAAATTTACCAAATACTTTGTCCCCACTCTATCCCAAAAGAAAACTAAGTTTCTTCTGAATCTAAGTAGAAACCACCTCAAAATTCTAACCAATATCCTATTTGGCCACTGTTGACTAAAACGGCATCTATACAAGCTTGGCCCGTCACCGGACCCTGCCTGCAGACTATGCTTGAAGAGCGATGAAAACTCTCTCCACATCGTCACACCCTTATTCATGGGAGAAAGTGGGTCCTAGGCAGTGAACTCGTCTCACCAACCGCACTTGCCGTGCTTCACTCTGAGAAGTTGATTAGCTTCTTGACAGACTTTGGAACAGTCAAACTGCTTTAATAACACAATAGGCCTCTATGTGAGACCGCTACCATTATAGACATGAGCTTCAAATATGTGTATGTCGAGGGAGCCCAGATAAGGTGTTACCATTTGGAATTAAGCCTGTAGGTTTATACTGTTTCATGTTACCCCTACCGAGTCTTGTGGTTCGCAGAGTACGACTTGTGAGAAATTTGCCCGATACTTGGATGAAACCACAGTCGGCATAGACCATCAGGTTATTTTTTTCAAATTTAGCCCACCACGATGAACCATATGAATTAGCAGAGAGCGCTGCCTTAAAGTGTTGCCCTGCCTAATTTTCTTCGTCTGTCCACGTCTCCAAAAATTGAGTTGAATGTGCTCGCGATAACGTGGAGTTTAATTTAGTTGCCAAGTTCGATACTGAGTTGGGCTCCATTCTAGATTGTTGAGGACAATGACTGCTTTAATTAAGTGCACAAGGCCAACCGAAATTAAAATTCGTTTTTATATGCTAAAGCATACTCCAAGTGTCGTGACCTCGTCGCTGTCTATGATTTTCGAATCCTTTCATTTAGTTTACATAAACAACCACCAAACCCTTCGCCGGCATTAAATCATACGAGGGTGTAGTTCTCTTTACAGACAAACGCACAAACATACATATACATCATACTAGTTGACTTTGCAATTAGCCCTGTGCCTCCACCCGCCCCTGTAAAGCCAAAGTAACAGCTACATTCCCGTAACCTCAAACAAAGAATCTCATTAATTTTACGATGAATATCAGACTAGTCAAGGCCAAAATGTTTAAGTAAATTGCTTTCACGTTCAACTAATTATTGTAATTCAAAAAGCAATTTAATATTATCTACACACAAAGCTGAGCTAAACTCGCACACAGTGCCACGCAGCAGGGACCCCGTTCTTGAAGTGGGGAGGGCTGTTCCTTCCGCATGCCCGTCAGAGAACTCCTTTAATTTCTACAAAAAGGCCAAAAGCCGGCATAATTACTTTCATACAACAACTAACTGTGTCTGTGTGTGTGTGTGTAATATAATTTGGCATGGCGCCCATTTCAGGAGGCGCATCATAGGCTTCAACAGTCATAGACTAAACCAGGCAATGCCACCCGACCACCCCCCTAAAGTCTAAATTGCACAACCCACCACCGTATGCATGTGCACCGGCATACAATGTTGTGGAAGACCAACGATACGGAGAGGGAAGCAACAAAAATTGGCAAAAACAAAACAATGAGCGCCATTCAAACGAGTAATTAAGGAAACTTGTAAAACTTATACCTGCATTGAAGGATATTCGTGCGAAGGATATTCATGTGATGTGATGTACTTTTTTGAAGTTTTCTCGTTGTCGTCGTCCTGGTCGAAACGTCTCTTCTCTTCTCCTGGCGCAACATACCATGGCATCGTGTCTGAAGTGAAATTTACACTGAGTATTAATTTGCAACTTTTTTTTTTTTTTAGTCCGTTCCTTCATGGAGATGAGAAAGTGTCGGCACTCGGGACAGAGAAATAGCCAGTCGTCTGACCATCACAAAGAGTGTGTGTGTGTGCAAAGGACACAAGGACACAACACACAGGGGGCAACAACTTGTAAAATGAATTCAATTTAACACCTCAGTGTTTGGCATAACCGACATCTTTGTTTTATTATTGATTGCGGTTATTTTCCTCTCAATTTGTATCCAGTAGGTTGTCTTTCAGGACGAACGGGATTGCTTCAGGTTGATAACGATGTAATTGGAAATTCGGGTTGAAGATAATTTGTACTTTGTTTTTTTTTGTTGGACTGCCTTCTACAGCCTACTGATCCTTTCTATGGAATTAAGCTTCCTGGCGATTTGTTTGTTTTTTTTTAGGTTAATTTGCATATAAGCCTTAATGGCATGTGTGATTCATTATGATAGGTTAAGCCTTCATGAGGTAGGGCACTAGAGTTACGTTCAATGTTGAACTCTTTATTTTGTGCAAAACTCCTTCATGACTCACGTTTCGAGTATTTTTGGGCTTTCCCGTGGCGTGTGACCTATCCATAGCCATTTTACATTTTATTGCACACTTCGTCTAATGACATAATGTACTACGTAACCACTATACCGCTCGTGCGAGTGATTTACATACAAGTATTTTCATTCCGAACAGCAATAGAATGAAAGGAATTCCCCTGCGTGCTGGCTGAATTCAATAAAAATTCTGGACTAGAGTTTGAACCATTTTGAGTCTTGGTTTGAGTAACTTAATGAGCTGGTTTCGTTCAAAGCCGGGCTACGTTTTAAGAGACAAGAGACTGACTTAGAGAAAGAACTATCAAGACTAAAAGGGCCTAAGGGAAACAAGTTCACCAGATCCCATCTAGTCACCTGCTTGCCAGCCAAAAGGAACAAGCTTTGTCTGGGAACCGGGAATGAGAAACCAGACGAACTGGCAAGAGAGAGGGAACATGCGAGAGAACGGACCGCTTGAAAAACAGTGGCAGTCATACTAACAATAACTAAAACAGCTACCTAACCTACGAGAAGATGCAAAGCGATTTCGAAGATCACTGGGCAAACCTATCGATGTGCAAAGTGGCTAAATCACTCATAAAGAAACCAAAGTAACCTGCTCACTAGAAAGGCTCTCAGTTCAAGCAGGGAGCTTTGAGGCCAATGGTGGAATTAACCACAGGGCACATAAACCTCAACCAACACATACATACATGCATACTGGGCCTCACCGACACAGAGATCTGTAAAAATTGCGAGGAAAAAGAAGAAGATCTCAAACACTTAGTATGCCGCTACCCAGCCCTAGCGAGAACGAGACAAAAGACTCTGGGGTACATTGGATACCGGACCTGGAGCACGTCACAGGCATAGGAATCAGTGACATTCTGGCCACAGAAGCAGGAAGATTCGCCACATCACACGTACACTAGTGCATCCACTCGCTCTTCACGGGAGCAAAGCGCAATGATTCGAAACTCAGGCAGTATTAGGTTTCAATTAAGTCCAAGGGTGGTATCCGGACTAACTGCAGATATTTGTGGGTTGTGTCATTGCTATAATTCTCCTGATATCATAATGATGGTCAGCTCGGTTAACTCTTCAAGCGATGACACCCTACTGCCAGTGTTATGGCTTCGCAATGGTTTCCGCTTTCTCTAGATCTCTCCCAACACATCCTAAACCTACCCTAAATTTCTAAATTTAGAAGAGGGGATCACAACGGGTCCGACTGAGGCCTAAAAGAATAGTCTTCCACTCAACCTCATATAACAAACCATACCAAAGTATGTTAAGTTAGTTTCTTAATATAGGAAAGCGGCAACAGTCAGATCAACGCTTCAAAAACCTCTTACCTGACCTTGGCAAATGCATCTATCTGAGAGCGTATCTCTTTTTCATTAACATGCTGCAACGTTTATTTACCCAAAAGAAGTGGGCAATGATGGTCATAAGAAAGAAGACTCCTCAACAGCGTGAGCTCTGAACAGTGACATCAGTCTTCTTAGCATCTGTTATCAATTTCAAGGCTATGATTTTGAAATGAGAGTGAAGTGCGTTTTGTCTACCTCGGGGCAAATGTATGTAAACTCCGCAAACAACACCATAAAGCACAATAAACCAGTGCTACTAGGGGTGGTCCAAATAACTAATGTCAAAACTCTCACCAAGAATGACAAAAACCGTATTTTACAGAACGCTGATCTTGCAGGTGGTCCTTTAATTTGCCGAAAGCTGGGTTATAACCAAGACAGGCGAACAGATCTCGGATTCTTTTGAAAGAAATATTCTACGTCGGATATGTGGCCCTACCTGCGAGGAAGGGTGAATGGAGAAGAAGATTTAACCACGAGCTCTACGAGCTGTACAAAGATGTGTGATGCTCCAACTAAGAGAATCTTCGAGGCCCAGTCCCCGGTTTAAGGATCAGGTGATCGCGGACGCTAGAAACCTTAGTCATACCAACTGAAAGCAGCCTGCCCGAAACTGTGAAGGACAAAAAGCATTAGTTCAGGCTCTGACCGTCTGAGAGTTGTTAGCCTAATAAGTAAGTATAAGTGGATCAGACCTTGCAATACGAGAAAGCACGATAAGATTATAATATAATTTCTGTCCTCTCGGCCAGGATGACCACAATCGTGGGATTATCAGAACTTGGCTCAGTAAGGGTCTCCTATTAGTTCTGATGTAAACCAGAAAGCAGAAAGATTTTTTGTGCCAAGCCAAGTTCGTCTACAATTGGCAACTTTTGTGGCCCAGACAAAGAGCGAGGTCAGGGAGAAATCTTAAGATCGTGCTTGCAGATGAATGGATGACTTAGACTGGTTGATTTTCCAGATAAAGTTGACACGTGTTGTTTAACCATACGCGCATATGTAGAATGACAATCAAGAACTTTTGACTGAAACGTCAAAAAATAAAATTGGAAAGGCGCCACTGAGACCTTTAAAAGAGTTCTACACAAGGCGATTCGTTCTTAAATGTTCGGCTAATATTCATCGACGGAGGTATGTTCAGGCACTGACGCTTCATCTTCATTCAGCTCATCCTCAGTAATTTGCTTCACCGATTTGGGTAGTGACCCTATACTAACTAGCCCAGCCCTAATCTGTAACGTAGAGGCAGGCGGAATTGGTCAAAAATGGTCAAAATTGGTCTCTCATCCGCATAGATGATAAGTCAAGGACAAGATACAATAACGAACTGTATGGGCTGTACAGCGACGTCAACTAAGTCAGAAGAGTCCAAATACAACGACTAAGATAATGACTGAAAATTCAACGACTATATTACGTTACTTGAGGATCTTTGGTTACCTTAATTCATTATGTGGACGTTGTCTTTCTGATACCAGTTAAAATATTGACCGATTGTGTGATACAATTTGGAGTTCACATCATATTTCTTTTTGACTTAAAGGATTAGTGATTTCTATTCACCAAGGTGTCTACTGTCTAGACATTATAAAATCCTTTGTCGTCATTGGGCCACGAAAAAATGACTCAAACTAGCTATGTGTGGCGAAATTGTGACAGTAATGTGATTGATTGATTGTCCTAAACTGAGATGTTAAATTTTAAGCAATCCACTGATAACTGTCGCAGGACTTAAAGCCAAAATTTAGCATGACGAAAGTAACCGTGAAGGCATGCACAAGTCACTAATGAGTCAGTCAAGGCCCTCTTATAACACGCGGTTGTATGAAAAATTCATGTACGTGACATGTGGATGGGAAAAAGTAAAACAAACATCTAGATACATAGCCTTAAGCTCAGTTGTAGTCCATGTTATCTACTTTTAAGTCGGTTGCATTTAGAGTATATAGGGGACATATCTTCACAACAAAGTTACTGTTCATTGATTGGTTCATTCTCTTATCTTTAAAAGGCCTTAAGCTTTTCCCTGATTTCTTCTAGACTGTAACTCTTTTAAGCTTATTTAAGCTTGTATCGGTTGTTCTAATGCTCTTTTATGGCAGTTCTTTGCTGCTATCTTTACCACTTGATTGAAATTAATGAACTGCACGAAAGATATAAATTTTTAATGGCAGACAAAAGCCTTGTACATTGACAATCAGTACAGAAGTTTTTCATTATACACTCCCGCACACTGTTCCTGAACATAGACGGAGCTTTTGGCAACACCACACATGAAGCTGTCACAAAGGCTCTAGTATTCAACGATGTGGTCAAGATGAATGTGCGACTTCTGCAACACATGCTGATCAGACAGCCATCGAGACTATTACTACACGTGGCAACATGAAGACTAGTAGTCGATGGACTTCTCTGGACACTTACCAACCTAGAATTGAACTGCATTGGATATGTGAGTAACGTTATCCTAATAACCAGAGGTAAATTCTAGGGAAAAGTTTGCGACATAATATTAAGGGGTTTCTCAGTTATAAAACATTGATGTCTATCAGTCAGGGTTGCTCAAAGGCCACTATCATGGCATTTATTAAAAGAACAAACCGTACAGATCTTAAGGTCTTCCAACTTAATAAGAATGAACAAGTAGGCTTCATAGCAATGGATAAATGCTCGAGCATCTTCTAGGCGGATGCGCTTGCAACAGAAAGATGTGAATGCGAACATTTACAGAGGGCAAAATATAGTAATTATGTCAGACAGGCAAGCAGCCATCAAGGTACTCAGCTTATAAGCAATCACCTCCAAGTGAGTGCAGAAAGATCAAGCACCTGCTCGGGAATTATATCCGGAAAAGATCCACACTGTACATAAGCTTGAGCAAAAATAGGCTTACAGTACTAACAGGATTCCCCACAAGATCATGTAGGCTGAAGATGCACCTTAGGGAAAGCGGAACCCTGGAGTAGGGCTTCAACCAAGCTCTTTACTCAACTTTCTCCAGTTGCACACTGCTAATTGGTCAAGGTTCCGTTCTGCTAGTGCGTACCACCTAAAGCGGGGTCTTACCCTGCGAATTCGAAGACTTTGCAGACTGGAGCGTCTGTGTCCATTCGATCTACATCTCAAAATGTCCAATGTGGAGTTTTTGACAGGGTCGTTGTCGCTGTACAGTTTATGGTTCTATATTGATTGACCGAACGTCTAACCAAGAATTCTTCGCTCAAAACGATAAAAGCTATCTTGGCACTCTTAGTATTTGCCCTCGTTTCTTTTCAAGATCTCAAAGACTACTTTCACGGGTTTTCCTTTGCTCAACGCAGTACTGTCCTGCTGGACAATGCAGGGGGCCATAGTGTAATGGTTTGGCTACCATTACCGCTTGTTACCCTGAAGATTCCGTGTTCAACTTCTGGCGTCCAAAACCATTTATTTATTTATTTCAGGTCAGACCAACTCTACGGTAAATGTATAAGTAACACTGATAGAAGATTGGTCATGACTTGAAGAGTTGATCGGACTTATGATGATGAAATCAAGAGGTTAGAATAAAATACCGTGAGCTATAAGCAAAGGGAAAAAAATAGAAATGGCCCCAGTTAGTCTGGAAACCAACCTCGGCCACCATTGAAACGTAATTCCACCTGAGTTTTGAACCACTACAACTCACTTGCGGTATGTGAATAATACCATAACCCAATAACCGCGAGTGGATTATAAAAAAAAAGCGGATAATGCCGAGACTTGTTATTCCTTCACGAAAAGTTCCACATAACGGACGATTGGATTCCACATTGTGTACAGCTTCGTTTCGTGCTTAATCATGTGTCTTAGCATTTCTCGTTCTTTGTCAGTCTTATAACCTAAAGCGACTCTAGCATGACGTTCTTCAGCTAGTACAAGGCAGTCTCTGAGGATCTTAAGGACTTACCATGATGGGTGTCCTTCTTTCCCCATTTTTGCAACGAAAATCATCACGTTCCCAGCGGATATCCAAGTACCACGCCACTTCTGGTCATTCTTGTCAGTCAATGCATTGATAATGAGGTGTGATCCTAACTGATAGATTAAAACGCTTGAAAGTTACCTATTGGCCGATTCCTTCGTGGTACTTTCACGTGGCATTAGAAAATTTAGAAAATACCTCTCCAGGCCAAATACATACATGCCCCACGATTGCAGTCACATTAGCTACGCGTATCATCAGCTAACATTGCACATTCGGTACAGGTGTTCACACAGCGTTATATGACATTTGCCTCCATAAATTACTTGACCATTAAATTTCCCTATCCGCGGGCGAATCCACCCAGAAGTGACTCAGCACCAGCAGCAGTACCATCTTGCTATTTTAGAAAGCCCACTTGAAAGGCAGCCACTTACACCCGACGACGACGACGATGCGGACGATCTCCAGCAATCAAAAATTCAAATTTACTTCTCCAAGTTTCACGATTAATTAACGATGTAACATTTTCCCCGGCCGCGGCCAGAGTGGGCGTTCGTAAAAGGCACACTCACGCTCGCGGCACAACCAATTATGGCAGAACTCCGCAGAGGTGCTAATTAACAAACAAAATTATTGCTAATTAACAGTTCGAACGGTTCCAAGTCAGTCGTAAACCTTGATTTATCTGCAGGAGAAATGTATCAGACGTACGGGCAATTCGTCTAGCGTACGATACGAACGGCGACTGCTATTCTATCTTTGGAGTCAAATCTACCAGATATTGTATCTAACGCCGTTATTAAAAAGCAATAAACGACTCTCGGAACACACACGATTGCGCGCACAGCTTGAGTTTGGTGGTGTTTCTCCTCGACGGCCAGCGTCGCCATTATCGTCAGAGAAGCCAATGAAACGCCCTGCCATCGGTGGCGGGGCGGTGTTGACCAACATTGGTGCCTTCACCCGAGACCGAGTGTAAATCGAATTAAATTAATGCGTTTACAGACCAAAAAAATGCTGAGGTGGGATTCCGAGAGGGCACCAGAATGGTTAATTGAAATTTGAGCCATTCTTCGGAAATTCCTCGTCTGCTTCTTCGCTGTGACCGCAAGATTCCCAAAAGGAAATGCCTGAGCGTGGTATTTTAGAGGTCAATTTGGGTTTCCGTCATTGGCGAGCGCTACCCAGTGTCTGCCAGTGTCTGTTGGAATACAGCGGAGTTATTCTTCCGAGCGACGACGACGGGGTGACGCAATTTCGAAAGTCATCAATCTCTGTAGCCAAAACGTAATTCGTGTTTACCCGAGACAGCAAATAGTCGAATGGGGGTATGGTACGACTACGAGTAGGTGTAGGTCATAGTGGAGGCAGTTGTTGCAGCCGTTAGCGTCGTTCTTCAAATTGTTTTCCAAGTTTTCTTTTTTGGATATTTTCTCGTCTTTTTTTCGTGCCAGAAGCCATGAGATGTGTGGCCGGGTGTGCATATATCAAATTTCAGTGATTATCTTTGTGGAATGTTGACAATGTGGAAACTTAATACAATGGAATCTTGAGTGGAGGTAATAGGCAGTAGGGAGTATAGTCTGCTTTAGAGGCCAAATTAACATTTGTCCTAATTTTCCAATGAGAGATGGTCACTGAGAATGGGTCAGATGACTCCGGTAAGTCCAGGGACAATGATTTAGGAATTGGAAATTGTTATCCAGGTCCAGTGCCAGATTGTAATGTTTGTATTTGCCAGTCGACGACGGTAGTTATGGCAATTTAGCTTCAAAATTGAATTCAATGCAAAAATTGGAATCGAATACAGGAAAGCGTAGCTTTGACAACAACTCAATGGATAACACCTTCCAATGAAATGTCTTCGAAGTCGATTGCAAAGTTTGACAACATGTTTCCTGGTCTCAAGCACTCTCAAGATTGTAGATTGTATACAAGGGCTATAGATAAGGCCTGAATAGATCTATTGTGCCTCCTTACATAGGGGCACTGATCAATGTATACTTGAGTTAAAGCCTATCCTCCTATTCAATATCCCTGACAAATTGGACATTGGCACATGTCCTTGAACAGAGATTCTTTTCCTTTCATATTCTCCTTCAACTATATTTTTCAACGTCCTTGGTCTGATCTAGAGAGTTAGGGACTATCTTTTCTAACAGCTCGAATCTTTTCTTTACTGACACGAGGTTTTGTGTGCTGAACAGACGAGTTGAGCCGAGCAACCTCAAGTGTGCCGCCGAAGTTGACTGTGTGACCTAACCCTGACTAAAAACAATGTTTCTGAAGTAGACGTAGCGATGGTTTATCCTTGTCAGACAGTAAATGTTTTCCTAGATGAGCTGTTCTGATGTGAGCACCGCACAGAAGACATATTGGGGTCCTGTTCATCCAACGCAGTTAGTGAACGACCACAAACATTGGCATAACAAACATCCTGAGGTGCCAAATTGTGAATGCAAATAAGGTGGTCATCGAATTTTCTACTTAAGGTGGCGCTACAGTCCGGGGTGGCCTTAACCAACAAGCGTCTCAAGCCAGCGCGATATTTAGCCAGCTGCCTGTGACGCCAGCTGACGCCAGCCAGCTGTACTGCGCCGTCCATCGGGTGTGGATTCGAAGATTTTCCAGACCGGAGCATTGGTGTCCATTCGCTCTACATGACCCAACCACCTTAGTCGTTGGACCTTCACTTTTCTAGTAAAGTCGGTGTCGCTGTACAGCCCGTACAGTTCGTCGTTGTATCTCCTCCTCCACTCCCCGTCTATGCAGACGGGACCGAAAATCACGCGAAGAATTTTCCTCTCGAAACAACCAAGAGCAACCTTATCCGCTTTTGACAGAATTCATGCCTCTGCACCGTAGAGTAGGACTGGGATGATTAAGCCCTTCAGTCGTTCGAGAGAGGGCTTTGCTACTCAATTGCCTTCTTAGCTCAAAGAAACAGCGATTGGAAAGAGTTATCCTTCGTTCGATCTCAGCGCTGGTATCGTTGTCTAAATTGATAGCGGAGCCTAGGTAGACAAAGTCCTTAACTTCCTCAAAGTTTAATTCGTCTATAGTGACGTTCTGTCTGAGACATCGGTGTTGGGTGTCATTTCTTGTTGATAGCATATACTTCATCTTGCCCTCATTGATCGCTAAACCCATCTTCGCTGCCTCCTTTTCAATATCCACAAACTCGCCAGTGACATCCTGCTGCGTTCTTCTGACTATGTAAATATCGTCGGCGTATCCGACTTATTGGACGGAATTCGAAAGATTGTGCCTTTGGTGTTGGCGCGTGAGTTTAGCACAGTACTTTCAGGAGGGATGTGAAAGAAATCGTAGGACAGCGCTTCGCCTTGTCTAAATTCTTTTGTAACATTACAGCTCTAGGCGATGTCTTGACCGAACTTGATGGTGCAGCTTGCATTCTTCTACGTTATCTTCCACAAACGGACGATTTTGGCAGGGATGCCAAAACAAGACATGGCGCTGTATAGCTCGTCTCTATAGATGTTGTCATATGCGGCCTTAAAATCGATGAAAAGGTTGTGGGTATCGATATTAATTTCGTGGGTTTTTTCCAAGATCTGGCGCAGTGCAAATATATAGAGTGTGGTGGACTTTCCTGTTCTAAACCCTAATGTTTCATTCAACGGGCACTTTCTCCGACCATATTTTACAGATGAATTGGTGCATGCTCCTTACCAAGTCATCGCCTGCGGCTTTGAACAGCTCGTTTAGTACATACGAGTAGATGTACTATGTACATCGAGGGAAGTCAAGATCGTTTTTATCCCCAAGGCAGGCAAGCCCAGCCATATCATTCCGATAGATTTCAGATCAATACGTTTCACAACGGTTCTATTGAAAACTTTAGAAAAACTGAATGACCCCCATCCCCATTCGTTCTAAATTAAACCCAAAGGAACCTCTCACCAGCTGAACTTTCTTATGTTGAGGGTCGATCGATAGAGACAGCAGTGCATGGGCTGGTAACGGTGGACCACAAAGAATAGACCCTTGTAGCCATACGGCTGTCTCTAGACTCCCTGAATAGAAAACCCGTCATTCTCAGACTTGGTAGATGCTCAAAACAAGGCACGAAAATGGGTGGAACATAAACTCTGGTTTCCAGCGTCACACCCCAAGAAAGAAGACACCCTAGAAAGAACAAAGAAAGCAACTACCGCGTTCTAGAATTCTTGGGAGAAAATGGAGGCCAAGATCCACCATTATCCGTCGACTGAATACTGCTGTTTCTGTGGTTGGCCGCCGAAAGGCCACAAACCTTAAGACACTCAAACAAATCCAACGGTAAGTATGCATTCGTACAACCAATACTATAATCACGACACTGACAGCAGCTCTCGAAACGATTGTTCCTAAAGAAATGACAGCAAAAAATGCCCAACGACTGAAAACGTCTTAAGTTTTGAAAAAAGGGCCAAATAGGGCACACTAGTATCGCTAGATGGGCGAAGCTGGAAACAAAAACTGATTGCATAACGCAGTCTTAGACTTCAACTTCGAAACTCTCTTTCCATCAAGAGAAAGTTGGGATAAGGAAAGGGCCTCTAAACTCAACAATACATACATTTTTACCCACGGCTGCTTTAAACTGGATGACGGGGTAAGCTCCGGAATCTTTTCTGAAGATCTCGCCTTTGCCCAGTTGCATGAAGCGTCTTACAATGTGGAACACAATGGATCCATGAAGGTTCGGATGAGGCGACGCCTAACATTGGGTGGCGTGCATAAAAACTGAGGCAGAGTGTTCACTCAACTTTTTGGGAAAATACTCAATTTGAATTGAATAAAAATGAATTTCGTCAAGTTTCAGAAAACTCTTCCCTCAAGAGTGTTCCCTCATTTTTTATTCACACCACCCATTAAGTCGACACCACTCTAACCTCAGACCTACATATGAGGCTGTGATTTCAATGACTTTTGTTCTCATAGCCTCATATGTAGTTAACGTTTGGATAGGCTTGTCATCCATTCCCTAAGAAAATACATTTTTCTAAGAGAAAGGCTCTTGAAACAAAGCTATTTTGTCGTTGTAATATGTTCTAGATTTGCCAAGCTATTCCAGCGAAGCAGTCGGGATGTTTTCACACTATTTGAACCGAAAAGAGTCTGCGTTTTTTTCTTCTTGAACATGTTTGTTTGTTTTCTTATAACTTTAGAACGATAAAAGCAATTTTTATGCAGTTTTTCGCAAGCTTTAGGTAATTAATTTATCAGAGCAGATACCTACATGCTTCATAGAGACAATACAAACACCTGCAACAGGTGTTCCCTATTCCATATCGCTGTCCTAATTTGGAATCACTTGTGCCACTAGCACTCATCGAATGCATAATTATTCAATTGCCATTCGTCGAGTGGAACACAAGCGGAAACTGGCACAAATGTTAGACCATCAAGTTGCAAAATGACCCCATTTTTCGCTCCCAAACTAATGCAAAAATAATCATCTCACCGCAAAGGCTTGCGCCATCACCAGAGCCAGGAAGCATCCCTGCAAATAGCGTGGGTGGGCATTGGAAAACATCAAGCTTCAGTGTGTGTGTGTGTGAGTTGGAGGAAAATTTCATACAATATCTGTCCTCCATCCCTTTGCATATGCAAAACACGTTCAATTTGCAATTAAATAATTTTCCAGTGGCATTGGCTCGAATCCGGTCGATTGTTTGCCTCATCCGCCTTTGCCGGTCTACTCCACTATTCCGATCGAAGCAATAAATTACCCGTCAGCGAATTGCAACGAAAATCTAACAAAAGATATTTAGATATCTCCAGCCCGGCAATTATATTGTTGCCAAACTATGCACTATGCGAATGGCGATGGCAACGGTGATAGATACGCCGGCAGATAGTACAAAACCCCAAGGCAAAATGAACTAAGGATGTTTGCTTCGGTGGTTTTCTATGTGGGACTTTTGTGGAAACGCTGCCGCCGCCACGCCGGTCGCCGACGACGTATTCGCAATCGTTGCGAACCCTTTTTTTTTAGCGGTGTGTTGCCTCCAAAAACCATCCAACCTACCACACACCAGTGCTACCACCATCATCATCGTCATCATCATCAGCACTGAATGGCATCCATTCACATCTCTCTACTCCGTGCACACATCATATAACATTTGCGGATCATAAATTTTCTCTTGTGGAAATCATTTGCACTTTTTTTTTTTTGCTCAAGTTTTTCTCCTTTTTTTTTTTACCACGCTCCGTTCTTTCCCTGTTTGTGTTTGGCCGGGAAATTTTCTTATCGTAGTGTGATTATTGAGACGATAATTGCCATGAATACGAAAGTATTGACATTATCGTTGGTCGGGCGGGTGGGAGGGATGGGTTGGGATGCTGTGTGCTGATTCCAGTTCTAGGATTACACACGACCACTGAACTGGATTTCACAGCACAAACAAAAAGGGGGGCCAGGACCGGGACCGGGACACAGGCCATACTGCATGAGAAAACAAGAAAAATAGTCAAATTTTTCACGGAAAATAAATTATTATGGCACACTGGCGATGATGATGTTCCTTAGATACATTTGCATAGATACATTTGTGCGTCGTTTTGGCGGCAAAGTATAACATACACTAGAAGCAGTAGCAGAAGCAGAATCCTTTCGCCTCTATTCTCTTTTGTTTTCCTTTAGGTCGTAAAAATTTATGATTTTCTTCTTCTTCTTCTGTTTTTTACTAAAAAAAAATGGTTCCTTTTGTCTCTGCAATGACTGCGGTTAAGTTGGGGGTTTTAGTCTTTTTTGTTGGGCTCTTAGTTCCTTTGTAGAGGGGGTTAAGCTGTAAAAGGGGGTCCGCAACCCCTAGTTACTTTCAACACTTTTAAAGAATTCAAATTCAATTTGCTTTAAGGAGTTTCTTCCTTAAAACTCTTTTCGATGATTTGGGAGCCCGTATAGCCAATGTGTCGTACGTACTTTTTTCTTTATGCCACCTAAGATGTGAGGGAACCTGCGTCTAAGACAACCCGCGGCAGCAGCTGCCCCGGTCATTAGCTAACTATTTCCAGTTGCACACTCAAGTTTGTTGAAGTCCCGTTCTACGTGTACGGGCCACTTTAATCGAGGTCCAAAGTATAGTTTTTTGACTTCGATGTTGACGTCGTTGTTACTTACTTAGGTGGGGCTACAGTTCGGGGTGAACCTCGGCTTCAACCAACAAGCCTCTCCGAAGAGCTAGATCCTTAGCTAACCGCCTCCAGTTGTGCACTTCCCCGATTACAAAGCCAGTTGGTTCCAACACCATTTGAAACTCGAAAGCCGCCGAAATCTGTCTTCTCGTCAGGAGAACTAGCTCTTCTTTGACTTCCACACCGCTTGACTAACATCATGGTTTCCATCCAAGCATGCGTCGTGGCGTCTCATAACTTGTTTTAGACTTCTCTGTGCTTCTTCACATAATCAGGAAGGCACTTACGGGCATCTCCAAATGGATAAAACCAGCGTAGGAGACATTTCACAGGTCTGGTCCTTGTATAGATTCCTGGATTGAGCCCTGTGATGCTTCGGCAGTGATTAGTTTTTCTGAACGTATTCTCGAGCGTGTTGGGCAAATCTCTCTTAGGGTATTTGAGGGCTGCCAACAAGAAATTTTTTTTGTGGGCTCTGATTACCCTGCTGGGCCTTTTGGATGGTTTTAACTACTTCCTCGATTGGCTCATTGTTGAGAGTCTCCTTCTGAACCCGTGCTGTCTGTCGGATAGGCCACTTGCTCTCTGGACTGCTTCTATCAGCCTTAGCTTCATCATCTTGTCCAAGAGTTTCTCAGTCATGTTCAGCATGCTCAAAGGTTTTCCTTTACTGATCAGGCATTGGGTCTACTGGCTCTTTTAGAAAATCGCGTCGTTAAGACAGCTGTTGTTCATATTCAGCAAAAGCTGAGGACAAGTTCGAGCAATCACTTGCAAAACTTCCGCTGGTGTGTCATTAGGCACAGAGGCTTTTCATTGGAATAATGTCCAGAGGTTAAAGAGTGAAAATGTCCAGAGGCCTATGAGTCGGTAAGGGAGTACCAGTACCAGTTTCTCCTTTAAAATTACAAACGATTATTGACAGAAGCTTTTCTATTTATCGACTGCGTGTGCCTACTTGATTTGGTCTCTGTTAACCATAAGACCGACTCCTTTCATTTCAAGCTTCTGCAGTAAATTTTTGGAAACGTTCTTTGAGGTCTCAAAAGATGTGTGATTCACCGGCTTAACATATAATGTTCTTTGTGGTACCTTCCGACCTGACATGACGAATCGCCTTTTGGTCCTGATTTTGAACTCTCTAGGTACCATCAGTGGAACCACAAGTCAATTTAGCTGCGTAGCCTTTCGAAATCCCACTCGGATCTCACTATAAAGAATTTTTTTGGCTCAAAGTCTCACTTTAACCATAACGTGACAGATCAACTTCCTATTAAATGGGAGAAGACAACACTCGACAAAAGTGGTTTCTTGTAAAGAAGTTTGAACTATCCGTCCTCTAAAGAAGTTCCTTGAGTCCCCAACCATTCATATTCCCAAACATTCGCAACTACCTTCCGGACTTCCTTTGCACTTCGATGAAATTGAAACTCCCACCTTTCCCAAACTCAAGTGCGGCATTTAAGTCAAAGTAAATATTTCATTGTCAGACGATCTGGTTTCATTGCAGAGCATTACTCTCTCCCCCACACACAGAGGCACCTTGGAGCATCAAAACTCTAAATAGCTTCAAACAGCTACCTTTCAGATTGCCACAAAAAAAAAAAGAAAAACTACCATCAAATCTAGCGTGAAACCATTCCCGACCGCCACCAACGTGTCTGCCATGCCAACCGCTGCAGTCTTTCCCCTCAATTTACATTTGCGGTATGCAACGTTTCCCACCACATCGAACCCCAAGTTGGCTGCACAAAAAATATTTCCACCTTCTCTAGGACTACGCGTCCTTTTTTTTTCCCACCGAAAACTAAAATTATATCTCGCTTTGAAGTAACTTCCAGTCCCAGTCCCAGCTTCTCCAGACACAGAGCAAACTAAAGCACACAACAAAAAAGAAAGATTCCATGAATGAAACGTCGTGGTATCCGTCATCATTTTAAGGAAGCTTGCGTAAACTCTAAAAGGCTAGATGACAGACAGGAACCGCAGAGCCTGGCACAGGCGAACGGGGCGCCAAAAGGAACTCAAAATCCCAGAATCAGACACAACAATGACTGAACTGAGATGCTGGCGTTGGGTACTTTCCCTTTAAACCACAAATACGCACATACACACCCCTAATACCCTCCCCTCCCTCCTCCCCACCCGGCACCTTAACTTATTCGTTTGTATATTTGTCAGGCTCATTGCAATGTCATGCAGTGCGGATTGTATTCGTATCTCTACCCAACAAAATATCTTGTATCTATGCAAAAAAAAATAAAATGTCTCACTCCTTCCTTCGCTCATTGTTGAGTGCGAGTGTGTATAGTTGATGTTTACTCCGTTTACAACGCCTGCCACACTGGGGCGGTGTGGGTGGAAATCTATTGGAAAAGAGGAAGAAAAAGAATTACTATGCGCCCGTTGTGTCGTTGAGTGTAACCTACGAGTACGTACGTACACACAGTACACACCATGCGATGCAGAGGAGATAACAATTTTTACGAGCCAGCCAAGGCTGTTGTAGAACACACACAGGACACACCGACACCGACTCGGGCGAGAGTCGAGAGTCGAGAGAAGAAACCAACCTTGCCTAATGCGCTGTGGGAACTCTGCCACCTGTTGTCTTTGTTGCGCTCCCGAGATTATAATGCCTGCATTTAAAAAGGAATTATAAGCATTGAAAATGTGTTTTCTTCTGCTTCTCCTTTCTTCTTTCTCCTTCGTCTTCGTCTATTTTGGTTTTTATTTTATTTGGTGTAAGGATTTTTGAATAGAGACGACTACGACTACGACGACGAGGATGACGAGCCTTGCATTTGCCCAGAAGATGGCGATGGCGATGGTGATGCTGATGGAATATGCCACACAAAGTGTGTGTATTTGTGTTCACATTTTTTTTTTTCTTTATCAAGACTTGAATGAAGTGCTAGCCTGGCCACATGATGATGGAAATCCCCCGAGGGGGAGACGCAGGGGATTTGGTTATTACTTAGAGAGAGTGTGATGGAAGTAATGGTGGTGATGGTGCTTAGTATCTTTAATCTCTAAGAAGAAGATTCCTAAGATGTTTTGGATTTATGGGCAGGCGATTACCATTGAGATTATGATCTTGAAATTTTCCTGAATTAATTCTGATCAATTTAATTTGATTTTAATTACTGGACGGAGAGAGGAGGGACTTGAAGTTGGGAATGACAATGTTTACAATGTTTACATTGTCATTGCCATCAGTATGCTTTGAAGAAAGAACTTAATTGGAATGGTAAATCTATAAATGGTGGTGGCTTACATCACTTTTGAATTCCACCTTGAGGATGTTAAGGTTATATGATTATACATACGACCCGATGCTGCCATTCGAGATTAAATTCCTCACAAAAATTACTGGAGGAACCAAAGATTCATCAATAACAATAAACCAGCCTTTTATACGGGTGCTGAGCTCTACTGCAAAGCCCTACGAGTAAATCGTTCTTTCAAAATAAACCACGATTGCTGTGTTTTTCAAGCCGAACTCACGGTCATCATCGAGTTATTACAAATTATTCGTGAGAATGATATCAGAGGATGGATTGCTCTTTTTAGACAGTGTGCCAAATATCTAGGGCTCATTCTAGAGAGAAAGCTTCTATGGAAGGATAGTATTGCCGAACGCGCCAGGAAATCCTTGGTAGTACTCTACTTATGAAAAAAGGCCGAAAATCATGCAGTGGCTCTACACTGTAGTTGCAAGATCGATTCTTACTTATGGCATGAGTAAGTTCTCGAGAAAGTCCAAAGCGCTTCAAATCATGCTCCACTTACTTACTTGATATTTATGGTATGCAGCAAGCCACTAACTCAGACCTAAGACTGAGAGCAATCCACCAATGGTGTGAGAAAAATGTGGGACATGCCAGAATCCTATCAACTCACCGCAGCCTTCCCAAATCAACAGACACCCCGCCCACTGAAAATGACTTCAACTTGGGCTATAAGTACACAATACCAGACAGAAGCGCCTGTAGTCAGTCATCTTTACTGAGTCTTTCTCTATCTTCACAGGCGAAGGAGTGGGTGCCAGTGTCTTTTTAGTCTCCTCAACCACCATAGAGTCTTCTAAGCCGAAGTCACAGCTATTAATCAAGCCGCCGCTTGGCCGAACATCGACAGCTAGGCTGCGATCAAGTCCCTCCAACGCTATAAAATCTACGGCAGTGAAGGACTGCCACGTGTCTCTAAACAAAACCGCTCACTAGTATAACGTCACATTCTGTTTGGTTGGAATGAACTCCGCGGCTAGCAAATTATCCAGACAAGGCTCTGGAAGTACAGTCGACAGAATGCTCGACCATGCCTAAGGCTCTATGTCGCATATTAAACATCTGACTTACGTATTCACAAGGCACTGCGTCTAAGGCAGGCATGCTCAACGCCTAGGAATAGAGTCCACTGCACACATCCTCTGCACGTGTCCCGCCCTTGCCAGTATCAAAAAAGGAGACATCACCCCAATTACAACCGTGGGCGTGGCCCTGAGAGTTATTAAAACCGCTTTTAGCGTCTCGTTTGCTAAACGCCACGATATTTTCTGGAAAGGCTTGCAAACCTGCAAAGCGGCCAAATCCACGATAGAGCGCCCCTGCTGTGGTCTAGCAAGAAGAACGCTTAATCTTGACAGGAAGAAATAAAGACCGACGATCGGCCTGTATACTGAACACATCAACCTGAATAAAGATGCCCATAGACTGGGACTGGTGCAATCAAGTACTTGCCCGGTATGGGAGGAGGAGAGTCTCGAACACTACCTCTGCGATTGTCCCGCCACAGGGGCTCTAAGACACAAAAGCCTAGGAAGACATGTTCTGCCCGGGCTGAGCTCTCTTAGGCATTTTAGTTTTTTTTTTTATTTTTTTTTCTCGGATCTTTAAACCCCATTCGACTCTATCCGATAGCCTATGACCACTTATAGCCATCTTCGCCGAGTCGATCTCAATACTCACGAACGCGCCAGTGACATCACGCTGCGTTCATCCGATTATGTCAATATCGTCGGCGTATACGTTTTGCACAACTCTTTCAAGAACGATGTTGAAGAACTCGCATGACAGCGCGTCGCCTTGCCTAAATCCTTTTTTGACATCAAAGGTCTCGGTGACCGACCTTGATGGAGCAGCGTGCATTCTCCATCGTCATCCTGCACAAACGGACGAGTTTGGCAGGGTTGCCAAAACTATACATGGCTCCGTATAGCTCGTTTCTATAGATGCTGTCATACGCGTGGTGCGTATCGATATGACGTTCCTGGGTTTTCTTTAAGATTTGCCGCAGTGTCGTCTGTGGACCCATCCCACGGAAATATTCACTTATTCTTAGTCCAATTTGGAGGAGTTGTAGAGACGAAGAGGAGGAACAACCAATCTTCCACTCTCTCCGTATCTGTCAAGCTCTATTCAGGAGCCTACTACTTCAATAATTTAGTCGAAATGTCACATTTTGACATTGAAAGTATCCTCCGCTTCATTAGGAGCTCTTAATGGTTCCAATAAATTGATACAGCTCAAGTCATACAAGGTTTTCCCTTGAGTCTACGATTTTAATGAGAAGCATAGCCTCTAGATAGGAGTCTAGTCTAGTCTAGTCCTACAAATCCCTATACGCGATGGAAGACATTTGAGCAGCGAAGCAAGGTCAACAGGCCTTACTTAAATTTTTTTTGTCAAAAAACTGTTTAAAGTTGAATATCGTGCCACAACACAACCGGCCTGCGCTGACTCAAACATACAAATTGCAGATTGAAATTTGTTCATTTAATGGATACAAGTGTGCTAATTCCCACATCGGCAAAACCCACAAGGGCTACAGTAGCACTATGACAACCCCTAATTGTCCAATCAAATATTTACGAGCTCCTCTCCCACTGTGCCTGACAACATCGCCAAGCCGTGCGCAACACCACACACATATGGCACCGGTATTGATAGGCAAAATTATACGAATGTAATATCCCCTAAGCGATCTGTAATTATACTTCAATTAATTTTTAGGGAGATATCTAAAACGCCAATCTCTCTCTGCCGTGGAGGGAGGAATAGAAAATCTAAAATTACACCTCCCCCCTTGTACAGACACACAAACCTTTAATGACCACGAGCACGACAAAGAGCAATCGCGAAACTAATCCACTTCACATTTTATCCACTCTGTTGGATGATAATTTTCATTTTTTAGTCTTTGCGCCGCAAAATGATACACCACACCCCGCCGGGTGGAACAACCCATAGCCAGCGAACGCTGCGACCCGTAATGTTTGTCTTTAGAGGGAAATAGAGACGCATCGATCGTATCCGTGCGCGCCTTTTAAACGTTTTCGATTAACCGCCGTCACAAAATAAATTGCATTTTTCTCCCTGGCAATGGCGCGCCACCCCCTGGCCGGGGTACTGGCGCGCGCCCCATCAGATTTCCCTGTGGGGAGAAAACCGCCATCAATTTTCCATTACCTATACCCAAAAACAATTTTAAGGATTTCCCTCTGAGTTGTTGTTGGTTGCTGGGGTTGCTGTGTGCTTTGTTGGGGTCCTTCCACCACCACCACCACTACTACCACGTGAAACTTATATGACTTTGCTTTGGTTAAGGCGCAGCGATGGCAGCGGAGTAATACCCAACAATATTAGAAGTTACCCCTTTGGAAAGTGAAAAGTTTTCCTTCCACCTTCTTGGCGTTGTTGTCCTGGAGGGTAGGTCCTTTTTTTTTTTTTTTTTTTTCATTTCTCTCTTTCTCTCTTTCACTCGGTCGGAATGAAATTTCGCGCGTCGGAAAGAGTTCAATGTCACAGCTGGAATTGAATTATTTTCTATTGATTGCCAAGTCGGAGCTGGGGCTGACGATAGCGGTAAATACATACGGCAAACGACCTAGAACACTACTCACCCAGCACGACTACCAAAGAAAGTTAAGCAGCCGAACAGCAGCCGTGTGAGCGATCGACCCCCCCGTACAAATAAACACATTTGGTGCGCGCCCCGGCAGCAACTCAGTAAAATGGATTGACGGGGGGCATTGCCTTTCGAACGTAGCACACATACACATACACAATCAAACACATATTACACAACATAAATCAAATGATATCTCATTAAAATATAATTTACGACTTCGAAATGTGTAATACTCGATAGCGGCACCCACCCCGCTGCCGACCCTGCATCGGCGGCGACGGCCAACTACACACAACACAGAGCTCTCGGTTGGCATTTGAACGTATTAATGAAATGGCTAAATCAAAAGGAATTACGTTGCCACGTACAACATACGTATACGATATACGTAAGGGGTGCGTGCCATTTGGGGGTGTGTCCGTAGGTAGGTTTTTAGTTGCGTACAATATTTAGGTTACGTATGCCATGCCTGGCGTTTACCCTTAATTGCGATGGGATGGTGCAAGAGAAAAATGAGCACTCGAATACTTTTTTAATAATAACGGGGAAATTATTTATGACTTAAATGGGGTGAGAAGCGAACCAGGGATGAGGAAGGGTGTGTGCGCGAGGGGTCTCGAGTTCCGTCCATCCAGTGTTCCCTTGTTCTAAGGGCGATTGGGTCACTTTTAATTAATAAATGTCGAAATATATTTTCCCTACCAGATGGGGGTGGGGTGGGGCGGGATTGCTTTCGGAATGTGTGCATTGTAATTGTGGTGAGTTCGAAAGGAATCAGGCGGGAGTTATGACTTCATTCTGCAAGGACTCTCTGGCAGAATTAATGTGCAAATATGGTGCGTGAGCGTGGTAGATGGTTGATACGTACGTTGTGCATGTGCTTTAGCCCTAGAAATGAGTCGTGTGAGGCGGTGAGTAAAGGACTTGTTTGACTGACTTGGGTTTTTTTTTTCAGTTTTAACTCTGGAACCTCGGTTGATTAGCTTGGATTGAATAGCCAGATCGAAGGAAGGTTCTTTGTAATACCATTGTTGTGAGTTCAATGATTGAAAATCCCAAACCTACTCCTGAAATCATTGAAGCTTCCAAACGTCACAGTTAAAGTGTTGAAAGAATGGACACTGGCATTCAAGAAGATGCAAACCCGTCAACAGGTTTTCGCAAGCAACCTCTGTCTACCAACTCTCAACTCCACGTCGTAAACACTAGGTTTCTAGTTCCTCGACTGGGCCTTAACCTCTTTAGAAAGTTTTAAGCAGTAACTAACGAAAGAGGAGTAGAGGCCAGTCTTTCCATCCTCACAGTGATGCAAAAATTCTCCAAATGGAATCACCAGTGGAGTCTATGTATAGTCCAGTTAGACCGAACTACTTAGAAACCCTTTGCATGAGTCACTTCGACCCACAAGTATTTAAAAATCAGGCCAATGAGGTTTTTTCAGCTTCTCATCCCAGGATCTGACCTTCAGATATCGGGTTTTACTCCTCCACGAAAAAAGCGCATCGACTCAGCATATGAGCAATCTTTCGTTTTATACGCCGAAAGAAAGAAAGACGAGGACTGCTCGTGAGCACTATGAGTAGAAAAGACGGGGAGAACGTCGACTTTGGCAAAAAAAATTAAGAAAAACCATCAGAAACGCGCAGTCGGAAGCGTCGAGGCACAGTCGGTGCTGAGAATTGGGAAAAAAACTACACCCTGTAGTGTAGACTATACATGATAACTAAATCTTTCCTCCACCTGATCAAAACAAAGTGCGGATAGCAATTTCAGAACTGAGATCCCACAAGGCAACTCTACATGCAGTCATCACCGCATTGGACGAAATGGAATCACCGATAGTTACAATTTTGAGGGAGTGAAGAAGTTTGTCTAACTCGGAACACATGCAAATTCCACGAAAAACATGCAGACAGAAATTTGACGGGCCTGTTTTCATTTCGAGTTTACTTCTCCGACTCGTAGGCCTGGTTGGAGTGGCCTTCCTCTCTATTACTCAGCTGCGATTCCATTTGGTCTGCTCGCTTTCCGTTCACAGCTTCGTCTGAATCGGCATCTTCTGAGTCATCGGTGTGCTCGATGTACTGGAACCGCACGGCGAGCACGATAAAGATGAGCATGTCGGCGACCATAAGTGCCGCGAACAAGATAAACTCTTGGGCCTGTCACTCGAAGAATTTCAGTTTGGCAATGATCGCAACCAGAATGTTGCCAATGGCAACGGTGAGTAGCCAACAGGCCTGTAGGATGGGTGTCATGCTCGCCGGTGCCTGAGTAAATGAGAACTTTAGGCTCGCTGTGCTTCCTCCGATGGGTGTCATGCTCGCCGGTGCCTGAGTAAATGAGAACTTTAGGCTCGCTGTGCTTCCTCCGACATCCGATTGGACTTCGGCTACTTCCTTGCCATCGGATTTTCCAGGAATAACGTGTAGTATGCCCATCTGATTGCTGCTTATTTCAAAGGTTGCATCGGGTCTTTTCAGCCACAACGGCTTCCCACTTTTGGGTGAATTAAACAAAATTCTGACGTCCGACTCACCGGACTTTGGCTTCCCGGCGAAATCTTCATTCAACGCGATGAAGTAGTTTATAGCCTTTCCAGGATTCAAATTAAATTCCCCTGCCAGTGGTGGACACTTGGCTGGATCATCTGACGAAGTGGTATTGTTGTACGCCATGGATTTGGCCACAATCAGATCGAGTTCAAAAATCCTGATCTTGCCGGTTGTCCTTTATGGAGTCAATTCTTTCGAAACAAAAGTTTTACGTTGGATATTTTGTCTTGTGTGCGAGGAGGGTGAATGGAGGAGATGATTTAACTACGTGTTCTACTTGTTGTACAAAGAAGTGGGTAAAGTCCCGAGGACAATAGTCCGTCGACTACACTGGCTCAGCCACATAGAACGAATGGAAGACAACGCTCCAGCTAAGAGAGTCTTCAAATACCAGCCACCAGGTTTGAGAAGAAAAGTGAGATCGCACCTCTGCTTTAAGGATCAAAATGATCGTGAAAGCAAGAAAGTTTAGTGTTATCAACTGCGTGCCCGGGACCGTGTAAAATTGAAGGCAGCAGTAGGTTAGGTTAGGTTAGTGGGCAGGCGAAAGGAAGAACCATTCGCCACACTCAGGTCAATTCAGACCCATTGTGATACCCATTGGGGGAAGAGAGTGTCCCTTACCCGTAAGAACGCTACCCAATAGTTAGTTCCATACATATATATAATGTTAGTAGAACCTGATAAACTTATTGCGTCTGTGATACAAACCACCCTGTGGATCTGATGAATCTCATTATTTGGTCCACCGGTGTATCTAATAGTTCTTCAATGTCCTCGAAAAAGTGCCGTCCGAGGAACTTATTTCTTAGATGGCAGATACTAGGGCAGTGGCAGAGGAAGTGGGTTGTATCCTCATGGACCTCCTCGTCGCCACACCCCCTGCAAAGGTTTTCTTCTGTAATACGAAGCTTTTTCATATGGTACCGCAGCGTATTGTGCCCTGTGATCACTCCTATAAGGGTGCTTAGGGATCTTCTGTCGATCTGCAGAAGTCTGTCGGTCCTAGCCTTAACGAATTTTGGCCATATCTTCCTTGTGGTTGCACAAGTGTTTAGAGAGGTCCATCTGTTGTTAGCCTCCCTTAAGGCTCTCTTCCCTGCTTCAAGCTTAAGCGTGCAATGCGGGATGTTCACCGAAGTTTCGGCTTGTTCCGGGCTTGTTGCCGAGCCGTTTCTCGCTAGTTCGTCAGCGTTCTCGTTTCCTGGTATTCCCTCATGTCCAGGGACCCAGCAGAGTGTCACCTTGTGCTGTGTTCCAAGAACCTTGAGCTCTTCTCGACAGCACCTCACAAGCTTCGATTTTATTTCATTAGCAGAAATTGCTTTTATTGCCGCCTGGCTGTCAATGAAAAAGGTGATATCACCACGTGGTATTGCCCTCATTGCAGTCTCACGGGCGGCTAGTGTCACTGCTAGGACTTCCGCTTGAAAAAAACCCTGAGGTGTACCTCTAGTGGCGTACGTTTCCATCCTCGTTCCCCCAAGTTCAACTTTTATGTGTCTTTCCTCAAGTATGTTAAGTATCCAGTCGATTAGGATATTGTGGACATTGAGGTTTGTTAGGGTTCTACGTACCGCATCCGTTTTGACATTGTTAAAGGCTCCTTCAATGTCCAGGAAGGCGGCTAATGAATATTCCTTATCCTGCAGCGTTTTCTCTATTGAGCCGACAACACAGTGCAGTGCTGTTTCTACACTCTTACCTTTCGTGTAGGCGTGCTGTGCTGGAGATAGACCTCCCGGGCCCAATCTGCTGCGGATGTAGATATCAGCCAGTCTTTCCAGGGTTTTCAAAATGAAGGAGGTAAGACTTATTGGCCGGAAGTCTTTGGCAGTAGTGTGGCTCGCTTTACCGGCCTTGGGTATGAAGACAACTTTAACCTCTCTCCATGCTCCTGGTACATAACACCATCTTAGGCTATTAAGGTAGAGTTCCTTAAGTACCGGAATGATAGTGGTTGTGGTCTTTTGCAACATGATCGGGAGTATACCGTCGAGTCCTGGGGATTTGAAGGGGGAAAACGATCTGATTGCCCACTCAATTCTCTCCTCTGTAATCATATCCGTCGGCGGCTCCCCTCTCGTTGGATAGCTGTTCCTGTTACTATTTCCAGGTTGCGTCGTGCACCCCGGAAAGTGCTTGTCTAAGAGCAATCGTGATGATTCTGAACAAGACTCAGTCCAATTACTATTGGGGTCTTTAAGAGATCCTAGAGTTTTCGATTCTCTGGAGAGAACCTTCCTCAGCCTTGCAGATTCTGCCATGCCTTCAATCTCACAGCAGAAGGCAGCAGTAAGTATCAGTCTCTTAAGCGTCGCGTACAACGTTGTTTCTGATCTTATAGTGTGAAAGTCTAAAATCTTTCGTCAACAATTTGATTGGTCTCTATGAGTGCTGTTTCAGTTTAAGAAAGTCCGTCATCACACTTTGTCAGATCCTGGAGAAAACCCAAGAATTCCAAATCCCACCATACCATGACTATGACATTTGTGCTAGACTCATCCATCTGTGTAAGATGACGATGGAGAATGTTCGCTGCTCCATCGATCGATCTCACCAAGACCTTTAATATCAGAAAGGGATTTGGACATGACTTGCGACTGCTTTAACATCATTATGGAACTGAGGGATGGGAAACGCGTACTTAAGCGTTCCTTCCTGTTCTGAAATAAGTTAGAGTAGGGTTGACCGAAGCCCACGTAGAATATTGTGTATTCTCTGGATGTGGTGAACTGCTAACATATTCACTTAGTATTGGCGATTATTCAGCCATGCTCGACTTCAATCTTTTTCATTGTTTGATTCATGGGGCTCTGATTTGTGGTTCCTATTCCACTAGTGGCACAACTGCATGCCAGTTTTTATGTTCTTTCAATAGTCCAATTCAAATGATAAGTCGAGGAGCATAATGAAGGCAATTGCAATGAGGGTAGGTAAGTAGGTACAAGGGGCTGTTTGGTTTGCCCTTAGTGCTTATGCTCCCTTTTGACACCACAATTCACGGGAAATGCAAGTATGCTCCTAAGTCTACAGTCCACATTTGAATATCTTCAGACGAACTTTGCAGCGTTCACAGTCTTCACCAGAAGTTTCTTTAGTTTCTTTCCTAATGCTGGCTAACTCATTGATCCACTACGGAGATGTCTTCTCGGACCTGCAAGTCCCTGCTGTTTCCTTAACATTTTATGTCTGTTAATTGCTGCTTAGAAGACTTCTGTAGACTCTGACTTTTGTCTTAAATTATATTTTCTAGAACTGCTATGCTCTATGCACTGATTTGACCAAATTCATAGTCAGTCCCACACATTGTTTCCCAATTAAACTCGTCCCTAGAAAAAAGATATCAATTGCTTTCGAGAGTGATGAACTCACTCGAACCCTCCCGGATGATGACTTTCGCAAACGAACTCTCTCCCTGTTTCCATTCATGGTAATGATGTTCGATCGAATGAATTTGACGAAATGAATTTCACAATTATCAAACCCATCAAATTAATCAAGTCTGCCAGTGGCGCAGCATGTACAAGACCTCTCCTCTGACAGCAGCACATCCATTCCATGCCAACATAGGTATCAAATGGGTGGCATATCTGGTTCTGGACAGAGAATGAGAACAGGAGGACCAGTGAAATCATTTTTGCGAGCGAACTCGGTGTATGGCTGGAGTCATTAAATGGAACTGACGGCAGGAATCACAGGATCCACACAACACCCCCGAAATCGTATATGTAAGGGGTAACGATGAGTTGCGTCAATTTCAATCTTTCGACAGGGGTGGTGACATTTGGCGAAGCCAGGTGGGTGTGTGTGTGCACTGGTGTATGGATAAGACCTCTAAATGGGACGGATGTGAGGACGGCATCCTCTTCCTGTTGTGGAGATTGGAATAATCAAATAGGGAAATTCCTCAATTTAATTCGTTACGTTTGTGGTGTCGCTCAACTCGATATCCCATTCCCCAAAGTCAATAAGTTTCAACGAAGCAGAACTGCTTCTGCTGCTGGAAAGTGGATAAACTACCATTCCTTCGACTTCTCGCTGAGAGAATTCAATAATTCCAACCGCCTCGTCCTTGCCCAATGAATGGTGCTTAATTGAACGTGAAAGATTATAGAGAGCGGGCAAATGGGGCTGTGGGGGCCTCGAAAGCAGAGGTGGCAGATTAAGTGGGGGTGGCGTAGGATGGTGCTCGAACAATTGATAAACTTTAATTGCTGTTTGTTGAAGCGCGGATGGACAGCTTGACGTGTATGCAAGGGAAAGGTTGAAGTGAATGGTTTCAGCCTTTTTTTTTTTTTGTTTTGTTTTGTTTTCTACGAGCTCGATAACTTTTTGTGGTCGCTTTTAAATTTTTTATTATGTTTTATGAATGTGATCGTGTGAAAGTCGGTAAATAATTGTTGGAAAGTCCTTAATTAACTGTTCTGGTGGATTCCTAGCGTGACCTTTTGAACTTGTTTCCTTATAGCGCGATGCGGATAGTTTCCTATGCAATATACGATTCATCATCGTCTAAGATGTTCGAATTCAAAGAGTAAGGTGACTGGGTAAAAATTAAGAATTTTGTTCTTCCTAATGAAGAGGACTAATCCTGTCAGTTCGAACCTACTATTACTAGCTTGTTAAATCTCGTTCAGGTATGCAGGTGTTAGTTCTTTCCCGACAGACTTGGAGGCTCCTATTTCAACATAAAGAGTTTTCCAATAGGGACGGGTAGATGTTAAAATTGAATAAAACAAGTTGTGTGTGAGATATGAACGAATTCTTTGTTCTATTTGAAAGGCCTATCAATGACATTATGTGTGGAATATGACATCGTTCAAGCGGCCGCCGCTGCTTCGCTGGGTGACTCTGGCGTGATTTTCTGAATCCCTGCGCTTTGAGGACAGGTCGCCTGCTTTCAGAACTGCTGCTGAAATTTGTGGTTTGAGCCATTCCATCCGGGTCTTCTTTTAATTTTTTTCCGCAGTTCTTGTTAAAATCCCCTTTCTGTAGGATTAAGAGTATGTACTTCGTCCAGGTCTTTTGAAAGTAATGATTTCACTATTCGATTCCTTGACTGAAGACTCGCTTAAATTGTTCGTTATCCTTGATTTTTTTGATTATGATCTACTAAATATTTCCTTTTGTTTTGCTTTCTCTTTCCAGACAACCCTAAATGGATACCAGTATTTAAGAAACAAAATCGTAAGTAATCCAATTGTATATACAACAACTACTCAGCTCGGGAGGTCTTAACGGCCATCGACACAGTCAGATTGAAGAAAAGGCGAAGAAAATTTCACAAATTTCCACAAGAACTCCCAAGGAAGTAGAAGTAGAAGTAGAAACTCTGTTCCATTATCCTCATTCACAAACTAATTTACTCATATGTACACATGTATCCCTGGTTTTGTTGTTGTTGTTGTAGGCAGGCTATTTCTATACAATTGCGGCAATTTTTCACACACCGATTCAAAGCAATTAGTACGCTTTGTGTGCGGTACAGCTGCTGTATTCACAATTTACTCGTACGGAGACCTACAACGCGTACGTAATGGACGACGTGTAGCCAGCTACATAGGTCGCCCGTTCTTGTATACACATAAGTAAATTACGTCATTTTCCGCTTCCGTCATTGTAATTAAATTATAATGCCTAGGCAGGGATGAAGCACGGGGATACTAGTACGTTACGTACGGGACATCGACTATAGGCGCTGCACCATGAAGCAGAAGAAAGTGCCGCAGAAATTGTCGTTCGATTGGTGGTGATGGTGCCTCTCTTTCCGCCGAGGCACATAGTGCATGCATCCAGTCAGCCAGCCAGCATCACACTGCTTCATGCTGCCACTGTTGGTATGGTACAGCCCGCAGCTTGCCAAGTTAATTAACGAGCCGAAACGAATTGAGCCGAAGCCAATAGAAATATCTAAAGCGAACGGGCTTTTTACCAAATTTTAATTAACAATACGCTGCGCTACTGTGTACGAGAGTGTGATGATATTATTCTTGGACCCGCTGTGCATACACAGACACATGGTCGTCCCTGTGCATGGTTGCAGTCGGAAGGTGTGCATTGCAGCTAATTGTGTTGTGGGCGAAATGGAATTTTTCATTATTGCATGTCGACGATGTCAAAGAAAAAGGACGCGGCTTATGTAGTTTGCTGTACAAAACAATTTTTCATCCTCAAACTGTCGTGTGTTGTTACAGATTTTTAAAAAGAAATGCTATTTACTTACTGTTTCTGACGAAAGTTGTTAGTTCTTGACAGCATAAGTATTCAGGGACGAACCACACATTTGCAGACCTTCCATTACAAAGTGTTCTCATACGTCAGGCACTCATACTCTCACTTAACTGAAAAGGAACTCTTTAACAAAAGATGGCGCTCTTAACACCCTTGATTGTCCCAGAAATCTTCTGCAAATCGACCAAAAACGGCTTAAAATGCCAAATGAAGAACCTGTGGTCATCTTACTTATGGTGGCGCTACAGTCTGAAGTAGACCTGGGCCTCAACCAGCAAGCGTCTTCATCCAGCTCGATCTTAAGCCAGCTGCCCCCAGAGGTCCCCTTCCACTTGCGTGCGCCACCTGAGTCGCAGTCTTCCTCTACTGTGCCGTTCCTCGGGTGTGGATTCGAAGATTTTCCGGGCCGGAGCATTGGTGTCCATCCGCTCTATGTACATGACTCAGTCATCTCAGTCGTTGAACCTTCACTCCTCTGGCTAAGTCGATGTCGCTGTACAGCCCTTTGCGCCTCTAAAATTGGATAAGTCCGGCAGAACATAGAATAAGCTGTTCGAAAACCTCGATAGAAACAATCTAAAAATCCTTACTGTCATTATCGGCGGCCATTGCCTTGTGAAAAAAAACCTCCATTGATACGTCAAACGAAACTTTCATAAGATCTCTCGTTGTTGAGAGTGAATAAACCTCTTTTCTTCTTCTTACAGATTGCCTTCCTCGCCGCCATCTTCTCTGGTCCCTGTCCAGTGTTGTCTTCAAAAAAACGTAATCGTCTTGTTGCCTATTTTTTAGACAATTTTGGGGACGTAAAACAAGAAGATGTCGGTAACGTAGTTCGCCTTTTCAAAGGCCCTCACTGGTTCAACGATTGGGAAAGGGAATTTCTCCTAAATCCCGAAGTGTGACAGCAATGGATCTATTACTGCTCATCAAGGTGCTTCGGCGGCTACACGGGGAGAGCCTCTTCAGGTTAACCTAACCCGCATTGCCTTTGTTTACCTCCGAAAGCGAAATTGTCCTCGAAATGATACTCGATCTCCTGACTGCCAGAAACTCCTGACTGTTCAGAAACTACTCTAGACTCTCTAAGAGATGACTCGAAGGAATTCAAAAGAACCCATAGTGCCAGAGCTAGAAAATTCTTCCGCATTCAACCTTCTGTTATACGAGGCGTCCATCAGAGAAGGCCTAGCCATCGTCATCAACTTCGACGGTATTATTCGAATTCTTTGAAGCCTTCCGGATGTTGGAGTGGCTAGCGCATGGCTAGTGTGCCTAAGACGCAATTAGCACATAATAGCGCCATTTTGACACCACCACCATTAAAAATCAATCGGTGAATTGGGGGATCCTGAGATCCTTAAATTTAGTCTGTGAATTTGCAAAAGGACAGAAAAGGCATTTACAGACGAAGTGGACGAGGGTTTCTGCCTGTTGAATGTTGAAAGGGAACCTTATCTTGTTGCATGGTTACCGACCATGTAGTGACCTGTACAGATTGCTGCAAGCTTTTAACTAAGGAGGTGTCTGCTTCCTGCTTCGTTTTAACCCATTCTTGATCTCCACTTGACAGATCCAAGTAAAATGTGTACCCGTGTCGCGTGATCGCTTCATTTCGATATGCACCCCTATCCTACGAGTCAGATTAGAGTGTCAGAGAGTCGTATATTCCTTACGAAATTGTTCTGCTAGTTTGCAGTAGGTGGTTTCAGAAGCTATCGCCTTAATGACCAATTGGTTATCCGAGTATATAGCTGCATTTCGCTTAGGAGTTGAGACGTTGTTTAACTCGAAACACGCATTCAGAATCTTTAGCTCATCTGCCTGAAAAGTGCAAGCGACTGTGATACCTTAAGGTTTTGGCGTAAGTGTCACTAATCGCACAGTCCATCTTCGTTCTGTCTGGCAAATTTGTGATACAAAAGTTTGGCATCACTCCTCTGCTTTTCAATTCCGGTCTGATTAAAAAGCGTGAAAGTCTTCTCGAAGTTTAATGTTGGGTGTGAGGTAGTCAGTTGGGAAAATTCCTATCCAGCATCCAAATTCCCTGAGTTTTACAGCACTGCCATGCCATGAATTTAGTGTATAAGTCGTAGGGAAGATGGTTAGGTAAGAGTGTGACGGTCAGGGGGTCAAGTAAACTGCTGCCGTCTAACCTTTTTGCCAAGGGTTCTGTTACAGGAGTAGAAGGCTATGCGTGTCTTTCTTTTCGTTTTTCTATATTTGTTTCATAGTTAAGTTGTGCCTATTTGGACAGTATTCTTCACCTTAACTGACCTCAATTAGGAAAATCCACTTTCCGTTTAAGAAGAGTTGAACGTGTCAAATCTCCAGAAAGATCTGTCCTTGTCCTTATCAGAATCGATCCGATCATTTGTTCTTGCTTAAGAGATCGCAATTCAGTGTCGTCATCAGAAGCATCACTCTACTACGACAACACGTCATTAAGTACGGTTTCTAGCAACTTTCAGCTCTCTCCAACTACATCTTGTAACTAAGCAGAAGATTAGGAGCAAAGAGGTGGAGCACCTGTCCGGATCTGTCCAATATAAAACTGGTCCAGCTAGATGCTTATTTATTTTTCAATTATGTCCCTCGGTGATATTGCGAACGCCTCCGCTTTAACAAGAAGCTCTAGATGGTTTAGGTAGTTCTTGGTTTGGTCCTGGAGAAGTAAAAGATCCCGTGGTATCACAATGGACCTTTTCGAATTTAAGGCCATCTGTACCAGGTGCGGAGAGCCGAAAGGCCTAGCCTAACCATATCTAAGACGGTTTCTCTAAAATAATTAAATAGCTTGCGCGGCAGCCCAGAGCAACCATTAATGTTGGCATGTAAAATTTTTTACTGGAATGGTAGGGACCTGCAGTTGATGAATTGAGAAGCTTTTTCGTAACATACCACACTCTGGGAAGTCATTCCTCTTCTGAGATGTAGTCAAGCGAAAAATGCTTTTATTTGGAGCTCGCTCAGCAGTTCAACGCATTAACCACTTCTACCAGACCCACATTGGTGCGTGAGTCCTTCTTAGACCAAGCGTTTGTCAAGATCTATAGAGTAATTAACCTCAACCTTTGGCCTCAAAAATTAATAAATTGGTAGTCTGTCAAGAGAAGTTTGATAGATGTGACATATTCAAGACGGATTACGTCTACTTCCCCTATTGGTAACATCGCACAACGTGTCCTTCATCCTATAATTTGCATCCTTCTTCTCGTGTCATTATCTAATTGCGTCTAACCTTCTATTATCCTCAATTAGGTAATTGTGGCGCGTACATATCCAAAAAGGTCTCGGCCCATACGGTCCACACAGCCCAAACCTAACACTAGCCAGTGGTTGATCATTTATACACAAAAAAACATGCGTATCCTTCAACCTTAGGTTGGAATAAAAAAAAAACGAAAAAATGGTGTACGTGTGTTTGTACCTACCTACGTCGTCCTCACTACATCTTTCCTTGTTAAACATTTCTCTTCTCTAATTTGTAAGGATTTTCCCAAGGAGAGCAACGTATATTTTTGATTTGCTTCCCAATTAATTTAATGAGCACACCAGACAGGATACACAGGGAGACATACTTTCAGATAATCCCTTCTTTCGTCGTATTCTCTTGCTCCAACAACACAGGAGCGAGAGCGAGGAAGAAGGAGACCAACAAAAAAAAAAAAAGAATAAGACGACAACGACAACGACCGGGGCAATCAAATTACTATGCAACATAACTAGCGGTAATAATCCGATAATATCCTTTTTTTTCTATTAGCATTTCAGTACATACACTCATCCCTCTTGCACGTCCCTCGCACGTTGTCGTCGCCGAGAAACATTAATATCATCTTGGGGAAGGATATCGTTCATCCCCGCCTGCCCGCGTCCTGCTTATCCTGCCAATGTTGCCAAACATCAAACTCAATAATAAAGGTGAAAATATTTGCAACCACACACGTAGTGGTAGAGCAGCAGCACATCACACTGCGAGCTTGAGGGTTGAGTTTGAGTTTCAGTCCTACCTTACACATGTGCATGTGTACCACGATGTCCTGTTGCTGTGTATGGATGTGTATGTGCTATTGGCACATCTGTGGTGGAATTTAATTAAATAAAGGCATTCCGGTCATTTCCTTTTGTGCTGTTTTTCTTGCTACCTACCTTCGTGCCTCTTCGTCTCTCTTTCTCCCCGCCGCCTCTACCGCGGTCGTTCGCTCAGTCATACATATTTGAAGGACTTTAAATTGCAAAGATACACCGGAAAGACGGAGGATAACAGAACAAATCCATCACTCGCTGTAACAGTGTGAGATTTTAATTTTATTTTTTCCTGTGAAAAAGGGCTGTATCCGTTGATCCCTCGAAACGTACGCGATGTGTGGAAGCAAATTAAGTGAATTTTAGTCCTGCGAATGATTTTCCTGTGTTTTGTTCACTTTCATTGTTTGTGTGACGCTAATAGTGTCGTTGAAATCCCCTCATTAATATTGTCATCTCTTCGATTAAGGGTGGAGAAAAAAAAAAGATTGCATAGTTGGACGAAAGGATAGATTAGTTCTCACACACACATGCTCGCAGAAGAAAGGCAGGAAATGCGAGTGTGCCCCGAGTCCTTTTATGACATCATTAAATGTTTCTCATCGTTGATATTGTGTACGTTGGCCGGATAATCAGTTGAAATGAAAACGCTCGTTCCATAAGTATATTTGATTGATTCCCCGACCATCCACACTGCAGCTTAATTAATTATTTTCGCTTGAATAATTTACCCTTCGCGAATGTGCGTGCGTTGAGACAGTGGGGTGAACAAATTTTCGGACCAGTTTTGAGAAAGCAATGGAACAAACACAAGTCTCGGGTTGAAGGACCGATTTGACTGTTGACGGCCACAGGAAACGCATAAAAGGCAACGATTTAAGGATCTGCAGATACCTCCAACAGACCATATGTAGCAAACAAATAGACCACAGATCCTCGAATTCATTGGGATGGACTGGGCCTCTGAAGGATATGAACATGCTACATTTGCCATAGCGCCTGTTACCACGAGCTAAGACACCGACTGTGTGAATGCGGTCAGATTTAGAGCTTCCATGTATGTATGTAAGTGAGCTTGTGATGACGGTTCGCATCAGTACTCATTTTCGTAACATCAGCCTCATTTTTACCCACCGTGTCCACAGGGGAAAAACACGATGCCACTAAAGTTAGTTTCTATGAGCTCCTTGAGAAAACTTACAAGCAATGCCCGGTTTAAATCGTCCTTGGAGATTTCAATGCCATTATCAGAAAAGGAAAAGATTTTTAAGACACTCCTCCAGTGAATTGGAAGCTCGAACGTCCCGAGATGTTAGCAAACCAGGCTAAAGCAAACCTACTGACACCCAGTAATTTCGCGACCAGAATCAACGCTGAGAAAGTTCAACGTTCAATCGCCACCGACCGCAAAAGCCTTTGAGCTTCCCGTGAGCTCGCAAGAAGTACCCCCAGCAGCGACAATGAACACCGAAGACCAGAAGCAGCACTCGTAACAAGCTCGTCAGCTTTACTCTGATAAAAGTAAAAGAATCACGAGAAACCCGAGACCGAAGAGATGTAGAGATCTTACAACAGGAACGACATACGAAATTAGGATGAAAGGGTAACGACGACAAGCAAAGGTTTCGCTATCCAAACTGGAGCCTGCAAGGCAAACATGGGAATACCAAAGTGGAGGAGCAGTTGCAACTGAATATATGAAAAAACTATTTCTGTAGACTGTCTAACGGCGCCGAAGCCGGAATCCAACTGTCAGGCATCATCAGTCTAATAGCCTCAACCTGGTCAATGCATCAACCGGATCTGAACTAAACTCAAACAGCCATAGCTACAGGCAACATATCTGTATGGTATGGTATGGTATGGTTCTGGCTGGTGTTTGAAATCTTAGTCCCACAGGAGCGATCGTGACAGCCTTACCTGCACCGATTACAGTGGCGGATGTCTCCTGAACAAAGCATACAAAATCCCATCTAGTGGGGAATTACCAGTACTGTTGTGGGACTGAAAAATCGACGATTGACTAATCCTTTACTTTACGCCAAATTCTAAAAAATATCCAGAAGTTCCAGTTCGATATCCACCACCTATTTGTCGATTTCGAAGCGGCATGTGATACTGTGACAAGAGATAAGCTTCTTTATGTCATGTCTAACCTTGATATTCCTTCAAAAACTCATTCGAGGACCATTGCTGCTGCGTCAAAATCGGAAAAGACCCCAACGAGGTCTTCAATACAACTTAAGGCTTAAAACAGGGGAGCGCACTGTCATGAGGTTTCCTCACCCTGGTTTACACATCAGGTGCCATTTTTTCACAAATTATCACAACTCTACGTAATTAATTCAGCAGACGATGTTGATATTATCGGTACCAGGAAGCGAGCAGTCACTGGCGCCTTCGCAAACAGCTGACAACACCGAGACACTACACCGTCATCTCGGGCGGAACGATGGGTTACTATGATTTTGAAGTAGTGAAGGAATTCGTCCATGTAGGCTCTGCTATACATTTTTCCAATGACATCAGCGTGGAGATCCAACCTAATATTCCACTGCAACTACGGCTTGAGGTGACAACTATTTATCAAGGCCTTTTCGAGCACCAGCCCTTCAAGGCACCGGGAGTTATATTTCTGGCCCTACTACATAGAAAGCAAAAAATAATCATACCATACTTCCTCGAATCAAATAGGAACAGCCTAGCCCCTGTACATACCGAGAACATGGGGAAGAGTTAAAGTAATTTTCATACCGAAGATATAAAAAAAGTAAAAAATACCATAAAGAACTTCTTGAGGAAGCAATCGTCCGTGCTTTCCGAAACATCGAAGAAGCCTTTAACAACACTTCACATGAGACAATCAGAAAAGCTCTTGAAAGGGTAAACCGCTTAACATCCAAGTGGGTGTCCGAGATGCTGAAAACCGGAGAAGCTGAAACTGGTGGATCATCACAATAAATACAACCAGAGGCTATCCACAAGGCGGAAATCTATCGCTGGGGCCTGGTGATAGACAAGCTCCTATAAAACCTAAAAGAAATCGACACAGACTGTCAAGGCTACGTCGAGGACATATTCTTCATAGCTAAAACAAAATTCGAGGGCCGTTTCAGAAACATTCTACAAAGAGGGCTACGAGTCGTTCAAGAATTGAGTCTGCCATTTGGACTAAATCCCACGAAAACCAGGAAGAGAAAACTAAGGCAAGTGCAACCGAATTAACTAGGTGGTAGGCAAAACACTAGATGGACTTCTATGGAAGGCAAACTTGGAGTCAGTAGTGAGCGTAGCCACCTGAGCACCTTGATATACACCTCAGGAAAATCCTGTAGATGTAAAACAGCAATGTTGAGATGGATGCATTATACTTTATGATGGTGGAGTGGCCTGGTAAGGGAGAACCAAATTGAGTGCAGCAAAAAAAGCCCTGGAAAAATTCCAGAGACCAACGTGCATCTCCATTACAGAGGCAATGAGAATCTGTCCCACAGCTGCAGTAGGGGTTATCCTAGGGTTATCCACATTATGGTAGAAAGGGTCGCAAAGGAAACAGTAAAAAAAACAGAAAGGGAGTGAGGAAAGGTAGAAGCATTGACCGCAAAGAGAGAGACTCCGTCTCAAAATCAGTCCCACTAGCCTAGAGATGATATAATCAATAGATGCTTCTTTGGAAAGAAGTTCAACACCAAACTGAGTAGTCAAGGGGATTGGAACAACGAAGTATACCAATTTGAGCACGACACCATCGGTTCCAAAAACTTACGTGTACGGGAGCAGAAGTATAAGGACCTCAAAATAAGTTCTCCGAGCCCCTGGAAACATCGCCTGGTATGTTTCAAGCAGAGGTGTAAGCATCGAAAGTTATTCGCAATTCTACCTCAATACGAAGTATTGCGAGCAAAACTAGGCCGCCATCAAGGCAATCAGATTTAAACTGTTCTATGAGCGCTTGGAAAAGATAAACAGACTTGGCGAGAACAATAAAGTCACCCTCTTCTGGATGCCAGAACATGTGGGAATAGAGCGAAGTGAGGTAGCCGACGGACTGTCGAGGAAAGGAACAAAGGCTCAAGAAGCACTCTGCGGACTGGTCAAGAGGTCACATTCAATTCAAGAGGAACTGCGTAAAGAGGAACAATGCAAAAGAACAATATTATAGGAAGAGGCCCTAGGTCTTAGGCATGCGAATGAACTTCTCGAGAATTACAACCGGAAGAGGTGCAAGGCCTGCCTGGAAGGGACGAAAATGGGAAATTTAGAATCTGCAGTGATGCCGAGGAGACTCCATCACACTGTGATGCACTGATTCACAAAAGAAGACAACTCTTAGGAACATACTTATTCTCTCAAAAGAATTTCCCATCGTTGGACCAGATACTCCGGTTTCACAGAGCAATAGGATTGGAGGAAAGACTAGAGGTCGTAAATCTGTTCGACTAACAAGAATTCGTGGGAGCACAATATATGTATCTCTAAAGGTCGCAGTGCATCTACACTTCAACATCTAACAAGCCCTAGTCAAGAAGAACCACGAAGACGCTATGCAAAGCCCTCATCATTCCTATTCTACTGTGTGGTGCAGAAGCATGGTCTCTATCGAGGGCTTGGCCATTTGAAGCGACTTAATCTTCGTAAGAAATGCAGAGCAAGATTCTTGAAGTCTTATGGCCTTCTTTCTACCTCAACGTCGATTTAAGGACTTTTTTTTCATTCATGCTCACTCTGTCGCAATGTCCTTGCCTGTAACCCACTCCAATCAAGGCCTGACCTCTCAAGTCATCACTTAATCTTGCCCCTTTTAACCATCAACTACTCCGAATGTATGAAAACCTTTGTTTACCAGTGTTGTAACAAATTCATCGGAGATTGTGTGTCAGGAGACACATCCTCGCCATTGTGTCGGCTGTCCTTATTGTAATTAAAATTATTTTTTTTTCCGGCTTTCAATTTGGGTAAAATCTCAACCCCCCTCGGTATTTACTCGTCCCCTTAATCCATATCCGTATGTACGTACGTCTCTAGCCTGTGATTACCCGCGCATCAACCTTGATCTTCTGTCACTCGCACCGACGAGGGAGTCACATGCGTGCGTCTGTCTCTGTGTGCATGTGACTACGACTCTGCGCGCTACATATCTGTAAATATCTTCAAATTAATTAAAACGATCCAATTAGTAATGGAATAATTGAAATTGATTTAATATTATGAATTTCATTTCGTCCTGCGGTCGCTCAGAGCGTTGCCTTACCACCATTTCGCCGTGGCTGCCGTATACTATTCGTGCGAATGAGTGTGCCAAAGGACATGTACTGTGTGTGTACACACACACTGGCTCTCATCCTTCGGAAGATGTGCCTTATGCAGGATGTTTTCCCAATAATTTTTGTTGGCGATGTTATTTTCTTTCTATTTTTGCATTTCTCTTCGTGTGTGGATGCTTGAGTGTGTGTGTGTCTGTAACTGGACCTGACACAAGGTGATGGCGGTAAATTGAAGCAGGGCAGATCAACAAGCACCCCTCGCCCCTCGCCGGTTGTGTGCACATCATTTCTTTAGCTTATTTTATTTTCGTGTGTGTAGATGGCAGTGACGTGCATGTGTATGGAGCAATTTATCCCTTCTTGCAATTTAATTAAATTACTGTAATTGCCCGGTGTACAAATGCGAATTGATGTGTGTGCACGAATGACTGAGGCTGCTGGGTGGATAGAGGTAGCAGTACCAGAGTCACAGTCAGAGTCAGAGGCACTCTGTGGTAAAGACAGGACTGTGGCTGCGATATGGGATGAGCATGGGAGTGGGGGGTGGCTTTCGGGGCCTGACGATGATGACGATGATAGAGCGAATTGCTAGATGCAAAATGAAATTGCTTTTTGGCATTTCAATTATTTAATTAAAAGAATTGCACACACTTTATTGCTTGCTGATGATGATGACGAGGATGATGATGATGATGATGCCGATGGTGATGGTACAGAATGGAATGAAGGTGGGGAGAAGGGGGCAGTAATAACAACGGACACTGCGCCTACAATCTGATGTCCTACTACTGGTCCCCCATTCCCTGGTGATGCAGTCAGAGGTCGCCTCTTGTCTTGTTGTCAGGAGAACGCACAAATTTTTGTTCCGTTCGCTAGAAGATAGAAAACTCAAAAACTACGTCGACGGGGATGTTTTGAGCAAACATTTGCCTGCCCGAATGCCTGAATGCTGCCTTCCTGCATGTCGTCATTTTACTGTTGCCGTTCGTCCTTGAATTGATTAATTTTGTTCAATGGACAGCGCAGCAGCATAGACGACGACTCACAGCAGGCCCACTCTCAAAATTAGCCGGCAGCGGTTTATTGGTAGATTGTTCTCATCTGTAGCTGACATTCCTCAATTTTGATTTATTATTCAATATTGTGTGTGCGCTACACTCACTTGCCGGAACCCACCCCCTGAATTCCCCGAGTGCGGGAGTTTCCACATAAACCGGGCGGTGAATATTTCAATTATGGAAATTTAATTAAAAAAAGAGAAAAAAAAAATGCGAGGAAGACATAACGCACTCGGCAAATAAGGAACAGATACGTAGGTATGCACAGCACACACAGAGTAGATTGGACGTTTGTAGGATTTTAGACAAAATTGGACGTCCTAAGCCTCTAAATTGATACAATGCGAGCAGAAGAACTTTCGAAAGAATGCGGAAGCCTAAAGACGACATCGATGTAAACAAATTTTCTGAACAAGGGGCTGTTCTTAGACTGGAGTTTTGTGGTGACGAGGAATGGGGCTTTCAGTGGCGTGTATGAAGCCTTTTTTTAGTTGAAAGGTGGACAACTTCCAACGATAATGAAAAATCCTTACGTGGGTCTATATAGTACCATTCTTCGCCCACAGTAGGGTCGTCAAACATTTGACTGCGAGGAGAAATCCAGCCTAGGTGTTGTTTCTTAATAATCGTAACACAATCGCGTTTCCATGTTATTCAATGTCTGTCGTTTGTCTGATTACATTAATCTCACACCCAGTTTTTTTATAGGTCATTCCTGGTCAGACCCTTAAAAGCAGTCTTGTGTGGCATAGTGCTCTTGTCATAGAAGAGCACTATGCCACACAAGACATACTTGGACATTGTTGCTCTGATTTGCTTGAGAAACTGGAGGACGGCGTAAGCCCTCTGTCTCTCTCTAAAAGCGTAGCAGCTGGGCAAGAAAATGCTCTGTTCAACGAAGAAGAGCTGACATTGACTGCAAACTCTTTGAAAAACAAGAAGGCGCTTGGGCTAGAAAATGTACCAGCAGAAGTCTTAAAAGAAATCGCCAAAGCCTCTCCTCGACCTCTTCTAAATACGTAAGACCCTCTCTCTACAAGAAGGCATTTTCCACAAGAAATGGAAAAAACCAAAACTGGTGCCAATAAGTGAAGGTAAAGTGGATCCGGATTTTTCATCGACTCCAACTCTGGCAGTTGGAGCGACATGCTGAACGCCATAGAAAATACCTCTCGCTTACCACTTTTGGTTCTACAAATGGTGAAGGGCTACCTTAGAGGTAGGGAGCTAATTTATAGGAATTTATAGGAAGGGTGAGTGCATTGGACTGCTGTGCAAGCTGCGTTGGTTGAAGCCCCACCCACGTCCACCGAAAATTTCTCGGGGCACCACCTTTCGTCGGGAAATAACTAACCTCCGGGAGTATAATTTATCACAAAAAAACTTCTCAATTTGGAAGAATATTATCGCTGGCGTCGCGCAACGATCCTTAGACCCGACCTGTGATATATCTCCTACGGCGGAATCCTCTGAATGGAGGTGGCCCAACATATGTACGTATCTGGTTGGCTAAGCCGTCGGTTCAATCCTAAGACTCGACTTGTGGAATATATCCTACGACGGAATACTCCGAATGGAGATGCATCTGGTTGGCTACGCCGATTATATCAAAGCAGTGGTTACCGCATGGGCATAGAGGACGCCCAAAGGTGCTTAAGCCAAGTTGTGAGACGCGCCTAGTTCTGGATACAAGACCCTCTTACGCCCGTAAAAGATTGGAGTCCCATAGAGGCTTAGGATCCTGAAGAGGCACTTGATCCTGAAGTAATGTAAAAAGCAGTCCCAGGGTTAATTTTCCCGAGGATGGAGAGAGTTTAATCGGTGTAAGTCCTATACACCAGGGCAATAAGGCCGCTCGTGACGGAGCATTAGGTATTCCCTCTTTAAAAAATAAAATCAGAAAATGAGATGATCCAAAAGACAAGGCTTTCCCACGGTCGCTCCTTATATTCGCAAAGAGCAAGTAATGAATAAAGGTTTTCCAGTACTGCGAGGAGCATCTAATAAAATATAAAAGTACTTTTCTAGCCTGTATCGGTGATGTATGAGACTTGCCAGCGGCTCATCTGTCAAGTAATTTTCATTCCTTGCGACTGTTTGTGTGAAGGAGATCATATTGTTGCCCAGAATCCCTTTGGCCCTCGTCGTCTGAGGTGAAGCCAAGTACTCTTGGGCAAAGACCACGTCTTCAATCATCAATAGGCATCTGCTTTGTCCCATGTTCATCACCTGCAGCGCGTAGTTCCTCTATATGCCGCGTGATTTCCTCAGCGAGATTGCAAAGACGCAAAGAATCTGAGAGTTGACAAAACAATTACTTCAATTTAAAGAGTCTTCGGCACTCGGACGGAAAATCGCTCAGGGAACTATGGGCAAAACAAAAGATCCTTCCACAACTCTCCATCGACATACTACACATGTTTTAAAGTTCACTGTGTCAATTACGCGACTTCTTGTAGCTAATGATGCATATCTCCTACAATAAAGACAGGGCTTCCCCAACATTGTGCTCAAATCTTCACATTGCCTGGGTTTTCTTCCATATTGCCCTAGCACTTATGCACTTATTAAGATGGCCTATGTCTGAATGGAGAGTGTAAGGAATGCATTGATGAAGGATTCGTTAAAAGTCGTTTTGTAGTTTCTGAGATTAGCCCATACAAACAAAAAAACAAACGTTTCTCCTTTATGATGTAAGTAAAGATTTAAAATTCTAGTTCATACTGTTTGCTTAAAATCGTACAAGTTGGGATCTAGGAAGTAAAGAAATCCCATATAAACTCTGTCCCGTGATAGGTGAAAGCTTCACAAACAGCTCTAAAAGATCTGACCTGCCCATCAACTACCATCGCCTACAAACCTCGTCGCTTTTTAAAGACTCCCTCCAATCGGGACTGATAATTGCCAATAGCCACCGTCATAAGCCACTGTGTTTCAATGAATGTGTCTTTTAATGCGTTAATTGCCACATTTATAACCACATAAGCCACACATAACCGGAACTCAAAAAGCCAGTAACTGCTGCAATTATCACAAACGCCCACCGACGACGACGAGAGCTTATGATTTTTTTTTTTTCGGTTTATGCGCAACTTGCCGTGTTTCTTTCTTTTTTTCTAAAATAATCGCTTACAGTCCTGGATGTGCAGCACTGTACGTTCATTAGTGGATTTCAATTTAATGACTATCAATACGCGACCCCGCGAGCCTGCTCCCCATTGGAGTAGCATTTGCTTATCTCTTCCCCACGATCGTTAGCTCTGTGCAGCTCTGCTTTATGTGGAACTTGTTTACGGCAGCGCAGCACCACAAACCACCATCACCACCACCGCTGCCCTTCTCCACGATTTCTTCTCGGGGGGGGGGGAATGGTTTATTTTTTTCTTTCGGCGCAAATAACAATAATTATTTTCTGTCAATTATTAGGTTTATTATAAATTGCATGCCACTCATTATTCATTCATTATTTTCGCTTTTAATTAAGCATTAATTATTTCGCGATATAAATGCGACATGGCGCGCCAAACCTGCCCAGGCAGCCAGCCACCCAACCAGTCGGCCAGGCATGATTTGGCAAGAACCGCAGCCGCAACACACAGCTCTGGCTCTGGTGGTGCCTGCTACTGCTTACTGGTACTGCCCCGGCAATAGTGTCACACACTGATGGCGGAGAGCCTTTTGCTTTATTAGCCTGATTAGCTGCTGGCGGAGCGGCGGAGTTCATTAGTTCGTCGTCCAAGTCGTTGGTTTTAGGTTAAGTTAGATCTTCTGTCAGAAAACGACAAAACAACAAAAAGTGGTCGTTCTCCACACAGTGTGCCGTCTTCTTCCAATGCCACACTTAGGGGGCGGGTAAGTGTAGTAAGCTTGACAATAATACCCAAATGCATTTTCGTTTTAATTAGCCTACAAAATAAATGACAGAGCTAGACAGAGATAGAGGACACAGAAGAGAAGGAAGGAACGACTTTAGTCAATTTGGTCTTGTGTCGTTTTTTTCCAATTGGGATTCGTGTAAACTTTGAGATAATGAGTGGAGACGGATCGCTGCGATAAATATGGACATGTATAGCCACAGCACTGCTCCTACCCCGACAGTATAACAGGGGGTGCAAGCGGGCACTGGTTCCATCGCGCATGGCATTTAAAATAATTAAAATGAACTGCGTTTGATGTTTGTTAAATTGGGTATTAGATGATGGTAACCCCTCGAGTTTGACAGTAGTCGGGGTATGCTCGCTCGCCTGCCTAACTGTTTCAACATATTGACAAGTGATTGCCGTGAAACAGTCGTATCCCAAAGCGAGATAGAACGAGAGGGTGAATGGTTTTATTTTAGTCGTGGCATGACTAGTTTGCACGTTTCTTGTGCCACAACAAACGTATAGTAACGGAGAGATGACATGCAATTATTTTCGATTGTTAAACGATGCAAGGAATTTTCTATTTACCCTACCCCATGCCCACCTCTCGGTGGCTTCACCTATAGTCGGTGCGGTGTATTTCTTTTAATTTGACGGCTTATTTGAAGGAAAAATTGATCAATTATTTAAACGTGGCTTCGTTTGGTTGACGTTTAGGCAATCAGTCATTTAAAAGACCACACTTTGTCAGATGGTCGTTGATAGACAATAAATTAACGTCCTCGAGGAGCGTACAAAATCGAATGATTATCGGGTTTTTGTTTTATTGATTTGGGCTATAAAAATGGGCAATGTAATGCCTTTCAATGGTGATGTGGAGTTTCACCAGGGATATCTAATCGGAAAGCTTTATAAGGCTTCGTCATACTCTCTGATGCGATAGCTGCAACTTAGTCCTTGAAATGACATGATGTCACTTTTCTAAAATGGCGTGATTGTCATGAACTCAATTCTGTCAAAGAACAGTGTCTGAGGATGACAGATAGCAAATCTGGTCTTCGTCAGCTGTTATCTGTCATCCTGGTACAAAAAAATAAGTTTTCGCTGGAGTTAAAGGGTGCAAGAAACGCGTGGAATGGTTCTTAATGGCTGCAAAGACAATTAGTTGTCCGTAAAGCACGGCTTGGAATGTTCACAAATACTTTAGAGACTCAAACAATTTTCATTACTTTGATTTTATAACTATTAACACATTCTTCGTGTAATAAAAAATTTTAATTGATTAACTTAAAGATCAATCAAACAAAGAAAAGAAGAAAAAAAAAAGCAGTAATGTTCGATAAAAATCATTCGCTTTGCACCGTTAACATAGCTAATTAACTTATATCATAATAAAATTAATTTTATAGTCTTGGAAATGTTACGATCAGGTGAATAAATTTCATTGCTAATTTATTTTAAATGGCCAAGTTGTTGACAAGTTGAAGTTTTTTTTTATAAAAAAAAAAACTGACCAATAAAATTGGTCTGGCCTCACTAATTAATTGGGCAATAGCCAGTTAATAACAGAAAATAACTGAACTTCACAATCCGGAAATTGAAATTAAATGTTAATTATGTTTAAAATGATCAATTAGAGTTAGTAAATGTAGAATTCGGGGAGGAATGTGTTAAAAAAAATGGTTAAACTGAAGCCCTTCACTGTGTGGAATTTTAAATGAAATTTAGGGGAATTAGAGAACTCAAAACATAGTTTTCCATGCACAAATGGTAGAGAAACAGTAGGTGCAAAAGATTCAATTTAAAGGTTGGCAATTTTTTGCGAACAATGTGCACCGAATTGGGCGACCGTTCTAAGATTGATTGGGAACATTAAAACAAAAGTTTGTTGGAAATAATATTATATATATTCTCGAACAATCTGTTGTAGGTCTCAATTAGGGGCGGAAGAAATATCGCGGTTGCTTTCTTGATTGAGAAAGACAAGACGGCTCACTCTGCCTTCGAGTTACTTCTTAACCAGAATCATTTTGAGTCTGCGCTTTATAACATCTCTAAGCAAAGTAACATGGCTCAGATCCTTCAAGAAGGCAAAGTTATCATGTGAAATGAGTGCACAATGGCTGAGAAGAAAGGTGTTGGGACTCTAATTAGGTCGCTCCAGGGGGTTAGGGACCGCAACTAATTTATGAGTGGAGTTACAGGCTTCAAGTCATCCGTTTCCTGCCCTAATGTCAAACTCCTGTCTTTGAGAGTTAACATGCTTGTCCAACACGTAATCGATGCCAAGCTTTTCACAGGCGTCAATTAGGGAGAAATCGCCTTCTTCCGCTGAATTTCCGTGATCTCATCAGACTACCACTTTGAGTTCAAATGTCTGAAATTTCCCGTTAAGGCTTGCTACCCATTCGGTACCCATCAACAAGGCATAGGGACAGAGTTTGAAAGTGGTTGAGTTTGGATCTAAGAAGTGACTGTTCCTCCCATAGCCAGTTGCATGTGGCGTGCTCCGAGTTAGTTTATTTGACAGCCTGGTCATCCTCCAGTAAAAACGAAAAACCAGGAGTGTTGTTTACAGGTGGGTCTTGAGAAATTAATATGAGAAATTGAAAGTCTATACTTACTCATGTCTTGAAACCCAGGGGGAAGGACATAGGGAATAATGTGACGTTTTTGCAGACAGACGTAGTCACAAATATTGACTAGCTTTCATTGTTTCGTTAAGGACAACTACCTACTTTCACTAGAAGGTGGACATCTCTTGAAGATACTGAAGAACCTCCCTTTTCCTCAGCTCTTCTTACACGGTTCTGTCGTCTAGAAATTCATCATGAGAACGAATTTAATCTTCGACAGTCCACTGTACGTGTTTGTAGATTCCTGCATTGCATTGCGTTGTCATTCCTGTTGACACTGTTTCTTCATAATCATTGCCACAGTGTCGCCGGTAAACTGTTTCAAACATTCTTCAAAGTTCATCGTCTCTCTGGGTATGTTGTCAGAAGGACTTCTTCATACCTAGGGCACTGGAACATACCATGTTGAGCGTCTTCTATTATTTTTGTACACCTTGGTCAATAAGAGTTGTCTTCATACCTATATTTGTAGGATAGGCTTTAGCAACTGATGTTTAGCACTCCAAAAATAATTTAAAAAAAAAAGTACCTGGCGCGATAGTCCGGGAGAGGCCAGGGTTAAGCTTCTCGCAACCATTCAAGTCGTACCGGTTACATGTTTTGCACAAACAGGAGGGGGGTGACCGCTGAAAAAATCAAGCTATGCGTGGATAGGGAGCGCTCTCGACCCACTTGACGTTGAACAGTTGAAGAGGAACTTTAGCGGTTAGAGGTATGCAATATGCAGATGCTTTTACCTGCTTCTACCTGATCCTCGTATAAAAGATGACTTCACTACGATCGATAGGAGCGCTGTACAGCGACACCGACAAGGTTAAGGGTTCTAGGTCTTGTAAAGTGGATGAACACCTACTCCAGTCCTAAGAATCTTCGATTCCACCACTGAAGGATTAGATGAAGGAAGACGACCTCATGTCCTATAGTGTGAACAAGTAGAGGCTAACGTCAACCAACTCAGTGGAGATAGCTGGCTGTGTGGACTTGTTGGTTAAAGGTTGAAGCAATCATCCCAAACTGTAGCGTTATTATATGTACATCAGTAAGAAGAGATCTCGAAAAAAGTGGTTCCTACAAAATGGTACGAGCCACACGCTGGCCGAAACAGTCGAGTCCTTAAAACAAATATTTGATGATACGATTATTTTGGTGAAAGAATTAACCCCCGAGATCGAGTGACTAAACCCCGTGAAGTGCCTGATTTTTGCTAAAAAACAAGGAAATAATTTAGCGAATTGGAAGACAACAACGCAATGCAGTGTACCTACTCTCTCATAAGCGAACACCGATAGCACCCGGGCCTGAGTATCGTAGGTCTTCGTACCCATATGCCCAAAATTATTTCTAAATATTAATGCGACCCTCTTAAAAAAACATGTTTTACGAAAAATTTGAAAAATAAAAACATGTTTAAGTACATACAGCATCTAATCACTAAATATTCCGTGAATACGGCTTAATTCCGCTCACCAGTGATCCTTAGCACATCATCTCTAAAACCTATTCAAAACTCCAAACTAAAACATTAAAAACCGATGAGGGATAACTTTTCAACCCAACTGTCTGTGCATGCAATCTAATGGCTAACAACAGAATTTGATTGATGACACACACTCCCTCTGATTACTTTGACAGCTGAAAAGAACAACAACAACAAAACAACGTTCTCCGAGCGAAGCACCAAAACGACGAACTCTTAAAAATCCAAACGTCAGACCAGACACAACCACTCTGAAAGTGATTGCAAATCTTTCGCATGAATTTATGTAAAATTCCCGAGAATTAATTTGGGCCGACACATTACTTCTTTCGTTTTGTGTTTTTCTGTTTTTTTTTTTTTTTTGTTTCTTGCTTTCTTATGCTCACTAATTACATTTTCTCCTTCTTAATTATGCTGCATGTGCGACTTTATCCCTCATCACACACAGTCACATCATTGGCGCACACTAGCAGCATAAACAGCATCTTGTTGTTGTGCTGTCTCCCTCTGCCACAGAAAGCAATTAATTTCTTTTTTGGATGTGTTGCATTGCATGCCGGATGTATGGCAATGTGTGCGTTGTGTGATAATTGGATTTTTGTTCTCTTTTTTTTTTTTGTGTTTCTTTCTCTCCTGTCAATTTGTGTTCATTGTGTTGGGCTTGGCAAGAGGAGGGGGGACCTAACTTATTCTCTGTTTGAGTGTGAGTGTTGCGTTGCGTTTGCATTTTGTTTGCCTTTATTATTGCTTTCGCTCTGTTCAGCGGGACCAGCAGAGGAACAAGAAGAAGTAGAGTAGAGCTAGAGGTTGGTTCTCTCATCTTTCGAGAGAGAGTGAAACATTTTTGACCATGAATGCCGGAAAATACACACGTACTACGTGGGTGTTTCTTTAGTACGGTCAGTGAAGAGAGCACACGTTTTCAAGAGAAATCGAGAAAAGCAAAACAAAAAGAGTTTCGTTCAGAAGAGAGTCGGAACAGAACTCTGTGTGTGAAATGTCAGGCAAGGCGTAGAGCTAGAGCGAGTTCAGCACTCGAAAAGAAGAAAATTTCAATGCACACACAAACACACACGGGCGCTACTACACCACGCTTCGGTATCGGTGTGTGGTGGTGGCTTTTCTCGCTGTTTGTCGTACTTTACATGGCCATTGCGCGCAAACACATAGAAGAGATATAAAATTTAATTGAAATTCAAGAAGTTTGTATGTGCCAATTAGCGGTGATACTGGAACACAGAAGTACAGTAATTAAAAAGCATCAAATGAAAAATAAATACTCACGGTCGTGTCGTTGTCGTCCCCGCCAACGCTGTTGTTGCTGCCTGTGCCTCTGTTGAGCACACTCTCTGTGCACGGCTCTTTGGTAGTGGTGGTGTTTTTGACTCTGCTACCGCGTGGAAAGTCTTTCAAGCGACAGTCGAACTTTGTCGTACGAGAGTGATTGTTGTGTTTCTGGATTATGCGTCGCGAGTTCACGTCTTACGAATATTTTTTCTTTCTTTTTTCAAAAACAAATAAATATATTTCTCATTCGCGTGTATGATGCAAAAGAGTTATTTAACGCGCGGTTAATTCGCGAGTGTTGGTGCTAAACAAAATCGAATAAAGTGCAAATCAGGAATATAAGTATATCTTGAGAAATTTGTTATAAAACAAAATACAAGTGCCCGTGGAATTTATACAGAAAAAGAATATTCACCGAGAGAATACGGTGTGTGTAGTCATTTTTTCAGTCTCTACTGTCGAGTTTCGTGCGGTTAAACGTCAATTTTTGTGTGTGGATTACATGTAGCGAGCATCTGCGTTGGAGTTGAAATTAATTAAAAACAACGAAAAAAAAAAGTGTAAGATGAGTTTTTCAATTTTGTTAATTAAAATTCAAAGTGAAGTTTGGTGGGGATTTTTCATTATTTTTTTTTCTGTCACATTCTGTCCGCTGACTTCCATTTTAGTTGCAACAATTTATGATTCAGCTGCAGGAAGTCGTAATGCAATTTGTTTGTCGCAACGCCTGTACGAGGCTATAAAGTCAGTTTGAAGAGTTCAACGAAAATTCAACCGCGCGTACGTGCTTGTGCCGCTTTTGTTTGGTGTCCGTGTCGGGAGAGTACAGACAGACCATCTGTTGTTGAGTCGATTGGTTTGAGTGGAATTGTGAGTGCAGATATTTACGGTGCTGAATACGTTTTGAATTCCATCTTCCATCCACATGTGTTATAATTATGACAGTTCGAATGTATAAAAAAAATAAGCGATACAGTGGTGGTCGAAATTAAAGTGCATTTGACAGGAAATTATTCCCATTTCTAGAGATGCTTTGGGATGAGATTTAAAACACTAGTGGTTACCATTACCTTTTAAGGTTTAGCAATTACATTGATGGTCGCCATGGCTCAGATATAAGTGCATTGGACTGCTAACCGAGTTGACACAGGTTAGAGTCCCCGAAAAACATAGGCCGGCTAATATGAACCTCCGAGAGCGTAATTAGCCATGAAAAATCTGCTGTTTGATCCCGAGGGGAGAGGCCTATGCTCTCTTGGACCGTCTGGCCAAATATTTATTTATTCCTGCCAATGCTCGGCTTTCAGATATCCTTCGTCATGTTATGTAGAAAGATGGCATTTTTGAACACTGCCAGTGGCCGCAATCTTCGGAAATCTAGTACTTACACTGAAAGCTGGTCGTTCTACTCACAAAAAATCAGTTGAAAGGAAGGAAATTAGTCCAAGAATCTGACCTGTCAAACGATAATTCCCAAAAAGTTTATTCAATTCAATCATTGCTCCCAGCATAAGAAAATTGCTGTGAAATCCGAAGTCTATTTCGATTAGAAACTAACGACTATATACAACGGATGCAGATCCAATCTAGCCACGAATTTTTGTGACTTAATAACCGTGTTCAGATGCTGAGGTCACCTTCTATGCCTATGGTACACTTGTTCCACTGCGTTCTCCCTTGGGATTGGATCTAAAGACTCTGTGTGTCAGTGTGTTGGCGTCCATTCACTCTACACGTCCTAGTCATCTCCAACATCGATGTCACCGTCGCTTCTCCTCCAAAGTTCATGAACGTACACGGAATCGAATACACATTTTACACAGAATTTTTCACTTGAAACGATTAAAAATGTATTCATGTGCCTTCGATTGAATCCATCCTTCAGCCTCGTAAAGTAAGACTGCGATGGATTAAGATCTTTTATGCATAAAGTCACCTTAGTTGTTTGACAGGCACTTACTTAGATAGCCCTACAGTTTGGGGATAATCTGAGTCTCAACCGCTGTCAGGCGATCCCGGGAAAAAACGTTTACATGGGTCTCGAACCTATGGAGCTCGCACAACAGTCTAACACACTAACCACTTAACTGTGACGACCATTAAGAGCCAAAAGTTGAAGTTCACTTTCTCTCTGATGAAATGTCATTGTCAGAAGTGATAAAGAGGACCGGGGTAGACAAATTCCCTTACTATTGTGACCTTTTGTCTAACTCGTCGATGTTGGGATGGTCATCTTTTTGACAGCAAATACTTGCTTTCGATCATCGCTAAACCTCTTTTGGATGGTTCTGTCGCTGTACTTGAGAATGTGCCGGTAACAGCTCGCTGAGTTCTGAGTATGACATCAATATCGTCGGCGTACGCAAGTAGTTGAACAGACTTATAAAAGAGGGGTCGTCGTGACCGACCTTGATTGAACAGCGGGCGTTCGTCGTCGTCATCCTTGCATAGACGGACGTGTTTGGTTGTAAATCTGTCATAAGCGGCGTTGAAATCGATAAAAAGATTGTTCGTATCGATTTATACCTTTTGGGGCTTCACGAGAGGATTTGGCCACAGAATGCTTTTTACTTGACGAATTATACGATCACGGAAGAGACGATGTGGTCCCTGGCCTAAAACCGGACTGTTAGGGGGCAAATCTGCTTGTTGACGAAAGGTTTCAGACGTTCACACAATATAGCAGATGAAAATAAGTAGCTTGTGCGACAGCCCGAGATGGGCCAAAGTCTGGTTTCTCGCAACCATTCGTTTTGGGTGTCATTTTTCGGGCGAACGGCGGATAAAAATGTTTCGTCATGTCAAATACGAGGTGGTGCTGCGGGGGCTCGAACCTATGCAGCTCGCAGTCCAAGGCACTAACTGAACCATTGATCTAGGAAAGTAAAGATCGAGGACATTATTTGGCTGACAAGGTCCCCAGACACTAGTTCTCCCAGCGATCCTGCCGGATAAACGAAAATTGGACACATAACGTCGGACGCAATGAGAAAAACCAAATCCGGATTCGAGGAATGTACGACGTGACAGATTTAATCTAGGCTAGGTCTACATCGGTCTTGTGGAGGCAATCACAAATCAGAACGGTTGTTGGTATCCTCACCTATACGTTGATGCCCATGTCAAGAAGCTGCGCCTCTTCTCAAATAACTTTTGCAAAACCTGTTGGGGCAAAGAGGAGGAGAAAACTGTTTTTCATTTCAGCACTTGCCTGGCCCTGTCCCAAAGAAGTCTTCTATTATTCTTTGACGATTTGCGAAAGTTGACGGTAGAACTATCCCCACAGAAAACTCGAACTGATTCAGTTAGTCTTCGGAGTGGGCATGGATTAGTGAAAGATTCTGTTGTATCACAATGGAGCCCTGCAGCTAGATTGGTATGTCACTTTGACTTCCGGGGTTTGAACTAAACAATTTTGTCAAATCGAAGTTGGAACAGGCTTCTAGACAAGTCTCTATGGAAACTGTACTAGAGTGACACTTGTGAAGTCTGCGTTTACTACGAGGAAGGTGAATTTGTTACCAGTTTCGTGGTTATAGCTGTTATGTCGTAGGTAATGGAGTATTGTATCCTCGTTTAGCATCTGGACATGCGCGGTAATGCCCCTCTACTGCGCAATGCACAATTTCACTCTTTTTCTAGCGATAGGAACCAGAAACGGTTCTGGATCAGGAATTCGGTCATCCTGTGTTAATTAGTACAATGAATGCGGTCCTCAGTAAACCAAGTATGTATGTCCATCAGTGCTACTATCGTCAAACCTACTAATTTTCCAAACAGCCTGCTTTGGTCATCCGATCGTAAGATGGAGTCGGTCTTCGATGGTCTCCTTTTCTTCATTACAGCTCCTACTGTAGATCGAGAAGTTGATACCAAGTCTAGCGGGCAGTATTGTTATGACACATTGTTCCTTACTAAAAGGCAGTTGAATCTGTTCTCTGTCACAAGCTGGAGGATCAGGAGATGTGTATGATTTCTCTAACTTTGTGGCCCTTTTACATCACCAAGAGGGGGATGTCTACCTTTTTTCCAGTGTTTGCAACGCTATGTGACGATTTGACGAGGGGAATGTTCTCTACTTAGGCATCAGTCGAGCCCATTGTGTTGTAATTTTATTCGTCAGAATTATAGGACCCGTTTGGAACATGTCTTGAGAGGGATCTAAGGAAAGTATGGAATTGGGCAATAGTATAGGTGTGATCGGGCGAATTTTCTTCCTTTAGTGAAACACAGGATGTCGTCGATTGCTTTATCTATGAGATGCTTCAGGTCCGCTTTTCACATGGACCGCAGGGTTTGTTGTCGCTAAGGATGAACAGTGGCACATGAAGTGCTCGAGCTGCTTTAGGTCTGTAGGCGATTATTCGGGTACCAATTACTTTGTCCAGGCTTTAAAACGTTTCCAAAGAGCGTCTATACTGATAGTACAAATATTTTGACGGGAATAACGCTGAAGCTCAGCTAAGTGAACTTGGACAAGTCCTGATTTCACTGTTTAACAACCTTCATTCCTGGAAAAGTCAACTTGGCTCGTTATAAGCGCTACTTCCACGACAACCACTAACTAATTTCCCATCACGTAGAAGTTGATGTATGTTTGTACGGAGAGCCTTCGCTTTCCCCCTAGCGTACAACACCTGGTCAGTAAACCTATCCAATGTGCTATTTTTTTTAACAGCCTTTGCAGTAATAGAAATAAAATTGCTTAATTGTTTTACAGGTCCTTGAGAGAGTGGAAAACTATAAAAAAAAAAAATCTTAATGACCCCTTGGAGCTAAAACTGAAAAAAAAAGAAAATTCCGTTGATGGATTAGAATAGACTTTCTATCGATTTTCAATAACACGGTTTCTTAAGCCATTTTGTTTATGTAGTCAACGATAGTTTATTCCACTTCATGGCTCAGTAATAATGAACAACGTTTTCATTTTTATGTGTCCTGGTTCTAATCCAGTTTGTCTTATGTACTTCGATGGGTTTCGCATGGCGATAGTGTACGGCTTTATCGATCTCTTCTTGACGTTGAAGTAATCTACATGATTTTTCAGTGGCTTTGAAGTTACACTGTCAACAGGAGATGAAGTGTTGGTCTAAAGTTCACGAGGTTGACACTAGAAGAGAGTGTTTAGCAGAAATTTTGTTCCTATAGCCGGTGTTTCAAGCTCTGTTCAACTTTTTATGAAGCTTTGTATTTTCCACAGTTTAGGCCAAATCTCCTTCTGAGACCTTTGAAAGCATTTGAATAGGATTCTTCCTTAACACTTATGGGTCACATTTTTATAGAATGGTCCTATGTTCGGCGGAAATATTTCCATAATTGTCACTTCATACATACTTACATGTGTATAAGCCGTTGGAAACAAACGTAAACGTACAGATGACTTCAAGAAATGAGGAAACATTTCTCTACCAAAGAGGCATTGTCACTCCGATCCAAAAGTTCTATTTGTATCAAAGAAGCCAGTTTTAAACCAAGAAGGGTTCCTTCTTCATAGTGTTCGTGAGTCTGTTTCCCCACTCAGTGGCTTAAGCAATGAAGTCGCCTCCTATAACCTCTGGGCTCTCTGGAGGGTATCCGCGGCTAGGTTTTTGGTAAAAACCTCATCTGATCTGTTGGTCGGTGAAGTTTGGAAGAACCTCATCACGTAGGCCACCGTTTGGGCCCGACAAATGCTACAGAGCGGAACACAACGTGAAGGAGTAAGATGGGGTGCACAGATCCTAGGAGCGTCCTGTATGTCCAGCGAACTCCAAGATTTTCTCGAAACTAAAATGCATTTGATGAATATGAGAATAACACCTGTGGATGCAGTTTTTAAGTTTAAAAAAGGAAGGACATCCTTGCAGAAGGATCTCTTCCCTAAGCAGAAACACAGCATTCAGTGTCTTGTCTCGAATTCATTGATACTGACCACAGGCTGACACGGTGACCTTAAAGTTCCATTGTGCCAGATGCAGACATTACATATTACATACTTACGAAGATAAGTAAATGCTAGGGTCAGGAAGATTTGGGGTAGAGAACGTCTTTATGAAGAGTGTATCGTCGTTTCCCAGTAAGTGCCTGAAATTAACGAAAAAAAAAACGAATGGCGGTTTCATCCTCTTCTAAACAGAGCAGGAAGTTAGGTTAGTTTGGGTATATGGGTTATGGGTTACAAAGTGCCTTCCTGGCCAATGTGTATCTGTGCGAAGCCACCCAACCTACCTACCTACCCAGGTAGATTGGTTGTTGAGAGGAGAGAGGGTCCTCTGCGCCACAGCCAGGTCCCCCCATTTGGGGGAAGGTACCCCTTGCTCGTGAAGCAGTACCCAAAGCACACTCTTAATGCTCAAGGGTTTTGAACCATCTTGAAGCCTTAATGATCCTCCAGATGTCTTTGATAGGTACGTCTTTAGTTCTTCGGTATCCTGGAAAAAATGCCTTCCAAAGGAATTATGTCTGAGATGCCCAATGGCCCAATCGCGCAAGTGTGAGTTTTCTGTGTACCAAAAAAAAATGTGTAAACAGATTTGAAAAAAGCCTGTGTTCACTCTTTTTTTTTTGGATACAGAGTCTCACTCACGCTTGCGGAATTGGGCCCCTGGGCAGTGGGTTATGTCCATTAACTTTCTCGCTTCCCAAAAGGATGGAGAGGGTTTTCCTGCCCTTTAGCATGAGAGTATTAGTTCTGGGACCGCTGTACCTTGGCCTACATTTTCTAGTTATTTAAAGTAGAAAGTTAAGGCATTAGCAACCTCATAAAGGCGCCCCTTTCATGCCTTAACTGATATGAAGTTCATCCTGGAAGGAACGAGAATCATTTTCTTTGTTTCAGATGGTTTCGGGATTTTTTAGCTGGGCGCTTTAAACTTATCCGTATGCCACACAGTGACTTCAAAGCCGCGGACCGCCAGCATCGCAAGTATCATGAGAAGGATCTTGATTGTCACCTTGCCAAAGAACTAAGGATCTCTGGTTGGAGAATATCGGAAATATCAGAGAGTAATGCCATACGATCTAATTGATTACACGGCATTGCGTATTGTCACATTTTGGACCGTGGTTTGAGCCGTGAGCTGGTGAGCTTCAGGTCTCCAGGTGAAAGTGACGAGGCCTATCCGTCACACACCCTTCGAAACCTAACCTAACCTAACCTTGAGCCATGAAACTGGTGCACATAACACCTGTGATACCCATTGAAATAAGGCTTTGAAGCTGTTGAAGCTCGGTGGACTTCATTTTTTTTTTCTGATGCTGATGCTTTTTGCTTAGTCCGAGTATTATATATCATAGTTAGAGTCCATGGCTAGTAGGTTCTCTAAACGTAGACTCGCTGGTAGGTAATAAGTTAGTTTGGAGTATTTTTCAAGAGAGGTGTGCTTAGATCAAACTTAGGCTCAGTATAATACCACTGTAATAAATTTGCTTGCTTCACTCACTGCGAAAGGGAAGACTAAAGGCTGTCAAGCATAAACTTATCTCTTTGGCGATCAGTGAAGAAGGCATGCTTCTTAAAAAAGGGCAAGAAACTATTAGTTTCAACTGAAAGAATATTTATTATCATTTATTCACTTAGGTGGCGTTAGAGTTTTGGGAGAACCTTGCCCTCAATCAACAAGCCTCTCCAGTTAGCAAGGTGCCTCCAGTTGCGCACTCCAAGCTGGAGTGGCCTTAGGCCAGGGTTTCCTCTTCTGTCCTTCCATTCGATTCAAGGACATCTGTAGATAGTGTTGCCCTTAAGACTGTATATTCCCCTTGGTTTGTCGAACTGAACAGCCATCGATCTTCAAAATTAAGTCCGAACGGGGTGAACAGTGCCAACTATCTCAAAGGCCATAATCAAGAGAAAGTTCTGTTCGCCATAAGTCAAACCTTCGCTCTATGTTTGGCATATAGCATCCTCATCTTCAAATCAAATATCGGTTGACCTCTTCTAATACCATTTGGTGTTTATACAATAAAAGAAGGCAGCGGCTTCTTCATTTTCTAAGATGAAAGATCCATCTCCAAAGGTAAACTGGAATTTACGTGAAAACGTGATTTTTTTTTCAGTGTATAGAGGGCGGATCGTTCGATAAGTGTGTTTGTTTGAGAAGTCATTCGTTGCCAGAGTAAAGTGTTGATTTAGAGCCTCATTAGCGAATCTGTAATGCATACAATTATCATTTGACGTTGGCTTTTAAGTTACCTGAATGAAAACTTAAGTTGAAGGCCAATTAATCTTGATACCATCCTCGGACGCCATTGAAATCTGAATTTCCAACCACTACACCTCATTCGCCCTGTGTGAATAACACCGTAAGGGTATTCAGAAACCCTCGAGCATGAGTGCGTTATAAAAAAAAAACTAAAAAAAATTGCATGATCCAAACTGAAGTGTCATGATCGGCAGCGATGTTCACATTTGGCAGGGTTATCACTGGCGACCCCATATTTGGTTACATAGGAGGCTGTTCACATGTCATCTCTCCGCTTCCCCCTCACCTCTGTCACTCCTGTGTGAACAGCCTATAGCGTTCCAAGAGTAGGTGACAACCATTACGGAGTACAAATGTCAAAGAGTGGTAGCTTGAAGATTTTACAGGGATGGCCGCGATCCGTTATCGAAAAATGGTAGTTTAATACAGATTGAGGCTTTGCAAATATCTCTTTTCAGGATTTACACTTTCATCGCCTTTCCAATGCTGTGTAGACAGAACGAGGTAATACACAGCTCTGTAGGATTTAAAGGCCTTAAAACTCCTGATTGGCCATTGGAATCACTCCATCATTGAACGCGTTGTTAGAAATATGATATTTTCAATTTATTAACTCTCCCCAAGGGGGGCTAATTAAGAGAAAAAAAAAACAAGAACATTTTATGCCACATCCCTAATTGGATGGTTACGTTCTGAAGCATAATATATTCATACAGAACCATGAAAAAAAAAAAAAAAACTATCGAATCCCACCAACCGTAGTGAATAACAAACAAACGAACAAATTATAAGGATGTTGAGATACTTTCCTCTTGCCAAATGCAATAATCATTAATCTTCACAGCGGACAGTTTCAAAAAAAAAAAAAATACAGAAAGAAACCGCAAAATTTTCTTAAATCTAAATAAAATAAAAAAAAAATGTTTTGCCAGAGGAACGAGTGCTAATTAAAAAGATTAATTAGAGTCCTGGTCAATTAAATCGCTATAATCGTTCATTTTGTTTTAAAACAACAATAGGTTCGAATACATCCCGCGCTTACTTTGCGTGATAGACGTTAAGATTTACTTCGAGATCGAATTGAAACATCAGCGTTAACCTAGTTTGACTTCTGTGTAAAAATTTTCTCTATTTGGCGTGGAAGTCGTAATGGGCAACAGAAACATTTGGCGAACGTGCAAAAATTCCAATTTCGTATCATCAGTCACGGGTTCAAGATTGTATTGTGGGTCTGGATGAAGTAGTGAAGATGGTCGGTCACATAATTCGAGCTAAGACACGCTCAGAACAAGCAGCATTTAAAATATGAAGGACAATGATCACATACCAATTGACTTATAAATTTCATAAATTGATTGACAACCAAGAAGAGGCTGCAAGCCAGCAAACATTAAAAGCCTCAAGCATTGGGTTCCCGAATCCCACAAGTAATACAGCATATGCCTTGCTTAAAAGTAATGAAAAATGATGGCTTATGGATCCTCATTCAGGGGACATCTAGAGATGATCAAGTGCTTCATAAGTTTAACTTAGCTACTGTGACTTCTAAGAGTTTTATGTCCTAAGACGAGAGGGGTAGAAGTCTAAGTGCCGTCGGGTCCAATCATTATTGATGTACGTTCCCAGTCGCTATTAATCTTTTTTCGTTGCATTGTATCAATTTTTCCTTGGACAATCAGCTTTTCTTTCATTATAGAGTTCTAGATTTTTTTTTATTTATTGTATTCTTTTGAACTTTAGCAGGTTTATGTAGGTCAGGTTATGCTGCGTGAAGAACGCAGTCTGCTACTGTGGCAGAGTTTCTTTCAGAGACCTACAAAAGCCATACTGATACCTTCACAATCGGTCTTTGAAACATCGAAGATCTACAAGTGGTGCTTCAGGCACAACCATTCGCAACCATTCATGTTGTGCGTGTTTCTTTTTTCGCACGAATGGAAGGGAGCTAATATTTATTGCCGACTCCGAACGGCGAATTGAGAAGCTCTTGCATGACAGATTATACTCCCGGAGGTTTGTCATTCCCCGACGGTAGATGGTGCCGCGAAGATTGTTCGGTGGACATGGCTGGGGCTTGAACACACGCCGCTCACACAGCAGTCCAACGAACTAACTAGTGAGCCACGACGACCATTATAAACGGCTGGGCACTGGCAATGAGATAAGATTGAATCCAGAGGGCTGAACAAGACACCATGGCTCAGTGATTAATTGCGTTGGACTGCTATCCGAGCTGCGTAGGTTCGCGACTCAGGCATATCCACCGAACATGTTTCGCGGCACCACTTCTCGTTGATCTTTAGGGAATGGCGAGCATCCGAGAGTATAACTTGTCATGAAAAGCTTCTCATTTTTGTAGTCGGCAATATACTGGAGATCCATTCCATTCGTGGAAACAATACAAGACGCATAACATAAGCGGGTGCGTGGAACCAGACCTTGGTTCACCTAGAGCTGTCGTGCGAGCTATTTATTTATTTTTATTCTCGGTAAACTAGGTTAGGTAAATGGGTGTCTTGTCATTCGTCATTGCTCACGTAGACCAGCAGTAGGGTTAATTTTAAGAATCTTACCTCGGGAACCTAAGAAGAGAAGTAGAACCTCTGAGAATATGAATCTCAGGAGGTCCTTCAGCTCAATGTTACACAAGTGAAGAAATGCCTGCCAAGAGTCTTCTTTCATCTGCCGGTGAGAGCAGGACATCCACACCGCAAGTGGCGGACAAATTTATTTTTTTCCTCGTCCATGCAACTTCTGCAGAAGTCGTTGTGATGTATACCAAGGCGATCTGCAAGAGTTTAAATGGCGCAGTGCACCCTATTGATGCCAGAGATGTTCCGTGCTTCGCGTCGACTAAGTTTGACCAGAGAGACTGAGAGATTTCTTCTTTTTATAGGCCGTCCATCAGTTCCTAGTCGTTACACATGGATCCAACATGTATTGGCTCGTCCGATGGCCACATCTTCACTTTATCTTTTTAGCGCGTTTATGGGAATCTTCGCAGAAGGGGAGGGTATATAAGGCAAGTTCATCAGGCCTTTCGTTACCTTCGATATCCATGTGTCGTGGTACGCAGTATAGGGGCACCGTATGGCCACTATTACGATTTTTTAGATGCCTCGATCTAGTTATCGCGGGCTCGAGATCCTTAACGGCTGCCTGATGTAGACAGTAATTGTCATTGAAGCCTTGATGATGGTTGTGAATACGGCTTGAAAGGCGCTGGAATCGTAATTTATTCGGTGTATTACTAGAGCTTTGCAGTAGACCCCGCCCGCCCATACCAATGACCATCTTAGAACCACCGATGCAGAAGGCCAAATCCTTTTTGGTGGTGACTTTGTGGTTGCTCCCCTCATCATTGTCAGGAGTTCTGATATTGAATCTCCTATCAAATTCCGTAGCTTGGGTCATATGATCAGTTTCCCTCGATTTTCCTATTGAGACAGTATGGAGGCTCGACCGTAGGCAGCTGGTGTCCCCGCAGTCGTCCTTTCCTCAGTCTCTTGGCAGATTTGACCCCTGGGTGTTCCAAGGATAAGAAGGTTGAACCTCTACCAGTGTGGGAAAATCTCCTCATGACTTAGAGTCGATGGCAGAAGATCGAGAGGGACGGAGAGTCCGGTTAAGCCACGACCCTCGTACTGGATAAGCGGGCCATTTTGAAAATGATGATGATGATAATTATGAAGTTAAAAATTGCTGGTTGAATAGGTTTGTGAACAACACGCCAGCACTGAGCACCGAATGTTTTTTTTTTTCTCTGAATTAGTGTACCCTGCCAGTGATCACTGCTAGGCTTCCTGATGAGCTAATGTGATAAAATAAAGCCTATAACACAAGCGAGTAATCAATCTATAAACAGTCTATAGATCGCATAAAAATGGGATCAGTGGATCTCAAGTTACAAGCGAACAAACAAACCAACAGTAGGCTGAAACCAAACTGATTGCTCTGACATTTTATGTCTATGTGTGCCTTTTTCTGTATCCAATTCAATCAGAAACCCTTAAACCGACAAATGTGCCAAAAAGTCATAGATCCATCAGAACATTTCCCCAGTCACACATTCAAACGATTCCAGGAAAGAAACCACGTTAAGTCACAATTGATCCTGCCCCCGTCATTAACCACATCCTACAATTTACATGACACGAATTTCCATCGCACAAGTGTGTGCATGTATCTGATGACTGCTGTTGTCGTCCTCCCTTCCATTGGATATAATGAATTTTATAAAAACTTAATTAAGAAATCTTGTCACCGCGAGCGAGGAGCGGACAAAAATAAAAATCATTAAAACAAATTACAACTGAAATCCATAAATGCAAGGCGAACGCTCGCACACCAAACGGAAAAAGAAAACAAATCTGATATAAATGGCCACCATCGATATTAAATAATATTTGACACTTCAACAACACCGTTAACAAGCATTTCGCCCAATTAAAAATAATTTCCATTCACCCAATGCCGCGTTCTTGTTGTTGGCGGCGGGCGGTGGTGGTGGTGAATTGCTCGCGTATATTGCGTGCGAGGCATACAACTCTGACAGATAAAATAAAACCGAACTCTGGGGCAAAAACCCCTTCATCATCCGTGCATCAGTTTCATCCTCTTTCGCGCTGCCTGTCGTCGTTGTCGACATTGGGTAGAAGATAAGTCCAACAGTCTGTGGCATCACCCGCCTGTAACATCAAAAAGTATTAACTGCAGCAAGGAACAGCAGTGGGAAAGCCGATAATGGACGATCTGTCATCGGAGTGCAGGGATGTTATACGCGATTTTCTGTTTAATAATTGGTGATGTATATAATTTTTTTATAAACCCCCCCCCCCCACCAAATGAGAAGAGATACGAGTGCTCGCGTGTCCTTTGGTGCGTTGTCGGTAAACAGAGGGGAGCGACATAAAGGAAGATAATTTGGGGAGAGGCTCTTCAAAATTAACTCACAAAATTTTACTTGCCGCTCGTCGTCATCATCGGTCTGAAGTATGTGTTCCATGGTGTATACACCTACTTAAGCCATCCTGTGCAGCATTCTTACGTGGATGTGGACCAGTTAAAAAATACGAGGAGTATGGAACAGTTGCAACCACAACAACTTTGGACGGATACTCACTCGTCCGTCGTCGTGTCTTCGGCGTGGTAGTCGTAGTCGCTTTAATGAAAGTCGGCGAAAGAACAAACCGCATCCAATTAAAAATAATGAACTTAATTAAAAGAGTGATATTATAGCCTGTCGTTTTAATTAATTAATAAATCTTTCAGACTTTGTCGTCGTAGTCGTTGTCGCCGTCATCATCAGCATCATCTAGGTGGTGGCTGCCTCGATGGTTGGTTGGTTGTTATTATTTCCATTCTGCTTGATAGGCCTCGCGTTGCACGTACACGTAGTTGATTCGTCGATTTTACCCCCAACTCCTGTGATGAGGGGGGCGAAGTGCTCTGTATCCTACTCCTGGTTGTGCCCACTTCTCGACGCTCCTTTACCGCGCGCTTTTTTTTTTTGCATATGACAGAGAGAGAGAGAGCGAGAGAGTGTAAGAGAGGCGATTGTGGAGCAAAATAAAATGCACACCGGATAATTATCCACAATCGCAGATCCATTCACTTTCTTTCTCACACTGGTGGCGGTGGGCTCGCCTCGATGGTGTGGTCGTTGTTCCGGTGGTGGTACTAGTGGTTGTGGAGGATCCTCTTCATCAACTCCATCTCCATCCTGGTCGTCATCATCATCATCAGCATCAGCATCATCGTCGCATCTTCATCTCATCGTCGTCGTCGTCGCCGGGTATCATAATCATTATTGTTGCTGGTGTTTTGTTCCTTTTTTTTTTTCTGTTGCGCGCGCTATGTTGTATGAGTGAAGTTGTGTGTTGCTGTTGACATTGTCACCATTGTCGCATCGTGTAGGCATATATAATCAACAACAAGTAATTATTGTTATGCTCTGGCATGACACTGAGAAGTGTCATCGTAACTTAATACGAGCTGACAGTTGTGTTATCCGTTGTGCATTTGCCATGCGGCGAAGAAGGAGGCACCGCCACCACCTACCTTATCCATAAGAAAAAAAAATAATCAGAAGGGATGTGGGGACGCACTAGCGTGCCCTTTTCCCTTTTTCAAATTTTGCTTTATTAAAATTCCTGATGCCACGATGGGTGTGTGTGTGGTAGGAGAGTTTTTCATTTTTTTTTATTGCGAAACTTGATACTAATTATGATTGACGTTTGGGGACTCATCATCCAACATCATTATAATTAACCGCAATATGCAATCGGTTCTTGTGTGCAAATGTGTGGTTTTTTGTTTTTTTGTTGTTTGCTTTGTGTCTGTTAAATGACACGGGGGAATAGTTTGCTGTCAAAGTCAATTATGGTAAAGCGTATGGATGTGACCGAGGATTTTTCTGTTTTATTTGATGTGTCGGGACATTTTTATTGCGCGTCTTTTTGGACGGGCAATGACATTTGGGGAATTTTTATTGCAAAAGGTATTTGGAAGGATTTGTTTTGGTTAATTCAGACGTCATACAGATTGCGATTAAGGAGGGAGGAAGCGGACTGGCGTCTGTTGCAAACAAATCAAGTCTGACACAAAAACTTCTGAGCTTCTAGAACTCGTGAAATGTCAGATTTTTCGCATTTTATTAGTTTAGCGGTATGAGGATTAAGCTTAAGATTGTTTTTCCAGAGAATTATGTAGGGAAACCTAACATTCTATTGCTGGGGTAAATAGTCGAGATCGGGTTAGGAACACCAGAATACGCGAGGCACTCAATGTCGAGTAGCTTTTTCTTCGAACGGAAAGGTCCATACTTCGATGGTTTGGGTACGTTTAACGCATGTCCCCGTACCATCGTACCATCCGTACCATCGGGTAGGCGTCCCCTGGGTAGGCCTAGGATGAGATGGCTGGGCCAAGTCCGAAATCTCACCTCTACCTATATGGGGATAGCCCCTGATGATTTAGAGTCGATGGCGGAAGATCGGGAGATGTGGAGAATCCACTTAAGCACCTTAACCCCGCGACCCTCATAGTGGATAGGCGGGTCATTGAAAATGATGATGATGATCCTAACCTTCAAGAAGCCTTGTATGGACGGAAATAATCTGAAATTTAAGAAAATGGCAAACCACCTTGAAGTAAAAAAGAAAAAGCTGGCGTGACAGCTCGGGTTGCTTTTCGCAACCAATCATGTTGTGCGTGTTACAATTTTCGAACGAATGTCGACTTGAGAAGCTCTTTCATGACAAATTCTTGTTTTTCCCCGACGAGAGGTGGTGCTGCGAAAAATGTTCGGTAGACATGGCTGGGTATTGAACCCACGCTGCTCGGTCAGGAGTCCAACGCACGAACTACTGAGCCACGGCGACCACCTCGAAGTAATTCTGAATTTAAAACCAAGTTAGACCCCTCCGGAGACATCTCGGCCCGCTGATCTTTGTCCTTTCAACTTATGATGTCGAACTCATTTTAAGGGACTCTGATTTATTAGTCTAAGCTCATGATATGAATATATTTAGACGAATATCATCCCCTTCTGACAGGATGACCTAAACAGGTTTTCAATCTTATGTCAAAAATTTCATAGAGCTTAAGTCTCGAAATGTCACTCTATTAGCTATTCCCGTAAGCGCCTTTTACCACCTCCCCGATTCTGATACATTCGCGATGAGCTCGTACCCCTTGTCACTTCAGCTCGAGACTTTGGCGTTATCTGCGATCGGAGATCCATACGTCGCCAACCTTACCTTCGTGAGGCCTCTTTTGGAAAATGGTAGTCAAGTATGGTCGCCACATCACGTTGTCAACACCAGGAGAATCGAAGCCGTTCAACAGGGGTTCATTCGCTTCGCTTTCGCGTGGTCTTCCTTGGATGGACAATTACAACTTACCGCCATACGTCCAACGTCTGAAACTTATAAACTTACAGTCGTTGGAAAATCGCTGCGATATTGCAGATATAATCTTCATTCATCAATTATTAAGGGGTAAACATAGTTCGATTGTGTATGGTGGCACATACTTAAGAAAAAAATATCATCTTCCAAGTGTGGTGAGAGTTTAGAGAGCAGACTGCTTATTCTAGTGCAGCGATCGAAAAGTTAGTAATGCTCACAGCAGCAGTGGGAACTTAACTGAAGCTGACTTCAGATGACATTCATTGTGGTAGATGCGAAGAATTGATGTACTGTGACCTAGTAAATCGATTGTGCCTCCGTACTTGGCCTCCAGTCAAACCAGCCCTTTCTCCAGTTCAACTGTTTTGATGAACAGAACTATTTCGTGCGTATCCAACGAAAGTAGATCATTCTTCTAGGTTGCTCCTCTCTTAGTGCGTTAACGTTAAAATTTCACGAGAAGGTGTGCCGGTGTTTCTTCAAGATAACTGCAGAATCTGCAGTGCCCATTGTGTGCCTTACTCAGTTCCCTAAGGTGCTCTTTCAGCCTTAAGTGGCCTGTTAACCTGTCTGTCTGTCATGATGCGAAGCCGGTTTTTGTTTGGGTAAAGGTGGCTCTAGATTATCCCTCGTCTCTTATAGAGATGACAGAGCAATTCAACATTTACCTATGCTGTTTCCCAGGCCACAGAGATATTCCAGGAAACTGCATGGCTTATGATCGCGCAAGACATGGTGCATCCTGGCAGAGCGAGGGAATTGGGTATGCCAATCGCTACGTGTAAACAGCAACTTAAAAAATCCAGATTTGGCTCACATTAGATCAAAATCGATTCAATGGTTTGGTCCTGCTAGAGCTTTTGCAACTACGCACCTTAATCTGTGTCCTCATTGGACATTGGGCGATAGGCCTTCAAGCCAAGAGGCTATGCTTAATCTCTAATGATTTCTGTAGAAGCTGCAGGGATGAAGACTAGGATGAGGCCACCTGTCCAGTGCTTTCCCATTTGACGGCTTTGACTTTGGGAAAATTGACCTCAGAAGTATTTTCTTCACAATTAGCTCTGATTGGTTCAATTAGTCGTTTGTCTAGCTTTGAGTGAGTGACAGATTCCATTGTATCCCAATGGATCTACTCTGGACTGAGAATGTGTACATCTTAGGTGCCTAACCTGACCTTGGGCTTAGAAATGTTTTGCTTCTATTTTCGCTGCATTAACACCTGTCTGTCTCAAATGGACGATTTCATCCCAATGCCGTGCCCATTTGTTGTTTTTCTCTTTCCTTAGATTCTAATTCACACAATGGTTCTGGTCGTAAGAATGGGGTAACTGAGCCTTTCCTTGCTAATGCGTTAGCTGCCTAGTTTCCCTCAACTCCTACGTGTTCTGGTAACCAGTAGGGGGTAATTCTGTTGATTAGGTCTAGTTGTTTATAAATATATATACAAACAATATCTCCAACCTGATGACCTACCATAGAGAAACATTCGGATAACCTACACAATCCTTATCTCAGATTTCAGTAGCAGAATCCAAGACGAATCCCTTTATATGAAAAAAGAGGTGAAAGCCATAATCAATGCAATAATACCATCTAGACAATCTAGATTGGCGATGGATTGATCGGGAGACCTGGGGCCGAATTACCGCGATCGATAACAAGTGAGTGACGAGGAGTTACTCGTTAACGAGTGTGGTAATTCGGCCCCTGCATGTCCATTTTTTTTTTTTTTAATAAAACCCGGCCCTGTGGGTAGCTTACTAGATCGACTACCTTCCCTATGAAGGTGATTATGTTTTTGGTAGCTGAGTTGCTACCATGTGTCTGAACTTCAAGACTTCTTAATCTGACTTCAATGACAAATTATTAGACAAAGAAGCGCTATATATGTTCTCAGTAGCATTTGTCGTTGTACCAACGTATTTTAGATTTTAATCCTCTTTTGCCCGACTTATTCCACATCACTTCTTGGGTGGTAATTATGTCTGAGCCTTCGTCAATTGTTAGGCTGCGGTCTGCTATAGGACCTAACATTCGATGCACATTCATTCATTCGAGCTAAATGCCCAGGCCACCGGGGTCTATTAAACTTAATTTTGCAGCTACATCCACTTCCCCTTAGAACCCGTAGATCTCGTGGTTGTAGTCTGCGGAATCGTCCTTCTTCACACACGGAGTCAACAATTCTCTTTTAATCGCGGCTAAGAGGTTGGAGTGCTTTTTGCTAAGCAACCAAGATCCATATGTAAGATTATCGTGTTATATAGTAGTAGTTTGGAGGTTATGGTTCAATTTCTGGCTTTGATGAGCCTTGGCAGACTATAGTAGGATTTGGTGGATTTGAGCAACCGTGCGCGTATTTCTTCTTCCATATTATTGTCAGCTGTTACTATTGATTGACCCTTTCTCACATTCGTGTTCCACTGCTCCAGTTCTTTTGTTCACAAATGACGCGACCATGTACGTATTTCGTTGTTCCTTCGTTTATGTGCAGACCGCCGCTTCTATTCGGTTCTACCGATCATGTCAAGCTCATCTGCGTAAGCTTGTATCTGGGTGATAATAGTCCCTCTTAACGTTGCTCCAGAATCGCGGATTGCTTTCTCAAACTCCAGGTTGAAGAAACTGCAGGCCAGACGATGGGTTTGATAGCAATCCGGCAAACTTTTGCCGCGTGACGTTGGTCATGGTTAACCTACATAGTCTTGTCAGTTTCTTTGGGATGAAAAATTCACTCATGGCTTTATATAGTTCTACCCTGGCGCTTTGCTGTCATATACGGCGTTGAAGTCTATAAATAGGTGCTACAGTGGGATGCTAAATTCCAGACATTTTTCCATCTGTTGTTGACTTAGCAATGACATCGTTAGTGTATGGGGCTGTTTTGTCTTGTAGGATAGAGGAAAGTACTTTGCAGGTGGTGCTTCCCTGTAGTTACCGCACGTCATGATATCTCCTTTGTGTGTCCGGGCATCGGATGCCTTTTCGCCAGTCGTCTAGCATTTTTTCATGCTCTCATACGAGTACAATGATGTTATGAGTCGATTTGCCCTCCGTAATAGCTCAGCAGGTCTTTCGTCAGCCTCAGAGCCGAGTTATGGCTTTCTGTACCTCCTTCATGCTCGGAGACGGTAGTATGCGGTTATGGGCTTGCATTGGTTTTCAATATTTCGATAAGCTGTCCGATGCTTGATGCTCTTCCCATCGTTCTAAGATGCCTTCGGAATGGAAGCACGCCATAGTCCAGGTTTTTTCGATTTACAAACAGATATCGTTCCTTTTGATTGGATTTTAACGTTTCGTTTCAAGACTATGGATGCAGTTGGTCTTCCAACCCCTTTTTTTCTGTTTTTAAAAAATCTCGACGTTCCACTAAAACTTCCCCAACTGTCGACTGGTTGAGGCAGCATTTTTCTAAACTCACTTTTGCTTACTTTTTCACAATTTTGTGTGTGTAACCTCTCTGTCCAACTTATTTTCCATTACTTTATCGACATTGGCGCACCACAATGACTTTCATTGTCGCTTGTGGTCATTTTATCAGCACCACTCGTACAATGATTCATAAGATACATCGGACCTGCGATAGTCGGGTGAATGTTCGTATCAATATTTGTATAAGGTAAACTAACCTTAATTAACTTTTAACTAATTTCCGAGGTTTCTTTTTTTTTTCCTCCTAAGGTTAAAGATAAAGTCTACTATCGGTGAAATGATGTTTTACATGATTCGGGGGATATCTTATCTTAATGTCAATTAAGTGCACCTTTTTCTTATTAAATGATTGGAATCTAAAAATTGATTAACATAAATAGATGGCTCGGAAAGTGTTGAGTCATTTTGAGGTTTTATTATACGGGTGGGTGTGACGGTACGCGCCTAGCTTTTGGAGTTTTATTATGTTTTTCACACATTTATTCGGGATTCCGATTGGTATCTTGAAGTCCTCAATTATCGCGCTTTAATGATGTACAGAGTACATGGCTGTAGAAGGCGCAAGTTCCATGCGTGATATTTTGTCATTGTTTAAAAAATCGCCAATTAAATGTGTGAATTGTGGAAAGTAAATAACGTTGGGGTTTATAGTTAACCATTTTAGTGCTTTTTTTGTTGTTACAGTAGAAATCACTTATACTGACTTTGCTTGCCAAACATTGATTGAGCAGCAAGTTACATACATTAGACGCGTAATTCTATATTTGTACTTTGTCGCCGATACTAACGTATGGGAATTTAGTCTGGTGGCATGTTGCAACTAAAACCACTAGCCTCAATGGCTTGACCAAGATCTTTGCACGCAAGAATCTGCAGAAATGTGTGCTCTAAAATTAAGTCAATTTAAGTTCTGGAGAGCGAGGTCATATGGACACGACCATAGTTGGACATATTATATACGGGCACAAGTGTTGACTCCAACTACATGATTTTGTATCTGGAATTCGTCAAACCCTTCTCTTACATTTTCCTAAGGAGAGAACAGTGGAATAAAAGAAACTTCTAATGAAACCAAGTCCATCTACACGGATGTCTCCAAGATGGACATAGTCATAGGACCAGGTGTCTTTTCTGAGGACCCAGGACTCAGCAGCTCAATAATATTCCCTGACAACAGTAGAGTTTTCCAGGAAGAGGTTCTATCAGTGACCAGAGCTGCCCAGTCAGCGTCATTGCTTACGGTATCAAGAAAGGATCTTCATTCACAGTCAGGTGGCTATAAAAGCACCAAAGCTTGTAAAGTGCTTTCGCGAAAAGCTGAAAGTTCTTGGCATGCAGCATAATGCAAAACTCTGCTGGATCCCTTGCCACAGTGTTGTACCAGAAAAGGCGACTATTGATGAACTAGCAAGGAAGGAATCAGCCCAAGAACGAGAGCTAGCGGACGGTACAATTATTCTGTATTATTTGCCGCAAATGTGCACTACGAACTATGAGGTCTATTGTGGTGGCCCATATGGTTTAACCAGAGGTTATATTGAGGCTTTTGATAAACCTAAGTATAGCCTTAGATAAAGGAATCGGCAAATTCCTGGCTTTTACTTACGAAACAGAAGAATTCGCCAGAGCATCATACAAACTTCACAATTATTTCTTCCAGTTGATAAAAAAAAAGTAAAGCGACCAAATGTCCCTGCTCACGTCTAGCAAGGAGAATACTTAACCTTAACCTTGACGGACTACTTGCGTGAGGGCCTGAAACAGGGCAGTAATAAGCAGTGATCAGGCACAAGGAACCAAATGATTGGAAATGATTTGGAAGAAGGAAACAAGGGCCTAAAGCCTTGCAGAGAGATCACTTCCACCTGCCCCCTCGTTTGTCTTTGTGTGGTCAGTAAAGAAGTGAACTGACTTGTTTTCTAATAATGTTTCCTTCTCCCAGAATAACCTGGACAGAATGGTGACTTTGAAGTTTTTGTCAAAATTTGGTTTGGGTATGGTGTAGTCTACGTTTTCGGGGGAAAATGACAAAATTCTTTACTGTATCACTGACATTGGTTTGGGACGAATGCCTACACTGGCAGCCGTGTGCCTCCCACAGATGTCAAACTCTCGATTTTGGTTATAGATCGGATCGAAATTCTGAAGGCATATCGCCATTTACATTGATAGTCAGGCTCCACTTAAAGCTCTGGAATCAAATGTCGTCATGTGTGCAATAGTCTCGAAATACCGCCTGATATTGAAGGCAATGTGCGCGCAGAATCAAGTTACACTTTGTTGGGTACCACGTCACTGTGACATTGAGAGAAAGGAGAAGGCGAAGTGGCCGGACTGAAAGGAGAAAAACAACACATAGAAGGTGGGAACACTGTTATTCCTGCTTCCTGTGTAGCTAAAGCAAGAATCTTGGAAATAATCACCAGTAAAGCAAATCAGATCATATTTAAGGCTCTATGGCCTGCGCTAGACCGAAAAAGAAGCTGAAATATTCTCAATTGCAGCAGGGCACAGCTATAACGAGTCCCTGGCATCTCGTCTGGCCACTGTTTTCTGAGGAAGCACGCTTAAATATTAGGGCTCTCAGCTTCATATGTTTACACATATTGCAATGATTTATGCGCCGCTGAAAACCTAACGCACAAACGAGTAATATGTGAATGTCAGGGAATTGCCAAGACACGCAGAAAATTGCATGGCAGTCATTTCTTTACCAACCTAGAGGAACTGAATTCTGATAGCTACAAAAACATGATAAAATTCTGTAGGGAAATCAAGAAAATGGCTTTGGCTTTGTCAATTTTGGTTTCACAGGGATCGCCATTGACCCACTATGGTGACTGTTGTCTTATGCAAGTGCCGACTGCAAAACTCTTTCCTTAAAAAAACAAATTCTATTGCACACTAAAAACTATTCAAAGTATGCAGGTCCTCACATCACTTCATCTCTAATCGCTCACTTGATTCCGAGAATTATAATGTCATAAAGTGCATTGCCGTCAACCGGCCAAACCACTACCAACAAAACCGTAACACATGCCCACTCCAGTTTGTACAAAGAACTCTACACACAACTAAGCCCCACACACACTCCACCCTAAGTAGCAAATTAGTGAAATCTCTGTTGCCCGCATATTAATTGATAATTGACAGCGCATACAGCAATAAAAACAAAAAAAAAAACAACCCAGAATCGCTTAATAATCTTATAAGTAAATAAATGAACGCCATTCTAGTAATACACCCAATTAACAATAATTCTTATCTGTGTTCTCCTTTTTTTTACTCACTCTTTTCCCCTCTCTTTAATTAATTTCAGATAGCACAGCACTAATACCAATAATAATCGTCATCATCAACATCGTTCCGTGGCCGTAGTAGTCATCGTTGTCGTTGCCGTCGTCGTCATCAACATAATTATCGGAAACATAGCGACATCGACCGCAGGCATCACAGAGTAGATAAATAAAAAAAATAAAAAAAAACAACAACAACACTCAAGCACTGCATCCATGAGTTTTATTAACTCACAAATCTGGTTTAGTTGCTGTTTCTCCACGTTCTATGCCCCTTATTCTTGGAACGAAGTGAGGACAAATGAAAGCGAATGAGAAGGAGGTATACAATAATACCATCGCCACCATTACCACCAGATGTAGCAACATCCTTTCGGATGCATACAAGTACAGCATCACAATAAGTTGAAGCACAACCTCTCCACTTTCCAAGGAGAAATCTCAGAATCACACACAGATACTCTCTCTCTCTCTCTCTCTCTCTCTCTACACATAGCTGGTGCAACCTGTTGGATCAGCAAAATACTAAGAAAAACACAAAAAAAAAAAAAAAAAGAAGAAAACGCTTGAGAATATAAAAGAAAAAAAAAACCATCACCCGGTGTTGTGCCACGAAGGAGCTGCACAAAACAAATTTGCCAATAACAGAGCGACAAAGCAGAATTCCACAGTCAGGCAGAAGCACCGAAAAGAGAGGCAGACAAAAAAAAAACCAAGAACACTGTCCTGAACCGGCAGAAAGAAGAAAACGAAAAGAAATTCACAAAATAAAATCGCGACAAATTTGTATCTCTCGGAAAAAAACAAAACAAAAAAAAAACCCAAACAAGGTCAGAATTACAATAAACGCGAGTTTACAAATCGCATGACAGACTCATACTCATCGTCAGATCTAGAATCGTCTGATTTTTTGCCTTATAATAAAAACGTCAAACTGGCGGCTACCGTAGCAATGAACACCCCCTATCATCCGTATTCGGATATGACGCCGCCACATCATCCGCCTAGTCCGGATAATAACAATTATCCGCCGATGCCTGGTGGGTATCACAATGGGCATAGTGGCGGCGGCGGTGGCGGTGGAGGAGGCGGCGGTGGGGGCGTTCACACACCACACTTGACACCAATGGATGATGTATCACCGGAATTTCACCATCACCATCATCATCATCAGCATCATCACCAGCAGATCACCAACAATAACAGTCCGATAAAGCTCTGTGCCGGTTGTGGGGGTAAGTTTTCCTTTACATCTTTTTTCTTAGAATAAGATACATGTGTTACCATAAGCCTTCTGTTGTACTGCGGGGCCAAATGTAGATATTGTAGGAACCAACATGGTATTGTACTTACCTCTTCGAAGAAAAGACCAAGTGTAGGCATCGATAACGGCGAGTCCAGCCTAATAATTATTCTATGGCCTGCTGTTTCCGGCGATTTTTGCCTAAAAATCCTTTTACGGCCTACTGCCTACCGAGCTTCTGTCCAAAAATCGTTCTACAATCTACGGCGACTCATGTCTAGGTTAGGTTAGGTTGAAGTGGCTGCCGGCTAAAGCCAACACACTTAGACCCATGAGGGGTGTGATAGCACCAGGATCTCGAAACTCATCGAAACCAATTGGAACTTCTTATGAACCGTAGGAGGCGACTCGTGTCTAAGAACCTTTCTATGGCATACTGTCTGCTGCGGTCCCTGCCTTATAATCCACCTGCTGCTAACGGCCTACAGTGACTTCTGCATAATAATCCTTCATCGACCTACTGTGCATGTCGATTTGTGCCTAAAAATCCTTTCACAGCCTGCTGCCTATAGTAACTTTTGCCTAAAAATCCTTTTACGGCGACTCTGGCCTTACAGTTATTCTACAGCCTAAACCCTACGACGACTTTTGCCTAACAATCCACTTACGGCCTACTGAATGTTTCTGTCTATGGCGATTCCTGTCTAATTATCCTTCTACAGCCTACTATCAACGATGATTTCTGTCTTATAATTCACCGACGGCGACATTTGAGAAATTATGCTTTTACCGCCTTATGGCTAAGGCGACTCCTGCTTCATAATCCACTTCCGACTTACTACCAACAACGACTTCTGCATAATGATTTTTCTAGAATTCACTAGTTGGCGTACTAAATTTTTATCAAAACGTTTCAAGATCCAGGTGTTGTAGACCTTAAGTGTCACATGCCGAGTGGATTTGGTCTCTAGCCACCTAAGTCGCTGTTTTCCTCTACGGTATCAAGGAATTGCTGAGCAGCCATTGTGTCGCACCGTAACTCGTAGGAGACAAAAACTTGACACATCTCGATTCTAAGTCAACTAATTATGCACAAGGAAAATCCTAAAGTTCCTTCATGATCTTGATCTTGCTCAAATCACAATACTTTCGCCAGTTTTGGGGGATCTTTGCTTTGCATAGAAGACTTTTCAGGTCAAAATGTTACCTGGTCTGAATTAGTGAAGGTAGGTAGGAGGTCCTCACATGGCCTTGCTTCACTTTTGACATCTAAACAATTTTAAGCTAAGGAGTAGTTCAAGTATAAGATGATATTCGGTGGTTTAAGTTAGGTTAAGGAGGCTGTTAGTATATAGCCGCCGACGCACTTAAACCAGCAGTAGGTTAAATGTGAAACCTCAGGATTTTGAAGGAATTTATCTTGCTGATCAATGAACGTGTGGGAGCTTCCTAGGCTATGCTAGGGCGCAAAGATTGCAAAAATAAAAAGAGGCACCGAGATGGTTACGGCTTTTAAGAGAGAGTCCTGGATAGGTGCAAAGAAAATGGATGATTGTTTCTTCCTTTTCTTCGCAACTGCCGTCTGTACAGAAATTATTTGCGGGAAGGACCAGTCGAAATGCATGCCTGCCTATAAAACTGTGGCCTGTGATGACTCCGGGACGCCGTCTATTTAGCGAATTCAGTCTCTTGATGGATCGCTTTGGTCTACTGTAGGCCAAATTTGTCTCCTAATTTGGCATGTGGTGTCATTTCATTCAGTTAGAAATTGAATTCGCGTGTAAATACATATGTAGCTAATGTCACTCCGAGATTTTCTGTATCGGGAAGAATCTGAATTGTAGTATGCTTGGCGAGTTCACCGGCCTTACAGTTCCTTTAAATATTCCTCTGTCCTAGTACCCAGAAGTAGAGTCGAGCGAGGAACGAATTCTAAAAATAATTAATTAATCTAATACCAATTGCTTAATAAAAGAGTTAAGCCTTAGCGGTATATGTATGTCCGCGCACATTGACAGTCAAAGACCAAGTGATCACCAAAGAATGACATTCATCGCAATCCACTATCACGCATGATTCCTTCGCGCATGAATGCGTACTCTGGCACGCAGTCCCATCCACTGGCATTCTGTTTTAAACGCGGAACATGAACAGTAATTCTGCTTATTCTAGCTCCAAATAGGAGAGTCCTACACTAGGGTTCGGTTGACTCACTCACCTTTTTTCCCATACCACCTCCACCCAGGTATTCTGAGGTCTCTCATACAAGGATCTTATCCACAGATACCCAAGATTTCAGTAGGCACGGCTTTCCGGCCCACTCATGTCGTATCACAAAGGATCAGTCTAAGGTCGAACAGCGACGAGTACAGTATTGTGCTTCCTGGGAATGAGGACTAGTCCGGCTTTGAGTGGATTTACGGTAAGGTCACATCCATCTGTGGTCGCCGTGGGTCAGTGGTTAGTGCGTTGAACTGCTGACCGAGCGGCGTGGGTTCAAGTCCCAGCCAGGATCACCGAACATTTTTCGCGGCACTACCTCTCGTCGGGGAATGACAAGTCTCCGGGAACATAATCTGTCATGAAAGAGCTTCTCAATTCGTTGTTCGGGGTCGGCAATAAATTGTAGGTCCCTTCCATTCGTGCGAAACATATAACACGCACAACATGAATGGTTGCGAGAAGCTAAGCCTCGGCTCATCCCGAGCTGTCGCGCCAGCTATTTAATTTTATTTTTTCACATCCATCTATCCATTTCTAGAGCTTAGACAGCGCTAATTGCAGCAGTTCGCTCAGGATATCAGGAGATTTTTCAAAGACTATGTACTATAGCAACGTCGTCTACACAAGTGACCAATTGGTAGCCCTCTCTTTTCAGGCTACGTTCCAGACAACGGGAAGCAGAACACCACCTTGCGGATTGGCTCTGTTGATAGATCTTTTACCAGAAGTGCCGCCTAGCTTAGATTACTCATCTCACTAAGTATCGTTCTACGTTTAGTATCGTTCTACGTAATCGCCTCTGAATATGCGTCGTTAAAGGTTCTTTCGACATGCAGAAAGGGCACCATAGGGCACCTTACACTGCAGTGTTCTGGGTCTAGAGCTTTCTTTACAGATTTTGGCTTGCAGTACCCATGGCTTGGTACTGGCTTCTTGTCCGATAGTTATAGACGAGCTAAGCAAACTTCTTCGGTTTATCTTTTCTATTACTATGAGGAAAGACGTTCTTTCAAGTCCAAGTGGAATGGGATGGAATCAATATTCTAAAGAAGAAGATACGCCTCATACAGGAGTCGCCTTTATTCACCTTTTCCATGCTTTTCTACCCAATCTTTCGACTTGTCTGCGGATCACTGGAGTCACCCAAATTACCAAATTTACCAAATTTTGTCAGTTTTTATATATTGACCGAGTCCGGATTCCAAAAAAACAAACAATGAATTTGCGTCATCGCCGAAGCTATAATCACTAGCAAAGCACGACTTAAGGTCGCGAGTTGAACATCAAACAGATGCCGGTGATTAGAACTAATTTGTCCATGAAAACAATGTGTCTCTCGCGATTTGGCATCATCGGAGCGGAGCGAATGTATCATGGCCAAGAATCGTTTCAGCGACGTAGAAGCGTAATACATGGTTTTGACCCGTAAAGTCTGCTTATTATTGGAATTCGATTTTTTCCGGGTGTCCATGCTTCTTGTTACAGATAATAACACATTATTTGGGCTTAGTTTGGCTTTATTCGATTTTGTATGTCCACAAGCAACAATGCCGGTCTCTACTCAAGTCCTCAGTTGGACTTCAAAGTGGTCATATTTTTAATTCCAATTTTTCTCAAGTTAATTCGAGTTCCACAATTTACCGTGCCTCAAACACCGCTTGGATCTCACAATTAAAAAAATTAAATTCTCCAATCATCCTTTTGACGTCAGGAAATGGCGTTTTGTTCACTTCGTTTCCTTACCATATGCCTGTGCAGCGCGCACTGGAACAAAGGATTCATCAACCATTATGTGTCAGAGATCTCATTTGTTGTTGCTAAGTAGAAAACCTTCTTAAAGAAACTCACCCCGAAGAAACATCTTTTCATTTGCGAACACCTGGTGGTAAATTTCTTTACCTGGAGTTTCCTTTCTGTTTCACGATCAAAGATATTTTTTTTTTGTTCGGGTACACAGCCTACCTGTGTACTCTAACTTTGATCGTCAATTAAAGAAAGCAAAGGGAAAAGAAAGACGAAAAGACGAAGAATATTTTTACATTCGTTTTATAATTCACATTTGCTTTTTACAGAAAATATCTTAAGTATCGTGAAAGTATCTGGTAGTGTTAGCTTTGCGCAGAGGCGATATCGTAACCAATGAGGTCCTACCGAGGTGCGATTATTGCTAGTTGAAAACTTTAACCAATACCCCGCCATGAGGACGTGAAATACCGTCCACTACGGCAATTTTTGCAAGCCCGAGAGGGCTAATTAATAAAAACACGTCTGTACTTCAAAGGCAATTAAGTTGTTTTTCACATGTCGAGGTCGGCTAATGACTTGAAATGTTTTGTTGAAGCAGTCGATGAGATTGATCGGATCTAATCAGTTAATATGTGGTTCAGGGTCGCTAGGAATTAAATTAATACAGTGTTACCTTGAGTATTGTCTCTTAGATATATCCATAAGGGCAAAATTAACACAAGGGGTGTTCTTCTGTAGTTCTGCAGTTTTTTTGTGACCCTATATAGGGAGATCGGCTGTTAATGGGCTGTGCTAGGATAGGTTAGGTAAATGGGTGCCTTGTGACATTCGTTATTGCTCACGTAGGCCAGCAATAGAATTCCACCCATGTAATGAAAAAGGGAGCCGGTAATTACCCAGATAAAGATATGAATAATCTCAGGAGGTCCCACAGTTCCATGTTACGCAAGTCCTCCAGTTTCGTGATGAAGTAACTGCCAGAGTCCTCGTTCTTCTACTGGCGAGGGCAGGACATTCACACAGCAGGTGATAGACAGTTTCGACTTCTTCCTCGTCCCTACAACTTCTGTAATAGTTGTTGTGATGTATACCAAGGCGTTCCGCATGAGTATTAATGGCGCAGTGTCCAGTAATGATACCAGAGACTATCTATACTTCACGCCGACTAGATTTGACCAGAGACAGAGATATCTTCTTATTATAACCCGTCTATTTCTAGCCGTTGCGCTTGTGTCTAGCTACATCCAACGTTTATTGGCTCGACTTATGGCCTCGTCTTTTTACCTTTTTAACAAGCTTATTGGAATCCTCGCAAAGCAGAGAGCGTGTGACGCATGCAGCGCTGCTCCCCTTCGTGCAAGTTTGTCGGCCCTTTTGTTATCTGTGATATCCATGTGCCCTGATAGTCCACATCACCTTACTGGCTCTTAATATCTCGTCTAGATTTCTGCAAGCCTCGATCTAGTTATCGCGAACTCCAGAGACTTAATGGCTGCCTGACTGTTGATGTAGACATTAATTTTCCTTTCTTTTCGATGATGGATGTGATTTCGACTTGAAAGACACTGCGTTTATTCTAAAGAAGTGTTTTATTCCTAGGTCCTTGCAGTAGACCCCTGCACTTGTATCAATGTCCATCTTGGAACCATTGGTGTAGAAGGGCGGTCCTTCAGCCATCTCTGTCAGGAATTCTGATACTGAATCTCCTGTCGAATGCCAGAGTCTGGATCATATGATCAGGGGCCGAATTAGGGCAATCGATAACGAGTGAGTGAGTGGCACTCGTCGTTTATCGAATGATCGATAAACTTTATTGGGAGCGGTAATGCCAAATCCTCACATTTCGATGACGAGTTACTCGTTAACGATTCTGGCAATTCGGCCCCTGTTTCTGTCAATTTGTCGGCGTTCTTCCTTCGAGACAGTACGAACCGTAGTGACGGTAGAAAGCTGGTGTTCTAAAAAGATCATGAAACCATTGCATGGCATAAATATTTTACAATTTAACCAAAACGGCATCAATTGATAGGCTCAATTCATTCCTCTTTGCTTCGTGTATAATTATATTTGCAAAGGTACATCTTTATTCAAATGTACTTAAGTATCTGTTAACATCCGCATATTTGATGCTATTCGTCATGCCTTCTATCGGCGGTGAAACAAACTCAAAACATGACCTTGGATGGCTGCTTAGAGGCTTCGACATTATGACCTGTTCGGAACTTTTCGTTGTCACTTCTTCTCACACCTATCTGCTATCACTGGACTTCGAAGTGAGTCTCATCTGAATAAAAATTGTTCTTTCCAATCCTCTGAAGTGCGCAGTCTTTAAATTTTTTTACTCCTTGCAGCCTTTTTTTCATCATGACGTCAGTCAAAAGCAGCTGTAGCCGTCTTGACTTAAACTGAACCAGGCCTCGGCTTAAAATGCTCCCTAGAACATTCAGAAGCTTGTCTGCGTCGGCTTGTCCGGCATCAACTTCGAAAGGATTCTTAGGCCTCACGCCTTAAAACTTCTCTTCCTACAGAATTTTGAATTAGGCGACCTGACTGGACATCTAAAGATCTTCACACAAATCCCAATCCTTTCCGATGCAGATCTTTGTTTATCACCGACGAATAAAAAACCGAATAAGGAGTCAGTGCGGGCATCTACGGCCCGATCTTCGAGTTAGCCGTCTCCCCTAGCTGATTTCATTTTTTCAGGCAGAGTTAGGTTCGATGTACAATTGAGCTTTGCGCCAAACGATGCATACCACGAAACAGGCGAGCAGCGATGAAAGCCCTAAGCTCTCAGCAATTCGACTCAAAACCTGCCCCGAGCCGCTTAAAGACTCTTAAGCAATGGGCTTTCTTCAACAAAAATAACTACTATGTACTGGGTTCCCGGGGAATTGAGTTCAATCAAATCGTAGATGAGCCCGCCCGTAGATGAGCCGGCCTTTTGTGGTTTATCCACCAGCCACATCATGTTGAAACCGAAAAAAAGATTTTCAATTGGAACCCAGCGCCGGGACTTTGTCAAGAAGTTCATCAACTCCTTAAACAACAAGAGAAGTCAAGTCTTTCTCGCATTAAAATGTGTCGTTAAGCTCCTAATGGACTTCTTCACTAGACACTATCCACTCAACTACCATCTAAACGAGCTGAGCATTAGTTGGACATGTGCCGACAATGCTTGGAAGATCAAGAATGTTAGGACAGAGACATGCTTAGATCAGAGTGTTCCATTGTGATACTACGAGTTGTAGCGGCCTACCAGTGCCAGGATTCAAAGAATGAAACGCAGAGTGAATTTCGATGGGTAACTGTAGCGGTATAGGCCCTATGTGTTGAACCACTTTGATTCGGGAATACATTTTTTTTGTCTTGTGGATGTCGAGTTCAGCCAGATCGCTAGGAACGTCATAGAAGTATTTCCCAAGAGATTTCTTTCCTAATGTTGCAGGGGCAGGGCAAGTGCACAGTAGGTGAGTTGTTGTTTCCACCTGCTCTTCGTATCTACAGCCTCTGCAAAAATCGTTGGACGGAAACCCACAATCTGAGTGCATGTCTACTTTTTAACATCAAGAAACTGCAGAGCATATTTTGTACGACAGTTCCGCCCTAGCTCGCTGCGGAGGTTTCTCTACGATTTCGATTTGCTCAGAATTGTCCCCAATTGTAGGCTACAGTGCATGTCCGGCTATCGCTAGATAGCTATGGGGCCCTATACACAGCCTAATTTTAGTTGTAATCACCAGAAGCCTGAGCCTTTTGACTCAGTCCGAAAACAAAGCAATTCTACAATATTGTACTTATGGTGGTAATTTTGACAGAAATAGCAGGCTTTTAAGTGTTCGCCGCGACTCAGTGGTACTGCGTTTGACTGCTTAGCGAGCTGCATGGGTTCAAGCCCCAGCCATGTCCACCGAAAATTTTTCGTTGCCAACGCTCTGGCAATTTGAAAATTTTTTCACGGATGGTTGTGACGTTTGCGATCTGTCGTTGTTTTGCAGAAAAATTGGTCCATGTCTATTGCCGGATGGTGGCTGTAATTGGCTTAGTTTTTCGTAATTCACCTGCAACAGGAATTTCATCATGTTTCAGGAAAGAATAGTAAAATACTCCCGCGCTAGTTCACCATACGGTTACCATAGACTCTATGGGATGAAGTGACTGTTTTGCATGATGTCATCGCAGTCTAGCTATTGGCCTGATCGTCTACAATTCGTCTTCGGAATTGATTGGCTTAAATCAATTCGTGGCGTACTCGTGTATCAAGTTTCTAACTTAACCGATCCGGGCTATATGACAGCTCATGGTCGCTAAACTTCGCTACAAAGCGTCGTACAGTCATCGATGAATTATTACCAACTTCCACCTGTAATTCAGTGTCATCCATTGAAGGTAATCGGCCTTGAATGCAACTGTCTTTCGCTGGGACACTGTTTGAAAGAGAAACAATGATAAAAACATTTTGTCGGTGTTTAAGCGAGTTTATGGACTTCGCGATGCTCCATCTGTGAGGAGCGAGCTTTCGTTGATAGCTTTGCTATTAAGCCGTCGTTTCCAAGAGCAGCAGTTCTACTGCCGATGAACAGGCTTTAGGTACCAGGAAGAGGCTTTAGGTCAACCCATCTTTTCAGGACGAAGTTCTGCTATTTTTTAGCCAGATATGTCAGGACACATGTGGCATTTTTTATTGACTCTATCTTGAGTAAACATTTATAATTTCTAACTTTTCCTCTCTCTCTCTCTCTCTTTTTTTTGCAGAAAAAATTGCCGATCGATTTCTACTGCACGCCTTAGACAGATACTGGCACAATTCGTGCTTAAAATGCCATTGCTGTGGTGCAAATCTAGCGGATATGGGTTCAAGTTGTTACACACGACGAGGTCTAATACTATGCAAAAAGGATTACACAAGGTAAGTAAAAGCCTTTGCACTGCTGCCATTCTAATACAACATCTATCGCAGTACCATTTTTTTCCATCGATGGCTCCTCGCCCCCCATCCTCTCTGTTGTTCAAATTCCGCCTTAACCACGTCTGAGAAAACATATTAAATTAGCTGGTGGTGTGTATGGTGTGTCGTCTACGTTTGATTTGTGATGTGTGTGCCTTTCGGGGTGTGAAAATGCCACGACAACGATGACGATGATGAAGGTGACGCGACGACAGCAATGTCGAACGGAGGAGGTGTTATTGCCACACAAACAGACACTAGGCTGGTGCTAATGAAATTACTTAAGAACTTAGGGATCTCCGACTGACTCTGAATGACTGGAATGACTTTTTGATGTTTTCTAGTCCCATCCTCCATCTCAACTGTTTGATTCGATTAATTTGTCAAACAATTTTACGCATCTTGTGGCGCAATGCTATGCCTAGTCACTTGGGGAATTCGTTTCTTGATCTTTCGTTCAATTAGATCGTTTCAAGGTGACTGCAGACCTAAAGTTTGACAGCCAATTAACCGTTAAATGTTAAAAAAAAAAAACAAACTCTACCTATACTTTCCGAACAGAGAACAGAAATCCTTGCAACAAACTTTTATCCTTAATTAATTTTTCATCCAATCATCCAACGAACAGCACCACCACCCACCCTTGGCTCAGGCACGAAATTCCATGCTGCAAATGAAAACTGGCGTTGTGTACTCCAATGTGTGTGTGTGTGTATGTATGTGCCCTCGTGTGGTGGCGGTTTTGCTGTTAAGAAGAATGAGTGCATCAAAGAAGAACTAATTTCCGCAATACATTTACCGCATTCTCTTGCCTTGCCGAAGCCAATTAAGTTAACAATATACCGCCGGTCCTCCCCCTCCCCTTTTCCACACTGCCGTTGCTTCGAAAGTAATTTGATTTTTCAGCACAGCACTACCATCCCCGGAGCGGCGGCCACCAACAGAACAACACGTAGTAGTCACCGGGTAACCAACCACCACTGCCGCACCGTCCCAGGATATTTTAGTCGCATTTTAATATTTCAAAACTCATCAAGAATCGATATTAATTACCTGACTTCATTACGTATTCCTTCTTTGATGTATGAGCTTGGGTGACTGTGTGTGAATGAGTATACTTGGCTTCCATCATCATCATCGTCATCGTTGTCGGCGTTGTGATCATCAGTCCTCTCCTCTACATGCTCATCCCCGCTGCACCATCTCTTCTCAAGTTAAGTGTATAGGTGGCAACAAAGTGGTGCCAGGTGTGTCTCACCCGGTGGGGGGGTGCCTCTAAACTTCTCACTCCACTTGTAAACCTTGTGCTTCCTTTAATGGATTTAGTTTCTCACACCACTGCCACTGCGCCACCCCTAACTCATCTGTGCAAAAGGGAAATTTGACTACTCTCCCAACAACATATGCATTACTATTATTTTATTACAAAAAAGGACGAGAGAGAGGGAGGGAGAAAAAACACCATCCTTCCACCTAGCTCGTCCTGTCGGAGTGTATTTCACCCAAAAACTAATTTCCAGATTGAAAACTTCCTCATTGAACTGATTTCGTGAAGCTTTTAAAATTTATAACTTCTCCCAGCACAACGATCCGGTCCCTCGATATTTTCATCCGGGGGTTGAAAGATGAAGGATGTGTGGGCGGTGTGTTGTTCCCCCCTCCCCCATCCATGGGCGGAGATTGAAAGGAGAATGGATGAGTTCCTTTAAGGATATATATTGCACATTCACTATAATTGAGATACTGTGTAAAAATGATTACAAGGGTCTAGGAAGGGAGGGCGGTTGTCAGGTGTGCTACAAACACGCGCAGGGAGGATTGCCGCCTGCTGCCATTTGGAAATTGCATGTCGATTGGTGGTTATGTCGGGCTGTGCGGGGGTGGCTGTGTTCAAGAATGTAATTATTTGGCACACAACAGCTATTGTTTTCGAATGACGGTGGACATTATTGTTGTTGGGTTGATACATTTATATACAAACAAGTACTGGCTTCAGCTGAGGCAGGAAATGACAAATTAATTATCTAATCTTTGGTCGAGTTGTCTGTTTCTAGTTTTAACCGAATGCCATGCCGTTTACTATGTTGCTTAGACTATTTCTCAGGCCAAAGCTGAATCAAAGTCTCATAATGACCTTATAGCTCACATAGGGATAGGTTCATCGTAAAACCATTGATTGGAACGCTAGGCATTTGTAAACTATTTTAACGTGTCAAAATGAGAACATATGTAAATAGTTTCTGTTACGATACATGGGAAGAATGAGCTGAAAGACTTGGTGCTGATGAGACAGAGAACGGACTATTAGTGTACTGCCTGTTGAAGCTAGTTATGAATGTTCTATTGGTTCGAGGTGCATTTCGACTCGAAGCCACTGTCCATGTTACAGACCTTGAGATTAAACGGTCATTGAAAAGGTATTCGTCCAAGACGTTCCTTCTTGGAAAAGAGAAAGGCATCCTCATCGTCTTACCTAGTCATCTTTTTCTCCTTACGTCAGCTGTAGAAATTCTTGAAGGGAACTCTCACTCTTCTTGCATGTCGTCTGCCTGCCGTACAGTGCCTCGAAACTGCTTCATTTGTAGAGCTTGTGCTTTTCATTCATTCATTTTCAATGGCCCGCTTATCCACTTACGGGTCGCGGATTTAGGCAGGTTAAGTGGACTCTTCATATTTCCCGATCTTCCGCCATCGACTCTAAATCATCAGGGGCTATCCCCATACGGGTAGAGGTGAGATTTCGGACTTGGTCCAGCCATTTCATCCTGGGCCTACCCAGGGGCGCCTACCTGATGGTACCTCTTTGAAACCGAGTTGGCGACACGCGTTTAACGTGTGCAAACCATCGATGTATGGACTTCTCCGTACGAAGAAGTAGCTGCTCGACATTAAGTACCTCGCGTATTTTGGTGTGCCTTACCCGATCTCGACGAGTCATCCCAGCAATGAGGGTCGGAACATACACTAAATTAAGCACCGACAACTTAGCTTAGATGCCAAGTTCGGCCCTCCTGATAACATATTGACCAAGCTGTCTCAAAATTGCTCCAGCTTGACCAATCCTACAGGATAACTCAGTATTGCTCCTACCATCACTCGTAAACAGGACCCCGAGATACTTAAACTTCTCCACCTGTTTCATTGGGCTCCACTAACATGCAGAGTGCATTGAACAGGTGTTCGGGAAATTACCATAACCTTTGATTTGTTCACGTTTAGCTTCATCCCAGCTTCAACACAGACGGCGACGAACCTATCTAGTGCGCGCTGAAGTTCGGTGTGGGTGAACGTAAGGATGACCAAGTCATCAGCAAAAAGCAGATGGCTTATCCTTAAGTCTACCAATTCGAACCGTTACTTACCAAGGCTGCGCTGTAACATACAATCCATATACACTACGAAAAGGAGAGGTGACAGAACGCACCACTGGCGAAGTCCAACACCCACAGTGAAAGGTGTCGACTTAACGCCGTTCACCCGAACACAGCTCTTACAGTTAGTGTACAGAGATTGAATGGCCCTCAGAAGATAACCGTCGATTCCGTACTTCTGCAATACACTCCAGAGTTTACCTCGAGGGACCTGATCATATGCTTTCTCCAAATCCACAAAACAACTTCAGATAGGTTTGGCATACTCTCAGACCTTCTCAAGTACCATTCTGAGAGTGAATAGCTGGTCAGTTGTGCTTCTACCTAGATAAAGGCCGCACTGTACTTTTGAACTTATTTTTTTTCCCACTAATTAAGATGAGTCCTTTTTTCTTTCTATGGTTAAGAGTAGAAAATCTTTGAATCCACACCCAAGGGACGGCGCAGTAAAGAAAGACCAGGACTGAGGCGGCGCACGCAAGTGGAAGTGGACCTTAACTAAATTGGCATGCGAAGCTGGAGGCATCTGGCTAAAGATCGAGATCGCTGGCGACGCTTGTTGGTTGAGGCCCAGGTCTACCACGGACGGTAGCCAGGGTCAGTTTCGATCCCTTTCTTGCCAGTTCATCGGCCTCATCAAGTAGATCAGCTCACGTTACAGAGGTCGCTGAACCTCATCCAGTAAGGGAGCTCAACTTGACGATGTTCTTGTCCATAAGTCGTTGGAGGAGACGCTTTGATGGTGGCTTCCCTACCAGATTGCAGTAAAATGAAATTTTTGTTCGATTTGTCAAGCCCTCTAGAAATCAGGTTTCACTTAATTTTTTTTTTTCAAATTAATTCTGTCTCCACCTATTTAAGACTTCTCCAACGAGTGCAAGGAGCGTAGTTGCTTCATTCCGCACGAACTGAAACGAATGTCAAAGTCTCTGGTTATGGTTTGGAACACACCCAATTCCACTCAAAAATTACCTTGGACCTTCATTATTTGAGTCACATCTGGCCTATCATCAGTCGTGTAATGGAATTTTTGAAAATCAAACTCCGTGACTCATGTTCTCACACCGATACACGTATGAATTCTCAAAGCAATGCAGTTCTAAACCAAACCACCCATCCACCCCTCTATCAATTGGTGAAGAGTGCAATGTTCCTATAGATTGTGTTCCTTCCCTCTCTCTCAAAACCCTTAATTAATGAATCCAATTAGAACGATGGTGGATTGTTTAACCTAAAATAAACACAAAAACGCAAAAAAAAAAAGGACGAAACTCCTCCACAAAATGATGTTAGCTGCTGTGTATGGTGCGCTGATAATCCCCTGCAGCGCTTCTCTAACAATCCCTGCCTGGCCTATGTACAAGAATTCACCATTGCCACGCCACCGTTGCCGCTAAATTGTTGTGTACTCTTGTCAGTTTTCCAATTTGAAGATAAAACTATACCAGGCGACCATCGGTCGGTGGGCGGCGGTCGCCTCCCCCCAATGGAATCCAACGAGAGACCCAAGTCCTAGTTGAACGGATATAAAAGTAAACGTGTTGTGGATAATACTAGCCTGAGGCCTACCCAAGGACAAATGATAAAGGAAATTGGGGTACCACTCGATAGACAGGTGGGCAAATTGCATCGATATTCACCACTCTCCGCCGACGACGACGTTTTCTTTTTGCCATCGTTATCCTTCTGTAACCGAGGCCGAAACAGTCCTCCTGATGGCACAGGCAGGCCACCCTTTCGCCGCTATCTTGTTTTCGCAGTTTGTTTGTGAGGTGGGAGCGGCCGGCGAGATACGACTATACACAGCGTGCGAGAGAGTGCGACATTTTCGGTGATGTGTACACATTTAATTGAATCAGGGTTTTCTCAGCCTCCAGCGGTGGCGCTCCGGCACACAGCCTTGTTAATGGCCAACGAAGAGAATGAAATTCTGTATGTGCTTATCTTATTGCAACCACACTGCCGACCGACAACGCCAACGCCAACGACGACGACGACGACAACGGCAATCGCCACCATTTGCACACCATCAGGATTGGAATAACCAGCGTCATCAGGACACCACACTCTGATGCCGAAAACACCCTTTGATTCTTCGTCCTTTTATAATATGCAAACATTACGTAAATTCATTGAAAAGGACACGACCGGCATTAGTATCCTGGTGCTTCCCCCGTCGGCATCATCAGCATCAGCCCTCCGAATGGGGATTTTCTTGGATGTTGACTTTGGTGCGGGCCGTGGAGGGTGGTCATTAGCCGGAATGATATTTGGTGGTAGATCGGTCTCCGTTGGAGGAGTTTCGATTTTATTGATTGTCGGTTGCGTCCGAGAAGTGTGGTTCCTTAATTTGACGGTTCCTTAGGGTCATCAATCTGTATGTGGACGAGGAGTCTTGTTTTTATTTTTTTAATGAAATTTTCAATTTGTATCGGTCGGAGTGGGGTAGGGGTGGCACTGATGCTATTCGCCTCCCTTTTCATTGGGTTTACGTTTGATTGTACCTGTCTGGTGGAAAGCTTGTTCGTTATCCCGCAATCAAGGTGATTGTGTTGATACAAGGGATTGAAAACTCTCTAGTGATTTGGGATACCCTCCACAGTTTTCCTCTCATCGTTATGTTGCACTAGGATTCTGGTGGGTGGGTAATAAAATTGAATTCAAATGTCCGTACACAAGGATGCTTGCACACGCACACAGAAAGGCTGACAGGACTCCACGCACGCTTATACTGTTGGACACTGTGAAGTACTTTATGCCACTTCTCCGAAACATAGACACTGGGAACCGGGTGACCATGAAGAAGGATCTCCTCATTCCTCGCACATTTATTTAATTAATTGAGCAATTTAACTTACTTCTGTTGAGCTGTCCTGGCCATGTGTGGGTGGGTGTGGGAATAACTTGTCCATGCATTCGAGACGATGCAAAGGCGTGAAATTGCTCGTAAACTTTATAAGTTTCCTCGCAAGTTGGACATTGAATTTGTTTATTCAGAACAAAAGTGATAAACGTGCTGAATTTCGGGTGATGGAATGCCTGCAATCTGAGTGAAGCAATGCGATCGATTGAACGCAATTAAGATGCATCTCACTCTCTTGGTGCTTGTTGGGATGCATTTAGATTGGGGAAATATATAGATGGCCTCTTGGAAGTTGTGTGTTGTCACAATCGATTTGGATGTTGGGACTTTAAATTGGAATTAGTTTGGACAATGATTGTGGCACCAGAAGGGTCTGTTTCTTATGCACCATTTGCGTACAATCTTCTCAAAGAGAATCAAGTATTAAGCTTGGTTCCAATACAATCCAAGCGTTAAAAATTGTCCAGATGTGTTGACGAGGTAGCAGAACATTTGTTCGGTATATCTGCTTCTTAGAGAGTCATCCTGTATTTGATGCTAATCTTCTTTGAGAGTCTTATGTATACTCTGACTTTGTATCGGAGTGGAGGTCCGCACTCTCTACAGTCCTGTTTGTCGTAGGCATGTCCACATCTGATAGTATTTCATTCATTTCTGGGTCAGTGCTCCAAAAGAGTGGTCTCATTGCAGAATCTGCAACTGCCTACTTTTGCTACTAAGGTCTTGAGTCTGCAATGCCACGTTAGGAACCCTTTTACAGTACGCAGGTTATTCTTACTCGGTTGCACTTTCTTCGTAGCCTAATGTTCTGCCCTAAACGTTATATCGGGATCTGGTTATGTTTCCTTTTTCTAAAAAAAAATAAATAGCTGGCGCGACAGCTCGGTATGAGAGGTGGGCTCCCAACCAACTTCGCACGAATCTATTGCCGACTGCCAACCCGATTTGGACTTTTTAAGACAAATTATACTCCTGGAGGTTTGTCATTCTCCAGCGAGAGGTGGTGCAATCAGAAAATTTCAGTTGACATGTCTGGGGCTTGAACTCACGCGGCTCACACGGCAGTCCAACGCACTAACCACTGAGGCACGACGACCCTTTTCATTTTTCTAGTTTCTTGAATTGTAAGCGGTTGGTTTCATATTCCGCAGAATGGTTCAAACCCTAACATGTGTTTTGTTGCCTTGCTGAAGAATCTTCTGTTTCATTACTTTCTATTTCTCTTACCTCGTTCGTAAAGTGCGTAAAGTTGTGAATTCTCACAACCTCACAGCCTTCATGTCTGTCCAGTGAGTTCATCGGTGATCTCATTGCGACTTGAATTGAATCGACAAGTTCTTATATTTTCGAACAATTTTTGAAGTTGGTTCAAGTGTTGAGCAACCCTTTGAACTAAGCCGGTAAGGATCACCAGTGGAGATGTGGGAGAATATGTTATCCTCTGGAATTCAAAACGAATCTTAGGATGGTTTTGGACGCCACTGTAGACTCAGTCGTCAACAAAATATTTTCCGATGGTCGTCGTTCTGATCTTCCTGAGGCTTGAAATATTGCAGAGTCTCCGCATAGATCTGCAAGCTGAGATTAAATGACATTTCTAGGGTCGAAACTAAACTATAGCTCGACGGCTTATGCTTAAACCTCAGCTGCCAAGCGACAGAAATTAAGGAAATCGAACCTCTGTTTGAAATACAAAACAATCCCGAGTTAGTGAAATGAAAATACGAAGAGGAAGGTCCTGAATCGGACTCAGGACGTTTGGTAAAGGAAAAATTACTAAGACTTGCTGGTTCCATTTGTAAGTGGGCATCTAGCAAATTCTAAAAAAAAATATCTTAATGCTTAATGGCTTAGTGGCCATTTACTCTTTCTTTCGGCCAGCTTAATATATCTGAGGATAGTCTTGGATATCAAGCTTAGCCTGACATAGGCTAAAAAAGTAAATAAGTAGTTGACACAGCAGTCCGGGGTAGGTCAAGGCCTAGCTCCTCGCAACTCCGACCTCGAATTGAGAAGCTTCTTCATGACAAATTATACTCTCGGAGGTGATTTTGTGAATATGTTTGGTTGATGTTGCTGGGGCTAAAACCTATGCTGTTCGAACAGCAGTCCAAGCCACAAAGAAACAGCGACCACAAGCAGTTAAAATATTTACTTACATGCTTACGTCCTGTTTCCGCTTGTGGGTCCTAGGGTATCTACTACACCTACACGCCATCCTGGACGGTTTCTGACAATATGCCTCAGCTCTCTTCAACTCAATTCCACCCAATTGCCGAAACTCCTTCTCAACTGTTCTGCAGTATGTATTTCTCAGTCGACCCACTCTTCTGTCATCTTGAGTAAGCGAATTCCATTGCATAGGGTAGTTACCAATGGAGTTGTCACCTTTTCGAAATGTGTGACTAATTCACTGCCACTTTCGTCAGTGGATGGTTGTGCCTATCGGTTTCTAACCCATTCACTGGTAAATATGTTCGTTAGAGATACGGTTAGGCTAGAAAATCTTCGGAATGTTTCGAAGGCACGAACGTTTGTAGCTTACTTGTGATAGTAGAAATCACTTTCCAAGTTTTAAGGGTTCAACATTGAAACGGAACAGTCGCGGTTTAGTGTTTAAGCTGATAACATTGCTTCGCCATATTTTGGACAACATTCCAAACGCAGACTTCGCTTTGCCGATTCGGCTGACAATATCTTGTTCGGTTCCATCGATCAAGACAACACTTATAAGGTATTGAAAGCTGTCTACTTTCTCTACCGGTTGTCCAGGGATGCAAACACGAGTTCGTTCCGAGACTGATGATCTTGGTTTTGGTTGTGTTATTCTTCAACCCTACGACGTTTACTTCTCTTTCAACACTCGCTGTCATTTGGTGGAGTTCCATAACCTTATGTTAGAATAGGTATGAGTCGTCCGCGCAGTCAAGATGTTTGAGTTAAATGTCGAATGTTTGAGTTGAGATATCGAATTCCTCCATTTCTCACCGAAAAACAAAATTGATAAAAGAACGCTGCCTTGTCGAACCCTACTTTTGATCTCAAATTCCTCTGACAGCCTTTCTCTGTGCGAACGTGGCACCTTGACCCTACATAAGTTGATAAGAAAACCTCTCTGCGCAAGGCAACCCAGATAAATTCTCTGTTGACACTGTCAAACGCCTTCTCGAGTTCGATGAACATCAGGTGAAGTGACGAACGATATTCAACGCACTGCTCAATGATGATCCGCAGAATGTTGATGTGGTCGACAGTTGATATGGTGCGGCAAAAATGTCCAAGTCGTGTCATCAATGTCGTTGATTTAACCCTGTGCAACTTCTTTTTTCTAACTTTAATAAAATCTTAAGTTTATGCCGGCAAACCACAATTAAGCCCAAACCTAAGGTCATGATTCAACGCATTCTTCATGAGATTATGCTGCATTCTTCAATATTTCATCAGAAGAAGACATGAGGCGCGAAGGACATTTGCCAAGAAAAGATTTAATTTTTATTTTTAATGCATTTTTTTTTGTCTTAATTCGCTTAAATCTAGTTTAAGCCTATGAGGGCACTCTGAGCCTTATTGTACTTTTTAAACTATGTCTTTCGGCCTAACTGAAGAGATGCCTCTAAAAATAAGTTGTCCACCCCTAACGGAACATCGTTTGCCTACAATTCCCCGAACAGGCTTCCGAGTTTGTCTTTGTTTAAATTCGGGAAACCATTGGGCACTAACTTGCCTTAATAAGTTTTGTCTGAGACTTCATTGGATTTGACTGGTGTTACGCTTTCACTGAGTTACTTGAGTTACTTGAGGGCTTGTTGTCATGTCATAATCACGACTCATTTCGCGATGATTCAAGTCTGTTCTGTGTCCTTTGCTACTTAATCAACGTCGAAGTCAGTCTTGAAACTTAGCTTAAGTGACTCCAATTGACGGTGACATTTCAGTTCCAAAGAAGAGTGATAAGAATGCTTCCCTTCCTCAAGAGACTAACAAACTTTAGTGTTCCATGGCAACTTGCGATAACCTCCTCGATCACTCCCAATCCGCCTATTATATCTCATTACCAAGAGCAACCACAAATATGCGGCACACTTTATCCAACGATTACATTGCTCACTTCAAATTACCCCTCATGGTATGCTGTCAGCTCTTGATTACCTCCAGAGTTCGTGAAATTCAAATTCAAATCAGTCACAACATTGTTTGCCAACACCAAACACTAAACCGAACTGCATACCATTATTCAATGGCGGCAAAGTACCAAACAAATCATTACCACTTCCCTGCCAGCCGATGAGCGACTGCGTTTGTGCGTGTGTAATCGTGGTAACCATATTTTCCACCCTTCCCCCCCCCCCCCCCCTCCCACTGATTGACAGTTTATTGGAATAATCCACCCTCTATCGCCCATCGTTTTCTTCGGCTTCTTCATGTGGCACATCACGTTCGCCGAGACCTGCTTACGTCGTCGTCCTGACTATTAACAAGGCAATCAAAAAATACGTTGTCATAATAGAATTACTGTTAACGTAATAACAAATTGGGGGATCCCCCTACGCCCACAGAGTCGGGCTCTGATCGTCGCTCCATCTCCCATACGTCGTTTGTGTGGCTCAGTGAGAGTATTTTCGATGGTGGCTGGTTAATTTTCGTGTCAATTGTCAATTTATATGCGCTTGATTGTCGCATGTTGAACAGAGTTAAGTTGCAGGGGGAGGCAGCGAGTCCTGACAGCCCACGCTGCCGCCGACGCTGTCAGGCGTTCGAATGGAGTACCCCACAGCGCTTCAAGAGGACAATCACATTGGGTCTATAATGAAATATTATAAGACACATTGGCTTTCCTGATTTTCGTCCTTTTTTTTTGCTTCTACTCTGTGTGTCGTGACATTTTCCTGGCTCCCGTTGACGATGGTAGTTTGTTTGCCTTGGTAAGGATTGAATTGAAGTAATTCGGGACGAAAGTGCGTGTTTGCAATACATTTGCTACGCCCGCCTTGACTGAGTTGAAATTGAAATAAATTGCCGGCGTGGTGATGGTGGTGGTGTTTTAGAAAATTGATTTTTTTTTCCTGTATTGTGTCCTCATTTTGCGGGTAAATATTAAGTTTGTCGCCTGTGGTGTGTTGTTTTACATTTACTGATTAGTTTAGTACGTTTATGTGATTTATTTGGAGGACTAGAGATCCATGGGGCCTTTAGCTTGACCAAAGAAATGTATTCGATTTGGAGAAACATCAGCTCCTCTTTCATCTCCTTACTCAGAGCTTTGTTCCTGTGGTAGGTCACTGATTCGTAATGCACATGAGTGGTACGCGCAAAAGTTCGAGAACAACTGCCTTCCAGGAAGATCGGTAGAAGCTAGTCGCGTTGTCAGCGTTTCGAGAGCATGCATAGCAGACAAAAGTACCAATCCAGACTCAATAAGCGGTGATGAACTATTGAAACCTACTGGCAACTTCGTTGAGACCTGTAGTCCAAAACAAAGCAATTCTACATTTTTTTGAAACGATCAAACTTTGCCAATGCATTAGACTTCCAGACTAAACCAGTCTTCAGGAAGAGGCTCTGGCTGTTGCATAAGTCGCCCGGGAAGTAACAATGAGGGGTGAGGTAAAGCATCTCGGGGTCTTATTCACGAGTGATGGTAGAAGCAATACTGAGTTATCCTGGGGGATTGAGATTTCTTCATTGTATTGCGAGATCGGGTTAGGAACATTAGAATACGCGAGATACTCAATGTCGAGCAGCTACTTCTTCGATTTGAGAGGTCCATACATCGATGGTTTGGGCACGTTAAACGCATGTCTCCAACTCGGCTTCCAAGACGTGCCATTGAGTCGTTGCGATCAGGAAGGTGTCTTCTGGATAGGCCCAGGATGAGATGGTTGGCCCTGATGATTTAGAGTCGAAAGCGGAGGATCGGGAGGAGGGTTCATTTGAGCACCCGAAGCCCGCGACAATCATCATGACCCGCTTATCATTGAAAATGATGATGAACCTGGCAACACTAAAAGCGATTTCTGCCACAGTTGTAAAATAAGCTTCTCTATGTTGCAGCTTTCCTAAGCGCCAGGCCTTCTTGGTCGACAAGTCGACTTGTCAATGAAGATCCCACCGCGCAGTCTTAACTTAGGAATAAGCTGATCACTTAGGTGAACAGTAGATGGTTTGCACTACGATACCATGGGTGCACGATCTCAGGAGGATTGAGACAGTTCCAGACAAGTTTAGACCCTATCGTGTAAGCTTTATCGGTTCTTCGTACTGTTTGACTGTCCGAAAAAACGTGCATGCATTGTTCGCAGGCATTGTGTGAACTTCTGCTTGAACGATAGATACATAGATGGTGACTGCCCATTTGGGACCCTTAACTCAAGCTCCAGTATTGCCATTTTCCTATTTGAAGCCATCTGTGTACCAGATCTGAGAATCAGGTAACCTATAATCACCGCGAACTGTCTAAAAAAAATAAAAAACCTGGCGCGACAGCCCGGGATAAGCCAAGACAAAGCTTTTCGCAACCATTCATGTTGTGCGTGTTTATTGCCGACTCTGAACGGCGACTCTGAAAAGCTCTTTTATGCCCAATTATACTCCCGGAGGCTTGTCATCCCCCGACAGGAGATGGTGCCGCGAAAAATGTTCTGTGGACATGGCTGGGGTTTGCACCCAGGCCGCTCGTACAGCAGTTCAAACCATTAGCCACTGAGCCACGCGAACACTGTCTACGGAGCCGAAATGTTCTGACCATTTTATCTGAGATTTTGAAAAATTGGATCGCTTTGAATGTATTCCAGGATCGTCAGACGGCTTGTTATGTCGCCGACTTAAAATTCCCGTATCTGGGGCAACCTAAGAGCACCCAGCGTAGCTTCTTCCTAGGGCTACCGTCGGTCACGTTTTTATTGCCCCAGTAATACCCACGCAGGCTAAGGTATACAGTCAGCTTAAATTGGGCTTAAGCTGACCGGGTTTTTGGGCATCAAGCTAAACATGGTATGTAATGGTATATGAGGGTGAGCGGAAGGCTCCTCACCTAGGCCTCAGTCGGGCTCGTTGTGTTCCCCTCTTATAATCGTCGGAACTGCACGGGTAGGTTTGGGACATATGTTGAGAGGGATATAGGGAAGGTGGAAACAATTATGGAGTTGCCACTAGTGTACGTGTTGTCTGGCGTATCTTCCAGGCCAGGATACCGCCGATTCCTTTGTCATTGAGATATTTCAGGTCCGGTGTACACCAGGAATCCAGGATCTTTTGTCGCGATGTTTCTAGTGTTAGTCTGTGGCATAGGAAGTGTTCGACGTCTTCTTCTTCATCCTCGCAGTTCCTACATGTATCTGTGTCAGCGCGGCCCATTCTATGCATGTGTTTGTTGAGGTTAATATGTCCTGTGATGAGTCCCACCATCAGCCTCAATTGCTCTCTGCTTGAACCTAGAGCTTTGCTGGTGAGCAAGTTGCTTGGTTTATTTACGAATCTAGCCACTTTGGACGTCGGGAGGTTTGCCCAATGATCCTCGAAATCCTTTTGCATCCTCTCGTTGGTTGCTTTTTAGATTGTTATTAGTGCGACCCTCACTGTGTTTTCAGCGGTTCGTTCTGAGCATAGGTGACGATTGGTTTGATGGCACTGAGCTAGTCAGTCCCAACCTTTTGCTGTATAGGCGTTGACAGATAATCATTGCCCTAGTCGACTTGTTAGTGACCTTATTCAGTGGGCAGTTTTATCCGGGTTGATAGTCAGACCCTTAGTCCTACACCAATCTGAAGTCAGATTAAGGGCGTCTTGCATCATTTCCGGCATGGTGTCTCTAAGTTTGCTCCCATCATCCGCCTATTCATGTACTTCGAAAACGGATTTGTCTTGAAGGACTAGGAGTTCGTCAATGTCCAGAGTAGGGGGAGTGCACTCTACATGCATCGATCTAAGTGTTAAGTATCGTGGGAACCGCTAGTTACATATCATTACAGTCACAGTGACAACAGCTGAATGTAGTCTCACGACATCAAATGCCTCAAATACTATGCAAACGCGTGTACTTTCAGAGGTCAACACCTAAGAATGTTTTGAATAATCGAATATGCAAATTGAAATCCGCATTTGCATGTTAGTGGCCACGGTGCCACCAAAATTTACCACACTTACGCCGCGCTAATGGTATCAGGTTGCTTGGCGTTTAGAACGAATCAATTGGATTGCTTTGTGTGAAACGATTCCATTGTCAAAAATTATACCTCCCTCCCAACCGAAAGCAACCAATTTACAGACCATCGTACAAAAAGTTCAAATTAAGTGAGAAAACAGGTTCGAATTTTTCAAATACCAGCTGCCTAATGTGCCCCAAGAATCCTTCTCTCCCAATCCCCACAGAACCTAGAAACAATTCTCAATCCAAAAAAAGAAACGAAGGAATGCCAAAGAGAATAGAAAACAGAAACGAGAAGGAAAAAAAAAGTATCTCTTGCTTAAATCACTGCCGCCAATTAGAGTTTGCCAGTCCATAAAACTCCCATTGAAGTGTAAGACAAAGTGAACGAGATTACAGCATAAATTACTGGTTCCTCAACTTCTGTCATCCATCAAATCCGCCCCCACATTTGCCTGCCAACCAAACAACCTACACCACTACCACAGAATTGCCCCCTCAACGTGCCTGGATTATAGTTCTGCAAACACACATAGGAACAAAGAAACGAAACAAAAAAAAAACAGCAGAATAAACTTAACAAAAAATAAAATAAATAAATAACAAGTTACAAAGGGGGCGACTCTAGGGGGATGCTGTGTTGTGTTCTATCGGGTGCTGCCGCGCTACACACTCACACACACAAATGGAAAAGTCAAAGTCAAAAAGTCTTGTCACTAATTAGCCCAGTTACAGGCACTGAACCACCGCAGCAGCAGTTCGTTTTTAGGTTCTTGACATTTCAGTTATTAGTCAGTGAGTAATGGAGGCCAGAGGACAAAGGCAACATGGCGGCAGGCGGCAGGCGGTAGCGTTGCGGACGACCAGGGGGGAACTCCGTACTTTAGTGAACACGCTGCCAAAACTACGTTCGTTTCATTCGTTCACTAATTGGCCAGAATATGGCAAATAGCATCGGATTTTTACGAGCTTCTCTTGACTACAACTCGCTCCCATTATAATGGGGTTTTCTCGGATGGATTGTGCTAGCAAACCAATACACCGAGCACACACACAACAGTCACAAGCGGCACAAGAAGGGGTGTGCACCATGTGACGCACTGCAAAATTAACAACTTCCAATTTGGCTTTAATTAACGAAAAGAAAAACAAACTTTTCGTCGTCGTCGTTGCCGTTGTCGTATAGGCCAATCCTTTATTACGACGACGACGGTTTTTTTTTTCTGCCTTCTTTTGTCCTCTTCCGATGACTCGTTACCATGATGATGCCGCCACTGCCTCGTAGCACCACACCCGCCCTCAATACCTCGCACTCTTCCCTTGTGATATTTCAATTAAATAAATTAATTTAATGAATTCATTAATTAGAAATTCAATTAACACATTTTTTTCCCGTTTCGTGTGGATGGATGTGTGTATGGGTGTGTGGGGGGGCCTTAGCAATCTGTGATGCCACCGCTCGGCTCCTCTCTCTCTCTCTCTCTTCATCCTGTGTGTGTGCTTATTCCATTGAAGAAACCTAATCTTATCGTAATGAAATAATTAATTGCTTTTCTTCGCAATTCAATTAATTTAATTAATTAAAGTTTTGCTCGCTGTGTAGTGTGATGTTTATTTTTGGCGGGGGGAAGTGGTGGTAGCTATCTGAGGCTCTTGTTACCTTCGACTTTTGAGCTATGTGCCATGATGTCATCTCGCTTTTGTACTCACGAACTTATTTATTCGTCGGTGGGTGTAAAGGTTACATTTGCAAAAGATTGTTGGGCGTTTTTTTATTGTGTATGTGGCTTTTGTACTTCCTGAGACCTGCACGTATGTACCGTCGGAAGACCTTTTAGGAATCACCCCTATACCATATATCGCTAGAAAAACAGAATATCATCTAAGTTTTGATCCTTAAAAGTCTACAAACCAATTGTACGCTTCGCCATTTGCAGTGCTGATTGCTGACACCGGTGCAAAAAGACTTTTCTCTATCGAACAGTGCGACATAGAAATAAGGCTAAGGTGCCTTGCAACATAAGAAGGAATTCGTACTAGGAAACGGATAAAAACGTAAACATATCCATCTCGAACCCATTCCTTACAGATTTTTCGAAGACGGAAAAGGGATGGCAGCAGGGCTATTCTCTCAAGTACTAAACGTCAACCTGTCATACAGTCTTCCAAGCTGAGATCTGGTTATTTTAGGTGGCTGCCACCGTTCAGACAGGAACATACTTAGACGAGATTGGCTCATTGTGATACCACCATGAAGACCTGGCTTACCAGCACCAGGAGTCAGAGTATGTTACACAGAGTACATACATCGGGATGGGTAACCGTAACGGCTTTAAGTCTATTAGTTCAACTATTTCGTCCCGGAGATGAAGTTTCTTACCTTCTGGATGTCGAGTTCGGCTAGATCGTTAAGATCATCATAGAATTATTCCTCGAGGGTTTTCCTTCTTAGCGTGCACAGTAGGTTTGTTGTAGTTTCCTCTTTTTCCTCGTCTCTGCAGTTTCTACAGACAGAAATCGTTTGACTGCCATTAGCTTCTCAAAGATATCAACAGGAAGCAGGTGGAGCATTGCCTTCAGTGCACCAATGGGGATTGTTCTCAGAGCACCCGTGATGCAGATGCATGATAGCCTTTGTATCTTTTCAAACAGACTACTATTGCTCTTCTTGTCTAGTGCTGTCAACAAGACCAGTACTTTGTACATAAGGATCGGCCTCACCACCGCCGTGTTTTCTCAAGGAGCTCGTAGGAACCTTTTTTGGGGGCATGAGCTTACAATCAGACAGATATTGGCAAATTAAGCCTTCATTCGAAATGTCATTAGACGTTGGCTTACATGTCGGAAGCATACGACAAACCGCATCCATATAAACCGCATCGTTTTTTCTGACTAAAAGCTGCATAATAGCAGTCGCTGATACTTTTCGAGCTACATACATACAACCTGTTAAGGGTCTGCATACTCGACCTACAGAACTGAAGATGATTGCCAGAATCGTCAACAGTCAGATCATCCTTATCCGAAGGTTTGGTCTCAGTGCAGTGCTTAATCTGGAGCACCACTCCCATTGTAGAAAAAGCTTTAGGTCGGTTATACCCATATCAGTAACCCATTTCGGAGCTGTGTTCGCTGCTGTTGGCCCCTTAGAGGACTTATCCGCCACCGTCTCTGAAAAATTCTTGCAAATCCTTATCAGCCTAAGCTCCGGATCTATTGAATTAGCTCAGATAAGGGGCTATTTCTGTTTAGAAACTTGACGACAGTGTTGATTCCATCTAGGGAATTCTCTTTTGGTCAACACTCGCGCTTTTAAGTTCAGCAGTCGAGTCCGGTTGAACACGTAGTCAGAGATACAAAACTTATTCTGGTCATAGCCAGGTAGACGCCACTCAGTGCCTACCATTTTTTCCAACATCAAATTATCCTCATTCCCATGGACCTTCAGAAAAAGCAGTCGAGTTAGAATCGGGTGAAGTTCAGTGGTTTTCTCTGGCAGTTAGTAACCTGAGAGTGTGAAAAACAGCCAAAAGCGTTCGTGAATCCAGAGCAGGATTGTTGCCAACTTCACTTACCTCCCTCACATACTTTACTTTACATAGGCGTGCAGCCCGGGGTGGAACAGGGCAACAAGTCCCTCCAGCCCCTACGTGATTCGAAAACTCAATAAAAATCTAAGACCTCTTCAAACGATCAATTGCTTTTTGGCTTCATCAATTCAGTGCTAGAACCAACTCGCAAAAGACTCCCTGTGATCCACACTACACCCAATATGGACCCAAACGAGTTAAGTTTGGTGTTCCAAAGTAGTACAACGACCTCAAGTGGTTGTATTAGAATAATTAAATGAGAACAACTAGCACCGCTACATAGACCGTTGTTTTGTATAAAATGTTATCGTAGCCAGCCAAACATACTCGTACACAACAACCAAAGAGTCCTGGGAATGACGCTATACGAGTATACCTCCGTTTGAGACACAAAAAAAAATAGAAAGCCCTCCTTTGAATTATTGCCTGTTTTAAATGACGGCCACCTCCGGTACAGTTATTTTCTAAATTGCCTGTGCCTGTTGTCCTTCGAAGTGAAAGTCGTCGGGTTGTTTCTCTTTTATTGCTGCTGCTGCTGCTTCAAATTGCGAGGGTTGATGGGCCACCCTTGCGTCCATTTATCAAATTAAATTCATTATGTCGAGGGGTGCCTCTCTTCTGTTCTTCCTCCGCTCTCCTATACGATAATTAAATGAGATAATTAAATTGAATCCTTTTGTTGTTTGTGTGAGTGTGAGTGTGTGTTTGTGTGTGTTTGTGTGTGAGTATGAGCGTGTTGGGGTTGATGAAAACCACTCTTTTAATTGTGTATGCGTGGGATGGCATAAAGTGTAAGAGGTGGGTGGGGGAAGTGTGTGTGTGTGTGTATACGATGAATGTTGGTGGCAATGGCGGCGTTATGTCGTCTTCTTCCTTAGACCGGTTTAATCTCATTTGCCATCAGTGCTGCTGAAGCTGCCGCCACCATTATCTACGCGGCGAATTTGAAGGGACCCCGGACCACTTTGCAATAATATGTATGGTTGTGTCCTTGTTTATAGAATTTAATCGATTTAGAAAATTAACAGAAAATAAATTAATTTGGTTTCGTTTTTGTTTCTTCTCGTTGCAGTATGTTTGGATGTTCGGGTACGTGCTCGGGATGCGGACAGACAATACCACCCAATGAATTGGTAGCCAAAGCGATGACACCAATCAATCAACAGACAACGAACTTAGATAACCAAAAAAATAGTCCAAACAATTTGTTTGTGTTTCATTTGAAATGTTTCTCATGTACGAAATGTGGTGCACACCTGAGACCTGGAGATAGGTAAGACTATATCAAATGAAAATGATTGTATCTAAGACGTATATTTAGACTTATGACCGTTGGACCTTGGAGAGGTCGTCGTTTGGTGAATGGTTGTGTGTGTAGACAGTTAAAGCGAAGATCAGAACCAATGGTTTTCTAGAAATATCAGCAGATGCCTGGTGAAAACCGAAGCCTGGGAGGGAAAAACAATTTTTAGTTGTTCGTTCTGTAACAGAGTTGCTTTGGAAACAGCAGCTTGAATCGTGCATTTCTAGGTCTTTCCTGCCAAACTTCACTGAGCTCAGATAAGCATAGGCTTTTATTTGGAGTTTCAAACTAATTTTGGTGACTCTGCAGAAGGGTTCTAGGTTAATGAAAGGTGTTAGAGCCCCTTATTTTGCTGGTGAGCTAGCCATTTCGACACCAATAATTCCATTGTGAGCTCAAGTTCAATAGAAGGAGCCTAGATGGTTCCTAATCAGTCTCTAGAACTACATACCTTGAATTTGACAGCAGGCGATTCAAGTTATTTTCAAGGAGCTTGACTGTGTGAAAAGATGAATATAGTTTCCCTCGGGATATTGAATGTCGGATTTAGTCTCACAAAGGAAAGACAGTTGTCTCGAATATGGCTGAGTACTTGTCAAAACTGACCGATGCTCTGGATCCAGCTTCAATTCTTGTCTCAATTTTGGATCCATTCGTATACCAGACAAGGTCAAATGTTGATGGTTGAGGCTTGTGCTTTTCTCAGTTTTCTCTGTGTTGGATTACTATTAGTTTATGTAGTATGTCGTCTAGAATCCTCTGTATCCAGCTTCAGTGACTCAAGGAGTGATTAGTGACTTTCTTGATGGAATTCAGGCTCGAAATCCTTTGAGTAGAAGTGTATGGATACTTAGTTTAGCTTCCATTTGTATGAAGATTTGTACTGGCGGTAGATACTATATCATATTAAGTGCAGCCATTGACTTAGTGACATGCAAGTTCCGGCTAGACTTTGGATTCGTTTCGTTCAATGCATTGACTTCCACGCTTTCATAGAAGATTGCCGGTTTCATATACCCCAGTTTTTGTCGCATGTTCCTCAACAGGTTCATTAGGCCTTGAACACGCTGTTAGTTCATCTGTTTATCCGTGGGTTCCGTTACAATTTGTTTTCTAGGATAATTCCTAGGTCGTAGGCTTCCTGAGAGAATTGGGTTACTTCGCTTTTTAATGTAGACGTGAAGGAAGTAGAAACAATGATCTCTTTGGGGTCTACAGAGAGGCCTTATGCATTACCTCTTGTAGCACCTTATAGCAGATATAAGCCTTGACACACGTAGTATGTATGTAGGCCTAAATATGTCTAATCAAGGCGTTGTCTTGGAAACTAAGTTGACAATCGCATCAAAAACAAGTGGTGCTTGCTACTCATTAGATGGACTTTCGTATAACTTGGGATTTTAAACAGTTCGTGGGACTACGTTATTCTAAAACATGGTTCAGTTGTCTGATGGAGTGTTCTAGAGAAGAAATACTATCTTTCAAACGAGTCATCAAGGTCCAAAGTGGATCTTAGCTGCATGAGTACTGCAGCTAGGCTCAAAAATTCAGGATTTTGGTCATTTGCGACGCTTGACTCGGCCTCTTTTCTCTTCAATGAAAGGCCCGAACTGCACCTACGCAATTGCCTTCCTTTTGTAAGAGTAGCATTTAGGCTACGCGCACTGTGATGCGATAAAGCGATGCGCTGCGAGAAGCGAGAAGCATGCGATAAAACTTAAGGGCTTCTTTCAATCTATAGGTACTTTCCATCCGGCAATGCTCACTTGAGCAACACATTCTAAACGCTTGCATCTTAGCTGCATTTGATGCAAGTACATTGGTCTATATCGTCTTATTAACCCTGTTTCCCTACTTTTACATACGAACTTGGCTTAGGTCTATTTCCAATTGTTCTCGCTGCCTTTGGGATCTACTACTGCATCTTGGAGTAAGTGGATTCCATTGGATAGCGAGATTAGTTATCTAGTTGTAGAATAAACTTTTTCGTAGGTTGTTGCTGCCAAAGATAGTCCTACCCCACTGTCTTGTTAAGAGATGGGCAACAGTATTTACGCGAATTTGGTGATATCCTCACTGTCGGTATACAGAGTAGGCTACATGCAAATTTATGACTCCTATTGGTAATGATAAGGAATCAAAAGGTACATAATTCCGTTGATTAAAAATTGTACTTTTTCCTCCCAAATAAATTAGTTTAGACTTGAGAGTTAAGTAGAACATCAGCCAAAATGACCACATGCACCACTTGCACCACAAATGAGGGTTCCTTACTGACTGCACTGCACCGCATCTGGGTGCAGACAACCACTCTAACCTTACGTTCCTTTCATCACTGTTTTTAATCAGCTTTAAACTTGTTTCCTACTATATTTCGGTTACGAAAACCTTGCTTCCTTAGGCCAATTATTGCATCTGTCGGTATTGGCCTTGATTTGATTGCAAGCTATCCAATACTTGCAACTTCCACTCGTTGGCGTGTTATTTTAATCAACTCCACTGCCATTTGCCATGCCACATGACCCCTGACTTGATCACCTTAGCTGGCGTGTTGTATAATTATTTATTTGTTTCCATAATTAAGTTTTTTTTTAATGCCACCTGTGAACAATAAAATTTATATTTCTTTTTATTTCCTTTTTTCCAGATATACAATGCTGGCGGGTAGTTTAGTATGCGAACAGGATTGGCATAAAATAATTAAAAATACAACAACGACAAATGGAACAACACCAGCCGTTCGAAAGGGTAAAGTCGGAAGACCTAGACGTACCAAAGAGTAAAAACCACTTGAACAAAAAAATAAGGAATATTACTATCCCAATCACTTACACACACACACACAAACACACATATACACACACTCACACAAAACTACAAGAATTTTTGTTATGATTTTTATTTTTTTTTAAACTAACTACCCCAATGGATCAGGTGCGGAATCTGTGATCTGCTAACATCGAAAATTAAGGAAAAAATAAAAACAAAAAAAAACGTTATTCTAAAATCCTGATCTAAAACTTAAATAGTATATCTCTAGTCGTTTTGTACATAAAAAAAAATAAAACAAAAAAAATAAAGAAACAAGCAAAAGGTGTTGTGAAAGATAAAAAAAGAAAACAAAAATAAGAAGAAAAAAATAAATGATTAAATAAACGCTCTCTAAGATTAAGAAGGAGAAGATACATACAATCGCCCACAGGGCATTCATTTTGCGTCACAAATTTCAACAAAAGCAAATTATAATTGACGTGTACCCTAGTGTACACTATGTTTACACTTTTATTACTCACTCCCGTCCTTTGATTCTCAACAAATCATTAAAAGCCTGTGGAACAATCGGAAAAACAAAAAATGGAACACAAAATCCTCAATAATAGAAAGAAAAAACAAAACAAAATAAATAAGCTAAGGACACACACACACGACAGGAGAACTTGACAAAAAAGAAAACAAAACAAAAAAAACTAATAAACTTCTAGTAATATTAATTAAGAACATTAAATTATTGCAAACCAACCAATCAATACCTTAAAAGAAAAGATTAAGTGGAACAAGAATTCTTTGTACCTACTTTAATTATTTATATTTTTACACAAGTACTTGTATGTTTTTTTTTTACGATTTGTGCTTAATTTTAATTTTATTTTAATTTTTTTTTTATTAAATTGCCATTTGTTGGCTTGCCTGTTTTGTAATGGAAGCAGGTGAATGTTGCCTGAAAAGTGTCTCACGTCTAATAGTTAGGGAGGGATAGCAGCCCCAATCACACTATTTATTGCTAGAATGAAAAATAGTCCCTTGACATGCACTTTCGATGCATTCCTCCCATCGGGGGAAAGTATCACTTCCTCGCAGCCGCAAGGCAATCGCTAAAGCACTCTGCTATTGGCCTAGGGTTTCGAACCACCTTGAAGCTCTTATGAATCGACAGATGTCCTTGATAGGTATGCCGCTTCGTTCTTCGATTTCCTGGAAGAAGTGTTTTCCAGTTGATGAGATTGCAGAGGTCTGAAAGTACGGTGTGTCCTCATGGAATTTCTTGTCTCCGCAGCTGCTGCAAATGCCATTCTTGGTTTGCCTTAAGTTTTTTATGTGATAACGCAAAATAATGTTTACTGTAATCTTTCTCGTGGTTTTACAGGTACTCAAAGAGCGTCATCTGCTGTTCGCTTTCGCTAGGGATATATTCCCTGCTTTGTGTCTATGCTTACACGGCGGGACTTTTACTGAGTGATCAGCTTGCTTTGGGTCTAGGGGCACATACATTTTTTGCCAATTCATCAGGTTTTTCATTCACTGCAATGCCCACATGTCCACCGACTCAGTAAAGTCTCTACAGGACTTGATAAGCTTCTAGAGCAGATAGCAGATATCGCTTTTATTGCACCCTGACTGTCCATGAAGAAAGTGGCGTCATCGCGGGCTATAATTGTCACTGCCAGGCCCTTCGTTGCAGGAAAACGTTGCTTTTGTCTGGCTAAAATATATATGCACCTACGTCATTGTACATCGATATACATGGTCAATAATGGATAGTGCTAGCATGGATTCGACTTGATATAATTAGGTTTTTTTCCCCAGACGTAGATGACAACCAAATTTAGCTTTCGTGATCAGAAAATCAAAATCAATGTCGGTTGGCTCACGGAGAGAGCTCAGTAACGCCTTCTTTTGCCATTTGATTCATTCTCCCTGTAAAGATTTCACTGTTAGCGCACCATTCAGCTGCATCTTTTCGCAATTTTTACTTCATTTTTCAATGTAAACTTTTGTGTAACCAAAAACCTGCAATAAATCACATTCACTCAATGACAATGTAAAATCAACGAAATTATGCAAAAAAAAAAAATAAAAACAAAACAAAGCTATTGTAAACTATTGTAAAAAAAAACCTTAAACTTAAAAAAGCAACAAACAAAATTTAAAATCGAAAAAAGAAAAAAAAACATAAAATCTAGGAATTATTGTAGTTGAATAAGTTAAAACTTAAAGTGATAATAAAATAACTATTGCGAAATAGTTACGTTACTTATTAATATATTATTATGTATTATTAACAAACAAAAAATCATACGACGACACAATGTCACATGTGATGAAGCAATTATGTTAATAAATTCATCTATTCTTTTGTTACTGCATCGATTGATTAACACTACTACCATCGGCTGGTGACAGCGTGTCCTGAAAACTTCTATATTTAACTAATTTTTTGTTTTCTACAAAATTATTTAGGTTTCTAAAAATAATATTGTTTTCGGCCCAGTTTCTTTTTTATAAAAACATATATATATATATTATTTTTTTAATTCACAAATCGTGGCCAGTGTATATAAATTGTAAATAGCAATAAATAGTTATTACTTTAATTATATTATTATATTATTAATCTATTATGTAAGTTTTAAGGTTACAAAAAAAAACAAACAAAAAAAAATGAAAACAGAAATGAAAAACATAAAAAAGGAAAAACATAAAAAAATGAACAATTATTGCCGAATAAAAATTTCCTGATAATTGCAAATAAATTAAATTTGTGTTTTATTTCTATTTTAGCGGCGATTGTGAAAGGCTATGAATTGCCACTTCAATTTAAGTGATTTTTTATCTACTTTGCCTTTGCGGGGATCTGGATTTAATTGATTCGATGGTGTCATCCCATTAAATTGATTGCTACAACTTAGCAAAACTTGGTTATAGGAATTGAAGCTGCGTCCCGGAACTATACATACATTCAGTCGGATTTGATTAAACCAAGTCCATCTATATAGCTATATTCAATGCATCTGTGACTAGAAATCGTATCTCTTTTATTTTTGGCATTCAGCCCAATTAGCATCTTGTCAGGAAGCATTTCAGTAGTTGAAACGGAACGTCTTCAATCGGGGCGAGGACCAGGACTTTTAGTGCCCCAATGTACCGAATTTGTGCACTGAGTGTCGTACCACCTCCAGCAATGCAAATGCTACCAATAGACACCCTGACAGACGAGCAACGACAACAATATGATATGAAGTACTCCGAACAAGAGCTAACCCCTTCAATCAACGAAACCCAATGGACTTCCCTAAGGCTGCAGAGCATAGAAAAACAGCAATAACGGTGGAATCAAAATCAAGCCATTCATAGAAAGACGGTACGGTGAAGTAGAGTATCACTTACATAACTCAGCTGCTGACAAGTTATAGATTCTTCCGCCCACACCTGCGTACGTACATTTAAAAACGATAGCAGTCCTTACCTTCTAATACTGATCCGTGGACTGTATCAAAAAGTACGGACACGTGTTTTGCAATGTTGAAGTTTCCGTGACATTGAGGGAAAAACCAGGCATACCACACGAAATGTTTAAAAGCCAAGAAGGGACTTGGGATACATTTGTCAACATGAGAAAAGAGAGAACTAGAACAGGGAAAAATGTGTCTAACAAGACTAACACGAATCAATCCTGAAGCATACTTGCAATCTGTAGCTATGAAGAAAGGAACAAACACTTCATAGAATAAAAAGATTGGTTACCTACGCGCTTTCATCATTGAGACAAGATCCGGAGCTTTCAAACAACTCCCAGCTGAGTGAAAATGAATCGAAACCAATAAAAAAAGCGGAGCCACCTAGGGGCATAGCAATCAGAAAGCTGGGGAATAACTCAAATGTTTTGGCAGAGGGAATGCATGAAATCATCGATCAAGATTGAGTTTAAGAAAACGTGAGAACGAATATTTTGTAGAAAAGATTTTTCAAAAGAACATTCCTAGTTTCAATAAGAGTCAAGCTTCTGGTTAGCACAAATGCAAATTGAATGCAATAACAAGAATGAAAGAAGCCATCCATCGGCTGTCTATCAGGCAGCTCAAGAATAAGTAGGCTTCGAGATCCATATGGATCCATAGATCCCCTCAATAATTAAGTGCTCGAAAGCTTACCAAAAGACTTGCGTTTCAGTACTATGCATTCGCTCTCGTACAAACTATCCTTGCTTTATGTTGTTTACGAGTTCCTACTCAGCCTGCTGTCTTAAGCTGTTTTATACCACATTAATTGGAGTTGGAAGGTATCATTGGCTTGACAAATTGACTAAAGACTGAAAAAAAAATCAAGTTTTTCGATTCAAACAAAACTGCATGTCGGACGTCGTCTAAAACTGTAGAAGTTGATGAATGTGTAGCCCTGGAGCTTGTGCTGCTTTGTGGAAACTCCTTTTTGAAGCACGTAAGAGTTTTCTATTATAGCTTCCACCTCAGAATAATCCTGTTCATTTATAGGGTAGCATGCGTTGGAAAACAACAAAACGACAAAATGGAAGTACAATAATTCTTAATCGTCCACAGGAGAGATTGCTCTAAGAATAAGCCAGTCAAAATAATGAAGAGTGAACTCGTATGGGCACACTTCCAGATACCAAGTATGTGGCGCTAATGTCAACTTTGACTATACTGTTCCGTACTTAAGCTTAAAAATACGTTTCTCGTGTGTTTTCCTATTAACACTCCCCTATCTCAGGAGTGTTTTCTAAGCGAAGTTTCAAGAGTGACAAGAACCTTCCAATTTACATCCATGCTAACAAAATCGCGAGAGAGTATGGTGACCTGCGGTGAGAGCTCTGTGGCTATTAAGGTAATTGATGCAACACAGTTCACATCGAATGTTGAAGAACTAAACATTTTTGCCTCACACTCCAACGTGCTGCTGAGTTCATGGTTACAATGGTGTACTAGGCAATAAAGTGGCGGATAAGCTAGCAGGGAAGGAAGTAGCCCTTGTCCGAGAGTAAAGTCAAACTTGTACTTTGCAAACCTACGGCTAAAAGCATGGCTCCGATGAACGCTGTGCCGTTGTAAATCTCGACAGAGGCCACGCTTGCTAATGAACCATGGAAAGGCCTGTGACGCGAGATCCTCTCACCGTGCATATGAAAATAGTAAGATACGTTTTACGTGGGACCGCTTTGCGCCTATGCTTAGTGTAAACGGACTGCAGTAGTCCAAATCTGATGACTAGGTAAGGACGCTATTTGCTGAGTTAAGGTGGACATATGATACAATTATGTAAGAAACTCCATAAAGTTTGGCAAGGGTTCAAGAAGAGTTTGGAGCATTAGTTGTGTGCTGCCATGAAGTATGATGTGATGAGCTTGCTGAGTGAGCAACCAAGCAAGTGAACTGGTCTTCGGTACGATAATCGGGAAGCGATGGTCGTGCGGGGCACAGACTTTGTCGATTCGACCCCAAACTCTGAGGATACCGCAGTTATCCAGGTAAGGGTTCAATGGAGACAGTCGGCTGGAACTTGATACGCTGGAGCCACTCCGTGCTTGATGAATCTCCAAAATTACGACGTTGCCTTGCTCTATACGAATGATTGCTACTAGTGTGTCGTCCAATTCATTAGCACTAACAACTGAACTCCGGTGATGCCCTCATCTCGGGGACTAGCGAAACATTCTCGCCACCTTGCCTTTAAGGGTCTGGAGTGAACTGAAACGTGCCGTGAGCGAAATGACTAACCTATCACGTCGACGTGTTGTAAGCGTAAAACAAAATTTCACTCTGGACAAGCCCTCCCTCACGTCCTGATGGTGAAAGTATTGGATCTTGCATGAGCCACTTGGGACCCTGCCACCGATGTTCCAATAACTCTGCTGCTCTCCTCGCCAGACAGCCTGCTTGTCTTGTTGGGGTACCATCTCCGCCAAAAATGGGCATCACAATGTGTCTCTACTGACCTGAGTGTGGCGCAGAGGGCTTCTCTTCCCTCGTCAACCCATCTCCCTAACCTAACCTATGTTTATGGACGCAAGGTCTTCAAGGAGCTTGGGAAATTGGCGTGTTTGGTAACGTAATTACATCTTTATTTCCCCATTCGTAGCGGTCACCTATGTATGATCATCTGAAACTCTCTGGAGAACCAAAGTCTCTTGAGCAATCTTAAAAGCCTTTCACTAGAGTTGGTACGTATATAAGCGACGTTGCAATCACATGCAACGAAGACATACATATGTGCCATCGGGATAATATGTATTAAACAAACTCTTCAACGAAGGATGTAGGAGGAAAACTTCATATAAATTGAAAATTCAGATTAGGGGCCACGCTAATTGGGATACCAAATGGTGTTACAAATTCATTGTAAATAATCCTAAGCCTCTTCACTTTTGCATTTCCATCAAAACGCATTGCAATCCACCGCGTCTCTTGTATTCATTTATTCATTCCAATTACTCAGAACTAGGTTATCCTCTCTCTCCTGATGCACATCCAACAAAAATATATTTCATTGTTCCTTGTAATGATTTAAATAAAAGCAATTAGTCCTCTTTCACTACGAGCGCTCTTATAAGGTATTATCCCATTTCCAACGAAAAAAAAAAAAAAAACATTAGTACTCCGATCAGATAATCCTCGAAGCGACTTACAGCTCTTTTAGAGGATGAACTTTGAAAATCAGCCTCATCTATCCGACCTATAAGTGCTCCTCGTAGTCCTGAGTCCTTTTTCTTCTCTCAATTAAAAATCGAAATTTGCATAAACAAGGGACGTGCAGCGAAGAACTTTTGTTTAGTCCCTTGTAAGGACAAAAATGACTGATGACAGAAGAAAGAGAAGTAACGAGAGCAAGGGTGCTAGGGTGAGAGTGAGATATATAACTATCGATCCACTCTGGAAGAGTACAGATTGTACAGAGTGTTGTAGCCACTTTGGGTTTCCTTTCACAATTTCTTTTCGATTTTTCCCTCATCTTCCGTCGCAAAATCACCCCTCGGCCCGCTCGCCGGTCTCTCGGTCTTTCAAGGAGAGCGAGAGAGTCCATTTAAGTGCTTCGAGAACGTTAGTCAATCGGATAAATACTTAAAAGCTTTTTAATTGAAATAAATCTTCAATAAAGCCCCATCATCATAATTGATTGCAATGTGCACGCTGCAGCTTCCGTTAATGGTGTCGCAGTGTTATTTATGAAAGGATTCTACTTAATGTGTTTTTACTTGTATTCTTTGTTATTGTTTTCGCCGAGATTGTGTTTCACTTTTCTTTTCCTTTTTTTTTTCTGAGGATAATGGTGAATTCGTGGAATTTTTGGAGAGCCCTACGTCAATAGGTGGTAATGTGTTCGAGGGCGTGACACACAAGCAGGTGGGTAAGTTTATTCTTCAGTAATAAAAGGATGTGTTCACGTATGTGAGGACACTTTGGAATTGCTGAGGAGAGTCTTTATGGTGTTTTAATTTTTCCGATGGCAGATGTCAACTCCCACTCCCACTCATTAGTGGGAGTCTTGAGTCGTAGATCAGTATTTTGAGGGTAAAGTACGATATGGAGGGAGGATGGAGACGCATTTCCACCTTCCAAATTTTTACGGACTGCACTACATTCTTCCGATCGACGTGGAACCTCTGCTGCGACACTTTTAGACTCGATTTTGGAAGAACTACGACGCATTGTGTTAAGTCGGTTAGGCCAAGCTTCCTAACATTCACCATCACTTGACTTTCAAGTCGATTTTGGGATTGTTTCGTCATTGAATATCAGAGCTGGGATTGGAATTTCTTTTTGGCTGGATCATTGTTTTCGAAACGTAACCACTTTGGATTACATTCACATCCTGGCAGAGAGACTTTGCAGGCGTCCTTCGCGGCAATAGGATCAAATATACAAGGAAGACTGCCGCGGCTCAGTTGTTAGTGCGGTGGACTGCTGTACGATTGGCGTGGATTCAAGCCCCAGCCATGACCACCAAACATTTTTCGCGGTACCACCTCTCGCCGGGAAATGACAACTTTCACGTTAGTGATATCTCCTTTCTAGCAGCGAATTAGAACTCAACCCTCCGCATGGTTGTAAAAACCAATCATATCCTGGATCTTACTTACTTAAGGTGGCGCTATAGCCCGGGGCTATAACCGCACCCAACAATCATCTCCAGCCAGCTTGATCTTTAGCCAGCTCGATCTTTAGCCAGCTGCCTCCAGTTTCACCCCGTTAAGTTGGTTAAGTTCCTCTTCTACTTGCGTGCGACACTTGAGTAGCGGTCTTCCCCTACTGCCCCGTCTTTTGGGTGTGGATTTGAAAATTTTCCGGGCGTCCATCCGCTCTACGCATTGGTGTCCAGCCACCTCAATCGTTGGAACTTCACTCTTCTGGCTAAGTCGATATCGCACTTTGTCGTTGTATCTCCTCCTCCATTCACCGTCTATGCAGTTGGGACCGAAAATCACCCAAAGAATTTTCCTCTCCAAAAAGCCAAGGGCCTGATAGTGTCCATGCCTTTGTGCCATAGAGCACGACTGGGACGATTAAGGTCTTATAAAGAGTCACTTTAGTCATTCAAGAGAGGGCTTTGCACTCAATTGCCTTCTTAGCCCAAAGAAACAGCGGTTGGCAAGAGTTTGATCTCAGCGCTGGTTTAGTTTCTTGAATTGATAGCGGAGCCTAGATAGACAAAGTCCTTAACTAAATCAAAGTTATATCTGTCTACAGGGACGTTTAGTCGGTGTTGAGTGTATTTTCTTATTGACTGTGTATACACCGTCTTGCCCTCGTTGACCGCTAAACCCATCTCAGTCGCCTCCTTCTCAATACCCACAAACGCGCCAGTGGCATCACGCTGGATTCTTCCGATTATGTCAATATCGTCGGCGTATGCGAGTACTTGGTCGGAATTTTGAAAGATTGTGCCTCTGGTGTGTGGGCAAGAGTTTTGCACAACTCTTTCAAGAACGATATTGAAGAAGTCGAATGATAGCGCGTCGACTTGTCTAAATCCTTTACTCGGGTCATGGTGAAGTCTTGACCGACCTTAATGGAGCAGCGTGCATTCTCCATCGTCATCCTGCACAGACGGACGAGTTTGGCAGGGATGCCAAAACTAGACATGGCTCTGTAAAGCTCGTCTCTATAGATGCTGTCATACGCGGCCTTAAAATCGATGAAGAGGTGGTGAGTATCGATTTGACGTTCCTGGGTTTTTTCCAAGTTCTGCCGCAGTGTGAATATTTGGTTAATGGTGGATTTTCCTGGCCTGAAGCCGCTCTGAAATAGTCCGATCAGGTTGTTGACAAACGGCTTCAGGCGCTCACACAATGCGGCAAATAAGATCTTGTATTCGATGTAAAGAAGACTGATGCCTCTGTAGTTCAGAGGGTCTCCTTTTTTGAGAATCGGGCAAGCAATGCTGAGGTTCCATTCATCGGGCAACTTTCCTCCGACCGTATTTTACAGATGAGTTGGTGCATGCTCCTTACCAAGTCATCGCCTGCTGCTTTGAACAGCTCGGCAGCTAGGCCGTCAGCTTCAGCAGCTTTGTTGGACTTAAGCTTAGATATGGAAATCTTCACTTCGTCGGAGGTCAGGTGGACGGAATTGTTGGTCTTCATCGTCCCGGTTAAATGGTTCATTCTGCCTGACAGCGAAATTTGGTTCGTCGTCACCGTTAAACAGTCTGTAGAAACAGTTCTTCTATATCTTCAGCATCGGCTGCGATTCTACTACAATGTTCCCTTATTCAGTAAACACAGATCGTGGCGGGATGATTATTTAGTAATTTCACTCGGGGAAGTCATTGGTAATTGAAGCTTTGTATCAAGTAGCTAAGCGTGTATACAGCAAAGTTTCAATGCACCCTAACCGCTCCCTAAACTCAGTCCTGCGAAAGTTGTGAGTCTAACACACGCCATAAACTATTCCCAGTCCACCGCCCCACATCTTTTTAGCACGAACTCTAATCTTACCCTGTCTTGTCCCGAAAATGGAATAAATCCACCACTACCAAGACCAACACTATCAAGATGCAGCACGATGCTGCGACTACAACGACGAAGACAGCGACAACGATGACGACAGCGCACGAGGGACGCTCTGATGATGAAGATGAAGAGATGGAGGCTAATTAAAATTTAATTAAACAAATAAAGTGCTATCGCACAAAAAGCAGATAAATTAATGAAAATTTTAATTGCATTTTTGCTGCCGTAAGGGAAATCCATTTGTACTCCCGCTTTAGAGAGCGCGCACGACTGTGCGTTTGTTTGTATGTGCGTGTGTACGGGTAGTGCGCGCTCTCTATAAGCATTTTCTGGGCTGTCGCGACACACGGTTTATGTGTGTACATATGGGTGATGGAATGGCATCTGAAAGGCTGATGACAAAACTGGCGTGTGCGACTACGATTACGTCCTTAAACTGCCGGGGTCGTGGTAAAAAGCTGTCTAATTCAAAAAGTCCTCTTATTATGGTCACTGGGATGTAATTACACATAACGTTCAAAGGAACAGAACCTGATGCCTCCCCTGAACTCATTTCCGGTAGACATTGGACCATGGACCATGGACTATGGAGTGTGGACCACTCAGGACTAAATTCACTTCAGAAGGCGCGACGTGTCGGGATCGGGAGAGATGGATGTTAGCCGGGCTATCAGACTAATTTTTTTTTCGTCCTCGTTTTTCTGCAAATTTTTCGTTCATCTTCTGTGTGTGTGGAGTGAAGGTACAACAGTACTTTCATTACGCACCCCCTTGAGAGAAAAGCACTGCCGGGCAGCATGAGGGGTAACAATATAAAGCAATAAATAACCCGCGAAATTTAATTAAAAAACCTTTTTCCATTATAAGTAAAGTTTGCATCACATCATGTTGTACAAAACAGATAGAGCTGTTGGCGGCGGCGGTGGAGGCAGACGAGGGACTCCAGGATGGCTGTGATGGACATAGCGCACCGCGTTGGAACGATAAGGGATGCAGACAGATGATGAAGGGTGGCTGCCGCACGAAGTGACGCCAGTATAATTTTCCCTTAGTATTGAGATCGAGTTTGGGGACACGCCAAAAATTGTATGTGTGTGTGTATGGACCGCTCCTACTCGGCAAAGGCCGAGTAGAGTGTGTGGAGCTGTCCAGTGAGGAGCACTGGATATCATATCCCGTGTCGTTTGATTGATGTATGTCAGTTAAATAATTTAATTACATGGGAACCAGATGTTGGAGGGTGCATAATGGTGTACGTGTAGCCCAATGCAGCACAGTTGCATGGGCTGCAACCGTTTTAATTATTTATTTAGTTAAAGGTACCGCGTTTCTTTGAACGAGCGATGCAGGTTCGCACTAAATTGAAGTGGAATCTGCCTGTAAAACGTGGACGCTAAGTGCTGGATCGACTTGCTCTTGATGTCGGAAATCTAGAAAATTGCACTTGGAGTTAACAACTTGTTGAATAAATTACATGCAATTACATATAGGCTTACTTACTAATGAGTTTCTAGAGAGCAATAGAAAGCAATGAAAAGACAGATGAGCAAGTACGGAAGGGAGCTCCTTTTTAGATAGAGAGACCAAATGCACACCCTGCGAGTGCTTAAATTTCAAAAAAATAATCGACTTCGCTACATCGAAGCGACTAATTGGACACTGAACCCACTTAGCGAGAGCACGCCTCCGTTTTGTAAAGAGCACATGCTAAGGACCAAACTGCGTTGATGCATACTTAACGCATCTAAGCCTTTCCCTCTCTTTGGCGTCTAAACCATGAAAGATCAGATCGCGATCGGCAGACAAAAGCCTTCCGTCCACAATAAGTCCTCGATTTTTGGCACTGCCTGTGAAGGTGAGGGATGTTCCATTAAATTTTAGGGCCAATAGTAAGCGGAATTTGGAATTTCTCGGTAAAGGCAATATCTCAGTAAAGGACAATATCTGAACAATTTACCTGATATGAAGATAGCAACGTACGTAACTACGCTGGAATCCGCACCCTATCATTCCAGAAGTAACTTATTAAGGACACACCGATGGGTCCAAAATGGACATTGGGGCGGGTAGAGGTATCTTTTCCGACCCACTAGACATCTCCAAGTCCTTCCGAACTACAGCATCGTTCTCCAAGCGAAGGTCTTAGCAGTGACACTAGCCGCCCGTGAGACTGCGATGAGGACAATACCACGTTTGGATATCACCCTTTCCAGCTTGTGAGTTGCTGTCGAGAAGAGCTCAAGGTTCTTATAACACAGCACAAGGTGACACTCTGCTGGGTCCCTGGACATGAGGGAATACCAGGAAACGAAAAGGCGAACTCGCGAAAAATGACTCGGCAACAAACCCGGAACATGTTGACACTTCAGTGAACAACCCGCCTTGCGCACTGAATAGAAAATAGCCTTAAGGGAGACAAATAGCAGATGAATCTTTCATATGTGTAACCGCAAGGAAGATATGGGCTTTTTCCGATAAGGTTAGGACCGACAGACTTTTACAGATCCCTATCTGCGTTTATGGGAGTGATTATAGAGCATAACACGCTGCGGTACCATAAGAAAAAGCTTCGGATTACAAAAGAAGACCTTTATAAAGGTTGTGGCGATGAGGAGGTCCATGAGGATACAACCCACTTTCTCTCCCACTACCCAAGTCTCTACCATCTAAGAAATAAATTCCTCGGACGACTCTTTTTCCAGGACATTGAAGAACTATCCGATAATGAAATTAATCAAATCCACAGGATGGTTTGTATCACAGACGCAGTAAGTTGGTTATGTTCAAATAATATCTATTATATAAACAGCTGGCGCGACAGCTCGGGATGAATCAAGGCCTAGCTTCTCGCAACCATTCATGTTGTGCATGTTTGTATTGTTCGCACGAATGGAAGCGACCTACAATTTATTGCCGACTTCGAACGCTGCTCTTTCATGACAAACTATACTCCCGGAGGTTTGTCATCCGCTGACGAGAGGTGGTGCCGTCAAAAATGTTTGGTGGACATAGCTGGGGCTTGAACCCACGCAAATCGGTCAGCAGTCCAACGCACTTACCATTGATACACGGCGGCCACAATCTGAGCAGGAACGACTTTAAAAACCTAACCGGTATCTAAGTGGCCACTACCTACTGAAAAAAAGGGCATCTCCACAGATTTAACTTGCCATCATCGGGCCCTTCCTCTAGACTATTTTTAAAGAACGACGAAAGTTCCGTTTACAACTGAGGAAATGGACTCTGGGTAGTGAACTTGTCTCACCAAATGCCCTCCCCGAGAAACTGATAAACCTTGGACAGCCTCTGGATGAACTCTCTAAGTGACCGCAGTACTAGAGCGAATCAACTGCTCCCAAGAACCCAACCTGAAAACCAAGGCTTATTAATTTCACACAGCGCGCGGCCTGTAAGATACTCACCTCCTAATATGTATAACAGAGAGCAAGAGCTACATACTCACGTAGTATATGTTCTACTGTTTTATCTTCCCCAAGACAGATTCTATTCGATGTAAGCGAAGAAATTGAGGAGCACCAGAAGGGTTCGGCACCTACATATGTACCTTTCGGTCGGTAGATCCCCTTCTGGATAATTGGTCAGCGATTTCATTACATTCGATGCCTCTGTGTCCTGGTATCTATCAGAGTTTGACTTTATTTCGCTTATTTAGGTCTTGAAGAGGAAACTCACGAGCCAACACCAGAGGCAGAATCTTTCAAAAGTTCGTCCAATTATTGTACTCCCACACGCCGACGATAATCGGAAGAACGCAGCGTGATGTCACTGGCGCGTTTGTGAGTATTGAGACGGAGGCGGCGAAGATGGGTTTAGCGGTCAACGAGGGCAAGACCAAGTATATGCTGTCAACACTCAACGCAGATGTCTCGGATAGAACGTCACTATAGACAGTTTAAGGTAGTTAAGAACTTTGTCTACCTGGGCTCCGCTATGAACTTAGACAACGACACCAGCGATGAGATTAAACGAAGAACAACTCTTGCCAGTGGCTGTGTCTTTGGGCTAAGAAGGCAGTTGAGTAGTAAAGCCCTCTCTCGTACAACTAAAGTAACCCTTTATGAGACCCTAATCGACCAGGTCCTGCTCTATGGCGCAGAGGCATAGACTGTCAAAAGGCGGATGAGGTTGTTCTTAGCTTTTTCGAGAGAAAAATTCTTCGGGTGATTTTCGGTCCGGTCTGCATAGATGGTGAATGGAGGAGGAGGTACAACGATGATTTTAGCCAGAAGAGTTAAGGTCGAACGACTGTGGTGGCTGGGTCATGTAGAATCCACACTCGAGGGACGGCACAGTAGAGAAAGACTGTGGCGCATGCAAGTGGAAGGGGATCTTATTCAACCTGGCGTGCGAAATTGGAGGGAGTTGGCTAGAGATCGAGCTGGCTGGAAACGCTTGTTGATTGAGGCCCAGGCCCACTTCGGACTGTAGGGCCACCTTAAATAAGTCTTGGAGAACATTAAAGAAGCCGGCGAGGGCTATTGAGCTAAGGTAGAGAGAGCCCAATGCTGCTATGGTTTCACCTTTGTTCTCATAATCCAGATTGTTATGGGCACAAGTTCCAATGACAAACAACTCGGCCTGAAATACATTGGGATTCATTACGTTTGCCTTCGAGACTTCCTGATGTCCTCTACTCGTTAGATAGTCGAGCTCTGAGCTTCGTTGCCACAAGAAACAAGACAGAGTCGGTCTTTGTCGCCCTGAATGTTTGTACGTTCCGAATGCTAGATGCATCAACGACTCGATCATCTGGAAAGCGATATGTTGCTGTGTAGACTCGTAGTCTTGGAAACCTAGTACTTAGCATCATATTATGGTGCTGCTGCCAAATCGAACAAGCTGTTCTTGCTTCCTTATCGATTTTACCATTAAAGGCTGAAACCAAGATTTTCACATCATGCTCGGGAGGTCATAAAACTTCTCCTTGATAGAGCCTTCAGCTTCATCGGTAGAGACACATTCACATTATGTTGATAAAGAAAGAGAAAGGAAGAAGCTCTAGAAATTCTGTCCTTGATCATTTGTCAAATTTTTCTTAAATCGTTTTTGTGTTCCTTTCCTACATTAGGTCCTCAAGATATAATCTGTCCAAGTGAGTCGCGTGTTTTAAATTCCGTGGTGTTTCGAGATGGGGATTATATTCGTCCTGGAAAGTTTAAAATTTCATCCATGCAGTCTTTTATTTCAATTTTAACACCCATTATGTGCAAAAAGCACTTGATCCACCGCTTGTCGATCACAACTTCATTTCAACGCCATTTTAGTGAAACCTCAACAAAATGAAAACATTTGACTTGCTCACGCGGTCAAAGGTCAATTAGATTCCAATTGATTCTAATCCAAACATAAACACATCCATTGTGTGTGTCTCTAATTAAAAACTTCACCCCCGTGTTAAAAACTCTGTATTTGCAGAAACCATAGGTGGATCAGAAACAATATCCTTCTGATTCCACCAGCCAAACACATTCCATTGGACATTCTCCATCTCATTAGCAGTGAAAGAGCGAAGCTCCGCCAACACTTCTGCGCCGTCCTTCGTCGAACGAAAGCATTGGAAACGTCAGACATCGCAACGTTATATGCGATGCCTGCCTGGCTCTCCCGCGCGTAGGTATGTGTGTATAAATTGTGTTTTGCAACACAGCAGAGAAATTCCTAGTGAACCATGGGGTCGCATCTCAAATCCCGGATGAGCTTGATTAATCGGAATGTGCCTGACCCGTTGTTCGCTGAAAGTAAACTATGGAATTAATTAGACGCATGTTATTCACCGTTCACCCGCTCACCGCTGTATTGAACACCAAGAAACAAAATCGCACAACAACCCGGCTGAACCACCCACCCACTCGCCACGAACCGACTCTAGTCTAACGACCCAGCAGTTGCTGGCTGCACCCTTTCACCAGGGGTAGAGCGCAAGCGGCTTCGATAGAGCCGGGTGGGGGTGTGTGTATGTGTGTGTTCGGTGAACTGTGTTGTATTTCGCAAATTGAATGTAAAGCAGTTGATATGGAACACAATGGCTAATTAAAGCGAATGTTATACACAATTAATTAAGCTAATTAGTAGAGAAACCGTAGTCTCGAAAAACACAATGCTCCCGTACATCTGTCTGCATGAGTTGCGATGGCATTTCGCGTTGTCGTTGTGTGTGCGGATCTTATATTTCCACCAGCGAGCGGTGTGCTGTGAATAGGTTGGGCTTGAGACGGGCGGGCGGATGCTGAGCTGGGGGCTTTGCATGGAACTTTCATTGGAACAAATTAAAATAACGACTGACTTCGGTTTCAGGCTTTTGCTGTAAATTACTCAATTATATCGGGAAGTACATATGTACATATAGGTGAAAACGTTCACTCGAATCTCTATGTTCAGTATGAAAAGAAGAAGCCAATGATGAAAGGGTCGTTGTTAGTTTCTTTCTGATGGTTTGGCCTCCCCAAACCATCCTCAGTTAGTGATAAACCTTAAAACGGCTTTTGCTGGCTTTTTTAGATACATAGGTAGCTGGGTCTGCATAAGCCGCGGTATCTGTCAGAGGCGAACAAATGCCACAAATCTCAGGCTTAAGCTACATACAATTCAAATCCAAATTCAATTCCTTAGCATCGACCTCTTTTGCGTTCATGCCAGTGCAGAGGAGAAAGACGATACCACTAAAGAAATAACGTTTGGCGGCACCGTCATTCCCTGCGGAAACTTATATGACCCAAACATGATCTAAAAGACGTCTTAAGAATTTTCAACGCCAAGACCGAAAAATGTGACATCTTTGGAAAGATCGTTGAAAGGCATTGTCTGCATGACAAAACTTTTGGCAGAGAATTTGGGTTTATTGTATAGAATTTGTTGCAGGGCAGGACATGGTAGCGTGAAGCAGAAGATCAACACATATCAACGCCCCCAAGGCACCAAGATACCTGATAGAGCTACGGTCAACCAATTTGATCACGTTGCGATCGTTCACTTCTATTGCAGTGGATGTTCGACGGTCGCGAATTAGAACCTAATCACTGCACAGGTTTGAATGCGAATATCCAGCATATTACGAAGGATCGCTAAACCTAAAATACTGTGGCGTATGTGGAACATTTTGACCGTTTTTTAGGGTGATCTCAGTTGTGTCTGTTGTGTCTCGCTTCTGCAAAGAGTTTAACCTCGAGCGTGGAATTTACCAATGGATCTCTTCATTTGCATCCAAAAGTGTCCCTTTTCGTCTTAGTACATGTTACGAAGGACCGCTAAACCTGAAATACTGTGGCGTATGTGGAACATTTTAACCGATTTTTGAGGCGACCTCAGTTATGTCCGTAGTCGTTTTTGCAAAGAGTTTAACTCCGAACGTGGAATTTACCAATGGATCCCTCCATTTGCATCCAAATGCATCCCTTTTCGTCTTAGTACATGTTACGAAGGACCGCTAAACCTGAAATACTGTGGCGTATGTGGAACATTTTAACCGATTTTTGAGGCGACCTCAGTTGTGTCCGTAGTCGTTTTTGCAAAGAGTTTAACTCCGAACGTGGAATTTCCAATGGATCCTTTCATTTGCATGCAAATGCGTCCCTTTTTGTCTTAGTACATGTTACGAAGGACCGCTAAACCTGAAATACTGTGGCGTATGTGGAACATTTTAACCGATTTTTGAGGCGATCTCAGTTGTGTCCGTACTCGCTTTTGCAAAGAGTTTCACTTCGAACATGGAATTTACCAATGGATCCCTCCATTTGCATCCAAATGCATCCCTTTTCGTCTTAGTACATGTTACGAAGGACCGCTAAACCTGAAATACTGTGGCGTATGTGGAACAATTTAACAGATTTTTGTCCTCCCGCAGATCTCAGTGGTATGTGTTTCAGCCTGGAACACACTGGGAAACATCCTCATCGGTACCGAGACTTTAGTGTTGGGTCCACGGACGCCGGCACCAACTCCAGATTCCATTTTTGATCCGTCCGTGAACCATACCAGACATCCTGGGTCCCCTAAATGTTCTCCATTAAACAAGTCGACACAGTCTAACATTTGTACCCCAAATAACTATTCGGAACAGTACTTCCTGGCCATAACGTCGGGGATAGTGCAGATCATGTCCGGACTTGGAATTGGGTCAAGTATTTCCAGGTGTCCCACAAGTTTACCTGATTTATACTCGTGTTCAAGCTGCAACTTTACAGCACAACGGGCAGCGGTCTTCTTAATGAAGACATGCAAGGATGAGATCCCAATGACAGCCTCTATCGCTGAAGGAGGACAGGTGTGCATAGCACCGGTAATACCGAGGCAAGCAATTCTTTGTAGCTTCACAAGACTCATTGTCGTCTTTCGTTTCAGTAATTTTGGTCATTCAACTAAGACTGCATAGGTCAAACTATCGAAATCTACAACCAATATACCATTTTGGAGCTGAGACCACAGGTTCTTTTGTAGAGCCGCCGAGTAGCCCATGAGGCTCTAGTGCCACGCTCGGGTAGAAACTTGATATGTCCCTTACAACTTAATCGTCTGTCTAAGATAACGCTGAGATAGTTCATTCGTTGGAATAATCTAGAGTGGTACCTTTGACGTTGATAGGTCCAAGATTGACCAATCTAAAGCATGTAGCAAAGCACTCTGGAAGAGTCGCTAGGTCTAGGTCATCTAGGTCATCACCATAAACGATAGTTTTTAGCCCAATCTGTAAAGATTGACCAAAAGATTGTCAATGACTAAAGACCAGAAGAAGAGAGACTAGAGAAGAGGAAAAACTCCCCTTTTGGGGGCATCCTTTAAGTTCGGTCACAGACACTGACACTCTTACTGAAGAAGAAAGCGTACTCTATATCTAGGAAGGCATATAGGACGATGTCCTTGGGGTTGTGTATTTTTCTACCTCTTTGACTAGATGATGAATGGCACCCTCCGTGGATTTGCTTTTCCTGTACGCATATTGACTTAAGTGTAGACGTTGGAGATCTTCATCGAGGGGTAGACCTTTCTAGCCTTTATGATAAGATATGTCAGATAGATAGTTCTGTCTGTATGAGGAGATGACTTAACCAAAAACTGTACAAGTTGAAGAGCAACGTAAGTAATTGGATGGCTAGGTCATGTGGATTGAATGCTCGATCCTGAATAATCTTCTATTCCACCCACATTTAATGGGATGTGCAAGGTGAACTCAGCCATCCTGGGGTCCTCAACTGGAGGCAGAGACTTCTTTAAAAGGAGGAAGGGAAAGAAAAGGAAGTACCATCCAATCCAAGGTTGAGATTCTCCAGCGATAACGACCCACAGTCCTTGAGCATTAACCATCGTCACAGCTCGCCGGTCATAAATCCTTTCCAGAGAAACCCCAAATTTGCCCCATCAACTCAACTCTTGACTTTTGTTTTTCTAATTTAATTGCTTATAAAGCTAATTTCGCCGACTTTCGGATCGCATATGACATCAATCTTCACTTCACTTGACACGACACGGTCGGTGCTGTTTTAACAGGGATTCAATTAGCATTCAATGCCATCGCAGCTCGAGTGTGCTAAATTATTATTACCGTGCACCACATCCCCACATTGTCGAACAGTGAAGAAGCGATGTCAGCCACCACCAGCCCAGCCACCCAGCGACATATCCAATTATTTAAAGCATCCCGTCTGTGTGGCAAAAGCGGATTCACTGACGCCGAATAAAAGTATCATAAGCTAAACGCAGGCGGTAGGAGAAGCTTCACAGAAAAGATCCCTTCAAAAATGGGACTGGGGGAGTCCTTGCGATACTGTATAGTGATTTCTGTCTCCGAGTGGCAAAGACTTTGGTAGATTTTGCGCGCATTATGCAGGCACACAAATAAAAACACCCTGCACCCGTTCCTCTGGTTGTGCGCCTCCTTGTAATATAATTAGTGACACAACGAGACACAAACAAAAGCAAAAACCCCAGCGAAAGAACTTTGGACGAAGGAGCAGCAGAATGCTGGCAACGTGAGAGTACCTGCGACGACGACGGTCGTGGTTGTGGTGGCGGCGTGGCGGCGGTGTAGTTGAGGGTTGCTCCTCTCATGAAACACCAGAAGGCGAGTTAATTAAAACTTGATACAAGATATTAATTAAAACATGGTCTCTCCTGTTGACTAAGAGTCATTGAGAGGAATTGTCGCGCTCCCCCTCTGGGTCCGAACGAAACTTGCGTCTCTTTTATTCGTCGGGCTTAACCGGCGCGCAAGAGGGGAGGTGTTCAGCGCTGATCATCTACCGGGCTACTTCAATGAATCCGTCCACTTGAGTTTGTTCGCTCGTCGCCCACTTTGGTGGCGAATATTATTTTTTTCTTGTGGGGGGATGCGGGGGATGCGTCAACCAATTCTCGCTGTCACTGTGAAGGACCGGAGTTTGGCGATGCAGAGTGGGTAAGCCCACTAGAGTTACTTGACAAAGGAGGCTCCTTTTAAATTTTGAAATTAGTTTTACCGGTGTTCCTTGTGGTGTGTCCTTGTGGCGGTGTATATTATTGCATCACTCGCTTTTTGGGCATTGCAGTTGATCAGGTTACGTTTTACCACCTGATTTGGACGAAAGGTGGTTCTGGGACTTGTTCTGCTAAGAATTTCCGGTCGAGTGGGCCGTGTCGTGCATTATTCATGCTCGGGATGATCTCGAAACGTGTAATTGTGTTCATTTTCATATTTTAATTAGCGCCACCGTGGAGTGTGTCTTCGTCATTTTAATTAGACCAAAGTCGTCGCATCCGAGGAGTGGAGGTGACGTTTTGTGATTTGAATTGGCCGGAGAAAAAGATACAGAGGTTAGAGTTTGCCTACAGTTGTCTCTTGCTGATGAAAGTGTTGAACGCAGCAGATAAGTTTGAAGTCGTGAAACTGTTTCAATACCAGCAGCACTGAGAACATGAAGGTGCACTAGAAGAAGAGCCAAAGTGAGGTAATTTCAGTGAGTTTCTTAGGACAGCACTCATCGTCAGCCTTAGAAGGCTTAGCAAGTTTTTAATTTTTGTCCAACCTGCCTCAAAGGCGAACAGCCTTCCTCAACAGCTTAATCACAAATGGCAGTACGCTACCCTGCACTTCGACGTAGGGATTCCAGCTCACTTTTCCCTTCTGCTAGATTTCTTGCTATGTGAGGTTTCCACTCTTTCAGTCGCTAATTTCCTGTGGACCCATTGTGATGCCCATGGGGGTTGATCCCACTTCCTACCGGGCTTCAACCTTACCGCTCCTTGGGGATTTGGGTCTCCAGCCATCGTGATGTTCTCAGAAACCTAGAAAGGTCATTTAGTCCTGGTAGTTGTGTCTTTGTTCTGTTTCTCAAGTGATATAGTGGCTTCGGCAGTGGCAGAGGAAATGAGGAGCCTCTTCATACATTGTTATCGTTGAGTTTAAATTTCATTGTGTGGTTTCTTAGAAGTTTGTGAATAGTGAGTGCTACTCTTCTAATATTGACAGCGATTTCCTGTCATATTTCAAAAGTTCGTTGGTTCTGGCTTTGTCGTATTTTGGTCAAAGTTTCCTTGATATATCACAGGTCGTCGGGATCCTACATTTCACTCGCTCTCTGAGATTACAGAGTGGGGGCTTCAACCATTGAAGTTGTCCATTGTCTTCCATTGCAGACCCTTTTCTTGCAACTTCGTCGGCTATCTCATTTCCGGTAATATCCTTGTGACCAGGGACTTAGTGGAGAGTAATATTGTGCTGCGACCTAAAAACTTTAAGCTCTTCGAGACAGCGTCGAACTAGCTTGGATTTTATTTCATTAGCAGAAATTGGTTTAATGGCCGCCTGATTGTCAATAAAAATGGTATTGCCATCATTGATACCATACTGTTTGCCTCTGTCACTGCCAGGACCTCCGCTTGAAAGACACTGCTGTGATCAGGAAGCCTGATTGGGCTTTGTATGTTCAGTTTTTCGGAGACTATTCCGGTCCATATTGACCCATCTGTGTCGATGGATATTGACCTATTTTTTGTTGTTTCATTGGTTTCCTATTCTTTTCTGCTTGGGAAAGTGCAGGAGAATGGTTTTTCGAAATCGAGGTATGGTGACGTGCTTAAGTCCTCACCTCTGAGCTTTTTTAAAATCTGTGCATGCCCTTCGAGATTCGAGTTCCAATTATGCGATTGGCTTATTCTCAAGGCACTCTTAGCGGCAAACTCCTGCATGTACAGCGGTAGCACGTTGAGAATTGTTTCCAGCCCTGCAGTCGGCGTTGTTCTCATCGTGCTGGTTGTGCTTATGCATCCTAGTCTAAGATTGGTAGCTTTGTATGCCGGTCGCTACCAGACTTCGTTGCCATACATGAGTATTGGTTTGGCTTCATGACAAAAACGACTCGTAGCTGGTCGCGAAAGTCTCACTCTCGTTATCGGAAAAGAGCTCCGATGGGGTCGTAACATTGCATAACAGTGGCACATCATACCCAATTTCGGAATGTGGCAATCAAATGCTAATGGTACAACTAAATTTGTACAGTGTTACGCTTTGTGTATTCTGCCAGATCTAACAACTCACCTAATCCCCAAAATTCCAATCAATATCACATGAGTTCTCCCTCAAGTTATAGGTCCCAGGGGCCAAATCGTCTTTTCCGTGATTGCATAACTTAACTCGTCACTTCAAAACGAGACGATTTTGCCCCAGAATTATCGTTTTTATGTCAATCCTTGTTCCGATGTCACGGAAGAGATCATTTGGTCCCTGGTTTCTTGAGATTCTTCGCTCGATTAGTCGAGAAGGGTAAAATAGCTAAAAATCGTCCGCATGTGAATTATTCTTATCCAATGGGTAGTATCGTCTTCGTGTTGTTTCAGCAACGCGAAGTGCCAACCCACATTAAATATTTTAGAAGGTCCCGACCGTTCGAACTTTCAATTTAAGCCTACATGCGTAGGCATGCGCGATTTGTTGCATTATTTGCTCAAACCAAGTCTTGATCTTGATATGTTCGGCTGCATAAGGTCTATGAAGGGATCGAATATTTCCACGAACAGATCCGAAGTTTGAGGAGGGTTGTTGGTTCTTGCCCGAAGACAGCCCAACCCCTCGCCAGATAAGAAGCCATTTAGACCAATTTTCAATTATTGGAGCCCCTAATACGTCTTAGTAGACCATTTATGCAAGACTTTCGGTTAGTGGTTCGGTCTAGATGGAACTGATGTCAGTGTTGATTCGATTTACGTGGAATTTTTGCGCTGTCTTTGGGATCTAAAGAGGACTTTCTCTCGTTCTCGTCAGCTACCCAAACCACCTTACAAAGGAATTGAAACGCAATACAGCTGAGGCATTAGGCGCCTGAGGTTCACCGCGTGGTGGTGGGAGTATCCAGAAATTAATTTTTGAAAACTTGTGGTCACTTGAATCCTCTTGAATGCATGTATCTCTTCTTCGAACAAAATATTGAGATTAAAGTTGATGAATACACTTAATACTTGCAGGCCAATTCGTACTGATTTCGATAGAGAAAAAAAGTCCAAATTCCATTAATTCCTCACTGTCACCAAAGTCCAAGTCGTATTCATACCTCAGAGCACAACCTAGATGTGTGTACGACTAGTTTCATTATAATTCACTTCAAAACTGCAACTAATACCTTATCCCATTAGGGACTTCATCAAATTTCACCCTCTCGTCCGTACAAAATATAACATTTCCATCCCCCTTCTACCCGCCCCCCACCACACATTTGGAAAACTAACTAAATAACAAGATGTCATTCGGGATGCTTAAACCGGATGTCACTCGAGAGGCGGCAGTAGGATGACGACAGTAGCCGCAACAACCCCATCATCATATCATGCCGAAAACGCTAACAACGGTATCGTTAGGTAGTACATTCCACATACCGTACGAGCTACTATCTTCAGTGGGAATGAGGCGGACGACCGACCCGGACCAGACCAAAGCAGATGCAGCAAACGGCAAATTGACATGGACGTGATGGCTGGGCCGAGCTTGTGGTCAATTAGGTGCAAAATGTGGCATGTCTAATAAAAATGGAAAAGTTATGCTTTCATAAACTCCCATCTAATTGCTTGTTAGAGAGAGTTCAGATGGATCCGTTTTTCAACTCGAGAACTTCTAGCAATTAAATTTGTTGCTACTGATGATGGCTTTGCCTGGAGTTTCAATAGTTCAACACACACACACACGCAGCAGAGGGGTGGCATGGATGCACATTCGTTTTGTGTTTTATGTGCAACATGATGAACTGTTTTGACTGATTTTTTTTTTTCTCAACTAATACAGTGTACTAACAATAACGTTCCTCTGTGGGTATAACGAAGGCACTGTCATGCGAAATATTTTAATTGAATTCGATTGATAAGGTGGGATATTTCGCAGAATACGAAGGATAATTGCAATTTGGTTGACATTTTTAGGTCTGACTTTGGTGGTGGATTTGTGTTTTGAATTTTCAACAAATTCGGTTCAGTTTATCAATAGGGTTTTATGGACAAGAGATGTGGGCAGGAGTCTGAATGAAGAGACTTGAGAGTGCCGACTTAGTTAGTCAGTTATCAACACCAGTAGATCCATAAACCAAATCTGGTCAGTGCTAGACAGTAAAAAATCGAAAAGACTTCTGTACATAAATAGAGAAATCATAAGCTCCACCACAGGAGTCATCATAGGAGTCCCCTCCAGCGACTTCTATAGTAGCTGCAGGCACGAAGAGGAAGAGGAAACTAACCTACCTTACCCCACCCAACACTAGCTACAAAAAGGCATAAGCATCAGCAAATGTATCTATGGATCAAAATGGTTTTACTAAAACCTACTCCTGACACTCCACTAGTCAGGATCGAGGATTGATTGTATTAATTACCTCCTCTGTACACTGGCGAGGTATCCATAGATCTGAAACCCTCAGGATATTGTGTAGTTATCATAATGGACCGAAATCTGGTGTTAGATTGTTCTGGCCCGGCCAGGTCGGCCACCTTCTCTAACCTAACCTACTTAGTTTGTAGCAGTTCTCTAGAGAGAGGTTCACTTAGACTAAAGGCACACTGTGAGCCGTAGGGTTGATCACAAATTTACTCCTGAAACTATTCAGATTACTCAGGTAACAATTCAGGTCGACCATACTGGCAGTATTAACATCGTTTGAAAAGGTTGTCGTCTAATTTTGCTTTTCTAATCCTCACAAGACAAAGTGCACTATCCACTTCTCTCCTTCCTCATTGGCTTGGTGCAGCTCCTACAGAAATCAGAACAGACTATGCCCAGTTGTTGAGTATGTCTGGCTAGAATGCAGTGTCCTGTAAACTTTGAAAGGGTGTCCTAATCAAATTAACACATTCGACTACTTAGTATCGATAGTAGGGACCTTCGGCCAGCGTCTGAGCCTGGCCGGGGCTGTAGTCGAATTTTCACGGAGGGCTCTGTGGTTGAAAACACCAAACTTCACTACTCGTTCGGCAAGCATTCCTCTGTTTTCCAAGCAGAGACCTCTGCTATCCTAATGACCGCGGATTATATTGTTAAAAATAGGTGGAAGGGTCGGAGCATCTATATCTGTAGCGATGGCCAGACTTCGCTTAAGGTCTTTCTCAATCCTTTCAAAATAGTGCGAAAATGCAGGAACTCTTTGAATTCGGTCGGAAGGCTGAACACTTTGACTTTTTTCTGGGTCCCAGGTCACACTGGGAACTCTGGAAATGAGATCTCTGATGAGATTGCTAGACAAGACTCAGAGGATTTTCTTTAAGGCCATGAACTTGCATTTTGTCTTCCCGCGCCCTTGGTCAGGGCCTCCATTGCCGATAGGATTTCCTACAAACACAATTGCGGATGACACGGATCTCCAGGATGCAGGCAGACTAAACGAATGCTCCTGAACGTCTGCAAGAAGTCCGCGCCATTTTTGCTGTCACTCAACAGAATAGACTGTAGACAACTTATTGGCGTTCTAACGAGACACTAACGCATCTCAGTGCGTTAGATTTAAAGGAGATCACTGTAACGTGTCCGTGGAGTTGGGCGACGATACTTCGGATCATTTCCTCTGCGATTGTCCTGCCATTGCTCTGAACAGGTGGCAGATTTTCGGTGCTGAGTGCTGATACTCTAAGCTCCTCATCATTGAAGTGGCTTTTAGGCTTTGACCGAAAGTCGGGGAAACTCCAGCAAAATGGTTAAAAACTGGGTCCTGCTTTCTGGTAGTACAATGGACCATTTACATCTAAGTGCTCCAGTATAGCGTTCCCAAATTCGGCAAAAAAAAGCCAATGGTAGGAGAAGTAAGTCAGGCGTTATGAAGATGCACTCATCTATTATTTACTTTTGATAGAGCATCGATGTAAGTCAGGTGCATACTACTGCCATCTGAAAAACCTTTTTTGGCTGATTTGTCAGCCTTACTATGCATTGGGATGTTGTTGTGATTTAAGACCCAGCAGAGGGAACATTACGCTGTATAGCAATGTCGTTAGAGACACGTGGCAGGCTCTCGGTGCCTTAGATTTTATTTTTACAAGGAATCCGCAATAAATTATCTTACAGATGAGCCTACATCGCATCTTAGCTTGTGGGTTTTTAAATTGCAGTTCGTGCAAGGCTTCAAGTGGAAGGACGAGTTCCATCAAAGAACTGTTACGTCTGGGAATTAATAGCTCATCATACAGATTGGTTGACAGTTCGGACCCATTTGGAGTCATGGAGTTTAGCATTCTTACAGGCTACGGTTGGTATTCAATAAGCGTCTCCATAAGGATCAATTGGAATTCTTTTAAATGGCAAAGAGCCTTATACGTTTTCCTACAAATACCAGAGGAGCATTATGATCTTTTTTGATCGGAAAACTATTGACAGCTCAAATGCTTGCTTTTGATGGGCAAATTTCGGACTATAGTATACAGTCACGAACGACGAAAAAGACACCTTCTGTTATCAGCTAGGAGGCGCGTCCAACATAAAACCAAGCGGAGACATCATCTTTGTTAAAGGAGACTTGTTACCAGACATGTTATCACGAGGCATGGCCTAAGTAACCGCAATGACAATGGTGAATGGTTTGTGGATTTCTGCAACTCAAATCGTCTTATTATACACAAAACCAGCAACCTCCAACTAAACCATTTTGACATCTGCCACCGCTTTTGAAGTAGTCTTCTGGATGTCCAGAAAAGACGAGAAGCTGACATGAGTTACCGTGCAACTATATACTATCTCACACCAACATGCGAACCCCCAGACAGTCTTCAGGATCCTTCAAGCGATCACTTTTCAGAAGGATTATGAGCTATCAGCGGCACAATGGCCGACACCATCCCCAATCATTAGTGTTCTATGAAAAGCCTTAAAGAAATATCCGGTCGATTGGTAGGAAGGCAGAAGCTGGGTTTTTGGTGGATACCTGAAAAAGGATCGGGAAATGATAACATTCAGAAGAAGCAGCAAGTAGAAGGGATAGCAATCTATAGATTGTCGAAGGAGCTTACAAGTAAAAATCCTAGATGGTTTTCTACTAATTTCGGCTCAATACCAATGGATACAATCATTTTGAACGACGTGTTCGCCAGTGATTCGAATCTAACAACTCTCTCTATGTCCACTACAGCCTCCACAAAGGAGAAGATTACTTCCATGATCAAAGCATTTAAAAGCAACCAGGCGGTAGGACTTAACGCCTAAAGAGAATTTGTAGAGCGGGCGTGGGAGGACGAAGAAGCCAACACTGTTTCATTTCAATATTGCATCCTTCAGGTTATATGAGTGTAGCATTAGAAGTTGGAATGCTGTGCGAGCTGCGTCTGTCCGAGCCCTAGCCATGCACCACCTCTCGTCGGGGGATGACAAACCTCTGGGAGTTTAATTTGTAATGAAAAAACATTCCAATTTGCCGTTCGGATTCTGCAATAAATTGTAGGTCCCTTCCAATCGCGCACGAACGAAATGAACGGTTACAAGAAGCTAGGGCCCGGCTCATCCCGAGCTGTCGCGCCATCTATTTATTTGCTTATAATTAGCAGGGAGACGTAACATTTTAAAGATTTTTGACGAACATCTTTACCAGAGAGAAGGTCAGACACCAATAGGTAGGTACAACCAACCAACGACGAAATGGACAATAAATTCGTCATACATTTCGAAAAGGCAACAGCTCCATTGCTGACTTATCATAGCATAGTTTTGAAGCACAGAGTGGAACAGGATGTGAAATGAAGCCCATAATTGGATTGTAACATCCCCATCGAGAGATTTGAGTCAACATATCGCATATAACGAGTTGGAAGACTCTTGGTCTCTGGATTCAATCGGTTCTGGATCCTAGGAGATTTGCAATGCCGATGTGGCGTATTCGGTTCCTAGCGATGTACCTCACTTTTTATCAGCTTTTCCCCAGCAGTCCTGCGTCAAATTTTTCTTGGGCGACTCGTTCTTTTTCGAATGGAACAAGGCTATGTTCCACTGTAGTCCAATGCAGTATTGCCCATCTTTTGCATCATGGTGCAACATTTCAATCTCCTCAAGCTTTGTTGTCACCTGCTAAGAAGGCGATCGCAGTCAATTTAACATACCGTGGAGGGTTTAGGTCTGAGGCAATCAATATTTTCCTCATGGTGGGTAGCAGCTTCCTGGGACGGACAGTCTTTGCGTATTGACTTAGCGATTTCGGTTAGCGATTCAAAAATCAAAGGCAGCGTTTCTAGAAAGAGGGGTTTCAGATAACTTTCGCATGCACAGTTCTGCTTCTTCATTTCAAAATTAAGGATGATATATTCAATGGCTTTAGCCAGTTTCCACTTCATCACCACATTTCGAAGAAGTCACCCATGTAGCTCCCCCATTTTGATCTCAAAACTGTCAGCGGTTAATAGACTTCCTCCAATCATTGTAAGCAAATAGAATGGACCACGTTCCAACAACACGGATATTTTGAGATTTCCAAAATCCCCTGCTCTAAGAAAAAAAAAACGTCCCGCGTTCAAATTCAAATCATGTTCTGCCCACACCTTCCCGGTGGTTGCATCCTCAGCAAAAAACGCGCCAAGAACACAACGAAGATTGAAACATTGTTACGCCTCGATGGAACCTAAATTGTACACAATTACTTGAGATACATCAACGTGAAATCAGAAGCACGTCACAACAATGAGAGTTGAGCGATGAAAATCTGCCAAAGACGGAACAAGCAATTTGCCACATTGAACCCAAAATTTTGGAAATTACATTGGGGGAAAATATCTCAAAATGTCAGTTGCGCTGCAGCAAAACACGAAAAGTTGTCGAAATTTCCAGGAGGAAGCTTCGCAAATTATACGTTTGTGTGCAGATGCACATGTATCAGCAGCTGGAAATGGGCGGAATGCTAAATGGCCTGGGGGGAGCAGGCCTTCCAATTTTTAACCCGTGTAGGGTACAGGGTCAATAGAAATTATATGTTGCAGGATTGCGTGCCTCTCTTTCTGTATGTGTGTGTGTGTGTATTGGGCGAGCACGATTGGATTTCGTGGCGACGACGACACAGTGTGACATTGTTGACGCTGGCCCGCATATGCAATCGAAATACTTCAATTGGACAATATTACCGGATACGTGCAAGGAATTTCAACAATTGAGCGCAACGGCGGTGGTGGGTTGAGGCAAATCCATTCCCGAAAAGCAATCAAAATTCTTGACGAATTACCAGAGCACGGACGAGCACACATCGGTGATGATTCCATCATCTGTGGAATGGGTTTGTACTTCCTATTGTGTTGAGTTTTCTGTTTTTTTTTTTCTTCTTCGTAATTTGCCTAGGTCGATGGTTTTCCAGTGTTTTCACCTGTAAAGGGAAGAAGAAGGCGAACAATTGACGGGAGATACATTCTTGTGTCATCATAGTATGGCTACGTGAATGTTGGAATCGCAGAATATTTTGGTGCAAAACTTTTAATTGGATGTCAAATGCATTGTTACCGGCGAAGTGTAAATCATTAATAAGGACACATTCAAAAACTAAGCTGATCTGCAGACTGTTTTCAAGACAACCGACGACGACGGATGGAACAATAATTCGATGCATGGTGTCAGACTATTGTTCCTTTGGAAGGAAGTTATGCTTCAGTTGAACTGATGTTGGTGGGGTGTTCAGCTCCGTTGGTTTTGAATCGTGATAGGGGGCTAGAACACCGACCAATCAAAGACGATCTTGAGAAAAACTATCAGCTGCTTCCTGGATATGACCAAGAAGCTTGGGAAGCCAGAGAAAATTGAAAAATCCCAATTTAAAGACTCAACATTGTTGGTTGCAACTCTCTTGTATTTTGATGGTAAATACACGGCTGAAGCTACATTCTATCAAACATTTGCCAATATTGACGTAACTGGTAGCAAGGAGCATGATGTCTAGGCTATTTTACATAAGCGTTTTGTCGAAAGTGGATGAAGTCGCCCTTGACTGTTTTTGAGAAAAGTCCTTCAGGTTGTCTTTGGTTTTGGTCCCGTCTATAGTCCATACGTCGAAGTGTAGTCCATTTTCCAATGAGAATCTAGTCAAAAGAGTCCAAATACGACTAAGATGCTTGGAAAGAATAGAGCCAATGTTCTTCAGCGAATGTAGATACCCCGGGAAAATGGAGGTGCCTCAGGTCGTATACATTCTGTCTGACAGCAGAATATTGATTTTCGTCACATTGTGCAGAAGTTGGGTTTTTAAATATTCAGGATCGACTGTGACTCTACCTCAAGGTTACCTTTTTCATTTGTACGGGCACAGGTACGGGTACGGGTACGGGTACGGTTTTTGCTACTTGGTCTTTTTTCTCTTGGTAAAACTTCTGTCCCTTGTTTGTGGAGCATAGTTCCTCGATGTCATACTTTTTCTTCTTCCTTTGGATAGCCAATGTTCTTCCATATTCATTTGCTGCACATACTTGCTGGCATTCTTCGTCAAACCAGTGATTTTGTGGTGGCGATATATACGTTCGCGGTAAGGTGTTTGGGATATCACATTGTTACTTTGGCTGAAATAAGGCAGTATTTCGTGTCGATGTTGGCAGCTAGGTAAATTCGGACTTCCAGAATGGTGTACGCCACTTGAATCGATCGCAATGTGATCAATTTACTTCATCGTTTGGTGATTAGGAAAGTGTTCTTGTGATCTTGTGAAATCAAGTGCTTACTGATTTCAGTCAGAGAGACATTCTACCGAATTTTAAGGCCCATGAGAATGACAGTATCTGAAAATACCCCTCACTACTCTAAATTAGAATACAATGTGATCAGCAAGACAAACCAAAGATAGAGCAATATCTCATATATTCAGAGTGATTTGGCCCATGTTCTACCTAAATCGATCTAAAAGTCAGATTCTTCTTCAAAAGTCACTTATCTGCACCGTAATCGGTGTTCTTACCGATATTTGTCACATTGGTCTTCATACCAAGAGGATGGGCTTTTTCCGCAATCGGGTAGTAAGTTACCTGCCGGCTTAACCCTTTATCTAGATGGCAAAATATTTACGTGTGATTCTAAAATGAGAAGACAGAGCTTTTTATTGGGCCTGAGCCTCGTACATGTCGAAGTCAAAAGGGATTCACGAAGTAGTTTGAGTGGAACTGTGGAACTGTAAATGCTTGCCCTGATTTAATTTGGAGAGTTCTTTAGCTGCAATTTGCTTCCAGGGTGGAGTGTTATTGTGGAAACACGTCGCCATATCTCTTGTAAGCTGTCTTTAAACTTGGGGTGGGTCTCAGTCTCTTGGTGAGGTATTCGTGTTTGCCGCGTGGAGGTGAAAGTAATAGTTTGTAGAAAGAATTGTAATATCAGATGGTAAAAAGTCCGCTCAGCAAGTGCTAATCGTATGATAGGCATTCACCGACGAGCGGTCAAAGGAACAACACGTCTCGATCTACAATAATAAAAAAACCATAAGTGGAGCGGTGTTTTTTTTCTTTTGTGTGTTGCGTTCGTTCACTCTAACAGAAGTTAATTCGTTCTCAAATCTGTATTATTTCTTAGGTTGTGACGAATTCCGACATTACGGGCTCGACTGAGGCCCAAGTGAAGAGCAACCTGCTCACCCTCACGTACCCTACCAAGAGGTTTTGTTGAAAAAAAACTTATGAACATCTTTCTTGCATACATATGTTCAAAGAGCCTTGTTCTTTGGGCATCTACCACCCCTGTCTTTGCACACCCCAATACCTTTCTATTTCTTAATATGTTTCTATGGCCACGTTGAACAACAGCTCTTAGCTTTATGTGATGATGGTTGTTGTCTTCCAGACAGAATTAGGCCTAGCCAGAACACATCACTGTCAGACGCTATTTCTTACTTTTCACACTGTGTTAAGTTGTCCTTCTTCGGAGGAATACGTTCATTCCGTTCTTCTAATTTCGAGAGATCTCGAACTAGGCCACTATGATTGGGCCCCTTTTCCACTCAGAATCCTAGTTCAGGATGCATAATTCGCTTCCAATTTTGATTCCTCGTCTGCTTCACTTTTCCCATGAGTTTCCATCCAAGGACTGACCGAAGCCTCACATCTTCTGCTTGCCAAAACTGGACATTGGCACAGTATATGCGCTACTTCGCAAGGTACAGTCTACAAATGCCATCTTCCACCAGCTTTATTTTCCTTAGATGACCTTTGAAGTTTCCATTCTCAGTGGATAACCCTACAACTTATTTGAGAATTTCTCGCTTGAGGCTAACTTCTCTCTTGATGCAGCCAGTAGATATGTTCATCGCCATTTTGATTTCTCTGCACTTTGCCCCGTTTGCCCACTATTTTCTATCTATGGCAGGAAATGACTTGAGCCCCCAAAGCTCCAAGTTTGACCCTCGCTTTGCTATTACCTGTCTTTTCTTTTCCTTCAATTCCTACATATCCTCTAAAAGTCTCTAGTCCTTATTATTAGTGGCCTCAGTGGGTCTCTCGGTGTTAAGCGCTACTGCGTTTCAAGGTGGCTTTACCCTCTGTCTGAGCTGTTGCAATTTGAACAGATTGATGCTAATCAAACAGAGAAAGGAATGCGTTCTACTAGGTTATGTACATTGTTTGAACTCAAAGATGGGATCCAGGACAGCCTACAAGGGATGGACCTCATCCTCGACAACGTCATAACCTAGTGTTGGACAAGTTACGTAGTTCGGTTAGGTGGCTGCCCCCGTTCAAGTAGGGGAACACTTAGATCAGATTGGTCCATTGTGAGACCACGATAAATACCGGCTTACCAGCACCAAAGACCAAAGGTATAACGCCGAGTACGTTGAGAGGAGTAACCGTATCGGTGGTAACTCCATGTATTGATCCACTTTGACCCGGAGATAAAGTTCCTTATCTTATCTCATAGAAGTATTCGCCGAGGGTTTTCCTTCTTAATGTTGCAAGGGCAGGACAATAGGATAGTGGTTTCCTCCTCCTCTTCATCTCTACTGCTTCTACAGAAATCATTTGAAGAGACTCCCAGTCTAAGTGCATGTCTGCCTATCAAGCAGTGTCCGATGAGGACTCCCTTAAGTGAACCTAAGTATTTTCGGTTAGTGGATAAAAGTCTCTCCGTCTTTTTTAAATCCAACTTGGGCCAGATTTGTTTTGACAAGAAACAAATACTGATGTTGTTTTACCGATTGTTTGCAAGTTCCTTGGCATCGGTATCAAAAAGGAATTTGATCGGTTTGATAGCCAAGAACCCATAGACCACAAACCAGATGTCTTGTCTCTACACAAAGTAGAAGTAGAATTCCGAAAAAAGTCGATCCGGTATGGCTCACTCCCCGCCTTTACAATTCTCGCATGCATCCCGGATGGGTGGAAAAGGGAAACATTTTTTTTCCCTTTGCTCGTTTTTAATTTTCCACCGTGTAAAACTAAATAAAATTAAACATCTGCAAATGTTTCTGCATTCAGTCTCACCTTGCTCTTCCCCGTTTCACGTGTACATAGATACTTTTTTTTTTGTGCTACGTACATAAATACTCGTCCGTGTGTATATGTATCCGCATTTGTGTTTAGCACACCATTTCAGTTTCCAGATATTATTATATGGAAGCATTCATTAGAGCTCACTAATTACTCCAAGCTTTAATGAATAAGCTCTAATGAACCACTTTCCGTTAATTAAAAGTACAGTAAAGTGGTCTGAGAGCGTCTCCACCGCCAGCAGCACCCTTTAGCTCTCTCTTGGTGTTGCCTGCCATGGCCACCCTGGCTCTTAGCATTTGCAGCAGCAGCAACAGCAGTAGCAGCAGTAGTAGCAGTTGTTGCCAGCACAGCAACATTTGGTTTATGACTAGTGGTCCAACTCTGAAGAAATCGGCAGATGGAGATGGAGGTGGAGGTGGAGAGCCGAGGACGAGATGGGAGAAAGGTTGAGGTAGAGATGTAGATGGATGAATGAATGCGATGGTGGCGGGATGTGAATAAGGATGCTTAAGGATTTAGTTGGGTTTTCTTGGTTAATTGGCAAAAGCGGTGCGACGAGGGTTTTGCTGGGCTATACGAGATGATGATGATGATTATGATTGCGAAGCTACCTACTCCTAATAATGATGACGACGACGACGACGAGGACGACGATGACGACGATGATGGTAAAGGTGGTGGCAGTGATGGTGTTGGTGGTCGAGCGGCGATATCCTGTTTCATTTCATTTTGCTGGTTCTTAAGTACGTGTATACCGTACATCGTGTGTGTGTTTGTGTGCGATGTTAGGATGTAACAAAACAAAGAGAGAGAAAAACTTTAACAAGAATCTGAAGGTGTTCCAAGGATACCCTCCATATTTACCATGAATGATTAACTAAAAGGTAAAATTAATGCGAGTGTGGGATATCCTTACGCACTAATTAACTCGGTGTGCCCTTGTCGAAAGCACCCCCATCTTGACCGAAACAAATTGCCTAAAAGTAAAATGAAATGCTTAAGCCCCTCGCAAGGATCTTAAAATTTCCATCAACTAGCAAACTGGTAACTGACATCTGGCACCTTCCGTTTCAGATAAGGGAAAGGACTTAAAAAAAAAATATCGAAGTAGTCCTCCACCTACCCATCCACCACATACCTCGACTGCCATCGGCGAGACTTCTTCACATGATTGATGGATTTTCGTGTCCTAGAACGAGGAAAATGAAAAAGAACTCCATCGAGCCAACCAGCCCACTTCCAAAAGCGGAAAGGACGACGCGTCCGTACTCGTACTTTTTTTTTTTTTTAATTAAATAATTTTTGGGCGAGGTATATAATTATATTTGGGAAACCATAATTAGCTTTAGAGCGAGAGCAGCAGAGTATTTCATCGTGCGATGGAATTCGGTAGAAGGCCGGGCGGTCGTTGTTGATTGTGTTGGTAGACGCTACGACGTTGATGAGTTTGAGGATACAATCCTACATCCATTTCGCTAATGAGTATGGGCTTTAATTAGTGAAATTAAACGCAACGCGGCGCATATTTGTTCAGACTAGGGAGGGTGTGTGAATGTGTGTTGCTGGGGGAGGGGGTTTAATGGTATTGGATTGTTTAGTAGGGTTAATATGGGTGGGGGAGTGTTCTGGGATGGGTGCTTTTGACATGAGACAATAATAATTAGGATTAGATGGTCAACAGATTCCTTGAGCGCACAGCAGGGTGTGGTGCAACATTTTCGTAGCTTAAGGCGAATTAATTGATGGTAAAGCAGTAGTTGTCATTGGTTTTGTGTTTGTCGATTCGTTTTGGATTCGTTAGTTGTCAAAATATTCAATTCGCCATTGGTTGTCGGAGTTGTATGTATGCATGCCTTTTTAAATCGATTCTTTTCAAATTGCAGAGAGTGGACATAAAAAGAGAAAATATCTCCCGATGTGGATCCTTCTCATCTCATTGTGGACCCTTATGTTACCTACTATGTTTCTACTGAATCATACGTCGGCTTACTCTTTCATATTATCGAAGAGGAATTTGCCAAAGTCTGGCCAGTTACGGAAAAAATCGGTTATGTCCTCTTGTACGTCTTAAGCCTGTGCTCTCTTCATAAGTCACCTTCGCGAAGATGCAGCTTCTTTGCAGGTTTCACAGGTTTCACAGGGGATTAGAGACTACTACCTATTGCTTAGGTTACTACCTGCCTATCAGGCAATGTCCGGTAAGGACCCCTACCAGTGAACCTAAATTTTTCCGGTTTGTGGATAAAAGTTTCTCCGTCTTCTTTAAATCCAGGTAAGGCCAAATTTGTTTTGACAGGAGACAAGTGTTGACGTTGTTCCACCTATGGCTTGTCACTTTCTTGACATCTATGTCGATTCGATAGGCGCAGGGGGTTCCCCCAGGTTATCGGGGAGATGTCGTCCAGCACCTTCTTTTGCCTGCTCGTCCGTCATGCATTTGTCGGAACATCCCTATGTCCTGGGACCCAGTACAGGGTTACGTAGCATCTGTCTGCAATCTCGTTCAGGAACTGCGACATTACTTTACTTACCTTAATTCGGCGATTCCAAGGCTTTAATAGCTGCCTGACTATCCGTGTATAGAACAACAGCGCAATCTATCGAGTTAACTCCAATCCGCAGCTTCGCGGACTGCCGTAATTTCCGCTTGAAACACACTGCAGTTATCTGGCAGTCGTTTGGCAATAGCTATGTCAGGTGCTTTGGAGAAAACTCCCACTCCTGTACCACACGCTGTCTTGGATCCGTCTGTGAATATTTCTTTTGCGGAGTCGCTCAGAACTGCATCGGACTCCCAAGCGCTTCGGGTAGGGATCCGAGTTCAGAGTCTGACATTAAAGCCAATATGAGGGACAATATAGTCCGTTTTACTAGGGATAGCAATTTTGCCATTCAGGATACTTGAGAGGACTCTATATCTAGCTTCCTGCTATAAAGGATCATAGAGTTACCTTTTGTTTCAGATGACAAAGTGGGAGTTTTATTGTACCGACTCGGTGCTTGATAGTTTTATCAGCAGGCTCGTTTCCTACTTCACTGCTGTGATCCTATGGCGTGTCCATACGAATTCGATTTCCATAAATTCAAGCGGAAAGCTGGCCTAGCTAAGTTTTGTTCTTAATAAACCTCAATAAAGCTTTACGTTCCATGTTCCAAGCATCCACTGGGCAAGTTCTGTCCCGTGTTAGATGGAGAAGTTTTTTCTTTGTGGACCCCGGGCACTCGCACGAAACATGTTCAACCATCCAAGAGTAGGCAGATGTCTCTATCTGATAATTTCCTCTGGCGCTGAAGCATGGACCCTGTCGAAAGCGGAGCAAGATATCCTTGGTTGCTTCGAGAGAAATTATTCGTAAGATATTCACCCCCATTTGCGCTGACGGGCCCTGGAGGTGAAGATTCAACGATGAACCTTACGAGTTGTACAGCGACATCGCCTTAGTCAAGAAGATACTCAGGCTGAGAAGGCTGGGGTATGTAGAGCGAATGGACACAAATGCTCCGGCTCGCAGAGTTTTCGCGTCTAACTCGGAGGGCTAACGCAATAGAGAAAGACCTCGCCTAAGGTGGCGCGCACAAGTAGAAGCGGACCTCAACCAACTTGTAGTGGAGAGGCTCTTTGGTTGAGGCCCGGGTTTACCCTGAACTGTAGCGTCACCTAAGTAATACGCACTCAGGCCATGCCATGCCCTTGCTTGAGCTGTTCTTGTGCTTTAGCTTGCAGGTTATTTGGCTACCATGCCAGGGGTAGGTAGGTAGAGGTAGCAGTTCAACTGAACCCAATTAGCACAAGGATGTGTCTTTTTGTTACCACGAGAAGCTAGGCCTTGGCTCATCCCGAGCTGTCGCGCCAGCTATTTATTTAAGTCGAATTATTCTTAAACTTATTCAGGTGATAACTCCAGCTTAGCGAGGTACTTCGCTTCTCTGGATAAGTTGTTGGAGATGTCTCCAGTGGGATTTTGTTAAGACCGGTCTTTCTCTTCATGGGAAAGGATCTGAGAGTTATACTTCCAATAAATTTGTTAGATAATGTCCAGAGAAGAATTTCCCTAGTATCTGTTGTGTACACGTCCTCGGTTATGAGTTCTATTTGCCTGTCCATGACGAACTGAATCCGTTTCCAGGGGTCGAAGTTCTAATGCTCTCATACGACCTAAAGTGTAAAGATTTGATCCATCTTCAACCTGTTGGTCCTTAACCGACTATGATGCTACACGTCGATAATATACATACGGCTCTGTAAAATCCCTTACAACTTTGTTGAGACGCAAACATTACCCAATTTGTCAACATTTCTAAAGCAACAGTAATGACAGTGACAGCAAGCCCAATGAAATACCTGACGTTTGTGTCGGGTACTGAATAAAATTTCAAAATCAGCCGAGTAAAACCCTTCCGCACACATTCCTCCTTCGAAATGGTGAAGTATTCAAAGGATTAATGGTTGAATACCCACATGAACTATTCATCAGGTGGATCTTACCCTTGTACTTGTACCTAAACAAGTTTTACAAGTTTTACTTAACCAATTTACGGTTGGTTGAACGTTAAAACGTATCTGTTCACAAAAAGACACACCCGGGCCAAATCTAAACGGAGAAAATCTAAACAACATGTTACATAGATCAGAATCCTCTTTTTGATTTAACATGCGGAAATTTACTTCTAATTTAGTCCTTGTCATTTGCTCAGTTTCGCACAGAAGGAAGTACAAGTGCAAGTACGAGAGTATTATAGGTTTCTTTGGGACACACAAAAACCGCATGCGACAGGGCGACATTGTTACAGTGTTTACGTTACGAATTCGAATTTGAATGAGAAAATTAAGAATATCACAAAGAGAGCTCATGTCCTTCATTCGGACAAACATTTAGAGGCATTTTGACTGTACATGCCTGTGTGTGTGTGTCCTTGTGGAAAATTGTTTAGCACCGAATGGTGTGGTAGAAGCTTTTTTGGAGTCACACTGGCACGAGCAACAGAAATGTTGTTCTTTGAGCAAATTGCAAATTAGAAGGACCTGGCAATTGCTGTGCAAATAACTGCACCAAATTAAATGCTTAAGCAGGACGAATAGAGAAGCAGGCATTCAATGTGAAGGATATGAGTATTGGATGGACATGGGACCTTTCTTGAAAATATGTACAGTCTTTGAATTTTCGGAGTTCAACAAATCGTCACAGGTGAAGTGAAGGATTGTCCTTTGGATTGGACCTTTAAGGTTTTGATGGTTGTTCCTAGCAGTTCGTAATAAATTGGGAAAGGGCGCTATTTTCAAAAATAATTCGTGATGCTGAGGAAAGATCGAGAAGCAGGTAAACTTAGCGGAAAAACTGCAAACGTCGTAATTTGATTTTAGTCCAAAATAAATTCCGATGATCCTCGATAGGCACATGATCTGAGCAATGCTTGCGAGCCAACATGTTCGAAATTCTGCTTCGCGTTCAAGTTTTTCACTGAGACCTTGACTTCTCCTCGTCTGTTTTGCACCACCTTTGGCCTAAGTCTACCCACTCTTCTGAGTGAAAAATATGTATTTTGCAAAGGTCTTCGTCACGTAAGGTGTGACTGATCCTTTTGGATGTTCTTTGCCTATCAGTTGACGCCAAACTGGCTTGCAAGTCTTGTTCCTAAACATAGTATCACCAAGGCGATGGGAGTTGATTAGATCCTCAAATCGTTCGCCATACTTATTGCGGTTCATTGTCAAAGCCTATCTTGACAATCAAGTCACTCATCACCAACATTAATGTTTCGTTTGAGTTTATATTACAGACGGCTCCTAGATGGGGCGTAACACTATCTGATGTTGACACTTTCACCTAAACTTGGCCATCAAAATCCTATCTCGGTGCAGGAGATACTCCAGTCCCTCTTCAGATTTCGCTGGATTTCCGGATGGTTTTTGAAAGTAGAGTAGAGTAGTACGGTGTTACAATGTTAGGTGGATTTCATAGAAATACCACCTATTGCAGAGGTCCTCATGACGCGACTTTCAAAAAATTTGAATGCCATTTGTCTTCGCTATCATACCAAACACTAACCTCATACTCCGTTAAAAATTTTATATATATATATATATATGTATATATGTATATATGCAATATAACGGATTCTTGTGGACACGATTGAGGCCGCAATTATGAACCGATTTGAAATTTGGTATACACATTCGTATGCCGAATACCTCGGCTAAGTTCGTAGATGGGCATAATCGGCCCAGAGGGGGCGGGTTACGCCCCTTTTTATGTCTCAAACGGTTCAATTCACAACTTAAATAAATCCCAACTTCCGGTTTTGATTTTTTAGTAATATAGTAGATAACAGTAAACAGAATCCGCCTGCTACCAATTTGGGCGCCATCTTGGATCCGCCATCTTGAAATTCTTCAAAATTGATTGGATTTCGTTGAAATTGAAAATCCTTACAAATCTCGAGGTAATTAGTACAAATTCGTTTTTAAAATGGAAATTTTTGTCCGCCATTTTGTTCCCACCATCAGAATAGATGACATAAGAAATCCACCTATCTCTTGCGGCGCTTGCCGGAAGGTTCTTTTTGTTAAAATGTTGACACAGCACAAGACCCTTGCTACTTTCTAAGTGAATGACTACGCTTCCAACGTAAAATCAACTTCTTTTGGTGTGTTACCTTTCATTTGACAGTCGAGCTCATAAAAGGACAGCATCCTACCATCGAAGTCCTCTCTTGTCTTTAGTGTGTTACATGTATGTACATCGCGAATCATTTGTAGCATTTGTGATCCTAGCGTCTGCCTTGTGTGTCAAAGTCTGTTTACGTCGACGTTAGCACCCTAGAATATAGATCGATAGGTAGGTAAGGTGGTTGTCCATGCGAGGCACAGACGCACGTAGCCCACAAAAGACCATTTGTGGTGCCCCTGGGATCTATACCCTAGGTGCTACTTTATCTATTGAAACCATTTGGTGGTCCTGATAAAGTTGAGGATACTTTTGACATCAGTATGTGATAAGTCGCCTAAATTGTCGAAGTAATAGGCTCATAGATACATAGAGCTTCCTTCTTTGGGATAAGGCAGGACAAGTGCAGAAGAAATAAAGGATCGTTTCTTCCTCCTTTTCGTCCCTGCAGCTCCTGCAAAAGTCGTTTGAGAAGAGGGCTATCCTTCTGGCATGAAGGGCGATGGGCCAGTGGCCAGTGAGGACACCGATGACGGTGCTGATGAGCGGCCTTTTAAGCAAGATCAGACTTGTAAATCGAATGAGGTTTAGCATAGGGCAGATCTCTCTGGAAGTACGGCACTTGGTACCATTCCTCCGTCTTTGGTTTGTCTTGCTGCTCGCGTCGTACTCGAAGAGTAATTTACATCCATCGAGTGGAATACCCAGACTCGTTCTGGTAGTGCTCTCTAGAGTAGTGCCACGTTTGGCGAGTTCATCGGCCTTACGATTACCTGGAATGTCCATATGTCCGGGCACCTAGCATGTTAGAATGTTTTGCCATCTCCATGAGAGATGTGTGACAATCTGAGGTAGCTTTTGAAGCTATCCCTAAATCCATCTGAAACATAACCTTCCTTATTGATAACCAGGCTGCCATCAAGGCCCTTGCATCAAACACGGCATCTTCTAATTTGGGAAAACAGTGCAAAGAGGAACCCAGTTCATTAAGGCATCGTTTGAAGGTTAGTCTCCTCTGGGTGCCGGGGTACCGTAACAATGAGGGTTCTATCAGTCCTTGATGGATCAATCGCGAACCTTATTTACCTTTCGTTGGGAGCTGTCAAGGGCTTGTACCCAGGTAGCATGAGCTGCTGAATTGTGTCGTATTAGGGCAGATACGACAACAACACAATATCTACAAAACAGGACATTGCAAAGGTCGTGGCAATCAGTACAGGCCACTGGCCTACATTAAGGTCACGTAAGTCGTGATCTTAGGATGGCGCTAAACCGTTTCAGCATAAGGAATTCGGAAGCTACCACTTCTTGTTATCTACCTATACGTATCTGGCATATTCCGGGCTGAGACGTCAGCTATTTTAGTGTGGGCACGGCAGTCAATTCTGCTTTGCTTGCCCGTTGAGTTGTCTTTGTTAGACCGGTGTTACTTTAACATTTTTAAAAGTAACGCCAATTGGTTCGCCCTCACCACCCATTTGTATTGACCTTTAAGGACCAAAACTTGTATTTCTCTGTTATAGATTATGACCAGTTGTTCTCTGTCTCCAGGGTTTATTTTATCCAACCCTGTGTAGGCCACCTAAACCGCACTCATATGCCATCCAGAGCTTCATTAATTCAATTGAAACTCAAACGAGTACGTCTGCATTACAATTCATATATGTAAGTAAAACGCTGACTCCTCCAATCAGCCAGCCTTCCCACCAGAAACATTTAATCGCACTTAAGGCTCGCCCATCTCCCGAAGGAGCCTTCCCCGCTTAATTCCCCGAGAATTCATCCAATATCAACTTAATTTGGAGAATTCACTTAGCAGAACACATTTTTGACTCGCAATCCACCGTTTTGTAGGTTTTTATCTGTTTCGATTTAAACTGGCGCCGCCCAGAATCCAAACCACTGACATCCGAAAACAACATCAACCCCAGCATACCGTGACTCCTGCTCTCCCCGATACTGCTGCTGCTACTCCCGACCATCATCCTGATGATGATGATGTGAAATTTTTGCTTTCCACAAAAATTCTCATTCATGACCGCCTCAATTGCTTTCAATTCAAAAAAAAGAGAAATGTATGTGTGTCCTGTGTTCGTTCGATGGCGATGGATCCTCGATGTCGGGAATCAGGACAACGAACAAAAAAAAAAATTAAACTCTCAGCGTCATTTGGAATACAGAAATCATCGTTGAGGTTGCGGCAAATCTCCTCGAAGAGAGCTAAACTGCTATTTTTCGAGAATAAAAAACGGATAACCATCAATTTAACATTTATTAGGGATACTCTCTGGATACAATAATAATCAAACATTCCTCCAGTGCCAGTGACAGTTCGTGTGTCTTTTCAATTTTCCTAAAACATTTTCTCGTTCGCCCCGACGTGATTTCTCATGCAACCCACCGTAGTCCGACTTGCCATTTGTCGGGGATTTCCCCGTCTTCCGTTTGTGTATTGTTGATGATACCCGCTTCGCCAACTTCATCATATGATTCAATTTCTGATCCAACTCACCCCCTTTTTTGGCGGTGAAGGCGCCACCCTACCAAACCACCGCCATCGTCATGGCCTTCGTGTGTAGCACATCTCTCAGCAGTGTGCATTATCCCAATTGGCGTATGGAGTGAATCGTAACGGATAACTTTTAACCAAAGAACTACAAAAAGGCGGACCACATATCATTCCTTCTGGTCCGGGCCGGGGGAGTCCTCCCCACAATACAAAAACTCCACTCGGCGATTTGAAGTCGCCGAAAAAATCGTAACGTTTTTCCACTTGGTACTTCTGTCTTCCGATTGATTGATGAAAAATGCCACCGGGGATTGTTTTGCGTTACTTTGGCGAGAGCCCGTCCCACAATGTATCGCATGTATATTGGTTGCACGACCCCCCTCTCGCACAGTACATGATGGGTGTTTTGGTTGCCTTTCAACTCCTTCGTCGTATGCTAATTTTATGAGAAAAGAACCGAAGATTTCGAGTGAAAAACTTTTTCCGTGGACCGGGGGGTTTGGAGAGGAAGTTTTTCAATGAAGTTTATAACTTACGAGACTTTTGGGATTTCCCTTCGGTCAAGAGCGACGGTTTTTAGTGAATTCATTTAAAGGTTTTGGTTCAGAGCTTAAAGCGCTTTTGTTGATGAATCTGGCTAAAGGTCTGGTATGGGATGTCAATCTCATTGTGATACTGTTGCTGGAGGTTTCATCACCAAAGACTTTGAGGGAAGACTTCGCTAGTAGGAGCAATGGAAACGAAAGGAGGTTTGTCAATATGAAGTTTGAAGTCCAAAAACATAAAGTGAACCGACCTCTAACCACATTGAACGTATCAGCAGGAGACATACCTCCAGAATATTGAATCCACTTTCATTACATTCATCGCGGAAAACACCGGCTGACTGCCAGACATCAATACCTTCATGAGAGGGGTGGAAAAATGATGATGCCAGTGACGGGCGCTCCGTTCACTTCTATACCGACGGTTCCAAAACCGAGAACGGAGTGGGAGATGGTCTTTCTCCGAAGTGATCAACGACGCCTTATAATGACTTAGGCATAATATGATACTATGTACTACCAGAACGAATCTGGGTATTCCACTCGATGCATGTAAATTACTCTTAGAGTACGACGCGATCACCAAGGCAAACCAAAGACGGAGGAATGGTATCACATGCCGTACTTCCAGAGAGATCTGGCCTATGCTAAACCTCATTCGATCTAAAAGTCTGATCTTGCTTAAAAGGTCACTCATCAGCACCATAATCGGTGTTCTTACTGGTAACTGTTCCACCGCCCTTCATGTCAGAAGGATGACCCTCTTCTCAAATGACCTTTGCAGGAGCTGCAGGGACGAAGAGGAGGAAGAAACAATACTCCATTTCCTCTGTACCTGTCTGGTCCTATCCCAAAGGCGGAAGCTCTATCTGGGAGCCTTGATAATTTGGTCGAATTATTACTTACTGATTTCAAGAGCTCCAAATGGTTTCAATAGACGAAATGGCACCTAGAAGTATAGATTCCAGTGACATCACATGGGCTACGTGTGCCTGTGCCTTGCATGAACAGCCACCTTACCTACCTACCTAGGGTTAGCTCTAATAAACGGCAAGCTATGAGAGTTGTCAGTACCCTGAGAAGTACTGGCACTGGATGAGTTCGAAAGCTGGTATGACTCAGATATCTAATCCATCCTGGATGGGAAGCCTACCGTGAAGTCTTTGTTTGAGTTCAGTGAAGTCGGGTATGACCGTACGGTTAAGTATACCAAAACCCGGTTTCTTTTAATCTAACCGCGGTATACGCTGGTATATTTTTAATGTGAAGGTCAGGTAGTATATGTAACAGTACAACATTCAAAGCTTGTTGGACAGGATCGCATAGATTCCGTACTGCTTATAGCCGCTGTTCGTTGCACTTCGTTCAGTTGTTTTATGCTTTAGTCTTTCCTTAACGCAGGCTACCTAACAAGTGACCCATACGAAAGGATGGGGTATATTACTGCGGTATATATCCATAAGCGTATCAATCATAACGATATCTTCGGTTGAAGTCTCCACTTCCTATCGAAAGGTTTACTGCAGGCGTAAAAGGCTTTTTTCACTCGTTGCTCTATATTAAGCTTTTACTTGAGTTTTGAATCGAGTTCAATGAGTCATAAAGACATGAAGAAGGTTTTTAAGATTTTGTTATGTCTAGCTTTAAGTCTTCTCTTTCTGATGCTTGTATTAAGCTCAGTAAATAAATAAATAAATAAATAAATAAATAAAGGAATGGTTTTATTCTGGTTTTCGTGGTAAGAAGCATCAGTTCACTGACCCTGAATCCACAATTAGTCGTTCATGTGCTTGCCTTATCCAAAGCACCATCCATGATCTGAAGGAAACATTCACGAAATTTAAATTACCACGTCATCCGCATGCAGGACTACTTTGACTCCATCGAGGTTTGACAGGAATTTATTGATAACGGGAAGCTATTGAAGGAGAGGGATGACCTCTCCCTGGTGTTTCTCTTAACGTGGCTTAAAGTATCTTAAGTAGGTTGTTTGCAGTGAATGGTTCTTTCAATCGTTCGCACAACTTCATAGAGCGCTGTCTCCGCCGATAGTTTTTTTAGTGTAGGCGTGCTAAGATTTAGAAAAAGATGGTCTTTCGAGAATTTTTCGTATGTGAGTATCTGGGAAACGTTCCAAAGTTTTGAATAAGAAGGAGGTCAAATTGATGGGTCTGAAATCCTTCGCAGATTCACGTCCACGATTCCTGGTTTTTGGAATAAGCATCACATGAAGCAACTTTTAAAAATCGATACAAGCCATGGGGCCATGGGATCGTTTTCTCGGCAGTATGCTTTGAAAGTCAGTCGATTTGTACAAAGAGGGGCTAGCAATACCACAAAATGTTTCATTTGATTTTATGATAAGGATTTCCCGCCTTAAGGACGTCAGCGTAGCCGTCTTTACAGCTTCGAAAGTGAGTATGTATTCATTAACAGTTCAAAGGATTCTCCAGAACAATTCGTCCAAGTCACATCTGGTCTTCTGATTTGACGTTGTTGGAGGGTACTTCAATGTTCAAATATGCATCCATAGTGGCCTCTTTGAAGCTATGTAAGTGATTTTTCAATGGTGCGTACCAGTAAGTGCAAAGCAGTATCGACAGATCTGTCTTTGTAATAAGCATGTTGGGACACTGACAGTGGTTTAGTTTCTACTTGAAGCGCAAGTGAATTTAAAAAAAAATGTGGCAGCGTTTTTAATAGGAAGGATGGTAGACTGATGTGTGTTAAGTGTGAGGATGACTTCTGCCTCAGACTGACCCCAGGAAAATATATACAAAGTTCAGGCAACCTTTTAGAATAGTATTTAAGCAGGAAAAGGTTATAACCAGTGACTGCTGGATCTCAGTAGGAGCAAACCCGTCAGATTTCGGAGACTTCAATGGCTTCAAGCCCCGTTTAACTAGGGGTCCCGAGATTTTTCCTAAATTGCCACAGAATAGGAGTAGATAGGCCATCGACAGTTGACGTTGCAATGTTGAGATCCCCCCGAATCGTGGTGTCAAGTGCAGAGATAGGGGAAATTCGCATTTTAAAACGTTCCTATACTGACAGCTTCCACAAGGTTAAGACATGTTGAATAGGACACATCGAGCGATTTGAAAGAATCTGAACCAGGTCACCACGAAGACTTAAATTTCGCTATAAGAACCAAGCGAAAGTCATATGCCTGGCCTAAGGAACTGACAACAAAGTTCCCGAGACCATAGAGGATAAAAGCCGCAGCATCTCATGCAGAGACTCTTCAAATGGTGAGGACAGTTCCCTATACATCACTCACACCAACCACCCGAGATCTGTTAATTCGAAATCAAGCAATCCTAGTGTCAAATATCCTTTTGAATATTTCACATCTTTTCCTGTTCCACAAAAATCATATATTTTTTGCTATCCGAATTTATTTTCTAAACCTTTTATCCATGGCTGCCAAGATAGTCTTACGGAGTCGTGCTACCCTCATGGAACTACGAAAACGATGTTCGAGTAACCAACTGCGCAGATTAATGAAATTCATGGCCAAACGGAGTGACTACCTACAGTTTGTCAAAAAATAAATGCAGTCCATGGCCTGTTTATTAATTTCATCTCTCTCTCTGTTTCTATTTCAGCAAAGTTCGAGATTTGCCAGAAGGCCTTCCCGAAATTGACTGGGAATACTACAAGAAAAATGTCCGCTCCGAAGCCATTCCGCTGGTAGAAGATTTTCAAAGGAAATATCAAAGTATGGCCATTCCATATCCAGAGGACAAGTACTCGTCAGAACTTGACAAGATAAAAGAGGACGTTCAGGTAAGACGTCTGAAGCTGGAAAATATCTACCTTTTAACCGTAAGACTCTACTTGCAGAATCGAATAGACAGGTTCGTCAAAAGGTCCAACACAAGAATTGAAATTTATCGAAAGGAAATCGAGAGAATACGAGGCATGATGTCATATGCGGAGATGACCATGGAGGACTTTTGCCTATTGGATAAGAAAAGAGCGCCGGACTTTATAAATAAACCAACTTTTTGGCCACACGACGACAAGGAGCAGTTGGGATACTTTTCTAAATATGAAATCATAAAGCCGGCGCTGAAAAAGTCCAAGTGGGCCGAAAGGAAAGCGCGAAAGGAGCGGAAACTGCAAGAGGCAAAACTGCGCGAGGAAAAATTGAAAGCGGACAAATTGAAAGCTGTAATAGGGGACGACGAGACAAAGTTAGTAGACCCACCAGGCGACACTCCAGGAGACATACCAAAATAAATATATTTTTCTCAAGTGAGTTCTTATTGCTCGCAGAAGTTGACTTACAGGATTTGGAAGGGTTGTGGTACTATCGATCAGTCTGATCAGCGCTTTGGGCCATATAAGGATCACCTACGTGAGCCTCTGCTTCAAAGACTTGTGATGATTGAGAGGAATATGCTGCCGCCCAAGTTTGAAGGCGGAACATACCAACACCACTTAGGACTTAGGACTTCTGAAATGGAGGTCGATGTTCAGAATGTTTACTTTGAAGGGATAATTTGTTAGGAGAAACGAAAGCGACAGACAAAAGTTTGGGTCTCTAGGGCCCTCATCGATTAATCATTAGGACGACTATCATCTAGTCGAGACTAACGCTTTTGTCGAAATATGGATGGAGAAATTGGGTGAGTTAAAAGTAGCCAAGTGTTTCATTTTATAGACTGCTTCGCTCTAAGGCTGGCTATGGAACAATGGCAGCGCCACAGTGCAGTGGCTGCGTCATAGCCCGCAAAACGTGACCACTATTCGTTCAAAAAGAGCAATGGTCCCTCTGTTCCATAAATCTTTCGAATAGTAAATCGGGAAATTCTTCAATATCCTTAAGCTGGAAAGTCACGTACATTTAGCAAGATTTTCCTTTTCCCCAGTGTTTTAGCCTGAAACCCGTACCTCACTGCTCATGTTTTGTGCTGCAGCGGTTTCTCTTTCCTCTTTTTTGCCACACTTGCCCAGTACACTGACTCATCACAGTACCACGGGTTGTTTTTTTGGCTCAATGATGACTGCCAGGCCAGAATGGTCAATGCCGTTTGCGACTGATAAAGCTCAGTGAAATTGCTCTTTGTAATCCCAACTTCCTCCAGACTTTTGCTTTCAGAATATGTCGCAGTTTCTATTTCTCTGACAATCGAGTCTTCAAAAAGACCACAATCAACAAATGGTCAGAATAGACATTTGCCTTGAGAACATTTAATGTATGCGCATATGTCGCAGGGGTGATCGAAAACGCATCGCTGAAAGGTAAATTAAAGACGAGTGTTAAGCCAACTAATCGTGTCATCCAAGCTACCTTTTCACCAAGTAGGGGACTGAGCAAGAAGCATCCATAAAGAGAGAGTCGATTAATCTTAGAAAGACTAACTAACGAACATCCGTGAAGTACCCATTAAAGATCCCAGGCCACTTCGTGCACCGCCGCCTCTTTTCGGCCACGAAAGAAAAACCATCCACTGATGACAGCAACATGTGCCTCAAGTAGAAGGTCAGATTTAACTGCTGAGCCACTCCAGCAAACGTATAAAGGACGACAATGTGAGGATCAGCACGTGAAATGTTCGTACTCTGAACAGACCGCGTACAGCTTACGAACTAGCACAGATCTCCGAACGCTCCAGAGTGGACTAAACCGCTTTTTAGAAAGTGCCTTTCGATGAATTGAGTCTCTGAAATAACAAACACCACCTGTGATATCTACCATGGTGACTGCAACTACAAGCAGAGGCAGCATCTGTTTAGATGCAGCTTTTGAGACACCTGATTCAGAAAGCATCGAGAGGCTGGTCATGATTCACGGTTGCTCTGGGGATGCACCCTCTATCGGTGATGCACCGTGCATACCAGCGTGGACTGCACTTCTAGTTGCTAGAACTCAATGCGTCCTTGACAGAAAAGAATACGGCATGGGCATTTGTACATCGAGATAGGAGGCGCTTTAGACGTTTTGACCTTTGGCTGCATGTGTGACTCTAGAAAACACCGGGTAGATGAGACTATAGTATGGTGGATTAGATCCATGCTGATCAATGGAACTCTCGTTGTAGATGCGGACTGTAGACACTAGATTAAGACAGGAGTAAAGCGGAGTGTCCATTGTGTCCACTGCTATGTTGCATGATGGATGAAGTTCTGTTGCCTGCTCTCTAATGTCCTAATGTCTTCACTCACCCATTTGCGGATGATGTTGCCAAGCTTTCTGTCGGGTCATGTATGTGCTAATGTGCAAATGGCCTTAGACATGAACACGATCGATGAGTGGTGCACTAGGAGTAGAGTTTCGTATAGTCCTCTGAAAATTGGAGTTTTTTTTTTTGCGAAAAGAGTATTGTGACTGTGACTGGTTGGGCTCAGCCAGAGTTTAGTAATACCCAGATCTCTGATGAAGCTCAATGTCCAGGAGTGTTTCTGGATAAAAAAAAATATTCAGGCAAAGCATGGGAGAGCGCTTTTGGCAAGACAAGGGGCTTATCACCGAAGAAGTTCCTTTGGATCTTTATAGCAATGATAAAACGGTTTTTAGCTTTTCCGTTGGTTGTTTGATACAAGGGCTTTCGCCCTCTACACTAGATTCTTTTCCTCTAGCTCTTTAGGATACTTCTAGTCATTTACCTCCCCTTGATACTTACATATATCATGGGCTGCATTATCAAGGCAATCTGTCGTCGTAAATAGAGTGGCTTTTAGTTTGATGGAAAGATACCAATACCTCGGCTAATGTGCAAGTTTAAAGTCGACTTTCGTTGCATTCAGGACTGGCTTTGGCTGGAGCCTGAGTCTGGACTGGCTGTGGTCGAATTTTCACGAATGGCTCCAAAACCAGTCATGAGTCCAGTGCTGGTATCTTCGTGGAGACCAATAATACTAGACTTCATTACTATTTAGGCAAATAAGCTTCTGTTTTCCAAGCAGAGACCTGTGCTATTCTAGTGGTCACGGAACATATTGTAAAGAATAGGTTGATGGGTCAGAGTAACTGCATCTGTAGCTATGGCCAAATTGCTCTTAAGGCCTTGCTCAACCCTTAAACTAGTTCCAAGAGAGTTCGAGAATTCAAGAAGTCTCCGAATTTGGTCACTAAGCTTGAGCTCTCTGACTCTTGTCTGACCCCAGGTTACATCGGGATCTATGTGAATGATATCTCCGATGGGATTGCTAAACAAACTTCGGAAAATGATTTCTCAGGACATGACCCTGCGTTGGGTCATCCTGCTTTTTTAGTCAGGGCCTTTATTCCTGATTGGGTTTCTTACAAACACGATTAAATCTGCACGGCTCTCGACATTACAAGAACCTCTTTGGGACTCTCAGCACAGCCGCAGACCGGGTGATCCCGCTCAAATTTGGCAAAGGACTGTATACCACGAGTTACAATATTCACGGTAAATATTCAGAAGTATCGTTGAGGCTCTTTGCTACAGTGGGAGACGCGCAGTAATAGTTCTCGATGACAAATCCACATCCTACCATGTGCAGATTCCTGCGCAGCTGAAGTAAATGTCACAGTTTTTACCATTCCTGATTCTTCCGTTAAAATGAAGCCTTTTAATTTATGGTCCATCGTCGCTCCAGCTCGCTTTGCTAATTGAGGTCATTCCATACAAGAGCCTTCGAAAGCTTCCTTACACTCCATCATGCCAAAGATGTTCATCATTGCGCTTCGAGACAGTTTCAACCTACTCATCTCATTTGACCTACAATTCCACCTCCACATGTTACTAATCAATAAAAAAAAATTCCAATTCCACAAGGTGTACACGAAAAAAAAACATCACATGAGCTACATACGCCAACGGATGGGAATCACTTAGCATCGATTCGATTCATCTCCGTCATCTAATGGTTGACATTAAAACTGAAGTACAAACTTCAAATATTGAATCATTGGCAATGTATAAGTGCATTTGGTTATGTACAGCACGGGACGCTTGGACTGATGGTATTCCGTGCCATACCCATGCCGACCATCAAGAGCAATGGCGACCAGAAATCATCTCCGAGCTCCGTATACGTAGGGCAGACATCAAAACGAAGTTTATTCGGAGTTCGTACGTTCGTTGGCTCTTTTTTTCTCGTTTTATTTTTGTTTAGGATGGTCCGGACACACACTCTGGAGACGGGAGATGGGTGAATTGGTGTCTGGCCTCACTTACTCATGCTTCCACTTTCCTAAGCTGGAGCTAAAAATTCACGTTCATTAGTATAAATTGACGAGTTGGAGGGATATGTGAAAAAGCTTTTATGCATTAGTGTAATTGGACATTAGTTGAAATGAAAAATCACTCGTTCCAAGCGTTCCCGTCTGCTCGGGGATGTCTTGAGAGGGGGTGAAGGGGAGGCTTCTAAACGACTCGACGTCGGAGTCATCCGTCGTCGTCGTTGTCGTCGTGGTTGATGTCGTGCTAATACGTCTCTCGGTACATATGCGCAGCCTGAGTGAATGTGTATCAGGCGGATTGACATGATGGCGGTGACGCGCACTGGATACCGGGGCCCAACTTAGTGCAGGAGTGCTCTTTTACGAAAAACAACCCCTGCCTCCCTCGCGTCACTTGTATGTGTGGGCTATTAGCAAACGTAGTTGGATTGATGTTGAAGTACTGAAATTAAAAAAAAAAAAAAAAAACTGACGGATGGTCGGTCGGGATGGGGAAAGAAACAGGAAACCCTCGTCTCGTTAGACGAGTGAAAGAGTTAACAACTTTTCATATGGAGTTGAGTGCAATCTGAGGTTAGGTAATTAAACATTTCGTTCGTTTCAGCTGCCATGTTGATCCTGCTAATGCCGCTCCTGCTAATACTGATGATGCCGCTGCTGTGCTGCAGCAGCTGCCGTTGTTAGTGATAAGGACCTCTTCGGTTCGGATGGGGGAAGGACGACGATGACGACAACGACGATGGTGATGATGGTAATGACTGGGATGATGGTGGCACTAATGATGATGCACTAGTGCAGTTCCTGATGCTGCGAGAACGGCACCTAGGATATTGAGGAGAAAGAATAAATACACATCGCTCAGTTTGAGAGTAGGTTATGAGCAACACTATGGTGGTGTTCAGAGATAGTACGGCCGTCCGGAGATGTGTCTCTCTCTCTCTCTGGTTGAAGTGTTACTTTCAGTTATTGAGAGACGGATTATTAACTGGCACACAGGCTAGGATGTGCGAAAGGATGTGTGCGGAATAATTAATTGGTGATTTGACTAATGAGAATGGCGATGTCGAATGCGGTGCAGGATATACATATGTAGATGAATTGGATGGGTTTCAATTAAAGCGCGGTCAATCGTGGTTAGTTAATGGAGGCTATGAGTTGCCAGTGGCCATAAATGTAGACGAGCCTATACACGATCGTTGCATTGAAGTGTTTTGCTAACGATGTAGGGTTATGCACAGTGTACTGCGTCGGATGCGAATATGGAAAAAAAAATGACACGCGATGAAGAATGTAAATTATATGATGAAGGACATATGGTTCGATGAGCGCAAAAGGAGAAGACTTCCTGGGCCATAAACAACTTCGTTTTTTATAAACCCCATGGTTTAGTGGCATCAATGCTCCAGAATATGCATGATCTAGCAATTCCTTGGCTAGTACCGACCTATGGAAGTTGTATACTCCTAAGCCATAGTCATCAAAGGCGTGTCAGTGTGGTTTTCATTTCAAAAGCATGTCAACAAAGACGTATGATACATACAGTCGAAAAACCCCTTCACTTCAAAGAATATTCTATCTTCAACTTCTAATGCACTGAAGCTATTCTAGAATCTCTAACCGAAATAGGCAAGGAGGAGTGCACTAATCGTTGGATAGTATTCATGCCTAGAACTCGAATTATTCCGGCAACAATATGACCCAATAAGTAGAAGATGGTTAAAAGGGGGACTTGAAACAAAAATGACTCCAAAGATGTATACATCGGTTGTGCGTCCAATTTTCACCTATGGTTTTACGTTTGGTAGCCCGCCCTAAGTAAGAAATACCATATCAAACGAATGAAGAAAGTCCAAAGAACGGCAAATTATGACCTCACAAGCGTATTAAGATCCTGAGATCAAAGAAATAGTAATAAGCGATCCAGTCTCGGTCAGGGAATTCGGATGCTGGACTGCAAAGCCTTTGAGGCGATACCAAAGAAATTGGCATAGGAAATTTTTTTCGGCAAGGCTTTCAACCTGGGCAGGTTCGAAAGTAATTAAGGATTTCGATCTACCCGAAAATGAGCTGCTGAGTTAGCGCAGGTATCTTCCCAGACGAGCTGAAACGAGCTGTTAAGCAAATCAAGATCAAATATTGTAAAAATCGTAGCACAAGCCATTGACCAATAGGAGACAGCCAAGCCAAGCAATGAAAGCAGCGACAAGGAATGTCTCTTTCACTTCTTGTCCATATGTCCAGCTCTAGCTAATGTCAGATAACACGATGATGATGTGTGTCACTGACATCTGTTGAACCAACGCAATGTGATGAAAATGATGATTGCATCCTAGAAAATAAGACAGCGGTTCACGATTGCAACTAATTTTTAGGTCCAGATGGAATCCCTCCTTTTGTTTTGAAGAGGTGTTATTTTTCACTGGTCAAGCCTCTTCGTAAGCTTTTTCTACTTTTGATGAAACCTGTCCTTCATGCTACAGACCCATAGCTTTAATGTCAGAGCTCCCTAAGGTCATTGAGAGCATTGCAAACCATAACCATATGAGTTATCTCGAATAAAACCATCTTCTTAACCACCGTCAGTATGGATCCAGTCATTAACGACTTGATAGCGAAAAATTAAACCTATGAGTGCAAAGCATTTGACATTATGGGGTTAACATAGTTCCCTTCTTAACAAGCTTCAACCGTATGATGCAGTTAATGTCTTCTCTAAACGAATTGTGAGCTTTTTAAGTAATCGATCGATATATGTAGGTTGAACAGCTGAGATTGGTGTACCCCAAGATCTCAAGTACATTCTCCCTCTTAGTCTCAATCCAATTCGTTTTTTTGGTTCATAGAACTTTTGACTTCTGTAATGAGCCCGCGACAAACGCCCCAAATCATTGAGTCCCAGCGTCAACGAATGTCAACCGAGCTCCACTCTGACATTGACGCGATCATCTCAATCACTCAGTGCTATCTCCTGTATCTGAAGTAGAATACCAATAAAAGTAAACTAAAATTGAATGGAGTTGATATTAAGGAAAATGATTCATTAACCCTTGTCATGTACAGATCTTAGTTGAAGCCAGTAAATTTCAGATCCTGCTAAAGGTGGTGCTAGATACCTTGGTTTCCCTAAGCGATGCAAACAATTATTCACCCCCACAGACTTGGCTACAATTTATAAAGCTTACATTTGCGCGAAACTCTTGTTCGTGTCTAGACTGATCGGTGATCTATCAAATTGCACTATGCTTTGCGCTGCTGTACCGATATTCTATACAGTTGTATTTGAAGTTTGTCATCTACTGCACACCCTAACGTCTTTAAGTCTGCTTTTGGGCGAACAGTGAAATTTAGACGATTCTTCGTACCTATAACCTGTAAAAATTGAATACTGCTCATCATTACCTAACTATCTTTCCCTTCATCTCTAGCATTTCTCCACACCCTTTCCTTTCGTTCCATCACTGTGTGATAACAAACCTTGAAGGACATAGTCTTAAGCGAAACAGTACTTTAAAAAAAACAATTTCAGAGTGATTTTCGACTCAGAGTCTCGACCGATTAGATTCAGAATAAAATTTGTATAAAATGACGAAATTTTTAGAAGTCGAGTACCATATTCTCGACTTGATAGCATGATAGCATTTTGTATACAAGCAGAACGCTGTCTTCGGAATTCCATTAAGCTTAGACCTGTAGAATACATTGGCTTAGGTAGTCTTAGCCAATAGGAGAGAATGATCTGGTTAAAACAAATTTGATAGATGGCATATAGCTGGAAAAAGTCTGGCAGACCTGAGATTTCCCACCCCCAATCTCTTTAAATTCCATTCTGACATTGCCACTTCTGTAACCGGAACTACTTTAAGTGGAAGGTAGAGGGCAGATCTAAGGATAAACCGGAAAAAAACAGCTAAACTGACAGGATTAAAAGTTTAAAGTCAATCACTCTGCTCTAAAAATTCGTCGCCATAAAAAAAAAATGGTTAAACTTCGCCAGCAAATCGGTTGTCCACACCTTTAATTTTTAATTCAATTGTTGTCAGCATTTGTGCCGAGTACCAGTGTGGTCCAAGACCCATACGTCACGTACCCGCAGCTCTAGTGCTTGTGTACAGATAACAGTTCAAATCCATTATTGTTATTATTGTACACAAGAGTCAAATCAAATATGTTATTATAAGCGGTTTCTGCCTGCGGCTCATGTGTAATATATAATTACTGTAGTTTACGGTCGAATTTAAGGGTTATAAAAAATTTAGTTGACATAATGAATTCGATTATGCGGTTTCCATTATGTTGCCATTAATTGGCTGCTTTGTTAAACAAAGAGCAAACTTAATTAGGGGTGATTGCAATGATTAGTTGCCTCTGGTCTGTAATTGGAACATTTTACGCGATAGCTCCAGGGTGAAACATTTCAAATACAAATCATTTTTTTAAAAGCTTTCATTACTATTATTTGTTCTTTTAATCGATATTGTTTTTTTTAGCATTAAAAGTGATCAAAATGGCGTTGGTTTTTATTTGAAGAGTATTGGTCTAGTAATTGACTAGTTGAGGCACACTTCAAACACTTTCTATGCGCGACTTTCTGATCCAGCTCGCCCTAAAAAAACAATGCGTGTTCTGTATCTTCCTTCTGGTCTGAGGAATCTGGGTACAAAAAGTGTCCTATTCGGCCATAGTTTCTGTAGCCATACAAAAAGTACTTAAGGTGGTAGTGACAGTCCTCGAGTGCTTGGTTTCTCCAGACCTGATCGAGGTTAATTTGAAGGTCCATCCGTTTTTTGTAGAGTTGAACTGCTGTGTCGTCTGGGTCACTTGTTTGGTGGCCTGCGTCGAGAAAAGACTACAAAAAAAAAAAAAAACAACTGAGTACAGTGGAAAGAACACCGGCTAAAGCCAATACGGGAATTATGCGATTTTGTCGCACGTAAACTCTAAATGTTCTACTGTACCTCATACCACTTGAACTTCATATCAAAAATATACCAGCGTATACCGCAGTTAGATTAAAACCAACAGAGTGTTGAGGTGCTAAACAGTATAATCATAGCTGACTACACCATACCCCAACTGAACTTGAGGAAAAACTAAACGGTAGGTTTCCCATCCAGGGTGCACTCAGAAAAAGGTGAAGTAAAAAGGGAGCTTGAAACAATAATTTTTACAGATGGCTCAAAAATAGACTTCGGGGTAGGTTTTGCAATTTTCTCTGAAGCACTCCAGATATCTGAATTATACCGGTTCCCAAACTCCTCTAGTGTCTTCCAAGCGGAAGTACTGGCGCTACTCGAAGCTTGCCGCCTGTTGAAAGTTAACCCTATATCCATCCAAAATATTGCTTTCCTTATTGATAGCCAGGCTATCATCAAGATCCAAGTCTCGATCGCGACATCTGCTAAGTTGGTGGAACAGTGCAAAGTGGAACTCTTTTCGATGCCGGAGCACGGTAATACAGAGCGGAATAACCGGCCTAATGAGCTATCGAGGCGAGCTTCAGTCCTTGAAATGTCCCTCCCGAGGTGTCTTCGCATCTAATTAGGAGCATCAAAGGAGGACTGAGCTCACACTTTCTATCAGAGGCTGACATCAGGTGGCACAGGTTGCGGAATTGTGTCATGTCAAGGCAGAACAGCAGTTGGTCCGGAACACAAGTTCTACAAAACAGGACGCGCACAAAAATTTCGAGGATCGTGGCAATTAATACAGGTAACTGTACTCACAACCTTAACGAAACCTCGAAGAAAGAGATCAACGATTTAATCAGCTTCTTTGTGCGAGCTGCGTGGGTTCAAGCCCTAATCATGTCAACCAAACATTTTTTGCTGTACCACCTCTCGTCTTGGAATGACAAACCTCTACACTATTCGTCATGAAGGAGCTGCCGGGCTAGCTATTTATTATTTTAACATTCAGGTCAAGTGAGTTGTGGTTTTAAAATGGTGGAAAGGCGCTTATTAGGTTTCAGCATATGGGATAATAAAGCAACTTGCCTTTGTAGGGCTAGTCGAATAGGTGTTGCAACAGCACAGAGTTGACCAAGACTTAGCTCAAGCGTGATACATTCTCAAAACAAATGGAAGGGACCTACAATTTATTGCCGACTTCGCAGGCGAACTGAGAAGCTTCTTCTTAACAAATTATATACTCGGAGGTTTGTCATTCCCCGATGAGAGGTGGTGCGCGATCGTAGCCGCTAGCACAGCGGTCCATCGCACTAACCACTTATAGTTTTAGTGCGTGCCTCTTGCTGGCTCAAGACTCATTTGCTGTAGACTCTTGGCTATGATATGAAATGCCCCTTTCGAGATGGTTCGAAATCCGCTGATATTGATGTTAATTTTCTTATTGCTTCCGTCGTGGTCCCGTCTAAACTTGAGCAGTGTATAGAAGAAACGGGCCTTCTGCTCCGGATATTAAAATTCTCCTGCCATATCAAGATCCACAGATGTTTGACATTATCCTTGCCAGCCTTGTTCTACTTCTTGCAACTTTGCTCCCTCATATGCGAGTTGCCCTTGAAGCAGATTATTGCATCGATCATGACTCCTAAGGCCACTTGGAAGTGATGCTGTGTTTCCACCTCATAAGATGATATCCTTGAAATATTTTTCCTAGTGCTGACGAGCATTATCTTGGCTTTATGCTCAGCCCAGAATGATGTATCTTTCTGATGCCCCGGTTTTTCGCTTTTGCGGTTATGACCACAGAAATGTCATCTACAAATCCTACGACCATGGTTTTCTGATGCATGTTGTTCTTAAGCTCTGGTCCGAGAGAAGAGTCCTGTGGTACATCTACTGTTACATTATATTCTTTTGGGTCTTCATTAGTATCGTTGATAGGTGGTCGTTGATGATTTCCTAAAAGTACGTACAGATGTTAGCACTCTCATGTTTCGAACCAGCTTCCGGATCTTTTTTCAATTTTTAGAACTAAGATTGTCTTGGCTATCTTGGCAAAGCCGGGGCGCACATAAATCATACATAGGTCCTTTATGATACCACATGTGCGAGCTGGAGTGCCAGGGTTACTATAAGAAACCTTAAAAGTATCTGGGGATAGTTTGAGGTCCTCAGATTACTTGGCTGAAGGTGGAACGAAGAAAGGTTGAATGAAGGAATCAAACCTTAACATAGGAACTCTCAGATTTGGAGCTGGCAAAAGCAGACTTATCGTTGATACAATTTAACCTTCGGCTGAGTTCAAGTTCAAGGTGTTATTATTTCACAATTTTCTTTTAATTGAAAATAACATCCTTTGCCACGAATTGCCTTTCGGGCCAAATTTACCACGACATGTATTTGCCAGTCGCCTTCTTCTTGGACAGCTTTTCCAGCCACGTCGCAGATAATACGCCTTTGTATTTTATCCTCAAGGATATCAAATTAATCCTAAAGAAATGATTATGAAATGGTAGGAAAATGTAGAAAATTGCATTGAGTGCCAAATTTCGAACCCTTTCGGCGGACAACTTTTGGAACTCGTTAGACCTATTCTAACATACGGATTCTGTACGTGGTTCACAATTTCACCCACTGCGGCCAAAGAACTACAGATCTTTGAAAGACGGATACTAAGATTTTGTTGCGGAAAATTCAGAAAACCAGATAAAACATTTTTTTCAAATAAAATTCTATACGAAGAAATAAAAGTTATTCCTCTAATGATTTACCAAATTGACCTGTTGTTAAAAAGATTGGAGCGTATAAAACATCACCCTAACTCGGCAGTCAAATCTTTATTGGATTCGAATATTTATGAGACTATAGATGACCACTACTATCTCTCACCTTTTAATTTATTAAACGCTGGATCTTTATCCGTGTTAAGACCAAATGCAAATAGAGGCCTTTTAGTTCCTTTCTACGAGAAAGCATCCCTGCTTAATTTACGCGGGTAACATTTCTTTTGAGTTTCATACTGTTCATAGACCATTGTTTAAAAACACTGTTGCTTTTGTTCTGTATGTGTTTATACCCTTATGTATAAAAAATGTTATTGTTATAATTATTATTATTATTTTTTTTCCTTTCCCCCTTCTAGTCATTATTGTAGTTTTTTAGTTTTTAAGTTATTAAGTTTTTAAGTGCCCAAAGAAGCCATGTTGATTATGTATGCCGGGAGCAAGCATACACTTAATACGTTTTTAATATTAAATATAATTGGAATTCTGATATAAATGTATAAAAACATTTGCCTGTATCTGTTTAGCCAGACATTATGTTTAGTCGGCCGTATTATAACAACGTTTGTACAAACAATAATCGTATTGATTTTTTTTTTCTTGTCTCAATAAAGTAAATTGTAAATTGTAAATTGTCTTGGCTATCTTGGCAAAGCCGGGGCGCACATAAATCATACATAGGTCCTTTATGATACCACATGTGCGAGCTGGAGTGCCAGGGTTACTATAAGAAACCTTAAAAGTATCTGGGGATAGTTTGAGGTCCTCAGATTACTTGGCTGAAGGTGGAACGAAGAAAGGTTGAATGAAGGAATCAAACCTTAACATAGGAACTCTCAGATTTGGAGCTGGCAAAAGCAGACTTATCGTTGATACAATTTAACCTTCGGCTGAGTTCAAGTTCAAGGTGTTATTATTTCACAATTTTCTTTTAATTGAAAATAACATCCTTTGCCACGAATTGCCTTTCGGGCCAAATTTACCACGACATGTATTTGCCAGTCGCCTTCTTCTTGGACAGCTTTTCCAGCCACGTCGCAGATAATACGCCTTTGTATTTTATCCTCAAGGATATCAAATTAATCCTAAAGAAATGATTATGAAATGGTAGGAAAATGTAGAAAATTGCATTGAGTGCCAAATTTCGAACCCTTTCGGCGGACAACTTTTGGAACTCGTACCAGTTTTAGTCAGATAATTCTAGTCTTGTGTCTTATTTTCCTCCAAGTTGCCATAACTCTTTTGAAATGAAGAAGTTCTTGAACATTTTAACAAATCTCAAGCATCTGGTCAATTCACGAAGTCGTTTTTAGAACGTCCCTCAGTAGCACAATGCCACGCATAAATAAAAATATAAATCTAAAAATTAAAACTGCAATTTCTGCTTGTCCCATTCGTTTAATAATATTTTTTGCCGAGTGTTTCTTTTCCTCATTATAATCACCACCGACAAGAGCGGTGACACCAGGCCACTGTACGCGAGATTTAATTACACGAAAATTAGCTGTACAACATAAGTGAGATATATGTACGCGGCGTGTGTATATTCACCTCTGCAAGCTTTATGTTAATCACATCCCTCCGTTAATTATTATTACCAAACCTATTGCCATTTAAAATTTAATTAGCACACCATATATTCCGAAGTTATTTAGTAAACTAATTAAAAGTCCTCCTCGCCAAGTGTGTGTGTGTGTGTGTGCGGCGTCCTTCGCCAGGACGAGGGTGGATACACAGCCCAACAGAAAAAAACCAGTCCGCAGCGGTGGAAGGGAGACAGCAGAGAGAAAAAAACTGAATACGAATAATATCATAATGGATGTGAAATAAAGTTGAAAAAAAAGCGAGTGATTAAAATCCTCCGCAGGGACTCAATTACGCCATGAAAGTTCATATAATTAATAATTAATTATCACAAAGCGTTTAATTGGAAGAAGGATTTATTTCCCCCTGTGCGCTGAACGCCCTGTCACTGTCACCATCGCCCATTGCCCTGGACAGCCGCAACAGTGGCAATTGTCCTGCATACAGCATACAGGGGAGCATCAAACTGAAGTGTTCTCCTGCCCTCCCCCATCTCTTATTCCCCTCAAACAAGGCTGACACTTTTTATTATTTCCATTGCTGGTGGACGAGTGCACTGCGCTTACATATTCAATTCCACTGTGTTAACATTGCATTAAGTTTGTGTTTTTGAGTTTAAGAGGATTTAATCGTTTTATTACATCATGTCATAGTGTAATTATTTATTTATTTATTTTTTTTTTAATTTTTCATTTTATATACGCAGTTCACTTACAGTTAAAAAAAACAAAGACAGTTGTTTTAGTATGCGTGTGGAAGAATGTTAGGATTTAACTTTAAAGCTCAAAAATTGTAAAGGCCTTGGGCGTGAAGCTAGAACTTTCATCTTGATGCCGGTAGCAGACACTAAAATCGCCATTTCGGCTTGTATGCACTTTGCCTCGTTCGCCCATCTTTTTGAATATTCCTTCGACTCTCCCTACATCTGGCAGCAAACGGTTCGGGGACACAACACTCCAAGCTTGACCCCTGTTTCGCTAAGACGTCTGCCGTTCTTCGTTTTCTTCGATTCCAACGCCAGTGCTAGTTCGTTCTAGACATACATAGGACTGCCAGATAAAACTCTATAAAAATCGGGATATTAGAGACCGTAAATCGCATATAAATGTGCCCCTTTCCTTCTAATTACATCTCACCGGGGATCGGGGATCGCTAAACCTGAAATACTGTGGCGTATGTGGAACATTTCGATTGATTTTTCAGGTGTTTTCAGTAGTTGAACTACATACTACCACCAGTGATGACTAAATTGCAGTTCGACTTATTCGCCCGATCACAGCTTTATTATTCACTACGATTATGACTTGCCTGGCCTTTAGGTAATCCCAATGTAGGTGATCTAGCACATGGATCAGACGCAGTATCTCGGCTTTACATACTGAGATTTTGTCTAGATTTAGATGGAAGGAATGATTAAGTTCTTTCGAAAAGTCTCCTGCTCTGCTCAGCCATCCATCAGTGAAAATTGTGATTCCTCCTGATTAGCGTATGGGGGTGACTCTTACTCTTCTCTTATCCATAGGCATATTAAGATCTTAATTCCTTCTATTTGCTAATTCCAAAATCCTCCAAGGTCAATAGATGGTTCCAAGCCAGTGCCAATGTGCATTCTGGTGCAAACGAAGTACTTTGGTTACTGCTGCTTTTTTTAATGAATAAGTCCAGGGGCATTGGTCCTTCCAATATTTCTTAAAGTGTGGTTTGAAACGCGCCTTTTATTCGGAAACATGCTACCACTGCTCACCTTCACTTGATTGGTCGGGTAACTACCATTTATCCTGTTGCATGGAATAGTGGCGCACGATCTAATTACAAATCCTTACAACTGTAAGTGGGTAAAAATTTCAGATTACGCCTCGGATAAGGATTAAACTCATGTTTGCGATTTTTGGCTGTTGCATCGGGATTAAGATTGGTTTCTGGTTTCCATAATTTAAACGGGAATTCGTGCCATATAGGTTGGGCATTTGAAGGCTAAGCGAAGAGTGGTGGTTGAATGCGGTAAGGTACCATTTCCGACCCCGACAGACTTAGCTATCCTTCAGTTTCTCATTAATTAAGAAACCATCACTAGCAAGTAAGGCATACAATTAGCAGCGACGTCGATCTTGCTTAGAAGGTTCCTTAGTTGTAGAAAGAGGAGGATGCATTTATCTTCAGCCTAATCTGCTTACTTCGATATCCAGACTGTGAGTCATTTGTTGCAGGGCCAATACTCCTGTGTTGAGGCAAGCAGATATCATCAACGTAGTCCACATATATATCGAATAAGATGTCATTGTTCATGACATACCTTGGTAAACCCGTAGTCATGGGTTTTTCTGGGATCCCCTTCCTGCCCAAGCCCAACCAAATTAAATCTCCATTCAAGCTTTCAAAGACTTTTCAAAAGTCGTAGAATGCTGTCGAAGCGGAAACCTATACTCGTAGCATAGCTCTACAATTATCCGCAACGTGTAAATATGGTCGAAGCAGGAGCTGCCTGAGTTAAAACCAGGGTGTTCGACCTCTAAAGTTGAGTCAGCTGTTCTCAACCTTGATCCTAACTCGAACTACATATAGCACCGCCTTTAAGGGATCAGAGTACCAGTATGGGGCTTAATGCTAATTTCTTATTGTCGGTCGTAGCTGGGACGTGGACGAATGAAGGAGGAGATATAACCGGGAACTCTATGAATTGTTTCAAGATGTGGATGTAGTTCAGATGGCGAAATCTCGTTGACTACAATGGCTTAAACACATCGAGTGAATGGAAAACTATGCTCCAGTCAAGAGAATCTTCGAATCGCAGGCCTCAGGTTCGAGACGACCAAGAAGACCGAACCTCCGGTATAAGGATCGAGTTGTCGCGGATGCCAGAATGCATGGCCTGATAAACTGGCAGCACTCGAAGAGTATGGAGAACTTAGGTGTCTCGGGCAGAGACTCTTCAAGGGTCGGGAGCCCGTGAAGTAATTAAGTAGATCCATTTCTGAAAGCTGGTATGCTTTCAATAGACGAAGCAATGATCTCACTGTAAACCAGCAACAGTCTTATTTGCATAAATTGCGGCTTAAGTCACAGAACACAAAAACAACAAGAACAGGAATTACATATGCAGTCCCTTTACGGTGGCATAAATCTGGAGACCAAATGGAATGGGTTATACTACGATACTACAAAAATATCTAGGCAATAAGACCATTTTTAAGCACTTTCCCGAGGAAGTAAGAATGGAAAAGTGGTCAAATGGATATTGGTGTGGGTGCAGGTATTTTCTTCGAACCGCTGGCATTTTCAAGTTCCTCCGCCTTCGAACTGCAGAAGTGTTTTTCAAGCGGAGGTTCTAACAGTGGTACTAGCCGTTCGTGAGACTACAATGAGGGGGATACCAAACCTGACGATTTGGCAAGAAAGGACTCAGCAATAAACTCGGAACAAGTTGACACTTATGTGAACTTCCCCCCTTGCACAATTTAGCTCGAAGCAGATGGGTCTCCGTGGTAAGTGTACCACAAGGGTACGAGCGACAGACTTCTGTAGATCGATAGAAGATTCCTATCTACCTTTATAGGAGTGGTGATAGGGCCCAATACTTTGCGATACCCTATGGAAAAACTGGGAATTACAGAAGAAGACCTCTGTAGGAGTAAGTTAGGTTAGGTTTGTGGGATGATGAGGGTTACCTCATCACGCATCCTGTCGCTCTTGCAAATTTGACAAGTTATAATGGCGAACCATCTGCTAGTTCGTCAATATAATCGAACAACAATTTGGCTAGGGTCCTATTTCTTATCTGGAAGAAGTATGGGCAGTGACAGAGAAAATAAAGTGTGTCCTCATGAATCTCCTCGTCACCGCATCCCCTGCAAATATCGACGTCATTCAGGCGAAATATGAAATTCATCAAACAGATTCGATGCTATGTAACAAAGACGCTGTAAGTTGGTATGTATATTAAAACCCAAATATGAACCTATTGGGTGACGTTTTTAGGGGCAAGGGACTTCTTTTTTCACTGAAAATGGTTATCACAATGGGTCAAAATTGACCTAAGTGTGGCGTAATAGATTGCTTTTCCCTTTTCACAGGCTTAGCTCAATAAATTTCTAAGCTTGTATCAGGTCCTTGTGTTGAATCAAGACATCTTCTATCTGTGCTTGATGCCTCACTTTTGATTGAGACTGATTCGTGGTCCTTCCATTCGATTCATGGTGTGTCGAGTGCATGGTTATGTTTGTCTTAAAATGTTCAACAAATCTAATTGACATCGGTTGTCAAATAAACTCCATTGACCCTATAACGTTCACAGGTGAATTTTAATTATCCATTGTCAACCAAACACATCAAGTCCTTTTGAGCCCGTCCCCAGTAAAATTGCCCAAAACAACAGTGTGCTAGTGCAGATTACCAAAACCAAAAACACCACAACCACAGTGTGAATGGGGGAGGGCTTCGCCCTCCCGCCCGTGTCGCTCTGTGTTTACCTGCAGCATAAATCTTCCAGGAAATTTTACAATCAAATTTTGAGAGGAAATGGCCCATAAAGCTTTTGTTCATTTATTGTTTGTGACAGCTCTTATATTGACTAAGTTAACTTAAAAGCACCCTTAGGGTGTTTTACCAAAAATTACGTGCATAAATCCGACACACAAACCCGGTCTCAGAGTCTGACACGCAAATAGCTGTGCGTGTGCATCATGCACGGACTCTGGATGGACAGGATTATTCAGGAATTATGAAATTTTCAAAATGTTCACTCTGGTTAAGGGCTGCAAACATCAACATCAGCAGCAGCAACTAAACACAGAGGCCAGCCCGTTCCCAATTATTATTTCGAAGCAACAAAAACACCGTAAGGACACCGGGTGAGCTCAAACCCGACTACCCGAACCGAACGTCTCAAACTCCCTGGCAAAACACAATAGCAACACAAAACCTATTGATAAGCTGTTATTGTGTGTACAAGGGATGGGGCACCCAAAGCGAGAGAAAAGGGGGTTGGCAATAGGAGGGCGAGAGGTTGTGGCATCCCTTTGAGCGTTTATGTGAGGCTGTTATCAATTACACAAGGTAATTAATTTTGAAACAAGCTCTTTTGAGCTATAATCATGTAATTTCGTGTGTAAAGTGCACGGGACGGGGGAGCCGATTGAAACATTCGTGGAAGGAGCCACACAACATGGGGGGAAGTGGCACGGGGGCAGTTGTTTCTCTTTGTGAATTTAATTTGAGACGAGAGTTTAAATGTACGCGCGCGCCTACTGATGAAGAAGGAGCTAACCAACCGCTCGCTGGCAAACAGCACACGGCTAAAGAGCATTCTCCAGCCACGAACCGCCAACCCCCAGCTCATCCTCCCCCTCTGGTGAATTATGCTGCCGACAAATGTAAAATGCGTGCGTTTGTGTGAAGTGGTATACCTCTGGCAGGTAATTTAATTAAACTTTCCTTTGATTAATCATTTAGTTATGTTGGTTGCTATTTTGTGCGGGGGCGGGCAATACATGAGATAAGTGGTTGTCAGGAGCGCGTGGGTGGGTGGCTGGCTGGTAAGATGATACATCAGTTTGCTTTGTTTTAGTTTCGCGTCGGCTCGAGCCTTCGCGGGGGAGTGGGAAGAGGGCGCCATAAGCGTGTAATTAGTGGCGCTGGCTTGTGGCTATTTTTTTAATTTTTCCACTTGAGCAGAAAAGTAATTTATTTTTCAATTTTTCACCATAGCGGATGTGACCTTTTGCAGGAGGTTCATTAGCACGAACAGGAACATCTGGCAACATTTCTTGCAACTATTGTCGACGGGGCTATCCACGGGTGGTTTATGTGGTGTTTGATCCTTTATTTGATTAACTAAGCCCGTTCGTGTGATCTGTGATGGGAAATTTACTAAAATTAACGATTTTACTTTGACATATCAACAGATATGTGTCAAATGGCAGTTCAAGTCACAAGTTCAGATAATAATTCAACGAAGAGATCGGTTAAGATCTGAGCCATGTTTTTGTTACATCTACGAAACTTTCCAGCGTACAACGCATTAATCTACAGTAATTGATTCATAGCAGCCTAGTTTGTGTGATCCTTGGGCAAGCTATTGCAGTTTTCCAACGAATAGTTCCATAAGCTTTGACGATAAAGTAAAATGAACACTTCACTTTGCCAAATAACAGGGCCTGTCAGCAACTGCACCAGACAGTGCAGACATCAACTGCAAGGTGAAAGGTGTATTGAGGGCAGCTACCACCCACGAATCCATTGAAACCAAATGAAAAGAACGGATCAGCCACGGCAGTCTTAGTGAAATATGCATGGAGTACTGTATTAGGGGGCCTAAATGCGCACTGCGATCTATGAGATCTATTGTAGTGGCCCATGTGGTTTAACCAGAGGTCATATTGAGGCTTTTGATAACCTCAGTATAACATTAGGTTCAATTTTCCGAATTTCCGCTGCATTGACCAAGGCCTGCGTCAAGTGGAGTAATCTTTTCCTTGCGGCTCCTCGACATACGCACAGAATATGTTCAGCGGTCTCATCGGCAAATATCGGTATCTGTTACTTTCATTTTATGCAGATGGTATCTGAGTGGACAACGTCCTGCCAAATAGCCCGTTAAGGTTCTTCACTCGCCTTGGTGAGATCAAGTAAAATCTTGGCCTTGTATAGGTTGGGGTTGATAAGCTTTTTCGCTTGCCTAAGACCCCGGAGGTTGGCCCAGTAGGCGTGTTTGTTGATCTCTCATTGTTTTATCTTGGAGTAGGCACTGTTGGGTGGTACCCCAAAACAGGGTTCGGGAACAACGAGTGGGCGGCAAGCGCCTCTTCTCGCCAGGCAGTCAACCCGTTCGTTACCCTCGAAGCCTTCATGTCCTAGGATCCAGGCTAAGGTAACCTTATTTACCGATGGAAGGCTTTCGAGGAGGTTGAGACAGTCCCAGACAAGGTTGAACCCTACCGTGTAGGATGAAAGGACTAACAGTGTTGCTTGACTGTCTGAAAAGATGTAGATGCGGGTTTTTTGGGTTCTTCTCCGCAGGCATTCTCAGCGTGGACTTCCGCTTGAAAGACTGTAGGTGAATTTCTAAGCGCTGTCGCGCGTTGGAAGTTGGGACCATAAACCCAGCACCTATGCTGCCATTTTCCATTGAGTATAAGAGCGACCAGCTGGATGAAAAAGACAAAATCAGTTCACAAAAGCCCAGCGTCGTTACGCCACTATCGGGGATACCCAAGCTTTTTTCAATGGTTCTAGCGGGTCGGATCTAAGCCTTTCGACGAGCAAACTTCCAGTATTTTCGTAATCTTTCTCCCTGATACACAACAACGTTTCTCTATCCGAAGCAAAAAAAGATGCAACATAAACCAGTGTGTCAGGAGAAGCAGACAAGTTGGTATCTCATCTTCACACTGACGAGGGAAATGATTTGAAGGCGTGGGCGATTTTGACGAATAGTTACCATCATCAGCTGTATTTCGTTAGGTTAGGTTAGGTTGAAGTGGCTGCCAGCTAAACCCAACACATTCAGACATGTGAAGGACTGAAGGTTCTTATGAAGCATAGGAGGCTACTAAAGTCGGTGTTTATCAGATGGCCTAAGTTGGTATAGAAGAAGGCTCCTAGGTGGAGTTTTCTTTTGCGGGAGAGAGCTGGACAGGTGTCCTCTTCGTCCATACAGCTTCTGCGAGAAGTTGTTTGCGTAGATGCCAAGCTTTGTTGCAGGCTTGGCCATTAGACAGTCCAGTAATGCCACCTATTATAGTGCAAATATACGATCTTTTAAGAGAAATCAAATACTTAGAGCATTTCAAATCCAATATTGGCCAAATCTGCTTTGTCGCTAGACATGTTGTACCACTTGTCCACCTAAGATTTGTTCTTTCGATAGCATCTAGCATTAGTTTAAGTTTACAAGTAGCGATCGGTATCTATAAGGTGCCCTTGGCAGGCTTAATAGGCAATGTTGTTCCACATCTGTCGAGTTCATCAGTCTTACAATTCCCTGGAATGTTGCTGTGCCCTGGCACCCAACAGAGGCTAATATTAAACTGCTCCGCCATCTCTATAAGAGACGATCGGTAATCTAGGGCTATTTTTGAACTTAAAGCGACTGATTCCAAGGTCTTTAATGCCGCTTAACTGTCCGATATGCTAGCTGATGTCACGTTTTTCTTCAGCCAAGATAAGACTTTTCTGATCGCCATGATTTCCGCCTGGAACACGCTGCAATGATGATGGAAGAAGGAACGCTTTTTCTGAGAATCCAACATCGTCACAGAATAACCTGGGAGGAATGGGTATTTGGTTAAAACCTGGCTTAAAATATTGTGCACAAGAGCATGTTGATCAAGGAGATTTTGAACACAACAACAGAAGTGATCTACGACCTGAGTTCCTTGCAAGACAGATAGTCTTGCGTACCCAAGAGACGGAGGGTGAACCAGCGGCCAACCCGAAGATCATTGATCAACTTTCACTTTCAGGTCGGTAGACCCAAGCTGTTTCCTAGTTCAAGTACGATTTTGGCCGGCTCAAGAACTAGTTTCGATTTTATCGTAACTGAGTTTGGTGCTTTTCGGGCAGCTTAACTATAAGAGAAGATGGCAAACATCTCTGCCTGGGTATATGCCTATAATGACCGGTAAGTTAGTGCTAGATCACTCGCCGAATATTCCAGCCCAAGATCCACTGTCTACATTTGAGTCGTCCGTATACCATACTTGGTCGTGCTCTGAGGAACAGGATTTGAAATTTTCGCAGTCGTCACTCAAGGGGATGACTGCTTAGATCGAAGAGTCTGCGCAGGATAAGTTCTGCTTGCATCTCTTTGTGGACTTATACTACCTGTAGGCTGACGATAGCATTAATTGACGCAAGGGGGATGGAGTACAGACATTCCGCCATGCAGATTTCGGCTAGCCGTTGCACTCGTTCCAGTTTCTTTACTGTGGTGACCTCGTTAGTCTTTGTCCACCAGACTATTGCCACATTCTAATCTCTCTCTGAAACAAATAGTGTCTCCTATCCTGCCATCTTGCATTCGAGATCATGATGGGGAACACCTATAAAAGTGAGAACAGTAGTGATCAGACTTACTTACCTTTATTACTGATCTACCACAATCTAGCAAAATAACTATTGGTCGCAGATGGGAGTACACGCCCAAAGTTACCTACTGGCTCTACACGTCCATAGTCAGACCCATACTTCTTTACGGAGCAATATTATAGTGGACTGCACTCGAGAAATGCTCATATCACAACATTATGATTAAGGTTTAAAGTCATGTAGTCAGTAATGGTCGAAGCCAGAGCCCTACGCACCAAATCCAGGGCGCGTAGCAAGTTCAGTATATTTCCTATACAGCTCAGCAAAACGGCAACCAGATTATCTTAGTTTGACTTGTCCACAAAGTATTTTCTAATCAAGATGTAGAAGGTGCCATTTCACGACTAAAGGACCCCGTTCTACGCTACATCGCGAAGAGAAGAAATGTGTCTAAGAAGAATCAAAAAAACTCCTTTCGATTTAAGTATTTTCACCGATAGAGCAATGCTATCGATATCGTGACATATTTACCAATAGCACACCAGCCAACAGCCTGTGAGCCTAACTGTTACAAGGAAAAATCAAGAAAAAAAAATTGCTGACTAGAAAAATCCCTAAAAGTTTACACCAAGCATTCGGATACCCTTCCATCCCTCCACTCAACCGATACAATTAACATCGCTAACTAGTTCGATGATGATCATCCCGAGGCAGAAAAAGAAAACCCCCAGCTAATTGGATTCGAACTACAAGGACTACCTTTATTTACGAGCACTCACTCTCTCTCTGGTCGTGGTCGCCGCTTCCGAGTGATAATCGGTAAAACCGATTTGCCCACAACCAGAATACTTTTGCCCACTATTTGCGAGCACCTCCAACAAACCGCCCTCAAATTACAATGCCGTTTTCATTTCGGTAAGCAATTTATGCCTTCACCCCTTCCATGGTCTCATTTTCATTTTCTGCCACCGTTCGCCTCCCGTGAAGCCTGTTTCGACCAAACAACGAAAACCTCTAAAACCCCAGTTGAACACTAAATGCGAAACAACGCAACAACAGACCAAAAGAAACCTGAAATACTATTTCCACACAAAGTAACTGGTGTAGTTCCTACCACCCCCCCACTTCCGTCACCCCCACCAGTCGAAGAGAGGTTTTCTTTTAGTTTCCCATATAATATCAGCGCCACCTCCCTCCTTTCTACTCTCGAGTGAGTGTGATCTATTGCACACCAGAGTGGAGGCCAAACAAGTAAGACTCTCCTTTCTATGCCAAAAAAAAAAAAAAATCCGATGCAGAGGCTCCGGCTCCAGTTCCGTACTCTCCACTCTACCCCCGCCCCCTGAGTCTGGTGGTTTATTGTTGTAGTGAACGTTCGCCTTCCCCCGTTCGCTCGTCGCTTGTTATTTAGTTAAAATTTTAATTGGCTCTCTAATTAATTTGCTTTATCTTTTGAGCAAATAAAAGTTTCCATGTAAATGGAGGAGAGATAATTAATTCGGGGATCTGAAAATGTTTTCTAACACAAATTAAACATCCTTCCCCTCGCGCCGTGCCATAAGCCGGAGTATGGAGAAAGGTGGATGGGTTTGTGTATGTGTGTGTGTGCTTGAGCCTGCTCCGTACATGGGAGCATTTGCTATTCAGGGCTTTTTCGGTTGGGCATGGGCATATGCTGGAATCAGAGTTTTAGTTTAGTTTCATGTGACTGTAGGCCTTATAAAGGACGGCACAGGTCAGTAGTGGGGGATTTAGTGCGGGTGAAGGAGTGCCAGATGGAAGGGAGTCGGTGTATCCGGCTGGGTGTGAATGTACTTAGTTAGCTTCCGGTGACACGTGGAATACTGGGGCATGCCTTTATTAGTCCTCTGCCAGATGCTCACTACCATCTAAGAAAAATTGTGAAATCCTCTGAGAGGTACATAGTTATGTTCCCGCACTTATAAGGATCACTCCCCTGGAGAGAAAACAACTAGGGGCATCAAGAGTGTTTTCAAAGATTCAACTAAATCATGCCTTAGCCAATCTGATGCGACAGTGGCATGTTTGTCCTATGAACTTGGGCAGGTTGGAAGATGACATCTTGTGTTTGTCGGAAGAGATAGACCTCAGTCAGTTTCAATCGGAGTGTTAACGAGACAACTTCCTCGTTTTTTTTCCCAAAGTGTTGGAAAATGAATTCTGAACGACAATCAGGAGGTAATTTGTCCAACCAGTGAAGCCTATCCCCTTTCAATTCAGTTTTTAAAGATGGTCTCGACAACTTGCATCCATAGCAGCGGAAATATCCCTTAATTCTGATGATATCTCACATCAGGCACAACACACCATTCAACCTGGAAGACGGCAGCCAAAACTTCCATCCACCTGGTCAAATCGAAGTGAGAATAGAAATATCCAAGCCAAAATACACTAAGGCTGGCCCTGCAGCTTACCGGCCGAGCTACGTAAAAAATGATATGGCATCGAGGATCTCAAATCATTTCTTAGATTTGGTCAGATGAGTGTCTGGCTGAAGAACGAGATTTCAGCATCATTCGTCCGATGTACAAGAAAGGAGATCCCCTAACCTGCATCAGCTACCGAGACATTAGTCTCTCGGCATCGAGTACGAGATCTAATCTGAAAAACGCACACTCCCGTAGGTAGGTAAGAGTGCCGGTGATCAGGGTAATGTGCCAATAAGCATATAGTGCCGTGGTTTTAGTACTCCAAATCTTGGTAACCTAATTTATTTTGTTTTAGAAGAAGGAATACTCCGTGTATCGGACTCTGACCGACTCAACGCTTTCCACTTTCAACCAATCCAACCCCGCGACTGCTTCTTGCATTACTTTAGAGTGGTTCAACTTTTTTAGTCTCTATGGGGCTTGAATATATTACAGCCTTGATGGATCTATGTTCTGCCTGATTTTGCCTACCTCTCAAGCCCTCGTTTCTCTGCAAGCCATCTGGTGCGTGCGAAGACTGTGTGGTTAGCGTCGTGTATGAGATAGAAATGCATCTCTCGGTATCTCCACCCCGTTCAATTCACGATATTGCCGATCAGTCTTGCAGTCCCTTCCCTTCCTCTGATTTTTTTTTTTGCTCCGGTGATCTCCTTGGCTGCCGCTGTTCCCGTTTGCCGTTGCCTTTCAATTTCTATTTTTTTACCGAGTATGTACGTACATACATACGAATGTATTTTCTCTCAATTGCCAGGAGGTCGATGGGGATTACTCCTGGTTCTGACTGACACTGTTTGGTAGCCCACCACTGCCGTTTTTTGTGTGCATTTTTCTTGTTTGAGCGCATCAGCCCAGAGCCCCTAGCCATACAAGAAAATAGAATACGTGACTGTTATAAGTAGTTTTCGCGGACCTGCCTATGGTCTTCCCAAGTTTATCATCTTTGCAGTACTTTCGGATGCAGACCTGATCAGCTGCCTATATGTGAGCTTTGTGCTCAGCTTCACTCCCCAAGAAGTAGCATTTACTGCATCTTTAGTGGTTATTGTCTCCAGGCCTACATGCACCTTAAAGATAGTGAAGATCAGCCTTTTCAATAGTGCTATCTCGGTCTTCTGCGTTCATGATCTTGCATCAAGGAGATTGGACGCATTCCATGCTATCCCAGCTATTTAGTCGGACTCATCCTTGTTTAGTTATTCTTCGCAAGTGGTAAAAGAGTGCTTATGGCTTAAAGATTCTGAAGGTTGGATATTTTTTTTGTAAATTATAAGCAATGGCAACAGCACCAATTAAGTGCTCCAAAGTTAGTCTGGATGGCACCCTTGTAAGCCATTGAAACCAAATATCACATGAGTTTCGAACCACTGCGCCCCTCTCGCGTTGTGTAAATAACATCGTAAGGATATTCATAACCTCTTGAACGCGACTGGATCTTAAGAAAGAGTGGAATATGTGTTCGTTCCGCACTAAGGTTTCCAAGAGCTGAACACTGCCTGGGCAGTTTAACGCCCTTTTCGTTTTCACCTATGTCCCCTTGCGTCGCGTCGGGACCCAGATTAGAGTGGTAGAGACTTTGGAGCACATGGTTCTAAGGACAACGGATTGAGGACAGGTTACTGCACACTGCGGTCTGAAATAAATCTGTTGTGCCACCCCACTGAAAACTCTCATTTAAGAAGCTTTTTCATGGCAAATTGTACTCTCGGAGGTTTGACATTCTCCAATGAGAGGTGGTGGAGCTTAAACTCACGCAGCTTGCATAGCAGTCAAACGAACTAAAAACTGAGCCACGGCCACCGGTAGCTCTAAAGAGTCAAGTGATGGGATCTCCTCTGTGTTAATGACATAAGCCTCTCAACAGTCTTTCCTAAGACAGAATAGTGCCTCGTAGTTTGCGATTTGATAATTTGAAGTTTCGTCCTCAGGGGTCTACAGCTTCCCTCTTCTTTTAGAATTCATTCTTTAAGGTGTTTCCTCAGCTTGCAGTGTCTTGTTAGGAATTTTGCTAGCATTCTAAGACTATTTTTGCTCAGACTTATTCAAATTTTGGATCTTTTCTGGTTCTAGTCCTCGAGTTCTAGGTCTAAGAAGTTTCTTCCAGATTCTTGATCACTACTGATACTACTATCTGCAACGCTTGTAGAGAGGGCGATGATACTTCGTCTCAACTACTTGGTGATTGTTCTGCCGTTGCTCGGATCAGGTAGTAAATCTTCGGTGGAGATGGTGACTACTGGTGCTGTAAGCTCCTCATCATTCTAACGTCTTCTCGGTTTTCTCCGAAAGTCGGGACAATTTCAGTAAAATGGGTAAAACTGGGCCCTGCTTTTTGGTAATACAATAGATTAGTTGAGTCTGAGTGCTCCAGTGAAACGTATTCTAACCAGACAAAGATTCAGACTTCTAAATTGCAGTTTTTTTCTTCGGACAATGGTCCTAATGGACAAAAGTTCTCCAAAAAACAGCGATAAGGACCATTTCACAGGATAGCATCACCCCTTTCATTGATAGTCAGGTTCCTCCCTGACTTAGAAGAAGTAGAATTGGAGATTGTGATTAGAATGAAGTGATGCTCTGTTAGATTCTATGGACACCTTTAACCAGCTTAGGCCATGTTTCCGATGCGATTTTCCAAAGATTTCTTTTTCCGTAATTAAATTCCATCAGTGTGTAGTCTGTAGTGTAGTCATGCTCCTCCGTATGGCCTACTCCATGCGTTGAAGCTTAATTCCGTTCAATATTTGCGCACAACCAACTGAATCAATTCAATGCCACTTCACATCTTCAAAGAACATATCCAGAAGCATCATCACTGGACGGCCGATGCGCGCACCCAACCCACGGACAACGGCTGCACGTTGATTTTAAAACTCATACAGGCGATTTGTATCTCAATTTTCTGATTCGGATTCGGCTTTCGAATTCTTCGGCCGGAGATTTTTTTGTGTATGTGCCACACCACGAAACATCCGCTGCAGCAGCAGCAGCAGGAGCCCCTGAGATCCTCTTCAAAATCGCCACCGTGCCCGCTTTATTGTCGTCGTTTTTGCACCTACAACGTGCATCGCAGGTGTAAATCAAACTAGCATCATCGTGTAGCAGTGGTCCCGGCGTTCCTGCGCCAACTAGTAGTTAGTTGTTTCAGCAAATTGGATTTTAAATTAAAAATAAATGTTAGCCAGAGCCGCTACAAAGCAGTCAAAATTGCTTTCTTTGTTTCCAAGCTGGCGATGGCGATGACGGTGGCAGTCCTTGCAGTGGGTATGGCACACAGGGCGCGGCGGCGGCGGGGGTGACGGAAATAGTTTGATATGTCTGTTTGCAAATTGAATTTTCCTCGAAACGGACATGTGTGTGTGTGTGTGGAGCTTAGAGTTTTCTGTCTCCCAATACTGTGACAGGGGCGGCGGCTGAGGGGAGACTTTTTCCGCGATTGATTTTTCTTTCATTTACGACAACGATGGCCGAAGTGGAAAAGTCATGCGAACCACCGAAAGGAAGAATGTCTGTGCGGCCGACAAAGGGATGAAAGTTAAATTAAATTGAATGAAGGAGATTGACTTTGTCGATAAAAGCAATAAACTGGATTGTTGCTCGGGAGTTTTAAGATATTAAATTGGATATGGCCTGGGAGTTTCGTGTCCATTAACTGTGCAATTAATTAGCGCAACGTCTGAGGGGAAATTAACTCGAAATTATTAAAACTTAACACGCTCCAATTGGATTGGGTAATTTAATCAGGATTTTTCCGATGTGCCTGGCCTAACAGAAGAACTTTTTTTTTGTTTTTACATTTCGACATAAAGAATTCTGAGATGAAAAGTCATCTCGAGGACATGGATGAAGACATCGTGAAACTTTACGACTTAAATTTGTCGAATAAAAATAGTTTTAGCTCTCTGCAGTGTGACCATTGTGCGGATGACCTTGAACAAATCACCACCCGGTCTACTGGTCTGTGCTAAAGCTGAAGCCAATGGTCTCAGACAGCACGAGCTCCACATGAAAGCTGAGAGAAATTAATTGGAAGAAGATATAAGTGATTCTGAGTCAGAAGTGAGAGCCAAAAAATCTTCTTAAGGGAGTACCCTGAACTACGAGAATCCATGATACTAAACCCACTTCTCTGAATGTTGCTATTATCTCACTGGTGGGTAAAATGACATCTTTTTCTTCCTGCGGTGCCCGCTGGGTAACCATTTAACGGCAATTCAGCGGTAAGTTTGTACCAAATCTATCTGCATTTTTGAACACTCAGAGCTGCGCAAGCAGATGAGATATAAGTTTCTACTCATCAGAGGATCTAGGTGTGCTTCTAGATATAGTCTTGATTAAAAATGTACGATGGACTGGAAAGACATTTGGTGGTCGGAATGGGTCTCAGATGCCCTTGCAAGGGCCAAAAGCCCCATAGACTCACAATCCCTTAGGAAATAGAAAAAGCCTGTGATGAAGCCCAAACAAGCCTTGGATAAGGACGATTTGAATATCGCCGGTCCTAGCTTTTTTTTCACTTCCGCCTTGTTGATCCAAGGACTTCAACTATAGACTGCTTATAAGCAGAACAACTAACACTAAGCAGGCCAATGGTACACCGTAAAGCGATGGTTTTTCCCCTTTCACTGGATTGTGTTGGTTAATAAACTCGATACGAAGTGATTGCTTATGCAGATGATGTTTCAATTGATGCATCCGGTAAATACCCGAGCAGCCTTAGTGAGTTTTTTCAAAGCGCCCTTTTAATCATTTCAAGATGGGCAGCCAGAAGTGATCTGGGAGTTAATCCCGAAAAGACCGAACTAGTCCTCTTCACCAGGAAATACAAAGTTTCTCTAAAAGACTCTCTTGGGGCATACAACCTCGTACCATGTACGGTGTGATCTTCTGGTAAACGGCCTTACGGCTTTATACCGTAACTTATTGAGGAAAGTGCAAAGATCAGCATGCACATGCATTAGCGGAGCACTAAAACTGCGGGGCACTCGGCGTGATCCTACATCTACATTCCTTAGATATTTTTGGCAAGCGCAGCCCTCAGACTGAAAGTCTTCTCTCAATGGTCAAGCAACCATATTGGCCACTCCTCGATCTTGGATCCCCTAACATTCATCCCGGAAAACACCGTCTAATTTAAATTTCAAACCTCAACTTCCGTTAAGTGGGAGGAAGTGGGGGAATGATGACGCCGGAGATGAGACCTCCGTTTACTTCTATACCGACGGTTCCAAAACCGAGAACGGGGTGGGAGGTGATATTTTCTTCCGCCTTCCGTCTCGTCCACCACTGTAGCGTTTTTCAGGCAAAAATAATGGCGATCAAACGAAGTCTTATCCTGGCTTAGATATAATTTGGTATCCTGGGGAAAAGTCTTACCGATAGCCAGGCTGCTATAAAATCTCTGGAATCAGTAACACATACATCAAAAGTTATCTCAGATTGTCGCTCATCTCTCATGGAGATGGCAGAACATTTTAACATTCACCTATGCTGGGTTCCCGGACATAGAGAGGGATTTGTAAAGCTGATGAACTTGGCAAACGTGGTACTACTCTAGATATCCTACCAGAACGAAGGAATCTGAGTATTTCATTCGCTGCATGCAAATTACTCTTAGAGCAAGACGTGATCAGGAAGACAAACCAAAGATGGAGAAATTGAAAGTCTCACTCGATCTAAAAGTCTGATCTTGCTCCCTGAAACTCCTGCAAAAGTCTTTTGAGAAGAGGCTCGTCAGAGAACAGTGGCCTGTGAGCCACTATCGGTCCGATATCGGTCACTGTCCCATCGGCTTTCATGCCAGAAGGATGGCCCTCTTCTCAAATGACTTTTGCAGGCGTTGCAGGTATGGTGAGGAGATAAAAACAATCCTCCACTTCCTCTTCACATGTCGTGCCCTATTCTAAAGAAGGAAGCTCAATCTAGGAGCCTACCACTTCGATAATTTGGGTCAATAATCACACACTGATGTTAAAAGTATCCTCAGCTTTGTCAAGAGCTCCAAATAGTTAAAACGGATCCAGTGGCCCCTAGGGTTTAGATCTCAGTGGTATCACAAAGAGCCTTCCTTGGCCTACATGTGTTTGTGCCTTGCATGGACCTGAGGCACCTAGGAAGATCTGCAGGGTGTTGATGTTGTCGATGCAGAAGGATCCACAGCAAAAATCTGTTCGTTTGGCGGAGTACCCTTGCGTTGAATAACCAGAGTTGTTGAGGTCGTTATGAAACCTGTCAACAATGATGCACCTGAGCAGATGAGAGAGAAAGTCATCCTGTGGCTTTAATATGTAGACTCAGATAGTGGTCTTAATATGGCGGAAGAAATTGTGCTGCTCAACACTGAACGGATCCATCAAATGGTGGGGAGAAGGAGGCATCATCAGAGGCTAATACATGTACATGTACATGGCTTTTTACATGTACGTGGCCATAAAGGTACATAGTGGCTTCTATCTGTTGCATTCCGCCTTAAAACTGATCCACGGGAGCTTATACCCTATCAGCACATTGACTACGTACACATATCCAATCCATCAGTCTAGACTAGAAAAAAATGCAAACTCTAGTCATATTTCAAACAATTTTCCACATTAGATAGTGAGATTCCTGTGAATCTCCATCCCGAAGGACATTCGCGCAGAGTTAAAACTTTCAACGCTCTCCATTGAAAGAGGGAAACCTTTTACTCCGAATCAATTCATATCACTTATGGAGTGATATTTTATCCCGGCGAAATAAAAATCAATAACCAATCCTTTTTATCCATCCAAACTGTAATTCATTCATTAAATCTAATTCAATTTTTTTCTCTGCTCTCCAATTTTTTTTTTCGTTTTTTTTTTTGTGTGAGAGAACAACTTCGCTGCCTTTTCTCTGGGGATGAAACAAAGCAATTACATTATCGCATACATTTCCATTATTCCAACTCCAATCTAGTCGCAGTAGCTGAAGGATGAGGAGAGGCAGATTGAAGGTGGATGCGGCGTTGAAGAGCCAAGAGGCGAGGCAACGTCGTCGTCATTGTCATTGCCATGAGTGCTTTGGTTGAAAGGAAAAGGGATCAACTACCATCATGCAGGATGAATACACTCACACACATACCCATACAGAGTACATCTCTCTGTTGCAAAATGAACATACATACATACGTACACACGTACGTAATACTCTCGGCGATGAAGGGATGAATGAAAATTCAATCTGTAGCTGCTCGACATCTTGACACCATCAGATGGAGCGGTTTTAACATATTCCAACAAATCGATAATCTGTAGATTGCTATTGAAAAACTGGACCTAACTCAATTTTTTTTTCCCAAGGACCTGTACAGATGCATCTAGGTTTTCCATTTTTTTATTTTTTAATGGAGTGGAGTGCACTTAATAATGAGTCAAACTGAACTTCTCTTAGTACTGATGTAAATGAGCGTGAGACTTTGAGGGACTTCAGAAAGGGAGTTGATCTGCAGGATGCTTTGGGGACGGGTGAAATGAAAATGTACGAGAGCTTGATGCGACTAATCAAAACGGTCCAATTGGCATTTGTCATTTACTTGGGCTCTGGTATTGTCTTGAACAGTAAAATCGATCAAAATGCAGCCTCTATTTGTAGGTGAGAATCTTCAAAAGACGAGACTCAGTAGCAGTGTGGGATTTTTACTCAATAAACCCACCTTCATTCTAAGTCCGTTTTCCTTGTCGTTTTAATTCCGATTTAATTTTGGTTTTTCACCAAGGAAGCTTGGACAATGAGCAAATACATACATATATACGTACATGTATGTTCCCTGCTTGAATAGGATAGCCACCTAACCTAACATACTCGTATGTACATACATACATGTCAACACTGGCTATTGTCATGTTAATACTTATGCAAGAGCAAGCGAAATAATCCATTACTCGCCAGGGGCTGAGTGTAATCTCATGCTAGCCGTCTCTCTTGGCTGCTCCATATATGTCCTTCAAGCAGAAGAATATGCAATAGAGCTCTGCATCAAAGAATGCATCACACGCAATCCCTAACGAAAACAGATTATAATCTCTTCTGAGAGTCAAGCGGAGATTGAAGCTTTAAACTCTTTTCACTTTGACTCCTAACTTGAAGCACTAGCTCTTTTCAACAAGATCACCATTTATTGGGTTCCAGGTCACATGGTGTTGGGAAATCCCGGTGCGCGAAGTAAATACTGAAGAAGATGAGAGAAGCGCGACCGAATTCCCAACACCGGCAGCAACGATCTTGCTGACCCACCGGCTGCTCAGCTGGGTCGGGTTCGAGAGAGAGGGGAAGAAAGGGGTTAAGGGCGCCACGCAATTTTTTTGTAGAAACTGCGAAAACTCGTAAAAGAAAGAAAATAATTGTTTGGTGGGTGTCCCAGATGGGGAAGAAAAATTAAAATTTATATTTTTTTCTCACTTGGGGGGATGACAAAAAAAATCGGCCAATGCAAAACAAAAGAAATCAAAAGAAAGTTCGGTTAATCAAGAATTAGAAGCTACGGAACTTGGCCCAACGGGTAAGTTCCGGATTCCCTTGCGGAACTCAGACAACGGGGTCACGACGGTACAATGTAGCCGGTAATGCGCTACAGTAAAACAAACGGGGGGGGGCGAAGGCTTATCCGGAGAGTAAATAACGAACCCTCACAAGGGGCTTTAGGGGGTATCACCAAAATCACAAAAATCACTAGCAAAATGCACTCACAAAAAAACTACCACAAACCACTCTACTTATCTATGCTATGGGGCTCTCCAGGCTATCTCCGGGGATGGGGTGGGATCCTCTCCGCCACAGTCCGTCCGTTTTTCGTTCTCGTTTCTCGGTTGTTTTGTAGCTTCGTTCTTCGTGTTATTTTTCCACTTGGTTTGTGTCTTGTTTTCCTCGTTTGATGTCGTCTTCGTTTTGGGTATATCGGGTTTTCGTTTTATTCGTTTTCGTATTTCGTATTTTTCCAAGTTTTCCTTGTCTTCGCTTTTGTTTTAAAACTCCGCGCTGTCAGAAAGTCGGCTCTAGAGTGTCGGTCTAATGTCTTGCGATCACTCACGCTCGCACACACTCATTCACACATGGGGCGAACTCAGCTATTCTAGCTTAAGCTGAATCCGCCCCGCCGCTGACTTCTCTTGATTCAGCTGTCAGAACAAAGGGAATCACATCCAGAGTTCCGACAGCTTCTCCATCAGCGGCTCCCATTCAGCATTCAGCATATCTCACATCGTCGAGTCGTTACGTCTGTTTAGACGGGGACTGCTTGGGTTCGGGTCCCCTCCCAGCCGGAGATCCACATTTACGCTACAAGGCCTCATTAAAATTCCTAAGCACAGATAAGTAGGTTAGACAAGATCAGAAGATTGGGTCGCGGATAAGCTTTCGCGCAGATGTTAAAGCAGGGGTAAAATGAGCCGCAGGGGAATCGAGAACTTTCCCTAACAAAATGAAATTTTAAGTTTATATATTATATATGGGGGAGGGGGTTTACAATACTAAATAGATCGTCCAACAAACAATGGTTTTTAGGGTGGGCTCTCAGCCTTTCGTACATATGCGTTGCGGACCGTCCGTCCGGTTATGGGTCTTCGAGGCAAAGGGGGCGGACCGTCCGTCCGAAAAGAGATTCCAGACCGTCCGTCTGGCTCTGGGTCCGGGGTACCTGCTTTGTTATCCCCTCCGAACGTATGCCAAAGCGAGAGCACTGGATTTGACGAATCCTAGTATACTCCCGCTGAGTCATAGTCCCAAGAGGACAACGGACTGAAAGAGAAAAAAGGCCGGGAATGGTGATGGGGAGGGATGGAGCGGACTGGGATTTTTGCTGCGTTATTTTAACGCAACAAACCCCACCCTTACCTCCTGGGAAATGTGCCTACACATTTCAGAAGGCAAGTCAAGGAAACTACAGGGGGGTAAACAACAGACTACATGGGGCAAGGCGAGCTCCTCGCTCGGGGCAATCACGTCGCTGTACGTCTATGGGTCTTGTGGTCCGTCGTTATATGGCTTTAAATCCTTCACGTGCCATGTTCCACGTTCCTTCCCGGTGTCGTCGATGAGGACATAAGTCCACGGAGATACCTTCCTAGCTATGCTAAAAGGTCCAACATACTTTGGGGCTAGCTTCGCAGCGTAGTAGTTGGCCGCATCGGAGAGGATGAAATTTCTCCGCCATACCAACTCATTGGGGAGATATTGCACGTCTCTCCGCCTCAGGTTGTATGACTTCGATGCCTGCTTGCTTGCCGTTGCCAACTTCCTACTGATGTCAGCCCTAAGTTCGTTGAACCGCTTCCCTAGCTCAGACATGTCCCTAGCTACCGTTCCGAACGCCCTATCAGACTCACTGGTTCGACTTATGGGTGCCCAAACACGGCCGCCCGCATAAGTGACCATCTCCTTCCCAAAGTTAGCATAATACGGGGTAACTCCTAACACGTCATGCTGCGAGGTGCGTATGCAACATGCAACCTTCGCCAGATGAGAATCCCAAGTCCGGTGATTATCAGACACGTAGGCTCGTAACGTGGTCTTAATAATCTGATTAATCCTCTCAGCTGGATTAGCTTGGGGGTGGTAGTGGGCGGTGAACTTAATATCCACCCCGTAATTTGCACACAACGACTTCAGTTCCTTGCTCCGGAACTGAGGACCGTTGTCGCATACCACTACCTTGGGTACGCCGAAGAGCAGAAAAACACTATCTTCTAAATCCCTACATATAGCGGATGCAGTCGCAGACCTCAAGGGGAACAACAAGGGGAATTTGGTAAAGTAGTCAACCACGGTTAAGATGTAGCAGAAACCCCTACTCGATTTCGGAAGTTCACCTACCAAGTCCACGCAGACCATCTCCCAGGGATTCGAAATCCCTTTCCTTTCAACCATCAAACCAGCTGGCTTATCGTTCACCGGCTTCACACTTTGGCAAACCTTACAGTTCCTAACGTACTTGGTAATATCTGACCTCATCTTAGGCCAGTAGTACCGAGCTCCTACTCTGACAAAAGTTTTCCTAACCCCCATATGCCCTGCTAACGGATTGTCATGACATTCTTTCAAAACCCTAATCCTATCTAACTTTGGAACTACTTGTTTCCACTCTGAACTACTGTCATGGACAACCACATGACTGGCCCTAACAAATTTATACAAAATTCCCTGCTCTACCCTCCAGGCGGGATAAGCCAACGGATTCGACTCTACTTTTGCGATCATCTTGGCGACCCAGGGATCAGAACTCTGCTCATCTATTCCCGTTACAACCGCAACGTTCCTAGAGAGCATGTCGGGAACGACATGTTCCTTTCCCTTCCGATGCACAATTTCGAAGTCGAATTGCTGTAACCTAACCGCCCAACGCGCTAGCCTACCACACGGATCCTTGAGGTTACTCAGCCATACTAATGAGTGATGATCTGTCACGACCGTAAACCGAACACCTTCGATATACGGGCGCAACTTCTCAATCGCCCACAGCACAGCTAAACACTCCTTCTCCGTGGTTGAATAGTTCCTCTCGTTCCTATTCAACGACCTACTCAGATAACAGATTACTTTTTCTCCCTCGTCAAATGTCTGACTGAGTACTGCTCCAACCCCATAGTCCGAAGCGTCTGTCTGAACAACAAACGGGCGCTCAAAATCCGGGCAGGTTAGAATCGGGGCAGTCACCAGGCACTCCTTTGCCTTTCGGAAACTCCCCTCGCACTCTTCAGACCAATTGAACCTACTACTTTTCTTTAGCAAATCGGATAACGGTTTTACCAAAACTGCAAAGTTTGGTACAAATCTCCTATACCAGGAAACCGTTCCGATGAAGCTCCTAACCTCCTTAACATTCTTTGGTGCGGGAATCCTAACCATACTCTCTACTTTCTCGGGGTCCACATGCAACCCATTGCGATCCACTACATATCCTAAAAACTTTAAAGACGGCCTACAAAAGTTACACTTCTCCTTGCTAACCCTTAGACCTGCCGCACACAAGCGCTTGAAAACTTCTTCCAAAATTTCCAGGTGTTGTTGGAAAGAATTGGTGACTATGATGATGTCATCCAGGTACACGAAAACATGAGGTTCCAAATCTGCACCCAGCACGGTATCTATAAACCTCTGCCATGTCGCTGGGGCGTTGTGTAAACCGAATGGCATCCTCTTAAATTGGAAGAGTCCTCGATTGGGGACTGTAAAAGCGGTGTACGGCCGCGACTTCTCCTCAACAGGGATCTGCCAATATGCGGACTTAATGTCCAACGAAGACAGATATTTGGCATCCCTGAGCTTGTCCAAAGTAGCGGAGATATACGGGAGAGGGTACGCGTCCCGTTCTGTAACTTTATTCAGCTTCCTATAATCGACACAAAACCTAAACGAGCCATCCTTCTTCTTAATCATCACAATGGGTGAAGCCCATGGACTACTCGACTTTTCAATAATCCCTGCACTCAACATATCTCCTAACTCTTTATCTATATGGCGCTGAACCGCAGGTGAAACCGGATAATACCGCTGCTTGATTGGTTCAGACGCCGTCCTAATCTTGTGCTCCACCAAATGTGTGCAGCCAATGCCCTCTGGCATGTCCTTGAAAACTTTTTCAACGAATGTCGCTAGTTGCCTATCCTGCGACTTATCCAACTCCGATCTCTCTTGGATCGCTGAAATCGAAGCCACGCCGGCTTGATTCGAAAAGCTCCACTCGCCTGATCTCAAATCCGGGACGATTCCCGTTCGGGCCCAAAAGTCGGCACCCAATATCAGGACGTGTGGAAGAGTTGGAATAACAAGACATTCCAGCAACACCGATTTTCCTTGCACTACAAACGGCAAAGACACACAACCTACTACTTCTATCCCGGCACCATCTGCTAAAGCTACCCTACTGACTTTTGCCTTCTCTAACTTCAATCCTAAATCTTTCAAAACTTTCCATCCGTCCCTACAGATGATCGTACGCGACGCCCCCGAATCTAATAACCCTACCAACCTAACACCATATACACTAACTCCTAAATACGGGCGTACGTCATCCTTCCCTGCCTCAAGTGTGAAACCGAGTTGAACGACCTCCTCGTTCAACGCCAACTGGTTGCCAGCAGGCAACCTAACTAATGTCTTCGGACCTCTTGTCCTGCCGACACAAGAGTCCGCTGCCCATTTCCCGAGCAGTTCCGACAATCCCTACGATTGACCCCAATCTGGCCACAACCTAAACATCTCCTAGGAGCGGAGCAAGTATTTGCGAAATGACCTTCCCTGTTACAGTTGAAGCACCTCAACCGCCTAACCGGCTGAGGTTCCCTACTCACGACAGACACGGATAAGGGTGGTTCCTCGACTGCCACATAGGCCAAGTCGGGTTCCAAAAGATTTCGGGAACGCGAGGAAGGTGGGGGTACAAAGGAGTCAACATTAGCCCGGACTGACTCCAACTTCCTACCCAACGCAACCAAGTCCGTAATAGACTTTGGGTCTGCCAACCCCAGTTGCGTCTGGTAGAAAGGAGCTAAGTTCCTCTGAACTATCCCCAACTTCCGTCTCTCCGACAACGGTTCGGAGAGTCTGCCAAACATGCTCTGCATGATGGCAACGTACACTCCAATGGACTCGTCCTTCCCCTGGGTGCGACGCCTGATCTCTTCCATCAAGAGATCATCATAGTTAGGTGGAAGAAACTCCAACCTCAACTCCCTAACCAACTCTTGCCATGAACTAACAGTCCTCCTAACCGACCTATACCAAAGAAGTGCCTTCCCGTTGAACAATTCCACCGCCGACCTGAATAACTGAGTCTCGCTGACTCCCCTGGCTTCCCTCAACTCCTCCACTCGTTCCAAGAAGGAGTTTATGGAAGTCCCGCATCGCTCCCCTGAAAACTTCAAGTCCCACTTGGACAAGTTTTCAAATCTCTCGACTGGCATGACCACACGGTTGGATCGCTCACCATCGATTGCGCTTGAGTCCCTTTCAAGTGCAATGGCAGACGATGGTGGCGAAGGGGGTTGTGTGGCTACTCGTTGCGGAACGGGTTGTTCCGTTTCCTCTGCTGGTTTGGCATCTATTTCCTCGTCTGGTCCCTCGTCGTCTTCCAGGCTGGTTAGCAACAACATAAGTTCCGTCCTTATGTTGCGCTTCTCTTCCTCTTCTTCTTTAGAATCGGGGACCGATCTCCCGATTCTAGACGTTGCCCATTCGATTTTAGTGATTACCTTTTGGTAATCTGACGAACCACGTTGAGGTTTTGATTCTAGTAAGCCCTCTACCTCCAGAATCTTTTTCTGGACGGCTTGCGAATCGTCGTCAAAAGTGAACGGATAGTCGACTGCTTCCATGGACCCTCGACGTTCGAGAACCCTGGCTCCCCGCAGCAACTTCCGCATTCGGTCAACAGCACCGACTGTCAACCCCCTGCATGCCATTTCATAGGCCAACTCTTCCTGGGAAAGTCTATTTATATCCATAATTAAAAAAAACAAAACGTCCCAAAAGAAAAAAATAAAATAGAAAATCGAACAAGGCGAGTTGAAAAAAATCTTTGAGTTTCAACACAAGTTAAACCACGAAAAATAAAAAAAACGAAATTGTCGGGTAAAAAAAAAATCAAATCAACAAAAAATAAAAGTAAAAGAAAGTTTGGGGGCCACTGTTTTTAGTACTGAGTACTAAGAGATCTTCCACGCAAAAAAAGAAAGAGACAAAATGATCTCACGCAGAGGAGGAAAAAAAAATTATCAAAAAAAACGTAAACACACCAAAAAGAAAAAAAAATTACACAAAAGAAAAAAAAATGTTTCCGAAATGTATGTTCCACTATGTATATGTATATAGGTAATTTATGTATTACGGGCAAATAAATAATAAGGTAAAAAGTAATAAAAAAAAGCAAAACACCTACTTGCGATCAAGGTGGAATACCTTGATTATACGGGGTAGAGGTGGGGGAATCCAACGATGATTTTCCTGCGAAGCCCACAGATGAACGACGGATGGGGTAAAGTTTATCCTCCTGCACACTGATGTCACTTTTCACTTCACAACTTTTCAACCTGGAAAACGAAGCCGATTAATCTGGCCAAGAAAAGAAACACAAAAGACACAGGAATCAAACGAAATCAATACCACAATTAAACACCACAATTAAAGGAAAGGCCCCACGTTCGGGCGTCAATTTGTTGGGAAATCCCGGTGCGCGAAGTAAATACTGAAGAAGATGAGAGAAGCGCGACCGAATTCCCAACACCGGCAGCAACGATCTTGCTGACCCACCGGCTGCTCAGCTGGGTCGGGTTCGAGAGAGAGGGGAAGAAAGGGGTTAAGGGCGCCACGCAATTTTTTTGTAGAAACTGCGAAAACTCGTAAAAGAAAGAAAATAATTGTTTGGTGGGTGTCCCAGATGGGGAAGAAAAATTAAAATTTATATTTTTTTCTCACTTGGGGGGATGACAAAAAAAATCGGCCAATGCAAAACAAAAGAAATCAAAAGAAAGTTCGGTTAATCAAGAATTAGAAGCTACGGAACTTGGCCCAACGGGTAAGTTCCGGATTCCCTTGCGGAACTCAGACAACGGGGTCACGACGGTACAATGTAGCCGGTAATGCGCTACAGTAAAACAAACGGGGGGGGGCGAAGGCTTATCCGGAGAGTAAATAACGAACCCTCACAAGGGGCTTTAGGGGGTATCACCAAAATCACAAAAATCACTAGCAAAATGCACTCACAAAAAAACTACCACAAACCACTCTACTTATCTATGCTATGGGGCTCTCCAGGCTATCTCCGGGGATGGGGTGGGATCCTCTCCGCCACAGTCCGTCCGTTTTTCGTTCTCGTTTCTCGGTTGTTTTGTAGCTTCGTTCTTCGTGTTATTTTTCCACTTGGTTTGTGTCTTGTTTTCCTCGTTTGATGTCGTCTTCGTTTTGGGTATATCGGGTTTTCGTTTTATTCGTTTTCGTATTTCGTATTTTTCCAAGTTTTCCTTGTCTTCGCTTTTGTTTTAAAACTCCGCGCTGTCAGAAAGTCGGCTCTAGAGTGTCGGTCTAATGTCTTGCGATCACTCACGCTCGCACACACTCATTCACACATGGGGCGAACTCAGCTATTCTAGCTTAAGCTGAATCCGCCCCGCCGCTGACTTCTCTTGATTCAGCTGTCAGAACAAAGGGAATCACATCCAGAGTTCCGACAGCTTCTCCATCAGCGGCTCCCATTCAGCATTCAGCATATCTCACATCGTCGAGTCGTTACGTCTGTTTAGACGGGGACTGCTTGGGTTCGGGTCCCCTCCCAGCCGGAGATCCACATTTACGCTACAAGGCCTCATTAAAATTCCTAAGCACAGATAAGTAGGTTAGACAAGATCAGAAGATTGGGTCGCGGATAAGCTTTCGCGCAGATGTTAAAGCAGGGGTAAAATGAGCCGCAGGGGAATCGAGAACTTTCCCTAACAAAATGAAATTTTAAGTTTATATATTATATATGGGGGAGGGGGTTTACAATACTAAATAGATCGTCCAACAAACAATGGTTTTTAGGGTGGGCTCTCAGCCTTTCGTACATATGCGTTGCGGACCGTCCGTCCGGTTATGGGTCTTCGAGGCAAAGGGGGCGGACCGTCCGTCCGAAAAGAGATTCCAGACCGTCCGTCTGGCTCTGGGTCCGGGGTACCTGCTTTGTTATCCCCTCCGAACGTATGCCAAAGCGAGAGCACTGGATTTGACGAATCCTAGTATACTCCCGCTGAGTCATAGTCCCAAGAGGACAACGGACTGAAAGAGAAAAAAGGCCGGGAATGGTGATGGGGAGGGATGGAGCGGACTGGGATTTTTGCTGCGTTATTTTAACGCAACAATGGAAATTTAAGTCAATGAGATCGCAGATAATCTCGCAAGAAAAGCAGCTGAAACTGCTTTGATAGGCGCATTTTCTTCAGCGGTTTATCTACCAACAACATCAAGTTGGAACTCAAGTCACGAGAGGTCAATGAAAGACTCAATAAATGAAACCCCACTCCGGGACATTGACAATCCAAGAAGTTCATCAATCAATCGAGAAGCTAAGAAATTCCCGCATTTATCAAAAGTGACTCTAAAGTTCTCATCGACTTCCTCACTGGACATTGTGCACTCAACTCCCATCTTAACAAGCGGGCATCAGTTTATGGGACATGTGCCAACTCTGCTTAGAAGAGCAAGAAACTGCAGAGGATATTTTGTGAGAATGACGCGCACATAGCTCGTTGCAGACTTAAACTCTTCGGTAGGGGGTTCACCTAAGCAGAAACAATTCAAGATGTATCCGCAGGCACTATCCTGAGGTTCCTCAATAACCTCGGTGCTTGGCACAAAAGATCACCGTCGCCAGTTAGTTATGAGGTCTCCGTAAAAACTGCGAGGAAGAAGAACTACATCTCGAACACTTCACATGTCACTGGCCGGCCCAGGAAAAACGCGACAGAAGACTAAGTGGTCCATGTGGATACCAGACCTGAAGCATCTCAAGGGCAAAGAAATCTGTTATTCGCTAGATCACAGACTCTAGTGTTAATGCCATAATTTTTTTTCACTCTCCGCTGGATCCATCCTGACATATGCTACCCAAACCTACCTCATCCCTACAATTTTCAACTCATAAAAGAGGAAAACACAACGGGCCCGACTGAGGCCTAAGTGAGGAGCTTGAGTAAGTGTGAGGCCCGGCAGATTACTCCAGTATGGGCATCAATAACGCATTCCAATATCGTTGAAGGCTTCTTCTATACCTGAAAAAACTTTAATGACAGACTCCTTGAATTCCAACGCGCTCACAGTCGCGTAGGTAGTTATAAAGTTGAGCGTTATCCGAAAATTTTCCTTTGAGACACGTGTGTTGATTGCTGTTAAGACTTGGCTTCACGATTAGAGTTCTTAAGCGAGTATCGCAGGTCAGTTGTATAGTAAAGCCGATTAGTCTTCATCCCTTTGCGTTCTTTGAATCTGATCTGCAGCCTCTGAGTTTGGATATATTCTATGTACTCGAGACAGCTCTTCAAACGTTTAAAAACATTGCAGAACTGAGTAAAGTCACAACTGAGATCGCCTCAAAAATCGGTTAAAATGTTCCACATACGCCACAGTATTTCAGGTTCAGCGATCCTTCGTAACATTTTCATGTAAATGAAAGGATCCATTGGTAAGTTCCCTGTTCGAAGTTGAATTAAAGAATCTATTCCATTTGGCAAAGAGATATAAGAGTGGTCCTCCAAGAAGAGGTGCACTTCCAGATACCACTGAATACTTGGGTTTGACTCCTGCTTGTTCCTGAAACCATTTAGATATCCTAACGCATCTATTGAGATCGGCCATGCTGGCGGAGTTTAGATCATTTAGATCGGTAAAGAAGTACCCGTGCCAGCGGGTAGGCGTCCCCTTGGTAGGCCTAGAATGGGATGGCTGGAGCAAGTCCGAAATCTCACTTCTACCCGTATGGGAATAGCCTCTGATGATATAGAGTCGATGGCTGAAGATCGGCAGCTGTGGAGAGTCTACTTAAGTACCCTAACCCCGCGACCCTCATAATGGATAAGCGGATCATTGAGAATGATGATGATGATGAAGAAGTTTTGGCCTAAGGTGGCTTTCTTGATGTTGGCAAGGGTGGGACACGTGCAGAGGAATTGTGCAGTAGACTCTTCGTTCTGCTCGTCTCTGCAGCTCCTGCAGAAATCGCTACATGCGATGAGAATACCTGGCTAGGATGCAGTGCCCCATGAGGATGTTGATTCGTTTTGAAACGTAATCTCTTTTAAATCGTATTAATGCTTTTGAACTTTTCAGATATAGGACAGCCCAGATAAGCCTGAAATTGTTGCAATAATCGAGGTGTTGCCATCTACGATTTTTTTTCGACAGAGCGTCGGTGTAAATCAGGAGGTTAACATACGACATAGGCGCTTTGACATGCTCGAGCATCCTGCCATCTGTACATTGAGAGCCTAATCTGGCTAATTTGTCAGCCGGGTAGTTCCCTTGAATGTTGCAGTGACCAGGGACCCAAAACTGTGTGACATTATACTTTTTAGCGATCTTGTTTCGAGAAAAATAGTAGTCTTTCATTGCTCTCAATTTTATTTTGTTGAATACGAGGGATCTGAGCGCGATGTAGATCGCAATATCTGTGCGTTATATTGGGTTAGCCTTCAGCTAAGTATGGGTTTTGATTAAAAGCTGTGATTTTGGTTTAAAATGCGCTACAGTCGCTACAGCCTTTGAAAAGATACCGGCACGGACTACTTCGGTAGTCTGTAAAGGTATGTAAAGAGGACTTCGCGCTTACTCCCACCGCTTCTATCCAGTATTTTGTGCTCGTAGGTTAGGTTAGGTTAGGTAAGGTAACTGTCCCCGCTCAGGCAGGGACACATTTAGGCTAGATTGGCCCATTGTGATACCACGGCGAAGAAAACCGGCTGACCGGCACCAGGGAATCAGAATGTGTGGCATAAGTACAACGAAGCTCGTAGCCCATGTTAATGGCCTGCTGCATGCCATAGATATCTACTGGCAATAAGTGGAGCACAGTTTGAAGGGCAGCTTTAGGAGAAATTCTCAGCGCATCAGTAATGCTGAGGCAAGCCACACGTTGAACTTTCTCGAGAACTTTAATGCGGCCTTGCTTTTTTAGCATAAGTAAGAATCGGTCTTACAACTACAGTATAGAGCCAGTGCATGACTTTTGGCTGTAGGCCCCATCTGGTACCTACTGCTCTTTTACATCAATAGAGTGCTACCAGGGATATCCTCGCGCCTTCGGCAATATTATATCCCGAAGAAACTTCCTGTCTAGAATGAGTCCTAGCTATTTGGTACTGTCTGAGCTTGGGTGGGATAATGATTGGCATTTTGGTTTTCCTAGTGAAAAGGACTAGCTCCGTTTTAGATTGATTGACACTTAGGCCAGTATGTTGATGAATATCAATCAGTGTGTGCCCGTCACGGCAATGTTGTCTGCTTATGCTACCACGCCACACAGTTCCTTGAGATAAATCACTTGATAGACACTCTGGTTCTTTAATTTTATTTTGTCTTCCCTTACATTTTGGCAAGTTGATACCTTCCTTAGCACCACTGGATAGCCCAAATTTCTAAAACCATAAATGTGTGTATGTAACTATCGAAGTAATAAGTACTTGTTTCCAATTTTCCTACTTAACTTCCTTCTCATATCATTGCAGAATTACTTTCGAATATTAATACAGAAAACTCCCGCAAAATGAAATACGAAATGTAATCTTTTAACCTCCTCACCATTGCCCTTCACATACACATGAACGTACATCCAACTAGAAGTATCTATGCCTTGTCAATAAGGAGGCAAAAAAAAAGAAGAAAATTTTATTTTATTTTAATAAAATTTATTAGCGAACAAGTTTGTCCGACAATTGCATGAGTTATCTCTTAGATACGAATTTGAGCAATATTCGTGATTAATTTTTGCGAGTCCAGGAATTAGCAATCAACTAAATGGCATCACTCGTCTCCGGCACCACCACCACCACCAGTAACGACGACAACGACGACGGCCGGTCACACTCACTCTCCCATATGATCGATATGCCATACGTCGAATCATTTTATATCCGAACCCTTGTAGCCTTGTAGCACGCTTTCCTGAATTTATTTTTATCAGCAATCTCTCTAATAGCATTCTTTATAGCACACATATGCCATCGAATGTTGGAGATACGTCGTCATAACTATAGAGATTGCCTGTTTCGGGATTATCATACATTGGCGGCATGTTTCTGTTACTCTGGAAAGTTGTGTTGTGTGCTTGGGGCTTCTTCTGTGTGCGTAGGGAATGTTTTGCACTACAGACTTGGAATAATTGGTCATTTTGACAACTAGCCATTCAATTGGATACTCAGCCCTGCATGAAAGACGGTGACCTCTAGTACTCCTTAATTCGAGTGGAAAATGCACAAAGAAGAACGAGTAAGAAGGGCATGTATAGCTTTGTACGCTTGTAACAGAACCTTTAGCTAAAAGTGAAAAATGGTGACCCTTAGTAGTATAAATTCCCCAGTTGTGGGCCACAGGGAGCCATTCTTGTGACGTAGGGTATTCCGTGTGGTTGATACGGTTTTTAATTTTTAAGAGTTGGAGCTGTCTCTCAAGATCACCAGATCCTTTTCCGATCGAGTCTCTCTCAATCTCTCAAGAGGTCCTATGCCACCAGCATCAAATATTGAAGACCAGTGGCACCATTGCCAAAAAGCCATCAGAGATGCCGCCTCCGAAGTGCTGGGTTTCACACGGCCACCTCAACGAAACTTCTGGTTTGACGACGAGTGCCGGCAAGCACATGCAGCGAAACAATAAGTATACAAAGTGGCGAGCTCTACGGGCAGAAGAGGAGAGACGAACACAAGCTTTTCAGGAGGAAAAAGAAAGAGCATGAGAAGCGCGCGATCGAGGAAATAGAGAGATGTTACTGCAGGAATGAGGTTCGGAAGTTTTACCAAAGGGTAAAAAGAACCTGTCAAGGTTACAGAGCCCGAACCGAGGCCTGCAAGGACGAACAAGGGAACATCGTAGTAGAATCGCAGTCGATGCTGAGGATATGGAAGAACTACTTCTGCAGACTGTTTAACGGCGACGACGAATCAAATCCCGCTGTCAGGCAGAGTGAACCATGCAACCTGAACGACGAAGACCAACAATTCCGTCAACCCGACCTGGACGAGGTAAGATAGTCATATTTAAACTTAAGTCCAACAAAGCTGCTGACGGCCTAGCTACCGAGCTGTTCAAAGCGGCAGGCGATGACTTGGCGAGGAGCATACACCAACTCATCTGTAAAATATGGTCGGAGGAAAGTATGCCCGATGAATGGAACCTCAGCATCGTTTGCCCGATCCTCAAGAAAGGAGACCCTCTGAACTGCGCCAACTACAGAGGCATCAGTCTTCTTAGCATCGCGATCTTATCTGCCGTGTTGTGTGAGCGCCTGAAGTCGTTCGTCAACAACATGATCGGTCCATACGCAGGATGACGATGGAGGATGCACGCTGCTCCATCAAGGTCGGTCAAGACCTCACCGAGACCTTTGATGTCAAAAAAGGATTTAGACAAGGTGACGTGCTGTCATGCGACTTCTTCAACATCGTTCTTGAAAGCATAGTGCGAAAAGCACGCCCGAACACCAGAGACAGAATCTTTCAAAAGTCTGTCCATTTACACGCATACTGTATGGGCTGTACGGCATGGACCTAGCCAGAAGAGTAAAGCTCTAACGACTGAGGTAGCTGGGTCATGTAGAGCGAATGGACACCAATACTCCGGCCCGGAAAATCTTTGAATTCACACCCGAGGGACGGCGCAGTAGAGGAAGACTGCGACTCAGGTGGCGCACGCAAGTGGAAGGGTACCTCAAACAATTTGGCATGCGAGACTGGGGGCAGCTGCCTAAAGATCGAGCTGGCTGGAGACGCTTGTTGGTTGAGGCCCGGGTCAACCACCGGACTGTAGCGCCCCCTTAAGTAAGTCATGGGCGCGTATACAATTTTGGTGTTTTATAGTGCTGGTCCGTGTTGGGTCGTGTCGGTACGTGCCGGGCCGTGTATTAAATGAGAGCTTCTGGGCGAAAACGTAAGGTCCGTTTACTGAAATAACCTAAGACTTAGGTCCTAAGATCTTAAGTCCAACAGCAGCTAGCACAGCTGTTCTTTTCACCTCTTGTCCTATAGGGAGTAAAATTGGGATTGTCTCCATGGTAAGGGTGCTGGCTTGGGATCTAATTATTCCCAGGCAGGTCAATCGTTGGATGTTCGATTACAGAACAGACGAGTACTCCGTAGACTTAAAAGGGTCTGACTACGCAAGTGTCACAGTCAGTGTTTTAGCAAAATCTTTAATTCACACCCAGTACGCCCTTCTGACTTTTGGCTTAAATTGTTGTCCAAACTAATATTTCATCTCGGTTTTCAGGTTCATTTTAACATCCCGGAAGACCTCTCGCTTGTGTCTTCATTACCATTCAAGCCGCAGCTGTCTCCCCAATTTTTTGTTTTATGCAGTGCCAACTTCATGAGTTGCCCGAGTGTGGTAAGATGTCAATGATATACGTACACATTTGAATGCATTGCTTTGCAGTGCGTTTAGAATTTCGTCAGTACGGCTGAAAGGATTCACTCTTGAGGGGTCTAGGTTTGGGCAAGGAGAACCACCCTTAGTGGAAGAAGAATGCGATCACAAATCATTTTCCCTGTGAAGCAAGCGTAGACTAGATTTTGATGCATCGTGTACCTGATAGAGAAATTGACAGAACTCTGTTGTTCGATTTCAAGATTTAAGGGTTGACATGATTGAAGCAACAGTTTTCTACATACAAACGGATGTCTTGAGCATATTGAATGATCATGAACAGCTCTTTGCTTGTTATGATGGCTTTTGACCATGGCCCTCCGTCGAACAAGATCAAACTCCTTGATCTCAAGAGCCAATAGCTGACTACAACTAAAGACAGATGTTACACTGTTTTTGACTTGTAGTGTATCATTTGATCAGTTCTCATTCAAGGATTACATGTGTAGACAACCGCCTTGATGACAACCGCTGACAAGAAAAAGTTTTACTTCAAGAAGTTGAAAGGAACACATGTCCACACAAACACACACACCCCGCTTTATCCATTCGTGTATTGAATAGCAAAAGTCATAAGTGAATGGCTTGCCATCAACTATTTTGCTAATTGCCCCCCAAACCCATCGACTGGCGATTGCTACGTTCAGAGTTATAAACTCTTGAGAGAAATGTTCTCTTCCGTTGCGCTACAAGAAGGTCGCCTCCGAAAGCCCACTATTTCTACGTTGAGATGTGATTACCAATTGATTTCTCTACCTCTCTGCACATGGCCCGAGTGTGTACACACAGGACACCAACATGCTCGTTCACCGCTGTTAGGGTTAAATGGATTGAATGTGAGCTCATCTAATGGGAGTGATCTGCCGTAATGTGACAACTTGAGCTGACTAAGGGAGGGGGTTTGGGGGGGTTACATAACGAAATAACAATCATGTAGTCGATTTTAGTAATTTAGTGCAATTAGCCAATTGAAAGGTTCATTTTCAGCTGTGTGGGGCCCCCCTCCCACTCCGGCATGGTCGCCCATCACGCACAGAATCTAATGGCGAACGAAACACCAGCAGCACTTGGGTGGGGTCTGCTGCCATGGGTCCTGGGGAATGCGCCCAGCGTAGCTTGAATGGGATTTTCGTTATTAATTTGTTAATTGAATTAACGTTTACATGAGAGACGAAGGACATTTTGGGCGGGCACATTGTATCACACTAAAGCAGATTGAATGGCCAAAGCGAGGGGTGGGCCGGAACTAGGGAGAGAGAGAAGAAACTTTTCGGAGTAAGGGCTGTTCAATGTCCTTGCAAATGTCGGCGATTAGGTGTGATTGGAAGTAACTTGTGTAATTAAAATGGGTTGAGAGCTGGCTCAACGGGTGCGGGCGTATTTTTAATGTAATTAAAGGGTACACTTTGACATATTAGCACGCGGGCGTTTACGCAAGACTGGGTGTTATAATTTACGATGCAGGATTCGAAGCAATGCGTAGGTGTGTAGTGAAATGAAAATAACTCATAATGTGTCATAAGGCACCCAGTGGCCCGAGGTGCTTTCGACTTAACAGGCAATGAACTGGATGTGGAGTTCAACAAAAAGTTGTTGTGCCATGTTCTTCCATAAGCATTTGTGGCATGAATGTAAAATGATAAAAGTGACAGTCCTCGAGGGCTTAAACGTTGAGTAATTAGTACATGAGCGCTGTGAAGACAAGACAGTAGAAGTAGGCCTCGACTAGAGTCCTGAAAGCATCTAGGCAACGCTGTTCCCAGTTCTTTGGATTTAGCTAGCTTTACAGCGACAAGCTGTGGGTGGTAGGTGAGTAAAAGTGATCATATGAGGCCACCATTTGCCCCTGACTCTCAAGGACCGCGGAATTGTCCCGCTGTGGTACCACAGTTGCCGTGACCGAGTGGTTGAACCGGTGAAAGTGGATGACCCATAGCTGTTTGTCTTGAATCCGTCATGTGGATGTTAGAGTTATTTTAGCGATAGTTTTTTATGGTTATCAAGAAAGGTTTGCCCGGGTCTCCTTGAAGCTAAGAAAGGGATTACAAGTTCGGTTGCAGGAATGCCTTCCGGCCAGTGGTCCATACAGATGACAACTCAGGACCACCGATTGAAAGACTCTGCTGTGCTCAGGGAGTCTGATCGAGCTGTGTATGCTCAGTTCTTCGAAGATTCTACTGGCAACTGTTCCTATATCCGTCTTTGACCCATCTGTGAGAAAAGGGACACACTCATGTCTGTTAATGCCCGTCTAGCTGTTCTATAACACTTTAGGTACATACATATGTATATAGATGGCACAGATATAGAAATTCTGCCAACACTGACTATGAAAAGCTGCTGCAACTTCGGTTTGATAAAATAACTTAGGATCGAAATAAATTAGGCTGGACAATGAACTGGAAACTAGAGCTGATTTGCCCTGGCTGGTAAGCCCAATCCGTGTCCCTCCCTTGATCCTTTCCTCATTACACATTGAAAGCGATTAAAAATTCACATTTAAAGAAGATGAGACACACAGACATATGTGTGTCCCCGTATTCACATTTATAACTCTCCTCAGCTTTTTTCGGAAAAAACCTCTCGCTAGTGTTTAACAAATTCTGTCCAACTCATCCAATTTCTCGTCGATGCAATTATCCCCTTTTGTTCCGTTGAAATCAACTCTCAAGTCCCTTCCCTCCACCCGCAACGAGCATACTCCTGAACAACCCACTGCGCACACCCATCTTGACTCTTGAAACTACACGAACGCAAGGACTACATGCAAAGGTACAATTTGGTTTAACCCAGTGGTGGTAGGAAAAGAGCCAGGGTGGTATACATCCTTCATGCTCTGCTCATTAATCTGCTCTAAGTGAATTAACGTCAAATACACTAATTACGTCTTTCACTCAGTTACCCTCATTTCAGGTTTCAATTGTGGGAATAAGATGAGGTTAAATTGAAATTGCCACGTCATAACGACAGCGTGTATGTATGTGTGTGTGCTTTTGGTGGTGTGGATTGAGGGTTGAAGTGGATGGTTTTAGCTTTGTGGGTGTGGATATCAAGGGTAATAAGTCTGCGATAAGATAGATGTGAATGCATCCTTAATGAATTTCTTTTTAGCTAAAACGATTTTCATTAGGAGTGATGGGGGATGAGTTCGAAAGGAGATTTATGGTAGGGGTTAGTGGGTTTTGGATTACAGCTTTGATCCTGGTATCGGTTGTCAAAAGAACTACAACTGCATGTGAGGAGATTCTGTAGACAAGAGGTTACGTTAGAGTGTAGACGGCGACATAGGGTATACGGCAATGGAACACCGATCATCTAAGCCTGCAAAAAGTGTTACGACGCCAAGTTCTTGGTACGCGGCTACATCTAAGAAAGCGCAGGAAAATTCCCTTTAAATGTTGTCTTACTATGTGTTTACTTTGATGTCCATAGCGCTTTCGGAAATATCCTGTCCATGCCTGGCGATTTGAATCGAAGAAGGCAGTCAATCTCTCTCAAAATGGACCTTCTAGTCGTCGGATGCGGTTTTGTTGTGGTTACTGATGTGTTGATACATTTATCATATCAAGGCATCTTATGCAGCTTTGGATAGCTCAGATCGTTCGTGATCTGCGCCTGCGGCCTTTTATCATTCAGTTTCGACTACGCCTGCTTCAAAGGGATGCGATAAGATAACCGGAAGAAATAGCTTTAAAACCCAAGACAGAACGCATCTATTGCTTCAACTCAGAACTGAAAATATCCATAAGACTTCCATTCCAGGCAGAGGTCCTAGCCATGCCCAAAGCTGCGGAACACCTGGAGTTGAAATAACTATTCGACAGGAACATTGCCATTTGAATCGATAGTCAGACCGCACTCAAAGCGCTAGGATTGAACATCATCCGATCTAGACCATCACATGTGTAAGACTATACTGGGTGCCTGGATAATTCGACATAGAGAGTAATGGGCTTGCGGGTCTGGAAAAGATAAACAGACTTGGCCAGAACAATAAAGTCACCCTCCACTGGGTGCCAGGTCATGTAGGGATAGAGGGAAATGAGACAGCCGATGAACTGGCAAGGAAGGGGTCAGAAACACCATTCGTTGGACCCGAACCATTCTTCGGGCTGGGACCGCATCGAATCTCCTCAACTGAGAAGAGAGGAAGAGTGCAAAAGAAGGAGGCTATGTGAAACACTCCTAGGACTGAGGCAGGTAAAGGAACTCCTCGGGAATTACGACCGAAGAAAGAGCAAGGCCTGCTTAGGTACCAGCAAAAACCAGCTTCGCATTCTAACTGGCTTCCTAACGGGCTCAAGGAGCATTTCAGGAAAATGGGAATCGAAGCAAACGGAAACTGCAGATCCTGCAGCGATGCCGAGGAGACTCCGTCACACGTCCTTATGGACTGTGGAGCATTGATCCACAAAAGAAGAGCACACCTGGGAGCGCACACTTTCTCTGAAATGGATCTCCCATCGTTGGACCCAATCCAGGTACTCCGATTTCTCAGAGTTATTGGATTGGAGGAGGTTTTTTTAGGTCGAGACGTATCGGCCAATATGAGTACGGGTGAGCACAATAGATCTATACAGGCGGCATTGCACACACACACCCCAACTTTTTAACATCTAACATCTACAGTGGTGGTGGTGGTTACGACATTACTAGATATTCAAGTCAATCTTTGCACCTACAGTAAAGGACTTCACCAGGGGTGCGTTCTGCTAATTGAGTATATGGATTTAATGTTACGGCTTAGTCGTGGCGAGGAACGATTCCAATTGGACGACTTAAGGATAAGTTATCTGATTTTCGCGGATGACTTACTCATCCTGTGATATACCACTTCAGCGAGCGCTGTCTGTGTTGAAGCTGGGATGAAGCTAAACGTGAACAAATCAGAGGTAATGGTAGTTTCCCGAATGCCTGTTCAATGCACTCTGGATGTTAGTGGAGTCCGATTGTAACAGATGGAGAAGTTTAAATATCTCGGGGTCCTATTCACGGTGATGGAAGGAGCAATACTGAGTTATCCTGTAGGATTGGTTAGGCTGGAGGAATTTTGGGACAACTTGGTCAATTTGTTATCAGGAGGGGCGAACTTGGCATCAAAGCTAAGTTATTGGTCTTTAATTCAGTGTTTGTTCCGACTCTCACCTATGTTCATGAGATTTGGGTAATGACCGAAAGAATAAGATCGCGGATACAAACTGCCGAAATGAGATTTCTGTATTGCTGGGCCAACTCGTCGAGATCGAATTAGGAACAGCAAAGTCCAGCAAAGTCCAGAATCTTACATTTACCCGTATGGGGATAGCCTCTGATGATGTAGAGTCAATGGCGGAAGATCGGGAGATGTTAAGAGTCCACTTAAGCTCCCTAAACCCGCGACCCTCATAGTGGATAAGCGGACCATTGGAAAATGATGATGACAGTGAAGGACTGTCTTCATGCAATTGAAACGTGATCGATTTGGTTGGCGGTAGTTTGATCAGGTAATTTCCAGGATGCATTGTGGGTTGGAGTTTTGACTTGTGGCAATATGAGTATTCGGCTATGTCTTCTAATAGTTCTACCAAAGACGTCAACCTTGCTAGTATTGGTGTTGAAATATCGGTCAATGTTTGTAGGTTTTTCCGAGGAGCTCATAAAAGCCATATTTGGTGGCATCGGTTTCCTCCACAGTAAGCACAATTGAGGCCGATGTTATTAAAATAAACTCTGGTGCGGATCGTAAAATAACGGTCACTTACTCGGTAGAAGCACAATACCTCTCGCTTAAACCTAGATCCTTGAACTGTTGTCTTCAAACGTTTGCTGGCTGTACAGGGCGGTTGTAAGACCCATTCTAACATATGACTCACTAGTCGTTTGGAAGCTTCAGTTTTCAAACCTGACTAAGATTCAGAGGGCAGTCTCTACTAAAAATAATGGGATCAATGAGAATAACACCAACAGCGGCAATGAAAAACACGGCGAGTTTCGTTCCGCTCGATCTGTACGTCAGCAACACGGCAGCTTAAACTGCTGAGACTGAGAGAAGGACGACAGTGGACACCAGGTCCTTACGGTTACGCCTCCGTACTGTCTCGATGAGAGAATGCGGACAGATCGATAGAAACAGATCATATGATCCAGACTCTCTCATTTGACATAAGATTTAGTATCAGAATTCCTGACAGAGATAACTGGAAAGGTCGGTAGAAGAATGAATGGAGGACTTGCGTGGCATCGAAATAAATGACCTCCTTATATCCATATCCTGACATCATATCATATCCTTATCCTGATATCAGCGGCTTCCCTTCTCTTTACAGGTTCCCGTGATAGAAATATAAAATGGGCAGAGTGACCCTATTGCTGGTCTACGTGAGCAGGGATGAATGTCACAAGGCACCCATTGACCTAACCTAACCATGCGTTTGCTAAGGCTCGTATTGTAGTCATCATTTAATAGTTTCCCTTTCGTGGTCTTTAGCCACTGTTTACCTTATGGATAGCTCAGATGCCAACGCTCGTCGTTAGTTCACTCTTCGGTTTGTCCGAAGATGCGTTTTCGATTCTGAACTTCTTCCGAACAGCGTAATGACGTAGCGTAAGTAAGATAATCTGTCTTCCAAAGAGGTCGAAGGATCGGTTCAACAATTAAAAAAAATTTAAGACTTAGATTGGAGAACAAACACTTTGTTGCATCTCAACGAGTCTAATTTTAGCCGACATCACCGAATAAATAATCTAAGACTGGCATATCAGCCATCTTTAGCTCATTAGAATCTGGCACAAGCTGAGCTTATAGGGAAATATAAATCCGAATACTTGTTTAAGAACAGCTTGGAATCCAGTGACTGCCCACTACCCGTCTCAGTCATCACTTCAAGGTTAAGCCGCATTCACGACCACAATATTGCTTCTGTCACCCATTCGAATCCTCCCGAAATTTCAACTCAATAGTGCTACTCTACTCCCGGCAGCGGTATTCAGCTAGACTCCGCGGGTAATGAACCTACAATACGTGTCATTATTTCCCGTTTGTTGTAAACTGCGCACAATAAAAACCCATTTACAATGCCGAAATAGTGTAAAATAACTTTAACGTAAACTCCATTTGAAAGACCGCCTTCAACCTTCGTACGAAGGGACACAAATTATATAATAATGAACAAATTTTCACGTAGCCTCTGAATTTACTTTCCATTCAGCAGAGAGCGCATGGTGGTTGTACCTCAAAAATTGTGTGTGTGCCGTCCCGTACCCGGAGGCCTTGAATTCGACGTGCATACGCCTAGGGGCCCAACGTATTCCCATACCATTCAATTTGCAGATTGTGAATGTGCCAGCCGTGCTGACGACTACGATGCCGAAGCCGGTGCCAACGACGACGACGACGAGGACGGGACCGAGCGAGCGGGGCGGAGTACAAAATTTCGTTTTGGCACAATCAGAAGCTGTAATTTGCCGATTCAAACCTCGTTACGAACGTTTCACGTATAGCCTCATGATGAGACGTTTGTTCTGCGCTCCATATAAATGATATTCCCACCATCGTCATCATCATCAGGACATCGTCATCACCATCATCAGCAGGAGCATTGGGAACTGATTCATGAATCCAGCCTGAGTACAGGGGACATACTACTATAGTGTGCGGTTGGGCCGGGAGGGATGGTGGCATCGGCAACCATCGGCGTAATCTCGACAACACCCAGTACCACACAGAACAGATGAGATAGGTGATAGCAGGATGATGGTAGGATGCCTTGATGCCTTGATGCCGGGATGGTGTAGGCACCGGGTATTGGCACAAATGTAATGTGGTTAATTAGGAAAATATTGTTCTCTCGATGAGAGCATATTATTCAATAGAAATTTACTACTGCACTTGTACGAGTATTTGTTTTGGCCGTACGTAGTGCTGCTCCGGCATCGGTTTCAGCTGGAGTTGGCCCGGCTAGCATGTGTAGTGCAGTGCGATAATAGAATCTGTACTGTGTGCGTGCGGTGGGTAATGCTAGGTAACAGAGTTACATCAAATACCCAAACCCATGCTGTAGAGTTGCGAATGAATGGGAACTAAATTGGAAGACGATTGCTTCCATCTAATGAAGGGGGATGTACGAGCATCTTATGCGCATTTAAACACACACACACGTGCACATGGACACATTGTCGGTGGAATTTCGTTTTCCATTCAATCGGCTGAATGGAGAGGGGGTGGCATTATTTTAAACTCGAAGGGAGCGAGCGTTGAATTGAATGAAATTGATTTAGTCTTGTGGTGGGTAAGGTTAACCAACAAATTTAAGTTTGTAAGAAAAACCAGGGAGGGAAGCTGAATCTTAGCCCTTCAGATTCAACTTTGTTTGATTCAACTTAGGTTCAAAAATTTAAAACGATTCTTCATGATCGTGAACCCATATGAAGCCCTAAGCCCACGAAAAAGCCATATATAGTGATTTTAGCCCGACTGCTCTCTCTGGAAGCCTGCATCGTAATTTTAAGACAGTCAAGGAGTTAGCAAAATACTTGAATCTCGATCGAGAAATCGGTCTATGTCCATACAGGACTCAGATGCTGACTTGACACATGATCACGTATCACCAGCATAACCCTTTTGAAAGAAAACAGCAAGAAGAGCGTCTACAGAGGCACACCCCAAGGTGGAGTCCTGTCCCCGCTTATTTAACTCCCAGTAATAGACGGGAGCGCCAAAGTCCTGGAATATAGGAAATTTAGCGTGACGGTATTTCCTTCTGACAAAAGTTCCATCCAGACACAGATTAAGGCAACTTCCACCATTAACATCGGGCTCATTCGAGCACATAGAAGCTTTCCGATAAATTCTTAAGATCGTCCTTAAAAATTTCAATGCCTTGATCGGAGAGGAGTACATCATTAAAAGACATAGTCTGCACGGCACGACCTTCGGAAATGCATTCATGCTCATTGATTTTGTCGCAGGGCAAAACCTGGTAGTGTGTGGCACAAAGTGATCACATTTCAGCAGCCAACTTGGCAACTTGAAAGCCACCTGATTGAAGTACAGCCAACCAAATGGACTGGTAGATTACACTTCTCTAGTGTATTTGACGTGCCGAAGGTCAAAAATCGACTCGGACCATTATTTAGTTGCACCAAAGATACGGACGCGCATATCTAGTAATTTTGTGACTAGAACCACCACTTTGAGAAAATTCGTTTCATTTATTTCATATTGATGTGCTTATACACTGTAATATACAATATCTTATTATATAGTGCTAAGCTCAAACTAAAGGTTTATAAGATAGCTACATGGTAGTAAAACTGCCATCGCAACAGAGCCTTTGACGATTAAGTGTACCTAGAGTAATAGAGAAGTCCTTCAGCAGCAGTAAGATGCCCCTCACAGCCAGTAAGCCATCAGAAGTGGCGTAACTGGTGTTTTAAATTTCGCCCTTTCACATGTAATAAACCTTTGGTTACATGCTGAATGCGCACAGACAAAAGCGAATCAAATGAATGCATATAGCGCTGAGATTCAAAATAAGACGAGAGCTGCTCGTTAGCTTTTTGAGCAGAAAATGAGATTTAAAAGCACCTACTGAGACGAAAGGAAAAACTGAATATCGGAGAGAAAAAGAAGACTCCAGGAAAGAGATCCGAAATTTCTGTAAAAGGAGCTCGTGAGTACAAAAAAATTGTGAATATCATACTAGACATACATATATATACATACTTATGTACCCAGACTATTTTTGCGGGCTATTAAGTCTTGACCTGGAAAATATCCATTCACTTTCATCCGGAATGAATTTGTTAAAGCTATAAAAAAAATTAGATAACTGGCGTGACAGCTCGATGTGAGCCAAGGCCTAGCTACTCGCAACCATACATGCTGTGCGTGTTGTATTGTTCACACGAATGGAAGGGACCTTCAATTTATTGCCGACTGTGAACGACGAATTAAGAAACTTTTTCATGACAAGTAGTACTCCCATTCCCCGACGAGAGGTGGTACCGATAAAAATGTTCGGCGAACACGGCTGGGGCTTGAATCCACGCAGCTTTCTCAGCATTCCAACGTACTAACTACTGAAGCCATAGCCGGGCCTAAACCATAAAAGGCCGCAAGCGCAAATGGCTTAGGATCTGGGCTGTTGCAAGCTGCAGGAGGTGACTTGATATGGTACATATCTGTGAGATTTGGCCCGACGAAGGGATGCCTGATGTGCACAACTATAGTCCCATTTTTAAGATTTTCAATACCAGCGGTATAAGTCTACTGAACATCGCATACAATATTATATCTGGTGTAATGCTGACGTGTCTTAAATCTTACGCTGACGAAATTGTGGGGAATTCCCATTGCGGTTTCAGGCTTGAAAAATCGATAATTGACCAAATATTCCCTTTACGCCAAATCCTGATGAAGACCCAAGAGTTCCAGAACGATGAGCAATGTAACTTCATGCCTTATTCTGCTATTCCTGCAAAACTCAGTCGCTTACGAACGATGACGATAGATGTCCCCAGTTAGTCTAGACACTTATCTCGGACGCCATATAAGCTGAATCACACCTGAGTTTCAAACCACTAGATTTCCACTAGTGAAGAGGCCCAGAACCATTGACTTCTCCGATAGATCTCAAAATGTCCATATGCGGATCAAAACTTTGTACAGGTTGAATCATTTTTTCTGATGCTTCCATATTGAAAGACGACCTTTCTTCTCACGAATGCTCCTTGTGGACACCTTGCACAGTCCTTGCACATGAGACTGTGTTTGATGAGGTGTTTTTGACTGCCACAACCCACTAGATAACATTCATCACTCAACCATTTGTTCAACTGTTTAAATAATTAAATACCTCCAACTTGCGAGATCAAAGTCTTCCTAATCAAATTAGAAACACTGCCTCCAACTCTCCCTCCTCCGAAAGTTAACTCCAAATCAATCGCTAAGTAAATCAACTGTAAATTTTCTATAATTAATAACAACTTGTTCCCGCAAATCCTTGAACTAATATTGACCTGAAACTACAAGCCAGAGCAGCACCCTCCGCCTCCGGTTGCATGACTTGCAGAAACGCAATGCTTATCTTGCCTTGTGCAAGCGAAACTACACTCAAGGCGTTTTGATTAAATCTGCGAGGACCGTTGTACAAGCACACAAATTTCAGCATTAATACGTGAATTAATTAGCTAATTCAAACACACTATGAATTTATATGTATCTGCGTGATAATTAAATACTCGTCCTTCGTGTGGATGACAGCGACGACGACGACGGGGCTCGCCTCCTTGCAATCCCTTCTCGCGTGCGGAGGCCCGGGACCCACAGTGCTTGCCAGCGCTCGCTAATGCCTCTAACGAGCTTATTAAAATTTAATGAAATTCCGTATTCACAAACAGCTCTCAAATAATCAATCAAACTAATTTGCTAGTTAATTAATTGCGATAAAAAGAGCTGCGCAAATTGATGAGGGGGGAATGACGGGCAATTGCTGCTTACGTTATTATGTGCGTTTTTATTTTTTTTGTTTTTGTCTTACATTTTGAGGGACGATGGGAGGAAGCACGCACACACACACACACACACTTAAATGCCCCCCGCATATAACATCATCGGCAGCAACACGCAGATTGGAGGAGGCAACATGCGATTGTAGTTTTCGGGGAGCAAAATGCTGTAAGTACCCCCAGATTGTTTGCGCTCCATTCACCTTGAGGATATAATTAAGCAGACATGTGTTCCTAATTGTAAGCGAGGGGTACCCTACGTAACGGTGTGCTGCGATGAAATGATGTGCGTTGGCTTGTACTCCCTTAACGGGATGAAGTTGAATGCTAGGGAGAATCCCCGGCAAAAGGCAAAGTTTTTCAGTCGCTAGTTAATTGAATAGGGATGAACTGCAAAGGGTGCGGATGGTATTATGAATCCTTTGTAAACACACGTAAGACGAACAGCACGGAGATAGGCCCAGATACTCATTAGCAATTAGTCTGGCAGCGGAAGATTAAAAATGGGATAGTTGTCTTGGGGAAATTCGGGAGAGGATAAGTAATGAGGAATCAAGGCAAGGTCCCTGCAGTGGACGTCGAGAAATGATTAAGGCCAACGAATACATTGCAGATAGACACTTACACAGAAACTATGTGTGCAGAGGGAGATCACCATGTTGGGTCCCACATCGTCACTCTTCAAAGATTGATCCTAGCCAAGACTACTATTTAGATTTCTTCAGAATTCCTTCTTAGCCATGCTTTTATTTGCAGAGAGGTTATCTGACTCAGCTTCTGGTTTTACAAACAATGATAGTCGTCTTCTAATGAAAACGTAGTATATACGATGCTGTTTAAATGTTTTCCAGGCATAGACTTCAGTCCTCACCGTCTTCATAAGGTTGTGCCGAAGTTGCCAGAGAGAAGTGATGCCTCGGAATATTTACGATGGGTATTTATGGGGGTTGTACCTTAGGAATTAATACTCTTGACTAAGAAGACCCAAGTATGTTAGTGAGTTTCACGTTTCTAGAAAAGAAGTTGGAGAGCTATAACTTCGAGCTAAAAAGGGACTTCGTCTACATCGGCTCCGCCATTACCTCCGACACAACACCACCGCAGAAATCAAGCGAAAAATAACTTTTGCCAATCGCTGCTTCTTCGGGTTAAGAAGACAATTGAGTAGTAAGGCCCTATCCCGAAAACTAAGTAGACTCTATATAAGACTTTGATCATCCCAGTCCTGCGTTATGGCGCTGAAGCATGGACTCTATCGAAAGCGGATGAAGATATCCTTGGTTACTTCGAGAGAAAAATTCCTCGTAAGATATTCGGTCTCTTTTGCGTTGATGGCAGATTTAATCACGAATTATACAAGCTGTACAGCAACATCGACCAAGTCAAAAAAAAAAAAAAACTGCGCATTGGACCTCTAAGATGGCTATGACATGCAAAGTGAATGGACACCATTCCTCCGGTAAGTCCTCGCCTAAGGTGGCGCGCACAAGTGGAAGAGGACCTCAACCAACTTATGACCGGGCTAGCGGGAGAGGCTTGTTGGTTGATGCCCCGATTCACCCCAAATTGTAGCGCCACCTAAGTTAGTAAGTAGAATAGTAGGTGTACAATTGCAACTCCAAGAGTCAAGTATCTTGGCTCTCTATTAAACATGAGACTAACCTGGCGAAAACCCTGGAAGAACGAACTATCAAAGCTAAAAATCCTTTGCGTGAGAGCTTTCGGCGATCACATCACTCATCAACCATCAGTTTTGTCCACGATTTTGAAACTGAATTTCGTTGGCATTTTCTTCAAGGCATCTTTCTGTTATTACCAACATTTGCCTCTTAAGTGGCTTCCTACTTATACTGACTGACATCCGATCGAACAGATCGTACACCTAGAAGATCTTTTGCGCCAAACTAAATTTTCCTACAACTTGAGAAGCTATATGATCTAAAGAATGAGCCCCATCATCGTGCCTGTGATTGATTAAGTTTTGCGATGTGAATATCCTGCTGAAAAATAGTTTAGCCTGTTTTGAGATATAGCGTGACAGTTAAATATGGTTGAGAAGGCCGGCTTGTGGTGATAATTGAGTAAGAGTAAGAATTTCCATCCAAAGTTAAGCTTCACACTTGCCAAGCGCTGGCATTTCTTAACCTCGCTCTGTACTTAAGAAGTAAGAAGTACCACCTTTTGTGTGGTTGCTGAATAAAGTGTAAAAGAGAAACGGGCTAATGAATGTCGATTAAGATCTTTGTTTGGAAAGTTCATCTACTGTCTTGTTGAATTCAGTGCTCTTGTGCAAAGGAGTTTTATGGATCGTGATTTTATTGTGAGCAGCTAGCTGCTGTAGTGAGTTAAGACAGCTCCAGACAAACTTTGAGTAAAATCTATCGGAACTCAGAGGTTTGATTGTTCTCAGCTGTAAGAGCAAGTGACGATCTGGTTCTTACGAAGGCTTCGATAAATGCGTTTTCCAGTGACTAGATCTGCATACGACTATTCTTTCATGCTTACGAGAGAGACTGCTAGCTTAATCCCTTTCTATTTATCAGTATACCATACTGACTTGGAGTGTTTAGTGATTGTGGCATTCGAAGCATCCCAGAATGATATGTTTCAGCGGACTTTTAAAGTCCATCCGAGTGAACATAAAGTTTGTAAAACTCACAGCTGGGTTCACTGATGCTAGTGCAAGCAAACTTCTGCATTTTTCGACGAGTGTTCCGTGACCCGACTCACTTGAGTTTCTTTTACCATAAACGTAATGCACAAAGGGCCCATGATCCTCATTGACAGTCGAGCCGCTTTCAAAATGTTCTGTTTGACTATCCCATCAACCAAGGTGGTAGATCAATGCAAAGAAGAACCCACCCGTATAGCCTGTCATTTCAGGATCATTTTTCTTTGGATTCTCGATCATAGTGACATGAAGAGGAAAGATCACGGTTAGGTTAGGATACTTAGGTCCTTGTGAACCCATTGTGATACTCACGGGGGTTGATCCCGGTTCCTACTGGCCTTCTGCCCTTCCACTCGTTGGTGATTTTGGGTCTCCACCCATTGTGATATTCTCAGAAACTTGGAAAGATAATTTAGTGGAACAACAGGTAGTTCTTGTATGTCCTGATAGTAGTGTTTTCCTAAGAGGAATGAACATAGTTCAATCCTTACGCGAAAGAAGGTCATTCTCCCGGCAATATGGCCAAAGCAACTACTCCCGCCCACTGATCTAAACTCACTTGTTCCTCAAGGAGACCGTGAGTTTTCTACTGATCTTGTATCGATATTCTAAGATAACTTGCAAAACTTTTCCCCATCTGCGTTTTAAAAAAAATTTAAAAAATTGCATCACTCGTTAAGAGCGAAAAGCACAAGGATCTTCCCAAAGAAAGGATTCACAACTTTGTTAATAATTAAATCCGCCAATTTTCTTTGAATAATATTATTATCTAATACGACGTTTCGACGAATTCTCTTATGTCCAGGCCAGTCATCTGCTCAATTAGCCACTTAAATATTTCGTGGGCCAAAACGAGTCCTTGCTGCCTCTCTCGCTTGTTCGTTCGTATTCCCCATTGGCAATTGTAATCCAATAACAGAAAATGTTCTCAACGATTTCGATTTCCTCTCGAAATTACCCGAAATAACAATTCAACTTTATCCAGTTGTAATTGGCTTAAGCTAATCTTGATTTTGAAGTATAATAATGTAATATGAGCAGCACTGTCGGAGGATTGTCTGCCAGGAGGGTGCGCTCAGCTCGCACTGGCCCATCCAACTGCTCGGTAATGGGTGGGTCATGGTTTGATGATGGTGATTGTGCTGCCGCTAGCAACATTCGTGGTTAGTGTTGAAAAACCGATTCGAAATCTTATTTGTTTTCCTTTGCCACAAGAGGGTGGGCGATGAAGGGAAATCCTTGCCAAAGGAAGAACAATACGAGGCTCACCCACATGCACCCTCAGAATAACCTTACCTCGGGGCCTCGAGACATGAATTCGCATCAATCGGACGCAAGGAATCTCCGCAACATTGCAGTTGTATATACTGGGTTCACCCCGTTCGGTCAGGCAGGGTATTTTAGTTTCACATCCTCGAATAGGTGATGGAGCATATGGACTCGGTCAAACTAACTGAATGGCTTTTGTGTGTAATGTAATTTTAAGCACATACGAAATGCGGCATGGAGCCTGCATGAGTCGCTTGCCTTGTGGAGAGCACAACGCATTACGGCATATCCCCGACCGAACCCCGGCCCTTGGGTCCGCTTGAGGCCAGAGAATCGTTTGCCGTAACAATTTTTGCGGAATGGACCAAAAGGAAGATGCAATCATTCGGTTTATCGCAAATAACTTGAACAAACCCAAAGTTTATCTCGTCGAATCCAGCAATTTCACAATTTTGTGTTTTTTTTTTTTTATTTTTTCATTTTATATTCTCCTTCGTCCTTCGGCGGAAGAGAGGAAAACTCTTTTCTCTTTTAGCAGCGATGGTGGTGGCCAAATCGTTTCTTTTGCTGGCTAATGCCAAAAGATTTTCCTCGAATTGGCCATTTAAAGTAGATTTGCCCAGTGTTAGGGCAGCCAGAGGGAAACCAAAAGGACAGCAATAGATTTTGTAAACATGAAGAGTTAGAGAACAATAGTCAAGAAGTGGAATTTGTGTTTTTTTTTTTTTCTTTTTTGCATTGGAATTTTTGAGTGTCTCGGAGGGGAGAAGTTTTTCTAAATGAATTTATGAGCTTAGTTGACAATATTCGAATCGGCAAGAGGGGGATTGCATCTGAGTGAAGTACAATGCTAAACTAAAAGACAAGAAGCTTTATTCATTAGAGCCTACGTCGTTTGACATTGCCAATACCCAAATGCTGAATCCAAGCCGCTGCGTATATCCTAGCAATTTCCGAGAAGAATCCATCCTTCTACGCTGCAGAACTTTTAAGTCCGAGTGGTGAACAGGTGGTGCCAACAAAAAATATGGTGGAGGAAATGAATAGATCGGAAGGGCTAAAAATCGGCCTTTGACATTTATAACAGACTAATGACTTACTTAGGTCCATTTTCTTTTTGCGGGTCGTATAGCCAGCCCACCAACTCTTTCCTTATTGCCGACACAGCCTATCGAATAGTCGATGCTAGGTTCTTTAAGGGCAGCCCTCTCTCCCGCCATTTTGGAATAATGGCTTCACTGCATAACTTGATTTGCAATATACGAGTGGCGATATTCCTTTCCTTTGGTCCATTAAAGGGGTCACTTCCGCCCCTCTTGGTCCGTTTTTCACAGTTGATCATCTGAAATCCTGGGAAGAAACTGCTTTAAGGGCAGTCTGTCTGGAAGTGATTCCGGACAACTGTTTGATGGGATCAATCAGATCATCATGAACAGGTTTGATTGCGGCTTGACTATAAATACTCCATAGAAAGTGTGATGTTCTGTTTGTGCGTCGTGCTGTGCTCGACTTGAGTGCAAGCTTTTCGGGTTGACGGTAGTTTCGCCTGGAACATGCTGACAAAATCCGGCAGACGGAATGACTTTGATATTTTCAATGAATCCGAGTTGACTCTTGCACCCACAAAGCAGTTCACCTTTGATCCGTCAGAGTAGATGACCGTGTCGAAGTTCTCCACCGTTTCATCTTTCTTTCAGTGGGCTCTGGAGGGAAATCCCACGACGAAGTTTTTCCTGAAGTTTAGTTTGGAAGTGATGTAGTCGGTTGAAGACATAGCCATGCCGTTTGGTAACTAGTCCAGGATATTGCTGGGTACGTAGGGTATTGCAGTCCATCACACAGATTCCTGGAGTCTGACAACACTGCATAGTGCGGTACTTTTTATGTGTACGTCGAGAGGCAGCGGAGGCAACAGCACAGTAAGGGCATCCGTTGGGGCCCACCTCCGTGGTACATTTTTTGGAGCCCCTTGAGTTTTGCAGGCTGCCACCATAGTGAGAATTGGACGCAATATGGCTGTGTTCATCCACAAAGTTGTATTTGGTTGAAGTCGCCACTTCCTTTCAACGGTTTTGCTATAAGCATAGCAGACTACCCATGACTCTTTGTTTTATGTTTCGTTTCCAGTTAAGTTTAGAGTCAAGCATAAGTCCCAGATCCCAAGTGCTGGAAAATAGTGTGAGTGGTTGACTATTAAGTCAGGGAAATGATGGAGGCCACAACAAGCAGCCCACGATTTCACTTATCACAGAGGGAAACTATCCTGTCACTAGTATAACCACGTTATCCGCGTACGCATTCACCCTGTCCCTTTCTCTATGTAATGTCCCAAGAATTTTGTTCATAACCAGCCAAAGTAGAGGAGAAGTGACACAACCCTTTGGTGTTCCTCTGTGTTGGTAAAGTGACTGTTGCATATTGTTCGTTGAATGATTTTTGTTCTGAGTATAGAGACTATCCATTGACTTATAAATTCCTCTATGAGCAGGTTGATCAGAGATTCGTAACTAGCTTCAGAATGTACATTTAGACTAAAGGATGACTGTAGGGCCTTTCGTAGCCATAAAAGTTTTGCCATCAACCTTTATAAAATCGAGACTTGTAAAACTAAACGAGATATCAGCGGTCCATATGCCAAGCACCAGGACACACGGATCTTCGGTAGCCAAAAATTGGATAAGTTAGCAAGAAACGGCTCAGGTCCCTATAGAGGCCAACATAACGCTTGGCGCACTATACAGGGAAGTAGACATAGAATCCATTGAGAAAGCTAGCAAGCGCTGGAATCCACTAGACTCATGAACCATAGCTAGATCGGCATTGTCCGTCTCTGATAAGAAGGGATCTAGTAGTCTACTTAGATCTAGATGTAGGGAAGTTTGAACCGTCACTGGCATCTTAACTGGGCTCTACTCGGTAAGAAATCATGCACCACGTCATGGTCTCGCATTTAACTACTATTAGAGAAGCTGGAGGCTCGAGAAAGAAATGGAAGCTTTCCGCTCTTTATTTAGTGAGTGCCATGAGCTAAAAAATTGTGTCGTGAACGCACCCTTGATTGAAAGCTGCGGAGCAAGGTAAGTATCTGCAAAGCAGCCAACCAGCCAGAAGCTAATCCCTAGGAATTGAACTTTGCAAACTTCTGAGAATTTTGGTGAATAACCTTACCTAACATAGTTAGGTTCAGTTCTCATGCCCTGCCTTTATATCTAAGCCTGAAGATCATTCCGTATTTCCACTAGCTAGTAGTGGTGGTCTCGGTATTTCAAATCCTTATTACAAAAGGATGCAGAAGATCTGTTGGTGTTGGTGGGGAAGTTTTCTACAGCTTGCCAGGAATGCCATCAAGCCCTGCTCCTCTATTTGTTTTATGTACTTTTATCGCGACAACAATTACGAAGTGCCGTGATGCGTATTCGACAAATTTATTTATGTGACCCTCACTCGAAACCAGCAGAAAACCGTCTAAACTCTTCATCAGATTCTAACATGAGCTTGACTTATTCTTATTGAAACTTAAGTTGAAGACTTTTGTAAAATACATAGATCCAGTGGGAAGAGATTGAGAATGATTCCAGCCACCGCTGTTGAAGGCGTTTTATAATGCGCAAGATTTAGCTAGACTTCACCAGGGGTGCGTTCTATCACCTCTCATTTTCATTGTGTGCACGGGTAGGATGATACAGCGCAGCGGTGTTAAGGAACGGTTCGAATTGGGAGACTTAAGAATAAGCCATCTGCTTTTCGCTGATGACATCCTTGGGCCCAGACAGACCGAACTTCAGCGCGCACTAGATAGGTTCGTAGCCGTGTGTGTTGAAGCTGGGATGAAGGTAAACGTGAACAAATCAGAGGATATGGCAATTTCCCGAACGAATGTTCAATGCACTCTGCATGTTAGTGGAGTCCTATTGAAACAAGTGAGATGTTTAAGTATCTCGTGCCATGGGATCCGTGCCATCAGGTAGGCGTCCCCTTGGTAGGCTCAGAATAAGATGGCTGGAACAAGCCGGAATCTCACCTCTACCCGTATGGGGTAGCCTCTGATGATTTAGAGTCGATGGCGGAAGATCGGGACATGTGGAGAGTCCACTTAAGCTCCCTATGGAAAATGATGATGATGATGAAGTTTTAGCTGTGTATTGCATTGCCGTGCATATGCCGATTAGTGAATTTGCTTGCAGTTTGCCGTCAGACTAAGGTATCATAGTTAGAATTGGCTTAACAAGCGGTATTCCCCACAATTACTACTGCAGAGTTTGGAATTATGTAAAGAAAGTTAGATCCACTCCGTCGTCTGCTACTCGAAAGCCCCCCATTTTTCCAAGAGAAGACTATGGACAGCTAGGTGACTTTAGCAATACGTTGTTGAGGAGCCTCTTGAGGTTTATATCCTTATCCCGGTGGCTCTGGTGAATGGTCCTTTTTATTCTGTTTTCAGGTTTCCATCGGTAAGGCACCACGGACCCAACAAGGTGAGCTCTTAGATTGGAGTTGGCATCGTCGACGACAAAATGCAGTTGTGAGACCTCTTAACAGATAGGCAAACCGTCAAATAAGTAAACTGTATCCATAGGTTTACATCTCTCCAATGGAAGTTGCTGTTAATGGCGGAAGAGAGTCTTAAGGCAAATTTGAATGACGAATGTCTTGTTCCAGAAGGTTATAGCTGTGTGATTCAGAGGTCAGTCACACTTTCTTCTGTGCGGAACCCTTTCCGGGCAGACTAGGGACACTACATACATCAAAAATACTTCACCATAGAGGGCACCACTGTCAACAAATTTACTATAAGCAGGGCTTACGACCAATACGCTTACGCAAATAGCTGAGATTTAAAAGAGATTGGAGTCTTTTATGGAGACGATTGTGAAGGAAATTCTCCCACATTCTGACGTATGTACACAGCATACATATGTATGTATGGATGTTATAGCACTTAAGGACGAATTGCTGGTACGTAAATTTCATTTCCGTCATTCCTTTGAGCAGGAAAAAAATATTAATGGTCCCTTTTTAATTTTAATAGCATTCACACAAGCTAACTTCTCCTGAAAGCCCAATTACTTCTCAAACAACCGCAATTTCCCAACTTAATTGAATCGATGTACGGAGCGCACACCCAGCCCACTTGCCCACCCATGCATTCACAAAAAAAAAAAGGAAAAAACAATGAAAAGAAAATTGATTAAAATTATTAAGAGCAGCTAATTGAAAGCAAACAACGTCATCATCATCATCGTCGCAACTCATGTGAGCGGGGATGAAAGGCGGGCGTTCCTAGCCCCTAGTCCCTGGTCCGTAAATGCCACATACACCCAAACCCACGTGTCAATCGACAATAGAGAGCTCCGTTCGTCCTCAGTCGAATCCACGAAAGTATGTAAAACTTCATCCGCCAGTACGCACGCCAGACGCTCGGATGCTGCCACTACTACCTACAGTCGCACAGCCAAGCTAAGAATTGTACTGCCGATGGCCTCCAAAAAACACAGGCGTGCAACTACCGTACGACAGTGGGTTGGGGCGTCGAATGTTGCCTGCTGACCATATACCCGTTTGTGTGAGAAGGTGGGAGGCCGGCGGATGATTGTGTTGTGTTCGTCGAAAATTGCCAGAGAATGCTTAAATCCTTGATTAACGAATCCAATTAGGGCGCTTGTTTCAACATGATGCAGCGAGAATGGATCCAGGATTTGGAATATCTCGTGCAATGTGCGAATGCAATTCCTAGGTAGTTAGCACGGCTCTCAGCTTAGTACCTCCGTGGCGGGATGCACTGCTCCCCGTCCACCGGGAATGGGCGAGAAAAGTCGAACTGGTGCTGCCGAGGGTGGCGGCAGCAAGCACTGCATGGATGCATAGTTATCCACGAATAATTTCCGAATACGTAGTTTCGAATCTCAAACGACGGCAACGTGTCGGTGGGAAGGAACCGGTCTACCGGACCATCCCCATTCGCCATACAATCGTTTTCTAAGCCCACATGTTCTTCGGGCGGCTGGGGGAAGGCTTGGAGGCAGCCAACTTGATTATAATCTAACATCGCCTTCGTACGGAGAGGGATGATGATTGCATCATTGTGAGTATGAGCGGGAGCGCGCCGGGATGGTCCTACTCGTTTCATTAGCACGTAGTGCAGATGAGTTCTTGGTGGCCTGGATGATGGTGGGTCGAATGCACGATAGTGTGCTACTAGCAGGAGTTTCAAATAATAGAGAATCATTGTACGAACATGCAAGCTGATAATTGAATACAGGGAACGAGGACATAGACAGGCTGACATTTGTTTTCCGGAGATCTTCGGAATGCGAAATTTTTGTTATGCGTTGGGAAATTGTTCTTTTTTCGTGATTTTGGTGTTTATTAATCCTTTCGTATCCAAGGGAAGGATATTGATTTCGTGGTGTTTTGATTGTTGGTAGAATTATTTTCACGACGGATGTTTCAAGGGCTGTTTTGTGGAGCTTCGAGGTGGGCTGTTTCGAGGGAGCTTGTCATGAAACGATGGTAGGCTCTGCGATCGCGGTAACAGACACACACACAGTGCAGTATAGATTTTTTAAGACAGATCCTGGAGATGACCGATAACTCCTAACGCAAATTAACCATTTACCTACCCGTCAACTTGCAAGGCTCAGACAGAATTTGGGGTCCAAAGAATGAAAGTATCGTCGAGCCGTTCATTGCTGAAAAGGAACGCTATGCAATCTTCAAATTAATTTCACTAACCTCACGCTGGACTATACCAATCTATGTGAGAGAACCTTAGAAACCGTTGTTTGGTGGGTTTAGATAATTGCATATGATCGGGTCTATCGAGGTAATCTCTGGAGTGCACAGAGATGGGATTGACGGTTCTCTTCTGTGGGACATTCGACTTCTATACCCAAACTGTAAGAGCTGCGTTAAATCGACAATTTTCACTAAACGCATTGAACTTCACCAGGGGTGCGTTTTGGCACCTCTTCTTTTCATTGTGTATATGGAGTGGATGTTACGAGCGCAGCCGTGGGGAATGCTTCGAATTGGGAGACTTAAGGATAAGCCATCTGCGTTTCGCTGATGACATCCTTGGGCCCACACATATCGAACTTGAGCGCGCACTAGATAGAATTGTCGCCGTCTGTTTTCTGCATGCTAGTGGAGTCCCATTGAAACAGATGCAGAAACTTAAGAATCTCGGGGTCTCATCAACGAGTGATGGAAGGAGCTATACTGAATTATCCTGTAGGGTTGGTCAGGCTGGAGCAATTTTGAGACAGCTTGGTCAATCTGTTATCAGGAGGGCCGAACTTGGCATCGAAGCTAAGTTGTCGGTCTTTAATTCAGTGTTTGTTCCGACTCTCACCTATGGTAATGAGGTTTGGGTAATGACCGAAAGAATAAGATCGCGGATAACAGCTGTCGAAATGAGATTTCTTCGTTATATTGCTGGGGCGACTCGCTGAGATCGAGTTAGGAACACCAGAATACGCAACGAAATCAATTGAAATAGATCAGCAAGTTTTTCGACCGACGTGGTCCATATTTTGACGGATTGAGCACGTTAAACGGAGCCATCAACTCGGCCATCAAGACGTGCCACGGGATCCGTGCCCTCAGGTAGGCGTCCCCTGGTAAGGCTCAGGATGAGATGGTTGGACTAAGTTCAAAATATCAGCTCTACCCGTATGGAGATAGTCCCTGATGATTTGAAGTCGATGGCGGAAGATCAGGAACTGTGGAAGATCCACTTAAGCACCCTTATCCGGCGATCCTTATATTGGATAAGCGGGTCTGAAAATGATGATAATGATTTTTCTAGACTAAAACAATTCTAGTTGGAATCATCAAACTTATAACGGATGCTTCTTAAAATTCGAGGAATATTGCAAAATGGTTCTTATACTGGTAGCAGGTCTTATTAGGGCCCCCTCGTGCAGCTGACCTCCTCGCGGTGGGGGGCGGGCAACATGTCTGGGAAGTGCGGGTGGAGTAGCTGAATAGCTGATCTACCCGTACTCCCCAGATATGGCTAACGAAGCGCAAACCCCCGATGATGACGAAACGAACGAAACTAGCCTCGGATATTGCTAAGCCTGCTAAGTCAGGGCGCCCTTCGGAGCCAGACCTAGGGGGTGGCAGCATGCGAGCGTCTGGTGGTCGGTTTGTCCCGCTCGGCAGCCGGCCGGGTTCAACCCGAAACGGCTACGAGCTTCCCGGCAATGGTCTCGCAAACCATTACGGGGGTCAAAGGGGAGATGCGCTATGCTCCGACGGGGGCATAAGTGGACTTTCGGCATTTCGACAACGGCATCGACTTAGGATAGGCACATGGAACATTTCTTCACTCACAGGAAAAGACCTTGAGCTTATTGGGGAGGCTACTAAATATCGACTAGATATAGTTGGTATCTCCTCAACAAAGCAAAGAGGTTCTAGAACTGTGGACCTTTTGGATGGGTGGAAACTCTTCATGTCAGGAGTAGCACCTTCAATGTCTGCTCAGGCGGGAGTGGGGATACTCACGAGTCCCAGGCTGTCAGGCAGAGTACTGGAGTGGGTACCATTGGGAGGGAGAGTTGCGATCTTAAAGCTTAAGCTTGAAAGGTCAACCCTGGCTCTGGTGCAGGTATATGCGCCGAATCTGGAGTCGGAGTATGCAGCTTTCTTGGATGAAGTAGATGCCGCCTTAGAACAGATGGCAGATATGGATTCTTATCTCCTGATGGGGGACTTCAATGCTCACGTGGGTGTGGACGTAATGACATGGGGAAGTGTGATTGGGAGGAACGGTGACCCGGATCAGAATGCGAACGGAGAGAAGTTGTTGGACTTTTGCTGTGCAAATGGCACGTCCATTATGAACACCTTCTTTCCGCACAAAAACATCCATAAATACACATGTTACCGTCAGAGTCTTCAGCAGAAATCGCTGATAGACTTCTTTGTGGTACCATCGTGTGTTAAAAGGATGGTTTGTGACGTTCGTGTTGTGAGAGGGGCTGAACTGTCAACTGATCATCACCTCGTGTTGTGCAAATTGTATCTCAACGATAAAGTACCTGTCCTACCAAAGCGTAAACCAAGGCTGGTGACACGCATACGGTGGGAGAGTTTACAGAACGATGAGATACGGGAGGAGTTTGCACGACAGGTATCCGAAAGGTTTGAACAAATTCCAACTGTTCCGACAAATGTAGAGGAAGAATGGCGGCTGTTTTCAACAGCAGTCATTGCCTCTGCAGGAGGTGTTTGCGGAGTGAAGCGGCTCGGTGTGGCGGCTGGTGGTGAGAAAAGAACTGCGTGGTTTAAAACACCCGGAATTCAAGAAGCCATCAGAGAGAAGAAGGAAGCCTTAAAGGTGTGGATACACTTGGGGGATTCAACTTGCAAGCTGGCTGTTAAAGCAGCTAAGGAGCAGTCTTGGAAGGAGTTCGGTGAGAAATTGGACTGTGATCACAGATCTGCAAACAAGGTGTTCTGGCAGACCATCCGCCGTCTCAGAGGAAGGAAGTTTAATATCATCGAAGGAGTCAAATCCAAAGATGGTGTACTTCTTTCCGATGAGAAGGACATCTTGCGCAGATGGAGCGAGCACTTTTCGGAGTTGCTCAATCCCGAACAGGGCACTGAGGATGGCAGACCCATGGTTTTGAGTAGGGTGGAGAATAGTCCCACTGTAGAGGAGGTGACTTTGGCGATTAAAGCGCTAAAAGTCGGCAAATCTGCTGGTGTGCATGAAATCCGGCCAGAAATGCTCAAGGCTTTGGGTAAAGAGGGAGTAGAATGGCTCTCTCGTGTCATTAAAGTGGCCTGGGAATGCGGTGAAACACCTAGTGATTGGCAAACTGGGGTGATTGTTCCTCTTTTTAAAAAAGGGGATAAGAGGGATTGCTCCAATTATAGGGGTATATCTCTTTTAAGTCTCCCCGGAAAAGTCTTTGCAAAGGTGTTGGAAACGCGTTCCAGAGCTGTGGTCGAGTCCCGGTTGGGCGATGAGCAGTGCGGCTTTCGTCCAGGTAGAAGCACAACCGACCAGCTGTTCACTCTCAGAATGGTACTTGAGAAGGCCTGGGAGTATGCCAAACCTATCTACAGTTGTTTTGTGGATTTGGAGAAAGCATATGATCGGGTCCCTCGAGGTAAACTCTGGAGTGTATTGCAGGAGTACGGGATTGACGGTTCTCTTCTGAGGGCCATTCAATCTCTGTACACTAACTGTAAGAGCTGTGTTCGGGTGAACGGCGTTAAGTCGACACCTTTCACTGTGGGCGTTGGACTTCGCCAGGGGTGCGTTCTGTCACCTCTCCTTTTCATAGTGTATATGGATTGGATGTTATAGCGCAGCCTTGGTGAGGAACGTTTCGAATTGGGAGACTTAAGGATAAGTCATCTGCTTTTTGCTGATGACTTGGTCATCCTTACGTCCACCCAGATCGAACTTCAGCGCGCACTTGATAGGTTCGTCGCCGTCTGTGTTGAAACTGGGATGAAGGTAAACGTGAACAAATCAGAGGTAATGGTAATTTCCAGAACACCTGTTCAATGTACTCTGCATGTTAGTGGAGTCCCATTGAAACAGGTGGAGAAGTTTAAGTATCTCGGGGTCCTATTCACGAGTGATGGTAGGAGCAATACTGAGTTATCCTGTAGGATTGGTCAGGCTGGAGCAATTTTGAGACAGCTTGGTCAATCTGTTATCAGGAGGGCCGAACTTGGCATCGAAGCTAAGTTGTCGGTCTTTAATTCAGTGTTTGTTCCGACTCTCACCTATGGTCATGAGGTTTGGGTAATGACCGAAAGAATAAGATCGCGGATACAAGCTGCGACGAGATCGGGTTAGGAACACCAGAGTACGCGAGGCACTCAATGTCGAGCAGCTACTTCTTCGAACGGAGATATCCATACTTCGATGGTTTGGGCACGTCAAACGCATGTCCCCAACTCCGTTTCCAAGACGTGCCATGGAATCCGTGCCATCGGGTAGGCGTCCCCTGGGCAGGCCTAGGATGAGATGGCTGGACCAAGTCCGAAATCTCACTTCTACCCGTACGGGGATTGCCCCTGATGAGTTAGAGTCAATGGCGGAAGATCGGCAAATGTGGAGAGTCCACTTGAGCTCCCTAAACCCGTGACCCTCATAGTGGATAAGCGGGCCATTGGAAGATGATGATGATGATGATGAGGTCTTATTAGGACAGTCAGACAAGTTATCTCCTCCCTTTACGATTAAGTGAATTTTAGTTGAAGCATTGCTGTCTTTACATCACTCGGACGGATGATTTGTCTTTGCCTTTTAGTTAGGGCTGCCAAAAATCCCAAAAATCGAGATAAATCGGGGCATTTAGAAATACTCGTAAATGTTAAACAAGCAATCAAGAAACACATTAAAACTCACGCATACATACTACCTACGAATGCATCATCCTTTTAGTTGCAAAAAAATCGGAGATCGCTGAAATTAATTCACTGTGGCGTATGTGGAACATTTTAACCGATTCCTGAGGTGATGTCAGTGCTGCCTTCACTTGCTAATGCAATTTTTTAAACTTCGAACATGATTCTGTTGGATCTCAATCTCCAGAGACCTTTTTGATGTACCATACTTACCAAAGCTTTTCCCGCCGAAAATTCTGTTCCATCTGTCTATTTCAGGAAGTGATGTAGTACTAATGTGCTAATTTCCTTTCAAATTGTCGTGTTAAGAATAGTCAAGCACCATCATAACATGACTCGAGGAATAGTAGTGCGAATAGTCGGTCTTGTCAAACAGTTTAAAATTTTTGTCTAAAACCTCATAAAAGCATTCTCAGGGTGGTAGAAGAAAATACTAATTTTTGCAGCAGAATTTTTTTGGCAAAACTTCGACTTTCTCTTTTGAACTTCTGTGCTTTCCAATGATAAGCAGTTCCGTTCCAATTTGTTATCCTTAAGCTCTATTCATGTGACCAAAGCGAATTTTCAGATGAAAACTTTTGTATGCAGAATTTCTTAAATGTAGCTTGTACGTAAGTTGGATGTAAGTTATTATTGACACATTGTGTATACTCTTTCGACATCTAGTCTTCAATAATTATTGAAGAAATGTACGTACTGTACATATTTCCGAAAGAAAGTTTAGGATACATGCAGATGCTTTCTAGTACAATTACAGGTAAAGCTTTCATGGAGTACTATTGCACTTGGTTCAAGTCTATGCTGCAAGAAAGGAAATGCGAAACGTATCCGACAACATTTTTTGGAAATATTTTTCCGAAATACATACATACATATGTACATCCTTGAAATGACTTTCTGAATGTTTGAAATTGTACCTACCTTGACTCGGTGATGTTTCCCAATTTGCCTTCCAACGGGGGATGAGGTGATATCGTCTCTGCAACAGTCACTCTATTTCCTTGAGTATCTCGTCCATTGATTCTTCAGTGGTTGTTTCTTTTCTCTTGTTCTGTTTTTCGTAGTCCTTTTCGTTTTTTATTTTTCCTGTTATCCTTATATTGTTTGTTTTCTTTCTCAGCGCTGGTGTCATTGTCTGAGTTCATCGTGGAGTGTATGTAGACAAAGCCCTTAATTATGTGAAAGGTTCAAAAGTTCCAACAGAACCTCTGTTTCTTTATCGAAAGTACGGCGTTGTGCGTGATCTGCTGGTTTTAATTCTTGTGTTAACTGAACCCTATATTTAGGCCAAGATTTTTATGCAAAATGCGGTGCAAAGTGTTTGCTGATAAGCCCAATTCCTGTGATTGTCTCGAAATGTACACACCTGGTCACAGCTACGGCGGCGACCTTCCAATGGAAGTTGTTGACAGTTCAACAATGACCCGACATTTAAAATGACACCACTTATTGGATGACCTTATACTTTGTTCTGCCATCGTAGAAGAGCAAACCCACCTTAGCCACTTCCGTCTCCAAAATCACGAAAGTGCTACTGACGTGCTGCTGCGTTTTTCCGATAATGGCAACATCGTCGGCGTATGCGATTTATTGCATAGATTTTTGAAAGACTGTGCTTCTGAGTTTTGGCGTGTGAGTTCTGCACAGTTCTTTCAAGAATGATGTTGAAAAAGTCGCAAGCACGTTGCCTGTCTGAATCCTTTTTTCACATCTGAAGGCAAAATCTTTACCGACCTGGTAGGTAGAGGTGGCGGTTCAATTGAACCCAATTAGCACTATGATGTGTTTTTTTGTTACCACGACTCGTGTGACCTGGTTGATGATGTGTGTTGTTGAAAATGGGTGAGACACCTGGGAGTGCCTAGATCCAACCTGTGGACTTTTGAGAGCGAATTAGATGTTGCATCATTTTACCAGGGATGTCGCTGAGGTTTACCGACCTGGAGCAGCGTGTATTCTTCCTTGCCATCCTGCACAATCGCGCGTAACCCTACACCTCTTATTGAATCAGCCTTTCCCACCACTGTAATCGAATTAAAAGAAACAATTTCAACAGAATTTGCGTGTATTGAAAACAACTTACTTCAAAGTGTTTGTGATATTTTTTTGTTTTTTGTTTTTTTATTGATTTTAAAATTGTAATTTTCAATCAAAAAAATGTTTATGAATAATAATTTGTCTCACAAAACATAACACACACGAATGCAATTATTAAATATTATTATAAATTTTTTTTCCTTTACAAACAATAAAAACGAAAATTCTTTATACAACAATTACTAGAATAGTTCACAAAACGGTGTGTGTGTGTGTTTTTTAAACTAATTATCTTATCAAACTGTGGAAAAATATAATATATCCATAGGTACTTTCCAATTTAGAAAGAATTTTGAAAGTTCAACTAACGCTTGTAGTGTCGGTCAGGACATACGGATGTTGATTTAGTTTAAACGTTTTTTTGTTTTTGTTTTTGCAAATCACTCAGTAATTGTGTTTTGTTTATAAGTATATCACTAGTAACTAAATTCAAATATTCATACAATAAATTAAAAATGTAATCGTTTACTTTCTAAAGTTTATTGAATAATTAAAATCTCTACAATTACAATTGGGTAGTGTGTGGGTGTGTGTGGGAGGGTTTGTTGTTCCGCAAGTTTTTGTAATTATAGCAATTTATATGGATTATCACTAAACGTTACATTTATTGTTATATGCATAAGTAAATATAAATTAGAAACTAACGTAGATCCTTAAATCGTTACACTAGTTGAAATCAACGAGAAACAACTACACGTCCAGCGAATGTTGCTTGGATTTTCTGGGATCGTTTAAGGCGATCCACTAGGGGGTTTCTCTGTATATATCCTCATTAAATATTAAATCTTTCCCTTAAGCCTAAGTGCTATTTACAAACATTTTACAATAAACAGAAAACAGAACAAACAAACAAAAAAAAAAAAAAATACAAAATAATAATTTAAGAGCTCCTAGGTCGGACTGTGTTTTCGTTTTGTTTTTGGATTCCTCTCTGAATCGATCCGAAAGGATAGGGACCACCATTCGTCCTCGACACGGGTCTACTTCTCAAATATTGTCGTTTTGGTAGTGCAACCATTCGTTTCGGAATGCCTCCTTCGCTGTAGGTCACCGGGCATAAAGTGCAACTGTCCGTTCGGCTCGAAAATGATCCCATGAGTCTGTGAATACAGGAACTGCCGATCGAGATTCCCGAGTTTTCCTACTATTTTTGGTATCTTATCACTCTCGGCTGGATGGGGGCTGATGCCGCCCCCGGAACCGCTTAGAGCCGATGGTGTGCTCTGACTGTAGTAACTTGTACCGTTTTGGGATTTCTGTGTCAGCAGTATCTGCTGGAATTCGGTAGGTCCTTTGAGGCTTCCGGTTTTGCGTATATTATTCCGCATGAGCTCACAGTTTTTGCAGTTCTTCGCTTTGACCGATTGTGAGGCGTTTTTACGCAGCGTTCTGCTGCGGGTGGCGGTCATAATTCTCCCTGGAGATTGTGGAACTGTTGCTAAAGGCGAGTTGGGATTGCTATCCTCTTCGCCGGTTGGTGGTGGGGTCGAACCATTACTTGTCGTGGAATTAATGTCATTCGAGAGATTATCACTATCCTGACTGGCGTCAGCATCTGGATCGGGTTCACCGTCATTTCCATTGGGCGAATTATCCGTTGAGTCGCGGCTATTTGGTTTGTTTTGTACTTCTGCGGCTAACTCGATCCAATGGCGGCAATTATCACGCACTCCATCGACCAGGGGCTCGAGTTTCTCCGATAAATTGGCGAAGGCCTGGAAATAAGAAAAAATAAATTGTGAGTAACGTCTTCTAACTTATGAATGGTTTGAGAATCGAAATTTGAGCAAGAACTGAGCGAAGAGACCACGAGCGACGACGTATGAGATGGGAGAATGATATAAAATAGGTAACAAAAAGAAATCACCTCAAGAATAAACTGGAGAACACAACGAAGCCTATATCTAACGAAGGATGTCAGCAGGCTGAAAGTGACGATGATGAAGACCTTTCTCCCTTTTACGATTGTGTCTACTGTGAGGACAAGTTTATATCTACCGAGAGGCATACCAAGTTCTTATCGTTAGGGCAGAATACTAAGAGTATGTTGATAGCCAGTACTTAAATTTGGGTGGAACCCAGTTAGTGCGCAATGTAATAAGGCTTCAGTGCTTTCAAATCAATCAAATCAGGAAAATTAAAGCAGTGGGCTTCCAAGCCTCAAATACAAATAAAGCTTCTAGACCTGTCACTGAACGTGGTAAGGTGTTCTCAACTATTCAACTGAAAAAATATTCGGAGTTCTGAGCAGCAAACAGCCAGAAAATGACGCAATATTTCAAGATCCTCTTTGCTTGTTACGATGTGATAGTTAAAAATCTCCTGATCCGAAGAAGACATTCTAAGAAGAAGCGAATAAAGGATAACTTCGGAGTGGGATGGCAACTAACTGAAGGACAGCCGTTCGAATCAGTTTTAAGACGTATTACACGACTATACACCCTAGAAGGTGAGCGATTAGGTTTTGCCCTCCTCTTGAGAGAGAAATTTATACTTGGTCGTATGCTTTGTGGTATGAAGTGATAGATCCCAGCAACTGGAGCGATTTGTGACCAAACTTAGCATGTTTTAGAAGCCGGAGACTAATATCTTACGGTCTCCAAAGTAATCCTTAGCCCTATGATATACAAATCCTTTCTTACCTCATAAATCGGCAGGCAAATTGACTCAATGAAACCCACTTGCATCATAGGCAGCTCATCCTCCTTCTCTCGATTCATTATGTCCTGAAAAATAGATTTTATCACTTTATCCGTTCTTACAAAGAAGATCCTCTTGAACTTACAATAGGCGTAATATTCAATTCCTGCTTTTCCATGTCACCTTGTTCAAAGAATTCAGAACTCACTAGATCCGCAACACGCTTCTCAATATCCCACGGCTTGGTAATAGCCGATAAATCACAGACTGTCATGCTCATGGCACGTAATAGTGCTCGGGGCTCATCGGACACCCAATAACTCATTGGTTTCTCCTCGACATACTTTAGAAATGGTCCGCGTTTCCTGCAATTTCAATCAAAAATTATTCTCAAAATTCTTCCATTTTGTGACAGAATGCACTTACCTAAAGTAGACAGCTAAATCAGTCGAAAGGATTGCATCCTCAAGGACATGTATCACACGGCTGTAGTCCTCTGATGATAAATTCGATAAAATTTGATTTCCAGGACTGTTCAGAATCATAATGCACTGATCGAAATGATGATGCTCCATGGTGGACGTCGAATATAATTGCGCTAAGGGTGATGAGGCTCTAAAAATGAAGAACTTTATTAGGTTTTCCCGTCACAGTTATGTGTAAGAGGCATGCTTACTTAATTTGAAACGAATTATTGGTCCCCCGATGATCTAGATCGTGACACAGGCAACCAATGATTAAGGCAAGGCACTCGATCTCACCGAATATATTCCACCATTGGGTGGCCTACAAAAAAAAAAAAAAAGGAAAATTTCCTTAATGCAAAGGAAACATCATTCAAAGGACAACTTACTGTAAGAATGGCGAACATCATTTGAGCTACATTGAAGGCGTGTCGCCAATTATGGTACGTTACGTTGCGATAATTTTTCTTTACGCTCAACAACCACCGGCAGAGAACCTCATAGTCGATGTGAAAGCGTTCGACAAAGTCCAAATCTAGGAACATTCGTAAGCAGGCCTGTAGAATGGAAATCAATTAGAAATAAGGATCAAGACTTGTAGACAAATTTTATACCTTAAGTGTGTCATCATCTTCGAAGGAGATGTCATCGAATCTGAAGTCGTGCAACTGAAAATGTGCCGCTGATGGAACTCGAAGTTTCTGCAAAAGAAAAGAGGAAAAATAAGAGTTAGTAAGAGCTTTGATCAACGAGAAAGTCCTGTCCACATGCATAGAAAGTAGGATTCGAAAATGGCACCCCAGTAGTAAAAAGAGCTGGGCAAAAAAATTCCCAGTACAAAACTGACCCCAACTGGTGGATCTGATCGTAACTCAACTGAAGTATCAACAACAGGGATGCTTAGAAAAGATTTGTAGAAGGGGTATAAGGCAAGTTCCGCGAAGCCAGCCATGACTGATGAGTATCACGATCGAACCTGCATTCAAATAGAGCTTCTAACAAAAAATCTGGGTTATTGGAAGCTTGTTTTACACAATCCATCGAGTTCTAAGGGTTGTAGAGGCTGGAGGGTAAACCAAGTGCAAGAAAACAAGCCACTCCGTTGATATTGAAAGTTAAGTGGCTCAAGGAATCTGTCTTTTTTACGATTTCCAAGTAAAAAATTGGAAAATTGCTGGCGAATGAGGCCCCTACGAGACCAACGGCAACGCTAACACCCCCAAATTGAGTTACTGACAGCGTTTTAACCGACCTATCGTCCTAGGGGTTCTTTACAAGGAATCCAGGTTGGCAAAAGTGTTGTCGGAGTAACAGCCGGCCATGGAAAATAAGAATCATACAGACCACAAGCTTCAGATTAGGATAATACAATTGTTGACGACCCTGGTTTACGAAATAAGGGCAACTTTTTGATAGATGTGTTCGAATCCTTAACAAGTCGCCTGAATTTGAACCATTACAGAGGCCCAGACAGCTATAGCGCAGATTAAACCGCCATTCAGGAAGTTTCGTGAGTTGAGAGCAAAAGCAGAGCTTACTTGGATAAGAATTTGCCAGGACGCAGAAGACTCAGACTCAAGCTTCTATTCGTACAGACACTTGGAGAGATGAAGAAGAAAACTTTGTATTAGACACACAGTTAACAATTTGGCATCATTTGCCCGTTCCAGAAGAAAGGAGACGAAATGCGTTGAACTAACAAGCCTGGCGTTGCTCAAGATGCTCTGCTTGATCTGCATACCTCCCCTTGATACTTATATTATGTGCTGTACTATAAAAGCAATGTAACGTCTAAGACGGGGCGGCATTTGGTATCATCCGCACTGGAGTTTAAATGACCTTGCGCGATACCCTGGTTCCATGGATATGCCGTCTGATGCAATGACACCAGAACCTGCTGTGCAAATTTAAAGTTGACTTTCCTTGCGTTTATGACTGGCTTCGACTAAAGTCTGAGCCCAGACAGGGCTGTAGTGGAATCTTCACGGATGGTATCTCTGTGGAGACCGACAACACTAGACTTTACTGTTTTCCCAGCACAGACTACTATCCTAATCACCACGAACTAATTTGTAAGGAATAGGTGGAAGGGTTGGAGAATCTGCGTCTAAAGCGATAGCCAGGCTACACACAAGGTCTTTCGCAACCTTTGAACCAGTTCCAAAATATTTTGAGAATGCAAGAACCCTCTAAATTTGGTCGCAAGTCTGAACTCTAGGAGTCTTGTCCGGGCCCCAGGTCACACTGAAATTTCTGGAAATGAGATTTTCGATGAGGGCTTTTATTACGGTTGGATTTCCTACAAACACAATTGTGTGTAAGGCTGTGATTTTACACTTTATTGGAACCAAAAAAGAACTGAAGCTGTAACTAGCTCAATTCTAATCAAACAGCTTACAAGTTCAAGCTAGCGCGAGCTCACGCTTATATTACTCGCTTGCTACATAACCGCAGCCTATAATATCAGCGGCAATATTACTGTCTCTCATTAAAAAAGATTGAAGACAACAACAAAGCACTTCGCTTTCACTAAGCAACTTAATGTGCCAGGCTTAAGTGACGTCGTTATAACCGATGTCATTGTAAGCGATTTTGACTGTAGTTTACGAATGCACTTACGTACAAGTAGCGAAAGGTACATATCCCCCATATATTTAATTTTAGCAGGATACTTAGGGTAGTACCGTGTATAGTGTGCTCCGTCACCTGGCAGCCTCCTGGAATGTCTCTGTAGTCTCGCACACAGCATAGATGAATGTTGAGAGTCGAGCGATAACCTACAGCACCTTTTGAACTAAGTACGAATGATTCCAGGGAATTAATTGCTGGATACTGTCTGTGAAAACGCTAACATCCAATCAGGACAAGGCTTCCTTAATTTCCATCATTTCTGCTTGAAATACGCTTCAGTGATCCACGAAGCGAAAAGAGATGTTTACAGTCTGTTTTTTGAAAAACACTGCTCCACTATGACTTTTTGAGAAATCTGTGGAGAAGTGAACTGAATGGAGCAGAAACCTCCCACTCGTTACAGGCAGGATTGATTACCCGGAAGCTTGAATCAAACTTGAATTTCCGAGAAGCGTGGTTAGTGCTTTCGAAAACGATGTTTTGATAGGTAAGCCATTACAAGGAGGCCTTGATATGAATACCTGCATTAGCCGCAATCTTTCTGCCGAACATAATCTGAACAAACATGATGTCTTATGCTTCTGAGGGTGTTGCTCGAATGTATATTTTCAAAAACCGGCCATCAAACAGTTGACTGGCGAGCATTCTACATGATACGTCGCCTCGAAGACTTGAAAAGACAGTGTCAAGAATATTTCATGAAAAAGACCTCCGTCCTCAAGATTCCTTACTTCCGCCATCAGCAACTTAAATAAGTGTTTTGTAGACAAAAATTCTTACTATCGACTTATTGGGCAAAAACAGAAGTTATTGTCCATCAGTTATAAGTAATTGCCCCACCCAAACCTCTTTCAAGTCACAAAAGTATTAATTTGGCCAATAAAATGGAATCCAGTGGAAATGATGTCCTCTCGCAACTGTGCCACTACCATCAAAACCATCTGACACAATCACTCATTTATCGCATCTACGCTGTGTATAGTCAATTTTATTTCGCCACCAATCTCTTCATGAGATTACTTTCTGTGATTTTATTACTTTCGCCAGATGTAAGTCCTGGCATGTGGTCAAAATTGTATTTGTTTTGTTGTGGTGCAAACTCTCAGAACAGAATCTGGAGATGAGAAGTTAATTTGCCGAAGCTGTTCACACTTCATAACTCGACAAAATGAGAGACGTCCATAAAAAAAAAAAGAAGAAAAATGCTTCCAATTTCGAAGGCAATTTTGAACCTATCCACCAATCAAGTGTTGAATGCTGTCTATGCACTGGCGAGTTCTATACGTCAATTTTTTCTATGGAAAAGAGATTTTTTTTTTTCGAAAAACCCTTTCATTCACACTCCTGGCCATAGAAATTTGAAAAAGCTCATCAGCGAAACTTGTTTGCCTTTCATTTACAGAGTACATACATACAGTGAATGAGTTTTCCAAATGCAACCCCGAGGGCGGCACTTCTATGCAACTGCGGTTCAAAAACTGAGTACATATCGAGTTGCTGCGGTTGTTTTAGAATGCCATAGTTTTTACCCTCAGGACTGTTGAGTTGTTACGAGTTTTTAGTCCCTTTTTGGTTCGAGGAAAAGTATACTTTGCTATTTGGTTTGTGGAAAAGTGGAAAAAAAATGCGAAAACTAAAGTTTCATCTGCATCCTGCTTTGAATGTATTTGAGTGCTCCGATAGGACAAAAAATTACATTGTATAATTTGACACATGACTTGACTTCAAAATAAATCACACAATTCAATTTGAAGTGATTTTGAATACAATTCCAGAGTACAGTTCTCACCTTTGACAAAAGATATCCTATTTTCAGTCAAGGATGTCCACCTATGAATAACCTTCATCCTAACGACGATAGGGCACACAAAAGCACTTCATATTGACACGAAAATCGATTGTAACAAAAAGAGAGAAACTACTAGAAGCACAAGAGTATCCTTCTCTTTGCACGTTCGAGGATAACATTTTAAATGAACCCTGCTCACTCAATCATATTTAACACTCACCCTTAACCGATGAGCATCATCCATCGATGCAGATGCATGATAGCTGAGCACCTCCAGGGTGACACTTTGCTTGGCCATTGCCACAATAGCCTTCTCGTACATGTGCGTATTATGGATGCCCATGCCGCAGAAGATGGCAAACGCCTCCACAAAATTCTCATCGTTTTTGGTAAAGATCTGCAAGAAGGACGAATAAATTAATCAAAATGTTGGCAGAATGTAAAAGTAGCTACTCACCAGATCATCAAACTTATTAATTAATTGAATTACACCTATAATTTGACCTAATGAATTCTTTATAGCCATACAGAGGATTGATTTGTGCTTGAATGTCTGCGCCTCATCGACACTCGGATCAAATCGATCGTCCTCGTATGCATTTGGTATATTAACAGTCTGCAAGAGAGAGCATTAGACAATCAGTATTTCTTATCCTTCGATAGAAAATTGACATTTGCTTGGCTTACTCACCTCACCCGTAGTAGCTACATGACCTGTAATTCCGACATTTATGGGAAATCTCGATTCAAATGGGCTGCAAAAGGATACAATGCATGAATGGATGTTTGCAACAAAAAAAAGGAGTTTGCCGTTTGCTTACCTGGTTCGGGATATCGAGTCCTCCTCACTCAAATCGTTTGCCTCAAAATCAAAGACCCGTGAAAAGCTCCCTTTGGACGCTTCATGCACCAGCAATATTTGAACTCTTTGGCATTGTATTAGACTTTGCATATGCGATAGGATTCGGAATACCATGTGCTCAATGGTGCTCTGCTCCTCGAATATCATTCGGGCTAAATCGAGCAAAACCTGATTTCGTTTGACTTCCAATTGAGATTTCTCATAAAGTTGGGCATTCCGAAGGCCAATGCCACAAAATTGCAAATAGGAAGCAAATACCTGTGGAGGAAAAAGAGAGAGTGTGTGTGAGAGAGAGAAAAGTGAAAGGATAATGTGTTTCCTCGGGTAAAATTACACAGTAACAGGACCCCATGTGGATGATGTGACAATTATTACTGAATAAAGGAAGAGTTGAACGAAATTGGAACATTTGTGTTGGAAATGAAGAACGAGGATTTTTGCTGGCATACAAAAGGACATCATGTGACATGCTTTACATGATTGAATTGAGGTTTTTTGAAGATTGTGCCCGTAAGTGAACGGCACATTTGGGCACAGTGATTTGTTTTTAAACGAGATGTGTGACAGGTTGCATGTTTCATTAGGGAGTTGTACAAACGTGTTTGGTTTAGTGGTTCCTGGGGGGAAAATTCAGTCGAAGGGACTGCAATCTGTTTAATATCTTTTCTCTTGATGTGTATATTTCGACACCTGAGGTCTCCTTTTAAGAAGTAGGAGAAGAAACCTATCTCATGTTGATTTTAGTCGGAAAAATCGACTGACAAAGCATTAGCAAGCCTCGGTTAAAAGGACTCTTTGACTTATTGACTGTGAAACGAACTAGGCACCCTTACAAATTTTTTTGTAGTCGACATTGGAAATCCGCTGGGTTATTATACCACCACCATCTAAGCACATCAACTTTCGAACTATACAATATTCTAAATCAAGAGTTTTGGCACAGAGCCTTAGGTGCGTAGAGGTGACGGTTCGACAGAACCTAATTAGTACTAGAATGTGTCTTTTTATTACCACGACTCGCGGAACCTAGTTGATGATGTGTGTTATTAAAAGGTGGGTGAGACATCCAGGGCGGCCTTAATACCACCTGTGGAGTTTAGAAAACGAATTAGTCTCGCATCCCGAGATCGCACTGAGGTCGTCGAAGAATGGTTGGTTGAGTGCCTGCAATCTGGCTCTTGTTAGTGCCGGACATTTGCGGAGGAAGTTAGAGAGAGTTTCCTTCTCGATTTTGTTTCCACAGCTGCGGCAGTGGGGTTTGTATCGAATATCTAGTCTGGAAGCGTTGTCTCCAATTCGCCAATGTCCCATGGTAATCGCGCTTTAATAGTTTCTAGCGGGATGTGAACCTTTGTCGCAAGTAAGCTGTGTAGACCTGATCCTTGTCTGGACACTTCATGTCTACGCTCGTTTCCTTTTATATCACTGCGCCCTGCAACCCAAAGCACCCTGAACCGATCGCCCAAACGGGCAAACTCGTTCCGCCACTCTTGCAGCACTTTAGAGGATATGGTAGCCGAGTTAGAAGCTTTGATGGTAGCTTGGCTGTCTTTGAGGATAGCAATGTTTTGTTTTGGGGTTGTGTCACGCCCGAGTTGCAGGCAAGTCTCTCAGATTGCCAATAGTTCCGCCTGGAAAGAGCTGGCAAAATCAGATCAGTGATTCCGAGTAGACACCGGCACCCACATCGCAGTCCTTCACCGCTTCATCTTTCTCCCACTGTGCTCTGGTGGGAAATACCACGTGGAAGTTTTTTCTGAAGTTTAGTTTGGGTGTGATGGGTATTACTTTGGGTAGGATGTTGCTGTGGCCGTAGGGCCGTGCAGTCCAGCACCCAGATTTTTTGAGTCTGACTACACTGCATAGTGCGGTAGGTTTTGTATATAAATCGAAAGCCAGAAGATACAGGAGTACAGTAAGGGCATCCGTTGGGCCTTCTGAAGCTACTCATACATTGCTTCTCTTGGACTAACTTCAAAACTCTGTGAAAACTCGAAGCCAGAGAATTTAAAATTGGGGTCGGTGGGATGTTTCCCGATAGGGAGCTATACCTTCGCCAATTCAACTCCAAGTTCATGATTTAATATACGTAGGATGTTGCTAGATGCAAGTACTTCCGATATCTATTGTTCTTGAAGGATAGAATACTGTGGGCGTGCACGGCGGTAGTACATTCCATCCTCACTAACGGGTCACTTATTCAGGTCCCAACGATGACCAAAGCATACAAGTTAAACGAACTAAACAGAGTCAAAAGAACTGAAAGCATAGACGTTACCAGAGCGTTGCGTTCCTGCTCAACGCAGGCGCTAACTATTCTCTCGTCCATTCTTCTCCTCTAACTCACAGAATCTGGATGCTGAACTGCTAGAATACTCGGCCACAACAACATTTTGAACCCGAAGTGGTTAAAACTAAACTTTGGCAAGATTTTCAAGGTGCACTTTCCACCCATAATCAAATCGGAAGCGGAAGGGTGATGCAGAACTCTGACATTTTAAATTTTACAGGCAGGTCGAAAACGAACTGAGGGATTTGAGCGGGTATTTATTCCAAAACTCTAAAGATATTATAGTTGCTTAGGCCACCGGATGTATGTCTTGGACTAAGAAACCACCCAACTCTTGCACAAAAAGTTGCAACTCATGATATTTGCAAAAGATCCCCAAAATTGGTAAAACAATGACGGAAGGAACTTGAAAATTTGGGCACAGGGTCACTCTTACCTGGATTCAGGGACATAGAGGCATAAGTGGTGACAAAAATACCGGTGAATTGGCCAGTCGAGGTTTAACCTTTGACAGTTCTTTGGCGGAACGAGTCCACATTCAACTTGGATCTGTCAAGGCCACACTATTCTTGGATATCCTAAAAGTGACTAACCAAAGATGAATTGGACTCGATAGCTGCGTAATTTCTATGACGATATGACTCTCATGCAACTTAATTAAGTAGAACCAGAGATCTCTGAACGAAGGGACAACTCTCCGCTTGTAGAAATCTGTGCGGGGCATTGGACGGTCAGAAACCAAGCTACGAGTGGCATGAGGTAGTAATAGGCACAACTGCAAACTACGCGTGCTGCCAAAAGATATTTATGACATGCAGTGAGGCATTGAAGCTGTAAGGTACTCACCATTGGAGAGAAAGAAACGTGGGACATGCAAGCATCATTATATTCCGAACTCAACTGATATGCTACCCACTGCAACTAACTTCAACAAGAGCTACAAATAGGGTTGCTATCCGAAATTTAAAGAAACTAGAAGTCATGAACAAAAATCACCGGACAATGCATCCATAACCTTGGATACATGGTAAAGTGAGAGAAGTTAAGATCCACACACTGGATTCGGGGGTTCTTTTGGTTTTTTCTGTGGAAGATTCTGGTGCTTATTGTACTTAACAGCAAACAAATGCGAGCGAAACTCACCAATTGCTCTCATACTCGCATCGTTCATGATCATATGCGACTATATCGCCACGTGATGTAGGTATGTTTTCACTAGTAAAATCGGAACTTCATAGAAACCACATTTGGAAAATCCTCCCTGATGTCCTTCCAAAGAGCACAGTGTCCGGGAAAAATGAGAATGGGTGGCAAGCCTATCTGCAAACAAAAAATACTGGACAGGAGCGCCTGTAATCAACGCGATTCCCTGTTTTAATGATTTTATTTCAGGGGGTCGGTATCGGAATTTGTGTCCGCGTCTGTCAAGCTGAAGTCATTAGCACAGCTGCTGAAGAATTGTATTTTTTAGATGCTCCTGGTAGCACTGAACCAACCTTTTCTCATGAACTTGATCTCAGAGAAAATAAAAGGTGGGTTAGGTGCTATTCTGTTGGAGTGTGATGAAATGGCAAAACGCTATTAAGCATCATAACTCGATTGCTGCGGGACTGCAAAGAGTGCTATATGAGCGAAATGAGAAACCAGGCAATCAGTAGTATTAGCATCTTGCTCTTGATTAGAGCTTGCGTCAGGTCATCATATATGTATGTATATGGTCACTCATCGAACATCCAACTCAAGAACGTTCAAGTCTCTCGAAATATGCAGACACAGATTCTGGTTAAAGATAGAATCTCGCTTATCACTAGGAGTGTGTGAGAATCACAAATGGACAGTACTCTCGGAGAATTCATGCAGACAAAAATATGATTCATGTCCATTGTCCCAGCCTGAGTAGATGTGACTGTGGCAAGAACTCTTCCTTCACAACTCAACTGACGTATCCTTATCGTTAATCTCAAAGATCCCCACTGAACGTGTTTTTTTTTTTTTTTTTTGGTTTTCAAAAACGCACATTGTATGCTCGGTAAAATTTCAATTATAATTTTGTAAGTCATTTGCAATGATTTATTGTCGACATTTATTTGTGGACATAAAAAATCGTCATGTGGAACGTATAAGGCATCCATGGTCGTTATGGAATAGACCACAAGAATGGGTGAACTGAAAATTCTTTTCATTTTGTTTGGAACGAATATATACTGCACAATACCCCATTAAACCCATTTAATGTTCACTTTAAGCCATTAAAACTTATTTTGTTTGACATGAGTCAGTACAAGCTGAAATTAGACGACAAAACTGTGATACACATAAGAAAATTTACGTACATATCGTTGTGCGAAAGAAAATTCCAACACAATTTCTGTAGTTTCCTTGAAGTTGGAAAGCAAGCGAAGAGGGTTAACAATAAAAAAGTTACGAGAAGCATTTTGTTTTTAATTTTGTAGAAAGCGTTGAAAGTTCTTGCAGCTAATTTCTGTGCAAAGTGCATTATTGGATTTCGGAAACCGGGGGTTAACCGGCTATGAGGTGGTTTTTGTGTTTGAATTCCAATGGTGCCTTGGAAGTTTTTAAGAATAAATTGTGTGTACAGATGTGTGTATACTGTTTGCAGCAAAACTGTGATAAACTCTTTGAAATAGTTTTATACTTTCCACAGCAAAAAAAGGTTCATTGTGCCTCGCCCACATAAGCTTGTGAATGAAGTGAAACTTTCGTCGTCTTTGTCAACCATGCCAATTTCAATTTACTAAGTACGGAAGATCGTCTGAATTTTTTCGCAGTTCCTCCTAAATAAAGATTCACCGTACTATCACTGGCACTTGGTTTGATTGAAATTGGATCGATCTGATGGGTTTCCATCCATGCACAACCCGAAATGCCACTTCTCCTGTTAGCCAACGCTATACATTGACACAGCATATGCGCTGCTGTCTCCACGTTCGCAGGCTATAGTCTCCAGTTATCATCTTCCACCAGTCCTCTGAAATTCTTATTCACAATATGAGCTTGCAGCAAGCGTCTTTTTTAGGAGAAAATTATAAGATCTGGTTTCATACGTGTCAAAATAGATGGAACAGCTTCTATACGTAAAATGCGCCTCTTGAACAGTTCGAAGGAATGCTTAGTAGACTAGAATATGACACCAGAGACCAACGTTCTCTACTAATGGCAGGCAATTTAAACTCTGCATTGGTCAGAGGCTCAGCGACGGACTTATCGATTCAAATTAGACGTCATGTACTGAGCGACCCGTCAGTGGCCAAAAAGCATACATCTGACCGCCGAACACCGATGTACTGGAAGTATGATGATATAGCCGAACATCGTAGAGTATACCACCGTCCCAGATGGGAATGCTAGCGATCGAGAGAAACTGGCAGCGAAACTCAAAAGGTGCCGTCAAGAGTTATAGATCTTCTTCCTCAGGATTAAATACCGTAGTATTGTTGAGCTGTGGCTTAATTGCAAAATCAAAAAGTCTTTTCCTTGTTTCTTCTGAAACGAACAGCACTACCGCTAAGGAAATCTACAACAGATGTAGTCTACAACTCTATGTGCTGCGGTAATCTGGACTGAGGCGCTTAAGAATCATCTGAGAGGAAAATAAACTCCAGCGTGTTGACTCAGTGCACCGTAGTGTAACACGTATCGCACGATCATAGTTTATAGTATTCGTCCTTGATGATGAACATGTGGATTTTCTCGCAGGCGAAATGTAACGAAAATACTTTAGTAGAGAGGAACTGCATGCTCCTGCTATTGAACGTCCAAACGGAGACAAGGAAGGTGGTATCTGACAGGAAAAGACGATGGATTTATCGACTTCTAAGAAACCTAGAGAGAAGTAGACTTCCATATAAGTCAAATTTTAACTGACACAATGAAGAAGTAGGTCAAATCATTTTCTACTGCTTCCGCAGAACGGGAAAAGTTTAAAGTATAAGTAGGACAGACGACTACACCATATGACTAAGTGGAACAAAGGTTATCATCTCTAAAGATCTGGGATGCAACTAAAAACATGTCAGCAGTTATAATCAAACAGCTGAGGAAAATAAGACATCAACGCTAAAGAAGTCAAACATGAAAAAGGACTAGATAGATAGCGAAAAACTCAGCATATATTGAATCCCACCTAGTGATGATTGCATTACCAAGGTGGCCCCGAGAGGATCGTGAGATCGTGGACGAAATGTTCCTCACTGTGACTAGACACGGACCCATTCTCGGTTCTTAAAGATTTGCGCCTCGCGTAGCAAAAAAAGATAATTCGGGATTGTAATCAAGCACCTTCTTATGGTGCTGTCGGTGAATTCAAGATTTCATCAAAACGAACTGAGTTACGTCACACAATTTGGTGTACCTTGAAAATACCTCCTTTGACCTTAAGTATTCTCTGCGTTTTTGACAACTTGACCTAACATGTGATTTCTTCAATTTCAACCTAGTGTGCAGGGCTGCCGTTTAAATGAAAAGCACTATGGTACAACGTCGGCATTAAAGCACAATGCCAAGTTCAGTGCGGCGAGTATCGAAGAGACGCTTACGTCAATAAAGTTGAATGCAAAGGAAATCCCAGAATTAACGAGGAAAATATCAACAAAATATCGAAAGCATGTGCACTAAAACCTTTACGATCTATTGTACCACAAAGTAGACCCTCAATCTTTATAAAGAAGCTGGAGATTTCGCCTGTCAAAGCGTTTCTGATGTCCTTAGAGATCAGGGTGTCCTTGAAGAAAACTCACCTCCTAATGTAACAGAGAGCTACACACTCACGAAACATGTGTTCTATTCTGTAAGCATTGCGTTTCACGCTGTCAAATAAGGAAATTAACGAGTCTTCGAAAATCGTTGCAAGGCAGATGAGTTTTTTGCTTGTCTGATTTCTTGAATATTTTCGCAGAAGGATAAGTGATTGTATTTTTTTTTCAGCTGTCTAGTATAAAAAGTTCTAAACTTAAAATTGGGAAAGCTGCAGAAGGCTTCGACACCCATCTAGCGAAAGTGGATTGAGTAGATTCCCGTTTGGCTTACTAGTCAGAAATTTTGCTACCTTCGATGCTTATCTTACCGGCGCCCATCAAAATATAAATTTAAATCTTGGAGTCTATTGAAACAAGATTGAGCGCTTTTTGAGCTAAGCACTACACGATTTATATCCGAAGGGTGAATTGAGAAGCTCTTTGACAAGCTCATGACAAATTATACTTGTCATTCCCCGACGAGAGGTGGTGCCGCGAATTATGTTCGGTGGACATGGCTGAGTCTTGAACCCACGCCGCTCGCACAGCAGTCCAACGCCCTAACCACTGAGCCACAGCGAACAGCAATGGTTAGTTGACCATTGTTGATGAAAGTTATGCCAAAGAATATGGATTCAGAATGCACGGATAATAACGCTGAAGTCAAGCCAATCTGAAAATTGCAGCACTCAGATTCGAGCGCAGATGCTCAGTCTGGTGAAATGCCAGTAAATTTCTGGAAAGGATGCAAAGCTTCAGTGTTACAGGTTCCACACAGGTTTGTTTTCATTAAATTGCTTAATTAGATAGTTTAGAGCTGAAGCAAGTATCTTCCTTAGCTTTCTATGCTCCTCTTGGACTTTCCCATCACAATAAGAGTTCTATTTCTGCTACCCCTTCTCGAATTTTGGCTTTGACCTCTCCAATCGTTTGAAGACGCCAAACATTCTATTTTGTTACCGAATAACAATACATTTGTGTGGAATGTGAACATATTATGCAGGTCTTCAGAGATTGGTTGCACTAGTAAGGCAACCCTTCTAACTGTCGAACACCGTTTCTTTATTCTATGCAGCTTCATACGGAAATGGTAGGTAATTTCTGAAGGGACGGACTGCTGTTCAGTAGACCGGGAGATGTTTGTAGGTCGCAATTTATCAAAAAAAAAAAAAGGTTGCAAGGGCGAACGCCATTGAAGTCCATTTGTTTCGGATGCAAAGTTATACATTCAATGATTTTACCTTGAGGGGTTTCATCTTGCTATTAAGACGAATTGTGGCAAGTCGGAGCCACAATGTATGACATTTTGTTGAAACTAAGACTGAGCTAGCAGTGATAAAGAAAGAGTTCTCCAATCACCAGGAGAAGTTGTAATATTATGCGGCGCAGAGGGTATAGATTTAAGCCCTAGGTCGCCCCATGTTTAGGGATTATGAAGTCGAATCCCTTAAGTTCCGTGTTCAATATCGAGGAATATTATACAAGTATAACTAAAATTGAATCCATTTTAAATTCTAGACCAATTTCACCGATGTCAACCGACCCAAACAAATTGGAAAAACTGACCTCTGGCTATTTCTTGATTCAGGACGGAACGGCTGAATTATTATCTTGACACATTTACAATTGTTTTTGTGTAAAAATTGCCTTAGAAGGAGCTTATGGATTGTTTCAGTGCTCTTACGATGTCAGAACAAATTTTCAAGTTTAAAGCGGACACTCTCTCCTTGCAAGCGAACATTTTTCCTTGTAGACAGAATTATTAGGAAACGAATGGTTATTCAGAGACAGAATTCATTGCTGCTTCTGTTGAAATTGTTGTGTTTACTAATGGCTTCTCACGTTCCATCACGAAAGCGTTCGAAAACAATATTCTCTCGCAACGTACATAACCTACATTTAAGACAAAGTGTCACTTCCACCTTTTAAAAGTCTCTCCCCATATGTATGCAAATTAAATTTCACTTAAAAAACATTTCCCTTTACACGATTTACCTTTCCTCTTTGTGAATTCCATATCGCAAATGTTCCAATTACACTCCCAACACTCTTTCTGTTTTAAATTAACTTTTACATACCTTTTCATCGTTTTCAGTGAAACGTTCGCCATCCAGCTTATTGATGACTTGTGCTACTCCAATAACATCCCCGGATGAGTCCTTGATTGGCATGCATAATAAAGCTTTGGTCCGGTAGCCAGTTATGCTGTCGATTTCACAATTGAAGCGGTTATCCTGTAACAAACAGACCACACTCATGAGTAAGTACATCGAAACAAATGGTATCCTCTTGCGCGTGCACATAATATGATGAACAAGCAAAAAAGGAAAAGAAAAAATGACGGTAATTAGTTGTCGCATTAAGTAAATTGCTCAACTTCAGTTTCCCTAATATCTTTATGGCCATCCCCTTGAGCCTTGTCATTAACATTAAATATTTACATCGATGCAAAGGATAATATCTTTCTTTTTTCTTTCATTTTGGTATCCTAAGTATGCTATGACATGCCATCAATCTTCATTCTGTTATGCTTCATCTGTTTAATAGATGACATACTCGCATTGTACTTATGCGAGTTTAAGGATTTTATTTCACGAATCAAGGATCAAAAATTGGATGAAATGAAAAACTTGACGCAGGCATATTAAATATTTAATGTGACGTACGTGAGGGTAATGCTGAGGGCAATAAAAATTACAAGTCTCACGCCATTATTGTGGCCTGATGGATTTTGCGATGGAAAAATTCATTATTGAATGTGTCGGCAATGTAAATGAGTTGTACTCGTAACTTGCGATTCTCTCATTGCAACGGGTAATTAGTCCTGATGATGGGTGAAAATGTATCATGATTTCCCACAGGTGACTGACGGAGAGGACATGGCAGAAATGCATCATCAAATTGTCGTGGGGATTGATGCGCATTTATTTCAATTACCTACATGAGAAATCCAAGCGTTTCCTGCGGTCCTATGGAAACGTTTTGTAAAAAGTGTGGATCCTACACAACAGACAGTTTGAGTGGATTTCTGAATGTAGAGTGAAAAAGAACGCAGTTAGTTGAAAAGATGTTTCCCTGATGAGTTGAAAAACAGTCCAGAAAGATAAGAAAACAGTCCTATGCCGAAGGACATTCGACGTTGACAGAGCATCAAATATTTAGATTTTCTTGTTGATTTTTGAAAAACACTTTGTGGAAATTAAAATAAATTTACTTCTGGTAATCTATAGGTTGCCAGTTTGCATGCAAAACTGTCCTAATTTTTTTAGTCTTGAAGTAAAGGAAAAACCCACTTTCATTTGGATGCAAGGCGAATAGATAAGATGAGCTGGACTCGCGAGAGTGTTTCTCAGCTTTGGTTCTATGGTTTCCTTTAAATTGTATTGTGGCAACATTCAGACAACTGAAAGCCTCCTCTCCTTGGTCAAACAACCATATTGGCCACCTCGATCTTAGCTCCCCTAACATTCATCCCGGATAACACCAATTACGCACAGTCTAAGATGAATTTCAACCTCAACTTCCGGACTTTTTTTTCTTCCCGAGAGGAGTGGAAGAATGATGATGCCAGAGACGACCGATCCGTGCACCTCTATACCGACGGTTCCGAAACCGAGAACATAGTGGGAGGTGGGATTTTCTCCAATATGCTAACCTTAGCATCCTACTCCGTCTACCTGACCACTGCATAGTTTTTTAAGCGAAAATTATGGCGATCAATTAAGCCTTATCCTGGTCAGCCTATGCTAAACTTCACTCGATCTAAAAGTCACATCTTGCTTAAAAGGTCGCTCGATAGCACCATCATTGTTATTCTCAGCGTCCATTCTCCCATTGACCTTCGCGCCAAAAGAATGGGCCTCTCCTCAAAAAACTTCTGCAGGAGCTGCATGGACGAAGAAGAGGAAGAAACGATGCTACATGTCCTGTCCTATCTCAAAGAAGGAATCTCTATTTAGGAGCCTATCACTTCGACAACCTAGGCGAACTATCACATACTGACGTCAAAAGTATCCTCAGCTCCATCAGTGTCATTTTTCATAGATCCAAGTGGTATCACAAGGGACCTTTCTTGGTCTACGTGTGTGTGTGCTTCGTACAGAAAGCCACCCTACCTACCTAGAGGGCTAGGAAGTAGTTTTTTACTCCATAGGCAGTTAGAAAGTTGAGTATCTTCTCAGAATGGATGCATATAAAAAACAGTAAAGGCATATCCTTGCTATCAGAACCTTTAAAAGTCTATTCAATGTACTGCGTAAACGTCGAAAACCCTTCTACGACCCAGTGATTGGCAAGTAGTAGTCTGCCTCCCGGTCCGACAAATGAACAATCGACAAAGTCTTACATTAAAGCAAATCCTGTAAAAGACTTTAAGTCGAGACTCACCACCTTTTCGACGAATAAAAAGCACTGTCTTTATTCCACAGAGCGATAGCTGAGGGATTATGGAGAGCTGTGGCGCAAAACGCTAGATATCATGTGATGCAAGGCAAGAAGGTGCGCTATTATGTGGTTTTTTCAAATCTTGATAGAGCAGATACCATTTAATTTCGAGGGAAAAATCCTGCATCGAATATTTAGACTCAGCCGCGGACTATGAATTTTACTAAGTTGTGGATATAGTCGTAAAACCCAAAACATGTCGACTACACTGACTTAACCACATCAAGCGATTGGACAATATTATTCCAGGCAAGAGGATCTTCGAATCACAGGTAAACCGAACCTCCAAGCCATCGTGGATGCCAGAGTGCTTGGTCTGGAAGAAGCGTGCCCGCGACCGAAGAGCATGGAAGGATGTTGCGTCTCAGGAAAAGACCCTCCATGGGTCAAGGGCAAGAGATAAGTTCATGGAGTACTGTTCAAGTTTCCAGAACTCACTATGAATTCATCGTTGGGATACCAAATGGATCTCGGAAAGATCTTCTGCCAGTCATTGAAGCCTCTTATGAACCGTAGGAGGCTACTAACATTGGTGTTTAGCAGGTCGCCTAAGTTGGTGTAGAAAAAGGCCCCTAAGTGGAGTTTTGTTTTACGGGAGAGAGCTCGACAGGTACAAAGAAGATGGATGGAATGATCTCGTCCACACAGCTTCTGCAGAATTCATTTGAGTAGACGCCAAGCCTTGTTGCATGCTTGCCTATTAGACAGTGTTCAGTGATGACACCTATTATAGTGCCAATATGCGATCTATTAAGAGAAATCGAATACGTTGCACATCCAGCTTTGGCCGTATCTGCTGGGTCGTTAGACATGTTACCTTGAGTAGTTACATAGCTCTGAAGGCAATTTGTTTCTGTTTCCCATTCAAATCTATCTGTGACAACAACTTATTTGTGATACCTACACTCGTAGTTATCTATTCCCAATTCCCATTTAAAGACTAAGCAAAACAATTCTTAAACAACAACAACATTACCTTATAAGCATCTGGTATATTAACTGGTTCACCACTTTCAGCAACATGACCTGCTATTCCAGTACCCCATGCGACTCGAACCTCTTCCTGTTGTTCCATTTCTTCCACCGTACTGCGGGGACATACATCGAACAATTTTGAAACAAGACACCTGGAATAAACAGAAAAAAAAATTTTTTATTTATTTTGAAATTCAGAAAGCGTGGTGAATCAAGGCTAAATGTGCATTCCGTATGCTTATTCAATGATTGAGGGCCTAATCCGCGGGGTGTTGATGTTACCGGAACAATAAGATCCAGAGCGGAAATCTGCTTGTTTGGCATGGAAAGGGTAACCAATAGTAGGTTTCGCTTCTTCCGCACAGCATATTGTCCCCCCTTACTCTGATCAATGTATACTTAAGTAAGAGCCTACCCTTCAACATAATGGCTCGGACAAATTGGACTTAGCGAGGGTAGATCTTCGTCAGACAGTAGATACATATCCATGGCTCTGGTGAGTCCTTTTACTTTGAGCAAGTGGCGCACAGTCCTTAACTGTACTGGGGTTTATTCATCCAGCCTATGCTATCGGAAGCCGTAAAATCGGCAGTAATACCACCAGAGATAGGGTTTCTACTGTAGAAGTTTCCACCCAAAAATTAAGTACACGTTGTTGAAAGAAGAGACTTTGTGAACATTGAGATCCTTCGATAAACGGATGCGACTTGACAGAATTCTGAGAAAACATGTCATTCAATTAGGTCTTGCAAGACGTTCCGATTCCGGCCAAGGTATAGATTACCTTCGGATACAAAGGAAAACTGCTTGCTGCCGTTTTAGACAGTTGGTCACGGAACCCCTACACCATGCCACCGAAATTGTCGCAGAACCTCTAAGTCCTCACCAGTTGTCATAGAACCCCTAAATCTTCAGTACTCATAAGCGTTTTCTGATTACTTAATGACTGACAAGCTCGTGTATAACCTTGTCCGTAAACACAAATCCTTACGCAAATTTGACAAGAGGTCCACCATGACTTACCGGCTTTATTGGACAATGGTTTAACAACGAACTTTCATAAAAAACATAAAAAAAGGGATTACCCTCCGCTCAATATATCAAAGTTTATTGAAAAAAAAAAATCATTTACCAGATCGTCCTTCAATATTCAAGGATCAAAATCAACGACAGCGACACAAAACCCAGTGAACCAAAAATAATCGTCAGACAAGGAAGTTTCTGTGTACCAAAAAAAAAAAAATATTTGGTAAAAGTTCTCTCCGCCGTTCAGTCGTGCAGAACGATTCCAATAAAAAAAGAAAAGCATCCAAAGCATCGTGAAGCTTTGCTGAGTAACTTAAATCGTTAATCATATAAATTGTTAAGAAATACTCTCATCAGTCATCCTTCCAGGAAAGAAACCCCCGTAGAAAAAACCAGCATATCATCCCTTGACCATCAATTTATTCATCCCAACAGCACAACTCGTGCTACGATTTATTGTAAAGTGAGAAATGAAAAAAGTAAGAAATTTCAAGAAAAGGACAATAAAACCGGAAAATGGGGAAAGTCCTTGCAAAATGTCCTTTTATTCCGACAACATGCGACTCGCCTCATCAGTATCACAAACAAACACCTCGAAACAACAATAATTGGACCGTAAAATGAAGCAGAATTCCACAACTAGAAAAAGGATAACAGCCTCATAGAGCAACAGTTCCATTTAAAAAACATCCTTTGAGTAACAAATATGATTTAACTGTTTCAAACAGCAAAAATGCTGTGCACAATTAAACTTTTTCCAAAAAAATACTCAAATGAGCAGATGTTACCATCACACAGAGAAAAGCAAAGGACACGTATGTTGCCAAAGGCAAAATCATAACACAGGATTTGCTTTGAACGAAAACTCATTATAAACAACTTCCCGCAATTCCTGGAAGCTATCTGTTCTTAAGGAGAAACTGGAAATTATTCCATCTCCACTCATGTGGTTACATTACTTCAAGGATTCCGGTCGAGATGCAGAAAGGGAATATCCTTTTGGGTACGATAATGGTATAATATAACAAAGTGGAAAAAGACAAAAGCAAAAGGAAAAAAGAAAATTGTAGGATATACTCACTTCTTGGGTCCATCGGATCCATTGCATTTGCCTTGGACAAGGAATAATGAGCCTCGGTCAGCGTTAAGGAGAATTGAAACGTTTTGCAGGATTTTGTGACACAGTGATCGAACTTCGAGTTCATTGCAGATGTCCTTTACCTAGAAAATTAAACAAAAAGAGAATGAGTTACTGAGTGAAAGAGTGGAGACTGTATATAACGTTGAAATGTATACAAAAAGTGAAGGATATCTGTACTACGGGTCGTATGTGGAATATTTTTTTTTTTTCAAGTGAGGCTCTTTTCACTTCACAAATCTCTCGATGCGTTCAAGAGGAGTTGAATCCGCAAGCACTGAAAAGGTAAGACCCCAACGCAATCGTCTATTTATAGGGAAAAATGATACTCAAACTGGTCATCGGCCATTCCAAAAAGCGACGAGAGTTTTCTTACATCTTTTTGCTGTGTTTCCAGAGCCGGAAGGCTTAGTATTTCCACGAATCTTAAGCTCTGTAAAACATTAAACGGTTAGCAGAGACAAGGTCTTCGTGAACCAAGTAATTGTCTTGAAAACCACTGCGTTGATGCGCTGGTTTGAGTTGTTGTGGCTCCTTGGAAAATGAAGCTTTAGATTGCACACGAACTTTATGTTTTTGTCACCAAAAATAATCATCGTTTGATGGATGAGTTAAGTCACCCGATGGAAAAGAAGAAAGAAGGCAGTACTCCGTTATGGTTGGAGGGAAGCATCAGATCATAATATTTTATGATAGTCAGGCAGTAATGAAAACTTTAAGCTCGTTTCACTTTGACTTCAAACTTACCTGGAGCTGTTTAACCACTTTTAAGCAAATAGGTCTTTTCAACAAGATCGCATTTTATTGAGTTTCAGATCATAGGGGAGTTAAGGGTAATGCGGTAGGAGCTAAGATTGACAGTCAAGAATCCCAATCCATATTGAGAGGCCCATTACTCTTCTGTGGTTTACCCACCAGTGACATCAAGTTGGAACTCATTGCATGGGAGGTCAATCAACCTCTTAGACACCAAGAGAAACGAAGAAATGCTCGCACTGCACAAAAGTGATCCCCACGGACTTGCTCACTGGACGTTGTGCACTGAACTACAATCTTAACAAGCTGGGCATATTGTACATACATATATGCCGACTATGTTTGACGAAAAAATCGCAGAGTATATTTTGTAGTATTGTCCCGTCACAGCTATCTGGCAATCGTTTGAGAGGTACTCTATTCCAAACTTTGAACGACAGGATTAAGATAAGGCCTCGTGGTATTAGTACATCCAGAAACATGTTGGTGCGTTAAATAAATGGCAGGATAACCTGCATCCGAGCGTTTTGCTTTCCGCCTGCTCATGGTGTCATCTCCCAATGTCTTCGGAAATATTGTATGGGAGAAAACCAAAAGCGAGTCCTCTGCGACAGAAAACAAAAAGCAAAACAGGATAAGTGTTTCGATTAGTCTGTTTCTTAGCAAGCCGCAATGAAAACAAAAGCTTCAGTAAAAAGTTCGGATTACAGAATCCTTAGCAGTAAAGAAATCCAAGTTCGAGGCCCAAGTCAAACGTAAGGATGTTCAGCGTTATAAATATTAGGTGTGATAAACGCAGTTACATCAATACTTTAGCAACGCAAATCGAAGAAGCACTAAACAGCTGTGGGACAGTTGAACCGTGAATAGAATTTTCAAGTATCTAATAATTGTACGCAGCTTAAACTAACAGCTGATCAAGACTCTCGACAGTTCTCTTCTCATATTGGATTGAGATCAGCTAAGAAGATGTAGAGAAAATTGAACGTTGCTAAGCAGAAAATTCAAGGTTTCAAGTGCAAACAACATATGGTCAAGAGTATGGATAGTGCATATCTCGGATGAAGATCATCTCAGGCGGTAGAGGGGATGAATTACTCTTCCGATGGAATAAATTTATAAATACGTACCAGACCTTCTTGGAACCGACGCACGGCTAAAACAGCGATCAGAGCCCTCAAAATAGTTAAGTTGGGGCATTGATGGCACTCTGCTGAGCTCTAAGGGAGTGTAATGGGAACTGTGACGAGTGCTTCGCAGAAGTGTAGAACAAGGCATTGATCATCAAACTACCGAAGAACAGAAATTGGATGGAATACGAATATTTACGAAATATTTGTGTTCTTTCGGCAGAAGTCAAACTTATGAAATAAACAGGTGACGCGAAAGCTAGAGGTGACCAACACCTAACTTCTCGCAATTATTCGGGATGCACGTGCTATATGTTCGCAGCCATTAAAGGGACATACTCGCACAATTTTTACGACAAGTTTGTCATTGGTTGCCACTAAAAGTGTTGATTCTGCTGGACTGTAACCTCGATCTGCAGTCCAATGCACTAACCGCAGATCTACGATGCCCAATAAACACTAACTCCGAATAGAATTAGAAAACATTTAGATTCAAATCCCGCAGTCGAACAGGTTAGCTTCCGATCAGGAACCTCTCGCTTCGACCATGTTAACAATTTGCTGATCCTTGTAGAAAAGTGCGTCACGTATAGGTTTCTCTTTCTCAAGAAGGAATCACACATAAAATAGCGATTATGTAATGGAATCCAGGCGAAAAAGTGGGTCGGCAAAAAAAAAAACTTGATGTAGGATAGTTGAGGAGAAATCGAAGCCACTGATGATGATATGGAGGGAGCTTAAACGAGTTACGCACGTGACGACTCCCAAGGCCTTTGTGGTGACTTATGTGTGACTCACCACGGATAAAGAGATTTAACAAACATACTCTACTTGTAATTGCCAAGACTGGGTAACGTACGAAAGACATAAAAAACCGATGTATTACATTTTACATAAGAGATTCTTTGTCATTTTGCCCGTCCTGTAGAAAGGGTTCTCAGTTACATAGCCCTGCTTCGATGGCTCGGTGAGGGACATTTGCACTCTTGCGTGGATGATTTATTAATAGTCTCGTAGATGCACACAATGAAAATTGAAGCTCTAAGCTGAAGGTGTTTTTTTTCTCTAAAATCATAATTTTAAATCACTTTATCGTCACTACAACTACTTCCATTCAAACCCATGTATGTACATACTTCCTTCTGTTGCCAACTTTTCACCTAATCAATTTAATTCATTAAGCTTGATCTTAACAAAACAGTCACACAAAAAATAAAAAAATGAAATTAAAAAAAAATAAATAAATAATAAGAAACCTTGACAATAGATACCTTACCAATTCAAAAATTAATTCCTTCTCGTCCAGCTGTTTCAGTTCGTTCCTTGACAGCCTCTGCGGTCGATAATATTGACCACCATTGTGATATCCGCCTGTTTGACCACACGACGTATTTGCCGAGCAATCATTTTGTATGCCAATGCTTAAGAATGTCGGTGTGCCATCTATTGTATTCACAATTGGCTTAAGTAGACCACCACGTTCAAACTCATGAGCTGATATTTTCCTAAAAGGGAACAAGGATATTATAAATAGAAAGAGAATACGCTGACTATAAATATATGTAGTGCATGCAAATAGCAAAACTGAAAATAACACAACTTTATGCATTCGATTCACGTGGTAATCCTTCCTCCCCCAAGGGCATTTCACTTTCAGACAACCGATGTATAATTAACTTAAAAATTAATGGACTGAACCGACACAGAAATATTAAATTCCCCCTTGTCACTTGTGAAACACAAAAACGAAAAATAAAAAAAATATAAAAATAAAAATAATAAATTTAAAAAATTCTGTTTTTCGTTGAAAGCCATTAAATTTATTTTTAAAAAAATGTGATTGCATATTAAATCTGTTTTTAGAAACATTGTGAACTTTAACCCGAAACAAATTTAAATTTGTTTATATTCGGTTGGTTGGAATGTCCGGTGTGACGATATATAGTCGATGGACTTGGCGCTTGTGATCTGGCGATGTGTCTGTAGAATCGAAAACAAATTTGAAATTGTGTGAACTACCGGCAAGAATTTCTGTCAATGACAGTAAACTGGAAAATTGTTGGCAAGTCGGGCATATGCTGCCACAATATGTTTACTTAACACTTTGAAACACTAAGTGCATAAAAAATCTCAGAGGTAAAATGTAAAATATACCGACGTCATAAAATCGAACCTTACTTGGAAAGCTACTACACCATAAGCTGCACGACAAAAAAGGTCAGTCTACAAAGAAATTCCCCAGAAGTTCTCTCTCTGCTCCTCTGGATTTTAGTACTTAACGAGGTGCGCATTGCTCTGGAAAATGCAGGCCGCAAAGTCGTAGCATCTCAAGGAAATTCCCACAAGCTTAAAGAGAGACCTTGTCACTGTTATCAACCTGTCAAAAACGAAGCTAATATTTTTTCTCTGGGAAATAAAAAAAAAAATCCGGTCATAACTCCACCCAAGCTAAAGATCACGGAATTTAGTTTTGCAAACAAGGCCATAGATAAAAAACTCAGTTGGACACTCAATATTCAAGCCCAAGCAGGGAGGGCTTTAGTCGCCATTTACTAATGTCAAAAGGCAATGTTTCCAAAATAGGGCCTACAATTCATTGGTTGTACCTAGTAGTTGCCAAACCAATCTTGCTACACTGAGTCGTAGACTGGTGGCCGGCGCTAGACAAAAGGTGCAACACCAGCATGATGGAATGAATTCAAAGGACAGCTTGTTCAACATCACAGGCGCCTTTCGATCTATCTCTACAGCTGCGCTTGAAATGGGAAAACAGCAGCACTTTTATAGAATCTGCAATTGAAGTATACAGAGAGGTCTCTAAAACGACGGACGGCACAGGCTTGGGAATCTTCTTCATCACTAAGATTACCGGATCACTGTTTCATCTTTCCAGCAGAAATGTCGACAACTCGGGAAGCAGTGAGCAGGCTCTGTTTATGTTCAATAGAAGAAGGCCTAAGAGACGTCCCGATTTTTAGCCCCTGTCCTGATTTCTGTCCCGCTTTTGTTCCGAAATATCCTACGGTTTGTTTGATTTTTTTGGGATCACCTCAAAAATCGATAAAAAATTTTCCACATACGCCACAGTATTTTTGGTTTCGCGATCAGCGAGATGGATTTTTCTGCAACTGAAAGGATCCATTGTAAAATGCATGTTAGAAGGTAAGAATGTGTGCATTTTAATGTGTTTCTTGATTGCGTGTTTAACATTTTATCATTATTTCTGAACGTTCCGATTCATTCCGATTTTTGGGCTCCGATATTTATGAAGTTTTATCTGGCAGGCCTAGTGTACAGCCCTGGAAGCGCCAACAATTAGATCAAAGTTGTTAAAACAATGCCGCCAATCTCTTAACGAGACTGCAAACAGATATAATATTAATCTGTGCTGGTTCCCGGCTCACCGAGACATTTCGGGCAGCTTGTAGGACGGGCGAACTTTCCAAACAAGGCACGAGATTTACTGACATCAGAGGAGTATCGGCCGCTCCCATACAAACATTAAAGATCCGCCTGTTCACGGAAGCTCTAAGAAACGCCAACAACAGGTGGTCCTAAGCACTTGCAGATGCACAAACAAGTATGGTCTTGAAACCAGAGAGACTTTTTTCCATACACAAAAAGAACATTAGTTCCACCACAGGAGTAATAAATGGCCACTGCTTGCGAGGCAGGCATGTTACTCGAATGTGAGTCCCTTCTAACGAAGAAGCTGCAGAGACGAAGAGGCAGAAGAAACGAATTTACACGTCGTAGGTACCTGACCAGCACTAGCTAGATTATATAACTTACTAGGTAAATATTTCGTGCAGGGTTTTAGCCATTTATCAGATCCCTTAAAGCCCCCTCCATCCTTCCTCACCTTTCTCACCATCATCCCTAGACTCTCCCTAGGCAAAAGCGCGAGGTCGGCACTAAAAGCAGACATCAACCAGAGTCCTCTTTAAGCAGAGGCCATTTCCCCCAAGAAATTTTCATAAGTCAAGAGAAGTTCTTATCCCATTAGGAGCTATCAACGGACGAATCAACCTACACTACCTTTCAGTAGTCAAACATAAATGGAACAACCTTACTAGTTGCGTCATATCCAAGAAGACTTGGCCAACATACAACCATAGGAAAACAAACGAACTCCTTAGAAGAACCCGAACAGACATTGTGCGTTTAGTCGTCATCTGTATGGGTCACTGGACAGTCGGTACCCATGCAGCCGAGCTTGGCATCACTTTTAATCCCTAGTACCGTAGCTGCAAAGACACGAATGAGAAGAAAACCCTAAAACACTTCCTCGGCAAATGCCCAGCACTTGCATAGCAAGACTCAAGGCACTTGGGAAGCTCTTCCTCGACAACCTCAGCGAATTTTCGAAGACGAATTGGTTGAATTGGTTGGTCTGTCTACTATCGTCCACATTCATCTAACAAACCGGTCACGAGAACTGTGGTAAAAAACGATGCATTTCACCACTGATTGTGTATCGGGGGTTCTTTTTCCGCCTGATATATGTACGTACAACCACTTTAACCAACCAACCAATCTGAGGTCTCTCATACACCCCATCCTCTACAGATGCTCCCAGGTTTTCTTACAGTAAACCTAGTACTCCGGCCCGCTCATGTGGTATCGCATAGGATCTATCTATGATCAAAGTGCGTCCAGGCCCTGCCAGGACAACCATACCTAACCCAACCTAACACATAAGTTTACGTCATCGCTTAGCTTTTCTATTCACCCCCGATAGAAATGCATTCGGTGGAGCCTTTACTGAAATTCAGTCTAAAGTTAAGGTAAGCAGATACTTATATGTAGGAAAGCCAGTTCATAGTTGCTACTGCCGTAGGACTTAACAGTCCTTCACATAGATTCTTTCAGTCTGTCTGAACTACACGAGTGGAGGAAAATGAATTCAAACTGTTAGAAGGTCCATCCGAAAAGACAATTTGGTAGTGGCTACAAGGAAAATGATGTCTCTTATTCTCGGACTCTTCTGTACTTGACGTATTCTGTACTTAATGGTCCTTTCAAGTGGATATTGCGTTGCCATTGTAACTGGAGCAGTAAATCTAATCCACATGTTCATTCAAAAATTTCCCCGAATACGATGTATGGATTACCCATGACAAGAAGAAAACGAAACCATTTAGCATTTTTTACTTCCTAGCTCCGTAAAGGAAAGTGGAATTGATAATTTATTTCCGGGATAAACTAAAAATTTCGATTGTCCTTTGTTACCTCAATAAGCAAAAAGTGATTTTCCACTTGGCAGGCTATTCATGTCTGCCTGTTTGTTTCCCCAATAATGTCGTATCTGCGGTTAAGGATATACCCAAACAATTTTAAACATAATTATTCCTGATGGAATTTATAATTTAATTTAACATACCTTACTGGCGTGGTGGCACCAGAGCCACCACGCGATGAGCAGTTTTGTCCATTTCCATGTGTGGGTGAACCAACAATATCATTACCAGCTGAAGTAGCATGTGAAACCAACCATGCGTCTACAACTTGACGTGTTGCTTTTCTGTAAAAAAAAAAGAAGGAAAAAAATAAAATTAAAAATACTAATTAAAAATGTATACGAAATAAAATTAACGAAAAATATTTGAAGCGCAGTGAATTAAATTACGATGAATGCTTCAGGTTCATCTGAACGTGACTTGGTATTTCAGAGAATTAATTGTGTTTTGTGTGAATTTTTACAGATAATCATAGAAGGGTTTCAATTTTGTTTGAGGTGAAGACAGCTATCGACTGTAAATAATTAAGTGGAATCTGCAGAAGACCGTTCTGAATTCATAGACTGACATTCTCACACTGAGTGTTTTAACTCCATCAGTTGAAAGCCAACCTAGGCCTCAGAAAAAAATCTTCTCCAGTTTGGACGGTCATACGTGCACACGAAGTTGGTTGTGGTCGCCTTAGTTGCTGCACACCGTCTAGACCAAGTTCATACAATGACTGGCAAGCGGCAAAGTGCCAGAGAATGATGGTCAGAAATGACGGTTGCCGCTCAACGACTGCGTGACCACAAGCATACAATTTCATACGCTTTCATTTTTTTTGCCGCTTGCAGCTCATTGTAAGGCTTTGACATAAGCATCATTTTCTGCCGCTTAGTGTGTGGCCTTGGCCTTAGAGGAGGTATTCCTTCACCACGTTTTGGGTCATTGTTAGGTTCGAAAACTCTACATCGATATCCACAAGCTTTACATATCATTGAATCTCTTCCACATGTTATGAGGATTTTTTCGCTTGAAACGACCAAAGATATCTGAATCTGTTTTTGATGTAGTCCATGTTCTAGCGCCTTAAGGTATTGATGGAATGATTAAGGTCTTATAGAGTCTACTCATTTATTCAGGATAGGGCCTCACTCCTCAAGGGCCATCTCAGCCCAAAGGAACAGCCATTAGCAGGAGTTATAGTCCGTTTGATTCTGATGAAGTGTTCTTCCTTGCTGTGGCATTCGTAACTTGGCTGCAACAGGAAGTGATCCAAGTTGTTGTCGGCAGTTTTTTGTATATGCTTCTGTTGGTCGTTTAACATCTCCTGCCACTAAGACTTTGTTCTAATCTGGTTGACGGAATTTCTAAATATTCTAAATATCCTTTGTTTTGTGTGCAAGAGAAATGCCTGCGGAGAAGAACCTGAGGAACCCGCATCTACATCTTTTCAGACAGTCAAGCAACACTGTTAGCCCTGAAATCCTATACGGTAGGGTCCAAGTTTGTCTGGGACTGTCTCAACATCCTCGAATAATATCGGTAAATAAGGTTACCTTAGAATGGATACCTAGAAATGAAGACTTCGAGGGTAACGAACGGGCTGACTGCCTGGCGAGAAGAGGCACTTGCCGCCCACTCGTTGGTCCCGAACCCTGTTTTGGGGTACCACCCAATAGTGCCTACTCCAAGATAACACAATGGGAGATCAACAAACGTGCCGACTACTGGGCGAACCTCCGGGGCCTTAGACAAGCGATTAAGCATACAACCCCAACCTATATAAGGCCAAGACTTTACTTGATCTCACCAAAGACGAGTTAAGAACCTTAACGGGCTATCTGACAGGACATTGTCCACTCAGATACCATCTGCATAAAATGAAAGTATCAGAAACCGATATTTGCCGGCTCTGTGGAAAACAGAAAGAGACCGCTGAACATATTCTGCGCGCATGTCCAGGAGCCGCAAGGAAAAGATTACTCCACTTGACGCGGGCCTCTGTCAACCCAGCGGAAATTCGGAAAATTGAACCTAAGGCAATACTGAGGTTTATCAAAAGCCTCAATATAACCTCTGGTTAAACCATATGGGCCACCACAATACAGAACCACCTTTGTTTGGCTATTCATTTCGACAAACAAATGGCAGCTGGTAGACCCATAGCCATCTCACAGTGAACCAGGAGACTAACTGGCCATGCCTCGATTCTAAGCCAACACGCTCATATTTTCGAAAACACAGATAAGACCATCGCAAGGTATCTCTTAAGAGAAACTTCAATATTGCGATTTCTGGGAGAAGTCAAAACTACCTACGAAAGAAACCTTGGAGATCTACACAGGGAGATTCTTAAAACCCAAAGATGGTGTGCGAGAAGGTTTTTTCTCCGATGATCTAAACCTCGAGATCTTCTTTTGCCTCTCAGGGCATTATAGCGTCTTTCAGACGAAAAACATGGCGATAAAAGAAGCCCTGTCTTAGCTGAAGTGGTATGTTATATCTACTCGGGATATAAGCATTTTCACAGACAGCCCTGGAATCAGTCTCTGTAACATGAAAAATAATTCTAGTCCCTCTCGTAGGGATGGCAAAGCAATTCAATATACTCCTCCGTTGAGTACAGAGACACAGAGACTTTCCAGGGAACTGCAAGGCCGATAAACTCACAAAAAATGGCACTGCTATACAGATTCTTCCTGAAAAAAAAAAATATCGGAGTGCCACTAGCTACAAAAGTAACAGGCGCGACAGCTCAGGATGAGCCCAGGCCTAGCTTCTCGCAAGCAGTCATGTTACATTTTTTGCACGAATGGAAGGGACCTACAATTTATGGCCGACTACGAACGGCGAATTGAGAAGCTCTTTCATGAAGAATTATACTTCCGGAGGCTTGTCATTCCCCGAAGAGAGGTGGTGCCGCGAAAAATGTTCGGTGGATATGGCTGGGACTTGAACGTTCAGCAGTCCAAAGCGCTTACCACTTAGCCACGGCGACCACAAGCTACAGACAAATTGAAATTAAAGGCAGACGCAATCAGCAAAACCAATCTAAGGTGGTCAAATGGCACCACCTCGCGGACAAATCTGGGTTTTAATAGACCATAAGCGCTCCAAGAGATTAATTTCGCTAAGTAGACGGCATCGCAGATCTACTATAGGTCTCATCAGAGGACACTGTCTCATAGGCAGACAAGCTTGGCCGTTCCTGTAAATGATTTCTGTAAAAGCTGCAGGGACAAAGAAAACGAGGAGACGATCCTCAATCTCCTCTATAACCATCTCGATGCCTTCTTTTTTGACAGTCTTGGCGACCTGGCACAACAGGATGTCGCAAACCTAGTTCGCTTAATTAAAAGCTCCCACTGGTTCCCCGATTAGGAAGGAGAATTCCTCCTCGATCCTGTGGCAGCACAGTGGACCTCCTTCTGGTCTAAGTGCGTCGACAATGTCGACAGCCTCTCCAACCTAATCTAGCCTTGGCTATTCATAGTTACTTATGAATACACGTTTCAATTCTAAATCGACAAGAACAACCCAACCCTTGACCACATAATCCATTTTTGGAAATCATAGTTCTTTTCTTTTGTTTTTGTCTAATTTTAGCCAAACACTCTCCACTAAATATTGATTTCATTCGTTTTTTTCTTCTTCCTCGTCTCATTGTTCCGCCTTGAACATGAATTTGTCTCAGGAAATTGCTTCCTTCTTCTTCAGACCTAATAAAAGCTCCTTGATTACTCTGCCTGCTTGCGTCAAGCATTTTCGTCTTTGTCTCTCATGCCAACTATATTTACATTCGCCGTTACGTGTATACATATGTTCTTAGCAGTTCAAAGCTTATTCCACAAATAGAACTCATCGAACGAAAGGGAGTGTAAGCGGTGTTAAGTGTTGTTCCGAAAATAAAATACGGTAGTGAACTAAAATTAAAAAATCAACACCTTCAGGTACCATCCATGGTGTTAAAACTGTGCATTTACATACTTGCAATCTGTGCAGCTTTGATGGTTAAGATAAGGTTGAAACTGATAGTGTTGGCATAGTTGAGGGTATCATTCTCAAAGGAATACGAAGTAGCAACCGAAAGGGGTTTGTTTTTCAAAATGTGATTTGGATACTTTTGTAGCATAGTAAGCTTTCTCCTGTCTCTCGGCATGGGAAGGCATCATCAACTTGTCAAGGAAGTACCTGCCAATGACGGAAGTGATGAGACATAGGAGTATGAAGAGTTAAGAAGCCTCCCGTCTTAAAGTAATGAACGTGAACAAATCAGAGGTTATGGTAATTTCTCAAACACTCTGCATGTTAGTGGAGTCCCATTGAAACAGATGGAGAAGTTTAAGTATCTCGGGGTCTTATTCACGAGTGATGGTAGGAGCAATACTGAGTTCTCCTGTAGGATTGGTCAGGCTGGAGCAATTTTGAGACAGCTTGGTCAATTTGTTATCAGGAGGGCCGAACTTGGCATCGTAGCCCAGTTATTGGTCTTTAATTCAGTGTTTGTTCCGACCCTCACCTATGGTCATGTGGTTTGGGTCATGACCGAAAGAATAAGATCGCGGATATAAGCTGCCGAAATGAGATTTCTTCGTTGTGTTGGCGAGATCGGGTTAGGAATACCAGAGTACGCGAGGCACTCAATGTCGAGCAGCTACTTCTTCGAACGGAGAGGTCCATACTTAGATGGTTTCGGCATGTTAAACGCATGTCCCTAACTGGGTTTCCAAGACGTGCCATGGAATCCGTGCCATCAGGTAGGCGTCCCCTGGGTGGGCCCAGGATGGGATGGCTGGACCAAGTCCGAAATCTCATCTCTACCCACATGGGGATAGCTCCTGACGATTTAGAGTCGATGGCGGAAGATCGGCAAATGTGGAGATTCTACTTAAGAACCTTAACCCCGCGACTCTCATAGTGGATAAGCGGCTCATTAAAAATGTATGTATGTATGTCTGTATTGAAATGTCGACCTCTATGGACATGGTCGACTTTACATTCTCCATACCTATGTATCTATGACTAATCTACGTCAGATTCTAGTTAATAATATCGTGCATCTAAAGCTTCAGTAGCAGATCCACATACGTATGTACATAACTCGCACTAGAGCACGAGCGTTAGGGAAATTCAAGGAGAGATGAATGAAATATCGATTCGGGTTATTGCAGTTCCCCTTAAAGCAGAACTTTAAAATGACATTTGCCACTTTTCGGTCAGCATAATTGCTTCAAGGCATCGTCCTTGAAAAGCCAAAAGAAGGCTGTCTGTGATAAAAAAAAAAGCAGAAAATGGGTGAGAAACCCATTATTACGTCTTGGTTATGATCCTTTTTTTAATGGGATACTGTCAAAAACTTAACTCGTTCAATGGTATGTACAAGCACAAGTAAGTGTCTACAATGTCCCAATTTTCCTTCATTTTTTGCAGCCAACAAAAGTCAAATTGAAATTTACTTTTCATCTTTATCTTTATTTACTTGTTCTTCATCTTTAAACGTCACCTAGATAACCTAATCTTTTGGATAATTACAGCGCGTAACCTTAATAAACATCATTGAAGTGTTTAAGTGTATAAACACCAAGTTCATAAGTTTACAACACCCTACACCCTTATTTTGCAAAGTAAAAGGGTAGACGTAGAAAGTAGTCGAAACGAAAGAGAAAAAACCTTGAAAGCAGCACTCAGAAACAGACTTTTTAAATTGAGGTTCAGAGTAATTTATGTACATTGTGATACTAAATGAATGAAAGTGGTGATATACTTTAAGGTCACCCAGTTATCCCAGTTATCCTTGCAAAATTTCAAGTATTTGTACGAAAAAACGATAAGCTACTCGTATTTATTGAGTGCGAGAAACTTGGGTAGTAATGCAGACATTTTTCTGCTTTTGATTTCTGTATATGTGTATGCTTAGAGGTTAATCCGTTGAACTGTTGTGCGAGTTCTGTTGGTTCGACCCTCATTCCGAGCTGCACTGGCGCGCATTTTAGCTGCAAGTGTTTTGAGAATCGGGACTACAGACTGTTCTCAATTCCATTTCACCTGTTTATACAGGAATCAGCGGCCAAAAGTGTACAGAGAACCACCTAAAGAAATGACTGAAAGTCGAGCACGACGAGCCACACCTAAATTCATAGTAAGTACCTTGGCAATGTAGCAAACCTACGTTTTAAAAGACCATTTCCCTGTTTCCAAACAGACAGGAGTGGATGAATGGCACAATGTCAAGCACGAATCATTCTTGACAAACTTAGCCTATTTAAATCAGTTGAACTGCCGGACTACAGTAACCTAGGTCCAAGCAGTGACAATTGCTACACGTGAGCCTGCAATAAAGACAATACCACGCGATAATCTTATCGACAGCCAGAAGCTAATGAAAGCGATTTTTTCTACAAGGTGGTGCAAAAGTCATCACCCTATCGGAAGATGCTATAAATTTTGCAAATTCTATTTTGACATTTGTGAAGTAAGCAGATACAAAATACACGTCAAAAAGACCTCAATCGCTATACTCCTAAAGAACGCGGAATAATTGTTTAGATTTTTTTGCGTAATAATTCGTCGGTGGTTTTGATTTCCCGTTCGTCCGACACCAACTGGGCAAACACCATGACGTTTAGCCGCTCGCCTAGAAAAGTATGGGACAACGAGAGATGCTGTCAGGTCTGGCCGGCCTCGGAGCAGCCGTTCTGTCTAGAATATCGCAGCTGTGGCTGAAGATGTCGCCACACGACGACTGTGGACGGCGAGCGCTACAAAGCCATGCCCAACGACTTTCTCCTTCCTCAATTGGATGAATTGGGACTGGAGAACATGTGGTTCCAACAAAATAGAGCAACAGCGCATACTGCACGAGCAACAATCGAAATTCTGAGGGCTGCATTTCCGGGTCGCCTAGTCTCTCGTTTTGGCGATTTGCACTGGCCGGCAAGATTGCCTGGTTTAGCCGTTCCAGACTTCTTTTTGTGCGGTTTTTTGAAGTCACGAGTCTATGTCAACAAGCCTCCGACTCTTGAAGCCCTCAAAGAGAATATCCGCCAAGAATGCGGGGACATATCGCCGGAAGTTCTGGCAAGAGTGATGGAAAATGCCATCAATCGGGCCAGAATGGTCATCAATTCTGACGGCGGCCACTTAGCCGATATCATTTTCTGGACTTAATGCAAAAAAAATTCAGGACATCAATAAACAAAGCAGAACCAACGTTTTTTATTCATAAAAAAAATTACAGCCAAAGAACATCGGGGGACAACTTTTGCCGCCTTGTATAACAGAAAAATCTAAGTTTGTAAAGGGCTGTCGCGAAGAGCTTCTTGGCACAGAGACTGAGAAACCCGAAGAAACCTTAAGTAAGTTGATCAGCTGAAAACAAAGCTATGACCAAAGTACAGCAAGACCAAAACGAATACAGTGTTGCAGAAGGACAGGGAAATCCTTTGCACCTGAGAAGAAGTGATGAGTACCATATTTTGCGAGAATGACCTTTGCAAAGGCAGCAGACACGAGAAAGTTAGTAAAAACATGCATCACTGTCTCTGTAAAGATGGCAGAGGCTTTACATAGATATCGAAGAACTAAGCGACATATTTGTCAATGACATCTCTTAGGTTAGGTAGATGTGTTTAGGAGAGGAGAGAACTCTTTGCGTCACACTCAGGTCGGTAGAGACCCATTGTGATGCCCATTTTTGGAGGCGAATGTACCCCTTATTCGTGGAGCAATATCCAAAGCACTATCCTATTACCCCAGGGTTTCGAACCTTACTGAAGCCTTGATGAACCTCCATATATCCCTGATACGTCACTTGGTTATTCAGTATCCTGGAAAAGTGCCTTGCATCTCTTGGTCCATCAAAGCTTCAGAGTAGTTCGAAATTGCAGGGCAGTAGTAAAGTGTTTAAGAGACGCCACTTACTTTGTGACTGTTCCTCCACCAAAAGGTAAAGAGCATTATTTTAAGGACTGGAACCATGCAAGACATTACGCTTAACAAACACCACAGATTAATTATTTATCTGGATGGTTTAAAAAGTAGTCGATTAATTCCAGGAACTTAGTGTTTCTAAACCATTTGGACTCTGTGTGGTCCAAGTGAGACACTTACGTCTAACGGCCCTCACGTATGTATGCATCTAACCTTACTTAGCATTTTTTGAATATTTTTTTTTTTTTGAAGTAGGTACCATAACTCACCTTAAAAAATAATCCTGTACAAATTCTTGATTTTCATCCATCCATGCTTCCATACGAGCATATTCAGCATCATAGCATTGTTGTGTCGACGGAAGCATTTGCAATTGCAGGGGGACACCGGGGCGAGATCCCAAATTATCGAGTCCCATTCCTGTGCCCCCCTGCTCAGATGGCATCCTGTTCGATGTTTGCTGAGGCTCTTCTATACTACGTAAATGCAATCCTGCAATTAAAAAGATAAACAATTAAAAATATGCATAAATAATTAATATTTAAATATTCAACAAAATTAAATGGAAAACAGAGGTTATTATCTGGACTGGAACTGATGCCTTTGGGAATTTGCGTTCCCGTTAAAATTAGAATTCTGCGAACCGAAACAAATAAATTTAAATTGCGCGTTGCATTGCGGATTGGGGTAGGTATTTCCAGGATATTGGATTACAGTCAAAACAATATAAAAAAAGAATAAACAACTTTTGTATCTTTTCCATAATTAATTGAGTTTGAACTTGTTGTGCGTGGTGAGAATGATTTTAAACAAAAGACTTAAATGGAAATGCTTCTGTGGGGCAACAATTTCCATCACAACAAGGCGCGTTCTTAAAATAAATCAACCCTTTGTCTTGAGGGGGGTTTCAAATAAGTTGGTAATGCCACGACGCCTATTTTCACTTCCACGTGGTATTCTCGGATGCTTAATACCACGATAGGAGTAGATGGAGATGTAGAGAAGATCTTTTGTGCTTCCATACTTGGCTTCTAGTCGAAGTAATATAATAATCGTGTCAGAGCACCACCTCCAGTTTTGATGAATCGTAGTATCCAACGAAGGTAGATCATTGTCTGATGAGATAAAGGCCCGAGCTGGTTCCTTCTTTTGTGTATTGAGCTTCATGATCCATGAGAATATATGCTGATGTCCCTTCAAGATCACCGTGGACCTCTACTAGGGAATATTTATAAAGATTCCGAGTACTTATGTCCATGTCGGTACAAGCTTGTCTCTTTTCCTTTTTGATTGTAAAAGGATGTCATTGGGGACAGCAAAGAGGAGGAACTATTGTCGACACTGAGTGTCTGATTTCAAGTATCACTGGAGCTCTAGAATAGTCCAATATCAGATCGAATCGTTAAGTGAGGAATTTCAAGACAATGTCAGCGTTTAGAAAAACCTAAAGCAGAGGGGAGGGACCATACACGTCTGTGAAGTTGATTACTGGCACCTATTCGGTTTTTTGTAGTGTTGTGTGACAGGATGACATACTTAGAAAAAAAAAAAAAAAAAAAAAAAAAGCTGGCGCGACAGTTCGGGATGAGCCAAGACCTAGCTTCTCGCAACCATTCATTTTGTGCGTGTTTCGTTTTTCGCATGAATGGAAGGGACCTACAATTGATTGCCGACTCCGAACGGCGAATTGAGAAGCTCTTTCATGACAGATTATACTCCCAGAGGCTTGTCATTCGCCGCGAAAAATGTTCGGTGGATAAGGCAGGGGCTTGAACCCACACCGTTCGGTCAGCACTCCAACGCACTAACCACTGACCCACGCCATTGTACATTCCGGCCGCTATTCAGGCACTGGAAACTGTCCTCTTGCAGCGTGAGGAAAACCAGAAGCTATGGCAATAATCACATTTGTTACAAAAGACTGTATACTCGTACCTATGTTTGTTAGGATGAAGGAGTCGTATTTCCCAGGCTTCCTGTCTTTACGCCGATAAAGAATCGGCTCAGTTGGTCGTGGTGCGCGTTAGACACGTTCTACGACACATCGGCCAAATAAATTTGCACGCATTGTTAAGGGCGAATACACTTTAAAAAATTGTACGCCTTCCGGATAAAGACTGCGAGTAGTACGATACCAAATGGATGCTCATGAACTTCAAAGTGCAAATCGACTAGAAAAATATCTTTGGTGGATTGGTATGAACGCATTGCCTCCACAGCACGAAAAACAGATATGGACATTTTACTAAGCATCAATCGAATCCACTCCACATGTGTGAATGTGTGAACCTACAACGAAGTCCTCATCAATGCTAGGTGCTGACTAACTTAACGTACTCCCGACCAGTGAGGACTGTCTGCCTGCGACACTATAGCCTTTTGATTTCGCTTATTTTTATAGACCAAACCTTCTGTCACTCCCAATTAGTTGGTGTTTGTAATTCAGATTCAGTCTTCCTTGTCATCTTGACCCTGGGGAAGGGTTTCAAAAAATTTCTTGACTGAATGAGCGGATTGTTGTTCACTCGTTCCCTGTGACTGAGCTAAAGTGATCGACATATTTAGACTTTTCGGATAAAGTCATGATACAGCGTATAGGTTTCGTGGTTAGATCTTTTCCTATGTTCGTCTTCCTCTACACGGGACCTAGTGTAGGACGAACTATTATTTCCTTGAAGGAGTTTGGTATATACTCTGCATTCTTGCTTTTTAGCCAACACTCGGAGCCTTATTATATCAATTCTGAGCATCGCATTAGGAGTTTTGTACCCAACGGCCTTGATAAATTGAAGAAGCAACAGGTTCCTAGAGATTTCTTTTGCCAAATATCTAAGAATGGGTCGTGCGTGGAATTGGTGTTTACTCCATGGCAGGTGAACTCCCTAACTCTCTCAAAGTTATAGTTGCCAATAGTGACGTTCTTTTCTATGCTGTGGACTGATGAGCTGTGCTTGTAGACAACAGACGTTTGATTCGTCATCTTTAATTTCCATTAAAACCTCTAGAACTGCACAGCAGGAGCGTTCGATGAAAACAATATTGTCAGCATATCCCAGTAGCTGGACGAAATCCGGAGCAGTTTCGGATGCGTACGAATAAGTTGTGACTATATCAAGAATTTAGACATCGCCATGTAGAGTTTAAGCCGATGAATGCTATTACATGCAACTTTAAAGTCGATCGAGATGGTGAGTTTCGATTTGAAATTCTTTGGTTCGGAAGTCACACTACAAAAATATAAAAAAAAAAATAAGAATCGCCAGTTATTTGAAGACATAGAATCGCTAATAAGTCCTCGGGCATACTTTCGTCCACCCAACATGGCTCAGCTATCTACTTCCCTTATCATTCTCTCTCTATCTTTCTGATCTCTATTGACTTGCGGCCGTTTTTGGCTGTTTCGAAAAGCTTGTTCGGCATTTGAAGCTAGTTGCCAGTTGCTTGATTTTCTTGCAAGATGTTGTTTAGCTCGCAAGTTGAAATGGGACACTCAAAGAGGATCTCTTGGTTCTATGCAGAACTTTCCCCTCTTGATCGATCCAATGTTTTGAATTTATACACATTCAGAGTGGTCAACGTTATCTCTAATAAAATTTAGAGCTGGACTATCCAACGAAAAGTATCTAATGGACGTAGGTCTTAACCATTCTCATCTTCAATTTTTGTTTCTTTTTCTACTGAAAATAGCTGGAAGCATGCTACGCCAATGATGGACAAATGTCCTGTGTGTACTTATTTTTTTTGCGCCATTAAAGTGTAACATAGCTGAAACTACTACAAACCAGCAACTCCCACCAGATACAACGACGAACTGTACAGCGACATCGGCTTAGCCAGAAGTGTGAAGGTGCAAGACTAAACTGACTGGGTCATGTAAAGCGGATTGACACCAATGTTACGGCCCGGAAAATCTTTGAATCCACACCCAAGAAACGGCGCAATAGAGAAAGACCGTAGAAGGGGAACTTAACCCACTTGGCATGTGAAAGTCGAGGCAGCTGGCTAAAGATCGAGCTGGCTGGAGAAGCTTGTTGTTTGAGGCCCAGTACCACCCCGGACTGTAGTGCCACCTGAAGTAAGTAAGTAGCTAAGTGATGAACTAACTGACAGTATGCCCCAAAGTGCAATAGAAGCGGCAATGATATAAGGAGCAGAAAGGGTGGAATTCAGACGCAGAAAAAAGAGAGGAGAAGAAAATGATTTGTAGACAAATTAGGACACACTCTGGCTCCCAGGTCAAGTCGCGATGAATGCAACATCCGAAAACTTTCGAAGAAAGCTGAATAATTTGAAAAGAAAACTCAGTCAGTGATTGTTAGCTTTCAGCTCAAAAGGAATTCTAGTCGCCGATACATAGGGAATAATGGACACAAACATTTATAACGATTGCTTCAATAAAAGGTGTGTAATTGGTTTTTCCAATAAATTCCTAAGTAATTCAAAAATTTGAAGTTTAACAATTTCAAAGCAAAGTCTAAACTTGGGAATTAAATGTGGAAAACAAAAAAAAGCATTTGCAATCCTTCGCTTCTTTGGTATCCGTTCTGGAAGTTCCTCAATACAATTTGAGCTCTCCTATCATTTGTGGTTTATTTTCGAAAACCTTATCCGCAAAATTGCCCTAAAATGCGAACAACTAATGACACCAAATCGCAAGATCTGTGCGGTCACATAATGTCCCTAAACAGAGAAATTACTCTAGAAAACCTAGCGACCAATAAAAAGACTGCCCCATGTGCTGTATTGCATGCCGAACCAATTTATTGAAACCACATATCGTCCAAGTCCATCCCATCTTATTAGGGCCATTAAAAATTACTTTCAGTTTTTATTATCCTTCGAATAATGGACACAAACTTTATAGGTTATAATTTCGATAAAAAATTCCATGCATTTTCCTTGGTGTATTAGTTATTGAATTTTGATGCACTATTCCAAGGCGCTCGTAAAGTCTGAGTTGCCCTATAATAAATTTGTAAACTCTCCTCATTGCACTCTTCAAGAAGAAAACTAATAAAGGTTTATGGAGAAACTAAGACGTAAAATGCAAATTGTATACCTCTTACTGAGTCGCCACCTAAAGAGTGCAGCAAAGAGCAAAGAGTGGCCCACTTACAAAAGAAAGGCGATGCTTTGTCTTTTTAGAACTTCGAATGCGTTTCTGATCCCATCTGGTGCTTTGTAAAAATTGTATGCAACCTTGTCAAAAGCCGTTTTCGACAGCGAAATTTTGTTAAATCTTTCTGATGTGCAGAACTTGACGTTTAGCGTCTTTCTTCATCGTCATCATCATCATCATCGTCATTCTTCGTAGTTTCTATACATTATTTTTGGATTTTTTCCATTGCAATGGCTTAAGGTTTGAAAAACCCTTCAACCCTTGCAATAGAAGTTTTCACTACAAATGAGGGCTTCATGGGTAAACCTGACGTAGTATGCCCATTGCTTCCAAAATAAACCACGAATGGCAGTGGAAATTTTATTTTATCCGCGGTTGGCAAAAAAATATGGAATTCGTTCGAAATTGCTTAATCGTTGCACGTGGACGCACAGATACTTTGAATGTGTGGCATGTTCTGGGAAAACCATCAACGGCTTTTTTTAATTTACCTTACAAATCCGCTTGACACAAGTAATCACCGCAAAACCCCTTCATAGACCAAACTAAATATTTGCTTAAGACCGCGCTATGTAATCGGATTATCATCGGTCCATTTCCAGGAATTATTGGGTTGGCGGTGGTTTACCCAAGCTTATTTCTCTATTTCTTTTTTTTTTCTACTTCAGCATATCTCAGATTCGACGTCAGATCTGTGCTTATTGGCAACAGACGTCTCGTTTTTTTTTTTTCTTTTTTCACCGCAAAAGTAGTCTGAGTTCGTCACCTGAAACCGCAGACAATAAATTGAATCGGATTGCGTACGACCAACGACGGCATGGAAAAGGTTAAGAGCCGGTTTATGACGAAGTTAACTATACTTGCGTCATTTTAAATAACTCAACGGAACTGCCCACCGCTGCGGATGTAAAGTGTCGCAAGCGAGTTACACTCCAACACACACGTATGAAGAAACGTGATACGAATTGAGGCGGACATGGTGTATCTGGTGTTGCTATGACGAGTGACTATGTTATGGATACCCAGACAGAGGTAGTGATGACAGTCTTTAGACTAAGCGAGCCTCGATAAGGTGGGAGGAGAAGCATCACAATTCTGAGGATGACACCAGCAAGTTAGATCGAAGTTCTACACATAGTCTCTGATTTAATGATCTCTGCCGACAAGCAGAGACGCCACAATAAAAACGATTTTAAAATATGTACCGCCTTTGAGACGTACATATGGATGTGTGTGCTTCATGCGTAGACGGAATGGTTTATCAATTAAATGACGTTAATTGGGTTGCGTACATTAGGTACTTAATATTCAGCCAAACATCTGATTTATTTTGAGACCATCACCAGCAAAACAAGATTTGTTTTGATTCTAATTAGGTACAGGGTGGGCGAAATGAAAGTGAGTGATGTGTTTTGTCTATAAAGTGGAAGGTTGACAAGGCAGTGGAACAATGATGTCGTTTGTCATTTATCTAGACTTGAAGATTGTTGCTTGAAACAGAACGTCTGCTCAGTAACCGCCTTTCATCACAATGTGATGGGACTAGAGTTGCCATCAGAAAACTAAATTGAAGAAATAACGTTGCATCCCAAGAACCGAACACATGGTAAGAAGAAAAGTGGGGATACACATTTTAGATTCAGGAGTCGTTTTCGGCTTTTTCTGTGGATGATTTTAAAGGGTTTTTCAATAAAGACATAACAATTTTGTATTTAAATGAAGTACAGAATAATTGAGATATCGGGCTGAAATATTATTCCAAGTATAGAACACATGTTAAATTTAAGTATAGAATTCATATGATTACCGCGATCACGTTTGCCGCTGCTATCCATTCTTAGGAGCCACCACTCCACTACTCTTCCACACATATCGGCCGGAACATTGGCAATTTCGCGTTCGATATCGTTCCTGAGCTCCTCTAAAATTTTTAGCTTGTTGGCATAAACCAACGACTTAACGTAACCACATAATAAGAAATCCAGCGACGTTAAATCGCGTGAGCGAGGTGGCACTTCGACCGGACCATTTGGCGAGATTACACGATTACCGATTGGAGTAAGCGCTCTTAAAGTTGCGGCCACTGACTCAGAATTTCGGCTGAAATTTTTGAATTTCAACGTGATAAAAATGTAAACTTTGACTGCGTGTTTTGACATCAAAAGATCATTAAAAAAGTTTAAGGGTGTGTTTGTATTAAAATACAAAATTGTTATGTCGCTATTATAAAACCCTATACATTGTTGGTCCTCACTGCGCTCAACAGCAAAAACAATCCGATCGAGAGCCATCAATTGCTCTCTTGCATCGGTCATGATCTACGCTTCGTCCGACTATTTCGCCACGTTATTTATGTAGGTATGTACAAATGTAGGAAAACTTCTTAAAAACCCCGCACACATTTGAAAAATTGCCGCCGGACGTCCGCCAAAAGAGGACCAAATCCGGGGAAAAGAGGACGGATGTCAAGCCTAGATGCGACGTTCTTTTGAGATCGCTTTCCATTATTTTTCCAACATCTCAGCACTTATTTGAGAAATGATAACCCCAATGTTCTACTTTATCTAAGGAGACATCCTTCAGTACTCCATCAAAAAATTGTCACCACTGTTCAAATCTCAAACACTGATCAGCACGAGTATGTCAAACAAAAATGGCAGTCGATAACCATCGTTCCCTTTATTTTTGTTGACCCCGTGATGTTTTCATCACCTGCTACTCAGATGTCAAAAATTCGATAGGAACGGAAAGTACATGGTGATAAGGAATGGTGGGCTTTTCTTCTGAAGGTAGATCTAGATAAGTGGCTACATTTCCGCAAACAATTTTTTCAAGGCACTCGTTTAGCACTTCTTGTCTTACTCGTATAGCGTGGTATCCCGCTTCAGAGACAATACTGACTTTTTGATGCGTCAAATTCAAATTGGATGTTCAACCTCTGATTTGATTCTGAAATTCCAGAGCTCTTGTCTAAAAGTTAGAGAAGAATTAGCTCAGCCCTCATTACCATTACAACACGCTAATGGTCATTGGAACCTCATTTTAGCTTCTCAAACGTCTCTAAGCCCGTGTATTCCAGAAAAGGTTTTTGATAATTATAATAAAAAAAGGGCTTGACGGAGTCTGACGTCTCGCAAAGGTTAGAGTCAGTACATCCGTCTTGATGAATTTCAAAAGATCCTACTGTCACTCAATGTTTAAGGCTTCTCTTTCGGGAAACACCCTATGGAACAATTACGGGATGATAAGGGCAATTAATTTTCAAAGGCGTAGTTCGGTTCTCATCAGGGAAGCCTGGGAACTAATTGTTCGGATAACTACTGATCGTCATGGTTGCCGAGGCTCAGTGGTTATTGCGTTGGACTGCTGTGTGAGGTGAGTGGTTTCAAGTCCCAGCCAAGTCCACCGAACTTTTTTCGAGACACCGCCTCCCGTCGGGGAATGACGGGAGCATAATTTGTCATGAAAAAGCTTCTCAAGTCGCCGTTCGGAATCGCCAATAAATTGTAGGTTCCGCGCACAACATGAATGGTTGTGAGAAACTAAGCCTTGGCTCATTTTGAGCTGTCGCGCCAGCTATTTATTTATTTTAATCCTAACACCGAATGATGGTAACCGTTCCTAATTTTTTTCTGAAATCTGGCTGTCATTATCCGGTCACTTAATGGCATCTTTGACATAAAGACGTCGCGTGGAGTTTAAAGGAGGTCGGCTTCAGATCTATGGATACTTTCGCTAAAAAACCGTAAAAAGGAAAGAAGCATGGGAATTCCATAACCCAATTGATCAAATGGCGTTCAGTCGAGGTTGGACAACTGGGTAGCTCATGTCCGTCTTTGTACTGTAGCCGTGTTTCAGTATCACATGAAGATGTAGATAGAGTGCTCCGTGATAGAAGAGACCACTCAAACGTACTGGCTGAAAAACTGAAGAAGCTGCAAGTAGGGGCGACAGAAGAACTGTTTACAGATTCTTCAACAGCTCATAGATGCTCGCAACTCATAGTTAATGTCAATAGGTAAGACGGTTTCCTTTTGGCTTCAGGTGAAGATCAACTGGGAAGGTGAAGGGGATACTTTTTCAACATTTCAAATAATAATATTGACAAAAATTTGCCTTAAAATTAGAACCAGCACCTGTCACTGGACAGATCCTCTATCCGCATGCTCACTGAAGTTATCACAGGATACTGTGCCATCGGAGTCACTGGAGAATTGAGTCCAACGATCTATGCAGAAGCTGCAGAGATGAAGAAGAGGTAGAATCAATCCAACATCTGTTGGATCTGTTGTGCCACTGCCCCGCCCTGCAAGAACGACGTCTACGCGCATTAGGATCAAGGTTCTTTGCCAATAATAGGATAGGTCCTTAGGCTGTCCCGCAAACCATACTGCTAGTCCTACAACAATAAAAGGGTACTCACAATGGACATTCAGGTCTCCGAGTGAAAGTGATGAGATCTATCCATCACACACCCTTCGTAACCTAACCTAACCTAGAACCAGCAGCCCGATACACATAAGCATTACATGGATGAGATTGTTGATGCAAGGCTTCGCCAATAAAAGAGACAAACCTCCTGCATCCACCGAGACACCGAGGTCTTCCTGGTCGAGTGCAGGAAGTGAATGAATGAAAGGCAACCGAACAAAAGTGTGAAAACTCAAGAAGCATACAGATGTGTTCTTCCTCCTAAAGCTAGGATAACTCTCAAACGCATTAAGGAAAACATTGAGACCACTTAAGATAAGGAATATTCTGGGTTCAACCACATCAATGCCTTAAGGATTATCATCGAACAAAGTGTAGAATCAAGAACTGTGTTACGCCTGCCTCACAGAGTTTAGAAAAGGTTTCAAAAGAGTTAACAGATATTTCATATGAGATCCTTCGCACAGGAGAGCCTACGAAGGAACTAAATACAACTACGTAAAGCTGGACATCCATGATCACTCATGAATGACATTTCGGGCATGAGTACAGAGTTCCAAAATGTTTGAATTCATTCGCGCATGAAAGCGCACTCTGACACGCAGCCGAATCCACCGGCATTCATGAATGCGCTCATAAGTGGTCTTAGATGTCCAGCTTAACAAAGATGTCAAGAGTGAATCGAGAACATTTATGGCGCAGAACAGTCAAAGACGAGTCATGACGATTGGGGAATACTTGGGGATTGTCAGACACATACACGTACAAGTAGGCACAATATTTGCATCTAACACCGGGATTAAGCGCAGATCAAACCGAAGAAACTCTTCTTTATGGAACATAGAGGAACATATGAATATTGGCATGGCAGGAAAAGTGGATTAGATGCTCGTGGCTTTAAGATTTCAGCTGAAGAGTCTTTAAATGAACGACGAAGTAAAGAAAATGTTTCCAAAGCAGCGGGTATAAACCAATAGAAACATTAGTACACACAACTGGAGGCTGGTGACTATCTATTGAGAGGCTTAGAAATGCTTGTTCGGTTAGGGGAACACTTAACCATCGAAGTATTTCGTGTGGACTTGAAGATATTTTGCAAGACTTGAGCAACTAATGGAATTCAGAAATAACGTCTCCGAAATAACATTTTATTCGGTTTAGCCTGAACGGAACGAACTACTTGTTAAAGCAAAATTGAGTTCGATAAATGTCTGTGTCAACCTCGAATTCTTGAATCTGGCTGGAAAGTTCGATCGAGAGAGCCGCATTACTCGTTTCTCTTTTTGGAATCACAAGAATTTGTCGTTCTTTGCTATCTCCATGGGAACTTCAGTTTTCCTTTCAGTGTTCTTGTCTCCATAACGAAAGAGCCTTTCTTGAAATAGCTATCGCCTAGATCAGATTGAGCCTTAGATTACCAGACTTACTTAGAGAAAACTCTTCATAAGCAAAGCTATTTAACTCCTTCTTAGAAAAGATAAAAAAATCCGACTTCCAAAGGAGAAATAAAGCAGAAATTCTTAGAAACTGCAGTGGGTCCCCATAATCTATTTCCCGAGAATTTCTAAGAATCCTGCAAAAAAGTCAAAAAATAAAAAATATGATGTGGATACGCGCAAAACAATTATACGATACTTTTCCTATTTACCAAGCCAAATGCACTCTAATGACGAGTTCCCTGAAAATTTATTTCAATCGCTTCTGTCGAAACTAGGTCAAGGATCATAGTGCAGAGTTAATTGAAGAAGAAAATGCAAAACCAATTGTGTCCTTAATTTAATTTTATGAGTACTAATCCAAGCTATATTTGTGCATAATAGTGTGCTTGTGAGTTCGTTAAAGAGAAATCCGATTGAATGGGTGGTTGGGTGGTATGAAAGTGTAGCATGCTAAGCCGTTTTCATTTTGACGTGGTATGCATTTGTTGGCCGGTAATTGACTTTTGAACGGGACGAGTTATTCGAGGAGAAAAAATTTCACCTAAATGAGTGTTCACTTATTAAGACCATAAGACAATTAACTGAAACTTGGAATCGTAATCTGCAATCCTTTCAGAACCAAAATGCAACGATTAGTGGAGGAATATATGCTGAGGACATGGAAGGGCTATTTCTGCAGACTGCGGCAGATATTAAAGAAAACCCAAGAACATCAAATCAATTCCCACAACCTTTTCATTGATGTTATGGTCGCGTATGACAGTGTCTGTGGAGACGAGCTATATGGATCAATGTCTGATTTTGGTACCCCACTTCACTTTTTACTTATTGAGACCACAAGACAATTATGTCAAATTTGGGAATATATCGATAAATGCAGCATAAAGGTGTTAAAGTATTAGCTGGCTATATCGAACATACCATACTTCTAAGGGTTGAATCTTCACTAATATACTGTTTCCCCTTATGGGTTCTAGGGCCTCTACTACACCTACGCGCCTTCGTGTCCGGTTTCTGGCAATATGCCTCAGCTCCCTCCAATTCTTCCCTAATGACCGAGACTTCTTCTCAACTGTTCTGCGCCATGTATTTCTCGGTAGATTCAGTCTTCTGCCATCATAAGTAAGCGGATTCCATTGCATAGTTAGCGTAGGAGCTGTCACCTGTTCGAAATGTGCGTCCAATCCACTACCACTTTTGTCGTTGGATGGTTGTGCCCATCGGTTCCGGGTAAAGATGTTCGTGTGAGATACGATTAGGTCAGAAAATCCTCACAATGTTAGATGTTGAAAAAGTCGGAGTGTATATGCACTGCGACCTGTATAGATATTTTGTGCTCCCCCGTACAGGTCGATAAGTCTCGACCTAAAGAACCTCCTCCAATCCAATCACTCTGAGAAATCGGAGTATCTGGATTCGGTCCAGTCCTCACAATGTTTCGTAGGCACTGGTTAAGGGACGTTTGCAACTTTCTTGTGATAGTAGAAGGCACTCTCCAAGTGCTGCACCAATATAACACCACGGATTCAACATTGGAACGTAACAGTCGTAGTTTGGTGATTAGCCTGATAATATTGCTTCGCCATATTTTGGACAACATTTCAAGGTTAGGTTAGGTAGCTGCCTTCGCACCAGGAACCAGAGTATATCGCGATGCCCAACCGTCACGATTGTAACCCTAAGAGTTGAACTATTTCGTCCCAGAGATGAAGTGGCTTATCTTCCGGATGTCGAGTTCGGCCAGATCAATAAGATCGTCGTAGAAGTATTTCCCGAGGGTTTTGCTTTTTTTTTTTTCTTTCTTAGCAAGGGCAGGACACGTGCACATTAGGTGCGTTGTGGTTTCCTCCTCCTCCTTGTTTCTACAGCTTCTACAAAAATTATTGAAGGGGACTCCCAGACTGAGTGGCAAGTCTGCCTATCAAGCAGTGTCCGGTGAGGACCCTAGGTTTTTCTGGTTTGTGGATAAAAGTATCTCCGTCTCCGTTCCAGCTGTTGCCAGTTTCTTGGCATCCGTGTCAAGGAGGAATTTGATCGATTCAATAGGCGCAGATGGTTCCCCAACAACATTCCAAGTGCTTTGCCGATTCGGCTGTCAATATCTTGATCAGGTCCACCATCGGTCGAGATAAGACTCCCAAGATATTGAAAGCTCTCTACTTTCTCTACCGGTTGTCCAGGGATGCAAACATGAGTTCGTTCCGAGGCTGATGATCTTGGCTTTGGCTGTGTTGATCTTCAACCCCTCGACGTTTGCCTCTCTGTCAACTGTCATTTGATAGAATTCCATAATCCTAGGCAATGATAGGCATACGTCGTCAGCGAAGTCAAGATGTTTGAGTTCAGACGTCCATCAAATTTCTCCATTTCCCGACAGGGCAGCTCGAAGCACATCGTTAATCACGCAGACTTGTCAAACTCCTCTTCAAATTCCTTTGACAGTTAATAGTTTGAATTCTTAGAAGGACATTATTCCAAAGTTCTTTCAAAAAGACGACAGAGTTCCGCCATGGGTTAAGAACTTTCCTTTGTCTAAGATTCTACTCCACACATTATCGCCTGTAACAGAGAAATTACTATTGTACATTTTTTCTCAATTTTGGACATTACAGACAAAAAATAAATCGTTCACTTTCATTTAGTCCTCCCTGGAGTTACCCATTCCATGGACCCTGTAAGTGGCCACTTAGGCTACATAACTATCCATTATTCCGCCATCACTTCCCATTAGGAAATCCATTGTTTCAACCAACCCCTCCCCCTGTAAATAATTTACTCCGAATAAAAAAATCATCACATCAAGCGATGTGCACTAAGAACAACAAAGGACCTCGCAGTTCGTACAAAAAAAAAAAAGCAAGTTCCATTCCAACTATGGAACAACCAAACAAAAGTTGATGTGACGTTTGGTCTTAACGCGTCATAAATTCGAAAACCAACGGAGTTACCACACTACTCTAGCGCGAGTTTTTTTCTTTTTTTTTGTTTGTCTTTGAGTTTTCCAAAAATAGAGCAGGAACCGGACAAAAAATGGCGCGGGTACAGCAGAAGGAATAAACACACCGATACCTAACGTAACGTATTTTCTTCTATTTCAAGAATATAAGGACTTTTTACGAGAGGATGGCACACAAAAAGGAAGCCATTTAGAAGTTAACATATTCCATGCATTAAACATTCCACCATGGTTGGGGTGGGGGAGGAGGGAAGAGGAGTACAAGAGGGAAATTGTGTCAGAGATTGTAAAGTGGAAGATACAACGTTTATCACTTCCCGTTTGGCATGGAAAATATAAAATGAGTGCAGCGGCTGCTTCTGCTTCTGCAGTAGCAGCAGCAGAGAGCAACGATTCGGGAATGTGGGGGTGTTCCGCCTTTTGATTTTATTTTTCATTGCCATATCCTTTGGGGATGGTGCTAAGTGACTTCTTGACGTAATGGATCATCAAGGAGTTTTCCATCGGAAACACTACTCACATGGAATATTGTGACTGTGAAGTTTTTTTTTTTTTAAATAATTGAATCTTTGATGAAACGTTTTGTTATCTTTTATGTGTCAGATGAAGTTTTGAAGAGTGCCAGCAAACAAAGTAAGGACAAACGGATTTCCGCTGGTAATGTGTTGGAAACTCAGTAGAATAGTATGACAAAACCTTTCTTGAGGAGCACCTGAGATAAGCCATATGAAGAAAGTTCTGATCTCATTTGATCCATGTCCGGTGTTAAGGTCTTTAGAACAACTGAACCGAAATGAAAGGATCATCTATTATACAAACAGGGCTCCATTAATTTACTGTTTCCAAGAAGGGAGACCTGGGATAGAAAAACAGTATTTAAACCCAAAACATCTTCACAGGTGGATCACAGATGGATCTGGAATACATTCAGAAGAACCCGGGTCAAGCGAACTTCCAAACTACGACAGTGTGTTCCAAGTAAATTCAAGAAAAATCAAAGCGAGCGCAAGGAGGGTGACATCTGGTACGAACAAAGGCGTACTATGTAGTACAGGCTTTCGCCTTAAGTCCGATGGACAAAAGAGAGAACACTAGAGACGTGAAACATTGGGTGGTTTGAATAAAAGTAGAGTGAAAACTCTGGGCAAACCCTCTTGAGGGAAGTGTTTCCTGAAACTTGACGAAAGTCATTTTTATTCAACTGAAATTTAGTATTTTTTTTCAAAAAGTTCAGGGAACACTGTGCCTCAGTTTTTATTCGCACCACACATTATCTAAAGAAGGCATGGAAAATATAGGACCCTGAAATATAAGAAAATGATAGCTGGAGTATAACCCTTTCATGAGGGGAAGATGGGTGAATCGATACCACATTACAAGCTACGACTGCTATCGGACTTACGCTTGCAGATTTGGACATGATAACTCCCTTATCTGACTGAACTGCGAAAAGATCTCAGAAGATTTAAAACAGGTATTTTTCTATGCGGAATTTAGCTTGGAGTGTAGAAGTCTAGTAAAAGCACTGAGCAGGCCAACTTACAACCAACAAGACAATGAAATTATAACAGCTATACAGGAACCGTGGATGTAGAATAAGTGCATCTGTGGTACGAAACCAAAGCCGGATTCGGGGTGTCACCGTACTTTGTGACGAACTTCCTCTCAATAGCAAAGCTTGGTCAATTCTGTGGCCATGATTTGGTTGCAGCTGCAAAACCTTTTTCACGCCCACCGAAGACCTTCGACAAAGTCATATGATGGTATTGCCACACTCGGAAAGTGGAACTTGGTATCGATGTTTTGCGATGCTTATGCTTTGAACAAAGTCTGGCATGTTCATGGTCATGACATGCTTATTCACAATGTTGGTACTCAGTCCGGTTACAAAAATCTCCTGCGAATTCCCTGGTGAAACCCAGAACAAAACAGCCCTAGAAAGGAATTACACCCATGAACTACTGGAACTGAAATTGGTATTCATCCTTAATCACATCGACAGTCATGCCGCGTTCAAAGTTCATCAGAGTACTCGTGAACCATAACACAGTAGTGCTTAAGGCATTATGCGGGGATGAAATATTTCAAAACGGTGTTTAAATCGTCAAACCGCCGTTCTTCGAGCCGCATCATCATCTTCTAATAGACCGCTTATCCACTATGAGGGTCGCGGGTTTAGGGAGCTTAAGTGGACTCTCCACATTTGCCGATCTTCCGCCATCGACTCTAACTCATCAGGGGCTATCCCCATACGGGTAGAGGTGAGATTTCGGGCTTGGTCCAGCCATCTCGTCCTAGGCCTACCCAGGGAACGTCTGCCGGATGGCACGGATTCCATGGCATATCTTGGAAACCGAGTCGGGGACATGCGTTTGACGTGCCCAAACCATCGAAGTATGGACCTCTCCGTTCGAAGAAGTAGCTGCTCGACATTAAGTGCCTCGCGTACTCTGGTGTTCCTTACCTGATCTCGACGATTAACCGCAGCAATACAATGAAGAAATCTCATTTCGGTAGCCTGTATCCGCGATATTATTCTTTCGGTCATTACCCAAACCTTTTAGGCAAAATAACTAAACAAGTTGACCACAGATAGTTTTATGGCCGGCGTTAGATAAGCAAAAGACGAAGCTATTGCCTTCTGAGAAAGCACGCTAGGAGACTAGGACTCACAGAATCGGACACATGTATGTACGTATGTATGTATATACTGCGATGACTTATGCGTCGCAGAAAACGCCGCACACATTCCATGCGATTGTGAGGACATAGCACAAAGGCGATTAAAACACCCAGAAAATCACTTTTTAAGAACTTGGAGGAATTGGGTACTATCAACCGTAAGAGAATTGTTAAATTTTGCAAAGAAATAAAATGCTTTCAGGGGTGAGTGCTTCGATCTCAGTGCCTTTGAAAAGCAGTGGCACTATTTTAGTGCCTGGTGTTTCTGGGAAAAAATAATTTTCTGGTCTTTACCTAAAACATCGAGATTCACCGAGACAGGGTTGTTCCGAGGATGTACCTTCTATAAGAGATGCCTACCAGCCTGGAGAATCCTACGAAACTGTGTTTCAAAATCTAGTTGCTAGAGTTAAATGTGAGCCTGATAGGAAAGAATACATCATAGAAAAGACTGCAAACGTGGCTCTCCTTGACAACACATGGTCAATGAGACCCTGGTATAGTGGATCAGAGCAATGTTGGTGAATGAAACTTTGCTTGCAGATGCGGACTGTGGCCTATGTTACGGCCGGGGTAAACAAAGGCTGTTCTCAAGGCAGCGATCTGCCTTCACTGCTATGTTGCAATCGTAGTCGACTCTGTTTTATCCTATCAATTGTTCTAACGTCTACGCTCAGGCATATGTGGATAATGTTGACATACTTTCTGTCCAGTCATCTTTTAAGACGGGCATAGGAGTAGTCTTTCGGTCAATTCTCTGAGAACTGAGGCGATCCTCCTTACAAGAAGGATTGTGACCACTCTGACAAAACCGATGCTGATAAAATGTCACTACCCACATCTCTGATAAAACCAAATATCTAGGACTGACTGACTGGAAGATATCTAAGATATCCAAGATATCCAAGATACTCTGAGGCAGTGTAAAGGTGCTTTTGGCAAGACATGGGGTTGATCATCGAAAAAGGTTATTTCGATCCATGTATACAGCTGTGATAAGACCGTTTATAGCTTATGCTTCGGTTGTTTAGCGGAGCGGGCTTTCGGGTAAGTATGTGACTGCCTTCTATATTCGACTCGGTTTAGCTTTTTTAAGTACTCCTGGCGCTGTGATAGCTTATGGTACCATCCACAGTGGGGTTTTGATGACCTTGCACGGTATTTACCTTATGACCGCCCTAGTTCCATGAACGTGCCGTCCGATACTATAGCTCCAAAATTTCGTCTGGAGTGCAAATTTGAAGTCAACTTTCCTTGCGTTTAGTATTGGCTATGACAAGATTCTGAGCCTGAAATGGGCTGTAGTCGAATTTTCTTAAAAATGACACCATCTGAGCATAAACCACAGAGATTTCGCTTAAGCCGGGACAGATCACAGTTTGTTAAGAAGGAGTATACACTCAGAGGACATGCAACTTGACCAAATTTTTTTCATTTCATTTCAATTTTCACCACATTTATTAAATGATTGTAACGGGATCTGGGTAAATTTATTGTGCCCCCCATCACATCCATAAGAATTAAGAAGCCAAAAATTAAAAAAAAAAAACACCGCCACTACATGTAAAGAAACGAAAAACATCGATAAATTAAGTGGAATGCGTACCTGATCTGTTTTTGTTTGATTTATTCTTTTTGTAGCGACATCCACGGAATCGGCACATACTTGCAGCTTGGCCCATGGGGCCCGCCAGCAATCCAATAAATGCTAAACCCTCCGTCTTAATGAATTTTCACTTGCAACACAATTTATCGAGAACAGCAAACGCACTATCGTTGTTGAACACTGATTAAGATTTTGCAAATTCACTTTCATACTACGGATGATATTTTTCAAAAAATCTTTTTCAATTTTTTTGTAACCGTTCTCGTACGCTTTTAAACAAATCCCAGCGCTAACTGTTTTACGAAGAGTGTTTCCTCACTTTACGATGCTTCATGACGAGCCCAGGCTACACTCAAAAGTGAGTAACAATCCGTTGAGGAATGGGAAAATCTTTTTTTGCTTTTTTTCAAACGAAACTTAATTATTGGAATTTCCATGCGGAACGTTATCTGTTTGTTTATTTATCTATTAAAAATGTACAAGTAGATACTCTGTTTTGTCATTGTGATTTTTTTTTTTTTATGATTTATACGCGTTTATGCATAAAGTATCTCTTCCCGGTTTGGACAACACACACCATAAACAAAAAAAAGAAATCCAACGAAAAGCACGCAGGATTGTTTGTGTTGTATTTACCCATGACAAAGGGGGGTGCATTGGGAGAGGACCTCTTAGAGCATCTTGTGCGGCTTTGTGTGGATCAACAATTTTGGCATTGGCCACCCAGGCACTTGAATCCGGAAAAGGTTGTAATGAATGAATTTGATTTTTATGACCGCATAATAAAAAAGTCAAATGAGGGTACACATGCCGATGGATCTATGAGTTTCTGACATTGTCGAATGGCATTTGAAATGATTATGATCCCCGGAGAACAGAATTTTTGGCCGCCAAGTGTGACTGGCATTACGTATGTTTACAAATTTTGAATCGTAGATGGGATTCGCAAAAGTGCCAATAAAAAAAAATCCAAAAGAAAAATCAAATTTTTGATCGAGGTGACATGAGTGGCTAATTAAAATCGTAATGAGAATTTAAATGGCTGTTTAATGCAAAAAAGCAGATGCGTTGTGCCAAAATGTAATAACGACTTTGTTTCACAGTTAATGGCGCAGTTGAAATGTCAAAATGAGCGTCGCTTAACGGTGTGTGAATTGATAAAACTTGTGTTGTTCTTTTGGGGCGATACAATATTGTGGAAAGTTGGAATGGAAATCATTTGGAAAGTATATTACTCACGGGAGACAGTGATGCATGACGGTGAAAAAACAAAATTTCTATACAAAGTGAAATCTTTCATTTATTTGACAAGACAAAGGGGCGAACGTTAACCCAAACCGAAGTGGAACTGCCTGATTAAAAATTAATAATGCTGGCGCTATTGTTTGTCGAGGAAATACTGTCAATAGATACTTAATCTGACAATCATGGTGAGTTTAGCGTTAATCTTCATGAATATTCATGGTCACAGCTGGGAGTCAGTAGGTGAGGATTTCAACGGTTCAATTAAAGATTAGAGGTTGAGGCCCTGGTTCACCCAGAATTGTCAGTAAGTAGGGATTAACCACGTCCATTGGCTGTCAGGCGATCTCTCTATTAGAGACTTTTGTGTCAAACTTTGCTAGTATCATGTCCCCATTCTGATACATTTACCCTGCCCCGACGACCCTTAAGAATTGCTGGCAATTTGTATACTTCATTCCAGGAGGACCATTAATTTACCAAGTGAAAGTTGTTTTTTTTTTTCTTTGTTTCAGATAGGGTCCCAAACAGACCCTATCTGTCGGTCGATATGTACAATGCATACCGAAAAAAAGAAAGGTTTCCTGGATTATGAAGCAATCAGAGCTTTGTTGTGTCCCTTAAAGACCTTTCTCCTTCATGCTGGAGACACTTATTCCGATGACCAAAAATATTTTAAAAAATCGTACAAAATAATGTGCGATGTCCCACTGTGTACAGTGACTGGTGGTGGTTATCATCATCATCATTTTCAATAACCCGCCTATCCACTATGAAGTTCGCGGGTTAAGGGAGCTTCAATAGACTCTCCACATTTCCCGATCGTCCCCCATCGACACTAAATCATCAGCGGCTATCCCCATACGGGTAGAGGTGAAATTTCGGACTTAGTCCAGCCTTCTCATCCTGGGCCTACCCAAGTAACGCCTACCCGATGGCACGGATTCCATGGCACGTCTTGGAAACCGAGTTGAGGACATGCATTTAATGTGTCCAAACCGTCGAAGTATGGACCTCTAGGTACGAAGAAGTAGCTGTGGTGGTTATTAGACTTCAAAATCCGGAAGAATCTGAATATGGTCGTAGTGGCTAGATTCATTAAACAGAGGCTCACTCCGGCCATGCACATAACACCGAAGCGTGATTGATCACAAGTAGAAAGATAAAGAAGACAATTATGAACAATCAGATTCGCCGACTAAGATATAGCCTTGCAGCCCTTAGGTTAGAATAGGTTAGAGGACCAATAAAGACGATGAGACCGTCTTCATCTCACCTAGGTCTATGTAGACCCGTTGTGGTACCCATGTACATATTTAACAAACTGCTTCCTACGTGTGATTATATATGACTAATGACAGCCACCTGGTTTTCCTTGCCAACTTTAGTAAATCCGACAGTGAACTATCGGATAGCTCCTCGATGTTATCAAAGAGGTATTTACCCAGAGTCCTTTTTCTAATATTGCAGAGGCTTCGACAGTTGCAAAGGAAGTGCATCCCCTGCATAGGTCGTGCTCGGTCAAGTGCAGCTTTTTGCATGGTACTTGAGCATATTGTGGCCTGTTATTAATCTTACCACTAATGACAGGGATTTCCTGTTCATATGTAGGAGCTTGGTGGTTTCGCAAATGCTTAGTGTTTCCCACCTGTTATTTACCTCCGTTAAGGATCTTAGCATTAGGGCTGATTCCTACCTGACCAGTTTATCAGCAGTCTCATTTCCTGGCACACCACTGTGGCTAGGGATCCAGCAGAGTTTTATATTATGCTGCGTGCCAAGAACCCTCAGCTCTTCACTACAGCTTTTTACAAATGTAATTTGAGTAGCAGCTAATGCTTTTAAAGCCGCCTGGCTGTCTAAGAAAATTGTGATATCCACCCGTGATACGGTTTTGGGCAGCTTTGGTCACTGCTACAATCTCTTTTTAGAAAACACTACTGTTGTCAGGAAGTCTTATTGAGCTGCAGACTCATAGCTCCTCAAAAAAGGGACCTGCATCCATGCCTATGTCCATCTTGGAGCCATCCATGTAGATGGACTTTGTTTCATTAAGGAATTCTTTGTTTTCCCACTGTTTTCTGCTTGGAAGATACAAGAAAAGGGTTTGACGAAATACGGAATCATGTAGCCAGAGTCAACATTTATTCCCAGATATTTTTCCTGTACCTGGTCGTGCCCATATAAGCTCGCCTTCCAGAATTCAGACTGGTCTAATCTCAGAGCGCTCTTTGAGAGATCTATGGGTAGCAAATTGAAAATTGTCTTCCACTCTGACGTCGGAGTTGAATTCTTCGCTGATCAGATTTGTATATTCAGAGAAATTTTAGTTCAATACTCGGCAAACACCTCTTGCACGGTAGATTAGTTGCCACAATTTAATGGTTGTGACCAACCCAACCATAAGGTGTTAGGCAATGGACCATCCCGATGTCTGCTGGGTACTGAGTCACAAAGGTATTGCAGGGAACAAGAAAGCCAACTGACAGGCAAAAGCAGAACCATACGCGATACAGTGGAAGTTGCACCAACAACAACTGACATAACTACCATCAAGGACGCAAAGAGATTTCCAAAGTCACAGGACAAATGTCTCGACAGGCAAGGGGAAACCAACAAACAGCTCACCAAAGAGGTTAAATGCTCAAAATAGAGTAATTTAGACTTGTTACAGAACTCATTAATCTAGACAAGCACATGGGGATCAATGACGCACCGATTTCTGGAAACTGCGAGGAGAAACAAGATCCCACTGCCCAGTCCAGTCCGTAAATTCGATATGGATTTCAAACCCTGAAGCATTATCCATCAGATCTACGAATTTCATCAACGCTTTAAACACCGAGAAGACCGAAGAAATTTTTGCACTCGTCAAAAGTGAACCCAGCTCCTCACAGATTTTATCATTGGACAGTGTGCACTTAACGATGATCTTAAAAAGCTGTGCATGACTCTGTCGGACTTGTGCCGACTCTGTTTGGAAGACTAAGAGACTTCAGAGCATATTTTGTGATTATGTCCCGAACATAGCTCGTTGCTGATTAAAACACTTCGGTAGGGAATTCAACTCCCCAGAAACAATCAAATACGAATACGGAAGCAGTGTGCTGAGGTTTCTTTTCCTCAATGACAGACCCTCAGGTTTGACCCTCCGGTCTAAGCACCAAGCCATCGGATGTCAGAATATTTGGCCTGAAAAATTGGTAGCAATGAACCTGGGATCGAAGAAGATGAAGAATTGCAGTAGAGACTCTTCAAGGGTTGTGAGCACGGTAAGTAAGTAAGTAAAACGTCTAAGAGAACTAATCCCAAACAGAACATGTCTTTCCAAGTATATATTTGTGTTTTAGCGTGCCTGTTACGGGGCAGTCACAACGTTCGAAGCAGTCTGTAAGCACGCCTGTCCAGGTTTATATTCCCGGTGAGCAGACTGATCATCACTCTTAGTTGTTTTCTACCAAAATAAGGCGTCCATCTTGCTAGACAGCGACAAGGGCCATGACATTTTACATAAGAGCTGCTACACATGGTTTTCTTCATCATCATCATAACCATGACCCGCTTAGCCGCAATGAGGGTCGCGGGATTTGGGCTGCTTAATTGTCACAGGTTTCTGATGTCGAAAAATTCTCTGGCGCCTTACATATGTGTCATGCATTCTGAGTATTCGATTAATCATGGCAAAAGTAAGTAATTAAAACGATACCCAAGTCGGGAATCACCTTCGCAGAATTTGAAGAATTCACCAGGGGTATTCCATCCGTTCTGATTCAACTTCTTCAAAACTGTACCTACGTACGTGTTCCCAGGTATGATAACGAATAAAATTTGTTGGAATTTTACTCTGGTATGGTAACCCCCTTAATTTAGATCTAATCAATCGGCAATCATTCCGGTACGTTGATCGTTTACAAAACATCGACTTCCAAATCTGAATAAGAATCACAAAACCGGTGTGTGTGTTTAGCTTGGCTTTATAAGTTCCCCGACACAATCTGCCCACTTGGACAGAGTGCCAATGAAATCCTTTTCGGTAGCACCTCGCTAGAAAAATATTATATTCTCCGAACTGGTTTTTGTTTTTGGTTCGACGCTCTATTACCGGTTGTGAATAATTTAAACGTGTTTCCCACGCCCCTTTGTCAAGTGATACCCCCACTTGCCCCTTTTTTGTTGTTTGAAGCTACGAGTAAGTATTTCATTCATTTAATATGCCCAATGGATAAATTTGAAATTCTGACGTTTTTGGGTTTCACACCTCATTAATCACAGCGGTTACTTAATTTTTCAAAATTAATTAACCGGAAAAAATAAACGTTTTCAATTATTTTCATATTCTGCATTTGAAGTATGTGTTGTGGTTCTAGGTATTGACAATTCCACTGATCAATTAGTGCGCCACGTAATGGAGAAGTTGTCTCAGAATACGGAAAGTTGATTATCACTGAAAAGGTGGTGACACATTTCAAAAATTTTAATCAAAATTGTGCAGGAGAATCTAGAAGTCCAGCGGGTGGTGAAGTTGTATTTAGGAGTATCTCACGTGTCAGTGTAGGTCGATGACATCAAAGACAGAGAGACGGGCAAACTCCCCTTTTTGATTGGTAAAAGCTTAAGCAGAAAATAAAAAAAATGTCCAAGTATCCTTATCGTTACTTAAATTTCCACTCATAAACTTAAACAAATTTTTCTCCCCTCGTTCAATATTTAACAATACACAATCCCTCTTTAGACCTACTTACGGGGTACATCTGTTGTAATGAACGACGAACGACTCCTCCTCCCATCTCAATTCGAACGTCCTTAATTTGTATACACAATTCAAGGGATCCACTTCAATTTGTAAACCAAAAAAAAAAGAAAATTATTCCTTTCCATCAAGAGGAAAGTAATCACGCTTGAAAGCGTTTGTAAAAAAAAAAATCTGTCCAAGTCTCACTTAAATAAAAAAAAAAAATATAGGTATACCTATACAACAATGAAGCACTCGCGAAATAATAAATTGGAAACCGTCCAAGCATCGTCTTTATTGTTATTGTTATTTTTGCAGAAAAGTGTAGTCTCGAAAAACTGTGATGGGTATCCTTGGGTAATAAACGACAATCTGCAACCACAGTAATGTACTGACGAAGGACTTTATGATGATCTATGTAGTTTTTGTCCCTATAAAAACCGAGAATGGTTGGTGCTTTTCTCTCTCTTATTCTCTGTTGGTTCGTCATTTCATTTTTATTCGACTTTTTCAGATTAAAAAATAGAAAAAAAAAAAATTGTAAAGTAGATGGATGAGAAATTTGATATTTTACATTGTGTTGACATTTTCCGGAACTATGGGTTGTTTCAATGGTACCCAACAAGAATTTTTGTTAAAATTAAATTTACTTTTTGGTATCCTGGGGAATTTGCCGAGGAAAAAAATTGCAGACACAACCACGAATCATAGGAGTTTCTTGTGAATTGGTAGAATCAAGTTACCAGTCCGGTGTTCCCAATTGTAAGCTGGGTATAACATTATGTGTCGTCACCACTACCATCAAGCGGAATCACCTGAAACCGAAGATTGTAATAAAATGACGTAGAAGACAAACTTCAAGGAGCAACTAGCATCAAACTAATGTGACATTTTTTAAAGAAGTCTGAAATTTCTTTCGACGAATATGTCCGAAAAGGTAATGAGGTAATGAGTCCCCAAACTAACACATCCATCAACCAAAGTTTCCCAACTTTTTTTACTATCGATCAAATTCATCGAAGGTGAACTTTCCTTCATCGCACTTAGATCAATGTTGGTCCATTGTGAAGCTCCCATACTCTGTGACAGGTTTCTGTTTAGGTTATTCAAGGATCTTTCAGAGAATTCTTCGAGATCCTAAAAGAAATATCTTCTCAAAAATATAAACCTTAGGTTGACAAAGTCCTCGGCAATGACAGATAAAGTCCTCTACAGAGGTAATTTATCATCTAACTTTAATTTTTTTGGTATAAAACCTTCGCATGTTGTGCTCCGTAATTATGCCTATGAGAGCTGTGCAAGACTGTTTGTTTCCTTGCATGATCTTTTCGGTTCTTTCCTTGTTTCAGAATGGCCACAGTTTTTTCTCGTAAATAGTTTTGTTTTGTAATAACACGGGAGCTGAGGGCATTCTATCTGGGGTTTACAGGCGGTTACAAGGTGGAACATTTACTGTGCTATCAGATAATTCTGGATATAGAGATGATTCTTTCCATGCTAGTTTTACATTGTGCACTGTGTCAATAAGCTTTCGTTCTTCCCGACAGTGATCCACAAGCTTCGATTCTGTGGCAGAAAACACTTTTATTGTCACCTGACTGCCAATAATATCATCATTGCGTTTATTGCACTATATATAGCGGCTGTTGCCACCGTAAGAACCTCCTCTTGAAAGCGCTTCTGCGAGTCTTACTGACTTATATTTTTTTTTAGGAATCTGCCCTTACTGCTGACACTTAGCCTAATAGGCGTACTACCTTCCTAATGAAGATGAGCATGTATGTCACTAGTAGCCGAGTTTCAAATCTCCGCCAGCGATCAGAATTCCCTATAAAAGATTCGTCTGCGTAGGCAGTATAAGACTGGCCTAGATAGTCCAGCCCTAACGAAAATATTTGTTAAGATTTTATTTGGCGGCTGCCTGCTTTAATGGGTACGATCAACAAGTTGTATATTCAAATTTAGTTAGGTGGCTGCCCCCCCTTAGGCAGGGACACACTTAGAGCAGACGAGACGTAGTACGATGAAGAACCGACTTACCAGCACTAGAAACCAGAGTATGTAGCACTGAGTGCATCGGGATGGGTAACCATAACGATATTAACCCTATGATTTAAACTATTTCGTCCAGGAGATGACGTTTCTTATCTTCTGGATGTCGAGTTCGGCTAGATCGTTAAGATCTTTGTAGAAGTATTTCTCGAGGGTTTTCCCTCTTAACGTCGCAAGAGCAGGATACGTGCGCAGTAGGCGGGTTATAATTTCCTCTTCCTCCTCGTCTCGGCAGCTTCTACAGAAATCATTGGAGGGGTATCACAGTCTGAGTACATGTAGGACCCCTATTAGCGAACCTAGGTTTTTTCCGGTTTGTGGATAAAAATGTCTCCGTCTTCTTTAAATCCAGGTTAGGCCAGATTTGTTTTGACAAGAGACCAGTGCTGATGTTGTTCCACATGTGGTTTGGCAGTTTCTTGGCATCTACATATATCAAGGAGGAATTTAATCGTTTCGAAAGGCGGAGGTGGTTCCCCCAGGTTTTCGGGGAGATGTCGTCCTGCGCCTTCTTTTGCCAGCTCGTCCGCCCTGCAGTTGCCTAGAATGTCCCTGTGTCCTTGGATCCAGCACAGGGCTACGCCGGACCTGTCAGCAATCTCGTCAAGAAATCTGCGACCCTTCCGCAGGCAATATTCTACAGTGATTTTGCAGTCGCGTGGCAAAGCCAAAGCCAGATGCGTTGGAGAAGTGATGTATTAGGACTAGAAAATTAATATGGCAAAGCTGATAGAGTTGCCTCAACCACTGGCTATAATCGAAAATCAGATTTTTGAAGTTCATAACCCCGGTTAAATAACCTTTTCTTAATACGAGTCACTTTAGGTTTCATTGCATTACTGGTACTCATTCCACCTTTTATTTAAATGCCCAACACTAAGGTAAAATAGAAAAACAGCCATTGGAGAACACTGTTCAATAGTCAGCCTTCTTCAGTCAATCAAGCAACCGAAAATCATTCTGAAATTTATTCCGAACTCATGGTGATTCAGGGAGGCTAATTAAAATTAATAATCCGTCTGTTGTATAATTTCAGGTATTCCACACCGGGGAAAGCAATGAAGCTGTTGAGGTACGACTGGTCTAAGAGAGATCTGATGACAACATCATAACTGTTCCCACTTCCCTTAGAACACTCTGAACATGTGTATGTCCTGAACCTGTCCTATTCATAGTTTTGACATTTAAATGGGAGGAACACAACGTTCCGTCTGGGGCCTAATTGAATGTCATCCCACTCGCCCTCACATACCATACCATGGGCATTCAGGTTTACAATTTTTAGACTTTGAATATCAGGGACACCTAGGGATTCCTTTTAAACAAATTTCGAGAAAATCCGGTTAATAGAACGCTGGCCAAAAATAGTTTCCACTAACGCAACCGTGACCTTTCACATTAATTATTTTCCGCATCCTGTTCCCAGCTCTGTTGCGCGAAAAAAACCGCAGCACGTCCCTAGAATCATATCCACCATCTCTTATGTCTCAATAGCACCGAACCTTCATTGTATTTTCCCCACCCTGACCGCAAAATCCCATCCTTTTTGTTCCGCATATCCCCATTGATACTGTTAGCTGAGCATAGACGGCTTGAAAGGAAATTATCCTACACATGTGCTTTCAATTTTGCTATCGCAATCCATTAGGGAAATGGGTTGTGATATACTTTTACCGAGGTAAGTTGGCACGCTGTCATTCGACATGAAAAGGGAGGTGTGTGGTGGGGGGTTGTGTCCTCGCCATGAGAAAATTTGGACAATTGCCAAATTTCTGTCTCTTCTCTCTACTCACAGCGAGTAATATCTTCATTTTCTATATGAATGCATTCACGGTAGGATAAAGTGCGATATGAACTCTATAGATGGCCATTCTGGTTCTTCATCTGTACGTTATGACAGAATTCTTGAACTTGTTGCAAGAAAACACAAAAAATTGGCAGAGGTTCAAAAGCTTTTCTGTTGAAATTCCAACCAGATGTTCCTTTCGTTGGCATCTAGTTACTCTCCTCCTCACCTTTTAACAAAAGATACAAAAATAGATAAATCATTCCTCGCATCTCACGTGCCACGTGCGCCATTCAACACGACACGCTGTGTAAAGCTCAATTATAGGGAGACTCAAACAATTACTGTAGCAATTAGCGAATTTCAGAAAATCACGCGGCACGCCCCAGCGATTCAAAGCATGTCAATGCTCACCTTCAAGGACAAAAATCACCAACACAACTGTACAGGGAAAACAATTTAAATTCCTTTTGACAGAGAAATTGTTATCCGGCAAAATCAGTGAAGAATCTGGCCATGGCCCAGTTTGATGTGCGGAATCCTACGTTTTATTTGGACCGACTGTCGCAGAAACATGAAAAGGGAAATTCATCCGCATCTACATACATCTGTGCAAAAGGATGTAATTCAATCAAAAAATACATTTCCAAGCATTCGTTTGATCAGCAAACCACCCACGGGAAAAGGCACGGAAGACACCGTAACCGAATTAGGACGACCAATTAGGAAGAAAGTTAAAAAAGTTAAAAACAAAACAAATTGTTTAGCATTAAGTATTAATTTATTCTTATAGTAGAAGCAGAACAAATTTAAATTCGATTGGAGGCCTGTGGGATCATGTGACTTGGCACAAAAAAAAAAAAAACTTCGGAGCCAGCGGAACTTGTTAATTATTTACAAGATGTGGCCTGTGATTGTGACGAGACGAGGCCGGTTCATCTGCCTAATCATGTTTATTTGTTTGTCAGTGGAAACTTTAGGCGTTAGGCGGCCAATTATCAATAATTGAAGCCTGTAATGGAACCTTGTGGTTGAGACAAAGAGTAAATTACTGCGTCACGAAAGTGAAACTTCCTTCGATTACTCGATTGCAATTGCACAAAACAGTCATAGACCGCAGGTTATTCTCTTTAAGACCCAATTCCGGTGAGTCACTCTTATCAGTGGCCAGATGTGATTTGCTCATGTGAACTTTGTTACGGGAAATACAAATTTGTGTGATTTCATTTGAATCTTTGTCCTTGTGGGTTGTAGAACTAACAGGCGAAGGGACTGGCCTTCACAGGGTTGTAATGTATTCTGTTGTAACTCCAAGGAGTCTAGAAGGATATGACGTATTTTTTTCCAGTTCGTTTTGAACCAAATGGCAAGACAGTGTATTCTTGTATCAGCTAGAAGGAGGTATGCTCTTTGAACTTTAGAAAGACAACGATTTAGTGCCAGAAAATCTCTTATGGTTGCACAGCACAGCAACTGTTAACACTGAAAACAGAATACATTGTTTTAGAACCAAAAGGCTATAGGACCATCACATTTCTTGAAACGGACACACTTTCTTTTAGGTAAAATCTTAGTGACTTCTGACTTAAAAAATAAGTTTGCAATGAAGACTAGGAGATGTAAGATACAACGGCCTACCCAAAGCCCTTTTGTGTTTTGCCCTCCGATAAGAAATTGTGTTTCGACTTCATTGGGGACCCAATCAATTTTAGAAGAGAATTGTCAAAGCAAGTTTCCACGTCTTAGACAAACGTGTTCAATTCGCATCTTGAGCTCGGACAAAAAGCACAGAGTCCTTTCCTTTTGAAGCAAGAGATGGTGGCAAATTAACTTTTGGTAGAGCTCTTACCTTTTAATTTAGCCACTGAATCCAGGTGGTGAAGTAAAATCCTCATTAAAAAAAAGGGCTCGCTGGCTTGGTTGTCCCCTTGGACCCCTTGCCCGGATGATAGTAAAGAACTGACAGCAGTTAAAGTAGAGAGTATGTAACTTGGTATAAGCGAACTGGGGGAGAAAGCAGGAAGGAGCTAAACAGACGGACCAGTGAGAATTTAAAAATTAAGTCCGACTACCCCGACAGAATAAGATCGCGGATACAAGCTGCCGAAATGAGATTTCTTCGTTGTATTGCTGGGGTAACTCGTCGAGATCGAGTTAGGAACACCAGAATGCGCAAGGCACTCAATGTCGAACAGCTACTTCTTCGAGCGGAAAGGTCCATACTTCGATGGTTTGGGCACGTTCAATGCATGTCCCCAACTCGGCTTCCGAGACGTGACATGGAATGCGTGCCATCGGGTAGACGTTCCCTGGGTAAGCCTACGATTAGATGGCTGGGCCAAGTCCGAAATCTCACCTCTACCCAGGAATAGCTCCTGATGATTTAGAGTCGATGTCGGAAGATCGGGAGATGTGGAGAGTCCACTCAAGCACCCTAACCCCGCGACCCTCATTGTGGATAAGCGGGCCATTCTGAAAATGTATGTATGTATGAATGGTATGTATGTACCCCGACAGAAAACAAGGAAAGAACACCATAAACTGAATGGGACTTTGGGCTAATCATCTACGTTGGAGCTATAGTTATTCAAAACCAAAAAACCGGTCTCAAGAGAGACTGATCAATGCAAAGACGAATTCAGGAGACCTGGAGATGTAAGTGCTGCACCTATATAATAGCATGGATTCAGCAGAAGGAAGGGGGAGAGTCGTAGCGTGATGTTTAAGTTGATTGCATTGCTTTGACCTATTTGGGACAACATGGCAAATGCAAACGCAGACTTCGGTTCGACTGCCATTATCTTGTTCGCCATCGGTGAGACCAACACTTCTAAGGATCTGTCTCAGCACCCGCTGTTACTTGGTGGATAGCATAATGAATATGTTATCAGCCTAGTCGAGATGTTTGACTTGGGTTGAGATGTAAACGCCCATCACATTCCTTCATTTACCGTCGACACTGCCTTTTCGCACCCTTCTTTGGATCTCGAATTCCTCTGAAAGCCATCCTTGGTGTCGAACTATACTCACTGACATAAGTTGCCTGTATGAGGCAAATAAGTTTTCTATTGACACTGTCTAACATCATCTCCATCCACATCTGGTAATATTTCGAATGATATTCAGTGCACTGATCAATTATGATCCGCAAAATCTTGATGTGGTCGACACAGGTAGAGTCAGAGTGGAGACCTTGTTGCTCGACATCGAGAGTGTTTCTCAGTTTATATTTTGCACGCTCACGGACTATTTTAGCTAGCTCTCTCTTGGTCACCGTGGCTCAGTGGTTACTGCTTTAGACTGCTGTGCAAACTGAATAGGTTCGAACCCCAGCTATATCCACCACCTTTTCGCAGGACAATGACCAACCTTCGAGGGTATAACATGCCATGAATGAGCTTCCCAATAAACCTTTCGGAGTTGAAAATAAATTATAGTTCCGCTTCATTCGTGCGAACAATTAAGCAGGCAGAAACAAGAATGGTTGCAAATAGCTAGGCCTTGGCCACAACAGGCTGTCGCTCCAGCTTGTTAGTGGTTTTTTTTTACTGATTACTCTCCAGTCTTCACACTCCATAAGGTTACCATAAAGAACTTTAAAGGAATGATGTCGTCTTTCAATTATTGGAAAAGATCTCTATCTCCAATCCTTTTTCTAGAAGTTAAGTTCAGAAGCTCCGCAGATATAGTAAAGCAACCACAAACGCACTCCTTAGACTGAAGGTTAACGCTTGCCAAGCTCAATAGCAGACGGATTCAATCCGACATCGAGTGCTGCTCAACCAAAAAGAGGTACACCACAGAGAGGAGTCCTCTCTCGACTATGCACCATGGATCTTAGTAGTGGATGGGGTTCTCAATACTTTAGGTAATGTAGGTTTTAAAAGTCATTGCTTACGCAGACAACATTGGTGAAGTCATCTTAGGGAAATTTCCCAATACTCCAAGGGATCTGATAAATTCAGCTCTAGATACTCCAGTCAATTGGACTGACAAAGTGGGTCTCAGTGTCAAAAATGAGCTAGTCCTCTTTACCAAAAGGTACGACATTTCCGCCCTATACCATCCAAGCTTAGGAATACGGAATTTAGGTTTACAAACAAAGCCAAGTATCTAGGCCTAATTCTAGACAGTAAACTAAGTTGAAAACTAATCATTCACTACAGTGCAAGAAACATCTGCAAAAAGGCTTAGGGTCCCAAATTGGAACTCCAACCTGGCGGTTTAGGGCCCTTTTTGCTATATGGAATCATGGTCTGATGACCGCCGCTGGATAGGAAGTCCAACACCGGTGTCATTGAACTCGTATAAAGGTTAGCACGTCTTCAATGATACTGGTGTTGGACTTCCTATCCAGCATTAGCATTACAGGCGCCCTAAACTCTACCCCTTTAGCTGACTTGGAAACATCTCTCCCATCGACATCTTTGGAAAGTTAGTAGCATCCAAAGCAGCTATAAGAGTCAAATCTCAACAATGTTCGAACTCCCAAGTCGGCCACTCGCGCATTATGCCTGAAAAAATCTGGGCATTTGTGTGTTGGCTTGGGATCATCGAACAGCAGAACTATGCAATTGCAAGGAAGCTATTATACAGTACTTCGAGGTAACCATCTCTCCTAGGTCATTCTGGGACGATATATTCTCAGACGACAAGTCGATTCACTTTAACATCGACAACTCAAAAACTACCAACGGTGTGGGTGGTGGTGTTTTCTTTGACAGTCTTAACCTCAACCTAGCGTTCCCTTTTCCAAGTCATGGCAGCGTGTTTTAGGCGGAAATCATGGCTATCAGAGAAGTCTTATCTTGACTGAAGAAGAACGTGATATCAGCCACGGATATTCGCATCTTTCCGGACAGTCTTACTTACTTAAGGTGGAGCTACAGTCCGTGGACCTGGGCGTCAACCAAAAAGCGTCTTTAATAGCCGATCGTCCCTTTCTTCGATATTTCGATATTTCAATATTCCAATACCATTTCCTGTTTTTTTTTTCCGGAAAAAAATATCGTCTTTCAAAATGTAATGGAACCCACTCGCCCAAAAATGAAAAAAGAGTGGATCGCCCAAGAAAAACGTGTCGCAGGAATGTCAAGGAATTGAATTCAAGCCAATCCGGGAAAAAAAGCTGAACAAGGCGACACAAAGGACACAGTGACACAGTAAAAATCCGTAAGAGTGCGTCTTTTATCATTTGTTTCCTGCAGATAATCCTCTTGTCACAGTGAAAGCAAACAATCTCAGTGTTCCCACTCGGTTGGGTTTTACTAATCCCCCAACGGAAGTCTTGGACTACATAAATTCACCTGTTACCACGTAACCACCACCAATTCCGCCGAAATTTTCCCAACAAACGTGTGTTAGTTCAATAAACCCTTCATCCTTTCATAACTCAGTTTTCCCAAGAAAAACTCCATTATGCTCGTTTTGAAAGCGATTCGTTCTCCAGCGAATGCCACACCGTGATATATCACTTTGAATACTCGTCGCGTGTATGGGACAATTGCTGGTACAATGAAAGTATCTCTCCCTCGCGCTCTGTGTGTTCCTTTTGTATCTCTCTGCACACGCATGTCAATTCGATTAAAAGGCAATGAACTCCTTTTCTTTTATTTTATTCCGCAAGAAAATTACGATGTGAAACTGATTAATTTCTGTCATTCATTCATTGGAACTGGCTACCATGTCCAAGACGAAGATACCCTCTCTCGAGAGTGAATGAGGGAATTGGCAAATGGCAACTGGCGAAATGGGTATCGAAGGAGGACGCGGTCTTCCATTTTTTCTTTTTTCTTCTTTCTTTATTGCATTAATAAATTGCTTCTACAGAGAGCAGTCAGTGGCGATTGATGATTGGGCGGGGAGGTGGGTGTCCATTTGTCCATCTTTGGCGTCAAACATTTGTTTTCCTTATCAAATAGAGCCGTTGGGCCAGAGCCATACACCCTGGATGACGGATTGTGTGCAAAAAGGATTGCTTTTCGATCGACAAATAATTTGTTAATTGACTTAAACTGAGTATTAGATTGTTATTGATTATTCTGTGCCTGTGCGTGTGGCTGTGTGTGTTTTCCTCTCTCAAGATTATCACAACGAATTTTTTGTATTGTCCAACAAAAAAATTTCATTGAGTTGATTCAATTTGTGTTCGTTTCGTGGGCTATTGTTGCGAAAATTTTGGATGAAAATATAACAAAAAATAAAAACAAATTGAACTATTGTTAAACAAATTCAAAAAAAAATGTTCTTAGTCACTTCTATTTTCGTATGAAAGACATATCTCAGTTTTGTTATCAACTGGAATTGGGCAACAAACATTCTATAAGGCGAGGGTTTATCTTTGCTATTTATATTGCCTTACAGAGCAGTTCGACATTTTCCACTTTTAGTGGATGAATAACGCCTTCGGCATTTGACAGATTCTTAATGTGAGAAGCATGTGTTGAGTACTGGAGATAAAAGGAATAAAAAGGATTGATGAGCAACTTGTTGTTGCTAGATGATGGGTGAAATGAATGAAATGAACGATGTCTTTCGGCTGTAAAACCTCAATGAAATAGAGAACAGCTGGTTTTTTTTATGTTTATCACGCATGTGGAGTTGACAATTATGTGTGGAATACTCGTTTAAGTGCCACTAATCGTGATGCCATTCCGAGCTTCGTTTCATTGGTTTTACGTTTTTTACTTAGATAGCTTATCGTGGTTAATTGCTCCAAGTCTGTTCTGGACTTAGTCAGACCAAAACCAACTAGGCCCGGTTAAATCCGGACATCTAATCGAGTGGAAGAAGGAATTTTTATTAATTTCTCACAGAACATTTCGACAGATTATCTTAAAATCCACACTTTTATAAAAATAATTTCCGAGTCAATCATATGTCAGTAGTACTGTCTGTGTAGGACTGAATGAAATTGTTCCCAAGAACACGGACAAGGAGAAATACCAGGAAATGGTAAGGGAAAACCTGACTATGAGGGTATTCACTAGATACTATCCAGGATAACGAAGGACACTATGGGACGAGTATTTTTTTTTTAATAAACCTGCCTAAGTATAACTCGAAAAAGTAAGAGATAAAGAGAAGGGCAACGTGGAAGGATTTTCACTCTCCAAAGTTGAAGCCGTCCGTGAAAAGATGGGTCAGATGGCGGAGACAATGGAACAATGAAAATGAGATCATGGTTGAAGAACATTTTCCTAGAAGTTATAAGTGAGATCTGCCCTTGATTTTCATAAGACAAGGTATGAACAGAATGTATAGGACAAAGGTCGAAAGGATAGTGACTGTTGAAAAGGTCAAAAGCTCAGTAGTTAGGTTTTCCCCTTCAAAAACGGCAGAACTTGATGGTTTGTCATCATCATCATTTTCCAATGGCCCGCTCATCTACTATGAGGATTGCGGGCTTAGAGTGCTAAAGTGGACTCTCCACATCTTGCGATCTTTCAGCATCGACTATAAATACTGAGATGCCATCCCGATACGGGTAAAGGTAAGATTTCTCATCCTGGGCCTACCCAGGGGACGCCTACTTGATGGCACGTCTTGGAAGCCGAGTTGTGGACATGCGAAGAAGTTGCTACTCGACATTGAGTGCCTCGCGTATTGTGGTGTTCCTAACTCGATCCCGACAAGTTCGGCCCTCCTCCAGCTTGACCAACCGAACAGGATAACTCAGTATTGGTTCGTCGCTTATATTTGTGCGGAATTTGTGCGGAAAGTCAACAACTTCTCTTCGGTCGCATTCTGATTCGGGTCACCGTTCCTCCGGATCACACATCCACATATAAATACGTCCACATGGGTACCACAATGGGTCTACATAGACCTAAGTCAGATGAAAAGGATTTAATCGTCTTCATCGGCCCGCTAACCTGACCTAACGTGCCTAAATAAGTTCACACCATCGCGAGCATTGAAGTCGCCCATCAGGACATCTGATGGTATATTTCTGGATTTTTTGCAAGGGGTCTAGAGATCATTGCTAGAGGGTAGACAAGTAGATTGGAGGGAAACTAATGTGGTTTTTCTTCCAAAGCTTTGCAGGAAGGGCATATAAAAAGTTGGACCTAGCTAAAAACGAGATAAAAGATACGGCCAAGGACGGCATGAGAAGAGCAAGAATCACCGATAGGTATCATTATACTCTAATCGAAAACGAATCGATTCCGCTGAGGAGATTGAAAGAAGTCAAGATGTGAACTGATGGATTCCTGACAGGTGGCAGAACGGAAGCAGGAAATAAATGTAGGCCGCCATGGAAAACCTCACCCTATAGAGCTGAGACGCTGAATCTGATATGTGAGAGGAAAGCAAGTCGTAGTCGCACTGGATATTTAAGCTCTGATCAGGTAACACAATGACACAATGACTATTGCAGAAGCTGCTGGGAAGAAATTGAAATCTATGCGTCCTGTTTAAATGCCCTGCCCTCGCCAACAGAATAGTGAGACCTTTTCACAGACTTGGAGGACTTATATAACATTGAGTTGAAAGGCCTCTTGAGCTCTCTCCACAAAAGAGAATTGAACTGAGAAGCTTTTTTATGAATTTGAGCTTTAAAAATGTCACAATTCACGCTATTGCCTCTCCATGTTATCTACTTATGCTAGTCACTGTGCAATTGCGTGCCCCTGCTTTTGGACGATCCCACGCCAGCACACCAATGTCCAGGTATAACATCAACAGACTTGAATATCCCTCTGTATGCCAATAACTCATGGACCAACTTTCGCAAGAAGTGGAAACATTCAGCAGGCCAGTGTCCATCACTGTCCAAAACGGTTGGTGTGTGGCGCTGATAGGATAGTCGATCGCAGAGAAGATATAACGCACGGCTTTGGGAAGATACCTGACAAATGATCTGCGATTGAAAACAACTGAAAACTCTCAGTGCAACTATTCCAACAGTAGAAAGAAGAACATGCTAAAATCCTTTAAAAAAAAAATAGCTGGCGCGATAGCTTGGGATGAGCCATGGGTTAGCTTCTAGCAACTATGCACGTTGTGCGTGTTACATTTTTCGCACAAATGAAAGGGACCTACAATTTATTGCCGACTCCGAACGGCGAATTAAGCAGGTCTTGACAGATTATGCTCCCGGAGGCTTGTCATTCCCCGACGAGAGGTGGTGCCGCGAAAAATGTTTGGTGGACATGGGTGGGGCTTGAAGCCGACAGGGTGCCCTCTGGTGAAGTTTGAAAGCTGGTATTGCTTCTCAAGACCCTTCCACCAAACTCGCGAGGCGTATGTCAGAATGGGTGTCACAATGTCTAACCATGTCTAGCCAGTACACCATTGGTGGTTTGAAGCTAAATTTTTGTTGAACGCCATTCCCCCTTATCTTAGGGGTTCTGACAGTGGACCATTTCCGTCTCTAAAGTATTAACTCCCAGCCCTTTGCTGCTGTGCCAATTATTAACTAGTTGTTGTTAGGTTTACGTTGCTGTGAGCTAACTTTCTTAGCAACTTAGCAAGTTAGGGCTGTCAAAGGCGCCATTTCCATGATACAGAGCCTCATTGGAAATGGATGAAGATTTCGACATCAGAAGCATTTTGACAAGTTTCCGATTACACAATATCGGGTTCTGCAAGAGATTGAATAAATCGCACCACATCACTCAATTGCAAGACGGTTTCCACGACAACTGTCAGTCAGTCCCTGGCCTTTCTAATCCTATCACGTTTTGCTTGTTAAAGATGATAAAGCAAATTATCTCATAATGATTCCAAAACGTCTTGTACTTAGAATGCCATAAATTAATTTCACATTCATTATTAGATCATCTCGTCTCAGCCAAGAGACAGTCCAGTTCGCAGCAAATCACCGTGTACCGCAATCCAAAGAACAATAAATTCAGCACAAAACCAAAGACACATTCAAATGCAATCAGCAATTTACATTTAAATGACATAAAATCCGTAAACTGAGGAGAAAACCTGACGACATACGAGTAAACGTCAGTAGACCATACATACATCACTCTACCTCACCTCTGTACAATTCGACGTTATCTCGACGAATTCCATTAAATATCCGAGGGTCTCTCTCTGTCAAGGCCAGATGTATTTAAAGTGAAATTAGTTTTGGGACAAGCAGCACAAACAAAATGGAAAAAAAAAGAACAAGACGAACCCAGTGAACCCAGTCCTCCGACTTCCGGTCTCACAAACAATCAGAGAGAAAATATTTGAATGCACTTAGAGATTGTATCTTCTGACTGCTTGCATGCTTAATGATCCATCATCCCGCCATTGAAAGGCGGAAGAAAGGAGACCCAGTCAAATGGAGCGCTGTGCGGTCTAGCTGACGCCAACACCCCGGAACACGGCGGTATTATATTCCACACACACACACACACGGGGGCGCAAGGTAATCCATTTAAGCCCTGTGCGGATTAGATTTTAGGATTCGCTTGCGACATTACCACATGGCACCACGACGTTGTTGGATAATGTGAACGGATGAACGGGAAGAATAAGACATAGATTGCACCTGAGAGTTCCATCACAGCGCCGCCGCCTGTGCTGTCAGGATGCCTCACATATCTCGTCGTTTTTTTAATAGAGAGCCGGCTACATCAATCCCTCCGGGGTGTGTAGGTGTAAATGTTATACGTGTGCTTAAAGAGATCATTAAATGACTGCGAATGGTTAGAGCGGAGGGTGAGAGGGGGTTTAGAAATGTTTAAAACACTGCGCACGTACTTTACGGGTAATTTAAATGCTCGTATAACGTTGCACCCATGCGAGCATGGACATGTATACGTCTCACATTGCGGATATAACTTAATAGGACACTGTCAGCCTTGCGCTAGTTCATGTGCAGAGAGATGCCCGTTGGAACGATGCAACCAAGTGTGCAAGATGATATTTCCTGGTTTATCCTGTGTGAGTGTGTTTTGCCAAAGAATATGTTGTGGAAAAAAATAGAAAATGCAAGTATGTGGTGGCAGTGCAAGGACACGAGGGAAATAGAATACGTATATGAACACATGATGATGAACAGAAATAATTTCCACTTTTGCCGACAGCCAGTCAGACGACTACTTGGTGACAAAGATGCATAAGTAAAATCATTTCTCGAAGGGCATTTGACTCAAAACTTTCGAGACATCTATAGGGTCATCCAAAAAAAGAGGTGCCACCAAGAGGTCTGTTGGCTTCAATTCGTATGTCAACTGGACGTTATAAGTATGTAGGCCAAGATCTTTATGGAAAATGTGGAGCAACGTGGTTGCGGATAGGCCTGATTGTATCAAAATGGACACACCTGGGTTTCCAGTCACTCTCTCAACTATGACGGCCATAATTTACAGCTGATTTTGCGGACGAGCACGAGTTGTAGTCTTCACATCACTTTCCTATCCGAGACGTTTAAATCCATCAGTTAAATTCACTATAGCGGCCAGAGAAGACGCTTGATGATAACCAAAAGCAGTACGAACTTTACGAAACGTTTCTGCGATATTTTCACCGTTTTTGTAGTGAATTTTCACTATTTCAACACATTGTGCGAGTCAATCCATATTTAATAACCTCTTAGTTTTTACTTATCAAAAATCATCACAAGTATAGTTGAATGTTACCAGTTTAACAATGACGCCAAATTGAAAATGACACCTCTTGTTGGATGACCCTATATATATACCTCATCGGGGATCGCTAAAATTAAAATACTGTGGCGTATGTGGAACATTTTAACCGATTTTTGAAGTGAGTCTTTTTTTCTCTCTCATCTCATAGAATTTGCAATTCTACTCCTCGAGCACAGGATCAAATGTGTAAGTTTTTTTTGAGCTAGAGAACCAAGAGTCTGCTCTGTTTTCTTGCCTACACAACACAGTTCAACACTAAGCACTAGGCTTTGTTAAGCATTGAGTTCAGTCCTAGGCAGCCCTAGGCACCAATTCAGGGGTAAGGATAGCAAATGATACCTGTAGTTCATGTTTAAGCCCAGTGCATGTTTGGAAAAGTTCCAATGATGCATTTTAAAGCCGCACAGTGCAGTGAATCTTTTTTTAAAAACTTGTATCAGATTGGTTGGGATCCCGAAATCAGCCATCGCTATATGTATACGTTTCTGATTTCGAGGAAAAGGTTAAGCATATTGTCTTGAAGCTCTTTGATCTTTTTTAAGGTCTCAGTGTTGCATTTGATTTGCATGCCAATTTGTGTGGTACAGTATACTCTAGAACAAATAATACCCACCGCAAGAAAGCGATGAATTCCAACAAGTCAAAACTGAGAATTATGGTGGGACTCCTAACAGGGCACATAAATCTCAATAAACACGCACACAGAATAGGGGTAGCTGACACCAAAATCTGCCAAAACTGCGAAGAGGAGGATCTCGAACACTTCGTCTCTCACTATCCAGCCATTGCAAGACTACGCCAGCGGGTACTGGGATCTATGCGGAAAAAAGTCCTAAAGCAACTAGACATCAAAGTGATCTGTGAAATCCTTAAGTTTGCAAAAACCACAGAAAGATTTTCCCAACTTCGTACACAAACAACAGACAATCCATAGACTCTCCATCACCAACCCTTCACCACATTTACAAAACTTGTCCAACAGTCACTTGAGGAGAATTACAATGGGTTCAGCTGAGGCCAAAGTAAAACGAGATTCTTACCCTCCAAAACCAACCAACCAAGCATACTCTATGTAGACAGAATCTTGTGAATCTTGTCCGAACCTATTGGAGCACCTTTGATGATTAGGTTAGTTAGAGATACTCGTAGACTAAAGGAGGGTCCATTGTAATTCCACTGCGAGCGTTAGGGGTAATTCCAAGTCTTCTTGTGAAACCATTTAGATGTTCTAACGTAAGAGTTAAGGTCGGCCGTACTAGCAATGTTTAGTTCATTAAGATCGTGGAAGAGATATTTTCCTAAGGTGGCTTTTCTAATCCTGCCAAGGGTGAGGTACATGCAGAGGAAATGTACTATAGTCTTCAACTCTTCATCATCTCTCCAGCTCCTGTAGAAATCCTGATGGGCTATTCCTAGTCACTGAGTATTTTTGCCTATGATCCTGATCGAGATTCCTACTGCTACCTTCAGAGCCTTGTATAGTTGGACCCAGCAGAGTTTGGCGTTATGCGTTCTCGTTCAGAGGTAGGCAGTAGTTCTTCACTTCATCGTAGCTTGACTATCGGAATAAATCGCAATATCTGTCAGGTGTTTCTTTAGCCAGCCTTAAAGACACTGCCCTGGTTAAGCAAACTGAAGGAGTGATAGACACCTGGACTGACTTCCTCGGGTCACGTCATGGGCTGTTTCGTCTTCTTTATATGGAAAATGAGAATTTCGGTTTTCTTCTTACTCTAGCACTAAAGGTGCTCCTTAGAAACATCTGCTACTCACTCTGCTACTCGCTTATTGTTGACAGTAAAAACTAAATAAATGACTGGAGCAAATGGCCGGGATGAGCCTAAGCCTTACTTTTCGCAACCATTAATTTTGAGATCGTTACATTTTTTGTTAAGAATGGGACAATTTATTGGCAAATTGAGAACCTTTTTCATGACAAATTATACTGGCAGAGGTTTGCCATTCTCCGGTGAGAATGTTAAACGCATTAACCACTAAGCCACAGCGGCCACTTATTGAAGGAAGTTAATAAAAGCTTTTTAAACCCTAATCTAGGTATGATCTGCTAGATTCTGTGAAAATCACGAGCTAAAATTCCAATGCTTCAAAGTGCGGACAGTCAGTTTTATTAGCGACCTTCTTGCCGGTGCCTGTCGTATCACTAGCATTTCTTGTTCTCTTTAAAACTATTGACAGATAGTTATCCTTACTAGCAACTTCAAGCCTACTTGTGCCCTATTAAATTTTCTTCCACTTTATGATTGTGCTACGCTGCGGGATGCAACAGGGCCACTTCAAACAAGCTTTTTCAGACAGAACGATCCGTAGTCGCCTGTCGTCAGTTGGATACATCAAGTTGCTTGAGATCATCACTCTCATCGTCTTGTTAATAGTCCCTCTAGAGTGAAATCGAAGATTCTTCCGGTTCGTGCCTTAATGCTTATCGACTCTACACGACCTGGCCTTGTTAATCATTGCCCAGTTCGTGGTTAAATTTCTTGCTGAGACCACACATCGGGCGTAGAATTTTCCAAGCGCGCTTTCATCCGATTTTAACCGAATCCGTATGTCTGCACTACATATATACCGAGACGGGGATGATGAGGGTGTTGTATTGCGTCTCCTTGGTTCTTCTCGATAGTGCCTTGCCACCAGATAGATAGGTAAATAAGGTAGCTGTCCGTGCGAGACATAGACACTATGTGTGTTAGGGAATACCCTTTTTGATGCCGCTGGGATCTATACCCTACGTGCCGCTCCACCTATTTAAACCATTTGTAGCTCTTGATAAAGCTGAGGTTACTTTTGACATCAGTAGGTGATAATTAGCCCTAATTGTCGAAGTGATACGATCCCAGATAGAGCTTACTTCTCAGGGATAGGACAGAACCGAGTAGGTCCTGCAAAAGTAATTTGAGAAGAGGCCCATCCTCCTGGCATGAAGGCTGATGGGACAGTGGACAGTGAGAACACCGATAACTATGCTGATGAGCGACCTTTTAAGCAAGATCAGACTTTTAGATCAACTGAGGCTTACCACAGGCCAGATCTCTCTGAAGGTACGGCATCTAGTACCATTCCTCCATATTTGGTTTGTCTTGCTGATCGCGTCGTACTCTGGGAGTAATTTACATGTAGCGAGTGGAATACTCAGATTCCCCCGTTCTGGTAGGATGTCTAGAGTAATACCACGTTTGCAAGTCCATCGGCCTCACAATTCCTTGGAATGTCCCTATGTCCGGGTAACCAGTATGTCGATCACATGACCTTGCTGTTCGATTGTCCCCAACTGAACGCATCAGACTTTATTCCAAAATGGCAAAGCTCCTTCGACTGTATTTCATTGTGCAATTGATACAAAAATAAACCATTAGCGTCAACTAAACTCGCAACAATTTCCCAGTTTCCCTTCTTTAAAAATACAATATCAAATCTTTTTCTATTATTTTCTTTTTTTTAAGAAATATCTTCCATAGTGCTGCACACGACACGACTCCCACCCGTAGAATTCTATTAAAACATTTCAATATTTTTTTGTGAAATAAAAAATTCATTCCACGGATTCAATCGACTGAATACAGAATACTGACTGCAGTCACTGCTGCTGACAATGAAAAAAAGAAGGGATATTCCGAGCGCGAAGAAGAAAAACATTTTTCCCGAAAAGCTAAAGTGGGAGAAAAGAGTTTAAAAGGTTTTTCCTTGACTTTCACTTCATTTTTAGTCAGAATAAAGCTGGAAAAATAAAATGGGGCGAAGAAAACGTCAAACTGCAAATGGTTGGTTAAAGTAAACAAAAATAAAAACCAAATTGTGGCACGAAAGTATCTGAAGTTTTTTTGTTTTTTTTTTTTTTATTTTTCATTTTCCTTCGTGGATTAGCTTGGCACACATTCACTCGTAGAGAAGTGTAAATTTACTTTTGCATCTTTTCCAAGAGATGAGCATGTGCATGGTTAACTTGCATCTACGGGTATCAACGTTTGTTTGCATATTGAAAAATTAAATGGAAAACTTTTATATTGGAGTTCCCCAGTAACTGAAGTAATAAAACCCGTAATGAAAAAAAGACGCCATTTTATGATGGCAGGATTTTTGTTATTTCTTTTCGTTTTGTTTCGTTTTAAACACTTGCAAGCACCATGCAGTAACAAAAAATAAACAGAAAACGAATAAATCGCTAGTGTGTGTTGTAAAAAGATAAAAGTTATAATAGCCCGACTCTATTGCACGCGAAACAAAAAAGTAAAATATGACTTTAAGGTTAGTGTCAGACTTTGTGGCTTTCTCTACAGACTCTGTAGACTTTTTTTTAGCTAAGCAACTACTGCGGACTTTTCACAATCGTTTCACTTTTTAATGATTCGTCTTGACACAGTTTTTGAGAGGCGAGACCTAGTATAGAGATGTGATTATGCATTAGACGTCAGAGCCTTTTAATGGTGTCACAGTTTTTAAATTGCCTACTAGAGAAGAGTGGAAGCGTTATCAATCACCATGATATTGGCATATACAAGAACGACTCGAAGATGGATTGCGGAGTCGGTGCGGGCATCTCCTCTAACCAACTACAATAAATGTATCGAGGTCTTTTCATCTCCTATCCATTTTTTTCGGAAAGCCAAGCCGCTATGAAAACAATTGATGCGGTTACCACATCCTCAAATTGGTAGAGCAATGCCGGCTTGAAATCAATAAAGTACCCACTCCATACTCGTAACTACAGTCACCTGAATCCCAGGTCACAACAATCATGAGGGCGACGAGCGTGCCGACGAGCTGGTTAGGAGACTGTCGACCCTTATCAGTTCTCTAGCGGAAAGTGTCAATATTTCACTGAAAACTGTTAAGGGCCATATACATCTTTACTTCCTCCAGCTTTCCAATCAAAGGTAGAACGGCCAGCTGTGCCATTTCGAGAAAGTCAACAGAGCTTCTTGGAAATTCAAGACAGGCCACTGGCCGGTTGGAGATCATGCGATCAAGTTTGGCATTCCTCACAATACCTTCTGCAGAAGCAAGGATATTACTGAAAAAGAATTTCTATTTCATTTCCTCTGCAGGTATCCAGCCCTAGCGAGGACCAGACAGCGCACCTTTGGCAAACCTTTCCTTGTCGATCTCGGCCAGATGGCTGAAAAAAGGATCAGAGAACTGATCTTGTATCTGAACTCTAATCGCTGGATTTAACTACTTCATCCCAACACTCACACAAAAATAGATTTGAACGAGTTTTCGTGGTAACAAAACGACGCACCTCTTGCGCTAATTGGGTTCTCAGGAACCGCCACCCTACCTACTACCTAGGACTTGCTTTTAACTTTCCACGGCTAACTAACAAGCGTCTATAGTCAACTTGATCACTAGGTGTAGCTTGCTGCTTTCGCATACCAAGTTGGTCCATTTCCCTTTCGCTTACCGGCCTTTTTCTACCGCGCTGTCTCTCTGAAATAGATTCGAAGATTCCCAAGACTGGAGTACCTGATCACATTTAGACATCTAGTCGTGGTATTTGGAATCTTTTGTCTTGATCGATGTCACTGTAAAAAAGACGCATATAAGATCCTATCGAACGAATTGTGTGAAAGTCTGAAGACCTTTTTAAAAAAAAAAACAAAAAATGCCTGGCGCGTCAGCTCAGGATGAGCCAAGGTCTAGGATCTCGTAACCATTCGTCTTGTGCGTGTAACGTTTTTTCGCACATATTCAGACAGATTCTACTCCCGGAGGCTTGTCATAGGCTTGAACCCACACCGCGTGCACAGCAGTGGAACGCACTAACCACTGAGCTACGGCTAGCCTTCTGCAACACACTAATTGGCACGTACCACCATGTCTTCCGGCCCGGCAGATGGACCAAATCTTAACACTAAATCCAATTCTGGAGAAGACCAACAAACTTCAAGTTTAGACTTATCACCTTTTCATCGACTTTAAAGCCACATATGATGGTATTCATCAGCCTGTCCTCTACAGGGCGACGGTTTACTTCGGCATCCCGGCAAAACTGATCCACCTGTGCCGCGAAATGCTAGAGAAGCTGTTCCAGTTCAGGGAACAGCTCTTCTGAGCTTTGTCCAGCGTCCATCGAATTTCGGCAAGCAGACGCACCAGCATGTGATTTCTTCAACCTCGTGATGAAACAGATAGTGCCTAGGGCAGGTCTTAACACAGAAGCCACTATCTCCAACAAATCTATCCAAGTGTTTGATTATGTAGATGGCATCGACATCATCATTGGTCGCTTCCAACGTGCCGTCATAGAGAGAGAGAGAGAGAGAGAGAGAGAGAGAGAGAGAGAGAGAGAGAGAGAGAGAGAGAGAGAGAGAGAGAGAGAGAGAGAGAGTTGGCTTTGAAGTGAATGAGGACAAAACCAAGTATATGTTTTTAACAAACAAAGAAGAAACTATCCACCCTCTAAGACAAAACGTCACTGTTGGCAACAATAACTTCGAAGTGATTAAGGAGAAGAATAACGCTGGGAAACAGCTGCTACTTCGGTGTAGCGAAACAGCTGGGATTAAAGCCCCTAACACGGAAGGCAAAGGTACCGCTCTTTAGGCTTCTAACTTTACCAGTCCTGCTATATGGCGCCAAGTGCTGGACGATGAGCCGGAAAGCAGAGCAAATACTGGAGTTTTTCGAAAGAAAAGTACTCCATCGGATGTTCCGTCCTATTTGCGAGGAGAGCGAATGCAGGAGAAGATATAACCGCGAACTCTATGAGCTGTACCAAGATGTGAAAGTAGTTCGGAAGGCCAAATATCGTACCCTACAATGGCTCGGACACATCAAGCGAATGGAAAACTATGTTCCATGAGTCGGGAGCCCGTTAAGTAAATAAGTAAGTCATGGATCTCCTCGATGTTATTTTTCAATCTCTGAAGTACCCAAACCCTGGCACATGCTGATGCATGTTTCATGGGCTTATGTGGGAGTATAGGACGGTTTTCTTACCCGAATTGCTTATCCTGTGGTAATAACTGGTTGCATCCTCAACCTAATAAATCTACGAAACAGAAAAACCCTCCTCAAGTCTCTGAAATCCCTAAACCAAACCTCCAATGACCGCCTGTCAGACACGAGAAATGTTTTATTTTTCAAAACATTTGCTTCGTCCTTTTTTTTTTTTTGGATCAAAAGTCATAGAGCTCGACCTATTAAATGTTGTTAATGTCACACCCCTTTCTTGCACAAGAGTATCCTTGAATTCATGAGGGTAAGCAAATTTATTGAAATCGATTTATTCACCTCGAACGCGTTGCAGTAAACGCCACACAAACTCACAGAAGGACTGCAAAAACCGTTCTCCTACCTGTTGGCTTTAAGCTGACTTTAAGAAAATAAAGGAAAAACAATGAAACAAAAAAAAAAAGGCGAAAGAAGAAAAACAAAACAAAACCGAAGAAAACAACTATCAGTTGTCCACTCTCCTCATCCAAGGAGGCGCACAGGCACACAGGACAATGCAATTTTTCCTATTCTCCCAAAGGAACAACAGCGCACACATAAAGACAGAGAGAGAGAGTGTGTGTAGAAAAGGTCAGGACACATAGGAGATAGGACAATATTTTATTAGCTTAACGTACCTTAAAGCATCAACATTGACCATAACGGATAGAGTAGCCAATAGGAAAGCTTCACAGCTGACGCCATTATGTATCCAAAGTGCACAACAGATGTGTATGTGATCATCGCTAACAAAACGAGACGTAACGCTACTGCTGCTGCCTCTCTAGGACGATTTATTTATATTCAGTTGCTCGTCCTTGCCGCCGCTTGTTAATGCTACGACTACGTGATGTTTAAATTCGCGTGCCACGGTACCGACATTGTCATTAACAATGTCAAGGAACTGTTGGAAAAGAAATGGAAAACTCCATCGCCTATTCAAATGCGCGAGACTTTTTCGAATAATTACGGAGAAGATCCACGGCCGGTGGTGAAGACCCAATTCAGACCCAAAGGACGAACGATGAGAGATGTAGACAGCGTTGGTGGCGGTGCAGAGAAACAAAAAAAAGGGGTACTGAGGCACATTGACTTAATTTAATGGTGAATGTCCGTCCAAAAATAAGTTAATTTCTTAAGCAGAAGTCGTAGGAATAGAGGCTGCGACTTGTCTTGCTCGCTCATTTTTTCATTTCGGCAGGGGAACGATACAAAAGTAATTGGTGTGTAATTAATTTTGTCCCGTCCCGGGGCCGGCCGTGTCGTTTATAATTTTAGAAAATTATACGCCACCGTGTTTCATAATTATTTGACGTAAATGGAAGAAGAAAATGTGGTGCTTTGTCTTTTACTTTCGCATTTAGATCCCATTTGGCACGTTGAAACAAACAAAAAAAACGAAGACCGAGCTTGGCAGGGTTGAAGGAGCCATTTAATGAAACTGCAGACAAGTTGTCTTATTGGAGAAAAGGATGCTTAAAGCACGATTCACACTTAGAAGGATACGACAAGAGGAGCAAGAGATGATAGACAGCATCAAGATGTTATTTGTTGTGGCGCTGGCGTCTTGTACGTTTCTTAAAGCTGTTGGGCTGAAAACAGGACACTGACATTTTTAAATGTCTCTAAGATGGCGTTGGGCTAGGATGGCTTCTGGCTGAAGTAGTGCAACGCCTTTCTCATTTAGGCTGCTTATCTCCTGAGGCAAATTCAATCAAACATTGTCTTCCGAATCGATCTTCGAAAGGAAGTAAACTTCAGAGCATTCTGTGAGGACATTGCCTGAGGTAGTGAGGCTACACCCTAGAGATAGTTCAGATGTGACTTGGTCATTGAAATGGCAGGATGAGAACCGAACGAGTACAAACTTTCTGTTAGGTAAAACAGAAATCCTCTCGATGACCCAATAGGTAGGGCTATCAGGAAGCAACAAATATTTGGTAGGAACACCGACTAATCTGGACTCTAAAAAGCACCACGAGTAGATGGTATATTTCACTACCTTCTACAGGAACAATAAGGTACCTGTACTTGGAACAATAAGGAATGACATGGTGTAGTGTAATATGATACGAGGGTAAGCGAAAGGCTCTTCACTTAGGCCTCAGTTGGGTCCGACGTGCTCCTCTGTTTTAAATCTCGAAACTGTGGAGACAGACCCGGTTTGGAACGTGTTTTGGACTGGATCTACGGAAAGGGGGAACAATTATAGACACTAGTGTACGTGTGATCTGAAGAATCTTCTTGTTTCTTTAATGAAGGCCAGGATGTCACCAATTATACTGTCCTTGAGATGCGTTAGATCCGGTATCCACATGGGCCCCAGGGTCATCTATTGCGATCTTTCTAGAACTAATCAGTGCTATGGGAAGCGTTCGATATCTTTTTCTTCTTTCTTCCATTTGCTTCAGGTCTCTGCGCCTCAGAGGCTCAGTCTATGATTTATGTGATCTGTGATTCATCCCACCATCATTTTCAACTACTCTCCGCTTGAACCTAGGGACCTTTCTAGTGACCGAACTGCTTGCTTTCTTTAGAACTGATCTCGCCACTTTGCACGTCAAGAGATTTGCCCAGTGATCTTCGAAATCTCTTTTCATTTTCTCGTAAGTGGTGCACTTACACTGTATTTTTAGTGGTTCACCCCATCGCATGCGCCCTTCCTCTGCCAATTCATCAGCTTTCTCATTCCCCGTGGCACATTCGTGATCCGGTATAGAGACAAGGCGGACTGCGTTGTAGCTGGTAGGCAAGTTGAGTCCAGCTCTCCTTAGAATGGCAAGGACTTCTGCTTGGAATACTGTGACAGTATACCAGCACTAGAGTTGTCTTCTAGAAGAGATTACCTCTCCAGTACAAGCAACATTCGTATCAAGCTGGGAAATCCACGGAAAATGAACTACACCAACTGAGATAGTCATCATTGCTTCCCTAGACAGCGAAGACGACTTTGATAATACTTCGCATTCTTTGACATAAACACCCTACCGATCATCATAAAGCAATGCGTCGAGTACAGAGCTTCACTTTGTTTCTGGACTTTGTCAAAGACTTGGAGAGCTTGAATCGAGAACAAATGGAGTGTATCTTGCGCAGAAGATGTATTCAGGTTTTACAAGGGGTCAAGTCTTGCATAACTGAAGTGTGATAGAAGTCTTTACACTTCAAAGCACTTCAAGTTATAGTTGTCTATAGTTGGTCATATTATTTGTAGTGTTTATCTACAGTGTACTTTGTGCAGACCTGGCTGGGTAATACCATAGAATTCAACTGCACAGAGAATACTTGCTAGCAGAAAACTGAGTTTAGGTAAGTGGTTGCCCTACGTAGACCAACATTTGAGTTCATCTGAGAAAATTCTGGGGTTAAAATCGAGGAAGGAACAAAAATCTTAGAAGGTCCTGCAGCTCAATGTAACGTAAGTCTTCCAGCAGAAAAGTTTAGCCCCGCAACATGTACAACAGCCGCCTTCAGGAAGGGATCTTTCTCAGGATCTGGAAGAATCAAAGCTTAGTTCTGATCAGCCGGATCTTCCCTCTGTGTATGCTGGACACCGCAGGTAAACTTTTGGGGAACATGTCAAAATCCAGACTCACAGCGCTGGTACAGAGAGCAGGAGACAATTGAAACAATTGAAGAAGGGGTAAGGACCGTTCAAACGGTTCAACGATCGCAATTCAAGAAAACATCGTACAACTCTTGATGTGCAAAATGGCTTCAACTCAACCAAATGGATAGTTGTGATGAACGCGCTAGATATTCCCGGAAGCTGTTATATAAAACCACAGCAGACACTCGAAGAAGGAAAATCATTGCTGAAGCCACGCAAGACTAAATCTCTGGAATATGTCCTACGATGACATCCTTCGTATGGTGATGGAAAAAGACTGGTAGGGTACGCAGATGATATCGCCGCGGTTATTACGGCAAGAGACACCTAAAGCGCGCAAAGAAAAACTCAACCTGATCATGAGACGGACACATTTCTGGATGGAAAAACATGGTCTGGGTCTAACCATGGTCCTTCTAACCAAGAATAGATACCCTACTAACCTCGATTTTCAAGTTAGTCTGAGGTGATAATCAATAAGGCAGCATCAAGGTACCTGGGACTAACTTTTAATACGAAGCTCACTTTCTGCCAACAGACAAGGTTTACTTTCGAACGAGCTGCGGAAGTCACATCGTCGCTAAGCAAGTTAATGGCAAAAATAGGTGACCCTGACAGTGTGGTATGGGAGACACATCATCAATCGGCCATCTGTATCCACTGTTGAACATAGGCCCCCTCTAAATATTTCCACTGGCTTCGATTTTGAGCCAAATTCTTCCAATTTCCGAGTATCCTTCTAATGATATCGCTGCATTCGATGGGTGGCCTCCATTTGCAGACGCACTACGGCAAGAGAAATACAGAAAGGTAATGGCCACAATACAGTTGCGCGGAGTTCTAAGAGTTGCAAGTTCGTACTGAATAGTGTCGGAACTAGCCATCGTCATAGTCACGGGAGTGACCTCTATAGATCTACTTGCGGCAGAGAGAAAGCATATCTATCCGTAAAAAAATTTAAAATTGAAGCAACAGAAGGGGCAAAAGAGCTTACACAAAGAGCAATGGCAACAGAGATAGAGCGCAGAAAACAGAGGACGATGGATCGGCATAATCACACCGAAAAACAAAGCCGCAAAAATGTCAACGAGCCACCAGAACTGGAATCGAGTAAAGCCCTGATCACTGCTTGCTGCCCTGTGCAATTGTTGGACGTTTCGGTGGCGGTGAGCCCCATAGGCAAATCCGTAGAAATACGAAGTATTGGGAAGGTTGTACTCATCCAAATTCACAACCTCGTTCGCACCGTGTCACCATACTAGACCTTCATAAGTGAGTATAGGTCTGACGATCGCGGAATGCATTCAGCCTTATTCTGAGTTCTTGTCTCTAGATTTTCCCGAACAATCTGCTTCAGATGTAGACGGCAAGCAATGCCTTTTCAGCTTTTTTTTTAGCAATCACTTGCAACGCTGTAACCACTAAACCACAGCGACCTCTAGGTGTCAGGAGATTTTTTGGAGATTCTGATAAACGTTTTGTGGTTCAGACAAGAATAGCTTTGAATCCCCTTTGGACTATTGTCTTCCCTTGATTTTTCTGTTACAGAAACTCTAATGTGTGGACGTTATCCTATGACATAATCTCCAGCCTCGTGCACGGAATCAGCACATTGAACATCACTTCAAGCTGTTATGTGGCAATAAACGAGCTCCATCTTGACATCTATAAATAAGATATGTATACGCCATCAAACGAGTCAGCGTCATATAAAAAATATTCATCCGCACATGACCAGCTCAGCTGTGGGACAAAGTGTAAATTTTGTAGGAAAAGACTTAAAAATTAAAATTAAAAGTCTTCTTGAAGTACGTATATGTACGTTTGCCCTCCGTCAAGACACAAACTGTTGAGGCTGAGGTGCTCTTGCGCTTTTTTTTTTTGTCCAAAAATAGCTGCATCACATCGCAGAGGACAAGAGAGAAAACACTTAAACCGTCCAAAAGATCACAAGAGGGTGCTTGGAACTTCAGCGGAAAAGACTCAAGTATTCCTGTGTAGATGTTGCAATGCGGAACTCAATTTAATAGCCTCGCTGAGAGGCTTTCCCCATGCCGAAATGCTTGACGGTGATGATGATTGAAAATCAGTTGGCCCGTATTGCTGTTTCACTAAGAGTGTAGTATCCCGACCGTCCTAATGTACTATATCCAGGGAACCGGATTTGTGTCATCCATCACATTCTCATGCGTTGACTCGAATATGATGCACACAAAACACAACACAAGCATAAGCAGTTTTTTTTTTCACATAATATAGCCAAAGTGTGTGGCATATGAATTTGGACGGGATCTAAATGGATTTACGCGCAACAAAAGTATCTGCGAAGCGAGGAGATATTAATAATTTTCATGCTCATCGCTTTTTGCGATGAAGCAATGAAATTATTCCTTCGCGTGTGCTGTTATGATTTTTTTTTTTTGTTTTGGACTGTAAACGGGATTGTAATAAAATGTTCTATGAATATTGTGCAGATGTTTTTGAATAAGCGTTGGATTTGGATGATAAATTGGTGTAAAACGGAAACGGATGGGCGTCATTTTTATACAAAGAAGGATAATGCTGCAGGGAAAAACAGTTTTCAATGCGTCCGAAGACTGGATATGTTAAGAAAATGGTTCTGTGCATGCAGACTTAACCCAATTCGTCGGAGGTGGCCGCCTGAGACATAGCAAAATTCCATCCCAGGCACGTTTGATCTAGTTCTTCCCAAAAACAAAGGTTCAGTCTACCCTTCCGGCTCCAGCATCGCAACTTTTTTAAAGTTACCTAAAATGGTATTCTAATGGGATCACAAGATGCGGAGGATGAAGACGGTTTTTCCTAGTTGATGCCTATGAAACTCTTGGCTTCGATTACGTGTTTATACAGAGCCTATACCAGAAGCCTTTGCACAGTTTTCGAGAGTTTAGATTACGCAACAGCATGATTGGAGCCCCAACTTTTAGGTACAGAATGGGAGGTAGTATTTCCGGCGAATCGAAAGTGAGTACAGCACCCGCGAATTTCATAACCGAGTCTCTAGATTCAAACTTCATATGCCCAGCTAACAACTTCTCCAGCTGTTGATGCTGTTGGCTGAGTTGTTTGTAGGAGTAAAAATTGCTCTTTCCCTTGGCCATGTAGCACGGTCCACTCCAACCTGAAGAATGTTGGGGTATATTTTGTCAGTCAAAGTAATCAGATCTCTCAAAGCATCACAAGGGCTCCTCGTATAATGTTCCCTCCTTTCTTCATTAAAAATATCTTCTGCCTTCGAGATAGAGACGCATGTTAACTCTAAAAGACACGACCTTGAGGCAGGCCTTGACTCCATCTTCACGTGTCCCTGTGGCACACCAGGCAAGGCCTGCCTGATTGCATCAGTCAAAAGCACTGTTGGAGCGTCTTGATTAGAGCCTCAACATCTTTCTTGTGACCCATAGTGCACTCTTCTCACACGATAACTTTGGCTTCGCCGAGCACCTGAGCCATTCGACTCTGCCTAGAGATCTTACAAAGGTAGACTCAGAATGATTCATTTGAAGGCAGGTTAAGCCATTTTGGCTTTTTCAATCAAGGTAACTGTAATAACTGAGAAAGGAACGGCAACGGCGACATTCCGGTCTAGAATTTAATTTCTCTCAATTGATTGCACATCAGCGCTACTATATCACTGGACGCTGTCTAATACGACAGCATGCCTCGAGGCTTCGTGTTAACTCAAATGATTTCTGTAAAACGCTGAATGGATGAAGAAGAGAAGGAAACCTTCTTTGTACCTGCATAGCTGTCTCCAAGAGAAATAAGACGTGCGTTTCTCTACAACGATATATGTACATACATCGCCTAGAAGCCTCATACGCTTCGTCAGTAGCTCGAATTGGTTGAACGAGTAGGCAAAAAAAAATGTAAGATCCCTCTGGACTTATCGTTGGTTCAACTGTGCTGGCTTAGGATGGCAGCCACCTCAACCTAATATAACCTTAGCCATCAGAACTGGCTTTTTGGTTTCTCAGTTTCTTGATAGAGAGCGTCAACCTCTCCTGAATTGGGGAGGGATTAGTTATTTAGTTCTTCAATGACTGGAGGAGGTCACTCTTGCCGAATCACTTTTCACACCCTGTCCCAATTTACTTGAGCTGGGGACTTTGTATCCTCTGTTCTTTATACGTTAGTGGAAAGTCATCTTTTTACTGCCATGGAGGCTGGTTATCGAGACTATCTTTAAGAAACTGTGCTGTATTGTAACATGTAACACTAGGCGCCTAAGGATTTTCTGTCCTCACCGTATTCTTAATAAACTGTATGATCAGGGATCGGGTCAGGAATCAAAAGGCACCGCCATCCAACTATGAAAGTGATAGTGGATTGGTCATGTATTTTGAACGGCGACAGCTGCAGTGCTTACTACGAAATCTCCTTACCCAAGATGTTAGAAGAGTAGGTCGACCGAGAAATATATACATGGCGCAGAGTAGTTAAGGAGGCGGCTCAGCCACTCAGAAAGTATAGAGAAGAGCTGAGACATATTTCCAGAACTCCAAGACGGTAGCGGGTAGGTGTAATACATGCTGGGCCATACCAGGGAATAAGAACATGAGAAAGTAAACATAACATTGGGCATGGCCACATTTTAGTCCATTGCCTCAAACTTTCGTGGAACTCCTTCTGTCTTATTATGCCCACAAGGAATACTGCCCCATAATGAAGTCCTACCTTTCCCTAAACTAAACACTCTCTGAAGGCTTAAAATTGTCTGAAATTTTTCCTCATGCAAGCAAGCAGGTGCTGTATTTTTCCGAATATTCCATGAATATTCAACCATTGCCTCATTTAGTTAAAAATTTTAAAACCCAAAAGCGTCACTAAAATAGATAATGTGAAGGCTTGACGTTTTCCACTTATCAACGGGGTTTTGTAAAGTAATAAAAATTCGTGGAACAACATTGAGGATCAAAGGTCTTCGCCTTATAATAAAAGTTTTTTCTTTTTTTCCTACAAACTCAACAAGTTTTTTATTATAGTGAAAGCAATTAAGAGTTGTGTAAATGTATTTACCTATCTTTTCCAGAAAATGTGAAGACGATAACATTGTTGAACGTATTCAGTGCCCTTTTACTGGGTTCTGGGAAGGTGTGAATAGTGATTGGCACTAGAAGTCGATTTGAGTGAAATTGAAACTGAAACTGGATTGAGGAAGAAGAGTTCTATTTTGGACTTTTTTTAATTCCATTGAACTTGGTGAAATAAAGATCAACGTATATATCTTCCTTACTCTACTTCAGGAAAGCCCCTTTCGACGCCTGTTTGGTTAGTGAAAATGGCATACAGGTCCTGGGAAGTGACTTTAGTCCGTAAGATTTCCACACACATTTTAGTTATGTAAACGCCAGAGTGTTTTGATTATCAACTTTCAACGCCAAATGGAAGAGAAAATAAGCCTCTAAGCAACAGACCATAGCCAAGAGCTAGCTTCTTGCAATCATTTATGTTTTGATCCAAGTTGAAGGGATCCACAGATTTTATTTTCAAATTTGAATGACAGATTAGCAAGCTGCATATTTGCCAACACCTCGCCTGTGATCTTCAATTGAGTGTCATTTTTATAAGAAGTGAAATTGGTGTCTGCTCATTAAAGATTTATATTCTTAGAAAAATGGGCAATTCCACTTAAATCCATTAAAAAACATTTAACAGACAGACTGCGTGAAATTTGAGCGAACAAAGAGCCTTATAATCGGGATTACGTTGATCAAATTACAGCATAAAAGTCCCCTTCCAATGATAAGTCACTAAGGCTTAGTAGTACCGATAGTTGCCACCGATGCGATCATCTAGTAGTCTGAGAATAAAACGTAGACTTGACTAACTCCAATCGTCATGGTCATCGTCATCGACCAGCTGCAAAACGATCTTAAGAACTCTAGCTTTCCAACGCAACGTTACGCTGATGACCGAGTCATTACAATCGGAGGCAATCATGAAACGACCCTCACCAACCTTATTGAATCTAAGGGTCTAAGTGTTAAACTTGATTAAACGATCAGCATCCCTATCATAAGTAAGAGAATTCTCAATCTCCCAACTGAACGAAAGTAAAGTAATTCTAGACCAAAGTTTAATCTGGAATCCACATTTGAGGAATATTAGCACTAAAGCTACTTCAAGTCTACGGGCCTGTGAGGAAGAAGTGAGGCCTATCACTAACATTCTCCTTACAATCAACTATGCATCACTTGTGTGGTGGAAAAAATTGGAACAAGCCTCGGCTCCACACGGTCTTCAAAAAATACAAAGACTTGCCTCCACCGGCAGCACAGGTACTATGCTCAGCTGCGCGACAACAGACTTTTAATGACTCCTGGGCCTTCCGCCTTTACACATTAAGCTCGGCTACAGCGTGCATCATAAAGCTTCACCATTTACACAACTTTAAACCGATCGACTAGACAGGACATCTAAAGCTCCTCACAGAGATATCGATTCTTTCGAATCCAGCCATCTGTACTTTATGCCCGCCAGGATCAACTTCTCATCCCCGTTTAACCCAATCATCCTCGATCTCACCGTATGGTGCAACAACAGACCAATCGCTAAGAACGCCCAGTACTGGCTTCTACGCCCAGAATGTCAGGCTAGCAGGCTCTCTTCGCTGTTCCACATCTGTCTTTCAAGCAGTGGTACATATGTATATGCAATTGAGCTCTGCAGAATGCATCAGATCCAACCTCCGAAGAAAACAGATCTTAATCTTTTTCGACAGTCAGGCAGGGATTTAAGCTTTAAGCTCTTTTCACTTTGGCTCCACAATTGCCTGGAACTACTTAACCACTCTTAAGCAAGTAGTTCTCTTCAACGAAATCACCATTCATTGGGCTCCAGGTCACAAGGGAATTGAAGGCGATGGAATCGCAGATAATCTCGCCGGACAAGGATCCCAATCTGCATTGAAAGGGACATTTTCTTCTCTGATTTACCTACCAACCACATCAAGTTGGAACTCAGTTTATGGAAGTTCGATGAAAGGCTCAACAAATAGAACTCCGCTCCAAGACAACGCCAATCCAAGAAGTTCATCGAACCCTTAGACCCCAAGAGAAGCGAAGAAATTCTCGTACTTAACAAAAGTGACACTAAGGTCCTTATGGACTTCCTCATTGGTCATTGTGCACTTAACTACCATCTGAACAAACTGGGCATCAGTCCGTCGGACATGTGGTGACTCTGCTTGAAAGACTAAAAAACTGCAGAAAATATTTTGTGCGAATGTCCCGCCATAGCTTGCTGCCGACTTAAACACTTTGGTATCCGCAAGCACTATCCTGAGGTTCCACCATGACCTGATCTTGCTCGAAGTTTTTTTTAAGTTATTGAAGAACTTGTTTGATGTAAAGGGACTTTTGGATCACAGTCTATTACCAGTTTAAGCATGAAGCCCCTTAGAGCCTAATTTTGGTTACGAATACCAGAATAAATGCCTTCCGGCTTAGATGGCGAGCAAAGCAATTCTTGAATAAAAGTCTTCTCAAGGCTGCTGTAGAAGTAACAGCCTAAATGCTTCATTCCAATGCGAGCTATTCCTTGGCAGAGCTTGTGTGCATTTTCTTATGCAACACAGATTTCGTTACAGTATCTGCATACATCAGGGATTGTAACTTGTAGCCTTTTGGTCCGCTTTCGCAGATCGATATTCTAATAGAATTTGTAGGACTGCTACTTGCATAGTTTCAAACCGACTCTGGTTCTCTTAACATACGAAAAGGGCCATACAGCTTTAGATAGACTGTATCCTCTTATGTTGGACCAGTGATGATCCGCTGTTTTGGTGACTATTTATTCGAGTTCGCCAGCAAGTTTACTTCCCATTCGAACTAAAATTAGTTTAAGGACTTCTGATTCAAAAATAAAAAAATAAATACCCTCCCTTCCTACGCATCGGCATAGTCACTGTTATTGAAGTTTTGATAACAAATCGAGTGGTTTACTGTCAAAAGTCCCATGTGTATACATTTCGCAGTAGCTATCCGAACTGTGAACAAAAAAAAAATTACACCTCCACAGAGATAACAAACACAAATGTTCACTGAAGGTCTTCGCCATCGTGTTCAAGCTTTCGCTCTCAACAAAAATCGCCTTGAGGTTCTCCAAAAAGCGAACAAAAAATTAAAACCCAGAGTCTAGATAACAGAAGATAAACCACTTCTGGTTGAAGTATTTTAGTGTAAATTTTCGATAACAAAATGGAAAAACATTTTCGATTTTATTTACTATCAGTGTCATCGGTCAACGTAAAAATTGTAAACAATGCAAAAGGCTTACGATATTCGATAAAAATGTTGTTGATGTAAATAATTTATTTTTATTTTTGCATCACAAGGTGACGTACGACAATTTTGTTTTTCTTTAAACGGATGAGTCATTTGCTTATTAGTTAAAATGGAGACTAAGTCCCTGATAGACTGCAAATCATCAAAACTAATAGTTTTTAATAGCTTCAATACAACAGAGGATAGCTGTCACCCTGTAGACCCACTTCTGCACAAAATGTATCTCCACACCCAGCCTAACCCATTGGCAGATGTAATTTATTACATTGATTGCCTCTCAGTGCAAAAACTAGGACAAATTGCAGATCGTAGGCATAGCATACCCACCCCATCCAAACAAGGAGGAAATTTGCTTTGTTAAGTAGCCATTACTACCCGTCCCTTTATGGAGACACACACTCTGCCAATTTTGTAACAAAATAACCCACTCTAGGCATTTTACTGTCAAATCCCCAAAGAGTTGACGCTTTGAACTGCCTACACATTTCCAATTCTTACAAAATGATTCCCATTATCCCATCAACTTTGCCTCTGTCAGATTCAGGCGGGCTACTCGATTAAGTTTCAAGCACAGCACCTTCCTATTCCCATCGGAATACCGGAGATTCTACGTTAACTACTGTGTGCCCGCCTCCTCATCGTGTTCCACTCATGCTAATTTTCGCTTGGCATTTCCACGCCATAGCACACGTGCACGACACGACCGACAACAGGATGACGAAAATATCATCCGAAAATGTCTGCACGAAAAGAAAAAAAAAAGCGAAAAACTATTTTCTTTTCCCGTTATAAATAGAAGAAAAATGTCCGTTCTATAATACATCCCCCTCACTCTGCCCGCGCTCTTGACACTTTGATGTCATTAAGGCAACAACAACGGCTACAGCAGCAGCACCCTGTCAATGAATTTCCCCGCCAGAGATATAAACAAATTGATTCGGTCACAGCGCGCACTCTGGCTCTCTTCTTTTGAGAATTTGTTGAGCCAACACTGAAACGAATCCAGCGATGACTTTTCATTAATTCGAATCAATTCGCAGAAGGAAACTTAAGCAAGTGCGCGGACCAATAGATAGATAGATACACAGATACTAGTGTCGGTCGGTAGTGTGAGAATTTCTTCTATTTGCTCTGTGATTAACGCCAATTACAACGAATCGCGTTCCATCGTAGTTCGGATGGTGTTGTTGGCTCCGTCACATTGCGTCAAACACGGTGCGCGGTCAATTTGGCTAAACTTGATCGTGACGAAATTATGCATACCTATGGGCGATGGTGTGTGTGTGTGTCTGTGTCTCTCTATAACAACATTGTAGCCAAAAAAAAAAAAACACGAGATACACTTGACGGTGTGCTAACTACTTTGGACGGGAAACGGTATTGAATCACAATCACATGGTCATGGGTGAATTCTGTAATTTTTCGCTGCTATTGCTGCTGAGCACGCGGGAAATACCTTGAAGCAAATTTCTAGCCAAGACGAATGAATATGCATACGAGTATGCATGTGTTGCGGTTACTAAGTGCGCGCTCTTCTTAACAATCGTCCAACTTGCTCTGACTAATCGGTTAATTATACTACAGATTCAGTTCCATTAGATAATGTCTCATGGATACACATGGGTAAAGTTTCGTTAGTTACCTAATTCCACACTAAAAGTGGGGAGTGGGTGGCAATTAGTGACGCTTCTCGTGCGGAAGTAAAGGGATCAAACTTATCGCAAAGTGTCAATGACGCATGCCCTGCGACGCGATAGAGGGAGTGACATAAGTTTGATAAGGCGTCAAAGTTCGGTAAACAAAGTTGCATAAGGTCCACAATGCTCTGCCGAAAGTTGGCCTGTGGACAGGAAATGAATTGTGTTGTACTCGTACTCGTTGTATAATGGATTTCTTAACAGACAAAGAGGAAGAATTTTCCAAACATCAACAGAATGTCTGAACAGATTAAGTACTTCTTTTGACCAGCCCTTGGGGGTGGGCGCTTTTTGGTGATAAGACTGGGATCCACCAATTCGTTGAAGTAATCAAAAAACCCAATTACCCAGGAGCTTCTTGGTATGTGAATTTGGTTGATTTTACTCCCTAAATCCGCGACCCTCATAGTGGATAAGCGGGCCATTGGAAGATGATGATGATGATTTTACTCCTGGGAAAACGCATCGTCACTTCCTCCCCTTGGACAAACTGAGAGGTGTAAACTAATAATGAACATTGGGCCCAAGTATTGCCTAAGTTCCCTTCTCCGGAATTGAGTTACAAAGCAGAGAGGCCACAACTGCTACGAAATTCCAAACCGTGCGTGCATTTAATTCATTTGCCTGCCACGACAAAGACACTATCTAGTGATGGAATACACACAGGTATTGGATAGAAGCACCGATTTGGCTGTTGACCACGCCAGTAAACGGAACTAACGCAATAGCAGAGATCCTCGAACGCTACATCGCTACTCGATATAATTGCTGTTGAGATGGACAAGATGTCCGGAAGACCAGTATCTGTAACATCTGCGATAGAAATTGCTACAATAAGCAGAGACAGTGGTTGTTTGGATGCGATTTTGCTGTAACATACATAGACTAAGACCATAAGTCTTGAGTTTCAGCCATATAATTGGGCAAGCGATGGTAATCCGCATCAAGGCTCAAATTTTATAACATCAACCTCAGTTATCCTAACACCCCTGCAGAGAAGAGAAACGATGCCACCAAAGATTGTTTTTATCAGCTCTTCGAGAAAATCTACAAGCAACGCCTGAGATATGTACACGTGATGCCGAGATCATTCTTGGAGTTTTCATAGCCAAGATGGGAATGGAGGACTATAAAAAGGCATGACCCAACCTCATCGTCTTTGCAGCAGGGCTGTACATAGTAGTGTGAAGGACGAAATGCCCAATTTGCATTGTAGTAAACTAGAAGTCACCTGCTTAACTACTGCCAAATAAATTGATCATGATGCAGACGACAAAAGTTGCTCCTTCCATTCGCTGAATGTTCGAACGTTCTGAGTTGCAAGCATCGACTCTGATCATAACCTTTGTAGTTGCGCCAGATGTATGGACGTAACTATCCATTTGGGACACAACTAGAACCACCACTGTGAGGAGATTCAATGTTTCACAGCTGCAATGCAGGAGATTGCAAAAGCGTTTACCGAGTGTACCTATGTAGGTGAGGTAAGGTTGAAGTGGCTGCCAGCTAAAGCCGACACACTTGGACCAATGATAAGTCCGTTGTAATACCATATGAATCTTGGAGAATTCTCCTTTCAAAATAAATAGCTGGCGGGACAGCTCTGGACAAGCCAAGTCCTAGTTTCTCGCATCTATTCATGTTGTGTGTGTTACATATTTCGCACGAACGTACAATTTATTGCCGACTCCGAACGACGAATTGAAAAGCTCTTTCATGCCAAATTATACTCTCAGAAGCTTGTCATTCACGACGAGAGGTGATGCCGAGAAAAATATTTGGTGGACATGGCTGGGGCTTGAACCCACGCAGCTCGCACAGCAGTCCAACGAACTAACCACTAAGCCACGGCGACGAACTTTTGGTGAAGCATAAGAAACTTCTTAAATCTGTTTTGGTAAGGTCGGCTGGATCGGTGTAGAAGAAGGCATCTAAGGCAATTTTTCTTTTATGAGAGAGAGCAGGGTAGATCTCTCCCCCTCAGCCATGCAGCTTCTACAGAAAATATTTAAAAAGACGCCAAGCCTTGTTACATGCTTGTCTATAAGACATAGTCCAGTGATGATACCGAAGCACTGATATGCAACCTCTTGAGGGAAATCCAATCCTTAGACTGTTTCAGATAGAGCTTTGGCCAAATCTGTTTTGCCGCTGGACACGTTGTACCACCAGTCCATCTAAGACTTGTTCTTTCAAGAGCATCAAGCTTAATTGCGTGTTTACATGTAGCTATAGGTAGGCCTAAGGTGCTCTTATCAGTCACTCATCAGCCTTACAGTTCGCTAGAATATCCATAGGCCCCGGCATCCAACATGCCAAGATCCCATCTTTATGAGAGACGAACGGCAATCTTGAACTACTAGTGACTTTATAGAGAATGATTCCAAAGACTTGATTACTGCTTGGCTATTCGAAAAGACGCGAATATATAAGGCAATTACTACGTTTGTCTCTAGCCAAAATGAAGTCTTAACTAATCGCCATTATTTCCGCTGGAAAAAAATTACAATGATTTGGAAGACAGTAGCAGAGGCTGAGATTAAGTATTTCAGAGAAGACATCTCCGCCGTTGGTTTTTGATCCGTAAGTGTAGAGCCGGTGAGTGTACCTAGAGCACTTGAGAACTCCTCCCGCATCAACAACAACCACAGAAGACTAGCGGCAACACTGACAGCAAGCAGGTCATCAGGAATGCTGCGACTGACGTGTTAACTTTCACCCTCCCACGTGCGTGAAACGCCTGGTTTGTAACAGGCAAATGCAGACTTAATGACGGCGGCGCTGCAAAGAAAGAGACGCGAGCCGTTCGTCAGCGCTTCGTGCAAAAAAAGACACGAGAAACACGTAGTCAGACGAAAAAAATTTGCAAAACGTCAAGTGGAGAGGAGATACTGTGATGTTAAGGCAGGAAAGTGATCCAGAATTTCTATAAAAGATTAAAGAGGGAAAGCCAAGATTTCCCTGCCCAAATCGGAGCCTGCAATTTTACTGGTAGAGTCGATGGAACCTAGTCTCAACCTGCTGAATAACAGATCACTACTACTGGACCGGAACGAAGTTGAAGCGGTCATAGCAAGACTTATGTAAATCATGAAAGGTTGCAAGCCCGGCTTAGAAGTCGAGCTGTTCAAGGCTGCAGGTGTTTTCTTGGTAGGGCATTCGCATGTCTGTCAGTTGGAACCTTGCTACCATTGGTCCAATACAGGGTTTTTCAATAAGAGCGCTACAAAAGTTTTTTTTAAATAAAACAAAAATAAAATTCTTTATTCCTGTGAAAGTACGTTCGATGCCATTATGTATGGAACTCGATTTCTTTTGCATGGCCACCACGGGCACGCTTGCAGAAGTCCAGACGCTGAACCCAATTTTCGACGGTTTTCAAGCATAAATCGGCCGATACTGCTGCAATTTCACGTTCGATATTCGTACGAAGTTCATCAATCGTCGCTGGCTTGTTGGCATAGACCATAGACTTGACGTAGCCCCACAGGCAATAGTCTAACGGCGTCAAATCGCACGACCGAGGCGGCCAAGCGACTGGACCATTTCGTGAGATAACACGTTCTCCAAACTTGGTTTCCAATAAATTGATTGTGACATTCGCTGTGTGGCTTGTGGCGCCGTCCTGTTGGAACCACATGTCCTCCAAGTCCATATCATCCAATTGGGGCCAAAAATATTCGGTTATCATTGAACGGTAGCGATCCCCATTCACAGTAACGTGCCGGTCTTGATCATCACGGAAGAAGTACGGCCCAATGACGCCGCCGGCCCATAAACCACACCAAACCGTAATTTTTTCGGGATGCAATGATGACTCATGGAGTACGTGTGGATTGCTGCCTGACCAATACCGCATATTTTGTTTATTGACGAAGCCACCCAGCCAGAAATTATGACGACCATAAATTGGACGTAGCGCTCTTAACGTTGAGGCCACTGACTCCGAATTTCGGTAGTAAATTTTAATAATTTCGACTCGTTGTTGGCTCGTATATCTTTCCATCATGAAATGGCAAACCTTACTGAAGAGAAATGTCAAAAAACCGCAAGAAAAATATGGCGTCGTTTGCTGTCCCTGTCGCTCTACTTTTGAAGCGTCCCTATTGAAAAACCCTTTACATAGGAAGGCATCTACGCCAATTGTAGGTCATACCTTTGCTGAACATCGCAGTAGTGTAATGCTAACCGCCTGAGATAAGTCAGCGAACTAACTAACACCTAAGAGTTGTTTGTCGACTTCAAAACTACCTATGACACAGAAAGTTCTGTGAATTATAAGTAATGGCAACAGCATTGAAAATTGCCATCTACACAAGCTGAGCTTCAAACCACTACATCATACTCGCGCTGTATAACAACATCAGCGCAGATAACTTATATAAAAAAAGACGAGGTTGTGTAAGCTCTTTGGTAGTTAAATGTTGAGACACCTGGGCTTTAAGTGAATAAATCCCATAACTCAAAAAAAGAAACTGATATGTGCCCTCAGGCATTTTAATTCCTGGATCAGTGTCCAAAGTGATTCCGATTAATCATGAAACCCGATGGGCATGTTCTGAAATCTTTGCATCTTGTCCTTCACCGAATGCGGACATTTGCTTAAATTTTTTTCATTCTGCATAATAATCTGAGTTAAATATTGATTTTGGAAAAAAATATTTAATTTAACAAACTGTTAATTGAAATATGCAAATGCCATTAATTATGAACCATGTGCGGAAAACATGTGCTGTCTGCCGGGGGGCAATTCGTATTTAAACTGTAAACCTCTACATCTCCACCCACTCGGCACTCAAATCTACGTGCGGTACGCGGCGAATAACCAAAACTTCCAAAGCGAAAGCCACTTAGGCCACCCATTCACAGATCGGCTGTGTTTGTTATATCAAAAATCAAGTGATTGCTCATTAATTGCACAAGAGGGGGTTACTCACGCGCACCGGATAGCAGCTAGCAGCCTCTCAAGCCCGCGCAGTTCATGTGTGTTTCAAATGTACCGTCAGAGAGTGTCATTACAAAAAAGATTTTCATTTTTTTTTTTCTTTAATTTTGTTGTAGTTAACTTTCTGTTTGCCACAGCAAACTAGCGACATATGTCGCAACACGTGATTACGCCAACACGGTGTTATTCACTTTTTGCACGAAGTTAATTCATTGTACGTAGGTACGTCCAACCACCGATGTTAAGTTGTTGTGCGTTTTTTTCTTTTTGGTCGGGAGCACCTGGATTATGATGACGAAGTTACCTTGCACTCATAGAAATATAAAAAAGCCATTTACGCTTACATAAGCTTATGGCTCTGACTCTGACTCCGACTCTAGTTGTGAAGAGAGAGAGAGAAGTTTTGTATCCGATTGGAGGTGGTAGATGGATGGATTTTTGCCCGCTGCCAGTGGTTGAATACAAAAGATCTGTGTGAGCCTTTTTCGCAATCGACAGCAATATTGAGTTATGGCACCGAATATGGAAAAGGCTGCCAGTGGGTGGAGGGAAGGGGGCGGAGAAGTTGGAGCACAGATTGTTTTTCGATTCGAAAGGATTTGGCTGGAGAATAGTTTTCAAGCGGAAAATTATATGCAGAGTGACGCGACAATACAGACAGCGCCGGTACAGCCATATACATGCCAGTATGTGACTGTAGACTTGGAAGAGTTTGCTCCATTTCCTTGTGGTGGGATTTGTTATGAACCGTGTCACTACCCTTTAGACGGTGAAGCCAGATTTCGCTTTAATTAGCGTAGGTAGTTTAGAGACGTGGTGTGTGCGGTGTGGATTTGTCTGAAATCCAATTAGAGCTAGTGAAGTGCCGCGTTGTGGAAGGCACATAGAGCGATTAGGGACACACGAATGGGTCGTGAAGCCGTATCCAAAGAACGTGGAATGGATCGTTTCAAAAATGACATCTGCACTATCGAGTTCAAGAGGAAAAATTGGTTAGAAATCCAAAAGAAAAAAAATATCGATAATTCCTTTACAACCTTTCAAGTTTCTGGCAATGTCATATGCCTCATCGAAGACCACACAAGAAATTTCCATTCCATTCCGCAACAAAAAATAGAAATGTCGTAGCAGAATTTATATTTTTAAAAAACGAAAAAAGAAAAAAGAAAAATTTTTTTTAAGAATTTTTTCCCGTTGCTTACTCTTGCATTTTAAAATTTAAATTTAATTTTTTAATTTATAAACAATTTATAGAGACACACCGAATGTATGCCATCAGTTGGTGGTGAAGCCGAAAGGCTTTATTTTTGTTTGATGTGTTTACTTCTACCCATACAAATTCGAAAATTATTTATCTTTATCCACATGTCTTATGACTGAACGGAATTAATTTTTTATTTTTTTATTTTCTTAATTTTTTTTTTTAGTTTTTATAGCACACAACCTTGAATGAAAAGAAATGTTTTTTTAAATTATATTTGAGGTTATTTGGGATATCGATGGCCGTTGTGGGTGTTCAATTAAAAGTTAATAACAGTGGAATGGGGTAGGTATAACCCGATCAAGGATAGACAATGAATTGAGTCTATGGCCTTGACATAGCGTAGACAATGAACTCGCACAGAGGAGGTGTTCGGATTGAGACTTCTTCGGGGAACAGTGACCTGGACACGATACAAATATTTTTTCAGGAGCTTTATAGCGAACATGTGTGTGATCGAATGATCAACTCAACTCAACCGGGAGTGTAACTTTTACAGACAAAACGATCACCTAGATTGAACGAAAGTGCTTAACTCACATCTAGTCTGATCAGGCAGATAGAGTTTGGAGGGACAAATATCAACCAATGAAGGCTAAATTGGATATCAAGCTGGAGATACATTTATATACAGTGTACTCTCTCATAAGCGGACACCGACGGTTCCGATAAAATTGTCCACTTATGAGAGGTGTCCGTAAGGAGAGAGTACACTGTATTTCGGCATCCACGATCTGCAAAGAACTTCATGAGAAGTAGGCAGGATGAAAAGCATTAAAATCCGGAAGACACTACTAAAACTGAAACTCAAGACTAAGAGTTGGAGCAGTTTGAGTAAAATAATGTATAATGTATAACTTTCCTGCTGCGGCTCAATGGTTAATGCGTTGAATTGAAGTGCAAGTTGCGAAGTTGCGTAGCTACAGCAATATTCACCGAACATTTTTCGCGGCACTACCTCGCGTTAGGGAATGACAAACCTCTAAGAGCATAATTTGTCAACTCACCCTTTGGAGATAATCCCTTGTAGGTTCCATCTCTTCTAAAAAGCTAGGGCTTGGTTCACCCGGGTTATTATTTTTTTTACTGATTAATGACGATGTTCTCAACTACGACGACCCTCCCCTACATGACTAGCCAAATTCTATCACCATATGCGCCTTTAATCTATCGGTGCTGTCATTGGAGGTGGCTAGTTCTTATTTACCTATCAATTGGTTTACTTAGAAAGCTACACATGCCACTTAGGCGGAGATCGTACAAAATTGCCTTTCAGCTCAGCTCAGCTTAAAATTTTTTGTATGCCTTCACTTTCACCTTTAAGAATTTCGTATGCCCACGCACGGAACAAGGGGATTGGGTGAAGAATTTTTCAAAAGATCTCTTCTTTTTCACTAAACCTCGCCGTGATTACTTCAAAAACATTGACTTGTTAGAAGTAATTTAGAATTTGTTGCCTATATTGACAGCCAGGTGGATCCCAAAGTTGAGGGAAACATTACTTACACTATGTTCCCGAAAAGTCTGGCACCTATCAGCCTCTTATCATTCTTTTTATATAGCTTGGAAGGCCTACTGGAGTTCCTAATAAAATACTGAAAAGAAAACCTTTGCGTAGATGCCATCAGAATGATTGATTCTAGGAATCTGCTCCTCACGTCCTGCCACATTGTGCCAAAATCTGGAAGAGAGAAGCTATCATCTATGCTGGCTGTCAAAAGGCACAAACGAGATGAAAAAGTGGAATGGTCCAAAGGCTGTTTTTGAAAGTTTATGGAACGTTAAAGAAGGGTCGAGGTTGGGAGAAGTTAGGTTATTTGGCTGCCCACGTTCAGACAGAGAAACACTTACACCCAAGATACACACTTAGCAACACCAGAATCTAAAGACTATAACGCAGACTGCGTTAAGATAAATAACGATAGTCGTCCTATGTGTTGACCCGCTTTTATCGGGAGATAGTTTCTTATCTTTTGGATGTCGAATTCGGGTAAATCGTTAAGATCGTTTCCAACGGTCTTTCTTCTTAATGATGCAAGGGCAGCGATAGTCCACAGTAGGTGAGTTGTTATTGCCTCTTCCTCTTCTTCTCTACAGCTTCTGCAGAAACCGATGGAGTGTATGTCTGCCTATCAAGAAGTTTTCGGTGAAAAACCCTTTCAGTTTTTTTTTAAAGCCAGTTTTTTTTCACCTATTGTTTGTCAATTTCTTGGCATCTGTATCAAGGAAAAATTTAATCGATTCGGTAGGAGCAGATGGTTCGTCCGCCTTGCAGCTGCCTGAAACATCACTATGCTCTGGGCCCCAGCTCGGGGTTTCGTCGCATCTGTTTGCAATCTCGTTGAGAGATCTGTGGCCAAGACACAGCTTCCCGAATTGCCGTAATTTCCACTTGGAAGACACTGCAGTGATCCGGCAGTCGTTTGGTAATGGCTATGTCAGATGCGTTGAAGATTGAGGAAGACTTTCCACAAAAGTGAAGTTCTATTGCCTTTGCTGTAGAACTTTGAATCTCAGACTTTTCTGGCAGTGTTCAAGGCCTACCTATATACTGCGGTCTTATTCTTCTGTTACAGCATAGATCCTCAACGATGCTTCTGAACTTGACTCTATTTTAAGTTTTATTGTGCCATCGACAGTTCTATCACAAATTTTGGCACGAGTTTTCTGTCTTTGACTATCTGAATGAAGAATTCGACTCGCAATGTTGTTGCTTGAATACAATTTGTATAACAAATGGTGTGCTAAATTTTCGCAACCCGTTTAATTTGCTCCTTGTACATTCAGTGCAGTCATTGGATACATGATCAAGCATCGAAGGGCTTAAGGCTTTCTGCAGTTGAAATCGTCAGACCTCGCCTCTAAGTATTCAGTTTGCTACCAGTGAAATAATTGCAGACATTAATAAGTGGTAGAGGTACAGGAAGTGATGTGTCTACTTAGAGGCGATTTGGAGTCGAGCATCGCATCTGCCATCTATTCCATGTCCGATTCACTACAAGTGCCAAATAGTAAAATTCAGATGATTTTGTTCGGGATTTTGGTAATGTCTTGTACCCAGAGTGAAAACGATTCGCATCTTGTACTCTAACCAAACGGCGACTCTTCTTTCCAAACAGAAGTTATTGCAATACTTGGAGTTTCGTTTCGTTTGAGTGTCAACATTTGTATAAAGAGTGAGTTTACACTAAAGGGAATCCATCAAGATCACTCGAATCGCTTAAGGGCGCTTCTGTAAATTGGTTTTTCATAAGAACTTCAGCATCTTGAGTGGTACGAGATCGTTACTATTTGCATCAAAAGAGCCTTGTCTGACTAGTTCGTTGTCAACACTGTTCCTTGGAATATTCCGACGATCTGATGACCCAACATGAGTGAGACATTGTACAGACAGTTCTTCACTTCTTGATTGCCTTCTCAGTCTAAAGGAAAGGCAATTAAATAGTAAAGTCCTGTCGTGAAGAAAATTTAGTTGAAGACCATAATCATCCATCCAATATGATGGTTAAACATTACCTTACGAGGATGAAGATATTCTTGTCGAATCAAAACTTCTTCGGGAAATATTTAGCCCGATTTGCTTTGATGGTCCGGCGTGATAATCAGTCTGATGCATACGCTGGACCATCTGCATTGGAGGTCTGAAGAGGGGAAGACAAGTCCAAGTCGCATTGGGTAATCAGTCTGTGATCAGCCAATTGAGACAGACCCCAAATTTAGTCATCACTGACAATGGAGTGTGTCCAGAAAATCAATGCACGTGCAGTCCAGAAAAGGTTGGGAAGAGAGGCAAAATGCATAAAAGCATCAAAAGAAAATGTCTAAGTCTAACGCAAGGAACCCACAAATGCTATCCAGAAAGCCTGATGAAAAATAACTGCTACAGACTATGACTTGAGGACGTGAAGACAGCGGCGCACATTTTGTGCCAAAATCCATATTTTGGAAGTAAAAAGTGTTAAATTTTGAACTGTCTTTGAATGAAAACCGATAAGACAGGTCAAACTTATTTAACCAAATGCTAGAGAGGCCAAGAGGAATCAAGATAAGAAAGAAACTGCGAAGAAAATAAGGGGGTTTCCCGAACTAAGATTATGAGCGGTATGACAGCTTCTTTAGCCAGAGTTGTTGAACAGTGCAGTGGCTATTGTGCTTATTGCGCAAAGCTCTGCCAAAACGCCTGTTAGGATACACGTCTCCCTTTTATCCATTAGTAAAAGGCAATTGGTTTTGCTTCCATCTATTCTCTTCCACAAGCTGTGGAATATAATGCATTCACCTCTCGAGTAGTAGTGTTCGTGCAGTCTGCATTCCCTTGCAGTACACCAACAGGGATATCTAGGAATGTCCTCTTTGCAAAAAAGATCCTTCCCGCGCCAGTTTGCCTAATTGTTCGTTCCTATTTCCACAAATTTCAACGTGATTTGTTTTTACTTCTATAGAATCTGTATCCAGCTATGGTTTCACCAGGCCATTTCAGTTGCAACGACTATAGTCAACACTAATCCCAGTAAAAAAAAACCCCACAGGACTTACCAAAGTAAAACCGCGTCGAGTGCAGTGTAGGAATGAAGTGGAATGCAAATCCCCACCTTTGAACGGGGAGAGGAACCTTGTTAATCTACAACTTAAGCCTTAGGTTACATATGATACCACAATGGGATTGCATTTGTACACGTCCTTCATTTGTTATGTCATGCGTTGTTTCACATTTTTAACAACAAAAGCCTTTACGCGGTTAGGAAACCTAATTGGAAAATACGTATGAGTCCATTCAATAGGTCATAAGTTGCCCGTTAATGTCTGTCTAACATTATTGACCTACTGAAGTGGAAAATAAAACCACAACTTGATTATGGAGCGCATAAGTGGGTCATGAGTCCAAATTAAATTTTAAGTAATAGTTTATGACGCTGAAACCTTTTGGGGGGCAATTTGGTTCATAAGATCGTACTTTCAGTGCGACTTACGACGAAGTGGCAATTTGTCAAGACAACACACGTTAGTTGAATTTGTTTCCAAATCCAAAGGAGATTAGGGATTCTGATCAGAGGGTTTCTTTTCATTAACAAATTCCCCTCTTCCATCAATTTAACAGCCTTTTGGCTCATGTGAGCTCCTTCTATTGAGCTCCGGCATACTAACTGCACAATGGGTCTCCAGAAAAATATATTTCGAATATTGCTGGAGCCGTCTACTAGGCAGAAACAAGTGAAGCCATGAAAACCGTGGCTACATTACAAATGTGATTAAAAATGCTTTATCGACCTGTATACTACATCGAAACTGCGCCGAGGTAGGTTTGCTCGTACGATATATACACAAGTCATTTTGTCGACTAGAATCTAGAACATAAGGTTTGCCCCAAGATGGGAGATGTATTTGACAATTTGAGCACCGTACAGTGGGGCTCTGTAGCTTCAGCAATGACTACCCACTTTGACATGGTGCTATGGCTGAAGAGGACCATTGATTCAACCGGGAAGAGCGGTAAAACAGGAATTCCACGTTATACAGGTCGTAGTTGAGATTCAGAAAGCCAAGAGGCAATCGCCTTATCCTAAGAATGATGTAGGATTGCCCTAGAGAGGTCTGTGGAGTGAAATGCCTTACAGCGATATGGCGACGATATAGAGGAGTTGACTTTCATTCCCAACCTTATTCGTGAAAATCAAATTTCTCTTTGAAATAAAAGGCCAGGTACATACATAAACGAAACGCCATTTCGGATGCTGACGTGTAAATTCACCCGAAAAGTTGAACCAGCATCCTTCACGAAGTGATCCCAATAAAGATGGAAGAGCAACTACTAACAGATGAATCTCGGAATCTAAAACTAAAAAAAATATTGGAAGAATAATATGTATATGTATTTCCGGGATAAGAAGGCGGTTTTTCTGAATAGCATCGCACATCGAAAACATTCTAGTAGCGAAATATCTCTTCCCTCGTTCAGAAAAGGAAAGAAATTACGTTGCCTGGGTTATGGATACCATGGAGAAGGACACCTTCTTAAGGCCTGCCTGGACCAGAACAGGTTATGACTGAATCCCAGGCCATCTACACTATCGCAGCCCACAAGAAGGCCTTCGCCAGAGCGGTCAATGAATAGAAGGCTCGGCTGCTCCCATTATACTGGATTGCAAGTAACAGTTATGATGACTTGGCGACGGTCACGAAAGAGAGGAGACTGCGATTATGGTTCTGGAAATGGGAGCAGTTAGGAAAAGGCTGGTCAAATTCTGCAAGTATACGGTCGCTCTTTGATGGTCACAAGAGCACATAACGCTGTATGTATCTTGGGTACAGAAAGGCCAGACGAACTTGCACGAAATAGATCCCAAAACGTTTCTAATTTGCGACCGAAAAAGTAAATGACAATGCTAAAGGTACAGAAAATATGTGTCCACAATCGGGAAAGAAGACTTAGACTTAATTGAAGAATTGATTCTTGACTGAATACACTCCAAGGTAATAATTGTACTAATAACCTTCTCTGTCTTGTCCAAATTCATGATCCTATTTATATTTCCTCCAACTGGAGAGTCCAGCACTAGGTTTCAACTAAATCAGTGATCCTGTCTTGTCTCTAATCAGGTACATAAATTGAGGTCTTTCATTTTCCTTGTCAAGTCACTGGCTTGCCAACGCGAGCTCGATTACCACTGATGAACAGAGAGAAAAAGAAGTTTCAAAGATTTGACTGGATGCTCATAATTCTAAAAACTTTAGATTAGATTTGTTTGTTATTTGGGAGCGAGCAGCTGATTACCTCTGACACTGTGGTCTATAATCTTTCCCAGTTGTAGTGCTACAAATTTACTGATTAGCTGCCGCTTTCTTTCAAGTGCTGGACATACTGCAGGAATATGTACAGAGGTTTAAATGTCCTCTAGACACAGTCTAGAGATTAGGCTTCTTTTAGAGATAAGAAGGCAATGACCACTGATAGCGGCATTCACAAATCCCATGATGTTTGGATTTTAACAGCGATAAATCTTTCATTTCAAAATATTTCCATTGACTCTACAGTGAGGCTTAGTCTTGGATTAAGAGAGCGAGTCAGTTACGGGTTGGGCTGCATTTTGGCTTTTTCAAGATCCAAGAGCGTCATAAAAATCTGGTATAGTGTCATTATTTCTACCACAATCCAACCAGGTCTTCACAATTAACTGGGGTCAAGCTGGCTCAGCAATTGTGCTTCATCATCCCCATCGTCTTGCAATGACCCGCTAAGCCACTATGAAAGTGGCGGGTTTAGGGTGGACTCTCCACATCTCCAGATCTTTCGCTATCGACTCCAAATCTCATCAGGGACTATCCCCATACGGGTAGAGGTGAGATTTCTGACTTGACCCAAGCATTTCATCCTGGGTCTACCCAGGGAACGCCTATCTAATGGCACAGATTCCATTGTCTTAGAAATCGAGTTGGGGGCATGCACCTAACACGTCCAACCCTCTAAGCATTGACCGTTCCGTTCGAAGGAATAGCTACTCGACATGGAGCAGAACCCTGGTTATGACAATAAAATTTGTCCAGGCGAGCGAGGGCGAATTCATGCAGCTGGTAGGTTCAAGTAAAAATTATGAGCTATTGGCGAGTCTGGTCGAACGTGCGTCTAAGAGGGCTATTCCCTTGAGTTTTTTCAGATCATCTGCCACGGCCTGTTACTTGTGCTCCGTGATTGAAAATTTGAACTTAGTAAAATCTTATGTGATGGACTTAAAGCACAGTCATCGATTTGAATAAAAAAAAAAAAGTATCTGTGACACCAAAAGACAAATTTTGATCTCCATCCGCATCAGTAATTCAGTAAATCACAACCTAAATACAGTCTAGAGCGAGTGAGGGTCGGTACGGGAATTTGGACACACAAAGAGATTTTTTTTCAAATCTCTGCTCATCTCATCCAGTATTCAACAGACAATTGAAATTTTATGCAAATCGCTACATTCGCCGCGCGAAAGATTTTTTTTTTTCTTCTTCAGTTCAACCCGACACAGAGTGGAGAGGAAAAAATAAAGCAAAACGATGGGAGAGATACTCTGCGAAAGCTGTGACTCCCAGATGATGTGGGCCTCTCTCTAAAGACTAGGCTAACTATGTAAATTGTGCTCTAGTACATTTTCAAGGAATTTCTTCAAAAATTTGTTGCCCCGCGGGAAGGGGAAGTGGGGGTTGGCGAAGGTTTCTTCCCTCTGGACAAGAGACTTATGTATGTTCTTTTCTTTTTGTGTTTATTTTATATTTTTTTGTATTCACCTTTTTTCCTTTTATCTTTTTTATGTTTTAACCTCCACACACGGATACAATTTCCAATATCGGTTTGTATGCGATTGATGACAGTGTGCGGTTGGTTTTGTTGTGTTGTAGCTGGTGTTGTTGTTCTTGTTCTTGTTGTTGCTGTTGTTGTTGTTTGATGTTGTTCTTGTTCTTGTTGAATTGTGATGTGATTTGTGTTTAATTCGTTTCTGTTGTAGCTGCTGTTTTGAAATTGCTGCTGCTGACAATGTAGATGATGATGATGATGATGTGAGTTGTTGTTGCTGGTGATCGTTGTGGTGGTAATATTGCTGTTTTTGCCTTTGTATAGATTCATCCGTAATGAGATGCTCGCGCATTATAACACCCAAACAAACAAATAAAATAAAAACAAACACACACACAGTCACAGTCACAGTCACAGAGCCACGAGAGTTTTGTTAACGAAAATTGGCCCCAAAATGAAATAAAAACAAAAACAAACTGCAAAATATTTGCTTTGTTTTTTTTTTTTTTTTTGTAGAAAAGATTCAACACATCTTTAAGGGGAAGAGATACTTTCTATCTAAAACAAAAAAAATATGGAAATTTTCTTATAGATAAATAGACAAACAGCTAAATGGATTCACACTGCTAATTTTGCACAAGAGGATCAGACCAACCAACGAAACACAAAAGAATTGAGGAAAAAAAAACGAAGATAGACGGGACAAAAACCCGTCCTAGGGAATTTTCCATTAATCTTGAATGAAATCGCCGCGCACTTATACACATAACATGATCGCATACGAATTACACATGTGTGCTGTGGTGTATTCTACTTCACCCATCTATACGATTGTAACACGCGGCGCAAAGTGCTCGCGTTTGGCCCCCTTTTTCGCATACGAAAGGTGGAAGATACTGATTTCTTTTATACACTTGGGATTTTTTTATTTTTTTAATTATTTTTCACATTTTGTTTTGCTTTTTTTTTCTTTGTACGAATTGCTTAATTCGCTTTTTTTTTTATGCTTCTTTTACACACACTATACTTGGTACACACACTGCGCGCACTCACGACACTTATATAATTTCGTTTGCATGTACACACGTTTAAATTTCAAAAAAAGAGGGACCAGGGGGGGGGGGGATAGTAAAAACAAAAAAAAAACTTTTTATAGCTGACTAATAGATACTGTGCAATCTTTAGGGCACATCATAACAATAGCAATAAACAATGAAAAAAAAAAAAAAATATATTCATATAAGCAAATTGAAATGCCAAAAAACCGATTATAATAAAAAATAAATAACGTGTCGTCGTTTTGCGTATCTCGAGCGCGCGGTTAAACACGATGGCATCGTGGTGTTATGGAAGGCATGGAAGCCCCCGCCAACCAAAACCGAGATAAGCCAAACCACATGACGAATTTCGTTTTAATTATACGAATAAACAGAAAAACAACCATAGGGGAAGGAAAATAAATAAAGAATTGAACAGTGAACCCCGGATAAGGTTGAGACCCCCGCTTAAGGGGATCAAATTTCACAAAAAACGCATTCAAAATTCGACAATAGAAAGTGCGTTGGATGTGCATCCTATTCCTATTCGAAGTTCATTGTACAATTCCATGAAGGAGGTGGAGGACTAGCCACAGCCGATGCTCAAACCGATTTTGGTTAGATTTAAACGAATTTCTCAAGGAAGCGGCCTTTTTTGCAACTTGTTGCGTTTTTTTTTTTATTTCCAAAACTATTCGCCGCAGATACTTCTATTCACTTTTTAACAGAGGACCATACAGAAAAACCGTATCAGATACTCTGCCAAATGCAACCTTTGAACCACACTTTGAACACGTATTTATTTTACTTATTTATTTATTTTATTTTTTTACCGAATTTGTATAACAATTGTCGATCGTAGCTAATATTCGCCGTAATTCCCTTTACAATTCATTAATCTCTGTTTTCCGATTGGGACTATGAATTGTATTATTTTAAATTTGTTATTATGACGAATAGCATTCTCCGTTGTTTTGACAAATTGTTTATGTATTTTTTGTTTTAGCAATTTTTTCGAAATTTTTTTTTTAGGTATCACGCCGTAAATCGACCATCACTAGTCGAATATCGCTCAGATACTGAGGCAAATTAATCTTAAAATTGTAAAACTTGAATTGAACGTGCGGCGAAAATGTACGGAAGAATTTCTTTTTATACACTTGTGTTTGTGGGAGGTATTCGTATGGTGTGTTGTGTTCGGTCGTTGGTCGTCGTGGTGATGTTGAGATTGTGTTTGACTATGGCAGGCGAATATGGTGAAATATAAAAACAAACAAAAGTCAAACGAAGAAAGAAAAAAAAAAAAAAAATTCGTTTGTTTATTTCTCTCGGCATGATACACAGATACACACCGATACTGTACACAGTGCATTGGACTGGAGCTGTAGTCAAGAGAGAAAGATAGAGGCGGTTTGCGAGAGAGGCATGTACGTCTGGTGGGTGGGGGAGGAGGGGGCGTGGAGTTGCCAGATATGAATTTGGGAAAAATTCTCAAAATCAAATTCAAAATCCGATTGAAAGTGAATAAGTGAGACCACTTCGGTAAAATTGCTATGTAAGGTAAGTTGACCAATACCTTAAGGCGTCGGCGATTTATCAGTTTATTGTTGGTACAGATAGAAAACATACAACAGCCCGAAAAGGGCCAAGGCCTAGCGTCTCGTAACCTTTCATTTTATGCATGTTACATTTTTGGGACCAATGTAAGGGACCTATAGTTTTTTCCCGGCGAAAAATATTTGGTAGATGGGGCTATGTTCGAACCTATTTAAGTCGCAAAGCAGTTCAATGCGCTAACCACTGAGCCATGGTTACCATAGCAAACGTCATGGCGGTTATTTAACCATTTTTTCAAAGCCAGTGTCCAACTTCAGTAACAGACTACCATACTCGGACAAAGATTAATTTCTAGAACTCGCGGGCCTTTCCTGGAAAGGAAGATCTACAAAACTTCGGTTTCATCGCCTTTTTGGAAATGAACAGGCGGAGGCCTTATATCATAATACGAAGGCCATTTAGTTGCGAAATATTGACGGCAACACTTCGAGTAGAAGTAAAGAAGTATCAGTCAGTACTATTTGTCAACAAAACAAAAGCTAGGCGATTGACGAGAAAAGTGACAGATTTTACAACCAACTAGGTGGTCATTCAACGTCAAATGATCTCCTCTTATTATAACTCGTCCATAAGTTTCTAGCCGTTGCACATGTGTCTAACTGGATCCACTGTGTATTGCCTCGACTTACGGCCTCGTCATCGATATACCTCAGCTCTTTCGTTACCTGGGCTATCGATATGCCCTGGTACCTGACATAGGGTCAGCGTATTGGCTCTCGATATCTCATCTTGATGCTCTTTACAGATGTTTACTTGACGTAGTTATCGCGGACTCCAGAGCCTTAACGGCTACCTGGCTGTCGATATAGATTGTGATTATCAATGAAAGAGCATAAAGCCTGCCACAGAATCAGTTCGGTTTTACTAAACCTTCAGCGGGGTTCCAATCACATTGATCATATGACGAACGATCGAGATTTTAGGAATTACCTTTTCGATGTCCGTAACAGAAGCTGCACCGATTTCAGGATGGAACGAGATCATCACTAGTTGGTAGCCTCCCTACGGCAGACGGCCGAAGGTGCGGGAACACAACGCTTCGAGGAAACAGGTATAACACCGATAAACTAATGGATTCCATAGAGCTCCTACAAATTTGGGACCATATTGCCCTGAGTTTAAAGTCAGCAATAAATTGTAGATCCCATAACATGAATAGTTGCGAGAAGAAAGGCCTTGGCCACAGACTTTCAAAAAATTTGCCCCAAAGTAAGAACGAGCACTCAATTCGCGGAAGGATGAGAATTTTGACCCGATCAAGGTATTTAAAACAAATAAAGAAGCGTAGCTTGATAAAACTCTTCCCAATTGCCAACAACACCACCGGACCTTCTGTATCTACTTCTAGTCAAAACTTGGGACACTGAGACCTTCTCGGGTGAGTGGAGGAAATCGATAATTGATAGGTAACCAAAGAGAGTGAGAAAAATTGACGGGTGGGTATCTATATGTGAACTTTCCGCAGTTAGAATTTAAGATTTGATTCGATCCTTCAAAGCTACATTCTGTCTGAACTATTTTTTATAGTGATAGATGATAGTCAGTGATGGGTTGTGCAATCTTTAATCGGCGGAAAGCAACGAAGTCCAAAGGTTTCTTACAACCCATCTCAAACATCGTATCTCCTTGCAGCGAATGATGGACAAAAATTAAACAACGCGAAGACCAAAATGTTCAGCTTAGCTCTCAATAGCATCTCATCTTTGCAACTACGTTGTACTGTTTCAACCGATGGTTGTACTAAAAATAAATGTTTGCAACCGAAGCAATATCTTAGATCTGAAAGAGAACTTCAATCAGCTAAAATGCTAACCTACGACTGTTCGGCTCCTATGTAAATTCTGTGCTTTTGTATGGGTGCAGCACCTGTAAGATGATAACTAATATCAGAAAAAAGCTAAAACGACTTCAGTTTTTGTGTCCCTCAAAACCATTTTTTACTCAAAACGAAATCTACAGTAAAGATAGCATTCCACCAACTCATACTCTTTCAAAAATTATATTTTTGCGCAAGTAGTCACATACATATGTGCATATTCTACGATTTGGCGGTGTTTCTTAAATGAGAAATGTTGCTTCGTCGAGGACGAACAGAGCCATTTAAGAAGGAACTATTTCCTCATGATTTTTTTGGTCAAATTAATAAGGAGAACTATGTTCAGCAGATACAAAAGTCTAAATTGTAGAGCCTACTGGGAGAAAACGTAAATTCATTTTGAAAGAATGAGCAGGGAGCGTTTTAGAAGACTGGTAATTTGTATTGCAACCATTGACACCATTTTAACTGCTGACGCCGAAAATTTAGTGAATCTGGCTCATAACCGGAGCCAGTGAAAGTACTTAGAGCTAGTCTGCGTTCAGCACCGAGCATAAATGATGATGATGATGACTGCCACCTCATCCAAGCAATATGAAATTTGTCGAGAAAATGAAAAGTCGAGATCACAGAACGAGTATGAGTATGTGGCTTTTTCCAGTTTTTAGAAACACCTCCATATGGACAATAAGAAGTTGACGCCCCCGAGAACAAATGTGCGGCTATAGTTAAGATGAAGGAAGGCCACATGATCACATGTCTCGATTGATCTTTATGGTCAATCTCTAGCTCTCAAGTTAGGCTAGGTTAGCTTTAGGTTCCTAAATTCATATCGTAGGCAAAACAGGCCTTGCGAGACCTTAATTCCTCCCCATGATTAGGAAATTTTATCCAACTTCAAAGCAAATACACTTCGTAATAAAATTTCTTTTTAAATTGAACCTGACAACACTGTCATCAAGTTTCATATGAATCATGTACTGTCAATCGAATAAGGTGAATTCGCCGTTTCACAACACAATCAAGGGCTTGTTGCGGGGTACGTATCGTTGTATTTTTTTTTTTTGATTTTGTTTTGATATCCGTTCGCTCTCCGAATGTTGCTCTGACTTCTACCAACAGCTGAGTGAGTGGTGTCAGCTCCAAAAAGGGGGCAATTCCACTTGTGCTTGTCGGCACTTATCCATCTACACACAGACCTACCGCACACATGCTATGCTATGCAACCAACACATCTTAATCTTGTTGCATTCACTTTTGCTATATACTCGTGTACTTACTTACACTCCTACACTAGTTGCAAGCTAAAAACAATTTAAACGGAACCAGCTGTTTGACTCAGTTCACATCGCCTGAGATAAGGGACCAAATGGAAAACTTTAAGTGAGAGGGTGATGTACATATAAATAACGGAATGCTCATAGCTTTTTCCAAGGAGAGGGGGTTGCAATCCGGTGAGAGACAGAGAAAAGCTTTCGCTCTGAAAGAGATTATACCGAACAAGATTCTTGTTAACTGGCAACACTTGAGTTTGTTTACATTTTGAATGTATTGTCGTTGGATAGGCCGACAGTTTCCGGAAATTAATTTACATACGAGTACACAGATACGTTAAGGACAGTATGCCTATCGCTGGCATAGTAAAGATCTACTTGTTAAGGAAGGACTTGGATACACAGTGTAGCACGTGGCTCCACTTCGGTATGGTCGTTGAATAACTTACGAGAAAGAAATGGCATCCTGCTGAGATGGGTGTCGATAGTTATCTATGGGGCTATCAGTCTTTCTTATGAAAAACATAATAATTTTCCTAATCTCATCAAAAATTCATTGATGTGGAAGGGAGTGGATTATACAAGCGGCACGAGAGATATTTTGTTTTTCATACCGAAGTCATAAAAGTGAAGCTTATGAGGAGGTCGACGGAGACTGATGTTGGTTGTAATCGGCGGAATTTTTAAATAAAAATGTTACAAGACTTAGGCAAAAGAGGACTCAAGTCAGTGAGGACTAGAGGTCATAGGACACTGATACTATAAACCATACATCATCCTTGGCCAATATAAAGAAACTCTAGAAATGATGCTTAGGGTGCTTCAGTGAACCCTCCGTATCTCTCGACTTTTCACCACCGACTCTTAAACATCAGGAGATATCCCCATATGAGTAGACGTGAGATTTCGGCCTTGGTCCTTCCCATCCCATCCTGGACCTACCCAGATGACGTCTACCTGATAATACGGATTAGCCTGCCACGCTGCTGATCTCCTCGCGGTGGGGGGCTGGTCAATGCGGATGGAGTAGCTTAAAAAGTTGATCTATCCATAAAACCCAGTCATGACAAAACGCAATTATGACAAGAAGAGTAAGACAGGCCTCGGATACTGCTAAACCTCCTATACCAGGGCGCCCTTCGGAGAAAGGCCTAGAGGGTGACAGCTTGCGAGTATTTGGTGGTGGCTTTGTCTCGCTCAACTGCCGGCCGGGTTAAACCCAAAACTCCCTGGTCATGGCATTGTTTTCCAGGCTGAAGTTCTAGCAAGAACTCCCCAATTGGCGTCACGTCAATACTCCAAATATCACGAGAGGATATCACGATATAAAGGGTCCAATAGGGATTTCCGAACTTTGACAGTTGATAGCGGCCATATTGTTGAAGCTACATCTGTCACATTCGCTGTCATTTATTCAGTGTGTTTTGCCAAATCACCATGGACGGATATAGTGTACAACAACATGTGCAAATAATAAAATTGTTTTGGGTATTCTTTTCGGGAAAAGTTCCGAGCGCTTCGCCCATTTTACGGTCGCCATAATCGTCCTTCCGAGAGGACTATTCGCAGTGTAATGGTTGGTGGATAAGTTTGAGTCCATTGGTTCAGTAAATGATCAACCAACACCCGTACGTTGACGAAACGTAAGATCTCCGAAAACATCGCCGCTGTTCGTGAGAGTGTGCAGGAGAATCCGAGGCAGTCGATTTCGAGTCGCTCACAAGAACTCGACCTTTCGCAGACCACAACTTTGCGAATTTTGCATCGTGACTTGGGCTGGCAACCGTACAAAATTCAACTGACCCAGGAACTGAGGGTAAACGACCATAGACAACGCCGTGTGTTCGCTGAATGGGCTCTGGAGTAGTTGGAAACTGACTCTAATTTTCATTAAAAAATCATCTTCAGCGATGAGGCCCATTTCTTGATGAATGGGTACGTCAAAATACAAAATTGTCGAATTTGAAACGATACCAATCCACCAGAGATCCAAGAGCGTCCAATGCAACCCGAAAAAGTCACTGTTTGGTGTTGATTTTTGGCTGGCGGCGTCATCGGTCCATATTTCCTTGAGAATGACGTTAGCCAGGTCATCACCGTCAACGGCGAGCGCTATAGGTCGATGATTACCAACTTCTTTTGGCCTAAATTGAATGATATGGACACCAACGACAACAGGACGATGCTACGTGCCACACAGCCACATTGGAAATTCTGCACGAGCGTGGTTAACTCACGTGGAGGTGATGTGAACTGGCCACCGAGATCGTGAGATTTGACCCCGTTAGACTTTTTCTTGTGGGGTTTTTTAAAGTCGCAGGTCTATGCGAATAAGCCACAAACCAAAGCGGCCCTCAAAGCCAACATACCCCATGTCATCTGTCAAATTCACCCTGATTTATGCGCCAGAGTCATGGCAAATTTGACATTTCGGATGCGCGCCACCAAGAGAAGCTGCGGCAGACATTTGAACGATGTTATACTCCATACATAATGGCATCGATAGGCCTTTCAAACGAATAAAACATTTTGATGATATCTCACACACACTTTGTTTTATTTAAATTTAAAGATAAGAAGCGCTTAATGGAAGACCCTTTGTATACAGGGTTTTTCAATAAGGACATAACAATGAAAATCAGGATTTTCTTCAACTTTTGCAGGTCCCCATCGGAGAAGTTTCGGTGCTTCAAATGATCAAGAGGCTTCAGTTCTTGAGTTAATTGGATCTTGCGAGGGTGTAGGTCAAGATCTTTACACAAAATTCGCCACTGGAGTCGACTGATTTGGCCTATTCTGAACTGAAGCACTTACGGCTGCGATATTTTCGGTACTTCATTGTCTCACTGGCACAGGAACATTCAATAGTGAATATGTTGACTCAAATTCATTCACTATAGCACGCACACCCTGTCTTGTGGGACGATTATTACGAACAAAAATTGGAGTAAGGGCTCTTAAAGTTGCGACCACCGACTCAGAAGTTATTTTTTTAATTTAATTTCCAAACGTTCTTCGTTCGTGAAGTTCACCCTGATGTAAATGTAAACCTTAACTGACGTTTCGACATTGACAGATCATAAAAGAAATTTACGGGTGCGTTTGTATTAAAATACAAAATTGTTATGTCTCTATTTGTGCTACTCAAATCACTTCGATACTTGTCAAGTGCTGTTGTGAAGAGCTGAAGGTTCTTAGCATGCAGCACAAAGTTAAATGGGACTGCTGACGAACTAGCAGGGAAAAGCTCAGTCCGAGACCGAAAAATAAACCTCTACTTTTTCATCTGAAAGGAAAGGTAAAGCTAAGATCCTTGATCAGTGCAAAGAACAAGTGGAAATCTCTGCGAAAATTCATGAGGACTATGGCCTAAAAGAATTAGAAAACTCCTCCGTATGGACAGGAAATCTTTGTCATTGTATCCCTACTGTCTGACCACAGCATGAAGCTACCAGGCAAAAAAGCTGTATCGAATCAAAGACAACTTATGCAGAGGGTGCGAGGATGAAGAGGTACTGAGGAGAAAACCTACTATACTCAAAATCCCCTATTGATTTTGAATGCATCGACAAGCAAAAAAGCGACGCATCCTCATGGTGTCTTCAAGAAACTTTTACAAGGCACTAACCGCTTCAACTGTTTGACAAAACACTTTAAAAGATTCATACGATATACACATCATCTATCGTAGGTAGACGACAAAGGCAGAAGACGTGTTTTGAATTTGTTTAAACTGTTTTAAAACAAAATCTCCTTTACACCCTTGTCAAGGCTTCACCCAACAAAGGCCAACAGCGACAAAATCCAATGAGCTTTGATAGTCACTCAACTGTGCAACAGACAAAGGATGAATTTGATATATCTGCAGACAGCAAATAATAACAGTAAGCCCATGTCCATCGAGGGAACAAAGCACATGTATCACACATAGTTGAAATATTTTCTTTCTGTTGGCTGTGTTGATACAACCTATCACCAAGGGTGCACAATATTTAGGGAACCATACAGCGGCAGGTGTGACACTCAAAGCACAGTGTTCTCTATGTTGACTTTCACCCCTTAGTTCTTGATAACAATGTTCACCATAGTGAGGCCTGGAATACAACCCTCTGTTGTGGCATTCGAAACATTAATGTTGCGACATAGAGAGTTGGTCATGTGTATACAACCGGATGTGGTCGGTTGAGTAGTTTTCACAAACATTTTCGATGCATGAAGCATTAATGGTGATGGATTCGAGGCCAGATTTATACATCAACTGTGTACAGAGATTCCGGCGCTTAATTTTCAATAATGAACGTAAGGACATTAATGAACTCTGGCAGTTTATTTAAGAGCGCGACTGGAGTTTGCAATGCAAACATTGCTTCGAAATGCCAGATAATTACACCATAATTCAGGCTGAACTTCTGGCAATTCAAAATACCGCAAAAAATTGTATGGATTGCAAGGATGACTGACCCATCAATCATATATTCATCAATCACTTCTTCATATAACTACGCATCCATAGCTTTAACGGGGGGGCTCTCTACGGTCAAAGAAGACATTGGGTGGTGTGAATAAAAACGGAGTAAACACTCTGGACAAACCCTCTTGATGGAAGTGTTTTCTGAAACTCATTTTTATTTACCTCAAACTGAGTGTTTTATTCAAAAATTTGAGGGAACACTCTGCTTCAGTTTTTTTTTATTTTCACGACTCATTGCCAACCACAACCTCATCAGTTATCTTGAGAAGAATCAGATCCTCGATGACCGTCAAAATGGTTTTCGTCGACAACGTTCCACAGGAGACCTTATGGTTTTTCTGTCCAAAAAATGGAATTAATGCATTCGTCAAGTCGATGAATGTGGAGTAGTCGCTCGTGATATCCCCAAAGCCTTCAATAGAGCGTCAAAAAGCGTCGAGCATATGACACTGGGAACGTCTTCACTAAATGGTTTGCGAGTTTTTTTTTTTTTGACAATACAATACAATACAATACAATATGTCGTATTTGTTGGATGTTCTTCTTCTCCCTTCTCAATTTATGCTGGTGTTCCACAGGGATCTCTCCTCTCTCTGACTTTTTTTCAAATATTTATCAATGACCTTCTCTCACTGAAGTTGCCCCAGACGTTGTCCAGGCAACAGCTCGGGAAGGTTCCATCTGGTAAGATATTCACTGCTTACCACATTAAATTTAGCCCGTTCAAATTACCAGGTGAGGACGGTATCTTTCCTTGCTTCCTGCAGCAGAAACAGGAACAACTGATTCTCTTTCTCCTACGGATCTAGCTGGAAAGAGGTAAGGGTAGTCACCATACCGAAGCCGACAAATCAGGAGGAGCACTCGTTTAAATCGTTTTGTCCATTGGGAGTTTCCTGAGTTTCTTTCTCCTGAAATCTGTCCGGGATAAGCTCTCTCAGGCAATTTATTTTAAAAAGAAAATCCTGGAGTTCGCTGGACATACTGGGCGTTTATCGGATCTGTGAACCCCACCCGAATCTCCATCCGCTAACCTATAACCCTTCACTTACAACAGATGCTACAGAGCAGAACACAACGGGCCCAAACGGTGGCCTGCGTGACGAGTTTTTTCCGAACTTCACCATAGGAGGTGGAGAAAATAGTTGATCAACACATAAGGGATACGTTCCTCGTCCTTGATGCCCTATTTGCAACTCAATTTGCTTGTCAGCCTGGTAAGTACAAGGAGACTGTCATTCACAGCCCGATCCAACAAATAAACTAAACACTGACAGCAAAAGAAACTATCATATGTGCCTTTGTAGATATACAAGGAGCTGTTGAAAACACTTCCTTTGAGGCGATTTTTAAGGGTCTAACCAGGAAGTGCATCGCAGCCCTGATTAGATAATGTCGGAGTGCGGAGACTTTCAAAAGCTATCATAGCTACCGCAGGATGCCCGCAGGTCGGGGTGTTGTCTCCCCTGCTCCAAAATCGGTCTCAGAGTATGTACAAGGACAAGCGGATAATGACTTCATAAACGTTGCGGACAAATTCGTAAACACCATACACCATATAAGATGTACCGTGCCCTTAACCTAACTTCAAATTGGTGCAAGACGCACAGCATGATCATAAGCCCGGGTACCATCTGCACAAGATGAGGTTATCAGATACCCCCATGTGCAAACTCTGTGGAGAGTGCCCAGCGGCTGCAAAGAGAAGACTACTCCATCTAACACGGGACAGGATATGTCCAGTGGATACTAGATGTTAGATGTTAGAAATCGGGGTGTGTGTATGTGTGTCCACTACGACCTGTTTAGATCTATTGTGCTCCCCCGTACTCATATTGGCCGATACGTCTCGTCCTAGAGAACCTCTTCCAATCCAATCACTCTGAGAAATCGGAGTATCTGGATTGGGTCCAACGATGGGAGATCAATTTCAAGAAGAGTGTACGCTCCCAGGTGTGCTCTTCTTTTGTGGATCAATGCTCCACAGTCCGTAAGGAGGTGTGACGGAATCTCCTCGGCATCGCTGCAGAATCTGCAGTTTCCGTTTACTTCTATTCCCACTTTCCTTAGTGGATACTAAGAACGGGGCGCCTGAAATTTTATTGAGGTTTATGAAGAGCCTTTATTTATTTTGCTTCTGGTTGACTACTAGGTCAGCACAATAGATCTTACAGGTCGCAGAGCATCCGGGCCTTAGCATTGCATCGTATTCTTCTTCAAACAACTCCACGGCAAGGATCCCATATCATAGAGTCAAAGAGACAGCGTAGGTCAACCGATGCATTCATCAAGTGTTGTGCCAAAAACAGAAATGAGCTCAATGCGTCCAAAACCCAGTGCTGTCTCCAGTCTCTGAAGTGGGATACTATCATAGCAAAAAAAATATGAATGGAACTGATATTGAGGAATCAAATGGTCTTTCAATGCTTGGTATGCATTTTAATCCAGACCTCCGCTGGAATCATCAAATCATTGACGCTGCTAAATGCAGTGCTCGTTGCCTTGGTTCCCTCAAAAGCTGTAAGCGCTTTTCACTCCAACAGACTTGGTTACAATCTGTAAAAGCCAAAATCGTCCAAATCTAACATATAACTTACGTGTCTGGGCAAGAGCTACTTAATCGAATCCAGCGTCAAGCTTGCAGACTGATTGGTTTCTTTGCCTTTCAACTGTCAATAGCATTGTGATTCCCTGCGAGTTGGCGTTGTCTATTTGCAAAGCAAAAACCTAGGCTCTGTATCACAGTACCAGACTTGACATACTTGACAAACTTGTCTCATTTCATACAAAATGAAGTACAAAGTGAAGTGGAGTCGCATTGCATTCGCTTGCACTATGATCACATAACGCCATACCCTGACTTCGAACTCAACTTCCAAACTCTCTTTCCAGCAAGGAAGAGTTGGAACGGGGGAAGGGTCATTAACCCCGGCATGATGAATGGATGATGGATAAATGGAGTAGGTTCCGGACTATACCCAGAAGAACCCACCATTGAACGGTCGATAGAACTTCTAAACCACGTCAGTAGGTTTCAAGCTGAAGTTCTAGCGATAACCAAGGCCGCAAGAGAACTACATTCAGTAAACCCGAGAAGAAATATCAATATATTCATCGATAGACATCTCGCCATCGAAGCCGTGTCATCTACAATGCTCAAATGGTTTGTAGTAAAGAGTTGCCGCAGCCAGTTTAGGATCCTAAGCTCAAGACATATTGTATCACTCGGTTGGATCCTGCGGCACAGAGCCATCGGTGGCAATGAAAATGCCAATGAATTGGCAAGAAAGGGATCAAAACTGAAGCAAATAATGGTCGACCATACGGTTCTGACCCCTAGAAAAGTTCTAAAGTAAGAGAAACACTTGGACTTCTGAAAACTTGCCGATGAAAGATCGAGCACATTTCCATCATGCCATCCATCATGAAAAATAATGGAAATACTAACGCTGAACAGATCGCATACAGCTCTAGTGACCAGCATCCTCACAGGCCGCAACCTACTGGCGGCTCATCTTAGGAGAATGCGACTAAGCACAACCGGTCTCTGCAGAGGATGTGGCAATATAGACGCAGAAGAGGACACTGCGAACTTTCTTTGCGACTGCCCAAGCTTCAGCAGAACTAGAAACAAGACCCTAGGCGGTTATTTCTTTAGCGGCCAAAGCCATGCCACCGAAGGCCAACCTGAGATTCATATTGGATTCAGGGTGGTTTTGGGAGGCGAACAATGCATAATAGCTTTAACCTCTCCTCGCTTCCCAACAGGTGCAAGAACGTAGAATCTCACAATGGAGAACACAATGGATCCTGGAAGATCCGATTGAGACAGCGCCTAACATCAAGTCGACACCCCTCTAACCTAACCTTACCTAAGCTTACGTTATCGAAAGTGCATTCTTGTAAATTTTTGTAAATACACTCCGAAAACTGTCAAGTAATCTTCTCACAAACGAAATCATCTTGGACAGCAACTGTCACAATTGCGAAAAAGGATATCCAGTAACTTGCATCTTTTTTCTTCCCTCTCAAATCCTCTCCCAAGAAATTTTCAGATGAAACCAACCCGCGGGACGAGGGATTACTTCCCAGAAGTTCATTTTCCCTGACATCCTTCTCAGCACAATGGTCTACCGCCTTGCATAATTTCAACTAATTATAACGGTTTATTAATGATATACTTCATCTGATGTTAAATTATGGCAATTCCAGACATGCTGTGCGAATATCCCTAAGCCACACAGACTTGGGCAGGAACTCATCCCTCACAATGGAACTCAATATTTTTGTCATTTCACTAGCGCACACCCTCAAATGTCAAATAAACAATGAACACAAGAAAAAAAGCAAAAAAAAAAAAAAGGAACCAAAAGTCCTCTCGAGAATTTCTCAGATTAAAAGGATTCAAATGACATCATAAATCTTCGGAATTTCTAGGACGCAACCAAGCCAAAATGAACGAGGATACGAAAAACCCAAACGAAAAATAGACTCGAGAAGGATGAGGATTTAGTGTGTGTTTGTTTGTGTGGGTGGAAGTGGATATTGTAAAAGTAAAAAAGAAAAACTGTATCTCCTTTATTTTATTTAGTATCCTTGCGACAAAGTATCACTCCGGCAAGATGTCACAACTTAAGTAATGGAGAATGAATTATAATTTTCGCTTTTATTTTCAAAGTAAATTGGAATGAGAATGAATTGTATCTTCATTCTATTCAACCGGTCGGTCGGTCGGGTCTAGTTTGGTCCTCCTGAAGCTCCTTCAGATGTGTTCTATTTTTAAATTGAGATTTATGAGCGATTACCAAAGAAAAGTAAAAGTAAAGAAAGAAAGCTGTAGCTGAATATAAATGAGATTTTTCAAAGGACATCTGAGGAACAAAAACTCAAAAGGATGTGCGACTATATTTTCGGCAGAATGTTAATTATGAGAATATGAAGGGGAACCCCCATCACGAGTTCTGTGTCATAAATAAAACATTCGTCCACACTTTAAGGACGAATGAATTAATTGCAAATGAAAAATGCCTTCAAATTGTGAAGGTCAATTGTTGTGAGATCACATTAATCAGGAAGATCATAGCCAGTGTGTCGGGGTGAAAACATTTTATAACGTGTCATTGTAGGCATGTGTGGCGTGAGCATACACTGTAGAGGGGCAAAATAATTGCTTGTGTCAAACTTTTTGATACGATTCCTTGACATTTGCACTTGTACTTTGTCTTGCTATGAAGGACGTCTATGGACCAAGTTTTTCTAAGCTTTTTGTAGATAATTACTTAAGCAGTCGAACCTTAACTGATTTCGGAGCTCTTGATAACACATTTCAGCTTTTCGTCTTATTCGATAAAATTTAATAAGTACCATCCAAGGATGTTTTTTTTTTCTTTGCATAAATGAGTGCTGTTTGCCTCCGTGTCATCTTAACATCAGTAAAAGAAATACACAATCTTTTGGCATGTCTGGCTGAGTTTAGCTCTTTCTCAACGGAAAACAAGTGCTCATATCATTTTATTCACAGTTTTTCCCTGTTACAATTTTATGAATGTCTTTGTCATTTTTGAAGTTATATGGATATGGATGCACCTGCACATCGACCATTGAGTTTACAGATTCGCAGCACTGGATTCGCAATTTGGACTAGATCCAGTTGGCAATTCCAATGCATTGACTTAGGTGAAGGGCGGAAAAACGGTGGTCTAAACGTCAACCTTCAAAAAAAATTAAAATTTGAGCCCCCGATACACGAAATATCGCTTCAAATTCTTGGAAAGTGCCAAGTGTCTTAGCTGCATATTAGACCGCAAGTTGTCCTGGAAAGAAACCACCCAAAATAAAACAAAAAAGGAACTATCGCGTTCTATGCAAGTAATAGCCCCTTTGGAAGAAAATGGGGACCAAGACCCACCATAATCCACGTATACGGCTATTATTAGGTAAATTTAAACCTATGGGTGTCTGGTCTGGTACCTGGTCATGAGAAAAACCATAAACTTTAAGACACTCACAAAAAACCAGCGATTAGCATGCATCAGCACAGCCAGCGCCATAAGAACGATCCCGACAGCAACTCTCGAAACGATACTTTCACTCCTACAGCTCGATCTATAAACTAAAAAAATGGCAGCAAAAAGCGCCCTACGACTGGATGCAGCCAGCTTTTGGAAAATGGGTCACTCTAGTATCGTCGAATGAGCGAAAATGGAAAACTGATTACTCAACTCAACTTCACACTCTCTTTCCATTAAGAGGAAACTGGGATGAAGGAAGGGTCATTAAACCCGACAATACAACCATTTTCACCGACGTAGGACTCAAAATTGAATGAGGGGTTAAGCGCCGGAATCTACACAAAGAAAAAAAAAACCCGCCATTGCCCGGTCGATTTAACTTTCAAATCACGCCAGTGTGTTCCAAGTAGAATGAGACTTAGCACAACCGACCTCTGCAGAGGATGTGGCAGAATAGATGTGGACACTCTTTCTCTGTCACTGCTCAAGTCTCAGCAGAACAAGAAAAACAACCCTCAGAGTTGACTTCTTTAGCGACCCAGGCTAACTGCCGACCATGCCACCGAAGTCCATCCTAAAATTCATACTGGATTCGGGATGGTTTAGGGAGGCTAACATCTTTTCAGTTCCAAACAAGTACATGCATGTAGGATCTTACAACGGCGAACACAATGGATCTATGAAGACCCGAGTGAGACGGTGGCTACCATCAAGCCCCCACCTTACCTAAGCGAAGGGAGTGTCTGTGCAGTTGGGTATCAATTTTCAAAACTTTTTCAAACATGAACTGGATTTTGACATCGGAGATATTCTGTCATATCCTTTCATGGGCTTCTTCTAATCTCGTGCTCAGGACCAGTGTTAACACAGAGGGTACTCTCTTATCCGCTAGGGTATGCTGATGACTTCGACATAATCGGTCGCTTCCGACGGGCCGTTATATTTTTTTCTTTTACAGAAATCGAAGACCAGGCGAAACGAGTTGGCTTTAAAGTAAATGAAGACTTCATCGTGTCAACAAACACAGTACCTATTGACAACAGATAGTTGAAAGTAAAGAAGGGGTTTTCCTACTCCAGGATGTACATCAACTCTATGAAGGACATCGTAGGAGACATTTGATGAAAACGTACTACAGGAAACCTGCTGCTACTTGACTTTGGTGAAACAAATGGGTTCAAAACTCTTAACCTGAAAGATGAAATGCATGGTCTTCGAAACACTTATTCTACCAGTTTTGCTATATCAGGTCTAGAATACTAGACGATAAGCAGAAAATTAGAGCAGATTTTGAACACCATTGAGAGAAAAGAAGAAGATACATATAATCGCAAGCTCTATTACACAAAACACATCGACTACACTGACTTGGCCGCATCGAGCCGGAAGGCAATTATACCTCAGCCAAGAAGATATTCGAAATACAGCCTCTACATTCAAGACCATAAGGGAGATCGAACCTCAGTTTTGAGAAGCAAGCTATTGTGGATGCCAGAGCGCTTGGTCTGAAAAACTAAAAGCCCGAGGTCAAAGTAAATTAAAGGCTGCTATGTTCAGGCAGAGACCCGTCACGGATCAGGAACCCGTCAAGTAGGTACATATGAGTAAGCTTTATTGTATGAGTCCCTAAAGCCTTTTATCAGAAACCTGATTGGTTTATGAGTGTGGCTTAAGGACCTTTTTCCGATCCTTACCCTTACCCTTACTCGAACTGAATGACTAACCGAGAAAAAAAATTAAATCTGGTCTACGCAGTGATGCGTAGAACCCTCCCCCCCCCCCTTTCGCCTGTCCACATGCCTAACTTAACCGAAAGACAGGAAAATCTACCACTGACTAAAGATCTACACTTTGGCAAATCTTGACGAAAACCCAGGAATTTAACATCGATACCTAGATTTGACAGTCAAGAGTCTTCTTCAGCTAAAATTTGTCCAATATGTATATGTAAATATATTGCTGTGCGAGCTGCGTTTGTTCAAGCCCCAGCCATGTCTATCGAACATTTTTCGCGATACCGCCTCTCGCCGGGGAATGACAAAGCTCCGGGAGTACAATTTGTCATGAAAAAGCTTTTCGATTCACCGTTCGGAGTCGGCAATAAATTGTAGGTCCCTTCCATTCATCAAAATATGTAACACGCACAACATGAATGGTTCGAGAAGCTAGGCCTTGGCTCATTCCGAGATGTCGCGGAAGCTATTTATTTATCCATATGTAGGGGACTCTTGCTTTGGAAAGCAGGTGAATTATCAAGGAATGTAATCAGTGCTGCAAAAACAAGCGTTGAATCCAACTTTCCTTGCACAACTACAAGGTCATCGATAAGAAGACACCACGTCCTCAAGTTAAAGATGTACGAGTAGCCTTTGGCATTCTCAGTCCACAATGATTTTTACAAGCGATGAAGAAGAGAGATATCTGCTTTGAGAATATCCTGCCCCAAATTCAATGATAGACGGAGACTACGTGTTCATCATTCAATGAACTGCAAAACCTACATACGTAGCACTGAGGAATCTCCCGAGATTCATATCCTTATCAGGGTGATTTGAACTCCGTAGTTCTATTTAAAGATTACCAGTGTTATATCGAGACGAGCACAATGGTCCCAGCGGGTGGTTCAACGACTTACGTCAGAGGGCAGCTCTCTACTTAACCTACCCCAAATCTGTCATAGAGCATGTGATTTGATAGCCTTCACTGGTGATGGGCGGAATCATAATAGAAATCAGGGTGAGCTTCAGTTTCACAGGGCATCGACCTAACCTCAAACAAATCCCGATGTGTGAGGTTCGTTGTCTTGGTGGTGCGTTGCATGCAAAATCGATTGTGGATGGAAGGATTCGGGGAAAAAAATCACTTAAGGGCCACAAAATTCATCCCAACCGAGTCGCTGCAAAATGAATTTCCTTTCAACTCAACAGGATACACCCTATTAATTACTTCATCGCCCATTAACTAAGACAACTACTTATCTCCAATTAGTGGGGAGGAAAACTTTTACAAACCCCTGAGGACTGTTGAAGTTTGCAAGTGACTACATCCACAGCAAGTGTCTACCTCTCGTCCTATAGAAAACTGCTGTTTCCATGCCTATGTCCTTAGAGAGATGAAACAAATTAAATGGAATCCTTGTAAATTTTTGATTGATGATGGTTTGCCTGGAAATTCGCGGTTAGGGATGTCACCTAAGGCCAACAACCTCGACGAGTCAGAGAATATTTAATATTCAATAATTTTTTTCATCTATTTTTGTTGGAAAATCGTCCTTTTCAGGATTCAGATGCTCATCACGTCCAGCTTGACATTTTTTATTCATCAAATGTCCCCGCAAGAAGCCCATAATCACTCACGAATACGTATTTTTTTATTTATTTCGATTTGATTAATTCATTTTCGAAAATGAATGCACAAGGACCTCCATACTATGTATGCGATGACAGGACGCAAATAAATTCAAAGTCAGTGCGTGACCACTCTACGAGGGAGCCAATGGCTCCGGGGTTAGAGAGCACACTGAACTTTATGACCGCTCCATCCTTGGACCCATTAGATCGCTATTCCATTTGATGGCGCCGACTATTCGAATTCCGTTCACATATCCTTCGGAGAAAATCCACTTGAGTAACTCTTCAAGTGATAAGAGAATCGATGCTTGAGTGAAGTGGGAGCATCTTAACCGATGTCCTTGCACTGATGTTTGATCTGTGAACTTACTCGTCGTGAGGTAGGTCTTCAGTGGAAGGGAATAAGTATGTCCTTGGGACAAAGTAAAGTGTACTTGCATTCACATGAGGAATGTCATTGTGAAACATATTTTTCAGTTCACAACAGGCAATCGATAGAAAATTTTACAATTCCTTTGTTGTGTGCTATGCAAATGGATCGATACAAAAGCCGGTAACCAAAAATACCAAAAAAGGAACCCTAGACACAGGACACTACACTGGAAACACACACGAGGGAATGCGGAACAATTTTACTTCGAAGGTCGGACAAGCAATTTAATTTATGTCCAACGAATTGAGACAGGGTAAGCAGAGAGGAAAAGGCTCAAATAATTTATATCAAAGAGGGACGTACGATGTCCTGCTGCTGGAAGGAATTTTTTCATTAACACTCCTTGGATGGACATAACCTATATTTGTCGTCGAGGAGGAATTATTTCACTTTTTTTTTTTAATTTAGATTTTGATGGGACTTACCGACTTTTCGACGCGCTCGCCACAGAACGGGCGGTGCTGGGTTACCTGAAGAAGCCAGCGTGAATATAAATCAAAAACCTGAAAGGAGACAGAAAGTTTATAAATAATTTTGATTTATCTTAGAGTTATGAACGATTTAAAAATGATTTGAATTGTAGTCGCTTAAGGGAAAATGGTGAACTTGAGTGAAAGCCACTAGCCTTGAATCAACACTGGTTTACAGAAAAAATTCCATCATCTTGAAAGCCATAAAGTCAGAGTCTGTTACTGCAAGAAAAGCCAGAAATGCAAGAGTTCTCCAGAAGCCATACTCTTACCCACATCCTCTGCAATACCACCCACACCTAGCACAGATGACTAGTGAATGATATCGCTGCCACCACACCAACAGGGACGCCGCCAGTGTCAATACTGGCAAGAACATGTAAAAAACGCAAGAAGATGGTAAAAAGACCTATTAGCTATTTTCTAGAGAAGATACTCTGAATAGATGAGAAACACCTCGTGAAAGGTGATTCCATAAGAGGTGTAGGATTTCCATTTCATGGCAAAAATAGTCCCTATATTTTCATTAATTTTTTTCCTGGCTGTTATAATCTAAACGGTTGGGAAATTTACTATAGAGGCATTGGTAGGCCTTACTTGCCCGATCCTCTAGAAAGAAGACCCCCTGAAACACGCCAACTATAGAGGCATCAGTCTTCTTAACATCGCCTACAGATCTAATCTTTCAGGTTCACGCCTGAAACCGTTCGGCTTTTCGGTCCATATCAGTATGGCTACAGGCTGGGAAAGTCCACCATCGACCAAATATTTACACTGCGGTAGATCTTGGAGAAAACCTAGGAATTTCAAATCGATAAGCACCACCGCGTATGGCAGCATCTATAGAGAAAAGCTATACAAAGCCATGTCTAACTTTGGCATCCCTGCCAAACTCCTTCGTTTGTGCAGGATGACGATGGAGAATACACGCTGCTCCATCAAGGTCGGTCAAGACCTCACCGAGCCCTTTGATGTCAAAGGTGAGTATTGAGACGGGGGCAGCGAAGATGGGATTAGCCGTCAATGATAATATATGGTGCCAACAAGAAAGGACACCCAACATCGACGTATCGGACAAAAAGTCACAGTGGACACTGGACAGCTATAACTTCGAGGCAGTAAGGAATCTCGTATAGCTTGGCTCCACTATCACATCCGACAACTACACCAGCGCAGAAATCAAGCGAAGAATAACTCTTGCCAGTCGCTGTTTCAACGGACTGAGAACGCAATTGAGTAGACAGGCCCGAAAAACTAGGGAGGCTCTATATGAGACCTTGATGCTTTATGGTGCTGAAGCATGGACTCTTTCGAAAGCGGATGAAGATATCCTTGGTTGCTTCGGGTGATTTTCGGTCCCGTTTACGTTGACGCGTTCTGGAGGAGAAGATTCAACGAAGAACTTTACGAGTTGTACAGCGAAATCGCACTAGTGAAGAAGATAGGAAACCATCTGCTGAGGTGAATGGGACATGTAGAGCCAATGGACGCAAATAATCCGGCTCACAGAGTCTTTGAGCCTAACCCGGCGAAACAACTCAGTACAGGAAGAACTCGCCTAAGGCAGCACGCATAAGTGAACGGGGACGTCAACCAACTTGGATTTGCGCAACTGGAGGCAGTTAGATAAGAGCCGGTCTAACTTGAGAGCCTTGTTGGTTGAGACCCCCGAACTGTAGCGCCACCTAAGTAATTAGGTGCCTAAAAAGATGGATGGTAGCAATATTAAGAAACCATCATATTTTGTCTATATTTTGTACAGCTGTGTCCAATTGACTGCTCGTCTACATTCGTCTTCATATTGTGATGCCTATTGGTTCCTGACCCGATATCATATGGAGTAGTTTGTTTGACATGCGGTTTGACCAGCAAATTCTTAGTATTGGGTTGTCGGAAAAGTCATGACGCATTTTTCTAGATTATTTATTTATATAAAGAACAGAAATCAATCAATAACATATTGACCGTTTTGTTCGATGACCTTTCGCGATCTTTCAGTTAGTTGCATAATTCCTCTTCATAGAAGGACCTGTCTTTATCGGCGAAAAACTGAAGAAGGTGCTGTTTTACAGCCTCATCTGAATTGAACGTTTTTTCACGTAACGAGTTTTGAAGAGAACGAAACAAGTGGAAGTCCGATGGCGCAAGGTCAGGTGAGTATGGTGGGTGTGGCAACACATCCCATGCAAAGCCCAATAACTTTTGGCGAGTGGTTAAACTTGTGTGTGGTCTTGCATTGTCGTGATGGAACACAACTCCTTTACGATTAACGAGCTCTGGACGTTTCTGGATGATGCATTCGTTCAAACTGTCCAACTGCCGACAGTAAACATCAGAATTATGTTGGCTTTCGCTCTCGTTTCAGGCGCTGAAACGGACCAAGACCGCTTGCGAACAACATTGTCGTAAACAATCCACTTCTCATCACCTGTTATCAGTCGCTTTAAAAAAGGATAGTTTTCCTGACGTCTAATGAGCATATCACAGATGTTTATGCGGTTCGTCAATTGGACCTCCTTGAGTTCATGAGGAACCCAAATATCGAGCTTGCTTACGTATCCCAGCTTCTTCAGGTGGTCATGAACGCTTGAATGATGGATGTTCAATGTCTCTGCAATCTCTCGTGTCGTGTTACGTGGGTTTGACTCGATCAGTGCCTTGATTTGGTCGTCGTCAACCTCGGTCTTCCTGACCGAGGAGCGTCATTGAGGTTAAAATCACCCGCGCTGAATTTTTGGAACCAGCGTTGACACTGACGTTTTTGCAGAGCATCGTCACCGTAAACTTGACGCAACTTTTCACAAGCTTCTTTTGCATTCTTCCCTTTACGGAAATAAAAGAGTAAAATATGGCGAAAATGCACACTTTGGTCTTCCATATTTAAGCTGCTACAAAATCTTCAAAACACGATTAATCCCGATGAATTTTTTTCAGAATTACGCTTAAACCGTTAACTGTCAAATGGCTTACCAAGAATATAGATGGGCTTAATCCATTACTTTAAAAAAAATTAACAAACGCCATCTGTTCGAGAAATGCGTCATGACTTTTCCGACAACCCAATATAATACGCAGCCATCTCCTTACGAAGGTTTGCAGCTTAAGGGTGACAACAGTAGCTGGTTTTCAAGTACCGACTCAACATTTGAACAAATCACTCTCATCCAGTCGCAGTATCAGTCTTGAACGGTTAGTATTTAAATGGGTTTTAGGGAGATTCACAGCTTAGAAAATTTTATTACATTATCGATCTTCTTGCAAAAACTTTTCCAAAATTTACTATGTGCTTAACAGAGTTATTTTCTGTAAAGCATCAGAGTGAACTTGCAATTCTTTCAGCAAGAGTCGAGCCGGTTGAATTTTGCTATGAAATCATCGTGAGTGCCTAGAAAAGATAAACACACTTGGCCAAAACAATAAAATCACCCTTTACTAGATGTTAGGTCATATAGAATTAGAAGGAAGAAAGGAATGAGACTCCATACGTCCAACCGAAATCATTCTGTAGGTTAGAACCGCATAGAATTCAAGAAAAAACAACCAAAAAAAAAGAGAAAAATGCGAAAGAAAAAAAGGCTATGGGACAAACTACCAAGACTCATGCAAGTACTAGATATCAACAAAACCAACTAAGCATTCTAATAAGCTTTCTCATTGTTTATTGCAGACTAAAGGGTCCTCTCAGAAAATTGGGAATAAGGAAAGATGGGAACGCTTCAGCGATGCAGAGGAGAACCCAACACACCTTCTTAAGGACTGTGGCAATGTGGAGTACTAGTTCTCAGAAACTAAACTACCATAGTTGGACCACATTCAGATGCTCCGATTCCGCAGAATTATTGGATTTAAGTGCTATGAGAATCTCATGGACCATCATGAGATTGGGGAAACATTGCGTCTATAGCCCCACAGACAGCCTTTTATGTCGGTGGACGAACGAGGACGTTTGGGTATATTGGGTCAGTAAAAGTTGTCATTTTTCAGACCAATATTTGCGGTTGAAAGATTTGCCCAACGTACTCATGTCATGCTTTGGCAAGTCTCGGTAACCTGTAAAGGAAGTGATCAAGGGTTTCTTTCACATTTATGTCTCTGCAGCTGCGGCAATATGCGTTAAAAGAGATGACAAACTTGGACGCGTGGATTCCTACTGGCTCATACAGATGGCAACTAATTGCGTAAAGTCTGTTTCAGTTCTGCTAAGAGGATCGTTTGTTTTCGTTTCGATGTCTTGTTGATCTTTTTGGATATAACAAAGCTGATAAAGTTGTTTCATGCTTGGGTGTTCAACCATCGCCTGGCTAGTTCATCAGCCATCTCGTTCCCTTCAATGGCACTATGACATGGTACCCATATGAGGAATGAGAAAGATTGACTGCCTATGCGCACAAACTTGGTTCTGCATTGAGAAAGAGCAAGGACGGTTCTCCAGATACAGTGAGAGACAGGAGTAGTCCTGTCCAAGTCTCGGGATTCTTTCGCTCTTGGAAAGTTATGAGATCTCATGTCGAGACGAATCTATTCCTCGTACGAACTCTAACACTTTCACGCTCAGATCAATAGTCTTCACATCTTAGTTTAAAAAAGTTTTAAATTTCGGGACTGACATCTGATCAAACAAAGTTCTACCACCAATATTACTTACGACTCTCGACCTATTGGTGATGCATGGCTATTTCCGTCGAATTTCTCACGCGTCTCTCTTTTCTGAGCGGATTTTCAAAGATGTTTCCCCATATGACTATCACGTGGTTTAAATCGAAGTCAGGTCAGTTCTTTGTTTCATCTGACACTCCACTTCCACCAATGGTTTCGAAATCTCCTCCAATCTCTCCAATTAAGCACTCCCCGATCGCGCTGGTGATATCATTAATTATGCGTCACACTTTGCAATCTCAACACGCTCGCTCGTGTGTAGTTTTATGTAGACAACTTCTATCCTGTCTTTCCTTTTCATTTTTGCAGTTCATAGATCAACTAATTGACCACTTAGCCAAATCGCCTATAATTTTTGCTTACATCGCTTTTAAATTACCTAACTTCACCTATTCATCAGAAAAATTGAAATAAATTTCAATTACAAAAAAAAAAAAAAAAAAACGTGGCGACCTATAGGAGCGCCACTATAATTATAAAAAAAAAATTAAATAGCTGCCGCAGGGCCCGGTTTGTTGTAGCCGGCGAGACCGCAAAAATCAACCACCACTCTCTGGTGTCCCATCGTGACTTGAGGCAATTTAAATCCGTTGCTGTTAAATGTTAAATTGAAACATGTTAATTGAGCGCTTATAACAGATTTATTAGCCACATTATTAAACTTTAAATTAGATAAATTACCAGATGACATATTGACACTAATTAGCCCGGAATGTGTGTTATTTTGTTGTGTCAAAATTTTTTCTGTTTGCAAAACCGCTGTTTTGACGTTTTGTCATTGAAGGCAAATTAAGTGAAATTCACGGGGCAAGTGGAAGGGTCACGTTTGATAAATTTTGGAGGGTATTTGGCATTTTAATCACACTCCCTTAAATCCGATTCGGTTGTACAACTTTCGAAACAAAATTCAGTGCAATTTTTTTGCTTCTGTCGAAGTCGTTAGAGCTATAAAGTTTATTAAAGTTGTCAAGTTTGTTGTGGGGACGTTAAAATTGATTTAGGTTCATTGATCCATTTATTATTCAACGATCAAGGTTGATTTTCATTTTCGTTTGTTAATCGAGAGAATAGACTTTATTGACGGGCCATAAACTAAATGAGACACATTTGACCAGATTACAGGTTAAGGGCTTTCAGAATTGAAAGGTTCTAAAGTGAGTGTAGCATGATTCAGGTTTTTTTTTTAAATTTTTTATGTGCGTCTAATTGATTGTTCGTTTGGAATGTTGATAGACTGGTGAACTCATCGTTAACATTTCGCACAACAAAGTGGTTCTAGATCGGCCGCTGTGAAGTCAACATATGTAAATCGTCTGTGAGAATTTAGAATATGAACTTGGTCACACTAGCCAGCCTTCAAAGTTTCCCACAAAGTGTGGAGAGGTGTTTTGGAATTTTTTTGAATGGGATTGTACGTTTAAATAAATCAGCTCAGACGAATGAAATCTTCGTTTATGCAAAGAATTGTGATTCCAATTGTCTAAGTCAGGGTTTACTTGTATGTCATCATAGACTTTGGTATATATTTGATCGTCAGTTAAACTTTAATCAACCACTTGTACAATTCATCCAAAGCTAGTAGAGCTGAAGAACTGGAATCCTTATATGAACAACGTCAATGTCATAGCGTGGACTGCGTTTTATAGCTGCTATCGAATACCTGGGGCTCTACATGGAAGTGTAGACTCTACTGTCTAATTTGGTGGAAGGCAACGTGTAAGAACACCAACCATTATAGGTCAGCATCATTCGTTACCAACAAGGATTAATGGATCCAGTACCAAAACCCATAAGGCAACCAACTACAACCGAAAAAGAACCTGAGGTGTGAACAAGAGCGTCACCTACGAAAAATCTTTGGAGATCTACGCGATTCTAAAACGAAAGACGGTGTGGGAGGAGGTGTTTTCTCCGATGATATAAACCTCGAGATCTCCTTTCGCCTTCCAGAGCACTTCAGCGTCTTCCAGGCGGAGGCCCTGTCTTGGCTGTGGTGGAATATAATATCTACTCGGGATATTAGCATTTTCACAGACAGCCAGGTCGCCAATAAGTCCCTGTGGAATCAGTCTCTGTAACATCAAAAAAAAAGTTCTAAATTGCCGCTCGACTCTTGTAGAGATGGCAGAGCACTTCAACATACTCCTCTGCTGGGTACCAGGATACAGACACACTCCAGGAAACTGCAAGGCCGATGAACTCGACAAGGAAGGTACTACAACACAGATCCTTCCTGAAAAAGAGAACGTCGGAGTGCCACTAGTGCCAGTCAGCTAAGCCAATCCAATAGCATTAACTGCCAATCTAGCAGAGAAATCTGGCCCTCAATAGGCCATAAGCGCTCCAAAGGATTAATTTCGCTAAGTAGACCGCATCTCGGAGCTACTGTAGGTGTCATAACAGCACACTGTCTCATAGGCAGACCTGCCACTCGCTTGGGCGTTCCTGCAAATGATTTCTGCAGAAGCTGCAGGGAGGAGGAATAGGAGGAGACGATCCTTCATCTCCGCGCTGTCTCGCAAAAGACGCAACCATCTTGGCGCCTTCTTTTGACAATCTTAATCTTAGGTTAGGTTTGTGGGCTGAAGACGGCTGCCTCATCACACTTAGGTCCATGTAGACCCATTGTGATACCCATGATATTCCCTACTGGGGTTGTAATTCCTTGGTACCAACTATCCGGTCGCCCTTGCAAATTTGAGAAGTTCTGATGGCGAGCCATCAGCTAGTTCGTCGATATGATCGAGGAAGAATTTGCCTAGGGTCCTATTTCATATCTGACAGAGGTATGGCCAGTGGCAGAGAAAATGAGATGTGTCCTCATGAACCTCCTCATCACCTCATCCCCTGCAAATATAGACGTCATTCTGGCAAAAAAAACTTTGTGTGATATCTTAGCATGTTGTGACCAGTAAGTACTCCCACCAGCATTGACAGTGATCTTCCGTCTTTTTGTAAAATCTGCCAGGTTTTTGCCTTGTCATATTCTGGCCACAACCTTCTTGATACTTCACAGGTGGTTAGAGATTTCCACCTGTTATTTGCTGCTATTAGGGGTTTTTGTACAATTTTCGCCCTTAGGTTGCAGAGCGACGGTCTGACCGTACAGTCCGCTTGCTCTCGGGCTAGGGTTGATCTCATTCTTGCCAGTTCGTCAGCTTTTTCATTACCTGGTACTCCGCTATGACCAGGGACCCAGCAGATCTTGGCGACCTAGCACAACAAGATGTCGGAAACCCAGTTCGCTTTATTAAAAGCTCCCACTGGTTTCACGATTAGGAAGAAGAATTTCTCCTAGATCCAGAGCCATCACAATGGATCTACAGCTGCTCTAAGTGCGTCAGCTATGTCAGCAGCCTCTCGAACCTAACCTAACCTAATCATTGTCATTCCACCGTCGAAGTAAGAGAATTTACTCAACCCACCAGCTCTATGAAGTCATACAGTTTCGTCATCGAAACTATAGGTTCCTTCGGAGACGTCATTAGACGGCCAAGTGATTGGTAATTCTGCCCGGATATCAGACCTTTAAAGGGAAACAAACCTGCTTAGCGTCAAACAATTAACGTCTAGTGGTGTCTGACAAAGCCATTTCTAACTTTTACTTGTGTATCGTGGATGTAATTCACTTAGGGACGTTCACCAGGACATCAACAGCTTAAGATTGAAAAAAATAAATGCATTGTTGCGTCTTTACCCTCACATTGATACACACTCATCCACGCAACTTAACAATCGACTTCACTCAATCAAATCGCCATTAGAAAACTGTCGATTCATGACAAAGAAACGAAAGGACGTTGGACTCTTCAAATTAGATTAGCACACATTCATCTGGGAAAGCAATTTATATATCTTTTGTTCTCCTCGTCTATAAATAGCCGCTGCCCTCTGACGTAAAAGGAAAACAAACATGATTTTTCCAGGAGTTGAATATCCTCACAGGAATCATCATCGTGTAAGACACCCAATTTTTGTTTCGACTTACTCAAGGGGAAAATTACTTGTTTCGGCACACATCGTGCCACGGATTCCCATCGTCAGCGAATGGTCATCAATTCCAAGCACCGGCTTCCCCCGTCCGTTGTGAGGATTTAAAATCGATTCCGCTCTTGCTCAATTCAATTCCGAAATCATTTCTGTTTATTAATCGCTGATGGATTTTTAATTTAATTGAATACACTCGACAAATATTTATTATTTAATCACTTAACCAAGCAAGTAATTGCGATAAACAAACGGTTAATGTGGTAAATAATCGAATGATTCCACTTTGCTTGCCATTTAATTGATACGCTTCTCGATTTGCGTTCGATTATTTCGGTAGCACGCACTCCGAATAAATGTCATCCGAAAAAAAAAAAAATTCAATTGAGATGCGTAGCTAATGTTTTAGGAAATTTTTTTTTTCTGCGAATCAATAGTGCGTGCTTGTTTAGGTTCGTTTTGTAATTTCATTAATTAAATTTCGATTGGTTGCACAAACAAACAAACAAACAATTGTAGGTGAAATGCAAATCGACTAACAACGCAAAATGGCAATTTGTGAATTAAAAACGCAAACGAATTACGTTTCGGTTGATGTAAGAGTCAACAATCAGCTCAAGGCTCTTGGCTTACTGCACGATTTTAGACTCATAAGCTTCGCCTTCTTCTCATTAAAAGACTTTGGAGACGGTTATAGGTAACAACTTGAAAATGACGGAGCTGAAATACATATATATATTTCGATCACAGTCAATATGTTTGTCGAGAAAGTGGATCCACAGAAACCGCGCTTAACGTGAAGACAAGCGTGGTCGCTTTCCATGAAACGGTCAGAAGAGATCTTGAAAGAAAAGGAGAAGATAACACCACTACAAATTGGATGCGTAAGATGCTGAGGACTAGGACTGCTGAAATGGAAGTGAAACCCATCACGTATGAGGCAATGGCATGGGCAAATACAGTAAGGCTAAGCATAACAAGGGAATTGCTAGGAAAGGTGCTAAGATTAGACCATACTGTGAGGCCTATAGTGCTAGAGAGAATCCCCATATTAGGAATCGTCGAGGAAGCTAGCTTTTGGAAAAGGTGAATACATCACACTAAAAGTGCAAGAAATTATATTCAAATCAGTGCCGCTTCTCCACTGGCCAAGGGATGACATGGTCAAGTAATACTACTTTGAGAAGAATTTGAACGTAAAAGCAAGCAGCAAGGAAGAATGGAGCAGTGAATCCGACAAATACTAACTTAATGAACACACAGTCTAGTGGTATACGAACGAGTCCAAAACGCAAACGGGAATAGGGAGAGGCGTGTATGGGTTCAGCACAGTAGGTACTCGAAATGTTTGCGAAAAGTCCCAAGCATATTCCAATCAGAAGGTCCACACGATCAAAAGATGCGCTTAAGTCGACATTGACAGAAACTAATGGAGGGAAAGACATCTAATCAACCGAGATCCAATCAAACTCGACCAAACTAAAGTGATCCTCTACTGGAAACCAGAGCATGTAGGGGTAGAAAAAAAACAAAGCAGCCGACTCTTTAGCAAGACATGGTTTGAAAACCCCGATCTTTGGTCCAAAACTATTTTGTGGATTAGGACCGCCAAAATACGAAAAAAAGCTTTGGAAAAAAGGAAAATGAATAAGTGCCTCAGACATTGGGATAAAATTCCTCTTTTGAGATAGGCGAAACAACTTTTGGGTAAATACACCCATTAGAGAAGCAAAACTTCCCTTAGGCTTAACAAAAATGGACCTCACATCCTGGCAGATATGTGAAAGGTCAACTTCTGAGAACACCTCAAAAAGCTGTTAAAATGTTCCACATACGCCACAGTATTTCAGGTTTAGCGATCCCCAATGATATGTACTTAGACGAAAAGGGGCACATGTTTTTAAAACTAAAAGGATTCACTGGAAAATGACATGTTTGATTATTCTGCCAAAGGCAACTAAGTATAGAGATAGGCTGTATTGATTCTGCAGGTATTTTGAAGAAACCCCAGTACACCTTGTCATAGAACGTGAAACTTCATTTCACAAGAGAAAGAACAACCTATGGACCCATATTTCAGCAGGGAATTGTCAACCTTCGCTGGATCTCTACAGGATACTCCGATTTATCAAAGCAGTTTGACTGGACAAGGTGCTCTAGGTCTAGTATTACATTCACTGAAAACAAAGTCCAATCTGCGTAATATGTCCTCTATGTCACAGTGCTACTATACTCGTCAACTCTACATCTACAGAGGTGAACAAGGAGACTTGAGAGCTGTCGAGAAAATGTTCCTTTTTTTGACAGAGAACTAGTGAACAGAGTAAGTAAACCTCAGAGTAGTCAACTAGGTAACCACTTGAAAGTGACGGAGCTGAAACATATAAATCTCCATCACAGTCAATATGTTTGTCGAGAAAGTAGATCTACAGAAACCGCGATTAACTTGAACACCAGTGTGATCCAGGAAACACTAAAGGCATTTTTTGTAGGTAGGTAGGTAGGTAGGTAGGGTGGCTGTCGAAGCACGGACGGATATAGTCCAGGAAAGCCCTTTTTGGAGGTACGGCACGTGGTACCATTCCTCCATCTGTGGTTATATCCAGATTCCTCCGTTCTGGTAGGATCTCTAGAGTAGTATCATGTTTGGAGAATTCATCGGCCTTACAATTCCTTGGAATGTTAATATGTCCGGGTACCCAGCAAAGGTGAAAGTTAAAATGCTTTCGGAGAAAGCCGAGAAGGCACTCCAATGATGAGGACCATTCAGCATTCGCCACATCAGCACCGAAGAACTGCGACCTGATCGGAGCAAAGGCAGGACAATCGCAAAGGAAATGATCCGAAGTACCGTCGCCCTCTCCACAGGCGTTGCAGACAGTTGTGCCACTTAAGCCTAACACACTAAGATGGTTTGCAAAAGCGAAGTGTCCAGGTAGAACGCCAGTAAGTTGAGTAAATTCTCTTCTGCTGAATGATAGCAAGAATGCCGCTGATTTCTTACAAACGTTCGAGAGCATTCGTTTAGTCGCCTGCATCCTGGAGATCCGTGCCACACATAATTGTGTTCATAGGAAACCCAATCGTCTATGGAGGCCCTGACCGAGGACACGGGAAGACCCAACGCAGGTTCAGGTCCTGAGAAAACATCCTCTGAGCCTTGTTTAGCAATTTCATCGGAGATCTCATTTCCAGAGATAGAAGAAGGAACTTGATTTATTCGATAGGCGCAGGGAATTCCCCCAGGTTTTCGGGGAGATGCCGTCCGCTCTGCAGTTGCCTGGAACGTCCCTGTGTCCTGGGACCCACCACATGGTTTCGTCACACCTATCTGCAATCTCGTTGAGAGATCTGCGACATTGCTTTACCAACCTTGATCGTATTGTCGGCGATTGCAAGGCTTCAATAGGTGCCTGTCTATATATGTGTAGTACAATAGCGCTACAATCTATCGCATTCCGCTTGAAACATACTTCAGTGATCCGGCAGTCCCATGGTGATGGCCAAGCCAGGTGCATAGGAGAAGACTTCAGCCGACATCAGTGAACATCACCTCAAACAGTCAGGCAACACTATGACCTTCAAAAGCCCTTCCCTGCGAATCTAAGCATATTTGGAAGCATTTGAACTCCTTGAAGTACAAAGGACTTAAGCTTCCAGACATCATTCTGTCAAAGAAAGTAAATAATTTACTTTTATCAGTCAGGAACTTTGGACTAGCCCACCAACCAAGCAAAAGGCCCTGAGACACATTCTTCAAATGACCGTTGCTAGTCTCGAAAGCTTAACCCTAAAAGATCAAAGGTGGTTACCACTATTTCATGTTGAGTTATGCAATTCTACAGTCGTATCCTTTAACAATAAAAACTTGAATATTTCCAATAATTTTCACAAAATGTCATCGTAAATTTGATTCAAAATTGATTTACGTAAATGATACCGTAAAGAGTTATGTAAGTAAAACAAATATGTAAATGCATTGTTATTCAGATAACAGCCACCCTGAATGTCATCCCCATCCTGATCCAGCACACAGAAATGCTAATTCACCATGAATATGCAAAAATCGTAAGCACCTATCTCTTGGAGTGAAAACCAAAAATTAAACATGCACAGGACACTCGAAAATTAAGCAACTCTGGATGGGACAATATCGAACATCCTGTGATCCCTGGCACTTGTGTGTGTGATTTGCATAACACCCTCAACTGTCGATACAAACTTATCGATTGTATGCCAACCACACCGCCACCAAAACCACCGTCACAGTTGGGAAATGGGGAATTCAATCTGTGAAATTGCAACGCGTCATCCGATATGAGGTTTCATTTACGGGAAGCTATCTGTGCTCCCGTATGTTCCGCATTTAGTGGAGTACGCGTTCCGCTAATCTGGATTAAGCCTCTCGTGCATTCGTGCGAACTGTGTGCACGTTCGGCTTGCACTCGAATAAAAAAGATTGAATTTCGTTCGATAACCTCAATTCGCGTGAACAACTGAATTCGAACAACTGGGGAGTCGTGATGCAATGGCGGTTGGCGATGGTGGTTTATTGGTGGCTTCATAATTCAATTTGCAATGACGGTAATTTAATTCTTTTTTTGTGCTCCCCATTCGCTGAATTTCGTTCGATTGCAGGCGAGACGGGATGAAATTGGATACCAAGGAGTGAAGGGCTGCATTGACGCGACAGCCATTGTGCAATGTCGGTGGTCAAAGCACTTGCACTTAGACAGGAACCAAGACAGATAGAGAGTGAGTGAGTGGTGGAGAAGTGTGGCGACTTGACATAAATTAGATTAACCGATCGCGATCAAATTGCCGACTTTTCAGTCGATTTTCTTTGGAAGAAAAGTGTGTATGTTTGTTGCGTTATCATGTCTAAACAGGACAGGGAATTTTTTTGATATTTTGCAGAAAGATGCGCACAGGACTTATTGAGAACTTGCTTCATTTCAAATTGTTGTATTGAAATGGAAATAATACATCATGATGATTAGAAACATGGTCATGTATGAAACAATATTAGGAAGGCTACTTTCTCAGGGGAACCTCCAACCACTAGATGGCGCAACCCTGGGTAGGCGGATAAGGGAAGGCCTCCCAGATATGGGTGGTATGGATGAAATGAAAAAGCCCCGGGAACCATCAGTTACCAGCGTCTGATTTCCATACCAGGAACGGCTGTAGCAGGTTTCCTTAACTTCGATCAAGCCTCCCGCCACATGAATGTGGAATAGTGGTGAGATCGGAGACCTCAGCACCGTATCCTTCATCGTCATTGAGGGTTGCATGCTGGGCCGACAACCAAACATGGGAAAACCCAATGTACATGAAGCAACAGCAAGAAAAAATGGACTGGAATTATAATTGACGACTTTTGACTACCGGACGAGGACACGAATCGGAACACAGAATGTGAGAACGCTTGTCAATCCATCGAAGCTAGGGCAAATCTGCAGAGAGGTGAACTGTCTTTAAAGCGAAGAGAGATGGAGAGGTCAGGAAAATTTTCAAGTGCAGTTAAGTCATCTCCTTCTATTCAGCACACAAACAAAAGGGGTTGGGGTTGGTTGGAATTGTCTTATCAACTAGGGTCAACTAATCGCTGATGGAATTCAGTCCCATCTCCAATAGATTAATCTGCATCAACAGAGCCTCTTATACTGACGATGCAAAGGAAGCGTGCCATAAGCAATTGAGCACTAGAATCACCTGGATTCACTTAGAGTTGATACGGTCATAGGGCACAGCCCTCAAGTGTAAGCAACCAGAAAGATAAATGAGTCTAGGATAGATGAGTACATAGGAACTTGAGCTGAAAGCTTCGGGCCAGAAACGATGCATGCATTCGCATCCTGTAGCGACTTTCCTCTGCATTTTTTTAAGTAAAGGTTTAGTTGGTCGCAAGATGCTCCCAATGAAATAGGTAAGGCTTGGTAATATTATCAAATAATCGGGCGGCCATTAACGCCTCGAAGTCTCACGAAGTCAGTTTCAAGTTGGTATGTGACTGCGGAAGGGGAAAGAAACAAAGTGGTTTTCTGCGAACAAGGAAATTAATACCTGACACGACAGCCTGGAGAGGGCCTAGAATTCATTGTCAAATCGAGTAGCATTTTCATTACAATGTATATACTCCAAGGTTTGACATTTTCCGAGGAAAGAACTTACGAACCTACGCAGCTCGCACATAGTCCAAGGCGCTCACTACTAAGCCACATTATTGGTTGGCAATGGTAGCTTTAGCATTCCATGTGCTGAAACCTAATTAGCGCTTTAGAGCCATTTTAAGCCATTCTAGTGTTGTTGTAAACCGGAGGTCGTTACATCCATCCTGTGACATTAAGGAAGCTCAATAATTCGTTAATCTTTTCTCCGAGATTTTGCTAAGGTTGTCGTAAAGTGTTTTTCCCAGGGCGCGATATCGATAACGAAACTACTCAGTAGTCATCCTCCCTAGTGACGACTGGGAAAAATTCAAACCCCGTCCCTCAGAGCATGACTAAATATGGTATACTGATGGCTCTAAAATGGACAGTTGATCTGGGGCTGGAACATTCGGAGAGTCGTCTAGCACTCGCATATCGGTCAGTCTAGGCACATGCTTATAAATCTTCCAGACATTTTTATCTTCTCTGACAGACAATCTGCCCTGAAGGCACTGAACTCAGCCACGATAAAATCGAAACTAGTCCTAGAAACAGTCAAATTGCTCCTAGAACTGAAAAAAAAAATCAACTTGATCATACTACACTGGATCCCTGCTCACAAAGGCCACACCGGCAACGAAACAGCGGATTCATTGGCCAAGATAGGTCCAATCACCCCCCTCACTGATCCTTAACCAGACTGTGGAGTAAACAAAGCCATTCTTAAAAACTTCATGAGGGAGCAATCCCTGCTCAAATCCAATACGGTTTAGATGGAAAGTGTTGGACAGAAATGTACCAAACACTTTTTTTCCAATGTATCGCAAAAAAAAATCAAAGTTTCTTTCAAATCTGAGCAGGAACCAACTTGGAATTCCAACCGGCATCCTAAGTGGCCACTGCCGACTAAAACGGATCCTACACAAGCTTGGCCTTTCACCGCACCCTACCTGCAGACTGTGCTTGGAGAGCGATGAAGGCTCTCTTCATATCGTCGCAGAATGTACCGCCATTATTCATGCGAGAAAGCGGACCCTAGGACCCTAGCATGTGAACATACTTTGCAAGAAATCTGTCAAGGGCTGAACCTCATCTCGCCAGCTCATCAGTCCGGTCGTTACCCTCTATGTTACTAAACCCAGAAAAGACTGACGTGAAAACTATGCCCTAGTAAACCGAGTTCCTATTTGCACAGTTCCACCAGCTTAGAAGATGTCATGTTTGATGTCAGTGCCTTGATGGCAATGTTTTGCTGGGATGTAGGATGATGGCAAGCTTCGAGAATTGTCAGTACTTCTGCCTGAAAGACAGACAGTGTCTGAGGATGAAGTCCAGACTAACTGGAAACATCTTCGGTGAAAGTACCCATTTCTTACCGAAGGTTATACTGTAGGTGTGGAAGGCTACATAGCAGAAGCTCAGTTTTACGTGGAGTATCAGTTCAGTTTTGCACCGAGTCCACTACTAGTAACCCATGTGCTTTCCTTATCCAAGACACCTTCCAAGATCCCATTGCGACCCGAAGTGAACATTCCTGACACTGAGACTACCACGTCATCCACATACACGATCACCATATCTCCGTTTTTGTCGAATCTTGACAAGACTTGATTGATAACTATGAGCCGTAGAAGAGAAAAGATAAACCCTCCCTGAGGTGTTTCTCTATCGTCGAAGTGCTATTGACAAGAGTTGATCGGATTATTCTAGCTCTTAACATGGTTGTTATCTAATGGCTAATAAAAATCTCCACGCCCAGTTGAATTAAAGATTTCTGAATCCCGAAACGTGACAGAACATCACAGTAGACAGATATAACTTCGAGATAATTAAGGACTTTGGTTACATAGGCTCCGCTATACACTCAGACAACGACGCCAGAGCTGAGATTAAACAAAGAATAACTCTTGCCAATCGCTGTTTCTTTGGGCTAAGAAGGCAATTGAGTAGCAAAGCCCTCTCTCGAACAACTAAGGTGACCCTTTATAAGTCCTTAATCGTCCATTCGCATTTGATAAAGTCCGGCGCAGAGGCATGGACTTTATCAAATGCGAATGAGGTCGCTCTTGGCTGTTTCGAGAGGAAAATTCTTCTGGTGATTTTCGGTCCCGTCTGCATAGACGGTGAATGGAGGAGGAGATACAACGTCGAACTGTATGGGCTATACAGCGGCATCGACCTAGCCAGAAAAGTAAAGCTCCAACGATTGAGGTGGCTGGGTCATGTAGAGCGGATGGACACCAATGCTCCGGCCCGGAGAATCTTCGAATCCACACCCGAGGGACGGCGCAGTAGAGGAAGACCGCGACTCAGGTGGCGCATGGAAGTGGAAGGAAACCTCAACCAACTTGGCGTGCGAAACTGGAGGCAGCTGGCTAAAGATCGAGTTGGCTGGAGAGGCTTGTTGGTTTTACGTCTGAAAATGTCTAGGATGGCATACAGCAATTTGCATAAGTATGCATTTGACCGAATTTCAATTCGCTCTAAGCAGTGGCCGTGGCTCAGTGGTTACTGCGTTGGACTACTGAGCGAGCTGTGTGGGTTCAAGCCCCAGGTATGTCCCCCGCACCACCCCTTCTCGGGGAATGACAAAGCTCCAGGAGTACCATGAAAGCTTCTCAATTCGCTGTTTGGTGTCGGAAATAAATTGTAGGTCTCATCCATTCTTGCGAAAAATGTAACACGCACAGCAGTTATGGTTGGGAGAAGCCAGGCTTTGGCTCATCACGAGCTGTCGCGCCAGCTATTTATTTATTTTTTCTTTCTTGATAGGTGAGTGCAAGTATGGTGACGTGAAATAGCGCCCTACGAAGTAAGGCCATATGCAAGGCCATGTAAGACCACACGCAAGTATACTGAAAATTGGAAGAACCTCGATCCAAATCTGACCAGAAACTCTTAACCTAGCTTTTCTAAAATTACATACCTGCAATGCTTTAAAATCTGACAAAAAACTTCTTAACACCGAAGTAAAAAACCTCGTCAAATGAGTCACAATAATAATAAAATTTGAATTAAATTTCAAAACAAAAGTCACTAATAAAATTTCCCACAATATATAAACGATAAACGCGACTTTAACGCAAATTTTGTTCCACACTTTAGCACTCAATGGGCACCTCGCTTAAATACTGATTTATTGTCACTGAAAAAAATAAAATAAAAAAAATAAAACAAATAACTAAATGAAATTCTTGTAAATCAATCACTTTTCGAAATGTTATCTTTTGTCAGTTTAGACTTATTCCGAATTCAGTTCACGGAAGAGGCCAACCACACAATGCAGCTGAAAATTTATTTATTTATTTTAACCGACCCGGCATCGGGAATTATGTATTTTTTGGATTAACAATGCAAAGTAGGTGTTACTCGGCTGTCAATGGTTTGAAGCTCTAGGGCACTCTTACACACTACATTTATGCATGTTTACGCATTTTATTTTCAAAATGTTAAGTCAACTGCACTTTAAACTTTGTTTTTTTTTTTTGAATAGAATTTATTCTGTTTTGTATTGATGTTAATTATTTTATAATTAAAAATGTTTATAGTTATCTGTAGAGTTGTGGAACAAACTTTTTAACCTTTCAACAACATCTAACTCCAGTGAAATAAAATCGAACGCAACGTCGTCGTTGGCGTCGGTGATAAGTTTTGTTTTAGAATTCCAACCAGCAGAACAGCGTGGTTTCTAGGGGTTGATAATAGATAAACCATTTGTGTGGGGGGTTTTCAGCAGAAACAAAAACAAAATTAACAAAACAGTGATAACATTCGAACCCCAGACCAATTGTCGATAGAGGGTAACTCCTCCGTGTGTAAATTAACAAATTGATTAGAAAAGTAAACTTTAGCGCAGTGTACAGTGTGAGTCAAAAGTACTAGGTCACCTTAGTTTTTTTTATCTCTGACAGTTTTGACAACTCCTATCTGCATAAACAGGAAATAATGTTTCAAATTTGTTGGGCTATTTCCGCTGATACAGAAGTCATTTCAGCGTTTTTTTTGGAGTTTGTGTCTAAAAACTAATAGACCAAACTCGTTCAAAAAAATACTTATAAAAGGAGCAAACCCATGATTGAGTCTTGTACTTTATTTCATTTTAGTACAACACCAAGAAGTTGTGACAAATCTGCTAAGATTCACAATAGTCGCCCTGATTCAGCAGTTAGCGCGTTGGACTACTATGCGAGCTGTGTTGGTTTGAGCCCCAGCAAACTTTTTTTTCGGCACTATATTTCTTCAGGGTCGAAGAATAACAAACCTAAGGAATCTCTTAATCGAATCAGACTCTTTTGGTCCAACAGCTCCGACACAAACTCTGGGTGCCACATGTACAAAGTTATTACCTCTGAAAGGGCCACTTCTTTCTTTTTTGGATCCACTCACAAAGGAAAATGAAAGTCAAACGAAATCTAAGAGAGAAACTCTCGAGCGCTGACTTAAAACACACTTTCCAGGATCAGTCAAAGAAGATACTCCCTCACAAAGGCCATCACTCCAAGCAGAGCAGCCCAATCTTCCGACTCGGGGAGATTGGAAACCTGCGAAAGTAATCTCCAGTGTAATCAAGCCGCTAAGTGGACCTCTGGGGGTGATGGCATATTTCCGTCATTACTGCAACATGGAACATTTTATTGCTCCCAGACTACTCATATTCAAACTGTTCAACTGTAGCTTAGCTCTTGGATGCTTACCGGTTACAAGGTGCAAATCCTAGAAACACGCCTATTGGTCCTTTAACTAGAAGAAAAAACCTTCAACCTTCTCATTCGCTCCTCCAAAATATCCAATTCCTTCAAGAAGGAATGTTCGTTGGAGTAATCCTGGACAGTCAATTATCCTGGAACCTCCACATTGACCGGAGCGTCGAAAAAGTGACACAAGCACTTTGGATCTGTCCCGCGACTGTTTCTCTAAATTTCCACCTTAGTCGTCAGACATACCCTAACATATGCGGCAATATTTTGGGTGGGCCAAGACTAAAAAAGTCTTGACCTAGCTGAAATCTGTATGACGCGCTGTATACATTCCCACCCCCTCTACTCACTCACTCCCGTCAGGCTACTATCAGTTCAAGTCCACATAGAAATGCAGGCAACACTTAAGCTTACGCTTGCATTAGACGACGTTTAACGACCACACTATTGTTTGTCTGTGACGCCAGGAAGCTGCTTGGTGGTTGCCTATCACAGTCGTCTGACATGAAAATTACGTCACGGTTACACGTCGTCTAATAGTAGCATTCATCTGCACAAACGTTTCCATCTAAGAAACTTCGTCTCTAGATGGCTCCCCGATAGGCACCCCAAGATTTTCGCCTTCCTGCTACAAAGTTCACAGCTTGTTATTGCAGCATGTTATTGGACGACATCCTTCCTAAGTATGCTTCAAACTGTACTGCTGAAGGAAGACTGGAAAAAAAAAGTTCAAACCCTGTCCATTACAGCACAACCTATTATGGTACGCGGGCGGCTCAAGAAAGGAAAGTAGATCTGGGTCTAGAATATTCAGTGAGTCGCCTAGAACTAACGTATCAGTTAGTTAACTGTTTCTCAGGCAGAGATATTCCCCATCAATCAGCTTAAACTTTCTTTCTAACATCCGTGGCAAACCCATCGTTACCTTCTCGGACTGTCAAACTGTCCTAGAGGCACTCAATTTAACCACAATGCAAACAAGAATAGTTCTTAAGACAGTCAAAATGCTTCCTGAACTAGGAAAGAACAACTTGGTTTCACTACACTGAATTTCTGCTCACAAAGGTCACATTGAAAACGAAACAGCGGATTCTCTGACCAAGATAGGTACAATACCTCTCCTCACTGGTCCTGAACCATTTTATGGAGTAAGCAAATGCGGTTTTAAATTCCCACGGTAGAATACACCCTGCACTGAACCAATGCGATTTGGATGGAAAGTAAAGAACAGAAAGTGATCACATACTTTCCCATCAACCAGAAGATATCTAAGTTTCTTCTGAATCTGAGCAGGGATCACCATAGAATCGTTGCCGGTGACATAAGTGGCCACTGCCTATTAAAATGAATTATAGCAATGAAAAAGCATTACAAATGTCCCAAGTAAGTCTGGACGAACTCAATGGCAGTCAAAGCAGCATTAAGGCTCAGAGAATCCTCCAAGCTGATCAGTACAGCAATGGATCACTCTAGGATCCTCAAGGGCAACCATACTATTCCTATTAAAACGGACTACGTTGTCGCTCATTTTGACTTAAACGTCAGGTACAAAATTTGGATTCCTGCCAGAAGATTTTGGGAATCTGGAACAGTTTTGAGCGAATCCGCGCTAGAAATGTTCACAGACGGATCTAAGGCAGCGGGTTGTATGGGGGGAGGAGTCTTCTCCAACGCACCTGGCATAGCTATTACCACGCGAGTGACTGATCACTGTAGTGTGTTCCAAGCGGAGGTTACGGCGGCCTGCAAAGCTGCGAGTTAGCTTTCAGTTAACGCGATAGATAGTAGCCCTGCCTATTGTACTTTACATAGATAGGCAAACACCTATTAAAGCCTTGGAATCGCTGACAATGAGTTCAAGTTTGGTGAAGCAATGCCGCAGATCTCTTAACGAGATTGCAGACAGATGCGACCCTGTTCTGGGTCCGAAGGACGAACTGGCAAAAGAAGGCGCAGGACGGCATCTCCCTGAAAACCCTAGGGGAACCACCTGCGCCTATCGAATCGATCAAATTCCTCCTTGACACACGGATACCAAGAAACTGACAGACCACAGGTGGAACAACATTAGCACTTGTCTCTTGTCAAAACAAATCTGGCCCAAGATGGATTTAAAGAAGACGGAGAGGCTTTTATCCACAAACCGGATAAACTAAAAGGGATCCTCACCGGAAATTGCTTGATAGGCAGACATGCATTCAGACTGGGGGTCCCTTTCAATGCTTTCTGTAGAAGCTGGTAAGACGGGGACGTGTCCTGCCCTTGGGACGCTAAGTAGGAAAACCCTCGGGAAATACTTCTACGATGATATTTACGATCTGGCCGAACTCGACATCCAGAAGATAAGAACCTTCATCTCGGGGATGAAATGGCTCAACTCTTAGGGTTACCAACGTCACGGTTGCTCATCACGATTAACTCTACGTTACATACCCCGGTTCCTGGTGCTGGTAAGCTGGCTCTTCATCGTGATGTCACAATGAGCCAATCTGGTTTAAGTGTGTCCCTGTCTGAGCGGGTGCAGCCACCTTACCTAACCTAATCTAGTCTGGACACCACCCTTGGAAGACATAATACTAATACTACCTCAGTTTCGAACCACTGCGGCTCACTCGCACTGGGTAAATAACTTCATACGAGTATTCGTAACCCCTTGAATTAGACTGGATTTAAAAAAAAAACCTCCACAGACTTAACTTGTCACTGGACTCTACCTGTAGAATATGCTTAGAGAACAACGAAGGCTTTGTCACAGAATGCCCTGCTCTCATCCATGAGAGAAAACAGATTCTGGGTAGTGAACTTGCCTCATCGATCGCACCCGCCGCGCTTAACACAGAGAAGCTGATGAGCTTCCTGCCCAGTTAACCTTCAACTGAAGAAGGTTCCACATTTTACATACTAAAACACTAATATTGATATCAACGGCAATAGATCCAATCGTATCACAAAAGTCGCCATTTCATGCAATGTCAGGTGGTCAAGCTGAGGTGTCCGAGATTCAGTTAGAGCATTTGACACCCTGTCCGGTACAACCGATTAAACCTAACCTTCTGAACCATTTAACGACCAAAACTTGATCGATCTTATATCCCGGCTGGCAGTTTAAAATCCTTGAGGTCTTAGTTCCGATAATGATGCACCAAAGCTGTCAAACGCTCTTCTCACACTGATTAACACTGCCGATGCACAACTTTTGCACCACACTGTAGGAACACGCAGTTGGTAATTCCTCTATTTTAATCGGAATTTCCGAAAATTAAACACCACGCTCACGTATCAGTGTCCCGCTACTGCTAGTAAATAAAACCATAAAAACCGACCTGACGTCGAAGATGTTCATGAAACGGTGCCAGTGCAGGGTACCCCAAATTTACCACACCCTCCCCCGCATCCACTGCATGCACTTGTTACGACACAGCACCCTCCCTTTATAAAAATGAACTCTGTTAAGTTTACCAAGGATACCACAGCTAGGGCGGGTGGAGGACTACTGTCATTGCTATCGAAATGATAATAACAGTGTAAAAGTTATTGTGTCGAACGAATGACGCAACTTGAGTCTTTTCGGTGAAATTTTATGACGGTTTCTTCTGCTATGCTCACTCTCTCGTTTTTATTGTAAAAAAGTGGATCTGGGTCAAGTGTTATTGTTCACGGCGGCGGTGTTTTTCCGCCCCCATCAACAGCCATTTTACAACGTTTCGAAGCTTTAATTGTCTAACTTTACGTCATTAGTGATTGGCAATGAATTGCGCTATTGGTTTCTATGGGGAAACTAAGAAGATTCCATCCGAACGTGATGAAAGAAACACGAAGCTCAAAAGTCTCATATGAAAAGAATGATTCATTTGTTTACGATGCTGACAATGGGCAACGACCCTTAATTAGGCACGTGTTCTCGTCGTCGAACCATTAACAGACTGCCTGTAGCCTGTGGAATAGGTATGAGGTCTTTTACTGCTGTAAAGCGTTCTAGATTCTGGTGGATAAGGCACATGGTGATTGTAGTGGCAACAAGAAGACTTTTTTTCTGAGTGCTTGCCATTGGGAACGAGAATCTCATCAATTTTATACTTCCGTCAACTTCTGGAACGCGATGGACTATCTATCATCACAATGTTGATCTTTGAATCGAGGGTGACTCACACTTAAGAGAATTTTGTCACTTCTTTCATTTTTTGCTAAATTTCTTGTGACTCAAGGGTCTGGAAATTTATCAAGAATAACACGCAAAGGCAACACACGTGGGGCATTACGAGAATTGAAGGCAAAGCACTCGTAACAAAATGTAGGCTCGTGTGTGCTTCACCCCAAGTGACAATTTGCAGAAGAAAGTGTGCGTAGCCTGACTTTGACTTAAACTCAAATGCCAGCCTGGCACTAAATGCATCTTTTTACCAGGGTTTCACCATATTTTGAGGATGAATGTGTTAAGAGGCTTTAGGGCAACACTAGGGAAGTGCTGGAACGATGAAAGAGATTTACTGACACCTATCATATCAAAAACATTTTATCGAAGAGGAATGGAAAGAATGACTTGGACCTCTAGGCTTAAAGGCCTCCCTTTAATTGACACCTTGATCCGATGGATGGATGTTGAAAAAATAGGGTCTACACTGACTGGCGGCAATTCGGCGATGCCCAGTATTGTAACTGGCGTTTTACATCCATTGTGGGAAAAATTCCCCAAATGAAATCAAGAGTGGCGCCGAAAACGTCTGAAGTGGAAACAGCACGTTATCTGAGCTACTTCGATATATTTGCAGCATATTCTGATAGGGATTTCCAACAATTAATCAAGTTCTTGATAAGAAATGGTGGCGGAAGAACCCACAAGGCCGCCGGAGTAACTGCCCGTCCACAGAAAAAGCAACGAAGAAAAACCAGCCTCAGATACGAATGGATTTACTGTTGACGACCCCTGCAAACAGCGACACCATTCAGGAAAACAGATTCAGGCTAATCGATTTTGCGGATGGGTGAAACACTATCGTAGCAAGCACGCGAATCCAGAATATCGATGCTCATAATTAAAGTCGATTCTTCGCAGTACTGAGTGCCTATTTAGTTCCCATCTAGACGAACCAAAAATTATCAAAAACAAACATGGATTTCTACTATTTGCCCGGATCCGCTCCATGCCGCTCTCTCTATCTTGATGACCGCGAAAGCTGTCGGTGTTGAGCTCAACCCCATTCTTCTGAACTGGATGACCGGTTCTAAAGCCAGAATTCGTCAAGATCAACCCACAACACACCATTTCAACTTTGGTGGACAATGGCTTCGCTCTATGGGAGTCACGCGCCATTATGATCTACCTCGTCGAGAAGTACGGCAAGACCGATTCGCTGTACCCCAAGTGCCCCAAGAAGCGCACCGTCATTAACCAACGCCTGTTTTTCGACATGGGAACACTGTACCAACGTTTCGCCGACTACTACTACCCACAAACCAGACAACCCAGATAACTTCAAGAAAATGGAAGTTGCTTTCGGTTTCTTGAATACCTTCCTCAAGTGTCAGCAATACCCCGCCGGCGACACCCTCACCTTGGCCGATATCACCTTGGTTGCCACCGTTTCCACCTACAAGTGGATACACCGTTTCCACCTACGAGTGATACAAACTCGTCCAGAGAGTGACGCCCGGCTACGAGCTCAACCAGAAGGGAATCGAAAAATTCAAAAAATACTTTAATTAGATTTAAGTAACTTATTTACCAACTTGATGATAATTTTAGGGAGGGAACACCCGGTGCTCCGCTTAACGTTAAAGTATTTATTTTCGAAATGCATTTAACACAGTTTGTATAAAAATACACCCATAATAGGAAGTTGAGATCTCCTGCTTAATCAAGCAGACTGACCACATTGCCATCGACGAAAGGCCCTTCTCAATATAATGGATGTCCGAACGTTCTAAGGGATAAACAATGACTCGGACTACTTCTTTGTTTGAAGCCAAGGTGCGCTTGCAATGCTGTGGAAAAGTTTGACGTCAGACGGCTACAATCCCCAGAGATCGACCAAGTTTCCCTAAGAGGTTTTTTTTTTCCGCCAGCATCAAGTATGAACGACTTTCTCTCGGTCCCACCACAAGTAAATCCTTGGTTTTACGCCAACATACCGCGAAACAGGAAGCATACAAAGGGGCGCTGCATGGAAGGACCAGAAGTGCTCACGATTTCTATTAGCATAAGAGAAGGGAGGAAGACCAGCTTATCAGAAGGAAAAGGAAAAAGCATGAGAAGCGCGTGATAGAGAAAATAGAGAGATTCTACTGCAGGAATCAGGTTTAGAAATTTTGTCGAAGGGTAAAAATTAGCTGCCAAGACCACAAAAGTCGAACCAAACCCTGCAAGACGAACAAGGGAACCTAGCAATAGAGTCGCATCGGTATTGACGATTAAGAAGGATTACTTCTGCATACTGTAAAACGCCGATAACGAATGAAATGCGGCTAGATGCTAGATGATGTTAGCTAACGATTCCGTCCACCTGACCTGGACAACGTCTCTGAGGTAAGGCTGTCCATGCAGGGCACAGATTCATGTAGGCCAAGGAGGACCTTATGATGCCACTGGAATCTATACCCTAGCTCCCATTCCAACTAATAAAGCCATTTGGAGCTCTTAACAAAGCTGAGGACACGTTTAACCCTCATAGTGGATAAATGGGCCATTGGAAAATGATAATGATAATGATGATGATGATAATACCTTTGACATCAGTATGCGATAATTCGCCCAAATTGTCGAAGTGATAGGCTCCTTTTTTGATAGGGCAGGACAAGTGCGTCCCTGCAGCGCCTGCAAAAGTAATTTGAGAAGAGGCCCATCTTTTTGACAAGAAGGCCGATGGGACAGTGGCCAATGAGAACACCGACAACGGTGCTGATGAACGGCCTTTTAAATAAGATCAGACTTTTAGATCAAGTGACGCTTAGCATAGACCAAATCTCTTTGGTTTGTCATGCCGATCGCGTCGTACTCTAAAAGTAATTAACGTGTAGCAATTGGAATACGTATACCCAGATTCTTCCGTTATGGTAGGATCTCTAGAAAGGTAACACGTTTGGCAAGTTCATTGACCTTCCAATTCCCTGGAATGCCCCTAAGACCGAATACTCATCATAGGTGAATGTTAAAATGTTCTGCGATTCCCATGAGAGACGAGCGAGACAAGGTCTTAACTCAAGTCTAATACAACTGCTGAGGCAAACCAACTCATTTGCAAAATATTGTCGGACAAGAGCCACGCCCCCTAAATCTCAGCACTGTTTGCCCAATCCTCAAGAGGGGAGCCCCTTTAAATTACGACATTTATAGACAAATTCGTCATATCATCATCGACCACAAGGCCTTATCTGTTGTATTCTATGAACGCCTAAGGCCCTTAGTTTGATAGCCATCAAGGCCATCAAACACGACATCATCTAAACTGGTGGAACAGCGTAAAGGGGAACTCACTTCACTAGGTCATAGTTTCACTGTCAGTCTGGATGCCAAGGCACAGTAACATAGAGAGGAACGACCGAGCTAATGAGTCTGCAAGGCGAGGTTCAGCCCTTGATAAATCCCTCGTAAAACGTTTTCACATCCCGTTGGAAGCCGTCAAGAGAAGAATCCTCTTACACTTTATATCAAATGCTAACATCAGGTGGCATGGATTGCGAAAATGTGTCATATCAAGATATGGCCCAAATACAATTCGTCCAGAACACAAGATCTACAAAACCGGACTCGCGTGGCAATCAGTACAGGTCACTGGCCGAAACTAACACACGCGCTCACTCTACGCATCCCATTTATCGGGCAGTGTCGCAGCTGAAACAATGGCAGCGAGAAAAAAACTATGTTTCCTCACACTTGTTAGGCAAAGACTTTTTTGACAACCTAAGTGAAATCTCGCACAGAAAGATTAACGATTTCATCTGCCTAATGCCACAGAAAGGATGTAACCACAGTGTGAACGGAGGTAACGACCATGTGCGTGTTATATTGTTCGCACGAGTCGAAGGGATCTACAATTTATTGCCGACTCCGAACGGCGAATTGAGAAGCTTTTTGACGACAAATTGTACTCCCGGAAGATTGTCATCCCCCGACGAGACTGGAGCTTGAACGCACACAGCTTGCTCAGCAGTCCAACGCACTAACCACTACGCCACGGAAACCTTCTCTATCTATCTACTTAAAGTCTCTTGTTAACAACCGGACTGGTCCACCACCGACCAAATATTCACACTACGAGTATGTCAGATCGCGGAGAAAACCCAGAAATTCCAAACCAATACCCATTAACTTTTTATCGAATTTAAGGACGCTGGCGACAAGAGACTTTCTGTGCGAAACTGGACACAGCTGGCTAATGATCAAGCTGGCTGAAGACGCTTGTTGGTTGATGTCCATGCCCCGAACAGATTTTTGTTTTAGCACAACGACTGCTGTAGACCTTGCAGGAACGAGGAAAAGTCAAATGCGTCCATCAACTCCTCTATGCATGTCCTGCTCGAGCTTACATTACACCTTGGCAATACTGAGGCGATCCTTCTGCGTTTTATATCCCCATATGGGTAGCTCTTGTTTAACGCTGCTCTTCTCAGTGTTTCAGGTTCCCACGTGTAACATATTATGGGCACATATCACGGGGCAACATCTACCTGGTTAATCCTCTCAGGGAATTTGATCTCTCAACCAAATTCTCTATCTCTCTCAATGTATCGGTCGTCGAAGATGGCTTCGTGGAATGGACGGCTTCAAAAATGCTTATTAAGTCGTTGTCTTTGCTAACAAAATCACTTCATATACCGACTAATGGTGTTCTTCCCCAGGGCTTCCCTATACCATTTTTTGGATTTCGCATCCCAGTAGATGAATGCTCCAAAAATTGTGTCGAAAAGCCCAACCAATCTTACAACCGATTACTGCCAACGCTCCAGCGCAGACTTTAACCTTCAACGTCAATATTCCATCAACTTATTCTCGATTAGTCTGCAGGAAAGCTGCACCACCACCGTCTCAATCTCATTGTTTACATTCATGACTCGTCCATCAAACAAAATGCAAATAAAATTATTTTTTACAAGTTTTGGGATTACATTTTGGTGACAAAGTTCTGGCGCCCGTGCAATCGCCCCATATGAGTAATCCTACGCCTTGATATCAACCATTCACATCTAATCACAATTCTTATCGCACACACGGCCAATAAATAAACTCGTGTTTGATCAAAGTCAACGATAACGATACACAAAACAATAATATCCGACTCTTGTTCGAAAAAAAAACAGAAAACAACACGTCAAAACAAATTCCAAAAACACGTTCAGAGTGCGCCCTACCTATAGCTCCTCTATACTTCAGTCCAAGCCATGTGAACATGCAAAAATTAATCAAAACGTAGATAATCTATTGAAATTGATGCAATTTGCATAATTAAAAACCGTCGCTCACACACACACAGATCGGTAGATCGCTTGAAAATCTTCAAATGAAATCCAGAATTTATGGCACCAAATCCATTTGGGTTTTCGTGGAAATGCATTCCATCTGGACCGGTCGTTTCATCTGCACACATCCGTTTGTGTTTTTATTTCGATATTTCTTGCGAAATTGAAAACATCCGCAGAAGACGACAAAAAAAGGAAGAAAATACTAAAAACAATAAACAAAGCAAAACATTTTAACATGTGGTGCAGTTTCTTGATGGTGATCGTTCCTCCATAGACTGTGTTGCTGAAGGGAAGAGGGTAAGGGAAACAAAAGCATACAAAACAGCTACAAGTTGTTGCGAATATATTCGTCAACAGCTATGGAGAAAGACATTTAGCGAAGTAGTGCATTTTTGGGAAGAGAGGAACCAAGCTTGAAGAAACGAGAGATCCACTATGTCTACCATGGAAACAGCTCTCATAGAAGGAGATTCTCCTTGTTTTTCTGAGGTGGTTTGGGCTTCCACCTGAGCTAACCAATAATGGTAACTTGAATCAAGGCTAGACTTCTACACACATGCGCCTTAAGATGTCGGAGGGGGTGAGAGCATAAACTCGCAAGAAAACAGAACAGCCGAAAATGTATCCTTGCCCCTCTCTTCTTTTTTTACAAGTCACTTTCCGTATCATATCCCAAAAGTGATAATAACATGAACTGGAGACTCATCCGGAGAAATAGAACCACAACTTGAAAGAGCAAGCAGACGGAAATCTCGGAGGTAGCACTTACAGAACAGCCTTGGCAGAACTAAAAGGCAGTACAACAAGGTAAAGCTTGGGTTGAGTGTTGGGTGAAACTGCGGATGAGCTGGCGAGGGCTGTTTCGGCTTCCGCGGTCTCGCGACCGCAACCCTTCTGTGGCGTTAATTGGGCTACCGCCACAGCGCCGCCAATAGAGAAAATGTCCCCGGACTTAGGCAATCCAAGAGGCTTAACAAGCCCTTTCTAAACCTTGATAGTAACAACATGAGCAAGCTAGTGAGCTTCCTTACCGTCCATTGCGGTCTACGATATCATTTCAAAAAACTAAAACCTGCTTCAGATACAGAGTGTCGGTTCGGTTTGGAAGAGAAAGATGCCTCTCAGCACATTCTCTATGAATGTCCGGCCCTATACCGACTACGCTGACGGAACTTTCATAGGAAATTGTGTTCGTTGGCGGAGTTTAAAAACTCGTCTACACATCTTCACCTACTCGGCTAAGTAGACCGGAGACACAATAGATCTTGCTAGGTGGCAGTGTTAAAAAAAACAGGTTGTTAAAAAAAAAAAAGACAGTAAAACACCCTCAACCCTTATGTTCTATTCCTAGCAATAAAATAGTGTCGGGATTATTCCCATCGCAAACACCAGAAGAGTACATAGAAATACCCCAGAAAATGCAGGAGATCCCATCTGCACCGTAAATAGAACTTTTAGATGTATGCAGATGATTTGGCGATAGTAACGGCATCCTGGACTGGAAAATAAGGCCTTTAACCTAGCAATCAAAACAAACATAAAACTATTTGAATAACTGCATAACTAGTGCCTGAAAGAAGGGGTAAAGTTTAGTCTAGCTGCACAAACGGTGCAATCCATAGCCCTCGTCACACCGTCCTGTAGCCAAACAGCACTATTAGGCCTTGACTTCTATAAGGGTCCAAGCTGGTCTGGTACTGTCTCAACATCTTCGAAAGTCTTGCATCGGTAAATAAGCTTCGAGGGTAATGAACAGCCTGACGTGGCTCGGACATGAATCTGTCCAAAATTCGTGAAGACCGATTAAGGTGCACATCACGCATTCTTTGGCCCAAGCTGGGCAAAGACCTAACTTCTCCCAACCTTTGATGGTGTGAATGTTTTATTTGTTGCACGAATGAGAGAGATCTAGAGATTCAATGCCGACTCTGAATGGCGATGGAACAGGGTGATTACAGCTCAGGAAAATGGCAGCTCTCGCCGCAAGAAAAGCCTTCAACTCAGTCAGGTGGAGAGTTGAACGTGCTGAGAATATTTTTAGGCTGCCCCTAAAGGTCCTGCGGATGGCGAAGCACTACATAAAAAAAACCGGAAACTGCTGTACGATACCGCGGAAGGACCTAAATGAAGAGTCATTGCTGCCGGCAAAGCGCAGGCCTCAATGACAAAACCTGACCTGTGGAATATCGACTGTGATGGGATTCTCCGTATGAAGATGCTCGAAAATACCTTTTTGCAATTCTATGTAGATGACATTTGTGCCGTAATTACCACCAGAGAGACTGAATCTTAATCAGGCAATGAAACGAGCACACGTCTAGATGGGCGACCATGGTCCGAGCCTAGCGGCATACAAGATGGAAATAGTCCTCCTGACTCAGAGATGACAATCGACAAGAATGCAATGAAATAGCAGACTCTTGGCAAACGTAGGTGACCCAACAGCGGTTGGCGTTGTCCTATGGTGCATACAGGCAAGTGGACCAAATAGAGATGTCGAGCTCATAAAGTGGGAAAACGGTGTCGGAACCATCTGTCCTCCTACTCGCGGTACCGACCTCTTAGTGGTAGAAAGAAAGAACGTCTACGAAAATAGGAGTAGAAATGACGACTACGATCCCGATGCTGCTCACCAACACTGGAGCTCAGAAACATGAGGAATATGGGCTGTTCAGAGATGTTGTTGAATAGATGAAGCCGAACCATGATCTGGTTTTGAACCAGATATGGATATTCCAACGCGAACCTCCAAAAAAGTAACAAGTTCAGCATGTCAGTATACCGAATTTCTAGAACATGGCGCATGGTTTCTTTATTTGTAGAAGATGAGGAGCAGAAAGAAACTAGCTGCAATTAGGGACTGTTAACCAACAGCGGACCTAGTGGGTATAAAATATCATGAGAATGATGATCTCGGCACTGATAATAGAAAAATTAATGTGTTGGACTGCCGTGTGAGTTGGACAGGTGTGAGCCTCAGCAATGACAATTTTTCACGACCTCTCTAACTTATCATGGAGGGGAACACAACGAGTCCGACAGAGGTCTAAGTGAAGAGCCTTCCACTCACCCTCATATATCATACCCTACCATACCAACTTATCATAAAGAAGCTTCTCAATTCCCTTCAATTCGTACGAAAAATGTGATGAGTAGTTGCGAGAAGTGAAACAGAGAAAACGAAAAGAAGACGAAAATACATCATCAAAATGACACGAGGAAAAGCGATCAAAGGAAAAATCGTATTGGGATACGCCTCCCCCTAAAATAATCCAACAGCGACCCTAGTGGGATTATCGAAACCACCAAGGGGAGAGTATAATCATTTAAAGTCTGCCATACTTGGTGTGTGTAACGACCCCTTGATGGTGCATAGCGTGGAAGTTTAAGTACCTAGCAGCAAGAACACTTTAGCCAGTCCGTGATAAGAAAAATACCCCTTCTCTGATTAAACTAAGTCCTAGATAGTCATGCACGAGTTACTTTTGGTGTCGTTATTGAGCCCTCTGCCATGAGTATTCACACGAAGCGGTTCACAGTACCTAACACTAACTATTGCAAGAGCAACAGCGACGAGGAAGAATTCCTTCAAAACCTGCTCTACGTCTACTCTGCCCTACCTTCTCGGATTGAACCGGAAGGCGCCTATTCTCGTGACTTCAACGAAAATTAAGCTCTGTGGAGCCTCATATATCTGACGAAGACCAAATTCCAAGCAAAGTTCTCCTATATAAGAGGAAAACTTTAAGCAAGATCGAGGTCATGGAGGATCAGGATCATGCTTACGGGAGTGCTGTTGATTGTTTGCACCACCTTACAGAAAAATGAGAACTTCTTCTACGAGCTGGAACACAGCAGTATTTAGCTGCAAAACGTTTTGAGCAACTCTAGTCACGATCCACCCATTTACTACCAAATAATTCCTCTTAGAAGGTAGGACTAAGCAACAGACTGCTAGAAGTTAAAATCTTTCTCAAACCTAGCGAAGCGGGTAGTCGGCCTCCATCGGACCTGCTTTTACTCAGAATTACTCAAAACTGATTTCATGGTCCATGTCATTCTTTTGGAATGTCAAAAGTGCTGCTACTTCCAAGCCTGAATTCTTTAATAAAAAATTGTCGGATAAGTAAACACTGCTGACATCTAGCTAAACACTATCTGATAGTCGGTACGGTAATAAACAGTTTTACAGCTCCTAATTGGATACAATCTTATCAGTTGAAATGAGCTTCTGGTTTTTGTCATTCTACTGGGTTTTTTGGGGAAGAGGTTTAGTCACTTTGAGACAGGTGGCTACCTGTCATGAAAAGTTGTTCAATCTTCGGATGAAAATTGAGAAAAGAGCTCTTACACATCCAACGGAAAGTGATGTCATATAGACCATTCCCACTAGGAGATGATGCTTTTGCTTGTCAGATGGCCAAATGCCATTCAGATTGTTCACTTCCCACCGCAGTAAGTCAGTGATTTGTTTGACAGAACCTTAGTCATTCTGTCGTACGATGCTAATTTACAGATTATTTCAGCTCGTAAAGCGCAAATTGTGTTTGTCGCAAATCTCATTAAGATCTCGGCTTTACACACTCGGCGAATGGCAATAAATTCACTTGAATCGGTGACACTTTCAAGTGGGAAAAAAACAGTAACAACGCTCTGATTGCAACACTGTAGCAACGCATATTGCCCAAGGGCATGCTCAACACTAGGTACACACGCATTCACTTGTTCCCCCATAAATCGCTTTGCAATAGCTTCCTGTTTGCTTACTTGACCTCAGTCAATATTTTTAGCATGCCATTGTCGCTGTTCTTTCCGTTGCAAGCTCACACTCGACTGTCACCATATCCTATGTTTGTTTTCGAGTAATTAAACCGCCAAACGACTCATGCTCTGCGTTCAAGTTTGAGTTTGAGTTCTGCTTGTCAGTCAATGATTCACAAAATTAAAAGAATATTGATAGATACCCACCACACTGAAATGTCGAAATGTTTAACTCGAAAGGAAAGAAGAAAAAAAAAACCCTGAAGCTGTTATCGCGCCTCATGTGTTCTTTATCGCTCCTCCTACAGACAACGGCTACGGCGTGAACTGTGTTAGTATGCCGCTAATGCTCCGCTAATAACTTTTTTTTCTGTCGCTTTTGTCGATTCTGTCGGCATTTGTCAGTCAACACTTTGACAGACGTGTTTCCATTTCACACTATGGAATTTCAAACTTTTAACGTCGTGTCATGTATGAACGGGTAGGGGAGCGAACCGAATCGATTTTATGATTCGCTTTTGTTGTTCAATTTGTTTTCGAGTTCCTTTCGGCTCTACACAAACATAGAAGACCTCGGCGAACCCTAAAGAACACGTCGACGAAAATTTTTTTAGAAAATCTACGCTGCGTGCGTTAAGCAAAAACAATGTTTGCATCCCGCTTCCCACAGGGTGAGCTAGGTTCGTACCTTGAAATTCAGGTTCTTGTCCAATGGAGGTGATGATGGTTTCCTTTGTTCCGGAGCTGTGTTATGCAAAAAATAACTTAATTTTCAAAAAACACAAAACACTTGAGATTTTCTTCTCTTTTTTTGACAAAAAGCCACTAGCGCACGATACACGAAGACGACGACACCGCGGAAAACCAAAGTTACCACGGACAACGATTTTAAGTTACGTTATTGTGGAGTGAATTGTCGCGGAAAAACGCTGCACACTCTCCACCTTCTCGTACTGACAATCGGATATGAACTGCTCAAAGTGCCTTTGTACGGAGAGCATCGCTAAAACAAAAAAAAACATGTGCAGTGCGTGTGTGTGCGAGTAGGACGTGTTTATAGAAAAAAAACAAAAACAAATCAACAACAAAAACCACCTGCTTGGGTCGGGAAGACAATATTCATGGGCACCGCACAAATTGTATTGGCGGCCGGTGGGCCTAGGGAGGAAGATTGAGTGAAATTTCGCGAGAGAGGAAGAAAGCAACCGCAATCAGCCGAACAACAGTTTTGCAAGCCATTAGCGCTGAATTAAATGCGATATTTGATCGTAGCACGTAGAGAGAGAGTTGAGACGATGACAAGTGTTGCTGTGGTGGGACAATTTGAGTTGGCAGTCTAATACCATTTGTTGTTCTTTGAAAAAAATATGATTGGCCTCAAGCTCGACTAGGTATTGTGATGATCACCATGTGTAATAAAATGTCGTTTTTTGAGCAAATTATTGCAAAGAACCCTAAAAAGCCTTCGTTGTAGCCTGGAGATAAATCCACAAAGAACCGGAGTTCGGCTCTTAAGAAACAACGGAAAGATACTGACTTTCAGGCTGTCATCTATTGAGGGAACCTCGTTCAAGTGTCCGACAACGCGAAATACTTGGGTCTCATTTTCGATAGGAAATTGAATTGGAAACTGAACATAAAATAAAGAGTCAAGAACACAGTCCACACCTGTAGAGAAACTCAAGCACTCGGGAAACACCCCTTACGGGGCACATTACACCTGTAGCAAATTAGTTTGTTCCCAAACTGATGCTGGGGTCATAAGTCCAGAATAATCTCACGGATTACTCCGCAATCGTCAGAAGAACTGGTATGATGGCAAGCTGCCACCAAAATTTGTAGCCTTGGAACCATGAAGGCAGCATTGGAACCCACAGTGGCAGGAGCACCTCGCCTACAATGGGTTTGGAAATAATTATTAAACTGTTGAGTTTAGGCAGCTGCAGCTGCGAAGAGAACCATATCCTATAAGAAGATTTCAGGCCGAAAGTGATGAGGTTCGATGGGACCGTCATGATGTCTAGTGATTTGTAACAGCGTTGCTGCACAACCCTGTCGTAAATAAGCCTAGCCTTTGAAAAACTTTGACTTTGAGAAAAAGTTTTATTGATTGGAGAGGGAAAGTGAATTTAGAGTACATATTCGGAAATTTCATGGATCTCACTTCAAAACACCGATTTCACAGATCTATTCTCCATTTGTGAGCCCTTAGCAATACTTTGTTGACTCTGTCCTACCAAAGCTAAGTTTCAATCGGGAACATTCATCTGATAGGTACGAAGGGCATCACTATATCAATCGCTTGATGTCTCCAGTAAATCTGGCATCTTCTGGCATCCAGAGGGGTGATTAAACCCCTAAAAACGAAGTCAGCGAAGTTATCACTATGTATGTTAGCAGCCAGGCAGCCACCAAGTCTCTGCAGTTAGTCTCAAAAATATATCAAAGACCAACAAGGTGACTCTACGTTGTGTACTAGGCTACAATGAAGTATCGGGAAATGGGAAAGCGGACAAACTTGCTAGGAAGGGTATAAAACGGTTGCAAAAACACCGATCAGCTAATAGAATAGAATAATAGAATAGAAAACCATGATCAGGGCTAATAGGCGATGTTGCGATATGGACACATGTGCCGAAGCTAGATCGCTGTGGTAAATCTTTAAGTCGTCGAATGGAAATACGGCACAGGTTGATAGGAATCCAATCGGAACAACTTAGGTTCCTCGTCATTAAATACTGCAGAAGCTTTAGGAATGAACAGGAAATTAAATCCGTCCCCTGCGCGAATGATTCTTCTATGGGCTGGAGGACGTTCATATCGCTGATTTTCGGAAATTTCTGAGATATCTATCCCCATCCTTTGGTCAGACTTCCATTTTATTGGTCAGCCAATAGACCAACCAATCAACCAGCTTTTTCGAAGGTACTGTCCCTCAGTTTATCATACTTCAATAAGTCGAACACCCGACATGCTGACTCATATTGTGAGCTAGCGGACACTGTTCACAGTTTTAAGGACAGAGATCCACGTTAAACTTGTACTTCATGTAGGAACTGCCGAAGTTGATATTTGAGCAGGATTACTGAATTTATCTGTCAAGACATCCGAGTTGAAATATATGTACCTGCTGATCATGGTAACAGTGGGCATTGAATGAATGAATGCATATATGTATGTGCTATGCATCCATTTAGGGGTGGTCCGACTCCCAACTGTGGATTTTAACGATGAAGCTACAATGCGCTGGAAAGCTCCATCGGTATTACGGGTATCTATTCCTGAAGGGGATTTTCTTTCGAAAATACGGCCCAAAAATGCAAAAAGTGTTTTCCAACTTTGGCTTCCGCTTCTCAGAATGTAGCGCAGCAGATGGTGTCGATAGAGCAGGTTTACTGCCTGCAGTGCGTTTTTACTTCCCACTTATGTAGAGGAAGTATTGTAATCGGTCCGATCAAAATGTTTCGAGATATGAACAGGGCTTGACATTACTATATACTAGAAACCGTTTGCACCCACTTTCCGAATGATGTCTGTGTGTGTGTGTGTGTGTGTGTGTGCGTGTGTGTGTGTGTGTGACAATATTTTCCTCCTACGATATCTGGAGAACGAAACAACGTAGGACCATGCGGTTTTTTTTGTTTTATTTGTCAACTTAGAGCTGATTAGATTTTGAGCACAATCGGTCTAGCGGATGCTGAGGAAATTTAAGAAACGTTTTTTTTTTTTCGAGTTCGCGCAACAACTCTTTGTGGAACAATATTAAACAGTGTGTCTTCGAATTTTCCGCTCTCTATGCATGTTTTCTTTAATTATTAAATAAATAACAATATCACTGTTTTTGATATAGCATAATATGAGGTGGGAAGTATGGGACTGGCTCCCCAGTCGAATTTTTTTTTATTTATATGAGGGCGGCATATTCTACGTGAGAGGTTTCTTCATTCTCAAGACAGAGTCCGGTGATAAATGAAGTCTGTGGAAGGGCCATTCAAGACACTGGGTAGTGTTTTAAGATGGTTCCTGCTCAGATTCACAAGAAAATAAATGTTTGTTTATTCCTACCCTAAAGTTTCCGTCCCGATAGCATTACATCTTAGCAAGGTCTGGTCCCTTGTAGGGTTTGGGAAAGGTATATGCTCATTCCACAAAATGATTCAAGAGCTAAGAAGGAGGATGATGATCTGAAATTGCCAATGCGTTTCCTTTTTCTTTACTAATATGACCACTCAAAGTGCAGAGACCTAGTGGAGTATAACTAAGTTTTCCTTGCTAAGGAGTTTTCTAGAAGCACTTCGACAGTCTCTAGAACTCGTTTAAATTTTAACGCGTTTATCTCACTCCACTGCCTGCGTAGCGGCGTTGCTATCATGGTTTGGTAACAGGCAGATATTTTTTACTTAAAGGTGACTAAGACAAGCACTAGACCCCGCTGAATATTCCAGAGTTCTGACTATGTATTCAGAGCCATCCGTATACCATGCTCGATCGTCCTCCACAAGACAGGGACAAACTTTTCCCAGTCATCCCTTTAGGGATGATTACTTAACCTTTCGCTTACACTAATGAAGCATAGTGGAAATAGAAAGTATATGCAGGCTAAATACTGTTTGCATTTCTATGCGATCTTATTTTTCAGGTAAACCCAGGATAGTGCTAAATAGGGGTGGAGCGCAACGCACACAACTCACCATGTAGATTTACCTCGTCAGCCATTATACCCTTGACAAGGTGTATCCCTAGTTCCTAAAATGCTCCCTCCACCATCTTAGCTGTTCCTAAACCAACAGAGAACCATCTAAGCTTTTCTCCTTACGGTTTATATGAACTAAGACCAACTATCAGCGATTTGGTAAATAGTTCTGATGGCCAACATATGTAAGTACTTACAACAAAGGGTATTTACGTACTTTTTTATTCACGACTGAACTTCCCTCATAAAAAATTGAGACTCAACCTCGCTCTTACCCCCTGGATAGGCCTCTGGAATTCGAGCCTAAAGTTATTTCTGCCCTTCAATTCGGCTCTAAGTATGAAATAGTGTTGGATTTTAACCATTTGAAGTGCAGCTATTTAAAGACCAACCTGGCTAAAGAAACGACGAAATACACACCGGACCGCTAAGTAAAAATTAAGTAAACAAAACCAATTACCAACTTGATCAGCGATGGCCAAGTTACGTCTCTTAATTCCAGAAATGAAGCCTCAAAGACTCCTGCAGTCATTTTTGTTCAATATCAGATAGGAGGTGTTTTAAACCAAATGCTGTCTGCCTAGCATCTTATACGGGGGAAATGGGATTGCTAGTTTCCAACTGGCGCTGTATGCCTTTGAGACAAATCGTTTCCATTCTCTTTCTAAAGCAATGCAGAGAAGGCTAAAGAATGAAACCATGCTTCTACAAGCTGAATGGAGAACACACGTGATAAAAACTCCCTTCAGCCGAAAATTATCGACTCGATTGAAGTCTATAAGATTTGGTGATGTAAAAGTACTAGAACTTCCAGCTAAATGGAAGAAGTCTCAACACTGTTGGTGCCGTAACCCTAAGAAAATCTCCATACCAGCTGTCAAAAAATTTTTAATTGATGATTCTTGCTCATCCGCATCAAACTGCCTTTTTGTGATATGATTTCTAGTTTACACCGCATTTAGGCAGAACGCATAAAGGTTCCCTCTTCAGAAAGTGTAGGTACCGAAGATGAAGCTATAAAAAATGCAATCTTTTCCCCCGGGGGCGACCTCTAGGTACTTTGTACTGTCAAGTGTGACCTTTGAAACTTGATGATTGCTAATCCACTCTACACAGAATGTATCTCTTTTGTTTCGTAGAACTCATCAACTCCCAACTGAAAGATGTTCACGGTGCGGAAAAAACATATTTGCATCGTTTCTGGTTTTAATTAGTATCACTAAACTAATCGACAGCTTATTAGTAATGCCTTCATGGATACACCACTACGCACGCTTTGAATACCATTCACGTTTTCCACACGTTAAATGCCCCACAACGCAATGTCGTTCACATGCCTATGGAGAGCGAGAAGAAAATGTATCTGTGGAATACAAATCGCACGCATTTGTATCCAAAGGTAATCTTGAAGTTGATTGCATTTATATGCTCCCATCCCCCACACCCAGCGAGTTGGCACGTACAGAAGCACAAAGCGACTCAACAGCTTGTCGTTGGTCCATTAGGGAGCAGCAGCAGCCGTAGTGGGCACAGAGTTTAACATATGTATCTCCTCTCATTTCCGGATTTTTTAATAAGATTGTGAAACCCTCATGTACGTTCAATTAGCACCAGTGAACTATAAAACTTTGATTGTGTTGTTCAACTGAAGTGAGACAACTTTGTCAGTTGCTGTGTGGGTCGAGCGGAGAGAGAGAGTATGAGCAACAATTTACACGTTCCTCGTTTGGGTTCTGTTGTCGCAAATTAATGATTTTGCAGCACTTGAATGGGAATGATTCAACCGACTTTTAACAGATGTGGGTGGTCCCAATGGAGTTGTCATTCTGTGAAAAGGTCTATGGAACTTAGAAGTTAGAGAGTTTGTTTGACTTTAATGTCTAGACATATTTGGAAGAATTTTGAAATCTGAACCGAAGCCCTGATGAGCAAAAACATGAACGCCTTGTGTTAAAATAATTATTATTCACGAGGGACACGGTTTATCACAAAGGACATGGTGGAGAAGAGCTGCTAGTAGTAGAAAAAGCGAAAATCGTCTTCGCCTAACCTTCCTTCTCAGAAAACATTGATAAGGTAACGCCAAAGCAACCCTCAGCAAGTACTGTGGTAGCAAGAAAATTACACTGAATTGTCAGCTGTGATGTTAACGCCTATCATAAGGGATGTCTCACGAGGTGTCCATGTCAGACCATAATTGACTAAGATTCGACTAGGGGGCCTGGGTGATGACGGACCCAGGCCTCAACCCTCAAGCGTCTCCAGTCAGCTTGATGCATCTCCAGCCAGGTTGATTTTAGCCAGCTATCACCAGTTTAGCACGTCAAGTTGGCTGAGGTCGCCGTCCATTTACGGCCGTCACCTGTGTCGCGGTCTTTCTCTACTGCGCCATCCCTTGAGGATGGATTCGAAGATTTTCGGAGCCAGAGCACTAGTGTGTATCCGCTCTATATGACCCAGCCACCTCAACCTTCACTCATTTGGATGTACAACCCGAACAGTTCATCGTTGTATCTCCACTTCCACTCACCGTCTATGCAGACAGGTCCAATGACTTCTAAGCCACTCTGGGGGGCCTCGCTCAAAAAATTTTTTATTACAGAAATCTTAGATTCGCCAATTGGAAAATATATCGCATTTTCCTCAAAACCACTTTTTGAACCTTGTATTTACAATTACAGATTCCGAATTCGAGGCAGAACACCTCCGAGGAACTATTTCCATATGATATGAAGGCAGCTGTGTCCAAATGAATGACTCCTGACAATTAAAAGAGCTAACGACATTGGCGATGGGTGTCACTACAAAGAAGCTCTAACAACCTTCAAAAAGGAACTTTGAACATCTAAGCGTGAGCCGTAGAGGATCCAGAGTGATAAAATTAAAAGCTTTTCAGTCTTCCATCTCCCATCACATCAAATTCTTAAGGAAACAAGGAAGACGAGACTAAAAAAATGTTCACTGGCAACCGTATAAATTGACTCTTTTGTTTAAATAATGATATATGTATGTATGCCTGGAAAACAATGTTTCTTAATGCACTATAGTTGAAGGACGTAAATCGAAAAAAAAAGAGGAAAAGATAGGAAACAATTTTTTTGGTATAGTGGTTTGAAACTCAGGTGATATTAGACCTCAATGGTGTCCGAGAGTGTTATCTACAAAGCCGAAAAATTAAATTATCGTACGAAGGATCGCCGAAAACTGTTATAGCTATCAGAGGATGCCTTCTAGAGGATGTGCTTCTTCCTTCTTGAACATCTAAAAGTATAGGTTGTAGTACGTATATAGGGAAGGGATATGCAGATGATGTTGTAATCTGACTTCAAATTGATACAGAATCGAGGACCTGGCAACCAATCCCTAAAAAATTACCAGTGTACGCTATTCCAGAAAGAGAAAGCACTATCCCAAGCAAATCTGACTGGAAATCATCCCCACCGACTTACTCGGGAAGTGAAGTATCTCGGACAAAGTTATCAACAAGGCGATCTAAACAAGGTTATCAACAAGGTAACTTAGGCAATGTTTATGTCCCAACGCCCTTACGGCAAAACTTGGAAACTGATCCCAAGAACTGGGGGTACCCTTAAGCCTTGCAAGTTAAGGTACATAGATAGAAACGGCGATGATCAGGCTGAACGGCTTGAGAGCTAATTAGCGCCATTCGAAGGAGGATATCATGTAAGAAATCTTTTTCTTCAAAAAGTCGTTAAGGTTGTTGAAGAACGGTTTTCTCCATGTACAACGCATGATTTAGGCAAGAGCCAGGCATTTACGGAGGAAGTAATCGAAGGTTTCTGCCTCGTTCAGCTGCAGCAGTAGGGATTAAACAGAATGTCTAGTCCTCTTGTAGTTTTTTCTAACCATCCAGTAACCCGTCCAGAGCCAAGAGATGTCCCTTCGATTTTTACTAAGGAGGTCTCTGGCTTTAAGCTTCTTGCATGAATCTTATATACAGCTATCTAATCTGATCCAATAGAAACGTGCCTTACGGTAAGCGTTGGGGGAATTCTTAGTGTTACACAACTCACAGTGAAGAAAAAACTATGCTGAGAGCTCTTAGTCTGGCTCAGTCAAGGAGTATATTGCCCCAGATTCCAGCATGGCAAAGCGCTTAAAAATTCTCAACTATCTTTTAAGCAGAAGTTCATGGAGTGGTCATCATAGATCCGAAGTTTTTGTATTGAACTGGTGTGCGAGCTACGAAGAATCAACCGTCAGCAATACTCACTGAGCATTTGTTGCTTCACCACCTCTTGCCAGGAAATGACAAAACTTTGAGCGCATAATTTGTCATGAAGAAGGTTGTTGACAACTTGTTGGGCCTAAACTCTATTTTGGAGTACCATCCATTTAAAATAATACAGAAGGAAGTTGACGGAGTCATTGAACATTGGGCAAATCTAATGGGCCTGAGATAAGCGATAAATGCATTAAACCCAACAAGAATGAGGCGAAAAAAATTACTTAAACATAGCAAGGCAGATATTTACTGAACTTAAGAGGGGGTGTAGATGGCACTGCGGCGAAGATAGATCTATTGTGCCCCCTTTCCTAGGAACTCTGGTCGATATATGCTTAAATCAGAGTCTATCCTCCAATGCTCTGGAGTATCTTAAGTGGCTTTAGCGAGAGTAGATCTTCGTCTGACAGTAGATATATTCCTAGGTGAGTCCTTCTGTTGTAAGTAAGTGCCGCACACTCTTTAAGAAGATGTATTGGGGTACTTCATCTTAATCTTAGTGTCTTCTAGATGAAATCTACTCATATTATTTAGTCTGCAGTGGCCCGTTAGGAATCCTGTGAGTACACGCAGCTTCTTTTTAGTCATGTAGATGCAGCTGTTCTTTAGCCTGCCGGTAACCAGGTTTCCCCTTAAATTGTGATGTCCTGTTTAACACTGATTATCCTATTCTATTCCCACCTCGAGAGGACTGGGATTCAAACAATCTTACCAAAGGACACGAAATCGCGATTTACACTCACGGCTCAGAAATGGAAAAAGGAACAGGAGCCGAATTCTACTCGGAAACCCTACAGAAAAAGCAATCTTTTAGATTGTCAGAAACCTGTAGTGTCTTCCAAGCCAAGATCCTGGCAATAGGAACAACTGCAGGATGCATAAGATATTGTCACCTTTCCCCTTCGGATTTTACCATCTTCCTTGACAGTCAGGCAGCTTTAAAATGGGTAAAATCCAATACAATCAAATCAAAGGCAGTCAGGAAATGCCACGAAATGCTAATCATCATAAGGCACCATGTTGTCAAACTCTGCTGAGTTTCTGGACATAAGGAAGGGAACGAAAGGCTGATAAATTTTCAAGATTGAGGTCGGCTATGAACATTAGCGAAGCAGATACATCTGTAATGCTACCGATAGGGAGTTTGCATGGGATAATAGACAGCATAATAGAACAAGAAGCTACTTCCTTTTGATTAGCCAGAGAGGGTTACACCACTTCTCAGACGCTATGACGGAAATTAAATAAAACTAAAACAAGGTGTCTTTTAGCACTGGACAGACCCTCTATCCGCATGCTCACTGGAGTTATTACAAGACACTGCGCCATCGGAGTCACGCTCCGCAAGTGGAGAATCGAGTCCAACGATTTATGCAGAAGCTACAGAGATTATGAAGAGGTAAAATCAATCCAACATCTACTGTTACACTGTCCCGCTCTGCAAGAACGACGTCTACGCGCGTTAGGATCAAGATTCTTTGCAAGCATAGCAGAGGTAACAGACTTAGTCAGATTCTTAAAGAGTAATAACTGGTTCACAAAACAGCAAACAATAAGATAGGTCCTTAGGTTGTCCCGGGAACCATATTGTTATTCCCACAACAACCTTCAGGGCTCCGAGTAAAAGTGATGAGGCCTATCCGTCGCAACCGAACCTAACCTAACTTGTGAGGTCCTAGCCCACAAAGGAGTTATAAGGAACGCTGCTATCGGCTCTGCGGTGGGCAAAAATAGTCAGCAAAACTTATGTATGTGCCCAGATGCCAACAAAAACAGACAGGTTTATCAAAAGCCTCAATTTGGCTTCTGGTTTACCACTGTGTCAATGTGCACAATGGAACTTACAGCTCGCAGTGCATTTGGGCCTTCACATCGTATCGTAGCTCGCGTCAATAAATATTGTCAACCAAGGCCTTCAAATCGAAGCTGGAAGTTCCCGATTTGTGGATTTTCTCCAAGATTTGTAGAAAATGTAAATATTTGGTCGGCATGACCAATGCTGGGACTTGCACTGATGCACGGATTACCGCCATCTCACCAGTTCATTAGTTGCGCATAAAATGCTTTCATTTGCGTAAACCTTAGCAGACTTGAGCGTTTCAAAGTTATTCCATTCCGCCAAAAGCACTTTCTAATTTGCCACGGTTAATGCAAACAAGTAACAGTCTCATGCAATTGCGTTTTAATTGCTAATAAACTACAGGATGCCTTTTCTTATAACCCCGACTAGTCTAAGTGGAAAATATAGATATACACCTGCTTTGTTTGTTTACTCTTCTTTATCAGCACATGTTTACATTTTTACCGAAACCCGTGAATAATTCATAAACAACTACAAATTAGTTTTTTGCAAATCAATAAAAAAACAGAAATAAACAAATGTTTTGCGTATTTCACTGTTTTAAGTCACAAGCTCAAAGCTAATGAGTTACTTCAGACCAGAATGGAGCAACAGATTGTGAAATGAAATTATCTGAAGGTGTGAAAACCAATCAACAGTGGGACTTTCAAAAGTTTACGAAATTTATGTGAAAGCAGACAGAATGAATACACTTCTGTCAGTTGAAAGAACTTGTTTTCTTCTCCTAAACAAGAAATATTTCTTTCATATTTGCTTTGTTTGTGAAATGTTTACGTGTGAGTTCCTACGCACCCGGCACTCATTAGTTTGAATAATTTCAAAATGTAACGTATTCGCCCGAGTAACTTTAAGCTCTGCATACCCTTGTGACAACAGAAAAGTTTTTGTTACTATTTTATCCAAGTTTTAGACCATTTTTTAAAGCTTTGTCAAGTATGAAGAATATTTTGCTGTTAAAGCTTAAAGTTAAGGGAAGTTTCGGAAAGTTTTTTCCCAAGTTTGAGAAGCGATAGGGAAATTTCTCTTTGGAAAGTCAAGAGAAAGTTGAAATTATAAAGCTCAAGAAAATTAGTTTTCGACATCTAGGACTTAAAGTTTAAAGTCCTCATTTTATAATCCACAAGACAGAGTACATATACCTTTGCATAGTTTAGGTGCTGCACTCAGTGGGACCGTGCAATGTATTTTACATTGAAAAAAAGTCCTTCACAGAACTTTGAAACGCATTATAGGTACACGACCTTAAGACAAGCGGCTTTTCATAAAGCGGTGCTTTATTCTCTGGATTGTGGTGTTTATTAAACCGCTGCTCGACCTGGAAAGGATTGCTCCGGTAAATCCTTTGTGAATTTCTTCAAAATGCTCTATACTTATAGTTTTGGGTAAATTCTCTCAAGATATGGCTGCGGGGTAATTCCGACCAAACGAGTCCTCTTCAACAGGAAATATAAAATTTTTTAAATAGACTTTCCTCCTTTAAACGGTAGCTGCCTGTAAATCTAAATTCCTGGGTCTCATTCTGGATAGTAAATTAAACTGGTAAGCCAACACTCTCGAACGCTTTAAAAAAAAACCCACCATAGCGCTTTACTGCTGCAAAAAAGCAATTGGTAAGGAATGGGGTCTGCAAGCTCGTACCACAGGGTAATTATACAGGTCCGTTATCAGATCAGTAATCATGTATGATGTGTTCGTCTGCTGGGCGACATTAGACAAAGCCCTACACAGTAATCGATTGGGGCTAGATCACCTAGCACCCTGCTTACCAAAAAGGCTCTAGGTTCAAGCAGAGAGCAATTGAGACTGATGGTGGGACTTATTACAGAACACATTAGCCTCAACAAACACATGCGTAGAATGGACCTCGCTGACACAGAGAGATGTAGGAACTGCGAGGAAGAAGAAGAAGACCTCGAGCACTTCCTAGCCCACTGCCCAGCCCTAGCGAGAATGCGACAGAAGATCCTGGAGTCCATGTGGATACCGGAACTAAAACATCTCAAGGACAAAAGAATCGGCGGTATCCTGGTCTTCACTAGAGAAACAGAAAGTTTCGTGAGGCTAGTGTCAATTCCATAATTGTTTCCACCTTCCCTAGATTCCTCTCAACATACCTCGCAAGCCCAATCGATCCCTGCAGTTCCGACGATTAAATGAGGGAAACACAACGCGCCCGACAGAGGCCTAAGTGAAGAGCCTTCTGCTCACCCTCATATACCATAGCATACCATACCAATCAATTGGGGAAAGTGCAAAGATCAGAACGCATTAGCCGAGCACTAAAAACTACCCCATCCGCAGAACTTGATGTGCTACTACTTCAACCTCCACAAGCAGTCAGATACCAGTGCAGTCATCAGACTGAAGACCTCCTTTCAACGGTCAAGCAATCACATTGGCCACTCCTCAATCTTAGATTTCCTAAGATTTATCGCGGAATACACCGCCTAAGTTGAACTTCAACCCCAACTTTCGGACATGAATTCTCTCCAGAAAGAAGAGGGAAAATGATGACACCTTGGAAGAACACTCCACTCAGCTATAGAGCTGGGTCGATATAAACCGACAATACCAAATCCGAGGGCGGAGTGAGAGAATGTTTTTTCTGAGCATCTTCTACTGTCTAACTGACCGTTTTAATGTTTCTCAGGACGAAGTTATGACAATCAACGAAGCCTTATCCTAGCTAAGGCACAGTGTGGTACCCTTCATGGATATTACAATTTTTACCGATGGCCACGTCGGTATAAAATACCTCGAATCAGTAACGAAAAAGCAAAAACTGCTTCAGATGATCGTCGTTGATCTTTCATGGAGATGACACATTCATGTGTGATGAATACCCAAGGCATTCCAAGGCACTCTAAGGCCGATGAACTCGCTAAATGTGGTACTATGCTAGATATCCTATCAGAACGGCTGAATCTGGGTATTCTATTCTTAGGGTACGATGCGATCGCAAGACAAACCAAAATGGAGAAATTGGATTAGATGCCGGACCTCTACGGAGATTTGCCATAGGTTAAACCTCACTCGATCTAGAAATATAATTCTTGTCTTACCAGCACTGTTATCGGTGTTCTCACGGACCATTGCCCCTTTCGCCTTCATAAAAGAAGGATGGGTCTGTTCTTAAACGAATTTTGCAGGATACAGAAAATGCAGGGACGAAGAGAAGGAAGAAGCAATCCCCCACTTCATTTGAACCTGTCCGGCCCTTTTCCAAAAAAGAAAGCTCTTTCTAGGAGCCTATCACTTCCATAAATCGAGCAAACTGTCACATACTGACATTAAAAGTGTCAAGTTCGATAATCTGAGTGGCACTTTTCGTGTATAGATCCAAGTGGTAGCACAGAGAGCCCACCTTGGCATATGTGTGTTTGTGCTTAAAAAGACAGCCACTCCATATAGATATACCGTACCATAGTGCAACAGCTCGAAGAGGGTCAAACCCTATCTTCTCGCAACCATTCATGTTGTGCTCTAATGGAAGGGACCTTCAAATTATTGCCAAAAACGAGCAGCAAACTGAGAATCCTTGTATGAGAAGTTATACTCTCAGAGGTTTGTCACCCGGCGAGAGGTGATACTGTAAAAAATGTTCGATAAATATTACTAGGGTTCGAACCTACTCAACTCGAACAGGAACCCAACGCACTAAGCACTCAGCTACGGTGAACACCAAGATCAATGGACATTGCCCCTGCAAATATGAGAGCAGGTGGTTCTAGCGCAGCTCACCACCCAGAGAGCTCCTTTTACCCGCACAGCTAGCATTTCTTTTTGGTTTAGGGCATCAGCTTAGATCTCACAAAAGGAGTTACTGTGTCAAGTAGTTTTTACCTACTTGCCTTTGGTACATCTTTGCACCCCTTTCGGACGCAAACTTGATCTGCTGTCAATCTGTGAACTTTGTGTCCAATTTCACGCTCAAGTGGTTATCGTCTCCAAGTTTACGTCCACCTCCAACAAAGTGGAAAACTCTCTCTTAGTCAGCAGGACTATCTCCGACATATCTATTGTTAGGCTTAGTCCAAGGTTTTGCATCTCATGAGTCATGAAAGAGAGTCATTTTTGGGCAGCGCTACCAGATCTTTAGCTAACCGCCTCTATTGAGTTGTCTTTCCGGGTGAGTTTTGATGACTCCTTGGGCTCTCAGATTGTCGTTCAACTGCTCCATTAGAAATCGCTATACGTATACCAATACGCGTGTTTTTTTGAAACCTAGCTAGCCAGTCGTTCATTTAGACGATTTCCAGCTAGCCAAACTCAGTCGATTTTTTATACCGTCAAGTTGGTACGTGTGATTTCGTTCCTATGACATCGGCTGTCAAACTAATTTGTTGTGAAAACCATAATTTAGAAAATTGATTCAATGGATAATTTACAAAAAGAGGTATGAAAACATAACATCTTCCATCTTCGTACTCAGACACCGGTCAAATATCTAAAGAACAGAACAATTTGGCAGTGATACCAACGCTATAAATAAAAAAACATTGCTTTCGGCGCCCCCTGGCCATGGGATGTCGTAAAATTTCTGGCCAGTTGCTTTTGACTGGGGATAAAATCAAGAGTTGTACCCCGCTGGTTGTTGTATTTGTTTTACGTATAAAATCTGACTTTGCTAGCTTTCAAAAAAACACGCCTAATCTTGTATGATACTTAAACCCTTGGAAGACACTTTTAACGACGTTTTAAGCATATGACGGATAAGCGTAAATGATGGAAAATGCTCCCTATCCCACTTATAAATTAGAAAAAAGACTGCCAAAGCTTTCGAAGTCACCAAACATGGACGACGATATCCTACTTCATCGGTAGAATAAACCGAACCACCCTAGTTGGTAGCGAATCAAGAGCCACTAGGCTGGATAATCACTCCCGCCAACAGCTGTTTCTACAGCTTAGAAGGCCATCAAAAGAATACAAGACTCTGATCAAGAATAACGAAAGACACCCACGTTGTGAAAGGCTTCTCGGAACTCAATAATCATAGCAATTTCCGCAACTCGCTATAAGTAGAATTAATTTAATACTAGTCATTCAACCAGGTTAAGTACACCCACCAGCGGGTGTTAAGTAAATTGATTGCAAATGCTCATAAGACTTTTATTGGCCCTGACGTCCCACCCTGTGTGTGAGTGTGTGTGGTTTCACAGACTTTCAACAATGAAAACAAATTTAATAAAGTAAATCCCATGGGATTCCATTTATACCTCAGAGTCTCCCACTCCCAATGAATATCCATTACAGAACCACCTGTTTACATAAATTACTTCAAGACTCAAACATGGCAGCAGGCTTGATGATCCCCCGAAAAGAAGAAAACGAAATGAAGAAAAAACCACCCGAAAGCATCTAATGAAAACAAGCACTTCATGGTCTTCCATTACCCTGAGTAAACTTCTATACAACCATCAAATCGGTAAGGACATGATGACGAAAAATTGTTCATCACCCTCCACTGAGTAATGTCCTTCGAAATGTTACTCAATCCTTGTTTGATACCCGGGTGATATGAAAATCTTCGATATGCCATTTCAAGTTTCCCACGTAACTTAAAGTTGCAAATAATTCAAGAGTTTCGGAGTGCGACAGATGAAGGGAAAGTTTTCTCCCGCCCCCCATGGTCAGGATAATTTGTTTGAAGTTTGAATATTGAGGGGTCAGGCTGTGGGATCATGTCGAAGCCGAAAGGAGGGAACTAAGTTTTTTGAAGCGAAAACTTTTCATTTTATTCCTCTGGGAGCGGCGGACTGCCTCCGGTCTTATGGGGTTAAAATTGTATGAATTCTTCTAATTCGATTGCAGCCAGTGGAAGAGTTTTGCGAAACTTCAAATCAGTGCAGTTCAAGTTTTGTTTTGTATTTTTCTTAATAAATTTTATTTTGTTTACAATTTTGTTGCGATATTGAAAGAATGTTTGGAAAACTTTTAGAAAATTGAATTTAATTAGTGAAAGGATACAGTCCAGGGAAAATTTTAGTACTTAGGGGAACTTAACAATTTGCTTCATGGTTTTATCGTTCATTCTACAGCGATGGTGACTTAGCTCAGGGCACTTTGTGAATCTCAGAAAGGCAACCATTGTTCCGTATGAGAAGAAAAAAACTCAGTTCCTTCACTCGCCTCACATTAAGCACGCGGATTCCAATAGGAAAATATATATGTATGTAAGTAGGTGGAAGTTATCCTATTCTCATTATCGGACAGACAATATCCCATGTATAATGAATAAAACAGTTTAGCCAGAGCCTACATGTCAAACTAACCTACTTACTTACTTACGACGTTCGTACAGTTTGGGTGAATCTGGGCCTCAAGCTAAAAGTCTCTCCAGCTAGCACGGTCCCCTCCATTTGTACACCCCAAGTTCGTTGAGGTTCCACTCTACTTGTGCACCCCACGCGAGGTCAGCCTCTTGTTGTTGCTTCGGTTCAGATTCGAAGACCCTGTGCCGCAGACGTTGTGGTCCATTAAACATTTTTCGATTTGTGTTTAAATTTTCGCCCACAAAGCCATTCACTGACTCTTTACCTTCGTTATCACTTATGTACAGTGCGTCGTCTGGTGGACAGTTTTGTTAGATGTTAAAAAGTCTCGAGAAAGTCCAACGTGCATTACTGGTGCGCTGAGAACTTCTCCTACAGCTGCCCTTCAAACCATGCTCCACTTGCTGCCAATACACATTTATGGCATGAAGCAAACCACTAACGCGGCTTTAAGACTGAGAGATACCCATCGATGGTGCGACAAGAATGTGGGACATACCAGAATCCTATCAACTCACCGCATCCTTCCCCAATCAACAGACACGTTGTCCACCGACAACTTTAACTTGGGCTACAAACACAAGCTACCGGACAGAACCCCCTGGAGTCAGTGCGAAGTCCTTTTAATGAGTCCATCTCTATCTTTACGGACGGCTCTAAAACAGCCGAAGGAGTCGGTGCCGGTGACTTTTCAGAAGACCTGGACATCCACCACTTCGTCAGTCTGCCCAACCATTGCAGTGTCTTTCAAGCCGAAGTCACAGCTATAAATCAAGCCGCCGCTTGGCTGAAGGCTAACCCAATATCACGCACGGATATTGCGATTAACATCGACAGCCAGGCTGCGATCAAGTCCCTCGTATCCAACACAATAATATCTAGGGCAGTGAAGGACTGCCGCGTGTCTCTTAACGAGATCGCTAACCAGTATAACGTCACACTCTGTTAGGTCCCTGGTCACTGCGACATTCAGGGGAAATTTGCGGCTGACGAATTAACTAGAAAAGGCTCCCAATGTACGAACAGCAGGAAGCTCGACCGTGTCAAAGCGCCTATGTCGTTAAACACTTGACTCACACCGACGCTCTGTCGAAAGCAAACCGTTGATGGCAACACCTCGATTATTGCAACAATGCCAGGCTGATCTGGCCTGTGCTGGATCTGAAAAGATCAAAAGCATTAATACGACCCAACGTCCTCACGGAGCACTGCTACCTAGAAAGGCATGCTCAACGCCTGGGGATAGCATGCAACGATTTCTGCAGGAGCTGCAGAGACGAGGAGGAGGAGAAGTCCGTCGCACACTTCCTCTGCACGTGTCCCGCACTGGCCCAAATCTGGAAAGTCACCCTAGGCCAATACTTCTTCAACGATCTTAATGATCTGAACTCCGCCAGCATGGCCGACCTTAACAGCTACGCTAAGAAGTCTAAATGGTTTCAGGAGTAAGCAGGGTGCCCCAGTACTCAGTGTCATCACAATGGACCTACTTTCTGGTCTAAGTGCACCTCCTCTCGGAGGGCCACTTCTAACTAACAAAATGTTAAAAATTGGGGTGTGTATGCATTGCGACCTATAGAGATCTATTGTGTTCCTCTGAACTCGGATTGGTCGATGAATCTCCAATCCAATTGCTCTAAGAAATAGGAGTATCTGAATTGTGTCTTACAATGGGAGATCCATTTCATTGGTCGACAGTATAGATAAGGTGCAGAGGCAGAGAACAACTACCACCTACGCTTTGGACATAATTTTGCATCTAATCAATTTAGACATTTTCAGTAAATAAATGGCAGCTAGTGTAGCTATTAGACTTTGGGCCATCTCACAGTGGACCAGTAAACTAACTGGTCATGGCTCGATTCTTTACCAAAATGTCTCTATCCCCATAAGAGATTTCTACAAGAAGGCAGCACCACCTTTGAAAAAATCCCTACAGATCTACACAGACGATTCCAAAACCAAAGATGGTGAGAGGAGATGTTTCCTTCGATGATTTAAACCTTAAGGTCCCCTTTCGCCTTCCAGAGTATTGTAGCGTCTTCAAGGTGGATATTATGAAGAAACTGAAACCATTCTCGGTAACATCATGGCAGAGCAATTCAACACTTTTCTCTGCTGGCTACCAGGACACAGCGACATTCCAGGGTATTTCGTGGCCGATGCACTCGCCAAGCATAGTTATACAATATAGATTCTTTCTGAAAAGAGAATCTCGGATAGCCACTAGTTACATGCAAACTGAAACAAAAGCTAAATGCAATCAATAAAGCAAGACTAAGTTACCATCACCTGCCAAGACAAATCTGCCCTTCAGGAGATTAGTTTCGCTAAGTAGACGACATCTCTGAGCTACTATAGATGTCATCACAGGACATTGTCTCATAGGCAGGCCTGCAACTTGCCAGGGCCTTCCTGCAAATGAATTCTGCAGAAGCTGCAGGGGCTAGGAGGAGGAGGAGGAGATCGCCCATCTTCTCCGTACCTCTCCTACGCTCTCTTGCAAGAGACGCAACCGTCTCGGTTAATTGTCTTCTCAGCCCAAGGAAACAGCGATTGGCAAAGGTTATTCTTAGTATAATTTCCGACGAGAAGACGTCGATTTTTACGTCAAAGGTCTCGGTGAGACAGCATTCTTCATCGTCATTCTACACAGAGTTTAGCAAGGACGCCATAATCAACCACGGTTCTATGTCGCTCGTCTTCATCAATGCTGTCATAGGCAGTGTTAGAATAAATGAAGAGACCTTAGGAACTAATTTGGACTTCTTGGAATTTCACTAGTGTCTTCCAGGATCTTTCTTAGCCTAAATGACGCTGACAGGAGCCATGAAGTTCCTGACGAAAGTCGTCTCACTACTAAGGACCGCACATACTGTAACTTCTTCGAGACTAATACTTCTGTTAGTGTCGTAGTTGAGTTGTACAAGACATGGCAACAGTGGACGCCAAGGGGATCAGCGAATCTGACAAGGAATTGACTACATATGTAGTTGATTGAAAAAGAACCCGAATTTGACGCTGCAGAAATATGGGGAAGTGGATTTCTACTTCACACGATTCCTTTCCAGACAATGATGCTTCAACGATTGTCAGGATGATGACTCGGCTCAAGGCAACGCCAAATACACACGTTCTTCGAGTGCTACACGTGGCTTGCAAAGAGACGAATACTGGAAATAGAGATAGATGGGATCACACAAGAAAATATCGCTACGGTGATGCGCACGAGTGAGGACAACTTAAATGAAACATACTCATAAGTCGAGGATGTGCTAAAGATAAAGACGTGAGAACAGGACATAAAGTCGTTAAAGTGATAAAATATTGGACCCCATACAGGAAAAGGAAGGTGCCACCGCCTTGAAATAATGCAAGAAGGCGTTCCAATGTTGAATATCTGAAGACCGAGGAGGTTCAGTAAGTTGTCAAGTATTCCCTTTTTACAAAGGAAGCCTAGGTACTCGAACAGACGTACAATGGCCAAGCGAGTTCAAGGCATTGCATTGAATATTGTAGTCGTCGCAGCCATTATAATTGTAGTAGACTTTTAGTTTAGTTTCACGTCAAAGCTCTCTCTTTGGAGGTCCAATGGGTGAAGATGACTCGAAATTGTAGTTTTGTCCACTTGAAATGAAGTTGTGAAGGATTTTAGAGTCCATGACATGAACTTATCGATCCACATTTCAACGAAAAAATTAATATAAATACGTAGCTAGAGTTCACAGCCATTCACAGCCACTTCATATAGTCAGTGGCTCTTTGTATAGTGCAGAGATGACATGGGTCTTGTAAACAGTATCCTGTATTGTCATTCACAATACTTTGTTATCCCATTTATCTCTTCATCCAAAAAAAAAATAGCAAACGTGGACAAAAGGGATCCATCCATTCCACACATTTTCTTCTTCAATGAAGCCAGACGGACTGCCCCTTTCCCAGTCGCTTGCTCGAATAAACATAAATAAGGATAGCCCAACCGATTTTTATTGTGTGAACCTTTCTCATCCAATATTGCATGGATGTTTCATTTCGTTCAAACCAAGTCTCACAAGCAGAGGATGATTCAATTTACCTGTAGGGGTGACCTAAACCAAAGTGGGAGGTGAACCATAAGTAGGATTAACCATTTCAGGATCAAATGATAGCCACGGGTAAACACTTTGGTTTCGACATACCCCACAGCTCTGTTCTAATGAAATGAGAAAAAGATGCAAACGCCGCTGTGGGGGAGAGAAGCAATAAATTTTCATTTCAGAATGAAAAATTGCAAAAACAAATGTACGGGCGGACGGCGGCGTCATTAAAAATTGGTTTTTCGCAAATATGCGTTGGAAGGTTGTTTGCAAGGTTGTTTTGGTATCCTTTTGCCGGTATGACAAATTATAGTGAAATTTAATTTTATAAATTTTCACACGAAATATCTATAATTAATCATGTCGTCTTATTTCTAATTACAATCAGAACGCATCCTTCAAAGCGGCAATAAACGAAAGAAACCTCTGCTCGCTCCATCACAGAAATTTATGACTTTAACTTCGTTTATATTGATTCGTTAGGGGAGACATTGGCATAACCATGTCGCAGCACCTATAAATGGGAGGACAAGGGCGCATTCGAGTTGTATACTGGCATTGAAGTAACGAGCAAGGATAAAGCGCGTATTGATTGGCTGTTATGTTTGTAACAGCAGTCGCGCAATTTATCATATTTATACGCGCGCAAAGGTTTGCTTTACTTCGTTATGAATGAATGGGGTACTTTCGTTCGGTGATAAAATCTGCAATTAAACAAAGTTATATCGGTTTTCATTTAAGGACTTCGTGTGGATAGTCGAGGCTGTATCTTTAAGTGCGCGCTCATTAAAATGGATGACGAGCTGATTCGCCCTTTACACAGAGTTATGCATAAACTTGTTTTACTGCTTACAGCTTTCGAAACGCAGACTAGCTCCTTTATTCGAATTTTATCCAGTCTTTGCCATTTGAATGTAGTGAAACTTGTGTAGAGATTGCATTCCAATGTGGAGGTGGCATCAAGGGAATGGGTTCAGAGAGGGTTTCCATCACGGTATTTGTTCCTTTTAAAGGATAAAATTGAAACTTAAACTTTGGAGTGCTTTACTCAAACCGAATCGTTGATGGACTTAAGAAACAGAAATTACTGCGATTTTTGCATCACTCTCATGCCTGAATGCCAGACCCACACCGATTTATGGCGTCTATTCATTAGCTGCGTACATGTCACCAAGATCGAGTAAGTTTTCTAAGCAAGCACACTTTTCCCACACCTCAATATTCACAAGAGGACCCTGCGGTCTCCTGTCAATGGACTGTCAGCCAAGCCATTTACTTCACTTATGTTCTGTTTCCCCTTGTGGTTCCCAGGGCCTCTAATGCGCGTTTGTGTACGAAAATGTATGTATCAGCTCCTTCCAACTTGTCCCTGGTTCTGGGGCATGTATTTTCAGATCGACCTACTCTTCTGTCATCTTAGTTAATCAGATACCTTTGCATAGCGTTGTAGTTGCATAAGTGCCACTGTCCACCATCGACAAAAGGCGCTGGGGTTCATATGGATACGCGACCTAAAGCATCTCAAGAATCTAGGAATCGGTGACATCCTGGCTTTCACCAAAGAAACAGGATGATTCGCTAGATCACACGTAAAGGGTCTTTCATTAACCGCGTGGTTTGTGGCTTATTCGCATAGAGCTGCGACTTGCAATGTGACCCATGTAGCTTCAACAATATGGGCGCTATCAACTGTCAATGTTCGGAAGTCCCTATTGGAAGACCCTTGACAATAGTGCCAACTCCATAATTGTTCCCACTCGCCTCAGATCTCTCCCAAAACACATCCCAACCTATGCTATCTCTACAGTTTCGAAATTTGAACGAAAAGAACACAACCGACCGAAGCCTAGGTGCTTTTCACTCAGCTTGTCTGCATTCTTCTTTGTAGAACATGCCGCTCCGACAAATTATAGAACCTAGTTTATCAGGGATAAGTGTCTGGCACAAGGCAACCATGATAAATTCTCTGTTTAGGCAAACGCATTCTCAAATTGTTAGAACAGCAGATGAGTTGATGGCCCATATTCACCCACGCCACGCACCTACAGGCTGTTGATGGTGTTGACACAGAAGAATCGTGGTCGGCACCGATTGTATATTTCTAGTACCTACCTGTCCACTACAAAACCAAAACCTACAATAAGCCTTGGATTAGGATGATTTGCTATTGCTGGCTCTAGCACACGAAATAAGGACGACGATCTTCGATTATTCATGTGCGCTGCAGACTTTGACAAACAGTCTTAAGGGCCCCACTCAAAGAATCTGCTCTCTCCATGAAAGAATTGTAAGGCCGATGACCTTGCCATAAGTGGAACTACTCTAGAAAACCTTCCAGTATGGCGGAATCTGGGTATTCCGCTTCATGAAAATTACTCTTAAAGTACGACGCGATTAGCAAGACAAACTAAAGATAGAGGAATGGAGCCACGACCGTCCCCCAAAGAATGTATTACATCAATAACTTGACGCAACTGTCACATATCGACGTTAAAAGCATGATCAGCTTCATAAAGAGCTCAAAATGGTTTCAATAAATTGAGTGATACCTTTTCGGGCACAGGCCCAAGTGATATCACAAAAGACCTGTCTGGGCCTTCGTGTTACTTTGCTGCGAGGCGTAACATCACTATAGCAACTGTTCAGTTTTCTCATCTTATCATTCCAAAGATAACGTGACGGTTTCTCAAACATGAAACTGTCAATCAAATGCATCACATTGCAATCGACGCAAGGCACGGTTTAATTATCCAGATCATTACCTTGTTTCAGTCAAAGTATGAATGCGAATATCACAATGAAGAAGAATTACTGTGAGACACAACGTCGACAGATTGCAATCGCAAGAGCCCCCCAGAACCTTTGCTGAATGCGTATTCCTAAATCGCTACACAACTTCCATGCCACCTGCACTAACAGTCGAAGACCAATGGTCACGCTGCCTGCTTTGTTGGGTTTTCTCAGGCAAATGTAGCGAAACGAGAGGCATAAAAGCGGTGCTGCAAAGAAGGTCGGGGGCTGCTTCCGAGCTGTATGAGACGGGAGAAGCAGCACGAGAAGAAAAAACCTACAGAGACGAAGTGGGAAACTTTGTAGTGCATTCACGTTCTGTGCTGAGAATCTGAACTTAAGACTGCTTTTGGCGACATAGACCACCATGCTACTGTCAGGCAGAACGAATCATGGATGACGATGGTATCCAAAACTTTCGCCAACCTCATCGTTACTAAAATCCAACAAGGCTGCTGGACCTGACCTTTTACCGGGTGAAGATTACTTTGTAAAAAACATACACCAACTTATTTCCAAGATCTGCTCAGAAGAGTATATGCCTGATGAATGCAATCCCAACATCGTTTCCCCAATCAACAAGAAAGGACACCTTCTCAACTGCGCCAACTACTGGGGTATCAATCAGTTTCCTCAACATCGCGTACAGGTTGTTATCTGCCATATTGTGTGAATGCCTGAAGCCTTACGTCAACAACCTGATTGGCCCGTATTAGTGCGGTTATAGGCCTTGAGAGTCCACAATTGACCAAATTTTAACACCTTGGCAGATCCTGGAGAAAATCCAAGAAGCCCAAATCGATACCCTCTCCTTTTTTTCGATGTCAAGGCCGCGTATACTCATTCGTCTGTGCAATAAGACGATGAAAAAGCCATCAAAGTAGGTAACGATCTCATGGGGACCTATAGCATTAAAAGCATATGAATCTACAGGACTATAGACTTTTGATCTAAAAGAGCTAATTGGGCTTATAAGGGCTGTGTATTCGTACATCTATGTGACATCTCTGGCTGGATTTCCCATTTCTGGTCAAAGATTCTGCTGCAGACATAGTAGTGCTAATATTTTTTAGAGCATGTAACTTCCGAACTCCTTCGGTGAGAAATTGGACCGTGATCACAGACCTGCAAACAAGATGTTCTGGCAGACCACCCGCCGTCTCAGAGGATGGTCTCAGAGTTTAATATCATCGAAGGAGTCAAATCCAAAGATGGTGTACTTCTTTCTGATGAGAAGGACATCTTGGGGAGATGGGGCGAGCACTTTTCGGATCTGCTCAATCCCGAACAGGGCACTCAGGATGGCAGACCCATAGTTTTGAGTAGGGCGGAAAATAGTCCCACCATAGCTTGGCGATTAAAGCGCTAAAAGTGTGGATGAAATCCGACCAGAAATGCTCAAGACTCTTGGTAAAGAGGGAGTGGAACGGCTCTCTCGTGTCATTAAAGTGGCCTGGGAATGCTGGGAAACACCTAGCGATTGGCAAACAGGGGTGATTGTTCCTCTTTTTAAGAAAGGGGATAAGAGGGATTGCTCCAATTATAGAGGCATATCTCTTTTAAGTCTTCCCGGAAAAATATTTGCAAAGGTGTTGGAATCGCGCTGCAGAGCTGTGGTTGAGTCCAGGTTGGGCGATGAGCAGTGCGGCTTTCGTCCAGGTAGAAGCACAACCGACCAGCTCTTCACTCTCAGAATGATACTTGAGTAGGCCTGGGAGTATGCCAAACCTATCTACAGTTGTTTTGTGGATTTGGAGAAAGCATATGATCGGGTCCCTCGAGGTAAACTCTGGAGTGTATTGCAGGAGTACGGGATCGACGGTTCTCTTCTGAGGGCCATTTCATCTCTGTACACTAACTATAAGAGCTGTGTTCGGGTGAATGGCGTTAAGTCGAAACCTTTCGCCGTTGGCGGTGGACTTCGCCAGGGATTCACTTTGTCACCTCTCCTTTTCATAATGTGTATGATTGGATGTTACAGCGCAGTCGTGGCAATGAATGGTTCGGGAGACCTAAGGATATTTCATCTGCTTTTCGCTGATGACTTGGTCATCCTTACGTCCCAAACCGAACTTGAGCGCACTAGATAGGCTCGTCCCCGTCTGTGTTAAAACTGTTCAATGCCTGTTCAATGCACACTGCATGTTAGTGGAGTCCTATTGAAACAAGCTACCGAAATGAAACTTTTTCGTTGTATAGCTGGGGTAACTTGTGGAGATTGAGTTAGGAACACCAGAATATGCGAGGCACTCAATGTCGAGCAGCTACTTCTTCCGAAAGGTCCATATTTCGTCGGTTTGGGCACGTTTAACGCATGCTCCCAACTCGACTTCCAGGACGTGCCATGGAATCTGTTACCCTGGATAGGCCCACGATGAGATGGTTGGACTAAGTCGGAAATCTCACCTCTACCCGTATGGGGATAGCCCCTGATGATTTAGAGTCGATGGCGTAAGATCGGGAGATGTGGAGAGTCCCCTTAAGCACCCTTACCCCGCGACCCTCATAGTGGATAAGCGGATCATTGAAAATAATGATGATGAAGATGATGTAACTTCCATAATTTCACTTATCATGGAAGGAAACTTTCCTAAATTTTGTACCACAACGTCGTCCCAGTTCCTGTGTAGTTTTGAACTTTTTGAACTCTCTACAGTCGCACATGTCAGAAGCAAAACTCTTGTGTGATAAATTCCCAAAAATAAAAAAAATGTCTATTCACTCTCAAGGCTGGTGACACCAGATCCTTGAAACGAATATAAAGTTTGTTTACACAATCATTCATGTAAGTTATTGCTCCACGAACAGAAAGGATGTAATTCGAATCCCACAAGGGAATAAAACGAAAGACGAAACGTTATTGGACCACGTTTGCACATCAGTGTTTACCAAGACACATTTGTACAAGCAAAAAACTGTGTCTTGCAACCCCAAAGGAATTCAACATGTACCAGCTTCAAGGTACTCTCTTGGCTTCACTCAGAGTGGCATCTTTCCAATTGCCATCCTGCTATTTCAAAAAAACAAAACCCGAGGTTAATGTAAAGGAGGAGGAGGACGAATGTGCTTTTTCTGCATGACTCTCAGCTGTTCGGAGTCAGATGGCTTCGGGTCACAGAACTGTGTACGCAGAGGTTGAGTACTTACCAGCTCTGTAATTATGGGGAGTCGCCTTCACGCAAATACTACATGTGACCCAGTTGGCAGAATCACAGTGAAAATGGTTTCTTTCTGCTTCACGATGGTTAACCATTATAATTTATGAGGGCTTTGGGTGGGTGGTTCAACGAATGCTTGATAGTTGTTCAAGTAATTCGGTGGAGATAAATGGCAAAAAATGGCATTTCTGGCTTCGGCGGATGACACAAACAACGCGATAAATGGGACAAAGTAATCCGTATCCTCTGAGAGATTAAATTGAAATATAAATTTGTCGTAAAGTTTTTTCTTATACGTATTAGTGGCTAATTAAATTGTTTGTGTGGGATTTGATACTTATTAGAATGTTGTGACATGAAAGGACAAAAGATTTAGGAATTGATGATTGTGGAGGGATGCGCAAAATCGAGGGACCGAGTGTCCTTGAAAGAGTCGAACTCAAGCAATTAAAGACAATCTCTCTCACATGTCTGATAATATCTTAAATTTATCACTTTTTTGGTCATGAAAATCGGAGCCAATTACCAAAAGTTTTCCACAACATTCCTGAGACAGCTGTGAAATTGATGTGGCGACGACGCTTTGTATTGAATAATATGAAAAAAATTAGAGCCGAAACAAAATTTCTTAATGAAGAATAAAAAACGAAGAAGGGTGAAACAATGGTCGCCAATGATAAAAATGCTGGACGGGTTCAAAAGAAGACGTATCCCAAAAACTATAGATTACCCCAGAATGATTAGGCAGTATTCAGTCATTTTACGATCACAAAAAAAAAATAATCAAATAAATATTTGTACGTTATGTAAATAAAACATTAAAATTGTCATACATACATGCGATACCTTTCATCCATTTTTCGCAGAATTATTGAATAGGAATGTAAATAATAAAAGCCAACAAGAAAAATCTTAACTGCAACAAAACGAAGCAACAGCAAAACAACTGATGCACAGATTACTCTGTTTTGACGATTGGTTGCGATGGTGTTGCAAAAAAAAAACCCTTGATTTGAGCACTGCTGACAACATGTTGCGTTTTTGAACTCGTTGCTTTTTTGTTGCTGCAACATTGGATTATTGAATTCACCCTCAATCGAATCGAATATTCTCTGGGCTGTAGCATTGATATTCATCCGCTTTACATGGCTTGTTACATTAACGCGTTGGCTGCAGAAGCGGAAGAAGCAGGGAATAGATGCGAACCGTCTACAGAATCACGAAAGAACTGACGGCGGAACGGCAAAATTAAAACGTATGAAATCATATGGTTATGGCCACGCAGTCGCTGAGCAGCAACCGTAATTTCTGAGCAAATTTTCTACGGCTCTGCCGCTTGCCGCTCATTGCAGGGCAGGGGCATTAGACGGCTTTCCGACCGTTTCGGATACGACCCAGGGGTTGTTTCTGAGCTGAGTATTTGCTATCGATGTGCGACTATACAGAACTACCCTAAGGAACAATACTCCGTATGCGCACCTCAACTCCCGGCGAAAATGAAATCACTGCCAAGCACTCAAGAACAACAAAGGGGTGGGACCAGACCAGACGGCATTCTGGCGGAGTTATTAAAAGCGGTGCCAACAACATCTGCAGAGCTCCTTCATCCACTGAAAAAAAAAGCCTGTGAATCTTATGTAGTATTTTCGCGAAAAGGGGGAAAAAAGAATAATCGCCAAGCTTCCCAAAAAAGGAAGTCTCATGGAGTGCGTGAACTGAAGAGGAATTTGTGCACCAAAAAAAAAATAAAAATAAAAAATTTAACGAATTACATGCAATCCGTTGAATGGCTTGCGGAGAAGGGTATCCCAGATATATGTATTCTCTGGCCCAAGCAACGCTGTGAAAGAACGTGTTAGGATCCCACAGATATCATAATTTAAAGACGGAGGGGACAGTGGATCGAACGCACTTTTCGAAAAGGCGACACCTCCATTGTTTGCTAATCGATGCAATGAAATCTGTTAACCCATCAAACAGCAACTACTAACTAGAATAAAATTGAGCGGAGCTGCGACATATTTCCACAAAGCGAACGCAATGACACTTAGGCGTCATAGATGCCCCAGGATCCACAAGGGGAAAGATGATCTATGTAAGGATCCATAAGAAATGAAGCACAAGTCTGATAAATATCTGATACAAGACATATTTGGGTGTAATGCTAATTGTCTGAAACCATGTGTCAAAGAACTGGTGAGAAACAGGCCAAAATCTCTCCCAAGAGTTACGGATTGATATCCACCATTCATTTATCGATTTCAACGCAGCTTACGATAGTGTGAATAGAAAGAACTATTCTACGCCAAGTCTTGTTTTAATATTTCTTCAAAATTGATCCGTTTGACGATGGAGAATATTCGCTGCACCCGTAAAGTGAAAGAGACATCACCAAAATCTTCAGCACTATCCCGAAAATGTTCCATAGATGCATGCCAACATTGCTTTGAAGTCCGTGAAACTACAGCACAAGAACTCGTGGAAGACTTAAACATTTCGGCACTGGCCGAAACTTTCCCTGTCGAAGGGATTGTATCCATTCGCTTTGCAACAGATTCTCGAAGCTGATTCCAATTTGAAGCCAGCTGCTAATTACAAACTGAGTTTTGAGTGGCATTTTCGTCTTCCTTGAACTGAGAGGTCTCTTAAGCCCTCTTCTTTCTCTGCAAAGTTTTACTGGATCCTCAAGAAAGAAGACCATCTGAACTGCGCCAACTACAGTGCATAACATGTTCTTAAACGAATACGAACCGTTCTCTCATCCGATGAACTTATCCCCTTCTTAAGCAGTTCTCATTTAAATGAGCTTCCCTTGTCTAATCAGCTCTACTGATCCAATGAGAACGGAAGCCACATCCAAAAGAGGAGAGACTCTATGTAGAATTTCTTTGTATTAAACACCTTCCGGGATCTATCGGGTGTTAAGTTGGCTACTATCAAGGAGAGATTGTAGAGTTGTGGAAACCTACGCCAACCTTAAGCCATTTCGTCCTTTAAATCATTCAGAGCAGGAGATGAAGATGGTTTTTTTTTTACCGCATATTTTCCGGTGCAGATGCAGATGCAGAAGATGCACGCATATCCAACACTTGTAGCAATGACACTCCCTGCGATTCGGGCTGCTTAACTTTGTCGGGGTTGAAGCAAGAGAGTAGATTTGGATAGTTTCAGGAAAGCGGATAGCGGATAGAGCTTTACTACTCGATTGATTGATATAGAGCCTGGGTTAGCCCATTGCAGTTGATCTTTGGAAATCCGCAAGCTATTTCGTAGCACCTAATCTATTTCATGTTCTTGAAAGACAATAACTAATCCCAGTCTGCCTGTAATGCCTCCCAATAGCTCATTTATTGAACATTGAACAACCACAGAACTCAAGCACCCTCTCATAGTCATTATAATAATCTCCTTCCTCTTTCTTCAGTAAAACATGTGTGTAACATATAATTGACGCCAACAGTGTATAGTTGTCATGTGCACCAAAACATGAAAACCAAATCCAACCCAGCTGAGTGTCGTTAGTTAATTAAATGAGAAACCCCAACTGAAACACATGACAGCCTTTATCTTCTCACCGCAAACAATGCGTTGTGACTATACCAAGGCAAGTGAAACAAAGTAACCACTAACACATCCAGTCACTTAACCTTTAACTTTGCAAGGAGGAACGAAACAAAGAACGTCACTTGAATTTTGCAAAACAATTCACAAAATCCATTGTTCGATGTGAATTGGCGGATTGGTGGGTGACGGTGGCTGCCTGAAGGATACATTAGCCAAATTGAACGACACACGTCACATAACCAAACAAAAGAAGTGCCTCATTCGCAAGTTTTGCGAATCGATCGGTCCCAATACAGGCATTTTGTTTGAATAGGTATTCATTTATTTTTTTCAAGAGCAATTTTCAATAGAAATATGAATATTCTTCGAATACAGTATGACACGGAAGAAGGGAGAACATCTTCAGATGCTGGTTTCCTTAGTTAAAGACGTTGGTGTTCAGGATCTTGGTCATTTACCATTGAAAGTTCTCCAACAAGAGGACACAAAACAGAGCTCATAACACCCTAGGCATCTGGAAGTCCCATATCAAGGTCGTGTCTGAGCGTGCTACTATGTAGAGCCTTATGGCAGAACTAGAGGTCTTAGTTGCAAAATGATGTACTGGTGGTACATTTCGATAGTTAAATCCATTACAACATATGTTAGTGGACACAGTTTGGTGGCCAAAAGTTCTCACTGAGACCTTTGATGTCAAAAGCGTTGTCACATGAGCTTATAGTCCTGTGTAAGTTGCAAACATAAATAATCACTCTATTGGGTTCCGGGGCACAGAGACGTCGATGGCAACGAAAGGGCCAATGAATTGGCAAGAAATAGCGACCTGGTACGAAAGCTCGGAATAAACCAATCCCTAGCTTCTCACAACCATTCTTGTTGTGCGAGTTAGATTTTTTGCGCGAATGGAAGGGACCTACAATTTATTGGCGACTCTAGAACGGTGAATTGAGAAGCTGTTTCATGACAGATTATACGCCCGGAGGCTTGTCATTCTCCGACGAGAGGTGGTGCCGTGAAAAATGTTCGGTATACCTGGCTGGGGCTTGAACCCATGCTGCTCGGTCAGCAGTCCAACGCACTAACCACTGAGCCACGGCCACAACCATGGTTGTGGAGGTGACTTTGGGGTTAAAAGTCGGCAAATCCGGTGGTATGGATGAAATCTGGCCAGAAATCCTCAAGGCCTTGGAAGAGAAAATGAAATGGCTCTCTCATGCCATTAAAGTGGCCGGGGTGTGCGGCAAAACACCTTGGCACTGACACAATGGACCTAATTTGGTCAAAGTGTATCCACCTAACCTAACTTTTGCCAAGGTTAGTGCCGGATCAATGTTAATCGTTATACAATTACGTACCTCGTTCGCTGTAGCCAGCAACACAAATCACCCACACACAAGAGTTTGCCTTTCAAGCCCTCTGATTTCAATTAATTTATGAACTATGGTAAACTATCTCCCATAATGTATGCCCCACACTGACTGAAGCTCTGGAATTGCCATTGTTTATTCCGCCCCACTTCCCTCTGTAAGTGAACTTTCGGTTTTCCCTTTCCAAAATGTTCAACTCCAATGAACTTATTCTCAGACGTGTCTGAATCACGTTGATTTATCGCACATTCTCCGCATCGGCTATCCTCCGATGTCTACGCTAGATACTTTGATATTTTCACTTCAGTACACAAGAATACCATTACGATTTGAACAAAACACAAACTGTTACGTATGCGTTTCGAGATACTTTTTGCTTTGTACTACACAATCGAAAGAAATCGCCGTCAGATTTTATCGAGTCTGCAGAAGCTTTTAATGACTTGTTACACCTCGCCACAGAACGATTTGCTTTGCGTCAATAGAATCGATTTCCAGCGCTCTCTTCGCGTCATCGAGTGGAGTAGCGAGCTGCAAACAAAATGGCAATTGACACATTATGTGGTTATGCCTGAAACAAATTGTGTCAATTAACACTTCGCTCTCTCACTTACGAGTCCGACGTGCCTAATCTATCTGCTGACTCCCGTCCTAGATTGAATCATTTTCCGCATTCCTTGCCGTAGAGTGCCTGTATTATTTAAAGTAATTATTTTTAATTGCTAATCGGCGAGGGTTTTTGCATTTCGACCTAATTACTCGTGAAAGGCGTAAAGGTGGAACCGCAGAGCTGTTCTTTTCTTCCAAAAAATAAGTCTCCGATGGGCGATTGTTTATTTCGGACATTAAAGTTTCGTTTGGCTATCATTTTAAGAAAAATTGGATGACTGTTTTTTTTTGGTGGTAGTAACAATAAAAACACGCAATAAAAATTGTTGATGGACTGCAATAAAAGTTGGAATCTAGCGTTGGGCGCCAATTATGTGAACTTTAAAGGCCATTATTCATTTTTGGAGGTTTTCGTGGGAAGTTTACTGCGAGACGTGTAGGTATTAATTGTCAGAGGTAATTTTGTGCTATTTTCATCGACTTTAAAGTATTTTTTAATGTTTTCAGTATTTGTTGGGATGTGAAGAAAAAAATGCATAGATACATGGTTTGTTTGTGGTATTGAGGACGATCTGAGTTCGACAGATAGATCATTGGTATTGAAGTTATGATCCAAATTCTTGGACAATTTAGAAAAATGTCACGTTGTTCGACTGCAATTGGACTTTAGGCAATGAGAATATCCAAATTGGTGTATCAGACGTGAGGCATTTAATATTTTTGATAGCTTGACAGTTGGAACTTTTTCGAACAATTTAATGCACTAATTCTGAAACTTTTAGGGGGTGGGAAGTAGCTACAGATATTACACTCAAAACAAATAATGGTAACTTTAGTGTTAGAAACTGGAGAGTTCCTAATCTGGGGCCATTCACAGACCACAGACGGATCTTCTACGATTTAAATCTCGACGTCAAGACTACCAAACCCTAAAAGACTTGATTGAACCAAGTCGTTAAATGGAAACTCAAAAACATACCCCAAATATATACTGTATCAATCAAAGAACTAGAGACTTTAGAGTTGAAGGTGAAATGGAAAGGTTTCGTTCCCCCATTGTGGATCCAAGATCTCTTAAATTTCAGGCAGATGACCAGAGCGATTTTTCATCTGTTGCAAACATAACTACTAGCAGCTTTACAAAGACTGTCTAAGTTTATATAGGGAAGCCATCAAAACATGCCATTCTCTTGAAACCCTTACGGACTCCGCCCGGCTATACAACGTTTTGCCCAAGGAATGTGGACAGAATCCTCTGCGGAACCACATTTGTTTCCAACTGAAAGGATCCATTGAAAAATGCGGCGAGAAAAAACGCCAGTGAAGTCAAAACTGACATCAGCTCAAAATCGTTAAAAAATGTTCCACATACGCCACAGTATTTTAGGTTTACCCATCCCCGATGAGATATATTTCGAGGAAAACGGGCGCATTTTGATGCAATTTCTTTGGAAAGTATCATGACCGAAGGTGTGAATTTTTATATTTTCTTTGACAGCGTATTTAACATGTCATGATTATTTTAAAATGTCTCGATTTTTCCCGATATTCGGCTATGTTGTCCCGATTTTTTTAAAATTTTATCTGGCAGCCCTAGATTATGGGCAAGTACAATCCGCATCCCATGAACCGTGAATATGTAACTTCTCTCTATTCAATTCTCTGGATCCTGACGGCATCTCCTACACGTCATGCTGCACAAAACTTAAGACCTAGCAACTCGATTGCCAGATACCCTACTCTTGTAGACGCGTTCGAGTGGTGTTTACGTGCACGAGTGCTCGAGGGAATGAAAGCCAATTAATTTAACCTCCTTCATTCTTAAAATCCTAAAGCGTGTCTTAGACCTGGGAAGGATTCTAAAGGAACATTGCTATCCACAACACAGTGTTCTTACTTCACGCCAAGTTCCACAGAAACGGCTCTTTACTAAGTGGTGCAACAAAGAATATACCCTAGGCTTTTTCTTAGACATAGAAGGAGCCCTGAATAGCATACATAGATATATAAATCTCTGATCAAGCTGGGCATAGAGTAATCAATGGATAGTTTCTATGCTCAGAACAAGAATTATTCAGGCAACTTTCATCCACAGAGGAACGACACAGTGGGGTGTCATTTCTCCTCTACTTTGGCTAATGGTCATCATCATCATTTACAATGATCTGCTCATCTACTATGAGGGTCGCGGGTTTCGAATTCTTAAATGGATTCTCCATACATCTCGATCTTCCGGCCGTCGACTCTAAATCATCAGGAGCTATCCCTAGACGGGTAGAGGTGAGATTTTGAACTTTGGTCCAACTATCTCATCCTAGGCCTACCCAGAGGGACGCCTACCTCATGGCACGGATTCCATGGCACGTCTTGGAAACTGAGTTAAGAACATACGTTGAACGTGTCCAAACCATCGAAGTATGGATCTCTTCGTTGGAAGAAGTAGCTGCTCGACATTGAGATCCTCGCATATTCCCCTAAACCAACTAACCTAACAAAACCTAACCTAGGAGAGCTCGTACAGCAATATTATTCAAGAATTGCTAATGGTTATGAACAAAATTTTTATGAGTTTAGACAGATAGAGGGCCACGGTGGTGGCGTACATGGATGGCGGTTGGTCCGCTCTAGGACTGAGGTTTTCTCATAGAGGCCTTTTGTGCTATCGCGAATGTTTTAGGGCAGTTTGTTTTGTCCAAAGGCTGCCAGGAAGCTAATCAGGTTCTCAGGGTGGAGCGTGTCAAGTGCGGTCGGGCAGACAAATTCAGTACCTATGGTCGGTTTTCTTACATGCATAAGGGCGGGGCATTTTTTGACGGTGTGGAGAGGGCTTTCTTCGTTTGACCTAATACTCAACTGTAAGCAAAAATAGAATATAGAGCCAGGAAAGCATGTGTTGCCTGTCGCAAAACCTTTGCCAAGAAATGGGGACTTCAACCAAATATGCATAACTTTGTGAATGTACACAGCCATTGTGCGTCCAATTCTCAAGCTCAACTACAGGTCACTGATATGATGACCCACGCCCAAAAGGAGAGTAGTTAAAGGTAAATAAATATGACCCAGCAGATGCGCAAGGGCAGGAGGGCGCCAAATGAGGAGCTGACCCCAACCCCAAACAAAGGGGGAAACAAGAGGGGAAGGGAGGCCATAACCCTTCCAGAGAAAGAGGACGTGAAGCGGGCAAAAACCGTTCCCACTGGACCCAGCACCACCCCACCTATCAAGAGAAGAACGACGGGCATAAGCACCGACGACAGCTACGCGGGGGCACTCAAGAACACGAGAGTGGCAGTCCTCCCGAAGCAATACCCGCAGACAACCCTAAGTGCGGAAGAGCTGACCAAGCTAGAGGATGCCATAATAGAGAAAGTAGCCCTCGGGTGGGAGACTAAACTCCAATTCGAGGGCATATACTTTAGACCAGGCTTGTTACTGGTGGACTGTGAAAACGAGCAAACGGCAAAATGGCTCCTATTGACTGCCGGGAAATTGAACGCGTGGAAGGGGGTGGAACTCACGGCGTGTGTGGGAAGTGAAATCCCTAAAGTCCACACGATATTCGTCTTCCTTCCCAGAAGCGCAGGGCAGGACAGGAAAAAGCTTCTAGCGCTTATCGAAGGGCTCTTACATCATTTGCCTACCGACTGTTTAGGCACTCCCTGGTGTCTTACTCTCCCCAATACACATCGTCTACTAGGTTACGTGAGATGATGTCGCCAGTAAATTAGCCGCAGCAATTTGATTTTTCTGGCTTTGACCGATTAGGAAAAAATCGTAAAGTGATCAAAGATTGTGTCGATAAATTGTGTGGTGAGTTCCTCTCGCAATCATCTTACATTTTTCGAACGAATGGATGGGACCTACAATTTATTGCCGAATTGAGAAGCTTCTTTATGACAAAATATACTCTAAAAGGTTTGTCATTCCCCGACGAGAGGTGGTGCCGTTCTCTTCTGAGAGCCATTCGACTCTCATACAAAAACTGTCAGAGATGTGTTCGGGTGAACGGCGTTCGTTGATGCGTTTTGTTCAAATTGGGACACTAAAGGATAAGGCATCTGCTTTTCGCTGATAACTTGGTCATCCTTGGGTCCACCTAGACCGAACTTTAGTGATGAAAGGAGCAATACTGAGTTATACTATAAGATTGGTCAGGCTGCAGCAACTCTGAAACAGCTTTGTCAATCTGTTATCAGAAGGCCCGAACTCAGCCTCGGAGCTGAACTATAGGTGTTTGCGCCTACCCTTACATGAGATTTGGGTAATGAGACCATTGTTACAAGCTGCCGAAATGAAAGTTCTCCGTTGTATTGGTAGAATGACCCGCCGAGGTCGAGTTAGGAACACCAGAATACGGGAGGAACTTAATGTCGAGCAGCTACTTCTTCGAACGGAGAGGTCCATACTTACTTCGATGATATCGGCACGTTAAACACATGACCCCAACTCGGCTTCCAAGACGTAGGGTAGATCCAGGATGAGATAGTTGGACCAAAGTCCGAAATCTCACCTCTATCCATCTGAGGATAACTTCTGATGATTTAGAGTCGACGGCCGGAATATGGAGACGTATAAAGAGTCAATTTAAGCATTCTATACCCGCGACCCTCACAGTAGATGAGCAGATCATTGTAAATGGTGATGACAAGTTTATTCAGCTGCCACGGAGCTAATTATTATTAAGACTAAACCGACTGTAAAAAGTCTAGCGGCAGTAAAGACAGAGAAAGTTTTATTGGACTCGAAGGTGATTGAAACGTAGATCACGACCACCGGCCACTCTCTGACTCTATCCATTCTTAGTTCCCCCATTTGGATTTTGTAGTTTTTTCGTCATTAAATTAAAAAGCCACCTGAGTCAAAGTGAATCACAAATATTTCCGACAGTTAAAACGAAAATGACGTCACTCAACAACGTGACTCATCAAATTTGGTTAAGGTTTTCATTACAGAATTTTATTTGTCCATTTGCAACCACAATAACACTCGTACCTATCTATCGAACGTTGCATAGTTGTTAACCTAGTTTCACTTCCACTTCCTCAAAACTTAATTCGAAACAAAAATTTGTCTTGCATCGGTGAAAATTCAGTGCGCACAAGAGAGTCCATCTTACTCGTTAAAAAAATTCTAAGAAAAACATTAAGTGTAACAGGAATTCCTTAGCAAGTCACATTCAGGATATAAAAATCCTCGTAGCGAAAAATTCAAAATGCACCCAACCGCGGGCATCTGAGTTTACATGGCGTGTGGGACAAATTGATTTTCAGGGAAACTACACGCAAGCAAACTGTGGGGATGCTGGCTTAGCAACAGCTTGGAGGAAAGACACTTCGTGTATCCATTTGGTATGAATAACTTGTGCGATAGTTGTGGACGCCAAAATGAACTTATTAGCATTTTTACCGTTAGAATAGCTGTTGTTGTTTTTTTTTTTTTTTTTCGAACATACCCACAGTCAATAGGGTGATTCATTTAAATTCATAGTGCATAACATGGGGTAAGTTATGGATCTCACATGCCTATGTGAGAGATTCACAAGTACGTGATAGCCAGTCGTAAGCTTCAAGTTGTAACAGGGATTTTGTCTCTAGTCACTGTGAAGGATTCTGTCCGGACCCATGGTTGATTTGAGATTCTTCTTCATCTCGGAAGACTATGTGGTTTGGTCCCAAAGGGATTTGAATGGAATGCGTCAAAAATTCACTTCGTATTCTTCACTCGACCTAATGCTGGTATCCTTCGGCTAAGGAGGGTTAAATTCAATTATTTTGATAAACCGATGTAATAGCGGTTGTCCAAGGTTTATGTTTATTAAATTTGCACAAGGGTGCCACTTGCGAACATGGAATTTTTACACCAAAGGATACTGCTGAAGGATGTGGATGTTATTAGCGATGTTTTGATATCAGGGGGAGGGAGGGAGAAAATAAAAATGTCATTCAGATGTCGATAAGTTTCTGTGCAAGTTGAACGTTCGAAGGATGAACAGACTGCATGCAGCTAAAGAAGTAGGGGGAACGCTTCAGGAGGTACCTTGAGACCGGGCGTCTGGAAAACGCATACCACGAACTTCAATATCGCGATGAAAACATCCAGCTTACAATGGCAAGTAGAGTCTCATGTAACAGTCACTCAAGCGGAAGTTTTCGCAATCCAAAAGGGACAGAGGTTCCTATGGGCCGAAGAAAATACATAGACGTTTCAAAATCGATACCCGCAAGAATAAGCATAACCTAATCAGGAGCAGGAAGAACGATGCGAACCATAAACGACGATAAACGCCTCAATAGTAATTTAAATGAGAATCGATGACAGGATAGACCGAGATTTTCACAAATACTGGGCAAAACTGACGACTGGCTAGATTTCTCATCCCTAAACCAAACCATGCTCTGCGCAAAAAAGTATCGAGATGCAACCGAACATAACTCAGATCAATGGTACGGCTTCTTACGGGTACACAGAATTGGACAAGCTAAATCGCAAAGAGGAAGAAGACGATCTGGAAGACTTTTCTGTCACTGTCCAGCCACTGCAAGGCTACTTTAAAGAGTCGTGCGATCTAAGCGGACACCAGATTTAACCCATCTCAACAGCAAAGTGATCGCTGACCTCCTGAAGTTTTTGCCGAAAAAAATAGACTATTTTCACGACTCTGCATACAAACACTCTACACTCCATAGTTCTCCAACAATCATCCCTCCTCTCTACACACGCCCTGCACCCTAATACAAAATGCCTTCAGCAGTCCTTTGTTGGATTTATAGAGGGCCAAATGGAACCTAAAGAAGGTGATACCCAAGAAAGTCTACGAGGAATCCTCGAGATGTGACGTTAAGATCGTTCGTGGAGGTCTCAACGACGCATGGGGAAAAGAAAACATTTTCTGTAGGACCGTTGGAAGACATAGTCTACACAACACAACCTCCGGCATTGGATTCGGACCCATTGCGGGTCAAAACATGGTAGTGGGTCACACGAAATGCCTACATCCCAACATTCACAAGTCAACTTGGAAGTCAATTAATCAAACTACCGCTAACCAAATAAATTATGTTATTGGATGTTCGAACCTTCCAAAATGGAAACATTGACTCAGATACATACATAGTCAACATAGTTACAGCTGGTGATCGGAAATGAATATACAGTCATGTAAGGACCAGATTTACCACTCTAAGGGAGGTTCAATTTTGAAAGACTGCGATAAAAACCGACTGGCAAGAGCATTTGCCGATCGAGTCTCCCTAGAGCTTTCAAGCAATTTCGGTCCAGCAGTTGCTAGTAGCAGCACTGCCAGAAAGGCATTGCGAATGCCACAAGTGCTAGGTTTCACCCCTCCATTTGCGAGAAACCCATATTTCGATGCTGAATGCGCTCAAGCAAATGCAGAAAAAATGCATTTGTTTAAAGCGCCCCCGTTGCAGAAATGAACGTCCCTCATCGAGCAAGCACTGACGAGTTTGCGAACGTCGATTCAAAAGGTGCTAAGATGTATAAAGTTGTAAACAAGGATAAAACAATGCTGTTTACGAACACCGGGACACAACATATTGTAGATATCATACCATTGAGCGCTATAAGGTCCAGCAAGGTAGTAAAGGAATTCGTCTAACAAGGCTCTGATATCAATTCTGCCATCGACAGACAACGAAATTCAACACAACAGAGATAGCACTCGTCAATCGGTGAGGCAACTATTTAGCAGAGCCCTATGGAGAAGAACCCAGGAGACACTCTTAAAGACCGTCATCATCTCTAATGTTCTGCTGATGATGCAAAAGCATTGACTTTGTTAAAACTGGATGAAACCGATCTTCGAATTTTGAAAAGAAAAGTCTTACGTTCCTTCGTTGCTCCTTCTTACATTGACGGAGAAGGCTTAACCATGGACTATACAAGCTATACAGCGACATCAACTTGGTCAAATAGATACATGTAAAACGATTAAGATGGGCAGCTCCGAGAATTCTTTGATTCCACTCCTGAGAACCTACACACAAAATGTTCGCATAGTTGATTTATTGAGTCTCCTATACACTTATTTAAGGGGTGTGTTGACTAACATGGAAACCACCCAGAAAAGGATAGGAATAGGCGAGTCCTAAAGTCAGCAATATATAGGTCTACAAGAAGCTACTAAGAGTACTCAGTCTTTTGGCGGCTAGTGCGGAACAATCGTACCACAGGTGTCGGACAGATGCTATTTCTTCTTCGTTCGCGCAGCTTTTGCAGTAGTGGTTGTAGGGTAGCCCAAGTCGTTCCACTTGGATTTCTATCGCACCGTGGCCTGTAACGACACTTGGCACGGATCATATTTCCATTGTCTAAGTTGTGGAGTTCTTCTTATGGAAGACAGGCCATTGTGATGTTGCTATTGTCCATATAGCACCATCGCGTATAAGCCCTGATTTTGGTCTCCTTTTTTATTTTTCTGTAAGGAGTGATCATGGGTGTCTTTGGCGTCAGGAGGGTATATAAAGAACTTACTTCTACCCCCTTTTTGTTCAGTTCGTTAAATGATATACATATCTTTATAGCCTGGTACGCAACATATACCTTGTTGGTATATCAATGACCAATGATCGTTGGGAGTTGCAGAGACTTGCTCGCCGCCTGACTGTCGACATATATAGTAATAGTTTCTTTGACAGAATTGCCATTTTGATTAGTTTTGCCGCCTCTAAAATGGCGGTTATTTCAGCTTGAAAGAAGCTACAGCTGTTTCCAATTTTAAAGGAGTGACTTAGCCGTTTAGATTCACAGAAGATGCCGGCACCAGTACCAGTATGCACTTTGGATCCGTCGGTGTAGAAGGCTACTTCTTCTTCAGTACAGCCTAATCTATAGCCCTCTCTTTTTGGTATTCTGACATTAAATAACGTCTGAGGTAATGTAGTCGGTGTCTGTAGTCTCCTTTGTAGTCCATAGAGTTACAACGGAGGAGTAACCATAGGTGTAAGTTGTCCATATACCTACTTCCCTTAGTCTGAGTGCTATTTTTGCCGCCTTTTTGCTGCAATGAATCTTGACTGAGATCGGATCCAGCATTGTTTCAAGTGCCCCTGTAGGTGTTGATCTTATCGATCTTATAGCCTGATCTCTGATGACATGCGCAAGTGGAATGCGACCTTAACCAACTCATTGTGCCCTACTAGAGACAGCTGATTAAGGATTGTGCTTAGTGAATTAGCTTGTTCGTTGAGGTCCTGGTTCACCCCAAAATGTAGTAAAATCATAAAGTCAGGAGACATCAATCGTCGAAAACTGATACAAGATTTCTGAACGTAAAACCTGTGTCACGAATCACACCGTTCTAAATTAGTTTCCTTTTAAAAATTTTTGTAACACAAGCAGCATACTCGTACACCAAAAGACACAATTTCAGAAAAAATAATTCAACACACTTACTTAAGGTGGACCTGGGGATTCAACACACACCGTGTTTAAATTGTTTAAATTCTCGAAAACTTTGAACATGTGCAAATGAATATTTAAGTGCAACAATTTGTATGAACTGTCATACAAATTGAATTACAGTTTGGAATCTATTTTGCGGCGATGATTCCACGTACAGTGACAACAGAGACAAACGAACCATACATTCAGTATGATGAAGCAATGATAATCCATTGGATGTTATGTGATAGAATTGTTGATTAAAGCGGATTAAATTGACTAGAGACACTTCACAGTGGTGCATCCCCCGTGGCATGACACTATAGATGCACATGTTTCGCTTTCTTTAATGCAATGACCAACTAATGAATAAATGCAATTATCGTTGATAAAAAGCTTGGACTTGGAGTATCGCATTTGTTTTTTTTTCTCGGTTTCACAGAACAAGGATTGTTGTCCAGGTTGATGACAGTCAGCGGTTATGTTCACTAAAGGTACTTTACTCTGCTTTGGCGCTATAGTCCGGAGTCAAACTGAGGCTCAGCCGACAAGTTTTAGCTATCTGTCTTCAGTTGTGCACTTTAAGTTGGTCGAAGTCCGTCTACACTTGCACGCCATCGTCATTTTTACTGTGCTGAAGCCCTGAGTTGGATTTGAAGACTTTCTTGGTCGGAGTGTTAATTTCCATTCACTGTACATGTCCTAACCATCTAAGGCGCTGTACAGTTCGTATATGTCGGTTAACCTTCTTCGCCACTCTCCATTAATACACACGAGATCAAAAATCTTCCATCCATGCTACCACATCGTAAATCAGAACCGGGATGATTAAGGCTGCTTGGTGATTCTTAAGAAGACTTCACTCCTCAAAGCTAAAGAAGTAGCGTGTGTAAGTGATATTCTTGCGCTGGTATCGTTGTTTGCATTTACAGCTGAGACAGATAAAGTCTTTTCCTTTCTTTCAGTGAAGCAATGACATTCATCGACATGTGTTCTGCAGTATTCTCCTCTTGTAATCAAACAAAAGGAAAACTATTGAATGTGAAGACTAACACAACATGGTCTGCCCCAGAAACGCACAAAGCCTTGATGAATTCTGAGATTTATTTATAGAACTCAAGGTTGACATGAGTTAAGTTTGAGACTAATTTTATCTCGCCGACCATTGTAATCGGAGTCAATGTGATCTCGACTCGAATAAGACACCACCATGTACCACTGTGGACAATTTAATTGCTTCATTGTTAAAGTTTCGACTATCGCACTCCTTTATGTTGAAGTGATTGGATGCAAGTTGAGGCAATGAGAGATAAGATATTTACATGATCAGATTGAAGTGCGACATTCAAACTAGAATCCATCAAGGTAGCTGGACTTGACTGCTAACCGGCAAGTTATTCATCTGAACTTTTCGTCAACAAGCCATTTGATCCCTATCAGTGCAGTTTTAGGCCAGGAAAGTCACATTTTCACACTGGGGAGATCTTGGGGAAATCCTAAGAAGTCTAAATCGATACCCACTAGCTCTTTATAAAATTTAAGGTCGCATATGACAGCTTATATGGAGACGGACAATACAGACCCGCAATTCAAGAAGATCACAGCCCACTTCCTCTATGAAAACCATAGGTTATGCAGAACTAAAAAGATGGTCTTCGGCGAATACCTAATATTTCAATGACCTGGGTAACCTGTCTAAGAAGCCATTAAAAACCGCTCTAAAATCACGAACTCGTGATGGTACAGGTAGGTCATACAATCATCAGACAGCAAACAAAGACTCTCATATCATTTTATGCTTCTTGTCATACTATGTAAACATTCCATGTAGATGCCAGGAGAACACAACGGCTCCATCGAGATCCGAGTGAAGGCTGCATCGTACTAACAACAGAAGTGATGGCCGAATGTGGAAAAGTGTAGGGAATCCAACATTGCAATCAAAATGTCGGTAGGCTCTACTCATTTTTACGAAGATGAGCTTTGCAACATCCAGATTACCCCGGTCATACGATTTGGTGCAAAAGGATAGAGTTTGTCGAAATCTGATGCAAGAACTTGAACAGAAAGAAAATTTGTACACCGAACGGCGACATAGTCATCCTCGGGGGACTTCAATGCCGAGGTGGGCCATGACAACAAAGTGCTCAGGCATGTAATGGGGAAGCACAGTCTTGGCATTCGAAATGACAACGGCAAACTGTTAGTAGATGTTTGCACCAGCAACGGCCTTGTCATAGGAGGCACAATGTTCGAACACAAGACGTGTCATAAAGTCAGTTGAGATTCGGTTGATAGTTATCTAAGGAGCAATAGACCATTGTGAATAGAAATTGTGGCGACCACCATCTAGCCTACATTCGCCTTCAAAATGCAGCCGTTCGAAAAAGTAGAATGCTCCGAGGGACCAAGTATACCACCGGCAGATATAAGTAAGGATCAAAAACAATCATCACTCACAGAAGAGCGCCGGAATGCTGTAAAAAATGTTTTTGTTCCGATTTAGATGATTTCGTCGGCAAAACACAAGGAGGTCATAACACCTTGCTGCCTGCAACGGATCGAAATTAAAGTTCACATTGCAGTCAGTCACCCAAGCAGGCAGAAGATGTGAACAAGAGTCCCACAACTGTATGAAGGTGAGAAAAGTCCAACGCAGCATCAATCGTGACAAACGCATAAACATCAACGCCCTTGCTAAAGAAGCTAACGAAGCTGGTAGCAGATGCCACAGTGCAACTATTTAAAGAATCGTTAAAGAGCTAACCAATGGTTACAGCTTACGTCAACAAACAGCGAAAAGTTTAAGTGGTGCCTTGATGATGACCAGCTAAGAAGGTGGAGCGAGAACTCTTCTTCTGTTCGAAACCGCATTGTGGATGGTTATGTACCCCAAAACTGAATTGCGGTATCCGAACGGCGAATTCTTCATGACAAATCGTATCCCAAATGAACAGCTGTCGAGAATGTTATACAAAACGAAGCTGGCAATGGATCATCCAGAGAGGGGACGATTGCATAGCCAGTCGAGCGGATCGTCTAAGAAAAACGTGGCGCAGTTGAGAAGATGTCAGGGACCAAATCGTCACTTCTGTGATCACAGAATTCGTCACGTAAAAACGAGACGATATGGCCTCAGAATGTTTGTTTTCACGTAACGAGTTATCCGATCACAGAAAAGACGATTTGGGCCCAGGCCAATTGGGAAAATTTGAGAAAAGTATTGAGGCACATCGCAAGGAACCGAATGCCGTGGCACCGAAATATGGCAGATTCCCTAAGAGTCATAGAGGGACACAGGACGTAAGTAAGTTATTAAGTGTTCTTCGCTCTTGGCGATTCAATTAGCACTCTGGGTAGTTTTGGAATAGTGGAAGATCGTGTGGCATCCAGTTACAGCTGCAGGAGTAACTGGCTCAGTCAAACCCTTATATAGCTGAAATATGAGCTCCTTGGCTATTTAAAAGGATTTTTCTAGGTCTTAGTTAAACCATTTTGATAGAGAGAGACAAATCTGCTGATGCCGGGTTAGTCAATATTTGACAGATCGTGCAGATCATCAAAGAAGCATTTGCTCAGAATCTTGTATCTTAATGTGGCTAGTGCTGGGCGAGTGCTTTAGAGATGAAGATTGGTTGGTTCTTGTCCCTCATCCCTACAGCTTCTACAGAAGTCGTTGAAAGCCTATGAGACACTTGCCGATGATGACTCCTATGGTGAAGCTAATGTCCTTTCTGTTTATGGACAAAAGTCTTAGTCTTAGAACCTAGCACAGGTCCGATTTGAGGTGCTTATATTGTTCCACCTTCTATTCGCGGAGCATCCGTGAACATGAGGTAGTTGATAATTTGAATAGAAGCAACCGGTACCTCCCTATTATCAGCAAGATATAGCTCAATGCCTTATTTGGCTTGTTCATCCGCCTTACAGTTGCCCGGAGTACCTCTGTGGCCGGGAATCCAGCACAGAGTAATATGACATCTGTCCGGAATATCATTAAGAGATCCTCAGCATTGGTTTGCCAACTTCAATCTAATTGCTGGCCCTTATAGAGCCTTTAAATTTGCCTTTTATGTACATGACGATTGATTTCCTATTTATCGAACACGACGAAAGCCTTCTCGATAATCCCCAAATTGGTGGTCCGGCAGACGGAATGAGATGTTAAGGACAGGTGCGTTTAAGAAAATTCCCAACCCTGTGCATTCCTCTGTATTGGATTCATCTGTAAAGACTTCAATTGCGGATTCTATGAGAATATTACCATTTTCCATTTCGGACCTGTCTGTGATGACTGTATTGTATTTGAAGTTGAAGTCATCCCAGGGTACTAGATGGTTCGTTTAACTGGGAATAGTATTGCTGAGCATAATTCGCGATGTGGCCGATTTGAAAGTTCGATCATTGCTGAGATTCCCTGAGTCTTAGAGCTAGACTGGAAGCTACTAACTTTACGAAGTCGTCTACGGAAAAGTTGTGTGGCAGGGTTTTTAAGGCAGCTGTAGGGGTAAACCTGGCTGTGCAAGTAATGCTAAAGTAGGCTGACCTTTGTACGCGTCCCATTCCACTTGTGTTACACTTTCTATCGAGCGTCGGCCACCAGACCATGAATCCGCACAGCAAAATGGGCCTTAAAGTCGCTAGGTACAGCCAATCCAGGAACCTAAGTCAGAGACCCCATTTGGAACCCAAAACCGTTGTGCAGGTGTAGATGTCTTTTTCAGTTTCTAACTAAGTTTACTACCTATTAGGCCTAGATACTTAGTTTTGTTTGCAAAGCTGAGTTCCGTCTTCTTATGCTTGGGTGGAGCTAGGAGCGGAGTCTTGTACATTTGATAAAATAGTCCTCTTGTGGGCGGGTTCACACTAAACCATTTGACATTTTGTCAGTTCAATCGGCTAGGGTATCTAGAGAATGTATCATAAGATTCCTTGGAGTCTAGAGAAATTTCACAGAGATGGTTAAAGCAATGTCGTCTGCGCATATAATGACTTTGCCGCCTACTTTAACTAGACTACTGAGAACCTCATCTACTAGCAGCATCCAAAACAGCATCCGATTTCGGATAAGATGTACACACATATACATACATACACATGGGGCAAAACAACTTACTAATGGGATACCGGAAGACGGTTTTCTTTAACTTTGTACTGAAACAAGTTCCTACAAATCGAGTTACAATCCTTTATTTGGTCACGCATTCAGAATAAAGTCGGCGATTAACTTTCGGGTCAGGGTTTTGTGAATATCAAGGACATCTCTGCCTAATTTGTCCTCTTTCCACGGACTTCATAAAACTTTTGCACACATAATCCCACAGATGGACTTAACTTATTGAAATTTCAAGAGAACTGCCTACAAAACTGAGGATTAATTTAGCTTAGTGGGACAGAGTATCAACGTCTTAAACTACATTTCGGGCAGTCATACCACAATTTGTCACGTACGACTTCTGTTACAACTTGAATTAATCCAAGAAACACGAAACACGATATCCTCGCTTCGTATACGACTGACACAGCCCATGAAATCAAATCATAAAATTCGCATGTAATACAAGTACGTCGCCACCTAGTAAAACCAAAAATCGTCACTGCCAACACTTCATGCCCAAGAAGTGCAAAGCTTTAGCGCCAACGAAACATTGGTCCTCCACCACTCCCCAAAAATTGACTCTCTTCACCTGTTGCCCAGTTTCGACAGATTCATGAACCCAATTACAGGTCATACATGCTGGTATATCATAAATAAATTTGGAATTATTGACACACTACGAGTACTGACCTTTTCAACTGGAAAGCAGATGTCCAACGACTTAAATTGGCAAAAATTTACACAAAAATTTGCTCCGCAATTTACTTCTTCGAAATAAGCACAATCACTTTTCACCGTACTACGCTTCACTTTACGCGTATTCCGTGCACAGAAATCAAAACAATTGGCGACTACTCAAGGCGAACGATTGTAAATGCCGCTACTTAAATGTGAGAACTGGACAAACTAAAAGGGCGGCAACGAGGATGAAGCTTCCCTACAAAGCCGGTTCGCACTAAATGAGCGAAGAAAAAAACTCACGAAGGAAACTAACACTTGACGTTAGATACAAAAGCTCGAACAATGAAATACGCGACTTCGAAACCGCCTTACGCAGAAAAACAGACCGCCCTGCCCATACAAAGTTTACGGACCAACTGAGAAGGGATGAAATATTTAAATTGATGCTGAGAGCATTTTCATCCCCAAAATGACAGAAGAAAAGTTTCGCGAAGCTTTGAATTGTGCTTTCCCTCGATGACAGACATAAATTATTAACTTAACTCATGGGTGACGACACAGCTACGATGTTGATGTCGCTGCCCGCTTTATACGGTTTCAGTGACGAAGAGGGGTGGACGTTGGAGTTGTGTAGAAGATTATGTTTGACAACACAAAGGCATGAGGCTTTTAAGGGTGTCAGGGGGTGGGTGCACAGTGTACCTCCCCTTGAAATTGCATAAAGCTCAGCCTTTGAATGGGGGATAGCATCTGTGTAAGCAAGTGGTAGAGAGTCGAATTGCCGTCTGTCTGTTGGCTTCTACGCCCAGACAAAGGGAGTAAAAGTGGTTTTCTTACGGCTTGCGATGTCGTTTGCATAATCGAATGAACGAAGAGTATTGCAGCAATAGGAAGGGCAATGAGGCTTGTCTGTCCTATTTCAAAGGGCAATTTCCTTGACGTAAGGAGGAATGTCTTCAAATTGAATAAAATTTATTAAATCACACTGCATTACCGGCAAGTAATGAGTTCAATAGACCCTCAGGTCTTTTCTTTACCCACTGAACTAACGCTGAAGACGTCGGTTTACTCTCTGCAAGAACAGAGAAGAAAGAGAAGCTTTTGGAATGCAGTTTAGGACTTAGGGATTGCGATACTGTGACTGAACACCTTTGTCATTTGCAAATCCCATGACTAGGGATTTTTTTATTCTAATCAAACTGACTTCGATGTAGAACAAGATACAGTTGAGTAAATATGAGTATTTATAGGCCCAGAAGCAGACAAATAGTTTTGAGGTCTTATTGTATGTTTGAGTCACAAGTGGTAATACGGCCTTGGACGTGGTAGTCGATGGCTTGCAATTTTTTTCTCCAACGACAGGTGACTGACAACCATTTCGGGGGTTTTTGGTTCTATTAACCCGAGTTCTGTTTTGGTGATTGTCGATCAAATACTTACATAATAGCAAAGACGTGCACTGTTTGCTACAATTGCGTCACCGAAATTATGAAGAAGTGTGTACGTACCATGAAAGGCTTTTAGAACCTGAGAGACAGTTTAAGGTCAAATAGTTCTTTAGAAGTTTATGGGTGGAAACTCTTGAGAGAAACTCGTGGTGCCTGTTTGAAGAATGATATCAAAATTATGCTTCAATGACCTCAAAACTATAACCGGAAGTGAAATATCTTCGATCCGCTAGTGGCTGATGTCCTCCATCACAAGCAATGGCTATAGCTAAACTTAGCTATCCGATTTCATTCAGAACCTATCGCACCAACTGATGCAAACAATCACCACAGTGTACGATACAGCAATGTCAGTTGCAGGAGAGGTGAACCTTATTACTGATGGAATGGCGAAGTCAAAACGCTCAGAACAATATGCCTGCTACCCCGACGCAGATCTCAGCGATCCAGAGGAAGACCAGAGTTCGAGAAACTTTAAGCTATCTTCAGGCTGGCATAACGTGACATCGAAAAGGCCATCGAAGAGAGCTTTAGACGGCTCTGTGATCAAGCAGACCTAGACCTCTGGGGGATGGCATACAGGATGGTGATGAGAAAGCTAAAGGGCAGCAGGTCTTTACAAATATCCTGCCCCACGATATTAAAGGCAATAGAAGAACATTTGTTCCCCCATAGACCATTTACTTTTTGAACTATCACGAGGGAGACCAGCACAGAACACATCCTGGAGGAACTGTATGAAGGGTGGTAGGCGACAAAAAAGTGCCTGCCCCCGACGGCATCTCGAACTTGGCAGTCAAAACTGCCGTAAAAAAGATGGGTTTGGCGGTCAATGAAGGCAAGACGAAGTATATGCTGCAGCAAGACCGACCAACACCGACGTCACAATAGACAGTTATAACTTCGAGGTAGTTAAGGACTTTGTCCACTTAGGCTCCGCTATCAATTCAGATAATGACATCAGCACTGAGATCAAACGAAGAATAACTCTTGCCAATCGCTTTTCTTTGGGCTAAGAAGGCAATTGAGTAGCAAAGCTCTCTCTCGAACAACTAAGGTGACCCTGTATACGACCTTAATCGTCCCAGTCCTGCTCTACGGCGCAGAGGCATAGACTCTGTGAAGGTGTTTCTTGGCTTTTTCGAAAGGAAAATTCTTCGGGCGATCTTCGGTCCCGTCTGTATAGATGGTGATTGGAGGAGAAGATACAACGACGAATTGTACGGTCTGTACAGCGACATCGACTTAGCCTGAAGAGTGAAGCTCCAACGACTGAGGTGGCTGGATCATGTAGAGCGGATGGACACCAATGCTCCGGCCCGGAAATCCTCAAATCCACACCCGAGGGTAGAGGAAGACCGCGACTCAGGTGGCGCACGCAAGTGGAAGGGGACATCAACCAACTTGGCGTGCGAAACTGGAGGCAGCTGGCTAAAGATCGAGCTGGTTGGAGAGGCTTGTTGGTTGAAGCCCAGGTCCACCCCGGACTGTAGCGCCACCTTAAGTAAGTAAGAAATTATCAACTATTGAATTATTATGCTTAGATATCTTCCGTAGCGCCAAGTGGTGTAAATGCAATGCATTATGTGATGAGACGCTTCGATGCTTCGAAGGCAATAAGGGAAATGTCCACCTTAGGTCTGCTATTACCTTTGACAACGACCTCTCATCAGATATCAAACGAAGAAGAACTCTCGATCCCGATTTTTATGAAGTTTTATCTAAAAGCCCCACTCTACCCTGATACACTAAAATTGGAGAAACACAAGTGGAAACGAAGTAGGGAAAAACACACAAGTGGAAAAATACCTCAAGCAACTTGGTAAATGAAACTTAAGACTGTTGGCTATGAATCAAGGTGGTTAGAGAGGTTAAGACCCAAGAGACTTAAGGAGCGCAAGGAAGGGTAAATGTGTTTGAAATTTTAAATTATAGAAAAGTTTTTAAATTTAATTAGCAACCACTCACCCCTATGCAGACTTTTTTTTTTACTTCACCGATGAATCTTGATGCGTTCTTGTTTGATGGAAGCACTGAAGTGAATTAAAATCGAAGCAGAGCACAGGAAGGGACCACGACGAACACGAAATAACAAGAGATTTTCATTATCAAACACTTGGCAGACCACTTTGAACCTGTTTAATTCATGATAAACGAACAGAATTTGGAGAAGCGCGAAGGAAGACATTGACCGCACTTTCAAAAACGATGGATAAGCACTCCCGGTAGAGATTTCTAAATTGCATGGACAAGGGGAGGACTTTGGTTTTCGCGAATGAGACTTGGGGAACACTTTAAACACACTAAAAACTTTCAGAGACGGACTTGGACGAATGCACAAAGCTACGAATCAGCGAATGAACAACGATTTCACAATTCGAATAGACACTATACTACTTTCTCGATAGATCACATAAAAATACAAATGGACAATGAACTCCTCTTTTCGCGCATCTAAGGAAACAAATCTCTCTAAGGGAGCAAGGAAATTGCCACGTTTGGGCTTTTTTCTCAATACTCGCGAACAAGGAGAACACTTTACCAGCAATAACGATTGGAACTCCCGAAAATAAAGGGACGAATAAGAAACCGAAATAAAAATCAATTTAACATGGGAAAGGGCTCGTTACTTTGATTACAGACTGTGAATACACGATGATTACCGCGAATGAACAAGGAACTTGCTTTACTTTACACTACAAGGGGAGAGATGGGATCGAATTTTTGCACAAAATCATTGGGCGAATACCTGCAATGATTTAAAGTACACACATACATACATATATCACACATGCATATATCACTCTTCCATTTGAAACCGAAAGATCGTGCACCGACGATGGCAAACTCACAAAAAACCACCCCGACCGCAACCGGCGAACAAAAATCGAAAAGCGAACGTAATAAGCTTGTACGACTTTTCCACATCGGGTTTTATGAAAAAAAAAAATTGTTGCCGACTCAAACGTAAATTTTTCCCGACGGAAGCGTCCATTTTTTTTCCGTACAATATTTTCTTGGTTGAGAAGGTTAATAGCTGCTTCCGCAAAAAAAAAATCGCGAAAGACATACAAAATCCCGACGCACAAAAAAGAAATCAAAGATTTCACCGCTCAATAGATCGCCCGCCGATCAAATATTATCATAGTTTAATGCAAAAATACTTTAAAAACAATTTTAAAGTATTTGTTGCATCCAAACTATGATATTTTTTTCTGATATTCTTTCAATTTCTTCAAGTGGAAAAATTTCTTGCAAGAAATTTGCAAAGATGGCCGAAAAAATGTCAAAGTGATTCAATTAGCGAAATTAAAATGAAATATTTACCTTGAAATAGATTTTCCCTTTAGGATATTTTTACATACATTTATGTGGAAACACTTAATGAACAATTTGAATGTGTTTTTGAGATGAATAGCTTAATAATTTTGACAAAATTAATATTTCACTTGCAGAAATTTTTCTACTTGAATTTAATTGCTGAAAAGAACGAAATATAACGGAACGTTCGAACCTGCTGCAAATTGGTGCAGGTATGTAATGGGAGTGTGCTGCCAAGTATGAATTGAATCGAATCAATGTTTTAAGTGAATTATACCATTTAATTTAGAAACAATTTTTATTTACGATTTATTCAATGAATACGAGTTTTATATTGATGAGACGAGTTCATGAATGAAAAATATATGATTAAGCAGATTCGTCACAAAAATTGGATATATATTTTTCATTCTTTCTATCTATCTGTATAACACGATTCGTTTGTCAACTATCCTGCTAAATAAATTTTAAATAAATTCCCGATTGACCCTGTCGAATAACTTTTCTCTGTTTGTGCAACCAAAATGTGAACAAAAAAAATTCCTAATCCCTATAGCTCGGGATTGGTGATAGACCGTGTGGTATATCAACGGACCTCTTTTGTTCTTAGTGTGTCCACATCCAGGTGCTGACAGCCACTTTAACATGGTGATGAGGAAATTGATCTCTGTGATCAAAGCCTGCGGAGGACGCCTTAACGGGAGAAACGAGAAAAATTGACAGCAATTAATGAATAGAAGAAAGAGAGAGATAGTTGGCTTAAATGCCAAAATCTGAAGTAAAAGGATTTAAACCCCAACACTGATAAATGGAATCTCAGCAACGTTTGCCCGATCCACAAGACAGAGAGCACCTTCGCTGTGCCTGGTAAATTTTAATAATATCTTAGGCTATTTCGGGACGAAATTCCATAAAACTAATGTTCCTCAATTGTCTGGTTAACTTGAACAGGAATATCTTTTAAATCATCACTGGCATAATAACTTCGCACTGACTTCTAAGAAGTAACTTCACAGACTTAATCTTTAGCCTGAACAATCATATGCCTCAAGATTCTAACAAAATCCGAAGTAAGCAAGCTCTTCTAAGAATACCAAGGGACGACACAGTAGGTTTTACATGAAACCACAGAGCTATACCAATCCGTCTATCTCCCCATGTACCACAACTCGTTTTTCGAATTTCCTTGCAAATGCAATTCAAATAAATTCTCTTTTCATTGAGAAACAAAAAATACGTAATTCATCTCTGCCCTTATAAACTTCTTTTTCAAAATTCTTCCGCGGCAACACTTTTCCAAACACATCAAGCGAATGTGACAGCAATGGCTGTCAAAATGATAATAAAGTTCACTCCGCAAAGTTGTGTTACTACTTTTCTCACACACCAACAGTACCGAAAATAAAAGTTTTAATATTTTATAGAGTTTTCTGATGAAATGTCACTGTAAATGGATTTATTTTACCTAATAACATATAAGAACAAATGTTGCAATAAGTTTCTAACAATACTTCCATCGAAAAACTGATTTTCAAAAAAAAAATCTAATACGGACATGTGCATAGCCAAAAAGTGCAGTCAGTTCATATATGAACTCAACGTATTTTTCCGTCTGTTTTGTGTCACATAAATGAAATTTCAATTCTTGTGGAATTTTCTTCGGACTTTTTGCGGTTTTGTATGGTTTTTCGTTTGGAAACTTGATTAAATGGAGGGGAAGTTGGTTTAGATGAATAAGAGATGTGTGAAATGATGAAATGATAAAGAAGACGAACTTATTGACGATTTGCTTTCTGCATAGGTAAGCAAATCGACCTTAGACTAGACTTTTACAGATACTCCAGAAGCTCCACGATGGCATAGCCTGGGATTTATCGTAATCATAGCTTAAGGCATCATGTTACAGCAATATTTACCCCAAGGAAGAAGGTCAAACTTATTATCTAGGCAAGTCGTAGCTTCTTTTCATTCAACAGTCGAGTTAGAATATACCAAATATTTCCTGAAACTGACAAAAAGTAAATAAAAAAGACCATCGGCAATCTCTCGTAACATTTATATTGCCTTAACACATCTCAAAAGACACCAAGGCCCTCAATTTCATCCAAAATTTTCAAATTCCAATCACCATTTAATTCTCAATTCACGCCCATGTAGAATTCCATATTTCTTCATCTACTACATTTTTTTCGTTATCAGACCAGTTTTTTGACAGCAAAACATAACAAGAAGAAGAAACATCAAAATAAATAAAAAATATGGCGTTGAGTTCGATATCTGTGCCGCAGACGCATGTTTAAAAATAGCAAAAGCCTGCGATAACAAGTGTATTTTGTGTTTTTAATTTAAAATACACATTCACACAAGCATAATTAATTTCGAGAAAAAAACACAATGACGCTTACCTAAAGGAAAGAATTTACTTAACGAATTTTATTATCGTCTGCGAACAAAGGTGGCTGCCATTGCCAGTGCGAAAAGAAAAAAAAAGGAGAATTCTCAACCTGCCGTCAGGATTGGAGGAACAATTTCGGGAATATTCATTATCTGAAAGTCCTCAGCGACTATCGAATGGTGTATGATATCATTGAGTGCATTACTAACGAAGTACACTCTTGGAATAATGAGCAATCTCAGCAATAATGGTGGTGGCCAAAATTCCGCAGCAGAGGGGAGCATGGAACGAGGCAGGTGAGTTACAAGTGGGTAGTGGTGGTGACGGTGGACCCAATGTCCTAGAATGTGTTCAATGACCTGAGTGTATGTATGTGCCTTGACGAGGATGTACACACAATTTTCGCTTGGAACCTCGAAAACTCAATCGGACATCTAATGGGAACTCGCGCAAGGGTAAATGTTTTGTTAGCGTAGATCGCCTCGAAATAATCTTTAATTACCCACGATCATATCAGTGTTTGTTGTTTAATTACCCCAAAAGTTTGTTTTGACTGGGAAATGTTTACGCTTCACGGCTGCGAAAAACAGAAATCGCGAGAATTAGGTCAGCATTGACGAAACGCAATTCAATACAATCGACGAACGTATGTCTGTCTGTTCGCCAATTAAACTTCGATTTGAAATGTCAACAATTTTTATGGGTTTTTCTGCAAATCAGACTATGTCGGCAGGTGTGTGGGGATAGGTTTGGGAGCCAACGAGCTGATGGAGGCCAGAAACGATACAAACACGAAATTTGATCGCAAAAAAAATGATTAAAGCGAAATTGCTGCCTCTGCAGTTGACCTTTCCAATGAAAAGGTGCGGAACGTTGCTGTAATTGGGCGAATCAATTACTCTTTGGAAACTTAGCCTGGTTTGACATGTCGTCGTGTCTTTTTCAACTGCCAGAGCTAGTAGTTCCATCGTTTTACGATGCTCATTCCTCTATTCTCTGTTGCTGCATTATGCTTGTGATAAATTCGCTCGCAGTTTTCCAGCCTTCGCACGTTGCGTCGTCAATTGGCCTACAAATTCTCTCTCCAGGATGGTACTAGCAGGTGGGTCGCATGGAGGTGAAAGTAGAAGAAACTAGCATTTGAAGCCGGGAATCGTTCAAAGTCCACCGAAGATTCATGTGAAATACCCCGTCGCATCGATTTAAAGGAGTTGATGTGAGGTTGTACCTCCATTGTCATCACTTGCTCACAAAAATTTCAGTTTACATCCATCGACGTGTTCCTGCGTTCTGCTTGCCACTAAAATTTTTTTCCTTGAACGAAGCTAACTCTTGTTTTTTACATTTCAGTTGCCTGCTCAGATATGCCAGTCAGAATTCATTGGATGAGAGCTCTCAAAAGCACATTCAACGTCCAAATGGGAAAGAGAGAACAGTTGGATCTTATCACAATGACATGCACACTACCCGTTCCTTCGAGGCCATGAACGAGATGAGAAAGTAAGTTTTCTTCTTCTAGTTTCACCGGAGAAATCTAACATCTTTTGCTGTTCCAGACAAAACCTGCTTTGCGATGTTACACTTGTTGCGGATGAGACTGAAATTCCCGCTCATAAGATGGTATTAGCCTCGTGTAGTCCGTATTTCTATGCAATGTTTACTGGATTCGAAGAGTCCCGTCAAGGACGCATTACATTGCAAGGTGTTGACCATCGCGCTTTGGAGTTGCTGATCGAGTATGTGTACACTTCGACTGTTGAAGTGAATGAGGACAATGTCCAGGTGCTCTTGACGGCAGCGAATTTGCTGCAATTGACAGACGTTCGCGAGGCTTGTTGCGATTACTTACAGACGCAATTGGATGCCAGTAATTGCTTGGGCATCAGAGAATTCGCAGACATGCATGGTTGCGTGGATCTGGTGAACTATGCTGATACATACATCGAACAACATTTTAAGTAAGTTTTTTCCCCGTGTGTTTGTCGGAATGCGAGTGACATATTTCCCTTTTTCAGCGAGGTCATTCAGTATGATGAATTTCTGAATCTACATCATGATCAAGTCATCAGTCTGATAAAAAACGATCGAATTTCGGTACCAAGTGAGGAGAAGGTTTATGAATGCGTCATATCATGGATTCGTTACGATCCAACAATGCGCGATAGATTCACTGCGAATCTAATGGAGCATGTTCGGCTGCCATTTCTCTCGAAGGAGTACATCACCCAACGTGTAGACAAGGAAGCCTTGCTGGAGGGAAACCTGATTTGCAAGAATTTGATTATTGAAGCGTTGACATACCACTTGTTACCGAATGATACGAGGAGCGCAAGGACTATTCCCAGAAAACCAGTAGGATTGCCAAAGATTCTTTTGGTAATTGGCGGTCAGGCTCCGAAGGCCATACGCTCAGTTGAATGCTATGATCTGCGCGAGGAGAAGTGGTACCAGGCTGCTGAAATGCCCAACAGAAGATGTCGGTAAGTGTGTTTGCGTCAATCTCCTTTCGAATTTCATTAGTCACATTTTCCATTTATTCACAGGGCTGGTCTTTCAGTACTTGGGGACAAGGTCTATGCAGTTGGAGGATTCAATGGTTCATTGCGCGTCCGCACAGTTGAAGTATACGATCCAACAACAGATGCCTGGGCAACTTGCAACAGCATGGAAGCCAGACGGTCTACCCTGGGAGTAGCAGTTTTGAACGGTTGCATCTTTGCAGTCGGCGGGTTTGATGGCACCACAGGACTTTGCAGTGCCGAGATGTATAACCCAAAGACACAGGAATGGCGTTTCATTTCCTCCATGTCTACTCGACGTAGTTCCGTCGGAGTGGGAGTTGTCAACGGGTTGCTGTATGCCGTTGGAGGATACGATGGATTTTCCCGACAATGTCTGTCTAGTGTTGAACGATATAATCCCGAGACAGACACCTGGAGTGGTGTTTCTGATATGAGTGCTCGACGCAGTGGTGCCGGCGTTGGTGTTCTAAATAACATTCTCTATGCCGTTGGTGGTCACGATGGACCAATGGTGAGGAAATCTGTCGAAGCATATGATCCAGAGACGAATCAGTGGCATTCGGTAGCCGATATGGCTTTTTGCCGTCGCAATGCTGGAGTAGTGGCACACGATGGACTCTTGTATGTGGTTGGAGGCGATGATGGAACGTCGAATTTAGCTTCAGTTGAAGTAAGTTAAAGTTGAGTTTGCATTTGCATTCCGTTCATGTGTTTGTTTGATTACAGGTTTACAGTCCAGAGAGTGATAGTTGGAGAATTTTGCCAGCGTCCATGACCATTGGTCGCAGTTACGCTGGTGTGTGTATGATCGATAAGCCCATGTGAATGGAAGAGCAGGGTGCGATAGCACGGTAAGTTTGATACAAGTTTTTGTTTTTCTTTGGGTAGGGTGGCGTTATTGGCCATTAATTGGTGAATGCACCCAAGATCTCATACAGGACTGACAGTGAGTGAAAGAAGCCATAGAGTGCTGTATTTGTAGCGTTAAGTCAATTAGGTTTCTGTAAGCTAGCTCCCATGATAATCGTCGACATTACAAGGTGATAGTGCCTCTTAATGACGTTGATTCCGTCCCTTCGTCCCTTCATCAGACGCACGTGAGTCAAAAATCATGCACGATTCGCAAGCCCGAGTACTCGATGACTGGAATGCGCCTTCGTACTAATCAAACCCGCTACACACTTCAACAGCGGGATTGCCATTAGGTACCACCTCGCGGGGCAGTTTAGCAACGTAATCTTTCGGATCTTCTCAATTCGCTCTGCACGCTCGTTGTAAAGGAACAGATATCCAGCCAGTCCCCTTCTGACCACATCATTTGGCCTATAAGAAGCTGGAGGCTTGACAGGTTTAGATTTCCCTTTGCGAAGCGTTAGCAGTCTTCCTCTCCGTCTGGACATTCTGAGCAGAAGGGTAAGCTATCGTGTTCAAATCTGTGGAGGTATTTCAATAGATAGTGGTAGTTGCAGTCTCCGGGCGCTCTTTTGTCTAGGCCTCGATGGTGGGGATCAATTTGTAAGTCCTTCTGCCTTTCGCCGTGTTATCCTACCACGCTATTTCCCTTTCTTCCGTCTTTACCCGCCTGGTAACGATGGCCTCTTGCCCGTTCAGGGTTCTCCTAAGGTAAACCCTTTGATTAACATTGGTAAGAATGTCAATGGGGACCACTGGGGCTATAACACAGACTGCTTCGTCTTATATTGTTCGGAAACCGCTTATTGTTCTGCTTGCGCAGAGACTGTATGATGACGAGAGCTTCCTTCTTTTGTCCTTCCCTACAAGTGCCCACGCCCAGACCAGAGCAGCGTATAAATGGACTGATCACTCTGTATAGCCCGATCTTCCTGGCGTATCCAAGCCCACCGATGTTTGACAGCATCCGAGAGAGCACTGCTATCATCTGTGACACCTTTCTGCTAGACTACTCGACGTGCGATTACAAGTTTAGTCTGCTGTCCTCCTTCTGAAGTATTTTAGTGCCCCCTTAGACTTGATGGTTTGGCTACCAATTCGAAAACTTGTGCATTACAGAGTCTTTCGCCTGGTTATTTGGACAGCTTCCGTCTTGTAGTCATTCTAGGTCGCCATACTCTGATTTTTTGATTCTGGCAACTGTTTCATCCGTAACGGACTCTATTTCATGTATGTGCTTGGCCACGGTAACCACGGCTATATGGTCAGCAAAGTTGATTCTTGTGAGAGGTCCTATACACAGGAGTGTGAGGTCTCCTTAGAGCACACATGAAGTGCGCACATGGGATGAGCTTCTATAAATCGGAACACTCGTCTGCGTGCATCAGAATCGCACATTGAAAAGCACGAGAGTTTCCGTACCCTGGAATGAATCGCTCGCTTAGTCGAAAGCAATTACGAATCGTATAAGTCGTCTTCACAGACCACTGCGGGTTAGGAATGCACGTGGAATGGTTTGGGCAACTCTACACTGTCTATTGTAGAACCTACATGTACGGAGAGGAAATAGAATCCCTACGCCATCTTGTATACGACTGTCTTGTCCTAGCCACCAGAAAATTTAGTATTCTATGACCTGGAGGTCCTTTAAAACGCTGATTCAAGGAAACTCCTGAGTTTCTTATACTTTTCTAGGCGGTTCTCAAATTAGCTGTCACTGCCATGGGTACAATGATCTGTTACAGGTCCAAGGACCACTTACGTGTATTTTATCATGAATCTTGGCGATCATGGTCGAGGATTTACATTCATTCTCTTTAATTTTTAAGAAACCTAACTAGATGGTTGCCCAGTTAATGGTTTCGTAGGTTACGGAATCAACACTCGCATTCATCGCCTTACCCCTTTTGTGCAGAAGACATTATTTCTCATAGAAAGTTCTGTCTGCCCGCATTGTGCTTAGTAAAGAGAAGGTTACGTTACAGTTGACACATAAAGAACGATCTGAATAACTCCCTCTGCCACATGAAGCAAGTAGTGGGGCCAACTGAGTGTCTTGTATTTGAAAATCCTAAGTTCTTAACTCCTTGATTCCATAACCTCTTACTGATTTGTTGAATTTATTCTAATTGTTTTTCTCAATTTTCAGTCAAGCAACAACAGCAAACGGTGATGATGAGAATAGCCAAGCCGAGGGTGCGGCTGAAGGCGCAGTTGGTTATTCACGGCCAATTGCAGAGGGTAATAACAACCATGCCCAACAACAACAACAACAACAAAATCATCCACACTATGAAAACATCTATGAATCCATTGAGCAGTATGCAGCCGGTGATGCTGCTGCTCCTGCTGCTGCTGTTGTAAATAATCAAGCTGCAGTTAATAATGCTGCTGTTGCTGCTGGCGTTGCTATCCTCCCTGCTGAAGTGAATATTAATGAAAATTTAGATGCAGTCGGAAATAATAATGTTCATCCTCAACCACTACAACAACCACAACCACAACCAAATCAAATTCCAGGTTCACAACAAGCTCAAGCTCAACAAAATATTGCCCAAGCCGCTGCTGTTGTCATGAACAATCTTAACCAGAGATCGAACAGTAACCCAACCAATAATTTGAACATTGGATATCGAAATGATCTGTACGATCGCACAAACAATTCGCCAGCATACGATGTACCACGATCGGTACGAAGTGGCCTGGGTATGCGTCGAAACTTGCAACTGGATTTGCATGGTTTGAATCGAAATCGATGTGGTATCGGCGCCGGAGCTGCGGGAAGTACACTAAAATCCGGATCAGCACCGCCGTTCTACGCCTGCCGTCAAAGGAGCTTCGATGACACTGAATCGCATCATTATTACAACATGAACTACAACCCAAGCTTACGCTATGAGAATATTTACGAGCAGATCAAGGACGAGCCGATTTATCGCAATGTAAATGGTGGCTCTGCTCGTGTCTATGGAAGGCTAAATGTTATCGGCCATGGCATAGGCCGAATCGAACGTCATTTGAGCTCGTCGTGTGGAAATATTGATCATTACAATCTGGGAGGGCATTATGCCGTCTTGGGACATTCACATTTTGGAACAGTCGGACATATTCGCTTGAATACAGCGTCTGGGGTAAATGGTGCTCCAGCAACCGCCGGAGGAGCACAGCAGAAGGACAACAATGTGAAAAATAGTACATCGTCCTTTTTCAGTTGCCTGGGAGGAGAAAACTCTCAGAGCATGAATAACATTTACAGAGCCACTGGTGGTGCAGCAACCGCTGCGAAAGAAAATATGAATACCATACAGGCGCCGAGTACATCCAGCCGGGCGTCTACTTCGACTGCCAGCTCCAGTAATGGAACCATAACCAGACAAACAGGTGGGTAGAATTTGTTTTAGTAGTTTCTGGAGTTTTTCCCGGCGCAACAGTGCGTTTGTGTTCTTTTCATCTACCTCTGTGTGGTTTATTTACACATGGCGATGACCTGCAACTTTTACGTGATGGAGAACCGCCTTCTAAACATATTCCACTGTCATTACGCAGACCTTCGCGCACTACAAGAACAACCTTAGCTCAGCTACGCTCAGACTAGCCAGTAGCTACCACGTCAACAAAGTAGACATGTGCCTAGACGCAGAAATGATTCACATAACGACGCAAAGCTTCTAGTGACCCAGCCAAACCTACAACCCTGCGCCCGGTTGCGCTTTGTTAAACGATGGACTTTTTCCACTCGTTCCGCAGAAGTAACGTAGCTGCTCCAACAAGACCATGGTCCTTTTCTCCGAATTCTGTCATGGTCTGGATATGCTAGAGGTGTTTAGGTCGATTATAGGAAAAAGTTAGGAGAAGAAGAAGGCATACACCGGCTTTTTCCTCGCCTAGACCGTGAGCCCACTTAGACCTCCTACGATGACACTTTGTGAGTCACTCGCGGCAATCCGATGATGATAGGACACACTACCGAGCTAAATAGATACAAAAGCCACCTCAGTCTTGGCCTCAAGCCATTAACTTCCTTTAGGAGTCTTCAAACACTAATTCGGTCCCCTTATGGGCATAGTCCCACCAGTAACCGACTGAAAATCACAACGTTCTGTCGTCTGCACTATTGTTTAACAATTTTCTTTCTTTTACAGGTGCGATTCCAAAAATGAAGGCCACATCCAAGGCAATTCCAACTTCTACTCAGCCTGCAACTACTCAAGCTGCACAAGCTACACAACCGAACCCAACAAAAACACCCCCAAGTCCCGAGCACTCGAGTACTCTAAACCGCATATCTAAATCCTCCCTACAATGGCTGTTGGTGAACAAGTGGCTACCATTGTGGATTGGCCAAGGGCCAGACTGCAAAGTGATTGACTTCAATTTTATGTTCTCACGCAACTGTGATGGATGTGAATACACAACAACAGATGATACTTCTGCACCTGGTCCCCAACCGCTTCCCCAAGACATTGTTCGTTTCAATGGCCGAGCTGAAATGCACGCCCGACGCGATCCAAGTGGCCGTCCACTTAGAAGCACACTCTCTCGATTGAAAGAATCCGAATTACCCAGTCGTAATCGCATCGAAGAGAACAATTACGAGAATGTTCATGTTCACTGGCAAAATGGCTTCGAATTTGGCAGATCGAGGGATAACCAAGGCGGATCAGCAGAACCGTCACGACCCACACTCACTCGTGCTCGGTCTGAGAGTCCGAATTTCAGTCAACGCATGAGAAAACAACGCAAAGATGCAAAATACTCCGATCCATTTAAGAATTACGAATTAAATACTGAGAACAACACTTTCAAGCCTCGGCCAGCCGCCAGGGAGCGAAGCAATGGCTCCTTTAGCTTCAAGGAAGACAGTTCAACCGATGAGATACAAGGCGCTGGCAGCATGGATACTGCTTCAGTAGATTCTATTGATTTATCCGGTGCTGCTTCTATACAAGAACCGCAACTAACACAAGAAGATCAAACAGACTCCGATGGAATCGGAGAAGAATTTGACCAGCGATCCGAACAAAATCAAGACTAAACACAAAACACAAGTGTATTCATTTGCAACATGCCAATTTTTGTCAGTAGGAAACTTAAAAAGTATTTCAACTAGTAGTAGCTTAGAGAAGTCCAAACAGAAACTTTTGTGACTTTTGGGCTAAGCCCGGTAGCACTGCGATTAAATCAGTGTTGGCTTGGGAATAACATTTATAACCACTAGAGTAGACTGCTTGTATTCTTTGACTTTCAAGGTTGTGTTGAAAGTTTATCTTCTAATGCTCTTCCCCCCCCTTTTTGATGTATTTATGAATGCTTATATCGATATTTATATGTTTTCTTATTTTTAAAGGTTTTTTGATATGTAATTTAATCAAAACTCTTCTTTTTTTTTACTGTAAATTTATGTTCAACATGTTTGCTGTAATGTTTAATAAAGTATGGTTATGCGAAAGAATTTTTTTAATAGACACAGTCAAACACGCAGATTATCCAAGACCGAATGAAAGTTTCCACACGGGAGGACAATAACTCAAAACCAAGTCAAAACTAAGGTCGTGATGATTTGGTTTTGCTTTGTCAGATATATTTTAGACAAAATTTCACTGGAGAAAATGGCGTCTTTCCATAAGCGGTGCTAAACGAACGGATAGTGGTGTGAGCGCCGGAATCTTTTCAAACGAAAGCCCACGATCGTCCTGTGAATCAAACTGCTCAAGCGCAGAAGTCTGTGTGCACAGGAATACCTCGATTTATATTAGAAATTGGCTCCAAAGAACACATCATAGCAATAGAAATAATTATGGTAGGGTTAGGGTGGCATCCTCATTAACGCCCTCTATATACTACAGCAATAATTTAATTGACAACTGAATCAAACAGATGCTTAAAAATCGCATTATCAAGTCTTCCCTCAGGGACGAGACGGGGAAGGGGAGAGTCCACACAGGCATCCAACAAGGTGGTATAATCTCTTCCCTTTTGTAGGTACCGGTTATGAACGACCTTCTCCGAACACTAGAAGGATCTTGTACTTAATGTGTAGCATATGCAGACAAGATCTAACCATACTGTCTACAGGTAAATACCTGAGCAGCGTAGGCACCTATGTACATAAAATAGTAATTGCACAATTCCTACCCCGCGATGGCGTCAAGTATCTTGGTCTTATACTAGACAAGAGACTGACCTGGAGAAAGAACTTGAAAGAATGAACTTCTAAAGCTAGAATGGCCTTCTGGCTATGCTGGGGAACTTCCGGCAAGAGAAGGGGTCTAAACCCGAAACAAGTTTACTGGATATACAATTGTGTCATCAAGCCAATCTTCTTCTATAGCGTAGTGGCCTGGTGGCCAGACCTAAGACAAGAGAAATGGGAAAAACAGTGAATGGCTTACCTGGGAGTCACCGGCCTTCAAGCTTCGACATCAAAGGCCACGTTGGAAGTGATACGAAACATCCTAGTAGTACACCTCGAAACAAGAAGACCGGGAGGACACTCACCCGCAAAATATTTCGACACAACATCCAATATCGGAAAAAAACCGAACGCCCGCCCATCGCGACAAGCAAATCAGCTTTGTCAACAATTTTGAAACAGAATTGCCTTCTAGAAATTCTTGGGGCCGAACCAACGAAACTAGAAACCATGACGGAAAACCTATATTCACAGACAGCTCTAACATCGCCGGCAACTCTAGGAGTGGCGTATACTGCAACAACCTACAGTAGAACTGGCTGTTCACCTAGAACCCTTCGTCTCAGTCTTCCAAGCAGAAGGAGCCGCCATTTTGAGGGGAGTTAGAGTTTTCTTGGAATACTACACTCAAAGTAGAAAAATAGAAATCTGCTCAGATAGTCAAGCAGCACTGGAAGCCATCACAGATCCAACATCCAGATGTCATCTGGTCAGGGAATATAAAAACAAACTTAACCTGCTTGCCAGCTACAACGAACACTTAGACCGCTGCAGTTGGATGGAGTAGTCCTCTTTTTGGCAGGGCCGGACAGGCGCAGAAGAAATGGAAAATAGTTTATTTCTTATGCGAAAAGAGAGCTAGCCCTTTGGCGACACTGATAAAGCTGAAAGGCAGTCAGCTATCCTTTTCCGGAATAACCCCCCTAATTTCGAATCGCTTAAGCAAAGCCAATCCATTAAATCGTGAATGTTTTAGCAGAGGCCAGGGCTGCCTGGAGATGTGAAACGTTGTGCTTCTCTTGCATTTTTAATTGGTTTTGTTTTCAGCATCCCAAATGACGACCAACCGTCCAGGTTATATGAACCCCTGTCCGATAAGTGTGACTGGATACAGACTCATCACGTAAAACACGAAATCATTATCCTCGGTGGCTGCAGCAGTCCAACACAACCAACGAGCCAGGAAGACAAGCTGAAGCATTCGCCATTAGCCGCAATCCTACGCAGCTCATCGAGGAACTTACGCACATTCCAAACAATCCAAGCGGTTTTCAGGAAACTGATCCCAAACAAACCTTAGTTCGCCAAAAACTGCTATCAAACAACATCCGCCAAGCACCGAGTCTTTAGACAATGGCGCTCCAACCCAACCAACCAGAACAGGGGCCGAATTACCACACTCGTTAACGAGTAACTCGTCATCGAAATGTGAGGATTTGGCATTACCGCTCCCAATGAATTTTATGGAGCAGTCGATCACGAATCCCACTCACTCACTCGTTATCGAATGCGGTAATTCGGCCCCAGATTTGGTAAATTTGCGTAACCAAACAGGCGAAACCGTCAAAACGAGAAAATACCAAACGAGCTTATCGAATGTCCCAGTTGCTCGCGTTCCTTCTTGACAAACTCACCTGCCGTCGTCGAGTCCAGTCGCATTTTCTTTTCACTCCGCGAGTTAATTAAATAATCAATTCCAGTTTTGTCGCTATCTGATCAATGTACATACTCCGCGCCCCTACAAAAGTGCATCGTTTTCGCTGACGCGCACCTAAATTTGTTGACCTGTTTACTAAACAAAGTGCCATTCACCTTTTCATTGAACCCACTAATCGTATTTTATTGGTGCCGTGATGCATTTATATTCTTGCCATGTCGTGCGGAAATAATAACTGCCCAGTCGACGATGGCAACGCTGACTGGGCTGCTTGCAAGGGCATCTGTGTGTCCTATGTGTCGGTCTCAATCAAAGAAACGCGGTTGTCATCAAATAAATTTCCCGGCGATTAAGTGCCCCAGTGACTCCAACGAGATATTCCAGAAAATTCTAACCAAAAAAATCAAAGGCAAACTCTCCCATCCAGAAAGCAGTGTTGAATGTTGAATGACATCTTAGGCCATTCGGTTCAGACCTTAACCACAAACATATATATATAGCTAGCGCGACAGATCGGGATGAACCCAGGCCACAGATCATCTCTAACGATAAATCGTACGAATCCGACAATTCCTTAAGTGAAGACATAGACAATCTACAATGCAACTCAAACCAACAACCATCTCCTGAGAAGCCTAATCCTATGCTCGAAGTAATGTGCGATAGAACCAGCGATGTCGGCGTCGATCTTACCGCGACACGATCAACAATCTGTGAAATGCATTGTAGCACTTTACAGCAAAGTGGACGACCTACCCAGGATCACCCGAATGCCGACTAGAAAAAATTTATTTTGGCTGAATTACTGCAAACCGAAGCTGACTCTTTCTCTTATCTCCACCTCTTGGACTCCTGCGTAAATACCAGCCTGGAAATGCATCTACCGCCAATCTCTAGAATGCTACGCGTGGGTAAATGTGCGCACAGCTTGATAGATTTTCATCGTAGCAGATTTGCACTTAGAAACGGGCTCCAGAATTTCATTCCCACTCCCTCTCACCCCTAGTGTCTTTAGTTTTTAATTATGTTTATAATGTTAAGCTTAAGAATAATAAATAATTGGTAAAAGCGATTAATAGCAACTTTGTCATTCTTTCTGCCATTAGGGAAAGACGGCGGGTCACAACACTTAAGGAAAAAGCAAACCTGTTTGAATCCAACACCACACTAGGCCCGACGTAGACTGAACCACCAAGTACAAACACCGGCAGTTCAGACATCGATAAAAAAATATCTGACGCGACTAACCCTAGTGGTTCAAGGCGTAGCTTCTCGCAATCATTCCAGTGAGGTGTGTTACATTTCTTCTACACATGGAAGGGAGCTACAATTTATTACCGACTCCGAAGGAAGAATTGAGAAGCTCTTTGGTGTCAAATTATACTCTCAGAGGTTTGTCATTTCTCAACGAAAGGTCGTACCTCACTGAGGATTTAACCTCACAGTCCACTGTGCCATAGCGACCACTACAAAGGTCGATGTCAGACCTTAAATAATGACTCCAGACCATCCAGCAGATTCTAAAAGAACTTGATTGAAGGTAAGCAACTGGATCAGAAGAAATACCAGCTCTAGTCTTCGAAGACTATTGGCCGAAAAACGAGTCGCGTAAAGACCTCTTTGAGACCTTTGATGTCAGAAAAAGATACAATCAGGCGACGCGCTCTCAAAACTCACACGCCGAAAACCAAAAACATTTACTTACTAGATGGCGCTACAATTTGGGGTGAACGTGGGCCTCAACCCTCGTGCCTTTCCACTTTCAATACCAAGTTGAAGTCGCCTTATCGAGATCTTCCACGTTCACCGCTAAATCCATTTCGGCCACTTCTGTCTTTATACTCGCCAACGCACCGATGATAGCAAGTTGATTTCCACCGATAAGATGATTTCAACATTCTGAAAGATTGTGCTTCTGGCGTTGGCTTGAGAGTCTTGCACAACTCGCTCAAGTCACTCGCTCACGTCACTTTGTCCAATTCTTTTTTAGACAGCCAGGGGCTCGAAGAGGTCGCTACCGACGTTGATAGAGCAGCGAGCATTCTTTATCGTCATCCTGCACAAACTCAAAAGTTTGACAGGGATGCCAAAACTAAACATGGCTCTGAGAAGCACGTCTCTACAAATGCTGTCATAGGCAGCCTTAAAATCGATAAAGAGGTGGCTTTTCCTAGGATCCACCGAAGTCTGAAAATGTGGTCGATTGGTTAGTTTTCTGGCCTGAAACCGCAGTCAAAGGAGCTAATCAGGTTGTGGATGAAAGGTTTTATGCGCCACTTGATATCAGGACCGCGTTCAAGAGTTCTGAGATGAGACTAGCAAAGACGGATTAGGTTAGCTAAATGGGTGCCTTGTGACATTGTCACGGCTCACGTAGACTAGGGTCCATTGTGCCCATTGATGGAAAGATGGGTTTAACAGCCAACGAGGGCAAGACAAGTGTATGAACTCAACAACGATTGACGTCTGGGCCGAACGTTACACTCAGTAGATGTCACTTTGAAGTAAGTGTTCCATAATCTTGCCGGTGTTGCTGGATATGTATGGATTTTCAACCCTGGAACTAAAAATACAAAGTAATTTACATTTTAAGAACCTCAGGCTTTGTGTATCTCTTTTATTTGATTCCCTCTTGCACGAGTCCTTTTATTTTTTTCTCTCTAAAACAACTAATCCCCTAACAACCTACCTGTTCCGCAAAATAACAACCATTCTACCTAAGACCATCAAATAGTTTTTTTCCCCCCATGGAAAGGTCCTTCAAATACCATTTTTAGCAAATATTGACACAAGTTAATTGATACACACGCCAACAGGCTGACCCACCCACATCGTGCTGAATTATGAAGTTCGAAGGACACAGGACGAATGGGCAGTTCGTACGAGTATAGCACTCAACACGTTAGCCCGTCTAACGAAATCCACCCTGGTCGATTTAAAATTGCCTACATCACCACGGACCATTGAACAGGGTTGCTCTTGCCTTGCTATCCAATCTCTATGCAAAGGCCATTTCAGCATTTATTCATTAGATACAGGATGCGTGTGTGTGCCGATGGCGAGAGTGTAAATTTAAATTGCAAAATGCTCTTTTCGCATGAAATGAGCCGTCTGGCCGAACAACACTGCGTCATTATGTTGTGGGCCTATTATTATTTTATTATCGACTGTCGTACGCAAAATTGTTTGAAGCAACAAAAGGGTGGCTTATAAATAGCGCTGCGTTTAGTGGGATGACACACGATATTTGTTAAAGAGAATGAGGGGGACAAGTCTTCGAATCGGATTCCAGGAACTTTAAAATTGGCCTTTGGTTTTCGAACGATCAGATTGGTATGACTGAAGGCATGACAACCTGTGCTACAGCAGCGATGGGGGTAATCTAAGGGACATCCTCCTTACACTGCGTTATTGAAAGCGAGACATAGAAAGCCAACGTAAGAAATCTGCTTCCTGTTGATATCTTTGGGAAGATAATGGCAGTCAAAGCAGCATTAAGGCTCAGAGAATCCTCCCAGCTGATCAGCACAGCAATGGTCCACTATAGGATCCTTAAGGGCAACCTTACTATTCCTATAGTAAAACGGATTACGTTGTCCCCTATATTGACTTCAACGTCAGGTACAAGACTCAGATTCCTAGCAGATGCTCTTGGGAATCTGGTACAGTTTTGAACGATTCCGCACTAGAAATATTCACAGATGGATCCAAGACAGCGGGTAGTACGGGGGCTGAAATCTTCTCCAATGCACCTGGCTTAGCCATCACTACGCGACTGCCGCATCACTGCAATGTGTTTCAGGCGGAAATTACGGCAGTCTGCGAAGCAGCGGCTTGGCTTTCAATTAATGCGATAGATTGTAGCGCTATTGTACTATACATAGATAGTCAGGCAGCTATTAAAGCCTTGGAATCGCCGACAATACGATCAAGGTTGGTAAAGCAATGCCGCCGATCTCTTAACGAGATTTGGAGATAGGTGCGATGTAATCCTGTGCTGGGTCGCCAGGACATAGCTGGCAAAAGAGAGATTGCAGAACGGCATCTCCCCGAAAATCTGGGGAGAACCCCCTGCGCCTATCGACTCGATCAAGTTCCTCCTTGACAGAGATGCCAAGAAACTGGCAAACATCAGCACTTGTCTCCTGTCAAAACAAATCTGGCCTAACCTGGATTTAAAGAAGACGGATAGACTTTTATCCAGAAACTGAAAAAATCTAGGTTCACTGATAGGGGTCCTTACCGAACATTGCTTGATAGGCAAGCATGCACTTAGACTGGGGGTCCTCTCCCACGATTTCTGTAGAAGCTGCAGGGGCGAGGAGGAAAAAGAAACTACGACCTACTGTGTACATGTCCTGCTCTTGCGACGCTAAAAATAAGAACCCTCGGGGAATACTTCTATGATGATCTTAACGATCTAGCTGAACTCGACATCCAGAAGATAAGAAACTTCATCTCTGGGACGAAATGGTTCAAATCTTTGGTTTAACACCGCTACGGTTGCCCACCTTGGTTGTACTCATGCTGCATATTCTGGTTCCCTGGTGCCGGTAAGCCGGTTTTCTTCGCTGTGGTATCACAATGGGTCAATCTGGTCTAAGTGTGTCCCTGTTTGAGCGGGGACAGCCACCTTACCTAACCTTAACCCTAACCCAACGTAAGAAAATGTTGAAATAGGAAAAAACGGTCAAGAAACGTCTTTATTTGAAAGTTCAAATGGCCGCCGCGGCTTCGCCGCTGAAGGCACTGGTCGTTTGCGGCTTATTGGCATTGACCTGCGACTTAAGGAAACTCCACAAGAAAAAGTCTAACGGGGTCAAATCGCACGATTTCGGTGGATAGTTCACGTCGCTTTTGCTTGAGATAACCATGCCCTCAAATCGCACGTACAGAATGTCCATTGTGGCATCAACTGTGTGGCACATAGCTCCATCCTATTGGAACCACATGTCGTTCACGTGCATTTCATCCAATTTGGGCTAAAAGGAGTTTTTTATCACCAATCGGTAGCACTCTCCGTTGATGGTGATGGCAATGCCCTGGTCGTTTTCGAAGAAGTACGGACCGATGATGCCGCCGACCAACAATCCACACCAAACAGTGACTTTCTGCAGATGCATTGCCACTTGGTGGACCTCGTGTGGATTGGCATCGTCCCAATTCCGGCAATTTCGATTGTTGACTTACCCGTTCATCCAAAAAAGGGCCTTGTCGCTAAAGATGATTTTTTTGCTGAAATCCATTGAACCATTTTCATAATGAAGTTTATTATTTGCACCTGTTGCTCGACGCTGAACTTGCCACGGTGATTTGTCTTTAGTATCTGAAAAATAAAAATCGGGAAAACTAACTGAACTGTCAAACTCTATCCGTCCCTATTGGAAAACCCTATATAACATGCACGTAGAGATTGAAGGCTTTCCAGCACAGACTTTTAAGTCTTTTTGTTGAACATTTTCAAAGGAAACTTGATGGCCGGTACACATCAGCCTGTGGAACCTTTAATCCCATTGCACCTCCTTTCAGTCGCGTTATCTCTGCGAAGCCACTATCTGGTGTTTCACGCTGTACCCATTGTAAGAGCTACTTTTCTTCTACTGATGAGTAGGTCGACAAGCCCAGGACAAAAAGCCACGTCAGTAAAGAGCACTCAAAGTGCCATCGATCGCATGGTTGTTAGTTCGGCTGAGCAGTTAAGTAGGTCTAGCGTGCTTTGTGAAAGAGTCCTCTGGTCAGGGCGTGTGTACTCTGTCTTGTGTCGGGTGCAAAGCTGTAAGAAAACGGTACTGGAGTTGGACTGCTTATTCTAGTTGTGTTCCTCGTTGCCAATAGAGGATGAACTACCGGCGAGGAGAACTTTTGTTCAGGCGGTTGTTTTCTATTTCACAGCACACCACCGTATAGTGAATGCTTCTTAGCGAAGGGTTGAGTGCTTTGGTAGTTTGAGAGCCCTTTGTGGAGGCTGTGGGGTTGCTGTGGCAACGTTGTTAGTGAGTGCTTTGGGTATTCTTGCAGGTGTTGTGCTCTATTATTGAGAGCATTCACCCGTAATGAGAATTCACGTATTGAGGTGAGGCCGGCAGGTGTTTCATCGCGTGGTTTTTGCTCAATATTCTCTATTCACTTTTTGCTCAAAGTCTATTAGGATCGCTCGGAGTTCTTAAACTTCCTCCCAGCAAGGGCAAAACGACAAGTGTTTAATGTTGGTGGTCTGGTCAGTCGTTGGCTGATATGTCAACAATTGATCCTCGTTATCAACCTCCTCGTTTATCAACTCTTCTTTGCCACCCTTATTCTCTTCAAGGAACTTGGCTCCTATAGAAAAATGCGCTATACTTACAAAGATTGTGTCATTCCCTCGCGCAACATTTATCGCATTGATGCAGGTAAGTGTTGAAAAGAAGTAGCCTTCTGCACAGTTTCGGCCACTAAATGGGTTCGGCATTATCATCTCAAGAAACTAAACATTTGTAACCTATTTTTAAATACATCCAGGTATTTCCTTCAGCTATAGTTTCCACATAGAAACCACAACCACATTGGGCACAGGGAGCGAGTCTCCCTAAACATAAACACATCACTGACTACAGCTTTACAAAATATTTTAAGCTGAGCAACAAGAAAGACTGGGCCAATGATCGATTGGAGCAAGGATCAAGAAAGTTCGATGGGAATGGAGCAGGAATATTTAGGACTAGAACTAATTGCTCCATACCAATGGGCAAATTCTCGAGCATCTTCCAAGCGGAAGTAAACGTCATGGGAAGATATGTGTACAAATGAACTTCGATCTGCAACAGAATCTCTTTGGTTAAACAACGTCGGCAGGTCAAACGCTCAGAGTTCCTGTACCAATACATGGTCGTTTGCCACCTGTTTAACCATTCAAGCACACTCCTGGATTGCTCCGGCATACATACGGGCTAGCTCGGCTCAGCACGCTCCAGCATACTTACGATGCCGAGTACCTATCTAGAAGTGATCCTGAGTAACTTGGGCAAACCACGTCAAGTTGAAAACATCCAAGGCACTCTCAGTTTTCTGGCAGTGTAAGGGTGCCTTTGACAAGACATGGGCTGTTATAAGACCATTTCTATTTTCTCCACTAAACTTCAAAGAACGGCCTGTCTCGGTTGCACGGGAGCTTTAACGAATACGTCTGGCACTGCTGTAGATGCTCTGTTTTATCTATTTTGCTTGGATTGTAATACCAAGGCAATCTATTGTCTTAGACGGCGCTGCTTATGATATCATTCGCACTGGAGTTGGAATGACCTTGCACGACACTTAAATAACGTTTCTGGTTCTGATGCAATTATACAAATTTAAAGTCGACTTTCCTTGCGTTCAGGACTAGCTCCGGCCGGAGTCTGCTGGCGTCTTCATGGAGACTACTCGTTAGGTAAGTATGTCTCCGTTTTCCAAGCAGAGACTTTTGCTATCTCAATGGCCACGTACTATGGTATAAAGAATAGGTGGGGGGGTCGGGGAATCTGCGTCTGTAGCGATGGCCAGGCTGCGCTTAACATCTTCCTTAATCCGTCTCTAAATTTGAACTTGAACCGTGTCCTCGGCCAGGGCCTCATTAGACGAATGGGTTTCCTGGAAACACAATTGCGCGTGGCACACCTCTCCAGAATGTAGCCAGACTAAACGAATGCTCCTGAATATCTGCAAGCAATCAGGAGTATTCTTGTTGTCACTCAGTAGAAAGGACTGTATATGACAACTTAGAGTAGTAGGCTTAAGTGACACTTCTGTCTGCTATTCTTGTGAAGAGGGCGACGATATTTCGGATAATTTCCATTGTGATTGTCCAGCCTTTGCTCGGATCAGGTGGCAGATGTAAGGTGCTGATGTGGTGAGTGCTGATACTGTAAGCTTCTCATTATTAAAGCGTCCTTTCGGCTCTTTCCGAAAGTCGAGAAAATTCCAGTGAAATAGGTAAAAATTAGATCCCGCTTCCTGGTGTACAAAGGACCAGTTGGGTTTGAGTGCTCCAATGAAGTGTTTCCAAACACGAAAAAAGAAATACTTACGATGCGTTTGGAGGTGTGGCGAAGTGGCTAGGTGAGTGCTTAGACATGGCAAATCGTCTCAAGGCACCTCGAGGAGTGCCAAGGCATCTTTCTGATGAAAATGAAAAAGATAGGAAAGCTGAGATGGATGATGTGTATATAATTTCTCGCAGTGACCTACAAATAATTGCCAACACCAAACGGCAAGTTGAGAAGCTTCTACATAACAAATGATACTCTCGGAGGTTTTTCATTCGCAGGCGAGAAGTGGTGCCACGAAAAACGTTCGCTGGATTTTACTGGAGCTCGAACCTACACAGTTCTCACAGCAGTCCAAGGCACTAACCACTGAGCCATGGTGACTATCAAGAGGCTCGTCCTTATGTGCTCCGTAAACCTCCTGAATTTGTATTGAAGTAACCATGTATGGGTCGCTCAAGATGGTTATGACAATAAAAACGAATGGACACCCTGTCTCCAGCTCGCAAAGTCTTCAAATCTTATCCAGAGGGACAACCCTGTAAAGGAAGACCTCGTCTAATGCGGCGCATACAATTTAAAGTGGATCTCAACCAACTTGGAGCGTACAACTAGAGGCACTTACTACAAGGTATTAGCTTCTCTCTTGCGCCACCTAAGTAGGTAAGTAAGTGGCATTGTGCGAAAGGAATTGACAGAATCTTATAGGCTAAGAAAGTTCAAACCATTCAATTCTTCCGAGAAGAATCATGCACTGACTCAGCTTGGAGTCGGATGAAAATTCCAATCCCTTTCGTATTGAGTCCCATGATTCTTTGAACTTAAGGATTAGCAGTAGGTACAGCACCACTACTATCTACTCAAAATGACACGAGTTCTTTTAATGTGTGAAAAACTGCCAGTCGCCCAGAGTTTCAGGGCTCATTTTTGGCACGAAATCGGGATCTGGAATCTTAAACAGAAAAAAACTGAAAGAATCTTTTATTTTCTGCTCCGAAAACATATTTTACGTCGCAAACCAAAGACAGAATTATGTCCTCGTGAATGACTTCATGAAAATTTAATGTGCCTTCCTCTATCGCACGAACGGGCGGCGGTATTTAGACGGCGAACAGCATGAAGTGCGCATAGCCACTATATCGCTGTGTACATAAATTCATAAATCCAACCCTCCTCCTTGCGTTGTCCCGTCATTTCCATTTGCTATGGCGATGGGCGGAAAAACGGAAAGCGGTATACACATTACACAAAACCACCCCCCGGGGGTAAGAGGTCGAAACAACATTTAAATCGAAACCATAGTGTGCCAGGCATGAACTCGACCTACGGACTTGAAAGCTCATAAAAAGGGAAACTCTCTCTCACTATGTAGCTCCGGTCTACAGCTCTGTGGGTATACATGCATATTTCCATCCATGTACCTACACATTCCGCTGCCAAGGGACTACGAAATATACATTTACATGATATTCGAAGCAGAGAGTCATTCCCGTCCTGTGAAGGTCCTGCGTATAACATCCCCCTTGCACAAACATGTACGTAAATAAGCGCACAACTCCGCATATGACTGTGGGTGGCTATGGCTATGCCTAGGTGGATGGGAAAAAATTGAAACAAGAGGGGTTGATCAATATTTAGTTTATTACTGAATGTGTACATTTGCTCCAATAGGAAATGTGAGAGGGCGTGTCAGGGATTTAATAATGGATACCAATAGTCCTGTGTGCGGTGCGGAGTTCACCAGTTTGCCACCCCGAAACAAGTTGCAATTTTTTAATTAATGACTGTTTGTCGTGAGTGTTTTTTTTTTTTTTTTGGCGATGAATGCGTTCCGGGTGTTCGTATGTAGTTTGTCGAAGCGAATTATTGCAATTGAGGAACTTCGAGTGAATTTCTGTGTAGAAACTCATCGTGTTGCATTGTTGAAAGAATGGAAAGCAAATACCTAGTTTGAAACACACTAAAACAATGTTTGGATGTCCAAATGAAATGATTCGAGCAAAATTTCGCTAATGAAAACCGGTGTCTTAATTTTTGCTGTGTTGGCAAAATTGAAGGAACGTAACCAGATTCGAATTGAGTCAAAGCGAACGAAATGTGACATAGGATTGATATAAATGCAATGAAAACGCCTCTAAATTAGTCAAGAATTCTGCACATTCAGCACTGTCATTTCACCAGGTCCTTAGATTCCTTTGACTTCATGATGGATTTTGTTATACGTAAAGATGTGTAACTACATTGTTTAGAGACATACAACAGACCACCTCGTTGAATCCTTTTTCGTTTCTCTTCCATGAGTCGTTTCAGTCTTGAATTTCTCCCTGACATCAGTCCAATGCACTAACCACTGAACTACGGCCCAGCCATGTCCACCGAAGATTTTTTGCGGCACCACCACCTGACAAACCTCCGGGAGTATACTTTGTCATAAAGAAGCTTCTCAATTTGCCGTTCGGAGCCGGCAATAAATTGTAGGTCCCTTCCATTCTTGTGAAAAATTGAAAACGCACAACATGAATGGTTGCGAGAAGTTGGCTCGCTATGTATTTATGTATTTTTATTCCCTGGGATCGATTGAAGAATATTTGGCAAATCCTCTGTGTTTGAATGCATTGGCCTTCTATAAGATCTTACCTTCTGAAACCTAGAGCTGTGCGTTCTTACGGTTGTCCAATCGTCCTCTGGGTATGGTTAGGTTAGGATAGGGTGTCTGCCTTTTTTGAGGACCGAGCAAAGTAGGTGGAAGTGTCAGTTCAGGGAACTTAATGAGCACTAAGATGCGCCATTTTGTTACCACAACTCACTTGACCTGGTTGATGAAGTGTCTTGTTGATTGAAAGAGAGAGAGAGTAAGCAAGACAGCCGGGACTTAAGAAAGCAGATTAGCTCTCGTATCTTTTTGCCCAAAATGTCGCACGATTTACGTGTCACGGTCAACGCTAGATTCCGAAATCAATGCAAATTGTTCCCACGGAAATTGTAAAAAGGGCACTAGAAACCTTTTTCCCTCACACAAGTGAAATATAATGCTTCCGTTGGTTTAACAATAAAAATTTTGCGAAATCTGTAGGTAATCACTCCTTGGGTTGATATCAAAGAATAGACACCTAAACTTGACTCGCGCAGTCTGGTCCTTGCTTTCCGTAGCCGTGACATATGTATCTTCCTTGATACGACCGCGGCGCAGTTTGGTTTGTCTCTTCTATTCGACTTTTCAAGAAATGTGCAACTGTGACTGTCGACGCTTGAACCGAATGAACCGTGTAGAGCTGAACCCTGCCTAGCCAGTTATCTGCACGCTCCTTTCCTTGGTACGCTTGCACGAGTTTGAAAACTATGACAGGTGAGTCGATGGTTTTGATAGCGACTTGTGTATCTATAAGGATAGCAATGTTCTAATTGTGCATTGTGTCCCGCCCGAGTTAAATGCAAGGCTCTTAGATTGCCAGCAATTTCGCCTGGATGATGTTGGTAAAATTCAACAGCCGGTATGATCTTAATCTCGGTCAAACGGTGCTGAGATTCTATTCACCTGGCATGCTCTCGTTTGAGAGGGAAAGTCCACCAAGAGAGGGAAAGTCTGATCAAATATTCACCACATAGAAGATCCTGAAAAAAAAAAAAAACCAATATTTATTCATCACCTTTTAATCGATTTCAAGGCCGCATATGATAGCATTTAAAGAGACAGTGCAATCTTTTAGAAGTCGACATTATCAGAAAACCGAAGCTCGAAGCGGTTAAGTGGGTTGACCAGTAAACGGGGTAAAAAAAGTATATTCTGTCAACAAAGCAGAACACCTAAAACCTACGACTCGGACAAAACGTCGCCCTCGACAGACATTACTTTGAGGTAGTCAAGGACAGTTTTCGGATAGTCTCAAGGATAGTCTCCGCTTTGACTTCAGACAATGACACCAGTGCTGAGATCACAACAAAAATTGTTCTTACCCATCGCTGTTTCTTGTGGCTAAGAAGGCAACTGAGTAAGCAAACCCTTTCTGAACAACGTAAATGACCCTCATCTTCACAGTCCTTCCCTATGGCGCAACGGCATGCATTTTGTCAAGAATGGATGAGGTGCCGTGGCCCTCGATTGTTGTGAGAGAAAAGTCCTTCGGGTTATCCTTGGACCTATTTGCATAGATGGTAAGCAGGGAAGGGGAGATACAACGACGACATAACAGAGGAGTCTATACACAAGGACTTAAATGGCTGAGACACGGATAAAACGGACGAACACCAGTAGGTTCTCCGTCCCGGAAAATCTTCGAATCAACCCCGAAGAAACGAAGTGGTCTATTAGAGGAAAACCGACTCAGGTGACTCGCACAAGCCGAAAAGGACCTCAATCAACATGAGACTGGAAGTCGCTAGCTAACAATCGAGTTGACTGGAGACGCTTGTTGGTTGAGGCCCCGGTCCACCCCACACTGAACCGCCATCATAAGTAAGTAAGTAAGTAAGTAAGTTATGAGAATATCTTTAGCAGATATCAACGATTCACATTTGTAAAGGCGTTCTTTAGAGTTCTTGTGTCTTTCATCTGTAGGGGAGTCCTACTCGAATATGTTGGAAATGATTACTTCAAAGCTGTTCACCGAGTTTTACTACGGCACTGATTCTATTCGCAGTGTCTCTGCTCATTTTAATCACGGACAATCCTCCTATATCATAGAAGCCTAGGAGCACCGACTTTTCACCAGAGTGAAGATATAGAGGCGTTTATATATTGACAATTTTACTCGAGGCCTCCATCAAAAACCACAATGGAACCATTTACGAGGGAAAGACAACTCCAACGAGTAAAGCCAATCAGACTCTAGGGGATTACACTGACACCAGTCAAGGAAGTTGAGTATCAAGGACTACAACTAGACACCACACACGTCTGAAAAAGACACACAAAACAGATTTCAAGGAAGGTCGGTTAAATCTTGGGGCTGCAGCCCAAGCATGAGATGAATGCAGATTGTCAGAGTGAAAACAATGATCACATATGGAGCCATAACGTAGGCAAAGAGTACCAGTCTAATCACAACGAGTAACGCACTCGATAAAGTGCAAAGATTGGCATGCCTGTGGATGATGGGGCCATACGAACATGCCCAACTGTAGCAGTGGAGATGCTTTTGGATCTAAGTCTCCTACCGCTTCTGGTAGAGGACAGCGCGAACAGAACAATTCTAAGGATAGCAAAAGAGAGCATTGAAAGAGAGAGATGCATTGGATCTAACGAATTCGATCCACTCTTTAATAAACTTCGTCTCCTGGAAATCCCTAGGGGTGACAATATTGACAAGTTTAACTTTGCTTATAATTTCTTATCGAGGCTCAGCAACAAAGAAGACTAGAGCAATGAGTCCACAATCTATAGAATGAGGAACCACACGATTAAGTGGCACATGGATGGATCAAGAACTGAGGAAAAAACTGATGCAGGAATATTTGGAAGCACTCAGTCTATACTCTAAAGTTCCCTATTATCTTCCAAGCACTTGACGATCTTTAACTCCAGACTTGTTTGAGAATGCCTACACAATCTCAATAAGATGGGTAGGGGCAACAGACTTACCCTCTATTGGATACCCGGGCATGCCGGAATCTTGGCTAATGAAGCTGTAGACAACCTAGTCAGACAGGCTCTGGCCCTGAACCAGTCTGCGGGATAGAGAATCATACTCTAAGGGTAGAGTTCAGGAAAGTAAGGAAAGAAGGCAGAACCAGTTCCTGGAATAACATCCAATGTCTAAAGCAAACCAAGAAGCTCCTAGAATAACCGGAAAAGGTTCAAAGCGTGCATCGGACTAAGCAAGAACAACCTATGCATCGTAGAAGGATTCCTAATGGGCCACTGTAGACTCAAAGGACACCTGAAGAAACTAGTTTTAGGACAAGAAGATTTATGCAGATTTTGCGACGAAACCACCAAGACTACGGAACACATACTGTGGGGCTCTTACCCATAAAAGAATGAAATATTTAAATAGTTTCCAAATATGTATCAGACAAGGATATACCAACCAAAGAGCCGCTTCTCTTCCTAAGACGCAACAGAGCATAAGGTCGCAGTGCATAATGGCCTCCTATAATAGAGGATGAGGCCTATGTTTGTTTATGCGTCCCAGCCTTACCAGAAGGATACCATAGTATAAATTCAACAGTAACTTGTCTTCATTTGTGTGCTTCTTTGGTTTTTCATTGCACGGCGAAGCAATCATGGCACGAAACAATCTTGTTTTCACAGACGATAGCAATAAATGTCCGCATCTAGAAGACAATGCGGTTGCGATGTGGTTGAACGTTTAAATCGAAATCATATTTATTATTATGAGTATGAAACTCAATTTTGTCAATGGTGACATCCCTGAAAAAGTAATATCTCAACACGCTACCACGATTAATAAACATGCAGCCTTCTATTGACAAAACACAAGAGTTTTATCAATAAAAAAACAGAAACACCGCCACCATTCCCTCAGTTGTTTATCTTAAATTAAATTGCAAATAATTAAAACTGCATAATGCAATGGCTTTCCCTCACCGCTGAAAAACATATTAATTACACATTACAAAGGACCAGCAAGGATTCATCGTTGCATACTTATGTTTCTGCTGAAGCCAAGCATCATTCTAGACAACGCCACTCAAATTTGACACGGATATTTGCATATCGCTTTGATGTCAAGAAATGCATAATTCTAATTCTCGAGCAAAACCCTAAAAGGGAACAATCTCTCAAAAGGTCCTTAAACGGCTGACTGGGTGTATACGTATTGCTATTGCCCGCCCACCATAAACGACAAGTCGAGAAGCCTGTACGATGGCCGATACTTGGCATTCCACCCTTGTCAAATTGCGTCCCGTTTAAGACAGTCGTGACATTTAAGGATATGACAACATATTTCTCGGATCAAACCCCCGTGCGCACTAAGCACAGAACAAGAGGATGTCACGCGGGTCTTGGAGTATGAATAATCACAGACGATGCAAGATGCACGGCGACCGAACCGGGAAGTCAAGGAGCACTTGACAGTTAGCGCACTTGATATCCCGCCGCTGACATAATCATTAGAGAGTCGATTTGTCATTTTTTTCGCCGCGTTCGATGGGGACTCCAATCCAGGCGGCTATTGTAATTGATCATCGTATCAGAATCAGCATCGCTGGGCGCTTGCTTTGCTCTGGTTTTTTTCTTTTATTTGCCGCCGATGTGGATGGTGCCGGGCACAAATGGGAAAAAGGACATTTAATTTGACAAGCTCTCCTGCGATGGGATCCACTTGTATGTCATTTCAGTTTGTTTGATGTCTGCCGAAGACCGATCTTGATTATTATTGTACGCACTTGGTGACAGGAGTGTGGTGAGTAGGTGGGTACACATTTCATTGACGTTAATGATTTTCATTTTGTTTGTTTTTTTTTCGCATTTACATTTTTGCTTCTTTTGAATTTGAAGTGTCAATTAGCTTAATTAAACGGGATTTTTGCATTTATGGGGAATCGCTGTCCACTCTGGGATTACAATCTGGGTGAAGTTAGTCTGTGTCAGTGAGGTGTGTAACCCGAAGTTGGTTGACAGTTGGGGTTTTTACTTGTTACATTCAACGAACTGGATTGACGAATTCAAAATGTCAATTTTGTATGTGTGGCCTGTGGATTACAAACTTGCAGATTTTTTTTTTGATCACCAACCGTATTATTTATAAACAAATCCTCAAAAATTTGATTTCAACAGCTAAATTACTAAAAATCGTGTTTCGTCCTCAATCAATTTGCTAAGCGCGACCCACTCGTATACCAAATTCGGTAAGAGCTCGTAGTATCGTAACAAAAGAGGACTTAAAACACTTCCTATTAGGGCTTAGGGAAAATGCGCATTGGATCCAATTGTTGATCTAAGTGAACGGTACTAATTCGTAAGGCATTCATGTTGCTAGCAAGGATGCAACAAAAGAGCCTTTGGTCTATGTGGATAACCGACCTGAGGCATCTCATGGATAATGAACTCAGTGGCATCCTGGAAACATGAAACATGAAGATTCGCCAGATCAGACGCAAACTAGGTTTAATTAGTAAAATATTCCCACTTTTTTGAGCCCTCTCAAACAACATGTCCCAAACCGGCCTTAAGGAAGGATTCCCCTTCAACACCACCCGTCTGAGGCTTGAGTAAAAAACATTCCACTTACCCTGTGTGTTGCCTTAAGTTGGACGGAGGAACCGAACTGGATGTATGCAGCAGAATCGGAAAAGTCAGAGCTGCATTTGGCATGATGCCCAAAGTTTGGAAAAGAAATGCTTACAAGCTGCGACTGTTCCGCTCCAATGTGGAGTCAATACTGCTCTATGGGTGTAGTACTTTGAAAGTAATTACTGCTGTCACTCGTAAGCTTCAAATTTTGGGAAATAAGAAGGTGTCTACGCAGTATATTGAGGATTTTCTGGGCGAATCGTATTTCGAACTAAGAATTCCATCCGAGAACGGGTCAGGAACTAATTGACATCACCACATGACGAAGAAAGTGGCAATGGATTGGTCACATCTCACAAAATATGCTATGCAATAGAATCTACTCACACAATCAGGCAGAAAGGCGGGTAATTGAGGCAAACGTGGCGTAGGACACATCAAGGTCGCTGGAGATGAGCTGGAACGAGCTGAAACGCGTTGCAGAACTCCGCAGAAGGTGGTGCGCAGGCTTTATTGACGCCCGACGCCCCAAGAGAGGTGCTAGGATATAAGTAATCGTGGAGAAAATGTAACCACAAATTATCAGAGCTGTGACGAAATATGTACTTCTGCTACTCAATGGAGTTCCATCGAGCAAATGGAAACTAATGCTCAATCCTAGGTTTGAAGTGATAAGGAAGACCTCCATTACAAAGACAAAGCAATAGCGAAGAACTTGAAACAGTGTTCGGAGATCAAAAAGGATGGAAGGCAGCAGTGTCTCAGCCAGACTCAGTCCTCAATCCTCACTATTTTGACCTTAGCTGTTTAAGCGAGACTAAAAGAGGTCTTCTTTCATACCAATATTTTTCCAATCCGGAACTGATCAAGCTGGAGATTTTTAAGAAGCGAAGAATACTTTCAACATTCGCATTGTCGCCAAGTTGTTTGAAGAAAAAGATTCTGAGATGGAACATCCTTCTAGTGCAAACGAAGTAAAGGGTAGCCTCTTAATTCTCTTCGTCATCATTTGAAAAGAAGTCTAACCCTTTAACATGTAGGCCGAAAGCAGGACTAACCGATTGAATCATGTTTGATCTAACCTAAGCCAAATTTTTCTAAAGATTTGACATATTGAACCTTGTTCGGACGTATCGAGAAACATAGATACTCAGCTTAACTCGTTCCTGCAAGGAACAGGTAGAATCAGAGTCCGAATCAGAGACCAAAGAGGTCGTCAGCCTTTTTAAAAAAAAATAGCTGGCACGACTGCTCGAGCCAAGGCCTAGCTTTGTACAATTTATTGTCGGCTCCGAACCGTTTTTATGATAAATTATACTCCTCTCAGAGGTTTGTCATTCCACGACGAGAGGTGGTGCCGCGAAAAATGTTCGGTAGACATGGCTGGGGCTTGAACCCACGCAGCTTGCTCAGCAGTCCAACGCACTAACTACTGAGTTGCGGCGACCACACAGTTCAGGGAAAAGCAGGACCCTCTTTTCTTTTTTGTATAATAGTGAGGATCCTTCGAGTCTCATTACAACTATTCCCTTGTGTGACCGACAAATGACGCTACAACGCGAATTTGACCTTTAACAAGATTATATGCTTAGCTCCTACTTTCCGAGAAGAAAACTCAGGTGACTTGATGAGTGGGCTAAATGAGCCCAAGACTCGTCGTTTGCTCACCTTTCGGTTTTACCAGGCGGCACGACGTGGAAGTGACGATGCGTCTTCGCCCCCCAGCATTGCACTTTATTGAAATATGGGTGTGGCCTGGCACTCAGCAAATGTGAATTTTAAATAGCTTTGCTTTATGAGAGACGAGCAGCAATCTTGAGCGAAATTCGACATGAACTAGAAACGTGAGCTCTAGGAAAGTTATTGAAAATTCTAATATCTATTCAGCCAGGATACGGCGTTTTTAATTGCTATTATTTCTGGTAAAATCTCATATTGACTTGGAACTCAGAAGATGCTCGCATTAATCTTTTTGGGGAATCGAACATCACAAGTCTGTGCATAAATCTATTGAATCTACATATCTGCATATGTAGGCATGTACAATCCAATACAGCTCCTACTCATTACAGAAAATAGTTGCCCGGAAGGTAACCACAAGCACTATCCAGCACTAAATTGAAGAAGTGGTGTAACAACACAAGTCCTTATAGAAATCAGATGCCTGTTTGGGATAGCTCAGAGGGGATATTTTTATGTCGCACGGTCTACCTCGTATTTCGAAGCATTGTGCCGCATATTGAATTCAATTTTGACGGGATGGTGGATACAGCGTTTACCTTGAATGATTTTAAGTGAAGAACACATTCATAAGTATGAAGGTTTGAGACGGTCGAAACAATTGTGTATGTATCTTGGCTTTAAAAGTTAAGAGTTTGGTCTATTGGCGATTTTCCTGGCCGGTGGGCATACTGGTACCTGGCCACAAGTGCGATGCAAACCAGCTTAAGACCTTTACAGCGAAAAGGATTTAGCAAGGGAAATTGAACAGAGATATGCCTCGATTGCTGTTATAGGATCGCTAAAACACTTGTTGTCTGAAATGATTACAAGGAAGCTGACATCGTTTTTTTAGATTCAGTCACCGAACTCGCTCCGTTTGTTTCTAAAAACAGTATCTTACCTGCAAAAAAAACCAAAATTTCAAACTCGATTCGCTGCCATTTTTTTTTTTTTAATATTTAATCCATTTATCCTTTGTTTAAAAAATGCCGGCATCACCCTGTTTATATTCCTATTTATATTCGAGACCTTTTCAAACCTCTAATAAAGTTTAACGACTGAAAGACCAAGAATAGATAATCTATTCCGGATGTCGAAAATGTCCTCGCCATTCTTACTGTTCGCCCCCTGTGACCTGTTGGAACATCATTTTCTCCATCCACACTCCACACACAATCACAAAACTCTAAAAGGATCTGCCAAGAATGATGGGTATGCGTGTATCGAATTCTAAAGAATTTCAACAATCTTTTCATTTACTCCATCGAAAGGAGCTCAAATCCACTTGGTGCCTTTCACCATTATGAACCAGGATCCATACACTTTCTAATGGTGTAGCACCAGTCGCTGGTTTTTGCACTTGGAACGCGTTGACTAAGGAGATACCTATATAAACTGTCGAAGCGTGCTTTTTTTTTATAGCGCAACAATATACAATGTATCCTCGTCTTCATACTCATGCTCATCCCCATTCATTCATTTAACACATGAAGTGGAAATCCTGAAAATCCTGGCAAAATTCACATATGCGTGAGAGATTAACTCTAATACCTCGGCTTTCGAGTCCTTTTTACACGGTAAAAGACGAGAACATTTTTCGTGTCGAGTGCGAGTAGTAGTGGTGTGGTGTGGAAATTCTGAAGGAACAAGACGAAGAGGCAAAAGTCCTTGCCCCGGACCCATTCATTCCTCTTCTATTTTATTGATGCTGAGCTGTACTGTGCTGTGCTTGTTGTGCTGCCCCTAGAGTGATGTCGCCATAGAAACATTCCTTTCAATTGTTCTCAGGTGTGAATAAGATGCAATATACGTTTATTAGAAAGGCCATGCCTCGAATATTTGACGCCTTTCGAAATTGCTGAACTATGATAATTGATCCCTGTTACGTTAACATGAATAATTTTCAATGCCCACAACGACGACGACGCCATCCTCGCATTTTGTTTTTGTCTGTGTCTGTGTGTGTGTGTGTTGTGTAGTTGGAAAATATATCCTCAATTGTGGTGTCATGTTGAGAGGACGACAGAGAATACTCCTATTGCATGTCATCCTTTCTATGTTTTAGCTGTGTTTTGGGGCGGCAGTTGTGGGGTGTCACCTGAATGCGATCAAATTTTAACTGTGGCGTAAATTTGTCGAGGCACATGGCTTACAGCATCGTTATCCTCTTTCCTGTGTATCTCAATGAATTGCGGCTCTGAATAGGTACAAGAGGTGCCGAAGGACCTCATATCTTTAATATTCACAAGAATTTTTTTTTTTTTGCTTTTTTGTTTTTGTGATTCGATGCAGTTTCCAGTAAATAGATGCTTGCATCCACTGTCTATTGATTAGAGGGCCAGGTGAATGCAATTGAATAGATGCATTGGGAATGAAAGCACTAAAAATGGTTATTCATGGGATTGAATTAAAAAGGATGTAACGAGGACCATTCCGTTCTAATTCAGGAATCAAATGTGAAGGGTTTTTTTTGTAGTGGGAATTAGAAAGTGCAAATTTTGTTTCTAGTTCCTGGGTGCAGCTTTTCAGTTATTTCTATTGCAAATGTTATTTGTATGTAGCTGAAGTGAAATCTAACACTTGAGGTTAAGAAAACTAGGACGGTGGAAGTTTATGTAATCACACCGAAGGCGGAAAGAATTTAGAAAACCAACTAGGAATTCGCCCCATTCTCTAATTGGCCAAATGTCCTTTATCCTATCCGCCGAACGACTGAGCATATCCCACTGATTTTTCATTGATGTTGAAGAGCATTTAGTTATCTATAACACCCAGGAAGTTATAGTTGTAAGGATTAAGCACGAGGCTTTATGAAAGAACGACTAAAGGAGAAGCTCAAGTGAATGTTCTTACACTTCAATCGTTGAAGACAAAGTTATCGGTATGGAAAGTTGTGCTGAAGACGTTAATATTGTCCTGACCCACAATTTACTCACACAAAGTCTCCAAAGTGCTTTGAAAGAGAAGGGACGATGACCGCAGTGCTTTGGACTGCTGTGCGAGCTGTGTGGGTTCAAGCCCCGGCCATGTCCACCAAAAATTTTTCACGACACCACCTCTTGACGGGGAATGACAAACCTCCGGGAGTATAATTTGTCATGAAAGAGCTTCTCAATTCGCCGTTCGGAGTTGACAATCAACTGTAGGCCCTTTCCATTCATGCGAAACATGTGACACTCACGACATGAATAGTTGCGAGAAGCTAAGCCTTGGCTTATACCGAGCTGTCGCGCCAGCTATTTATTTTTATTTTAGAGAAGAGAAAATACCGGGCTAGGTGAGGTTAGCTTAGGGTTCCTGTCTATAATAGAATGCAGACACAGTCAGACCGAGGGTGTTCGTATGTGACACCTACTTGCTGGCTAATTGAAATAACCAGGGCCTTATAAAGCGAAGGTGGGATGATGTTAGTAACTCCCAGCTTGCTAAGTTCTTTTCATTTGGACATAGTTGGACAGGTCCTTGACTCTTTCTCTTTCACTTTTCCAAAGCTCCAATACAAATCATTTAAAAAGAGGCCTAGTCTCTTAGCATGTGAATGACAGAGCTGTCATACGATCGTATAATTCCATTGGAGAGCTTTTAATCAACTTTATCTGTAGATATCTGTCTGGAAACTTATCATGTCGTACCTTGCTCTCATTTGTGGTTGCTTTTGCATCTAGCTTTCGAAGGTGTATGCATGAGGGTGGTGCCTCTCTAGTATGTTCGTAAGCCTTACAGTGCTACGGTAACACAGCGGAAACCCGTATAGCGCTGTAGAGTTGTGTTGTCAAAACTTTCAAAAATCTGATTTTTTGTATGTTTGTTAGCGTCTCAGTGAAAAGTGAAGCTCTTAGCCTTAGATCCACTCAGAGTAGCATATCAGCTAGAAGAGATTGCATTGTGTGCCGCGTCCTTTTTTGGGAAGGCTAGATAATTTATTCCTCGTTTACATCCTTCGGAATTGTAAGGCCGACGAACTCGCCAACTTGGTACTACTCTAGAGATCCTACTTGAACAGAGGAATCTAGGTATTCCACTCGCTACATGTAAATTACTCCTAGAGTACGACGCGATCAGCAAGACAAACCAAAGATGGGGGAACGGCACCACATGCCTCATTTCCAGAGAGCTATGGCCTCTGTTAAGTCTCACTCGATCTAAAAGTCTCATCTTGCTTAATAGGTCGCTCATCAGCACCGTTATAGGTGTTCTCACTGGGCATTGCCCCATTGGTTTTCATATCAAAAGGATGGGCCTCTTTTGCAGGAGCTGCAGGGACGAAGAGGAGGAGGAAACGATTCTCCGTTTTCTCTGCACTTGTCCTGCCCTGTCCCAAAGAAGGAAGCTCTATCTAGGAGCCTACCACGAACTATCACATACTGATATCAAAAGTATCCTCAGCTTTATCAAGAGCTCCAAATGGTTTTATTAGCCTGAGTGGCACCTAGGGTAGATCCCAGTGGTATCACAAAGGGTCTTCCTTGGCCTACGTGTGTCTGTGCCTCGCATGGACAGCCACCTTACCTACCTACCTACCTACATCCTTGCAGATATCATGCATTTTTGCGTACCTTCCCAAAGCTAAATGGTCAATGTTAGTCTGCAAGAGTCTTGTTGAATAGTTCGTTGGTTGTTTTTTTAAGTTGTTTGTGGACACAATCGTGCTGGATAGGAATATGCTGTGTTGCCTGCTCTTAGTAAATAGCGTTGACAACTTCCTTGATACCCAAATTCACTTCGACAATTTTTTACCAGTTTAGAGGGAAGTTGTTGCCGAAACTTGATGGCTTTTGTCGGACAAATCCCCGGGATAAGTGTAAGTTCCGCTTCTGAATTAAAGTTCCCAAAAAAAATTCCTGAGTCTATCTTCAAACCACCAATACATTCTGACGTGTCGTATTCTTTCACCATCTCTTCTCTTCGCGGACGCGCAGCGTAGGCAGTCAGTCAGTTAAATGTCGTAGCACGTTTCCTTCGGTTCATCGAACAAGAGTTCCGTTAGTGCGAAACACTGTATAATGATGAGACGTCCTACTCTAGTCTGAAATCCGCCCGTCAGAACGTTATCACCGTATGGCTGCCAAGAAATTAGACCTCTCCGTGATGTTGGTGAAAGTAGCAGCCACCCCCCAGATTCCGCTGGATTCATTAAAGGCTTTTCGGAGTGCAACCTAAATACATGTATCGCATGCGTTCTCGCTCAAGTTGTAAAAGATATTTATTTCCGAGAGGATAGAGATCAGTCTTAGTCCAGATACAGTAGTCAACGTATGATTACACCTAATTCGAGGTCAAGTCTAAGTTTCGTTAACTTTTCTCATTTCAGCAATGCGGAAAATGAGAACTTTTAATGGTAACTTTTGCTTTCATTTCTAAGGATCTACGCATATATAAATGTATGAACATATATAGATCTTAATCTGACAATCGCAGCCAAAAATTGTTGCATCGATGTCATATATAGCCTTTCAGCTCTTCCATTCTACTCCGCCTAAGGTAGTCAGTTGGAAACAACTATGTATTGTGGCGGTGGATTTAGAACGTTGCTAGGATAATAGGACCTAACAGCACAGCATCGCAATTATTTAAGTCTGACTATGACGAACCACTTCAAGCCATCCTTAAGATAAATCTACTGAGACTTGGATAGTGACGAAAAGACCAAAATACCGACAGGTTTAGAGTTTCCTTCTCTTTTAGCGCAAGATATGTGGGCATCATTCTTGTTCCCGAAATCAACTGGAAACTAAACATAGAACGCAGGGTACATAAAGCATGTGTTGCCTTCTGCGCCTGTAGTAAAAGGTGGGGACTACAACCTAAGAGAGTCCCTTGGATATACACCGCCGTAGTTCGGCCCATCTTCACCTACGAGTCACTCTTATGGTAGCCCGCTTTACATAAACCATACAACATCATTAAGGTTGGATTGGAAACACTGGTGCTCTACGGTCAAGCCTGACCGAAATTTTCAACGTGCTCCTAAACATTTTGTCCCTGGCAAATTAAATACGTTGTTTCCGGTAGGGGAGTTAGACTCAAAGGGTCTGGATGTTGGTACGCAAAACCATATGATCATACCAAGCAAAGCTGCCAAGGGCTCTTGTCTTGATCGCAACTGACTACATGACACCTGATATTGTATTTAAGAAAAATATCCAAGTCATGAATCAATACGAAAGATGCATCCAGGACGGAATGGAAAAATAACTCGCCACTACCAAAATATGAAGCACCAATTTTCACCGATGCCTCTTAAATGGAATGCGGTGTCAGATCAGGTGTCTAGTCAGCTGAGCTGAACGTCTCCGAATCGCATAGCCTCTAGATTCCTCTAGTATATTCCAGGCGGAAATAATACCGATTAGAGAGGCCTGTAGCCTCAAGGCCACAACCATAAACAACACGAAGATCTTTATTTATAGTCAGGCCGCCATTAAAGCGCTTCAAACAAACACGACTAGAACAGTGTATGGAAGTACAATAATTGCCCTGGTAAATGCTCGGTTCAACATCACTCTCCTCTTGGTTTCTAGTCATAGCAACCTAGAGGGAAATCAGAATGCCGAGGAGCTAGCCAGACGGGGCTCAGCTCTTGACAACTCCCTCGCGAAAGTAGTGTACTATCCAATGGAATTCGTCAAGGGCTAAGTCTTCCAGCAAGAAGCTGTGACATATCCAGAAAGAATTGGCCCGCCTACAACAAAAATAGGACGTGTGACGCACTAGCGCTACTTGAGTCTCTGGACAGATAATTCAGACAGCCACTTCTACCTACCAATCTACCTGGTGATACACTTTCTAAAATTTGTGAAGCATCTAGGTAGGTCCAACATAACTTGTGGCTTTTTGAGTACGAAAGAGGTACAGCTAATTAGCTCTAGTCCACGTTTATTGAGAGCTCAATACAGTCTCGCTACTGTACATGCGTTTTGGAAAATAAGTGTTTCATGCCTCGTCCAGCTTTTTGGGAGAGAATATTGATAGAGCTACATAGAGTCCTTGACAGTATCTTCTAATTCGCAGTTATCACTCAAAAGGATTTGGATTTCCCATACATTCTTAAGCAGCTTTGGTGCTTCTATTCAGATACCCCATCTTTCTACAGAACGGATTCCAAGTCTTGGCGGAAACTACTTAAATCCACTTCGATCGAGCGTTTTTTTGTTTTCCCCCTAAATCGCGGTCAAATTCTTTAATTTTCATCCCCAAGGCATGTTTCCGGAGAGCTCTACTCGGGCCTAATCGAATTACATTGCCAGCACGCATACGGAAATCACTCAATGTGTTCATTTGTAAACTACTCCCGACCCTTCACTAAACCACACACCAAACACATTAACATACGACAATCATGATAAATTTCCATTTCCACCATACGCTCAAGTGGTCACCTTCGACAAGTTTAACGAGGACCTAATTTACTATCTGCTCAAGCCCCCGCCATCAAACGTGGCGATTTCCTTCGCCCGAAGCGGTTTATGTCGTGCCCAAACGCAACTGATTTCGAATTAAAATTCCAACTTTTCATGTCATCGTCACATAAGGTTCCACACAAAGTGCGAATAAAGGAATCTCGCCTCTCGCCTGAACGCCTTCAACAAATTCAAGACAATATCGTCCGGATGGTGGTGGAAAAGGGTTCAACGAATACAACCCACCGCCTGGGCGCAAATTCTGTCATTACATGTTGACAATGCTTGTTGTTTGGTGGATTTTATGGAGGGGTGACGCTCGACTCACTGTCCGATTACCCACACTCGGATGGGTGGATTCGGGCTGAAACGGACTTATCTGTCGTTCGAGTAGAAAAGACAAATTAAGGAGTATCACGACCTTCGCCCTTTGCGTGAGACTTTATTCACCTGTGTTAAGGGAATGATTTGCGTTGATTTATGCCTGGGGGGGATATTTTTTTAGCTTCGCAGACAACGAGGGGATTATTTACACCTTTCGTCCTTTATTGAGAGATCAGGTGGTATAAGGATTTATTCAGATGAGATGACGAAACCATAGGGTAGTATAAATAGATTTTGGTGTGACTTGCTCTCTGATGGAACATCTGTGTTTTGGAAGAATTCTATGATAATGCCAGCAAGGTTGAAGCAAAGGTTTTACAAGGGAACTCTACAATAGAAGATCAACGCACACCTCATTCTCTCAGACCTCGAACCCGTTTCTAAGTGCCTCTACTAAGCGATAAAAGCTGATGTTATTATCTATATGGTGGGGTGTTTAACGGCAGATATGAGCATTCAAGAGGATACTAGTTTCAAACGTTTTCACAAACCAACCTTCGTCTACCAACTTTGACACTCACCTCCGCGCGGTGAATTTCGGGTGCCTAGTTTATCAACTGGACATTGGTTTGCAAACTACTATTTGGAAGTTTTCACAACGGAGATAGAGGGAGGCGCTCTTTCTCTTGATACCAGATAGAATCAACAGTGGCGTCTACAGCTCCAGTTAGCAAAGCTACTTTGGGAATGCATTACAGCTGCTACTACGACTTACCCGGCGCTCAGGTCTATAAGACCTTTATCCGGCTCCGCCTCCTTTAAGGATCTGGATCTGACAGCAACATCAGCCTTATATGAGCACACGTCCCCACAAAAGAGAACCATGGCGATGCCAAAGACGGGTCCAACAAGCTCTTGGACAAAACATACGATCCTTAGCAGAATCCAGAGCCTAAACGGCTGCCTAGTTATCAATGTAGACAGTGTAATCACTGTGTTTTCCAGTACAGAAAGTCAATTTCTTTTATTTGTGGCTTTTTTATTCCTCCAGTCATTTTTGTTACGAATTCTGAAAGTAAGTCTCCTGTCAAATGTCAGCATCCGAGTCATATGATCAGTTTCTCTCAATCTATCAGCATTCTTTAATCGACGTGGTATGGAAGCATGACCGTAGAGAGTTTGTGTCCACTGTTGTCCTTCCCTCAGTCTCAAGGCAGTTTAAGCCGACGTGTTGCTGCAGTACAGATCCACCGGAACAGCACTTTGCATGGTTTGCATTGCCGCTGTTAGTGTTGTTCTCATTGATCTCAAGAGTCGTATTCAGGCTGCCCAATGAATCTTCGTGAAGTTTGAAAGTTGATATTGCTTCTCAACCACGTTCCACCATATGTTAAAATGGGTCTCACAACCGCCGTGTACAGCCAGTGTACCATAACAAGTAACTCAATTCACTTCTATACAGATGGCTCCAAAGCCGGAAGTGAAGCCGGTGGTGATGTCTTCTCCAAAGAGCTCAACGTGAGCATCTCCTTGAGCGTTCCTGATTACTGTGTCGATTAAGGAAGCTGTGTCCTGGCTTAAATGTAATGTAGTATCTACCTTGAATATTAGCATTTTTGTAGAAAGTACCTAGTATCGTCTTTTATGGAGATGGTAGAACAATTTAACATGCTGAGTGCCAGACCACAGAGACACTCCACAAAACTGTATGGGTGACGAACTCGCAATGCAACCTTAAACATTCTGCTGGAATGACGGGAACTGGGTATGCCACTCACTGCGTGTAAACCTAAACATCAACTTAAACTAGGCGCATTTAGGAGAACCAAGCGCAGATAGGACGAGCGTACGACCTGCCAAAGACAAGTCTGGTCCATATCAGAATCGATCCAATTATTTAGTCATCACTAGACGCTGAGCGATAGTCCTTCATGCCATGAGGTTAAGCCTCTTCTCTAATGATTTCTGTAGAAACTGTAGGGATGAAGAAGAGGATGAAGCTAGTCTCCACATCCTCTGCCCTGTCTAAAAGAAGACTCCATTGGGAGGAACCATTCTTCAATGATCTCGACAACTTTAATAACTATGGTTGATTCAATTAGTCTTTGGTGATGCTATGGATTAGTGACAGATCCTGTGGTATCACAATGGACCGTCTCTGGTCTAAGTTTGCCCGCATCTTAGGTTCAGACAGCCACCTTAACCTAACCTAACAAAAAACCTACCTACCCTAGCGATAGAAGCGGATAAATTTCATCTGGACTTGAAGTTTCGGTGGACGTGAGATCCTTAATGAGTCGAGCTACTGATCGAGTTCGGAAAAATAAAAACGTTTTGGCCCAAGTCAACAGTCATTTCTAGTCCATTGAGAGAGATTTAATTTTTTTTGTGTCAAGGCGCAGAAGTCAGTTTCTTCTTTGGCACTCAGAGGAGATTATAAACGTCCTGGCCGGCGTCTGGCAGCCTCTTTGGGGGTTACAAGTCAGAGCATGACCTTGACTTCCTTCCAGCTCTAATAAAATTCTTCCTCCTTCTGTCCAGACCCAGTCCGACAGTGATGAATCTGTATGTGCAGAGATAAGTCAAATCAAAGTCTCGATGTTTTTTTTTTATGAGAAATATATTTTAATTCATTTACGCTTAACATCTAATCAATAGATTTATATATATAAGTATAACTATACAATTTGACCGTGTATACATATAAATTCTGGTTTTGCTATTTCTAAATTCATTTCCTTCGTTCCGTTACACATGCTATTAATACACATTATTCTAAACATAAATTCTTCGGCTATCAATTACAATTTATACAATAGATCTACGGCAAACATTGTTAAATATATTAAGTTCCGTCTGTCTGACTGAGAAATGCGTTTACTAACTACGTTTACGGATAGTACACCAATGCAGCGCTTCCTGTGGGAAATGTATTTTTTTTTTATAATTTTTAAGAGAATCTAGTACGTTGATAGAATGATTTCAAAGGATATATCCGCGTGTGTTTTATGTTTTATACAGTTATTGCACATATTTAATTATCATTTTAAGATCACATCGTTATTTTTTTAAGAGTGCGCAGTCACAGCTAGCAGGTTCTCAGGGTGGGGCCGGGGTTTGGTTTGTGATAGAGGTTTCGGTGGATCACAAGTGCTGATCCCTTTCTGTGTTCAATCCCATCGCGAACAATCACTTTTGTTTTGTGTCAAGGGTTTAACTAATTCAAAGTGAAGCGTCCTTTGTCGTCGTTTGGGGTTTACTGTGACGCTGTGGATGGTCTGGCCTCATGCTCGGCGTGCGTCGAAGTCAATCGATGAGAATGCTTTTTGTGGCCGACGCCAGGGTGTCCGCGTAGTACCTGTGTCAAAAGACCTTCGCAATGAACGGCACCTGGTCCATTCTCTGTCCGTTTCCGCCATTGCTGGCATTTCCTGCGGTACTGGCGGCCAGGTGAATGAACGAGCTGGAGTACTCTGCCGCTCGGAGGGGTGAAATGCCAGAGTGGTGTAAGCTGGACACAGCTGTGGCATGCCATGCACTGGCAGCCGCCGCTGCAGCACTGCTGTGTTCGCCCAACGGGGGTGGGGTGGTTACGTTAATAGGTGGGGAGCCGGCGTCTGACGAACGACCGACAGATGGCGGTGAGTGTATTTGAGTGGAATGGTGGCTGTGGTGGGCATGACTATGGCTGTGGTGATGGCGGCCACCGCTGCCACCGCCCGACATTGATCCGGATCCTCCAATTTCGTGCAGCTTACGCATGTGCTTCTTCAAGTCAAAGTTGCGACAGAATCCTTTGGCGCATATTTTGCAAGTGTAGGGCTTCTTGTCGTTGTGGGTATGCATGTGAAATGTCAGATTGTAGACCTGGTGGAATGCCTTGTTGCAGATATTGCACTTGTATGCCTTTTCGCCGCTGTGGGTGAGCTTGTGGTTCTTGTAGTTACCCTTTTGGTGGAAACCCTTGCCGCAGTACTCACAGACAAACGGCTTATAGCCGGCGTGGATCCGGGTGTGCGTGTTCAGAGTCGAAGAGCGATTGAACGCCTTTCCGCAGGTTTGACACTTGTGCGGTTTCTCGGCGGTGTGGATAATCTTGTGACGACACAAGGTCGATGCCTGACGGAAGCCTTTTCCACAGATTTTGCAGACGAATGGTCGAGCACCGGTGTGAACTGGCATATGGCGGGTGAGGTTGTAGTGGGCGTTAAAAACTTTTCCACACTCTAAGCAAGAAAAGGTTTTCTGCTTATTCGCTGATGAATTGCCCCCAGGACTGGTGGCTTCCATCGACGGGGAGAGAGATCTGGTCGACGATGCCTTTGAATTGTCCCCTCCTGGTGTTTTCCGTCCCGCAGTTGGGCTCGAAAGAACCACTTTCTCCTGCTGATGTTGACCAGAATGTTGACTATGTGTCTGATGATGATGGTGTGCTGAATGAGCATGATGACTAGAACTTAAACTCCTTCTTAGACTCTGGCTGTGCAGACTACTCAGTGATGCAGTAAAACTGCTCAAATGCAATGTACTCGGCGCCGCAGCTGTTGATGCCAAAAGTGCCGTCGCACTTTGCTGCTGCGTCAAAGCAGCATATTGAGCCGCAGCTGCAGCACACATCAACTGACCCGGATAATAGAGGAGCGGATATTGTGTCAACAGCTCCTGATGCCGAGTGCTGACAAACTGCTGAACAGCTGAACTTGTGGTTGGTACGTATTTCTTAAACGCTGAATCATAGTTGACAACATCACCGTCGGTGTCAGATGAGGAGTTTGTTCGCTCCTCTAAGTGGTGAGTTGTTGTTGATCGCGAATTGGTTACTTGCAAGGGACTAGAACTTCTCTCGGAATGTAATTTCTCATCAGGTTCCATTATCTTTGCAATCGAAAATTTCAATGGACACGTTCGCTGATTTACTGGCTTCAGAGATTCCATTAGTGTCTCGGAATTGATAGTGGCTGCTCGCTGACTGGCGGCTGATTCCATTGTTGGACTTTTTGATGGTGGCATCATCGCAATAACACCGGATGGACTACACGGTTGCATTCCACGGGGGCTCTGAAAGTAAACGAAAGAACACTATTAAATTTTGTATATCTAGAAAAGTATCCTCGTAAGACATCAAAATGCCGTATTCCTTGATCTTATAGAGAAATGGGGAAAAAAATGGCTTAGCAACTTCGATTTCTTTAAAGTTTCAGGACGAATACCACCACCGACCCCACAGGTTATATGTACAAATTGAGATGTCAAAACTCAGCATTACCCCTCCGGTTTTTTATTCCATTTTGTTTGCACAGGGTGCTGTTAAAGTCATTCCAAAATTACTTGCTCTGGAATGAGTGCAACGCCTAGCTAAAATGTGCATCACCACCACATCACTTAACGCTATCGTCAGCCTACCGCCAGTTTAAGTTCACACAGAGATGCAAGTAAGACTTAGCCTACACAGACTCTTCCACCTAAACAACATCGGCTCCAATCGTTTCCTCGACGGTCACCTTAATATGCGTACCACACTGCAACGAGCTCAGCATGCTACTGGACAACATCCCCTGAGTGCCGACTGGGACAAGTTCAAGCCCCTGAGAATAACCAGGCATAGTTTACCGTGCGCTCAAAGATATTCAGCGGATCTGGTTCTGGAATATTCGGCGAGTCGTCTAGCAGTCTCATCTCGGTTAGACTACTTAACCATCTTTCAGACAGAAATATTTGTTTTTCAACTTCCATGGCAAGACCGTCGTTATCTCTTCTGACAGTCAAGCTGTTCTGAAAGCTCTGGATTCAGCCATAACAAAATCAACTCTAGTTCTTGAGACAGTCAAAATACTTCCTGAACTAGGAAAGAACTACTCAACCCACCAAGGCCACATGGGCAACAAAACAGCGAACTCACTGGCCAAGAGAGGTGGAACATCGCCCTTAATGATCCCGAACCAGACTGTGGAGTAAGCAAATCCTTTTTAAAATCCACACGGGGGATCAAATGCGATTTGGATGGCAAGTATAGGACAGAGAAATCCAAGTTTCTCCAAAATCTAAGCAGTAACCACCTTAAAATCAAAATCGGCATCCTATTAAAACTGCACCTCCACAGACATAACCTATCACCGGACCCTACCTACAGACTTAGATTAAAGAGCAATGAAAGCCTCATATCGTCACAGAATGTTTCACCCTATTTCACGTTAGCAAGCGGATCCTAGGCAGTGAACTTGTCTCACTGACTGCATTTACCGCACTTCACATTAAGCTGATAAGGCTCCTCATACCTCCTGGAGTAAATAAACTGTCAGATATTACCAGGATTGTAGCCATTATCAAGAGGGACTAACCAGTTGGAGACCATGCGGTCAAACTTAGTATTCCTCACAACAACTTCTGCAGAAGCTGCAAAGACATTAATGAGAAAGAATCTCAACTTCATTTCCTTTGCAGGTGTCCGGCCCTGGCGGGGACAAAACAACGTCCTTTAGGTAAACCCTTCTTCGTGATCCTCAGCAAGATAGCTGATAAAAGAATTGAAGAACTGATCCTGTATCTGAACTTCACTGGCTGGATTGAAACAAATCATCCCAACACAACCAATCAACACTCACACACCAATAGGTTTGAACAAGTGTCGTGGTAGTAAAACGGCGCACCCTGGCGCTATTTGGGTTCTCAGGAACCGCCATTCTACCTACCTCCCTAAATAAACTGTTCTAGAAACATATGTGATGGCACAATAGGCATCTCTGTGAGACCCCATATTACAAGAGCGGACCAACTGCTCCCACAAAGAAAAATATAAATAGCTGGCGCGAGCCAAGGCCTAGCTTCTCGCAACCAATCATGTTGTGCGAACGGCGAATTGAGAAGCTCTTTCATGAGGAGGTTTGTCATTCCTCGACGGGAGGTAGTGCCACGTAAAATGTTCGGTGAATATGACTGGGGCTTAAACCCACGCCGCTCGGTCAGCAGTCCAACGCACTAACTACTGAGACATTTCGACCACAACAGTCAAGAAAGAAATCCAAAAATCATTCATTTCGAAACCCCCAGGCCGCTAGTCTTATTCGCACTCATTCTTCTTTTTCTTCATGCCTCGGGTCAGATCTCACAGCCATTAAGGCCGGTAGCATTTGTGATCGACATCAGAAGTAGATACTTGTTTGCTTGCCGTCGGAATTCCGAAATTGGTATTGGGTGACATTTTTCTGCTCGCTATCTGAATTGGACTTGATCTGCCACTAAAATGGTAGCCGAGTGTCAAGTCTTTCTCCCCACTGCTTCCTTTGTGAGTATTTCCTCCCATTCTCTCCATTTCCGGGAAAAAAAAATGGTCTTCCATCCAGCAGAACACAAGTCTATTAACTTGGTTAAGTCTTCTCTGAGCGTCTTCCATGTCTTTTGTGTCAATTCATGCGGCAATGTCACCTGCATAATCACCCAGGAAAATTCCTTAACGAGACTTCGGACAAATAATTCCGTGCGTCGTTTCGTACATATGTAGATCAAAAGGCAAATCGTCTCTTCCGTGATCGTATAACTCGTCACGTAAAAACGAGACGATTTGGCCCCAGAATGCTTGTTTTTTCGTGACGAGTTACACGATCACGGAAGAGATGAGTTGGCCACAGATCTGAGGATTAAGCTCTGTGGTATTTCCGAGATTGAGTGAAACTTACAAAATTTTAGTTGCGATAAATATAACACAAAACGATATTTCAAACACCAGACTTCTCAGGCTTTTGTGGTTAATAAGTTTCGGAGAACCCAAGGAATACAATTTCATTTTACACTTGGTCTACTTGAGTTAAAATACAAATGACGTATCGAAATAGTCTGAACAGTCTGACGAACTGAAGAATGTCTTGAGAAACTATTTCCTAGTCGATCAGGCAGAATCGAACAGAGCTCCCTGAATTAGTCCATGCATTTCTGCATGCATTTCTGCATGACGTTCTCCTTGCAAGCCCTTAAGGCCCAATTGCATAATTGCATTTAAGAATCCAAGTGGTACTTGAATCAATATTTACAAGAAACGTAGTACCAATTCTAAGCTAAGTTTTCCAACGAATTAAGCAAGTCCCTCGGTTTCACATCGACTGACTTCACAATCGATCCTTTCTTCTTGAAAATAAAAATTCCTCAAGACTTCATTGAGGCGAAAAACTAACTTAATTAAAAGAATACGTTTGGTTCAACCGATTCGCTCTCAATTCAAGTGAAAACCTTGCATCTCACTGCACTCGAAAGGATTACGCACCGCTAAGAGAATGTTTACTTGTTGGCGCAAGTAGAACGTAAGACATTTCAAATTACACAAATCCCAGAGGACCGCTTTAAATAATTCTCCAGAAAGGATACGCTATCCGATGTATGAAAACACCACGAGTCTCCCCACGGAAGCAAACAACTCTTTACAATGCACAAACCCGTTCACAGGATCCATTCTCTCGTCGCATGCATTGTGATGTATGTTTTTTATGATAATTTTAATGTTTATTGTAATTACTCAACGAACCGCTATCAAAACGTCCAATTATTTGTTATTACTTCGAGATTCGACAATATGTGTACACGTTCGCTGCATGTCAGCCAGTGGGCTGTACCGCTGCATGGCCCGCCGCTGTACCAATCTGGTCGAATTAAAAATAAAATCCGCCAAGGGGTTCCGAATTAAGTGTGAATTATGATTTTTCAAACATAAAAGGACGAATTTTTTTTCCTGGTTTTTGCATAAAACAATCGACAGGGAATCGACAATTGAGAGCGTGAGGATATGAAAGGAATCGCTTTCATTTTGGGAAAATCTACTGTGCGGTACAGTCATTGAAGGTTGTTTGACATGTTCTTGATTGAAATGGGCGTTGACCGCCTGGCAGGGCGTATGTCATTGTGATGCGAATGGTGATCAAAAAGATCACTGAGCTTTACACTGTGGTTAATTAATTACAGTTGAGTGGGTTTTTCGTGGAAGTATTCCTAGCAGGATATCTAGTTCGATGTCAAAGGATTGTGATGCCCATTGAGAGTGTATGGAAAACTAAACTCTGCGCGGTTTCTTTTCTCTTTGACGAGGACAGTTGGTTGGGATGGGAATGGGATTACAAAGACACATGTGTGTGGTAAAATTTTTTTCTTTTTCTATTCAAACGCCACAGTAGGTGGACATATAATTTTCTCAGGAACAGTTGGTCTTTGTTTTAAAGTCTTACTTTGAGAGTAAGACTAACTCCTGTTTCCTCTTGCTGGTTCGAACCCCTCAACTATGCTTTATCTCTGACTAAACTTGACAAACAAACAGTGGTTTGCTCTAGAACGGCTTTAAAAAGCTTTGATGGGCGAAAAGTGCCATGTAACATCGACTATCCTTATATCGTTGATAACAGCTTGCTGAACATTTCTTGAGCTGTAGAAAACGGTGCCAAACTTTGAACTTGTTTAACTCTGCCGTTTGAGCTAGAAATATTCTGTCTTCGTCGACGCGGTACTAGATGTGGTCAATAGAAAGAAAACGAACTTCGCCTAGCTCATTGAGAAAATGTCCCCGGACATAGACAAACCAGGCCCTTTTCTTACGAGGAAATTCTAAAGCTTGACAGGAAGAACATGAAGAAGCTATAGTGCGTTTCCTTACCGGGCATTGTGGCCTAAGATATCATCTCAACAAACTAAACCTTTATTCAGATACAGAGTGTCGGTTCTGTTTGGAAGAGGAAGAAACCTCTGAGCGGAGTTTAGAAACTCGGCTACTAATGACATACTTACCTTCATTAGGAAGGTAGTAGACTTAAGAGGCTAAGTGGACCGGAAACATAATAGATCTTGCTAGGTCGCAGTGTCAGCAGATTCTAAAAAAAACGAAACTGTCAAAAACATAGGCAGGTTGGAAGGGTGATTGCATTTTATATGATGAAGCCTTCGCTCAGATCATTATAGATCCATTGAGTTCTCGAGGCATAGAATTTCCAGTATGAAGATAAGCAGAAAAAGTTTAACGTATCTGTTATCTCCGGATACTGCTCGTATAACACCGGACACACTTGAACTAAATATTGCAATAAACGTTTGTAGACTAAAATAAAAGCCATCAATCACTCTCGCCCACGGATCTATGATTCGTCTGCGCGCCGTTTGCAGATATTTCGCCACGTGATGCTGATAATAATAAATTCGCGACTTCTTCAAAGCCCCAGATGTTCCCAGACCCCCTTTAAAAAAGGACAGAGTCCGGCGACAGAATGAAAGCCTAAGTGTGTTCAGCATTGTTATCACTAACTACAGAGACGCTCGTTTGAATCGAGTACCATTCGATCCGAAAAAGTCATGAATTCATGCACAATGCTTATGACGATACCTATGTAGACACGACTTAAACGTTACTGGGTGCCAGGACACTCCAGAATAGAGTGGAATACATTTATCGAGCAACTAAAAAATAGGGTAGCTTTGCTATCAACCTTTAGCACATGAGCCCGTAATTATTTGAAACAAAGTAACCAACAAACCCGACGGTTTTACTTAGAAGGAGACAGAATATTCAAGACCAGGCAGAAGGCCCGTTAAAATTCTCTAGCTAGGCTGCACTTAAGAATAGCAAAAGGTATCCTGTTTAGTCATTGTCTGCCGTTGAAGCATGGCGTGAGATTAGGATTGGTCGAAGACAGATTGTACATATGGACGTACATTCCACGTAGAATGATCTTGTACGACTGGAGGTCTTCTGCAAGTCTACAAAAATAAATAAATATTCAGCTCGTTGGCCCATAGAAGGTGAGATTCTAGCTGCTCGCAAAAATTACATATGTAAAGGACCTAAAATTTTCATTCCCGACTTCGAGTGGCGAATTTAGAAGCAATTTTATGGCAAATTAAATTCTTGAAGGCTTGTCATTACCGGCCTAGAGGCCGTGCCTTGAAAAATATTTGATTGCCTACACAGCTCGCACAGCAGCCCAACGCACTAACTACTGAGCTACGGCTCCCATTTATTGTGGGGCATTCGATTCTTGATGTCGAAGAAACAGTTTCTGTAAGCTACAAAGCTTGATCTCTAAATTCTACTATTTTGTAGGAAGGGCGGTATTCAAAGGAGAAAGTGCTTAATCCTATTCACTTTCCTGACAGGCATAGCGCAGCAACTATACATCTGTTTGTAAACACTAATCTCGAGAAGTTCTAAACCGATTTACGTTCTGTCTAACACAGCTTATTATTATATTTTATTATACTGATTTATATATAGGCTCTGTACCACTTATAGTCTCTGCAGACTGTCTAGAGAGTGAAAAAATCTCTCTTTTCATTCAAACAGATTGCCCAGTTCTCTTTTACCTCAGAAAGTGGATATAAGGTAGGGAAGTCATCCTGATAGGATACCTCGCGGCCCTGTACCCACAGAGCCTCTACAGTAAAGAAAAAATAACTGAAAAGGGACCGTAGGGCCAGAACTGAAAAAACTCTTCCGAATCCAATCCTAGCTTAAGGATGATTAGAGCAATTGAAGATGAATTGATTTTTGTCATAATTTTTTATGTAAATCTGAAAGTCGTTGGCTCTCGTCGTTAAGTTTTTGTCACTGAACCTACCCATGAAACTATTATTGATGTAATGGATCTATAGCTTATACTATTTACAAGCTTCTTCATTGCAAAACATTTGCTCTTTTTGTTTGTCAATTCCTGATGCTGTCTCGAAAAATGTTGCTGTTGCTCGAACCTACGCAACTCGCACAGCAGTCCAACGCACTAACCACTAAGTCTTCGCGAGACACAGCGACCTGGACTCGACCTTCTGGACAAGGAGACAAAAATTGTAGCACAATAAGCAGGAAAGCGAACAAATTCTCTAAATGGAATCAACGGACGCGTCTTAAATTCCAAAAACGGAAACAGCGTCCCCTCGTTACTTTTTGCAACGCAACTAGTCCTATAGATTGGGAGTTTTGCAGTCAGGGTAACTGCCCGGCTTACGAAACAAACAAAAAGCCTCGAATAAGGATCATACTACTGTTGAAGACTCTGGCATATGAAATACGGTCTTGGAATCTGACATGGAATGACACTGTCGGCAGAATTCAGTGAGTTTTAATCAGAACGTATGCGAGTGTAGAGACAGAAGCTACCAAAATGGATTTTGAGGTGAATGAGCGCGAAACGAAAAGACAATCAACATCGGATAGAACTTCATAGTGGAAAGCTACGAGGTAATACGAGGATTTGTCCAGCTTGGTTCTGCTATTACCTCTGACAACGACATCGCATCAGAAATCAAACGCAAAATAACATTCTTGCTAATCGCTGTTTCTTCGCATTGTGAGTCTCTATCCCGAACAACTAAAGCGACTCTATGGGTGGTGTGAATAAAAACTGAGGCAGAGTGTCCACTCAACTATTTGGAAAAACACTCAATTTAAATTGAATAAAAATGAGTTTCGTCAAGTTTTAGAAAAACTTTCTTGAGGAGGGTTTGCCCTGAGTATTCGCTCAGTTTTAATTCACACCACCCTATGTCTGAATCGTCCCAGATCTACTTTGAAGCTGAAGACGGACTCTCTCGAAAGCTGATGAAGTTAACCTCGGTCGTTTCAAATAAAAAACTTTTCATACAATCCTTTCAAAAAAGAATTATACAAGCTGTGCAGCGACATCAGTGTATTGAAAAACTTGGCATAGGAGACGTTTGAAATTGCTGGAACATGTAAAGCGAGGGGACACCAAACCAATCCTTGCGCAAGGCCATTGAATATAAAGCGGAGGAACAAACTAGAGATTTACATCGCCTAAATTGGACTGTGCAACACCTCCGTAGCGAGGATTGAATTCTCGAGAGTGCTCAATAGATTTTTAAGATAAAAATCGAGAAATTCTTCTCTCGGTGAATGAAAATTTCTAAGCGAGCTCCCCGCATCTCAAAGGGAGCTCAACTCCCTTAAGCACCTAGCTGGCTACGAGCCTGCCGCACAATTATAAGTGCCAACTTGAAGTGAAAGTAATTAGCAAAGGACCAGCAGCTGGTAGGAGAGACTTGTCGGTTGGGACCCCGATTCACCCCGCACTGAAGTCCAACCAAAGTAATAAATCACTATTATACCTAGCTTTTCGCCACTATTCATGTTGCGTGAGTTAAATTTTTCACATGAATGTAAGGAACATACAATTTATTGCCGACCCCGGAAGGCGAATTGAGAAGCTTTTTCGTGGCAAATTTTATTCGCGTTGGTATATTAACCACGGCGATCACAATTAACAATCAAAAATTGCCTGGTAGGAGAATCTGTTTTCTGATTAAAATGTCTGCTAATATATTTGACAGTCAAACAGTCAAAATACCAAAAATGTTTGCCTCTACTGCTAAATGTCTGCTAATTTATTTGACAGTCAAACAGTCAAAATACCAAAAATGTTTGCCTCTACATTTAGCAGTGTTTTCCTAACTTAATTTATGGCTAAATCTTGCGACTTTTCTGGTCAAAAATGGGTAAAATTGGCCATTTTCTTCCAATTGCTATTGGTACGGCAAAATTTTACCAGAATCTTATTGAGATAAATGTTAAAATTTCGTCACAAATGAAACCAGCAAAGGCCTTAAATTTCAATAAAACTACCAAAGTGCTTTGATAGAAAAATAGAGCACCCGTTTCTAAGTAAGAAAATTGAGATCCTTAAGTGGATGAATCCCAACTCAGTGCCAATACTGTACACAAATCTGAATTAATATCTCTTATAAGTCACCTAAACAAATGCAACAAAAACTGTTTTAAGTAACACAGAATTAAAACTCTCTTAAGTAACACATATAAGTAAATCTTAAAAATTAGTTAACAAAAAATAATCGTAGGTACGTACAAAGTAAACCATATTTCAAATTGCAGGACTTGTGTAAATCCAATCCAAGTTTTCTTCTTCCAATTGGCTGATGTCCTTTCGATTTTATTTAAATTATCACGTTTTTCAAAAACCGTATATATAACACTTTACAACTGTATGTTTATTTAAAACAAAATTCGAATTCACTATAACAAAGTTTACACACTAAATATCCTTATAGCGAAAACAGAAATAGAAAAAAAGAAATCAATTGCACACGAGATGGATATGCAATCAACGTGAACCGTTCATTTGTGTCGCTGTTTACTCGAACAGATCCCGATGCGAAATGATATAAAATCGGTGATGTATCCTTACAAAATACTACCAACCACCAACAGGACGAACGTTCTCGGTTAGTAGAGCCGTAAACATTATTGGTATTAAGAAAAAAAAAAACCAACCCTCGTCCTTTCATCGTGTACTCTGCTTGCCCGGGAGGAGCACCGAACACAGAGTATAGAGCAAGAGCACACATAGCACTGACTAGGGGATGGAGAAGAGCTCTTCATTGTTGTTGCTGTTTTTTTTTCTGTACATTTGTTGTGTATGTGTCCTTTTAAGGATTCGTGAAACGTCATTTCAAGGGAGAGCCACAAAAGCAACCTGAGCAAAGCAATATGGTACACAAAATGTCGAATTTCTGTAGTTGTGAGCTTAGTGCCCGCCCCTAATATTTATGTACACACTTTATTAAGGGTGCATAATGTGGTAGGTTTATTTTAAGGGATGAAACACCGCACTCCTCGAAGGAATTCCTCCTGGTATGGGAGAACAAATTTCATATTCATGATGAGTGAGAATGATGATGATGATGATGATGAGGAGGAGGAGGAGGATGATGATGAGAATGATGTTGATGATGATGATGATTTGGATGATAGCGAGGACACAGAACGAAAAGACTGCCTCTCGTACATTATGTGTTATGTACTTAGGCAATATAAAGGACCTGGACAAAGTTTTGTCCTTTTTATTTTTCCGCTTTGCTCTTCTTCTCGTTGAGAAAAATCCACTGGTTTCGAGTGGTGCGCGGGTGGAAGAATTTCGGACGGGACACACATTTTCCAATACGAAGTTCGTCCTTTTGCGAAAAGGACTTTCATTAGTTCAGTTCTATTTACTTTTATATTTACTGAGGTATTTCCATGGGGTTTCCTTATTGGGGGTGTGTTGTGGAACGAAAATTCGCTCTTTCTCTGCCCTGGAGATGGTTTTTTTTTGTTGTTCCTAGATATAGATAGGTATATCCATTTTTGTACATTTCGGTTGGGTAAGCAGAGAGAATGACCTAATTGAAGGAAACATGTAAAAGACTGGGTGGGTATCTTGTATCTATCTCTGAGTTCGACATTGATTAGGTTTTACTTGATGTTTTGTAATTTGATTGGTCAAACTGATAAATTTATTAATTTTCTTGAAAGAAATCTTAAAATAGTTGTTACACTGGATGGAAGTCGTTTTTATACAGAAATAGTAACCATTGTCTCAATTATTAGGTCAAAGGACTGCTTCTGCCTTCCCTTTTTGACAGAACATGTTAGCATTTTTCTTGAATTGAAGTAGCCAATGGATCTCACGGGATTCCGACGTTATTTCTCCCGGGAAATTAGTGTCTTCGATATTCATCTACAATACTTTTGCGTTTCAGTCACGACAGTGTTCGTTGAAATTGCTGTCAAGCTGTCAGCTGTCAAGTATGTCTCCAACCACAATCCAAGTCCTTCCATTTTGCCACATCGATTTCTTATGCGCAGTTTCTCTTTCTACAGCATTTGGATGGGGTTTGACTTGTCATATTTAGACTTAGGCCTTGAGCAATGACAATCTCCATTTCGTAACATCAGTCTTACTTGTGGACAAGCCGTTACAAAGAAGGACGGAAGACCTACGACCAATTCCCGAAATATAACGTTAAGATCGCCTTACAGATGTTAATGTCAAAATCGGAGAGGAGAAGATCTTTGATCCACTAAAACATAGCCTGCACAACACGACCTTTAGAAACGGATTCAGGCTCATCGACTTTATCACGGGGTAAAAGATTGTAGTGTGTACCTCAAATTCCCACATCAAAACCTTTACTAGGCAGCTTAGGCTGTAATCACAGTGAAGTGATAAAGCGATGTGATGCGAGAAGCGAGAAGCGTCCGCTAAAACTGTTCATTTGTATTCTTATGTACGTGCGCACAGTGAAGCGATAAGAATTCATGTTAAAAGTTTTATCGCATGCTTCTCGCTTCTCGCATCGCATCGCTTTATCGAATCACTGTGCGCGTAGACTTAGAAATCACTTTATCCAACTACCAATCAAATTGATCACTTTACGATCGATGGAAGACACTCCTTCTGTATATTGGAGGTTCGAACGTTTCGAGGTACAAGCATCGACTCACGTCATTGCCTTGTTCCATCAAAGGAACGGATGTAAATATTCACTTATAACCAGAACCACCACTGTGAGTAAGTCTAGCATTTAAAGATGCGAAAGCAAAATGTTGTAAGAGCCTTTGCCGATCGAGTTTTCCCAGAGCTCTTGTAGCGTTCCCCAGCGACAACGAGCGCAGAGGGCAGAGGGCAGTCAGGCAGTCTGATATTCTCACCTCGGAAGACAACAAATCATAATTTTCCCTGGATCAGAACGAAGTTGAAGGCCACAGGTGTAGATGGCATAAGAGCTGAGTTCAAAGCTTCAGGAGATGACTTAGTAGAGTACATGCGCCAACTGATTTTAAAATATAGTTCAAAGGAATCATGCCTGATGATTCGCTTTACGCCAAATCTTGGAGAAGAATCAAGAGCTCCACAAAGATACTCATCATCTTCTTGCCGAATTCAAGGCCGCATATGATGGTATGAATAGAAAATAGAGCTACATATTTGGCGACCTATTTAGCTTTGATATTCCTAAAATATTCATTCGTTTATGTACCTAGGATTAAGATGGTCGAAAAAGATACCACCGAGACCTTTGATACTACTAGACGTCTAAAAGTGCGACGAAATGACATGCAGTTTCTTCCACCTGGTACGAGGAAAATGGTGTGAAAATTCACAGCTCAACACATCAAGCGCTCTTTTTCAGTATAACTACAGTATAACTACATGGCTAGGTAGACCACTTTGACATCATCGACAGAACGAAGCGAGAAGTCACTGGCGCCTTCGCGACCATCAAATAAGAAGCTAACATGGAAATCGTTGTAAATAAGGGTAAAGCAAAGTACATATCTACATACATATAAGCTGTATACGAAAAAGGCACAACACCAGTGACTTGGCCATAGCTATAACTTTTAAAGTAGTGAAGGAATTCATCTATGTACTTAGTTTCTTCTATTTACCAATTTGGCCACAACATCAAAAGGTGGCGCTACAGTCCGAGGTAAAACTGGGCCTCAACCAACAAGCGTCTCCAGCCAGCTCGATCTTTAGCCAGCTGCCTCCAGTTTCGCACACCAAGTTGAATAAGGTCACCTTCCACTTGCGTGCGCCACCTGAGTCGCGGCATTCCTCTACTGCCGGAGCATTGGTGTCCATCCGCTCTACATGACCCAGCCACCTCAGTCGTTGGTTCTTCATTCTTCTGGCTAAGCCGATTTCGCTGTACAGCCCATACAGTTCGTCATTGGATCTCCTCCTCCATTCACCGTCTATGCAGTGGGGACCGAAAATAACCCAAAAAATTTTCCTCTTGAAACAGCCAAGAGCAACCTCATCCGCTCTTGACAGAGTTCATGCCTCTGCGCAGTAGAGCAGCACTGGGACGATTAAGATCTTGAGGTCCTAGTCCCAACTGTGAGACCAATACTAAGGTTGATGGCTGGCAACATGTAAGAACAGCACTAACAAGAGTTCAGAGAACGCCATGTATTAGTAAAACAGTTAAATAAGAACCACCGCCATAGTGAGGTTAGAGACCATACTTAATGTCCTTCGCGTAGACGTATTCGTACAAGAATCTGCTACTTATAGTGTTTCACGCATAAGCCAAACAGAAAGCTGGATATCCAGTCTATCAGGCCATGCGCGGATTCTCCAGGGAACGCTGCAAGCACAGACTACGCAACACCCTGCTTGGACTTTATTAGACTTCTTAATTTTCTTTCCTAGAGAAGAGACAAACCCTAGGTTAGGTTAAGTTGACTAGGTGGCCCACACTCACTTAGGCCTAGAGAATTCATGGGAATTCTAATCGTAGAACCATGTAGAAATGTTGATGAAGAAGAAGAGATCACGACAAGTGGTTTGACTTAGTTCACTGTGATAGTGGCCTAGAAGTCTTCTCCTGCTGTGAGATAGCGCTAGATACTGGCAGAGAAGGTGAATTGTGGTTTCTGCTTCCTCCTCATCTCTATAGCTTTGGTTCCATCCAGTCTGCTCGTTAAAGGGAGCATCTAGTTTCCTAGAGCGTTGTCCTATTAGACAGCGCTCTGTGATGACAGCAAAGATGGTGCAAATTTGTATTCTGTTGAGAGAGGTACGTTCTTTTTACTTGGGTCATTTATGCATTTCGGGCCAGAGAAGTCTTGTGGAGTGACACGTAAGACCGCTTTTTCACACCTAAAATTTATTTTTACGGATATGAATTGTTTCATAATGAGTTTCACCATGGTTTGTGATCGATAGCCCCAGGCCCATCTACACAGATGACTCCAAGTTCGATACGAATGTTCGAGCTGGATTCTTCTCCGAAGCTCTTGAGCTATCTAGGGCCTACGCCAATCAGAGTTCCAGATTATAGTAGCCACGAACTATGCTAGCTCTACAGTTACACTGACCTTGTCAAAAAGATACGTGTACAACGATTGAGAGGCAAGGTCATGTAGAGCGAATGGACACCGATGGTCTAGCCGGTAGAGTCTTTAATTCCACCCCTGAGGGACTTCGTAGAAGAAGACGATCTTACCTCCACTAGCGTGTGCAAGTGGAGGGAGATGCGGACCATATCGGCATACGCAACTGAGGACAGCTGGCTAAGGATCATGCTGGCTTGAGAGGTCCTATTCCACGGTGAACTGTTGCACCATCAAAAGTAAGGAAGTTTAAATTTATTCAAAATCCCTCTCCTGCGTGAGGCCACCTATATGAAATCTCTGTTGATTCTATCGAAAGCCTGTCCAAAGTTAAGAGCAAGTTCGGTGATGTTCCTAGAGGTTCTGATTTGGACGGACGGCAAACCGATTCTTCATCATCTTAAGTGGGTCCTTCTTAATCTTAGCAATAAACATACACTTTCTTGAGTTTTCACACTCGGTTAGGCTGTCTGTCTTTGAAAGCAATAATTCCCTTTCTTCACTCGCCAGGAAAGGCATCAAGGCATCTACTATGAGGGTCGCGGGTTTAGGGAGCTTAAGTGGATTCTTCACATTTTCCGATCTTCCACCATCGACTCTAACTCATCAGGGGCTATCCCCGTACCCCATCCATACGAGTGGAGGTGAGATTTCGGACCTGGTGCAGCCATCTCATCCTAGGCCGAGTTGGGGACATGCATTTGACATGCCCAAACCATCGAAGTATGGATCTCTGCGTTCGAAGAAGTAGCTGCTCGACATTGAGTTCCTCGCGTACTCTGGTGTTCCTAACCCGAATCCGGCGAGTCAGCCCAACAATACAACGAAGAAATCTCATTTCGGCAGCTTGTATCCGCGATCTTATTTCTTCGGTCATTACCAAAACCTCATGACCATAGGTGAGGGTTGGAACAAACACTGAATTAAAGACCGACAACTTAGCTTCGATGCCAAGTTCGGACCTCATGGAGTCCCATTGAAACTGGTGGAGAAGTTTAAGTATCCCGGGACCCTATTTACGAGTGATCTTAGCAGCAATACTGAGTTATCCTGTAGGATTGGTCAGGTTGAAGCAATTTTGAGACAGCTTGGTCAATCTGTTATCAGGAGGGCCTTAAATAATGCGGTTTGAATTTGTATTCGTAACTGACCCTTATACCAAATTAGCTAGTGGTTCACTTCATGTAATAGGCCAGTCGGACCAAACGCTCCGCAGGTGAATATCTGGTCTGAGAGTGGTCACAATGCATCGTTTCTTCACTATTGTACGAGTATTGTTCGGTCTTCCAAGAATTTTGAGGAAATACATATGTAGGTTAAGGTTATTGAAGAAAGGTTTATCTAATGTACGAAATCTGGTTAATGGCAAGAGTTGGACATTTGCAAAAGAAGTGGTCGAGGGTTTCTACATCATACACATCTTTGCAGCTGTAGCAGTAAGTGAAGAGGATGCCTACGGAGTTTTACGCTTCCATGCCTTGGAAATTTTACTGAGAAGACTCCCGAGCCTGCATTTCCATAAACCCAAATCTCTTCTCCGACTTGCAACCACATTTGCATAGGATCTCGCATCTCAAACACCTCATCAGCCTCACATTACCCAAAATTGCATAAGCAGAGTCTGTTTTTCGCCCCGCAAATCTCTTGAGAATCAACACAATTAGCGACTTACCGCGTCCTAATCGTTCAGAAACGTTCCGGCAGATGGTTGGATGTTCCCACAAAACAAAGGTTTCCCAGCAATGAAGACCCACACAACTCTCACTGGATTTTTTGTCCGTCCATTTCCATTTCTCAAGTGAATAATTGCTAATTTCTCTATTAGCTGACCAAACTATAATCCAAACAAAACAAATTTGTCAAAACATTCACTTTCAGAGAGAGAGAGATTCCGTCCCGACCGTGTCGGTGTATATCTCACACAAAGGCCCACAAGTAGAGTCCTCCCGCACAGTGTAAGGCACCAGTGTATCAACAGTGGCAGGCAGTAATTTTCCAGCTTATTTACCAAATTATGGCAATACCTCAATTATTTCGGCCTCTGATCCTAGCCGAGCAGTTCAGCTCCGACAGCATCCTTTCTGAGTACTTGTTCTGTTTCTCGCATTGTTTGGCTGTCATCCTGTGCTCAGTTCATTCACTGAATTACATGACACACAGAGTGCATCTACCTGGATCCGAGCCTGCTGCAGGATGAGTGTTAGTGTTAGCCTTAACCTTTTAATGAAACAATTTGCAGGGATTACAGGTCTGGGAGTAAGTCGCTAGGCGGTTAATCTGTTTATGTTCGGTAAGCAGATCGGAAAAAAAAAAACTTCACAAAAAAAAAAAATGGGAAAGAAGGAATCACAACTCGGCAGAGAGAGAGAGTCCTTATAAGAAAAGGAAATTATCTACTTACGCATGTATATCACAATTATTCTATTATAGTCGGCACAGTTACACACATGTGTGTGTCCCGCCCGACCTAGAACATCTCTTAATCTGTGTCGGTAAGCGGTAATCCTCGGGAAACCTTTTGAACTACATTGCCTCTGTCTTCGTTGCTCCGGGAGCGGTCAGACAAAGCGAAATCATGTTGTTTACTCTTCAATGAACTTTTGTCGTTCTATCTGAGAACATTTTTGTTCGTTGAATGTCCATCTCCTTGGGAGAGTTTATCATCGTTTAATGTCCTGATTTAAGGATTACAGTTTATATGCGCAAAAGAAAGGAGAACGTACAACAACATTTGTAATTGTTCCGGTCCACAAATCGGATATTGCAAAACCGAAAATCTATTTTGCGAGAGCAGATGCATAGATTCGAATGGATTTCCCATTGACCACTGGAGTTGATTGTTGGGTCTACACCCACAGAAAGTAAAACTACCGAATGCGATGTAATCTCGTCGGGAAATTGTGTAACAAGGATAATTAGGATAAGCTGTTTGAATGGAATCGAATGTGGGTTACACAGGCATGAGGAATGCGAATTATGGGATGTGGGTGAAATCCGCTTAGGACTTTTGGTTGTGGGTCACAGGATATGTATATGTCTGCGGAGATAGAAGCAAAGGTGGTAAACGCATAACTCTTTTGATTGGCTTTGGGTATCGTATCTTGAACGAAAAATTTGAGTGACGAAGGGATTTTTTTTTTGAATTAGTAGCAGCAACTAGCCTCTGCAAAACGGCGAAGAGGCTTCTTCCATTTTTAATTCGCCTTGGAGACTAACATTAGTTTCCTGACTTCAACTATTGATTCCTATCGTGTGTAGGGTTTTTCTCAAGTAAAACAGGCGTAAGCAGTCATCATCCATCATCATCTTCATGTAGAATTTTGTGGCTAAATGTGGATTGGTAATTCCGAGTCAAAAGGAGAGTTGGAACCCGATATCCAGCGGATATGCTCAGATCCTAAGTAAATACCTTGGCAATGCATACAAGTTCTTAACAGACATTCGTCTTCCTTAGACGTAACCCATTTGATTTCCAACTCGATGCCGCTATTCACGCTGAATCTTTGAGGATATTGAAGTCCCTCAGGCTACCGGATGTGGCCAGCGTTTTCCAGCCAGAAACGCTAACGACTTTCGATGCATGCCTCATGCTCAAAAATGACCCAACTCTTAAACGAAACGTTGCAATATATCTATGTATCTTCCAAACTGGTAGAACAATGTCAAGTAGGAACTTGGAATTTTGAACAACTCGTTGTTTGTGACTCTTACCTGAATTTATTTTATTTTTTTCCATTCGCGTTTTAAGAAATTATAAATACACTTTTGATTTTATTCACACAGCACGAGCGAGGTGCAGTGGTTCAAAACTCAGGTAGTATTAGGATTCAGTGGTGTCTAAGTGTGGTGTCCAGACTAGCTGGGGTCTCTGGATGTAGCGATAAAGCAAAAATCGGAGGACATCTCGCGGCTTTTAGCAATCTACACAGATCACTAGACCATCCTGTAAAGCTCTAAATAACACAACTGCGAGAATCCACTGTTTTGATACTAAATCTACATAGGTAGACAAAATGAAAAAAAAAGCGACGAAGCAAAACGAACAATAGCCGATCGCCAGTTCTATGAGCAGGCTACTACTAGAGTATTAAGTCTTCTAGCAGCCATGTAGTTCCGTTTTCTTTCTTATTGCCCTATTCAGCAGAAGATTTCAGGCTCTATTAAAGACTCTGCTGCTTCTTGCTATACTATAAATACAAGGGCGAGTGTGCTGCTTCATTACCTTCTGTAGCCGATTATTCAATGGATGGTGATCTTACTTCTCATGCCTATGTAGTTCTTTAAGTTCATGAGGGTATTCCCTTAGAAGGTTAGACTTGATGATAAGGTAGTCAAGCGCCTTGATGGATGCTTCACTATATGACATCATTGCCATGTTAATTGCAAGTGATTTGGAGACATCTATCTATGACGTGTATTTTCGCCGGATACGTTTGCCCAGCTCAGAGCTTCTCAAAGGTGATTTTGGTAAGAAGCATGCACCAGACCATATGCAAGGTTTGGCAGTACGAACGCATGCCCTACGACGATAAGCTCTATGTGCCCTATCTAGAAGAAAGACAATCCCATGGCTTGCAACAACTATCGGGGCATTGATTAACGTCGCTTATAAAATCATATCCAGTGTACTGTGTGCACGTCTTAACCCGTTTTGCTGCACACAAATTGGCTACTATCAGTGTGGTTATCGGCCGGGCAAAACTCCTAGCACAAATTACCAGAATCGGGCTTTACAGAACACTGATCTGGCCGGTGGCTCCTCTATGGAGCCGGAAGCTGGAGGATAAGAAAGACAGCAGATCTTGGGTTCCTTAGAATCCAACAAGACATTTGGTCCTGTCTATGTGGAGGGTGAATAGAGGAGAAGATTAAACCGCGAACTCTACGAGTTGTTCAAAGATGTGGATATAGTCCAGAAGCCAAAAAATCCGTCAACAATACTGTCTCGGCTACAACGCTCCAGCTTAGAGAACCTTCGAATCCCAGCCACCTGATTCCCGAAGGAAACGGAAATCGAACCTCCAGTTTAAGAGTCAAGTGATCGCAGATAAAAGAAAGCTCGGTCTCAACAACTCGAAGCAGTGTCCGGGACTGTGAAGGATGGAAGGCAGCAGTTCAGGCTCTTGCCATTTAAGGGTCGTTAGCGTAATAAGTGCCTTAGGCACTTAAGTAAGCGTCTTGGTGCCTAACTATCAATCGAGCGCAAGGAGAGTTCACTTGTCCTTACTTACTTACTTAACGTGACGCTACAGTCCGGGGTGGACCTGGGCCTCAACCAACAAGGCTCCCCAACCAGCTCGATCTTTAGCCAGCTGCCACCAGTTTCGCACGCCAAGTTGGTTGAGGTCCCCTACTTCTTACGGGCGCCACCTGAGTCGCGGTCTTCCTCTACTGCGCCGTCCCTCGGGTGTAGATTCAAAGATTTTCCGAGCTGGAGCATTGGTGTCCATCCGCTCTACATGAACCAGCCACCTCAGTCCTTGGACCTTCACTGTTTTGGCTAAGTCGATGTCGCCATACAGCCCATACAGTTCGTTGTATCTCCTCCTCTATTCACCATCTATGGAGGGACCGACAATCACTCGAAGAATTTTCCTCTCGAAAAAGCCAAGAAACCCCTTCACAGAGTCTATGCCTCTGAGCCGTAGAACAAGACTGGGACGATTAAGGTCTTATAAAGGGTAATTTGAGTCGTGTGAGGGAGGGCTGTGCTACTCAATTGGCTTCTTAGCCCAAAGAAACAGCGATTAGCAAAGGTTACTCTTCGTTTAAATTCAGCGCTGGTGCCGTTGTCTGAGTTTATAGCGGAGCCGAGGTAGACAAAGTAAATAATTGTGACGTTCTACTGTGAGTTCCCTTGTCCACTCTGCATTAAAAACGAAAAAAGCTTCGTTTGCATGAGGAAATTTTATTGTGGGCTCCTCCTGGGACCTTTCTAAGAAAATCGACTTAAAGATGTCACTTATTTGACGAATAAACAACCAATTGGTCACAAGCCCTTCACTGTGCGACAAATTACGCTATAAATTTCCAAAAGCCATAAACTTTTGCCCTTAAACCGAGGATCCATGGTCACTACCAAACAACCCATCGGTAGTAAATAATCTTAACTACCACTTGTGCCACACCCAAAACAAACAGAACTCGAAACTATAACACAAAAATATGGGCTTCCACCACCCCGAGCGTGGTACATCAAATAACAAAACATAACGAAAAGTTATTAACTTCCAATAATTGACTTGGTCGTCGCCGTCGACAGCAACGGAAATGAGAAATATCCAGACGTCCGTCATGTCCGCCATAAATGGGAAAAATCGGAAACAAGATAATTCATTGCCGCCCCAAATAAACAACGACCAGGACCCCTTCCTTCCCAGCGATCAGCACAAGTCGTGTGTCTCGAACGTCGTTCAATTTGTCGCAATTAATTACATAGGTATCTCCCGGCTAACGTTGGTCAACTTAACCTTGTGGGCAAAGGACACGATGGCAAACCCTTTTCGGTTAATTGTGCAGCTCGGGAAATATCATACATCTGCCTACCTTGGCCCCGAGACAACGCCGGCAAACGACAATTTAATCCCGAGACCAAGTTAATAATTTTCTCATCATCACGAGGGGTGGGTGTGCTGTTGTGCTGTTGTGCATCCCCCAGCGATTAGCAGATATACTTTCCCACTTATGTTAGTCGATTTCCTCCGGAAGAGATAAAAATGCGAAAGTATGACAGCTCGGCTCATAAGAAGCCAATTATGAGGAAAAATCCCATTCACTTGGCGGAAACCCTCAATTTGGGCATTTCCTCGACGCCCACCCACCAATCGGGTGACAGAATTCTATTGCCTCCATCCGAGTGCAGCCACCCCTGTGCGTGAAGCCTTAATCACAGTTCACACTTGCGGCGACGGGGTGATGATGTTCGCTCTCTGCTACGCACTTTGGCAGGGCACCCCCTGCATACCAATTGACTGACACTCTGACTGTTCATCCCCCTGGTTGACGACGATGATCGTTTTGTTCGATTGAATTGAATCCTTGTCGACAGCACAGACATTCAGATTTTGCCGGAAATTCTTCTTCGTGGGTATACGCGCGCCCAGCATTCAGTTGTGCAAATCGACCGCAGAGCGTACAAATGTCACAAACAACCCGATTAAGGACATGAGAACAATGTAAATCTCTCCAACCAACTTCTTTGCGAATTGATGTCGTGCGGTGGTGGAAGTCTGTCGGACGGGGTGGTTGGCTGTGGCAATAGCATCTGTAGTAGCAGCCAAAATCTTGCCTGTCATAAGCGATTTGGATTAAAATGATTGGGATGTGCTGTGGTAGGCATTTGGGGAGTTGCTGGTTGGGAAATCCTTTTTTTACTTTAAAAATACACACACCTACCTCTCAAAACTTTAACTGGAACTGGCAGGCAGAGTTTGAAGTGATAATTATAATGATGATGTTAAACGTCGATTGACGAGTGCTGGTGAGGGTGCTAAGAGGCTTGAGAAAGAAAAAATGCGGTCGTGTTTGTCGAAAGGATTAGACAGTAGGCAACGTATGGCTTACATTTTATTTGGAAATTAATTTAAAGCAGCTTATAAACAGGGAGGTGGCGTGTTCGATTTTGTAATGCGTCGACGATGTTTATCGATTCGAATTTCCAGAAAGAATTAGGGTTAGCTAAGCACTGGCTTCCGTTGGCATAGTTTAAAGTTTAAAGTGCGCCCCAATTTCGGTCTTTTTAGATTTTACTGGCCTTAAACTGTGACTTTTGTCATTTGCTGTTGTTGCGGTTATTAGCCATGGAACGTTGAATGAAGAAGAAAACCGCATTGCATTGCTAAATGGTATTATAATTGTAGTGACTATTATGCGGAGACATTTTGTTAAGTTTTTGCAATTTTTGGTGGACAACGTATGTACTTTAGAAATAAAGGCAATGGCTATGGACTCCTGTGCATGCTTGCTCTCCAGTTAATGAACTACTACCGACAACAAACTCAACGTTTGTGTTGATGTGGATTTGTCATTGGAGGCAGACTTAGGCAAATGTGAATGAGCGCCTTTAACAATTCGTATTAAGGCGAAATAAGCCCAATAAACGCAAATATCCTCATGGGAATTAAAAATGACGATACCAAGGATAAGACCTCTAAGGATAAGATGAAATTAAAGCTTTTCGTCCTTAGAAAGGGTCAAAACATTATCATAGCAAGCAATTAGTTCCCGCATCTAAGAGGACCTGATCAATCAACCGTCAACCGGACTATTTGAATGTTCCGAAGGCGAACATAAACTCGGGGCACTACCTTGGTCTGTATAAGTTACAGCCGAAGATATCCCAAACACGCAAGTTTTTTTTAACCCCTCCGACTTAGGAAGGTCTATTGTGGCATGGGTACAATTGCCTTAATAGATATCTACCAGCTAGCTTGTGACGGTGAAGTATTTTTATTAATCGAGTTCCTGAACTCCTGAACTATAGCTTCGACGTAGTATCGACAGGTTATTGTCTGCATTGGCTCCGCTATTCTATACTTCTGACCTAAAAAATACAGGCTTCCAACTCAAGGCTACGCAGAGGATTTAGTCATCACAATCAGGGGCAAACATGAAGCGACCTTTACTAACCTCATGCAAAGTGCACTAATCATGGTGTGGCGATGGTTTCAATGTGAAGTGTTAACCCTGGTAAAATGATCATCATCGTATCACCAATAAGAGAATTCACAATATCGCAACTTTATCGCTGAACGACACACATACATATCTCTTTCTTCGAGAAAGTCCAGTTTCTAAGACCAAAGCCTCACTTGGAATCCACATTTGAAAAAAAATTACCACTCAACCGTATGAACATACTCAAAACTATTCGGAAAGATGTGGGTTCTGAGACCAAAAAACGATACTCTAGACATATCTGGTCATGATCCCTATAATCACCTACGAATCACTTGAATGGAAGAACAATTACCAAGCCCTGACTCAAAATGCTTTTCAGAAAATACTTCTCTGCTTGCCTTCATCGGCATCACAGGTGCTTTGACCACTGAAAGCCTTCCCATTATACACAGGAAGGTAAAAGGTTCAGCTGCAGTCTGCACCAGAAAACTTCACCTCCCACACAAGTTCAAATTGCGTGACCTCACTGGACATCATGGATTAACTTCTCCTCCCCGTTCACCCCAAACCTTTGTCTGTAGGCAGACCGCAGACCAGTCACCAATAACTCTGAGTCAGTGTGGTACACCGACGGATTAAAAACCGAAAAAGGAGCCGGTGCGAACTGTGCAGAGAATGCATAAGACGCACAAAAAACACAACATAATATTTTCTGACATTTAAAAAACGACACAGTGTACTCTCGCCTTACGGACACCTCTCACAGGCGGACAATTTTCTCGGAACCGTCGGTGTCCGTTTATAAGAGAGTACACTGTAAACGCGTTAAGACATTTTCACTTCAATTCAAAACATGTGTGGAGCTACTTAAACAGTCCTAAACAGTAGTCTCTCATTAACAATAAAAATATTTACTGGTTTCCCGTACACATGGGAATTAAGGGCAATAAGATCGCAGGTGAGCTCGCCACATAAGGAGCCCGATCTGCATCTTCCACGACCTCGAATTTGGTCAAAATTTTTTTTTAGTTCTTAAGGAACTTTCCTTGGCACAAAAATTGTAATAGGTCGCAGAGCATATCTGGTCTTTGGTCAGATAGGCATGAAGCCCCACAAAGCCTTATTTTGGTTGATCCTTTTGGCTCAGTCCAAAGAGATAGAGCAATTCTTTGAGAAAACAAATGTTTTTGTGTAGAAAATTTCTTCTAAATTGATGGCCACTGCCACTCCAAGTTGTGAAGACGAAAAATGTCACATCCTGCACAGAAGCAGGTTTCCAGAGGAATTTGAAATTAAAAGTAGTGTTCGAGAAGTCCTTATTCGATCTCGAGAAAGACTACGTTTGCCATGCAATGAAACCCCCGTAACCAAAATGGAAGATAATTGAGTAGCCACTCGGTAATTAGGGAGAAGAGCTGGAGAGAATCGCCGGAAACTGAGCACATTGGCAGGTAAGCCTTTCATACTGAAGTTAGGTAAAACTATAGCCGCGCATTTAGACCAGTAGTAGACTGATTGTGATACCTCGGGATCTAGGAAAAATTCCCATTCCTAATTGCGCAACCAGCAGAAACTTTTGATAGAGCGAACTAGGTTTTCGACATCTTGTTGTGCTAGGTCACGAAAATTGCCCAAAAAGAAGGCACGGATATAGTTACGTCTTTTGCGAGGGACCACAGCTTCTACAGAAATCATTTGCAGGAAGGTCCAGGCGAATGGCATGTATGTATTTCTATGAGGCTGTTTCCTGTGATGATCTCTTGGAGCGCTTTTGGTCTATGTATGTAAGGACAAATTTGTCTGCTAGTTTGGCACCTTAGATTTGATTTCCTGATTGAATCCAACGTAAGTTTCACTTCGCATATAGCTAGTGGTACTCCGAGATACCCTTTCAGAAAGAATCTGTGTTGTAGCGGCGAGTTAATCGGCCTTGCAGTTCACTGGAATGTCCCTGTGTCCTTATAGCCAGCAGAAGAGTATATTGAATTGCTCGGCCATCTCTACGAAAGACGAATGGCAATCTAAAACTAAAACTAAAACAGGTACTGGTTCCAAAGATATTATGGAGGCCTGGCTGTCTGTGAAACGGCTAATATCCCAAGTAGATATTACATTCTACCTCAGCCAAGATAGGACCTCTTTTATCGCCATAATCTCCGCCTGGAAGGCGCTACAAAGCTCTAAGAGATTTTGATGGTTAATTTATGGGAGAAACACCTCTTTCTACACCATCTTTGGTTTTGGAACCCACGGTATAGAACTCCAAAGATTCTTTCGTGGGTGGTAGTGACTTTTACACCTAAAAGGACACAAGACCAACGTAGATGGATAGCAAAGGCGTATCGACAAAAGTCAAAGTTAGTCCAAAAAAGTTCGAACTCACACTACTTATCACCTTCATCTATGGACGTCAGGTAGTGTGAACATCATCTAAATAATTTGTTGATCTCAGTGTGTGCGGTGAATCCATAAAAACTGCGAATGACCATCACTTGTTCTGTCATATTTTTCAATTTTAGTCTTCTGTCAGAAGCGATCTCTATTCCAATACACTAATCGTTCTGCATCCCAGACGACGCGACGCAAGGTGTTTTATTTTGAAAAACCTCAGCTCCACTCCATTGTCAAGTATTTGACAAACCAAACGTCAACATATCACACGACACAACTCAAAGCGACTACTCTACCCAACAATTGCCTGCCTAAATGATCTTTTATACTTGTCCTACACGAAATTTGATATCAAAGTTATTTCTTAAAATTATAGACGCCAATTGGAAGTGGTGTACAGCAGCCGGCTGACAAAAAAGGAAAAACCCACGATACCATGGGACACGAGCCATTCCATTGTTCACAATTCAATTGTCCTGACACTCAACTCAACGATGTTGATATTTATACTCAGCTTTGGTATTTTTTTTTTTTAGTCCACAAATATTATCAGAGGAGAACTGGAAATCCCAATACGAAGGACCTACGCTCGCTTTAAATTATAATTAACCGGAAATTGAACACGCGCCACAAATACACTTCGAGATGCCATTTTCAAGGACAATAAAAACGAACCTTAGACACTAAATGGAGAAAAGGTAGCGCGATGTGCGAATGCGAATTGAGAAAGAGAAGGACGAGAACAAAATTACACAGGAACGCTTCCGGTTAATTGAAACCTTCAATGTCAGTCAGCTCGCCTTCTTGTGTTACGCTGAGTACTTTGCCAAGGAGCACACAACACACACACATTGCGTTCCTCTCTACGCGCTTTGTTTCGCGCAATGTGCAGTGCAATGTGTGGAGAGAGAGTTTCTTTCCCTTGACGCAAGAAAATAGGATCAAATCTCAACACGCCCCATTAGGATGTGTGTGTGGTGCGGTACTCTACAATAATTGTCCGCCTCTAACTTGTCCCAGTCAGCAAAGAACACATCTTATCGCCGACAGCACATGCCATTTGAGTTCCATTATTTGCGCTGAGAGGAGTTGAACCGGTGGTGCCTGGTGGAGATTTCAATTGTCGCACGTAAATTTGTCTTCGGGCATTGCTCCGGTCTGTCTCCCTTAAAGAGGTTTGCTTGTCGGCGATTCCACGGCAGCTGGAACTTTGCAGCGCCAGCGTTAGCTTAGAGAATTGTGTAATTGAAGGCGCACAGACCGAGAGCTGCACATTTCTTCCTGTTGCAAGGACGCTGAGATAAACCGGATATTTACTTGCAATTAGATGTTTGAAGAGGAATGCTTGCGTTGCTGGTCACAATGGTTGTGTTGCGGTACGTGCCGGAGGTGTAACCCTAATGTGAGTTGATGTCGGGGCATATGTAACAGATTTTTGCTCAAGAGCGTGGTTATTGTCAAGAAATGAAGGCGTTACGCATAGAAAATCGTCGGAGACGTGGTCACCTAGTAATTTTTGACAGATGTTGTTGCAAATGGTAAGGAGGTCGCCTTGGGTGAGGACAGATGGGGGATATGCAAATATTTTAAAAATGGAAAGAGTGAAGATCGTAGTCGTCGGATCATATTTCACTGTCGCGCTGAAAAAAAGCGAAGTAGTGTTGCTGTCCGTGATGAAAGGCCTAGACGTGGTATTTAAAGCTGTGGAAGCACAAGTTCAGTACTAAACTGCCATCAAATCGATTACCAGTGTCAGACACGACTTGTTTCCGAAAACAAGATTCGAGTAGACTTCTGATTGGATGATGGTCCTGAGCGGATTGTGTAGATCAATGAAATGTTTAGTTGATCATAATCGCCGTGGCTCGGTGATTAGTGCGTTGGACTGCTGTGCAAGCTGCATAGGTACGCGGCCCAGCAAAGTCCACCGATCGTTTTTTGCGAACATTTTATACGAAATTCCAAATGGCTCTGTTAGTAGACCAGACCGTCGTCCTTCATTGCTTTCACTTAGATTCGAAGGCTCTGCGGACCGCAGCATTGGTGTCAAGTGGTTGAATGATTTTATTTGTCTTCTGTTATACGTCTGCAGAAATACCATGCATATTTCAAATTCTCAGCACCGTGAATTAAGCCTTGATTCACATTGTTTAAAAATTTCAGAAGCAAAAGACTTGTCGCGTAAGTCGGTTTCTTCTGTTCTCTGTAGAAATCACCATTTTAGATGTCCGAGGTGTTCATCCTTCTCTTGCCCAACCCATTCCGTCCCACTTCCTGGATGACGTTGAAGTCTGCACTAGGGCCTCTGGTAATTATTCGGCAATACATATATGACATGTTAAGGGTTCGAACATTTCACGTACAGAACCGAAGATCCTTTATCTTATTTTGTATATCAGGGCTGTCGACATCAGTATCGTCCTTATCTGGTTCAAACATTGCAGGCTACTTTTATGCTTTTATACAGCAACAACCCACTGATAAAACCCGTATTCCACCTCGCTTACTTCGTAGCAGTCTTCCAAGCAGAAGTCGTTTGCAGTTTAAGGTGAACCGGAGTTCTTTTGGAACACCACACCCAAAGCAGAAAAACAGAAACTTATTTGGAGAGTCAAGGACCACTTATATGCTTGCCAGTGCAGAATTCTTAAATGGGCACAATAGACCCTGTTACTGGTCTACGTGAGCAGTGATGAATGTCACAAGGCACCCATTTATCTAACCTAACCTCGCCTATCTGCTTGCCAGCCAAAACCATGTCAGCCTTGTGTGGGTACCGGGTCAGGAAGATGTCACAGGGTATGAGAAAGCTGACGAGCTGGCAAAAAAGGAGCGCACACGATAGAGCCAACCGTTGAAAACACAGTAGGAATCGCACCGACAGCCAACGAGAAGATGAAAAGGGTTTCGAAGATCACTGGGCAAACCTCACGAAGTGCAAAGTGATAAGATCGCTTGTAAAGAAACTAAACAACCTTTTTACCAAAAAGGCTCTAAACTCAAACAAAGAACAGTTGAAACTGATGGTGGAGCTAATCACAGGGCACATAAATCTTAACGGACATATGCATACTCTGGGGCTTGCTGACTCAGCAATTTGTGGGAACTGGCAGGAAGAAGAGGAGAGTAAACGAGAAAGCGACAGAAAACCCAGCGGTCTGTATCAATACCAGACCTGAAGAAACTCATGAACAAAACAACAGAAAAGATTCGCCAGACCACACGGTTCTTAGTATCCATTCCCTTATTGTTTTCGCACTCCTTTGCAGCTTCCCAACATACGGCCTAAACCTTTGCTATACATTATCGAGGACATTTGTAACCTGTCCTATTCACTCAGTTCTGAAACTTAAAAGAAGGGTGTACAACGGATCCGACTGAGGCCTAAGTAAGTAAAAGGCGCTCACCCTCACTACTATACCATGCCATACCATCATTCTTATCCGAGTCTTGCAGTCGGTTCGTAACATAAGTCTTTTCACGTGGCCGGGCAGATACAGCGACGACATGAGCCCTAACCTGAATGGCTAGATCCTTACGCTTGCTTTTTGGATGAGGAGTTGGCAAAACCAGTCTTTATAGGGCTGAGCTCCAAATATGTTGAGGAAACTCACGTAAAAGGTTCACTAAGGTTGAGCTACTTAATTGAAACTGAAAATTGATTCGTTTGGAGAACTCTTCTGCTGCCCTCTGGATCTAAAGAGAGGTGCCTCACTCCTCTTCCTCTCTCTCGTTCGCAAGTCTCAATAATTTTACAAAAAGGTGGCGAGCCGATCTCAAGTAGAAAATACTAGCTTACTGACTTTAACAAAGAGGAGGTAAAAGTCAGAGGTTGGTTTGGGACAATGTGTGATCACTTGAGCTCGGCTGCTCTTTGCCAGTTTCATCTTGAGAGGACTCCCATCTCCCAGCGCAAAAAATACGACTTGGATTCGCAAACCATTTACAAAACTATGACCATAACCTTGAAGCGTGATAATGAAACCACTATCTTACGCGATATCAAAGGCGTTGGAGTTCTATAACCCAGCTATTCTGAGTTCAGGAACTCAGAAGTTCAGGAACTCAGAATAGCTCTTCCGCTGAATAGTTCTTCAGCTGCCGTCCAAATGCAAGGGAGAGTACCTTAGTGTGAACAGCCTCCCCCCCTCTCTCGTCGGCTACCACCAACAACCTTGCGCAGAGGTTGGTACCCTATCTTCAGTTGAGGTACTAGGTACCCAGCGTTCACCTCGAGGAGTAGGTAGACAGAGGTTGGTTTGAGGACGCTTGTATCCTCTTGACTGCACATAACTACCATTTTACATAAACATAGGTTTATAGAAGGCCTGAGTTCAGGAACACCCCTTTATGAATCCTAGGCCACTGTTTCTTTTGCTCATATTTCGAACGATGTGGTCTTAGAAAATTTGTCTAGAACGGCCGAGGAAAATTGGCCAATTCACTGCAAAAATTAAGGTTAGTTGGTCACCTTTCTCTTTGAAGGCCGACTTTCTCATCAGAAGGTCACCTCTAACTTGTCAAAACTGCCATATTTTTCCAAAGATATTGCCGTGCTTACTTACTTACTTAAGGTGGCGCTGGCGGTGCTTGCAAAACCTTTTTTTCACTCATCATTTACATCGCCGTCCCATTTAATCATATACATATCCCTATACACATCCCCCCTTTGCATATCATGCATCATAAGTACACCAATGACAAATTGAGTGTCAAAACGATTTGACGCCGTTTAACTCTCCCCCCCGGGACTACGACTCCACTTGTTGAAATTCATATCATAATTCGATGATCATGGCGGTTATGAATTTCACTCAACAAATCATCGCCAGAAACAGAGTCAGGCCAACAGAAAAAAAAATTGTAACGAACACCGCCTAACACACGAATTCATCATCATCACCCCCGGGGCTAATGCTCGGCTTCCGTTGACGGCAGGCCGGCTCGTTAATTTCCCGCATTTTACTGAAACTTCATGTTTTGATTAATGCAATAAGAGACTGGCAACAACACAAATTAGACTAATTGCAGTTGGTCACGAGAAGCAACCCCTCTCGGCCAGAGCAGAGGTTGTTATTTCCCACCCCTGTGTACTTGTGGCACCCAAAAGTAGCCGTTGCCACATTGTAGTCGCGTAGTGTTTTATAAACTCGAACCAAACACGTCCACGGTATGGAGAGATCCTTTCAGATTGCACAATGGCTACCACTTGAGTGGAAAAAAGGAGCAAAGAATGGAATAACATGGCATAATCGATGCACAGTCGGTGTGTGTACTGTGTATGCGTGTGAGCTGGTCCGCAAACGAGGGCGGATTCACACTCGAAAGTGACACTCTGCACCGAGCCACAGATCAGATAGTCAGATACCCAAAGCCACCCACTTAACATGATTCCGTCGAACACAGCATGAGCGCTCCGAACTATTCGCCACGGACCAGGGGTAGTTTCTTGAGCGCTCGCAAAGAAATTGATATGTCACGACTTGGCATTCGGTATCTGAAATTAAGATCTGTTTATTTAGCATGAAGCGATAGCACGGCAACGGCAGGAGTTAGTGCTCCTTTTGGGGGCTGAACGAGGGCGACGCGGAGGGGTGGCTTTGAGGTCCTCATTTGCTTAATGGCATTGCGGGGTGAAAGTGTTGCATTAAATCTGCGGCCTTATTGTTCTGGACACTGTTTTCTCTGCATGAGTTACTCTCGATGAAAGGGGATATTCAGCAGATTGTAAGCATAGATATGCGGGACATTTTCATTCTTTTCGTTTCGTTTCGTTCGTTTTGATTTTTCCTTTTTTTTTTTTGTGTGAAAAACTTGACACAAAGAGCGCCAACTTGCGCGATGATGCTGACGATAATGGATGTTGAATTGGACGGATCTGTGGATTAAGTGGTTAAAGTGTGTGAGCGAGCAAAGCGAGTAGAAGTGCTAAGCCATTATCACACTCTCCGATGTAATTACGTTGATGGCTTGGACACGTTCAAGTGGGTAAACCAGATACTGCGGGTACGAAGGGTTATCTTGGGTGTTACGCCATGCACTTGTCGCATAGATAGTGTCATGAGATAACGTTTTGCACACTATCATAGTCGGATGTGCAAGCGAAATGTGTGATGACACTAGTCCCTTTGGCGCAGAGGATAGCGCGTTGGACTTCTAATCCAAAGGTCGCGGGTTCGATCCCCGCAAGGGATGTTTGCGATTTTTTTTAAATGATGTGTCGCAATGTACATATATTTTATTATTTACTCTATAGATTGTTAAGGGAATTTTTGAGAAATTTGGCAACATGATGCCAAGTTTGTATGTAGTCATATGGCAGTTGAATTATTTGTCGCAACCGGGTACGCTTCAGGAAAGGATTTCATAATATTTCTACGAGTTATTTTAAGATCCAAACTAGGTCTGTTTTCGATCAAGGGGAGGTCAAGCGGTCTATAGAGCATATTCGCATTATGTCCTGAGGAAGCTTCGATCTTTGTTGAATTTTGGTTGTTTCAAACACTTAGACTCCCATTATAGAACTAGGATCTGAATATGGAATATTATCTGAGCCAAAATAGATGAGCCTACTTGTTGTCCTGTGTAGGTACTTTTGCCAATTTCAAACAGAGTTCCTGGCACATTCGACACATTCGACCTGCGTAAGGATCATGCCAGTGTGCTAGGATACCACACCTTGAGATAAACTACGAGCAATCTCCAAGATATGACGCTAAAATTGCCTTTGGAAAAGTTAACTCTTAGACAAGAAAGGAGTACATCTTGGGTAGAACCATCGAAAGGCATAGCCTGCATGACGCAACCGCCGGAAAAGGATTTAGCCTCATCAACTTTGCCGTGCTGCAATACATGGTAGGGTGTAGCACGAAATTCCCACATTTCAACATCCACAAACCACAAGGCTACTTGTGTCAAACTTTCGCCAACGAAAACGGGGATATACCTCAGTAAAAAAGCAGTTGGTACCAAATTTACGAAAATACTACCTCTCCAGACCGGTCAAAATTTAGGGAAGCCAAAGCCCCATTGTCACACAGTCATATAATACATTTTTAATCTGCAAGACAAAATCACTAAAACCCGTGGACAAACGAAATTGAAGCATCCTTAGCTAATCGTAAACATGCCTAGATAGCCCAAGCTGTTGGAGGAATTGGGTAGAGCTAAATTGTTTAGGACTGCTAGATATGACTTGCTAGGGTGCAAGCAGCAACTCATCAATAAGATATGGTACGAAAAAAGTAGGTTCGATGATTAGAACCTTAGCACCATTTGTCCGATTCATACAAAAAAGACCACCTCACCCGTGCAAACGTCTCCTTAACATCACTTACAAATTACTATTTGATGTGAGGCTAAAGCACCTGAAACCAGTGCAGTTTGAAACTAATAAAATCGACGAAAGTACTAAAGAGTTACTTAAGAATTTCATATCAATACTTATCGTCTAAGAGTTGATTTCAAGACCGCTCGCGGTAGTGTGAATAGATAAGAGCTGTTTTGCGCCAGGTCTAGTTTTGATAATCCTACAAAACTAATTCACTTATTCGCTCCATTTATTTTAGGTTGATGATTTTTTTCGATTGCTTCCCTGAGGCCCTTTAGGTTTGCCCAATGTTCAGTAAGCTCGTCGACCTCCCCTTTCTTTATTCATTTCCTTTGAAACCGTATAGGATTTAGAAGGCGCTAGCGCTGCCTGACTTCCTTAAACAGTGAGTGAGTAAATACTTAGGTACTTTATTCGACAGAAAAAACTGAAGCAAACTGGTATGGGCACGCTGAAATATTAAGCAAATATCTGGGCATCAACGTCAATACCGAATATACTTAATCTTCCAAAGGCATTTATCATGTGTGTTTCCGGCTAGAGGAATGTCCCTTCCCGAAAAAGGTAGGATTAAGCAGCTGAATAAGATTCCCCGGTCATAGCAAGGGTTTCCTATGTTTCAACACATCGAAAAACTGAAAAGAAGGTAACTACCAGATATACTAAACTTTGCAATGGCAACTGAATGGCTGCCACCGAGAAACATGCATTTCACTATATGCATATATCAAGAATCTTCTTTCGTTTATTGAAGTAACCCTTGCGATGTTATGGGAGATCTTACTAGTTTGTTGAAGGAATATATAATATAATAAGTTGGAGTGTATTGAGCTTCATGGCAGGGGGAAGAGCTATTCTTACTCCCACAAACGACTCAGCCAACAGCATCAACAACTTCCTGCTGGAGTAGCTGTCAACAGACCATATGTAGTATGAATCTGTAAACTCGGTAATGACAGTCGAAGTTGCTGTACATTATCCTGTAGATTTCTCTTATATTCCCGATCCAACAGGCGCTCCAATCATGTTGTTGTGCAATCTAAAGCTTTAGGTTAGGTTTGGTAGACTAAGGTTATGCAGTCAGCGCTTGCATAAGACACTAGGCATTTGATTTCCCTACAGAATTTTACCATGTTTTTGTAGCTATCACAGCCTAGCTTCTCTAGATTACTAAAGAAATAGTTGCCGAGAAGTTTTATGCGTGTCCTGGCAATTCCCTGAGATTCACTTAATGTGTGTGTTCCCCCTCCATGTGTTACTGTTCTCCGCCTTACCTAGGCAATTCGTTGGACCTTTCGTTTCCCTCAATGTCACCGTGATCCAGTACCCAACAAAGTCTTACTTGATTCTGCGCGGACAATGCCTTCAGCAGTAAGCGGCATTTCGCGATCTGACGACATTTGATTCTAGCGCTTTAAGTGCGGCCTGACTATCAACGAAAATGGCCTAGTGATTCCGCAGCTATGAGAATCTAAAACTTTACCCTCCGAAACTTTGCAATGACACCAGGCTTTAGGTGAGGACTCTGAACAAACCGAAATCGAAACCAAGACTTACACAAACGTGAAAATAGGGAGAAACCATCTTCATCTCTCGATTTTCTTTGATCCCATCAGACTTCCACTTTGAATTCAAATGTCCGCAATTACTATTAAAGTTGTCTACGCCATGACCATCAATGAGGCACAGGGGCAGAGTTTGAAAGTGGCTGGTGTGGATCTGAGCTGTGATTGTTTATCCCATGGCCAGTTATATATGGTGTGCTCAAGAGTCAGTTCACTTGACAGCCTGGTCATATCCAACCAGAAATATTGTTTGCAAGACTATAATTAATCATCAATGCCTTGAAACCCAGGGAAGGACATAGGGTATAATGTGACATCTATCTACGCGGACGTATTCAATGCAGCAACGACGCAGTCGTCAAAATTTAACACCGATCTACTTTGCCGTCGGGAAATGAAGTCCTTCTTGAGTCCTTCTTAACACAGCTCAACAACTGCCAACCTTTACCAGTTGATCACATAAAACCAACGCAAGTTATGAGTTCACTAATGGTTTATGCAGCCGAAGTACTTATCCCTTGGCTTCAATATTGAACTTATAACGTGACACGCCCCGTCGCTAACTTTTGAAGCACGAATTTGTTAATTTCAAATATAAAAAAGAGGATCCTGGTCTGTGGAAGAGGTCGAACTACGCCAGTGAATGTCCGTCACAAATTTGGCAAATTCGAAGGAAGTGTCTCTCTTCAACACAGCAGTGTTTTAAAGTTCTAGAGTCGTCATTCATCACTTTTCAATGACCCGCTAATCCAGTATGAAGGTCGCGGGTTCAGGATTCTTAAATGGACTCTTCACGTCTCCAGATCTTCCCCCATCGACTCTAAATCATCAGGGGCTATCCCCATACGGATAGAAGTGAAATTTCGAACTTAGTCCAACCATCTTACTGTTGTTAGGACTACACATCCTCGATTCAAACTTCTCCCCTACTCACATTGTTTCGTTACGACATGACCGAAAAAAAAGTGACCAAAACATCATGAAACAAAAAAACCCTATGATGTAGACCCTGTGACATACAACACAGCAAAATAAAAGTCACTCGACAGGACATTCGAAAAAATGTAAGACTGACTTTTCAAAACCTCTACTCAGTTCGTTCGAAAAGAATATACTCCCATGAAACTCAAAACCATAACTTCAAGTCTATAATTATATTTCCGTACAAAGACCAACCCCCAACTGTTCACCTCGTCGTCCATTTAGCGCAAAAAATGAGCAGAAACTCTAAAGGATAACACATGCTTCCCATAGATCACCTAGTGTGCCGCTAACGCATTCAAAAAAAAAAAAAAACTCTCCATCCAGTGGACCATTTTAACAGAAAGTTCGCCTGATTGCATTAAAAACTTCGATACAATCAGACACACCCGGGGTGAATCGTGAATCTCAATCAAGCCCTTGACTACCCGGATGGCAGCGAAGAGCACTTTTTTCTTCCCCGTCCCATAGTTCCATCAACGAATGCAACGTATGCAAAGGGGGAGGGTCCGTCCGAGAGCGGCAACAATATCTAGGTCGTTCGGTTTGTATCAAGAATTCACTCTCACCCCTGACTGTTTCACAGGAAACCCTGCCGACTGGCAACATTGTACACAATTCATCTTTTTTTTTTTTTTTTCTTATTTTACAATAAATGTTGTGTTTATTACCAAACTTGAAGTTTGCAGGCACTTGCGAGCCATTTTTTGTAGCTCAAGTACCAGGACCGCAGCGTTATTGTTTCCAACTGACGACGCCGATGACGGGGGGAATGGAAATGGGAATGGAAAATTGTCGGTAATTGCAGTTAGTGCTAAACAAATCACACATCTGCTGCCAGAGTGTCTGGGCATTTCGGGGTAATCCAGTGGCAAGGTTTACATTGAGACTTTCTAGGGGTTCGTTCGCCTTGGTGCGTACAACAGGGCTCGTTCATGCTGAGTAAATTGGTGCGCTTGCCTGCTATGTTATGTACCGGGAACCATGTACTATTTGTGATTCAAGCGATGGATAACCAGACGTCTGCTGTGATTGCGAGGGTTGCCCGATCGGCGCGGTTCACTTTTTTTTTCCATGCGACCGACTCTGCTGGTCTTTTTATTTTTCCATGGCGCGCATTTAAGGGAACATACGTTTTTTCTGATATAATTTGCCTTCGTCGGGTGATATCAGTTTATATCAATTTTTTTAAGATGGTGCCGAGCTGGAAAGACTGGCATACATACGTTCGCTTTAGAGCGAGGGGAGGCCGATCAATTCGTTCATTTTCGGATTAATTTGTTCACATACGGTTTGCCGAGCGACATCTTGTCGTTAGACGTTGGTTTTCTATGTGCGGGTTGGTTGGGTTATTTTTAAATGAAAAAAAGGATTAGGTCGAGAATTTGCATTCGAAACTAGTGTATAGGGGCGGATTACGCGTGCCCATGTGTAAACGATAGCATGCTTAGCGAAGTGTACAATCGTACAGCTACTAAAGTGAACATAATAAAGGCGTACAGTCAGAGACATTTAGTATAAATACAGGTAATGCTCACTTTTGACGTTTCAACGTGCACATTACGCATTCAGTGACTTGCTTAACTTTTTGAACAAAGCTGGGGACCTAAACCCAGATCAATCCTATGGCTGAACTCAGCTATGGTTACTTTGACCTGTTGTGGTACTTACTTACCTCACACTTATGTGTGGCAAAAATACAGAGACTCTTGCTTTGCATCGACCAGTGCACTGAGAGCAACTCACCTCACACCTTGGTCGGAAACAGTTCTCAATACTTTTCGCTGGATCTTTACATGCAAGAATCAGCAGCTTAAACCGCCCTGAGAGTTAAGACTAAGCCAGTAGAAATGCCAGAAATCAAATTCAAATGTACACACCCAAGCACCTCCGACTATGCAGTTCAATACCTGGATTTCGTCGAACCTTTCTCGTGCGTTATTTTATGGAGAGAACATTGGGAAAACAACCAAATTTCTGATCAAGACCGTTTCCACCATTGTGTCAAACATCCACATAGCCATAGAAATCGGTCTCTTCTCTGAGGAGCTAGGACTAAACAGCTCAATAAGACCCCCTGACCACAAATGTGTCTCCCAAGCTGAGGTTCTAGCAGTGACAAGAGACGTTCACAATCTATATTGAAAGCTAGGCAGCTATAAAAGCGTAAGGTGCTACGCAAATTACTTCGAGCCTTGTAAAGTGAAGTCGTTAAGAGCTGAAGGTTCTTTAGCACGCAGCATAACGTAAAACTCTGCTGATTGGCTGATCAAAGCGATCTACTGGAAATTGGGACTGCTGACGAACAAGAAGAGACTCAGCTCTTAACCGAGAGCAAGCGGACGGTACAATTAAACCTTCACTTTGTTATCTGAGAGAAAAAAAGATTATGATCTGTTATCTAAACAAGGTGGACGTCTCTAACCACATGTGACATCGACTTCGCTTAAATATATAATAACAAAGTAAGGACCAACAACCAAGCTTCACAGAAGGACTACAGCTGCTCGTGAGTTCTACGAGCAGAAGAGGAGAGACGAACACAAGCTTTTCAGGAGGAAAAAGAAAGAGTATGAGAAGCGCGCGATCGAGGAGATAGAGGGATGTTATAGCAGGAATGAGGTTCGGAAGTTTTACCAAAGGGTAAAAAGAGCCTGTCAAGGCTACAGAGCCCGAACCAAAACCTGCAAGGATGAACAAGGGAACATCGTAGTAGAATCGCAGTCGATGCTGAGGATATGGAAAAACTACTTCTGCAGACTGCTTAACGGCGACGACAAACAAAAATCCCGCTGTCAGGCAGAATGAACCATTCAACCTGGACGAGAAAGACCAAGAATTCCGTCCACCCGACCTGGATGAGGTGAAGATAGCCATATCTAAGCTTAAGTCCAACAAAGCCGCTGGAGCTGTTCAAAGCGGCAGGCGATGAGTTGGTAAGGAGCATGCACCAATCTCTAAAGTATGGTCGGAGGAAAGTATGCCCAATGAATGGAATCTCAGCATTGTTTGCCGGAGGTTCAAGAAACGAGACCTTCTGAACTGCGCCAACTACAGAGGCATCAGTCTTCTTAACATCGCTTACAAGATCTTATCTGCCGTGTTGTGTGAACGCCTGAAGCCGTTCGTCAAAAACCTGATCAGTCCATATCAGTGTGGTTTCAGGCCAGGAAAGTCCACCATCGATCAAATATTCACACTGCGGCAGATCTTGGAAAAAACCCAGGAACTTCAAATCGATACTCACCACCTCTTTATCGATTTTAAGGCCGCGTATGACAGCATCTACAGAGACGAGCTATACAGAGCCATGTCTAGTTTTGGCATCCCTGCCAAACTCGTCCGTCTGTGCAGGATGACGATGGAGAATGCACGTTGCTTCATCAAGGTCGGTCAAGACCTCACCGAGACCTTTGATGTCGAAAAAGGATTTAGACAAGGCGACGCGCTGTCAAGCGACTTCTTCAACATCGTTCTTGAAAGAGTTGTGCAAAACTCACGCGCCAACATCAGAGGCATAATCCTTCAAAAATCCGTCCAATTACTCGCATACTCCGACGATATTGACATAATCAGAAGAACGCATGCGTTAGCGGTCAATGAGGGCAAGACAAAGTATATGCTGTCAACGACAACGACACCAGGACACTAAGGAGGAATAACCAGTCAAGTATTCATGATAAAGGAATCTCAGCTTCTATGCACAACACAAGGTTGTTGCCAGGGCGATGCTCTTTCTCTTTTCTCTGGTCCTTTGTAGACGGTAGCCTCTTTCGCTTCATAAAGAGACAGGGCCTATATGTTACAGGCTATGTTGATGATGTAGCATAGTAAATACACGTCAGTAGACATTTTTAGACCACCATCTTATATGTAGGTGCTATCATAAGCAGTTTCTAAATTACCGAACCTGCACAGCGAAATGTCTTGGAAATGTCCGTAGATTGATCGAAGAATCTTGTGGGGTGTCAGGTAGGAGTGCCGGTGATTAGACTGGCGTGCCTTGGACCATATCACTTGGGACCCTACCCTAATCAAGTTAGAGGATTTGAGGAAGGACAGCATATCAAAAATATTTCTCCTTGACACATCGTTAAAGAAGATTTGCCTAATGTACGATGTTTGGCTCTGGCGAAAGTCGGGCATTTAAAAAGAAATGGCCGAGAGTTTCTCCCTCGTTTAAATCTTTGTAGTTGCTTCCGTAAGTACTGAAGCGGATGCCCAGTCTTTCTCCATGGTAACCGACCCTTGAGCATACCAGTCTTACGCTGATGTGATTCAATGGTCAAAAACGATCGAAATTGCTACTGTTTATGAGGAGTCAAACGAGTCCTAATGAAGACTTATGAAAGGACCATACTAAAGATGTTTTGAATACACTAAGACCTATTCACACAGCGGAATTGTGGTCCAGTGGTCTAGTACTCAGATGGTGTAAGGTTTCATTGGCATTCAAAGGTGCTATCCAAACTAATTGGCAGGAATATCCAATATACATATAATTCCAACGCCCTGATGTCGATTAATTTCTCAGGCCACATGAGGCCTCTACAGTCAGTATTATGCCCTTGAAGTAGAGTTGTCATCAACTTTCACAGTTGATCGACTCTGAGATATAAATGTTTCTTGACATCAGGAGTTGAACCCGAAACCTTCAGTTTCAGTGAAGTGATGATGTTACCCTCTATACCATGACCATGCCTTGTTGTTGAAAGTACTTGCATCATAGCATACCTATGTGAAAGATATTGGTCAGTCAAAAAGTCACTACAGCAACTTAAGTCGGGTGGATACCCGCCGTAAGTGGCGTACTCCCTTTAGCGTGTGGCCTTTTGCCATTGATGAAGCTGTTTGTGGTCGACGAGAAATTGGTAAGTTCAACGTAATATCGGATGATGTTGTCTTACTTGAACCTCTTTACAGGCTATACACCATCGATTTAGGACGGACCTTGATAAGTAGAAGGCCCTTAGTCTGATTAAACTCAATTGTAGGGATGCAAGAGTCGTTTCGGGGCTCATTACTATGCGCTGTGCCATTGTTAAGCATATCAAGTGGCATGGGGAACCGCAAAAAAATCTTTTCCGACAATATAATCTGTTTGCCATCTGCATACGAACGCCTTGCACTGAGTTATAGAGAAAACGGACTCTTGTCAGTCAATCTCTTTTCTGTAGTTCTTATCCAGTGGTTTCTCCATGAAGATTCTCAGTGAAGGTAGCAGCTAATAGGCAAAACGAACCCAACTGTTGCTCTACATGAACAGTGACTATAGTCGAAAGGCCACTATCCTACCTACCTAAGAAAATTATGAATAAAACAAAAATCAAGGCCTTGATTCTCGGTAAGTGCTCATGTTGGTTTACAAATGGGAGCTTCTTCATGACAAATTGAATACTCTTGACGGTTTGTCATTGCCTGCCAAGAGGTTTTTTTTTTTTTAAAAGATGGAAAGCTATAAAATCCTACGTGTGGAATTTTAACCCTAACTGAATCCACCTCTGCTTTCACCTTCTATTGAGAGACTTATCAGACTTTCGAAACACTTTTCCACAAGTTTTATACTAAAACTTTAAAACTTTATGTGTCTCAGGACTTGCCCGAGCATCAAAATCTAAAAGCACCACGACTCAAAAATGCCATGCACCTTAAATCATTTACCTTTCATACTCATTGCTTCCCATCAAACTCTGTTTAAATTGAAGGCATTTCAACAACTGTCTTGAGGTTGACATTTCATTAACTACAATATCTCATAGACGTCAAATTAAATTACTTTCACTGCCGCCGCAATGCGTGAGTACAGTCATTCGCATTTCAAACTCATTCGTGTGCAAATGTAAGGACACCAACAGCTTAAGTGAAAATCGTTGCCCCTTTCTCGAATTAATATTGATTTACGCTGAAAGTAATTTACAAGGACCAAAGGCAAAAAAAGAAAAGAACAAACCACCAACAGCTAAGGACTCCCAATAAAAAAGGTGCATACACCTCACCGTCGTCGACTTTAGTCCGTGTCTTCGTTGTAGTAGATTTCATGCGCCCCTGTCAACATCCGCTAAACGCCGCGCGTTCCCATTCCGTCTCCTCTAGTTAAAATGTCAAATACTGCCACAGCGCTGGAGACGTGAGTTGAAAACGACTACAAAGGCGCGGTAAACATTGCATTCAAGCCGTTTCATAGAATTCGACAATTCGGGGTCTGAGATCTTTGAATCGATTTTGAGAAAACACAGCGAACTCAATAACTCATACACGTACACAGGACAGCCCGGGTTACCCTTTGGATAGTCATTTCCTTTTTCACGTTGCATTTCCTATCGGAATCTGAATGAATCCTGCCGAGTCCTTGTGTTCTCGGTTGCTATTTGCAGAAATTAACTGAAGCGTACACTTGATCTTTTTCCGTGTTACCCTATCGGGGCCAGGAAAAAGGGAAAAGTATTTTCGATATGCAAACATACAATTGTTAGAGGAAATTTGTTTTATTTTGCAGGATCCTTCCTCTCTGTGCCGTGTGCCAGTAAACCTGAAGATTTACACAGTATCGTGGAAGTGAAATTGGACGTAATACAGTGGGACCAATAGGTAATTTTGAGGAGCAGAGACTGTAAAAATTTGAATTTTCTTCATTCAGTGAGAGGAGTATTCAGAAAGGATAAAATCCCGGAGTGATGTCCCAATCGTCGTGGTCATTGAACTGCTGTGCGCGTTGCGTCGGTTCAAGCCTCAGCCATGTCCACCGAACATTTTTTGTGGCACCACCTCTCGTCGGGGAATTACAAGCCTCTAGGAGTATAATCTGTCATGAAAGAGCTTCTCAATTCGCCGTTCGGAGTCGGCTTTAAATTGTAGGCCCTTCCATTCGTACGAAAAAATGTAACACGCATAATATGAGTGGTTGCGAAAAGTTAAGCCTTGGCTCAACTCGTCGCGGCAGCTATTCAATGCCCAATTCGGTGACAGATCGGTCTTGTCATGGCAAATGGTTGAAGTTTGGTGATTGTTGAAGTATTTTTTTTTTTCTGAAAGTATCGATTAGCGAAGATATTGCGAAACTTTCAAGGAGACTTTCGAGTTTTCTGGTTAAAGCGAGAACATTCTCTATGGAGACATTATTAAGGTCTTTAAAAGCAAGGACGTCCTACAGAGAAGATTTGCAACGTAGTTTTAACAGAGCCTCGCACTGTTTCATGGTTTCACTCTCCTCTAGAGTGAGTCGACATTTAAGGTATTGAATTATTTACCCTTTATCTCTGACTTCCCTAAGGCACGTGCTCTAGTTTAAGGCAGTCAAAATCCCTTTAAAATGCGCAAATTATAAAGAAAAGGTCAATGCCACCCGATTAAGGTGTAGTAAAGGCAGCCCTTTACAAGCTGAAGTTCAATAAAGCCGCTGAGCTCGATAAACTGCTCGTCGAGCTTTTAAAATCACCAACTGATCATTAAAACCTTTCGTGGTCGAAAGTGCATAATCGACAAAATCTTCACACTTCAGCAGATCCAGGAAAAGACTTTAGAATTCCAAATCGATACTCATCACATATTTATCGATTTTTAAGCCGCTTATGACAGTGCGTAGAGAGACGGACTCTACAAAGGTATAGTAGGTATAAGTTTGGCATACCAGCAAACCTCGTGCGTCTAAGCAACACGATTATGAAACACTCTCTGCTCCGTTAAGGTCGGTAATGACTCCACCGATGCCTCTGAAGTCAGAAAAGGCTTTAGGCTCACTCTGCCATGCGATTTCCCTCATATTATTCTGGAACGGATCGTGAGGAACTCAGAAACCCAACACCAGAGGGACAAACTTCCTGAAATCCATGACACTATTCGCATATGCCGATGACATTAATAAACTTGAAATGGAATGAGCACAGTAGTGCCGCCAATAGTGCATTTGCGGGTATCAAAGCAAAAGCAGGTAGGATATGTGTAAGGTTGTTGAAAGAGGGTTCCCTCTTTCTGCAAATCTGATTGAAAATTCCGGCTACTATTCCAGGTTAGCCGGTAAAGTCAACCCTTCATGTAGTAGAGCCACAGGGCAAAAAAATGGTCAGCCAACCGGAGTAATGATTCAGACGGACTTTCGGGTTGCTTGCCGCATTGAAAAAAGCCTAACTCCTATGACAAGCTAGACCTTTAAAGGAAGATTAATGGACACCATTAAGGTACTTCTACTAACCTCTACCAGGCAAAGAACACGTCCGCTACCTTTAGCAAACTATTCGCCGATCAGATCATAACCCTTGGTCTCTTCCAGGAAAGAGAGGTAATTTACACCTATCAAGTGCCAAGAGGAGGCTGTTAATTGGCATGAATATGAACTTTCTTCAAATTCCAGAATTCATAAGTAAAGACCTGGTGGCTCTACTTATCGAAGTCTCAACTGAGGAAGGAACCCGCAATATAGCGTGTGCATCGGCTTACTACACCGCCTAAGAAGGTTCATGCACTCATCAGTTACTGCCATGTTATGTAACAACCTCCACTTCATCACATGGTATGGGGAAGTAGTGACTCCAATAAAGGAGGTGAGTGTCTTTTAGAATATCATAGTGGAAGTCTTGTAGAGATTTTGAATCAAGGCTCAAAGTCAACCTTCATAGATGCGATTCACGAGGAGGTACTTGATCAGATCATTAAAATATCAAGTTTGACATATCCGGCAGATTATTCCTAAAATCTATTACCAAACACAAGAAGGACAAATTTGGTTGGGTGCCTGCCGCTGCGGATGAACAGACCATAATCGACTCGACTTCTGCGTTCTAAGGTCCATCCTGATGCCTCAATTTGGCTATGGTCACACCGCTGATTGACAATTAGAAACACCAACTTTGCCCATCGTTCCAAAAGATCGATCAAACCATAGTTCCTGCACTGAAATCCTTCAAATGGGCAACGAAAACATCAGGAAGCTGGTGAGCTGGCTCAAAGAACATTGCTGCCTGAGATACAGACTTATCAAGTAAAATTTGTGTTCAGAGAAAGGAGCGGAAGTTTCCAAGGACGTCCTCTATGAATGCCCGGCACTTTGCTGGTTTATAAAGAGTATCTTCTACAAGGAACTATGTACGTTCGTTGACGGAGTTAAGATAATCCACTAGTAAGGGCACACCTTTATAAGGAGGTAGTGTGCTCCTTAGGCTAATTCACCCTTCGATAGGTCGCACTGTCAGCCAAGTCGAAAAGTTGTTTGTGAAAAAAGAAACTACTGTAATGAGTTCTATATTACTACATGGGAAGTTAGAACAATTACCAGACCCTTTTACCCTTAAACTTCTCTTACTCCATTTCCATCACGCTGCTCAATTGCTTCTGTAAAAAAGTCAGACCCCACTGTCTACGTCTAAATTAAACATCCTATTAGCATTGAAGCATGATTTCTGTGAATGTTTAGCTTAGACACTTAAAATCCTAATAAATGTCCACCCTACTTCATCACATGACACTACAAACAGAGTCCTTTTTGTCGTTTTTGAAATACATATTCCAATTCTACCGAGAGTTTCCTTTGTTGTGTGTGCGTTCGCTGGAACTACACTGGTAGTGGGTATTGTATTTCAATTGTAGATTCAATCTACATGTGTAAATATTGATTCGAGTGTACCTAGGTCCTTTTTTTCTGAAAAGAATGTCAGCCAACCCAAAGGGAGTTGTTGTTGTTCAGAAGCTGATAGAGGGATACAGTGCAACAGCATAACCATCATCAGGATCTGCTGTCAAAGGATAAACCAATCCGATGATCAACCGCGCCGTGTGTTGAACTAGTTAAATGATTTGTTAACGCATCCATTTGATGTGATGACGACGATGCGACGTGATGATGGCTTGACGATGATTATGGTCGACATGGCCTACAGCTTATTTGTCGAGATGATGAGATACTCGCAAATGCAAACAACAAGGATCAAACGAGAGTGAGAGTTAACGATGTGTCTGCAGCACCGCAGTTGCACCACACCGTTGTAGGATTTAGTCTTTTCTTTCTCGTATCTAAATTTGTATTTATTTTATTATTTGCGGATGGTTGAGATATATTTCAGAAATAATCGTGTATCTTGCGCTCGATTTGTTGTGCGGCATGTAATTTATTGTTTGTACTGTGCTTTGCTGTGCTCCCCGCAATGGTTAGAGGGTGTTTCGAAGATCAAATAGATGTGGCAGCTGCGTGAGAGCTCGAATGCGTTTTCCAAAGAAAGTTGAAGGTAAATACGTTCGTTTTTTTTTCCGATGTGTACTCGCAGTGAGTGTAATCCGGGGACGGAAGATTTTCTTATATTTTGTGAAATTCAATTTCTTTGAGTAAATAAATTTTAATGAGATGAGAGTGTTTATGTTTACTGCAAGATTGCACCTTGGGGTAATTAAAAGTTTTTCGAAACAAAATTACACGGCAATTAAGCGATGGAGTGCCGCCGTCGCGATAGTGCACGAGCTTTGGATTGGCGGAGATGGATTTGACAGAATACAGTGCAGTGTTATTACCACGGAGGTTCAAGGAATTGTGCCTAGGGTTGCGATTGGAATGATAAAACTTTGCTCTGTAAACCTAAGCAAATACATTTTGTGATTTAATATTGACAAAGAAGCTATGGCCACATCAAAATAATCACCAGATACCAACGTCATAGCAATGTCTGCCACAGAAGAAGTCTCAACATCTATACAGTCCTCCGATTCTCATTGGATGCTACCCAGAAGCAGGGACGCTTCTTCAAGATCCACGACTAATCTTAACGTTATGAGACACCTTGCAATTTGGATTCAACAACCAAATTTCAAAGCGGCATATCCTCAGCTTTGGCTCAACTTGGTGGCATAACCAACGACCCGGAGCAGTATGTCCATTTATTGATCGGCAAAGAGGGGATAGAGTAGAAGTAATCCGCCTCCATCAATCAAATCACCGGGTTTAAAGGAGCGTTTAGTTCAAAACTTCACACCAATACCTGATAACTGATCGAAATTATGTTTGGACAGCATATGCTGAGAGAAGAAGGCCAAGAACGATCCTGGCCCACATGCTTTGAACGACGACGTGACTCAGCTTTTAGCCTTGAGCAGGAAAATAGCGTATCAATGGAGAGTCCTATGTCGTTTGCATCTTGTTCTGAACATTAACTTTCCGAAGCGGTTTGAAACTAGAGACAATCGTTCAAGCAACTTCCGGCGCAAATAAAATCTAAATTTGACTAAGCAGGGTAAGAGATCTGTTATTGAACGTATAACCGGGATCTGCCTTAGACCTCACAGGGATGGTTAGAAAATAGTTCTTTCCCACTCGAACAGGTACGTACATCTTCAGATTGTTCAACAAGATTATTTGGAACTTCAACAGTTTTAAGGACGCATATTAAATTTTCTGAAACTGCTCAACGTGATAATCCTCTCTTCTGCCTTAAACCACAGGGGTTGCGAGTTTTCAGTCTTCAGAATAAATAACAATTGGATTGGTGTTCTTCTTATTAGCACGAATGGATATTTACGTAGTTCAAAGTCGAACAGTGGTGCTCGCGCCTGTGATCCATTCTACAAGATTAAGGATTGTGGAAAATTCTCTTAAATTTAAGGTAGAGTTGGGCTATAGTGCTCGATCAGTTTCAGAAGAAATATGCTGAAGTGTTCTTCTGGTCTGAAACCTGGTTAATATGGCAGTAGGCGTTGAGGGGTGGACCACATTTCTACCTTAAGTCCCCAAAGGGCTAATGACTTCTACTGTATTTTCTGCTGAAAAGCAAAGGAATTGCGATGATTGTCTCTCGCACAGTTATGCATGAACTGCAAAACTAAAAAAAAACTGTGCACGAGCCGTCGGAGTACTTAGAAGATTTGACGTCCCATTTGGAAGCGTACGCATTTATTCGAAAATAATTGAGGGAATACAATCAATAAAACGATACCATATCCACGTAATAGGGACGAAGTATGGATTTAAACTGCACAAAGAAAAAACTTGCTCTGTCTCTGCACCAAAGAGCAAAATGGTTGGTAAGGTTTAAGGACCTGATCTCGAAAATCTGCGAAGTCTTCCGGTATACGACAAGGGTGAAGAACCTGCTCTGATAAAAAATGTGTGGAAATACCACTCTTGACCGCTGTGAGAGGATCAAGAGAGGAGAGGAGAGTGATTCTCATAGTTTCGGGAACCCATATCAATTTCCATAATGGGAAATTGGTGTCATAGACAAGCAAATTTTGCTACAAATTGGTTTTCCAGCTTGGATATCACTAAGTTTACCTTACAAGTTCAATGAGTGTTTGTTTCTCGTGTGACCTCGGGATTGTATCCCAAATAACAGCATACGTCAGCCTTGAATACACCTGCAGACCTAACCAGTTGAAAGGATTTAGATCTAAAGCCCCCACTGACCCCAAAACCATTTGTGGTCCCTCAGTGTTTATGGTTCTGATTCTATCGAATTTATCAATGACATTATTCTTCCATCCCTTCATAATAGAAAATGTGGCCAGGAAATCATTTCTGATGATGGAGTCGGTGACAGGTACGATGAAACTTCTTTTGATTGATTTTTTTAGAATGTTGCTATAACACTGCCATTATGGATGCTATGGACTTGCTTGACAGATTGACCATATTCCATGCTGTTGTGTCGAACGGCCTGTTCTTTCCACTCCACCGATGGCCTTTAGGTAATGGGTTTCTTTTTAGAATTTCCTTAAACTACTCACCGTAGTGTTGCATATGTCGGGACAGGTCGTACCACTGCAGTGTACTTTAGACCCCACTTCCTGTCAAACATTTTCTGTCAGGTGTAGGATCTGTGTGCTTTCTTTACGTGGTATTCCACCTATATATTGAAGATTCAACTGAAGTTTGGACCCATCATGAACCTTAAGTAGTTAGAGCTGAAGGATATTTAGAGATAAAGGATAACGTTAGTTATTCCTTTTAACCAGAAATGGTCGAATTGGCTTTTACATTTGTGATGAACAGCATAAGTTGTGTCTTGAGTAGAATAACTTCCAAGCCAAATCTGATAGACCAGAACTGAGCCTGCACAAACCTATCTCAATGAGCACATTGTTCATGGAAGGGGTCAAACCTGACATTAGTTTGTATTACCACATCATTGAAATACGCGACTGCCTAAAGTTAGGTAAGGTTAGAGAGGATTGTGAAGGAGAGCTGTCACGAAACATTAGGCACCATATTGGCTCATTGCCATGTAGTCTGTGCTACCTAGCTCCTTCAAGCTAGGTTAGGTAAGGAAATTTGGTTGACAAAAGGAAGGGGAACTTTTCTCCGTCACACTAAGATCAATGTTAATCTTTTGGGGTGGAAGTGCAATTCCCATACTGTGTGAACCTAAGAAACTACGGGTTCTCAAGCCATCTCAAAGCTTTTACAAATCTATTCAGGTCATTCATGGACCTATCGACGATTCTGAAGGAAATGTCTTCCCAGATATGGTATGTAAATCTTAGTCGACAGAGACCTGGCCAGTGACTGTGAAAATATGGAGTATCCTCACGGTCTTCGTTATTATCGGAGCGTTTGCTGAGCTCCTTGCATCGAATTTTAATTCCTTAGTATGATATCTCATCAGGTTATGGCCTAAAATTATGAGAATTTTCTGATAAAAACAGTTTCCTTGTAACAGGAGCTAAAGGCATTCCATCCTTACTTCATGTTTAATATTACACGGTGAATACTTTATTGTGCTATCAGTTTGTATCCTATTTTGGCTGTTGAAGTAACTGCCTTTTTACTTTCTAGTGCGAGTTATTCCTTGGTATCCACATAGTATACGTGTAATCTCCTCTGCGACGCAAATATCGTTACAGTATTTGCATACAACTGCTAGCCCTTTGGCCCATGGCTATACTTAGATACTCAGCATCCTCTTATGTTGAACTAACGCTGGTCCGCTTTAATGGCTTTTCTTTTTTGAATGATTGCCACGGGGGTAGTTTTATCACTCCCCCCAGTTGGTCTGCAAAACGCGACTGCCATGATTCTATCTATTTTCAGAATTTTGTACATCACAATAATTCTTAGCAGAAAGCGCATTGTGGAGTTCTCCTGTTCACCAGTTGGATAGGATGACTGTTTCCCAAGTCTACATGCCATTACGTGATGATCTCGGCAACGACTTCCCTGATGGGGCCAACCGTAGATGAATTTAGTGTCTGATTATTCCGTACTGGTGAGTTGCTAATCCAAGCATTCTAAAGACAGCCCAAATATTTTCATATGTACCAGCAACCATTTTAGTGGTTTAACCATCTGAAGACAGTGGTGATTGATACGTTGATTTGGCATTTGAACCTTAGCCTAGTATTCAGTTGTATCTTCCAGAGGCTCTTTTTCTCTCCTGATATCGCAGGCACCTCATCGTCCTTGACTTACAAAATAGATCATAAGTTCCACTTAAATCTACTGAAAAGACATAAGAAATCATTGAAGTCATCAGTCCTGTATGGCTTTCGTTAACCTGTTCAAAGGTAAGTTCATTGTAAGAAGTTTCCACCTTTGTAAATTATCACCAAATAATGTTCAAAGAGAGATGTTGAAACTCTGCTTGTAAGGCTAGATGGAAACAGATTTTTGCCTTTGCGAGTTCAGCCTAAATGATGTATACAAGTAACTTCTTCTGATGTTAGCCATTACGATTCCAAGCTTCTGAGAGCTCATTCCACTGTCACAGCTTCCTACTCTAGACTGTGTTTCAGCAGTAAGTAGAGGCTATTCTCTGACTATTAAACTTGTGTTTCGCTTTCTCTGAACCGGATTCAATAAGGATAAGTCTCTATCGACTCTGATATGCCGAAAGATAGCTTAATCTGTCACGAATCCGTTTCTTACTGTGCCCCCCACTTCATAACAAAATCCGCGTGTTCTTCCGCTTTCTATGCCCAGTTTTGTGAGACGTTTTTAGAATCTATGAAAACGAAGGCGGTGTAGCCTAAGGCCAGAACTGATCCTCTGTGCCAATGAGAATACCTATTGCGCTGACATACGCTTTTAAGTTGAGAGGTTCAAACCTCCTACACCTAATCCTCCAGTTAATCCCAGTTAGTGTGCTAAGTTTTCGAAATGATTAGTCAAATACAAAACAAAACGCTTCCCCAGAACACATGCTTAAAACACCGCACACCCTCATTTTATTGTTCTATTTATCCACCGCCCGGGGCAACAACAGATTACCCCCTAAGGGGGTGGATTTTGGTAGAAAACAGTGCGGGCAAAAGAGCCATTGCACACGCATATTCATGGCCAGCACGAATTAGTAGAAAGGATGCAACAAAAGCAGCCAACAAGACAGACCCATTCAAGCGAAAACACGTGTGCAGTGTGTGCAGCACGAAACACTCCACTCGTCCTGGGTAGTTTTTTTCGTTCTGAAAAGGCACAACATTTTCGTCCTTACCTCGGCACATCTCACAGCTCAAATTGTGTCTTTTAGTTCACAGTTTTTGACGCACACCGGTTGCCTTGCGTTGCACGTTAAATGCATAGTCCTTGCTGTACGTTTTTGCTTGTAATAGTCATCATCATCGTCGTCGGTGTTGTTTTCCTTTTTTTGATTCGTGCCATCCCACCGGGCATCAATCGCAGAAATAAAAACCAAAACTGAAACCCACCAACGCAATATCCACCGAGAAGAAATGAAATCCCCAGCAGCAGCCGCAAGAGGTAGATGAAGACAAACAGCGGTGACACAACAATACACGGATAAGGTAAGCCATCATCAGGAGGACATTTTTCTAGGCCCCAACCCAACACCAGTCATTTTAATGCCCGAAGTGAGAAGCGATGAAAATGAAAAGCTAAGTGTTTTCTCTTTCAAAACACACACACCCCTACCGTACAAGTGAATATCTTTCACTCGTTTCGCCGTCATTTTTGAACAAAAAATCTGCGATTTGAGTTCTCTTCTTCGAGAAGATTGCTGCTTGTTTTTCGTATTGTTTTTCGCTTCATCCTGGCACACCACGACAAGGACTTATTTAGGTTAGAAAAACAGCGCTTCGGCTCTATTGTGTCGCCCTAAGTGTTTGGGATTTGTGTTGTTTTTTTTTTCTTTCTCCAGGACACTTAGATGTGTTTCTGTTTGTTTTCATTTTTGAATCGCATAATATTTTGGTTTGGATGATGTTAGCGTGTCCTTATTGTTCTTCGGTTTTTAATAAATTTTTTGGGTGTGGGACTTGTTCTCTTTGTTTCGAGGGGATGATGACCGCAAGATGTAGGTTAGAATCACTTGCATTTGGAAAAGTTAAGTGAATTCTTGTGGTGGTATTCGATTGAACAGAGAGTGTTGGCCTACATATTTCTAAAAAAAACAATTGATCACTGCCTTGTTCGAGACGGGGCTACAGGCAAGTTCACAGATCTCTACAAAAGAAGGAATGTAAGAGAAAAGTTTGACTGACAAACTGTTCTTGTCCTTCCTTAGGTAGTGTTCGAGGTGTACTTCGACCTTAGCCCACAAACCGCTCTAGTTAGCACGGTCCTTAGATAATTGTCTTCAGTTACCCACTAAAAGTTTCTTGATTTCCCTTTCTACTTGTGCGCCTTACCTTAGGCGAGGTGTTCTTCAACTGCAAGACTCTGCAGACCAGAGGGTTTGTGTCCATTTGCTCTACATGTGCGAGTCATCTCAAAGACTCAGTTCTAGATGTCGCTGTTCAATTCACATAGTTCGTGGTTGATTATCCTCTTTCAACGCCCATCAATGCAAATGGACCGAATACGATACGAGGAATTTTTCATTCAAAACGGTCAAGGATATCTTTATCCGGTTGCTTCATAAAGTAGGACTCCGGTAGGTAAGAGTTATCCCTCGTATGATTTTTGCTGAGATGTCGTTATCGGCGTCAAGGCTCAGGAGACTGATGCTTCAGTAGTTGACTCAGTTTGAACTCTGGAGAGCGAGCTCATATAGACACGCCCAGATATTGCACAAATATCCGGGTGCGAGTATCGAATCTGATTACATGATTCCGGACCTGGACTTCATCAAACCCTTCTCTTGCATTTTTTCCAGTGGGAGAACAAAGAAATTCCTATTTAGACAAAGTCCACCTTCACGGATGGCTCCAAGATGGACATAGACACGGGTGCTGGTGTCTTCTCTGAGGAGCTAGGACTCAGCAGCTCAGTAAGACTCCCTAACAACAGTAGTATTTTCCAGGCAGAGGTTCTAGCAGTGACCAGAGCTGCATGATTGGCGTCAATGGCCACGGTATCACGGGAGGATATCACGATCTTCATAGACAGCCAGGCGGCTATAAAAGCACTAACTGCTACTCTAATCACATTCAAGCTTGTAAAGTGCTGTCGCGAAGAGCTGAGGGTTCTTGGCACGCAGCATAATGTAAAACTCTACTGGGTCCCTGGCAACAGTGGTGTGTCAGGAAACGAGACTGCTAATGACCAGGCTAGGAGGGGATCAGCCCTGGAACCAGAGCTAGCGGATGGTACAATTAAACCTCCACTTCGTCATCTGAAGGAAATAATAAGGCTAAGATCCTTAACCGAGGCGAATAACAGGTGGAAAACACTAACCATCTGTGAAGTCCCCAGAAGGTTATGGCCAGAATGTAATAAAAGCAGAACGGAAAGGCTCCTTCATATGGACAGGAAATCCCTTTCATTACTTGTAGGATTATTTACAGACCACAATATGCTCAGGAATCATGGAAAAAAGCTGCACCTGACCGGGGAAGACCTATGCAGAGGATGCGGAGACGAGGAGATGCATAAGAACACGACTCACTTCCTCTGTCATTGCCCACGCTTCTGCAATCTTAGGAAAAGAACACTCCTCTTCGATAACATCGAGGAGTTATCCGATGATTCACTGTCGGGATCTACTGAAGTTCGCAAGGAGAGGCGGGTGGCTGTCATTAGGCATATAAAGTCACGCAGTGAGAAGTAGCTGGTAAAACACATGGGTATCACAATGGGTCTACATAGACCTAAGTCAGATGAAGAGGATTTTATCGTCTTCATCGGCCCGCTAACCTTACCTAACCTAGGTGGCGCAGTTTAGTGGGTCTTCTTTCCTATGGATCCAGCAAACAGTGCCGAGGCTTATCAGTTATGCACAGATCTGACCAAATTTTAGAAAAAAGCCAGCGTATGCTCTCTACCAAGTCATTTCCAACTGATTTAAATAACTTAGCCGGTAGGCCGTCAGTTTCAAATGACTTATTAAATTTTAGTTTGGAAGTTTTGATTGTCATCGTCTAGATTCAATAACTAATCTTGTCAGTCCGTACATATATCTAATCCAAATTTGTCTTCTGGTTGGTAACTTACAAAAACTACTCACAGCATAGCTTGAACTAGTAACGCCATGTCCAAGCTCATAACCAATTGATTGCCTTATCCTCGTGGTGGTCTAAGGAGACAGCAGCAAAGTTTTTTAGATTGTGCCCGAATCCCGACTAGGACATTTTGCAGCCTCGCACTATATAAAGCATCATCACCTGCTAATATCTTTCCTGCACAACTTTAAAGGGACTTTCAACATGTACACCGTGTCTGATATCCTAAGAACCTGTCTAGTACTTTTGATACCAAAAGTTGGCAAGGTGTCTCATACACTCCTCAAGGGTCTCAGGACGATTAACTTAACCTTGATTCTAATAAAATCTGGAGAAGATTTTCGGCCTCCATGGGAAGGAGATTGTGGATTGAAATTGTCTGTCCAGATCACATTACGCCCATCCAATTGCAAAATCTGTTAAAACGGCTTCTCACTCGATCATATAACCTATCGAAAACCTCGTCAGCCTCAGAGAAATTACTTGGACGGAAATATGTGCCCTAAGTGTCAGTTCGTCTAAAATGGTGTTTGTCCTCTTTTCTAAAAAACTAACGATTTCATGCATTATTCCACCAATGCAAGCCCCTTAATTTAAAGACAGAAAACTTTCGTGGAAAGAAAATATTGCCAATAGTGCTAAAAATCCCTAGTAGCATTCTACTCGTCATGCACTGGCTTTACACTGCGGTCGTTAGACAATCCTTTGCTGTGATGGCCGGCTTTGGAAAAAAAAAAAAGGATCAACATAAAAGAGAGACAGGCCAATGCTTGGAATGTGTTTTAATTGGGGGTGCTTGAGAAGTTCTCCAAGTCCTACGTTCCGAACCATGTAACACTTGCTGTCGATAGATATTTATGGTATACAGCACGGCACAACGCAGCTCTAAAGCTGCAAGACACTCATTAATGGAGCGAGAACAACGTGGGACATGCGAGAATTATAACCGCAGCCTTCCTTGTTCCATTAATATAATGTCTAAAAACTAACTTCTAACTTATAATACCGAGCAGAAGCATCTGGAGTCAGCAGGAAGTCCTATTGGATGGCACCATCGACTCCAAAACAGCCGATGTCGGTGCAGGTTTTTTTTTCCCCCGAGGGACCTGGACAGCCAGCACGCTTTCAGCCTACCTCATCAGTGCAGCGTTTTTCAATTTGAAGTTACAGCTGTACAGCTGTACCCTAGATATTGCAATCTATATCAACAGTCAAGCTGCGATCAAGTCAAGCTGCAATCAGCAATGAAATGCATTGCCGCGTATCTCTCAATGAGATCACCAAACAGTATAACTTCACATTTTGTTGGGTCTTAGGTTACAGCGACATTTTGGAAATCTGTTCGGCCGATGAAAATGCCAGGCAGGGCTCTCTAGGAATCTCGACCAAGTTAAAGCAACCTACATATGTAGGTACATCGATGCTCTTCCGAAAGCAAATCAAAGATGGTTACATCCTGATTACTGCATACAGTCAGGCACGGTTTACTCGCATTAAGCTTCTTTTGCCCAGTTTGAGTGTTAGTTTGTGGCAAATTTTTCAATTATAATCCTTACCAATTTGCGCCATTTGTCATTACGAGCCCGTAGAACTCCATGGTTTACCTGCGCAATTCCTGCATGTTCTTTAGCCTAAGTCAGTTTTAGCTCATACTCAGCTCCACATGCATTGAGTTTTTGGACACACTCCAACGCCAGTGATGACTGAATTGCAGTCTGATTTATGCGCCTCTGTGTTCTGTATTAGTCGACCTATGGGGTCTGTTGTAGAGACCCATATGGTTTAATCAGAAGTTATATTGAGGCTTTTCAATTTCCACTGGGTTGACCGAGGCCCGCGTCAAGTGGAGTAATACATATATGTATGTATGATCAGCGGTATGTCTCTGTTCTCCACAGAGCCGGCAAGTATCGGTATCTGATACTTTTATTTTATGCAGATGGTATCTGAGTGGAGAATGTCCCGTAAGATAGCCCGTTCAAGTTCTAAACTTGTCTTTGGTGAGATAAAAAAAAAATCTTGGCCTTGTAAAGGTTAGGGTTGATGAACTTTTTCGCTTGTCTAAGGCCCTGGAGGTTGGCCCAGTAGTCGGCGTGTATGTTGATCTTCCATTGTGTTGTCTAAAGTTGGCACTGTTAGGTGGTACCCCACAACAGAGTTTGGGACAAATGAGTGGGCGGCGAGCGCCTCTTCTCGCCAGGCAGTCAGCCCGTTCGTTACTCTCGAAGCCTTCTTGTCCTGGGATCCAGGCTACGATAACTTATTCGCTTGATCACAGCTCGATTAATCAGGGCGATTATGACTTGACTATCCCTCACCTGATCCTCATGCATGTGATTCAGCATCTCAACTAGATATACGAAGTATTCACGAGGGTTTCACAATGACTATTGAGCCTAACAGAGGTGTATTCAGTCGAGCTGCGTCAGAGATTCCATCAGACGAAACGATTGCCATGCATATTTCATCTTAGACAGTCAGCCAGCGTTTTAGTCTCTCATTTTGAATCAAAGTTGCAACGTGATCCCTAACGAACTTGCCGTAGAAGAAGAAAAAAATCTACGCAAGCAGGTCGATGACAATTCGATAACTGAAGGTCAATATTCGCCCGATATTTAAACATTTAAAAAAAACAAATTAAAGGAATACCTACGGTAGGAAAGCTTTAAGGCAGTATCCTGGGTAGAGCAGGGCATCAAGCACTGTGCAAACCCTTCTTCGACAGCCTAAGCGACACTGCTCTCTTTAAAAAGAAAATTGTGGATTAAATGCCGACGGTCACGATTCGATCAATGCTAATTCAACTTCGGACAAGTTGGCAACAATCTATAAAACAAAATCGTTCAAGGACTTCCACCTCCGACGGAATGATATTCATTTCCGCCTGCAATGGCTTCACTGAAACAATTGAGTTTTTATAAGAAATATTCAAGCACGGGCCATTATATAAATTAAAGGACGAAAACACAGAAGCACTGACAAATAAAATTAAAAAAAAATCACAACTCCCAAATACATTTCTCAGTTGAAAAAGGACGATATAAGTTTCCCATCCGTTCCATGCCGATGGGAAAATGGAAAAAATTAATCATGTCCTTACCGTCGGCAAAAAAAAAAACATTTCAACTTACGTGTCATCAGAAAACTCAAAATCCACAAGAGCAGCAGTCACAAGGATATCTCCGGACACGTTCACTATGTACACTTGTGTATAAGTAACCACACAAAGGTAATTTTCACACAAATTTTCAATTTTATAATTCACTAGCAACTAATACCGTTCCGCACAGACCTTCATTTTCAATTAATTACCCAAAACGCATCCGATATTTTCTAAAATTTATTAATTTTTCGCACGCGGCCAAGTATATTTCCACGGATTCACAATAAAACGACAAATTATCCTGGAGAACTTTTGCAATTGAATTGAGAATTGTAACCGCACCACTACTGACAAACCCTATGCGATAGAATCGGTGAGAATTCATTCTCACACATCTGTACTGCGAATGAAAAAGTCTCTGGATGTGGTGTGCTCAACCACCCCAAAGTTGCGCGTTGCCGTCGTCGTTAACCCCTGCGATTCCTCAAAAGTGTTGGTGCCACAGTCTATGCATGTGTGTGTGATATTAGCAGCCATTGCTGTACATATGTACACAAAGCAGCAACAGTCTATTCATATCTAATTGGGAAAGGATACTACCGGCTGAGAGTCTTTTATTTTTTTTTTTTTCGCTCGACGCAGGGAGGGAGCCTCCAATTTCTTGTGCATACAATGAACTTCAGTTGACCAGGGTCGTGTGTAGACATCACGGCTGCTACAAATGGCATATACTGCACATCCAAATGTACTTCATGAATATTGAATCCGATTTTCTAATTTGCTGAGCAATTTGTTGTTGATGTTTGCTGATGTGATGACTTGTCGCGGGGTTTCATGTCGCGCGTGTACTTTTTTTTTTTAACAAAAGTGAGCAAGAGCACGGAAAGTATTTTATCGGATGGCAAATGGCGGAATGGAAGTTTGAAAGTTTTCTTATGAATTCTTGAGACAAGAAAGAGTCTTTGATTGCGACCCGTAGATAGAGTAGTTCCGGAATTTCGTCGATCTAGGATGTGAAGTTTGCAATTTACCGGCTTATCGAAGTGAATGGCTTGAATATCTGTATTTAGAGGTTCTTCTGCGGCCTTGAATGGACCAAACTGTACGGACTTTTCTTGAGAAAAGGCCCTATGCACTGTGTCTTATGATAATCATTACTGAGAAGAACTTGATCCGCTCATGCACTGCGTGCACTTTTGTTTACTTCAGAGGCTGCGAAAAATTGCATCAGCTTGTCAGGATGTAACGAAGCAACAAGTTCACTGCTTTGGGTCTCTACAAGAACAGGGCATACTGGGACTATATGAAAAAAAAGGTTTCGTCAGTCGATTAACCCAATCGGAAACTTCTAAAAGTTTCATCTTAAGACAATGTCAGGGCGTCCGTTTCTATCGGCTTCGAGGAGTTCCATTCGGACAGAATAGACCCTTGACTATATGGTGAGGATGACTCTAGCCTAAATTTTCTAAAAGAAACTGGCCCCTGTGACGGGATTTTAGCACGATCTCTTGTGGCAATGTGTCTATGCTGTAGATTCTGATGAACGAGCTTCAACAATTTTATCTAACTTTCGTGTTAGCGTGTTGGATTACTGTGTGAATGGGTACGATGAACAAAATTATCAAGGCAGTCATCGCGGTATAACTAATTCAGATGAAGGTGTAGTCAAAGTAGGACATGGGCTTAAGCCAACAAAGCCAGTTTGACTCTTACACAACTGCCTTCAGTCTTGCAATCCAAATTGATTGAGATTTTCCTCCACTTACGGACATCACCTTGGAAGTTTATCTACTACCTTCGGGTAAATTCAAAAACACACCGATTCAAAGAAATAGGGTTTATCGAACTAGGCATCTTTGTCATTGTACGTTTACTCTTTTAAGTTGTTGTCTCGAAACAGCCCTTAGGATTCGCTCAACTAAAAATGGCGACAAGGCCATGCATCACTAAATACATTTTTTGTCGAAACAACCAAGGGCCTCTTCATCCACCGTTCATGCCTCTGGGGCTTAGAACAAGATTGTGGGGCTTATATGCTTTAGCTGTTCGGAAAAAGATATTTGCTACTCAGTTGCTTACTTAGTCCGTAAAAGCGGAGATCCTTCGACTATTTTTTGCGCTGGTTTTGTTATCAGAATTAAGGTAGAGAAAGTCTCTAAGTAGCTTAAAGTTGTGGCCATCTATCAATTCTGACGATGTTAGGTTAATTCTCGTTGACCACATACAGACGGCACTTCCAAGGCAGGTTCCAACAAGGCCAATAAACCTAATATCACTCCTCCTAAGGTCTTCAAAATAAATCCAAGGAACACCTCTCCGGTCCAGCATGTCTACACGAAGAATAAATCAGAAAAATGTGGGGCCACATTAACCTCCTACCAGCTAAGATGAAGTACATTTATGAACAGAAAAAGAAACAGAAATAGTGAAAGTCAAGAAACTCATCAAGCATGACCAGTACAGAGATCCACAGAAGTTGGACTGCGAGCCTGATTGTAAGCTTTGTTGAGTGAACGATGCGGAGGTATAGAGTTTCTCACCTACAACTGGTGCTTCAATGTCTGCCACCGAAAAGATGGAAAGAGGGATCTGAATGGCAGTCTTAAGGCGACACAAAGCTTGCAGAAAAAGACCGTAGAACACATTCTGTGTGACCGCGCAGAAGCCAAAATGACCAGATCACTTGCCGCGGAACAGAGTCAGTCCAGCGAAAATCTGGAAACTGGAACCTAAGGCTATACTGAGGTTTAACAAGAGCCTCAACATAACTTCTGGTTAATTTATATGGGCCAGCACAATAGATCTCAAAGGTCGTGAAGGAAGGGGCCCCTAATAAAGAATACAGAACACGGCAGAGAAAGAAACTAGCAGCTCAACACTGGCATCACTATGAAGTAATGCCAGAAGCAGTTCCGGCGTAAACTGATGGTTATTCGATAAGAGTTCGATACACCCCAAGACGATGACCAGTCTCTCAATCGATTAAGGCAGTCAGCAGATTTAACATTGAATATTCATCCCAATCTATTGTATATTAGACTGGATTTCGCGACTGTGACACAAGAATAAGATGTGATTTGTGTTGTTATAGGGGCAACTCCAAGGTTTCGTTACAAAAAACACCTGAAAAAACTATTACTACACATTGTTAAACGCCAATTGAAGCTAAAATCCTGCCCTTGGCCAGCGTAATAATCTCAACCCTGAGGACTACAAGCACCGGAACAAAGTTTAGCAGCCATAGCCAGGCTTAAATCATGACGACTTCAGAACTGGCCTGTTCAAGACTGCAGGAGATGGTTTAGTAGGTTACATGCATCATGAGACATGATTTTGTATAACTTATCTCTATAGGCGGCTTTAAAGTCAATAAATCGACATTGTGTGAATCGATTTGGACTTCTTGGGTTTTTTTCAAGGCCCACTAAAGCGTGAACATTTAGTAATTTATGGGCTTCTCCAGCCTTCAACCGCATTGAAAGGGCCAACCAAGTTATTGGTCTTGTACTCGATCTTGAGGAGACTGATACCCTTGTAGTTGGCGCAGTCAAGTGAGGCTTCCTTTTTTTGATGATGAGATTCCGTTCATGAGACATACACTCATCTGACCAAATCTTAGACATGAGTTGGTGTTTTATTTGATGGGAGTCGGGTGAAACCTACCACTTCACTTGCAGCATTTTTAATGACCTTTTGGCAGCGTCCGCACTGGTCTTCGGGATTCGGCTGGCGGCAAAGAAGTTGTTGAGAGATTTCGAATTTTAGCTTATACACGGTGTACTTTCTCACAGTTGTTCTTCTTTGCTTGGAATATTCGCATTTGTACCTTTGCTGCAACAAGGTAGTGATCCGTGCCCATGCTTGCAGCACTGAAAGTCCGGATATCCAGAACACTGGAGGCGTGCCTTGTGTCGATCCCAATGTGATCAGGACACCGCCATTTTCCCTTGTTAATAGCGAAGTGAAGATATCATGCGCTTGCTATAATGACATTCCAGCCCCCAGAAAAGTCGGTGTCTATTGTGACAAACATGTCCTCCTTGGCGAATATAGTCTTGATTCGGTATAAGATGCCCGCTTAAGTGTCGGAATCCGATTTCCCTAAGTCTTCCACAAACCTGCATTCAAATAAGAGCTGTTTCTGGTCTCCGTAACAATTTCCATACAAGATGTCATTGTTTTTCATCACGGTTAAGTCAGCCTTATAGCAGTCTAGGGGCTCAGCTAACTGTTTGACTGCACGCGGCCTCTTAATACCAGGATTGCCAATCCTAATATCATCATTTTCTGAGACTTGTGGTCGGTACGTAGCGTCTACTGAGATCGTGATGTTGGTCTTTTAGTGTGAGAAGAAGTTTGTCCGAAAGAAAGCATCTTCCAAGCTGTAAAGTCTTCAAGATTGATGCCTAGCATTTAAAATGTTCTCATGTTCACTACAGATTGACTTGAAGTTCCTCCGTGGACGAAGAGACGAAGAACCATTTCTTTTTTTTAACAAACACCACGCCAAATGTAAGTGGAAACACTCCACTGACATTTGTTAATCTAATAGGTGACGTTTTGGATTTCCATTCAGAAGTTCCTACGCATCAGTGTTAAAAGATCAACTTAGCCGCACTGCAATCATAAAACTCCACCAATTCCTAGTAGAGATTCGGTCGTACATATTTCAGCCTAATCCTGAGAAGCTGTCACAAGAAGGCAAAGTTCGATAAAAGTTGCATTCAGGAGACAAGTGAACCTCCATACCCACCCAGTTCACAAAGAGCTTAATTGTGTCCACAGAAGATGAAAAAAAAAAAAAAACTGCCGAAAAGAAAATTGAGTGCCTAACTTGAAGTTCCCATTTACCTGCCCCCTGTCTGTCCGCCTTTGTGTTCCGCATCCCAAACCAAAAAAGGGAAAATATTCACAGACCGCCAAACGAGGAAAAACACACAAAAAGGAAGCGACATCTACCTACCAGCTACTACTCCTGTAATGTTTGCAATTCATCACAATTCACAAGTGCTCGACGAGCAAACAAAATGTTGCCATTTTGTCGGTAACCCCTGTTGCCGGAATGACACCGCCATGTGCCTGCGACCAGCAGCGCGGTGGCTTGACAGTCAGCTATCATCGTCATCGGGCAGCGAAATTCAAATTCAAAGGCGAAAACAGAGGCAGATGTGCCGAGCACACCCTACCCTGGTACTAGCGCCTACAGCGTCAGCAGTTAGCCAAGTGTGTGTCTGTGTGCGTAGTTTCCCCTAGCTGGTATGTGATGGCCATAGCCACGCCTCAATTTTAGATGAGAAACGATGAGTACATGCCTGTCAATTAACAGAGCGCATGCCCTGCACCCACTTCTCATTGCTACCCCTTATCGACACGCCTGTATGTTGCCAATGAACTTGCATTACTTTTCTCTTACAGCAGCGCACCGATTCAAAGGGTCCTGAGTGCCACCGCTTGTCTATGTGTGTGTATGTGCACGGGTTTGGGTATAGGTACGCCACCAGGTATTTCATATTCATTTGGGAAATACTTTAATGTAAACATTTATTATCCTTTTAAGGCGATGGGATGCACATTCCCTTCTCCTTCTCTGCTCGGGCTGTTTGTTCTTTTCTACTTTGTGCTGCAGATTGTCGTCGTCGTTGTCGTTGTCGTTGTTGGCGGAAGGCGTTTGGGGAGGGCGGCACATTAAGTTGTCAACCTTTTAGGGAAGTTCAGGCAGAGGGAAAAGACGACACCCCTGCTGCGGTGAGAAGGGTAGATGAACATTTGATTAAGGAGAAGGACGAGAGTCATATTGACACCGAATTGTGGCAGGTGCTCAAAAAGCGCACAGTAAATCATAATGAAACCGCTATGACATGCACGTATGTATACGTACACATGTGTATTCGTGGATTCTGAAGATCGTGCACAGAAGCCACAAAGGAGATGATGATACCCTACTCCGAATGTGGTGGCACAGTACGAAGAGCGTTTCAAAGAGAATCCACTGAGATGGTGATTATGGACGGGGAGGATCGAGACAACGACTTGGGTGGACCTACTCGTGGAACAAGCAGATTTAAGTAGATCTGAGAGGTTTTTGGACCAAACGCTCACGTGGCCTTAGATTTTGCTTGTAGAGTTCGAAAATTCTTTTGATCCGAAAGGAATACACCCGTGAGCTATGAAGAAGAGATTCATAGGGAAGGAGGATTTTCAAGAAAATATTTTATTTTCTGATTAGGAAGGAGGGAGTAGGAACTAGAAATCAGTGTGTAGGTGGCTTCAGAAGAAGGATTACAGATCTTAAGTCTCTGAGAGTTTATTTGCAAGTACACGAACCAAGACCAAAGAGTCAAAAGCCATATAAGCTAAAACATTCCTACGAGGTCAGGTTAAGGTATAGGTAAGGTGGCTGGACTGGAACGCGCTTAAGGAAGAATTGGTCCTTTTGTCATACAACTGGGATAGGCCCGCATTACCGGGCTTATTTTGAAAACCTAAAGAGATATATAGGAGCATGAGAGACCTCAATAAGACTGGTTAACGGCGGGTTAGGTTGATTGACACAGTCGAACCTTAGGGTGTGACTTTCCAGCTTGGAGCTAGTCGGCTCAAGCACAGCAATCTGTAAGATCTATTGTGCTGGCCCAGTGGTTATGGTATGGTATCTAGGGTGGCTGTCCATGCAAGCAGAGATGCGTGTAGGCCAAGGTAGACCACTTGGATCTTTACCCGAAAAGTGCCACTCGGTTTATTGGAGTCATTTGGAACTCCTAACGCAGCTAAGAATTCTATTAACGTCGGTTTGTGACAATTGGCCCAAGTTATTGAAGTAATAGGCTCCTAAATAGAGCTTTCTTCCTTGGGTATGGCAGGACCGGTGCAAATAAAGTCGAGAATTATTTCCTCTTCCTCCCTGCCACTGCTGCAAAAGTCGCAGGCCCATCCCTCTGGTATGAAGGCCGGTAGGGACGCCGATAACGGTGCTGATGAACATCTTTTTAAGCAAAATCAACTTTCTAGATCGAGTGAGATTTAGCATAGACTAGATCCCTCTAAAGGTACGGCATATGGTACCATTTCTTCATCTTTGGTTTGTCGTGCTGATTGCGTCGTACTCTAGGAGTAACTTACATGTAGAGATTCCTCCGTTCTGGCAGGACGTTTAGAGTAGCGCCACGTTTGACGAATTCATTGGCCTTACAATTCTCTGGAATATGTTCTGCCAATAATTTGAAGTAGTCTTTGATGTACATAGGTATATGTTACTGATTCCAGAGGCAAGCACATGCAGCGAAACAATAGGCATACAAACCGGTGCTGCATAGAAGAACCGGAGCTGTTCGCGAGCTCTACGGGCAGAAGAGGAGAGACGAGCACCGGTTTCTCAAGGGGAAAAAGAAAGAGCATGAGAAGCGCGCGATCGAGGAAACGGAGAGATGTTACTGCAGGAATGAGGTTCGGAAGTTTTACCAAAGGGTAAAAATAGCCTGTCAAGGCTACAGAGCCCGAACCGAGGCCTGCAAGGATGAACAAGGGAACATCGTAGTAGAATCGCAGTCTATGCTGAGGATATTGAAGAATTAAATCTGCAGACTGTTTAACGGAACCATTTAACCTGGACGACGAAGACCAACAATTCCGTTCACCCGAGCTGGACGAAGGGAAGATAGCCATATCTAAGCTTAAATCCAACAAAGCTGCTAGTGCTTTGTCAGAAGTGGTTGAGGTCGTTCTTGGCTGTTTCGAGAGGAAAATTCTTCGAGTGAGTTTCGGTCCCGCCTGCATAGATGGTGAATAGAGGAGGAGACTGAGGCCCAGGAGTCTCCGGACCCCGGACTGTAGCGCCACCTTAAGTATGTAAGTAAGTAAGATTCCAGAGATTTTACAACGACCTGGGTGTCAGTAAAAATAGTTCGTAGAGGATACCACATTGCACCTCAACCAGTATAAGACTTCGTTGATCGCCACGATTTCCGCCTGAAATACGCTAAAGTGGTCAGGTAGATGGAAGGAGATGCTGAGGTCGCGCATTTGGGAGACAAAGCCTCCTCCCACTCCCATCTCGATTTTGGAACCGTCGGTATAGAGTTGAGTGGAGTGCCCTTCTCTGGCGTCGTCACTTTCCCACCCCTCTGGGGGGGATCAATGTCCAAAACTTCAGGTTGAAGTTAGACTTATGCGGTGTATAGTCGGTGTTTTCCGAAATAAGAGTTAGCGAATCTAAGATCGAGGAGTGGTCCATGTGATTGAAAGGAGCCCTTTAGTCTGATGGCTGCGCTAGCAGCTGACTGCTTTCCAAAAATATCCAGCGGAAATAGATGTAGGAGCACGTCAAGTGCTGCATATGGGGTAGTTTTCAATGCTCCGCTAATGGATGTAGATACATGCTGATATTTGCACCCCAATAGGTTACTGTGTGAGGCTTACTCTAAGGCCTTTGATACCAAACATAAGTAAAGGTCTGATAACGGACACGTAAAGTGGTACGAGGTTTCAGGACCCACTCCTTATCATTGGCTTTTTTGAAGCAGTATAGCCCTACAGTGGCTTTTCAACGCGTTCAAGAGAGTTGTTTTTCCAGTTAAATTCACTGCCCAGAATGGGAGCCAGAAATTTGGCTTTATAAGCAAAGCACAGGGGAGTGCCATTTCAAGAAGGAATGTCTATTGGAGGTTCATATTTTATACTTCCTAGTGAATAGAAGGGTTTTTCGGGGTTAATCCCAAGACCGCTGCTCACCTTGAGGGAACTAAAAGGCCGTTTGAAGCAGTTCGGAAAGGGTACTCGGGTATTTATCCAACACAGTAATGGCAACATAATCTCCATAAGCAGTCACTTCACATCCAGCCCTTTCCAGGTTTAGCAGCAGTTTATTAACCACACCGCCTTGTGGCTTGGCACAACTTTCCGGGCCGAGGCATTACCCAGCTTGGTACTAATTGTTCTGCCTGTGAGCAGTTTTTCAATCAAAAGGCTGGGCGAAGACTCGACTCCCAGGTTCGTGAGTGCATCGGTGCTCGCTTCTGGTTTGTTATTGTTGAAGGCTCCTTCGACGTCCAAAAAGGCAACCATGGTGAACTCTTTGAAGCAAAATGGTTTTTTAAAGGAACGTACCAGTGAATGTAAAGCAGTTTTGACAGATCTGCAGTAAATATGTTGAGACGCTGTTAGTTGTTTGGTATGAGGGAGTCTTAATTTCCAGTGTTTGTAAAAGAAAGAATAACAGACTAATGAGTCGGAAATCCTTTAGGGTTAACGTGTCAGTTCTTCCCTGCCCTAGCTAAAGTCCTCCAAGAGTAGGTACACTTAGACCAGAAAGTAGGTCCATTCTGATATCACTGAGTACTAGAGTATGCCCTGCTGACTCCTGAAACCATTTAGATTTCCTAATGTAGCTGTTGAGAGGCGAAGTTCACATCATTTAGATCGTTTAAGATGTATTGGTCCAGGGTGGCTTTCCTGATGTGGGCCAGGGCAAGTGCAGAGAAAGTGTGCAGTGGACTCCTTCTCCTCTTCGTCTCTGCAGCTCCTGCAGAAATCGTTACATGCTATACCTAGGCGTTAAGCATACCTGCCTAGGATGCAGTGCCCCGTGAGGCTGGTGATTAGTTTTAAAAGTTGGTCTCTTTTAAGTTGTATTAATGCTTTTGATCTTTTCAGACCCAGGACAGGCCAGATCAGTCGGCCATATTTGCAATAATCGATGTGTTGCCATCTACGACAAGTGTTTAACAAACCACATAGGCGCTTTGACATGCTCGGGCGTACAATGGGAGCCTCAGCCTAGTCTAACTAATTCCTCAAACGCACAGTTCCCTTGAATATCGCAGTGACCAGCGACCAACCAGAGTGTGACGAGCTGAAGGTAACGCGGATTGACTTGAGTAAGGATTGCTTCTCACATGGGCAATTCTGTTCCAGAGTGGCCTCATGTATAAGCAACGTTCCACTTAGGTGATGGATCATTACAGAGTCCGGAACAGGCTTAAGGGTTCAAAGTAGATCTGCTTAAAAGTTTCTAAGAAGAGCCTTCTCCGCGGTCCACCTTCGAACCTTCCGTAAATATGATTATTAGGTACCCTACGGTTTTCACTGCCCTACTTCAAATTACAATTGACGATGGACCGTATGGGTATATCGACACACACTAGGAAATTATAAATTTATGAACCGCTAATTTAACAATGAACCAATTGCAAGCCTCACTCATTCCCCAATGATATGACTGAGGGTTGTACCACTCCTCTTCTAAAAATATGAGTACGAGTACGTACTTCAAGTTTGGGGATGATTATTCTGTTTGAAATGAATTATTCTGTGAACATTTTTTTTTGGGTAAAGTGCAATACATTCGGTGGTGGGCACTACGCCAAGTGGAATCCTCTCCTCCTGGACTTTGAATTAAAAAATATTTTATTACAAATATTTCCTCAACTGGAAGAGGAAAACACTCGAGTGTGGAAACTGATATTAAAATATTTCGTAACCATAGAACTCGAATTGTATTCATTTGCGTATGTGAGTTGATTTGATATTGATTCGATTGAGGGCACGGGATTAAGTATTGGGAGCCACTCAGGTTGGATACTATTATCGGTTTGTGGATGAGTAAATACAGCACCGAATTGGAATTAGCCAAATTGACTTATTTAAAAAAAAAGGAATAGGTATCCTTTGAGAGCTTCAAAACATTGGATTGACTTTTTTTTTGAAGAGCCAAAATCCATGCACACCGTGGTGGGTACACCATGGTGACATACACGAATGACATTGCTATAGCTGTCTTAGGAATGCATCCTTAAGTTCTTAACGAACTGATGAACAATGCTCTCTCTATTTTAACCAGATGGACCGATCAATTTGGGCTCAAAGTAATCCCTAAGAGCTAGTTCTTTTCTTCAGGAAAAACAAAATCCCTGCAACCAACCCTTCAAAACTCGAGGGCATAAGGCCCTCAACGCAGTCGCCGAGCGGCAAGCGTCATTTCCAAGCAAATTTTCAAAGGCTCTGCCGCTTGCCGCTCATTGCGTGGCAGGAGCCTAAAGACTAACTCTCTCCAATGAGGCCAAATATCTTGGTGTCATTTTTCACAAGAAACTGCGCTAAATGTCCATAAAAATCTATGGTAGCCCTTTACACCTGCAAACGGGCTACACGGCCAAGGTTGCCTATTGGCTGTACACGTTTATGGTCAGAATTACTTACTTACTGAGGTGGCGCTACTGTTTGGGGTGAACTTGGCCCTCAATCAACAAGTCTCTCCATTTAGTCCGGTCGTTAGCTAACTGCCTCCAGTTGCGCACTGCAAGTTGAAGTGGTCTTCCTCTACTGCGTTGTCCCTCCAAGTTAGATTCGAAGACTCTGCGAGTTAGAGCATTTGTGTCCATTCGCTTGACATGCCCCAGCCATCTCAGCCGATGAATTCGTATCGTATTCGTATATTAGTGAGAAGCAGTTGGTCCGCTATAGCACTGTTGTCTCACATAGAGGCTTATAGTGCTGTTCATTTCGTCTGTTCCAGATGCTGTCAGGAAGTTAATCAGCTTCTCTGGGTGGAGCGTGGCAAGTGTAGTTAGTGAGACGAATTCACTGCCTAGGATCCGCTTTCCCACATGAATGAGGCCGGGCCATTCTGTGACGATGTGGAAAGAGCTTTCGTCGCTCTCTAAGCATAGTCTGCGGGTAGGGTCAGGTGACAGTCCAAGCTTGTGTAAATGCCGTTTTAGTCGGCAGCGGCCACTTAAGATCTTCTTGACTAGGGCTATGTCGCTGTACAACTCGTAGAGTTCATCGTTGAATCTTCTCCTCCAGAGCCCGTTAACGCAAATGAAACTGAAAACCTTACTAAGAATTTTTCTCTAAAAGCAACCAAGGATATCTTCATCCACTTTCGATAGAGTCTGAACTTCAGCGCCATCAAACGGGACTGAGATGATCAAGGTCCTATAAAGAGTCTCTTTAGTTTTTCGGGATAGGGCCTTACTACTCAATTGCCTTCTTAGCCCGATGAAACAGCGATTGGTTAAAATAGATGACCAAAAGTCAACGGAGCTTATTACACTCAATGGTCTGTAATGGCCATCACTGGCGTCATTACAAGCCATTGCCTAACAACACAGCACGCTAGGACGCTAGGGACGCTTTTAATGATTTCTGCAGAAGCTGTAGACATAAAGAAGAGGAAGAAACCACAACGCACCTCCTCTGCTATCTCACAGCAGAGGATTACACTATCACTTCAATGATAATAATAACCTAAGCCAAATCCCTAGATGTAAACTCCTATCTTTTCTCAACCATTCCGAATTCTTCTACGGGTAGAATTCACCTTCATAAGGAAGCCTAAGTGAGTCGCCTATGGGACACCTATCGTACCTAACCTAACCTAAGTCCATGATTAGCTTAGGTTAGGTTTACGCCCAAGCTGTGATAAGAGTACATTTAGATCATGGGGACAATAGACCTATGTGATATCATTGATAGACAAGATCCACCGGCACTCGTAGCCATGCAACACAAGCGGTTTTTCCTTAAAGAAAGTCGGAATGGGTTACCTGTTATCCTATCATTCTCTTATAAGATAGAGAATGGACTATACCTACGTATATTGGTTCGTTGATTGAGTAGCTGGCCAACAGGGCATTGTGAAAGCTACTGCCACAGCGCTGCTAAACAACTGGAAACACCACCTAGCCCATTGGGAATATGTCCTCTGTTTTAGAATAGGAAGCAACCTCTGAACATATTCTCTGTGAATGTTCGGCATTATACCGGGCCTTGTTAAAAATAAGCAGAGACCCGTCTTTTGCCAAGTGATGTCTAGAGCTTTGACCACCTATAAGTGCTTTAATGATTCTGTAGATGGCTCTGCTGTCGCACTTTGTTGCTGCTTCTTTTGCTCCAGGGGCGCAAATTAATTGCGGTAATTGCGCTTGTATCGTCACATACTACGCTGCACATCTACTATCTTCATGCGATATAGGGACTGTTCCTGCTGCTCAAATACGTGCAATGCGAGCTATCAACGGTTTTCCATTAGGTGTTTACCTCGTGTCATTCCTATATCGGCTCCTCATTCGTTCTGGACGTCTAGGAAACTACTTCTAAAACGGCGACTGATGGCAAAGTGGTCTATTTGATTGGAAGTTGCTTGCCTGTCAGTTTTAATAAGATACTCAACTACCAGGTCTTGTTCTCAAACATGGGAGCCACCTATAATAAAACGATTGGCGTTAAGAAATCCACAAATCGTTGTCATTACCTAGTCCCTTCTATCCGATAATATATAGGTCTGAGCACTATGTTGTCATTGCCTACCTTGACATTAAAGTCACGACACCGATGTCTCCTCTGTTGTGCTCAAGGCGGCAGCTAGATGATTGTTGAGCGTTTCCTTCTCGTCATTCGACGAGAGCTCTGTAACGCGTCTACCCTACTCATTAACTTCCCCGTCCAAATCCTGCCTCCTTACGCCTACCACGCCTCTATGATAGCCCCGTACAGATTGCCGTAAGTTTTTGGATGGTTTGCCAGAATAGAGGAGAGCACTACATCATTACGCTTTGGGGAATGGTACTCTCCTGCATTTAACCATTTTACCTCGCCGAGTCCTCAAATGTACGGTCACGGGCTACATAGAAAAGGACAACATCATCTCTGATGGCGTGCGCAAGTAGAGCGTGACCTCAATCAACTCGGCGTACACAACTAGAGACAGCTGGATAAGGGTCATGCTGGTCGGAGAATCCTGTGAATTGAAGCCCTTGTTTCCAAAAGGGCCTACGAATTTTGTACACCGAATCTACATCCTACAGCTGTAACAGATGTCGCGCCCTAGTCTTTCTTGCATTCCTGATCCTATCTGTCGAGTACTTCTTGAGGAATGGATCAGATGCATCAGCTTTCAAAGCGCTGTATTAAAGTTCTAGCGCTAATGTTGGTCCACCAAAGGTTTATGTGCCTCCATTTCTTCTTACTAAAGTCTGACGTAGTTTTGAGGTCGAAGTTTAGACGTGGGAGAAGCTCGTCTACTTCGTATGATCGTTAAGTTTTCAAACGACAAAATCTTGAAATCAACCAAAGCCCCGGAGAAAAATTAACTAAATTTTGATTTTTTGAACAAAGCAAGTGAAAAAATGCCATTAATTGATTTGTGGAATCATAACTACGCAATTCCCTCTTTTAATTTAAATTTCTTGGCTACCCATTCACCGGATACGCAATCGTCCCATTAAAAATTGCTTTTCACTCGTTTACTCTTCCTCAAATCTAGATGCCACTACCATCAATTTGTACTAGAACCTTCCATTTGGTTGTACTAGAAAAGACACGTAGTTTCCCAGTCTCTACTGTCAACCACAAATGACAACTTCATTTTTCCGATTGGATATTTTGATTAGTTGAAAAAGTACAATACGGCAAGTGAAAACTTGTATTAATTTCTCAATTAAAAAACTCACGCAAGTTTATAGCCAGCTACACCGTAAATCATCAGCAATGGCAGACCTTGGTACGTGGTACAAAAACGTACCCAGATTTACAAAAATCTGGTTAACAGCTACAGTTGGTGTTAGTGTCCTAGCACGATTCGGTATCCTTCCACCCGAATATCTGATTCTACATCAAGAATTTATTTATAAAAAGTTTCAGGTAATTATTTGATTGACCTACTAAGCCTATGAAATTCATTAACACTATTGCGAAATTCAGATATGGAGATTGCTCACTGCTTTATTCTACTATCCGCTGTCGCCCAACACTGGATTCCACTTCATGTTGAATAGTTACTTCCTCTACAATTATTCCGTGCGATTGGAGAATGATCATTTTAAGACAAGCCCAGCCGACTACTTATTCCTCTTGATATTCCAATGGATTTGTTGTGCCATCAGTGGATTAATATTCAATTTGTACATTCTCATGGATCCCATGGTGCTGGCCGTCCTATATGTCTGGTGCCAGTTGAATAAGGAAGCAATTGTGAACTTCTGGTTTGGTACGAGATTTAAGGCAATGTACTTGCCATGGGTACTATTGGCTGTCAACTTGATACTTTCTTCTGGGTAAGATTGTGGTTTATGCTTTGAAATGTTCGACTTTGGAATAATGTGTGTACTTTGCAGTGGATTTGATTCGTTGCTGGGCATTCTCATTGGACATTTGTACTTCTTTTTGAAGTTCCAGTACCCGCAAGAACTGGGAGGACATTCTTTCTTGGAAACACCCGGATTTTTGTAAGTATAGACTGTTGTTGAAGTGTGACGTGGTCCTATAAGAAACATGAAGACTACGTGTATGTTCCATTAATTATTTGAGCCAAAACATGTATGTACATACCAACTCCACTAGAAAAATCGGGACTTCAGCCTAAGGTGCTCGGCTCGTTCGTTGCGAGACCGATATTAGTCAGTTGCTTTCTAAAAAGATTAAGCACCCTCCTTGCTAGACAGGAGCTCCTTAGTAAGTAGAAAACTCTGAGATTCGACAATGTATACACCTTGTGAAGATACTGACGGCTTAGGACCGACAAATTCCGGCTCACACTGCGACTTTAACAACTTGGGTGTCGTAGACGAACTAAGAGCTTCGCCAGCAGCTTGTCATACATCTTAGCTCTTGTAATTCAATTTATTCTGCCTGTTCTCCGCCCTACTCTTATGTACGTACTGGGTTGTGCGTATAGATTCTCCTACACTTTCTCTTCACCTATTATTTCAACTAACTGAATTTCCATTTCTCTTTGTAGGAAATCATATTTCCCAGATGTCTCTGGCGGTGTTCATGGCTTTGGCATTCCACCAGTAAATCAACGACCAACAGAAAGGAATCCCCCGCCAGCAGGCAATCGTTTGTTCGGAAATGCATGGGGTCGAGGGAATACCCTAGGACGAGACTAGAAACTCTTCACTTTCCCATTGGAGAGATAAGACGTTACCCAAACGCGCATGTACTCTCCTCCAATTTTCTCATCCAGCATGCCTATCGTTAGATTAATAATAAACTGTCCTCATCATATTTTCTATAGTCGTATTTTTGTAATATGTCGGTGTGTAAATAATAGACCATTAAAACAATTATTGTTAACAAATTTGTAAAGAAAAAAACATGGAATAATGTAAAGGAAAAAACAACGGAAAAGTTTCTTTCATTTAATGTCACAAAGTAATGCAACTCCTCTTAGAATCCAGTGCTCGGGGGGCTTATTAGACGGCAGCCACAATGGTGTGATGTAATTCAAGTCAGTTCGATTCATTTTCTTATAAACCGGACACTAAACCGGGAAAGGGGGGCACCTTTAGAAAAGCGAGAGAAAAGGATGGTAAAAGGCAAATTGGAGTACCGTGTATAGTTTTGGATTTTTCGGTGCAACTGAGTTGATGGCGTATATATGTACGACAGGCATGAGAACATACAGCACTTTATTTGTTGCTTCGATAAGTTTTGATGTCTTACGATCCCATCCAGCACCATCGACATAGAGTCCATGCACGAATACACCTTCTTTTGGTGGTTTTTTGCACTCTTCCATGGAAAGTTTCAACACATCGTTTTGCATAGAGACTTGATCCAGTGCCCAACCGTGATGCGCACGAGCCACTTCTTGTTTCATTGCAGTTAAAAATCCTTGAGGATTAAAGAAACCCGACATCCAGAAAACTACAGGGCGACTCTGAAAAGAGAGGATACAATACGACTAAGGTAAGCGAATAAGACACAAAGACCACCATCATACAGCAATTTCTCCTAACATGTCATCTGTAAGAACATTCCAACCGATCACTTTGACATACAGAAGCACAAAAAAAGCATTCATCATACTGCGCGATGGTGAACCACTGCTCAAACATAGTCCTCAGCGGTAGTCCACCTTCTTTTACTAACGAGGAACGCAGACATTCGGACAAAACAAGAACAGTCTTGGCCCAGGCGCACTTTCTCTGATACAGAAATGGTGCACCAAAAAAGGTAAACCCCAAAAATCTCTCTATAGTTCCTTTAAGCAAAAGAAGAAACCCAAGTCTTCTAATTCGCTCCTCCGTCTATGGCGAAACCATTCAGTTTTCGCAAAAAGAAAAGTACCTTGGGGTAATCCTGGATAGTAAATTGTCCTGGCACCCCCACATTGAACGGACTGTTGGAAAAGCCACACGAGCATTGTGGACCTGTCGCCTCATCTGTGGCAATAGCTGGGGATTAAGTCCCAAAATCTACATCTTGGTCGTTAGACCTAATCTGACTTATGCGGCAATACTCTGAGGCCACCACAGCCAAGAAAATGGAACCAGAATTCAACGCCTAGCTGAAATCTGCATAACGGGTTGCCTGCGTTCTACCCCCACCGATCCGCTAAACGTAGGTCAACCACCAGTTCGAGTCCATGGAGAAATGCAGGCAAAACTCAGTCTGCACAGGCTCTTCCACCTAAACAACATCAGCTCCAAACATCATCAGCGAACTCACTGGCCAAGAAAAGAACAAAAACCTTCTCACAGGTCCCGAACCAGCCTGTGGCGTAAACCAATCCCTCCAATGCAATTTGGATTGGAAGTATAGGATAGAAATGTACTTTTCCCCCAATTTGTCCCAAAAGACATATAAGTTTTTTCTAAATTTGAGCAGGAACCACCTTAAAATTCTAACCGATATCCTACATGGCCACTGCCGACTGAAACGGAATCTACACAAGCTTGGCCTGTCACCAAACCCTACCTGCAGACTATACTTGGAGAACGATGAAAGTTCTCTCCACATCGTCATAGAATGCCCCGCCCTCATTTATGTGAGAAAGCGGAGCCTAGGCAGTGAACTCGTGTCATCATCGGCGCTTGCCACGCTCCACCCAGAGAGGCTGATTAGCTTCCTGACATCCTCTGGAGCAGACAAACTGCTTTAAACATGTGGGGCAGCTCAATAGGCCTCTATGTGAGATCGCAGTGCTAAAGTGGACAAACTGCTCCCCACTAATAATAATAATAAATGGCGCAGGCTGATGACATCGTCTTGGCACACGTGCAAATCCCAGCCGAATGGGAATATAGGAGTGGTCCACACAGCATGCAAGACATCTTACACCACTCAACCAAACCAACAACACTGCGTCCGGTGGGAATTTGAGGGGCCACTACCGATGCTCTTTTCCTTAACCTAGCAGCAGACTTGGAATGCAGCATCTGCATCCTCTATGCGCGGAAAAAACCTCAAAGTTAAAAACTTCGAGGCCATATAATGCCTTGAATTCAAGTTCAAGGAAAATCGCAAGTAGCCCTTAATCTTGGCTTTGCGTAGCCTTCTGATTCCTAGAAAATTAAATTGTCTTACCCCAAAGCACCAGCCATGGAATTGATTATTCCGCTCCAGCAGTTCGGTAAACCAAAAGCCCAAGCTGGAGGACTCCCAACTACCACGCAGCCAAACGCTTGGCACTCTTGCATTGAATATATTATCCAGTGCATCCCGCAACTGTTCACTCATAATGATGGTTCCTTCAATCGCCAGAAGCAGATCCTTCAACGTGATTCGCACCAAAATGATTATCTAGACCAGAGAAAGACTCTAATTTAGACCGAGAATTTGGATATCAAGTCTCGACGAACCTTCTGCATTCTGTCGATTTCCTGTCTCAAGAAAATATTCATTGAACTAGTGGCGCCCATTGCTTTTAGTCGCTCCTTGACTTCAAACATATCATACGGCGCCGGCATCTTACTCAGCATTTCCCTGGTTGCTCTGGCGACTTTATCTTCACGGGTTTCACCGCCACCAGCGGAGGTTTCTTAAAAGAAAAAATTAAGACTGTAGTGTGAAAAAATAACCTTTCAAAGCCTACCCTTAGGTTGAATCGAAAGAATTGTATCCAAAATCGATTTGGTAGCATTCGTCTGGAAGGTAATGTCGGCATTGGAATGGAATCCATAAACTTGTGGCGGATCCACCGTTTTCATCGTATCGATTGCCTCCAAGTAATCTTCCTTCGTCTTGTACGTGAATATCTTGTAGCCCTTGAAAAACTGGAAAGTGTCTGCGAAAACATCGTCGCTGAACCAGACCCTGGCGAAGGTATTCAGCAAGCGCTTGTCGTAATCATCCGTCACACGGCCACCGTATTGCACTTCGCCCAGCATGTAACGTACTGTGCTCCAACTGATTCCCCTCACGGGGTCCAAGTCGTCGAGATGATTCTGCACAAACAAACAACTGGCATACCAATCGGCGGAGTTGAACTCGTAGGGTATGTTCCACCCGAGTGGACCATACTTTCGACGCTCTTGGACGACGGAGTGCAGGAAGGAGATGGCAAACACCAGCGGATGATAAAACACCGACTGACTGTAGTCCAAGAAGTCCTGGGATAAATTACCGTAGGTTCGCTGCAAACCAGCTCGGATTCCAGCTGGCGGTTCGTTGGTGAACTTAATCGAGAGCTGTAGCAAGGTAATCGGAAAGGCGTTGTGAGGCTCTGTGGTTATCCACACACGGAACTGTTCATGGAAACCAGTTCCTTCCTTTTCCAATTCCAGTAGAAGCAGGGTTAGTTCATTCATATAGTCCAATCCCAAGTGGCAGTTCTGCAACAGCACCCAACCACTCTCCTCCAGGCATGTGGCTATCAATTTCCTCGCATGAATCTCCTGTCCCTGACCCATCGAGATGGAGAAACATTTGACTTCGTTTTTCTTTGCCAACGCCTCGATATTCGGCGACGGATCGGAGCCCATGGACAGAAAGCAAACAATCGGTGTAAGCGGCTTGCTCTCCTCGAGAAGCTCGTCAAAGTTCAGAATAATTGGTTCGGCAAATCGTTGCCCCAATGAGTTGCCAATATATTTGCGACTTTGGGCAATTGTTCGATCCTGACACCAGGATCGCACCAAAAGGAGCTTACGGAATGGATCCAAGTTATTGAAGCCATCAGGAATGGTCTCGTTTTCGGGGTTATCTTTCTTGAACCAGTTTTGCCAGCCACGTTCGTTGGTGCTGACCTTATCCAGGATGGTTGAGAACTGACTCAAGTGGGACAACTGCACCAGGTTCAACCAAGTCTCATCAGTGATCCACCGGAACGGGTTTGGGGGGCAGTCATTCAGATTCAATGCCGCGCCTCCTTTTATAAAATTCTGGAACTCATCATAGGACACATTGTCCAGCTGCCGGTCAATATTCAGAGCAATCAGCAGCACAAACAGATACTTGTGATCCTCATAGAGTCCGCGGGACTTGTACCGGTAGATTTCGAACGTAAGATACTTGATGATTCGCCGAATCCTCTGCTGGGTAATGTGGGTCTTCTTCGACAGCGCCATCGAGGCGTCGAATCTCTCTAAAAACTGCACCAACGAAGTCTGGTACATAACATTCACCATGGCCATGGTACAGACCAAAAAGTAGAGTACACTGCCTCTCGTCGCAACGGGACGATACTCCTCACGAGCGATATTGATCTTGGTCTCGGTTATCCTTGCTATCTCCAGTTTTTCCTTCACTTCAATGGCGGTGTTCTTGGACGTGTTTAGCACCTCAATGACACTGACATCGTCCAACAAGCTGCCCTCGATTGTTGACAGCTTATGCAGGAGATTAGCTTCCAGTTCCTTCATCTTTTTCATGTTTCCAGTGACGGTTTCCACTAAATTCGTGCGCTCTTCCTCAAGTTCCTTGCGTTCGTAAAGTATGACACGACCTAGAAGTTGGTCCTCCAAGCCCTTCATTGTCACCGTGAAGTCAATGATTGAAGTTCTCGCCGACACCTCGGGGGTGTATGCTGGATTTGGTAGCTTTGTCGTAATGTACAGCCGGAACTGGTCGTTGTAGTCGATTTCCTTGTCGCCCAGTTTGATCTTAAAGGTTGTACCGACCTTAATCAAATTTCGGTCGAGAACATTGTCCAAGCAGGGATCTAATTCTTCGGCGACATCTTCGATAATCACCGGCAAACCCATGGAAACCGCGTCCTCGATGTGATTTCGGAAATACTTGTGATTCAATGAAGTCACGATCAGATTGAACTCCTTCTCCTTTTGCTTGATCCAGAATTTTCCCTGCGATTGGGGATCTATCAGCAGGGGAAAACGAACCGCCTTCGTGGCAATTATGCCGTTCTGTATGGACAGATCATCCGATGGAAGGCCCTGCAAGTTCCATTCACCGATCTGCGTCCGATCAGTCAGACTGTCGATAATGTTGATGTTGGCCGAGAGTGGTATTTGGCGGTCCACAAGCTCCTTATACCATGATTCCTGCAAGTCAGTCCTGAACTCTTGGTTAAAGGGCCCAGTGTACGACAGAAAGGCTGTCAAATAGATTATATCACCGACTAGTCGCTCTGTTTCGCTCTTAAACTGCGATATCTGTTCGGTCCATCGAATCTTCTCGCCAGCAAGTCCTCCGATCAGCGCAGTTGCTGCGTCCATCTTGTCCTGGCACTTTTTAGCTTCGGCTAAGACGGCATTCTTTTTGTCCTGTGCCTCGTCGAACTTCTTTTGTACTTCGACTAATTCCTCTTCTGCCGCTTGTAGCATATCTTCGGCTTCCTTCAAGTCTGACGAAGCCTTCCGGTGCTTAGCCTCTTGAATGGCTAAATTGGCTTTAAGCGGCAGCACTTCCTTGTTGACTTCAAAGTACTTGGCCATAGCAATGGTCCATGATAGCAGACCAGCTACGTTGCCACAAGCCGCTTTAGCTGCCTCGAAGGTATACAAACTGTAAAACAAGTCAGTCTCTGTCGAGAACAAAACACATAAGACCGAGTCCTTACCTATATTCAAAGTATGGAACCAGCAAGTCGACCATCTCGGCGTTTATCAGATCGGTTGGGTACTCAACAATCTTGCGAAGGAAGGCCGTATCCGCCATCACCTTGAGTGACTCTTCCCACGATGAGACCATAAATCGTTTGTCTGGATCTGGAACCACAAGTTTGATACGCTTTCGGAACAGAAGGAGTACAGCGTCCATAATGAGTGTAATCAAATATGGCGGCTTTCCAAGTTTTCGCACCGTAGCTATATCCGCCGCTTTAATAGTCTACAAAACAAGGCCACAGTTCAACAGTTCAAGCCTAGATCACAAAAAGATACCTTAAGAGCAGCTTCAGCTTCCTCCAATGCTGGTCTGGCCTTCTCCAACTTTGCCTCGGCGACTTCTTTGTCAGCGGAAATCAGTATGACTAAACTCTCGGCTTGAATTTTCTTCTCAGCCACTTGGGCCTTTATAACCTCTGCCGCAGCAGTTGACTTAGCCACAGTCTCGAGGACTACCTCAGCCTCCTGGGTAGCAATCACAATGACTTTATTCATTTCAATCAAGTCAACCTTCAAGATCTCAACGGAACTTCCGGCCTCATCTAGTTTATCCAAACCGGATGACATTCGATCTGACATTATGATGATATTTTGACGTTTATCCTTGTAGAGCTTCTTGTAACTCTCCAAAAAGGAAATCAACGACTTGGGCGTAACGAATGTCGACCGTCGGAATCGTTCAAAATACATAATGCAACACTGCGAAACGGTTTCGTGTATTGTACTCATAATTTGAATTACTTGCTCCTTCACTTCAGGTGAACAGACAATTTCACAGTCGATTAGATAGTGCCGCGATACAGCGACTCGGGCGTCCTCTGGCCATTTCTGGAACCAATCAATCACACAACCAGATATCAAACCAGGGAACTTGAGTGACCGGCCACGGAATTTCTCTCCAATCTGGAAGGGAAGGGAAGATATTTTCATTTTGAATCGAAGACCAGTTAAAGGGTTGTATTTACCGGGGAGAAGCACAACGCTATGTGTAAGTTGTATCTTGCTCGGGATATGAAGAAATCATAAAGATTGTCCTGGGTAGGTGGCCGTCGGGGTTGAAGCTTCTTCATCACCGGTATCATTTCGTTGTAGATTTCATCTGAAAATTTTGCATATAAAATGTGATTGTTTGACAATACAACTGGTACCGATTTTGATGACCCTAAAACCTGCCGTTGCATAGGGATCGACAGAGTGGACCTACATTAGCTCTGTGATGTGTGGATTGAGAGAGATGGAATTACCTTAAAGCTCTTTAAGCTGCACCTAATAAATGTCCATTTTCGAGCAATGGGCTTAAAGTCCCGCCCAACTGGGGATGGTTTTGGTGCCAAATGTGTCTTACTCATCTCTTTCGGATTCTTTTATGTGAAGCTACTCAAGAACAATACAACGAGAATATCTGTTCTCAAGCCATACACTCAAAACTACGGGCCGGTTTCAGTGGTGATAAGAGCGCTTTGTGCAAAAAATCGTACCCAGGCATGTAGGGCTGGGGATTATTTTAGTAGAACCGGCTATGGTAGGTTTAAAGGGTGTGTAATGGATCGAGAGTACATCTCTTTGACTCGGAGACCCGAAAGGTTCATTGTGATTACAAGCTATGCTGAGGTAGACCTGTTTTCACCACCTTCATCATCATCATTATTTTTTCAATGGCCTTAATCATCAGGGGCTATGCTCATATGGATAGAGGTGAGATTTCGAACTTAGTCCAGCCATTTCATCCTGGGCCTACCCAGTACTGATGTAGCATCCGGGACTGAATCATTCAATTGAAGCGCTTCAGTAAAAAGAAGCAATCCTTCACTTCAGTCAAACACTTCACTGCTTCATCAGTTCAATTAGTTCCTTTAGTTCTTTTCGTTCAATTCAACTCTACACTTCAGTTCATTCCTACATTTTAATTTATTCCTACACTTCTTTCACCTCCCTTTGCTTCTCCTTCTCTTGTAGTTCAATTCATCCGTACGCTTCAATTCATTCCTACGCTTCAATTTATTCCTACACTTCTTTCGCTTCCTTTTGCTTCTCCTTCCCATGTAGTTCAATTCATCCCTACACTTCTATTCATTCCTACGCTTCAGTTCATTGTCTCACTTCTTTCGCTTCTCCCGCTTCAATTCACTCCGATGCCTATCCTACACTTCTTTTCCTTTACTCTACCCTTCTCTAATTGAATTTTGAAATGGGTGCGGTGGACTAAAGTTAGTTCATTTTGTTAATTTCTTTCTCCTACAGAATGTATTCTTTGTTTATTTGACTGGTACGTTTTTTTTGTTTTGTTCGATGGGAAAGTTTCTCTCTTTTTTTTTGTCTCAAAAAGAGCCCTTCAGTGAACGCTTCTTTTAAATGAAGGAGAGTGAATGAAGTGCTTCAGTGAAATGAACTGTTTCCCCACCCCTACTACCAAGGGGACGCCTATCTGATGGCACAGATACCAGGGCACGTCTTGGAAACCGAGTTGAGGACATGCCTTTACGTATCGAAACCATCGAAGTATGGACCTCTCCGTACGAAGAAGTAGCTTCTCGACAGAAGTAGTGCCTCGCCGTATTCTGGTGTTCCTAACCCGATCTCGACGAGTCACCCCAGCAACTCAACGAAGAAATCTCATTTCGGATGCTTGTATCCCTGATCTTATTCTTTCGGTCATTACCGCCTTACACAAACAAATGGTTAGAAAAACAAAGACAATAGAAGGAAGTGCTGATCACAGGAAACATCTTATCCAGCCTATGATGAAACTGAGTGAAGAAGAGTTGACGGGGTCTCCTCGGTGTTTCATCTTCGACCTGATAAGTGAGTTCGAGGAAAACATGCTGCCAGCAAGTGACGGTTGCAGATAACTGCCGAACCAACACTAAAGGGCTAAGACTTTCACAGTAGAAGGCAAATGATGTAAGCCAACCAAAAACAATGAGATCACAGAAGGCTTGACCGCTGTACTTCTCAAAACCTTCAAGGTGCGCGAAGTGCTTATCAAGTAGCAAAAAATTTCTCCGTGCAGAAGTTCAAGGCTGTGATCAACTTAGCGGATGGGAGATGTCGTCATCTGAACGGGAGATGACGTAATCCAAGGCAACCCTGCCCGACAAGACGCTTGAGAGTGAAGTGGCCGAAAGGCGAAATTAATAATGGCGTCAAGCAAACGTTAAGAACAAGCCGAGTAAGTCAGATGACTTCTAGGAATTGAGTGATGTAAAGAAAATGAAGGCTGGGACTGTCAGTAATCCGGATGATAAGCTCCCCGTTGCTGTGGTTAACGAGGAAGTATTTCGCGGTCGCCAGTATTGTGGAGAAGAGGCAGGATTCTCTATAGGAGGAATTAATTTCGTTAGTGACCTTCAATTTGATGGCGTTGACTGGGAAGCAGTTGCTGGTTGTTGCTGATATTATCGTTCCCTCTGTGGATGTCGTTAAGCTATTTCGGAAGTTGGTGAGTGCCCAACTGAAATTTGTCACGGTGGTTGAATTAGCTAAATACATTACAAATAAAGCTTGGACGTGGGTCTTTAACCGAGGACATTCCCGGAGAAAAGCCTTTATCTTATCCATGTGCAGAACAGGGTGCCGAAGACTGTAATGTAAAATCATTGCAACTTAACTAAAAAGGCAGCACGAGCAGCACTACCTACTGCCTCATGTCGGAAAAATCAAGGAAAACCATCCTACGATATAGCATGGAGGCTGTCAAAGTTGATATCGTCATCAAGAGCATTGCTGAGGAAAAATCCGGTATATCACGATGAAAGTGATGCAAATCAACGTGAAGGTCTGCGACAGTCTAACTTACCGTTTGTGCGCAATCTCTCATCTTTTCTTCTCAAAAACAACGAGAAGCGAAGTCAGGACTGCGATCACTTGAAATTTTGGTTAAAATGTTCCACATACGCCACAGTGGTCCTTGACAAGATATACTTCGATTGAAAGGATCCATTGGAAAATGTCATGTTCAAAGGTATGTGTGTGTTTTTACGTGTTCCTTGATTGTGTGTTTAGCATTTTATGATAATTCCTAAATGTCCCGATCTGTCCTTATTGTTGGGCTCTGATGTCCCGATTTGGAAGGTGTCGACTGGGCCATCAAGTCGTACTTTAAGCGCTGGAATCAAGTGTCATTAGATCATACAACCATTAGATAAGACAACCCAGAAAATAGACCAAATATAATTCGATTAGGTTAGGCAGATGGGTTGGCGAAAATAGACAAACCCTTAGCGTAACACTTTGGTCAGTATAGACTCATTTTGATGCCCTGCCCATTGAGGGGAAACATCCCTCGCTCGTAGAATCACCTTAGCAGTCTCCAATTTCCTATAGATTTCGAACCACTATTGAAGTGTTATATCTATGATGGCACAAGACTAACAGCGGTAGAAAAAGTGAATTGTGACCAAGAACACTAAACTCTTCCTGGCAACACTTCACAAGCTTCTATTTGACTTCTATAGCAGGAATCCCATTTACTGCCGCCTGACCGTCGATGAAAAAGGTGATATCATCGCATGGTATTGCCCTTATCAATATAGAGACCATCGCTCGGAAAAGTGGACGCTATGGTCTAGGACGCTGACTGAATTAAACAGGCTTAGTTTGTCAACGAAGATGCCTGCACCTACGCCCATGTCCATCTGAAATCCATCAGCATAAATGGCCACGGGACACCACGTCTCGTCGGGGAATGACAAACCTCTGGGAGTATAACTTGTCATGAAAGAGCTTTTCAATTCGGCGTTCGGAGTCGCCAATAAAATGTAGGTCCCTTCCATTCGTGCGAAAAATGTAACACGTACAACATGAATGGTTGCGAAAAGCTAGGCCTTGGCTCATCCCGCTTATTAATCTTTTTTTTTAGGCGATCGCTTAGTCAGTTATGGCTACGTTGCTTAGGTACTTATTTGACTGATTCTCAGAATACTTTTGGCCGCAGCTACTTGTATAAACAGGTCAATGGAAGCAACCTTCAGTCCTGCTGTTGGTGTGGTTCTCATAGCACGTGTAGCTGCTATGCACGCTAGTCTTTCATTTGTCGTGATGCGTTTGAGGTCGGAGGTTTTGCTAGAAGCTTGCCACGGCGCAACGTGGGCAGAGAAAGGCGTCACGATTATCGTGTACATCCTTGTACAACCATTTGACTTAATCCTCAAGTTTCTCACATGGAAAGTCTTATTTGACAGGCCACTAAGTTTCCATGGCCCTATCGCCGACGATATTATGCAAATTCTACAGCACTTCGTCTTCTGCGAAAGCATGCTATGAGACTGGGACTCACGAATTCAGGTACTGTAACGACTTATGCACATCTACTGTGTAAATATCAGGAAATATGCTTCAAAAACCTAACCTGACTTTCTTCAAAATGCATCCTCTTACCCAACTCATCCTTGGGAAACAAATTCGCAATCTCTCCAGAGCTTAGAATATTGTTGATGTATTCCAGAAAAGCTTCGTCCTTGATTTCATTGTCCGTAAATATAAAGGTGATGCCCATTCCCTCCAGTCCAGCGGTTCTATATAAATATTTCAAGTCATCCACCAAATTGCCAGCGTTATAGGCTCGCGTCAAAGTAATTTGGAAAAATTTGTAGCCCGCCATAAACGAGGATAGTCTCGTCAAACTCTGCTTGCCCGAGCCACCCACACCAACCAAAAGTGCATTGCCTCTGTAAAATTCTTTAAATAAATCTCATGGCCCATATCCAGATGTAACTATACAAACCTTGGAGTTCGAATGATGCGTGAGACAATCATCAAATGGACCAATGCATCGCGGAAGAACACCATGTCCATGTGAAATCCACGCACCTGATCGTTGAATTGTCCCATGTAAAACAGAACCTTGGCTTTGGTGAACTCGAAACTGCAAACAACAAACATAAACATAAATCTAGTTATGGGTTGTGTGTTATGTAGGTACCTGGGAATTTCTTCATAAATCTTGGGTGGTTCCAGTGATACATCTTCATCGTCTTCGCCACCCTCGGGCGGATCACGTAGGAAATCCACAAAAAATGTCTCAACCTCCGGATATTGTTCGAAATACTCACCCAAGTGACGTTCTGCATCTTTTCGGATGCGTTCGTTGAACCAGATTTTATCCTTCTCGGCTGTAAACCGATCTGCTATAACCCGAGTGCATTCATGTTGCCAGAGCTAAACCACAAATCACATTTAAATAAATCGCTCCAGGGAAAGTTGAAGCCTTACCTTAAGAACAGTCTCCACAGAACTACATTCTTCAGGAGCTATCTTTAGAATGCCTTCCCATATCCTTGACAAATCACGCAAGTTAAAGACATAATGAAAGTTTGCTGGAGTCGGCAGCATCTTTGCCTTGATGTTTTGCCAAAATATCCGAGTTAAGGGCACAAGTTGTGGAATAATTTCCACAACTTCTTCATTGAATCGGGCGAGACAGAAATATCCTCGACCGATGCTGTTGAAGATCTGATCCATGGAATTGTTACTTGGCAACGTGCAATTGAATATTGAAAAGTTTCGCTTCAGACGATTTGGTATGTCATTTCGTCCCCCGCCGGGATGGATCATGGCACCAAGTAGTTGTATATCGAGAATTGTCGAAAAGTCACCTATGAAGAGAAGAAGTGTTGTTAAGAGTGACCTGAGGGTTGAAAATTTTTACAGCTGCAAGATTCACCATAGATCACTGACCACAAATCATCAAAATAATTGGGCATAACAGGGCATATGATACCCTAAAGCAATCCCAGGAGAAGTCAGTCAGCATTGCACGTTACCCGAAACGACAAAGCTAAGAACGTCACACGTTGACGATGAGGTTTGAATTTTGTATCTGAACTTAGAGAAATTTTTGGACGCTCCTCGACTTAGTGAATGAAGGTCCATAAACCGCAGAATTCCACCAACTAAAGTAAGAATTCATGTGATCTACATGGGTTGAACATTTTAGAGCTAAACAAAGCGAGGACTGCTGCGTTTACTTATAGCAAGTAGAGACCTAATTTCCTGGCAGCCGCACAGAGATTGGATTTCAAAGAACAGATTCGGATTTAGATTATGGCGCATCACCATTATGCAGTGTCAAGCCCAAACATAGCTGCCTTCTGATGACAAGGAAGAGACCTTTTACCGACTTCAAATAAGGCCAAACAGAGGCATAGTCTTGAATATGACCACCTTTCGCAAAGTGTGGAAACAATCAGCAACTCCATGTCCGTCACCATCCAAATTCATTGGTGTGCTGTGAAAAATAATTCATATCCGACGCTGGAAGAATTGTTGGTCGATTTTGGGAGATATCTGGAGGAAGATCGACGACTGAAAACGGAGTCGGAAATAAATGGTGGATACCTTTCCCTCTTAGAAGCAATGCCACCAACATTTGCCGAGTTTCTCTGTTCTGATTCACCTCGAACTGTTATACCGCCATAATTTAAGCAGAATTGAATAATCGTCAAGCTTCCTAAGAAAGGAAATTGTATGCAGTCTCCTGTTCGAAAACTGAAGAGGTTTTTGCGTGTGTTCTGCAGCAGAGGTTAGATGCTAGACGGTGAAATAGGTATGTACTGCGACCTGTAGAGATTATGCTCCCCCGAACTCATGTTAGCTGATGAATTATCGACCTATAGCTCCTCCTCCTCCCATCCAATTGCTCTGAGGAATTGGCGTATTTGGATTGGGTCCAAGGTTGTGAGTTCCGTTTGAGAGAACTGGTACGCTCCCAGGTGTGGATCAGTGTTCCACAGCACATAAACAAGAGTCTCCTCGGCATCGCTGCAGAATCTGAAAACTGCTCCCATTATCAGTTTCCTGAAGTGCTCCCTGAGTCTGGAATGGTCCACTAGAAAGTCCGTGCCTAGGCTGGTCTCGCACCTTTTTCGGTCTTAGTTACTGAGAAGTTTCTTTCTCTGCCCTAGTCCTAGGAGATTTTTCCACAGCTTTCATCTTTTTGCATTCTTACCCTCTGCGCAGTTACTCTTGAATTATATGCGGTCCCAGCCCCCAGATTGGTTCTGGACCAACTAATGGGGTCTCTGACCATTTCCTTGCCAGTTTATCGGCTACCTCATTTTTCTCTATGTCTACAGGATCTGGCAGCCAGTAGAGTGTGACTTTATTGTTCTGGCCAAATCTGTTTATCTTTTCCAGCCACTCATAGAACAATTTGGGTCTGGTTTCCTAGGAACTCAGTGCTTTGATGGCGGTCTGGGTATCTGATAGTATCGCTGTCTGCAGTAGCTAAGGTTACAGCTAAAATTGTTTCTGAACGAATAAAGGCATAAAGTCTCCTATCGGGGCCATCATTCTGCAGAGCGGTGTTGAATATTGTACAACATGTCACCTGCTATTCACCTATTTTAAATTTATCTCGATTGCCTTGAGCAAGAATATGTTGCGATAATTTAGGTGTCTGTTCCCATTTAACAGGGACATAGTTAGACTAAGTGTTGGTCTGCATATCATATTCTTATTGCCATATTGGCCAACATCTCTCACTGATCCGTAAGCCTTAGTGCTGCTTTTGCTGCTATTTGTTTCCCATATAAATGGGAAATGGTTTGGGCACGTCAAACGCATGTCCCCAACTCGGTTTTTAAGTCGTGCCATGGAATCCGTGCCATCAGGTAGGCGTCCCCTGGGAAGGCCAAGAATGAGATGGCTGGACCAAGTCCGAAATCTCATCTCTTCTCGTATGGGGATAGCCCCTGATGATGATGATAAAAATGCGAAGCAAGTGGAGTATTGCCTCCAGAGCAGAGCGATAGGATCGGATCAACACTTTTGTTGAGACAAACTTGGCCTAACCTAGAAAGACTTCTATGAATCAATGGGAGATGCCTAAGCCCAGTAGTAGGCTCGATAGGAACCCACAGATAATCATGTTAACAGAACGGGAGCACCCTCCAAGACTTTTCAGGAGCTCTAGAGATGCGGGAGAGGAAAAACAATAATCCATCTATGCACCTGTCCTGTCTTATCAATGGTGTGAAAGAAAACCCTCCAAATACTTCATCTATGCAGATCTCAGCGAGACACCCAGGCTCGATTTTAACAAAATAAAGGGCGTTGGCTCTGGGTTTTAATAGTTCTGCACATAGTGTAGAGCAGAATTGCCCCATTCATTCGGTTACTCACAGAATCTTTCTTTAGAAAGAAAGGAAACTCATCATCCTAGTGCAGGCAATTTGTACTCTACGTGATATCATCCATGGGTCTTAGTCACAAACGACGTCTTAATGAAACCAAAGCATAGTGAAACAAAAGTGGTAGCTTACGCTGAGCCTTAGCTCACTGAAAAACTGGGAGAGCCATTGCTATTGCTCGATTGGCATAATCCACACTTTACGGGCAGCTTCTTCTTACATTCTCTGTAAAGATTGTAAGTTCTGTGATCTACTCACCAGGTCTGTCCAGTGAGTAAAATCCCTTCTGCTCGATCATTTGCCGCACAATTTCATTGGTAATCTGATCACCCCACTCGTTGATCACTGGCATATTGATGTCGTCAATAAAAATTGTCATGGATCTCTGTCCAGGTGGTCCATAACTGGTTCCAACTCGCTTCTCCACATAGGATTCGATAATTCTCTAAAGGAAAAAACGAAAACTTTGCATAGAAGCACCTAATTGCGAGTATCCCAACTCACCTGATACATATTTGGCGTGGTAGCTGACGAAAAATTAAACGATTTCGACAAATGATACTCAGCATCATAGGTGGCCATGTATCCTTTGATCATAACCGTCTTAGCCGTGCCCTGTTCACCAATAAGCAGAACCTGTTTCTTCTGTTTCGCCATATTGTGTATCAAGAAAGCCGTTCGCACATTGTCCACATTCGGCACCAGAATTGACGAAAACTCTGGAATGCTATCCTCCGGATAGATGAACTCTTCAATTTTTGTACTCCAATGTTGCCAATTGCCCTGTTCATCCACATAGAATTCAAATATATTCTCATCTGGTTGTTTCTTGGGCCATCCTTGGAAATAGACATTGTGTCGTCAAAGAAAAAAAAAACACCGATTAGATGACCTACGTAGTTTCGATGGATGTTTCAGGATGAATTCCTCGAGCTTTTCCCTCTCGGCAATTTCCAGCACCGCCCCAATGGTCCACATAAGAGCAAAGAGGAATGTCCTTTCCAAATATCTTTCAGTCCGATTACCCTCTTCCATGAGCATTCCATCCATGATTTCCAACATCTGTTTAATGTAAATCGCCTCAAGAATTTTCATCTTAGCAAACAATTTCGTTTGCATGAAAACATGGACATCATCGTAGATGGCCGTGAAACAGCGCCGAAATACTTCGGATTCATGGGGATTACGTGAGCGCACCCAAGCTGGGAAGAAACGACTTCACACATACAGATATCCAATTTCAAATTTGATTTTACCTTCCATGTAAACTGGCCACTTGAGCACGGAAGAGCTCATAAATACCATCCCCATGCGACTTACGGTGGCAGGAGATGCATTATCCAAGTTGTCCGGCTCAAAGGTTAACTTGGAATTGTCAGCCATTTTGATACGATCACCATTGGCCAGAGTCAGCGTTTTGTTATCATCCAGCACGGAGTTAAGATTTTCAATCCAAACGGCATCGACGGGACCGTCCAGTACAAGCCAAACGAATTCGGATTTTTTGATTTTCAAAGCTCGCCTCCAGAGGGTGGAGAATATGCCATCTGTCCAATCGTTGGTGGCCACATCCAAGCGCCCGAACATCTGTGGTGCAGTGATGGCCTTAAAAGGAAATTTGAAAAATTACTCAACAGAGAGGATAGGCTTTTTTCTAGGCCATGAACTTGGTAGGACGAGGAGCCGGCAAGGGAATGAAACAAGAATACCACCGCAGTTCGACAGTTCCACACCAAAACACGAGTTTTAACATCAACAGGCTAAAGAGTCGCTTGGCTAAGAGTGGAGACAACCAGCCCGCCACTATTGTGTGCTGTGAAAAACAGGGAGGACATAGCACGTGGCTTGCGGAAGATACTTGAAAAAATGGTCGACAATCGAAAACAACTAAAAGCTTGCATTCCACCCACTCCAGGAGCATTCCAAAATAATGCTATTGACGTACACACCAATAGTAAGTCCCATCCTCACTTACAGATCACTTGTCTGGTAGCCCGCGATTCAACTCATAAGCAACCCAATTGAGTCTGGCAGCACTGAACCGAAGTGCCTTTCAGGCAAAAAAAACCTTCAACAATACTTACTTTCGGATTCATTCTCATTTCCCTATGCGGCAGTCCCATTTCTGTGAAACATCTTAGCAGCGTAAGCGTACAGCTTGTCTTTCCCGACCCAGTTGGTCCCATCATCATAAGACCATGACGCACCAGAGATGTCTCATACAGCTGAACAACTTTTAAATTCCACTCCGGATTGTTGACATAGCCCAACTCCTCCGAGCACTTACTTATCGCTTTCTGTAAATCCTTATACACACCCTGTGTCAGTTTGATTCCCGGGAACATGTCTTCAATTAGCGACAAGAATAGCCCTTCATCTTCGTCAATAAGTTTTGAAACATTCATATCCCTCAACACTCTCATCACGATTGTCTCTTCCGTATCCAAAGGATTTGCCCGTTTCTGTGCGCCCAAAGTTCGCAGCACAGAGAGAATATTCCTCAAGCCAAAATCATAATGAACCTGTTTGGACAATTGTTCTTCACACAACTTGTACAGCGTATAGAACTTCCTCGACAGAACAATGTTATCCTTGAAACCACAACTGGCAAGTTTCACACGAATGATAATCTGTCGATCGGGCACCATCATGGCAACAGTACGGAACATGATTTTTAAATTCTCAGGCAATTCCTGTCGTCCGGCGTAGCCAGGATTCATTGTAATAAAAAGACCAAATTCGGAATTCAGTGATACCAAGTCACCGTCGCTGAAGATGAAACTTGTGCGCTTCTCCTTGCGAGCAGTCAGGACGATACTAGAAGTGAATCAATTCGATTAGAACTCAATGAAGCGAAAAATTGAGGATTTGTTATACTAGATCTGTTGTGCTGCTACGGATAATACGGGCAACTCGATTCGATTGAACTCGTCGAAACATCCCCAAGATCCGGATTGAGCGAGGCCTTTGTAAATTCTCCCTAGGCCCCTGAAGTCCATTTGATCAGAGCAGTTGAATACCACAACCAATTTACCCAAGGCTCGACCCATGTCCTTGGTGGTTTCTGTCTTTCCTGTTCCAGCGGGACCAGCAGGTGCTCCACCCATTGACATACCTAGCGGGAGAAAATTGATTAGTTTCCTATAGAATATTGTTTGATTGTTTAAGGAAAGCCAACACCGACGTTGGAAGGCCTTTCAAATTAGTCATCATTATCAACTGGATGGTTGGTTGGTTTAGTGGGTGTCTTAAAGACTTACTTAAACCTCAAGCGGGTCCTTTGTACTCATAAAAAGTGTACTCATCGGAGTCAAACTAAGGGTTGGCTAATCCGGAAACCACCCAGAAAGGGATAGAAATCTCAGGAGTTTCCTAAAATCAGCGACATTAAGGTCCTCCAGCCCATGGAAGAAGCTACTACCAAGAGTACGGAATCTTCTGGTGGCCAGTGCGGGACATTCGCATAGCAGGTGTCGGACGGATTCTATTTCCACCTCGTCCCTGCACCCTCTGCAATAGTCGTTGTAGGGCAATCCAAGGCATGGATTCCTATTCCGCAGTTTCCTGTGAGGACAGCGGAGACGATTCGTATTTCCCTTCGACTAAGTTGTACGAGATTTTTGGACTTCTGCTTATCGAAGACTGGCCATAGTGATCTGGCTGTTGCACACGTGTCCATGTGACACCATCGCGTATTAGCCCTGATCATGGTTTCCTCATCTATATCCCCGAAAAGAGTGCCAATATGGGTGTCTTCGCGATCGGAAGGGTATATGCAGGATCTAGTTCTGCATCCCCCCCTAGCAAGTTCATCCGCCCTCTCATTACCTGATATATCCCTGTGGCTCGGTACCCAGCATAGGGTCACCTTATTAGTCGTTGATATATCATTGAAATTTTGTCTGCAGACCTTTACGAGCTTCGATTTTGTCGATGTTGACTGCAGAGGCTTAATAGCCGCCTGGCTGTCAACATAGATAGTAATGTTTTCTCTGACAATGTTGTAATTTTTTATTAACTTCGCGGCCTGTAAAATTGCAGTTATCTCGGCTTGAAAAACGCTGCATCAACTGGATCCTATCGCTGGGCCCTATCTAACAGAGAACTCACCATGAGCTTATGCTGATTCTATCTCTACGTGTGTAGTTTAACACTCGGAGCTGAGCAAGAGCCAGCAAGACTATATATCATCCGCGGATTTTTTTCGCAGATCATGGACTTCTAGAGCGAGAAGCTAATGGCTCAGAATGCTGACCCAAAAGGCAACTCATGGAAGGATCGCCAGATGGTGAAGAAAGGTTCTCTACTTCATTTTGTCTTTGAACCGGCTTCTCGCGATTTAGCGTAAAATCGCCCAGCGGCAGCTAAAGCATCTGCTCGCGGTGCCTCGACCGGAAAAGTACTGTGTCCGTACGAGAAATCACATGTAGCCAATCGCAAGCAGTTTTCTGTACCGCCTCCACGAATGTGTCACGTAGCGCAAAGTATACGGAGCCTATTTAGAGCACAATGTCAACATCATATTCGGGAACTAAAATGCCAAAATCAGTAAGGGAAACTGTACCGAAGAAGCCAATGGAGGACCGCAAAGCCTTGAATTATTTGCGCTATCAGTGATGGGTGGATGCATTCCACTTCCACTTCACTATGCGCTTGTGTATATTTCACGTCATTCTGGTAAGACAGCTCGAAAAGATCATCATTCGCAAAAATAGTGATACCTTGTCTTAAAATGTTGTTTATACTTACCGATAGCCTGAGCCAAAGTTATATAACATCTGTCAGTCAAAGGTGTAATGGCCAATCTTTCAGTGACACCCAAGTACTCGTTCTGATAAATAAAGTCTACATCCGTTATTCCAACAACAACATCATCGTTTTCCTCATTATAATAGAAACGAGCTTGCTTCTGCCATTCAAAGTCAGCAGCAGTCCTGATACGCATTGTACACAGATCATCAAAGATATCTCTGCAAGATGAAAAAGAGTTAAAAAAAGAAAGTCAAGGTTCATTTATGAGGACACAAGCGTCCACCTGTTTTCTCAAAACCAACCTCTATCTGCCAACTTATACATACTCTTACCTCTATGTGGTGAAGTTTGAGTGCCTAGTATTTCAATTCTGGACCCCTTTGAAAGATTGTTGAGGTAGCTAACGGGAGACAGAGAGGGGGAGTAGGAAGACCAATCTTTCCAATAAGACCCGCCTCATTCGATCTGAGCAGCAAGGGAAGAATTTTCAAGATGGAATTAATAGTGGGATCTACAAGTCTAGAGCGGAATCACTGGGTGAGCCCCTTATGTTCAACATATTCGGGGCTCAGGCGTTGTCTTCCTGTGAACAGAGTTGCCATTCGGTTTCTTTGACATTGCCCATCCTTGTGTGGATGGTATCTGAGACAGCAGTGTCCACAAAGAAGACTATCGACTATTCCAATATCGTCCCTATCGTCTTTTAGGACATTTTTCAAGCGGACGAGCCTTTCTCCTTAAATATGATCCCAGTAGGACAAGTAATTGTGTTTTCCCCATCTGCCATGTATAATTTTAAACGCGGAGCTCGCGAACCCGTGGAAGGCGCCTATGTTCATACCTATTAGTGTCTAAGTGGTTCCCCTTCTGGCTAATTGATCACCGATTTCTTTCCCTTTAGGTCCTCCATGTCCCTTGCAGAGCGTTAAAGCAGCCGTCGATGGCTTTTAAGCTAAAATAGTGATCGCCCATTGCTGCAGACTTCCGCGCCCTTAATGTCGTAGTCGAAATTGATATTGGCACAGGTTTCAAGGCCAAACAAGCCTAAAAGACATTGGAAAATATTTCCAACTTTGAGTCATCAATAGACATCACTAGTCCTTGATATTCAGCAGAGGATCACCTCTTTTCCCCACCGAGCAATACATGATCTCGATTTGAAAGCTTCTCCTTCACTAGAGCGATTTGTGCATGGAACCTGATACCATGTTCATCATTTCTAGTTCGAGACGGCCGGGAAGAATAGCCAGTGGTCTACGAGTCGAATTTCCGATTGAGCAGATCTCCCTATGGTTCGATAAGGTTAGATTAGTCGGTTGACGCCCGTTGGAAGACATTTTTCACTAGTCACACTTATGCAAACCCGTTGTGATGTCCAAAGGAGGATGTAGGTTCCCCAATTGTTAAACCGTAAATGCCGCAGAGCTGGACTATAGCAAAGAGTGGAGTATCTTCATGCTCTTTCTCATCGCCACAGCCTTAACGTAAATCGTTCTCATTACGTAAAGGTACAGTAGACGAATGTGTTCGATATATTGCATACAAATACTAGGTGTTTCAACGCAATTGCCCACTTCCTTCAAAGATGCAGAGAAATACCTTCAAGTCTACGAACCTCCGCTTCTACTAGATAACACTGCAGCCACAGAGATAGCGTAAGGTAACCTGATACATATGTATTATGTCAGGAACGTTTGTCTATTATGGAGAGCGAGGATTCCTTCCGTTCTACTTTTGCACAAGAGCTAAGTGCACTCCACCTGATGTTGCCTACATGGTGGTAATTTAACTGTCATGTCAGCGTGTTCTGAGCCAAGTACTAAGCCTTCCTTTGCCACTATAGCAAGCACCCCCCTGATCATAAATTCACTTAAATTCATCCAGAATTCTGGATGTCAGGACTCTTCGAGGTGCCAACATAGAGTTGGATCACTACCTTGTTACAGCCAAGGAACAAATGTGGATATTCCAAGCATCACAATAATGAAGAATTACTTTGAGAAGACACAACGGCGACAGGTTGCAATCGAAAGAGACCCCGAGAATCTACGCCGAACACTCGCCCCGAAATCTGTCAACAATTTCTATGCCACAAGCATAAAGTACCCAGACACAGGGACAACGCTGCCAAAATACCATCAAAAATGCCGCAACTGATTCGTCCTTATTGGCGTTATTGACAAAGAAAGCCGGCAAGCTTATGTAGCAAAATAAGATACACCTAACGCTGTGCTGCAAGGAAGGACAAAGACTTTTTGCGAGTTCTATAAGGGAAGAACATCGGGATCTCTAAAACACGAATAAGAAACCAGAGAAACCCAATCGAAAATATTAAAATTAAATGGACGTGTCGGGAGAGCAAAGAACGTATGGAAATGTGTGTCACTTGCAAAACAACGCACTAGGTCCTTACCTCTGATGAACGTGAATAGTAACCATCGTCTCAAATCGAATTCGATCCAATTTCGTCAAATCCTTCACCGTTAAGTCAATGAAATGATTTAATAAATTCAAGAATCTAATATTTGTCTTCTTCATTATCTGCTTATCCGTTCTACATTTCCTTAATGCATATTCCGCATCTTTTGTCCACAGCAACTGTACGCCCAACAGGCCAGCTTGACCGCAATAGCTAGGAAATTCTTCAACAAAATTAAACTCTGGATCGGCCAAGCTTGCAGCCATCCCAGCTAAAATCGTCCTCAACGAGTCCTGCATTTCTTTCAGTAGTTTCCCCAGCCACAGTTCAACACCTCCGACACATTGTACAGGATTTTCCAGCATAACCTAGAAAAACACAACCTCGAGACTTTTTTGAACAAAAAACTAAAATTCGAACTGAAAACCTTCTCTCCGTTGGAGGAATTCATAGCGATTATGATGTCTGTTGTCCTCTCTTGGAAATCCACCTGTAAATACATAAGCGATGTCAATAAAAGGAACTCGGACAACACACACACAAGCATTACAAAGGCAACAGCATCGAAAATGCTGAGTAAATGCTGTTGAATTGTAGTCGGATCGGAAGCTTGTCCCAGAATCTCAAGCAGGACCGGATCGGAAACAAAGAAGAACCGAGGGAACAGCAATCTCTTCGTTTCCAGGTAACCTGCAAAGAGAGAGAGAGAGCGATAATGTTTTTAGTTCATGGAGGTTGGAGGACGCTTCCAAGTAACCTGTCAGGGACTTTTGGCACGTCTCGAGTTGCTCCAGAAGGAACGTCAACATGGTTGCCAAAGATTCATCACCCGTACAACACTCCACGGCATTGGGGATCTCTCGTGCTCTATACATAATTTTTACATAATTCTTATCGATGTTGGTGAATCTCTTCGCCTCCATTGGCAATTGCTTGGAGATGTCGCCTCCAACAAAGACTGCTTCCAGATATATCCACAAATTCTGTACAATCAGCCATTTCTCGAGAACCTCACCGGTTTGACACAATTTCCAGAGCCACAATTGGATATCTTTCTTGAAGGGCGCATTGTATCGATTCGATGCGAGTGAATTCATAATCATCAAGCTGTCCTCCAGGGAAGCTATAATCTCCAAGGTCTCTCCGCCCTTAAGAACCAAATCGCCGCGAGTCTTAAACGCACCCAATTGAATGTTAACCGCTGACCAATCGACCATCACTTGTTTCAGTTTGGCTTCAATGTCCAATTCTTTGCCAGCTCCTACGCATATATCTTCGACGTCTTCCTTGTGCTTGAGAATCGGTGCCTCCAAAAGTTTTCCCAGCGTAAATTTAGGACTTGTGACATCGTAATCAGTTTTGAGAAGTACATTCAGTCGCACCCAGTGGCGTTCTTTCATCGCCTTGTTAGTCATTAACTCGACGAGTGGACATGTTTCATTGAAGTCGTCGATCTTCGTTTTGAGATCAATGAACGCTGGCCATGTTTGCATTCCTTTAGGCAACTTACGACATCTGTTGGGTGAGAAAGAAAAAAAGTTGTGATCCAGACACAAGTGAAAGTACTGAGGTTCAATTTTCGTCAAGGTCCTTCCGATGTAACAAAAATACAAACATAGATCGACAGTCAAAAGCCTAGGGACTTAGGACTCTGGCGAGCTGACTGAAATGAATCTATAAAAAGTCCGAAACGTTTCTGGTTCTGTATTAGATACAACTAAAAAGAAGTATAGTAATCCGCGACAGCAAAAGAAGCTTTCTCCTCATAGCTTCTCCTCCGAAATAGCACCTGTTTCCCTGAATGGTGAAAACTAACCAAAGAAAGGCCTGCCCACATCATTCACATGGAAGACAAAAAATCAATCAGGAAACTTCCAATCTATTCATGCTTACTTAAGATAACGCAACAGTCCTGTGTGGCCCTGCCTCAACCAACAAGCGAGTCCGGCCAATTCAATTGTTACCTAGCTGATTTTAATTAAAGTTTCCTTCTACCTCAACCACTGTATTTCTCGAGATTGGTACAAAGATTCTCCAAACCGGAGGGACTGGCGTTCATCCGCTCTTAATGTGCCAGCCATCTAGTCGTTGTATTTGAACCCTTCCAACTATCTTGATGTCGTTGTACAGCCCATACAGTTCGTTGTTGTATTCTCAAATTATCGTCTATGCAAACAGGACCAAAAATCACCCGAAGGACTTTTCTCTCGAGGTAACTCAGGGCGACCTCATCCATTCTTAACAAAGTCCATGCCTCTGTACCATAAAGCAGGACTGGGATGGTTAGGGTCTTATATAAAATCAGTTGGCGCACGCAAGTGAAAGGAGATTTTAACCAACTTGGCGTGCGATAATGGAGGCAGCTAGCAGCAAAAGGCCGAGCTAGCTGGAGACGCTTGTTCGTTGAGGGCCAGTCCCACCCCGAACTTTAGCTTCAAAGTAAAAAAGTATAGCATCAGTTTAGTTGTTTAAGAAAGGGCGGAGCTACTCAATTGCCTTCTTAGCTCCAAGAAACAACGATTGATAAGAGTTGTTCTTGTTTTGGTCTCAGCACAAGTGTTATTGTCTGAATTTATAGCTTAGCCTAGGTAGACAAAGTCTTGAACTGTATGCGAGTAATGGGACAGAATTTTCACAGATTATATCTCTGGTGTTGACGTTTGAGTTCTCCACAATTCTTTTGTTAAAGAAATCGCATCACAACGCGTCGCCTTGTCTAAATTATTTTTGGACTTAAAACGATGATATCATTACCGGCATTGTAGGAGCGGTGAGCAAACTCCACCGTCATCCTGTACAATCGGAGAAATTAAGCAGGAACGCCAAAATCAGACATCGCTCTGTATACGTTCACACAATACAGCAGATAGGATCTTGTAGGCGATGTTGAATAGGATTATGCCTTTATAGTTGGCCCACTTTAAAGGATCTCCTTTCCTAAGCTAAGGATCGGGCAAGCAATGCCGAGATTCTATTTCTCAGGCATGGTTTGTAGATAAGTTGGTACCTGTTTCTTACCAAGTCATCTGTCACCGCTTTAAATAGTTCACCAACTGGCCGTCAGCTCTAAAGCTCATAAAACCTGTCCCTGATGGGGTCATCTTTCTCCTCTATCGGCTTTTGTGTATGTTAGGCACTTGTTGACAAATTCAACCTTGATACAAACTGTCACGAGGCGCTTGTTCACATACCGGAAACTAAGAATTTCTTTCCTAAGTCTGCCTCCATTAACAAACCCGCATCCAAATAAGCGACGCTTTTGTTGTCGATAAAAATCGCTAGGGGATACATATGTCGCAGTTCTTCATCTTCTCTTGCTCAGGCCATCCAGCAATTCTTGGCTAGGAGGCCTGAGCATAGAAAAAAATAAGGGGCTCCCTAAGTTATTCAAGCTGACTGGAGCTGTAAACGCCACAGTTGATTATGTCTGAATAATTCTTCCGCTACCTTCCGGATCTAAGGAGGAATACTTTAATGGAAATACTCCTTCTCTTCTCTCTCTCTCTCTCTCTCTCTCTGTCCAAACAACTTTCCAAAAGGGTTGAAACCCTATATCCAATTGAGGTACTAGGCGCTCGACATTCAGCAGATGGAGCCTCCATCATGGAGGTGAGAGTAGGAGTTGATAGATGGAGGTACTCCCAAGTTTGTAAAAACCAGTGGGCGCAGGTGCCTACCCTTCGAGGATTCACTATATCTTCGCTAACTAAAATCGCACTTTCTCCTTCAGTAAGCGTTTGATTTATTATGTCATTTTCACATGAGAATGGCCTCCTCCATTTACACAAATGAAACTCGCGTCGAGATTCGATGAAAAATAAGCCAACTTGGTCCTAACGCCTAAGCTCCTTGCTCGACCGCCAAATTGGATGCTCTAACCCCGACTGCTGGCAAATAAATAAGAAAGCAGAGCAGATACTGATATTCTTCGAGAGAAAAATAAGTACATAATTTCACGTTTGTGATGAAGTAGAACGTACGAACTCTATGAGAAGTATTAAAATGACATCGACTCCTGACTATACCATTCATTTATTTATTCAATCATTTTCAATGACCCGGTTATCCACTCTGAGGGTCATGGGGTTAGTGTGCTTAAGTGGACTCTCCACATTTCCTTATCTTTCGGCATCGACTCTAAGTCATCAGGGGTTATCCCCATACGGGTAGAGGTGAGATTTCGGACCATCTTATCCTAGGCCTACCCAGGCGATGACTACCTGATGGCACAGATCCCATGCCACGTTTTGAAAACCGAGTTGGGGACATGCGTTCAATGTGCCCAAACCATCGAGGGATGGAGCTTTCTGCTCGAAGAAGTAGTATAGCTGTTCGATGTTGACTAGACCATAACGACCGAATTGACAACAATACTTCAGCCAAGATAATCTTTGAATACCAACCCTCAGACGGTAAGAAAAACCGAACCTTTATTACAAAGTGATTTCGGCAGTTACATAGAAGACTTGATCTAGAGAACTGCCAGCGGAATATCCGAATCGAAAAGGATGGAAGCCTTCAGTATCTCTATCGACTCTTAAATGTCACTCTAACAAGCTATGTCAGAGCAAAAACACTCTCATACCTGATTTGGAAATCTTGAAGTTCAACTGAAATTTTCTCAATATCGACCTCACTCCAGGGCATCTCATAGTAATCAGCAATTGTCTTGAGTACAACGATATACAAGGAGTACAACCGATTCAGATAATTGAATTCTCTCTTGCGTTGATGCAAAAGTGGATAATCGGTAATAGGAAGACCGAAAAGCTTCTCTCCACTGCTGTACATCTCGAACTTCCGCCACAGCTCATCGAATCGATTTTGGAATATGAACACCCGATCGCTGGCTTCTTTAGCCGAAATGCCTTCAACCATTGGCCCCCTACTGTCAAAGTCCAAATTGAATTGGTCAAATTCATCCACGAACTGCTTAATGCCATCGACGAGCTCTTTCATCAGTGGTTGTTCCATATCAGCTATACGAGATGAGACTTTCTTTGCCTGAAAAAATAGTTAAGAGCCGGAGCATTTCGTACATCCTTGCCTTTCTTACATTGTCCATCATAGTGTTGAAAGCCAATTGAAGGCTGTCAACTTTGTCGTAATCATCTTGTGGTATAAAGATGTTGTATAACGAGAAGAGGTGGTATGTATCCGTTATAAGACCGAGATCCATGTCCATTCTACAAACAGAAACCTAAGTACGGAGTTTGCTTTCCTCTGTCCACGCTCACCTAATGGAGTTATCACGAACTTTCTCCAAGCATGCCATGGCCATGCGTACGTCATCCAAATCCTTGATTTGTTTGGAAAGTATGAAATCTTGTTCCTTTATAAAATCAATCATTTCATTCAACTGCTTCTTATACTGGGCACTGAGAAGTTGTCCCAGGATGACCTTCCACTTCTTTGACTGTTCGACAAGTTTGACAATAACGCTGGCTAAAAGGATACCAAATAAGTACTAGATCACCGTCTCCCGCACTCGATCTCTTACCCTTTCTGATTTCGATGGCTCCAATGACAGATATAGGATCCATATCCTCCAATTCTCTCGTGATATTGTCATAATAAATGAACTTATCTCGTATGTCAACCGTTAAGGGATTTGTTTTGACGAAGGCTTGAATAATCTCATCCCGCTTACTAGACCACAGATACTTGTGTTTGTCGTAAAATTTCTGTTCAAACAAAATGCGAAATATCAACGTGCATTCGGTGTCACTAGCACAAGCTGAATAGTGGGCCAACGACAAGCGTTGGACCACCAATCACCTCGACCGAGCTATCTTCTCTCTCAAGAAATATGAAATTAAAAAAGAAGCGACCACGCAAACCTGCTTGGAGAACCAGGCCATATGAGCAGTTTTCTCGATAAGTCGAGGACCGAGGACCGAGATCAAAGGAGTCATACAACGATTCAAGGATCTGCCCATAAAATGTTACTCTGGAACAAGTTCTACATGCAGTAATCGAATTTGCAGAGACCTTCGAACGCCATAACATGGATACAACAGCTCTCTAGAACCTGCGTTGAGATAGGTGTCTGAAAAGCAAAAACATCTAGCCCTCTGCTATGAGGTAGACTTTTGATCTTCCACCACTTATTTAAGCGAATGATGATGATCCAAATGGCTCTTAAATGCCTTCCTTAGAAGGAGAAAGGACAGCGGAATTCCTTTACTCGGAGTTCAGGTTAATTAAGAACTTTCAGCCCTGAGTCGGGGTGTTGTATTTATTTCATCGTGGTAACTACCCGGCCGTAGAACAAACGAAGATTTTTATTGTTGAAGACCCATGCAAAGAAGAAGGACAACGACCTCCGGATCTGTCTGTGGAATGTTAGATCCCTTATGCAACCTGTGGCGTTTAATAGGGCCATTGCTTCCGATAATAAAACAGGGAAAGAGGGATCATCTGCGAACCAAGTTGACCACAGTTGCGATCAACGCTAAGAACTTCTTCAGTATGAAGGATCTTCGATTGATTTGAGGGCAGAACATTAACTCGAGCCACTGTCTTGTTGTACCCCTGCGGATGTCCTGAATATAGCAAGAACCGGGAAATACTATGAAGAAATCTGACGTTGGACAACTAAAACCGCAAGAGATCCCCAAATCTTTTCCCAATCAAGTTTCCGTTTATTTGTCAAGAGGTTATATGCCGGCAGCATCAGGTTCTGAAGTTCAGTGGGAACAAGGCCATTTAAACCATATTTGCTGGGCCTACTGAGATTCGATTAGGACTCCTGACAAGCCCATGCAATCAAACAAAAAGATATACAGAGCAACGCTGTATGAAACGATTAGGGCGAACTCAGAGAGCAAAACAGAAGGGACCTGCACCGGTTTACGCCAGATCAAAAAAAAACCCTGAATTCCAAAATGATACCCACTACCCTTTTATCGATTTTAATGCCGGGTCGCATCGAAAGAACGCAGCGTGATGTCAGTAGGGCACCTGGAAGTATTGATAGTTAAGCGGCCAAGATGGATTAGACGATCAACGAGGGCTATATTTATCATAGCCCCTGTTTTATGTATGCTGTCAAAAAAAAGGACACTCAACCACGAGGTCTCAGAAAGAACGTGACTTTTGACAGATATAACTTTGAGTGAGTTAGGAACTCTGTCTTCCTAGGCTTCACAATGGACTCAGACTGAGATTAAAAGAAGAGTTACATTTTCCAATTTCAACCTGGATGGAGAGTTGTTAGAGTGAGGATAAAGTCGCCCTTTGTTGTCTTTGGGCTATCTTTAGTCCCAGCTATGTACATACATGGTCAGTGAATTAGGAGATGCAATGATGAACTGCTCAGGGACACCGAATTAGCCAAAAGTGTCCCAATCCAACGAATCCACCCCCTCAGCACGGCGTCGCAATAGAAGAAGACCCTGACTCAGATGGCGCGCGTAAATGGAAAGGGACATTATGCAACTTTGGAGTCAACTTTCAGCTAACGATCGAGTTGCCTTGGAGAGGCTTATTGGCCGAGGCCACGAAATGTGAGAGAGAATCAGAATCATATCTACGGGGCTGCAAGGGGATGCCCAGCATCTTCAAAGAATTCTTTAGCATCCCATGAACATTGCAGCCATAAGGTTCGCTAGATGCTTGAGCATCCCCAAGTTTTTCTGTGATCATCTCCAAGATTTTCCTCGCTGGTTATGCCTCTAGAGAGAATATAAATATTCCATTTCTTACGACTAGAAGTTCCTCAATGTCCTGTTTGTATATATACAATCCTGTTTGGACATTTTGTACCGCTCGAATGATGTCCTTATGTTCGACAATATACTTGAAAAATGTCCTTTCATGACGATTTTCATCTGGAAAAATAACAAAAGGTTTTAATGGAATAACGTCAAATAAGACGATGTATCTCTTGTCCATCGGGAAGAAATGAGTTTCACAACCGTGATAGAATCACCCCAACTGTACTGTTCGAGATTCTCTTACACGGAGTATGCCAAGCGAAGTTTATGTACGCAAGCTCATTTCCTCCCGATGACCACAAGCTATAGACTCTAACTTACCAACAGTAACTCGTCGAAGTCTTCTTTCATAAGTCTTAGCCTGGCGTCCCCAATTCGTAACGAAGTAATTAATTTCTGTACAAATTTGTATTGCAGCATGGAAATTCAATTGCAAAACCTCCAAATTTGGTTCAATGAAACATCCCTGCTCGAATTCTATATCCATGTACGTGTACAGAATCGGCTTATGACCGGGAGACTTCCAGTTTGATCTAATGAGAAAAGCGTCGATATGTACATACAGTACATGCTCGAGCCTTAAAACCCTCAAAACTTACTTAAGAATTGAATACTTGATGAAATCCAAAGACCTTTTCGAGCACTGCACCAGCGCCAGGATCACCTTCATGTTGTAATAGGAAAATAAATCCATGCAATCGTTACGCAAATGACTCAGCTCGTATCTCAAGGCTTCGTAGTTTCGAATTTGAAGTACTCTTAGAACATCGTCGGGCACGATGTAGACGGCTCGGTAAATCTTATTGAATTGTATCCAGTCGTACTTATCGATTGGCATATAGCCTTCCGTACGCCAGTTATTGTCGTTAACTTTCTCAGGTGGTAACTGATAGACTCGGCGACCTTTCGAATCGGTTGGGGGAAAGTCCAAGAGTTCGACAAACATATTTATCATGTCAATTGCAGCTCTTTCCATGCACACTGATTTGCGTTCCACGATTTTTTCTGCAAAAGAGAATGTAAAGAGATCAGTATTATTGAGACCAAGATGGAATTGCCTACGTTGAGGCCCAGATATACTGTGATCTTCAAGATCTATTGTGCTGGCCAAGCGGTTAACCCGCGTTAGACGAAGTAGTCTTTTCCTCCTGACCCCTGGAGACTCGCTAAGGAAATGCTTTGCCGTGTCCTTTTGTTATTTGCAAAGTCGGCATAAGTCTGTGTCTGATAACTTCATCTTATGCAGATAATACCCCAGTGGACAGTGTTCAATTAGATAGCCCGCTAGAATCCTTAAATCTTCCTTACCGAGTTCAAGCTGTTTTTCGTCCTATTTTTGCTGGGGTTGATGAACTTTTTCGTTTGCCTCACAATTCAGCGAGCCGGTCAGCTTCCCATCGGGTTAATTTGGAGTGGACACTACTGTATGGCACCCAAAAATAGAGTTCAGGGCTAAAAGCGGACGCCAAGCGCCTCTTTTTACCAGACAGTTCGCCCGTTAATTTCCTTCGAAAAATGTGTGTCCAAGAATCTAGTCGCAGTGGTCCTAATGCTGCCTAGCTATAAGTGCTTCCTATGCCACTGCCCAGCCCTAGCGAGAATGTGACAGAAGGCCCTGGGGTCCATGTGAATACCGTGCTTGAACTATCTCAAGTGCAAAAGAATCAGTGATACCCTGGGCTTCACCAAAGAAATAGGAAAATTCGGCAGATCGCACATACACTAATTTAAACTTCATAATTCTTCCCAATCTCGCTAGATCTTTGCGTCTTAAACCTATCCATAGATTCGATGCTGAAAAAAGGGAACACATTCCGACTACATTCTAATTGAAGAAACGATTGCTCCATACCATACCAAGATCCAACATCTTGATGATTTTTGGGTCCGAAAGCCCTTGAACTTGTCTTATAGCACCGAATCGTGCCCAGCAGCTAGCTAGGACAATTTTAACTATGTAGAAGCCATGCCGCCATTTGATGAAAACTAGCCCTAATCGAAGGTGTAATGGATGGAAGTTCTCTTTTGAACTTTTCCTAATAAACTTATCGGATTTCAAGACTAGTAATGAGGTCCCATAACAAGTTAAACGCTCCAGCCTTAACTCACTATTGGGTCCCATGACATAGAAGTATTCCTGGTAATTAAAGAGCCAAATCAATATCTAGAGAGAGTCCGGAACAATACACTGGTATAGCACTCAGTTCTTACTTCAATCCAGCATAAATACAGACTTCCTAAAGGTGGCCTACTCAAACGGAAGGCGCTCTCATTCAGCATTACATCATGAAGGCTATAGTCAGGGAAACAAAACCCTCCTTGCGCTAAACCAACCACCTGTAAGGAATGCACTATAGTTTTACAGACCTATATACATGTGCAGAGATGATCCAACACCCCGAGGTGGGCCTACAGTTTTTATTACCGACTTCGATCGGCGAATTGAGAAGCTTCTTCATGACAAATTATACTCTCGGAGGATTCTCATTGTTTGCCAAGAGGTGGTGCCGCGAACATGTTTATTTGACTTTGCTGTGCTCGAATCTGTTTCAGCTCACTCACTTAACAACAGACCCACAAAAATACACAAATCACATCCTATAGTTCGCTTGTAAAAAATACAAAAAAAAACCTTCCACTCCTCTTCGTCTTACCAAGATCTTGCCGCAATTTATTGCTTTCTTCGAGGTACTTGTCACACGAAACAGGCACATCTGGCACATAGACATATCTTATCTGATGCAGGCCCTCCATTTCTTGTAAAATTCGTATGTTTTCAACGTTCAAAACAGCGGTATAAAAGTCCACCACCTCGTTGACTTTCTAAAAAAAAACCTCTCTGTTTATCAACAACTCTCCGACAACCATAAACCAATCAACAAACCTTTTGCACAGCGAGCGTGAACTCTTCCAAATTCTCCGATATCCATATGATTTTTGATAAGCCAGGATTCAACTTCAACAGAACCTCCCTTAACCGGAAGCGCATGACATTGATAAAAATTGGCGAAATTGACTTCCTCAGGTCATCAAACTTTCTTAGCGATTCTTGCAATATCAACGCGGTATTGAATATCCGATCCTTACAGTACGTAACCACACTTGCAATATTCGGGACCTCTGCAATAAACCTTGTTTAAGTGACCTGACGTAATGGATAATTGAGATTAAGTCCCACCAATATTATACTTCATCAGGGCTTCAGTTTCCTTGACAAGACGGAAAATTGATTCGTGTAAGTTAACACGATACCGTGCGTTGGCTTTTTGGCGGGTTAGCACCGGCGCATTCAAATGAGCCCGAACCTCTTCGGCGTAGTCAAACCATGCCTTGTGGTGTGTCATCTCATAATGACCGATAATACTCAGCATGTAATTGTAATATTGTATTGTTCGTTGGGCTTTTCTGTGACCCAGGACACAGGGTCTCTCCTTGAGGACCTTCATTGGATCTTCGATTTTTGATAAAATAACTCGAATCCACTTGATGCGACCAGCTACTGGAGGAACATTTCTTGGTATTGGAGGATTTCCTCTTTCAAGGTTATATCTGTTGAAATAAGAAAATGTGTATTGAAAAAGAAATCACCACAAACAAGGCTGTTAAGCCATCGATGACAAGATGCCAAGAGCATTACGACAGTCCTGTCTGATGTACAAGAACGCAAAAAGCAATCCTGAATGGATTACTGCCATCATATTGAGACTTTAAAAGACTATGCCTGGACTAGACTAAGACAGATTTTGTCCAATAAACACAAAAATCCGTTTTTCTTGAGAAGGTGAGATGAAAGCTGGACAAAATACACATCAGAAACACTGGAGCTTTTACTTGTTTCGCCTTTTGTTCAATGCGATGATAGGTGAACTTGTGGAAGATAGTACCTTTCGTGTTGACGCCAGCCATACGCACTTTCTTTTCCAGCACGAGATTGAAGATTTCGCCTTGCCGATATCCGGTAAACTTTGAGATAGATACGAGGATGTGTTAACAAATTTCAAGGTGCACCGGCATAGCTGGACCAGTTTTCTCGGGATCCCGCATTCAGCCATTGTCTTGTAGATCACAAAAAAGCTAGATTCTGTAATTCGCGGCTTTAAGTTCGATGAAGAGGTGCTGTTTTTTGATCTGAAACTCGTTGGTCTATTCCAGGATTTGCCTTAGTATGAATATTTGGTCTATAGTCCATTTGCTGGGCACTGAAAGTGTGGTGCAAAAAGGCTTGAGAAGTACGCAAAGTACGTTGGACAGGATCTTATATGGAACATTAAGTAAGGATTTTCCTCTGTATTGGTTGCAAAACGCCCTTGCGATCGCCCTCTTTGTAGATGGGACATAGCAAGCTGATAATCCAGTCGTCGGGTACGATTTCATACACCCATACTTGGTTGATGACTTGATGCATGCTCCCCACTAAAACATCACCTCCCTATTTAAAAAGTTCCGATGACAAGGCATCAAGTCCTTATTAATAGCTGCGCCAACTTTCAAATTCGGGAGGAGGGGGGAACTTGTTCAACGGTTGGATTTAGGTTTTCTTCCTGCCCTATCGCTCTCTTTGTTTGTTACTCATTTAGCAGCTGCTGAAAATGCTCCTTAAACACATCTAATATTCCCCACGCGTCAGTCACTAGCTTACCTTCAATATTCTGAAGGAACTTCGTTCCGGGATTGAAACCAGCTTAGTTTTTTTAATAAAACCTTTCGGATGTCGTTTCTGTCGCGAGACTCCTCAATTCCCTTGAGGTGGGAGATCGCGTAGGCCCCTTCTTTCTGCGTTTTCTTCTCCTCTAATCTTTTGGTACGACGCACTTCCGGCTCTTGTTTTACGCTGCGGTACCAGTTTTGTCACCGTTCTCAGTTCCACGCACTAATACCACGGGTTTTTTTTTTTTCCGATGTGGCTGGAACATAGAGTCGATTCCTCTACTTCCTTCATGATGGTTCGGCACGGGATCCACTGATCATTGGCATTTGTACAGAGTTGGTGTTGGCATAGTAGAGGGTTTTTTGCTCAGTTGCTCTATGTATTTATTCCTTAGATACCCCAGGTGTGCTTAGGCACTCTTTTCAGAGCGGGCCGGAGCCTTTTTTCGTTCCAGAGTCGAGCTCTTAATAGGAACATAACCAAGAAATGGTCGGAGTAGACGTTTGTCTCCTTGAAAGTGTGCACATCGAGGATGTCGGGCATCTGTAAGCACATGGTCGCTCATTCTTTTGTGAGGAAACAACAACATGTAACACTCATGTTATTGTGCTGCGGCAAAGTCGAATTGTATATGTACATATGCATACTGCAGGACGGAAAGTCAACTTCGATGAATTTAAGTAGTAAGCTGCCTATCCAACTAGACTTCGCTTTAGCTCAGACAATGACACCACTGCTGAGATCGAAACAACTCTTGTCAATAGTTGTTTCTTTGAGCTAAGAGGGCAAGAGTGTCAAAGCCCTCTCTTGAACAGGGTAAGTAACGCGCTACAACATTCCAATATCATTCCAAGAGAGAATGCGGTCCCCCTCGGTCACGCTTAACGTCTTAGGCGACTGGGGTATGGAAATCAGACGCACACTTGCTCTCTAGCTTGAAGCATCTTCGCATCAACAGTCGGTCACGTAACGGCGTGACACGCATTGTTTAGAACGAATGATTTACACTTCAATGGTTCAATCCCATCATTGGGGAATACTTTCGACGAAAGTTGCCGCATATTCCTCCCGAAAGCCCAAATTTCTGGTAACAGCTCCTCCAATGTGTGGGACAACCCAGTTGATGAAATTCGCCACTTAGGTGGCACACGTAAGTGTAAAGAGACCTTAACCAACTTGAAGCTAACTATCGAGCTATCTCAAGACGCTTGTCGGTTAAGGCACAATCACAAGTAAGTCAACACTACTCATAAACACTTACAGCAACTAAATATCGAATAAACAACTTCACTGACTTACACATCTTTAAGCTCAAGCATTTCCTTTTCCAGCAATTCACAAACTTCCAAATACCTCCGGTCCAAGCACAAGCAATCCAAGTTAAGCTTCTCAAACCTCTTCAAGATTAAAATGATGGAATTTGTCGTTGGACAATCGGCCACTTGTAGCTTCACAAATTGTTGCATTTGCACTTCAGCCGTTTCGATGGATTTAACAAAGATATCATAGTCAACATTGAAGAGCTCTACGCGATAGGCTAAGGGATCATACGACTTTCCACTAATGACTTCCCTAGCCGACTTTATTTGCGCCGTAAATTTTTCCATTCCACTGATGCAGATCTTATCCAAGATGCCATAGGTAAGTTCCGTATTGAATATAACATTTATCTGGGGACAAATGAGAAACTTAAGACGGTCTTCACTCAGACAAAGAGGCTTGCAAGAACCTTTTGCAAACGATCTAAAAATCTTTCCATGTTGGTGAATATATAGACAGACGAGACTATCCATGGCTTTTCTTTCATTGTCTTCATATCTTCAACGTGTTCGAAAAATGTATTCCTGTAGGAATTCATGACCTCTCGGCATTTTTCGATTTTATGAATGAGGTCCTTGGCAGGGATCTTCCACAGTTGTAAGCGTTTATTGTTGGTTATAAACTTTCGGCTAGTTATTGTCAATTGATTTGTTATTTTAACGAAGAGACCCGTTATGTTACTGGGTGTGTTAAAGAAATGAGCAGTCTTGCAAACATTTCGAATTGCAACCATTAGACCGGGAAGACTACTTATAATCACATCGGGACTGGATCTGTAATAAAAATATGAAATACATTTAGAATACTGCGGAAAACAATAATGAAGGTCTGAGCTAAAGGGCATGTTCATCTTCTAGATCATGAAAGACGGAAGGCCCTAGATAGGGTAGTCTTCTTCTTGACAGGTCCATTCGTTTCCTCTGCACATTTGTAGTTTGGCTGCCTTATCAACATAACCCTACACTCAAACAAAACATAGAAATGTATCTTCTGTGATAGACAAGCCGCAATCAAGGCCCCAGAGTTGGCTGTGTCATCCTCTAGGTTGGTAGAAAAATGTAGGAGTTAGACCGGTAGAACTCTCAGTTCCCTGACTACAGTAACAAAGAGATGTATAATCAGGCTCATGGACTGATCAGTCACTTGTTGAGAACGGACATCTCAAGACTGACATTCTTCTGTGTGGGTGACATTGAAATTGTTAAGAAGGTCATCGAGACTTCCTGATTCCTGAATTCCATTGACTGGTTCTGAGTATCTAACACATTCTTCACAACAAAAATGGAATTCAACGACCGAATGATGGGTGTTGTGATCCTGCAAAAAGCTACTTAATCGACAATGACGCATTGAGGTGGATAATTATGCACGTTTCTTCCAATGAGCGGGGCTTGTCTAGGTAAGTACATACATGGATGGCGTAAACTTTGTTCAAGTAGACCACTTATTGGCACATTTCCAAATCTAAATAGACGATCATGATGCATTTGAGCGACATAAAGTTATTTCTTGAGTACTAAGTCTAAATTGGAATGAACACTGAACACACTCACCGATACAACGGATCCCAGAACTTCTGAAGCGATGATATGTACCTCACATTATCCTTAGCTTCATTCAATGCCAAAGTTACCAAGTTGTCAATTTCAGCCCATTTCTGGAAATAGCAAACAAAAACAAAAGTCATATTTTGAAAAAAACCTTCTCACACATGTTTACATTCAAGAGCTTAGAAGATCTGGATAGGACCAAGCAAGCCTTGTGATTAAGAAACGCCCTCGACGAGACAAATTCAATGATTGACGTGTATCTAGCCAACAGACGCCTCCAATTGACTAAAATCTGCAATGGGCCTGCATCACTTCTGTCCCGTTGTATCTGTTTTCCCTCAACCAAGATTCCCTGAATCTGTCTCAACCATTGGGAAAAGTAACGTTGTACCAGATGCACCCTAGGTATGTCCTTTGCACTCGCTTCGATCTGATGCTTTGCAAGTAAAAATCCTTTGAACAGTTCATGCGAAACTTCAAACATAACCCGAGTTTGCACAGTTTCGTCGGAAGAGCTTATGAACTTGTTGTACATATCCAAGCCGTGAAAGAACTTTTTCTTTTGATCCTCTTCGCAGAGACCGTAGTCGGTAACGGCCTCCAATGTCGGTGTGATAATGCGTTGCATCAAATCCTTGATGATAGACAGTGACATGCCTGGCTGCGAGGGAAACATCACAAAAATCCCCACATCGTCCGAGATCGTACGAACTTCTATCGACTTTTTGTTGTTATTCCTATAGGCCACCACCCAGCGTCCGTCCAATGCAACTTTGTCACTTTTATAGCAAATCGTCCGAACGATTTTCGCATATTTAAGCTTCTCAACATATCGGCCTGAAGCTGGTGGATAACCAGACATCACGGAATTACTAAACAGAGCCGAATAGTTTCCCTTTTCCTTTAAAAGTCCACTCAGCTGCTCCACAAAAGCCTCTTCGTCGACAAGGCCGGCAATTGCTTCGTCTGGTGTTATTCCGAGAATGTCAGCGACAATTTCAATGACATATCGATGATTTGCTCCTAAACTGCTTATCCTTTGCTGTCGCATATCCTTGAAAGCCTGAGCTTTCTTCCGCTCAAGTTCTTCTTTTTCATGGTCGGCTGCGCTTCCTCGCCGGGCTGATAGTTTTTGTATTTTTTGTGAAACTCCAAAAAGCTTATGGAGTTTCTTAACGTTTCTTTCTGGATCCATTTTGGGAGCTTATAGAGCGTGACACGTATTCAGTAAAAAAAAATTATTATGAACTACTACAAGGACATTTTCTCGGTATATTTTTGTATTTTTTGAAAAGCGAGAGTTACTTATGGAATTGAAGGGGTAGCAAGGTTCTTTTGCGTTAACCTTCCTGACAGGGATCTATTAGGCTCTTTTCACACTTTGCGGTTTCGACGCAGAAAATCTATCGGCGATAGTTTTTTAGTAGAGTGAGGAACAGAATGGCTTCTTTCACATTACACGGTGATGGCCATCAACTGCTACTGCAACCCACGGCGACCGAAAGGGATGTAAACAGAGGTGGCGTTTGTAAGAACCGACTTAGCGCTGGGATGCGCCGTTTTAAAACCACAACTCATTTGACCTGGTTGTTTGCGAGTGTTTATAGGTTGATAGGTGAAGATATGTATAGAAGTCCAACTTGTGGAACAGAATTAGCTCACCAATCCTTTCCTTGGATATATCTTGAAGGTCGTCGAAGAAGTATTTGTCTAGAATGCGCTGTCTAATGTCTACGGCTGGACATTTGCACTGGAAATGATACAGAGATGCCTTTTCACTGTTATCTTTGCGAATACGGCGGAAGGTGTAGTGGGGGACATTCCAGAGGCTGTCAGGAAGCTAATCAGCTACTGGGGGTGTAGAGTGGCAAGTGCAGTTGGTGAAACGAATTCTCACTTGAATGATGGCGGGACATTCTGTAATGCTGTGGAGAGCTTTTATCGCCAAACATAGTCTGCAGGTAGGGTCCGGTGACAGGCCAAGCTTGTGTAGATGCCCCTTTAGTCGGCAGTGGCCACTAAGGATACCAACTGCTGCTCAGATTCAGAGGAAACTTAGATTTCTTATGGAGTAAATTGGAGAAGAAGTGTTTGGTAAATGTCTGCCCTATACTTCCCATTAAAATTGTGTTGGATTTGAGCAGGGATTGCTCGCTCATGATGTTTTTAGAAATGGATTTGTTCACTCCACAGGCTAGTTCGGACCAAAGAGGAGGGTTGTTGCACCTACCGATATGTCCCTTGTGAACGAGGATTCAGTGTAGTGTGACCAAATTGTTTTTTTTTTTTCTTGTCCTAGAAGCAATTTGATTGTCTCAAGGGCTAGTTTCGATTTCATCGCGGCTGAGTTCAATGCCTTTAGTACAGCTTGACTGTCCGAGCGATAAAGATGGTTTTGCCAAGGAAGTTAGAGAGCAAGTTTAAGTTTATACACTGATTAATGGCAAATATTTCTGCCTGAAAGATCAATGAGTACATGCCTAGGCTAACCGATATGTAGTAGACAACTCTTCGAATATTCCACCACAGATTCGCTGTCCATAGAGCCATCCATCTACTACACTTGGTCGTGTTCTGATGGACGGGGTTTGAACTTTTCCCAGTCGTCACTCGGAGGGCATGATTACTGATTAGTTCCGTTTGAAGCAATACCTTGACAGAGTGTCATTCAACGGTATGCTGAACTCGCTACTTTGGAGTAGGGATGAAAAAACGTGTTAAGGTGGCCGTCGGATCGGTGTTTAGAGCTCATGTTGTTTAGGTGGAAGAGCCTACGAAGACTGACTTTTGCCCGCATTTCTATATGGACCCGAACTGGAGGTAGAACGACAATAAAGTTCAACGAAACGGGTGGGTAAGCGCAGGCAACCCGTCATGTAGATTTTAGTTAAGCTTTGGACCCGTTCCAGTTTCCTGGCTGTGGTTGCCTTATTTGTCTTTGCTCACCAGACTTATGCCACGTAGGCCAGAGTAGGTCTGATGACCAATAGACCAGTATCTTATGCTCGTTTGTTTTTTTATTTTTTATAACCGGGCCAGATCTTACTATGTATATAACACAGTTGTTTACCACATTTCACTCTTGGTTAGCCATCTCTAAAAAGCGACGTTGTATATAGGTTGGTTACAATCAATATCCGTAAATTGTGACATCTAATGTCCCCCGCAAGGATTGCCGAGTATTGAACTTGAGTTTCTCTAAGTAAACGGCAACCGATAAGTGGTGTACGTATCCGAATGTACGTTTTCACATTTAGACGGTTCTAACTTATACGGTTTACGATTCATTATAACCAAACAGCACACCACTCAACTTCAAACTGAGATGGAAAGAAGCCATGCATAACCTGTATAGTGGCTTGTGACCCATTCGAATTTTCACGGTTCAAATTCTGCCGTCCGGCCGGAACCGAATAGTGTGAAAAGAGCCAAAGAGAATGGTAACTTCCACATTCCGTCCGGTGTAGCAGCCGTCCGCAGCCACTGCAACCCACGGCGCCCCTACGGCGACTGGTAACTCAGTGGTGTACGTGACCAAAAGGACGCTTTCACATTTAGTTTCAAACGTACATACGATCAGTTTCCCTCGAGCCACTGTAGTTGCAGTTTGGTTATGTATTATTTGCTAGTTGTTAAAATAATGGAAGATATTGATGCAGAAGTTTTGATTACACTTGTGGAAGCCAGACCTGTGCTGTGGGACAAATTTCTTGACACCTACAAAGATAGAAATGCCACGAAAGATGCCTGGCATGAAGTGTGCGCGGAAGTACGCCCAGAATTTGATGCTCTTGATGCCAAGGATAAAAATGCGTTTGGTAAGTCAGTTTGAACTAATACTTTTTTATATGTATAGCTACTGCATTTATTTACATTTTATATGTTTATTTTTGCCATTTGTCATGTCATCTTTCCGATGTCTTACGCACTTACTTAAGGTCGCGCTACAGTCCGGGGTGAATAGAAATGCATTTTCCTCTCGAAACAGCCAAGAGCAACCTCATCCGCAGCTTCTGCGCTATAGAGCAGGACTGGGATGATTAAGATCTTATAAAGGGTTACTTTATTTGTTCGAGAGAGGACTTTGCTACTCAATTGCCTTCTTAGCCCAAAGAAACAGCGATTGGCAAGAGTTACTATATTCTTCATTTGATCTCAGCGCTGCTGCTGTCGTTTTCTGAATTTATAGCGGAGCCTAGGTAGACCAAGTCCTTAACTTCCTCAAAGTTATAACTGTCTATTGTGACGTTTTGTCCGAGAAGTCGGTGTTGAGTGTCTTTTCTTCTAGCATTGAATACTCACGAACGCACCAGTGACATCACGCTACGTTCTTCCGATAATGTCAATATCGTCGGCGTACCTCTGGTGTTGACGCATGAGTTTTGCACTATTCTTTCAAGAACGATGCTAAAATAGTCGCATGGCAGCGCGACGCCTTATATAAATCCTTTTTTGACATCAAAGGTAAGGTCTTTACCGGCCTTCTACATCGTCATCCTGCACAAACGGACGAGTTTACATAGCAGAGATGTCAAAACTAGACATGGATCTGTAAGGCTCGTCTCTATAGATGTTGTCATAGGCGGTCTTAAAATCCGTGAAAAGGTGGTGTGTATCGATTCGAAATTTCTAGGTTTTCTCTAAGATCTGCCGCAGTGTGAATATTTGGTCGATGGTGAACTTTTCTACTTCACTGGTTACAACAAGTGTTCCAAGAGCTAGGAAACATAAAAAACTTGAACTCAGAATTTTAGAACGAAAGCAACCTTGCAGCAAAATGGCTTTCTTACAAAGTGTCATGCCTCATCTGCAAAAGTTTGATGATGAAAAATTCCTACAATTTCAAATGGGAGTCTTAAAAGTTATAGAAAATATCAATAGGAAAAAGAAATCCATGTACCCTCATCCAACTTATTTTTCTTATCAGCAATTCCCAACTTTTCCTCAACCGCATTTTATCCATCCTTCAACTACAACTCAGTGTCAGTCTCAACAAATTTTAAACGCTCCTTATCATCCTCCTTTTTACCGTGGACAATTAAACATGGATGGGGAAACTTCTTTAACTTATGACCAAATGGCTACAACTAACCAATCGAAGCCATCTACAATTGGAAATGACCAAGCACACCTGCTACAAGAAGTATCATCCCACTCTAGTCGAGGAAGTAACCAACCATCTCCAGAACAGCGCTATTTCAGTGAGTTCACCTTTCCAAAAAGCGAGGAGAATAGTCATTCTACTTCAGTCGCATCGTCAATTGCAGATAGTATTGATTTTGGTACAAGTACCTGACTATTCATATACATATTTCACATTGGAATGTTTTATAGCTCAATAAAAGCAAATTGAGTTAATTTTGGTTTTTTTTTTTCAGTTCTAACACCTTAATAACATTTTTCAAGAATAGTAAGGAAATACAAGTAAACACGTAGAGGTTGCGGTTCAACAGAACCCAATTAGCACTGAGATGTGCCTTTTTATCACGACTCACGTGACCGGTTGATGATGTGTGTTGTTAAAGGTGGGTGGAGTTTGTAAAACGGATAAGATCTCGTATCCCTGTACCCGAAATCTCGTAAAGGTCGTCAAAGAATGGTTGCTCTTGCTAGTGCCGGACATTTGCAGAGGAGTGGGCGAGAGTTTCCTTCTCGTTTTCGTTTCTGCAGCTGCGGCAGTGGAGTTTGTATGGCGTATCTAGTTTGACCGCATGGTCTCCAATTGGCCAATGCCCCGTGATTATCGTCGTTATTCTGGCTTTGCCTTCAATGCCCTTGTGGTCTGCGACCCTTACGAGAATTAGGGAGAATTGACTCCCTAGAACCGCAAGCTTCTGCATTGGTTTTCGAGAGGAGGGCTTTGATGGCTCCCTGGCTATCGGAGAAGATTACGACGCTTCGCTTAGATGTTGGGTTCTCGTTAAACGCATGATAGGCCTCATGGATTGCGAGTATTTCAGCTTGAAAAACACTGGCGAGGTACGGTTTACTACCTTGATGCCTTTAGGGCCGCTGAATAGATTCCCGAACCTGCCCCCCAGCTGAACAGAATCCAGAATCCCTAAGTCTGACCGCACTGCAGGTAGAATTCTTCCTGACGTGAAGGTCGAGGAGTAGTGGGTCTATCGGGGTTAGCGCGTCTATCGGGGTTGACCTTAATGCACCTATGGTTCGTATGCAAGCAGCTCTCTGAATTCTGTTTAGTTTGGTGATGTTGTATCCTTTACTCAGCGCATATTTCCATCCTGCTGAATCTTATTAAGTGGTTTAGTGGACTGCTGAACGAACTGATAAAAGTTCTTCTTCTAATGAAAAGACTTATTGTTTTTTGACAGGTAACGAAAGAAAGTACTTGACACGTATATAGTGGGAGAGTTTACAGAACGATGAGATACGGGAGGAGTTTGCACGACAGGTATCCGAAAGGTTTGAACAAATTCCAACTGTTCCGACCAATGTATAGGGAAGAATGGCGGTTGTTTTCAACAGAAGTCATTGCCTCTGCAGGAGATGTTTGCGGAGTGAAGCGGCTCGGTGTGGCGGCTGGTGGTGAGAAAAGAACTGCGTGGTTTAAAACACCCGGAGTTCAAGAAGCCATCAGAGAGAAGAAAGCCTTCAAGGTGTGGATACACTTGGGAGATTCAGCTTCTCGAAACCGGTACATGGAGGCGCGAAGAACTTGCAAGCTGGCTGTTAAAGCAGCTAAGGAGCAGTCTTGGAAAGAATTCGGTGAAAAATTGGACTGTGATCACAGATCTGCAAACAAGGTGTTCTGGCAGACCATCCGCCGTCTCAGAGGAAGGAAGTTTAATATCATCGAAAGAGTCAAATCCAAAGATGGTGTACTTCTTTCCGATGAGAAGGACATCTTGCGCAGATGGAGCGAGCACTTTTCGGAGCTGCTCAATCCCGAACAGGGCACTGAGGATGGCAGACCCACGGTTTTGAGTAGGGCGGAGAATAGTTCCACCGTAGAGGAGGTGACTTTGGCGATTAAAGCGCTGAAAGTCGGCAAATCTGTAATCTCGTGTAATTAAAGTGGCCTGGGGATGCGGTGAAACACTTAGCGATTGGCAAACTAGGGTGATTGTTCCTCTTTTTAAGAAAGGGGATAAAAGGGATTGCTCCAATTATAGGGGTATATCTCTTTTAAGTCTCCCAGGAAAAGTCTTTCCAAAGGTGTTGGAAACGCGTTCCAGAGCTGTGGTCGAGTTCCGGTTGGGCGATGAGCAGTGCGGCTTTCGTCTAGGTAGAAGCACAACCGACCAGCTGTTCACTCTCAGAATGGTACTTGAGAAGGCCTGGGAGTATGCCAAACCTATCTACAGTTGTTTTGTGGATTTAGAGAAAGCATATGATCGGGTAAACTCGAGGTAAACTCTGGAGTGTATGGCTGAAGTACGGGATTGACGGTTCTCTTCTGAGGGCCATTCAATCTCTGTACACTAACTGTAAGAGCTGTGTTCGGGTGAACGACGTTAAGTCACCTTTTACTGTGGGCGTTGGACTTCGCCAGGAGTGCGTTCTGTCACCTCTCCTTTTCATAGTGTATATGGATTGGATGTTACAGCGCAGCCTTGGTGAGGAACGGTTCGAATTAGGAGACCTAAGGACGTCAACCCAGACCGAACTTCAGCCCGCACTAGATACGTTCGTCGCCGTCTGTGTTGAAGCTGGGATGAAGGTGAACGTGAACAAATCAGAGGTAATGGTAATTTCCAGAACACTCTGCATGTTAGTGGAGACCCATTGAAACAGGTGTAGAAGTTTCAGTATCTCGGTGTCCTATTCACGAGTGATGGTAGGAGCAATACTGAATTATCCTGTAGGATTGGTCAAGCTGGAGCAATTTTGAGACAGCTTGGTCAATCTGTTATCACGAGGGCCGAACTTGGCAGTGTTTGTTCCGACCCTCATCTATGGTCATGAGATTTGGGTAATGACCGAAAGAATAAGCTGCCGAACTGAGATTTCTTCGAGGTATTCGTTTGTTCTATCGAGTTAAAAACATCAGAATATAAAAGGAACTTAATGTCGAGCAACTACTTATTCGAACGGAACTGTACATACTTCAATGGATTCAACTTGGGTTCCAAGATTCTTAATTCTAGCCGTACGAAGTCGGGGCGGGCCACTAGTCCGAGAATATAATTTGTGAAGTAAAGTTTCTTTATCTACTGTTGGAAGTTGGCAATCAAAACACGTTGGGAAAAAAATTACACATTCAATTTTGTTTACTTTTAAAATTTATTTTAAATTCAATGTACACGCATTTCAACAATAAATGTTTTCCTACAACTTAAATGTTAAAGAGTGTTTTGTTATATATTAAAAACCTTACATACTTTGCACTGCGCTACTATTGAGAGATGGATACTCCATTGATGGGTTTTTTATACAGTGTTATCGCGGTCGACATCTGCCCTAGCGGCACAGTACAACCAAAATTTACATCGTTCACATTACTCGTCGTCAGAGATGGTCTGGTCTACAAAATTATTTCGATTGTTCTTTGAATCAACGAAATAAACTTATTCCAAACGACACATAAAATTTGAAAGCCTACAATATATAACACTCGGGGGGGGGGGGGAGCAAGAGCAAGAGCCCTCGAAGAGTCTCGAGAGTCATGAGCAAATTTAAGTAAATCAATTTATTAAATAAATTACATTTTACCAAGAAAAGGAGAAAGACTCGTCCGAATTCAAACTCTAAACCAAAGAAACGCATCTTAATCATATACTTAGGGAATAAAAACGAATTTTATCCTTTGCAAGAATTCAAATCATCTATGCCAAGGGCATACCTTAAAAATATTTTAACTCTTAAAATTGTAAACATGTGAGAGTGGGTTTTCCATTTTGACAAATCTTATATTGCGTTTCGTAGCACCTTTCCGCTGTACGCCGCCGCTGCCTATACACTATTAATCTCTCTCTGTAAGAATATACAATACAAAAAAAATATTGTTTCGAAGAAATTCTCCTTTGTCACCGTTAAGATTTCTTGTTTTTCCTTTTAACTGAATTTAATTCATATAATTTACAAACAACCATCGTTTTGAAAAGACCTTTGCAAAGCCATTTTGCGATTTGTTCGTACTCGTTCTAGTGCTCATCTTGTGAGTTGGCAATATTTTGTTGCGTTGTCGAGGTTATCTCTTCTACGGACACCATACAATCGTTCGGTGACTGTGATTTATTTTCGGTAGAATTGAGTGGATCATCTGTGAGGTTGGTCGTTTGTTTGATGAGAACAATGTTACTGTTGCATTCCATTGTATCCTTTTGGTTGTTAGATGTTGAGTCGATTTTTTCGTCATAGCCGTCTTGATCCTCTTCAACATATTCTATTGCAATGTTCTCGTCCATCTCATCATTTGCGGATTCTGTTGGAAGGCAAAGGATTAACCATTAGATTCGGGGGATTTGAGACCTGGAATATATAAAGATGATTACAGAAAAAATGTAGAGATTGTTGCAGCAGTTGACCACAGATTACACGGAGAGTGCCAACGTAGTTACCAGGAGAATAGGAAGATACTAAAACAAATATGGTGTGGAAATGGTGAAGCGGGAAAAGCACAACAAATACCAGGTCATTCTCAAAAACAACGTAAGAGGGAAGGACGGTCAAAGATGGAGACAAGTTAATCAAAGTAAGAATCGAAGTGCTAGACGCGTCACTCTGAAATAAAGTTCCAGGAATACGAAATGACTCCTGAAGTGGAAAGGATCTTTTGGGTATGGCTTCCAGAACAGGAACCCAAAGTTGAAACCCGGCATTAACACGACGAAAAGCGAAAAAGTTGCCGAACCAGAGGGTACAGCCCCCGAATCGAACAAGCATGAAGGATCGGAGATACGGAAACCATTAAGCTGTTCCAAAAAAGGTCTGAGTAATGGAATATGATCAAACACTCAATGACTGTGTATCTCAAAATGACTTGACACTGGGTTGGGTTAGAGGACACGCAGGTGTGAAAGAAACACAAAAAGAGGACGATCTGTGGACACTCGCTGCGTTTTTAGGGCCCCTAACCATTCGCTGCGCCAGGTAGATGAGTGGTAAAAGACGTGGTCGATGAGTAGGCCCCAAGAAACACCTGATAAGGTAAGGTTATGCTGGCAGGTCAAAGGGAAAATGTGTTGTACTCTCACACACTACTTCGTTGCGGCATTCTCTGCATATGTGGCAAGTCAGTAGCTATACAAGCATTGATACTCTTTTTTTGCAAAAACTGAAAGTTTCTTTGTCACATTTTACTCTGCTTCCTTGACAATTTACAGTCAGCGTATTCATTGCTTCCGTGAAGGACTTTTGTATAATTTCGATTTTTAGGTCGCAGAGTGGACGTTTGACTGTATCATCCGCCTGTTATTTCAGAAGATGATACGTGCAGCTTGTGTCTAGAGCACGAGCAGAGAGATCCACAAATACCGTGCGAGTGCTGGGCACTGGATAGATAAACAAATAATATTTCCGACAAACAATCCAGAGAAGATTGGCCAAATGTCTCTCAGGCGTTAACACAAATAATCACACTTAGGGAAAAACTGAACACGCCCCTTGCATTTTTCTACCTCCACTACTTACCATATGACTCATCATACTGAATTACATCGCCTTCGCTCTTCATGTGCTCATCGCCAACTTCAATTGTTTCTTCCTCATCCTCATCATTGTCTTGATGATGACGCCGATGCTCATTTTGTTGATCCATTTCGTGTTGCTGTTGACCTGCATTATCCTCAAGAACATCTTCAGCAGCTGTATCACAACCATCATCCATTTCTTCTTCGGTTTCTTCTTGTTCCTCTATAACATCATCTTCGACGAAATGTTCATCAGAACTTCCCTCCTCGCCGCCACTTCCCACAAGCATGGTCTCAACACTGCTGTGCGTTTGAGTTTTATGCGCGTTCATTGCCCGTGTTTTGTTAGCTTCCTGATCGAGTTCCATTTCCCAATCGGTTACACCAATCATCATACCGCCACTAGAGGTTTGGCGAGCGGATCCACCGCTGCTGTTGTTGATTTTTCCTGTTGATTCTGAATAGGTAGCATCCGAAGCGAGGCGAGATTGTAATACTGTTGACGGTGCCACGCCGCTCACTGTTGCTCTTGATGACGGAGGTACGGAAGTATCTGCAATTGTAGTCAGATCGATTGTTTCAGAGGATTTTACAGATTGAGTGTCTATGCTGTCTACGTCCACGATGATCGGAGTTGTTATAATGTCCACAGGGGTGTCTTCGGTTATCATGTTGTTCCTGTTGCTGAATCCTTGCATGTCTTTTGATAGAATCGTCTGTGGTGAACTTTGAACAGCGCCAATAACAAATACATTACTCTTAGCTGCGCTAGCGGTGGCAACTGATGTGTCTTGTGTCATTGCCGTTGGAAGCACTGCAGTGAACTTGGTGCTTTTCACGATGGGCAAACCTTTCATTGTGGGAGTAGCGGCCATGGGCATAAATATCATGTTCGGTTTTGTGATTGCTATTGGTTTCGACACTACACTGCCTGCTGAGGTTGCATTGGGCGCTGGGATTATCTGTACTTTCTGTATTGCTATGCGACCTGGAGCTGGACTCGCATTAACTATGTGACCCGAGCCCTTTTGCGCGGTCACAATTGTATTTACCTTTGTCATTTGCTTCGCTGAACTATCTGCAGACTGTATGAACATCTTGCCGTTGGGTGAAGAGAAGATTTTCACACTTTTGCGATTGTGAATCGGTCCGCCGCCCGGCACACCTTTCAGATGCAAGTGAGGCGACATTTTCAAACTGGACACGGTGGGAGGACTGATTATCTGTTGATTGGTGATTTGGATCTTTTGCTTCATCGGCATACTGCTCTTAATAATGTTCGGCTTGCGAAAAACTGTTGTCGTTGCAGACGGACTGGGATGCGTGATGTTTTTCATGTGACCCGGGGTCCCATTACTTGATTCTATTTTACCGCCCGATGAGAGCATCAGTGGGAGTAATTTTGTAGTCAAAACTTTCCCGTGTTCCGGTTCGAACTTACTGCTGATGTTTATGATTGCCGGTGGTGTGTGTGGTACATACGGCGACGTACTGGCGTCAATGACATTGAACACCTGCGGCTGACTACTGACTGGCGTCGAACACACAATGTCTGCGCTTTTGATAGTCTTAACGCTGGTGATTTTCGCTTTAGTTGCCGACGAGAGTTGAGTAGGGACAATCGCTGTCATGGGTTTCACCTTCGACGTGATGACTTGTTGTTTCTCCATCAAATGCGAGGGTAAGGTGGATGCGTTCGACACCAGCATTGGGGTGCGTTCTTCGACGATGTACTTTTGAACTGGTGTGGAGAGTTTCTCAGTCTTGCACTCGGGGAGCTTATCTTGGGGCTGCAGTGGTGTTTGCGGTACATGTTGATTTGCAATCATATTCAGTTTGGAAAGATTCTTTGATATGTCTTTCTTCGATGTCGCAATTTGTGGGATAGTTATTGGCGTTGTAACAGTTGTTGTCTTTTCTTGCGGTTCCATCACAACATCTTGCGTCATCGATTGCAGCGGTGGTGGTACTAGTTCAACAGGAGTATTTGGCGCACTTACAGTTGTGATAGACGAGGTCGAGGCTTGAGAGTTAGGAGGTGTCATATTGCTGATGTTGTTTGCTTTATTCGAGTCCACTGAATCTCCACTGGCCAGGCGTTTTTTAGTAGCTGCCGTTGCACGTTTCGTTGGCGAATTGTTGATCTTTTTCACCAGTGGATTTCTCTGCTTTGATTGTGTTTTACTATGATTGTGATAGAGTTTACGAATTTGGGTGGTTGGACTTAGAGGGGATTCAATGGCAGTGGGAGACATTTCAGACAATATACGTTTTTTTGTTGTCACAACCGTGTCTGTTGGGAGGTTCCGTTTTAGATTTTTTCGAATCTCTGGGAAGTCTGGTTGAAGCTGAAAGTAAAAAAGAAATAATTTGTATGCAATCTACATGCTGGTTATGTCTAAGAAGGAGAAGGAGAGGCCCCGTCATATTTGAGGCCTAAGATATATATATGTAGACCATGCCTGCCTAGAGGGCAGTGCCCTGTGAGGATCTTGGTTGGTCTCTTTTTAATCTTGAAACCACTATAGATGTCACCACAGGACACAGTCTCATAAGCAGGCATGCCTCTAACCTGGGCCTTCCTGTAAACTATTTATGTAGAAGCTCCAGGTACGAGAAAGATGAGGAGACGATCCTCCATCTTCCTTGTAAATTTCTTGCATTCTCTGGCAAAAGACGTAACCATCTTGGTGCCTTCTCTTTTAACAATCTCGGTGATGGCCTATACAACAAGATTTCGGAAACCTAGTTCGTGTCATCAAAACTCCCACTTTTTCCACGATTTGGAAGGACAATTCGTTCTAGAGGTATCACAATGGACCCACTACCTGTTTAAGTGCGTCAGCTATGCCGACAGTCTCTCTATCCCCACCGTTTGGCTTATAGACGAAAGCTTCTTATACAGCTCTGCATGTTTACACAACAGACAATTGACAGCGAAAGAAAATGGTAACGTTTCTCTGGCTCACTGCATAATTCAAATTGTTTCCCTCGAACTTGGACTACGCGATCTGTTTTTTCTTTTACATTCGCTTTCGGTTTTCCAATTCCATTTACCTGTTCAGCGTTTTACTTTACATTAGCCCTCTGCATCATTTACGTATAAAACTTCAAAAGTAACGATTGAACAGTAGAAGAGAATTGAATGAAGCAAACCGCCTCCATATTTGTCCAATGGATGGCAAGAATGCACATCTATTTCCTATGGCTTAACGAGCCTGATCGTGCAGACTGAACATGACTGTATCACGGTGAGAAATTACGTACCGTTGACAGATAAGCAGACATTTAACTCCAAAAGCAACAAAGAACAAACTTTCAGTTCTAAATTAAGCATTTTGTTCTTAAAATACTTTCAAGAGCAGGACTAAAAAGTGCATGACTGACAGTGCAATGAAAAAGTGTCGCAACGAGAAAAAAATATTCATTGCATGTTGTATGTATTCTCGTAAACAGCAGTCTCGACATTTAAAAGAATCTTTCTCGAACCAAATGTTTGCTAAAAGCAAACCTTCGGGGAAGGCCTACATAGTCTCCTTGTATTTTCAAAGTGTCCCCATTCCATCAACGTTTAGGCAAATCTCAACTCATATGCATCCTTGACAGCACAAGCCTCATTCCCATAAAGTCACGTCTACAGTTATGCAGAAACCACCTGCGCAGATCAACACCCTTGTGCTCACCCAAAATTATGTCCCATACACATTTCCCATTAGAATCAAACAAACAGCACTGGAACCGCAATGAGTGTTTCCAGTTTCGCCTTAAAAAATATCATCTATTGTTTTATAGAATTAGGTCACAAGTTTGACAATATTTTAGTCAAATTAACCAAGTTCCCAGAGCACTGTCGCAATGTATCAACTCAAGGTCAAACAGATATTTGTTCCCAAAAAAATTAATTCAATGCAAATGCCTCTCCTTTGGATACAATCCCAAATGATAAATTGTTCCACACTTTTCACTTTGATAAATCTTTACCAACGTTTACATATATGTACTCAACATATATGTATACCAATAGATATGTACTTACTGGATCTGAGGTGACAACTGGTATCAATTCACTGGTACGTTCGGTCGCCACTGAAAATTCCTGTTGCTCTTTTTGTAATACTCCAGTTTCTGTGGGATATGGCAATTTGCTATTTTCATTTGTTACCTCCGCTGCTACATTGTTAGCAATTATGGATAACGCTGTCTGTGGTGGTACACGCGGCAGCAGAGGATATGTGCGACGACCTTCTCTACTCCATTCTTGCCAGGTATTTGGACCAGAAATTCTTTACAAAATATTAGAAAAAAAGAGGAAAAAACAAAGTAAATACCATTTACGTAAGTCTACAATTCGTTTTTTCAATCTATCAAAAAAAAAAAAAAAAAAATAGTTACGCTTCTGCAATGGTGGAGAGCTGCTCATCATTGGCCACTCTACGAGCTTCAGCCCGATGTCGCTCTTGTGATATATGAAATATATTACGAAGATCCTCCAATAGTTTTGCCTTGGTGTCACTTAGGCCACCCTGGGCACGGAATACACTAATCACATTTGAATAAGATTCCAATTCTGAAATGAATTCAAAACACTTTGCTATAGAGAGGACCAACGCTCGGGAAGCGCCAACTTTTTCACTCGTTTACCCAATCTTCTCAATATGCCACGGCATTCGTCTCGTGTCAATTGTAATGCTGATGGCCACATATTATAAAGAATTCTCTTTACTGGCGTTTGGGTGTATTTGAATTTAATTAATTCGATTTTATGTTGAAATATTTGAAAATAAATTTGCAAACGCAACACCGCACAAAAATCCTCAAGCAGCCATTAATGTTTATTTGTCAAAAAAGTTCACCTATAGGAATAATTCTTCGTTCAATTTAAGTTAGTGTGTTCGGTAAGTGATGTAAAATTTAACGAATGTTCATAAACAATGGCGTTGATTTACATAATTTGTTTCTATTTCTATTCTTTTCCAAAACAAATTAGTAAAACCGAAGAAAAAGAACTAAACGTACACTAATTTCCTAATTTGGCGAAATAAATAAGTAAAATAGAAATGGCGGCGACTTTGAAATCGCTGGCGCTGTTCAGTATGTCATTAATCCGTGAGAAAAGAATGGTACTAATCCAACAATAAACGAAGACGTTTTAGTTACTTTTCTGATTGGAAAAAAAAAATATCAGAATAATTTTAAAAATGATGTTTGAAAGTACTTAAGGTGGCTCCAATTCCTGCCTCTCTAGAAAGCTACAAATCAGTTGATAAATTGGATTACTATTCGAGTATAAAGTTGAGCAACGAAAACACTCCAGGCAAGAGAGAAGAATCGAAGGTTTGTCGTTTCGTCTTCTCCTTGTCGGGGACACCCTTGCCCGGCGATAAGTGTGTTAGAATGATTTACGTCTCGATTTGCTTGCTTTTCTGAACTTAGCTTGAACCATCCAGGTATTGGTGAAAGACTGCCAGATCTGAAACCAAAAAAGGGTCCCATTCCCAGCTCTGGATCCTGTTGGGAATTCATGGTCACATGACTCTCTTGCCAAAAAATTTACATAAATGTGGGATTATAGCCCATCAAATAGAAGTCTGAATTAGAGACTGGTGGCTCAGTGGCTAGTGCATTGGAGAGGTGTTTGAGCTAATACAGGTTCGAGTCCAATTTTTTTCGGCAAATTGAGAAGCTTCTTTACGGCAAATTATACTCTCGGAGGTTTGTCACTCCCCGGCGAAAGGGGTGCAACGAAAAATGTTGAGGGGATAATGCTGGGACTTGAACCCACGCAGCCCACACAACAGTTCACCGAAATAACCACTTAGCCACGATTACCACAGAATGGAGCGCACACTCTCTTTAAATTAGATTTGCACCTTTGTTGGCATCTTGGCCTCAGGTTCCCTACCATTAGAACTGCTGGCTGAAAGGTACCTCGAGCAATTTTGCCTGGAATATGTACATTTGCATGCAGTGAATAAAGCGCAAATCTTTGAAATATGTACTTAAAGAGCTTAAGCCTTTCTGTTTCAGTCCTCTGACCGAAACTCTCATCGAGGTAAAACCACACCATCTATGTAGGAGTACCCTACAAATATGTTCATATTTTACCTAACTGTCATCATGACAACTCGTTGACACAACTTCTAGCCCACTGCGACAGCTGAAAAATTCCATAAAAAAAAAATTTAAGCATTGTTGTCAAAATAAAATAATGTTAAGTGGACAAGAGTTAATAAAAACCGGCTAAAGCAATTCTCGCTGTGACCCTTTTCTTATTAAAATGTTTCGTTCGGCCAAGAGTAAATTCGATGTCGGCGAATTGACGCGTAAAATCAAACGAACAGTTGATGGCAGCATTTCATATCGTAAACTATTCATTTTGCTTCTAAGTTTAGCTATATTTTTCTACATTGTGCCACCTGTCTTTCGATATCTGTTTAGCAGTAAACCTCAGGCGAAAGGTTAACTTATCTTTTAAATATCCAATGTGTAGCGGAAGTGTGCTCTATGATATAACTTGTCATTTGCAGATCCTCTTGTGCGATGTATGGACGATCGACTAACACCGTTCATCCTCCAGAGTCTGGAACACAATGCGAATATTCGGCATGTACCTTCCCTACCTGAGGAAAATAACTTCATTCCATACATTGGCAATGGCTATTTCGGTGTAGAAGTATCCAATGATGCCTCTGTACGAATCAAATCGGGACGTTCCATGCAATTGCCTGTGCAATTTCATCCCATTATATCACTGTCGCAAGCAAATGGTGTGTTTCGCGAGGCCACCGTTGTTGAATATCAAAGTGGAATAGTTCATAGGTATTCATACATAACTCGCGAGTAAAAATTTACTCACTTCTATTTTCCTTTTTTTGTAAAGATTTCAATGCTTCCAAGATTATTTCGGCTCGTACGAGTACTATGCGCATAGAACTTTCCCAGAAATTCTAGTCCAAGAGATAAAAATTACAAATACACGTAATCAAATATTTGATGTAGATCTGGTGCTTCCACGAGCATATTTCCAGTCTTTCGTTTCGCGCGACATAAACATTAAGTAAGCCAACAGTTCATTAACCCATCGGGCGTTTGCTAAATTTTCACCTTTTTTTCAGATCTGCACGTGATTCGTCTTTGATTGAGTACGAAGTAGTCAGCGGCGCAATAAACCTCAAAACTAACGATAAGACCACCAACAATGTAATTGTTGTGTCGATAGTATATAAGAAAATTTCACGGACATTGACGCTAAAGAAACGTGGAGTCACCAAATTAGACCTGCTGATGGCTATTCACTATACAAAGCCTGTTGCCAGCAGTAAATTTGCAGAAGTGAGAGATGAGAACGAAAAACTAGCAATTGCATCGATAACAATGGCTTCACAGAAACTCGAAGCTGGCACTGATTCGCTGGTGGCGTATAACGACTTTCGCAAGCAACATATACGCGTTTGGAATGATTTGTGGGCGACTGGTTTCTCAATCAGCACCTCGAAGGCTGAGAGCAGTATAAATGGTGATCGAATCAATGCAACAATATACGCTGTGCTCTCGCAAGTACGAAGCTATGAACTAGAGGAAGTTGTGTCGCTACAGCGCAAGCAGGATATTGCAAAGGCGTTGTCTTATGCAGAAGGGTGTTATGACAGTTATCATACTTTGCAGGTAAGTTTGGAGGAGGATTTCCTTTTCTTAAGTCGGAAATGGACTAGTTAGAGTCCTATATATTTTCTTCCTGAACAATATATGTACATATATAAGGCAACAACCTGATTACGTAAGTCGTGTGGTTCCAAATCGGCGCATTTCAGTGCTTAGTGGATTCTTACGAACCGCCGCTTCCAACACCACCAGCCTCCGACCTACTATCGACCAAAAACTGCAACAAAGAAATCACTGATGCCAGTCACAAATAAAATGGCGCCTGCCCTGTCAGAAGAGAAAGCCCGTCGAATTTTTCAATATACGCTGGAGGGACAGAGCAGTTGAAAAAACGCGCGACTTAGGTAGCGCGTCTAAAGAAAAGGGATCTCACCAATTGAACTGGCTCGGGATGTTTATAGATTGAGGTCTAGGTCCACTCCGGATTGTAGTGTCATCATAAGTAGGTAGAAGTGGCGGTTCACGGAACCTAATTAGCACTAAGCTGGGCCTAGTTATTACCAAAACTTACGTGAACTGATTGATGATGTAGGATAAGATTTATTTGATCTCATGTCTGTAAGCCTCGCTCTCGTTCAACCAGAAATAGTTCTGTGTCTGCCACCCGACGACAATCAATTGATAACATTTATTTACTTTGTAGGCGGAAAATCTCTGGTTAGATATGGAAAACATCGACAGCCTAAACAGTTTGGTTTCCTCGTGGATGTTAACATTGGAAAAGCAGGTAAAGCCATTAGACACAGCATTGTGTCGCATCACCCTAATACACTTCTCATTTCTATAGGGCTGTCACAATCTCATCCGAGCCGGTGCCAGTGGTGTCATTCAAGCCATGGTCCTGAGTTTCGGTAGTTTTCGCTTTAGCAATCAACATTTGGAATTTAATATTCATCCAAAATTCCTGCACCGTGATTTCAACTTTAGACGTTTGAATTATGGCAATAAAACGCATGTCAATGTCACCGTTACTGTAACCGAAGACAATAAGGCTGTCATAAATATAGCCCTAGACAGATCGGATAGAAGTTACTATGCCTGTGACGCTGGCTGTTTGGATGAACCAGTATTGCTCAGGTAAGGAGAAAGGTTTTCAAAATCCACCGTCTTTCATTCGCTTTCTTTTTTTTTTGGTTTCTTAACACAGTCAAAGCAGAAAGCAATTTCCAGTAAAATTAACCGAACCGATAACAGCAATATTATATATAACAGCCGATAAGCAGCATATGGAAGAATTGCATAAAGCAATTCACGTAAAAGAAGTGGCAGAAGGTACCTAAATAAGGATCCATTTTTCTTAACACACATTTCTTATATTTGTATTTATTTTTATTTTGAAGCTCCTGCCCATGAGCATCATGTCATAGCACTGCATAAGCACGGTCATCATTTAGGCGGTCTGCCAACACTGTTCTGGGTATCAATATGTGCAATAATTATCGTTTTTCATGTATTCCTCTGTAAGCTTATCATCAAGGAGTACTGCGAGCCATCGGATAAGCTACGATATCGATATAACAAACCGTGATTTTAGGTGATTAAATAATATTCTTTGTAAATTTTTAGTCTTAAATTAAATAAATGTGCGTTTTGTGTTAGAAAATGATGAAGACGATGAAGACTTTTACAAAATGGGTTTCCTAAATAAAGAGAGAGAATATGAATTATTTCACTTCGACTAAAAAGTAGTTTCTTCATGTTGTTTGTGAAGGGTTTAATGGCTTAGAGGGTCTACTGTTCCTGGATTGAACCGGTCTCTGAGGTTGCAGTATAATGCACAACTTCTGGATAACGCAGATAAAAGTAAGCACCTATCTTAAGCTCCTTATCGAGATACCGAGACAGTCAGAAGAATCGATAAAGTCATCAAACTTATAAGTAGTGCACACTACAAAACGAATCGTGAAAACACAGTGGGGGTCACACTGACAGTATTAAAGACAGCTACAAAGAAGAGGATGCAAAGGAAATTAGCTACAGCCATGGAAGTAAGCCGGTATAGGTACACAGAGGCAGCTTTGGTGCAGGCAAGGAGAACGGGCTGCGGCGTACTGGCTGTTGCTCAAGTCTTTGGATAGGTGCAGAAGTTTTTACCCTTCCTTGCGCCACCTGCTCAACAAGAAAACCTCACTTCGGTGAAAAGCCTTCTTTACCAATATTCGTATCCAGGTACCTCTTAGACCCTTTATAGAGTTCAAAAGTGATATTCCCCATGTTCCTTCAACTGTCAATTGAAAAGGTTCATTCTTATTGAATTCTCTAGAAACACCTGCAACATTTTTAACAGGTAGTTCAACTTGGAAACTCACGTTTTTGTTTAAAAGAACAGTGCTAATGTATGGATTCTCTTTTCAGAGCCTGAACATCAAATTGACAGATAGTCAGCTGTGTTGCAACGATAACCGCACAAACAAATTTAACCTAACCATGCGACTTCATTTATCCATATTTATTTTTTAATCTTTTTTTCTTAAAAGTGGTGTCAAGATGCATTTTAATAGAATTCTAACAAAAAGTCGGTTGGCGACTCAGATTTATCCGCTCTCTTTAAAGTTAAACACGCGCAACGTTTGCAAAATTACAGTCACAGTGGACCCGGATCTCGTTGAGAAACTCTCAAAGGAGGAACTTAAACATCGTCATCATCCAGGAATAATCAAAACTGGAAGTCTCTCTGTACCACAAAACATCTCGAAAGCAATTAACAAATCCATTGGTGATTTTCCAATTAAAACGCTAGTGAGAGATGGTAAAGTTCTAAGTCAATACATAAGTTCCCGGCATCCGCCACCTGAGACTGTGGACATACAGAAAAAGATAAAAGAAATTTCCATTGAATTGGACGAAAAATATCCTCTGCCAGATGATACAGAATTACGTGAAGCTGAATTGAAAAAGAGAAAATACGCACGACAACAGAAATTGGAGAAAACCCTTAAAGAACGTACCTTTGCATGGAAACCAATTACTTATGGTACATATGAAGCATTGGTTTATGCTATTGGGCGTAGTGCACGTGAATATGCTGTGCTGATGAAGATTTTTAAAGAAATAGAAAGCCGACAACCGGACTTTAAACCACGAAGTTTTTTTGATTTTGGTTCTGGTGTGGGCACAGCAATGTGGGCTGCCAGTAATCTTTGGAAAGATTCGATTTTTGAGTACGTAAATGTGGATTCATCGAGGGAAATGAACGATCTGTCGGATTTAATTATGCGAGATGGCAACGAAAACCAAAAACCGACGTTGAGAAATGTATTTTACAGACAGTTCCTGCCTAGCCTTGATGTAAGTTTTTACAAGAAGGATTATGTTCAGATTGTAGTGTTTTTCTTTTGAAGCCATTTTGTCTGATTCCAACCCACGCTCATTCCCAAAACACGCTCCCGATCCTTGTCAGCTATATTTTCATCCTGTGATCCATGCCAATGTTTTTGGGGTTGATGTTTTAAGACTTTCTTAGATGAAGTGTTCTCCAGTCTCCATTCGCCCCATAGTTGTTGATATAGATGCTCAAACTAGAGCCACATCTTAAATAGATGACCAAACCACCGACGAAGTTTTACTCGCTTAAAAGTGTACAGTATCTGCTCAGTCTTCCTACATATTATCCAACGTTCAACACCATTTAAAAAAATTCCATGCCCATTGCTCTGTAGATCACTATTTTCGTCATTCGAGTTAGAGTTTTGAACGCAATTGTTTTCCTAAACTGAAGTAACTTGCTAGTCTCCGCATGATCTCCAATAATATGTCATTCTCCGAGTCACAAGGACTCTCAACAAATGTACTTCGAGGTCTTTCCTGTCGAAAGCCTGCCGTTGAACAGATGCTTTAACAACGTGTACATGGTTCTCTCATCGCTAGGTCCAACTTCGTTCACCTCTGTAATATCTTGTTGGTAACTATTGCTTGCGCGATAAGTCTGAGCATGCAACATACCTCAGTTTTCCGTTGAATAGTAAAAGAACACCCATGTGAACCTGACAGTAATCCACATTCTCATTACAGACAAAATACGATCTAGTTGTGTCAGCATTTTCACTTTTCGAATTACCAAGTGCAAAAGACCGAAGAGAGGTGATTCTGAACTTATGGAAGAAATGCGATAACTACTTGGTCATTGTTGAAGAGGGCACCAGAAAAGCATCCACGATTATCAACGAAGTACGCACTAATGTGGCTGGCTTGAAGGAGGCAAACTTAATTGGACATGTTTTTGCTCCGGTATGTACATAAAATAATGTGGTTCCGACAATTTTCTAACTAGAAAATCATTTCCTGTTTAGTGTCCCCATGATTTAACCTGCCCCAGATTGGCTTCTCAAACTGATAACACTCCATGTAACTTCGAAGTTGCACATGAACCACTTGGTTTGGGTGAAAAAAACACTGGTAGTCGATCAGCACGGTATAGTTATGTGGTATTGAAAAAAGGTGCACGAAAGGACGCTAGCGACAGTTGGCCTCGAATAGTAAGACCGACATTGGTGCGATCAAAGCATACAGTTTGCCGCATGTGCACATCACAAGGGACTTTACAAGAAATTGTTTTCACTCAATCTAAACATGGGAGGTAAAGTATTTTACATTTCCTTGATTCAGCTTAAGAAAATTAATTTTTTTTTATCCATTCAAGGGATGCATACAGATGTGCTAGAGCAAGTGATTGGGGCGATAGACTACCAATTGAAATTGGAGAAGAATGGGGTGAAAGCAAAAAGACCCGAAAACGACAAGTCGTTGAAGCAACAAGTGAAACTTAAATTGTACTTATGAGTCTGTTAAGTTAGTTTGTAAATAAAATTAATTATATTGTAACGTTTGCTTCTGTTTATACTGCTCTTAACTCATGGGAGGACCAAGATAACCTCTTAAATGCAACTCAGCAACACGTGTCATTGCTGCAGATGTTCTATATCCCCACCTTGTATGCGTGCAGATCATCAACCTTTCGCCCGTCAGTTTTCTTTCGCAAATTGGGAAATATCTCATTAAATTGGCGCCCAACGTGGGACGCAGACCTGGTGGCGTTGATCATTATCAAACAAGTCATAACTAGAGAAATAAACTCCAGGACAGACGCTAAGAGACTGGAGGCTCTGTTCAATGATTTTTGCAGAAGCTGCAGGGATGGGCAGGAAGTAAAAACCACAACGCACCTTCTCCGCCATTTTCTTACAGCAAAAAAAGACTTACAATATTAGTTGCTGTCACTATAATAACATAATAGTGACCTAAGCCAAACCCCCATTCGTAGACTCCTATACTTTATCAACAAATCTAAATGGTTCTACGGGAATAATTCGGAAGGAATTACATAAGTATCACAAAAGGCGTTGAGCCTAAGTGAGTCTTCTATGGAACACCGATCTCAACTAACCCAGCACTAGACAGAACAGATTGGAGACCTGTCTAAATCCGATTCCAGGATGCAACGGCAAAAAAGAAGCAAATGAAACTATACCAGCGCGGCTGTAGGTAGTTTTAGAGCGATTGCTCTAACCCTAGAATGGTTCTAAAAGCACTCGAAGACAACATAGAACTCAGTTTAACTCTCTCATTACTGGGTCCGAAAGGATTATTGAAAGGTTTTCCGAGAAATCATAGCTTAAGAATAAATAAATAAATAGCTGGCGCGAGAGCTCGGAATGAGCCAAGGCCTAGCTTCCCGCAACCATTCATGTTGTGCGTGTTGTATTGTTTTGCAGAAATGGAAGGGACCTACAATTTATTGCCGACTCCAAAAGGCGAAGTAAGAAGCTCTTTCATGACAGATTATACTCCCGGAGACTTGTCATTCCCCGACGAGAGGTGGTGCCGCGGAAAATGTTCGGTGTTCTTGCGTGGAACTTGAACCCACAACGCTTGGTCAGCAGTCCAACGCACTAACCACTGAGCCACGGCGACCATAGCTTAACCTGCATATTAATATGGGAACTGGAATAGAAAAATTAAAATTAGGGTCCGATATGCTATCAAAACAAAGCTACATTCGACTGCTTAGGTTCAATCTAAAACTGATAACTGGTTAGCCAACACTCTTGAACGCATTCAAAAAGCCACTGTAGCGCTGTACCATTGGTAAAAAATGGGTCCTGCGACCTCGTACTACCACTGGTTCTATTACGTATCCGTTATCAGACCTATACTTCTGTATGGTGTCATCGTCGGGTGGACGACCTTAGAAAAAGCCTAACACCGTAACCTATTGAGAAAAATGCAAAGATCAGCATGCATATGCATTAGCGGAGCACTGAGAACCACTCCATCCGCGGCACGCGACGAGCTCCTACATCTGCTTCCCTTGGATATTTTTGGCAAGCAGTCAGCTACTGATGCAGCCCTCAGACTGAAGGCCTCCTCTCAATGGTCAAACAACCATATTGACCACTCCTCGATCTTGAATCCCTTAACATTCATCCCGGAAAATATCGACTATACACACCCTCCAAGTTGAATTTCAACCTTAACTTCCGGACGTCAATCCACTCCAGAGTGGAGGGGGAAAATGATGATGCCATAGACGACCGCTCCGTTCATTTCTATATCGACGGTTCTAAAACCGAGAACGGATTGGGAAGTAGTGTTTTCTCCGAAGTGCTCAACTTGAGCATCTTTTTTTTTCCGTCTCCCCGACTAATGTAGCGTTTTTCAGGCGGAAATTATGGCGATCAACGAAGCCATATCCTGCCTTAGGCATAATGTGGTATTCTGCAAGGACATCACAATTCATACCGATACCCAGGTTGCTATCAAATCTCTGGAATTAGTAAAATATACATTAAGGCTACGTCTGATTGTCGCTCGTCTCTCATTGAGATTTAAAATTCACCTATGTTGGGTACCTGGGCATAGGCACATTCCAGGGAATTGTAAGGCCGATAAACTTGCCAAACGTGGTACTACGCAAGAGATGCTACCAGAACGGAGGAATCTGGGTATTCCACTCGCTAAATGTAAATTATTCTAAGAGAACGAGGCGATCAGCAAGTCAAATCAAAGATGGAGCAACGGTACCACATGCCGCACCTCCAAAGAGATATGGCCTATGCTAAGTCTCACTCGATCTAAAAGTCTCATCTTCCTTAAAAGGTCACCGTTATCGGGGTTCCCACTGGTCACTGTCCCATTGGCCTTCATGCCAGAAGGATGGGCCTCTTCGCAAATGACTTTTGCATTAACTGCAGGGACGAGGAGGAGGAAATGATCCTCCATTTTCCCTGCCCTATCCCAAAGAAGGAAGCTCCATCTAGGATCCTATCACTTCGACAATTTGGGCATACACACTGGGCATCGCATACTAAAGTTAAAAGTATCCTCAGCTTTATTAAGAGCTCCAAATTGTTTCATTAGTTGGAGTGGCACCTAGAGTACATATCTCAGTGGCTTAATAAAGGGCCTTCCTTGGCCTACGTGTGTGTGTGCCTCTCATGGCCAACCACCTTACCTTCCTGCCTACCTAATGTGGCCCGGACACCCATCGTCGTCGATCAGCACACACATATTTCCAATTAAACTTTATATGAGAACGGGTAAACGAAGTCAGTGTAGCTGTCACTGTGCATAGAAAATTCCATAGTAAAACGCACCATTCTATGAAATTCACTCATCCGATTCGTCAGAAAAGTGAACCACCAACGATACAATAAAATGAAACAACAAACATGAATTGGAAAAATATTTTTGGATTTACTCGAATAAATGCATTAACAACATTTCTATTCTTTTTTGATAAATTATCTAAAAATAAGATGTAAACTCGTGTGATCTTAAATTACAATTCTGTAAGTGGCTAACGCAAAGTTTTTTTTTTTGTAACACTTTTCCTTTTACACAACATTTTTTTGATTTCAAACGGCGACTAATCTACTTTGTGACTTCATGCATAGCATGAGCCAGGTACTCAACATTTTTACTGGTTACACCAGCCATCGAAATGCGACCATCCTTGGTTAAATAAATGCTAAAATCCTTCGTTAAACGCTCAACATTTTCGGGTGACATTCCAGTGAAGCAGAACATGCCAATTTGATTGGTAATGTGATCCCATGACCGAGATGATCCCAATTTGATGAGATTATCCCTGAGTTTTGCTCGCACACCGATGATCCGGTCAGCCATACTCTTGACGTCCTTTAGCCATAAACCTCGCAGCGATGCGTCATTAAGAATTTCAGCCACAATTCTTGCACCATGTAGTGGTGGATTTGAGTACATGGGACGGATTATGATCTTGACTTGTGATAGAACTCGATCGGCTTCTTCTGCACTCGAGCAGATGACAGAGAATACGCCAGCACGTTCTCCATACAGGCCCATGTTCTTGGCAAAGCTCTGAGCTAGACAGAAATCAAGACCTTCCTTTTCGAATAGTCGAACGGCAGTGGCATCTCCATCGACATCACCACTAGCGAAACCCTGATATGCCATATCGAGGAAGGGATATAATTTCTTCTGTTTGATGACATTGGCAAGTTCAAGCCATTGTTCGCGTGTGGGATCAACTCCGGTTGGATTGTGAGCGCATGCGTGAAGGAGAATTATCGAGTTTTCAGGAATTTTCTGAAATAATTTAATGTTCGATGTTAGAATCCGTGATTTGTGGTTGAAAGTTAGGGGAGAACTTACGCGAATATCTTCTAGGCATCCCTTAAAGTCCAGGCCACAGGTCTTCGGGTCGTAGTAGCGATACTTGTTAACCTTCAGACCAGAGTGTTCGAAGATTGGTATGTGATTTCCCCATGTTGGATTTGGAACGTAAACTTCACGGTTTCCAGTCCAAAACTTGCTTAAGAAAGCGGCGCCTATGCGAAGGGCACCAGTGCCACTAATTGCCTGGAAAGAGTGAATTGATTTATGTTAGGGATTACAAAGAAGTTTATTGTGTGTCCATAAGCAACTGATGCAAGGCACTGACAGCAGGAAGTTGCAGCTAAACTCGGCTAGATCCCTGTACCATTTGCAACAATTTGAAACCCAGTCATATGGATTAGAGATAAATACTTTACCTGAACTGTTGCATTCTGCTTTTGTTTTAATCGTTGTGAGTTTTCACCTAAGGCTAATTCGATGGCACGACCCCAAAATGCAGGTACACCACCAATGGGAGCATATTCATGATCCAACTTTTGCGAAATAATGCGTTCCTCTGCCTGTGGAAATTAAGTTATACAATTTATTTGTTTTACAGTAGATGATTCTAATCTTTCGTACCATACGAACGCTAGGCAAAACAAATGGGTGGCCATTATCATCACGATAAGCACCTACACCAACGTTGATCTTCTTCGGATTTTGATCACGTTTGTATGCCTCTGTCACACCCAAAATAGCATCGGGAGGACCCATTTTAACATCAGACCACCATGAGCTGGAAAAAAAAACAACAAAAAATCCACATTAATCGTTTTATAGTTCATAGAAAGTCGAGATTCTTGACGATAAGATAGCAACAATTTAGAATGACTAAATGAAACTTTGAAACGATTTGTGTTTGGTTTAAAGTACAACAGGCGCCTGATATCACGTTGACGAACAAAATCATCATTTTTAAAGTGCTAATGCACGTGATTCTACTGCTTAGTAATTTTTGTTTAATAATAACCAAATTACATGCATTGGAGCTCTACCCGGAGAACCGACTGCCCTGATTTCCTTGATAACTAAGTCTTATAACCTCGAGATGTCCAGATCTGCCTAGATCATTGTTTTCCAACCTTTTGAAAAGCATGACAACCAACAACAAAATAACTTACATGTAGTTAAAAGTATAGAGCTGAACTAGCACACTAGGGGAACAATCCCGAGATTAAATGGAGCTCGTAGGCGTCCAGTTCAGAGTCACTTGGGTAAAAAGTGCATTGCGGGAAATGAAGCCACCGAAAAACTGGTAAGGCATAGTTCAGCCCTTGACAGGATGATATACACTTCACACTTCCAACCTGAAATGAAACCGAACCAACAACTGCATAATATCCAGAGCGATGTGGCTGACCCACAACAAGAACAGGGTCAAAGTGCACCTTAATTGGACCACAGGTCACTGGCCAATTGGCTACCATGCAGCGAAGCTCCCCCACAAAACACAATGCCGTAGCTGAAAGCACGAGAAGGAAACTCTCGTTCACTTTCTCTGGAAATGTCCGGCACTGGCTACAGCCAGACAACAAGATTTTGGCAAACCATTCCTTAGCAACCTTAAGAAGATCTCGGGTAAGAGATTTGGAAATCTGATTATCTTCCTTAATTCCAACGGACGGATCTGTGGGCCCCTGATCATTCTTACTCACATACACAATAAGTCACATGAACTGCGAAATCAAAACGGCTCCTTAGCGCTAATTGGGTTCTTTGAACCTCCACCTTTACCTAGCAATAGATATACAGAAGGTTTAAGAACATACACGGTAACTGGCATAGGAGTATACGGACCGAGGACAAGGCACTGAGAATCCCTATCAATTCAACCGTAACACGAAATATCACAGAAATAGTATCGCTTGACTCTTGGACAGGCAGGCAGCGATTAAGGCACTCTGCTCCCATGAAATAAAATCAAAGATCGCATGGGACTGCCTTGAGAAAATCAATAAACTGGGACAAAGTAATAAAGTTACAATTCACTGGGTACCAGGCCACCCTGGGATCGAGGATAACGAAAGAGCAGATGAACTAGTAAGAAGAGGATCGGAAAGACCACCCACAAGACTAGAATCCTTTTGTGGACCAGGACCTCACAACTGAAGGGAAAAGCTAAGCGAAAAGGAGGAACAAGAAGGAACAATGTGATGGATTGAGCTCCCTGGTCTCCGGTAGGCTAAGAAACTCGTCGCGGACTGCAGCCGAAAGAGATGCACCACCTGCATCAACATGACTTAACATTCTCCTTGCATAGCTAATGTACTCACAGGATTCCTGATGGACTACTGCAGACTAAATAACCATAAGAGCAGACTAGGTCTAGCAGATAATGAGAACTGCAGATTCTGCGATGAAGATAAAGAAGGTTAGGATGGGTTGGCGAGGGGAGAGAAGCCCCCAGCGCCACACTCAGGTCAGTAGAGACCCATTGTGAAGCCCATTAAGGGGGGGGGGGAGGTACCCCTTGCCCGCGGATCTCTTAGTTCTTCAGTGTCCTGGAAGAAGTGCCTTCCAAAGGATCTATGTCTGAGGTGGTAGAGACCTGGGCAGTGGCAGAAGAAGTGGGTTGTAACCTCATTGACTTCCTCGTCTCCACAACCCCTACAAAGGTCGTCTTCACTTACAAGGATGGAGAGGGTTTTCATGTCCCTCTGCATCAGTGTATCAGTTCTGGCACCATAGTACCTAAGCCATAGTTTATTAATTATCTTACAGGAGTCCAAAGAGGTCCATCTTTCATTCGCATCCGCTAGAGTCCTGATCCCTGCTTCATGTTTGAGCTTACATGGCGGGATTTCCACTGACTGATCAGCCTGCTCCAGGTCTAGCGAAGATCCTTTCGCTGCCAATTCATCAGATAAAGACACTCCATTACATCTTCAGAAGGGCTGTGCGTCACCTACTCATAGCAGGAGGACTCATTTTCTATCTGACGAAGATCTACCCTCGCTAAGTTTACTCCAATTTGTCAGATTGAATTAAAGGATAGACTCCGACTCAAGCAAACATTCACCAGAGCATCTAGGTAAGGGGGAACAATAGATCTATCCTGGTAGCATTGCTATCTAGATCTACACCCCTCGTATACAGTCTTCATCTACATTGATCTTATTAATCCGAATTCAGCACCATAGCCTGGAAACGACTTACGTCAATTTATGTGGCGCAATGGAGTAAAAAAAGACTCCTCTACAGACAGAAGGACAAGTTTGAAAGGGCCTTGGTATATGAAATTAGAGCCAACTAGCAAAGAATGAAGAACTATTCCATTCTGGTCTGTAGTGTCCTCTTAGTACCCAAAGTTCCACGCGACCTACGCTTTAAAAATCACGTTTATTGTCATTTACTATTCAGTTTCAGTCATCAAACTTTTGTTTTCGAGCTAATGTAGCCATTACTGGCAACACTACTCAAATATGCACATCAAAATTATCATAACCATCTTGAACTTGAACCGTTTCAAAAACTCCCAAGCAAGTAAAAAGCAAGAAAACAAACCACACACTACACAGCACTTAAAGCTTGAAATATAATTCTTTCTAATCACCTTGTTTCATAGTCATTAGTGCTATCAATTACGAACCGGTTTTTCCCAGATGAAAATGAAACTAATTGCCTTTGGATTATCACTCAAAATATGCGTGTGCATTGGTCGCAGAAAAATTATCTCCGAGATAAACCAAAATCGTTCAATAAATGGGCGATTGCCGATGACTCATAAGAAGTTTAAGAGTTATAGCAGGTCAAGGCTGAGGACGAATTAGTATCGTATGCACCTTAGAACATTTTACCTCATAAATTAACAAGTTATAATCCAGACAGTGAACATAGATAGAAACAAAAGATAAGTGGCGCGATTGACAACATATCTACGTGGGAGGTGCTAAAAATATTGCCTCTGGAAGAAAGCCAATGCACAACAAAACAACAAACAATTTACGGTGTTTTCGTAAACAATTCGAATTCTTTACGCTCCTCGCTATAATCGTGTTACACGCTATCACACAAATATGTAACGCACAGTCACCCTTTAAGAAAGGGCAAGCCTCTTCCATCCCAAACAATTTCCGACTATAAAAGCGACTTGAGCTTTATGTACAAGCTAAGAACTATTTAACCCTGCTGGTCTATTTGGCGCCATGCGACCGAAGTTAAATATTCACTAAACTGTTGCGCAAGCATTCAGCTACATAAGTATTTTCAATGTTGTCTCTATTTACAATTTTTGAAGTCGACAATAAATATAGAGACACGAATTAAACAAATGTTTATGCAACGACTAAATTAACTTTCAATTTGGGGTAGACTTGAACAGATCTTCCGAACTTCCGACTTGAAGACTTAGAAAATGGTAAAATAAATCCCAGCAGGGAGTTATTGAGGAGAATAGGGAGACTACCCACAGGGCACACCAACCTCAATAAACACATCAATAGGACTGGGCTTCACCGACGCGGAGAGCTGTAGAAATTACAGCGAAGATGAAGATCTCGAACATTTCCTATACCAATGCCCAGCGTTAGTGAGAACGCGACAGAAGACTCAGGGGTCCATGTGGATTCTGGTCCTGAAACATCTCAAGGGCAAACGAATCAGGGACACTCTGGCCTTCGCCCAAGAACCAGGAAGATTTGTCAGATCATGTACGCTGGTGTCAACTCTATAATTGTTCTCACTTTTCCTTTCCCCTAAATCCCTCCTAACATTCGCCCCAGAGCTACTCTATCTCTACAGCGTTTGATTTTAAAACTGGAGAACACCACCGGCTCGACTGAGGTCTAAGTGAAGAGCCTTCCGCTCACCCTCATATACCATTCCGAATTAGCCTCGGTAAGGTTAAAAAACGGCAGCGCGCTATACTGTGGTGCCTCATTCGGATTGTTGTTTCCATTGTGGGATATCTATAAGGCCAATTAGAGCTATTGTTAGTTAATGAGTTTGGACTGGTCTTGTAGATAAAGGTCCACGTAGACCAAAGGGCATTGTGATAATACTGTGAGCGCTAAGGTTGACCTCAAGCCATTGATAGAGCAGTAGATTCTAGGAGACTGTCAGACGGCAACCAAGGCTTTAGACAATGTAAGCACCAAATCGAAAACTGTGTCCAACTGTCGCGAAACCCTAAACAAAACAGGCATTGTCCACGAGGTCTGCATCTGCTGGGTCCCCGAACACATCGAGATCGAGGCAAATGAAAAAGCGGAGGAACTGACTCGGCAAGGACCTGCTTTAGAAAGAGAGCACACCCACACATCGATAAACATCCCTTGATGTATTGAAAAGTAACGTCGACCACAATGTGAGAGCACTAATTAACATCTCTTGGTCTGCCAGAGGCGACTACTTTATATCCCGCAGCTTATGGCAGAGAATCGACTAGAGTAAGAAAAAATGCCGCCTGGCTATGAACAAAAAAGATACACGCATCCTAACAGGTGTACTGACGGGACATTGAGCCATATGCCACCAGACTCGGCATCAACACCTCAGACTATTGTAGGAGCTGTCAGGATGCGGAAGAAACGAAAATCATCAGGCACTTACTCTGTGGGTGTGCTAATCTCCAAAACAGCCGACTCCGAAAAAGGCTGTTCGGAGAACTAGGCAACTTAACAGACATACTCCCCTTTATTTAGCGTACAGGTTGGTTTTATGATAGACCGCCCAACTAGAACCTAAGGTTGGAACAAAGGGGAACACAATGGACCAGTTGGCCCCCGTGAAGGCAGAGTCATCGACTTGGCACTTCCTCCATAACCTAACCTAACCTTAGTATACTTCTGAAACTATTTGGAGTTCCTAAGGTAATAGTTCAGATCAGCCATACGGGCAGTATTCAGATCATATAGATCGTTGAAAATATATTCTCCTAAGGTGGCGTTCATAAAGCTTGCAAGGGCAAGGGACAAGTGCAGAGGATTCCACCTCTTCCTCATCCCTGGCATTTCTGCAGAAATTGATATAGAATATTCCCACTTGACAAAAAGCACAGCTGTAGGCTTAATACACTAGACTGAGCTCTGGGCCCGTATGTATGTACGTATAGGGCGGTAGAGAGGTCGATTTCGATGTACGGACTACTGGTCTGGTAGAAATACACAACAAAACTTGAAACCAGCCGATTTGAAAAGATACAAAGGCCATCATGCATCTGCATAAGGGGTGCGTTAAGAACAACCTCCAATGCTGCACTGGAGACAATGCTAGTAAGAGCAGTCAAAGCACCCTCTAGTGGTCGCCGTGGCTCAGTAATTACTGCGTTGGACTGCTGACCAAGCGGCGTGGGTTCAAGTCCCAGCCAGGAACACCGAACATTTATCGCGGCACCATTCAGAGACACGCGGTAGTCCTTTTTTGTGCTGGACATAAAGGGATCTGATTGCAGCTTCACTGTTAATATAAACCTCAAGATCTGAGCATGATATTGGTTTATCTTTAACCACGCGGCAGCTTGACGTACAGCTGTTGCTTCAGCCTGAGAGACGCTATTGGTTATGGCTTTTGCCTATAAGCCCCATCTACGTCCTTCTTTGCGCGATCGGCAATATTTTCTTTTCAGAGTCTTTTTGGGCAACTTTTGCTTGCCTTCCTAAGCCCTCTTATGTTGAGTATGTAATTCAGAAAGGGCATTGGTAGCCAATAAGCTGTGACCGGTGAGGACTTTGAGTGAGGATGCATTTGCTAGTACCTACTAGGTTAAGTTAGATAAGTGAGTTGAAGGTGCAAAGGAGTCTGCCTTCGTCCTTGTAGTTAAATTCATACATGTTTAGCAGTCTCCTGATTTTCTTGTAAAAGTCGGCACATATTCGAATGCCCTATGCCCAGGTTTTTGAGATGAAAGTCTGTTAGTGGCTTTAGAACGCTTGCTTAGTGTGAGAATTTCTTGGCTTGTCTTATTGTTTGAGAGCTTGTTGAAGTTCTATTGTTAAGTTCGAGTTTTTGAGCTTCTCTTGCTGCTTCCATAAGTCGAGCTTCAACTTTATGTCTTTGACACAGTTTCTCCGATGTAGACGATAAATATTGTTAGAATATTTAAAGATAAAGGACGCCAGTAAATCCTATGAAATGAAGTAGAAATGTAGACACTCCTACGCGTCATATGAGTCAACACTTTAAAACGAATAAAAAACACGGTAATCGCAAGTTAACTTCCCCAAACGTTAAACTTCCCCCACCACAGAAACCTTCAAAAATTAGCTCAGCAAACTGATAAGCCAATTTCATACCAAATTTCTATCCATTAACCGTGTTGGCAGACTGCATAGATTCGGTAAGCATATGGATGGACAGTATGTCAAAATTCTACGCTCCCGCATTTGAGTTTAAAATACTGCTTCGTATTGCAATTTATTTTTTAAAGCCACGACCTCCTAAACGTACTCAATCACGAATTCATAAACAGCTGTATTAGCAAAAATATGGCAGTGTGCGAACACCCTGTTAGGGCAAATAGTATCCATAGCAACTGATGTTATCCAAGTCACAAAGAGGAATGACTAATAATCTCCTATTAAAAAAAAACTCAAGAATCTTCTATCCTCCAGTATGCTGCATTCCTAACGAGATCTATTATTAATTCATAAACGTCACCCTGTACTGTGTATATATACATACGTCAGCAACATGTTTGTTGATCGATTAACGAAGAAAACATATTTTTGTCGGCAGAATGATAATCTCCAATGTGATGCACTCACGCTCGTGCACCGGAAAATAGAATTTGTTTTCAATGGATGACCTTGCAATGACACTGGATTGGAGTGCCATCACTTCACCAGAAGGGTGGTAACCGCTGAATAAAATGAGAACAATTGAGACTTACCCATTTCGTGTGGAGGTGACGTTGACAGCATTCACCAAAATTCTACTTGCAGGTGCAATTGTTGTATTTAGTCTACAACAAATATTTGCCATTGTTTCGCAGATTAATTGACACTTTTATTTATCGCAAAAGTTTGAAGGATTTTATTGAGATTTTACTGACACCAAATACTATTTCACAACACCAACCACACTTTAGCGAAGAAAATTCGTTACTGTATGTAAAGTAAAAATAAATGGGGGGAATAGGAGCACTGGAGCATTCAATTGCATTCAATTTTGATTCAAATTGAATGTCAACTGTTCTGTTGACGGAAGCAAGAAATTTAACGAAAGTTTAAGGCAGAATTCACGGGTCAATTCAAATGGGTTGTTTGATTCGGTGTTTTTTTTTAGAGCTGATGGTCCCAATGAGAATTATTTGGATCCAATGAGTTTTGTTTGAGAAAATATAGCAAAAATTCGGACATTAAACAAAAGGAGTTCTAAGTTTCTCACGCTTAAGTACCAGCAGTACGTCGGACATACGCCGACCCTGCTTGGAAAATCAAGGAACTGCAGTGCATAGTTTGTTCGAATATCTCGCCATTGAAACACTTTACCAGGGGATTCCCCTTCCTAGAAACTATCCTTCCTGAACTTCCTCCACGACCTCGATTTTGCTTAGAATCTTTCTCAGTTGCGAAAGAAGTTTGCTTGACACAAAGGATTTTTTACGTTGCTGTGCATCGCCTGCCATCTATAGTTAGGCATGAGGGCTCACAGTTCCTAATTATGGTGGCGAATGCTAGAATAGGCGTCTTCCAGATTAGTCAGAGAAGAAGGCAATTCTAGAAAAAAGAAACAGGAGAAAGAACTGAACTTCCTCGAAAGAAAAATGCAAAATAATGCTTCATCGAGATGGAAAAGAAGACTTAATGCCGATTCTTCGAGCTGTTACGAAATGCTTCGGTGGTAAAAATGAGCCAAAATAGGCCACCTAAATTAACTCAGCCACATCAAGCTAAGAGGTTTGAGACAACAAGGAACGCCGGTAAAAGACTAATTGATCACGGATGCCAGAATGTTTGATCCAAAGATCTAGAAGCAGCTTTTCTGGAACCATTCAATAGAACGTTGCACTGCATTAGTTAGAGAGATATTCCTATGCACGATTTATTTATGCAGATGATTTATTTTTGCTCCAAGTGCCTAGAAAAAAATTTAAAGTAGCCTTCTTCCCTTGTCTTTGTTAAGAATCTCTCACCATAGCAAAATAATTAACTGTCGTCAAAAGTTTTAAAAGCAAACAAAACTCTTCTTTTTCGTACGTTGTTTCCCCTCTAGATTGCGCTATTAAATAATTTAACTGTTGCAGTTGTCAAAAATTTATTTGAAAGTGTCTTCGAAAGGAGCTACAAATTTTAATTAATTTAATTTACAAAAATGCATTTAGTTTCTACAGGTCGATCAACAATTTTATCAGAGTTTCCTAATCTAGATACAAAGTACACCTACGTACATGTAAACAATGAAAAAACAGACTTTCAATTTTTTGGCCAAAGGCGATTATTGCTGGAGGTGAATGAGAAAGCTGGTTTGGAATTCTTAAGGATAAAGGACTCGGCTAATCAGAGTAAGTTAATTGAAATGAGTTCATAGCAAGTGGTGTGTTTTAACGTGTTTGTTTTTCTAGAGCTTGATGTTTCACTGATTCGTAAAATAAAAGTAAATAATCTGGTTTGCATCGCTTGTCCAAAGCAGAGCAGTGAAGAAGTTGCTCTTGGGCTATCCAATGGACAGATAAAGTTATTAAACTATAAAACCACACAGTTTGCACATAAATTTCCTGCAGGTAAGCAAAATTGCTTTCAATACATAAGTGTAGCAAGTTGACAAATGGATTTTGTGAATGACTGTAAGCAGTTTGTCCGTTTGCTGTGGTAAGATATGCAAAGGAAGATAACTTGGCTGGGATACTGAGCTTGCTTTAGGCTAGAGTTAAACATCTTGTGCTTGTCTAGATGGATGTAAATGACGTCCAGACTCTAGAGCGACTGAGTCTACTGTGTTGCACAGATTTCTGTTTAGAACAAGTACAAAAATAAATCCTTTTTCAGACAATTCGCGCAACAGTGTCATCTGTCTGGATTACAACGCATCTGATGAATATATTTCCTCTGTCTACGAAAATGGTCAGATCAACGTTTACGGTATCAAAACTAAGACCAAGCTGCAAACGATTGATTTTGACAACAAGTTAGTTACCTTAGTACTCATTTTCCAAGAAAAACTCGCTTTAACTGTTTTTATTTTCAGTTGTACCCTTAGCCGTTTCCATCCTACCAAAAGATTTCATCTATCCATTGCGTCCTACAAGGGATCCGTGTACATTTACGACATTCAATCGAAGAGAAAGGTTTTCAGTTCTCACGACTGCCATGAAGCACCATGCAAGGACCTTTGTATGTCACCAGCACTGCCTGATGTGCTCCTCAGTGTTGGCTACGATTGCATCATTAATCTATTTGATACACGCAGAAAAACCCAACCCCAACAAATTCGTTACTGCCACCCTTTGTCAACGGTTGCACTCTCTGAATGTGGGAACTTCTTTTGCGTGGGAAACTTAAAAGGTGAACTGATCTCATATGACATGCGTAATACCAAGAATTATCTCGCCGCGAAGAAGGTGCATGATTGTGCTGTGACCAGAATTGCCTTTGTTCCCACTGAGGGCGAGAACAGTGTTAGTTTTACCAGTATGGCAAACCAAACACCTGCTGATACACATTCCGATACTCGAAAATCACTTGCGAATGCTGATCAAAATACGAATAAAGGTCATCGAGATTCGTTTTGTGATTTCCTAGACTTTCAAGCGTGTCAAGGCAATGAGAAGGTTTCAAGTCGCTTGACGTTCCGTCGAGACAGTTTCGATTGGGATGCTCTTAACAAGAAAACCGTGCATGAAGGCAGTCGCGTTAGCCTCGTGCCGAAGGTACATGACCCGAGTCGCACAAGTTCGCCGACAACTCCGAACCCAAGTAACAGTTTAGAAAACTTGTCATCCTCTGGCAAGGAGAATCAATCGAGTACTTCCCGAATTGAAAGTATTACAGTGCCCGTAATGCCCCGCAGAGTGGACGATACCAGCGCATTGCGAGATCGCAGCAACACAGATCAAAAACTGAATAAAATTCAAGAGGAAAACGAACTGGAAATCCTTTCACCCGAAACAAGTCATCCCGAGAAAGATATTGGTTTGCTGAATATTTCTCAAAAGGATCTCGATGGAGGGTGTTTTCTAAAGTTACCAGATGATCAAAAGAGTACGCCTAACAATTTTAAGAGATCCTCAGCCGATGGTTGTAACAAATTAATACACTCCAAACCGCCAAACTTGGATGTGCTGCAAGAACTAAAGGATCTGCGCACGGAGATAGATGAACGCTTTACCCAATTAGAGTCAGAGATAAAGTTCAACGCCGAATGCAACAAGTGGCAAATTTTTACACAAAACTCGAACTTGTGGAGCAAGCAAATGAATTGCACCGAAGATATTAAGAGTTCCATGAGTATACTGTTGCAAACAGATCCGTTTGTCAATGAGTACTTGCGAATGAAAGAGGAGAATCAAGTGTTAAAAGCTAAACTACTGCAGTTAGGTCATCAAGTCTAAATAAAGATGAACATGGTAACACACACAGAGTTTCCGTTATCTTTAAATAAATAAAATAAAAAGTTCTATGTTGTATATGAAATCGTTTCTGTTCCATTATTACATTGTTCTCTGTAGTTATGTTGGAGTTCAACTCGGCAAGAGTACACGAGAAGGATCTAGCCTTTCAGGCGCCGCGTAGACTCGGAAACGCTCTTGTATAGCAGAACAACAAGACAATAGAGTAGAAAAAACCTTCCTTAAGGTGACGGACATAAGAAGAGACCTCAAACAACTTGTAGTGAGTAACTGCAGCGAGTTTCTGGAGGCATATTGCTTGAGTCACAGGCACAGATACCGTAGACGCAACCAACTTTCTGCGCAAATGTCCAAGCCTTTCGTAGGACCAGAGCGAAACTCCTGAGAAAACCACCAAAAAACAATCCAAAATGGTTCGGGGAACTATCAAACGAATAATTAATCCTTTATGTTCTTTTTAGGCATTCCAACACGCAGAACAGAAACACAATGGATATAAGATGAGCCGTTTAAGGTACTACAACCTATTCTGGCATTCCTCCGGCATGATTAATGTCCGAATGTTCTGAGAGGCGAATGTAGATTTGAAGCCCTTCCTTATAATGGTCAAGCTACGGATGCAAATAACTGTGTGAACAAAGTGACACTACGTATGAGCTTTGTTAAGCATCAGGTCGATCGAAGTTTTTGAATCCAACGCGGAGGCACAATGGATTGGGAGAAGATCTCTCTCCAAATGAAAAAGGATATCAAATGGCTTTGCCAATCAAACTAGGAGCAGGAGCAGGTAGGAACGGCAAACAATTAAGCTAAGTAGAGAGTTTGTCCCCAAATGTAACTCCATCTATGTGAAAAGAAATCCATGTAGTTCGATTGGTAATTAGAGGATTTTATTAAGCATTCAACTTCAAGCAATAATTAGAAGTTTATCCATTTTGTGTGGTCATAAAACTTTACCTTTGTATTTACCACATTTCTTCGAAATTTCATAATATCGGACGATCAAGCTAGAAGTAATAAAACCTTTAAGAAATTAAATAAATTGCCCATTGTGAATTATAGTCGGTCATTAGCTTTACCTGTCATGACATCGCAGGTATAAATTCATTATGCCGTAAACGTCCAAAAGTTTGTTTTTATTCAGCGTTCAGGAAGAGTATTCATTATACGTCAACCTTTTGACAAGTGAACGTCTACTGTGCCTTGTTTTGTAGTTATTTTATTTTCACGCGGATATTTTGCATTTTATCATATTTGGAAATCGTAGCTTATTTCCAAAATGGGCGGAGGAGATTTGGTAAGTACAATAATTTATTTTCAACCTCTGACCATATTTTACAAAATATCTTGTTACTCCTATAGAACTTAAAGAAATCATGGCATCCGCATACCATGAAGAATCAAGAAAAGGTCTGGAAAGCCGAACAAGCCAAGAACGCCGAAGATCGCAAAATGAATGACCTACGCAAGGAAATCCTAGAAGAAAAGAATCGTGAAGAGTTGGTGAAAATCGGTCAAACATCTGGTGTCCTGGCCAAAAATGATGACAAGAAGTTGGAGTGGATGTACAAGAGTAGGTTCTTCCCATCAAAAACCCAGTGGAACAGAGTTTTCTCATAAATTTCTTCTTTCTTTTAAAGGTAGCACGGATTTGATCAACAGAGAAGAATACCTCCTGGGAAGACCTATTGACAAAGCCTTTGAAACCCTAGCTGCCGAAGAAAGTCAGAAGGAGAAAGATCTGGTCGGTGTTAAAGTGCCTGTTAATCATGTTGAACATGAATGTATTCCATTCTCAATACGAGCATACCGTAATGCTACCTCAACAGAACAAGTGGATTTACAGAGAAAAATATTAGAGGATCCTCTAATGATGATCAAACAAAAGGAGATGGAATCTAGGCGTAAGATTCTTGAGAACCCAGTCAAATTGAAAGAGCTTCATAGGATCCTGAAAACGGAGAAGTCTATAAAGGATAAGGCAGGTCATTCCAAGAAAAGCAAGAAAAGTAAAAAATCAAAAAAGAAGAAGCACCGAGGTTCAGATTCCGATGAGGACAGTGATGATAGTGATAAGGACCTAGACGAATTGCTTCAGAAACAGTATAAAAAACTAAAAGGTAGTTTCGACAAAGACAGCAAACAATTAGCTGGATTGGATTTAAGCAAATTATTGGACGCAAAGTACGAGACCATATCGAAGGAACTGGATAAAGCTGCTCAATCGAAGAGGAAGAAGGGAAAGTCTAAGAAGAAATCAAAGAATCGCAATGGTTCCTCGAGTGACAATGAAAGCGATGACGACAAAAGAGACGTACGAAATCAGAGAAATGGAGAAGATCACAGAGATGAGAGAAATTATAGAAATCGAAGTCGTTCTCCAGTCGATCGCAGAGAACAGCGAAGAGATGGGCGCAGATATCCTCCGACAGAGAGGCGTAATTGGGATGCTGGGAATAGAAATCGAAATTTCCACTCAAACAATCGTCCCGAGAGGAGGCGATCAAGATCTCGATCACCGCAGCGAAGAGATAACGCATATCGTCGTTCGAAATCTCCAGCCAAATCGAAATATTCTCATTCGTCGACTGGAAGAAATAATAACGAAGATGTGTCTAAGAAACCAGCACAGAAGGAACGTCTTACAGAAGAGGAGAAGGAAAAGCGTCTCAAAGATATGATGGATAATGCTGCTTGGCGGGACAAAGAGCGAACTCGCTACGTACAAAACTATCGTGATGGATACAGACAAGAGGAGGAACAAAACAAAGCACGCGATTTTGACAAGGAATTCATAAACACCCAACTGCGTAAAGCTATATCGACTCAAAACTCCGTAGAATCTAGAATAAAGTCAAATGTAAATAATATACAGAGAACATCTGCGGCCATGAATGCAAACTTTGCAAGGAAATAAAGTAGATGACACACTTTTTCTGAAAATGTTTATTTATTTTTTTTTTTTTTTGTAGTCGTTTGGTGGAGGTTGTAGTCAGGACCAGGTAAAGCCTACTGGGGCACATTAATGTGGCACCTACCTGACTTTTAACTAAACTGGTCGGTCCGCATTTGGAGAGAGATATTCATTTAGTGAGCTGGAACTACGAACTTTTGTTTCGCAGTGGCCCAACTTCGACCTAATTGTGGCAAAGATACGAAAACCAACGAAGAGCTTCTATCGTCAGATACCTAATATGATATTTTTTGTCGGACCAACCCATACTGGAAAAGCCGAAATCACTACCAGATTGGGAAGCACATATTACTGTCGTCTCTCTCTCTCTCTTGGAAACACGAGTAGATTCTTCAGCAATGTAGATTTTAGGCCATCAGCATTCACTAAATCAGCAACGAAAATCCGCAAATATCTGTTGTGGGAAAACACAGGTCAGTTTTCCACCTTGTTTACTACTCCAGCCAAGCACCTAAATGCATAGAGTCCACTAAAACCTATGAGAAACAGGCTTCAACATTGAATCTATATCGATGGAGTCGATTAAAAGGAAAAGGCTGACAATTGATGATGGAATCAGGACAGACCCGTAGGCACTCACTGTATAGTTGGTTGCGATTGAGCAAGGTCAATCTAAAGGAACCCTCACACACGCGAATAGTCGCTCAAGCAAACAGCATGTTAGCTTTTTGAAACAACAGGTAATGTGTATGACAGTCCAACGATGTATACCCAAAGAATTGCATACGCGATAATGCGGTTTCAATGACCTGTACCAACATCCAATATTTACAGCATCCAACTTTTGTTTATGCACGTATTTGGTCTTCTTGCGGCTCATCAATGTTTTGTGTCCTTGCAACTGAAGGCAGAACTTCAGTCTTTCATGTCCGTTTTGAAGTCAGACAAATCACGGCCGATTTCGTCCTCCCACATGCCAAGACCCAAACTCCGTGTACAGAAAACCGGACAAGCAGTCGTAGAATAATGGAGAAATAAATTTCAAATCTAGTTACGAACAAAATAGGCCTTGCGTTTTAATGCATGTCATTGACAGACTGGAAGGTAAACAAAATAAAAAATTTGTCGGCGGAAGTAGGTAAAGCTTTTAACGTATGATAACTTGTGTTTTAATTTATTAGTTTCCTTGTACAACATTGAAACAAATGGAACATCAATCGCATCTAAACAGCGGTAACTTTAATCTTATATATTTCCGAAAATGTCTTATTCGATTCCTTTCTTAGGTGGATGAGTTTATGCGTCAGATAATGCAGCGACACCGGGCAATTTCTTGCCTTCCAGCAATTCCAAGGATGCACCACCGCCGGTGGAGACATGAGAAACTTGTGATTCTGTGCCCCATTTAGCGCAGCAAGATGCTGTATCACCTCCTCCAATGATGGAAACAGTACCGGCTTTTGTTGCAGCAACAACACCGTCCATTACAGCCTTTGTGCCCTTTGCAAAGTTGGGGAATTCGAAAACACCTGGGGGTCTGCAAGCAAAGTAAGTATTTACCAAATCCACAACACAACTCCATATGATTGACTTACCCGTTCCATACAATGATCTTTGCCCTGGCAATGGGTGCGGCGAAGGCCTCACGTGTCTTTGGTCCAACATCCAAACCCATGCTTCCATCAGGAATGCCAGACTCAACGGTCGCCTCACTTGTCTTAGCGTCTTCGGCAAATTTATCACCACAAACGAAATCCACTGGCAAATGCAACTGAACGTTGTTCTTCTTCGCCTTATCAACTAAGTTCTGAACGATCTTTGAACCCTCCTCGTCGAAGAGTGAATTTCCAATTTTCATGTTGTTCAAAACTTTCAAGAAAGTGAATGCCATACCACCGCCGATAATCATTTCGTTGACCTTGTCAAGCAAGTTCTCAATTAACTGGATTTTGTCGGCAACCTTGGCACCGCCAAGGATAGCCAGGAATGGGCGTGGTGGGTTATCTAAAGCTTGAGAGAAATACTTAAGCTCCTTGTTTAAGAGTAAACCGGCAGCTCGTTGGCTGAAACCTTCACCCATCATTGAACTATGGGCGCGATGAGCAGTGCCGAAGGCGTCGTTAATGTAGACATCGGCCAACTTTTGCAGACTCTCACGGAAAGCCTTGACTTTGGCTGGATCGGCTTTGACCTTAGCTCCATTGGCGTCAACGCCCTTGCCTTCCTCTTCAACATAGAAACGAACATTTTCCAATAAAATGACCGAACCCTGTGGTGGGTCTTTGCATTTCTCCTCAACTTCTGCGCCCACACAATCGTTCAAGAAGGTAACATCCTTGCCTAGGAGTTTCTTCAACTCATCAGCAACTGGAGCCAAGGTGTATTTCAAATTCTTATTGCCATCTGGACGGCCCAAATGGGATGCCAAAACCTTTCACAAAAATGCAAAGTGTTTTTCATTCGATTTAAATGTAAAATCTATTTTAAACATACCACCGACTTGGCACCTTTATCAAGAGCATACTTGACACTGTCCAAGGCCGCAACAATCCTCTGATTACTGGTAATCTTGCCCTCTTTGATTGGGACGTTAAAATCCACTCTGCAAAAGAAATTCAATTTATATGAAGAACAACTTGTTTTCTTTGCCAGAATAAATCACCTCATAAAGACACGCTTTCCAGCAAGGTCAAGGCTTTCAATGCTCAATTTGTTCAGTGCCATTCTTATAGCAATAGTTTCTCTTCAAACAGTGGACAATATTTGGACGAAACACCAACTTCCAAAAGGAATTTATCGGAATCTGCCGATTATACCCTCGGTTTTTCGGATGAATGTCAACGGAAGGTCACACTTGAAACATCATCACAGGCATGTATTGAGGTTTGGCATAATCAATTCAATTAGAGGGAACGTTCAAGAGGTAAGTGTGCATTTTAGAAATTAACAGTTGGAAGAGCTGTTTCAGACTCCACTAGAGCGAAACCCATCCACGGTACTGCTCTTTTTATCTAAACATAGTAGCAAAAGAAAGCGTAATTTCTGACAAAGCTTGGTAGATGTCTCCTCCGACGTGTTCAAGTTTATTGATTTTAGCCTGGACAAAGGAATCCTATCATTCTTGTTTATGTAGAACATGTATCTCGTAAAATCCTTTCGGATTTCTTCAAGGATCTTCTGCCAACAATTGTTTTTCGATCTCTGGGAGAGTTGGTCTGATTTGAGTACTTGAGTAGTGACAGCAAGAAGCTTCACATCTGCATTATATCGCTGAATTCAAAGCGTTGCTTACTTCGAAAGTTTTGTGATGATCTTTCTCAAATGTTGGTTCCTCTGCTGAGCTTTAGACGCGTCCCTATTTAACTCCTCTCCTTCCTCTATCTACTATAATCTTCCTGTCCTGTGGATAGCTGCAGTTAGTCGCGGATCTGGTTTCTTTCGAAGAGTTTTTTTTTTAAGTCTTCTCCAGTATGCACATTGTGTTGTACGTCGAGTGAGGAGGTATGTAGAAGCATGAAGGAGAAGCGTTAGCAACGATCTTTGCGCGTTATACGGCGGCATAGACCTAGAACAAAATAGACTGCAAGGTCTGCAAAGTTGGCTAGAATACATTGAGCACCGAAACCCGCTACTATTCTTCGGTTTTATGCCGATAGAATAATGTCGTAGAAGAAAACCACAGCCCAGGTCAAAGGGGCTTTTGTTTTTCAATGCACATGCCGCCAGGATAACAGGATTTTCTAGGAAAGTCCGGAAATACGTATGTCATAGTCCCTAACCAGGTTCTTCGGAAAAAGTCTACACACAACGTTATCTTTTTTACCGCATTCAAGACTGGGGTGGTCATCTGCGTGGTCAAAGAATTATAGATTCTAAAGACATTACCTTCTTAGATTTAAGAGCATTGGTATCTCCAGCCTTATCCATACCTAAGTATCCATACCTAAGGGGGTACCTCACCCCCTAAGAGGAAAAGCCATGTTCCCAGTTGAAGTTGTCCCTCTGTTGGTTTCCAAGTCCGTTGTTTGTCTCGTTTGAAATGGTATGTACAGCATTAAATCATTGCATCATCGCAGTCTTACTCTACTACGCGTAGATCTAGTCAAAAGCGGATGAGGTCGCTCCTGGATGGTTTGAGAGGAAAATTCTTTAGGTAATTTTCATCTGCATAGACGGTTAGTGAAGGAGGAGATACAACGACGAATTGTATGGGCTATACAGGGATATCTACTTGGCCAAAAGAGTGAAAGTCAAATGACTGAGGTTGCAGGGTCATGTAGAGCAGATAGACATCAATGGAGCATTGAAAATCTTCAAATCCATTCCCGAGGAACTGCGCAGTAGAGAAAGATCGCGACTCAGGTAGAGCATTTATGTGGAAGGAGATATCAATCAACTTGGTGTACGAAACTGGACGCATCTGCCTAAAGAGCGAGCTGACTGGAGGCGATTGTTGGTTAAGGCCCAGGTTCATCCCGGACTGCAGCACCATCTTAAGCAGCCAACCAGATGATGTGATAGTAACACAAAAGGCATTGTACTGTTTGAACAGAAGTGTTTGGTCTTCGACTACCCTGTCGAAGCCCCCACAAAGGCCTCTACTCACAATAAAAATAAATAGCTGGCGCGACAGCTCGGGAAGACCCACGACCTAGCTTCTCGCTAGGCGTGTTACATTTTTTAACAGGGATGATGTAAGGATATCCATGTGCTCTTCTATGGCTTCTAGCCCATCGGGTCAGAATGAAGCCTTGTATTTTTTTGTTCATATTTAGATTTAGCAGATTTTATCCTTGCAAAAAAAGTCCGGCCTTTATCAACATTTTCATAGACAACGATAAACCTTAGAGTTGGCAATTAAAACGCTTGCATCCAAGCGAAAATGGTTTCACTTTGCCATCTCTACTACCTAAGACACAGATTCCTTGAGAAACATTTCGTCTGTGATATTGAAGTCTGTAGGGTTAATCTATGTACGTATGCATGATGACGAGGTTATTCAAAACTTCAGCAATGGACATAGCCAAGGAGCATCAGGACAATATTTTAGACGGATTTCTTGGAATACTTTTGCACTGATGAACTGTCTTCAGCAGGCTTAAGAATGTTTTCGCTCCAGTTCGCTTACCGATTATTTCGGTTCCACGCACGCTTATAGTCTTACACGTACGCTTATGGATTTACAAGCTCCAGCACGCTTACGAATCTACTCGCTCCAAATGTTATTAATATTCTCGCTCCAGCATACTAATGGATTTAGTCGCGCTAGTACGTTTTCGGTTTTACACACTCCAATACTCCTCGTTACGCATCGAGAGGCATCACCACGCCTTGGTGGAACGCTTCATCACGCATCGAGACGCTTAGCCGCTAGAGGGCATCAACCAGCAAGCCTGGTGGAAGGACTGTAGGGGTGAAATGAAATATATTTAGTGGAGCATTGGTGATCATTCGCTCCATATGATCTATGGAACCTAGAGCGTTATTGAAGTTTATTAAAAACCTCAATTTGGCTTCTTAACCATAAGCCAGCACAATAAATCTTACATGTCGCAATGCTTCTGAGCCTTAGTATCGTATCGCATAAATTATCGAGACCCTAGATGACCTTAAAATGACGGGTGACGGGTGTTGATTTGTGCTTGGGCTTTTTCCAGGATTTGCATCAAATATGAATGTCGAAATCCTCAAATCCGTCATCTCCGCTACATAAGAAATAAATTATTTGAATACGGTACAAAAGTGTCTTCAAAAATGCTAGTTGCTTTACAAAAAGACAAGTCATCGCCAAAAGTAGCTTGACCTAGTGACCAAATGACTTCCGTCCAAGCACGTAGTCCAGCATGTGTCTAATCTGTGTATGTCTGCCTTTAAACAGTACCTAACACCCTTTGGAGCAGAGCCTGCCGCACTAATGATTTCGAGGATCACTGGGCAAGCCTTCCAACATGAAAGTGCCTAGATTACTTACTTACTTACTTACTTACTTAAGGTGGTGCTACAGACCGGGGTGGTCCTGGGCCTCAACCAACAAGCGTCGCCAGCGATCTCGATCTTTAGCCAGCTGCCTCCAGTTTCGCAGTTGGTTAAGGTCCCCTTCCACTTGCGTGCGCCACCTGAGTCGCGGTTTTCCTCTACTGCGCCGTCCCTCGGGTGTGGATTCGAAGATTTTCCGCGCTTGGGCATTCGTGTCCATCCGCTCTACATGTCCTAGCCACCTCAGTCGTTGGACCTTCACTCTTCTGGCTAAGCCGATGCCGCCGTACAGCCCGTACAGTTCGTCGTTGTATCTCCTCCTCCACTCCCCGTCTAGGCAGACAGGATCAAAAATCACCCGAAGAATTTTCCTCTCGAAAAAGCCAAGAGCAACCTCATCCGCTTTAGACAGAGTCCATGCCTCTGCGCCGTAGAACAGGACTGGGACGATTAAGGACTTATAAAGGGTCACCTTAGTTGTTCGAGAGAGGACTTTGCTACTCAATTGCCTTCTTAGCCCAAAGAAACAGCGATTGGCAAGAGTTATTCTTCGTTAAATCTCAGCGCCAGTGTCGTTGTCTGAGTTTATAGCGGAGCCTAGGTAGACAAAGTCCTTAACTACCTCAATTGTGCCTCTGGTGTTGGCGCGTGAGTTTTGCACAACTCTTTCAAGAACTAGATTACTCGTAAATAAACCAAGCAACCAGCTCACCAAAAAGGCTCTAGGTTCAAGTGGAGAGCAATTAAGGCTGATGGTGGGACTCATCACAGGATACATTAACCTCAACAAACACATGCATAGAATGGGTCTCGCTAACACAGAGACTGCGAGGAAGAAGCAGAAGCCCTCGAACACTTTCTATGCCACTGTCCAGCCCTAGCGAGAATGTGACAGAAGACCCTCCGGTATCCATGTGGATACCGGACCTGAAACATCTCAAGGACAAATGAATCGGCGGCATTCTTGCCTTTACCAAAGAAACAGGAAGATTCGTCAGACCACACGTCTACTAGTATCAACTTCACCTTGCTTATATCCCTCCCAACATAAGTCCCAAACCAAACTTATCCCTGCAGTTCCGACGATTAAAAGAGGGAACACAACGGGTCCGACTGAGGCCTAAGTGAAGACTCTCCCCCTCACCCTCATATACCATAGCATACCAAGTCTTTCTTATTCCACGTGCCAAATTCGTGAACAACAGTCCATTCATCCAATCGTTCTTTTCGTAAGGATAAAAACGAAAAGGCCGTTGAGGTAAATGTGTTCCTGTTTAAGAATTCAAGAAACCTTTAAGCTTAGTGCTCGTTTATTTTAAGTGAGGACACTTAAGCGAGTCAGGCATGTATGCAAATTTTCAAATGAGCGCATAACAGGTTCCCTCGCTTTGAAAACAAATAAAATTCATAAATGTAATAAAACCGAATGAAAACCAATAATATTTGGAACAAGTTGTGACGGTACTTTCTTTAAACAAATCTGCTCGCCTAAGACTGGTTTGAAAAAAAAAAACTCGTGCTCGTATTTGTTTGTCTACCCCAAGAGGGAAGGTATCTACTCCGCTTCATATCAAAGAGTCTAAGATTCAAATATGTAACCACGTATTAATTATCTTTTGCTCGTTTCGTTTTGTACAAAGACTAACTATAACTACGTACGAGTATATCCATTATTATTTAATTTAATAATTCTTCCACTGATCTTCATGTCACAGTTCCGGAGATGAGACTTTATCAGTGGCAGTTGTAAGAATATATACGATCCAACCGACCGAAAGATTTCATCTGGTTGCGTTTCGTTTTTTTTTTTTTTTATCTTTTGTGACGCGAAGTCGAGTTACGCTGATTATTATTTTTGCTTTCAATTAGTCCAGTTGTGATTAGTTTGGCGACAAGTGAGGTTTTAACTCTTGCCAGGGTTTCGGTGAACTAAAATTTGTTCTATCGTTACAAAAGTAAAAAATAAAAAAATGACTGAGGAAATTCAGAGAGAAGAACTGCAAAGATCTACTTCGATGCCAGTTAAACCGCGTTATTGCGAAGAAAATGCCCTAAAACGATCGGAAGAGAAGGAAATTCTCTATGCCGATGATCAATACAACAGTCGTGATTCGGATACGTTTTTCGAACAAGATAACAAGCTCAAGTCGTAAGTCGATTGAATAAGTGAATTAAGGGGCGAAAGCCTGCGTTTAGGTTGAGTGATAGAAATTAATTATTATAATCTTGAAGACGGAGCATAATTTATTGGAATGTGTAAGTGGATTGATGTAAGACGGCAAACAGCCTTAGTTGCACCGAATGAATATGCAGCTTGGATCAGTGCAGTTTATACTGAAAATTACGGGTTCTAAAAATTGACTGGGCATCGAGAGTAGGCAAACGTCCAATTACTCTATTTCTACTAAACATTAAAACTCTACCAACTAAATTTTGCAACAACACCTACCTTTGTCGGGTCTTGAACTCAAACTGGTCCATTGTACTTTTAGGTAGGTACTGTAAGCTTTGTCTCCTTTGTAAAGGAACGTGTACTTTCTTCAGTAATAAACACCTTAGTTCATCAGCATTCTTAACATTCGAGCAAAGGTAGGATAATCACATAGAAAGTGTTCCACACTATAACTTAAGCCTTGGTTCTTAGCGAAAGTATTGTGGCCCATAAAAACGCTCGAAAATTGTCGGAAATCTTTTTTTGCAAATGGATAGCAAGAAAACGACAGACTTCTGGGCGTATTCGTATTATTTTCCTGCATCCTGAAGGGGCAAGTTCACTAAAAAAGCAACCGTTAATAGAAGCCCTAACCGAGGACGTTGGCTACCCTAAAGTGGATTCGAATTCTCAGAAATCCTCCCGCGAACCTTGTCTAGAGATTTCATCAGAATAAGACGCTCTAACAACCTTCTATGGCCCTATCCGGGGTCAGCAAAACTTGCTTTAAATGCCAAATGAAAAGCCTTTACCTATAATGGTTCGGTAAAAAGTGGCTAAAAACACAAGGACAAGCATATTCCAAGCTGCTGTTTTCCACGTCATTGCAGAATAAATCAATTTTCTCATGAACCTGGATAGAAACAATTTTAAAGACTTACTTGTGTTTTGAAAGTGAAGAAACCTCTCTTCATATTTTGAAAGATTACCAGGACATCTTGTTCGATGTTCTGTAGCGTAGTCATCCTGTTTGAAAACCTCACGGTCTTCGAAATAAAGAAACGACTCTATACTTTCTGAGGGATGGCACAATAGTATTTAAAAGGAACCACACTGCTAAGAAATGCTCTTTCGAATCCAAAGAAAATTGTTTTTATATTCACAGACTGCGCGTGCCTTAGAAACGGATTCTCGGTAGTGAAGTCATCCTGCTAGGAAACCTTACGGACATTTGTCCAGAGAAGATATTCGATTTTCTCACGAATAACAAAACGTCTCTATACTCTCTTCCGAATCCGAATTTAAGGTTTTACATTCTCAAACTGTTCTGGAAGTAGTTAAATAATAGAGTAAGACATTGAGTACAACTTGGCTGTCGCTGCAAACGCAGATACTTCGCTTCTTCCGCTTGTTCTTTAAGAAATAATCCGCAGCCATAAGCTGAGCATATGTATATACAAATATCTCCGCTTAAATGACAGATACCTGCTTGCAAGTAGTGAAGCCTGATGTTGTCGCATTTCACGAATACAACGTTCACGAATACACAGTTTGCAACACAGCTTACTTAAGTGCTTAAAAATAAATAAATAGCTGGCACGACAGCTCGGGATGAGCCAAGGCCTAGCTTCTCGCAACCATTTATGTTGTGCGTGTAACATATTTCGCACAAATGGAAGGGACCTACAGTTAATTGTCAACTCCGAACGGCGAAGTGAGAAGCTCTTTCATGACAGATTATACTTCCGGAGGCTTGTCATTCCCCGACGAGAGGTGGTGCCGCGAAAAATGTTCGGTGTTCCTGACTGCGGCTATCCTATAGACTATACTTCACGGGATCATTTCTGTAGTCAGTCTTCGTTTACTTTTGGAGCAATCTGAAAGAATATACATACTTAAGTGATTAGTGCTTACGCGGCACTACCTCTCAGCAGGTAATGACAAACCTCCAAGATTGTCCTTTGTCATTTTAGTCTCTTTCATTCGTGCGAAAAATATACTACGCACAATGGTAGTGGTAAACTAGGCCTTGGCCTTAACTGTTCAGTTTGAGATCATTAAAGGAATTTTGTAGTAATAGTCTATTGAAATATGTACTCTTTCCATGTCTTCAGCACCAGTTGCTATCCCACTTTGGTGTTCCCGTCACGCATTTCTTACGCTTCTTTTTCCTTTGAGTGTGTACATGCTTTTCATCCTTCTTTTTCTGTTCTTATGTGCATTCCTTGTGCTTCTATAGGCGAACAGTATAAGAATTAACCAATATGTAGCTGAACTTTCTGCAGAAGCTGTAGGGACGAGGAGGAAGAGGAAACCGCAACCCACTTCCTTTGTACATGTCCTGCTCTTGCGACGCTTAGAAGAAGAACCCTCGGGGAATGCTTCTATGATGATCTTAACAATCTAGCTGAACTCGACATCCAGAAGATAAGCAACTTCATCTCTGGGACGAAATGGTTCAAATCTTAGGGTTAACACCGGTACGGTTGCCCACTTTCGTTGTAGTTTCTGGTTCCCTGGTGCCGGTAAGCCGGTTTACTTCGTTGTGGTATCACAATGGACCATTCTGGCCTAAATGTGTCCCTGCCTAAGCGGGGACAGCCATCTAACCTAACCTAACCTAGCTGATCTTGCCAGGAATATTCCAAGCACGACCCTTATTGTTAAAGCACACTTACAAGAGATTCCCACATCTTTGCTTAGATCAAGATAGTTTGAAATCGCTCAAGAAGTCTAGGTTATAGAGGAATCTTGAAATGTTTTCCGGTGATACTCGAAAGCCTCTGATTTTCTAAGCAAAGTCGACAAAGTTTCGGAGAAATTTAGCATAGTTTTATGAGCCTGAAGTTCTATAAAAGGCTTTGCATCTTTTCGCCATGATAGTGTGCAGAAGCCCTTCATTTTTGGTTGTTTGAGACGATTCCTTCATAACACTGATAAGGCGTGACCAAGCATTGATAAGTAGTGAAACAAAAGGAGTAGAGGACAGCCTTTTTGCAGCTTGGCTGCTAGAGAAGATGTTTATATGTATTGAGGCTGAGTCGTATGCGTTCCCTGACGCATATTTCTTTGTCATAAATCTCTGCCTGGAACATGGATGTCAAGTCGCATGAATTTTATAGAATTCAAAATGTTCTCATCTATTAAAAGGCGATCCACTTGTTTCCAGTTTTTTAAACCAAATCAACGCAATAATCCCTGTGCAGGGTCAATCATCATCATATCTTCGTGAGCGTATCATTTGTAAAGGGTTATGTTTAAAGAACTGTGGGCTTGACATAAACAAAACAAGGTCAGATGGAAAGAAAAGACGTGCCCTTATTTCCATTTTTTAACGAGAATAAAGCATTTCCGTTTCGAAAACAGCAAATAAGTACTGTAGGCCTTATTTTGGTTGATGTCATATTTTTAATCGTTATGTCTAAAGCAAACATACTTACTGTACTTACCAACGATTATAAAAGCAAGCAACAATATACATGTGTGCGTAATAAATAAAGGAAAATTTATGGGAGGCTTTAGCCAGCTGAGTTTAAGAGCAAGCACGAGAAACATTACTGAAAGGACATTTTGGGGGTTTGAGTCATTTCTGGAGCAAGCAAAGTGAACTTATCTCTTTTAATTGTGTATGGATATACATATGTGTACATATATTTATCCTATAGAACCTTTATGGGACTGAACACACCCTTCTTGGAGAGAGTTTCGAAAGCCAGGAACTGAATTTTTTTAGACTAGCGTCGTGGATCATCTATGTGCTTACATAAGGATTGCCTCTGGACCTTCCCTAAGCGTATAAGTGTTGAATTTTAAGAGTGAGTGGGCGGGATTCTGATCTATATGTACAAGCTTTTTGAGTATGATGGAGGATAATTAGCCTGAAATCCTTTCCGGTCTTATGACCAGATCTGCCTTTTGTTTGGAAGGATCACTACCCAAACTTATCTCCATGTCTGTGAAAAATTTGCCGGGTAGAATGCCGTGAGGACCAGGGGATTTGTGTGGAGAATAACTATTTAGTGACAATGAGGTTTTTTCTTCGATGATGAAGAACATTCCTGCGATATAACTGTGCTCTGTCAGGGCTTGTACTTTTTTTGGTAGATTTGGAAATGCTATACTGAGGCAGTCAGACGTAACTTGTTCATTGTACGACCAAAAAGCAGGACCTAGTTTTTACGCGCTTCAATGATAAGGGGCTTACAGTATCAACACTCACCATATCAGCACTAAAGATCTGAGTAAAGGCAGGACAATCGCAAAGGAAATGGTCCGAAATATCGTTGCCCTCTCCACAGGCGTCGCAAACAGTATTGTTACTTAAACCGAATACACTGAGATGCTTCACAAAAGCGAAGTGTCCCATTAGAACGCCAAAAAGTTGTCTACAGTCCCTTCTGCTAAGTGACAGCAAGAATGCCGCTGATTTCTTACAGACGTTCGGGAACATTCGTTTAGTCAGCCTGCACTCTGGAGAGATTAGCCCCACACAATTGTGTTTGTAGGAAATCCAATCGTCAAGATCGAATACGCAGGAAGACCCAACGCAGGTTAAGGTCCTGAGAAAACTTCCTCTGAGCCTTGGCTAGCAATCTCATCGGAGATTTCATTTCCAGAGATCTCGGTGTGACCTCGGACCCAGACAAGAGCCAAAGAGTTCGCTCAGGTAGAAGATTTAACATTATATTCAGGCCTGCTTAAGGAGATGATCTCGGTGCTCGTGTAATTCGTATGCAGAATAATATTTAATCGTACAAGTGTTTCATGGGTCTCATATAGGCTGACAAGCAATTCATCTAGCATGATAGCAATTATAAATAAGGCCTACCGATTGCTTTTGCATTCCTTAGCGATTGGCAAAGGTGTTCTTGCATCCGAAAGCAAGTTTTTTTTAATATAAAGCTGACTCTTATCAAATCGTTGACTGCCGTTGGAATGCCTAGGCCTAGACTACACAACCTTCATGTTGATTTAAACAATGCAATAAACCCTGTTATGAAAAACTTAAAATTCCACCAATTTACATTCTCAAGTCCCAAGGGCCCTGCAGAACTGCCTTGTTAGAATTCATGAAGTTGCTTTTCAATTTCAAAAGCTTTCGAATGGTAGTCTTGGCTTTTCCTGCTTTGATCGATTTGATTAGCGTTGCATAAAAGTTAATTTTTTTTTTTATTTTCAATTCTAGAGACCGTTGGATAGGAAGCACCATAGAATTAAACATCGACGATAAAAGGAATGGTAAAGAGCTCAAATTTGAACAAAGTGTTATGCCTTCAGTAATGTATGGTATTTTTTTTTTAAGATTTGGATTTTGATAGACATCGTAAGCGCACCTGTCGAGTAGTTGAGAAGAACGGAAGTGAAAATGTGACGTTTCGTAAGATACCCGAAAAATCATGGAGATACTGTAAGGATTTTGTGACGACATTGGTAAGTGCTGTGCTATTACTTATTCCAACTAGGATATGAGAATAAATAGGGGAAGTGGCTAGTAGCAAGGTTCGAGCAGACAGATAGATTTGTATTCTCAAATTATTTTCCTTTTGCTTTGTGGTTTTTAAAACATGACTGTCAGATACTTCGACTGCTTTTGAGGGTGGAACTAGCTTCTCGCTACGTGTTAAATCGAAGATGGGAGATAAGCACGTCGTATCACATACAATAGTTTGCTATTGTATTCCTGCTGCTGTTCTTGATTCCCCGACTGGAACTTTAAGCTGCCGTTCTCAGAAGCCATTTACAAATAAACATTTGAACTAATCACAGGGTTATAACCTTCTCGGTTGTATTGTAAAACAATGATTTAGTGGTTCTCATCGTCTAAGTAAAAATGCAAGCCACTGTTTTGTCATTCGAAGATCAGTCGAGCTATTGAATGTATGTATCTGAACCGTTGTGGTGGGATTAGGTTCATAGTGACTTTAATATAGCAGACGAAGGTACACAAGCCACTGACCTCTCGAACTTTGTCACCTATGTTCCTACAGTTCTCAAACTAAAATTACGCTGTCAAAGCTTCACAGTTATCGATAGTCTTGGGGAAGAGCTTGGTATAGTATGGTATATAAGGATGAACGAAAGGCTCTTCACTTAGGCCTCAGTCGAGCTCGTTGTGTTCCCCTCTTTTAAATTCCGACACTGTAATCACTGACAGGATATTGTGCCATAGGTACCATGACCAGCAGACTCGGCATCGACTCCCCATACTACTGCAGGAGCTGTCAGAATGCGGAAGAGACAGAAACATTCAAGCACTTACTCTGTGAGTGTCCCAACCTCTAAAACCGCCGACTCCGACACATGGGAAACAGGCTGTTTGGAGAACTGAGTAATCTAACAGAAGTACCGATAACGAGCATACTCCACTTCAATAAGAGTACATGATGGTTTGACAGACCACCCATCTAGAATTCGGCCCACAGCACAAAGGGGAACACAATGGACCAGTAGGCCCCCGTGAACGCTCAGTCATTGGACAGAGTAGGTTTGGAACGAATGTTGGGAGTGATTTAGGGGAAAGTAGGGACAATTGTGATCTGGCAAATCTTCCTGTTTCTTTGGTGTAGGGCAACATGTCACCGATTTCTTTGTCCTTGAGATACTTTAGGACCGATATTCACATGAACCCTAGGGTCTTCTGTCGCGTTCTCGATAGGGCTGGTCAGTGGCGATGAGTCGAGATCTTCTTTTTCTTTCTCGTAATTTCTACAGAGCTCTACATCGGTGAGGACCAGTTTTTGCATGTCCCACCATTAGCCTCAATTGCTTCCTGCTTGAACTTAGAATCTTTCTAGTAAGCAGGTTAAATAAAATAAATAAATAGCTGACGCGACAGCTCGGAATGAGCCAAGGCCTAGCTTCTCGCAACCATTCATGTTGTGCGTGTTTTGTTTGCACGAACGGAAGGGACCTACAATTTATTGCCGACTCCGAACGGCGAATTGAGAAGCTCTTTCATGACAGATTATACTCCCGAAGGCTTGTCATTCCCCGACGAGGTAAGCAGGTTACTTTGTTTCTTTATGAGTGATCTAGACATTTTGCACGTCGAGAGGTTCGCCCAGTGCTACCCCCACTGCTTTTTCAGTGCTTCGTTCTATCGCGTGCGCCCCCTTCCTAGCCAGTTCGTCAGCGTTTCCAGAAAAGGCAGACTTCGATGTGGCTGATGACCAGGTTGAGTTTGTTTTTACATTCCCTGACGAGATGAGGTCTGGAATGTTGGATTTGTGATGGCTGCTGCCTCACTATCCGAGCAGATTTCTATTTTCCAACTTTGGGTGTGGTGTTCCAGAAGGACTCCAGCTCCCCTTAAAATGGAACTTCTGCTAACAAGACTATGAGAAGGTTTCTGGAAAAGAGCTTTGTCAGAGAATGCTTCATTAAGAATAACCTGAGGTGAAATGTACAACTATTATCGCCGAGTATTCTTCGTTTTCAAGGCTTAAAAGGATGCCAGCTTGAGTGCTGCGATAATACAACGTGTGTGGGGCTAAATACCACAGCCTTTTATTCCCTTCTTCTACTTGAAATAATTGATTTGAGGATTCAAAAGAAAACCAGTCGGATTGCATCTTATCATCCACGAGGGGTCATCCAACTAAAGTTTATAAAACTTTTCCCCATATTTTTATAAATCCTTGCAGATTGAACAGGAATGGAAGTACACATTGAGCCTTTTCATTGGAAGCTTCTTCACAAGTTGGTTCGTATTCGCTGTTCTATGGTACGTGGTTGCTTACGCCCATGGGGACTTGCTGTTTGATGAAGTAACTGGCGAGCGTTTAGGAGAAGGCAAGGAACCATGTGTGATTGGTGCATCTACATTTGTGGGAATGTTGTTGCACAGTATTGAAACACAAACTACGGTCGGATTTGGTGAAAGGTATCCCAGTGAAGAATGTCCCGAGAGTATGTTCCTCTTCATCCTACAAATCATTGTGTCAATTGGAATTGAAGGTGCAATGGTTAGTATTATCTACGCTAAGACAGCACGACCAACACGGCAATTGTCGAAAATGAGATTCAGCGACAGGGCAGTCGTAAGTTTAGTCACACAAATTCCCTTGTGACGAATTTTAAAACTTTGATTTACTTTAGGTATGCTTCCGTGATGGAAAACTATGCCTGATGTTTAGAGTTTGTGATCCACGGCAGCAGCAGGTCATCGGAACGAAAGTTCGTGTCTATGTACTCATAGATAGATCGTATGTACATCGATTATTATTTTAATTTGATTGCATTGTAAAGTGTTTGTTCAAAATGTCCAGAACCTCGGAGGGAGAATTGCTCAAGACTCACGCGGAGCTAAAAATCGAGTGCAACGGAAATTGCTTGATAATGTGGCCGGAAACGATATGCCATGTAATTGACAAGGATAGCCCGTTCAGTAATTACACCACAGCGAAGGATTTCAATGCAGGTTCCTTCGAGATATTCGTATCACTTGTGGGGAGTTCACCAGCAACTGGTCAGATGACTGAAGAACGTAGTTCGTATCTATCAAAGGAAGTCTTCTGGGGCCAACGATTTGTCAATGTGATCGTTTATGATCCTCGAAATTATCGTTATTTTGTTGATTATGCTAATTTCAACACGACTATATCGGTAAGGATGCTTAATCGCTTTGAAAAATTCTTGGTAATGAACGATTTGTTTTTGTTTTTCAGGTTGACATGGACTGCAAAGCTATTGAAAATAATTAGGAGGAAAAGTGGAATAACAATTGACCCTTGTGTGTGTATCAACGATTTGTTAAATTATTTTTTGAAACTGTTTTACTCTTTTTAATAAAGAAATTAGCTCCTTGTTATTTATTGGAACGAGAAAATTGCTTACATTTGCCAAAAATGTCGGGCCCCTAAACAAAATAGGTTTAGTGTAAACAAGGATCTCCCCTATTTTTTGGTGTAGACCTTCTTTTTTTGAATACCCTTATGATGTTTTTCACACAGCGCGAGTGCGGTTTAATGATTACTATGGCCACCACTGATGAACGTTCCTATAGATGACCGCCGTAATTCTTGTAATTTGTGATGGACGGAAGCTTGGTTATTAATTTATTCCCCTTTAGTTCGCACTGATTTGAAGAGAACTGTGCCTAAAGGAAACAGCCGGGCTTAAGCCTTTACATGGCCGGGAGTGGGCAAAGTGATTTACTAGTACCCCTGACATTTCCCGGTCATTAAGAGTTTTGAACGACGTCAGTGTGCTCCAAACGAGTGTCCTCACAATCGCCGAGGCATTCCGCGAACTATCTTCTAGAAAAGTCGTAGACATTTACGCATGTACAATCAAACAGTCGAGCTCCTGTTCAAATTATTTCATCCACAGTAAAAAAAAGTTGGTAAAATGCTGCCGTGTAACACTCTGGTGAGTAATGTAATGTGTAAAATTAGCAAGAAAAGGATCAGAACAGGACCTGTCAGTGGTTGAAAATTCAGTACTGTCTCCCCAGCACTTGTTAAATTTAGCTCCGCACTAAACTCCAACGACAATCTGATGAGAAATGGAAGGCACTCTCAACATACTGCGTCACCATAGAACTCTAGACAATAAGATAATAAACAAGGATTCTAGCGTTTAATAGATCACGTGTAACGTTTTTTTTTACAAGGATTATCACAGGACACAACCTACTGACGGCTCGCCTTAGAAGAATGCGCTTAAGTACAGATGGCTTATGTACACAGAGGGTACAGCGTAAGAGACTAAGACGTTCTGCTTGGAAGATTTACGACAGTGCCTTTCGTCCATGATGGAGGCAACTGCTTTTTTTCTGCATTTACATAGCATTTTAGCTGACGTTTGCGAGTTAGGAAAGCTTAGGTTAAACAAAGACTGATCAAGGAGAAGAGAGAACACTTTGCAGGTCCTTTCCATTTCTGCGAAAAATTTAACACACACATATCGAATGGTTGCAAGAAGCTGAGTTATAATCTACCACGGGCTGCCGCGCCAGATATTTATTTTATTTTATTTGTTTAAGTTTACTGCTGTTGTTCAAATCATTTTGAGTCCTTTATAAAGCTAATCAGTAGTAATTCAGCTTAAGTACCGCCTTTCATTACCTACTTCGTTCCTACTACATGGTTCTACCTTTCTGATTTTAGTCATCTGGTTGTCTTTGCAACTTAAACATCAGAAAGCTCATCGATATCATCAAAAAGAAATTGGCCTAAAGTTATTTCCCTTATAATACAGAGGGTTGGGCAGTGACAGAGAAAATAGGTTATATCACCATATACATCCTCACAAACAATGGCAAGGATCTCCTGACCATAAGTTGGAGTTTTTCGGTTCTTACCTTGTTATATTCAAGCTATGGTCCTCTTGAAATTGCACAGCTGGTTAATGACCTTTACCTGTTGTTTGGTTCAACAAAGGATCTTTGCCTTTTATTTATTTTCTGTTGACAAAAAGAAGGTTTAGGCTTGCTATTGCCGGCCTTACCTGCAGGCTCTTAAGAAAATACAGCATGATAAATGCAGGATATACTTAGCAGACCTTTGTGCTAATACATTCTTGGAACTTTTTTGAACATGAAAATTGGCAAGGTTCTATTGTACAATATCTCTTTTAAACCTAGAGTATATGATTCTACGTCTACATACACGACTTCTGCAGAAGCTGTATGTACGAAGAGGAGAAGGAGACTATTCTCCATCTTCTTTGCACCTGTCCAGCTCTCTGCCGCAGAAGAAAACTCCACTTAGAAGCCTTCTTCTACATCAACTCAGGCGACCTGATAAATATCGATGATAGTAGCCTCCTACGCTTCATAAGAAGCTCCAATTGATTCAATGACTAGAGAGGAGATTTTTTGAAGATCCATTTGGTATCACAACGGACCCCTCACGGGTCTAAGTGTATTGGCTTTAGCTGGCAGCCACTTCAACCTAACCTAACCTAAGAATCAAAACGCCTTGAGATCGAGTGGGTTATAAAACAAAGTTGAATGAGACCCATTGAGTTTCTCCAAAATCACTCGAAAGCCAGCTCGCTTCCTCTTTAAGGTGCATCGTTCTATTGGGCATTTAGATGCGCAGCTCACGAGCGTTGTTTTGATATTACGTTGCAATTTATGACCACAACCCAGGGCTGATTTAAAAAAACACTTTCAAAACGAAATAAGCAGAAAACTTCTAACAAAATATTTCTTATGCGATCTGTAACCACCAAGAATGCGAATAAGTTTTCACGTATATACATATATGTATGCCTTATTTGTCATTTTAATATTTTTTCAATCACTCATAGTGTCATGAGGGATTCTTCCTAGATAACAGGAACAAACAATGAGATAAGCAGTAAGTACATACATAAGTAAATTTGCATCTAACGTGATTCACGTGGCGTCGTAAATCCCTAAATTGCGTTCCCTAGGAATGTGGGGACTGGGGATTAAAGGAAGGAAGCACGCTGTTTTAATCTTTAGACAAACTCGGAGAAGTTGTTTATTTAATCGTACAGTGGTATAACTAATAACAAATAATAATTCTTCTCAACTTTTTATATGTAAATACCAATGTCTGGGTAGGTTGTCTGGGGTATGACCAACTATGACCACAATGTGTTCAGCTGTTCATCTTCATATTTCTATCCAATTTAATCATTCTGTCTCATGAAGAAAACCTACCTATAAATTCCCTTATCGTTTTGAATCTAAGCTTGTCTAAATCTGCCTAATTATCCTAAAGCAGATCAAACTCGCAATATAATCGCAATCTTTTAGATGTCCGGCAACAAGGACAAGCGAGGTATCCAAAAATTCCGAGTTGTTGGGTGATTGGGAGTGGATGTCGACAGCCACAGTTGTCTTAGATTCATCTTGTGGATGTGGTTGTTAGAGATTTTTTTTTCTCCGATAGTTTGTTGAGGTTGTTGATGAAAAGTTTGCCCAACATACAACGTCTTAATTTGGACACCTACATACAAAGAAAATGGTTGAGGGTTTCCGTCTCATTAATGTCTTTAGAGCTGAGGCATTGCGAATCAAAAGGGGTACAAAGGTTCGTTGAATGTGTTCCTGTTGCCCAGTGACTCATACGGATGGCAACCATACGCGCAATATCTGTTCGAATTCCGCTAGGGAGGTCGTTAGTTTTAATTTGGTTGTACGTTGGCTAAGACTTTCTGGATATGGAGCAGCTGGTAAGGTTATTCCATTTCTGTTAAGCGAGCGAAAAGTATTATCCCTTGAAAACTTCTCGTGCAAGTGTGCTGTGAAGGGCCAATCCTCGTCTGGACAGTTCATCACCGTAACGCAGACCCATACGAGGGATGGGAAGAAAACACTCCGTAGGCGTGCAAGCTCGGTTCTATATTTCAGTACCAGCTTTGAGGAGATGGTTGTTGAGACGAGGTGATGGCTGCCTGGCTTTCGGAGAACATTGCAACGGTTCGGTACGGAGTTGAATCTTCGCTAAGCGCACACATAAAACCTTGTTATTGGCACATATTCTTTATCCGCGGAGAGAATGCCACATATACCAAATCATACCAAGGACAATGAGTAAAGCTTATTTAAAAAGGTCTCCCCTCCCCGACTTCAAAAAAAGTGCTGCATCTTCTTTCACTCTCAGCCTTTAGAAATCGATTGGAGACATATGCAGCACTTTGCCTAGATCGACGAACGTGACCAATGTTGACAACAGAAATTTCAAAGTAGTTTATCCAGCTCAAAGTGAATACCAATTCCACAAATGAGACCCTAGTGGCGATGGAATATTTGGTCCCATGTGCGAGGAGAGCGAATGGGTGTGAAGATACTACCGCGAACTCCACGAGCTGTATGAATGAAGATGCCAAATCACTTCGACTACATTGGTAACATCTAGAAAATGGAGAATAATATTTCAACGAAGAGGATGTTCGAATCACAGAGTCTTCGTTTCATCGAATCATTGCGGATGCCAGAGCGCGTAATCTGAAGAACTGGATGTATCGTACCTAGGATTGAGGAGGGTGAGAAGATGCTGTGTCTCCACTGGTCGGGAGCCCGACAAGTAAATAAGAAGCATAAGTTTTAGCGATATAATGTCTACAGAATAATCTTCCATTGATTCTTCACTTTGACAAGCGATGTCTGATCTGATAAACACTGTGCCTTTGAAATGGAATCGAATTTGGAGTTTGTAGTCCCGTTTTATGGTGTAAAAAGATCCCAAGTTGTAATTTTTTTTGAGAGGAAAATTATCCGGGTAAGAGGAAGGATCTAAAAGACGAGTATAGGAAAATAACTAAGATGGTTGGGAGGAAGTTAATGAGGAGACAACTCACTTCCTCTGCCACTGCCCAGGTCTTTGGCACTTCAAAAATATGTATGTACCTATGTGTAAATTCTTTGGAAGGCATTTTTCCAGAAAAAACTAAGTGACGTTCCTATCAGGGACATCTGAAGTTTTACTAAAGCTTCAAGATCGTTCGAAACCCTGGGGGCCATAGGAGAGTTTTTGGGTATTGCTCCACGAACAAGCGGAACCTTCTCCCCAAAATGAGCACCACAATGGTCTCTACCGACATGAGTGTGGCGCTTAGAGTTAACTCTCCCCTTGCCAACCCATCTACCTAGCCCAACCTAAGATGGTTAGGACATAAAGAGCGGATGTACAGCGCTCTGGTCCGAAAAATGTACATTTTTCTATGCCGTAGGGATGGCGCAGTACCAAAATACAGAGTGGCTCGCAAGTGGAAGAGGATCTCAACCAATTAAGCGTGCGAAACCCATTAAGCTGATTGGAGACACTTTATGGTTGAGAACCAGCTCTATCTCCAGGCCTAGGTATTGTAGTAAGTAAGCTGGGAAATCACCCGTGTCGTTTAAGAACGTATGCAGCTAGACTGGGTATATTCGGCCGTACTTTAGAGATGTTTTTCACACAACTGCTCAACCTTTTTTTATTTTCATCGATTTAAAATTCATCGCCATGTTTAGTAAGGAATTGCAACGTAAAAACGTTTTTAAATTTGCATCTGCTTATGGCTAACCAATTTCTTTTGTCTATCAACCTGTTTACGTCATTAGTAACAAAATAAAAAGAAAGTACTACTTCACTTACTACACACCTTCTAGTCGACACATGATGTCTGGCAACAAGAGAATAAAATAGAAAAATAAACAAAATAACATATGGAATTCCACAGTGGTTTGGCAGCATTCCGCAACTTTATTCGGCCATGTTTTGCTAAGTCGTGTCACCTTTTTTCGTGTACGTCAAAACTCGATAATAGAAATTCCTCTTTTTCTACAAATTCAAATAAATAAATGCGAAATTGCATCTGATTTCCATAAATATATATATTTCTTATAATAATTTAAACAAAATCGATTAAACATTAATATCGCATACGCACGAAAATACAATGAATCGTACCGATGGCCTAGTGCGAAGGGTGAAGGCTCGTGATACCTCCGCAGAAGGTGTCAATGCCAATACAATAGATGATAATCAGGAATCCTTAGACAATAACAAGGACCAGGAGGACAACATTGACGATGGTGACTCTAAAGAAACACGCCTAACACTCATGGAAGAGGTTCTACTGTTGGGGCTTAAAGATAAAGAGGTACACAAATGCCCGGAAGCGATTCTGATGCTATTTATTTTACTTCGTTTTCTCATCTTACGTTTTCTATTTCTTATTGTTTTTTTTTTTCTCCTTGGCATGTTAAATTTTTTGATGACGCTATAATTGTTGTTTCAAGTTTTTTCATTTAGTCGAAGAAAATTACTAACTACGACAAAGTTTGTGTGATTAATTAGTGAGTTGCTTGACTAAATGGGTACAGAGATATCCATCATCGACTGTTCACTGTTATCGTACATTTTCATGTTACAAGTTTTTTTTTTCTTTTGTCGTGTGTTGAAAAAGTATTCCGAGCTATCAGGGAACATAAAGATTGTAACGCTGTATGCGGCAAACGCATTGCGAAAATAAATTAATTTAAAGCGAGACCACGGTGGTGCAATCGCTAAATTGCGATTAATTTTGTTGATACAAATTACCGTAGTGCAGTAGGTGCAGTTTACATACATAAAGATCATTATTGGTTGAAATTTTAGATACTGCTGTGGGATGTGTGATCGTGTACTTCACAGCCAACCAGAACTAGAATTCATTTAGTGACATGAAATTTAATGAAAAGCTTTAAACACCAGTTCAAACTGTTATTTCTACCCATAAGAGGGACGCGATAACTAGACAGCATAATCTCAGTAATGTGTGGATGAAAAAATCTAAGTACAAGAGCAGGACGGTACCGGGTTTCTAACTCAGTACACTCTTGCCGACTCCCCAGACGAATGAATGCATGAACTTTGCATGAAAAATTCGGTCTAGATTCCACCAAGTAACGCCTCGATAGGATTCTAATTTAAACTGTCGCACCTGTTTCTCTTTAAAGGCCTCTTCCACCTACGAATCTTATCTCTACTATGTCACCGGTCTTATCGTTATAGAGAAATCGGAATTTGTTTATCTTCTTCAACCCTGAAATAATGTTAAACTTTTGATAGGTCTCATCGATTGGGACAGGAAATGGTTGCTTGACTGGTTGGAGTATGGAGATATTCTCTATATCATACGGGTAGGAGTACGCTAGTTCTGAGGATACCAGAGTTAAGACCAAATGCCCTATCATCAGTAGCACAGTTCATACACACAGTTCGCACAGTTCGGTCTTGCATTACCGAATTTGTTGCTACACTAGACAAGACACTCCCTGTGCGTCTTCGGCATCTGCTTGGTGTTGATTTGTCCGACACAGCAAGATTAAGAGCGGAATCATGTATATCGGACATTTACTGTGTTTCCGGTTGTTCCATTTCATTTCTATTTCAGCTACTACAGGCAGCATGATCATTACTTTCTTCCACTCATCGGGAAAACTTTACTTTCTAGTTCACGCCCTCTCTATGCAGAAGCTCTTCAGATGTTGCTGACGCCTGTCCTAAGAGCTGCACGGGTATACCGTCACGGTTCGACCGCATGGTTTTCCAGCACTTTAATCACGATGGCTTTCTTCGAATCATCAACCAAATTGCTTCATTGTTGTGGCCGAACAGCCACACCATTATCACATTTTGTAAAATTATCGCATGCGACTAGGCCTTTCTCCGAGTGTCGGCTGAAGACGGTACTGCCAATGCTTCTTCAGTTTCAATAACCAGTGCGTTATAGGGATAATAGGTCTATTCTACCTGCTGATGTAGTAGCTGCAATTCGAGCTTTCAGCTGTTTTCGATCGTCGATCCTTCTCCAGGTAATCTTCAGAAAGGCACGCGCTATGTTTTCCTTGCGTTTGATTGACCATTTTTTGAACGCCAGATATGAATTATTTTTCTCACCACATCAATGGTTTTGGACGGTGGCGAACATTGAATGATTGGTTGTTTCCAATCCTTGGGGAAGAATGTCCCTGCATTTTTAGCGTAAGATGACGTGGTACCGTGAACTGCTGCTGTACGCAGTGTGGCACCTATCATAAGGAGGTGCGCTGGCTCCATTTCCATTCACGCTCTTCGTTTGTTCCGGACGTCGATAAGACTATTCTAAAAAGGTGGCTGATGGCAAAGTTGTCAATTTATTTGGTGGTCTCTAGTCGTAGGAAGTCTCCTCATCGTAATGGAAACCCGTCGTACATTAGTCCGGAATCTGTGACCGTAAAGATCCTATCTTTGTTCGGTTGCTAAAAATTAAATTTTAGCAACGCGGAATGCTAACCCACACTTATTCTAGGACCGATAGACCGTTCGAACTTGCCAATTCTGGGCTGCATGTGTGTATAAGGATTTATAATTGTAGTTTCCGGGGAATACCACGAAAAAGTAAAGCAAGTTTGATGCTATAGGATCAGTAGTTACCCGACAAATCTCTTCCCAGGTGCACCATTGGATTCTGTTTGTTTTTCTAATGATCAGGCAATAAGCTTCCACTTAATTTGGTAAAGAACGCTTTTTATAGATGAAATGATACTGCAATTGTCATTTGTTTATATCAAAAGATTATGCAAGTGATTAAAGGCGTTTCTTTCGAGACAGTAAAACTCTAGTACGATGACTATTGCTTTGACGTCAACTAAGACCGTACAAGAGTTATAAATTGATTAGCCCCTCACTGTACACCACACATTGTTTCTTTATCAGAACCGGCACATGCAATCTCTTATCTCGCTGTCGGCACATTGACATGCTTGTTGGATATAGATTTGTATTGCTATTCGTTAAATGTAACATTTCGGGATCATTTTCGATTTGGTCACATGTTACTTAACTGCCAGAAGGTCGTTTGTTTGGTTGTTTGCTATAGATTTCCGGTTAAATTCTACTTAAGTGATAAGCTTCACTAAATGCTGGCAAAGCGAAAGGGAAGTACAAGATTCATAGAGAAAACTTTGACCAAATGAAGCATACATGGGTGTGAGTACATAGACACATACAATGGGTTTTCTAGCAAGCACACACGGTTCGGCAAGGAGCGTCTGTTACAAGAGGCAACCCGCCGGAAGGAGTTTCACGATAGTCTTTGCTAGAAAAACCTTTCAGCGTGCAAAGTAATAAAATCACTCATTAAGCAACCAAACAACCTCTTCACGCAGAGTGTAGCTGAGGCTGTTTATGGGACCCATTTCATAGACTTTGACCCAGCGATGTGTAAAAACGATCCACATAAGGACCAAAACACTTCCTATGTCATTGCCTAGCCTCAAGGAAACTGGAAAGAAGATTCTGGGTTGATTGTGAACATCTGACCTGAAGGATTTTATAAATAAAGGAAATGAAGACCTCCTGGCCTTCACCAAGGAAACAGAGAGATTCTTCCGACCACAAGCACACTAGTATCAACACTGCATCCTTACATTGTTCCCAAATCGTTTCTATTCCCTCAGGCTCGTCAGATAAAGCGGGAGTACACAAGGTGACACCCAAACATGTTATCTCACCGGAAAGCTCAATAACTATCAACCATTGGTTTTCTCCATTCAAACGACTGCTTTATTGTTCGTAGTTTTTGCAGTACGCTTTGAACGCCCAGATTAGCTTTTATACTTGACTATTATAACTGGATTGAACAGCTCTGCAATCCAACATCTTTCCCTTGTCCTCATTGTATGAACTTTTTCGAAAACCATCTCAAATGGAACAAACTCATTGTAATTGATGTCATTCCAGGGTTACACATCATTTTGGAATGACTGCATATCGAGTGGACTTCGAGGATGTATCTTAATCGAACTGGGACTACGCGGTCGTGTGATGATGGAGAAAGCTGGCATGCGTCGACGCGGATTGTGTTCAAGGTTTGTTGAAGTTAGCATCAAATACAGGACATTCTATTTTTGCACCACCACTTTAGAAAACTTATACTCAAGTCCGATACACAAACGGGGGATGTTCTTCTAGACGAAGCTCTCAAGCATATTAAAGAAACAGATCCACCAGAGACTGTTCAAAGTTGGATTGAATACTTAAGTGGTAGGTTGTTCGCATGAATTGTTCAAGAATCATTAAATTTATAATACGCATTCCAGGTGAAACATGGAATCCACTTAAACTTCGATATCAACTAAAAAACGTCCGCGAAAGACTTGCAAAGAATTTAGTTGAGAAAGGTGTCCTCACAACAGAAAAACAAAACTTTCTTTTATTCGATATGACAACACATCCACTAAGCGACAATGTCATCAAATGTCGACTAGTTAAAAAGGTAATTCACACATTTCCTTCATTTTGAGTGTGTAATTCAGTCTCACCTTCCTCAGATACAAGATGCCGTACTATCAAAATGGATAAATGACCCACAAAGAATGGACAAACGCATGCTGGCGCTTATATTCTTAGCTCACGCAAGTGATGTGCTAGAGAATGCCTTCGGTCCGCTCAATGACGATGACTATGAAGTGGCAATGAAACGAGTGAGAGAGCTATTGGACCTGGATTTCGAGGCGGAAGCGGCTAAACCGAATGCAAATGAAATTCTATGGGCTGTTTTTATGGCATTTACGAAATAAACATAAGCCGCCTTCAGTTCTCTTTTTTTTCTTTTTAAATGCTATGTTTTAATTATTTTTATCATAATTATTTCTAATAAATAAGTAATTTTATTCTCTATATTTTTTTCCATTTAAAAGAAACGACAAACAAAAACTGTTAATCGTAATTGAAAATAAAATAAATATAAAAACAAAAAAAATTAACATAAATTTTAAGAAAAAATCTTGGTTGGGATTTATAGATAAAACAAACAAAGAAAAAACATTTTAATAAAACAAACATTTGTATAGTTAAAATATAATAATTGCAAAATAGTGAATACAAACATATAAAACAAAACAAAAAAAAACGAAACTTAACTAAACCACAGCAGAGCTTTCTTTTGTAAAGTCGTATTTCAGAAAAAAACAAAAACACACACACTCTCGGTTCTTATCGTTTCCCACATTCAAATCAAATCTTCTCTCCGAACTGAGATATTGGGCATGATATGGCCCCAGACAAAGGATCAGTTTTGTGATTATTTGAAAATTAAAATAAAAATTATTATGTATACATTAAATTTAAGTTACGCAAAGAAGTATCTATATATACATAATAGAACATACATACGTATTACACATGATTAAATAAAACAAAATTTATTATTCATAATATATAACTTTATTTAAGTGACATGTCTTTTTCTTTCCACTCAGTTTTGTATATTAAAGTCAACTCGTGCAAAAAAAAACCGTAGGTTCCAGATGGGGCTTTGCACTGTGGTCATCAGATCGATCTTCTCTTGTGGCAAATAGGTTTTGTGGCCAGCTATTTATGAAATGCCATAAGCCATCAACATAGGAATGAGAAAAACATGCTTATTCACAGCCTTCCCAATTTAACCAATCTGATGCCCACTGAAACTAACTTCAAAAGAGGGTACAAACATATATTACTGGCCAAGAGCACCTAGAGTCAGCGTGCTTTCCACAGACTGCAGCTGAGGGAGTGCAGAAATCTTCCTAAAAGACGTTGACCTCCGCCAATCGTTCAAAATCCCTAGCAACTGTCGCCTCGTTCATGCCAAAGTCAATTTGTTCGTCAGACCGCCAAATTTCTAAAAATAGACCTGATATCATGCCGAGATATTGCAATTTATATCAACAGTCAAGCTGCGATCAGAGCCCTTGTATCCAATAAAATCTAAAGCAGAGAACGACTGCCTCCATTCGCGGGAAAAATATAACACGCACAACATGAATGGTTGCGAGAAGCTGACCTTGGCTCATCCCGAGCTGTCGCGCCAGCTATCTATCTATCTAGAGAAGAAGTGCCTCGTGCCGCAGAATAAGAACTCTTAACAGCATAATGTCACACTCGCCTGGTTCCTAGGTCACAACGACATCCCGGAGAACTGCGCGGCCGACGAACATGACAACGTTCTTTAGGCACATACCAATAGTAGGCATCTCGATCAAGGAAAAGCATCTACTATGTCATTTGCTAAGCACCTGACCTACATCGACGCTCTGTTGAAAGCAAATCATAGATGGTTACATCTCGATTACAGATTATCAGGCTCATCACATCCTTGATTTAAAAAGAGCAATAGGGTTAATTCCATTCCATTCGTGCGAAAACTGTAACACGCACAACATGAATGGTTGCAAGAAGCTAGGCCTTGGCTCATACCGAGCTGTCGCGCCAGCTATTTATTTAATAGGGTTAATTCGAATAAGAAAATACCACCTTTTAGGCTGGTCGCCTTTGCTCTGTGTTTAGTGCGTTGGACTTCTGTGCGAGCTGTATGAGTTTAAGCCCCAGCCATATCCACCGAACAATTTTTCACGGCACCACCTGTCGTCAAGGAATGACAAACCTCCGAGAGTATTACTTGTCATGAAAAAGCAAATTTGGGGTCAGCAAACTTGCGTTCTCAAATGGCTCAATTATCGACAAGGACGTCCTAGCTTGTATTCTATCGGCTGCTTTGGTAAAAATTTGCGATCGTATCCACCATGGAACATTAGGTCGACATCTCTCCTCATGGAAGTAACACAATACTCCAAAACAAACACGTCACCAGCAATATACCGTTCCAGTTTTGCCGCGGTTACCTCAGATCTAAGATCCAGTGGTTGGAGCTTGATATTCACAGACGGATAAAAAACTAAACACAGTACATCGTTTGCTGCCACACACAAACATGGTGAAATACTCACCATAGGAATACTACCAAATAACGCATCCATTTTTACCGAGCTATCCCTAAAACCATGGAAATAACTTGAAAATCATGTGGCAAGTTCGTAATAAGGACAGTCGATTCCAACCGCTGACTAGCGGCCGCTACGCTCGCCAAAAAAAAAACTATGGACATGTCCTTGGCTCATACACCAGGACAGCCTTCGGCCTCACAATCAGGTGCTCAGAGCACCGCTACCTGGTCTGTAGTTCAGTAAACTCTAAACTCAACATACGCGTGTAGTACATATATATCACACATCGCAAACAAAACAATATTGGTTAAACAAAGCAGTCTTGCCGAACCACACTTTGAGTGCTCTGACAGTCTTCCTCTGTGCAGAACTTAACGCCTTAATCCATCATAAGTTGCCTTAATAATAGCTATTCATCTATCAGGGATTATCGTACCTCTACTGCAAAAGGCAAACCAGAATAATTCTCTACTAACGCTGTTGAATGCCTTCTCAATTAATGAAGAGCAGGTCAAATGATTTCGTCAACTTAGGAGGATCGAGAGCGGAAACCTAAGTATGTTTTACAGTTGTTCCTTCATTTGCTGAAGAACAATTATATTTTAGTTATAACCTTGAAAAGTTATTTGAGGACTCGTCCAATGAAAAACCTTATTGGCCCATGAAATCTAATAGTTGTTCACCGACGACGGATCAAAAATGGAATCTGAAGTTATTGCTTATGTCTTTGGAGCCAACACCAAAGTTTCGGTATCAATGGATGCAAAGATCTTGGCGATTTAAGACATGCTTGCCTTCATAAGGATGGTAAGTTTCTTAATGCGCATTAGATAGAGAGAATGATATGGCAAGAAAACAACCCATATCTAATCTAGTCTCATTTCTAATATAGAAGTCATATGATATCGTGTTGCGCTTTAAACATGATGCAATCGATCAAATGCAATCATGCCCAATGAGGCGTGTAACCACTATCGAGGTATATCCCTGTTGAAGGTCACGTAGAGGTACAGCATAATGTGAATAAACCTATCTCCCGTATGCTACGACAGATTAACGCAAACCTTACTATCTTTGATTTCAACCATACAACCCCTTACCTGAAGTCCCTTTTGCTTCACTACCAAATCTAATTTTAAGTTTTTGTTTTAAGATTTCTGTTTAACTTTAGATTAAAAATGAATAGCTTGTATTAAGCCAAATAAATGGGGTCTCTCGTCCCCGCCAAAAAAAAACCTGTTAAGCCATTTCGCAATCACACTAATCGGTATATGCCACAGTGTGTCCTAAAGACCAAATTTTCACTTTAAAACTAAATTTTTAAAAGACTAACTACCTGGAGCTCTGCAAGTCTGAGTGAGTTACAATGCTCTGGGACGCTCTGATGTTATTCCAAACTTTTCCTGAAATAAGGTTTACAGATACATATGTACATACATATATACACTATCGCTTATATAATCTAATGTTGTAACAGATTGCACTTTGGTACCAAACAAGAGGCACTTGTTTCAACAAATTGTTTGCCCACCTGCTGGATTACGCAGACGATGGAAATTTAAATAAACAAATAAATAATAAATAGTTGGACCGACAGCTAGACTCGCACGAATACAATTTATTACCAATTCCGAAAGGCTAAGGACAAATTATATTCTCGAAAGTTTTTCATTTCCCGACGATGTGAAAAATACTCGGTGGACATGGCTGACGTTCGAACCTACGCAGTGCACTGCACTGAACTACTGCGACCAATACCAGTCATAGACAGTTTAACTCACTTTAGCGCATGGCTCCAAAGAGTTCTTCAGATCAACCAGTTCGGTCCAAATGAATTACGAACGGCCTTTTGCTGAGTAGTGTAGATTTGCAGATCGAAGAGTGTCCGACATTGGTCAGATAGGAACGGCTTTTCTGACTGACAGATTCCAAATAGTAGCTTGTGCAACGGCTTGTGGTGAGCCGAGTTTCTCGCAACCATTTATATTGCTTGTTTTACATTTTCCGCATGAAAGTAACTTCTTCATGACAAATTATACTCTCGAAGATTAGTCATCTCCAAAGAGAAATAGTGCCGCAAAAACTGTTCGGCGGATATTGTTGAGACTCGAACGTAAGCAGCTTGCACAGCAATCAAACACACTAACCACTGAGCCACGGCCACCACCGCCAATATATGTATGTTTGACAGAAAAGGAATCGTTTCCCACAGTGTTCTCGGCAAATTAAAAAGCTTTGTGAATGTACCTGCGTTGGGCGCCAATATTCTAGATCACTCTAGGGAATAATGTTGATACTCTTAAACAAATAGAATAACAAGGCAATCCCTTTCAACTGCAATTCTTCGTACGTAAGCAATAAAACCCTTTAAATAGAAATAGAATTTCTTTTTTTTTTTATTCATTTCCTTAAAGCAAAAGATATATTAAATCTAGCTTATCAACAAACTTAGTTTTATTTGTGTAACACTAAAATAAATTCTATTTAATATAATGTACAAAAATGAATTGTTTAATTTGATTGTTGTCTTTTGCACAAGAATAATTAATGCAGTAAAAAATATAAACCTATACAATTTTTTTTAATCGTGTAAAACAGTACAAAAAACAATAAAAATCAATTGTTACAATTGGAAAAGTTGTACTAGATTGTATTCAGCTTATAGCTGGATAAAGTTTCACTAATATTTACAAAATTCATGTAAAAATTCGTTGAATATTTACAATTATTTACAATAACTCTCCGTAGTAGGAGATCTTTTTTTTTTGTTTGAAGCTGTTTTTTTTTTATCGTTTGTTAAGCTCGTTTAGATTCAAAAGGGTTTATTACACCAGAGCACACGAGTGGGTTGTAGCTGCGAGGGACTAAATACTTCCCAACGCCCGTGTATGGCTCTATACAGCGAGTGGTCTTCTTAAAAACAAGTGCACTTAGAAGAAAGGTATGTACGTCCAATTTAGTTAGTGAGATTCTCACTCATCCCTTATACCAAATGGTCACTAGTTTTAATCTTGAAAGACAACTGATGATCTTGCCAAAGAAGTGGCTGTAAGAGGGCTTACTTCATAGACAAAAAAGGATTACCCTCACTTGACCATCTGTAGACATTTAAATTTATAAGAGGCATCGGACTTCGAATTGGTCAAAACAGTCCAAGCACAACTAATAATACAACTGGGACATACAGAGTGAATGATCTCCAACACTGCGGCCCGAAGAATCTTCCAATTTACACCGGATGGACGCGCAGCGTGGATATACCTCGACTTAGGTGGAAAACGATCGCAAGCAACTTGACGAAACTGAGACGCTTTGATTGCTCTTGGCTGTTTCGAGAGGAAAATTCTTCTGGTGATTTTCGGTCCCGTCTGCATTGACGGTGAATGGAGGAGGAGATACAACGACGAACTGTACGGGCTGTACAGGAACATTGACTAAGCCAGAAGATTGAAGGTCCAACGACTGAGGTGGCTGGGTCATGTAGAGCGCATGGACATCAATGCCCCGGCGCGAAAAATCTTCGAATCCACACCCGAGGGACGGCGCAGTAGAGGAAAACCGCGACTCAGGTGGCGCACGCAAGTGGAGGGGGACCTTAACCAACTGCGAAACTGGAGGCAGCTGGCTAAAGATCGAGCCGGCTGGAGACGCTTGTTGGTTGAGGCGCAGGTCCACCCGGACTGTAGCACCACCTTAAGTAAGTAAGTAAGCTAAGCTCTGAGCTCTAAGAAAGGTATGTTGATTGAGCCACAGAGTGCATTCAGGCTGTAACGCCTTTTAAAGCTAGTAAACATAGAACACACTTGCAGCGGAATAAAGTTGACCCCTTGCAATGCGTAAATGAGCCAGTGGCTATATAAAAAAAACACTACAGCTTTTTACGTTCCAATATTTAGTGAAGGAGAAAAAGGACGGAGCCCTCGACAATGCCAAAGTGGCAATCAGCAAAAAAGCAAAAGAACGAATCGCGCAAGGATAGCTGAAACAATGCACAACAAGCACAAATAGGGACTGGCCGCAAGGGGTTTCATTACAACTAAGAAGGTGAACAAAGGATGCGCATAGTCCTCCTTAAAAAGGGATACAAAGAACAAAGCATGAAAGACATCGAAATTCATATTTACATATGTACGATTGAATGAATGCGGGAACTTGAGGATGCACCTATGGACAACCTCGTATCTATCAAATGACATGACGTGATGCTCAATAATTAACCTTCATATAACAGAAGAAGCTGAGATCATTGCCTTGGGGAGGATATTGCGATAGTCGTGAGTCGTGCACGCCAAGCTACTGGAAAACGGGCTCCAAATAAGCAATGACACAACCGGGGTTATTTAACGCTGACTCGAATCTGTGGGTTTAAAAAAAGCATAAAACGGAAGCGATCTAAATCAGAAGCAGAAAGGAGAGGGTAACAATCACTCTTACGATAAGGGGGCACAAGACTACATGGAAGCACGCCATCAAATACATACCTAGGTGTTATGATTGGCACAAGGCTCTCAGTTAATGAACATCTGGCGTATTGTAGTGACAAAGCCGAAAAAGTGAATGATGTGCTGGTACACATCATGCCGAATTATGAAGGAGCAAGATACAGTCAAAGGCGGCCTTGGCCTTGGAAACACTAACCCCGAGAACATAGTTCATTGTATGGCTCGATGGCAAGAGAAATTAAATGCTGTGAAACGAAAGACATCTGGAATGAAAAAACCTCAATAACAACGTAAGCACGCTGTGCCATTCGTCTCCCCAGAATAAAATGCATAGACGGCAGTACAGTGGGAAAATGAAAAAGGAGGTGAGGTGAGTTTAGTGGGTTGAAATTTCACACTGTTACTGGATATGTGAAAGATACCCATCTCACATTAAAAGGTGAAAGCATCACTAAAGTTTTAGTCTTTTTTTGTAGACTGGAGGGTTTCTGGAACGTTTGCTCTTTTAGTGCTGAGGGATATATTTTATCGAAAAAACTTTCACAGATGAGTACCAAAAACTGTGACCAAATGTAAAAAAACGTTAACAAGCCAATTGGCAATTAAAAAAAAATATATTTCAAGCATGGAAAGGAGAACATTCAAATGTTTAACGACTTTACTCCCAGAACACGTTATTTCTTAATATCATCAAAAGAAGGACGGTTGTGCTGGAAAAATAGTATCTACAGAATAAGACTGGAGGAGGATGCAGAGGAGAATTGAAAAAACGGGGGTATGAAGCAAACGAGTTGGCAGTCATCAATGGAATGAGATCTGAAGACTCACGTGATAACACAAAAACTAATCCATAAACAATATTTCATAGATACATACCCATATCCAGAAATATCTCTGAGTCGGATCAGCAAGATACTCTAACTTATATTCGCTTAGGCTCTGCTCTTCGATCAACTAAATTTAGATTGTTTTTGACTATGATGCTTAGAGAATTTCTCACTCAAGGCTAGAAATGGGTAAAAGGTCACCAGGGACAACTGAAAACGAGGCAGAAGAGGGAAAGCTAGCAAAGGAAGATGAATTAGTCTTGGTTGTTTCGAAAGAAACATTCTTCGTTTGGTGTTGTTCACCTTGTATCGACGAAGTTAGGATTTTTTTTATCTGTGTATCTACATGAAGTGCCAGTGTAGAGATTTTAGAGCCTTTACTTTGTTTTAACTTCGGAAAGAAAACACAAAAGATGAGTGCTCCATCTTAGGTCGCGCATGGCTGAAGGAGATATCTTTATTAACTCGTGTGTGAAACTAAAGACAGTTGATCCAATATCGATCGCTGTAGAGGGTGATCGGATGGAAGGACTTAAAAAATAACACGGCAGTACGACTTGACGGGGCTTAAATATTTCGAGCATCTTTGTCAATGAAAAACAAAGGAATTCGATTAGCTCTTACATCTCACCTGAAACGTCTGGACTTATGGACCTCCACTATGAAAGTTGATCTTGGGAGCGAGACCAGCATTAGTAGGGCTGAAAATAATCACTGCCAAAATAAAAATTACCAACCGTGGAGGTACCACATCAGTCCCAGTGAACACTGCTGAATCCGTGAATATTTGAAACATCAGCGTTGAGATCCAACAAGGAAGCTCACTGTTTCTCGAAACTAAGAAGACAATCGTAAAGTAAAAGAAAAGTAAGTAGCGGCCGCGACAGTCAGGGGAGCAACAGGCCTAGCATTTCGCAACTATTCATGTTGGCGTGTATTAATTTTTTTGCGCGAATGGAGAGGCTTACAATTTATTGCCACATTACCCTGGTCCTGCTCTACGGCAATGGCATGAACTCTGTCAAAAAAAAAAGAAGAAAATCTTTTAGGGAATCTTCAACGCTACCAATGTAGGTCTAAATGAGGATAAGTTAAATAAGATGAAGCGAGGCCGTCTGCACATGGATGCATGGATGACACTCTTAGACCTTGAGACGTCCATTGTGATATCACAGCTCGTATCACTAATCCAAAACTACGCCGAGGAAAAATGTAACTAACAAACATTTTTTTGTGAAGCTTTTGGCGTCAATGCTCCCAGCGAAGTCAAGGAAAGCAGCCCTGAATAACTTAGGCCAGATCCAGAGGAAATGATCGATTGTCTCCTCCTCCTATGTAGTTTTTGCATAACTCGTTTAAAAATAGGCCTAGCTTCTTGGCGTTAAGATGAATAGAACAGTGTCCTCTATACTACCAAATTATTGGTTTGATCCAATTGTAGCCTTCCTTCCTTCCCTGCTGATTCGGTTGAAATTGCTGGTGCTCGAACCTACGCACCTCGCATAGCAGTCCAGCGCGCTAACCACTAACCCAAGACGACCAGACATTACATTACATTTCAACAAATACAAGGCTAACTTAATCGCCATTATTTCAGCTTGAAATACGAGTGATCGGTGGAGTGGAAAGGGATGCTCACATTGAGCTCTTTGGAGAAGACACTACCCACTCCTTTTTCAGTTTTGGAACCAGCCGTGTACGAATGAACTGAGTGAAAATCCAAAGTAGCAGCATTTTCTCACGCGGTGCGGATAGGAATGGCCTCGGAAGTATTGATCAAACGAGAATAGAGGAACAGATGGACAAATGAAAAGGAAAAGGTTAGCTAACAATCGCATTGTATGGTAAATCGACACTGGACTGTTTCGCCGTTATAACTACGTTTGATCTGAGACATGTACAGCGATTGCGCACCAACATCGGGCCCGCATTCTTAGAATCTAACCCGGAGGGACAACGCTGTAAATGAAGATTTCGCCTAAGGCTCCTCGTACAAGCGGAAAGGTACCATAACCAACGGAGGCAGTAAGGTAAGAACCAGGCTTACTGTAGAGTCTTTTTGGTTGAGCTTGTGGTCCCCTCGAACTGCAGCATCTTAAGGAAAGATTTCGCTTCGAAAAGAAAAAAACTGGTCCAATCTCTACAAACTGTGAAGGAAGGGTAGGAAATGCAATGACAGACTCTAAGAGCCGTACAGGAAATCAAAAAAGGCAGACATGAATAACTAATAAGGAGGAGAGGAAGATCTTACACTACGTCGCTACGGGGAAAGCACCACTGAAAAGCGGCATCAATGAAATTGGACGTGGAATTGCTCCCCGAAATCTACTGTGCACGATTATGCCAGAAGGATAGCAGAAACATGCTTGATTTCTTGATATGTACTTCGTGCTAAACATGATTTGATGAGCTTCATATGTGGAAGCAAAGTAAAGGCGGTAAATAAAGAGAACAACGCAGGGTTAGAAATCTAGCAGGGAGAGTGAAAGTAGTGTGATGATGTGCTTTAAAGTTGGTCCTTCGCAGACGCAGACTTCGTCAGACACTGACAAAACTACTAGTTTGCTTGTGCACATAATATTAGTCACTTTTGATGGAAGTACACTTACGTAAGTTAAGTTGATGAACAGTCTCATAGGTTTGTCATCACCTGCAGAGAGGTTGTACCATCAAGATGTTTGTTTAAATTTTGAATGGACTCCAACCTTTGTCATTTCGCCTCGGCGACGAAAGCTCAAACAAACAGTGGATAATTCTCCAGTTCAACAGACAGATTCACTGCTCTCCAACACCATTATGCACATAATTTGGGGAACACAGACTGCAAAAAGGGTTTGGTAGTGGGTGGTGGACAATTGAAGATGATCTTGAAGTGAATAAGGATAAAACCATGTATATGCTGTCTACAAACACACCAATATCAGCCCACAGCGTAGGGCAGAGCGTCACTGTTGACAACTATAACTTTGGGCCAGTTTATAAGGTCACCTACCTCGGACTAAACACCACCTTAACAACAAATGACACCCTCATGAAGATCCATCGAAAAATTACCCTAAAAAACCCCTACTACGGCTGCTTCGCAAAACTTTCAAAACTCCTAACTCGACAGAAAGCATTGTACCAGTCTTACTATATGGCAAGGAGTGCTGACGATAAGTAAGAAGGCTGAGTAAATATGAAGCTCCTGGAAGAATAATACTTCACCGGGTATTACGCTCCTTGTGTAAGAAGGGCAAGGGAAAGAAAATATTAAGTTGAGTCAGCTACATCGAGCGACAATAACAGTCCAATCAAGAATGTCTTTGAACGTCGACCCAGACTTTTAAGAAAAGGAAGACTCAACCTCCGTTGCGAACGTCCAATGGTCGCAGATACCAAAAGGCGCCTGAAGAACTACATAACTGCAGTGCTTCAGGAAGCATCTCTTCACAGTTCGAGTTAAGCGGAGACGGAAGTAAACATAAGCGCGTTGCATAGAACGTCAAAATGTATAAAAATGTACAGTTCTGAGGTAGGAAAGGACTTTGTCTATTAAGGTTTTACTATCCCCTTTGAAGACCAGCCAAGTGTGGCGCAAGAAACTCTATATTTCCAGAAATTTTACCAAAAATTGTATTCCTACGCCACAAGATTAAAATTTTGTGCCATCCGTTTACAACCTGAATTGGAAGACATAGACTTTGACAAAGTGTGGTCAAATGAGAGAATAAACTAACTGTGATTCAATGGAAAAACATGATGCAAAGACCAAGGAATACATTTGGTAGAGCTGCTCATTAGCTTGCGTGTTTTTCATTAAAAAGATCTCTTTTGTTTTTACCTACAACTGATGTCGGTGACCCTTACACAGTCGCAATATGTTTGACATAATTCTTATTTGATAATTAATTAAACTGTTTCAAAGCAAAATGTTTATTTCATTCATGTGCTTACATTGCATAACTATTATTTGTTTGAATTTTTCTTTTGTTCTTTTAATTCGCATTGAAAGCCTGAAAGTGTCTCTTTACTTTACGTCGCTGTCAAGTATGTTAAATTAAGAACTGAACTGAGAAATCGAATTATTTAAGTGGTTTTTCAAACAATAAAACTCTTTGATTACATAATATTCTCTACCACGAAATTTATGAATTACATTTTGAAATTTTTTTTTTTTCTTTGTTTCGAAATGAAATTATAAATTGCGTTACGTTAATTGTTAAGTTGAACTCTTAAAACTAAGTTTTCTGTGACGCAAATGACTTGTCCGTGCGCATTAAGGAACACCTATTGCCAAGGTTTGCCTCGATATTTACCACGAAACATACCGCGTCCAACAGGGCCTCCACCGGGAACACCACCTCGGCCACGATTTTTAAAGAATGGATTACCGCGCGGCAGTCTTGGTGAGCCTCGAAAATGGTTCTGAGGTAGATGTAGTCCAAAATTTCTGATCGGCTGTTGAAACTGGCTGCGCGGAAATCTTGGAAATTGCTGATGGTGTTGAAAGTCTGCAGGATGAACAAAACTACCGGGCGGTAGTGGTTGCGATGGATGATTGTCAGGGAGACCGGGCATCCGATAGGGCATACGGGGTTGCTTCCAGGGATTTAATGGCGGACGCATATTATTATTATGAATGACGCTGTCAGCAATACTTTGGCCAGGATGGTCTTCGAAATTTGGCGGAAAACGATTACCCTGTGATGTTTGATGATTTTCCCACACTTTATTGTTAGTGTTAGGCGGCGTGTCCAGCAGTGGCGGCCTATTGTTACCCACTGTTATTAAGTTATCACGAAAGGGAACTTTGACTGGTACATTCGCACTTTGCGTTGCATCTTCTTCGGGACTTATTGGAACGTATAAAACGTCTTCGTCCTCTTCTTCTACCAGATCGATGTATTCTTCGGAATTATGCTCTTCGTGGCTATTTTGTGTTTCTTCATTCGCAGCACTGGCATTTTTCTTTTCCTTCTCTTCTCCTGCTACTTCTAGTGAAATTAAAATTGTATTATAATAAAATTATTGATTATTAAATACAAGACAACAAATGGTGATCTGTAATAATAAGAAGCATTAAATACTAAAATCAAATATAAAAATTAAGAAACAGTTAAAATCTTTGTTGTACATTTTAGTGGTCGAGTTATTTTGCTGTTAAAATGAACTTCCCTTCTAAAAATGTCTCGCCTAACTGATGCAATGCAAATAGGTTGAATAAGAAGTGCAGGTTTCTTTGATAACTAGATACTTTAGAAGCAGAATTAAAACAAGGTTATTTTCCATCACTTTATTTAGATTTAAAAGTTTGTACATTAAAGGCGATATAATACACATCTTTAGATGATTGTCATGGCCCTGTGGTTAGTTTAATAGACTGCCAAGCAACCAGCATGTTTTTTGCAATAAAACCTCTCTGATGTGCATTTCGTGTACACATTTGAACACGGCCTTCTTCTATTGCGCATTACTGTAGCAGCTACATTTCTTCTGCGATCAAGTCTGCTACTAGGCTGAGGTAAAGAGCCACATGGATGGGATGCTTTCAAGGTGGTTTCGCTGGGCAGTTAAAGAAATCTTGCTTCGTATTGTGCAATCGTTGCTGGTTATTCTCTATAAGATTTCCTTTGAGGTATCCAAACACAAAAAGCCTAATGTTGTTAAGCGCGCCGTTAACTGGTCTTTAAGCATTCTTTAACATTTCAATCACGTGTTTTTCATAAAATAGAAACACTGTATTCGCACTTTGTCGTACTTGTTCAATATTTATACTGTCTGGGTTCACAAAGCTTCACTCTATCTTTCACTGTATCACATTCTTCAAATTTAAGGCCGAAACATAGTTTACTTACACGCATATGCCACGTTATTTGTACATAAATTTGGAAGCATTGTTCTATGGGTTAATGTAAATACTCGACTTTGGTTAACAGTTCGAACAGCAAACACATTTCGTTGAATCGTATAGCATTCCCTTATATATTTGTCTCGACTTTAAGCACCAAACAACACAACACTCAAAACGTCGCCACTTAAAACTTTAAACCTTCTTTTAGTCAACTCTGTTGTTGTACAGTCACGTTGTGAGCCTTGAACTCATACTGGAAGTCTAAGTAATGAGCAAAGAAGCGAGAACAAGAAAAACCAAGAAATTTCCACTCTCATTGAACAACATTTCCTTGTCCTCATTGCTTTGCTGTGTACTCTAAACACAAATATGTTTGCAGCCTATAGCCTAGTAAGGACGTAAATTGGTAATCACTCTCTTATCTTGTTCATGTCGGTATTCTGTAACTTAACCGAAACTGCAGATTTGAATTCAGGAAAATAGTCTTACAAAACAACGTTGTTAACAGCGACGGATATGAGTGAATAACAGCATCGAGGATAAGCGATTTACTACCTAAATATGACCTGAGTAAAGATCCCGTGTCCCATTATGGATGTTAGAGCATCTACCGTGCGTACGCACCATCGTGTTCGGTTCTTGGCGATATGCCTCAATTCTTTCCAGTTGTACCTCAATTTCCTTGACTTTCCCTTTGATCATTCTGCGCTTTCTTAGGCGACCCACTTTCCTTTTTTAGGTGAAACTTCTTATGGCTCAGTGGTACGTTTTTTTCCGGTAGAGTAAAACCATAAGATGAAACGCCACGAAATAGCATAACACAACGTTAAAAGCAGAAAGTAAAAGTAAGAATCCAGTCCCCCACTTCAAAAAAAGTGCAACATCTTCTGTCATTCTCAGGCAATAGAATTCGATTGGAAACATATGCATATGCAGCACTTTGCCTGGATCGGCGAACGCAACCAACCACATCACAGAAACAAAAGTTTTTTCCCTTTTTTCGGATTGTGTGCAGTGTGCAGTGTATTAATCAGTGTGCGTCTCACACTTATGTGCGCACATGAAACAGCTGTTTGACTCACGTCCATGTGCTCTTTCCAAAAACTCATTGGCGCGTGCAGAGTCGCGTGCACACATCATAATCACAGAGGGAAGGCTTTTCCCCTTTTTTCGGATTGTGTGTACTGCATAGCTAGATGTGTAAAAACCACACAATTGTGTACCAATGAGCTCACAGAAAAGTAAAGCATACATACATACATATTTGAAACATGGAACAAGAGTGTCAAACCACATAATGTGTGTATTACACGATATCTGATTGGGTAAAGAAATTCATATAAAAATATGTTCTCCTCCGCATATGATGTGGTTACATGTTCGTACACAAAATTTGCTCGATTAGATGATACATACATATGTATGTGTGAATTCTTATGTACACATGCGACTCACTTCAATATTATTCGCTAAGGAATGAGATTTGTCCAAAGTCGAGCGATGGATGGCTACTGTTGCTTGTGGATGTGGAATATGTGCATAACGAGTAGATATGAATGTAACAACGGTTTTAACACGTCGTCTAATGATTATGACAACTCGAGTGGGCACATGTGTGCTCAGCTCACAGGATCTGCGGTTTTTATTTTATTTTATGAAAATCTCTACATGGTTTTCATTATAAAAATAAAAAAATTAAGACTGGGAATTAGATTTCCTAGTAGGATATTTGAGGTTCCTTATGGATTCATGTTGGGGTAGCTGGGACTTTGTTGTTGAACGCTAGAGCCTGTGGAAATGTAGCTGGTAGACTAGATGTTGTAAGGGTACTGTGGGGATAGTAAGGTGTGCATTATCCCAAACATGTGCATGTATGGTGCCGGAGATGCACTAGGAATCTAGGGATGAGGGTGATACAGCTTAAGGAGATTTAAATAGGCCTCTGGTACCTCTGGTAGGTCCGGAGGTAAAACTGGGAATAATGATGATACGATAACCCTTGCTTTTGTCATTGAGCATTTGGTGTTTTTTGGTTCATTGAAGGACGTGGTATTTGGTGTTATTCGGTGATACGTTTGGGTGTGTGGTGGTTTCTTGTTTTATATTTTATTTTTGCATCTAAAACGCTTAATTTGACCAGAACGTACCCAATTGTATCACTCAATAGCTTTACAAAAAGCACGTTCTACGTTACGGTGTTGTTGGAGATTGCGATAGGTGTTTCACTTCTGACGTGCGAAGAGATTTACGCATCCATTTTGTTTTAAATCACACGCGCTCAAGGGGTTATCAATGCCATTTTGATATTATTCACACAGTGCGAGCTGTGGGTCATGTCGAAACTTTCGTCTTGAACGGCTACTATTGCATGGTTTGATTGAGTATGCCATATTCGCATTTCTCGAGCGCGTGGCCGATTTATTGCCGACTACATTTTTGTATATGGCGTGTTAGCGTTATTGATCCGTCCTGCGATTCGAGATACGATTTGGGCAGAATACTCGTAGTATGTTTGTTAGACAGCGGTTGAGAAAAGTAGCTTTTTGTCACTTTGACGATCAGTTTTCAAATATAACGTTCGACCGCAATAGTCACAGCTTGGTGTTAAGACTGATTGCGCAAATTGTCCAGATCTTTGACAGGAATTAAAAATTCATCAGATAGCCTATCCTTGGGCAGCATATGACATGTTGCGCCTTCTAATCTTGTTCACCCAATAGCAACCAATTTCTATGGAATACCTCTCCTGCCCAAGGCATTCCAAATAAACTTTCTTTTAACACGATCGAAGGCGTTTACGAAATCGATAGATAGTATTCAGGAGGTCTGTACTCTACGCATTACTCTATGACGAACCGAAGAGTCCTGGGTGTAGTCTACCAAGAAAGACCTGCAACGGAAACCGGCGTTGCAGATTTCATGGATTTCTTTGAGGCTATAGAGCATTATATTGGCTACTGTCTTTGCAACTGCGGGAAGCATATACCCCCGTTCTCCCACTTTAGCCTTTCACAAGATAACACAAATTGCATTTCTTCAGAAGACTGACAGTCATTCCCTTTCTCCAATCATCTGGTAAATTCTCGGTTGACCAAACTCATTCTCTAGAAGGGTGCAAAAGAACTGCCGAACTTGTTGATAAGGTTTAATATAATTCGGCAGGAATACCATCATGTCCGACTGTGTTATTACTTTCAGTTATGATCTCTTCTTTACTGGGGAAAAGTAATACGTATTAGTGAATTTTGGTCTTCGAAGGGATCGTTCCAATTTCGAGACAAACTAAACCCAACCAGAATGGTAGACCAATGATTCATCCATCTTCTTAACTGACCCTCATCCGAAACTGGTAGAGTACTATTTAAACTTTTCACTGGGTGTTGGCAAAAGCTGTGAACACCTGTCAGCTACCCTTTGTCGCTTCTGGTAGCAGCTTCTTCTGTTTTTTTTAGCCAAGGCTAACGCCTTATCGTTTAATGTGTCACGTCTTTAAACAGTATTGGGACTGTAGTCCACTTGTTTTCCTTTGTATGAATGGCTGCAATGCGGTGGCGTTTGGCAGGTATTTTTGGACAGGCACATGCTATGGCTAAAACGTACTTTGCAGCATTCGAATGAACTCTTATGGTTAGAGGAACAGCAGTTTCCTATGCAAAATGATCCCAACGCTATGGGATCCTCAATTCTATCGCGACTGTGCATAGCATGCGGATAATTCAGGTCTTCAAGAAGATTTTTGTGTTTATGCGAATGTACTCTGCCAAAGGTAATAATCTTGTGCAATAACGATACGTGCTCTTCGCGGTAATGCGGCATATTGTCTATTTGGATGAAACTTCCCTGTCCGTCAGTCGAAACTTAAATTTCTTTACAGCGCATCTTGTTTTTCATCATTGTTCTCCCTACAACGAGGTGATTGCTGTTACAAATATCTACAAAGCATGCGCCGTTGTCATTTTGAGTGGGCATGCTTGCCCATTACATGTCCGAGAGTTGTCTCCCAATTTCGTTGCAAAATACACAATGCCGTAGAATCCATCATCCCAAACAGAAAGAAGAATAGACCGCCTTAAGCAAACTTAGCGCAGAACAGATCGATAAGCAACAAACCCTTTGAGAACGAGTTGGAGAAAACTGAACGCATTGAAGCAATCTACACACTATTGCGCGCACTATTTTAAGTAAAACAAATATGTGGCAAACGTTGCTTAATGTCTATAATGACATTTGCTTCAGATTGCAAAAACTCGGTCCTTGCGGAGTCCACTAAGGAAACGAACACTGGCGGCTCTGAATAGGAGCTGGATATTGGAACAAACACTTTTTCTACCGCAACGAGTTATACACTCATAAAAGTTGCTACAGCAAACTCTATTAACGGCAAACTTGCACATGCCGGAAGTAACCTTTGTTGTCGCTACAAGGCGGTGGAGAATGAATCGGTCCCTTATGTCCAGCTCGCTCCAGGTCTTCTAAATTTATTTGAAGTCACAATGTCTCCAACACAGACCCAAATGCACCCTACTGCATCAGCAGTCCAGTCATTGACCTTACATATCCAATCCTAACACTACTCGCGTGGTATTTAATCTTTTCTAGTTGTCTGACAAAGTCAGCTTCCCTATGCATTGCAACAGTACTCTTCTACATCTATACATATGTGGGAAACAAAAAAATAATTCTCCTAAGTAAATAAAAACCTTCAAACCTCTAAGGATATCATCAAGATCCTCATCCGACATATCCATATCGATACTCTCAACCATATCACTCGGATCATAGCCTGGTTCATTCTTCGACTCTGAAACTAAGAGGTAATTGAAAAAAATTATAACACACATCTGGGTATTTGAAAAAGTCTTACCTGGTTTTTTGACTTCAGGTTTAGGATTCTCTTGCGTACTGCTTTCAGTGCCAGGAGCCTTAAAAAAAGAAACAAAACAAGAACATGTATTCAATGTTCGGAAGAATTCCTAATGGAATAATCACTGGTGGAAATGACAGCAATCCCATCAATGGCGGCGGTCTTAAAGGCGGAGGTGGTACGGATATAATTGAATTCATACTCTCACTCTTAGATCCAGGCACCGATCGATAATCAACATCTGCACCACCTGTCTGTGACTGTTGCTGCGGCACTGGTGGCTTCACAAGCAATGGTGGGCGGAAATCCTAAGACACAAAAATCAAATTAACGTAACAAAATGAAATATTTTGTTTGATTAACACCTGTACCTTGTCTTTGGGTGCCACCCAAGTCTTATTGGTCCTCTTATATTTGTCCTCATTATCTTGCGTCGTTGGGGAGCCTGTCAGTGATATAAGATTCCTATGGTCAATATCTAATTGACGCGGTTTATCTAATTAAAAACAAAGTCATTTGGTAAGCCAATGTATTGCACAACAAATAGATAATTTTACTTGGGTTTAAAGTGGGCGGCACAACCGGCACAGGCAGGTGCAATTGGCGATGATCAACATCTTGCACAGACAAAATATCATTATCGGTGGCATCATAATCCGTAACACTGTCGTCAAGAATATTATCGCGGTCAAAGTGCACCGGCGAAATTGGTGTATCGATACAATGATTAAACGAGTTTGATGTGTCCAACGCTGACCATGACATTTCCATGTCCCACGTAGAATTGAAGTCATCACTCTGAGAGCCACCACCACCAACACCGCCTAGATTTGGTGGCGGCATTGGCGGTGGCATTAACGGCATTCTAGCATCATAGCTGCTGTTTGAAGAGTTCGAAATATAATTTGAATCGTTGGCATAGTTAGGCACCATCGGATTGTATCGATTTGACGAATGTCCACCGTAAGATGACGTTGGATAATTTGATGCGGTTGCTCTTGCTAAGGAAGAGTATTCCGATTGACCTGACTGCCCGGGTAGTGTTATACTGCTGGCGGAATAGGGATTAATTGAACCCATTGGATTCACTGGTTCTGGCTTGTAAAAATCCGCTCCATTGAAGCTATCATTGATAGAATCCGAATCGGATCTGCTGGCTATGACTTCGATTGGTTGACCTGTAAAATGTTAAAACGGAATTAAGAAGGAACAAGTAGGAAACTATTTGTGATAATAAGGAGAAGTAAAGTTTTAAAGTCAGTTGCACTGCACTGAATTCAACTTTTGTCATGAACCCAAACTGTGCACACGTCGCTGCCGAAAAAGCTGAAGAACATATCAAGGAGGAATTTTATAACTTTTAAGACGGACATTTCGAAGCCTGTCTAAGAATGTCTAAATTGTACTAGGGGAGATAAGTAGAGCGCCATCGACAAAGGAGTCGGCGAGCATCAATTCCAGGGCACAACAAGCAAAGGCTTCGACTAGTTGACTCCGCCACAGCTTATAGGACAGTGATAAGTGGCACAGGTTTCCTCTCGTTAGAATCTACACAGCAACTTGCCAATCAACATTCAACACAGAGGGACCAACGTCAACATTGGCTTTATTAGTGTTGCAGCCAAAGTCGGACCCCGACTATCCCACTAGAAGCTGCGAAATGCCATCGCTTTATCGCATCACTATACGCACAGCCTAAGGTTATTCCATCTTTAGATTTAGTAACTCCCATGTCCCTTAGTCTTTACAAGGCATTGGGCAATAGGAATTCACGTGGAAGACCCTACCCCTACAACAACTACTGCTGAAACTGCAGGTACGAAGAGAAAATGCAAATCCGGCACCTAAAATAAATAAATAGCTGGCGCGACAGCTAGAGGTGAGCCAAGGCCTAGCTTTTCGCAACCATTCATGTTGTGGGTGTTGCATTATTCGCAGGAATAGAAGGAATCTACAGTTTATTGGCGACTACGAACGGGGAATTGAGAAGCTTTTTCATGAGAAATTGAGACTTGTCAATCCCCGACGATTTTCGGTGAACACAGCGGGGTTCAACGCACTAACCACTGAGCCACGGCGCCCACCCATTCGGCGCCTGCAGTTCGAATATCCCATATTAGCCACAATAATGATTTCTTTGAAGTTAGGAATCAACCCCATCCCCTGATCAGACTCTTATGAGTAAAATTTGTATGGATACAATAGACCAGTTCGAGGTCTCAGTAAGTCAACCAACTAACCAATCAAGTCCCATGTAATGGAAAATCTTCGCCTGCGGTTGGAGAAGACAATGTAAACTGCGTAAGGGTCAATCTGTCTTCATTCCGTTACAAAGAAAAAGACTGCAGATGTATGCCAATCGTTGTCATATTTACCTCGACAAAATCTCTGATGCAATATTTTATGAAAGAACGAGCTAACAACGTAAAAAATCAATCACAAACGGGCATTAGTGGCAGTGAATTGGTTCCGCCCTGCGAAAAACTGCAATAGCTAAGCGATCACAAGGATGACACATCGTCAGGAACCGAGTAAAATAAATAAAGCCATGTAGATCACAAATAAAACGCATTTAAAGAGAAGTAAAGGTTGAACTTGCTGCGACTTTCCCTAGACCCACAAAGTAGAACCAACAATACAAACTTACTTGCAGACAAAGCCCTGCTCTTCTTTGGACTATCATTTTGTTTGAAATCGTTAATGTCAAACGGTAGTTTGCCATCCAAGTAACTCGAATATCCATTGAATGCGTTTTTGAACATATTCTGCAAGAGAAAACAAAATAAACTCGATTAATTTCAATTTGATGCGATGATGTGACAAATTATTTACAACCATGGGCGAGTTCCTTTCATCCGGCAGGTTAATATCTGCATCGGGTTCTGGTGAGGGCGCATCTATATCCGGCGACGGCAAAGGACTAGGCAAATTAGGTGCGATTTCGTCCAATTTCTTTTTTACCTGTTTTATTCGACTACCAAAGTTTTTATAAGCCTACAAAGTAATTACAGGAAAATTGTATTATCACGGACATTGCACTTTTTTTTTTTTAACTTACACTAACAACGACTTTAACTTCACCCCTTTGACTGGTGAAAAATGTTATTGCCGCTTCTAAACTCGATAATACAGCCTTTCGACTTTTTATTTCAGCTGCTAAATGTTTCCTGTGCGTCTCTATATTTGAGAAATACCTCTCAAGCTCTTTCTCCACATCCTCTGAATGGCTTTTATCTAAAAAAAAAAAAAAAAAACCCCAAAATGAATTATTCAATACTACCCCCGGACTTATTAAATTGATTTACCTTTAAGCACTGTCTTAATGTTTTCAATATCACAATTGGGTGCCTTGGGCAGATTTTTAAAACTTTTGTCTGTCGTCGATGATAGTTCAACACAATCTCGTATATTTGAGATCAGTGTGGAGCTCTGTTAAACAAAATTATTTTCATTAAATTTGACACAAAATTCTCCACATTTACTTACTTGAAATTCGTCAGAATTAACCTCTACACTACTAGTTGCTTGAGATTTCTTTGAAGGATTCATACTAAGTAAGCCGCTGAGGTCACTAAGGTATTCCTCGCTATAGATAGCTCTTTGCTCCCATATTTTAAATATTCGAAATATTTTATTCCGAACCTTGTCATCCCTGAAATTTAAGTAAACAAATGATTATTGTTTTAAAAATTTAGGATCCGATAGCCTTAACCTATAGGTGCCTCGGTGATATTTTGTTAGCTGTCACCGAGGTCTCACGAGAAGTTTCTTTGGTAACAACCCCGCGACGACATTTATATAGACAAGCTGGTAACGATTAAAAACGTCTCGTTCAAGATGAGCATCGGCTCATGATACGAGCGTACACCAAAAATCCTTTTGGTTCATTTTCAAACCAGTAGTTCACAATACACCAATTCTTGAAACTTCCTCTATTTGGAATCGGTAGCTAGTCCTTTGAAAAACATTCCCAGCGCCAATGTCAATGTCCTTCCGAATAAAAATTGAATTCCATCACCAAAAACGGCTCGGGAGCCCACTAGTCTAAAGCCATACGAGAGACGAATTCACAATTGGACTGGTTAAAAACTTCCCTGTGTACATTCCCAAAGTTCCCATATGTATGTAAATATATACGTAATAAAAAAAAGAACAACCTCAACTTCGTTTAAGGTGTATCGCTGAATCAAGGTGTCGAATCAAACTGTGGCGAGAGCCTACTAGACCTTGGCCTAGACCCATGAACAGCTATGTCACGAATTGTGTACTCCGGAAGATAGGCGGGATTTATCCAACCTTATTCCTGGATTCGAGACTCTGTGGCTTTTTCTAGCCTTCATTTCCTAAAGCTGGGAATCCACGATCACTGATAAATCCCATTCCCGGCATGGGCGTACTAATGAATGCCAGTGGATGGGGCTGTGTGCCAGAGTGTGGATTCATGCGCGAATAAATTTGAATTTAAACATTTTTGAATTCTGCACTCACGCCCGGAATGTCATAAATGAGTTATTTTGGATGCCCAGCTTTAGCTTTTCATGGGTCCAGTATTAAAACTTTACTGAATCAATCCTCTGTTATGTGATAGATCGTCCTGAGTCAGTGAACCCTGACAAATTTAAAATCAATAATTTCCAAGCCTACAGCTCATTCGAACTCCTGTGGATGTCAAACGGACCGTCCTGTGACGAAATGGAATAACGAACCACTTTTCGCAGAATGGAAATACCGTCGTACAGCAAAAATCGACAGCTTTGTTCCATTAACACCACAATCTTGGCTTTCACCAAGAAGCCTTACACCAGCTGTTATAAAGTCAAAGCCTCAAAGCTTCGCAATCTCAATCTAGAAAAGACACAATTGAATACAAAATAAACCGAAGTGGCCATGGTGTTATGTTTAGCATCATCGCTTGTCACGCTGAAGGTCCGACTTCGACTTCTAATATCGAAAAACATTTATTTCTTAAAATAAATAGAATCGATCGACTGTAAAGGCATTAACACTGACGTAAAGTGGGTCAGAGCTTGAAGAGTTGATTGAACTGATAATGATGATGACATCGGGAGATTACAAATGTCCCCAGTTAGTCTGGAAACCACCTTTGGACGCCATTGAAACCTAATACTACCCTGCGTATTGCCATAGCTGAGAATAGATATCACGGAACCAATTTTCCATTAAGTCCTGGACCATACATAAATGGGTTTCTGATAACGAGAAGGCCGACAAAACCTTAAACCGGTTTGAATTGAATTTAGTAACACACTAGTAGACCACTCAATTCTTACCTCAATGAAACCTCTAAAGGTTAAAAAAATACAGATTTTTTAAAAACGACCTAAAGAAGACCATGGACACACCATAGCAACAGGAAAACAAACAAAAAATGAATGCGTAGACCTCTACGCACGTCAGAAGTGAAACACCTATCGCAATCTCCAACAACACCGTAACGTAGAACGCCAAATACCACGTCCTTCAATGAACCAAAAAACACCAAATGCTCAATGACAAAAGTAAGGGTAATTTTCATCATCACTAACACTAACTCCAGTTTTAACTCCGAATATACCAAACAAATCACCACTTACTGTAATGTACCACCCTCATCCCTAGATTCCTAGTGCATCTCCGGACACCCTACAATGTTTGGGATAATGCACACCTTAGCATCCCCAAAGTATCCTTACAACATCTAGTCTACCAGCTACATTTCCACAGGCTCTAACGTACAACAACAAAGTCCCAGTTACCCCAACATGAATCCATAAGGAACCTCAAATATCCTACTAGGAAATCTAATTCCCAAAGTCATAATTTTTGATTTTTATAATGAAAATCACGTAGAGATTTTTGTTGTTGATTTTTATAAAATAAAATAAAAACCGCAGATCCTGTGAGGACTCATGTACCCACTCGAGTCATCATAACCATTAGACGACGTGTAAAAACCGTTGTTACATACATATGTACTCGCTATGAACATATTCCACATCCCCAAGCATCAGTAGCCACCGATCGTTCGACTTTGGACGAATTTCATTCCTTAACGAATAATATTGAAGTGGGTCGCATGTGTACATAAGAATTTACATATACATTATGTATGTATCATATAATCGCGCAAATTTTGTGTACGCACGTGCAATCACATATGCGGAGGAGAACATATTTTTATATGGATTTCTTTGCCCAATCACATATCGTGTAATACACACGTTATGTGATTCGACACTCTTATTCCATGTTTCAAATATGTATGTGTACTCATGGGTACATAATCATGTACGTCATAGGTACACAATTGTGTGGTTTTTACACATCTAGTTATGCAGTACACACAGTCCGAAGAAAGGGGAAAAGCCTTCCCTCTGTGAATATGATGTGTACACACGAATCCGCAGTCCGCACGCGCCAATGAGTTTTTGAAAAGAGCACATGCACGTGAGTGAAACATTAGCTTTAAACTGTTTCATGTGCGCCCATAAGTGTGGCTCTCCGTTCCCTACCCTGATTAATACACTACACACAAACACAATCCGAAAAAAAGGGAAAAAGGTTTGTTTCTGTGATATGATTGGTCGCGTTCGCCGATCCAGGCAAAGTGCTGGATATATGCATATGTCTCCAATCGAATTCCATTGGCCAGAGCTCGAAAATAACTCTCAACCTTTATTTTCATTTGGCTTCTCAGTGAGAGATATTGCATTGAGCACCGACATTTAGGTTTTGCTCCGAGATATATTTATATACATATACTCATCTTTCCGCTCTTCGCTTGAGAGTTATTTTTTAATTTCAAATATATCACTCCTCTGTTGACTTTTTTTATAAAAATTAAATGGAAATGATCAACCTAAAACCTCTTTCGTGGAGAATAAATCAAAAGTCTTCAATGTATAGAATTCAATTGTTGTGTTCATTTCACATATATTATCAGTATAGAAGAACTTTTTTAGACAAGTGTTTACTGATGACAAATCAAATCACTAATCGGCAATTCCGATGCACTGCTTGCTAACTAAGCGACAATGATAAAGGAGATTTATTTTTTTCTCTCAGTGATATCTGTCATTGATTGACCAGAACCTAAAAAAAAATAAAGTAAAGGTTTCTCTCCGACCAAGAGCGAAAAACGTACGGTGATGCAAATCGGTTATTAAGTGACCTTATTTCAAAATCTCAACAACAGAGAGTAATTTAAAAACCTTTGAAAAGGTTGAGAGTTATTTTCGAGCTCTGCCATTGGCTGAGAGTGACAGAAGATGTTACACTTTTTGAGGTGGGGGCATTTACATTTTACTTGTTATTGTGTTGTGTTTCGCTATTTCGATCTTGTCGTTTTAAGCTGGAATTACACGGTTTGCAGTTTTGGCAAATTTCCGCCATTTTCTGTTTGCTGATGAAATCAAACTGTGTAAACCTAAAATTTTTTCTGCCAACGATTTGCGGTTTGCTAGTTTGCAGGCAGTCGGCAAACGTTTGCCGACACGTTTTTCACCAACCGTGAAAACCGTTTTCAAACGTTTCAAACCGTTTGCAGTAGTTTGGACGTTTGAATTTTTGAGAAAACGAAAAAATCAAACGCTTTCAGTTTTTCGCAAACCAATTGACATTTGAACGCATTTTTGTTTCGAACGGCTGCCATTACGTGATTATCCTATTGTCTCGAGCTGTTGTGTTCTGTACATAAAATTGTTTTATTTCGTCGTGTTGTGGTTTGCTGTAAATTAAAAAAAAATGAATAGGTACACAATGTGTGGGGTCACCAGACGCATTAAATGCTAAAACTGTTCATCCGTCATGCAAAAAAAGTTACGATGCAATTCCGGCTCGTAGTATTGGATTTCTTTGTATAATTTCATACCGAAGCCATCGACTGTTCTTTTCAACAGCCAATTTTTCGTCCATACTCTTCCCTGTCGCTATCGGGTCGAACTCTGCAATTTGTAGTAGTCGTCGCTGTCACTCGATGAGTCGCACCACATCGTTATCACTGCAGCCCAAGCACAATCAATTTCCTCATCGGTTAAAGCCATTATAAAATAATATAATAATCGGAGAGAAGCCCCAGGTTTCAAGACATTGATGAGTATGTATAGACTTTCAATTCCTCATATTAATTCTTTAAGGCCTCCCTGTGAACATCATTCCTTGTTTTTCTTTCTGGTTCGAGGATGACCAGGCTGTCAGGTGAATTGGCTCTAAGCTCGCTATGGGAGAAATCGTCACTCCTCAGATCAACATTATCTGCTTTTAAACTCTGTCCATATACCTTATTGATGTTCATGGCGTATCAAACCTCAACAGAAAATTGCAGACGTTTGAACTCAAAGTGGTATTATGATGAGATCAGAGAAAAGCGGGGAATGAAGACGGTTTTTCTCTGATTGACTCTGAAAATCCTGGCTTCGATAACGTGGTTCTACAAAGTATTCACCTGCACAGTCTTAGAGGTTTTAATTCTACGAAGCACGTTGTGCAGCGTTCACAACACAGAGAAATAACCATCTCTCAATTATCTGTCAATTTCAAGCGGATACAACTACCTATAGCACCATGTGAACGAAAACCGCATGCAAACGGCGTGTGCAAACGTGCTCTACATTTTTCCTGCAAATTTGTGGAAAACCGTGTAAACTGCTTGCAAACAGTTTGCCGTCAGGTTTTCAATTTTTAGTTTGCAGACGTTTGCAGATCGTTTTTCAAACCATTCGTTTGACAAAATTGTAGTGACATTAAATACCAGTTTTCTCCAAACCAAAGATGGCGGAAATTTGCCAAAACTGCAAACTGTGTAATTCCTGCTTTACTCTACCGGAAAAAATATACTACCGAGCCATAAGAAGTTTCACTTCAAACAAACGAAAACCACGGAGCCACGAAACCAAGTTGATTCTCCACACCTGCCAGGAAAACATCCTGCCTGAGACATTCTCATTGTTACAAGGAATGTAGAATGACATCTGTTACACTTTAACCCTGTTTGGCAAAAACGATTATTTTACTTGGAGTCTTTTTATAACTTCAGGACAACACAGTCAACTGTGAAACTTTTTCGGCCATCTTGGTCCGCTTTTAGGGGACAATGCAGCTTTTTTTAACTGAATCTGTTAGACAATATCCCAACAAGTGGTTCTGTTGCTGTTGTAACTTCCAAAAAAGACGAAACCAATCTTTGTTGAGTTTAGGATAACACACATCAAACCCATTCCGACAAGGATATGACAATTAAGTGACATTATGCTAAACATTTGCAAAGGAATTTGCATACTTTACCTTGAGTGGCGAACCCCCCTGTATTTACAGCAGGGTGTCATATTGTGTATAGTCATAGAAACCAAGCACAAAATTCTATTTCACTCCGCCTCTGGGATTAACAAATTACCTCACACCTCGCCGAGCGACGCCACAACGGGTCTCGTGTTAAAATCATACTCTCAAACACAATCTAGTTTACCCAACTCTCGCACCAATCAACACGTAGGCGAGACTATTCCTCAAATTTAAATTCTCAAGCGTACAACTAGAACTACACAGTGTTCCTCATCACTGCACCCCTCGGCATAAACAATTACGAATGTAACCGATAAGGTTTATGACATTACCAGATGCCTTTCCAGACTATTGTATTTGGGCACGTAAATATATCGATCGCGGGTCTATAAGGCACGGTGCGCTTACTTTGTACATATGTATGTACATTGACTTTGAAGTCGATGAGAGGTGAAGGATTTCAACCTGAAGCTCGTTACAGGTTTCGCTTCAGTGCGAATATTTGAACTACATACAGTCCGAGGGCGGAAAAATACATCGGTATGTGCCGACTGTTGTTAAAATGACTTGAAACACCCACACATTACGCCCTATGGGTAGAGGTGCTATTAAATCTCCTTCCCATGAATCATCTTATGAAAGGTAAGGTTAGCGGGCCGATGAAGATTATGAAACCCTCTTCATCTCACTTAGGTCTATGTAGATTCGTTGTGGTGCACATTTGTTTCCACTGTGTGATATATACCTGACTACAGCCACAGGTTGTCCTTGCGAACTTGAGCAGATCCGACAGTAAACCATCGATAAGTTCCTCGGTGTTATCGAAGAGATATCTGCCCAATGTTCTTTTTCTAATATAACAGAGGCTTTGACAATAACAGAGAAAGTGGGTTGTTTCCTCATGCACCTCTTCGTCCTCGCATCCCCTGCATAGGTTGTTCTCGGTCAGGTGCAGCTTTTTTGCATGATACCTGAGTATATTGTGACCTGTAATTAATCCTAGCAATAATGACAGGCATTTCCTGTCCATATGTAGGAGCTTGGTCATTCTGCCTTTATTATATTCTGGCCATAGCCTCTTCGAAATTTCACAAGTGGTTAATATTTTGCTCCTGTTATTCGCCTTAATCTTTTTTTAAAGGCATGTGCCATGCTTACAACAAATCTTCGAATCCAAACGGTAGAGGAAAACCGCGACTCAGGTGGCGCACGCAAGTGGAAGGGGACCTTAACCAAATTAGCATGCGAAACTGGAGGCAGCTGGCTAAAGATCGTGTTGGCTGGAGACGCTTGTTGGTTTAAGCCGAGGTCCACCCCGGACTGTAGCGCCACCTTAAGTAAGTAAAAATTCGCCTCAGTTAAGGATCTTAGCCTTACTGTTTCTTTCAAATGACGAAGTGAAGGTTTAATTGTACCGTCCCCTAGCTCTGGTTCTAGGGCTGATCCCTTTCTTGCCAGGTCGTCAATAGTGTCGTTTCCTGGCACACCACTGTGGTCGGGGACTCAGCAGAGTTTTATGCTGCGTGCCAAGAACCCTCGGCTCTTCGCGACTGCACTCCACAAGCTTGGATGTGATTTGAGTATCATCTTATACACTCACCAGCCAAATTATCATATGTGCACAGCAGCCGAAATTGCGATTGGGCGCATGAAACCAAACCTTGTATGGGCACGGATCGATTCTTCATAGATATATAACTATGATTTCGATACTAATTCTTACCAGAGCTAGTCCATCTTTGGTCGCCGTGGCTCAGTGATTAGTGCGTTGGATTCCTCAACGAGCGGCGTGGGTTCAAGCCCCAGCCAGGAACACCGAACATTTTTTCGCGGCACCACCTCTCGTCGGAGAATGACAAGCCTTCGGGAGTATAATCTGTCAATTCGCCGTTCGGAGTCGGCAATAAATTGAAGGTCCCTTCTATTTGTACGAAAAATGTAACACGCACAACATGATTGGTTGCGAGAAGCTAGGATTTGGTCGCGCCAGCTATTTATTTACTTTTTGCATTAACCAATGAACAGGATATAAAAATCTACACTGACTTGGTCGAAAATAAGGAACTGGCTTCGGAGTTTTCTATAAGTCACCCTACGGCTGCACTAGAGGCAATGCTTCACCTGTTTCCTGTCGATATCTTCGGGAAGCTAATGACAGTCAGAGGGGCACTTAGGCTCAGGAAATCCTCCCAAGTGGTCACAACGAAAACGGGCCACTCTACTATCCTGAATGGCAACAATACTATCCTTAGTAAAACGGACTATATTGTCGCTCATATTGACTTTAACGTGAAATACAGAACTCAGATTCCTAGCAGAAGCGCTTGGGAGTCCGATGCAACCCCGAGCGACTCTGCGATAGAAATATTCTCAGACGGATCCAAGACACCGTGAAGCACGGGGCTGGAGTTGTCTCCAACGAACCTGATATAGCTATTGCCAAACGACTGCCAGATCACTGCAGTGTGTCTCAAGCGGAAATTACGCCAGTCGTCAAAGCTGCGGCTTTGCTTTCGATTAACTCGATAGATTGTACTATGCATAGATAGTCAGGCAGATATTAAAGCCTTGGAATCGTCGACATTACGATCAAGGTTGGTAAAGCAATACAGAAGATCTCCCAACGAGATTGCAAACACATGCGACCTAACCCTGTCCTAGGTTCCAGGACATAGCCTGGGAGGACCATCTGTCACTATAGAACTCACGAGGTCAATCTCTGCTAGGTTCTTGGACATAATAATATAAAAAGAAAAGAGATACCGGATGAACTTGCTAGAAAAAGATCAGCATTAAACACAGAAGACATTGAAACATCGGTAAATGTTCCAATCGGTGTACTGAAATGTCTGATTGAAACTAAGGTTAGCGAACTAACCAATACCGCCTGGTCGGCCAGAGGAGACTAGTACACTAACAGGTATACTGACAGGGCATTGCACGATAAACGCACTTGCCAATAGTTTAAGTATTGACTCACCTGGAGCCAAATTGTCTCTTCCGTGATCGCATAAATCTTCACGTAAAAACGAGGCTATTTGGTCCCGAAATTCTCGTTCTTACGTGACGAGTTATACGATAACGGAAAAGACGATTTGGCCCCTGACTACTGCAAGAGCTGCCAGGATACAGAAAAAATCGAAACTGTCACACTTTGTGAATGCCCATGTCTCTAACCATGTCGCCTGCAAATAGGAAACAGACTTTTTGGAGAACTAGAGGACCTTGGAAACGTGGTATTCAAAAATTGCTATCTTCGTGGACTGAACCGGAAGGTACCTATTCTGGTATTTGCAACCAAAATTAGGCTCTGTAGGCCCTCGTTCGTTTATGTCATCATGAACATGATATGTTTCGCCAAAAGATCAGGTTGGTTTGTCCAATGGATAGACGACTTGCAACCCTTGCTAGTTGATCTGGTATCTCCTTACCCTCGATCCCAGCTTGACCTGATTCCCAGTGGGAGTTACCTAAGCGTTCACCAAAACTAGCTTGGATTTGATTTCATGGCAACACGTATACTGAATGCGGTGATGTTAAGACATAAGGAGAACAGCAGAGCAAATCGTTATGCATGAAACCATAAGCCTAGAACCGAAAGATCAAACGATATCTGTAGAAGAAATTGCATATGAATCTCATAGTCCTAGTTGACTATTCCCCTACGACAACCTGGTTTCGGTGATTAGCGATGTGCTTCGCACTGCCCTGTCGATGGGAAATGGAGGAATTCGATGGACTCATACATCTAAACTCAAATATCTTGACTTGGATTATGAAACTCCACCAAATGATAGTGGGTGCTGAGAGAGAAGCAATCATCGTGGGGTTGAAGATTAACACACTTGAAACCAAAATCATCACCCTCGGACTGAACTCATCATTCCAAGTTAGCATCGCTGGACAACCGGTAGAGAAAGAAGATAGCTTTTCATATCTTAGAAGTATTGTCTTACCCGATGATTGACCAGAACAGGATATTGCCAGCCGATGCAGCACTTTGAAAGTGACCTCTACCATCCCAAGAAAGCTGCAAACGTTCGTTAATGGGTGCCTACGAAACATTCTGAGAATTGTCTGCACTAGATACGGTCTAACGAACACCTTTTCCAGAGAACGGGTCTGGAACTGATAGGCATAACCAGCCAAAGACGAAAGTAGCAGTCGATTGGTCACACATTTCGAAAAGGCGACAACTCCATTGGGAATCCGCTTACCCAAGATGGGAGAAGAGTTGATGAACCGAGAAATACGTGGCGCAGAATAGTTGAGGAGGAGTCGCGGCAATTGGGAAAGAGTTGGAGAGAGCTGAGACATATTGCCAGAAACCCCACACGATGGCGCGTAGGCGTAGTAGAGGTCCTAGGATCCACAAGGCGACACAGGACATAAGTAACTAAATAACTTTGTTTCGAGACCTTTTCAGAGGCTGCAGTGATAAGAAAGGACATGAGAACTCCTCATAACCCCTCTATCACTGCCATGAACGCTGTCAGGTAAGTTGGTTGAAGTGGTAGCATTAGCATTCCAGATCTGAAACCTTTTGAAATCACAACTCACGTGACCTGAATGTTAGTGTTGTTGTAACGAGAAGGGGGTGGAAGCTCTTACATCCATCCTGTAGGATTAAGCAAATTGATCAAGTCGTTAAATTTTTTTCCCCGAAGTTTCGTCAAGGTTGTCAAAAAAAGTTTTACCTAGTGTGCGGTATCTGACCCTGCCTAGAGCCGGACACCCGCATAGCAAATGAAACATTGTTTTCTTCTCGTTATCATGGAAGCAGCTGCGACAATGTGAGTTCAATGAGATGCCTAATTTGGACGCGTGTATTCTCATAGGCCAATGGGCTGTATCTACTAACTGCCACGATACTTGCAATATCTGCGCTAGTCCTGATTTGTGTTCTGGAGTAATTGTAGTTGAGCCAGCTTTGTTATGACACAATTTTACAACCCCTTCCACCTGATGTAAGAAAGAGGATTGTTTGCTTGACGGGTAGAACGAGATGTGAATACACTTCGCGAGGCTTCTATCAAAGACTGAACCTTGCCTCGCCAGCTCAATCAGCTCGTTCATTCCCCTCAATGTTACATGAACTCTGTAAACTAGGGCTAAAAATCCTGGAAAGCCACTTCTTGCAGGATATCAAAGAACTCTCCCACAGGTTTGTGAATGGCTTGAATAGATTCACCAACGTTTCAGGTTAGTTTGAAATCCTATGGGAGAATATTATCAAACATTATACGAACTGCACCCGTATACATCAGATTGGATCTACATTGATATAGGTAAGTGTGACGGGGAATCATCCCCATTACCTGACCTTTGTTTCGCTTATGTACATCAGAAAAACTACAGATGTCATCTAGAAATCCTGCTTTAGATGCACGTAAATAGCTTTCTTTTTAAATAACATCTGTGCGAACTGTACCTATGAGGAGGAATACCGACTCTACACTATTCTGGAGAAAAATAAATAAAATAAATGAACAAACGAGGAAGGCAACGCGAAACTCAGTGCGTACATATAAACAGATCTCAGCAGATTTGACTGTTGGTTATGGGGGAATTTCAAGAAAAATTATCTGCAAATCTGTACGTAGAATTGGCGAATAAAAAAAATAAAAAAACGACGCGGCAAGATAGACAGGAGCTTCGATTAGATTATACAACAATAAACGAAGGGGGACTTGCATACATTTGTAGTCTGAAGCAGGTCGCACAACGCACGCTCAAAAGAGTACGTAAGGACATGGACTTTTAAAAAACAAAAAAAAGGAAAAACATTACAGCACATAAGGAGTACTAGGTTAGGTTAGGTAGAGTAGGGTTAAGCGGCAAAGCGGCAGAGCGGCAAAATTAAAACGTAAAAAATCGTATGGTTGTGGCCACGAAGTCGCTGAGCGGCAAGCGTCGTTTCTGAGCAAATTTTCTACCGCTCTGCTGCTTGCCGCTCATTGCGTCACAGGGGCCTAAGACACTAGGCTCCATTGTGGGGCTATCGTAATGTCTGTGAAACCAAATTGACAAAACCTAAGCCATTTCCTGACAGCATTTGATTTCCCTACAGAATTTTAGCACCTTTTTATAGCTATCATAGCCTAGCTCCTCCAGATTACTAAAGAAATAGCTGTCGAGAAGTTTCATGTGTGCCTTGGCAATTCGCTGACATTCAGATAATATGTGTGTTATGTCCTCAGCGCCACATAGGTCGTTTAAGTATCTGCAAACATCTGTAACCGACAGGCCTAATATTTTAGCGTGCTTCTTCAGAAGACAATGGCCGGGCAAGATAAAAAATAGCTCCGAACGTCGAATTGATTCATGACAGATTAAACTCCCGGAGGCTTGTCATTCCCCGACGAAAGGTGGTGCCGTGAAAACTGTTCGATGGACATGGCTGGGGCTTTAACCCACGCTGCTCGCTCATCAGTCGAACGCACTAGTCACTGAGCCACGGCGACCACCCGCCGGGGAAGATTTGAGCTGAAAGAAGTAGATTAGGACAGATTACAGGTAGATATGGGAACGTGTCTCCTTATCACTGCGGCCTCCGATGGCCTATTGTGATTTCCTCCAATTAGAGTTCGCTCATGATGCCTGAATTCGAAATTAATCCAGAGATGTGTTTGAGTGAGCTGGCAGATATATCCTCTGTTTCGAGGTAGAATTTGCCTTAATGACTATGACGTGTTCTGATTAAAGAATTACAGTGACACAAAATGTGTTCTGCTGATTCTTCGTCTTCGTTGCAGATTCTGCATGTGTTGTCTTGTACTATTCCCATCTTCATCAGGTGTTTTTTGACTCGACAGTGCCCCGTTAGGAAGCCTGTACCATAAGAATCTGACTCCTGTTTAGTCCTAGGAGTTGTTTCGTTCTGGTATGGGAAATGTTTGATAAGAACATATTGGTCCATCAATGGTGAGCTCTGTTTTCCAGCCAGTTTTTAATGGAGCACTTTGCAGTGCTGATTGGTAAACCACAGAATGGTCTTGACATCATGAAATTTGGTGTGAGAAGTAGAATTATTTTTCTTTCCAGACAGAAGCAACCATTTTTTATAGACACTATCAGCATTCGCTAGAAGTTGTACAAAACCCTCGGAGATTGGTCGCGGCTTAGCTGCCGAACTGCTCTATGTAAACAGCGAAAGAGAGATTCTTTACGATATGGTAGGATACAAGTTTGTTTGATAAAACGTTTCTTAGCACCGCGTGCCCAGTCCTTTATTAAGACGTGTTGACTGCATTAACTTTGAGTTCATTCGTCCCTGTCACTTTGCATTCCAGATTCTGCCTGATTTAAAAAAATAAATAAATAAATAGCTGGCGCAACAGCTCGAAATGAGCCAAGGCCTAGCTTTTCGCAACCGTTCATGTTGTGCGTGTTGTATTGTTTGTATGAATGATTTTATCAGAGAAAATAAATTTCTGTTCAAGAGAAAGACCAAGTATGCAAAACACTTCGGGGAGGACGTAAGGGTAAGGCTCGAAAGTAGTTGTAGGGGCATAGACGTATAAAATTCAAATAAACGGATAAAAATTTCTAATCGCTGAGCGAATATGTAGACTCGCAGTGCCTTATCCCTGTCAACACACATAACTCCCATGTCCATATGGGAATTTCAATGAAACTTTCAAACGAGAAAGTGTAATTAACACTAATCTTCACTACACTAATCTTGTAAATAAAACATAAAAGCTTTTAGAACTCTAGAATAAAGGGATCTTCTGATATTTCAACAACAAAATCCTCAAAGCGTCAGGTTGCTTCTACTTCAGCAAGAGTTCATGCCGACATCTAGAAAGTGCACACATAACTGCACATTTAAGAAAACAAAGCCGTATTTTGAGCTGTTCTTGAAAAGGGGTTAAACAACGTCATTGTTGCTCATCCCGAAACTCAGAACTCAGTGCGATAACGATTTGGGAAAGCTTAACTAAAGTAACTTCAGAAATTTTAATTTTGTTTAACCATAACCTAACACAAGATGAGCAGCAAAGTTAAATCAAGTCTATGTACAATGTCACAGGGATGTTTTGCTGACATTTGCTGACATTTTGCCACGAATCCTTCAGTGTGGTTGCTCTTACTTGATGTTAACTGTGACGTCTGATGTATGTGCATCAATATGTTTCTCATGTTCAGGTGACGAGTGCACATATCATTAAGGAATTATTTATCTAGCTCTTGAACATTGAGTTGAATTACCGATAAAAGACCACTGAAATAACGCTAGGATAGGAAGATTATAAAAATCTTACCGACCGAATATTTTTGCCTATCCATATACATATATCTGTGCGCGCTGTATAGGTTCGAGACCCAGCAATATTCACAGAACCGGAATGACAAACCTCTTATAATTTGTCATAAAGAAGCTTCTCAATTCGCCGTTTAGAGTCGGCAATAAGACGTAGGTCCCTTTCGTGAATGTTGCTGAGTGCACATAAAGATGACGGGATCTTGTAGTGTACCCGATCGAACGCTCGACACTGCGTTAGCGGGTATTATTCCCTTGAGTTCTTCGGAGCATCTACCGCGCGATTCACGTAATAAGGGCATACGACTGCTACCAGTCTGCCGTGACTCCGTTTTTGGAGTTTTATCGATAGTGAAAGATCATCAGATGGGTTTAGCGGTCAATGAGAGCAAGACAAAGTATATACTGTCATCAAGAAAGGACACTTCTCAGAGAGAACGTCACTATAGGCAGTTATAACTTTGAGGTAGTTAAGGACTTTGTCTACCTAGGCTCCGCTTCCAATTCAAACAAGCATCAGCGCTGATATCAAACCAAGAATAACTCTTGCCAATCGCCGTTTCTTTGGGCTAAGAAGGCAATTGAGTAGCAAAGGCCTCTCTCGAACAACTAGAGTGACCCTATATAAAACCTTAATCAACCCAATCCTGCTCTACGGCGCAGAGGCATGGACTCTGTCAAAAGCGGATGAGGTTGCTCTTAGCTGTTTCGAGAGGAAAATTCTTTGGGTGATTTTCGGTCCCGTCTGCATAGACGCTGAGTGGAGAAGGAGATACAAAGTCGAACTGTACGGGCTGTACAGTGACATCGACTTAGCCAGAGTGAAGGTCCAACGACTGAGGTGGCTGGGTCTTGTAGAGCGGATGGACACCAATGCTCCGGCCCAGGAAATCTTCGAATCCACATCCCAGGGATGGCGCAGTAGAGAAAGACCGCGACTCAGTTGGCGTACGCAAGTGGAAGGGGACCTTATCCAACTTTGCAAGCGAAACTGGAGGCAGCTCGCTAAAGATCGAGCTGACTGGAGACGCTTGATGGTTGAGGCCCAGGTCCACACCGGATCTTTTCTAAATCATGTTAAATAAATTAAGACGGCCTTTTCGTTCTTTAGTGCTTTATAAAGAACAAGTAGCTGCAATGATGTAAAGTAGTTTTCGCTCTTAAACCATAGCTTAGTCCCGCGGATGCTGATTTTGGTGCTTTGAAAGTGTTCTCGTACTGTTTTCCTATAATTACCGATGAGACAGAACGTTTGATTGAAGCGCATTACAATCACAATGTGTGATAGCATAGGAATTTAGCACACTTAACACGTTGAGTACCACCACGCAATCCGAAAAACCAGTCCCACAGGCCGAGCTAAATGTATATAAACCTACAGTGAGACCAATGTCATGCGGCCTAGATGTGCCAAATTCGTGTGAAGCCACGTTGGCACTTAACGTGTTAAAGATCATGCGGCAGTAATTTCAAGTTCATCTGAACAGAACTTTAGGGTTAGTTGGCGGCAGAAGTAAAAAGCTTCTTCCCGGTGGTAAAATTGGGTCGGATTGACCCAGATGTTTGCCTTCTATGCTGAAGATTTTAAGATGGACTATGGCGCGCCAGCCTGGGACGACTGCAAAGCCCTAGGAGCAAAACGATCTTTTAGAATGAACGGCGACTGCAGAGTCTTTTAAGTCGAAATCACGACTATCATCAAGGCTTTAAACTCTATTTTAGAAAATGATATCAACATTGACAGCAAGGCAGCCGTTAACGCCCTGAAGTTTACGTTGACTTGATCAAGGCTTATAAGAATCTGCAAGATGTATCTAAATGTGATACCGTGAGCCAAACCGGTGACGCAAGGACTGATGACCATGGACGGAAGAGAGCAGTACTGAATAAACACCCCCCTCCCCTCCCCGTTGCGAGATTACAATAAGCCTGACACATGTGTAACAACTATGTAGGAACTTATAGACGACTTATAATAAGAAGATAACTCTCTCTGGTTAAACTCAGTCTCCACGAAGCACGGGTCGTCTCCGGCATCATTACTGGGTACTGCGTCATTGGTTTACATCACAATGACTGTTGCAGTAGCGAAAAAGAAAGAAGGGGAGGTAGAATTTGATTATATTCGTCACTTGCTGTGCGAATGTCCTGCGCTCGCCAACAGAAGAATGAAATGAGGACTATTGGCAACTACTTCTTCACGAAGCTGGAGGACTTATGTAACATTGAGTTTAATGACCTCCTCTCTGGGCTTGTCAATCTTTCTTTCTTACAGGTTCCCGGGGAATAAAAAAACTTTAGCACGGGCAGAGGGAAACTATTATCTTGCCCTAGTCAATAGAAGATCAAAGATTTTTGGCAGTCGAAGAGTTGAAGAATAAAACTGGTAATTACATACATATGTATTTTTGTATAGATGCTACCCAGTAGTTGCTCCAGGTTCCTGGGGTGATCTACATATGTAGAAATAGGAAAAACGAGACCAATATGTGGCCAGATGCGTGCTTATAGGACAGTCTTAGGACAATCTAGGCGCTGCTAGAAGACTATAACTGCCTCCCAATTGGAGGAACAATGGTGCTTATACCACAGCCGATGGCTATTTAACATGGAAAAGTCGCTGCAGTGTATTATTAGGTTGCAACTAAAGTGGACAATGTGGGGATATACCTTAACGTGAGTGATACCGTAATGACCTTATGCTTAAAATCAACTTTCTCATGGGTTAAAAAACAAATAGCTGGCACAACAGCTTGGGTTGGGCCAAGGCTTAACTTGTCGCAGACATTTATGTTAGACTTTTCACAAGAAAGGCGAATTGAGAAGCTTCTACGTTACAAATTATACTCTCGGAGGTTCGTCATTTCCCGACGAGAGATGCTGCCACAAAAACTGCTCGGTAGATATTGCTGAGGCTTGAACCCTCGCAGATAAGACAGCACAGCGGTCTAATGCACGAAACAACAAAGCCAAGATTACCACCTTCTCGTGGACTTTTTTATTTGGGAAGCAGTTAGTCCGCTAAAACACTGGCGTACTGTGCCAACCCATATGTTTCTAGAGCAGTTTATTTACTCCAGAGGCTTTCAGGAAGCTTATGAACTTCTCAGGGTGAGGCCCGTCAACTGCAGTCGGTGCGAAAAATTCACAGCCTAGGTCCGTTTTCTCACGTTGATGAGAACGGAGCATGACCTTTCATCGCTCTCAAAGCATAATCAACAGGTAAGGTCGGGAGATATATTAAGCCTGTGAAGCTGCCGCTTAAGATTCTGGTTAGGATTTCGAGGTGATTTCTACTCAGATTCAGAAAAAACTTTCATTTATTTTGGGAAAAAGTATTTGGAACGTTTCTGTCCTATACTTTTCATCCAAATCGCACTGGATCTGAGCAGAGTTTGTTCCCTCGTGTGTCTTTTGAAAAGACATTTGCTTACTCCGCAGGATGGTTCGGAACCAGTAAGGGGGCAGCTATCTTGGCCAATGATTCCCCTGTTACGTTGCCAATGTAGCCTTTGTGCGCACGCATCTAGGCTAGTATGATCAAGTTGTTTTTTCCTAGATCAACTGACTGTCTCTAGAACTAGCTTCCATTTCATCGTGGCTGAGTTCAGTTCTTTAAGGGTAGCTTGACTTTCAGAGAAGATAAAAATGGTTTTGCCGCGGGTGATAAAAAGCAAGTTTAGGTCTTTGCACAGGTTGACCGCAAATGTTTTTGGCTGGAAGATGGTTTAGCATCAACACCTGATGTTTTTAGCAACGAAAAAGAAATGACCAGCCTATTCGAGATGCTTTTGAGCTTTTAAGGATCGCAACTCGCGAACAGTCAAACCCTGCTAAATATGCAGAGGACTGTGCTATATGCCGCACTTTCTTTGTGCCAGAACCGGTGCCTTGTGAAGAGTGGAAGAGAGGTCGTTCCCAAAACCACATATCGTCCATAAGTCTTCACCACACAGCACTGAGCATTCAAGCGAGAAGATTCTGGCTACTATTGCGAATGAGAATGCTAAAGACCAAAGCTTTGGGAAGCAATGCAGAATGTAAAGGAAAAGTGCGCTCGCTCATCTTGTGATAGTCACTTATCTGATGGGTATTTTGGCCTACCGCTTTGACCAGGTCAAGTTCATCCTTAAGCACACCGATCAGCTTCAAGATCCTAATCTTTTCTAAACAGAGCAACTCGACGTGGCGCAATTCTGAAGATCTTCAAGTTTATCTTTCAGCAAACGATTTTGATCTATATTTTCGTCGCATTGAGTGGTAGGTACGTTAAGTGTTTGATGAACGTTTAGTAGCTCTTGACCTGCTTTAGGGGCATTACAAAAATCCATGTAACTGTTGGAAAACATCACAAGCGCCTCAAGTTGAAAATCGAATTAGCCAGCTGCAAGTGACCGCCGAAGATTTTCTACTGGTAAATAGTCACATACAGATTCGTAAATGTTTTAGAATTGTGAAAGTTTCATAGTCATATAGGGGACAAATCAAAGCAGTTACCGGCCTATACATTTGAAACGGTCGACTAGGAGACTATTGTTACTCAAGTCTAACTTTACAACAGACGATGAATAACCAGAGAATGCATTGAATTATATTTATTTACTACATTCACTTACCTAACCATGGTTGTCGCTCTTTGCAACGCTGTCGCCCAACTCTCCACAAATTCATAGCGCTTTCGTTTGCTGTACTGTATCACATCATTGGCCAGGTAAAACAAAACCAGCCGATGTTCCACTCGAACTAAAAGAACATAACACATGCTGTAAATACGAACCGACTAATAAAACCCTTGTCAAACAAGACACATACCTTTTTTAAAAACATTTAACCAACTCGCAACGATTTTCTTGTGCTGAGCGCGATGCTGAAGACACCACGAAGACATTTGTTGTATGCCCTCTTGTGTGTCTTTGAGGTTCTCCAACCTAGACTCAAATTGATCAATATCAAAGTCTTGTTTCATACTTGACATGTTTCTTTTTAGACGCCAATATATTTCCAATTAGTGTTAAACTTGACACTTCAACCGAGGAGGTCTACGGCATCAAGCCCAATTCGCTACACTTAATGCACTTTTTTTCTTTTCTTCACACCGCAAATAGGATTTTAACACAACGTTTGGCTTGAGCGTATTTTCTTTGGTTCCAATTAACGTGCAACCGATTATAAAATTTTGTTTAACGCGGCAAATTTTATTGTTGACATTTTGAGACCGTTTGTGGGAGAGCACCCACAGCTAGCAAACTTTTCTAGAACCTCTTCAAACGTGTATTTACCCCGGTATATAAACAAAATACATTAGAAAGTTTTATGGGTTAATATAGACGATTCTTATATAATTATTTCGAAGTTTTTGGATGCAGAACTAGGGAAAAACTATCGCATTATGTTGATTTTGCTCTGCCGAAAATAAATTACACGCCATGTTATTTTTTTAACTTCACTTTGGTTGTGCATGGAGTGCTTGCGGTAGTTTAGGTAAACTTAAACTTGACAGCTGGTTTTTGTATAAGATAAACGTTAGCAGCGCCATTTCAAGCACATGTGAGGATATAGAGAAGCTTTAGTTACGTATAAAGGGTCGTCGACATTGAAATAAAACATTTTATTAATACAGCAAGGGCTTCTGGGTACTGGATCTCAAAGCGCCAGCTATATTTATTTATTTTTCCTTATTATTATCATTTCCTTTGATTTCATTTGTCTTTATTTAGACAGTCAAGCCAACTCTCAATAATTGTTAGGAAACCACTATACAGGTCACAGCAATGTTGGAGAAAACTACTAAGCTGGAAAGACTTGAGCTGATAACAAAAGGCTTCATCGCAACCCTGCGCCTCAACCAATAATCCTGCTAATTTAACCCGGTCTTTAGATAACTGCCCCCCAGTTGCACACTCTAAGTTGGTTGAGATCCCCTTGAACGCGCTACATTAGGTTAATCGTATTTTTTCTTCAGAGTTATAAATTAGGGTTAGTGAATTGGTAAGTTTAAGCTACAGAAGACTTGTGATGGCAGTTATTTTGTTTCTATTGTCGTATATCTTTGACATATATAGTTTTATTGTGTAAACTAACACAATCATTAAATAATCACGGAACACGACCATTCTCTCAAAAATTTGGAATGCACCCTCTTCTACTGTCATCCGCAGATAAAGAGAACATGCCATTTATCAACCAAACATCAACACGTGCCTTCATTTAAAGTGCTAAAAAATCCCGGCCAGATTGTGTTTTTTTTATTTAATTTAATTTAACAATGGATTCAGATAGTGATTCTAGCTTTGATGAAGAACCAACGACCAGCTCGAAAGCAGCTATCAAGAATAATATAGCAGTTGAACCACCCGTCGAAGAAGTCAAAGATATTGAAGCAGAATCTGGTGGTGAAGACGATAATGATGGTGAAGATGACGAGGACGAAAACAACGAAGAAGTTCGTATGCCGGTCATAAATCCTCTTAGTTTGATTCGTAATAAGGAGAAGCGTAATGCTCTGTACAAGAAAATTCAGCTTGAGAAGAAAAAGAAACAAAAGGCTGCACGCAGAAAACGCAGAAAGGAAGGTGTACCAGCAAATCCGGGGCACACTATTGAAAGTTTACGAGAACCAGATCAAACAGCTGTAGCTAACTTGGAAGATTCAGACAACGAGGAGTTGCAGAAAGAACTTGAAACCGATGACTTCAGTGCTTACTTCGAAGGAACCTACGAGCCGAAAATTCTGATCACTTTTGCTGACAATCCAGTAACGCTTACTAGGAAATTTGGCCTAGAATTGGCGAGAATATTCGTCAATGCTCTTGTGAAGATTCGCAACAAATCGTCGGTGAAGAAAATTGTGCAGAGTGCAACTCGTGAGGGTTTCACCGATGTGGTAGTCATCAACGAGGATCGAAGGAAACCCAATGGTCTGCTGGTTATTCATCTACCAAATGGCCCAACAGCACACTTCAAATTGAGCAACGTTAAGATAACCGAACACCTTCGTCGAAGTCATAAAGAAATCACCAAACACAGACCCGAGGTGATACTGACGAATTTTACCACCCGATTGGGTTTGACTGTGGGACGAATGTTGGGAGCACTATTCCATCATGATCCAGAGTTTCGTGGTCGTCGTGCTGCCACGTTTCACAATCAACGTGATTACATTTTCTTTAGACATCATCGTTATGAATTCACAAAGGAAGGGAAGAAGGCAAAGCTGAGGGAATTGGGACCTAGATTTACTCTCAAATTGCGTTCTTTGCAAGAAGGCACTTTCGACAGCAAGACAGGAGACTATGCATGGATTATATCGAACAAGCGGCACGCAATGGAGTCGAGAAGACGATTCTTTTTGTAAAAAAATCTACAGAACTTGGCTAAACAATAAAAATAAGTCTATTTTTGTGAAAACATTGTGCGTTATTATTTTTTTCAATTGGGCCTAACTAATTGGAGCAACTAACAAGCTTCTGCAGCTAATCCGGTCCTTAGCTAACTGCCTCCAGTTGAGCACGCCAAGTAGGACAAGGCTGCCTTTACTTGTGCGCGTCACCTTACCAACAATCGGACTATGAACTTTGACATCATGCACCAACAAGAACATCCAAAAGTGTCTCAAGCTACCAACAAGACATCGACGCTTTCGGGCAACAATCAGACCTTAACATCCAACGGTACAAGGATGGTTTAAAAAAACATCCACCATAACACGGTGTGATGTGGGTGGAATAATCATCGCCCGAACATAGTCCTTGGTCGTCGGCCTCTTCCCCTACCCAACGAGAAGAGACTCCCGCCCAAAACTATAACAGCGCTAGCACAACTTCGCTCAGGCTGATGCCGCTCTCTCTACAGCAACTTGGCATGTCTCGACCCCAGCAGAGAACACAGGGATGACCCACACAACATGCAAAACCTTTTCGACTCCCTAGCCAATCCAACAACCTTATGTCCAATGGTGCTTAAGGACAATCCATCGATTTGGCCCTTGAAACCGATCTGTCCTCAGAAGAAATATATGTAGCGAAGTCCACCTGTACTGCCTTGTCCCTCCGGGTTAGATTAAAAGTCTCTACGTGCCAATGCGTTGGTGTCCATTCGTTCTTGACTAGTTTGTCGTTGATTCTCCTCCTCTATCAATGCAAGGGAACAGAAGCTACTGCTATTCAAGCTTTTAAAACTCTCCGGGTAGCCTTACGCTGTAGTGTTTCACCGGGAAACCTTTCTATCTCAGTGGTAGTTTCCTTTCTTGGACTAGATGGACTCAAAATTAGTTCGCCACATAGCAACCACCGCTCCTTTCACACCTATTCCACTCATGAAAGATAATTTCAAGACAGCAAGTGTCAAAACTAATGAAAAACAAATGAAATCGCTTTGTGTGTCGTTTTTAATTCATCAATCACCGTTGGTTTAAAAAATAAATTTAAAATAAAACATTTTCCACGAGAATAAAAAATAATTAGTTAACATATAAAAATAACATGCGTGTTCTTTAAGTGCTTTCACTACAATTACATCATGGGACACTGTGGGTTGGCTGCCGCCGCACCAGGATCTAATCCTGACATATCGGCCAATTCTCCAACAATTTCCTCAGGCGGTTGTCCATATTCTTGAAGTTTGCGCATATCTTCCATTACCAGTTTATAATTCTCTCGATTTTCTTTGGCAGTTTGATCGGGTTTCTGTGTTTCGAAGCGATTACATATAACCTTGTACAGTTCAAGTTGTTTCTCGTATCTGGTTAGAAGGGTAAAGTTTAGACTAATTGGCGTATGAAATGGGTGAAAGCGATTACCTCTCCTTGTCGCTAGGGCTAATTTTATCGCCATTTTCTTCGAGGTATTTTGGGTATTTTTCTAGTAAATCCTTAATGCCAGGCAATAAAATATCAGCGGAGAGTAAACTTTGCATCATACCTTCCATGAATGGCACGAATGGGTTCTCATCACCTTCGACGCCCTATAAACAAACCAAAATTTGATTAAAAGGTACATAGGTACATAAAAATCAACAAGCACGCGATTTATTTGACCTAACATACGAACAATAGTCTAATTAATAGATGATTGCGTCAATTATTTTCTCTACACACACGTCTCACCCCCTCGTGCAAAATTTAAACCGCCCTTTGACTTGAATTTCGATGGATTCTGTTTTTTTTTCTATGTATGTTTAGTGCTATATTCTCTGTAGAGTTAATCGACTCACTAAGCTACCTATAGACTCTATTATCTCTTTACTTCTAGAACACCGTTACATATTAAACACATACCTCCTCCAAATTGAGTCCCGAAAATAATTTCGCTGCGTCTGCTTCAGAAAATCCTGCCTGCAGCGTATCCGAAGCTTCGTTCATACCCTTTTCAAATAAACAAGGCTTGTTACTTCACACTGATTAATTAAGATAGGCAACGTTTATACGACCTTCAATGCCTCCGATATGCTATCAGAGTATTTTTTCACTTCTTCATCATTTGCCGTACTATCGCCTCGAATGGCAATTGCTGTTGCTTCTGCCATTTTCTGAAAACCGGCCATAATCTGTTCATTCAATTGTTCTTCGCCATCAGGTTGACCAACTAATGCGTTCATACGTTCCCCAAACAGTTTTGCTTGTTCACTACATAAGAGATAGAAGCAAAAGAAAATATTGAAATTATTGAGTTTGAAATTTAAATGATGTTTTCATCAAACAAGAAATGACTAGCGATAAGGCGACAAGTGATTACATGAAAAACGCATTTTGGACGTCATTGTCAGCGATTGTAGTGTCTGCATTTGATGATTGTGGTGTCTGATCTGTTTTCTCAAAGTCTTTTAACGCATCTACAATATTACAATATTACATAATAAGATTTTAATGTTTAAACGGATTTCTACTCAACTTACCATCCAACAGTTCATTGAGATCATTGTCGTTCTTAGCAACTGTGTCTTTCTTATCGTTCGCAGACATTGGTACTAAAAAACGATTGCTAATATGGATTTAAGGTCAAAAGAAATATAATAAAAACGAGGAGGATATCTAGACTTTCTTCGCTAGTTGGTTATAGCCGATCTCTAATTTTCCATTAGTCAGATAGTTTAAAACCCGGATGACACAAATTATTGAAAATCTACCATTTAATGTCACTTATGACAGACAATTTTTGACATTTAAAATGAATGCATTCTAAATGAAAAAAGAAAGCATAAGTGTGCAATTAAATTTTATTAAGACAAATAAAAGAAAAAACAAAATCAATACAATTATTGTTTATACGAGCACTTCCTCTCGGTTGCATTTAGACAAGGTTCATAATTTCCCTTTCACACTCCACTAACCATCTGCGACAAGAGCTGATGTTTCTGAAACACCTCGGACGAGAAATTTAACACAGGGGCCGTGCCGAAATGAGGGGGATAGCGGGTCTCAAAGAAAAAGGGTCATGCCGCAGATCCTTCAAGGTCGAAAATGTCCTCATCTAGACGCCCGCCGTCAATTATTCAATTCCCCCCTCTTCTCTTTTAGACCCGTAAACGAAGGTGGAGTATACAGATTCAACAAGATCCGAATGGTGCTGTGGGGTTTTTGCAACAACCTCATGTCTACGACCTACGCTAACCTTACACGCCCGGATCTCTTGCAGATAAACTGGTTTTGCAATTTATAGTAACCGAAGCAAGGTGAAAATACAGTGAAAGTCGTTTATAACGTCCTTGCTTATTATGACCAGTCGCTTATAACAACCACTTTTCTTTCACTGCTTCGTTTCTTTATATTTCGAATACTTGTAGACGCCTTTGTTCAGTCCCTTCACCGCCGTAATAAGCGATTTGCACTGTAGCTTTCTTGGTTACACTTATACCCAACCCTTGTTTTCTCTTCAGAAACTCCAATTCTATACTGAACAGTACAAATTGGAGAAAACAAACGTCAAAACACTGCTATGACAATTCGTTAAGTTATAGCAGATTTACGTGGCACAAAATGACAGATCAAAATTCGTTCATTCGACAATCGACACTTTCGAACAGAACAAGTTGGAAGATAATTCTTGGCTGCAAAATAGTCCTCTGACGTGGATATCTTCGACAATTAAAAACTGGCCAAAACTCCATTAAATCCTTTGGCAAAATTTGGCTATAACTTGAAATTCATCCGACGGGCATAGCGTAGAGAACTTGTCCAATTGGGTTTTTTTTCGTTATCGTTAACGGAAACCAAACGTTTTAGTGGTCTATTTGTGTGGCAACATCATCGATAAGACGTGTTAGCCACCGTGTAAAGTGTGGTGAAAGTATTCATAGAACTGTGATTTTATGTGTTATTCAATTCAATTGTGAGTTATTCAAATTAAACAATGAATCCTTCAGCATATGGGCAGCAGCAGTATCCACCTCAAGGATGGCCACAACCACAACATCAGCAGCAGCAGCAACAACAACAGCCTTCGGTTAGTGGACCTCCGCCAGCGATGCCACCACAATCGCAGGGAATGGTGAATGGCAACTATCAACAGCAGGTAAATTACTCTTAAATTTGTTTATACACCAAAGTGTTTGATTACTTTCACATTTTAGTTGGTAAATTCAATGAGTGGAATGTCAGTGAACCCTATGAAGGCGTATCCCAATGCTGGTGGGAATATGCCCCCACCACCGATGGGCAATGGACCAAGTGGTGGCGACATATCACTTGGTGGGAACAATAATATGATGCCGAATAATAATTCCGTTGGATTGATGGGTTATCCCAATGGGCCGATGCCACCAACATCGCTTCCTCAAAATGTTGGTGCACCTCCTATGCCACCGCAAGGATTACCACAAACTTCGCAGGCTGGACCCCCACCTCAAGCATCAATGCTTCCTCCATTAGCCCAGAAGCAAGGAAATCTTCCACCTTTGCAACAATCGCAAGGAATGCCACAGCAGCCGGGTTTAATGAAACCTCCGCCTCAACAGCAAATGGATGCATCGAAGCCTGGGGAAAATGCTTTTCCGCCAACAAATCATTCCACTCAAACGGGGCCAGCTCAAATGACGGTGAATAGTGCTAATATACCTGGAATGCCACATATGCCGCCACCAAAAACTGTGAGTACAATGAAACTATTTCCCTGCTCAAGAGTCAGATTCGAGTTGCAATTTTCGAGCACAAAGGGACGTGGCGTAAAATTATGAAAATTCTGCGGAAGAATTAGTATCGGTCCAACTTAGGTTGTCTGTCTAGCACTTTCTAATGACGAATGACACGTATTTACATTCCAATATTCTTTCGTTTTCAAGACTCCGTCGTTTTGTCGTGTTGATTGATCCAAGTCATCGGCTGGTGACGCATCAATTCAAAGAGAGTTTTCTTCATCAAGTGTGTTGGATGTTTTCACAAACTCCTGAATATATTTAGACATTCGTAGACTTCTTACTTCCTGCTTGTGATGTATCGCGACAAATAATATTCAACGTGCGGCAATAGTTTTCTTCTCGATTCTCGCGGTTTATGAGAAGTTAGCGCTAGACTCATTCTTTTTTCACGACATTTTCTGATTGGAAGACCAGTCATGAGGCAAATCGTACTTATACTGGAAGAATTGTGAAATGTCCTTCAGATACGAACATCGTTTTTGGCTAAATTTATTCTTTGAGTTTTCTTTTCGGCTGCTGTGTTCATTCGCACAGTGAATTAATCGCATGCGTTGATTAAGGACGAACAAGCAATAGGCTTCCATTGAATTCAGGTCAGTTAGGCTGCGCAATCCTTCCAATCAGAGTGTATATTTCACAGATTGGCAGGAATTTCTATGTATTCACAGATTCTCTTGTAAAGAAAAGACATGGTGCGCTCTTTAAAGAAGCGATTTCATCTTATCTTCATTGTGGAAGACATTTCAATTGATTTTATTCGTTTAGTTCATACGAGCTTATCGTGCTTTCGTTATAGTTATTGTCTTCAGCTGATGCATTTCTTTTCTACACGCACATGTGTGTCACGAGATGAGGTATGTACATATGTAGGAATGGGTTAATTGATTTGATAAAGTTGAACTTTTGACTGCGATAAGAGTCTTTTTTTTAGACTTTGTCTTTGTTGGATCGATGTACAGATTGGTCAGTCTTTGATGAGTTAAGTTCAAGGCGTGTTGCGCATGCTGGTTATGTAGATGCTTTAACTAGACTATGTACATACATACTTACGTAACCCCTTATTGGCCCTCTTGAACATAGAGATAGCCTGTCCCCTTTGGTGCTCAGATGCCTTGTTTTAGCTTTCTTCAGATTTTTCACAAAAATCTTGGCTTCTCCACAAGCGACAATGAGATTTTCTTCACATATAAAGGTATTGATCCTTAATATCACGAAAACGACATGATATGTAAGGATGAAAGGGCCTCAGTTAGGACCGCTGAATTCCTCTCTTTTATTCGTCAAAACTGCAGCACAAGTATTGGAAGGAATCTAAGCGAAGTGGGGTAAATCATGGAATTGGCTCTTGTGTGCGCGTGTGACCAATTTTCCTGTTTTCTTAGTAAATGCCAGGACGTCACAGCTTCCTCTAGCCATCAGACGGTTCAGGTCCGGTATTTACATAGACCACAGTGTTTCTATTGCATTCTCACTAAGGCTGAGTAGTGACATAGTAAGTGTTCGATGTTCTCGTCTTTTTCTTCGCAGTTTTTACAAGGGGCTGCGTCGGTAAGCCTCAGTCTATGCATGTTTTTGTTGGCTACCATACCACCATACGAAAACAATCGATTTCCTTAGCAGAAACTCAATGCACGGGGCATTGCTCAGTAGGAAGCCGTGCAACCAAACGTGGCTTCCTTTTCAACTCGTGTTGCCCTCCTTAAAGTGTTACGTCGCCTTTGGAATTTTAAAAAAAAATCGAAGAATGGTTGCGAGAAGCTAAGCATTCGATCGCTTATGCTGAATGTGTTCCTCTAAACAAAAAAATCTGTCAGAGTGAACACTTCATTTTCACCCTTTGCATGTTCCACACTCGTTGGTCTAACACTTCACTCAAGAACCCTTGTATCCGACTGTAGATAATTTTTTATTTATTTCTGTTTTCTAGTCATCACCATTTATGCCGCCACCACAGACAGGAGAACCACCAAAATCACATGACATGCAACAAAAGCCTACACAAGCAGCTTCACAATTTCCTCCACAACCGCAAATGCAGCAAAAATATCCACCACAAGTAATGCCGCCATCATCGCAACCAGGTCCAATGTATCCACCACAGCCAAATCAATTGCAACAACCACATCAACAACAACAACAACAACAACCAATGCAGCAATTTGGACCAATGCCACCTAGGCCAGGTCAACAAATGCCACCACAACCTGGACAAATGCAAATGCCTCCACAACCGGGTCCACAACCACCACAACCCGGTCAAATGCAAATGCCGCCACAACCCGGACAGATGCAAATGCCGCCACAACCCGGACAAATGCAAATGCCTCCACTTCCAGGTCAATTACCTCCGCAGCCTGGACAAATTCCTCCTCTGCAAGGCCAAATGCCCTTTCAACAAGGTGGTGGTCCGATGCAGTACCAACCAGGCCCAATGCCACCACAACCAGGACAAATGCCGTCATATCCATCTCAACCAGGACAAATGCCAATGCAGCCCGGTCAACAAATACCTGGAAGAGGCTTTAATGTAAGGCATGCACGCACTACCTCTTCATATCAATAGTAACGAGAAAGATTTTAATTTTCTTTAGCAACCACCTGGCATGTACAATCAGCAGTACCAACAACAACCGGCGGCAATGCAACGTCGTCTAGATCCCGATCAGATGCCAAATCCCATTCAAGTGATGATTGAGAATCAAAGAAATGCTGGTGGTGCATTTGTCACCAATCAACCCGGTTTGCTGCCACCATTGGTCACAACGAAATTCACTGTTCAGGATCAAGGCAACTCAAGTCCACGTTTTGTTAGGTAATTCTAAACCCCGTCGATGTTTCGCTGCGGTTACATTGTGATTTCTTTTCAGATCGTCGTTGTATTGCGTCCCATCGACGTCAGATTTACTTAAAACAACAGCATTGCCCCTTTCGTTGATTGTTTCACCATTTGCAAGGACCGTCGAAGGAGAATACGATCCGCCGATTGTTGATTTTGCAGAACTAGGACCGATTCGCTGCAATCGTTGCAAGGCATACATGTCACCAAATATGCAATTCATTGATGCTGGACGTCGCTTCCACTGTTTGATGTGCAAGGTTTCAACAGAAGGTGAGTAGGTAAAAGACAAGTGGCACTCAAGTCTGGTTAATTTTCATGGTTTCCTATCCTTGAAATAATTTCTAAGGCATTTCTTGAGGGCGTTGAGGTAATCATTCGAAAATCTCATCGGCCTGTGAATCGTCAAACATTAGGCTTGACTAAGATGTCGCTGCATACCAAGGTTTTAGCCTTCGATTTTCTATAGCTGTCACTCTCCCAGCATTGAAAAAAGAAAATCATTTTCGAGTCGACTTTCTGTCTGTGAAATCCTTAAGAGATGCACGCCCCAGAACCCAGTTTGTTTGCCCCTAATCGTGTCGCATATTTGATTTTAATTAATTTTTCAGTACCTACCGAATACTTCCAACATCTTGATCACACCGGACAGCGAGTGGATAAATACGAAAGACCAGAGTTGGTTCTCGGAACATACGAGTTTGTTGCTACTAAGGACTACTGTCGGGTAAATATTCTGATTTACCTTCCTCGTGATAAACTTGTTTTCAACTGATCGCCTTCCCTTCACAGAATAATATTCCGCCAGAGATTCCAGCATTTGTCTTCATTATTGACGTTTCATATAATAACATTAAATCCGGACTGGTTCATCTCCTTTGTCAAGAGATTAAGCGAATCCTTCAGCATTTCCCTGTCGATCAAGGTCATGAAAAATCAAAAATGCGCGTTGGATTTGTAACCTACAACAGCACCGTTCATTTCTATAACATCAAGAGCAATTTGGCGCAACCGCAAATGATGGTTGTTGGCGATATAAACGACATGTTCATGCCACTGCTGGATGGATTTCTTGTTGACCCAGAAGAATCTGAAGCTGTAATCGATGCACTAATGGAACAAATACCGAAAATGTTTGTCGACACAAAAGAAACCGAAACTATTCTACTTCCAGCTATTCAAGCTGGTCTCGAGGCACTTAAAGCATCAAATTGTGCTGGTAAATTGCTTGTATTCAATTCATCTCTTCCAATTTGTGAAGCACCGGGTAAACTTCGAAACCGTGATGATCGTAAGCTATTGGGTACGGAAAAGGAAAAAACCATACTAACACCGCAGACGACTGCATACAATACGTTGGGTCAGGAATGTGTACAAGCGGGATGTTCAGTTGATTTATTCCTATTCAATAATTCATACATTGATGTTGCAACAATTGGACAAGTGTCACGATTAACAGGAGGAGAAGTGTATAAGTACACATATTTCCAGGTGAGTTTAAAATGTGCGTGTGGTTTATAAACCACAGCATGATCTTCTTAGATTAGTTCTTGAGGCGATGGTATAGTCGGCAGATAGTAGTTCTAGTCGCATGGTTAGCAGTCTACACCATCAACTGCTGTTAAGGTATTCAGACCTCCTACAATGCTTCCCTTCTAATAGCTGCTTTATGGACATATCCAAGAACGGCACTGCCTTTTGTTAAGATGTTTGCCTCCTCTAAGGTTGGCAAGACTATGTTTCAATAGCAACTGTCCTAAGTCATAGAGAACTAATGACACCGAGGCCTGCACTACTAAGGGAACAATTGACCACACTCCGGATAGCTGTGTACCTCCTTTTTAAATGTATTGCCCTTTCAAATGGTGACCCTGGACTCTGCCATCAGTGACCAGTGAGTAACAAGAATGAAGCTGCTCCAAGTGGATCCAATCCAGAACAATGGAAAACGAAGCGAACACTGAAACCGAGTCTGTATTTCTTTTCCATTATTTCACTCGAAGTAGGTGCTTACACCCTTTTTTGTAGAAAACCTGCTCTTATGGTTGCCACTGCGACCTAGAAGGGAAACGAACAGAATTATTTATGGAAGATCCGTCCTTGTAGCCAATATGGCGCCGAATATACACAGAGAATGTGTTTGGAGGTCCCCTTCCAAACAGAACCGACACTCTGTAGGCTTAGCTTGTTGAGATGGTATCTAAGTCCACAATAGCCGGTAAGGAAGCCCATTAGCTTGCTTATGTTTTTCATGTTAAGGTTTAGAATTTCCTTGTACAGGATTTGATAAGTCTATTGGATTGCCTAAGCCCGGGGACATTCTCCCAGTTGGGTAGGCGAAGCTGGTGCTCGCAGTTGTTTAACAAAGTTGTGGCGGTAATCCAATTAGCGCTACAGAAGCGTTGCTGTTCTTAGAGCGCAGAAGCTGAACCGGCCCCAACCAGCGCATTCACAGATTCATTGCCTAAAATGAAATACCGAGACCGACAATTTCTTTTCAAACTACAGCGTCCGTTCAAGATCTTTTGCCCACAAAACTATGGCTTACCGAGACAGACAATTCTCTGTAGCTTCTCAAACTACATCGTCCGTTGAAGAACTTTTGCTCACAAAACTATGGCTTGTTATGGGTCTAACTATCGAAATGTACAACCAGTGGGTCAATTTGGGACTAAGATTAGCCCAATAGACTGTAGTGGCACACTTAGTTCTCCAAGCAAGTCTACCTAAAATAAATTCCTGCCAAAGGCTGCCACAATGCGAAAGCCTGGCTTGAACCAAAAAATCCTTCGAGGTCATCAAAAAGGAATCGCTTTGACCCAGGCCAGGACCTCCAAAAGCATCTTTGTCAGCTCACACCAGAGCTAATCTTCTTTCAAATAGAAGGTTGTGTAGAAGTCATTTTCCTTTGAATATGAGTGAATCCTTAGAGAACTTCTCTATAAATCACTACATCTGTCTTCTAGGCTGACCTTGATGGAAATCGTCTGATAGAGGACATCATTAAGAATGTTTCACGTCCAATCGCTTTTGACTCAGTGATGCGTGTAAGAACTTCGGCTGGTATTCGTGCAACAGACTTCTATGGTCACTACTTCATGTCGAACACGACGGATGTTGAATTGGCCAGCATTGGTAAGAAGACAACCTATTCCATCCTAAAATATGAAAACTATTCTTTTTATTAGATTCCAGCAAAGCAATTGGCATTGAAATTAAGCACGATGACAAACTGCCACCAGAGGAGAATATCTACCTTCAGATCGCTCTCTTGTACACATCATGCAGTGGACAGCGACGACTGCGCGTACTGAATTTAGCTCTCAAAGTCACCACAACAATAGCGGATGTATTCAAGAGTTGTGACCTAGATACAATAATTTTATTCTTCGCCAAACAATCCATGTTCAAGCTGATGGAGCTCACACCTAAGGTCGTCAAAGACAATCTAATACATCGATCCGCCCAGATTTTGGCATGCTATCGTAAGCACTGTACCTCGCCAACATCGGCGGGACAATTAATTTTGCCGGAGTGCCTAAAACTTCTGCCACTTTATGTCTCGTGCTTAATTAAAAACGATGCAATTTCCGGTGGCTCCGATATGACCACCGATGACAGGTCATATGTCATTCAATTCGTACTCTCGATGGACCTACAAATGTCTGTTATATTCTTCTATCCGAGATTCATTCCAATTCACAATGTTGAGCCCGACGAGAATGAGCTTCCATTGCCGATGCGTGTGACACACGAAAAGATGTCCGAAGACGGCGCTTACATCTTAGAAAATGGAATTTATTTGTTCTTCTGGTTGGGTCAGTCGCTGCCGCAATCTTTTATTCAGCCGTTGTTCAATGTTCAGTGCACACAACAAGTGAACGCAGAGCGTTTTGCTATTGTTGGTGACAATCCGCTGGCGCAGCGAGTGCGGCAAATCATCGATACTATAATGCAAGAACGGACACGATACATGAGGGTAAGGACGCAACATAATAGAAATCCATTAAATTTTCTGTAAATTTTTGTTTATTCCAGGTAACATGCGTGCGACAAAACGACAAACTGGAGAGTGTATTCCGGCATTTCCTTATCGAAGATCGCGGTACAGATGGTACGGCGAGCTATGTAGATTTCTTATGTCACATGCATAAAGAAATCAAAGACCTGCTCAGTTAGCCTTACACAACTAGGAGTAATTGTAGCCAACGTCGTTTGAATTCCCAAGTTGTGGTGCCCGCAATGTGTCGAAGCTACTCTCAGAATAGGGCGAGGCAACAGCGTTATCGCAAAGGATATGGTAGATTGTTTTAGGTTGATATTCAAATTTATAATTAAATCAGAAAAAAATAAACACATAAATATATACAATATGATTTTATGAGTTGAAGTTAAACTAACGAAAACGCAAGCATGTTAAGAATCGAAACGAATTAAAGAGAAAAACAAAAAGTATGTAATTACAAAATGCAAAAAAACAATTATACATACACACATATTATTATTACATAGACCTTGTGCGTTTTTATTCGAATCTTGGAATCGAGAAAGGCCAGGGGTCGTTAGCGTGTAACTCTTCATCGAAATGTTAGAATTTGGCATTATCGCTTCTAATGAAGTTTATCGATCATTCGATCACGATTCCCACTCACTCACTTGTTATCGACTGCGGTAATTCGGCCCCAGGTCATCTCCATTGACGTGTGACCTATTGTTCGAAACAATGGGGAAATATTTTGTTGTTTTGACCTCGTTAGCCACTAGACCAGGTTTTATGTTTGCAAACGGACACTAATATACATAAGACAAATATTAACGTCTGTCTACCTCAACAATCTCGAAAGACTTGACTTCCTCATCCTGGCTTTGAAATCCTTAAAAATCACTCGACACGCTGGTTAGTTTGAAAACGATGCTTCACCTCTTACTTATCGGCTTGCTAATTGAAGCACTGCGGTAAAATAAGCTCTTGGATTCAGAGAACTCTATCAAAATCAATGTCATCAATTTTGGGACGCATAAACAATAAACCGGTGGGTGTGGCTCAGTGGTAAGTGCGTTGAACTGTTATACGAGCTGCATAGGTTTAAACCGCAGTATTATCCAGCATTTTTCGCGACACCATCTTTCGTCGGAAATGACAAACCTCCGATAATGTAATTGGTCATGAAAAAGCGTTTCAATCCATCGTTCGTAGCAGGAAAGTTGTAAGTCACTTCCATTCGTGCAATATAACATGCAAATCGAGAATAATAGGGAGAAGCTAGTGTTTGGCCCCCGTCATCTACTTATTTTATAATCAACTGAGTTTTCCAGGGGCTAACCTACAAAGCTGCTCAAATGAATAGGAAATAGGTCTACGACACCTGCTATAAGGCTCTCCCACACTAGCTGCCAGAAGATCGAGTCTTCGTTATAGCTTCTTTTGTCGGCTTAAGGATCCTCAAATCGCCGATTTAGAGATTTCTATACCTTTCCAGGTGGCTTAAAACTCACTCGTTACTCTTCGTACTTCAACGGTTACATTAGATGGGTTAAAAGCCCAGGTAAGTCCTAAGAACACTTAGAGATCCAACCAACCATGTTGGGGCTACAGGACAGGGTGGACATAGGCGCCAATCAGCATGCGTGCTCATCCAGCTCAATCGTTAGCTAGTTGCCTCTTTTACAAAATAAGTTGATTGACATCCGTTTCAAATTCCACGCACAACTTGAGTTACGGTCTCCCTGTAGTTCACCGTTCCTTCAGGGTAGAAAATTCTTCGGGAACGAGTGCTGGTGTGTATCTGCTCTACATATTTAAGCCATTTAAGGCGTAGTATTTGGACTGTCCTAACTACGTCGATGTCGCTTAACAGCCTGTATCTTTTTCTTCACTTACTATCAATGGAGACGATATCGAAGGTGATCTGACTTTAGCCCTCTCTGGACAAAATCTGCTTTGAAGCAGGACAACAATCAACAGGAATGCAATCACTTCAGTCTAGACGACTTTTACTTTACTTTTTACCCAAAAACCTAAATCTTTTCATTTGCCCCTCCATCTATGGTGAAACCATTTAATTCTCGCGAGAAGCAAAGTACCTTGAAGTATTCCTGGACAGTAAATTGTCCTGGAACCCCCACATCGACAGGAGTGTCGAAAAACCTAGACGACTATTGTGGATCTGTCGCTGCATCTGTGGCAATAACTGGGGACTTAGTCCCAAAATCATGCTCCGAATACACACGGCAGACCTACTTTGTCCTATGCGGCAATAATTTGGTGGATAAAGACTAGTGAGGCCACTATAGCCAAAAAACTGGACCTAGGCTAGGCTCAGCGCCTAGTGAAGTCTGTATCACGGGTTGTTTGCGCTCCACCCCCCTTGCTTCGCTTAACGCTACTGTCGGTCTACCGCCAGTTCAAGTGCACATAGAAATGCAGGCAAGACCCAGTCTGGACAGGCTCCGCTTTAAACATCCACCTGACGGTTACCTCCGACGGTTACATACTCCAAAGTACCGACTTCAGCAAGCCATTGGACGACACTCTTCTAAGGTACTGTTTTAACTACTACTTAGTAGTCATCCCCCGAGTGATGAATGCAAAAATTCAAACCTCGTCCCTCAGAGCCCGACCAAGTAGGGTAGACGAACGCTCAAAAATGGACAGTGGTTCTGGGGCTGAAATATTCGGAGAGTCGTCAAGCACTAATAAATCGGTCATTCTAGGCATATACTTAGCGATCTTTTAGGTAGAAATGTTTGCTTTTAATCAGTGTATTAGATTTAACTTGGTTTCTAACTTACTTTCTAACTTCATTTGCAAAAGCATCTTTATCTTCTCTGACAGTTAAGCTGCCCTGAAAGCACTGAACTCAGCCACAATCAAACCGAAAGTAGAGACTGTAAAAATGCTCCTTAAACTAGAAAAAAACAACTCGGTCATACTACACTCGATCTCTGCTCAAAAAGTCCACACCGGCAACGAAACAGCGGATTCACTGGGTAAGATAGTTGCAACACCTCCACCGCCCCCCCACTGGTTCCGAAGCAGCATGTGGTGTAAACGAATCCCTTTTCGAAATCCAACGCGATCTAGATGGGAAGTATAGGACAGAAATACCAAACACCAAATACTTTTTCCCAATCCATCCCAAAAGAAATCTAAGTCACCTCAAAATCCTAACTGGTATTTTAAGTGGCCTCTGCCGACTAAAACGGCATCTACACAATCTTGGCCTGCCACCAGACCCCATTTTTAGATTGTGTATGGAGAACGACGAAAGCCTCCTCCACATCGTCACAGAATCTCCCGCCCTCATTCATGTGAGAAAACGGACCCTAGGCAGTGAACTCGTCTCACCGACCGCACTTGCCCCGCTTCACCTTGAGTAACTGATAAGATTCCTGACAGCCTCTGGAGCAGATAAACCGCTTTAAAACAGACCGCAATCGCCTTGTCTAAATCCTTTTTCACAGGAATATACTGACCTTGATTGGACAGCATGCAATTGCCGCCGTAATCTTGCACAAATGCGGAAAATGCTGGCCTACGCGGCCTTAAAGTCAATAAGACAATAGGTCTTTTATTAGGAATTGAATTTAAATTTCTGAGTTTTCTCCAAGATCTTCAGTAGTTTGAATATATTTGGTGGGTGGAGCAATTTCCTCTTTCATCACTTCGTCTTGGGGAATAAAGAAATGCGGATATTTTCGACTTTTCGACACTTTTAAGCTAAGAGACTACGAAAATCCTCTTCTGCTCAAGGGTTTCATCCTTGTGTTCGATACAATTTCCTTTTTCTTTGATTCAATCGCTTTTCCTAGTTTCTGGCTACACAAGGCACGTTAAGACATTCAATTTTAAATCTGGGGCCGAATTACCGCGATCGCTAACGCGTGAGTGAGTGGCACTCGTAATCGAATGATCCAGAAAATTCATTGGGAGCGGTAATGCAAAATCCTCACATTTCGATGACGAGATACTCGTTAACAAGTGTGGTAATTCGGCCCCTGCTTTTCAACGTAAGCGAAAATATCCTTACTAAACTTTTTTACTCCAGAATTTGCTGCGAACAACAGAGATTTCTATAATCGTAAATCATTCTAGCACTCGGAGATCACCACACACAGCTGAGAGCAATGTGACGGCTGAGCCTTTAAATCTTGTGTTTGGGTACTTTTTGTAAACCCTGCTACCGCTAAATAATTTGGTAAAGTTTTAACGTAGATTTTAATTTTTTTTATTATACATACAATAAATTAAAAAATTCATAACACATAACAGTCTTTCTATTCTTTCTTTAAAAATAACTTAAAACTAAAACTATTTTTACAAACAACTTGTGCTGGTGTCATGTTTAAAAGTCTCTTCGGAGGAGCGTCATCAAATCCCCGATGTAGGTCTGTGCCATTTGCAGGGTTTCAAACTTTGACAATTTACGATCGTTTCCCAATGAAGGCACCACATCTCTCAGCTTGTCGAAGGCATCATTCAAACTATTCATTCGACGACGTTCTCTGGCATTTGCAGCAAGTCGGCGTTTCCTTAAGACCTCGACACTACAACTGGCATCCGAATTGCGATACAAATCCCTTTGCTTTTGAATTTTGGATTTTGTTTTAAGATTCAGTTGCTGCTCAACGGTCCATGATGCCTGATGAATATCGAAGTTCTCGAAACGGTATTCAGGACTCATTTCGAAACATATCTCGGACATATTTGTATCCGATAGACTGTCACTATAATCGAAATGATAAATTTCAAATTCCCCACACCGATGGGAGGGATTTACGTAATACTGTTCACTGAATCCGGCCATCATTTTTGTGGAAGAGAGTTACAAAGTGATCTGTGCAACCGATTGATGTTGACTGAGGATCCTCCAACATCCTTGGGCGTATTTATTTGATTCTGCTGAGGGAATACCGTCCTTTATTTCTGACCTGAATTTTTTCTGCTTTTTTTTTCTTTTCTTTTCGTCAAGGTAAAAGGATGGGTAGTGTTCTCTTTACTAGAGATCTCATCATAAATGGCTTGTGGTCGAACCGTTTAATTTGGTTTTTTTTTTTTGTATCTCGTTACCTTTGTTGTGCTCTTTGCATTGTTGCCTTTCTCACCAATTTCTTCTTTTTTATTTTAAAGAGGATTGAGGTGGTTGCGGTTTCCATCATTTTGGGAAGACTTTCGCTTTTGCTTAAGGAATGGGTTAAATGTTGCGATACACAGTGCTCTTAATGTTTATAAATTCAGGCTATCTGGAGACCTCAAATCATTAACGATACAGATCATTTCGAATGTGACTTAAAGGAGATGTACAAGTATACATGTCAACTGTCAAGATCTTTATAACCCTGTGAGTGGGAGATGTAAATGGTTAGATCTCGTGCCATAAGGATTTCACAAAGAAAAAAATGTCGAAAGGAAGATACATATATGCATATGTACATACATTCAAGAGAACATAGGCGTAGGATCTGCTCTTCATAGAGTTCGAGGAACTAAACGCAGATACTGAAACAGGCCACCTGAATTTTGACAATTTTTGTCTCTCTTAGTCCAGGGTACCCTCTGAATTTCTTGACAGGTCCTTCCTCATTTAAATTCTTCATGTAATCGCTTCCACACGTTTTGCTAGCCAGAGCCTTATCACAGTATATTCGAGGCTATCTTTCATCAGCTCCTAGTTCCTGAGATGATTTTTGTCGTTCCATTTAACACTCACTGCCGCAGTTGCAAAGACTGGAACGATAAAGGAACGCTTTAGCTAGAGCAAAGCACGTGCTGGAGCGCTGGTAATGGTAAAACTATTCAGTTTCCTCTCTCCCTAAAACTCCCAAAAAGATTATCCGCTAGCATCTTCACGGCTCCTTCATTAACAGTTTTCGTCTGACAATTCGAGGTATGGTAATGGTGTTCCTAAGTACGGTGGCATCGGTGAACAAGGTGAATGTGTGTACTTCATCACCAAAGAAGGTGTAACACTCAAAGCTCTCTTGCGTAGTCTTAGTGAGAAAAAGATCCAAGCTAGTTCTGAAGAGGACAGCAGCAAACTTCGAATTCTTACCAGACGTGGTGTGGATGATAAAATCGAAGTTCCAATTGCGGCACAAGTTATTGATGAAAGGGCGAAAATCTTCGCGGATTTGACTGAAGAGGGTGCCACTTGTATAGCCACTGGCGGAGGAATAGGCGATTGCCCCGGAACTGGTTTCATTGGGAAACCGGGCGAGAATAAATCTGTGAATTTGGATATAAAGCTGATTGCCAACATTGGACTAGTTGGTTTCCCAAATGCAGGCAAAAGCATTCGACTCAAGGCGATATTTAATTCAAAACCAAAAATTGCTTCATGCCCATTTACAATAATTCGTCCACAAATTGGCATCCTTCGAACCATCTCCATCGCTAACTTTGACATGGGACACAAATTCCCCAAACACATCGATTGTACGCGCCTTCTGCTGATGATTGTGGACATCTTTGGATTCCAGCTGAGTCCGGCTCACAGGCAATGCAACTTCTTGGAGAACCTGTACGCTCTGAACAAGGAACTAGAACTTTACGATGACTCCGTTTAGAAACCCTTTGTTTTGCTTGTAAATAAAATTGACCTACACGGCAGCACAAAACTTTTCGAACAATACGATCCCGTCGTTGCCGATCTAAAAACCGGCCTCGCCGAATGTCCCGAAGAGATACGCCCAACAAAACTCGTCACTTTCGACAGGATCATACCAATTTTACCCGCATCAAGCAAGTCAAGCAAGAATTGCGTGATGTGCTCGGTGAGCTGGCTAAACGCCAGCTGCCAATAGCCGAAGTGCGACGAGATCTTCAAAGAACCTTTTTCACTTAAAAACTAGTTAAGAGTATACAATTTGTAAAAAAGAAAAAAAAAGCAAAAAACACCAGGTATAACTCTTTGGCGAAAAACCTTGATGACGATAGACTTGGCTTAAGTTCAAAAGTTGCCGCTGTTTCCTCCGATGGTTTCGAAACTATACGTCACATGAGTCTCGGCCGCGTCCTCTGAAACAACCACAACAACTTCATCTGCTTATTTCTTGTGGCCCGCTTAAGAGCTGAATTGTTTTGATAGAAGCATGCACCACATCGCGCTGGAGCAAATAGGATGTAGAACTGGCGTTAGGCAGAAAGACATTACCTTTCATAAGTCCATCACGAGTGCTCTTCGCTCAATGTCCTCGGCAGATCTAGATACCTTTCTACATTTACTATCGACTTAGAGATAAAACACCAGACAATCAATAGTGCGCTGAGGCTGAGGAATATAACTTTGACGTGATGAGAGGAAAGACTGGCAGAGAAACGCTGTCATCTCAACGGATGAGACTGCGGTCTTCACGGATGGGTCAAAAATCATCAACGGAACGGGCTCCGTTGATGATTTTACTCCCAAGAGACCTCAAAGTATCCACAAGACTCTCAAATACTTCTAGCGTAATTCAAGCACAGGTTCTGGCTGTGCTCGTAGCTGTGCTCGTAGCTGCGGAATCAATAGGGAAAGCGCTAGAATCAAATGTCGTTAGATCTGCACTAGTCTTGAAATGTCGCGTAATGCTGAAGGCATTGTGCGCGCAGAATCAAGTAAGACTGTCTTGGGTACTGGGTCACTGTGACATTAAGCGAAACGAAAGGGCCGACGAACTGACCAAGCTAGATGGAGAACGGCAACACATGGAGGGAGAAACCACCGTAGACCCTCCTTCCTTTGCAGCTAAAGCAGAGATCCTAAGAATAACTGTAAGTAAGGCAAATCAGAGATGGGCCAATAAAAGTCGGCATAGGTTTTATGGCCTGCTCTGGACCGCAAGAAAACAAAAGATATTCCTAACTTAAGCAGGACACAGCTACAATTAGTCATTGGCATCCTCTCCGGCTAGTGCCTTCTCAGGAAGCAAACTAAAAAATTAGGGTCATGACCTATGCGCCACTGAAGACATAACACACATATTATGTAAATGCCAGGGAATTGCCAGGACACACATGAAACTTCTCAGCAACTATTTCTTTAGTAATCTAGAGGAGCTAGGCGATGACATGGTAAAAACATGATAAAATTCTGAAGGGAAATCAAATGCTTTCAGGAAATGGTTTAGGTTCTGCCATTTTGGTTTCACAGGGATCGCGATGGGCCCACTATGGTGCATAGCACCTAACCTAACCTAACCTTTTATAAGTCTGCACTGCTGCTGAGATGCGTAGACGAAATTGATATCATCCGAAGTTTTCAATCCGACATCGCAAACGTGACTCGACAAATCTGTGGTGTTTAACTCGCAATGAAATGAATGATGCTCTACAAGTACATAGAACACTGATCATAACTGTTTTGCTAAATGGTGACGAGTGCTAAATGCTGAATAACCGCGAAAGGAAAGTAAATTCCTTGGAAAGAAAATTACTTCATCGGATATTCTATTCAGTCCAAAAGGAGAAGATTTACATACAAAATTTATGAGGTATATCAAGATATGATATGTATTCCGAACGGAGACTGCATTGACTTGGACACATCGAGGCTCTGGCAACAATGCTCTAGCCAACGGAATCGTCAACGCTCAAGTTTGAGAAGACCAGAAGGACCGAACATCTGTTTTAAGAACCGAGCTATCGCAGAATCCAAAATAAAGAGCCTCACGCACTGCCAGCAACGTGCAGAAGATGGAAAGCTTTCAAAAAAATACTTCTAATAAATTGGTAGCCCGTTAGGCAAGTAAGGAAGCAAGCCTAAGCAATGTAAAAAATGTTGTCTAACCACAGCTCAGCTTCTTCAATTTCTCACCTTAGAAAAATATTCCTGCGACGGGTATTCCTTACCAACAACCGTGACTAAAACATACAAATGATATCGCATTTCACACGCCCGATAACAATTGCCACGCGACTGCAATATCTTGTTCTTTCTGCTTCGCAAAAAGCAGGACCTTTTCGGAATATTTCTGTGGAAAGATCTTAGCCCGCAACACATGGGAAGAGATAATTATAGTCTCGCTAAACACTGTTCCACCCACAATGCTGTCAAAATTCAATCTGAAAGGAAACCGGCACCGCACCGTCAAAGATTAGCCACACATTCGTGTGATATCACATATACCTGAGCGAAAACGCTGATTTTGAAAAATACTCCTTGTCAAAATACGATACGTTGCTCACGGTATCCTTCGAAACGAAGAAGTGGGAAAAAATCTAAATATTTCGAACGATGCTCGTTTGTGTGAACTGACACTTGTAGGTGACCTTTCGAATAAAAGAGGCGCGGAGGGCATTGTGCTGTGTGAAAAGTTCGTGACAGGATCATTATTCGGTATCCTTTTGTTGTTGCACAATTGTTTACCAGGATTAAAGAAAAAAGGTTTGCTTTGTCGATCGATATAATACTGTGTTATAGATGCTGGCGCTTAATTGGCATTGGAATCAAAAGTCCCATTGTAATGTCATGTCATGTGTAACAAAAGGACATGCAAGTCTGTGGTGTTGGTTGTTATTATCCTGCAAATTTCATGGAAAATCCATTGTTTACTTCAATAAACGGATTTAATGCAAAATTAAAGAAATTTTTATATTCAATGGAACAGCAACAATGAAAAAAAAATAAATGATTACAGGGATTAACCATGTAACAACCAATAGTTGCGGAAGGTACACCTGCGAGTTGATCCTCAAAGCGAGTGCTTTTGTTATGTGACCCGTTTCGCAGAAATTCAGTCTATTTGATCTTATTGCTGCTGAAAATTGTTCTGATTCTAAATACTTTGGCATGTCTGTCTAGTACACTTCCATTAATGTCCTCAATCAACAAGTCCCTCCAGCTAACTCGATTCTTAGCTTAGTTTTGCAAATCAAGTTGATTAAACTGGCTCTCCTGCGTATACAACGTGTCCCTTGACTGAGGTGCTAGAGTGGAAAACTCTCCGATACGTCTCGGTCGGGACAATACATACGTCCGAAAACTATTTCATTTTTTTATTTTTTTCATTTTCAAGACTATAGATCGTTTGGGGAACATTTATTGTCCTAAGTGCAAGCAGGCAAAACTGAGCCCGGTTTCTGACGGCGTGTCTCCCCTTCATCCAGCTTTTTTCCCAGTTGCTGTGATTTGTTCTTCAAGCACGATGGGCATTTCCTTAGTTGAACCATATTCGAAACTAGTAGGGTATCAGGGTACTGTTTAAACTCTTTACCAGTTGCTAACGCAATCTTTGGCCAACTATGTGCGCTCTTTAGCAATACTGTTCATGGTTCTGCCATCGCATCTGCTTGTAGAGTTTTTTTTTTCACCACAAGCTTTGCTGGACTCCTGCCTTTTTCATACAGCCTATCGTAATAGTGTTCTCTAAGAAGGCTTGCTTAATTTTTTTTTTAGGAAAAGGATATTTCCGATTAGAGGTCTCATAGACAGAGGCTTGTCGGTCAGGACGACTGTCTGTTTTGGCTTCAAACTTCCAGGACTCCCAGAAGTGAAACGAAAAACATGACCTTGGGTGAGTGCTTTGGAGCTTAAACAATATGACCTGGTTGAAGTTTCCGTTGCCACTTCTTTTCGGGACCTCGAGGTGATTCTCTTTATCATCATCATCATCTTCCAATGGCCCGCTTATCCACTATGACGGTCGCGGGTTTATGGAGCTTAAGTGGACTCTCCACATTTGACGATCTTCCGCCATCGAATCTAACTCATCAGGGGCTATCCCCATACAGGTAGAGGTGAGATTTCGGACTTGGTCCAGCCATCTCATCCTAGGCTTACCCAGGGGACGTCTTGGAAACCGAGTTAGGGACATGCGTTTGACGTGCCCAAACCATCGAAGTATGGACCTCTTCGTTCGAAGAAGTACCTGCTCGACATTGAGTGCTTCGCGTACTCTGGTGTTCCTTACCAGATCTCGGCGAGTCACCCCAGCAATACAACGAAGAAATCTCATTTCGGCAGCTTGTATCCACGATCTTATTCTTTCGGTCATTACTCAAACTTCATGACCATAGGTGAGAGTCGGAACAAACACTAAACTAAAAACCGACAACTTAGCTTCGATGCCAAGTTCGGCCCTCCTGATAACAGATTGACCAAGCTGTCTCAAAATTGCTCCAGCCTGACCAATCCTACAGGATAACTCAGTATTGCTCCTACCATCACTCGTGAATAGGACCCCGAGATTCTCTTTACTTTTTTCTAGTTCTTCACTGCGCCATGTCAGTCAGAAGTTGTCTTGTCCTTCACTTCAACGAAATTTGATTTGAATAAAGCAAAATGCTTGCCCCGTACAGGTAGCTTTTGCAATTAGTGCTGGAAGCAGTTAAATTGGTCATGTGGACCAAAAAGTGCGACTTAGATATTAAGCTAGTAAACACAGAGCTGGTGATATCACGAAGAAGCACAATGTACCTAAGGTCAGACTCCTAAAATTGGACAACGTATGTCTTAGAATCATCTCGAATCACCATTAGTTAGATCTAAGTTGGTCATTTTCAAACGAAATATCGACTAGATGCACTCCAGCCAACTGCAAAGCAGACGAATTAGCCGAGAACGACACAAAACATGCCAAAAGAAACGACAAGAAACAAAATCTCTTGAACAGGGCTGTAGCAGATTAATGTAACCCTGTCAGACATGTTAGAAAGAATAAGTAGAGCACATAAACCCCCCTGTTAGTATACTAATAGTTCACTGGGCAATCGACAAACGCGTTATCAGGCTAGGAATTCCCACCAATGATTTTTGCCGCATTTGCATGGACGAAGAAGAAACGGAATCACCTTTCACTTGCCCAGTAGGTAGGTAGATAAAGTGGCGGCTCTTTAGAGGCCAATTAGCACTAGAGTGCGCCGTTTTGGAGCCGAGAAACTCGTTTAAACCTTATTAGTATGTGGTTGTTGATTTGTTGGTTTAGGATGGCTATATCCAGCCGGTGGAGTCCAGATACAGTATTAATTCTCCAATCCTTTTTTCAGCTATCTAGGCGAGGTCCATAAAGAAAGGTTTGCCCAAAGAGCGCTGTCTGGTCCTCGCCAGGGCCGGAAACCTGCAGAGGAAATGAAGTAGAGGTTCTTTCTCATTAATGTCCTTGCAGCTTCTGCAGAAGTTGTTGTTAGGAATACCAAGCCTGACCGCATGGTCTCCGACTGGCCAATGGCCTGTAATAATGGCTACGATTCTGGCAATATCTGGTCTTGATTTGCCAAGTAGCTCTCCTGACTTAGTTTTATTGTAATTGGGCCAGGTCTTTCTTGAGACGACGCAGCTGGACAGGCCATTCGATCTTTGATTTGCAAGCTGGAAGAAGTGTAGATGTACAAAGCCCTTAACAGTGCCCAGCTGAATATCGACTCTTTCTGCAAATGAACTGTTAAAGGCCGATCCTTTCCTGGCAAGCTCGTCGGCACGCTCATTGCCCTCGTAATTGCTATTACCTGGGATCCAGATGAGTGTAATTATGGAGTGAGTACTCAGTTGATTAATTTCAAGCCGGCATTGCTCTACCAGCTTCGATGATATGGTAACCGCATCAATGGCTTTGACAGCGGCTTGGCTGTCTGAGAAGATAGCGATATTTTGGTTGGATGTTTGGAGATTATTGAGCAAGCTGCAGGCCTCGCGAGAAGCTCCGCCTGGAAAACACAAGCAGAGTCCGAAAGACTTCTATCGTTGAACCTAATCAACCCAATCAAGATCCGACCAATAGAAGGAGGTGCTACAGGTCGAGAATTCATCGAGTAACACGCGTTCGACGGAGCTCAATAGATCTTTAAAGGTCGCAGTGCATACCATCCTCACTATTTAACATTTACACATCTGATTTTCCGTAGACCACCACTAACAGACAACGCAACTACTCGATTCTTGTGCTACTAATTCAAAGCAAGTAGAATCCAAAAAAGTGCACTACGCCTTTTTAATAACTGCCACATTATTGTTAAGTGTTAAAACATGGAACACACAGGGGACCGCAATGTGCCCATAGGCTCCTTCTAAGCTGACCAAACCGAACATAATGTCAACGCCATCCGATCGCTAATGAGGTTCACATTTCATCGCAACATTTGAAGGTTTATTGTGGGTTTAGGAAATCTGTCCAGAAGCAACACTCATCATACTTCATCTTTTCTTGAGTTGCCAACCCTTCAGTAGTCATAATTGTAACTTATCTCAAACAATGTATGCTGGTGAATGCAACATATTTACGCAGCTGACGTATTGAGAAACAACACGCAAGGGCCTGGCTTAATGATAACCCTTCTTGCCGAGACATCTATTTATGTGGATTCAAGCCGGACGGACAATGGTTCATTGTTTGCGAATAAAAAGTGGTCACCACGCACAACCGATAATACTTTCGGTTTTATTGTTCTCAGTGGCACACCTAATCATTATTTTATTGTTGTGCGAAACTTCAAACAGTCCCCAAGCGCCTCATAAGTGATCGGAACCTACTTTTATGCTCCTTACCGATAAAAGCTGGCATTTCCCTTTCCACCGCATACTTTGGTCACCACAAGTTGGTCCATCCATACTCCTCATGTGTTGCATCGAAAAATGTAAATTCCATCTCAACATCCGTATCCGAAAATTAGTTGAAAGTCACATTTGATGATGGAGAGTTGTGTAGGTACCATCATTACTTAAAATGAGTAGTTGTGCCCACATTGATTGGCACAAGATGACCTCTATGGAAGACTGACCACATTTGCGGGTTGTGTTTGTTTTGTCCTAAGTGTCTTTTAAGTTGCCCAGTCCTCGCAATTGGAAATTGAATTTCAGGGCGGTTGCTTCAAGGGAAGAAAACATGAAGGTAGACATTCCATTCGAGGAAGTTGGCTTCCTGTGTAATTTTTTCCCAATTAGTTAAACCTTATCAGTCATGTAACATGCACACATATTTTATTTTGGCAGTTTTGAAGACGATGCCTAGGAAATCAATTATATTTTTCATTTCCGAAGATCCGTAACAGGGATGCATTGTTTTTACCGAATCACGCCTACCTGTTACGCCCCTGATACGTTTGTTTGCCCTTGTCTTCTAGGTCACTTCCACCTACAATTTGAATAACAAAAAAAGCGAAGATGTTTACTAAGAGCGAAGAGAAGATATATAGATGAAGTCGGCACACCGATATGAACACATACTGCATCAACACAAAGTATACTGGAGGAATGAGGAACTCAAGAACCTGCGTGCGGAGTGCCATCACATTTGGATATAATTTCAAACAGCTAGAGGAAGAGCAACATAGCACGGGCTCCAAGAGTATTACATAGGAAAAAAAAAGAGCTAAAGCGATGCAGAATGGCAATAGCAGATGCTTCCAGGAGCGATGTGAGGATGTAGACAAGAATCTCTGAGGTATGGCTACAGACTGGTGAACAAAGCTGAAGTGTTATTATACTCGTACTTGATTGGTTGTTTTAGTGGGTGTCCTAAAGACTTACTTAGACCTCAAGTGGATCCATTGTACCCATAAAAAGTGTACTCATGGGAGTCAAACCAAGGAATAGGGTTGGCTTATCCGGAAACTACCAAGAAAGGGATAGAAATCTCTGGAGTTTCCTAAAATCAGTGATATTAAGGTTCTCCAGCCCATGGAAGAAGCTACTACCAAGAGTACGCAATCTTCTGGTGGCCAGTGCGGGACATTCACATAGCAGGTGTCGGACTGATTCTATTTCCTCTTCGTCCCTCCAGCTTCTGCAATAGTTGTTGTAGGGCAATCCAAGATGCTCCGCATGTCCTGTGAGGACACCGGAGACGATTCGTATTTCCCTTCGACTAAGTTGTACGAGATTTTTGGACTTCTTCTTACCTATACTATACTCGTACTTACTACATATGTATTTGTATCATTGGATCTGTGTGGGACATTGAAGGTTAACAAAAACGCCTGCGCGCTATCCTATGGAGAGCATTTCAGTTCCTCTCAACTCATCCCCTGTTCTGCTCCATGTTTGCTTCGGGCGATCTGACTTTTGTATTAGGAGACCTAAATGTGCACTGCGAGTTTTAAGATCTATTGTACTGACCCATATAAATTAACTAGAAGCTATGTTGAGACTCTTGTTAAACCTCAGGATAGGTTTAGAGTCAATTTTCCACATTACCGCGGGACTGACTGATTTTCGCGTCAAATGGAGTGATTTTGTTCTCGTGGCTCCTGGACAATTGCACAGAATATATTCTGCAGTCTCTTTCTGCTCTCCACAGAGCCGGCATATCTTAGTATCTGGCAGGTTCATTTTATACAGATGGTATCTAAGTGGACAATGTCCCGTTAAATAACCTGATAAGGTTCTCAATTCGTCTCTTGTTGAGTTCGCGTAAAGTCCTGGCCTTGTCTAGGTTGGGTTTGATGAACTTCTTCGCCTGCCTCAGTTCCCGAAGATTGGCCCAGTAGTCAGCATGTCTTTTGATTTCCCATTGTGTTATCTTGGAGTGTGCACTATTAGGGCTCAGGACCAACGGGTGGGCGTCTTCACCGCAGGCAGTCAGTCCGTTCGTGTCGCTCGAAGCCTTCATGACTTGGTATCCAGGCTACGGTAATCTCATTTGCCGATGCAAGAGTTTCGAGGAGGTTCAAACTGTCCCAGACAAGCTTGGATCCTACCGTATAGGATTTAAAGGCTGCTAATTCTGCCCGATTGTCTGAGATGATTTAAAAGCGGTTTTCTTGGATTCTTCTCCGCAGGCATTTTGTTGGACACAGATCAATGACATGGACTTGCGCTTGAAATACTGTTGGTGACTTTCCAAGGGCTGCTGTGCATTGAAAACCATACACCCCGGCACCAGTTCTACCATTTTCCTATTAGGAACCATTCGTACACCAGATTTGGGAATTTAGGAGTTTCATTCCTCTATTCGTAGCAGTCGCCTATAACAACATCGAAGCTTCTGGAGAATCGAATTCTATCTGACTTCAGTTAGTGGATTCTCTTGCAGGTGTCCGTGTCCGATCCCTCGATCACACACTATGCGAGCTGTACAGCGGCACCGACCAGGAAAAGATACTTGTACAGCGAATGAGATGGCTATGTTATGGACATAGAATGGATGAACTACAATGCTCTACCCCGAAGAATCTTCGATCCGACCCTTGAGGGACTACGTAGAAGAGGACGACTTCATCTCTGATGGTGTCCGCATCTGGAGAAAGGATTGCGCAAGCTGGAGAAGCTAGTTGGTTGAGGACCTGATTCACTCCGAACTGCAGCGCCATCATAAGTAAGTAAGCCGCCGCTGATTTTGCGGGTAGAAACTCTAAGTTTGTTGTGGTGGTCCATTATAACGAATTATATAATGTCCAGGTGCATTCGCATTCTGCTTCTCGGTTTGAGATCACTGTATCGAATTTTCTGCCGAAGCATAGAGTTTTAGGTAAGCAGTCGTTTACCACGCAGATCGTGTCAAATTCTGGATTTACGGAAAGAAGATCAATTTGATTCATATGATCTGTGAGATTCCTCTCTCTTGTTTGCAGTGGTCTGACTGTGCTGCTGATAGCCACCTTTTTTTACAAAGAGGTGGACTGGCTTTAAGTCAATAAATGCGTCTATAGCAGCTGTAGGGTAGGTGCGCATGGTGCCGGCTATGTCAAGACATGCAAGCCTTTGAGGCCAGCAGCTTTGTTATAGTAGATTTCTCTGTTGTTTTATTCCACCAAATTACTGATGCATGACGACAGGCCCACAGGTCTATAAAAATGAGTTCTGAACACGGTAGCTCACAGTCGTCGATGCCTCTAAGGGCTGCCATCATATGCAAACATGTGAGTTTTTATTTGTAACGAAAAACTAAAAACTAAAAGCAATTCAAACACCGAAACCCAATACAAATTAATAGATACCCATCAAGCGTGAAACGAAGCCAATATTTTAGCACATTTCAATAGAATCTCAAGATCCGGTGACAATATTTGGTCAACAAGGGCTTCACCTAATTACTCCATTAACAGAATTTATTACCGTTTACCCCTTATCCCTAATGGCGATAGATGTTTTGAAATTCTACCGACAATTCTCGGTAATCTGGTAGCGTTTAATTCTGAATCTCTCAATCAATTTACCTACTCACTTTGATTGTGTGACATGTTCCTTACCTGGCATGGGACAAATCTCAATGAACATCTCATAAAATACAGCAAGGACTGTCGAGGGTGCAATTATCGATGACATTTATGAGTTTCCTTATCTTGGTAGCACTTCTTAAACTGCCTTGTAGGAATAGCAAGAGCGTGCTATCGCGCAGCTCATTCGAAAAGATATTTATTGCTTAGAAAAAAAGATGCAACTGGTAAACCAATGTCGTTTATCCGTGTGGAATGTGTGTCCTGTTTAGGTAGATGGTGTTTGTTGAACATAAAACAAAGTAATCATCAACAAACTTCATCTTCATTGCATTATAATTTTGTCTTCTTGCACACAATGTTAGTCTTGCAGGGCCCCGCTCGTGATCTTCAATTCATCTTATCATCTTTCCCTATGCAACAAGGACGAAAGTAAAAAGCGCAGGGTCCAGCTTTTGAAAACTGTTGTATTTTCTTTTATAAATTGCTTGGCGTTCATTCCTTTTTCTAGTTTTCTCAGGCTACCAAGCTCTGAAATAAGCAATGAAAGTGACTCGATTATTTACGTTCGTTCGAAGAAAGCGACAAGTCCTACAGCTTGTTTGCCTTTGGTTTTCATCCTTGGAGAACTCTCGATGCGTGAGGAGTCTCTGTCTCAAACCCCGCTGCCTTTTAACTTCTTCGATTCCAAACACGTTGGAACGTCAGGTTAAGTATGTTGGCATTCGCGAAAGCTTCATTCCTAAAATGGAGGTTCGACTTTCCTTTAGGCCCTTTTTCTTTCTATCTGAGGTTTCTGCTCAATCTGCAAGTGCATTAGGAACTGCTTGGGCTACGCAGATGCCTGACTATGAAGTGCTTAAATTCCTTGGAAATTCCTTTCAGTTTTTCGGCGTTTTAGTCGCAAAAAGGTTGGTTTGGGTTGTAGGGCGATCCATTGCGTTTCCCTTTGCGGCGTTGGGTAGATGGAAAAAGGAAGAGAGGCGGTAATTAGAAATAATTTGAGGACTACTGAAAACTAAAATGATTTTAGGGTTTAGTGGCTTTGGCAGTTTTTCGAAGGCTATCATTCTCGTCCAGTTGAGGTTTGAATACTTCCAATTCGCAGAGAAAGTAAGTTGTGTCTTCTTCTGTGTCTATATCGCGGCAGCCTAAGCATAGGCCTGTTACATTTAGGAGAATTTTTTCAAGTACGAATCCAGTGAGTTGTGACCGTTGATGGTTAGGAATGTTAGGCGTGGTTTATTCAGCGCGAAGAGGTCTTTGGTGTTCTTGTTGCGACGATCTTAATCTCCTTGAAATGTGGCATACGAGTTATCTGCAGGAGACTACAACGTTCTCACAAAGCAACTGTTATTCTCACCATCTTATTGTGAATCCCGAGTACATACATAGCTTTAGGAAAGGATTATACTACTTTTTTCGATTTAGTCTTTAGCGAAACAATTCTCAAGACAGAGTCAACTGTGACCACCAGCGATGCCAGATGTGGGGATTTTTCCCCATTTTGGGGAATTTCTCACTTAATGGGGAAAATGGGGAAAAGTGCTCCTAAAATGGGGAAAAACGAAATGCGTGCAAATTTATTAATTTTACATAGTAAAAAATAGAACTCGTGTAATTAGCTTCAAAATAAAAACCGACGAAAAAAGAATTACGGCGTTTAAAGCGCTGCGTCACTGACTTCAACTTCAACTCCAAGCAGAAAGCACCGATAGCGATTCATTTTCAGAAGATTTTGCGGCTTTAGAACCGGAAAAGATCAAAACAAAATGAAAAAAAATGATTGCCAATTCTATTGATAAAAGAGAAACAACCTTTTTTTATGTTTTAATTTATCAATTTTTACGTTTTTTACCAGGAATTCAAATGGGGGAAAAAGTGGGGAAAAATCGGATGAGGAATGGGGAAAATTTTCAAAAATGTCCCCAAAAATGGGGAATTTCACCAGTGCATCATTGGTGACCACTACAGTTGTATTGTTTAGGAGTAGCTCCGAAACTCGCAACTGTCATTGCGCAATCGAAGGCAGAAATTATGGATGCCCCAGGAAATATGATAGACAGGATCAGGAATACGCACGAAAGGTAATTAATTCAAATGGCACAATAGCATGTATATGAGGATTCGTCGTGGGAAATCGGCGGCGGTGAAAAGTTACTGACTTCAGACCCATGAGCGACCTTTTGAACGGAGCCTGCCGAATGTAGGCAGGCCGTGGTGTCTTAGGCGAATACGCCAACGAGCTTCTTCATAAAGGAACGGATCAGAAGTCATTAGTTCTTCGCAATCATTTTTATCTAAGAAATTTATAAATTTTTGGATTAAGCTCCCTATGAACCGCACATGGTTATACCTATTGGTTGCTCTGGCCATGCTCTGGTAAAGACTGTTTGTTTGGCATCAAGCGTATTTTCTCATTTTTCCTTTATTCGTTCAAGAACTTCTTTAACTACATATAACTAGAATTACTGTAGGCATCACGCAAATACGTACCTGTAGAGTTTTAGCATTGCATACGATTATCTTTCTTAAGGAAGCTTGACGATTATTACTTTTTCCACACGTTCTCCAGGAGTGGGTGCAGAAGCTCGGTACATTTTGCTGGCACTGTTTATAGGAGCTCCACAGGTATACCGTGGCTTGTTGTTTTTCGAAATTATCAGAGACAGTTCTAGTTCTTTTACCGGGTTAGACAGCTCTGTTATCGCACCTGCTTGTGTCGAATACATTGATGTAATTGCATATCTCTTCGCAAGCTACGCTGCATTTCTTCCATGTGCATGCTTTTAATCCAGGATTTTATATCAATGGTGAAGTTAAGGTGACTTGCAGGAAACCTCGGAGCTTGTTCTTTTAGAGTGATTTGTCTATAATAATCACGTTCACCTTTTCCCAAGTTTTTGGTATGGGGGAGGCCCTCTAACGAAGCTTGTTTAAACTGGGTTATAGATCTGTGGATAACTTATCAGTGTACAGAGAAGGTAATAAAAACAAATAAACCTCAACTGCATTCAGGCTTCAGCGTGATGTTACTGACGCGTTCGTGAATATTGAATCGGAGACGGCTAGGATAGATTTAGTGGTCAATGAGGGCAAGACCACGTACATATATGCTGTCAACACGTCTCGGACAGAACGTCACTATAGACAGTTATAACTTTGAGGTAGTTAAGGACTTTGTCTACTTAGGCTCCGCTATAACACCAGTGCTGAGATCAAACGAAGGATAACTCATGCCAATCGCTGTTTCTTTGGGCTAAGAAGACGACTGAGTAGCAAAAGTCCTCTCTCGAACGACTAAAGTGGCCCTGTATAAGACCTTAATCATTTTAGTCGTGCTCTACGGCGCAGAGGCATGGACTCTGTCAAAAGCGGATGGGGTTGCTCTTGGCTTTTTCAAGAGGATAATTCTTTGGGTTATTTTCGGTCCTGTCTGCATAAACGATGAGTGGAGGATGAGGTACAACGACGAACTGTACGGGTTGTACAGTGACATCGGCTTAGTCAGAAGAGTGAAGGTCTAACAACTGAGGTGACGAAGAAAACCGCCACTCAGGTGGCTCACAAACTAGAAGGGGATCTTAACCGATTTGGCGTGCGAAACTGGAGACAGCTGGCTAAAGATCGAGCTGGCTACAGACGCTTGTTCGTTGAGGCCTTAAATAAGTAAATACATAAGTATTCAGGCTAGTAGTAGAGTGTCAGGAATATTAGGGTAACCGTAACTGATGCAATCAAAGCATTGCTACTGCTGAGTAACTTTAATCTGCTTGGAGTTGAGCGTCTGTAAATAGCTGTAGCCTGAAGTCTTAGTTGGATGGGGGAAGAGGAGTTTGCTATTGTAGGTGAATGATGAAGTGACTGCCTGAAAACAAACTTTGTGATGTTGAAAGAGTGGATGGAATGGAGTGGAGCGGGTCATTGCATACTGAAAAGTACGTTTCCATCAAGAGTTGTAACGATTTAGGGCTTGACTCCTTTCAGAAGCTCATAAATTCTCCAAACATGTAGCTACCAGTCAGATTTTAACTCTGCTTCTGGTCATAGATGCTAACACAATACCCACTTATCATAACTACCAATACAAACCACAAATAACTGCTGAGAAAAGAAAGTTTACACAGAACCACACGAAATAAAACAAAAAATCATTTCACAACAAAATAAATGTTATTTCTTTTCTAGTGTTAACTACATTGTCTCTTTTTTTCAGTTGCACTAGGCAAATATCTTCTCTTCCCTCCTTTTTTTGGTGACAACTGTGCCCGGCTTGTGCTGCGCATCTGGATGATTCATCAATTCCGGGGGACACACGGACACTGGGCTGGCCGTTACACATTGCTTCAGATCGTAGAACAGCTGACTGTCGTCTTTGGTAACGAAACTAATGGCCATACCATTTTTGCCCGCACGACCAGTACGACCAATACGATGGGTGTAGTCCTCAATGGACTTCGCCATGTCGTAATTGATAACCAAGGAGACATCCTTAATATCGATACCACGCCCGGCGACATCTGTGGCCACCAACATGTCCTTGGCGCCGCTCTTGAGGGCAGCCAAAGCGTACTCTCTCTGTTCCTGGCCCTTACCACCGTGCAAAGTACACGAATTGTAGCCGAGTTTTTCGAGACCCTTGGCCAGGACATCGGCTCCTTTCTTTTGATTGACGAAAATAATAACAGGTGGTTCGATGCCTCTCGAAAGAATTTCCATGAGTTTCTTGCGCTTGTCGTTCTCGCCCATCATGTACACGATCTGTTCGGTACGCTCTGTTGGCTTGCCAATTGATCCGATGTACACCGTCGCTGGTCTTCGCAGATAGGATCTTGCCAAACGTTCTACCGCCGCCGGCATTGTCGCTGTAAACATGACAGTCTGACGATATTTTTTCTTCGAATAGAAATTCTCCATTAGCTTGCTTGCATCCTCTGCTTCTTCAGAGTCAGGTTTTAAATTTGTCACAGGCATGTACTCAAGAATCTTTTGAACATCTGGCTCAAAACCCATGTCTATCATTCTGTCGGCTTCGTCGAGTACAATGTACGTGCACTGATTGAGCACTAAGTACCGATTCTCCAGAACATCGATGAGACGACCCGGTGTGGCTATGACTATTTCGCATCCTAAACGTAAACGGAATCCCTGCTCTTCTCTTGACAAACCACCGACAACAACCACTGTACGAATACCCAATGGTTGACCAAATTTGATGGTTTCTTCTTCGATTTGCTGTGCCAACTCACGTGTTGGAGCCATGATGATGGCGTATGGACCTTGATCAACATCTTCCAAGCGTTCGATCTTCGGAAGCGATTGAATCCATGACAGAAGGGGAATGAGGAAGGCCAATGTTTTACCAGAACCTGTCTCGGCCACACCAATGATATCACGATTCTGCAGGCCAATCGGGATAGCTTGTCGCTGAATGGGTGTCGGTTCTTTGTAACCAACATTGTCAATGATCTCAATGATTTCCTTGGGAAATCCTGATTCTTTCCAATTACGTATGGGATTTGGTATTTTGCCACCCTTGATGGTGATGTTGTAGTCCTCTCGGAAAATACGCCAATCGCGTTCGGTCATCTCGTCGTGATCTTTTTCCGACCAGTGACGATCGTCCCATTTCTGTTTGTCTTCCTTTCGCTTAACTTTCTTCAAACGGACTTTTTCCTGTTCCTTTTCGGCTTCTGTGCGACGTTTCTCTAGCAGATCACCATAAAATTTGCTTTGGGTTCGCTTTTGTTCCTTGATGTCAATACCTGGGGGTAAAAGAAACAGTGTTAGCAATGCATAGGAATGGGAAAAGGCAATTCTGTGTTAGTGGCTGAAGCAGAAGACAAAACTGTCTGTACGAAAGTCCTACGTCAAGCTAAAGCACACACGAGTACCGGACACAGCCGTAGCAAACCATCAATTAATAGAAATAAATACTGTTCCTGCTTACCTGCTACATTTCCGCGTCCGAAAAATTGAACATGGTGCCGCTCCTTGTACAGATTGTTGTAATCAATAGATGTATCCTCTCCAGCGTCCCAATCGAAAACGAATTTTCGATCGTTCAACCTGCGAACTCTTCTCTTTTTCTTGATAATGCCCAAGTATCGCTCTCGAATCGCCTCCAACTCCTTTTCCTTGTCCTTTTGGCTTAGATCATCAACACGTTTGATTTCCTTATCCCGATCGTCCTTATGCCGGTCTCGATCACGCCCTCCTCTTTCGTACTCACGCTCACGAATTTCACGCATATCACGAACATCACGTATATCACGTCGATCTTCGCGCTCCTTTTCCCTCTCTTTGTCAGATTTTATCTGCAATCCAGTCTCAGCAACAGCAGCATATCGACTGGCTGCTTGATTTGCACGCATGGCAGCAACTTCCTCTTGACGACGCTTTAATGCTTCTGCAGCTCTCTGTTCTTTTGTCAAGAAAACGGGCTTACTTCTCGCTTCCTCTGCTTTCTTTTTCTTTTCTAGAATTTCTTCCAACGACAGTGGCTCAATTTTCTTAGACTTGGAATCCTCTTCATCCTTTAAATCTACTTTTAGTTCAATCTTTGTGGGTTTCTTCTCTTCGATGTTTTCTTTCCTGGAAGATTCATTCCTTGGTCTGTCTCTTAATTTTTCTGCCTGATCGCCTGTGCGATTTCGTGACTTGGATCTAGATCTCATGGTACGCATTGTATTTCTTTCTGTGGACCTTTCACGTCCGTGGCGATCCTTTGAACGAGAACGAGATCTACGGCGACGGTCTTTCTCCCTATCACGACCACGATCCCGATCTCTTTCGCGTTCACGTTCTTTCTCGTATCTGTCCCTTGATCGGGAGCGACGTTTTTTATCTCCTGCCATGCTTATAATTAAAGGACTAAAGTGTTGCACTACGTTGAATCGATTTGATGATTATTTTTAATTGTAATTCCGATAAAACAAGATTAAGGTAAACAGACAAAGGTGTGAGGAAATAACCCAAAAACGAATATAAACGTCGCTTATGGCATCCGTCACTTGTCTGCCGTCACATAGCAAAACTTCAAAATCTAAGGAATGTTCGTTTTGTTAATTAAACAATATTCAACATTGCCAGACACAAGGGATATGTTGGGACAATAACATCGGCCTGTGATAACGTTTATAATAAACTCTGTGGAAAACTTTTTTTAATTTACAATTCGGGCATTATTCTACGGTTTCCGAGGCGAAAAAGTATGAAATCGCCAGTTTGTAGACCTCGACAAAATAAGCACGAAATACCAAGTAAACAAATTGATTAATCGCTTAGTTTAGGAGTTATCAAAGTTCAAAAATTAATTTCTTTTCTATGGAAATTCCTTTGAAATTAATATTATTTTGCCTCGGTACAAAAATAGTGTTGTATACATCCAGGCGTGAACACTTGTTCAAAATAAAATAATTCATATCGTAGAGGTCCAGGATAAATCTCTGGTAAACAGTCAACCACCCTTTGCTATTTAGTAGCAATTAAATAATCTCGTAATGACGTCAAGACGCACATATATTTTCAGTTTTTTACAATTTTCTAATGAAATATGACTTTAATTGCACTTATTCTTTCAGTTTACATGCAAGAAGATTTGTTCACATCAATTCCCAACAAGTTTTCCATCGAAAAACTGATTTTTCAAAAACAATTCAAAGCGACATGCATCCGGCCAAAAAGTGCAGTGAATTCATTTATGAAACGAACGCATTTTTTTACTGATTTCGTGTCACAAGAAATAGTGTTGAATTTTTTCGAGTTTTTCGTGATTTAAGAAGTCTTCTTCAGCTGGAACAGGGAGAATGGAAGTAAATGAAAAAAAAAAAATTGTTCAGAGAGGCGTGAAAAAATAATACGTGCCAAGTGTAGAACAAACACCATAAATAGTACCTATATAGTTTAGGTTTTCTTCACATTGGAACGAGCATTTTGACTTTCCTTATTTGCGGTAAGGGATCTTAACATGAAAGTTATTCTTATTTCGAGCCTTTACAGCAAATAAAGGAAACATTCTACCATTTATCGACCTTCTACCGGTGGTATTAACCCTTTTGAAGTAGAAGATAATCGTTATCAGGGCTTCGGTCACTGGTATAAAAGTATCAATATAAAAACAGAGCTCTGAGAAATGTTCATTTCGTCTACACCCTGTATGCACATATATCGTCCGATTAAAACAGATGTCACCTTATCTGTCATCTTGAATTTTCAATTTGTTTACTTTTGTGCTTCTGTACAAATGCAACTTCTTGCAGTTCTTCTGTTGATAGTCACTTTTTGTAAATTTGCACTTATTTGACCGCATAAAATTCATAAGACAACCGAATATCCGCGTTCTATTAATCAATATAATGGGCGGTAAAAGCTATTTCTGTGATTATTGTGAATGTTTTATGAAAAATGATATAAATGTCCGTAAAAATCATAATATTGGAATGCTACATAATATCGCCAAGGCTAATTATTTACAAAAATACAAAGGTAATTCAAAGGGCTGTAAGTCTTGTAGATTGGCGATTTCCATCGCAGTTCTCCAGTAGCACCAAGAACTTATCGGCAATTCTTACAATTTTAGATCCCCAGGAAATTATCACTGATGAAACGAAGAAAATTCCATGTAAACGATTTTTAAACAACAAGGAGTGCCAATTTGGATTTTTCTGTCGTTACAGTCATTACTTTCCAGAAGACTTGGCACATCTGAAAACAATAGGTATTTTGCATTTGTGTATTTTGAAAACATAAACTCTCTTATAAGATTTCTTCTGGTTAGTGGATACAAAGCAAGACACAAAGGATAAAGAACACACCGGAGCAGGAGACAATTTACCATGGAAGTATCGCAGTGCTAAAAGGAATTTACATCACCTACCACCGTCGCTGCTACCAATAGATTTCAACAAGGTTACCGAATCCTGTTTTCAAAGTCAGTGGGGATGATAAATACGTCACACATGGCAACAAACATTTAAAATAGTTTCAATTTATTTATATATACAATATATGAAGTTATTTTTGTAAAAATGTGGTTAGTTTGTCCAGCGCTCCAGCTATATTTGGATTCTTTCCGTATTCGGTGTAATATGACTTTGCATCCTGTCCAGCAAGATTTTTGGTTGTTGGATTACACATATGTGCAATAAGTAAGTAAACCAAATGCTCTGAAAATAAATACGAGTTTTGTATTAATTCTAGTGTAGAGAGAGGTTAGAATGAAATGAAGGATGATCAATAACGAAATTATTAACTAACTAAGCACATGGCTGCAAACCGAACAAATGATCTAAGAAAGTGTCTGCTGCAATAATATTGTCTGTGCACTTCAATGAGATCGCGACAGACAGGGCAATACCCAGCAATCAATTGGGATTTCCTATTCTGTTGTTTCTATCTAACAAACTGCAGTCTATCGGCTAAGCGCCTTTATAGTGATTTTTGAAAACAAAAAAATGTATTCTCTTACCATATTTCAATTCAATGGCAAAGTACAATACCGTGCATCCTCGTTTCATGTCTTTGGCATTTAATATTTTATCCTTTAGCAAATTCTGTTCGCGTTGCTCAAAATTCTCGCACTGTTGACAATAATGTTGCAAGAACTTCTTCTCATCCGCAGACGGATCATTAAGATGCGAGACACCTTTCAATTCTAATCGTTCATCCATAAAACTTAGGATTTTCTCCACCATAAGAAAATTGTTATGTTTCACCGCAATATGTAGCGGTGTCATTCCGTCATCGTTCATTTCTAATAGAATTTCTAAATTAATTTTATTTAGAAACGATTCGAGGGTTTGAATTAATTGTTTTTGCTTCTGTATGTCGTCAGGTATAAGATGGGTGACAGCCAAATGGATAATGGTGTTGCAATCATCATCGATGCCATTCAAATCAATGTTTTCCCGCACCAACTCATCAATAATGACTTTAAGCGCGTTGGACTTAATGGCCAATTGAATGGGATCCTGTAAAATACAAAGAAATAGTTAAGTAAAAATCAGAGTTAAGAAAGTTTAGATTAGATACGGGATAGCGATTTCTTTCGAATTCTACTGCATTAAACTTAAATGGACAAATGCTAGCTTCAGTAATTCACGTTGTGCGTATTAAATTTTTCCCATTAATGGAATGGACCTGCATTTTTAATGCCGACTCCGTTCTACACTGGGAGCTTCCAAACAACTAGATGATAACGAAATCAACGACGATTCGTGCTGTAACTCAAAAACGACTGTTTACATCGAATGAAAACCGAATCACGAATCCGCTTCTACCGTAGCGTTTGAAATTCTTTTCACTTCATAACTTTTGAAGCAGCTACAACGCTCGATGTGATCTTAATCGAAAGTTCTAAACCATGCATACATGTCCAGAACTGACAAGCAAAAGAAACACATACTAGCGAGGAATGGTGGTTCGTGAAGAAATGTAGAGAGCTTCTTTGGCTGACACCACTCATGAAAGGGGGTGAAATAAGGCTGTCTATTTCGAGTTATCTCTCTTAGAAGTACATATACATACTCGTACATAGCAGAAATCCAACGAGACATGCAACATGTTCGAAAGAGCTCTCAGCAGCGATGCATGAATATAATCTAATCAACCAATTAAAGGCTTAATAAAGTTTCTAGGTTCTCGCTTATTTTTCAGATTGACTTTTACGATTTCTTACAAGATCGTGTACTTACTTCCTTGTCTTGGGTTACAATTTTCATCAAGTTAACCTTACGATGCTGCCAAACATATATTTGTCGCTTAAGTTTCATGACATCATTCTTTAAAATCGCTTCATGAATAGGTCTGTAAGGAGCAGAGAAAAAAAATTCATTTATTTTACTTGCTTAGGATTATGGTCAAAGCATACTTACAATAAGCCCTCTTCGTTATATTTATCGCACGTGTCCCATTCAATTTTCATCTGTTTCATAATATTGTCGGTGCTGTTCTCGTTTGACGGCTTATAGTCTTCATTTAATTGCGACTCAAAGAAATCGTTGTCGAAGGAATTTATCACCGCCATATCGCAAGAAATGCTCCGGGATAACTTATCAGGTGACTCTGGTTCTATACCTTGCTGGTTATAATAAATATGAGAGCATAAATCTTTACTTGGGACCATTATGATTGAGAAAATCCGTCTTACCTTCTGAATCAAAGTGTCTGGCTGTGTCAATACTGGTCTATTGTCCGAATGCTGTGCTGTTTTAACGACTTTTGGGCAATTACGTTTCCGCTTTCGGCGCCTTTTTTCCTTCGTGCCGATGTCTTCTGTCGTATCCATACACTCTGTTTCGTTTAAGATTTCCGAAATAATTTCAGTTTGTGTTGCAGCACTTTTGAATTCAGTTTTATTTTGGCACACCGAGCAAGTCCTATAACCGTTCACTGCTTCTACAACTCGGCGCTTTAGCTCGTCGTCGGGAATTTTCATAAGAGCAGCAAAGAATTCCCGATATTCGGGTATGTACCTTTTACGTCGGTAATAAATATGACTCTGAGTCCCTAAGTCTGTCATTATCGTAAAGTAATTTTTAAATGCAGATCAAAGGAGAACATTACTTTTACCTTAATTTTCTGGGAATTCCCCAATTTATACTTTTTGATATGTTGATATCTACTGATAGTTGCATGTGTGCGAAACGTGAAATGTCAATTTTTCATGACGTCAGTAAGTTATTCTTAAATAGAGAGATAGATTGGCTTTTTGGTATGCCATAACAACATCGGCAGATGAATTTGCGAAAAATTGGAATTTCTGTTAAGATTCTTTGAATTCTGATAAGAGGCAGATAATATAGGCATAGCGATTACAGCAAGAGACACCGAAGATGCAGAAGGAAGTAAACAAAGTTATGACATGCGGGCAGGGTTAAATGAAAGACCATGGGCTTAGTCTAGCGGAAGAGAAGACATGAATAGTCCTCCTGATTAGGAGACAGATCCCGGTCGCTGTCTAGTTGAAAATAGGCTCAGGATAATAAATGCGCAAAAGTGTCCTGAAGCACCTGTAACGGATCCTTGATTCCAAACCCACTTCTTGGTAGCAGACAAAGTCCTCATCGGAGCAAGCTGCAAAGGTAAGTGACATTACTCAGCAGACTCATGGCAAAAAGGTGACCCAATGGCAAGCAGGCGAAGCTTTCTCATAACTATCAAGCATACCATTCTCCTTTCAATTGAAATCCTATTGGGTATAAGGAAGACCCTGCTCTAAAGAAATGCAAACAGCGATCCTTGGAGAGTTGTAAAAGATATCAAAGGTAGAGAAGTTTAGTCAGTAAGAGGCTGAACCACCAGGTGAGTATCACGACCTCCTGAGGTGCATAAGGCATCCACCTGTCCTACAGGGAAAAAAAAAAACGAACTTCAAGAATGTACATTTATTTGTTATGTTTTTCAATAATCGTCTTCAGACTCGTCAGACTCGTGTTTTAGTTCAGGCAGAAACGATGATGGTGTCCCGTCCGCACACATGTTCTGTTCTGGTTGGAAATTCATGCAGACCATGGTTAATTGTTTTTTCAAACTAAAATCACGACAAAGTAAGAGAATGTAATTAAAAATCCAAAAAGGAAAAAAATGAATGACAAATGTTTACTTTTGAGCGTCGTGTTCCTCGTACCGGTCCAACTCGCAATATATGAATTCGGAAAACACACTTTTCCATTTGGTTTTCGGTGGAACTTCCTTCTGGTTTTTAAGGAAGTTAGAAATTTCATTCATCAGAACCGCCCGCTGGAGATTTTGTGGAGAAGCGGGTGTGAGCGACGGCGAACGCTTCCACTTCTTTGGAATCGGGACTGAAATAACCTCATTATCATCTGAAGTGTGTGGCGTTGTAGGTAGTGAAAGCGAATCCTCAACGTTGCTGCGACGATCAGCTTCGATGACCTGAAAATATTTTTATTTAATTTCCCAGGAGATGGATAGAGCATTAAACAACGATTCTAACCGTTTATACGACATGTTCTCAAACCCGACTAAAAAAATGCCCGCGTACGCACGGGGTCTCCTAGCTAAACACAGATTGCAACGCCAAGCAGAGTTCTCAAGAAAAGCAAAGTGGTAGGTGTGATTTCTACTGAGATTTCTCAGGTAGGGCCAACTAAGTCATAGGAACTACTTGCATGGGAAACTTCTATTCATATACCAAAGCAGAGATAGCAGGCCCAGGGAGTACTTTGATCATCTTACCTTTGAAGCACTTTCTCTGTCCTTTACGCAAACTTCGTCAAATTCCGCCCGAATGCCTCTTCTCTCTAGTGAAGCATTTGCACACTCTTCTTTTATTTCTCTAATGACTTTCATATTTTCCCTTACGTTTTCATTAGTTGAATGGTTATGTGTAGCACTAGACTTTGGAATTCGAACCCAATTCTCGTTAAACAAATCTATAACAGCACTGGCACTGCATGTTCTATTGTAACACACGTATCGCTTACACATTCTAGAATTTGTTTTGAAACGGTATAAATGTTTTAGTGCCGGAATATATAGGAGGCTACTTCCTTTTCTAAGGCCTTCACATAACTCAAAACCAAATATTAAGTCACTGGAATTTTCCATTTTGCAACGTTGCTTTCGTTTCATGTTATATACGAATGAGAAGCTTGCAAGTTTGTCACATGTCATTGAGCGAACATTTGGTCTAGTGTCATCAATTCGCTTTGTAAAAGTGACATAAGGCCAAATGCAAATTATGTCACATGCTGTGTAAAATATAAAATGTAAAAGTGGAGCAAATCTTTTTAAAAAGAAATCTGAGGTTTCTCTGGTCGAAGCGCATCGCCAATAAGCAGCGAAAAAATCAAACGAAATAAAAGGAGTAGAAAGCAACAAAACTACATACTAAATCCGTTGCAGAAGTCGATTGAGTAGATTGTGCGATAACGTTGGCTTCCAAAAACTTCATTTGATTGAAGTATTTCCAAGCAATGCTGACCGACTTGTTCGTACTCTGTCCCGACTTTTTCGGATGCAAACTGTCCAAATTCCTTTTGAACGTAGCGCGAAGATTCATCCACTTTGATTTCGCCTCGTCCATATCGATGGCATCATTTCCAAGCGCATCAATCACCTATACGAGCAACATAAGCAAAAACGAAAAATTAAACGCACGAAAAAATCCAAACAAATTAGAAATACCTCGCGCCAGGCATCAGATCGCGACATTTTGTATTGCTTTGAGCCGACATCCCACAGGTCGCGATGCTCTTTCATGAGCGAAATTAGGTGGACTATTTGTTTATGTGACCACTCGTGTTGCACTTTTCTACAGCGACGCTTCCACTTGGAGTTCAACTTCGCCTTTTTGGCGGTGGGCTCGTCAATTTGTTGCAATTCCATGTCCAAAATCGAATCAAAATCTTCTTGACTCAGGTCGCACATGGCACTAACGCAAAACAAGAACTATTTTCTTCAAGAGAAAATAATAAAAAGCGAACGAAAAGTAACGAAAACAAAAATAACTTTAAATAAACAATAAAGCCAAAAAATTAAAACAAAACAACGTGCTGGTCTACAGCGAATATATGGAGAGAATGGTATGTCAGATGTGGCTGACGATGTCGTCAGCCATGTCTTGTATTCGTGTCGTAGCTGCCAAACTGCGGCTGACATCAACCAAATGCCACAATCATGCTATCAGCCAGTGCGCTGCTTCGTAAGCCAAAATTAGTTAACTTTACGAAGACGAGTCAGCTAACGCCACAAATCAGGCTATAAGACAAAGCTTGGGACGGCTTCCGAAGCTATTTTGACGTCATTTTGGCTGACCGTCTAATACTAATGAAGGACGCGGAAGTAACGAAGTCAATCAAATTCATGAGCAATTCGAAGAGCCTTTTATAAGAGAAGGTGGTGTTTCTAAAATTTACCAATTTTGTTGCATTTCCTCCGGTTGGCCGGACCCCAACTTTGGACAAAAACTGCAACAGCTTGTAAAGCTTATATTTAGACTTGTAAGTGGTCTTGTTTTGTCTGCTCTTAGACATCAACACCTTTTTCCGTTCTAACTGAAATAAAATATTGTTAAGTAAATTGTTATCACAAATTATTAAATAGTAAACAAATACATTGAATCTTGACTTGACTGTGTTCCAGTGAATTTTAGCGTCAGAGACACTGTGGTTCGTTTTATCTGCTATTTCCATCCAGCACTTCCGCTTAAGGTGGCTATTTTTGTAAGCTGCAGAGTCGCATTTCCAAATAGCCTCTCGCCCTTCAATCATCGCCACCATAATTCGGTCCTCTTCACTTGTCCATTTCCTTTGTAGCCTCCGATGACGCAAAGTTTCTACTGCCGCATCTTCCTTTATTGACAGCTCTTCATTGGAGTTTTCATTCATTTCACTAAAAAAATTCACATTTTCAACTAATTTTACCAAAAACTTATGGAACTTGTTTAGTTTTTTCATTTACCATTGCATTTTGCCGGCGCAAAACAAAATATTTTAATTCTTACCAAGGCAACAGCTGAATATATACTGACAATTTGTCATTCGAGAATGAGCGCGTTCATACTGTTTTCAGGATAATGATAATTAATGACCTAAATAATGACGAATATGTCACTCATGTAGGAACAGCTTTAATTCTTTTCTGTTTTGGCGCAATGTTTTATAGCGCTACTGTTGGTCCGCTGTCAGTTTTGACGCACACATTTCATCTTTTTCAAAACAAAACAACACAAATCTCGTATTCGTATTTTATTTTTAAGAAATAATGGAATCAGATCCTCCTGCGAAGTGTTCCTATTGCTTGGTGTTAATAGAAAGTGATGACTTCCTTAATTGTACAGTGTGTCATTCAGGTGTTCACATAAAATGCCTCAAACGTCCCGGAACTCCAGGTGATCTTCAGGGCGATGTATTTTTTATATTTACTTGCAGCGATTGCTCTACATCTGAGGGAAAACGTGAACAATTTGTTCGACAAAAAATACCATGGTAACTATCTATCTTACTATGCAGCTAGAAGACATTTAATATAACCTCTTCCATCAGGCTAATGGTCATCACTTTGGCAATCTATAATCTATCAATAAAATCCAAAGGTCTCAGTCATCATGGTTACTTTCATTGGAGAACCCACATCGTTAGCTTTATTGACAAGCACTGGGAGTACTTGTTCGATTCAAATACGTAAGTTTGTGGACCAACCTATGTTACATAGATGCTCAAGCAAATTGTTTTAGAAAGCGTCGAAAAAATTGGATTGGCTCGGTGTCAGGCGCTTTATCACACAATAGTCCGGATTTTTTTGTTTCTGGACAAGAAACGATTCAAGAAACTGGTTGGTGGAAGTTAACTTATAATCAGACACCGAAATTTTACTTTAAACTATGTAAGTTCCGATGAATTCATCTTTAATTTGAAACATTTAAAATCTAAAAACCAATCTTTAGACGAACAAGTTTCCCAAAAGCGACAACAATTGAGAAATGACAAACGCAATGCAGAAGATAACAACTATTCAAGTGATTTTTCAAATTCAACAAACGATGATTTGAAGAGACGCCGTGCGGAATCCGATGAGGAGGAAACTTGCAGTAGAACTTTGTATGTTTTATTTAGCAAAACCATAGAACTCTGTTAGTGAATTAAATTTCTCTTGTGATTTTCAGACCTTATATGGGTAGAAAACCGAAGACAATGCTCAACAAGCAGATTAAAGTCGAAGAAGATGTAGAGACTAAGCACTTAAACTCGGTTCAGTCGAGTCTGATGGATTTTTTAGCTGAGAATCTTTCTTCTGATGGTCTAATATTCAACGATATACAACCTGATCACTTGTCAAAGAATGATCTATTGCCACTGATTACTGCATCAGATAATTCAAGCTTTTTTGACATAAGTCCGACTAAAAATGATGACGAAAAGTTGAGTAGTTTTGCTGAGAACTTCAATCAGAGCTGTGCTGCAGATGAGAGGTAAGTCATCTTTATTAGTGCTGTCCCTGCAATAATTCCTACGCTAGCAAGCTACCAGAGTCAACAACTTTCTTGATTTTCAACTCCTAAGTGCCTGCGCCAAGATTATCTGAATTGAAAGGAGGTAACGCTTCCTCGTTGTCTAGATTTTGGCTTGGGTTCTCTTCTTGCCTTTCGCTCTCTCAAGGTTATGGGGTAATCAGTCCAGGAGGACGGCTAGCATATCAGTTGGGCATTATCACAGAGCTCCCGTGAAGCATATGCTTGCTGTTCTTTGCACTCTTAAGTTTTTTAAGATTGTATCCCTTAGTCAGGGTAGGCCACCAGACTTCTGACCCGTAGCTGGGAATTGAGGGTACAATGACTGCGTATGTGGATGTTCCGAGGAAGTGTGCTATCGCTGAGTCCAATATGTTACAGTTGACGCGTTCTAAGACTTTTTCCACCCGGAGAGTCTTTCCAATCGTCCCAAAACACACCTCTTACCACAATTTTAATGTGAAAATCAAATGGCAGAAGAACTGTGAGGGCGCCCCTCTGACACAATCTGTAGTACCTATGCCCACAGTTGTTGCCCTCACCTTTCAGTAAAATACTCCAAAAGCTATTATTTTTTTGAAAAACTTCGCTTCGTTGATTAAAACTGAATTACATATGATTTGTAGTCGCTCGAGAACACCAGAGAATATCAGTGATGAGATTTTCCAACCGCGCATTATTCAAGTGACAAACTATCAACAAATGGATGCAGCAGATTCAAATTCAGAGGAAACCACCATCAAAGAAGAGCCCGAGAGTGATTTAGAAAACTCTTCTGTTGAGGACGAAGACGATGACGATATTCCAGTTGAAGTATGCGCGAAGAGTTTATTCACTAAAGTGCCAAAACGAGAATTTCCATGGCTCGCAGAGAATCAAGATGACGATGAAAGCGAGGAAAATCTGTCTCTTTTTATGGAGGGAAGGTAACTAACTCCTTTTCTATCACATTGGCATTTTAATTTTTGTTTTGTTTTGCATAGGCTAGTCCCAATGAGTGAGTACGAGGAAAAAGAATTGCATAGTAAACTTAAGAATATTATGAGCCTAGAGCATCAGTGTAAGTTAGAAATTCCAGCTTATGTGAGACGGTTCTATCGAAAATTAGTTGTACGTGAGTTGAGGAGAGCCTATTCGAAGCCAATATTCAACTTGGACGCGTATCATCAAAGTCAAGATGAATACGAATCGTCGCTAAAGACCCACATATTGGATCGGTATCAGGTAAAAGTCGTATTATATCACTTTTCCAAGTGCAATCTTTATATTCTCTCTCTCTCTTCAGCTCATTTCAACTTCAAGTCAGACAGCGATGACTTCATTTCATGCTAAAATCGCAGGCTCATTTCATTATGAAGTTTTTGAATCTCCATTTACATCGCGAATCCTTCACCCCTTCATCTATCGTAATACAAAATGTTTTCCGCCGTGGCTGAAACTTATGTGCGAACTACAGCACAGTGTCACTGGAAACACTCCCACACGTTCCTCAGTGGATTTTTGTTATGTCCGCCCAAATCACATTGCTGCTGTGAATGCATTGCTGCAGGCGGTCTTTTGGCCTGGCATCGATAGTAAGTCAAATTCAGTACTCACTTCCCCAATGTATACATTTATAACTTTTCCACAGTGTCGGAGTGTCTCAGTTATCCAGACTTTAGTGTCGTCGCCTTGTATAAGAAACTGGTTGTTGGGTGTGCATTTCTAGTGCCAGATGTGGGCTTCAACGAGGCATATATTTCATTTATGGCTGTTCGACCTGGTTGGCAGCGCAGTGGGATTGCCAGTTTCATGCTGTATCATTTAATACAGACGTGCATGAGCAAGGATATAACGTTGCATGTGTCTGCGACGAATCCCGCCGTCTGTCTATATCAGAAATTTGGATTCAAAATCGAAGAAGTGATATTGGGTTTCTATGAAAAGTATTTGCCAATCGATTCAAAGCACAGTCGCCATGCGTTCTTTTTGCGACTGATGCGATAGACTGAGAAGTAGAGAATTTTATTTATTGACAATTAAATTGTAAGCAGGAAATAAAACTACAAATACATGTTAACGCCTTTTTATTTATTGTCGGGGTTTAAAGTGTCATCTTGTAACGGCCGTTAATGGGGTGGAGGTGAGGAGAAAGAAAAATGTCTACAAAAGACGGAAGAAACTTGTGGACTAAGGGTATAAATTGAGATGAAAGAGGGTGCATGCCTGGTTTCTCTTTGACTAAAATCGTCTTGCTTCACCAAAACTCCGAAATCTCGAATAACTTTGTTACTGAAATGGCGCCCAACGTGAGGCCCAACAAATTTTGCGACTCCGGTGTAGTAGCAGTATACGTACTTTTGTTCGGCTTTTCGATTCCCACCCAACGTTGTAGAAATAGTTACCCCCCAAACAGGTTCTGCGCTTTGGAATTGTAACCATAACCCGTTTTTTCGATTCAGTGATCTTGCGAAAAAGCGAAACTCTCGCACACTCACTTTGGTGTGCATTGGTCCACTGGGGCCTCTTAAACCCGTCGCATGAAAGCTTACTTCAGAAGCGACCACAAAAGATTTGTCACCATAAACCGCTCGCAAGCTCGGTTACGGATTCATCGGCTAATTGATGTGTACATAGAATCGCATAACATGATGTGTGGGATGATTGGAGTGGTATCGAGCAGAGGCCTTAACTGGCCAGCCTGGCTGTATGACAATCGTCCATAGGTATACATATGTATGTACCAGATCTTGCGTATGCGTCCCCTGATAATATGACTATTTAGCGGATCCATGAATGAAACGTGGGTTTGGGAGTACAAACACCACTTAGGCGCGCGTAGACCCGGAAAAGAAATTGATTGCTTGATAATTATCGAGAAATTGATCAAAACTCAGGATCTACACTTAGCAGTTGCGCTTAGGAGAAAGCAAAAGTCGAATGACAAAATCGCACCATTACAATCTTCAGATGTGCGCCAGGTTTCTTATAAGGTTGAAAGGTTGAATTCAATATCGTCAAACTCGTATTCAGTGTTGTAGCGACACAACTGGCTGTTGCAGTGTCCTTACTAGTTTGAATCGGAGCAGCAAATTAAAGAAATAGCACTGAACACGCGATACCCACAAATTTACTTTCACAATCAACACCGATCAGCAGTTTGTAACAGCTTACTACTCATCATTATTTAGGACCGAATCTTCACATCATGCTACAAGTTTAGTGAACACTTACATCGCCGAGTTCCTTCATAACATCTGTACATAGACAAGCCAACGATTATGTTTCTTATAATCTGAAAATACACACATAAGTACTGAAAATAGCAGTCTTATCATATTTTCTTAAGCTTTGTGATCAGCTTTATCATATGACGTCCATATGCACCAGAAGATAAGATATCGAGTTCTGAATCAGCAGACATAACTTACATACATATGCTCGGGGTAGTCCCTGTAGTCCCAGGATAATAATTTAGCCGTGGCAACAAATTAGAGTTTGAGATAAATTTCCGATTTTTCTTGGTCATATTTTTTGTTTTCTGTTTGATGGGGGTAAGGGCTGTGGGGGCAGCAAACATTTTGATGCAGCCTTGAGCTTGACCTTTAGAGCTTTAAATGACACTTACAGTCCGTGGTTTACCATGGCCTCTGCCAATATCTCCCTCCAGCCAGCTCGGTCCCTAGCTAGTTGCCTTCAGTTCCACACACTGATTTGGTTGAGGTCACTTTCTAATTTTATTTAGCACGTCATTTAAGGTTAGATGTTCCTCTGCTGCGTTGTTCGCCTAGGGTTCAAAGACTCGAGGGGCTGAAGTGCTGATATCAATGCGGTCTACTTGCCCCACCCATCGCTGCCAGTTACACTGACACTTACAGTCCGGGTGAACCATTGTCTCAGCCAATATAATTTTCAGTTCCGCTGATATCAGTGCGGTCTACTTGCTCCGCCTATCTCTGGCACTACACTCACAGCTTTTAGACCAAGTCGACGTCGCTGTTCGTCGTTGAATCCTCTCCTCCACACTCCATTGATACAAACTTGCTAATTAGGGTCTTATATACCAATTAAGTCTTGACACAGGGCATAATGCTTTCTTAGCCCAAAGACCCAGTAATTGTCAAGAGTAATCCCTCCCTTGATATCTTTGCTGATATCTACTTTCAAAGTTTAAAGAAATTTGAAAGAAAAGACAATAATCATTTTCGTTGATTTCATTTTCTTAATTTATTAGAAATATATTTTTTGTTGCTTTTTTCCATTTACAATTCGTAAATAAATTAATTGTTTGTTTAATAACTGAGTTCAATGACATAATTTGTAAATATTTTATATTTGGTTACTGACCTTCGGAATAATGAAAAAGAAAAAAAAAAAAAAAAAAAACACAATAGAAGAAAAACAATGAAGAAAAGAAGAATACAAATAATAATAATGTACAATAACTGATCTCTTCGATTTCAATTAATTCAATAATTCGGCTATGCATTCGGATATCCTATGTACAGTATACAACACATCTACGATATATTTCGCTATGAAAAAAAGATTATTGGAAGTTTACTAATTTTCAACAAGTTTACGATGAATCAGTCTTAATATACATAAAAACCGTCCACACTATAAGAAAGGAAAAAGGCTGTTATATCAACATGTACATATGTCAAGAGTGTATTACCTTTTTTTTGTTATAAGTATTTCTTTTTTTGAAAACAAATTCTTTCGCTACAAACGAGTAAATGCTGGGCAACACTCTAAACAGACTCCGGCTTGGTTAAGGCTCCTCTTCGGCGTCGGAGGCCGCCGTGTCGCTTTCCTCCGACTCGTGCTCTTCAATCTGCTTCGCTTTATGATGATATGAGTTCAGGATGTAACGCCTATTCTTTCGCCTGATTAATTTTGCCGCTGTCGTCAGCGCCAGGGTTGTGCGAGTCGTCGAAATTAGCGTTCGAGTCCTGCGTTTTAGGTGCTAGATTAGATTATCAAGGAAGCAGAGGCAGTTTCGTTTTTTTTGTGTAAGAATAAGAAAAAGAAAAAAAAAGAACACAAATAACATAAAATAAAAGCAGTTAAAAATATTCTTACGTCTAGCATAACAAACGGTTAATTATCTAAAAATCGGATTCTAGCAATCACAAACTAAAGTAATCTCAAATAGAAACTTTTGGAATTTGAACATCTAAGCTAAGGAGGATTAGAATGAATACTAAAGAGAGAATAACATCTGAGACATATAGAACGGGTTGATAAAAAATATGGAGGGTCGATAAAGGGATTGAAAATGGTCGCAAACGGAAGTAAAACATCGAAAGTCTTATGCGGATGAATTGCAACTGGGCGTTTTAAAAAAACATACACTTTAGAATGGAAGCAAAATAGAAATGGTTTTTTCTTTGAGATCAAATAAATAAGTAAGTTTTTCTTGAAACTAGGGTGCACAAGCATAAAACGGCTGGTGGCCATTTTGAATGAAACAAAACTGTAGAAAGAAATCAGAACTCAAAGTCAAGGTGGAACAATGTCAGGATTTAGGAAACGTGATTAGACTAAAGCTAAAACTAAGGTTTAAATTCAATGTTTATTTTTCATCTATTTGACAGAGGTCCGACACACAAAAAGACGGCGCTTTAATCTGCCATCTTTTATTCCCCTTATTTCAACTAGACGGTGCACTACGCTAAGCATCCTATGTAAACTGAGTACACCTCTAGCTACGTGTTAACATATCATCGAACTACACGCAGTCAACCAACCACAAAAAAACAAATAGTAGATGAGAGTAAGATACGATGCGGCAAATTTTCAGTCAGATCTGGCCTAGGTTTAGATCAAAATTCATCTAATGGTTTGAATCTGCTAAGCGATAACAGATCAGTACCGTCATCGGTGTCATGTCAATGTCAAATGATTTTTGCAGACGCTGCAGAGACGAAGAAAAAGAAGAAGAAGATGCTATATTTCAGTTTCTTTGCATCTGTCCGGTCCTGCACAAAAGGAGACTACACCATCTAGAGAATCCTTTCTTCGAAGACCTGTTTCACATCAAGCTCTTACTGGCTCAAATAATTCTTGGAGGAGTGATAGATTAATGAAAGATTCTGTGGTACCACAATTGACCTCTTCAGGTCAAGTATGTCTGGTGCATTTACATACAGGAAAGTGCGGACAGCGACTATAACCTAACCTAGCTTTCAAAAGCAAGGAATGGCAAACGCTTCTGGTGAAGCTGCGCATTCGTTGAAGCTACACCGTTCTTTTTAAACAAGAGGCGATTTGTCACCAAACGCTGCTCCATCAAGGTCGGTAAAGACCTCAACGAAACCTTTGAGGTCAAAAAAGGTTGTAGACAACGTTTCTTTAAGATAGTTCTTGAAAGAATAGTGCAAAACTCTCGCGCCAACACCAGAGGCAGAATCTTCCAAAAGTCCGTCCAATTACTCGAATAAGCCGACGATATTGATATAATCAGAAGAACGCAGCATGATGTCGATGTCACCAAGAAAGGACACTCAACACCAAAGACTCGGACACGACGTCAAAAACTGTGCAGTGGACGTTTAAGTTGGTTAGGACATATACGGCTCGCAGAGTCTTCAAATATAATCCGGATAATCTGGAGTGGGAACGCAGTAGAGGAAGACCTCGGATAAGGTGGCGCGCACATCTAAAAGTGGACCTCGATCGACTTGGCGTGCGCCGCTGAAGACAGTTAGCCAAGGACCGGGCTAAGCGGAGACTGGAGAGGCTTGTTGGTTGAGGCACAGGTTAATTCCGAAACTAAGAAAGTACCGCAATGAGATCGCAGATTGAATAAAGAATGTCGGCAGGTATGAACATGCAGACGTACACAGAGCAGCGTCTCGTAGAAGGGTCAAAGTCAATTGCGAGGTCTACAAGCAGAAGACAAGTGATGAAGACTAGCCTCCTAAAAGGAAAACGGGCAATAGCAAGTGCGAGATTAAGGAAATATAGAACACGTCAAGTTCACAAAGCCTAAACAAAAGTCAGGAAAGACGAAAAAAAAAAAAAAAAAAAAAAAAACAAAGTTATAGAATCGCAGTCGGTGTTGAAGTTATAAAAGAATCACATCTGCCTCTCATAAAAGACGCCTAGAGTACAATGGAAGTGCCGTGAGTTTAGTTAGTTAATACTGGTTCTCCAAAAAAGAGGTAAATTGTGAGTATTATGGTTCAAAAACCCCACTCTACCCCTGAAACAATTCTAGATGTTGTTAGGTGTTAGAAGATGGGGTGTGTGAGCACCGCGATCTGTTTAGATGTGCTCCCCCGTACTCATATTGGCCGATACGTCTCGACCTAGAGAACCTCCTCCAATCTAATCGCTCTGAGAAATCGGAGTATCTGGATTGAGTCCAATGATGGGAGATCCATTTCAAGGAAAGTGTCTGCTCCCAGGTGTGCTCTTCTTTTGTGGATCAATGCTCCACAGTCCATAAGGAGGTGTGACGGAGTCTCCTCGGAATTCTAGAATTCCCAACAGGTTTGATCGGCCGGACTAGTAGTATTCAGTTCTTTTAAAATAATTTAAATAAATTCCCGTTAACATTTTTAATTTAATTGATCATTGGGAAAAAAATTATGGCATGCTACTCTTTTAGAAATCCACAGGAAGGGAAGCATCTGTGCTTTCACCAGCAGCACATCTCAACGTACAATGTATATTAAAACAAACAATTCATGAGAGTCGTGAAAATAAAACGGCCCACTACAGGGCTTATTGGGAATCAAGTATCACCTTGAAATCGACAAATCTGCCTACGAAAGCAACTCCGTTTCATTAAGTGCATGGCTGTTTTCACCAAGGATCCGTCACCCTCTTCTATAATGTTTTTTTCGTAGCAACTCATAGAAACAGTTTGCAGTATATTAAAAACAAGAACAACTTTGTCTGTAGAAGTAGGAATCTATCAAACGAATGCTTTAGTTACAAAATTTCATAAATGTATCTGCTAAGGCACTCCTCCTTACATAGAGGTGGCAGCTTATTAATTCTTCAAGTGCAAATGACATAGTGCCCCCTACTAGTTAGGGCAAAGAATTTAGTGGCCACACGTCGACCTGTTTGATGGTCATGACACTTCACTCTTATCTAATCCGTTCGTGATCAGGAACAGAGAGCAAGTTCCAGATTACCAACAAGTCAGATGCATTTTTCTGGCGACAACCCCTAACAAACAAAATAAGGACAACTATTTGATTTGAACACTGGATGTTTGGTCCATTTAGAGACCATATGCTGCTGAACAATTAGTAGAGCTTCTTAAACGCAGTAAGGCAAAGATCCACACTATCGAAGGAGTCCCCTTATTTGCGCACAGAAAGAGTAAAAATGCGACATCTACAACGGGAGCAAAACCAATTTGAATGTGGCTTGGTCATTAGAGGCACATTAAGGGAAGAAGTCTTGAGTTGTGATGCATATGAACGAGGTTTTAGGGGGTGGGCTTATGCAAGAAGACTTGAACACGAGCTTAAAAGTCGGACGATCAAGGAAACAGATATGTTACTGCACGCATGAGTCTTACAAGTTTTATCAAACGGTGAAAAGAAAACATCAACACAATAAAGACTGAACGCAAGCCTGCACAGATGGATAAGAAAGCATACTCACAAGACCAGCGACAAAAATATCAAAAACCTATCAGAGATGCTGCCCCTGATATGCTGAGTTTCTCTCCACCACCACGGGAAAAGCCTAGTTCGACGGAGAACGCTTCATATGTTTCTTAAAAAGTCATACAAAGCGGCGCTGCACAGATAAACAGGAGCTGTTCACGAATAGTGAAAGAAAAGCGATAATCAATCAATGAGAAAGAGCATGCGACGTGCGCGATCAAGAGAGAATTTAATTCGAAAATTAGGTTCAGAAATGTTCTCAAAGGCGACGAACGAGGAAATCTTGTAGCATCGAAGCGGGTTAAGAATATAAAACAGTTTTGCAGTCTGTTTAACGATTTCAATGGTGCCTTTGTGAGTATTGGGGCAGAAGAAGGAAATACATACAGTCAAAATCGGCTATAACGACCTTCAAGGGACCGATGAATTTGGTCGTTATAAGCGAAAGGTCGCTATAACCGATATCAGATTAGTTAATGGAGCTCAGCCGAGACCTAAAAATTTAGTCGTTAAAACCGATACGTCGTTATAACCGATGTCGTTGTAAGCGATTTTGACTGTATATATATGTAGGTCTAAATGCGTAAGAAAATTCTGGAAGGAACCGCTGTGTCAGAGCTGTGGAAGGCTCTCTCGCACTCAATTTATGTCTAAATGGACGACGAAGGTAACGCAAAGTCTATGAAAAAGGATCTAATTATCGATGATTATGATAAAACGTCATCCTAGACAGATGTAAGTTCGACTTTTTTTTATTAATTCAAACAACGATACCAGAGTTGAGATCAAACAAAGAATAACTCTTGCCAATAGCTAGTCCTATAGGCTACGATGAGTACGGTCCACTCGAGCAAGTAAACGGTCTAAAATGTTAAAAGTAGATAAGATCGTCCCCAATTGTTTCGAGTGAAAAACTCTTCCGGTTGTGTTTGGTCCCGTCTGCATACATACATATATTGTCAGTTGTCAGGCAAATTAGGTTAAAAAAGTTCAAAATACAATTAAAAGATGACTGAGCCTTTTAGAGCAAATGCACACCAGCGCGTTGGCCTTTCGGTGCATGAGCGAGGTATTAAATCCATTTGGTTGGCTTGTCAAAGCACACCTAACACATAAATAACAACAATTTTCAAAGGGGTTAGGATTAAGATTTCTGAGCATATTCAGACCTTATTTGCAGTTTTATTGTTTCCTCAAAACTGCTGGAGATTTTTTAATTAATATTCTTATAAGAAATGCACAGTAAACAGCGGAGACATAAAAAAAAATGCAAAACAATCATTCTCAAGTCAATTGTTCAAGTTCCCTTTTTATAATAATTAAGTCATGCCACAAAAAGAGGTGAACAATTACACAAAATATTTAAAACGTTTTTTTTTTTCCTCTTATTCATTATAGAAAACGCAAGCTGTCTGTTTTAAAAAAAAAAAAATCGATTTAACTTACTTTGTCCCAACAAGACACTCTATCTAAAAACACAAAATTTAGCGTGTACTTTTGTGTGTACAAGAACTGGAAACGTCTCTCTTTGTTTGTTTTTTATTTAGTGTTGATTTAATTAACGGTCTTAATGTGAGTTTTTTCTTTAATTTATAATTGCTACACTAAATTGAAGTTAACTACACGAATATAATTTTATTTTGGGCGTGTGAGTCAAATGTGTTTGTTTTTTAATCAAAAAATATGATTTCTTTATAAGTTATCATTAAAAAAATAGATTACATTATTTGAAAAGTGTGTGCAATCGTATAGTGTAATTGGTTGTATTTACAATTAACAAGTATACATACATTTAAATAGTTTTTGATTTGTTTTCGTTTGGTGTTTTTGTTTTGGTTTTTTATAATTTTTGTTCGCATTCTTATTTACCAACTATAAAGCTAATCAGAGATAAAATTGCTGAAACAATTACAACGTATACGGTGGCAGCGATTATGATTTTAAAATCCATCTCAAGAATTTGATGATGTAATCCTGCAAGAAGGATGTGTTCGGAAATATCGTTTTAAAAATGGGAACATTTAAATGGCTTCCAAGTTTGTGGATTAGTAGGTGGATTAGTCATTTGAAAATATTCACACGCGTTAGAAAAAAAAAAACAAAATTTGTGAAATGGTGGGTTACTATTTATTAAAAAAACATTTACCAAGTTACGATTAGTATAAAAATGACGATAATTTCGTGTTCAGTGCAGGTTTCTCTTTTATTATTTAAAAAGATGTAAACTTCTAGCTTCCAGAAGCTTGTCGCTTATTGAAACCTAACTCTACATCTGTCATCAGGGCCCTTGAATCGAACATGGCGTCTTCTAAACTGGTGAAACAGTGCAAAGATGAACCCGTTTCATTGGGGAATCATTGCCAGGTCAGTTTTCTTTGCGTGCCTGGGCACAGTAACATAGAGGGGACTGACTGGGCCGATGAGCTGGCGAGGCGAGGTTCGGGCCTTGATAGATCTCTCGCGAAGTATATTCAAATCCCGTTGGAAGCCGTCAAGGAGAGAATCCTCTCACACTTTCTAGCAGAAGCTAACATCAGGTGGCACGATTTGCGGATTTCTGCCATATCAAGGCAGATGTGGTAAAATTACAGTTGGCTCAGAACACAAGATCAATAAAACAGGGCAATCAGTACAGGTCACTGGCCTATAGGAAAACACGCGTCCAACCTTGACCCATTTAACGCGCATTGTCGCAGCGGCAAAAGTAAGAATGAAGACTTTGTTTCATTTCCTCAGCGGGTGTCTGGCAGGCAAAGCCTTTTTCAACAACCTTAACGAAACCTCGGAGAAAAAGTTTGGCTATTTAATTGGCTTCCTCAATGCCACATAACGGATGTAAAGACTTCCGCCCCTTCTCCTAGGGTAACAACAACACTAACCTTCAGGACATTTCAGTTGTGGTTTCAAAAAGGCAGTAAAGCGTTAATTGGGTTTCAAGAATGAAGTTGAAGCTATCACTCCTCCCTTCCTACTCAATCACACAGCCACCACTAACTCCCAATCAATGCGGTACATCGACGGATCAAAAACCGAGCATTGTGCCGGTGCGGGCATCTAAAGGTCCGAACACTCTTTTGCTTGCTGAATCGAAGGGCAATGACATCGCAGGTGAACTTCCCAGACAAAGAGCCCAATCTGTTTTGATAGGTATTTTTATTTTCTGTATGTGTCTGTATAAGTCTTTGGAATCATTCTCCACAAATTCACTAGTAGTCCTAGATTGCCCTTCGCCTCTTGTAAAGGCGGCAGAGCCGTTCAATATTCACTTTTGCTGGGTGCCGGGGCATAGGGACATTCCAGGAAACTGTAAGGCAGATGAACTCATCGGATATGGAACAAAGATGCCCATTTGACTGGAAAATGGTACCCATCGCTAAATTTAAATTCAAAATTAAGAAAGATGTTCTCGAAAGGATAAACGTGTGTAGTGCAAAACTGGATCGAAAACGGTCTAAGGATTTAATTTCCTCAAGAGTTTCCATATCAGCGCTACTATAGATGTCATCACTGGACACTATCTAATAGACAGACATGCAACAAGACTTGGCGTTTACTCAAATGATTTATGTAGAAGTTATATGGACGAAGAAGATAAAGAAACCACCTTCTTTGTACTTGATCAGCTCTCTCCCATAGAAGGAAACTTAACTTAAGTGACTTCTTTTACAACGATCTAGGCGATCTGACCGATACAGACGATAAAAACCTCCTTCGCTTCATAAGAAGCTCCAATTGGCAAAGGAAAGCAATGGACCTGCCATTTTTCTAATTGTGTTGGCTTGAGCTGGCAGCCTTAACCAGAACCTAACTTAATCCTTTCTTTCTGTGGCTTACCCATAAGCCATATCAAGTTGGAACTCAATTCATGGAAGCTCCAAGAAAAACTCTCCAAATGGAACTCAACACCAGGAATTCGTCAAGAAGGTTTCAACCCCTGAAACGTCAAGAAAACCTAAGAAATACTCGCATTAGATAAAGTCTCTCACAGACATCCTCTCCATCTCCATTCATTGTTCACCCAACTACCATCTTAACAGGCTGAGCATCAGTCCGTCGGACATATGACGACATTGATTGGAAGATCAAGAAATTGTAGAGCATATTTAGACTGAAACACTTCGGTAGGGGATTTACCTCCCCAGAAATAATCAACCATGCTTCCGCAAGCACTAGTTCCTTCACGACCTCAATCTTGCTCAAAATTTTCCTTAGTTGAAAGAAAACTTGCTTGACACAAACGGTTTCAGTGCATTATCGGCTATCGCCAGAAAGGCATGGGGCTCCGCAGGACCTAATTTTGGTTGCGAATACCAGATAACGTGCCTTCTGCCTTAGTTCGAGAAGAAAGCAATTTCAAAAAAATAAGAAAAATATTTACAAATGTAAAAAAAAAACTTTGGACGATAGATTGGGGTCAGTTTTTTTTTTTTTTTTAATTTTACTGGAGCTAAATGGAGCTAAAGGGGTCTGGATACCCCTCTGATGTTATTCACACAGCGCGAGTGGGGTGTAGTGTTTTGAAACTCAGGTGGTATTTGGTTGGCATTCTAAGGTGACTTTCAGACTAGCCTGAGTGTTGTTTATTATGTCATCATCACTTATTACTTCATTCAACTCTTTAGGCCAAATGATCACTCTTCTGGTTTTGCGGGAAGAGTTGACACCAGCTTTCGCAATTTATCGAGTTTTTATTTGTTTTCTGAGAAAAAAATGTTAGTTGACACCAGAGATGAGTACAGTTCAGAGACAGTTCAGCGTGATAAGAGATGATGCTAACCACTGACTTATGTTAGATTTGTTAGAGCCACCTTCTAGCTTTGCTTTTCTCAATAAGATTCAAAGGACGGCATGTGTTTGCGTTACCAGCGCATTGCGCATAACTCCTCCTTTAGCACTGAAAACTATGCCATACACTCTCCGCTTGAACAGCAGAGAAAGTAATGCAAGTTTGTATGTAGGGGACTAGATTCTCCTGAATTATCACAATCTACAAACGAAATGTGCTATTGAGCGAATTCATCTTTAACCTATAACCTAGCGAACGAAAGATGTGTATATATATAAAATATAATAAATAACATTTAAGTGGATTTCGTACTGATGGGGCATTGTGCCATAGGCACCATGGCCAACAGACTCGGCATCAACTCCCCAGACTACTGCAGGAGCTATCAGGCTGCGAAAGAAACAGAGACCATAAATCACTTACTCTGTGTCCCAACCTCCAAAACCGCCAGCTCCGACAAATGGGAAACAGGCTGTTTGGAAAACTGGGTAACCTAACAGAAGAACCAACTTTATTAAGAGTACAGGGTGGTTTCGTGATAGACCACCCATCTAGAACCAAAGGTTGAATCATGGACTACAACACAAAGGGGAACACAATGGACCAGTACGCCCCCGTGGACGCTCAGTCATTAGATTGGACACTTCCCCCCATAACCTAACCTAACCTTAGTGGAACCAGAACAATTTCATGTTACTGCAAGAGTAGACAAAAATTAAATATTACTAACACCGTCCGTATAGAGACGTAAAGCCAGAACTCTTGTCATAGGTACCTTACGAATGCAATTAGGAAACAAGCTGAAGTAACTTACGTTTCGTCTAATTCTTCGAATTCTTCCCCATGTGCATCTGTTAAAGAAGTCAGGCTTGCGTCTCTTGAAGTTAAATACATCGTCTCTTCTTTATTAAACACCCAATCGATTTCTTCATCCATAACCTTGCGTCGTTTATATACCTACGACAGGAGTTAATACACGATTATATTTCAACTTAATGATAATATTTTGATTTTAAGTGTCGGGTCTTGAGATGTAAGAGAGCGAAAAGTAAGTCTCAAAAAAGTCTTATAAGGAGAATTCGTCTCTAAAGTTAAATGTGTAGCGTAGTTTTTAATGCAATGCTTAGTCTAGTGATGTCCGAAAGAATAAGATGGCGGGTAGAAGCTGCCGAAATGAGATTTCTTCGTTGTATTGTTGGTGTGAATCGCCAAGATCAGGTTAGGAACACCAGAATACGCGAGACACTCAATGTCGAGCAGCTACTTCTTCGAACAGAAAGGTCCATCGTTCGATGGTTTGAGCACGTTTGAGCACGGCTTCCAAGACAATGCCATGGAATCCGTGCCATCAGGTGAGCGTTCCCTGGGGAGAGGATGAGATGGTTGGACCAAGTCCGAAATCTCACCTCTACCCGTATGGGGATAGCCACTGATGTTTTAGAGTCCATGGCGGAAGATCGGGAGATGTAGAGAGTTACTTAAGCACTCTAATCCTGCGACCCTCATAGTGGATAAGCGGGTCATTTGAAAATGAATGAATGAATACTTAGGCTAAATAGTTGGTACTTTGTACAGTCATACATATCTCAAAGGTGTTCTGGGCAAATTCAATATTTAACTCCAGCGGGACGTTAACCAACTCGATGTGCCAAATTGGGGGCAGCTAGCAAACAATTGAGGCCAGATAAACATAGATTATCTCTTTCATCGACGAAAGCGGGGTAACAGTAAACAATTATAAGCCCAATAATTTAAGAAGCCACAACGGGAACACTTGTTTTGATTAGCTATTGTGCTTGTTATAGAGCTACGACATGCTTCAGCTGTTACAGGGTGTGGAGGCTATTTGAGTACATGTCTTTTAACAATCGTAGCAGACTTTTAAGGCTCTGTCAAACAGAACGCGGGTCATCGGTGCGGGCAGATGTCAAACGTAAACCGGACAACCTTCAGCGTTTCAGTGATTTAAGTGATTTTCTCCAGAACACATCGGTCGCTGTGCAGCAGAAATGAGTAGTAGTTCTGAGGAAGATGAAATGCTTCTTCTACCTACTCTTGTATGTTGATGCTGGGAGTTATGGCAGACACTGTGACGGCAGTTATTTTGAAAATTCTCGAATTCTTACAAGGGAAAACTATGTTTTCTCCGAAACCACTACCAAGGTCAGATTCCGTAGTCCCTCACGTAATCGGGATCCCGTGTGTCATGCCTAAACCCATTTGGGCGCACCAAATCTATTAATTTCTCCACCTCATCAGTCTTTATTGCTGTTTGTCCGTCGCGATCTTTCTAAACAAAAACTACAACTTTATATCTGCACGCTGCGTTCTCGACTGGCCCGCCTTCTGTTTGAACAAAATGACTCAATTCTACACAGTACAGCGACCGTTGCGGGCAGAATAACTTGCCCGCGTTCTGTTTGGTGGAGCCTTTACATTTGTTTTAGATACAATGTCAGATAACTACCTTACACAAGAAATGAAAAGACACCGCCGTGATTATTGGCATATGTGCAGACTGATTGATTCGACAAATGGTTTCCTTCACAAGGATCGCGTGAAGCTTCAACTGTTTCCGAAGTTGCTCAGCATGTGCAACAACGTATCGTCCATGAGGTCGATTTCAAGGGACCTCTGAGCGACTCATTCGCGGTGTGGTTCATAAAAACCTACCTGTCAATCCTGCCATGAGAAGAGGCCAGTTTATGTCGGAGAAAACGAAAAACCAGTGTGTGCTCAACAAGTTGAACTATCTGGAAAAGCCAAACCTTTGGTTATGGCCACCTAACTCACCAGGGGCCAAATTACCACATTCGTTAACGAGTATCTAACTCGTCATCGAAATGTTAGGATTTGGCATTACCGCTCCCAATGAAGTTTATCGATCATCCGATGACGAGTCGCACTCATTCACTCGTTATCAATTGCAGTAATTCGGCCCGAGATTTGAATCCATTGGATTACTTTGTGTGGAGCGTGGTTTATCATCAAATCAACAAATATCAACACAATACCATTCAAACAATCCTCAAATAGCCTTCACACCCTGTATATGGTGCAAAAATATCCAAAAAGCTATTCAGCCTTCGCTTTTTAGTTGAGTTAGTCAGCCAGGCTATGGTTTTATTTAAGCTGTAAGAAAACCCACCTGCGAAACGATTAAACGTAAAGCCCTCATCAAATGACTATTTTGTAGAAAAATGAAATTATTATTATTGAAATCAGTTTAAAGACATGACATGTAATTATTGAATGGGTTTTGTTGTTTGTTTTGGTTTAATTAATTTTATTAATTTTTATTTATCTACTAGTTTACCATTTTTAGTTAAAATGTTGTTTTAAGGCACGTGTTTTGTTTATTTATTAATGCTTTTTTAAAAACCATTGAGCAAGAGCAATTTTTTTTTAATCAAATACATAAAAAAGGCGGTGAGTAATCAAAAAAGTTCTGAAGAAGATGAGAGAGCTTAAGGTTATTAAACAGAAACCAAACGAAAACAAATCATAGACAGTCTTTTATCCCAAAAAAAAAAAAACTATTTGACAGTATCGAAGAACTCTCTTGCATTCACATCCGCAGTTGTGCGTCCGGCACTCACATACGGTCCACAATGTTGGAAAATGTACAAAGCGTATGAGAGTAAGTTAACAGCAGCTGAGATAAAGATGCTTTGACAGCAGGAGTCACAAAATTCGAGCAAATAGAAAGGTAGGTAGGTAAGTATGTAGATAGGGTGACACGTAGGCCAGGAAGGCCGTTTGCCAACCTCCCTGGTGGTAACATTGCTCAATCTTTGGTTTGTCTTGCTGATCGCGCGTATTCTACATAAGAGTAGTTTACATGTAGCGAGTGAATACCCAGACTCCTCTGTTCCGACAGGATGTCCAGAATAGTAGCACGTTTCGTGAGTTTATTGGCCTTAAAATTCCCTGGAATGTCCCTATGACCGGTTACCCAGCATAGGTGAATGTTAAAATGTTCTGCCATCTCCATGAGAGATGACCGACAATCTGAAGCAGCTTTCAAAGTACATGTTACTGATTCCAGATTTCATAGCAGCCTGGGGTAGGTAGAAGTGGCGGTTCAACTGAACCCAATTAGCACTAGAATGTGCCTTTTTGTTACCACGACTCGTGACCTGGTTGATGATATGTGTTGTTGGGAATGTGTGATACAGTCGGGGGTGCCTAGATCCAACCTGTGGAATTTAGGAACCGAATTAGGTCTTGTATCCTTTTGCCCGAGATGTCGCTGAGGTAGTCGAAGAATGGTTGGTTCAGTGCACGCAGTCTGGCTTTTGCTAGTGCCGGACACTTGCAAAGGAAGTGAACGAGAGTTTCCCTCTCATTTCTATTTCCGCAACTGCGGCAGTAGGGGTTGTATGGAATACCCAGTTTGGCCGCATGGTCTCCAATTGGCCAATGCCCCGTGATAGCTTCTGTTATTCTGGCGATATCAGGGCGGGTTCTGCTTAGGAGATCCCTAGTTCTAGTCGTGTCGTAGGTCGGCTATGTCTTCCTTGATATGGCGCAGTTGGTTAATCTCCTCCATTTGAGATTGGCCTTCTGCAGGAAGTGTGAGCGGATGAGTCCCTTAACCACTCCTAGCGGGATGTGGACCCTTACCGCGGGTGGGCCAGGTAGAGCTGACCCCTGCCTGGCCAACTCATCCGCACGCTCGTTACCTGTTATGTCGCTGTGCCCCGGAACCCAGAGCAGTGTTACCCTGAACCGTTCGCCTAAGCGGGCAAGCTCGTTCCGGCACTCTAGCACTAGTTTGGAGGATATGGTGACCGAGTCAATGGCCTTGATAGCGGCCTGGCTTTCTATGAGGATATCAATGTTTTGTTTGTGTGATCTGTCACGCCCGAGTTGCGTGCAAGCCTCCCGGAATGCCAGTAGTTCCGGCTGGAAAACGCTGGCGAAATCCGGCAGGCGATATGATATGGCTATTTTCAGTGATTCCGAGTAGACACCGGCCCCTACACCGCAGTTCATCTTTGATCCGTCGGTATAGATGACCGTGTCGAAGTTCTTTACCACTTCGTTTTTCTTCCACTGTACTCTGGTGGGGAATCCCACGTGGAAGTTTTTCCTAAAGTCATAGCAGCCTGACTATCGGTAAAGACCAAACGAAGAATAACTCTTGCAAATCGCTGTATTTTGAGCTAAGAAGGCAATTGAGTAGCAAAATTGTATAAGACGTTAATCATCCCAGTCCTGCTCTAAGGCGCAGAGGCATGGATTCTGTCAAAAGCGGATGAGGTTGTTCTTGGGTGTTTTGAGAGGAAAATTCTTCGGCTGATTTCCGGTCCCGTCTGCATAGACGGTGAATGGAGGAGGAGATACAATGACTTTGTCAGAAGTGAAAAGCTCCAATGACTGAGGTGGCTGGGTCATGTAGAGCGGATGAACTATGCTCCGGCCCGGAAAATCTTCAAATCCACACCGGAGGGACAGCGCAGTAGAGGAAGGCCTCGACTCAGGTGGCGCACGCAAGTGGAGGGGTACCTCAACCAGCTTGGCGTACGTAACTGGAGGCAGATGGCTGGCTGGAGACGCCTGTTATAAGTAAATTAGTAAGACTATCGGCAAAGATTGTGATGTCCTTGAAGGGTATCACATTATGCCTAAGCCAGAATAAGGCTTCGCTGATCGCCATGATTTCCGCCTGATAAAAACTACAATGGTCAGGTAAACGAAAGGGGATGCTTAGGTTAACCATATCGGAGAAAACACCACCTCCCACTCCATTCTCGGTTTTTGAACTGTCGGTATAAAGATGAACAGAGTGATCGCCTCTAACGTAAAGACTCTCCCACTCCTTTCGGGAAGGAATGGATGTCCGGTTGGATGTCTGGATGTCTGGATGTCCGGAAGTTGAGGTTGAAATTCAAGTTGGACGGTGTATAATCGGTGTGTTCCAGAATAAAAGTTAGGAGATCTAAGATCGAGGACCAGCCAATATGGTTGTTTGACCATTGGAGGCTTTCAGTCAGATGGCTGCGCTAGCAGCTGACTTTGCCAAAAATATTTAGAGGAATGCAGGAGCACGTCAAGTGCCGCGGATAGGGTAGTTCTTAGTGCTCTGCTCATGCATATGCATGCTCATCTTGGAAACTTTCCCCAATAGATTACGGTGTAAGGCTCTCAGCCGACGGTCACACTATACATGATAACGGACACGTAAAGCCAGTGGGTGGTACGAGGTTTCAGTCCCCACTTTTGCAGCAGTATAGCGCTGCAGTGGTTTTTTTTTAACGCGTTCAATAGTATTGGGTTTTCAATCGAATTTGCTTTGTAAGCAAAGCACAGGCGGGTGCCATTTAGAGAAGAAGGGCCTATTGGAGGAAATTTGTACTTTTTGGTAAAGAGGACTAGTTCGATCAGACCGCTTTTAACTGCTCATCTTGAGAGGATAGAAAGAGCATTTTGAAGAAGTTCAATGAGTGTCCTTGGGTATTTACCGGAGACAACTATCGAAACGTCATCTACATAAGCAATCACTTCACATCCAGCCCTTTCCAGGCCGAGTAGCAGTGTATTGACCGCTAAAATCCAGAAGAGGGACAGAACACCACCTTGTGGCGTACCGCAGCTCACGGATCTGCGGGCCGAAGCATTGCCCAACTTGATACTAATTGTTCTGCCTGTGAGCAGTTGAGCGATGTCTTAACTCCCAGGGTCATGAGTGCATTGGTGATCGCTTTTGATTTTACGTTATTGACCATGGTGAACTCTTTTCACGCTCAGTGATTTTACGATTGTATGTATCAATGAGTGCAAAGCGAATAAGAAGTTCTACAATTCGAACGAGCATTCATGTGAAAGAAACCATCTCACGAAAAATGGGTTGCGCCGGCTCAGTTGATATTGCTATTTTCAGAAGAGAGATCCTGAGAACCTCGTCAAAAAGCAAATATCAATCTTCGTTCCCAGGCAAACATGGAAAAGAGACAGGTCTTAAACCTCCTGGATCAAACAAATGCAACAACATTAGCAATTGGTTGGCCTCAGTGATGAAGTGATCCAGGACCGGGAGGCCGGGCCAATATTTTCTGAGGCAAAACCAGCGAACTTCACCGGCGGATCAGTAGAGATGCAGAGAAGTGGAAGCGATGTGATCCTCTAATATCAGATCACAACATAGCCGAAAAAAGAAAGAAGACGAAGACCAAATACAAATGCATGAGATGATTCCTGTCGGCAGGGGGAAACAAACAATCTACATATATGGAGCAGCTTACCTGGTGGTTTGTTTGAACTTTTTTGATTATCCACAATAATTTATCAGTTGCTCTTGCCGAACAGTACTAAGTTTAAATCTAGTTTGCTAAGTAAGCGTCTTTACACACAACTTAAACTATATTACGTAACCTAATTCTATGAACAAATATTTTTATATTTTATTTTCTAACGCCAACTCATTAAAAATACACATTGACTAAGTTCACCTTTGGGAGGGCAGTCATTTTCTCTTTTTTTGTGGTACAACTTATTCAACGCAATTATGTAATTTACCTACGTTTTTGTAATGTTACTGCAGATTATATTAATCAAATGTTTTCTACGATTGTTTTTTTTTTTTTTTTTCTAGAATCTATTTTGTTTATTATTTTCAAAACTTGAGTACGAATCTCAAAAGGTAAAACAAAATTTAAAATCACTCTGCTATAGGTTCGTTCTAGTGTGGTCACATGAACCGACTTACGACAGTGTAGCGCACGACATCGCCAGTATATTGATTGAATTGCCCGCCAAAAACCCTCAAATTTTTCAAAATTACAAAAACACAATTGATAGTGAGATTTAAATCGATTAGCGAATTAAAGGATTTACAGAGTCAACAGGTGTATGGGATGAAACGTAAACAAAAAAAAAATTGAAACTAGCAAAAGTTTTCCCAAAAAAAATAAGAAAATATACAAAATTTCGGTTACAAAATACAAAATTAAGTTTGTATCTCCACTTTCTGATTGGTTGCAAATATTAAAATTGGAATGGGATGTGTATTGTGACAGTGTGCTGTGTTCTTACCTTGCGTGCTGGCGATGGTGGCACTTCCAAGTGGTACTTTTTCTCACAAAAGCGCTGTAGAATTTTGATGCCCTCTTGACGGTTTTTCGAATAACGTGTTTCCCACGCATCCAACAGATGGTTGTAGTAGCGTGGAACTTCTGTGTATTTAAGGTATTTGTACGAGTTAGAAGTGGGAAAAATTCTCTCTAGTGGTGCACAGCGAGCGAGCTCATCTTCCGCCACCACTAGACAACGGACGTCATCAGGCGTGAGATCTTCCAGAATACTGGTAAGGTACTAAAAAAAATAAAAATAAAAAATAGGCGCATTCAGCATATGCATTTTAGTGAAGAACAGATTTTTTTCAAAGGCTGGTTTGGAATTGTACAACTTGTTTACAGATGTAAAAACATAGCTTTATCGACTGTTGTGAGTCAGGGTAGTGCCAAGAGAACAACTTCGGTACAGATGAGAAAGACGGTGGCACGCTTGCGGTGATTCACTTAACTCGCAACAATGGCGCCCAACGTTGGACACAATGTTCTGCCATAAATCTGACTATATTCCGAAGAGCAGAACCATATCAGGTGAAGGACATTAACAGATTAAAAAACCCATGAGTTCTCTATTTATTTATCACCCGGCGTTTGTAAGTATGTAGTTGCACGAATTTTTTGGAAGATTATGTCTCTGGTGTTGTCATGTGAATTCTGTTCAATTCAGAACGATGTTAAAGAAATCGTATAACGACATCAAAGGTTTCCGTGAGGTCTTTACTGATCTGGACGGAGCAGCATACATTCTCCATCGGCCAGGTTGAATGGTTTATTCTGGCAGGGCTCAGTTCGAGCTTTGTAACCTTAGCATGTTGTTTTTTTAATATGCGGTAAAACTTCCGAACCCAGTTAACGCAATAGCATCGACGTTCGCCGCATTTCTTCTGCTTGTAAAGTTTGGAAGGAGTTCTGCTCGTTTCAAGCATAGCCGTTCTGTATGCTTCCTATTTCCCTACATGCACTTGTCGTTAGGGAGACCACAGATTTCGTTTTGGTGGCCGAGCGAAACCCAGCCCCGTCAAAGGCGGTATCTCCTGCGGCTTTTGCCATTGTTGCTATTCGTCTTCGACACTTGTTGATCGTGGCGGAAAATGCTCTAGCGATTGTAGCTGAGCATTGCGTTCGAAATGTGGTCAATCTAGTTGGCGGTCAATTGATTAGGAGACCACTCTTTTCTCTGATTTGTATGCTGAGATGCAGGAATCGTGTGCTAGCTATGACAATGTATAGCCTCGGCGAAAATTGCTTGAAGCTGTTAACACAGGTGGTGTCTTGCTGGCTGTACTTTTTAACAATAGATACTATCAGATACCCTTCATAGCTACAGCACTGCTCATAGGTTTTGTCTAAATGCTGATAGACAGACGTCCGCCCTCCTATTCAGTCGTATTGTCTACTGGACTGCAAAAGTCTTCTCCACTAACTGCGCTTATTTTAGAATTCAGAAGTTTGTCGTTGCCCGCCATGAGGTGGTGAAAACCATTTTTTTTTTCTCTTTTTTTTTGAGTTTTAGCGTGAATTTGCACGCTTAGCAATTCAAGGCGATAACCTCCTATGCTAGAGATCAAGCTGCAAGATCACACATTTACAGCTAGCAATACAACACAACAGAACAAAGTTGCCCTTTTTGTTGGGTCTGTGTAGCTCATGGCTATTGAATTTCGAAAAAGTTCAACTGATTTTTGAACTTATTTTGAACGAGCAGGGCAGAAAAAACGATTTCTCACAAAAATGGTTGTGGTTACCACCGACGTATGTCCAGAAATTTATTTTAATAAAAGGGGAAGCTATGGTTTAATAATTTAGGCTGTGAACATGACTTGAAGGAGGGTCATCGATTGGCAGCCAAGCGTCTTTTAAGGCTCTGAGCTTGCAACATTAATATCGAATATTAAAGCAAAAAAGTGAAGAACTGCATCCCTTTTATGCTATCCGATAACGAGGCTATAAACAGAAATTATCTCATCCCAAGAGCACCCAGTTTTTTTACTTACATCATTACGATCTTCTGATGTTTTCCTTGCGTACAGGTTATGCTTCACCTTTTCGGCTCTGGACAGATAGTTCACATAAATTCGTTTGTCAAAACACAGTGGTCCCGAACGAACACCCATTTTCATTGCAATTTCCTTCTCCATTTCTGGTGACAACTTTGGCGGAATCTATTCAACGCGAAAGAAAAATAAACACATTATTTGTATCTTATTTCGCACGTTTCATTTCGCACACTTACATTGTATAAGGCAGTATTGAGCACACCCTGAACCAATGGCGCCTTCACATGGGCATCCAGTGGCAATTCAGAATGCAACGACGGAGAAATATTAACTTCCAGCAGCCAAGGCACCAATTCCGCATCCAGCAGCACATCAAATCCAAACAATTCAAAGCAACTATATTTGCTCTCGACGTTTAATTTGATCATGCTGTTGATTGAGTGCTCTCCGGCTAGAAGAGTTCGCATAACTAGATTCGTTAGAGCATCCCACAGTCGATCGGTGCGAATACCTCGATTCGAGAAATAGGCCCACAGCGATTTTATAGTCCACTTGTGACCATGGCATGCATTCACATCCTCATTTTTAGAATAGTTCGAGGAAAGTTTATTTATGCTGTAGTTGGTTAAATGCATACAGCGTTCGTTAAGCGTGTCGGTTTTGGAGCTGTACTTCACTGCAATGATGTATGAAAAATGTTAGTATGAGAATGCTGTAAAAAGATTTCGCTTGTATTACCTGAAGCAAACCTCGCTAAACCATTGTGATACATGTAGACTCGGAGCGGATTTATAGATGTCACTAGAACATACAGTCTAAGGTCGAATTTGCTTCCATTGATCAACAAAGGACGTTCAATGTACCTGAAAAGACGAAAAATAAGTTGGGGCAAAGGCTTGAAATATTGTGACATACCTTTGGACAATTAATGGTTTCCGCTTGGGAATTTGGGCCCATCGATTTACTACCCTGATTCCGGTGCCTCTGGCACTTGCCGGTGGCTTTATGATCCACTTAACATTACGTTGTGCGTATTTTGGCCAAGATTTACGTAATAAATTTAAGTCGGCCGGTATAATATAGGTTCTGTAATGGAAAGAATAATAAGTAAGTAAACAAGTAAGACCTGGACAAGGTAAAGGTAGTCCTAACTTAAGTTGGTGCGGATTGTCTACCTGCCTGGCTGTTAAAACCAGTGGGAGATGACTTGGTTAAAAGCTCTTTTACAAAATGCTCGGACATGCTTTTCCCTGGTGAAAAAATAGGCAAAACCAAGTCTGAGCACATTTGTACTAAAACTATAAGTAGAACCGCTTCGGGATATGGAAAGTTGATCGGGTTATACCTCTAACGAAACTCGGAAAGCCGCCAAACCACGGGAAATCATTGTGTCTCCTCGACGCTTCTGTCACAAGTCGACTATCTGACAATAAGCATGCCGTCATCTTAAGAGAATGCACACCAACTATTCGGCGCGGTGAATCTTAAGAGGGGCAGTGTTGAAGAGGAAGACCACGAATCAGATCGCGAGATATAATAGAAAGGTATCTCAACCAACTTGGTGTGCAAAACTGCAGACAGGCACCTAATAAAGAAGCTGGATAGAAGTATCTTTTGTTTAAGGCCCTGGCTTGACCAGTACTGTACGGAAATGGGCCACAATGGAACTCCTGAACCACAGATCTGGTGAAATGTAGACTAAAGCCGCTTTATCTAGGAGACTAACAAGCAGAAGATATGCCACCTTACCACCGAGGATAAGCCAAATGTAGAAGCACCTGTCAATTTGAACATGAGGAATCGCTAAAAGCTGTTACGGGATTTTGGATAGGAACTTTAGCAAGTCTGTTTGTGATCTCTTTCGAAATCATTTTATACTTACTTTGGCATAAAACCGAATTCCTTCTTCCCGTACTTTATCATTTGCCTTTGTAAATTCTTCCAACAAGCGTCCTTACGGCCAATCTTAAACGAGCCTGGCAGATGATTTATTTTCTGATATGGACGAATTGTTTTAAAACACGGACTTTTCATATGTTTACCCCAGGTCCCCATCCAGTCATTTGTCTCTGAAAGAAGGAGGAGGAGTTCTGTAAAAATCACAACGATACGGGCCATTGTTTGAACTTACTTTTGAGCAACCGGACGCCTGTGTTCGCCAACACATGCCGCACTAATTTTGGCATAACATTTGTAACCTTCCACTTGAGAATCCGGTACAACTCGGGCGGCACATCAGGTCCTTTTTTACAATTCGACGAAAACGCTAGATATGGTGGAACATTTGGAAATAGACTAGGTACGAGCAGTGAATTCGGATTAATTAAGCTCTCCTCCGATGATTGGGTTGAAAGATTGCCGATAGGTTTAAAAGAGGAAGACAACGGTGAAGTTAACTTATCGCTGCTGTGAGTAATTTTATACGCATGCGACCTATAGCCATCTTCATCGGAGTCTGAAGAGTTGGTCGACTCAAAGCTATCATCGTGTGCATCTGAATCTGAAAGAGAGAAACTTAGCAACAACAGAGAAGCGAAAGATAAAAGCTTTTAACGTACCTAGATCGGAGACATCAAAATCATCTTCAATGCTGCTACAGCTGCTGCGATAATTTAAACGCAATCCACTTGGAGTAAGAAGCTTGAGCTTCTGCTGAGCAGCTATACTAAGACGACTCTCTGCCTTCGGTCCAATATGCGATGGAGTCGGGGTGACAGACTTGGCTTTCCGTTCTTCAGCCGAATCATCACTCGTCAGACGGGATAGTGACGGAGACTTCGTTCTACAACGCCGATAGTCATGAAGGCGAGAAAGTGAAGATCCACGACGCTGATTCGTTGGCGACGAACGATACACGCTTGAATGCGAAAAAACACGTCTCGACGATCTCGGGCTCGGAGTATTGTTGTAGAGTAGGACGCGTGCGGTTGAATGCTTCTTTGGCGTAGCAGGAAGTTTTATCACTCGCCGTTCATCGACATTGGTTAATTTAGTTTCTACATTCGTGTGATACTTCTCGCTGGTATCTATCACAGGTTGAGTATCCTGCTTCGACCAGTTACCGCCACCGGCAAGTGCACATATCTCATTCGGTTCTGATTCGCTTCGCGTGCGGAATTTTCGCTTCGAATTCGCTCGCTCTGCGAACTTGTTGTCCAGCAACCGGAAAGCAGGAGTCTTATGAGTTTTGAGCATTTCAGGATAAAGTTCAGGGTTATAGTCATCGCGCAACCATTTCTCTTCGTTGTACAGGATATCATTGTTGGGCATCTTCTCCCGTAGCACTGCTGACAAATTATCACCGATCTCATCTTCAAATACCAATAAACCGTTGGTGTCTTTAGTAACTACGGCCATTTTTCCCTTGAATTTGTTTGCAATAAGTGACGATTGCTTCGACTGCTGTTGCGGACGCTCTCGATGATTGTTATTTGAATAGAAATAGTTGGAGTGTGGATCAGCAAGCCTGTTACTGCAGAAGGAGGATGAGGAGGGGTTTGTTAATTATGTCAGTGTATAAATAGTGTGCAAAAGAAATTTATCATAATGCTGTGTGTTGCAAGGGTCTTTGCACATTCAAGATCCGCATCGGGCTGTCATTGAAGTTGCAAAGACTCCTTTCGATAGGTGAGAGGTATTGAATTACTTTTTTGACAAGTGGTTAGACGGACGGTAAATTGGGTTATTATGCTTGCTGATATACGGTTGTGAATCACTAATCCTATCGAGGTTATTGCTTGTTAGACCATAAAGCGATGCTGTCCTACTTGCAGGAGTAAGCATGACAGGCTTAGCAATTGTTTTCATTCCATTCACATGATCGTAATGAACGTAGATGGCATCGTCAAAGTCAAAAATGCTTGCTGAACTATTGGTATGGAAATATGAACTTTTCATGTTTTTATTTTTTTTTTCTTGGAACTGCAGAGCGCGTACATGAAAAAAGGGGCAAGCGTTAGTTAAAATGATATCTTTTGTTTGCTAATATGAGAAAGAAGAATAAAACTGCAAGCAGAAAACGTAAATAAATCGAAACAAATGCAACCAAAGGAATAAATGCGTATTTAAATAATGCAACAAAATATATAAAGCTCAGCTCTACGTTTGTACAGAAGCTTGGAATTGCATTTACTGGCAAACGATCCTTACTCCATTGCCTAATACTGAGAGAGCGGCCTACATAATCTTGCTATCATAAAATTAGGAATAAACAATAAGCTTTGCCCTCTCACCAACAATCCTTCCTTTGGACTAAGATCTTAGCAGCAAGGAAGGTACTGTGTGTTAGCCAATAGACTTCTGGATCTCCTGTAATACAGGATTTCAGGCTCGGTGTGTGGAAAACTGATCTTCTCGGACCGATGATACTAACAATCACCGCCATACTAGCCAACCTTGACTGTCGCCAACCTAACACACAGTCCGAGCTAAATAAACTAAATGTCGTTCTCACTTATGCTCTAGACGCAGCGTTCACTGAATTCTGTCCCTTAGTTAGGATAAAGATAAGTAAAAGCACACACTGGTGGAACGCTGAAGTTTAGTCTATTCGACGCAAAAGGAGGAAAATGTTCAACGTAGCCAAACAAATAGCCGGCGCGAAAGGTCGGTATGTGCCAAGGCTTAGCTTCACGCAACTATTCATTTTATGCGTGTAACTTTTAATAACTACAGAAACAAATTTCAGATGGAAAAGCGGTCTTACATGCCATGACGTAAGTCAAGGAAACTTATTGCTTTCAACAGAATACAAATTCGCACTAACATTGGTGTCATCACTGGTCACTTTCTAATTGAACAATATACCAGGAGACTAGGAGTTCCCTTCAATGATTTTTGTAGAAGCTGTAAAGATGAGGAGGAACAAGAAATCACAACTCAGCTCCTCTGGCACTGTTCAGCGCTTTGGCACAGCAGGAGAAGACTTCTGGATCACCATCACTTCAATGATTACAGTGACCAAAGCCAAACCTCGATTCGAAACTTCCTCTCCTTTATTAAGAATTCTAAATAGTTCTACGGGTAGAAATCGCCAGGTATAAAGATGGGCCTTAAGGATAAGTTAATCTCCTACGGGACTCCTATTCAGCTCAGGGAGATGTAGCGATATGCTGAACCCTATAGAAACCACCTTCCGCTTACCACAATATCTGCTGCGAATGGTGGAGGGCTACCTCAAGAATAAAAAGTTAAATTAAGAAACTTCAGAAGGACCCTGCAGGAAGAAAATTACGGCTGTCGTCGCACATGGGTCAATCCTAGGACCCGACTTATGGAACATTTCTTACGATGGAATCCACCAAATGAAGACGAAATAAGCACCTGGAAGGCTATCGCGGCAGTGATTACCGCTTGGGACACAGAGGACGTCCAAACGCGCCTAAGGTTATGGTCACGTCTCACGCTTGTAAGAGTGTAAACTTGTTGACACATGTACGCCTGTACGTTCTTACAAAACGTGAGAAGTAACCGTAGCCTAACTCAAGTCATGCGCCGCGTCCAGTTCTGCATGGAAGATCATGGACAGAAGACGGAGAGAAGACGGAGATAGGTCTGCTGACCAGGAGGCTTGAACAAATATATACCATACGTTCTTTAAATGGACTAGATGGCTTAGAGAAACACAGGGGCTGGAAGCGGAGGAGGTAGACGAAATCACTCCAGATAACACCGTGACGGTAATGCGTACGAATGAAGACTAGTGCAACCGAGTGCGCTCTTACATAGAAGAATCGCTGAAAATTGAGAAGAGAATAGGACATAACCCTGTTACTGCCATAAAAGATTGGAGCCTCATAAATGCACCTGACTCAAAGTAATACAAGAAGCAGCCCCAGGATTGGTTTTTGCCCTAAGATAACAGCGTTTAGTCAGTGCAAGTCCGACACATCAGGGAAATATGGCCACCCGTGCATTAAGGATGGGACTTCCATTTAGCCTCACCTAACTGGCAGACCTACAAGGTCATTCTGATGCTCTACAGGAAAGAAGTCAGGAAGGCACAACGTAGATATTGGCGTAGTTTCTACGAAAAGATTGATACTACAAATTAATCTTCCAAACTACTCAGAGTCCGTTTCTAAAACGCCGTTAATTCTGAACGATTTATGCAGCCAAATCGTTCGTGGGAAGACTTAGATGAAACCTCGACTATACGTCCACGCGACCACAGCTTTTAACAGTGGCACACCGAATAGGATTCGCATTCCTTATGTAGAACTTGAACTTACCAAAAGTTTTTCATGTGCAGGTACCCAGAATCAGTGACACTCGCACAGGGATGGAAAAACCCTCAGTGTCGTGACTTTTCACTCGAAAAGAGTGGTAATATGATAAATTGCCGATAATAAAAGCTCTAATCTGATTACAGTGTCTTCTGTCTCCCATCATTATGCCGTACAGCATAATCGAATGAAAAAGCCATTTCAACATGTGAGGTACTTCCATACCTTCACGCAATGTTATGTTCACGCACATGGGGATGAGAAATAACTTTAGTGTCCTGTGAATACCTTTCGTCACGGAATACAGCAATAACCATAAGTGAATCAACGCGAGTGTAACTTTAATTGAGACCCAAAGCTGAACGCAAGCTAAATATGCCTAGAGGGCCTAATACTAAGCTGCACCGACCCTTCGTTTAAGTGAACAAATACGTCCTCAAACTGATGTCCTTAATTAGTTAACCACATTCACTTCAGAAAGCTTCGTCAAAGTTCAAAGCAGCTCCTCGATTTGTACACGTTTCTAATGAAAATGCCACTTCATGCTGATGCAATCGGATTAAATGGGTACTTAATCAAATCCTGTTGATCAATCAATAATTAGACCTTGGTGCATGAAAGGCGGAATAGGGTAGGAAGATTTTTTTTTCTTTGCCTGCCCCTAATAAAAGGATGAGACAGCTTTTGATTGCCATTTATTTTGAACACCCAGGGCAATTAACAAGAGGACAATGAAAATGAAATTGTGCTTGTTTTGTTGTTGTGTGTTTTAACTGAAAGTGCAAAGGGAGAACAAATGGTTAAATGTTGCAGTGTGGACTGTCTGTAAGTGATGTTCTTTGCTTTACCCCTTCTATGCACATTTTCTAATGTATTTATTCTGAATAGAACAGTAAACTGTGTGCCATTGTGCTTACAGCAAAGTAGGTTACATTTTGTATTCTTTTCACAAATAGACAAGTGTCCTTGCCATTGTCCTTGCTGGCAGCAGTAGATCAAAAGTAGGCACTTTGGGTGAGTGTTGTCTCAGTTGACGACTTCCAGTTGCATACTGCTGTTGCAATTCCAGTCACTTACAGTGCACAGAAGCTTGAAGGGAGCAGTCTTTTTATAGCAGCGCATAGGGATCTACTTTTTTTTTTCGATGAAGGATGAATTGAGTAGCGTTGTGATGGAAAATGGAGATAGCATCGAGTTTAATTTCTTACAATTGAGTTTCAAGAATGTTCTAATTGTGACCACAAAACCTAATAAGTTCAGATGTCACCGCTAGACTGGAGAAAATAACACACTGCATTTAAGCGACGAGTCAAACTGGAAGGAATTCGCCTTAACTACTCCTACTCATCCTACAAATTGTGCCCAAGCTTAACGCGGTACTATGAGGAACAGTTGAAATCAAGGCCATTCAAAACATTTTGATGTGGAGAAGCATTTCAGGCATATGCTGGGTTTAAACATTCACTGAAATGCATTTACATGTCATGGGCAAGTAGAGCAAGACTAAACACAACGAGGATATGAGGAAAGATGGAAGGATTAACAGTGTCTGTATAAAAGGAGCCATAAGAACTCACGGTTGCCCTAGAAATGATTTAGAAGGTGCTGGGAAAGGCACATAAATGCATTGGACTTAAAGGGCGAGAAATCCTATCCAAATCAGTGCCACTCTTGACTGGCCCTGGGTCTCAACCACTAAGCGTGTTCAGCCAGCTGCCTTCAGTCACGCACGCCATGTTGGTTGAAGTCCCCTCTCACTTGCGTGTGTCACCTGATTTGCGGTCTTCCTCTATTGCGCCGTCCCTTGGGGTTGATTTGAATATATTCCGGGCTGGAGCATTGGTATCCATCCGCTCTACATGACCCAGCCACATCAGTCGTTCGGTCTTCACTCTTCTGGACTCAACTCACAAAACTTATAAGAGCGCTGAGCAGAAGAAAAAAATGCAGCTCTATAAACACGACAGCGGACGAATTCCCTAGATGAAACCAACGATGGAATAATAAATATCCGGAGCGGATGTAACACCTTAACCGGGCTTCTTCGGCGCATTTGAAGTTCAGTCCGGTAAGAATTTTCAAGAAATAATTGGGGTCTTGGAAAAGTGATGGTGGCGGATGGGCCTTAAAGGGGCACACGGCAGCGCACACATCTCGGAAGTGGGTTACCGACATCGGCTTAATCGGACCCTTGTCCTAGGTGTTTTTACAATGGAACTGACCCTCTAGATTGGGGGTTGTGTCGCTAGTAGTTACGAAGACAGGGAGCTCGCACAGCAATTCAACCCACTAACTACGGCGAGATTAGGTAAGGTTATAATGGATCCATCGCGATCCCTATGGAACCCTACAAAGGCACCTAAACCCTCATTCCTCATTCCTTCAAGCATTTTATTTCTCTGCAAAACTTCAAAACCTCATTATGATCAACAGAACTTTATACCTCGAAGTTCCTCAAAAGTAGTTTCATAGGTGTGTAAAGCACCTCCGAGCTGCGACCTCACAATCGTATAGATGTATGCAATATCTTGTATGACGCATTAGTCTCAGCGTGTTTCCTCAGAAGGTAATGCTTGGAAAGAATCCCTAGAGCTATTTTTAGGTTTGATCTTTCTAGGTTTAGAATTTTCCTCGTATTTCTCGTATCTAAACCCGGCCATAAGGCTTTAAACACCCTTTGCTCTCTTATGGTAGGAAAGTAGGTAGAGGAGGCGGTTCAATGTAATCTAATTAGCACTAAGTTCCTTTTTGTTACCAAGCCTCGCGTGACCTGGTTGATGGTGTGTGTTATTGAAGGTTGGTGAGACAGCCGCTGAAGTCGTCGAAGAATGTTTGGTGAATGCAGTCTGGCTCTTGCTAGTGCCGGACATTTGCAGAGAAAGTGGGAGAGAGTTTCCTTCTCATTTTCGTGTCCGCAACTACGGCAATGGGAGTTGTGTGGAACACCTAGTTTGGCCGCTTGGTTTCCAATTGGCCAATGCCCCGTGGTTTTCGCCTTTGTTCTGGCAATATTTGTACGGTTTCTGTTCAAGAGATCTTATCTTGTCGTAGATGGGTCATATCTTGTAGTTGGTTAGCGCCCTTTATTGGAGGTTGGCCCAATACAGAAAGTGTGAGTGAATTTCTCCTTTAACCGCACCTAGCGCGATGTACACCCTTGACGCGAGTGAGCCGTGTACAGCTGAGCCCTGCCTGAGCAGTTCACTTGCACACTCGTTTCCTTGTATGGCACTGTGTCCTAGAACCCAGAGCAGTGTGATCCTGAACCGCTCGCACAAGCGAGCAAGTTGACGTTTTCTTATAATCGAGCATCTTTGGTCAGGTTGTCCAATTATGTTGCCTAAGACGTTTACTTTAACTGCAAAGGAAGGCGGTTTTACGATTACAGCGTCGTTTTGTGGTAATTCTCTCCCGTCATTAGCTAGTTGATCTGTAGGTTCATAACACTCTTATGTCGCAATGTTCAGTCTTAGACGATTTTGCGGGCATAATACCTCCAAACATCGTGCGACAGTTCATGGCAAGTATAGATCTAATGACGTTCGATTCAATTGCCAGAAACCGTTCCGTCTAGCGTTTTAGAGACATCTGAGTATACGGCTATTTCCGCCTGTTGTCTTATTACATTCCTTTGCCATTCTTCCCTCCTAGAGTATGTGATTGTATATGGCGTATCAAAATCTATTAGTGACATGGTCAAGAAATACTGCCTTGAGAACTATTTTACCACAGTGCTGAAGCAGTGAGAAAAATGGAAAAATGACTCAAGCAAGGTACAATCAAGTTGATCAGGAAAATGGTCAGGATCTGCAAAGGATCTGCATTGTTTAACCCACTAACCCAACCATTGAATTTACTTTTTAGAATTATGTTTATTAGCAGTGCGAGTAGACACAAGAGAAACCTTGTTGGGAACTGGTAAATACTTTAAGTGCTTCATTGACTCCTTCACAACATCATTCCCACAGCATAGTTGGATTCTTCACAGATAACACGTCTGTCAAGAAACAATTGTGTGTGAGTTTACAACTTTCAACATACGTTTCTCCTCAACTTTACAGAGGATTCAATAAAAAAAAAAAAGACAAAAAGCTTGTACACTCTTGTGTCATCGCGACGGTTAGGTAGAACCGAGCACATGTTCAACGTTAAGCTAAATGCTTTCAGCAAATAAATTAACGTGAATAGACACTTTCGCTAAACCGCATAATCGAACAGAATCGTTTCACCATCGTCACTCTGCTTTCTATGACACACTAAAATAATCACATAAAACCTGTGACCTGTCACATATCGTTTATTTTTTCCACAGCATAACAATTTAAGGATATAAATGGAATGCAAATTATGCATGCAAATAATGGCCAATAACGAAACCCATACACAACAATGTCGCAGAGCCCAGCCGCAGACACTTGAGTGATTTTTCACATGATAGGCATTCTCCTCGTGGCATGTGTGTGCTGCTCTTCTAACTGGTAAGGGGTGGTATGGTCGGGGGGATTAACCAACGAACCGATTGAAATCAATAAACAGTTAAGATTCCATAAAAGAAAAAAAGAAAAACAGTGCTAAGAAATATGGAGGACGATTAAATTGCATGTAGGCACGATATGCAAACAATTTCCGTTTCTTTCACCCTGATGCTTTTTGAATTATATAAATAAACTTGTCTGCTATGATGTCGCCCCATGTAAAGGATCCATGCATACATGCAGGAATGGGCTTAATGATAGACGAAAAAAAAAAAAATTAAAAATAAAATGTTTATAGGTCAACGAAGGACCAACGAAAGCTTCAAGCAAACACAATAACACTGCGAAAAATACGGAATTTTAACTTAAATAATATGAAAAACCAGCTATGCGTGAAGGATGCGCTTACCTGTGTATTTGGGGGTTTAATTTCTTTAATATAGGCTGCCTCGGTTTCTAATTGGAGAGCGCCAAACCGTTTAGTCTTTTCACACACTTAACTGCCACCCACAAGGACGTGGTGTTAAATTAACTTTTTTCTATTTTTCAAAATCAAATTTGGATAGTTTACGTCGAACTGTTAGAATTGCTTGGGCAAATGTGAATTTGATCAGTTTACGCACTTCTCGTCAGAATTTATTATGTGTAGATTTACAAGAACATACAAAACAAAAATCAAAAACCAAAAATTAGGGAAGAAAAATTAAAAAACGTGCGTCGAGCTACGCGCACCCCCTCTACACAATCGAGGTCGTTGTTTTGAATCTGTCACTGTAGCTAGTGACAGCACGGCAGCTCGTTTTCATTTCGTTTTTCTTGTGCCAAAATCCTGGACATGTGCATTTGATAATACGACAGGAATGTTATATGCAGGTTGTAGATTTTTTTCAGTAAATTCGGTGATCTAAATATTTCAAATTTGTTTCCTATAATTGTTCCTAACTTTCCTCTAATTCTTGAATTTGCTTACTTTTCTTGCGATCAAATGCCGGCCAAGGGCCTAAGATACCATATGTTAGCCCATTTCTGGTCATTTGCTGTTTTATCCAGACGGCCGCCTTAATGACGCCAGAAGGTGGTTTGATGGCTACCCCATCGTCATGTGGCAATTTACTCCTTATATCAACTGCAAATTCAATCCCCTCTAACGCAGTGCCGAGGCACCTAGCAGCGTATGTGGTTCTGTTTAAAAGTCCATTGTGCGACAACGATTTAACACCAGCAACTCCTCTAGAACTTTAGCCTTGAATATACTGCATGTATTCGGCCAGACTACTACTTCAGTAGCACAAGGCAAAATCTCGTTGCCAGGTATTTGCTTAACAGAAGGATCTAACATCTAGTTACCGGGGACCACCAAGAGGAGTTAAAATAAAAGAACTCGCCGCACAGTGGAAGTTTTTTTGATCCAGAGCGTTGCGTAGGTTATTATAGGACAGCATATCAAAGTAAAACGCATAACATCTAATCAATTAAATTACCTACTCGTACGAGAATGTAAGAATATGCTCTTGCATATGCTCTCTTGCAGTACCCATTAGATGTGGAATTTGTTTTGGCTGCCAAGGAGGTAAAAGTAACAAAAAAAGAGAAAACTGATGAACAATTCTTTGTTTGTTTTGGAAATTTAATATTCTATTCCGGATATAAAACGGTTTGACTACTCTTTGGGGTTTTCATTTGTTGCAGCGGGCTCACTGTTCTCATCAGTGTTCTCCTCCGACTTTGCGTACACATCCAACACATTCACCAAAGCATTCTGATGAGCTTCCAAATGTTGTACAACCTGTCCAGCAGCCATATTTAATACGGACACGAATTGCGCTTGTGCAACATCCAGATTTGGAAGATTTGCAAAGTTTACAAACTCATTTCGACTCAATAGTGTGTTCTCTAGAATCCCACCCAGTAGGAGCATCTGTGGCACTTTCTTTGTAATTTTTAACAGAGGGCCAACCTTCGGTTCTGTTGAGAATACAATGCAATGATTGGACTCAAACAATGGCACGATAGCTTCGTATTTGGTATTTTCCACTGCCATTTGGATGATCTTCTTGCCATAGCGTTTGAATGTGATGTTTTGCCTGTGCAGTGCCACACGCACTTTAAACAACTCATCCTCGTTAATCGGATTTAAATGGAAAATGCCGACCATTTTGGAGTGTTCCAACCAATTAAAGACTTCCTTTGCGATGATCCTATTGTAGGGATTTTCCACTTCAGCCTGAATTCGTTTATCGGTCTTTTTGAAACAGTCCAACGTTGGTGGAGGTAAATCAAAGGCGGGTTGTGTAACTGCCATGACTCTTGCGCGTTCATAATGAGGTTTCTGTGGACGCTGGATATTTATTTTACCACGAAATCGTTGGAATTGTACCAGAGGTGTCCGAGATTGCAGAAGAACTACGAATTGGTTGAAATTGATTGTATAACAGAGACGTAGGTGGAAGTTTTGCATTTTGTTTACCTTGTTTCACTATGCTTGACATCTTTGTTTTGGTTTTCCAACTCAAGTATACTTTGTAGTGTACGTTAATAAATAACCTAGTTGTCAACTTTTAATCTTGGAGAGAATTATAATTAATTTTTCATTCAAATAAAAGGAAAAAAATAGATTTTCTTTATTTTACTCGTGGTTCGTTTGGGGCAGATATCTGTCAAAATACAACAGCTGAGTGCGATAGTTGTTTCGATTCTCGATTAGTGTCAGTATTGCCGGTAACATGGAGGATTTCGCGTGTAAACGCAACCAAGGGTGTTTAAAAAAGTTTTGTGCTTACTGTTGCACATATAAAAGAGGTTTTTTCATTTAAAACTATTATTTACTGATAAAATGTTGTAGGGTTTTGTTTTCTCTTTTTTTTAGATTTACTAAGAAATAATAACTTTGAAAAAACGATCGAAATCCTACCAAGGGTTGTAGTGTGTGCGAAATTGGAGAGATTTGAAACTTACCATCAATCGTTAACGGTGCGAAATACAGGAACTGTAAGTACATAATAATTAAATATATATCTGGGGTGACAGCTCGAGGTGAGCCAAGGCTAAATTTCCCGCAAACATTCATGTTGTGCGTGTTACATTCGAATGGAAGAGACCTACAATTTCTAGCCTACTTTGAACGGCGGCGATGAGAAGCTTTTTCATGACAAATTATACCCTCAGGAGTTTGTCATTCCTCGACGTGAGGTGATGCTGTGAAAAGTGTTCGGTGGACATGGCTGGGGCTTAAACCTACCCAATTCGCACAGAACTCCAACACACTAACCATTGAGTTATAGGGAATAGGTCACTCATCGAAGCGAACAGCACAAGAATCTCTTTGGACGCATCCGAAACAATACGATAAAGACTGAACTAAAACTGGAATGCAGAAGGAAAGGAACATCATTTCCACCCTCGAGAAGTGATTACAAGGGATAATATTCCGCGATACCATATACAACAGCTAAGGCTCAATGAAAACTGTCTTTGCAAAGGCTGCGAGGACGAGAAAATCAATGAAGACACACCACACTTTCTCTGCAACAGGCCAGGCCTCTGCCAAAATATCGCAGAACTATGCGACATATGTACATACCTATCAGGGTTTGCCAAAGCTTCAAGGTGCTTGAAAAGTCGAGGAAGGTAAAAGAAAGCCTTAGGAGATTACTCCACAGCAAGAGATTCTTTCCTCTAAGGGGCATCACATATGTATACCGAACTGAATGGTGCTAAGAGGCTTCACTCTCCCCTCCCTCTGCCTAATCTAACCTAACACTTCCATGTGCCTAAACATATACACGCACGCGACTGTTAAGCTGGGTATCGACTACGCGCGGCAAACCTTCGAACATTGGTGCGCGCAGCAGCCGCACATAATGGATACCTGATTGGAGCGCGCGGCAACCCGAACATTGGAGCGCTCGAACATGCCGCGTGTCGATCCAATAGCTGTGGATTTTTAGTGCGCGCCAAGCGTTTTTTAATGTTTTGCTCGCGCGCAGTAGGGACTCTATTTTAATGTTTGTAGTGTTCGAATGCGCGGCAAACAGCCACAGATATTTCAATATTGTTCGGCGAACAATGTTTGTGTCGACTGGATCGACGAGCGCACGCGGCTGCCGCTCTATATCAAAACTCCTGCCAAAATTGGCTCGCGCGCCATATGATACAATTTGCCACGGTCAAACATGATGCGCGCGGATGCCGCGCATAGTCGATACCCAGCTTTAGGGTTTAAATACATGAAGCCTTCCCTTAATGTTTGTTTTTTTAAAGCTTTCTAGAAGAATGAAATTCATGGTAGAACCATTCAGTGACGTAAGCTACAAAACCAACGGAGATACAGAACTAACTTCCGGGTCATCTGTATCTATTGATATATACGTCGAACCTAACAAGAAGAGCTCAGTCAAAGAGAATCGTTTTTTCTATATTCTGGCCGAGCATCCAGACATAGTTTGGGAAGTTCCTATTCTAGGTACTCGATTTTAACTATTTTACTCCATGTCCTTTCGAATAACATGTTAATTCACTAGTGGCTGGAGTTCAACCGATACTATATGTACCAGAAATAGTGTGCTTACCCAAAGTGCCAGCAAATACAACTTCCTATTACCAGTTTGTCTTATACAATCAATTTGAGAACGAAGTATCTGCTGCCATACACTCGTAAGTATTCAGAAAGCCAATTTAGTTTATGCATTTATTTTAATGCTTCTTTACCTGTTTCAGTGGTTGCGCTGATATTAGTGTCACGCCTTGTAGTTCCACCATAGCGCCAAAAGATTACTGCATGTTACTTCTTAGTGGAAAGGCTGCTAATCAAAAAACAACTACATACTTGGAAGTCTCGATGAATAACGGTATTTTACAATAAAATGAAAAGAAAGGTATCCAAGGCTACTTTTATTTTTTTTCTTTTAGTAAAAAAGATTAGAAGTATCTGTGTTCGTATGGAACCATCACAACAATTAATCCATTTGAGCACATGTGTACTGAACTTTGAAGATACATACATCAGCTTTAAGTCGCAGAAGAATATACACATTTGTAATAAGAGCATGGAAAGCGTGAGTTTTCAATGGACTGCTAGTGAAGTAATTGGAGACTCGAAGCCCGATGATAAAGATGATGACGAGCTTGTACTTTCGCAATTTTTAAAAGTCAGGAATCAGGTAAAGTTGCCTTTGCTACACATGCATTTATAAATGAGTTTTAACTTTAGCTTAAGGTTTTGAAGATCTAGAGTATATTTAAGGTTTCCAACAGCTTAACGACAGTTGGCCAACTTTTGTAGTTTTTCTGGAAAAACAATTTTTCTCATGATAGGACTGTGGTTATTTCGTTGGTTTTGTGGGTGTCCTAAAGACTTACTTAGACCTCAAGCGGGTTAATTGTACCCATAAAAAAGTGTGCTCATGGGAGTTTAAACAAATGGTAGGGTTACCTAGGAGTTTCCTTAAAGCAGCGATATGAAGGTCCTCTAGCCCATGGAAGAAGCTACTACAGTCTCCTGGTGGCATTTGCACAGCAGGTGTTTGGCGGACTTTCTCTTCCTGCGACTTCTGCAGCAGTCATTGTAGGGTAATCCAAGACGCTTCCCATGGATTCCTATCCCGCAGTGCCCTGTAAGTACCCCGGAGTCGATTCGTATTTCCCTTCGACTAAGTTGTACTAGATTTTTGGAATTCTCATCGAAGGTTAGCTATAGTGATCTGGATACTGTACACGTGTCCATATAACACCATCGCGTAATAACCCTAATCAGGGTTTCCTCATCTATTTTCCTATAACGAGTGCTAATGTGTGTCCTTGCACCCGAAAGGGTATATGCATGATCTACTTCTGCGCGCTTCCTGGCAAGTTCGTCCGCCATCTCATTTCTGCGTAACATAAAAATTCACTTCACCATGTCAGCGGTTTATCCAGGTATCGTTATCAAAAATTGAACGTTACATCCATGGTCCTTTAGATAAAAAATTCCATCATTGCTGCCATTTCTTGTAAATCAATGGTTTCTTCTGTTGGATCTTGATTGACAGACGATCCTTGCTGATTCTGACCTCTGTTTTGGTAGTTTCTCTACAGTTCTTCTGTCAGAATGCCAACCGGTTTCTTTCCAGCGATGAAACACATACAAGCTGAGTGGTCTGATGTTGTACAGAGTGCACACTCATAATCGATGTGTGACCATAACATCGCACATATACGAAGTCACTTTCATAGATCCTAGTCAAATTGGTGATCCATACACCATTACTGATCCGACGAGACTTGCAAAAAGCCCACCAGCATTTGGTATAAATCGCGAAAGCGAGACACTAACTTATGGCGCTTTACGACTCATAATAGAACAATAAATAGATGACGAGACAGCACGGGATGCGGCAGGCCTAGCTTTACTTTAGGTTAGGTTAGCAACTAGGCGCGATCCCTGTGAAACCAAAATTGGCAAAACCTAAACCATTTCCTGAAAGCATTGCTGAGCAGTTGCATGCAATTACTTGACGTTCACATAACATGTGTATTATGTCCTCAGCGGCGCATACGTCGTTGCAGTACATGCAAACATCTGTAGCTGAGAGACCTAATTTTTTAACGTGCTTCCTTAGAACAGCGGCCACCAAGATTCCGGTGACTAATTGTTGCTATGCCTTGTTGAGTATCCGAAGGTCTTCCTCCTCAAATAAATTTAAAATTTGTTATCCTAGTTCGGAATTCCCCTTTACAGCGCGGTTGTATTCCTCCAATGAATTCAGCTCTCTCGATTGTCACATTGTCTCCGCCACTGGATTTTGATTATAACGAGGAAGAAGAGTCACCGTTTAAAATAACCACGACCATATATCTGCATTGTCCCATATTCGGACCTCAATCCTATCAACTTCAAATTAACGCAAGTATTGCAGGACCGAATATTGAAATCCTTCCCAAGGAGGTCGACGTTGGAGGCATCTACATGGGACAAATGCAGTGTTTGACATTCAATGTTACAAATCACGGTAGGGTGGGTACCATAATGACACCCCAACTTAAAACTGGACAATGGTTCATCTGTTTTTCAGGACCGATTCCAGGCAAAGTGTTCTTCAAAGAGAACACCGATGTAAAAGCAATAAGATGCTCAATAACTCCACTGTCATTGGACCTTAGACCAAAAAACAGTCGAACGTTACAACTGAGCTTTTACCGTCGAGACATTGGTAAATTCCTTACAAAGTTTACATTCAAAATCAAATCCGGTAATAGCCTTCCAATCCTACTGAGGTGCGTATAAATGGTTTCAAGTTTCAAACTCCGCGAATCAATGTCTTCTTCCACTTCAGAGGACAGTCTTTGGCAGCCAAAGTAAAAGTTTGGCCAGAATACTTTGAACTTGGTAACGTTCCGATTTGTATTCCCCTGAAGCGATTTGCATTGGTCGCCAATCCGTTGCCAGTGCCTATTGTGGTTGAACCAGTAGTGGTCGACGATGGACAAGAGGATCCGTTGATCTTATGCGTGGACTATTCCAAGCTACCACTGCATGCGAGACCGTCGACATTTTATGACATGAAATGCAGCAAACGCGACTTCTCCGTCGCCGAGGATGAAGATATCAAACCGGACTATTCCAGTTTCCAGGTAGATGGGAAAAAAAGCTCTACATCAGTCAATAGTAGCGAAATAAGCTCGATGTTTCAAGACAAAGTCTTAGGTACGATGTTTGTCCAGACCAACAAATCAATAAATCCTCATTCGGTTTTAGATGATATACCGACAATGGCTGCAGAGCTTCTTGAGAGTGTCAAGACTTTGCAACCGCAACACCAACCGGAGCCCGGAATGAAAATAATTGATGCCGCCCTGGATTGTATTCTCGATCATACCGACTACTTCGAGGATCTAAAAGAGAAGCAGAATTACATGAATATGAACTGGGGATTCCTGCCATGCGATGCCAAAGAAATTGCCATCGAAGCAGAACGTTTCTATCTCAATCCCAATGAGTCCAAGTCCTTTCCACTCATATTGATCCCCAACACCTCGGGACCAAACACTAAAGTGATTCAATTCAAAGCTTGCCCTATAGGCACCGAACACTATGACCTCAAGACCGCAATAAGATCGAAATACATGATGAAATCCCTGCGTCTTCTGTACAACTGCGCTGTGCCGAAGCTGAACTGGACCGATTTCGTGGCATTCTCCCAGCCCATCTATGTGGACATGAAAACCAGATTTAGAATGCAATTCAAAAACATCGACGCCATTCCGGGCTTTGTTTACTTTAAAACCATTGTAAGGACATTTATTGAATTGTCAAGACTTCTCAGGTGGCCTATTGGGGTTTTCCTTTGCAGCCGAATGCAGAGTGTGGTGTAATGCAAGTTCCCAAAATTCATCAGAAGTTCTTTATTGCTCCCGAAGATGAAATCGACGTTCATTGCTCGGTGATATTTCGAAAGGTTAAACGGGTCACGCTGCATGGAATGTGAGTGTTCTTCTGTACCCTTTTTCCTTGGAGTAACTTGTCGTTGGCAGGTTTCAATTGATTGGAAAACAAATGGAGTTTCCATTTGTCATAGAAGCTAATGTTTTGCCACCATCGATTAAAATCCAACCGAAGAAGCTGACAATCAAGCAGGAAGTTCTGGAACTCACTAGACATCGGATATTCTTTGAGAACACAAGCCCTACTGTTGCTAAATTTTCTTTGTCGCTGGTAAGTTTCAATTGTAATCTATTTGTACACTTGAAGGCTTATCTGTAGGTCAGACCTAAGTTCTCAAATTGGTTTTGAGTTTGTAACCGAAAATAAATGACCACGTTAGCAGAACCCGAACAGACATCGCGCGCATATTCACCATCTGTACGGGTCACAGGGCAGTAGGTATCCATGCAGCCAAGCTCAGAATCCCTTTTAACCTGTACTGTCGTAGCTGCAAAGATACAAATTAGAGGGACACCCTAGAACACTTCCTTGGCAAGTGCCCGAACTTTGTGAAAGTAAGACGCCGGGCGTCGGGAAAACCCTTCCTCAAAAACCTCAACTAACTATCTGAGAAGAAAATTCCTAACATTTTACTCTCCCTTAACTCCACAGGTTGTATTTAAGACCAACAGCCATGGTCTGTCAACAACTGTCCACACTCATCAAACAAACCGGTCACGAGAATTGTGGTAACAAAACGATGCATCAGCACTACTTGAGTATCGAGCACGTACTATGCCTAAACCAACCACCTCCAGTCCAATTGCCTTGATGAACCGCCTTCTCTGAAGTGGATCTGGTGACTATCGGACTTCTTAACCTCAATTTTTTGACCCACAAAGTCTAGAATCCGCATACTCGCGTTTAAGTTTCTGTGAATTTTTCGGAAAACTTCTTCCAAACTAGAAGGAAAGAAGAATAGAGCCACCAGATTCAACCGTTTAGCAAATGCATGACTGACGACTAAAATAGTAGATCCATGGACTGCTTAAAACATTTCCCAGCGATGCTTCAACTTCTATTTTGGTGTTTGAAGGGCAGTCAAGTCAGTCAACCACCTGCTTCACACCTCTACGTAGTAGAACGTCGAGTGCCTAGTACTTCAACTAAAAATTGAAAAGACTGTTGGGGTTAGCTAATGAGAGAATGCTTCCACCAAGGCACTCCTACTACGATTCGAACGGTACGAAATAATTCTTTAGATGGAATCTAGTGTGATTCAAGTTATGTCGTTCAAACAGCGTAGTGAAGATGTTGTATCGGCCACTACAAAATACGACGCCCTATAAGGAGCAGTTTATTCAGCTTCTTGTTCAAGGAATACACGTATAGAATCTTGCGCTCCAGGATGAGTGTCAGGCCATCGCGGTAACTGCCCGCCTAGCTAGTAATGAACGGATTTGATATTGATAAACCTTGTAAATGAAAGTAGGAAAAAAACCTTCACCGTGAAGTCAGTAGAGCTTTCGTAAGTATTGAAACAGAAGCGGCCAAAATGTGGTCAGCGAAGGGTAAAATGTCTTTGACAACGCGTCACACTCGGCAGATGTAATTTTGCGGTAGCTTTGTTCATCTAGGCTTCTAGGTATCCGGTCATAGAAATATCCAGGGAAGTGCAAGGCCGATGAATTCGGTAAACGTGGCACTACTCTAGAGATCCTACCTGAACAGAAATGTGTAAATTGGTCTTAGAAATTTGACGCGATCATCAAGACAAAAGAAAGATGGAGGCATGGAAGCACATGCCATTGCCATACCTCTAGAGAGATCTAGCCTATGCTAAACCTCAATCGATCTAAAAGTCTGATCTTGCTTAAAAGGTCATCAGCACCGTTATCGGCGTTCTCATTGACATTGTCCCATCGGCCTTAATGGTAGGAGGATTGGCCTTTTTACAAATAACTTTTGCAGGAATTATTGGGACGAAGAGGAGGAAGAAACAATCCTCCTTTTCCTTTGTACCTGTCCTGCCCTATTCTAAAGAAGGAAGCTCTATCTAGGAGTCTATCACTTCGACAACTTGGCCGAACTATCATATACTGATAGCAGCTACTAGTGCCATGAGAACCACGCCAACAGCACGACTTGAGGCTATTCTCAACCTGCTGCCACTAGATCTGGTTATACAGGAATCTGCGGCCAGAAGTGCCTTGAGAATCAGCCAAACGAATAGCTGGAGGTCAAGTACGATGGGGCATGCTCAGATTCTAAGTAAATACATGGGCAATGTAGTAACAACTGACTATACGGTGCCCTACCTAGCCTTTAAATTACCCTTCTCCTGCTCATTCCCGAGCAGAGAAGAATGGGCAAGGGGAACAATACCAAACCCACAAACCAAAGCCATCTACACTGATGGATCCAAAATGGATTGTGGCGTGGGAGCAGGTATATTTTCAGACAAACTTAGGCTCTTTAAATCAGTCAGACTCCCGGACCACAGCAGCGTTTTCCAGGCGGAGGTCCTAGCAGTGACAATTGCTGCCCGTGAGACTGCGATGAAGGTAATACCACGTGATGATATCACCTTTTTCATCGACAGCCAGGCAGCACTAACAGCGGTTTTTGCTACTGAAATAAAATCGAAGTCTGTGAAGTGCTGTCGCGAAGAGCTTAGTGCCACACAGCATGAGGTAAAACTCCCTGGTTCATGAGGGCATACCAGGGAATGAGAAGGCTGCTGAATTGGCAAGAAAAAGATCTTCGCTAGACCTGATCAGGGGTACCTTCCCCCCCAATTAATGGGCATCACAATGGATCTCTACTGACCTGAGTGTGGCGCTGGGGCTTCTCTCCCCTCGCCAACCCATCTACCTAACCTAACCATCACATATTGACATCAAAAGTATCCTCAGCTTTATCAAGAGCTTCAAATGGTTACAATAGATAAAGTGGTACTTAGGGTATAGATGATAGTGACAACACAAAGAGCCTACCGTGGCCTACTTGCGTCTGTGCTTCGCATGGACAGGCACCCTACCTACTTAACTTAGGTCTTAGTTTTCCTTGTGGGTCCTAGAGCATCTACTGTGCCTCGGGTTTTTCTTTCCATCTCTTTCCCAATTGTCGCGACTCCTCTTCAACTGTTTTGTGTCAACTCACTTTTCTGCTATCATGGGTAAGCGAACTAGATTTGAATATGGAAATCTGCCAAAGATACAGAAGAATCTGTCCAGTAGCATGCGAATTTGTTACAAATTAAAACGAACCTCCCACTATCAGTCCACTTTTTTCCCAGCAGCGGTACGGCTGTCAAGCATTTAATTAGGAGGAAAGTTTCAGGGTTAGGTGTTCAGGTTGTTTGGATTTGCAGGCTCTGGTATCACATTGCTTCCTATTTGTGGCTCTGAGGGATTCTCAGTGGACTTCCCGCGACATAAGGTTTGTAAAACTTATAAATCTCGCGTTCAGAGTTTCAAATACTTTTCTGGCACGCCAGCCAAACAAATAGTCTGCAATCCTTCATGTTGTGCGTGCATTGATTTTTCCCCACGAATAGAGGAAACCTACAGTTTTTCTTGCCGACTGCGAATGGCGGATTGAAACGCCTCTTCATGACAAATTATTCTTTCAACGTTTGGTCATCAGTCATCACATTCCGAGGATATGGTTCCGGGAAAAATACTCGGTTGTTTTTGTTGGGATTTAAACCCATGGCAGCTTTAAAACGTATTAGCCCCTGAGCCACGGCGAACAATACCTTACATTTTTTCGCTGAAGGGTTTGAAGTAATTTTGTCTATTTATTCCCACAAGCTGTGGATTTAATCCAGTGAGAAATAGGTTTTTGAAAAATTTCATTCAGAACTAGAGATAGAGGACAAAGTAGAGAAGAGATAACCCTCATCCTGCGGTGTACCTCTAGAGGAATAAGCTCTTAACTTCTCGTAGGTTAGGTTAGGCTAAGATGGCTGTCCGTACCTAAGATGCAGACACACTTGAACCAAAGTAGGTCCATTGTGATACCATAAAATCTGTCACTAGTTCCTGTCTTGAAGTCAATTTTTGACGAAGCAGTCTTCATTTACACTCCTCGTAGCTATGTATCACTGTACCTTCCCTCAGCCAATCTTACAATGTATTTCCAAGGCATGATCGTTAGTGTCATCTTGCGCTACACATCGTTAGGCTTTCGTGCATGAATGCGTGCAAGGCGCCTCAGACTTCTCAAAAAAAAAGATTTACTTTCTTTCTTTGCAGAAAAATGACAAATACCAGTACTTGGAACCTTTGGGCGGTAGCCTTGCGCCGGGAAAAAAAATTTGCATCTCCATCTGGACTAAATACCTTGATCCTGGAATATATAAAAATATGATTGTCGTCCACCTGAAGCATGCAGAAAAGTTGGTAAGTGCGATGATGATGACGCGGAATAGACTTGTATTATACAACACAAGTCCTTTAGACGATACCACTTACCTACGTGATAGATGGAACACCTCTTAAGTTTAACCCAGACATCAAGAACGAATTCAATTGCGGCACTTTATTCATCAAAAAGGGAATCCAGAGCCGCCTGGTTGAGATTACGAACTGCGGAGAGAGGTCATACAGATTGTTGATTTCGAAGAAAAAGCCAAAACAACATACTCTGTGTCCACCTCAGGTGTTTGATATTCAATCAAATGGGATTTTGGTGCCTCCTAAGGGAGAGGGAACCCTTACCATAACCCTCGACACATCGAAGGCAATCTGCGCAGAGGAAGAATACTCAGTGGATGGCATGGGCGAGGACAATTGCCGATTTAAATTCTTTACATTCATCGCAAAGTGTTGCATAATCAAATTGAATGTTGTCTGGAGTAAGGATTTGATCCGCCTTGAGGCAGGAAATGAGAATCGATCTTGTGACAAGCTGAGCGGTATGTTTGATATGTGTTGCATAGAACTTTCTGAGGGCATCACCTTTGTTGCAGATACTGTTCAGCTTATAAATACTTCTCCCTTGGCGGTTAACGTTGACTTGAGTCTGCTTGGACACTTTAACTTTTTTGATGAAGCAACAGGTGAATTGGAGAAATATTTAGACTTCACGCTTGAGGGAAAAGCCACGAAACAATTGACGATCCTTTTAAGCTCAAAGGAATTAAATTCACGTGAAATGTGCCAACACTTTACTGGATCTGTAAAGTGTAAAGCAAATAATAAGACACAGGTAAATTTGAAGGGCGTCACTTACCTACAACAGTCCGAAGTGGATCTAAACCTCAAGCAGTAAGCTTCTTTAGCCTCCTTAATCGTTAGCTAGTTGCCTACAATTTCGCAGTACCGATTTAGTTTATAGTATGCTGCCGTTTAAGTGCACGCGCCTACTGAGTCATTGTCCATCTCTTGTTCGTCGTCCTTTTGGAGTAGCTTCGAAGATTTTCCGGGCTGAAAAGCTGATGCTCTACTCTACTGACAGTGAATAGTCGTTGTCCATCTCTTGTTCGTCGTCCCTCTGGAGTAGCTTCGAAGATTTTCCGGGATGGGGAGCTTGTGTTCTACTCTACTGTCAGTGAGTGGTCGTTGTCCATCTCTTGTTCGTCGTCCCTCTGGAGTAGCTTCAAAGATTCTCCGGGCTAGAGAGCTGGTGCGCTACTCTACTGCCAGCGTTATGCCTTTGCAATAGAGTTGATATCAGTTTTCGCAGTTATTAATTTCTACAAATGTTTATCGGCATCAGGAGTTCAACCCGGAACCTTCAGCGTGACAAGCGATGATCTTAGGCACTCTTTCGGTTGCATTTAGAACTGTGTGTAAGGGACTGATTTTCTAGTTCTGCTTTAGCTTATACAATTGCAGAGGAAGTTCTGTTGAGCGAAATTATTTTGTATGCTAGCTAGTTTGGAGTTAGGCATGCCATCCGTCCGCAGATGAAGCGTAGATCGCGACCGATGCGAGTAAAAGAGCAATTGATGACTTTCGTTCGCATGTGTTGGCGGTGGATGACAGTGAGTACCACCATGTAGTGGGGCATCCAATATACACAGCCATCGCTGTACAATCTATTCTCACCTATATGTCACAAGTTTTGGTGCCGACTGCGAAGGCGATTCGGAAAGCCTGCCGACTATTTAAAAACGACTCAACACATCAACAAGCACGACATCGCTATCTTAATGATTACGAGTCGAAACGCAAATAAGGCCATTGATTCGGCCTCCATATCCTGCAGCTTAGTGGAATAATTCCGGAATGAACTGGAGTATATAGACATCGCGCTACTGAGGATCCCGGGTCACAAGGACATTGCCGGGCGCTTAACAGCTCACCCGCAAAATAAGTCAATATTTTATTGGGCGCTGTCAAGGTAATATACATTCATACTTCCTATCGTTGGCCAACGTCAGATGGAGCAGAACAAATAACTGCATCACATCCAGAGTAAAATGGTCAAACTGCAACAAGAATAGGACCAAAGGCCTCCTTAATAAGATCTGCCCAGATATCGTCAGAGGTGTAGCGATAAGTACGGGTCATTGGCCAATTGGCGAATATGCGGCGAAGCTTGGTATCCCTCGTAATTCACACGTTCGTAGCTGCAAGGTCTTTCGTAGAAAGTTTCGCGTTAACTTCATCTGTCTGGTTCTGGACAGAGTCAGGCAACAAGCATTAGGCTTAACGTGATCTCGGGTGGGGTAAGTTGAAAACTAATGCGATTCCTAAACTCTATCGGGTGGATCTGAGGACTCTTTGACCATATTTAGCCTCACTAACATTCATACAAACATCAAGTCACATGAGCTGCGGAATAAAAATGGGGCCTTAGAGCTAATTGAGTTCTTTGAACATCCACTTCTCCCCACTTAGCTACCACCAATGTATAGTCCTCCACACGAAAAAACGGAAACACCCTCTTAATTTCAATATTTCTAGGGTGTCCGGAATTATAGATACAATGCCTCAGATCTTATGTCCATGACTTCTAGTTTCATTAAATTTCTAATGGCAACCCTATTTGAAGTAGTCCTCTCGAGAAGTGATTTAGGCCAAAAGTATATCCAGTATGCCACTAATACTGGCAAGGGCGAGGCATGTGTAGAGGAAGTGTACAATGGATTCCTCCTATGTCTTATTTCTGCAGCTTCCACAGAAATCGTTTCAGATTTTGCTGGGCATGTCTGACCAAGATGAAGTGCCCTGTAATGACGCTTTAAATGTTTCAAGATCGAAAATAGATCAAATCAGCCTGATGTACCAATATCGTTATGACGTGGGACCTGGCAGGGTTTGACGTTAAGCTATTTAATAATCTCATAATCTCTTAGAAACATGCGGCAGCCTTTCATTGCCTTAGAATTGCTTTGAGAGGATTTAATCGCAGATTATCTGGTGTCATTAACGACAAAATCTGTGCATGGTACTGGAATGATGTATAAGCGCGACTTCGGCCTGAAGAACACTGGATTGGTAAGAAACACCGTAGGATTGCCGAACTCTGTAGTCATTTAATAAGACTCCGACTTATTTGATTCTGCAAAGATCGAGATGGAGTCATAAGCTACATCTATCCGTATGTATGTATGTTTGTAACCCACGATAAAGTCAGTTCCTGTGGGCATCTGAGGGTTATCATCCCTTCGAACATATGATTTTCCAATCGATCCCTTCATAAAAATAATAATGCGTCCTTCTTCGTCTAAGCATATCTCATCGGCGATCGCTAAACCTAAAATACGGTGGCGTATGTGGAACATTTTAATCGATTTTCAGATGTTTTCAGTTGTTGAACTGCATTATACACATATTTGTTGGTTGAACTTATTTTGGAAGTATGTATTGCATATGTATGTGTATAATTGTCTGACCAATTGGATCATCCGCTGAAAAGCTGCTTTTTCTTCCTTTCATCATGCTGTCGTCATTACCCTACACTACACTACCTCCAACACCTGGACGTCTGGCAGGCCTATTTGAAGTCTACGAAAAAGCATTAGAACTCTGGGACACCCAACATTTTTGCTCATTCCTTTAAGTGATTGTGAAGTCCTAATGGCCACGGACAATCTCCGACCTAATGGTTGGAGCATCTGTGTCTGTACCGATAGCCAGGCTGCACTTGAGGCCTTGCCCAACTCTTTAACCAGTCCCAAAATAGTACGAGATTGCCAGAAGTCTCCGAATCCGGTCGCAAGGATGAACTCCTTGACTTTCGCCTGGGTCCCATGTCACACTGGCATCTCTGGAAATGAGATCTCCGATAAGTTTGCTAGACAAGGGTCAGAGGATGTTTTCTCAGCACCTGCAACCTGCGGGTCTTCCCGCGTCCTTGGTCAGGGCCTCCAGGATGCAGGCATTCTTGCTATCACTCAACAGAAGAGACTGTAGACAACTTATTGGCGTACTAACGGGATCCTTCCCTTTTGCCAAGCATCTTAGTGTGTTAGACTAAAGTGACACCGCTGTTTGTGACGCCTGTGGAGAGGGCGATGCTACTTCGGATCATTTCCATTGGGATTGTCGTGCTCGGAATAGGTAGCAGATATTCAGTGCTGGTGTGGTTTGTGCTGAGACTGTTAGCTCCTTATCATTGAAGCGCCTTCTAGCTTTCTCCGAAAGTCGTGGAAATTCCAGTAAAATGGGTAAAAACTGGGTCTTGCTTTCTGGTACGTTTAGTGTAATGGACCAGTTGCGTCTGAGTGTTCCAAGCGTTACCAAACCCGACGAAAAAAAGTCTGTGAAGTCGATGGACACGGCGTAGTGGGTAGTGTGTTTGATTGTGACCGCTTGATTGAGTCCGATCGGGGAACAGCAAAATCACAGTCAACGAAAACGAAACTAACCACTGCACCAAAAAGTTTGAGTACTTATTCACAGGCTTTGACTACCAATGTATATGTACGTACGTATGTCAAACATTTCTGCTCGGATGTGTTGAGGAGGGCAGGAGTCAAGGCTTCTGGAATCAATACCTTTATATTTTTATAAAAACGTTTCTAAAAATGATTCTATTGTCTTTGGAACGAATTTCTTTTGATGGAAAGAATGTTTTGAAGATCGTGTAGTACCTTTCGCTTACGTCCACAATTTTCCTTTATTATCTTTCCAGAAAGCACTGAAATTAGATGCTGTAATCGTCAATCCTGGCTTGAAAATTTGTACTCCTGTCGTCACATTCTTCACACAAAACATAGAATCTTACGCTCATATTCTCGTACATAATCACAGTCCTCTTAAAGCTTCATTTACCTGGAGGTCGACAAAAGTAAAGCTTACCAAAACTGTCCCCATGGACAACTATGAATCGCTGTCGGCAAAAACCATATCTGAAATGATTCTCACTTTGTCGGAACAAGTTGTTCCTGGAATTCCCATCTCAATCAAAAGACAATCATCAGAAATGTGTCTATCCGATGAGGGATCAAAGTTAACAACTTTGAAAACCTCAAGTGTAAAACCAGAATCAAGCTACGTTCAATATGGGATAGGCTTGGAGCAATCATTGGTATCATTCAACAATCAAAGCAAGAAACAAGACCAATTGTATCTCTCAAACATTTCATTACCAACATTCGACGTATGTGACATTTTAGACGCTTTAAAGCTTCCAAGACGGAAGTGCAGCAAGGCAACTCCAGATCTTGAATTAAACATAGGCGATCACGGTTCTGAACATGAGGATCCAGGATTTGAGAGTATGAACCAAAAGAGCTTGATAGTGTTCCAACAACCTAAGGGAATCGCTCTATCGAAAGCTTTTATCAAAGCGTACCTATTCTTGCCTCCGATAGCTCAAGGTAATTTACGCTTAGAAGCGTTTGCCTTGAATTTAAATAATTTCTGTTTTTTTTTTTTTCAATTTAAGGTGACACGCTAATGGAGGAGTTCGACTTGGATGTGGAAGGCGGTCGTACGGAGACCTTGAATATCACAGTCACAAGCCTCAAGGGTCGCGTTGAAATTTCCCAAACTGACATTGATCTTGGAAAGGCTGTAGGTCAAAGTGAAAAGCTTTAAACCCCTGAGTTTTTAACAGTGTCTTTTTTCAGATGTGGCACACGACAGTCGCAAGGAAAATTAAGATTACCAACCTCTGTCCATATGCGGTAAAGGTCCGACTCATTGGGAGCCCCGGTGTTGATAAGGAACACAAATTGATGAATGGCCATGTTGGGGTCGCCTCACCCAATATGTTCGTAATGATGCCTGGATCATGCACCACCATTGAATGGAAAGTCCTATTGGGCTTGCGATATCATTTCGTCGAAGATATTGGAATCGAAATCAACAACAATACAACTCCGATCCCCATACACTTCCACGGAGCAGGACTGATGCCAATGATCATACCTTTGAATCTGCAAAAAACGTCACGGAACTCACTGGACATAGCCACAAGCTATTTAACAATTCGCACTATTTTCGAACACGACAAAGCTAAAAGGAATCCCTATTGCCCATATCCCTCTAGAAACGATGAATTAATAAGCGGTTACATTAATTGTCCGACTTGTCCAATTGCTCGAGAAGGAGAAGAGGAACAAGAGGAAGAAGAAGAAGAAGAAGAATTCGAATCAGAAATAGAAATAGATGGAACAAGAGTTTTGAGGAAAAAGTCGAATAGGAGAGATTTCTATATATCCAGTGGCTTTGTTGCCCTCAATTATTCTGATGAAGCTGGTCCCAAGGGGCTAGACATTGAGCGCTTAATTGAAACTTGGAAATTTATGGAAGCATTGAATGAATCCCAGGAGCTGAGAGCAGAGTTTCATAAGTTCTATTGCAATGCTGGGAGCCTTCGGGCGATGGAATTCGAAGCGGTTATAAATTTGAAGTTCACCATTTGTCGACCGATTCCGTGGGAGTTGTCGGCTTTTCATTTGGACATTGGCGAGATAGAAGTTAACGAAATGAAGAGTTTTCAATTGGAATTTGTTTTCATTGGACCGGGAAAGATGTTTCTGTCGGCCAGGACACGATTTCCGATACCAGGACTTATGGCTTGGTTTGAAGATTCTCGCAACGTTACGTAAGAGATTTTTTTAGTCTGTTTTTGGTTTTTCTAAACAATTGGAAAGCCCTTTTCTATCGGTTTTACTTATTACTTCAACAACCACTTTGAGTCTTACGAACCTTAGGTATTGAGGCGGGATAGGTTTCAATTACTTTCTCAAAAATACACAGTTTTGACAGGTTTGCGATGGTTCCTCTATTAGACTCTTTCTGACACAGGGATGACTTACTTGTAAGTAGTCCACCGATTTTTTAGTGGATTACATATTTCCATCTGTGACTCCATCGTTCTCCAACGGCATCCTGCACAAACGGACAAGTTTGGCATACACGGCCTTAAAATCGATGAAAAGGTGGTGGGTATCGATTTGAAGTTCCTAGGCTTTCTCCAAGAACTGCCGCAGTGTGAATATTTGGTCGATGGTGAACTTTCCTGGCCTGAAACCACACTGATACGGACCGATCAGGTTGTTGACGAACGGCTTCAGGCGCTCACACAACACGGCAGATAAGATCTTATAAGCGATGTTAAGAAGACTGATGCCTCTGTCGTTGGCGCAGTTCTGAGTGTCTCCTTTCTAGAGGATCGGGCAAACAATGCTGAGGTTCCATTCATCGGGCATACTTTCCTCCGACCATATTTTACAGATGAGTTGGTGCATGCACCTTACCAAGTCATCTCCTTCCGCTTTGTACTGCTCGGTAGTTAGGTCGTCAGCTCCAACAGTTTTGTATTACCTGAGCTTAGATATGGCTATTCTCACTGCGTCCAGGTTGGGTGGACGGAATTGTAGGTCTTCGTCGTCCAGGTTGAATGGTTCATTCTGCCTGACAGCAGAATTTGATTCGCCGTTAAACAGTTTGCAGAAGTTGTTCTTCCATACAAGTATTCTCAGCATCGACTGCGATTCTACTACGATGTTCCCTTGTTCATCTTTGCAGGTTTCCGTTCGGGCTCTATAGCCTTGACAAGTTCTTTTTACCCTTTGGTAAAACGTCCGAACTTCATTCCTGCAGTAATATCTCTCTATTTTTCCTCCTGAAAAGCTTGTGTTCGTCTCTCCTCTTCTGCCCGTAGAACTCGTGAACAGCTCTGGTCTTTCTATGCTGCGCCGCTTTGTATGCCTCTTGTTTCGCTGCATGTGCTTGCCGGCACTCGTCGTCAAACCAGGGATTTCGTTGTGGTGGTCTGATGGCTTTTTGGCAATGTTGCCACTGGTCTTCAATATTTGATGCTAGCGGCATAGGACCTCTTGAGACATTGAGAGAGACTCGATCGGAAAAGGATCTGGTGATCTCTCGCCATTGTAGCCATCCATCGCCAAACTTCCTCACAGTATCCGAAGTCGTACCTTGGCTACAACAAGGTAGTGCTCCGAGTCAATGTTGGCCCATGAAACGTTCGGACATCCATAATACGAAAGAAATGCCTTGAGTCGATCGCAATGGGATCAATCTAGTTGACGGTTGATTGATCAGGAGATCTCCAAGTTCCCTTTTGAATATTGAGATGGAAGAACCGCGTACTTGCAACGACAAGATGTCACACCGCAGCAAAGTCGGTCAGCCTAAATCCGTTGTCGGAGATGGTGTCGTGTAGGCTGTACTTTTCGACTTTCTTGTGTACTAGGAGTGGTATTATTGCTGTAGAAGATCCTGGAATGGCCGGTATTAGCGTTAGTCAACTGTAAGGATTCCTTCAGCTTAAATGCTGCTTCAGATGCCATTTGCCATCAATAGGAAGCAAGTGGAGCATTGTCTCTAGAGTAGCGGTTGGAGTTGTTCTTAAGGCATACGAATCCTTTAAAGAGATACATGATAGCTTCTGAACTCTTCCCAGAAAGTCATGTTGAGGATAAAGATCCTTCAAATTCGTGCGATTGATGCACGATTCACTGAAGTTTTTGAGAAGAAATATGAGATTGGTTTAAAATCTTTTGGGTGGAGTGTGAGGCTTTTTGGTTTAAGGACCACTTTAACCACTTTTTTATCGGGAAGGAGTGTATTTGGATGATATTACTTCAGAGAGAAGCAGTTTTTGTATGTTGGTTAGGTTAGGTAAGTGGGCAGACAAAAGGAAGTAGAATCCATTTCACCACACTCAGGTCAATACAGACCCATTGTGATACCCGTTGGGGGAAGAGAGAGATGTCGCCTACCCGCAGATACGCTATCCACTATTTGCATGTATATATATGTAGGTTAGGTTAGGTTAGGTTGAAGTGGCTGCCAGCTAAAGCCAACACACTTAGACCCATGAGGGGTCCGTTGTAATACGACCAGGATCTCGAAAAGATCTCCTGCTTACTCATTAAAACCATTTGGAGCTTCTTATGAAGCGTAGAAGGCTACTGACATCAATGTTAATTAGGTCGCCTAAGTTTGTAAAGAAGAAAGCTCCCAATTGGAGTTTCCTTTTGCGGGAGAGAACTGGACAGGTGCAAAGAAGATGGATAATGGTCTCCTCCTCCATACAGCTTCTACAGAAGTCGTTTGCGTAAATGTCAAGCCTAGTAGCATGCTTGCCTATTAGACAGTTTCCGGTAATTACACCTATTAAAGTGCTGATATGCAATCTATTAAGAGAAATCAAATACTTAGAGCGTTACAGATCCAGCTTGGGCAAAATCTGATTTGTCGCTAGACATGTTATACCACTCGTTCACCTAAGATTTGTTCTTTCGATAGCATCTAGCTTTAATTTGAGTTTGCAAGTAGCGATCGGTATACCTAAGCTGCCCTTATCAGGCCCAATAGGTAATGTCGTTCCATATCTGGTGAGTTCATCAGCCTTGCAGTTCCCTGGAATGCCACTGTGCCCTGGCACCCAGCAAAGGTGAATATTGAACTGCTCGGCAATCTAGGGCTGTTATTGAATTTAGAGCGACTGATTCCAAGGACTTCAGTGCCGCTTTGCTGTCCGAAAAGATGCGGATATCCGTGGCTGATATCACGTATTTCTTCAGCAAAGATAAGACTTCTCTGATCGCCATGATTTCCGCCTGGAACATGCTACAATGATTCGGAAGACGGAACGCTAGGTTGAGGTTCAGCCTGTTGGAGAAAACACCACCTCCCACCCCATTGCTAGTTTTTGAACCGTCGCGACCGATCGGTGTAAAAATTAATCGACTTATCTTCTGAAAATACATCGCCCCAGAATGACCTGGGAGGGATGGTTACCTTAAAGCTCTTGTCAAACCTTAGCCTGGGAGTGGTGTAGTCTATGTTTTGGGGAGAAATTTTGAGATTTTTCAAAATGGAGGCGTGGCCATAGTCTTTATTAGACCACTGTGAGGTTGCTTTGAGGCGGATGGCTGCACTAGCTTCCATTTGTCTGCCGAAAATGTCTAGGGGTGATAAGTGAAACAAAATGTCAGGTGCTGAAGAGGGAGTCATGCGAAGAGCTCCACTGATACACAAGCAAATTGTTCGTTGGACTTTGCTTAGGCTATCGCGGTTTGTGGCTATATCCAAGGCGGTCCCCGCCATCACCCCGTATGTAAGTATCGGTCTTATTACTGAAATATAGAGGCAGTATATATATGTATGTAAGTAATAGATATTATTACCACATGACCAACTTACTGTGTCTGTGATAAAAATCATCCTGTGGATTTGATGAATTTCAATATTTAGTTCACCGGTGTATCGGATAGTTCTTCAATCTCCTGGAAAAAGTGGCGTCCGAGGAACATAATTCTTAGATGATAGAGACTTGGGCAAGGACAAAGGAAGTGGTTTGTATCCTCATGGATTTCCTTATCGCCATACCCCCTGCAGAGGTCATTTTTTGTAATTCGAAGCCTATAAGGATAGCTAGTAATCGATCCTATAAGGATAGCTAGGGATCTGCTGTCGATCTGTAGATATCTGTCGGGCATAGCCTTATCGAATAAAGGCCGCATCTTCCTTGTTGTTACACAGGTGTCCCGAGAGGTTCGTCTGCTATTTGCCTCCCATAAGGCTCTTTTCCTCGCTTCGAGCTAAAGCGTTTTTTTAAACGTAACTAATGTGAGAAACTGGTCGAATCTATGGCTCAATCTACATTCCACTTCAACGAAGCGAAAAGAAATTTTAAATTTCAATTTGTATCTACTTTAAGAGGGCCGAGTTGTTTCGCTTTCTTCGTACAATCACCTGCTGATAAAATTTTGAAAAAGTATAAAAATATAAACGAAAGGGACGATACCGACATGGTTGACAGTCAAGAAGCCTTGAAATTAGCACACGCTCATTCGTATGATTTCGACGAAAGAGGTACACATCACCGGAAAACATCGAGGGGAAAAATTCAAGAAATCAAAGAACGCTATACGACTCTGAATCAGCCATTTAAAGAGAAGAAGAACCCACTAGTCCTTGCGGAAATGTGTCAAACCACCGACGACGACTGGGATAATTCATCATTCAAATTGATCATATTACTTACCGCCACTAAGGAGTTCTATGACCAAAACCAAGAAATCGAGGATTATTTGTACATCGATGTAAGTTGTTGGTCTCTGAATGCTTTCAGTTTCCTGTTTTGACTTTGTTTTGTTCATCTAAGATTCATCTTGGTCCAACATTGCCAGTTCTGCTCAAAGGAAAAGTAATTAAAAGTACAACAGCTAGATGAACAGATTTATATTTGTTTTAATTAATTTCAAAAAAGAAAAAACGAAAACTACAAATAAAATACACACTTCCTAATTACGAACTAATTTGTTGTGGTTTTGGTTTTAACAGTACATGTTCAATTGCCGGAAGAAGTAGTGGAAAATTCCCAACACGGCAAAGGAGCTTCCTAGGGCGGGACCAGCCGTTTTGATCCATCCCCAAATACTGCAATAAAGTGGGTTTCATTTAAATTTGTTATTTTGAAGCAACATTTTCATACTCATAATCGTCTGGATAGAACTCAAAGGGTTCAGTTGGCATTTCGCCACAATTCGTTATAACCACTGGCTCCAATGGGTAGTCTTCGGTGTCGGTTTTAATCTGAGAAAAGAAGAAAGTCTTGCATTAGATAGGAAATTGGGTGAAAACATCAAAATCGACCACGAAAATTGGGTAATCCTCAAGGCCTTCAATGGTGTCCAGCAGTGTCGAAGAGATTTCCGGAACCTACATAATTTGTCCTCGATCTTATTATTGCTTTGACGGGATTTAGATTAAAAGTGTCTAATAACACCTTTTGTGGTGTTTCACTGGTGCTTCCTCCGTATAGGAGATTCGTTTGAGTCGCTGAGGAGATTCAGGTTGTGAAGAAACCTTAAAGTTTTTTGAGTTTTCACTACGGTTGTTGAAAAATCCTTTGCCTTGTGTACGATATCTGAGTCTGATTAGAGCCGGACAGACGCAAAGGAGATGAAACACTGGATGGTGTGAATAAAAACAAAGGGAACACTCTGGACAAACCCTCTTTAGGAAAGTGTTTTCTGAAACTTCACGAAATTCATTTTTATTCAATTTAAATTGAGTGTTTTTCCAAAAAGTTGAGTGAACACTCTGCGTCAGTTTCTTATTCACACTACCCACTGTTTCCTTCTTACTTTCATTGTTTCCGCTGCGACAATGTGTGTTGAATGGGATGCCTAATTTCGATGCATGTGTTCCTAAAGGCCAGTGACCTGTTCTGATTGTCACGATCCTTGCAATGTCTGTCTTGCGGATCCTGTTTTGTAGATCCTCCGTAATCCATGCCACCTGATGTTAGCCTCTGATAGAAAGTGTGGGAGGATTCTTCCCTTGAGGGCTCCCAACTTGATGTGAACGCACTTGGCGAGGGATCTATCAAGGGCTGAACCGCGTCTCGTCAGCTCATCGGACCGGCCGTTCCCCTCTGTGGCAACATTGTTTAAAGTGGCTGAGAACCAATAAAGATTTATATTTGTAAAGTAATTAAATTTTTGTTATTCCTGCCTACTACACTTCTATGTTACTGTACCCCGGCACGCAGAGAAGGCTAACCTTGAAACGATGCCCTAATGAACCGAGTTCCTCCTTATTGCACTGTTCCACCAGCTTAGAGTGTTCGATACCAGAGATTCGATGGCAGCCTAGTTATCAACAAAGATTGTGATGTTTTGGATAGATGTAGGGTTGGCTTGTCGGCAATCTTCGTGTATTGCCAGCACTTCTGCCTGGAATACACTGAACAAGTCCGGAAGTCGGTACGACTTAGACATCTGAAGGGAATCGGAGAAAATTCCAGCACCTACCCCACAGTCCATTTTTGAGCGATCTGTGTAAATTTTCCTCAGTCACTTCACTTTTTTCCCAGTCAACCATGAATGGAAAGCCCGTGAAGTCTTTTCTAAACTTCAGTTTGGATATGGTGTAGTCAGTTCCAGAACCAGAGTGTTGCTTTGTATGACCGTATGGTTCAGCGTACAAACACCCTATTTCTCTAAATCTAACTGCGGTGTACCCTAAAATGTTTTAAATGTGAAGGTCAAGTGGTATGAAGCGCAGTCCAACACTCTACAGCACCTAGGTACTTCGCATTGGTGGATAGAGAAAGTAGTTGGTTATTAAGCCGTGGAGGCGTAAAGGGCCGTATTTTGGTGGTCGTGGTAAAAAGTTTTTGTATGGATTTACACTGAGTCCACAACTAGTGGTCCATGTGCTTACCTTATCCAAGGCACCTTCCATAATCGCACTGAGAACTGAAGGGAATATGATTACCACGTCATCTGCATAAGACACTTCCTCGACTTCGTGTCTGTCGAGTCTTGACGGGATTCTATTGATAACCATGAGCCGTCGAAGAGGAAAGATAAGTCCTCCCTGAGGCGTTCCTCTATCGATGGACTTGGTTGAAGTGCAATTGCTGATATTTGATTGAATTTTTCTTGTTCTTAGCATGGTCAACATCCATTGGATAATGAACTTCTCCATGCCCAGTTGAATTAGAGATTCCACTTTCAACGTCTATCATGAAAGAGCTTCTCACTTCGCCGTTCGGAGTCGGCAATAAATTGTAGGCCGCTTCCATTTGTACAAACAATACAACACGCACAACATGAATGGTTGCGAGAAGCTAGGCCTTGGCTCATTCCGAGCAGTCGCGCCAGCTATTTATTTCTTTTTACTTTCAACATCTAGGAAAGTGGCTAGAGTGAATTGTTTGTAGGGAATGGTTTTTTCAATCGTTCGCACAACCTCGTGAAGCGCCGTCTCCATCGGCCGTCCATAAGTCTAAAATTTAAAAAAAAGGTTTGATCAGGAAAGATGGTAGGCCGATGGGTCTAAAATCCTTCGCGAACTCGAGTCCAGGCTTCCCAACTTTCGGAATAAACACTACACGAATACATCGCCAATGCAGGGGGATGTGGTTAAGTAATAAACATATATGTACGTTGTTGACTAAGATTCAAGTGAATTTGCTCACTTTCTTGAGAAAATCTGTTAAGGTTTTCTAATTTCAACTAGGCGAGAGAAGTTTGTTTGGGTCTCTTGTTGTTTGAGGGGTTGATGAACCCTTTAGCTTGTCTTAATCCCATTTAGCTATTGATTCGAGGTGTTTCCAAGAATTCAGCTCGGATTTTACGTGGCTTATGTCTAAAAAATGGCAACCGGCTGATGAAAGATGATACAAAACCGTCTTTCCATTGCTCTTAACACCTGGAGCTTGACCCAAATTTCAAAATCCCAGATACAATGCTCAATCGATGTTGGTTTACCAGAAAGCTCGAGTTAGTCAGCTGGGTTACTGGAGCTGGGGTTTGTGATTCCAAACTCCAGTGTGCGGCAGCTGGAAAATTCAAAATGTGAGCGTATTTGCAAAAAGAATCAAAATCACACTCGCTGATACGGTTACAGCCACTTGGCTCACGGAAGGTCGTTTCTAATAGTTTTGATATGTTTAGGCTCTTGGCAGTCCGAGCACTCAAAATAAAAACTAAAAAAAAATTCTTACATTTTCTATTGCGTACACGACATCCATTCCCTCGAGCACTTTTCCGAAAATAACGTGCTTCCCATTAAGCCACTTAGCAGTCACGGTTGTCACATAGAACTGGCATCCATTGGTATTCGGACCACGATTCGCCATTCCCAGATAGCCCGGTCGATTGTGGTCGATTGTCAAGTTCTCATCTTCAAAATAGTCTCCGTAGATACTTATCGAACCGATTCCGTCGCCCGAAACTATGTCACCACCCTGAATAATAAATCGATCGATGATCCGATGGAATTTCGATCCGATATAGGTGGTTCCATTGATTCCCTTCAAGCAAATATGTCGAAAGTTCGCCACCGCTTTTGGGGCTTCCTTGCCAAAAAGTCCGAAAACGATTCTACCCAACGGCTTTTTGCTCGCTTTGATATCCATGTAGATTTTGGATGTCACAGTAAAACTAAGGCTGTTGACGGTAGCCAAAATGCAAAGACCGACAAGAAGTTCGCGTTTCATTTTCCGGCGGAAATAATGTGACGTGCTTGGAGTGACGGCTCTTGACCAAGTGAATTTTGTTTGCGAGGTGTGTGACCATTTTCCACACACCTCCAGAGAAGCCCTACAGCTGTGGATGAGTGGGATATTGGAAAATTGATTTTCTTTCCACTGTTTGGAGTAATTTGAAGACGACACGCCAAGAAAAGTTAAGCTAAGAGTAAGCAAGTGTAATCGGATATTTGAAGGTAAGTGAATAGTTCAATGCTTCTGGGTTGAATAGTCGAGGGGAATATGTGCCAAGATAAACGGATTGTTGTGAAATAGAATTCAATTGGAAGTACATGGGCTCAGGGAGGAAGTCTTTAGGAATGGCTTAGATAAGCTAGTGCTGTACTAGTTTCGCCAAGGAGATAACTCTCTTTAATGACGGTTTTACTGTAGTAATGTGCTTTTGTTCAGCTCGATTATTGGCAGTCGGATCGGCAAATCGATGTCTGCGTTTGAATTTTTGCCCCAAGCATAGCAAAGTTATTATTATTATTGTATGTCGGGTATTATGCACTGGAACTTCGTGGTCTATTGTGTTGCCTGCTAATACTTTGGCGAGATTTGTTCCCTCGTCAGAGTTCTCCTCGCGCTACATATCTTTTCAGAAATATACTTGAGAGTCATACAGTCTTACTTGGTCAGAATAATACACTTTAGAGCACCTTCTCTAGGCCAATTTCTCTAAGAAATCTAAGGATGAGAGGCGGGTCTATGGTTGGTATATCTTTCTTTGATACTTTGAAAATACAACGAAATTCCAGGTGTTTCAGTCTTTTGAGTCTACAGTGCCCCATTAGGAATCCTTCTAGGATGCGTAGGTTATTCTTGCTTAGGCCGATGCACGCTTTAAACCTTTTTCGGTTATAGTTCCCTAGGACTGTCTTGGCTACTTAGAATGTTATTTCAGGCTCTGGTCCTGCCCTCTTTCTTTGCTTTCCTGAACTCTTACTTTAGGGTATGATCCCCTATTCCGCAGAATGGCTCGGCCCAACAAAGGGTCCAGCTGCTCCCTGTATATGCTAGGCTGTCTGCTGCTTTGTTACCTCAAATTTCGACATGGCCGCGTATTCAGTAGAGGGTAGGTCTTTTGTCCCTGTCCAATTTATTGAGATTGTTTGGGCATTCCCAAACAAGTTTCAACTTAATGACACAAGTCTCAAGCGCTTGTTTGTCTGACATTATTGCTATGTCGCAGCTATTGTCGAGATTGATTTCAACCCATCAGCAATGCAATCAGCTAAACACCAAGCCACACCATCTCAAGAATTGTCTGGCCTCACTGTATCTCTAGCGACAAACGGCTCAGCAACTGATCGTGGACAACCATCTACAGGCCGCGGCTCAATTGTTCCATTGTCGAACGAGAAATATAAGTATGTATGAAGCAAAACACTTGAGGAAGAGTCACGACAATAATGGAAGAGTTGGATTTAGCTGAGATGGGACAAGACAAGTAGCCGTAGTATACGAGCTAGGACTCACAAGAAAAAAGTTGGTACAATGAAGAAATGTGCACGTATTTCTATTTCTCCTGCAGTTGACATCATTGTCATCCTTAGAGCCAAGAATTTCTACATGCTATTGGAAAATGGTGTACAACAATTCTCTAAGGAAAATTATTACCGAGACCACAATGTGTTATTGTCCTGTGAGTTTCACATCATTTCCAAAATCACATTTTACGACGTATAATAGCTCATATCTACTCACGCTGCCATACGCCATTGTAAAATCAATAAATCTGTGTGTAGGTGGTTGGAACTTGGAAGTTGGAACAGGCTATAGAAATGACTAAGAACAAAACGGAGAGAGTCCATTTGCGGCATACTAGAGCTGTGTCAATCGTTCAAATTTGAAGATCGAATCGTTCAAGTATTGGTTTCAAAAATGATTCGGTCTTTCCAATCGATCATTCAATCGTTCAATGACAGATATAGAACTTCACTTCATTTCATTCAATACAATCAAAAATCACAATCAGAAGACTTTCGTTCATTTTAGAATTGGATAGAGACAGACGGATTGTATTGATTGTGTAGAGCAGTGGCTCCCAATCTTTTTCAGTCCGCGGCGCACTTACAAGTTAAGTACTTTGTCACGACGCCCTACCCTAGCTATTTGAAAAAGATACAATCGAATGAAATAAAAGATAGGCACAAAAATTAAAACATCCACAATATGAAATTGAGTTTTTTATTATATTTATAATAATATACAATAGCTACTCAGCCAAATCAATGTGACGGGTGAGCCTGGTGATCTCCACACAGTTTTTCAAAGCAGGGAATAAGGCTTGACACAGCTACTCTCATTTCTTGCTCCACATTGATCCTTGAGCGATATTTGCTCTTGATTACAGCTACAGCTGAAAATCCGGTTTCAAACAAATATGATGTTGCAAACGGAATGAAAAGTCTTAAAACTCTTGAAGTTAAATTTATATTCATTTTGAATCTATAACCAAGACTCCACCAAACCGGAACTGGTGAATCTAATTTTAAGGCTGCTGTCGCAAGAGAGTTCAATGAGACTCTCTTCCTCTTGTGATGTGAATTCTGGTGGAGCTTGTGCATAAAATGGATCTTGGATCCACGCAAACTTTTCGACATCATCACCTGCAAAGTATTTTGAAAGCCATTCGATGAGTTTCGAAAGGTGTTCCGTGAAAAGGGCCATTAGATCTTGTGAGACAACCAATTCATTAGATGCCGCATATTTATACAATTGCAGGAAGCAATTTAATTGTGAATTTAAAATAAAATATAATGATATTAGATATAATATACAAGAAATACATATCTATTGTTTTATTTTTCTTTTAATCTACCTAACTCACGTCGCGGCGCCCCTCTTTACTTTCTACGGCGCACCAGGGCGCCACGGAGCACACTTTGGGAACCCCTGGTGTAGAGTGAATACGGCTGAGCGATTTCGGTCAAATGGTTCATATTTTCTTGTTGTTCCTCTTTTTCATTCTATTTCTGTTTCGTTCTTTCTTAACTGGTTAGTCGAAACGCAAAAGTATTGACTTTGTGAACGATTGATTTGTAGTTGTGTGAATGCAATCACCAATACTTTACTGTGAACGGGTCAAAAAGATCGAATCAATTGTGATTGACACAGCTCTACTGCATATTCTTTTAGTGCAAAAAGTGCTGGGAATTGAGGATGATAAGCAAAGAGGATATCATACATTTTAGGGGAAAATAGACTCCATTCTTGGAATTAGAAGGCAACTAGATATTGCTCCATGGGCGCGTATTTAAAGCGCTTCAAAATCAAAAAGGATGCTTTCTTTTTTTTTAAATGTATTTTCTACTCTAGCAGAAAAATTGTGTTTCACTTTTATACGCTCCTCTCGTTGTCAAGATTAGTTTCACATTTCACTAGTAGATGGCAGCTCTTGAGAATTTCGGCGTTATTCGAAATTTAATTTTTTACCCGATATTTTGATACCCGGGTAATACCTGAAATTACGGGTACCCGGGTAGGTACCCGCGTATACGGGTATCAAGAGCTCTAATTCAGAGATTATATTTTGCGTTTATCCCATTAAGAAGAACGGATGCAATAAAATTGTTTTCACTTAAATGTAACTACCACCCTAATGTGTAATTAACCATCGAGTCTCTCTTCGAAACGATATGGAAAATTGGAACACCAAAATGCTCAACTTTCAGCGAACGCGACAAAATCAGAATTCGTCGTACTTGCGGGTGAGTTGGACGTGTTTTAGGTTTTCTCTGTGGAATTCGTTTTTTTTTTTCTCAACGTATAAAGGACATATATATAAATACGCATATGTAGTACATCTATATATACCTTCCAAAGACTGATAGAAAAGAAAATATTGTAATAATTTTATTGCTAGCTATTAAGAATTTCATTCGAATAAAAGATTAAAAGAAAAGAAAAAGAAGCAAATATGTGAACAGGAATTTCGAAAGAAAAAGAAAAAATGAACTGAAGGTTGCGTTAATGACGAAATTTTTTTTGTTAAAGTCGCCATTGTGAACAAAATAACTTTAAAAATCGAACGAAATCTGTGCCTGCGGTGAAAAATTAGTGTTGGACGTCGAAAGTTTTCTTGCAAGATGTAATTTCGGGATGCAATTGGTATGAGAAGTTAGACATGTTTTTTTTTATTTTTCCTTTCGTGTGGAATATCGATTTTTCTCAATAGGCTTGGGTGTGGTCTCCATTTTAAAAATTATATGAGAATTGTAGTAGATTGCAGTCTGCTGAAATGTACTAAGTTGGCGCATAAACCTAGGGTGAAGACACATTCGATGAATGTTCAAGTGGAGGGAAATTTTTATGCATCTGTGTAAAGGTTAGATGATTTAACTAGGCATATTGGAATAAATTGTTTCTGATTCAGTGTTGTTAATTTATTTGGGCGTGATTGTGTTTTGTAGTATTTAGGATTGTCGGCGAATAAGTGGTTTGAACTAGTGTGTTTGTAAGCGTATAGAGGGTTGGCTTTGAATAATGAAGTAAAGTGGGACAGCATTGCCAGGAGTGCGAACTTATTTCCATTGAGTGCGTCAATAGATGTCACAATTGCTTATAAATACATGCCACTTGGCATCAAAATATTAAACTTTTCTCTAGGAAATCGAGTGCGATTGTTATTATCGCATTTTTCTGATGTTATTGCGAGTTATTCTTTGGGTCCATAGTGTCTATACATTTAAACTGTTGAGCGCGGGCCTTTTCTGTTGACAGTAAACACTCGGTTACAGACGTTAAAGGATGAGCAAGCATCAATATGGCAGTGAAACCATAACTAGAAACTAATTTGCTTAACGCAAAAGACTCCGTCCGTTTAGCGTTTTTTTCTAAAATTTCGAGCATTCCACCAAATTTTGGCCAGGCCATTGGTGTTTTCATTGGTGTTTACACGTTGGACGTTTAAGATGGCTAGGATACGCAGAGTGAAATGGAATTTGGAATCCCACTGACAGCTTGATTTTTCCGATACGGGAGCACCACAGCGTTGATGGTCTTTTATGTCGGAGCAGTCTACATGCCGAAATGAAGTTCTCAAGTCGAATTTCTTTGTGATTTTTGAATTAACTGACAGCAAATCGCACTTCATCTTTGCAGTAAGAAATGTGAAGTTTATTGCACAGACGGCGAACAATGTTTAATCAATTTGGTCAATAAATAAATATGGTGCCATATTACAAGTATATAGAGCAGTCTTATTTGAAAGCAGTCGCCGTGGCCGATTGGCTTGGCAGAAAAGCAACAAGTGTTCCCCTGTCGGCAGGAACGACAAATAAAACGAACTGCCGGAGTTGTTGCAGCCATTCGGACTTCACAAGAAACGCTGTGTACCAGTACAATCCCTTAATTTGTGCGGAAATGTGCAGCACGAAAGTATGGCCCCACCTCTATTGCCAAATTTCTATCTTTCTCCGAATCGTCCGATTTTCTTCATTGAATTGTAAGTACAACATACCTACGCTCTTCAGCAGAGTGCAAGCGATGTGGTCAAAGTGGCTCAATTGTTATCGCGTTGAACTCTTGAGTGATGTGGACCAAGTCCGAGCCCAGTAAAATCAGACGTTTTTCTCGTCATTACCTCACGACAGGCAATGACAAACTTCAGAGCATTAAATTCATCCGATGTTCAGGGTCGGCACGACAGTAAATCCGAAGATCCATTTTTGTGCGAAAAATATAACGAGCGACATGTAGCTAAGCCGTGGTCCTCAACGGGCTGTCACAAATTATTGATCTATCTATTTACCGGCGAAGCTTGAGCCTTTTGTCATCCTGCGAAAAGGTATGATGGATAATTTTTCTTAAACTTCTTAAAATTATATCTTCAAAATGAAATTTCGAATCTCGCACTTCTGAAAATTCAAAAACTGTCCCCAGGATTGTTTTTTAAAGTGTTTTTTTGATCATACAAACAATTCTTCTAATGTTGAAAAAAAAAAAGGTTTTATTTTGACAACGCATAGCAAGCCTTCAAAATTGATGTCGTTCAGTGCAATTTACTCCGTATCTTTTTTTGACGTAACAAATTTTGGTGTTTATTATGTGACATATCTTATACTTCATTTTTTCTTCGGGCGAGGGAAAGTAAACGTTGTTGGGAACTTATTGTAAATTTCTTCATTTTAGGAAAAAAATTATTCAATTTGAGAAAAATTCTTGTATTGCAATTGCAAAGATTTATTTATATTTTGAAACACCCTGTAATACATGTGAGCGAATACATTTGAGCTAGTACATTTTTGTTTTCTTAATTATGCCAGCTGTCATCTCCATCTTGTCCCACATTTTCTTTAGTTGAAATGAATCTTTGGAGGGGAAGGACGCATTAGAACACATCTTGTAATAGAAAATGTTCATCTCCTTCATAAAAAATAGGACGCTTGGTTTTTAAATTCAACTAATTCTCATACCACGATAATTATTATTAGTCTTATCCATTTTTCAAAATCAACGGGGTGATTATGTACTAAACAAGACAAACGAAAATGTACAAAATCTCACATATTAAATGGCCGACATCGTGTTCATACGTATAGAATAGAAAAGAAAACTGTTCCACAGAGACATTTCGCATATTTTACGTTTGTGAACATCCAAGAAGTATTAATCAATAAATTTGTGTTAATAGATGAAATCTTTAAAGAAAGTTAAAGGAGCTGAAAAAGAAAAAAATGCTCGCGTAGCAATTACGTAATCATAAAAAAGCAAGAAAAAACTTCATCGCGGAAGAACGCATGGTAACGTGCTTCCGCCTTCAAAGTGAATACCACAAGAATCTATTACAACCAAAAGACAATTGAAAAAAAAAAAGTGCAATATGGTGAGCAATATACATAAATATCTTTAATTTTCGCAAATTTAAATAAATGTTTGTTAATACGCGGAATGTACGTAAATTGTGCTGAATTAATTTTATTTTATTATTTTTTTTGTAGCCGCGTATTGTACCATTGCAATTATTAAAATGCCTCAAAGTGCTGCTAGATGAAAATGGCGGCATTTTAAGTGAAAGTGAAGTCAAACGCATTGCAGGGTGAGTAGAAAATTTTATAAAGAAATTTTTTTTATTTTTCATTAAACCGAAACTTAAATTCCATATATTTTATGTATGTATGTGCATCACAGCAGGGATTAAAAGAAATTGAATATGCAAGGATGCTTCTGCTGTGTTGTTCATGCAACAGCAACTCATAACTTCCAAATTAACATTCTTCTTATCTATTTTTTTCAGATTAATGACCAAATATTCGAAGAAATTAGTTTCGAAATGCATTTATGTGCAGATATTGAAATGTACAAAAACGGAACTGCTAGGTGAATTCATGGGTGCTGGAGGGTGGAGTTTAACATACATGTGGCTTAATGATTCTATTCGTGCCAGAAATTGGCCATTGGTGCAAGAGATCTTGGAATTACTTTTACTGTGTCCGGTCGATGTGGAACGGCTTAAAAGTAATTCCGCACCAAAATTGGTCAAGGGACTATGCAAAGATGGAGACGATGAAGGTAAGTTGCGTTATGTTGATGGAAGTAGGTATTTCGTGACGGAAGCATTCGATTGGATTGATATTGGTTCTTTCGAAATGTGGTAAAGGAAGAGTTAGGCTCGTGAAAGCATTGACATAGGAAGGTATTCGCTGTGGATGATAAAAAAATCACCACATAAACATGGACCGGCGCAGATGAAATATTCTCTTGTGTGTCGTCCTGGAACGCAGTGCGTTGTGTTTGCGATTATGATTGGGGCTCATATAATGTTCCTAATAAAGAATTACCCCATGTCTCACTGTTTACTATGTTTATGGTTTCATTTTCGTGTCTTTCACTTGCTTAACTGGACTTATTTGAACATTTTGGACGAAACATGAATGGTTTTCAAAACTTATAGGCCCCATGTACGACATATGTACATATGCATGAGTGGTTGGTGTTGAATGAAGACACATTTGAACCAATTTAGTCAAAGGTTGCGTCCTTTAGTTAGTCAACACTGTTGCGTCCTTTGACGTTTGTAAAACTCAGAAATGAAGAGAGTGGAAAGGGTTTGAGGAAGAATTAAAGAGAAGAGTCGAAAGGAAATTATCGAGCACTTGCGGGTAATTTGAGGTTTGAGAAAGAATTGCTATGACTTCTCCCGTCTCTGTCGCATTTTCGACGCAGGCGCAGGTGATAATTGCTCAGAAGCAGAAAATTTAACGTCAGCACAACACAGGAAAGGATGCTTTTGAATATTTTTCTTTTACCAAGAAACTCATGTCCGTTGTCCTTCCTCTACAAATTCCAATTTCTATCCTTTTTGTGTTTCGCTTCACCGATATGTTGTATCTCTCTTGATTTAGGGAATTATTCGGAGCTAATTTGTCCCTTTAAACTTTCTACCATCACTAAGCAGTGACTTGATTTACTGGTACCTGATGCATACACAAAATTAAATTTTCCTGAACGTTAGTAGACCGAATGGCACATTATTTACTTTAAAAACCTTTCATAGACTAGTGCTGAACATCTGTCCAATTTATTGTACTCACGCATTACTAATTACGCTTTTTATGAAGCGGAGAGTCAATATTAGGAATGTCGCTGAGGTCATAGAAGAAAGGAACCGCAAGATGGAAGTGTTGTATTTGGCCGGGTCCAAGCGCAAATGAAGTAGTTTTCTCATCTTAAGTTGTTTGAGAAGGGGCTCAGTCTTTTGTCACGTAGGCCTTAAAGGCAGTGTCCTGAAAGGACAACGGAACTGTCTTGTGATCGCTAAAGTGAAGTCAAACTATTGGATCGATTGATCCAGATCTGTCTGGAGATTTGGCACGGCATACCTTTCTCCCATCTCCGGTTGGTTTTCCTCATTGCGTACAGTTTAAGGATGTGTTGACACAGCAATAGGTATACCTAGTCATCGTTTTTCCGGCAGCATTTGGTAGTACCGTGTATAGCAATCTCGTCACCATTGAAATTGCTTGTGTAAATATTGAATTATTCCGCCATGGCTGTGAGAGACGACCAACTTTTGATGTAAATGAGAACGATTCCAGGGTTATAGCGATCAGGAAGGCGCAAGGAGTACCCCACATTGAGTCCTTTCGAGAAGACACCACCCCACGTATTTACCTTCCGATTTGGGAGCCATATGGTGTATAAGTGATCTGAGTTCACATCCCAGGTGGCAACGTTTTTCCACTCATTGTGGGCAGGAATGATTGGAAGTTTTTTTTATTAAAGTTAAGATTCGAAAGACTGTAAAAAGTGTTTTCCAAAGCGAACTGCTGCATTAGCCAAAAAATTATGTTTTCATCAGAATAGTTGGCACATAAAAGTTGAACTTCTCAAATCCCTTACATGGAACAAGTGGTGTGCAGAGCTAATGAGTTAGGCAGTGGGTGCTCCGAGGGCTAAGTCACCTGTTTGGCAGCGTAAGAAGTTGAAGTTTGGATCGAACTGTGCAGCAGTTTGACTTGAAAACAAGGAACTCGCCCTGTTATATTGGTAGAATTGCCATAACTACGTTTTACAAGCAAAGTGAGTGCAGTACGCGAATATAATCCACAAATGTCAAGAGCTTCACTAAATTCTATTAGCATAACTTATGGTTGTTGCGCCTTTTGTTAAACACTCTTCGTGCTGAGAGCTCCAATGGTTAAGATTACAGTGATCGGCTAATTGTTCGGAATAGTCACCGGCTTCTGGCAGAGGATTTCCAACCTCCAAGTTTATCACAGGGCTGGAAATCACGATATATCCTCATTTTAGTGATTTTAAAGGTCACACTAGTTTTAGTTGTTCTGTTTAACGCCCTGAAATCAATGACAACAGCAGGCAATGACAACATTGCGTTGGGATTGGTAATAAAAATGATTTATAGTGATCCTCTTGTGCGAAGTCTGAATGGTCCAACATCCATGTGATGTACGTCTCGGCGCTCTATGAAATAGCAGCGAACATTTGTATTGCCAAATCAAAATGTAAGGAATGTACTTCCAAAATACGTAAAATACAGAGGTTATGTTTCGGCCCTGTACTTAGAAAAGTCCTACTTCTACGTGGTATGCCAAACAGAACAGGACTCTGTACTGAGCTCTGTAACATTATATTGCATCTCAAGTATACTTTTTGTTTTTCTTTGCACCTGTCAGGCTTTGTCCAAAGGAAGACTGCTCAAACTAGGCGGCTTCCTTCAAAAATCTCGGCGACATATGCGAATATATCTCTTCGCATTAAAAAATTCCCAAAAAATTGTACATACAACTTTCTAATACACGCTGCGACTAGTTGTTCAATTTCTGAAATCGGCCAACTAATTGTGGCGTTTATGGGGCACTTATGTGTGCCACTCAAACCAAACTTAACCCCCTAGCACGACCGCCTCTGATAACCTAACTTATTATTGTCAACTAAACTTGTTTACTTAAATGCTGTCAGAAAGTTCATCAACTTCTTAGGGTCTGAGGCAACGAGTGCAGTCTGTGAATCAAAATCACTGCCACATGCATAAGAACGGAGCAAGTAGAGAAAATCCTGACAACGATTCCTTTTTGTTACCAGTCTAAGTTTCTAATTACATAAATCAAACAGCGAAAGTGCAGCATTTGGCTATCGATGTGGGGGATTGGTGACGTTGGAAAATTGATTTCATAAAGCAAATACTCTCCCACTGATATATGTACAAATGTGTGTGTGTCCCTGATGCGATGCTTGTGATATAAAAAGAAAATTTATGTTTAGTCGATCGGGGTTTCGTAATTGTTGACCTTCAGCATAAGCATACAAATTTACACTTGAGATTGTAGTGTATAAACTGAAACTAGTAGATGTTCAGTAAACACTGATACAACACATTCATAATCTGTTATACGCCCATTTAATGGTGTATAGGCGAACTCGTTCGATGTGCCGTCTGGTCAATCCACTTTTGTACTGATAAGCAGCGTGATACGCATGAGAAATCGTTTTCTACCCGTTGTCTGTGAAAGAAATGTGCATCAGAAAATGTGTAGTTACCTGAGAAAATATTCTCTGTTCTACGAAATTCACGCCACAGTAGTTGCTTTGTGTGGAGACCATGAAAGAAAGAAAGGCAACTGCATTCATGCATGTATATTTCTGGTTATTTATATACCTGAATATCTGAATATATAAACCAACACCTGTCTGTGGCTGTGTGCGTGGTTCAAAGTCAACGCATGCGCACTCAGCACTTGGGCGTAATACATTATGTATTTTTGTTCGTATGACTCACCTCCTTCACATGACACTCGGTTATGAAATAGTTTCAAGAAAGAATGGCATTTTCTTCAGTCGTTGTGCTTCCGTTCGTGCGACACGTAGTTTTCCGCTCGGTTGCGGATTTTTCTTTAATTTTGTGAATTTTTTTTTTCTTCTTTACGTTTATATAACACAAAAAAATCGTCTTGTGTGATAAGCAATAAATTTAAAAATTATTTTTCGTAATTATTCTGTTCTTAGGTGTTCGAATCTTGGCATCAAAACTAGTTGAACAGTGGTTAAAAGTTGTAACGGGTGATGCATCATCGGCATCAACATCGTCAGGACTGATGGCACCCAAATCGAATGAAGTATCTGCAGTCGCAGCAGAAACAATTGTAAATTCCTCATCGATTGCATCAGTTAAATCTGATTTGGTTACAAATTCTTCAAAGTCATCCACGGTGAATGGCATGAACAAGCAAATCAAACAAATGGACGAAGAAGATCCATTGGGAGAGACGGAACCAACGATAGCAACCTCATTCCCACCGACTCCAGCACAAAAGAAAGCCTCCGAATCTGGATTAGTCCTGAAGTGTGTGATTAAAAATGGTAAACAAGTGTGGGCGCGGGTCGAACCCCCCTCGTCTCAAAAGAATCAACAGGTGGATGTTGATGAAGAATCTGCTAAAGACGATGCAGAGGACGATGGAGAAGTTGAAGAAGACGATAACGATCAGGAAGAGTCTGTCAAAGTAGAAGATGAACTTAGCACAGAGCTACCAACTGTCATTGAATTAAGTGAGGATACAACAGATACCAAGGAAAGTGAAATTGATTCTAAGAAAAAGGATGATAGGAAGGAGGACAAAGTTTCCGTTGAAAAAGAGAGGGAGAAAGACAAAGAAAAGGAAAGAGAGAAGAATAAATCGAGTAGCAGTTCTGATAAGGATAAGAAGTCATCCTCGTCAAGTCACAGATCATCTTCTTCGAGTCATAAGTCGTCGTCGTCTAAAAGCAGCAGCAGTTCTTCTAGCAAAGCAAAATCACTATCGTCATCTCATAGAAGTTCAACTGACAGCAAGAATCGAGACAAAGACAAGGAAAAGGAAAAGGAAAAAGACAAGGAACGTAGTTCTAACCGAGAACGCACTTCCGATAAGGACAAACACAGATCATCGTCGAGTAAATCATCCAGCAGTAGCAGTTCGAGCAGAGATAAAGACAAAGAAAAAGATCGTTACAGGGAAAAGTCAAGTTCATCTATAAAGAAAGACAAAGAGAGAGAAAAGCCAGATCCAGCTGTTCAAGCTGAAAAGGATAAGGAAACCTTAAGCAAATTGGTTACGCCATCCATAGAAAAACTGGGCAAGATCCCAAAAAAACCCAAAGAATCCGAGCCTGAAGAGATAAAGCCTACTTCTATCACAATTCCCTCGAAGAAGGCTTCAATGTCAATAGAAATTCGCCGTGATTCCGAAAAGGCAAAGACTGTCAAAACGTACAAATCTCAATTCCGTAGTCATGGCTTGACAGAAGAAGCACCACCACCGCCATCGAGGAAGGGCCTCAAGAAACCAAATTCGGCTCCAATTCCTGGCACAGCGATTCCAAGTACTTTGACTCTCAAAAGATCTTCACCACCACCAAGTTCTCTGTCTTCGTCGCTGCTTAAAGATGCACCAGCTGAGAAACGGTCTAAAATTGACATGAGCAGCGTTGCAGTTCCCGTTGAAAAGATTGGCGCCATCAAACTAATTCCACCAAAGAAAAGTAAGTTTTCCCATGCAGATTCTATTAAAGAGTTTTGTTTTCTCCTTTCAGATTGTGAACGGGTTTTTGTGTTGTGTGCCTTGGCGGAGGTTTTGCTTATGATTCAGCTGATGAAGGCCATGCCGCTGCAGAAGGGGAGTATCAGCAACATCAGTTTTGGATAGAGGATGAGGAAAGAGGAGTCATCAATTTGTTCCATCTGATTGTGTGTGTGTTTTAGGAATGTTTTGAAAAGTAAAGAGAGGACACGAATGTTTTAAGTATCTAGGTATATGTTTGGGGTTGCAGGCGGATTATCTGTAATGCTGTGAATAAGCTCTGGAACTGGATCTGGATGATCAGCTAAAGGTGCGACAGAATGATGCCTGCCTCGATCACCTGCAACCGGGCGAACGCAAGGCAACCCATCACGTAAATATATCGCGCGTAAGCTTTAAACGCGTTTCGGTTTCAATTGCGCGAACACAAAAGTCACTACAAAGTTTTCACTAAAAATAAGATGGCTCTCTCTATCTCTCACTCTCTCGAATATGAATCTCAACAGGTGGTGTATATTCTCCTATACTGTTAAGTATGTAACTTAATTTATTTAAATATTTCTTACCAATGGTCTATGCGCTGCTCATACATCCCAGATGTGTACAGCCATACGAGTTGCATATACAAAATTTTAGTTTTAAGAACTTTTTTTTTTTTTTAAATGAAAAATGAAGATATATACTTAATGAAAAAATAAACGATTTTTTTCATTCAAAATAAAACTGAGATATCCTTGAGCCAATTAATCCTGAAGCTCTGTAGCACAATAACTAAACATAAACACAATGCAGTTAAAATCGAAATGAATGAGAAATGCCTGCCATTCACGGCGCAGCGGAGGCAGCTATTTATCTCTACCTATTGTATTGGCTATGGAGAGTGGTGGAGATTACACATTGATTTTCAATTGGAGTTCGGGAAAGGGAGGCTGCGCTTACCGCAAAGTATACACACTGAACACAAAGTATATCTATGATTATGATAGGAATGTTGAAACTAATTTGAGAGTAGGTAGAAGAGGCAAAGTGACAAAGACGGCGGAGATAAAGAATATTTATACCACAAATATTGGACAACGCTTGTGACATCTTGCAGGACTTCACTATACGTGAATGCAACTATAATGCGGATAGTCCGCGGTCGTTTCTCAGTAGCTTTTCGTTGAATTGCGGAGGAAATTCACTGCAATTATCTCTATTAGAAACCAAGTACTTGGTGCTAAGTGCAATGTTAGTTTCATTGTTTAACATATGCCTGTCAAATCGAATGACGGTGTAGACCAGTCGAAGCAGCAAACAAGCCAGTAGTGCTATATGTGCACGATATTCTATAAGGCAAGGGAAAAGAAGACTTTTAAAGGATTTCAACAAGTTTATAAGCCGTTGGGTTAGAGAACTGCACTTCATAATCAGAATTATCCTTTTCGAAACTTGCCCGTTGAAATTGGAATTATTGACGACATACGAGTACTGAGTGAGCATTGGAGCGTCGCATGTTGCATTCAACCTATTGACCATGAAGTAATAATCTTCAGTTGAACCTCGAAACTGAGTCAAATTAGCAGATACAATATCCAACCGAAGGGATATGGGTTCAAGTCTAGGGATTTTACAACATGGAAGAATGGAGTATTCTCATTATGTGATCTTTTCGTCCTTTGGGCTAATTATAAACCCTAATGTTCAGTGATGTTGCATTGAATGTTTTTTTTTACGAAGGTGGCTCCCAAATTTGGCAGAAAAATCTCTGCAAGTGCATTTTTTCGATGCAAACACTAAAGAAATATTAGTTGCGAAGGTGGCGCACCAATTTTCTCATAGAATCACTTGAAAGTGCACAGTATTTTGGTGCAATTTCTGCACTTTCGTTGCAACAATCACTGCGTTTGGAAATATTCTTACCGTGAGACTAAATAAAGAGATTTTGTGATATACAAGTGCAATAGTCTGACGTTGGCCTTGTTTAAGTGAAATTAACGACAAAATTGTTTTTCCATTATGGAACGCGGCTAATTAGTAATGACAACTCAAAGGAATATTTATCGTCAACAGCGAATGACACTAATACAAGCAGTAATTGCGTGATAGGTTCCAAGACAAATCTAGGCTACTTGACCATGTCAATGTCAGGCAAATAAATTGCATATTTACGCATGCGTGCTATTTTTAGATTCACGCACAATTTGAGTCGATTTAATCGATTTCTGTTTCAACAGCACCGATGCTGTGGTGCTTGTTTTATTGTTGAATTGATGAAATGCATTCCTTCGTAGATGAGTTTCCTCTGCTCAAAATATAGATCACTGTCATGGCGAGCGAACCTACAACAGTGCGATTTGTTAATTTACGTATAGATATACGAATTTAATATGCAGCCATTTTTGTTGACGATAAGTCGGCTTTTTCGAAGTATGATCAAGATATGCTAATCTGTTTTCTTACGAAGAGGCAGTCATAAGGGGATGAATTAAGTTAAGGCCTAGCTTTCGATCAATTTCGTCGTGCATGTTAAATTTGTTTGCACAATTTGAAGGTACTGATCGCTTTTAGTGCCAAATCATTAGGGCGGATGAAAATTCTTCTTCCTGGGGTTTGTTTTTGGTCTACCGAGAGGCTATAGGTCAAGTTTTTTGATTGTTGCTGTTATTCCGGCCAAACGATCTCACTAACCGCTTGCGTAATGTCAACCAATAAGAAATCTCATTGATCCTAGAAAGAAACAAAGCTGTGTTGCTTTTAGCTAAATTGACTTATGTAGGTGGCGCTGCATAACGCGGTTGATCTGAAGCGAAATCGTTTATAGCAGTTTATGTTTTAACTCAGTTTCCATAGGCTTGTAGGGTCGTGGACGTTTTAGCAGCCATATTCTCTGACCACTTATTCAAAACAATGAAACAAATATTAGGTTCAACTTCGTTAGCTGTTACAAGTTAACCATATCACATGACTTGGTCAATGCACTCAGCTTCCGAAACAAGACTATGTGGTTTCTAGCCCCGTCTAGAGGGATAGAATAGCTTCTAGTCGATTTATGCTTCACGATCCCTCATAAATGCCGGTGGATGGGGCTGCGTGCCAGAGTGCGCATTCATCCGCGTATGAATTTAAACATTTTTGAATTTCGTACTCATTCCCGGAATGTCATTCATGAGTGATGATGGATGCCCGGCTTTCAGGGTTTTACATATTTATAGAGCCTCTCTATCAAGACACTTTCGTTCAGGAACGCAATCATTGTTGCAGTGAATTCCTTTATCGATTTATGGATTAGAATAGTAAGAACTTTGTAGCAGATTTGTCGTACATTTGAAAATGTTCTTAGATGTGTAGGTTATGTCAGTTCATGTTACAGTTTTACAAACAGGAAGACATAAGCTATGTCATATCAAAGTTCTTATGCGAAGTATTATTTTGTGTATTTAAGTTGTTTTTTTTTTTGTGCATATTTATTGGTATTTTTATGTAAATGACTTATTACTGTATTTTGATCGTAAAGTATTTATTATTTTCAAGCTAAGTTAGGTAATTTGAATGGTTTTTTATAGGACTACAGTGTTTTTTAACGTATTACATATGACTACAATGATTAATTGGATACAAGTTATAGAAGTAGCATCAATTACATTTAAAAACGTATTGTTCGGGCGTTAATATACATATAAATCGGTGATCGTTCTAAAAGCTATTAGGTTTTCGAATAAAACGAAAGCGAACGTGAATAAAACTGCTCCGTTAAAATATTAAAAGCCGCGTTTCGGAGGTTTTCGCTCCTTGTCGGAAGGTGGTGCCGTGAAAAATGTTTATTTAACTTACCTGCGGTCGAACCTGTGTCCGCTCCTTCTAACCACTGAGCTACGCCGACAACCCGCGTTTGGTTTTACTATTCTTCAAGATCAATCTAGTTTCCTTCAAACTGAAGAAGTGCGCTCTAAAAAAAAGAAGAACTGACCACGACTAAATTTGTTAAGTGCAACAGCAGTCTGTATCGCGTGTTTATCGATCGATTGTTAGTGAACAATTTTAATTTTACGAATTAATAACTATTGAACTACGGGCAATGAGCAATCCTAAATCAAGGACAGAAAACAATGTCAACAGTTAAAGTTTACGTTAGAATCACAGGCACCTTGTGGTATAGAAAACCAATTTTGTGGCCATGCAAAGTTTACAGGAGAACAAAACAAAAGCTTAAGGTTCAAACATATGATGGGTGGGTAAGTCATATTTACGAAGGCATAACAAACCAAAAAATGGAAATGCATGATCCAAACTAGAATGATCTAGGCAGCAAGGACAATTGAGAAAACTAGAGTTTGGAAAGCACTATCCGTAACCGTATAGGTAAGTTACGTTTTTGCTTTGGAAAACCAGATGATCAACCAAGGTTGAGAAGCGCATCTACGAATAATGAACGAGATCTCAGTAAGGTACTTTGACGTTGTCATCTAGGTGCGATAAGGTGGACATGCACGTATGGAATTTGGAAACAAAGAGAGGCTCAAGACTGAAACAACCGATCTCTGTTTAGTTTCTTGTATACAAAAAAATAAATAGCTGGCGCGACAGATCCAGATCAGCTAAGGCCTAGCTTCTCGCAACCATCCGAATCGAAGTACAATTTATTATCGACTCCGAACGGCGAATTGAGAAGCTCTTTAATGACAAGTTATATTTCCGGAGGCTTGTCATTCCCCGACGAGAGGTGGTGCCGCGAAAAATGTTCATTGGACATGGCTGGGGTTTGAATCCACGTAGCTCGCACAGCAGTCCAACGCACTAACCACTGAGCCATGGCTAAAAATAAGTAAATCTAGAAGCCATACGTCTTATAGACGCTTAAAGTAAATGAAAATTGCGTAAAATCAGATGAGAAAAGAAAAAAGATGAAGTTATTTACCGATCTTGCATCTTGATCTTATCGGTATAAACTTACCCATTTTTCGCAAAGCGAGCAAAAATGCAGCTGGTAATACAGACGATGATGATATTCCATTGGAAAAGGTGAAGGAAGACAGCGAACAGCGTGTTCGTAATGAGAAGGCAAAATCAAATGGCATTAGTAACAATGCGGATGTAATCCTCCCTGGTACAGTTACGTTGATCATCTTTGTAAAAGAGGATCATAGTTGCAGCAAGATTAATAAGAAACTGAAAGTTGGATCCAACTACATGCGAATGCAACGGGCCCGGAATAAGGCCGAAGTGAAGAGCGTTCCGCTTACCCTCCCACATATTACATTAGACAGTCATAGGGAAGTTCATAGTGACTAGAACAAATAACTGCCAGATAAGATGTCAAAAAAGCTGATTCGTCATCAAGGAAGACTGGCAAAGACGACTGCCTTTACTTTATCTTGCCTATGTTTGCAGAATATTTGTCAACCAATGTCGTTCGTGCTGGTTAATTGCTTGGAAATTCAAATCTAATCACCAATTCGAAAATCGTTTATTGACATGCTCTGATGTTACTGTTTAGCACGTGGTTTTTGTGTCTGAATCTACAATGGTCGTGTTTTTTTTCGTTTACATGTCGCATGCCCAGTACTTGTTGCATCTTTTTCGGTTCGGTATTGCTTGTACTTCTAGTTTTAACTTGCTATAGACGCAGGAATTACTATTTAGAGTCTTTACATATGTATGTATTTATTGATTTACCGTCCAGTAATTTTTTTATAACATCAGTGTTGCCTTCAGTGTTAGTCAGCTTATTTCAAGGGAAATGTATGAGCTATGACAAAATTATCACATTAGTTTCAAGACAAGTATGAATCATAATTCTTTTAAGTTAACGCCAACTTCCTCGAACTCAAATACGTATTACTCCTACTGATCTAATTTGTTGTTTTTTATTAGTAATTTCCACCACAATTCACTAGCCAACATTTTTGTTGATAATGTAAATATCCTTCTGCTACAACAGGTTATTTATTTTGCTACATAGCTCGGATGAAAAGCGTGTTTTATTTTTTTCAAAAAATATTTCCTAATTTACATAAAATACCGACGAAAAGTAATCGAAAATCAAGTTTTCAGAGTTTTAAGGGATGAAAATACGAGACAAACAGTAAAAATACACCACCAGTGGTTGATAAGGGTGGAAAAACAAACGACAAATGTGTGTATGTGTACATTGCATCCCCCATCGTGTAATACATCGTCTCACAGCTTATTCTGCAGTGTTAAGAAGTTGAATGTACACTTTTAAAGGGGACAACTCACAGTTTGAGCTAAATTAGTTTTTTTTCATAAAGAGACTGGACTAGTCAGAAGTCTATAACGAAACTAAATTGTACATGGCCTATTGACAGCTCTTGCCCGATTGTAAGGGTGTTATCAGGTCAAGAAATTTCGATTTTTAGATGAAAGTTGAGTGAGATAATTTAAGAGTTGTGGACGAGATCCTAGCAGACCTAAATTACAACGAGGCCGACCAAATTTTTTTTCGATTTTGACTCAAGTTCGACTCCAAACTGGCTTCACATTGCGTGATATTGAAGATAATTGTCATCTAGTCGATAGTAAGGAGCACTATCGCCAAAAAATGACTTTACATAGCTACACTAGCACCGTTTTGTCGGTCGAGTCCAATCCTCTAATGGGATTATTCCGCTCTGGTCAGTAGAGATAAGAACAGACCACATGGAAGGCGTTTTGAAATAAAAGTTTCAAAAAGCCATTTGCATATCGATTGAATCATGTTTAGCCAGATCGTTTGCTACTTCATTGTGTCCTTGTTCCTTGCAGCATTTTGAAAATGTAAAGCGATCGCAACTTCCTGGATTATGCAAGATCTCTTTATCTAGATTGAATACTCTTAACTCATCAACTTGTGCCTTAAAGGGTCTATGAAACTATCATAACTTCCATCCAGATAGAACGCTGTTCAGTTATGTACATACTCATATCCTTGTTCCTCGCAGTGCTGTCTTTGAAAGGGTTTTAAAACGATCACGAGCAGATCAAACGCTGTTTAGTATCATTTGTCCTCGTTCCTTGCTTTTAAAGTGATCCTTTGCTGAATTTTGACACCATAAAGGCTTAAGCACGTCTGCATTATAAAACAAACATTAGCATATGTAAATGATCTTATTAAAATACTCAAAGCTCGAGAGTTGCATTTAACTGCTACATGGAAGCTAGATCGAAGTGTCGATCAGTGTTTTTTAGCGAGCACGATCACCATTTTGTCATCTAAGATCGGATTGAATTGGCGGAGCAACCAAACTTACTCAGTTTAAACATTTCGTCTTTGAGGAGTACTATGTCAAACAGAATCAACAAAGTCGTTGTTGAAAGATCAGTAGATGAGTATCGATCTTGGATCATTTGCCAACCAAAAGAGTGCAAGCCAATCGATTGTCAATTTGTTGCTACGCACGCACATTGGTTAAACACACAAAGACCGATGCTGGATCTCGTGATCACATTTGGTTGTTCAAGGCAAGGTCAGTGCTTCCAATTTAGCTGCGATAATCATGACATTCGATGCAGGGGCTCGATTTTTGCGAAATGTACAAATGTTTCACGTCTATAACTGATCAGTGCCTTGTCAAATTCACTTACAATCCTTAAGCATTTGAAACAAGTATGCCGCGATGCAGTGGTAATCATTTGTATGCGATTGTGAACTATAAAAAGTTCGGAAGCTTAAAAAACGTGTAGTCGAAGACAGAAAAACATAGAAATCCATAGATCTGCGATCGTCCTGTAAAGTTTGATATGGCTTCAGTTACACATGATCTCAGATCGCTTGTTTGTAGAGCTAGCGAATAGGATGGCTATGCAAGTTTAGATTTCACCACAAAAAACCAAATATCGTGGTTTGAAATATCAAATCATTGCCAGAATCCTACCAGGACAAACACGGGATCAATCTAAAAGTCTTGAATTGGATAAGAGCACCGCCAGTCGATGAGATGCTGGCTCCCCGTCCTGTGAAGAATCGTAATCCACAAGTTCCTGTATACTTGTCTTTTGCCACTAGACGTCATAGATCTCGATCTATGATCGTGAGTCTTGATTATAATGATAAAGATGGCTGAGCTTCGGCCAGGCTACAGAAGCAAATCCAACAGCGACCTCTATCTAATGACAAACACGTTCAAATGTTTCGAAGATTAGCGACACCTAAGAAGTCGAGTCCCTTTCCCAACAAGACTGGGATGGTTCACTCTCACGTCTCTGTACACTTCGTAGAGATTCTCATTAGTTTATCTTAACTTAGCCCCTTACATAACCTTAACAAAATTTCTTTACTTTCAGGAATCAAAATATCGTCACTGAATCATAAGCAAAACTCCGCCAAGAAAAAACACGCAAAACACCTAATTTTTAATTCCCATCTATCCATCTCACTCTCTCTTTCAACACAAAACTAATTTAAATTTTATTTTCTCTCTTTACAGTTCAAACACTCGTAGAAACAAATATCTTCTCAGATGCTCTCTCGGCAGCTATGGTACCGAAAAAGGATGCACGCAAGCGTAAGCGGAATTCTCGAGAAGTTGGAAAAGATGGAGTAACATCACCACCCATCAGTCCAGAGGGCAACAAAGTAGCACCGCTGAAATTTTACCAAGACACCTTGGACGAAAGCAAAGATGAAGAGAAAAATGCCAGTGCCAATAGCGAATCGGGAGGAGAATCCAAAGATGATAAAGAAGAAGATGCAGCTGCTAATACAGAAGATGATGATGATATCCCATTGAAAAAGGTGAAGGAAGACATTGAACAGCGTGTTCGTAATGAGAAGGCAAAATCAAATGGCATTAGTGATGACAACAGTGTGGAACTTGTAGCAGATAGTGCTGATGTCGATTTAAATAAGGGTAGTCCTAAGGAAGGTGAAGATTCCAACTCAGCGGATGGCAGTAAAACACCAGAAATGGATGAAGATATTGAAGAAGCACCGAAAAAACCTGGTCCCGGTTGCGGTCCAAATGGGCCACCTGGAGTTTTATTATTACACCGTCGCAAGGGACCAAAGAAGAAGCTTAAATGGCGACCACAAGAACAATTGGAGCAGATACGCTACTTTGAACTGGACGAGAATGAGCGGGTTAACGTGACAAAGACCTTCATTGACATGAAGAATATGGAGCGTTTTAGTGAGCGAGATGCCATGAGTATGGTTCGGCGAGGCTTCAATTCGGAAGACAACATGGCACCACAGACTGAATGGGTGGCATTGATTTTGGTCGATGATGTTCCAAATCACCCCGACGGTAGTCAGAGTCGTGAGCGAAAAATTCAAGCCGACAGGGAACAGACAACATTGCGCGCTTTATACTTTTCGCATGCAATGATACCGGACTCTCCAACAGAACCGGATATTGAGCCGATTACGCACACAGATTTCACCGTGATTCCATTGGATGACATTACAGGCAACCCGGATGCTGTGAATGATTTTACAAGCATGCCGTGGCCGGATCCGAAGGGCTCGCCACCGCATGACGGCGGAAATGCATTTAATAACGGCCCTGGTGGCGATATGTACACAAACCGAAATCAGTTCAATCCGTTTATACCGTTTGCAGCACAACAAACCGGTGGATGGCAAATGGGTGGTCCCAACGGCCCACCAATGAATATGCCGGGACCACAGCAAGGCATGATGTGTGGACCGGGAGCAATGTCTGGAAATCAGTTCAACAACATGATCATAGGTAGCCCTAACATGATGTCTGAAAGATCGCCAATCAGTCCTTCGGATGAAATGTCGCCGATAATGGGTGGAGGAGGAATGAATTCCAACATGAACATGGGTATGGGAATGCCATTCAATGTGCCACCAATGGGTAATAATTCCTCACAATTTGGTCCTGGGCCGAACTTTGTCCCTGGTCCCTCAAACTTTGGGCCAAATATGAACATGAACGGTCCTTGTGGCTCGATGAATGGAATGCCAGACCAATGGGTTGGTGGCGGTCAAATGAATGGAAACATGGGCGGAGGACCAATGAACGGGCCAGGGCCAATGAACGGGCCAGGTCCAATGAACGGACCAGGGCCAATGAATGGTCCCGGACCAATACACGGATCAGGACACTTAAATGGCCCGGACCGAAGAAACCAAGGGGACAGGGATCGCAGAGGTGGAGGCAACTGGCGATCAGGAGGTGGAAAGCATTTTAACACTGAAGGCGGCAATTGGCGACCAGCTGGACCTGGGGATAGCAATTCCGATCGAGGCAACTACAATCGCAACAATAAAGATTGGGTCACAAGCACCAGCAGTCGTGTGTGTAAGCAGTTTATGCGGGGCCATTGCCGAGCTGGCAACAAATGCAATTTCCTGCATCCAAGGAAAAAGCAATTCTAGGATCTGATCTGGGGCATTGCTGAGCCATTTCAACAGCCACCATCGCCAGATGTTCTGTAGTCTGTGATAGTACGCGTTGGAGTCTACCGATGATTCTTTTCGCATTCCTCGAGTTGTCTCAAAACTTCTCCTTATTCGTTCTGAACGGTGTCTTCTGCACCCGTACCATACGTGTAAATAGCAAAACAAAAACTACATTTAAGGAATTAGTATGTAGTGTGTAAACATTAATCCAGTTAGACTTTAGTGAAGCCGATCTTAGTTCCAAACGCTGCATTGGTATCGTGAAAACCCCTGGGTTTCGCATTCATTATGTTATTACTTGCAAAGAGTTCATCTCCTACACAAAAGAGTTGACTTGTGTATATAATTATGTATTTGGCAAATAATGCAAACAATTGTGAATTGATGTTAGAGTAGATTTTTAACTAACTAAACAATAAGGTATTGTTAATTTCTGTAAGACTTTTTTTTACGTTATAAATATAAGAAAATTTTGAATTAATACTTTTGTTGTTTTTCACTCACTGATTGATTTTTTTATTCGCTTTTCTGGATTGGCGTTGCACTAAGTGATGAACCAATCGTTTTTGGCATTCTGTTGTCAGTACTTCTGCGCCATTAATTCGATACAGCATTCGTTAATCCAATAGTTAATTTTGTTTATTAATTAAAAGTACAGCGACAGATTTTAATCTCTAAAGTTAATTTTCACGTCTCAAATTTGCCACCACTGGGAAACACTCGCCGGCACCGTATGCCACGTTCTCGATAGCTGGAGCCGCACGATATCCGATCGAGTATATGTATCAGCGGCTCGACAGGATATCACAGCTAATCGAATCATCCCCAGAGTTATCAACAGCAGCACCAGAGCACCAGCAAACATTAAGTAGGACAAACACGGGTCTATTTGGAATTCCTATTTGCTACAATTCGAGGTGAATCTAGGCCTCAACAAACAAGCCCTTCCAGTTACCCAGGTCCCAAGCTTACTGCTTCCAGTTACGCATTCAAGTTGATCGAGATCCCTTTCCATTTGCGCCCGACACATGAGTCGCGGTTGTTTACTGCACCGTCCCTCAGGAGTAGATTCGGCAATTTCTTGGGCTTAAGAGCTCTGCCTGGAATAGTCATGTATGTACATACATATGTACATATATGAACTCATCGGACTAGGATGTTGCTTTGCAGCTCATACTTTCTTTAAGATCCCAGCTTGAGAAGTTTCACTCCAAAACCTAGGCTGCAGTTGACAATTGGCCAAGAATTTTTCTGTCTAGAAAACTTCTTCTTGTATACGGAGTACTGGTCTGGTGCACTGGACAGCACTGAACAAAAGGGAACAGGAAAAGGGAACATACATCTCCCGTTAAGGGCAATATTCAACACCACTTTCTAAAATCGGCCAACCAAGCGTGAAATAGGCTTAATAACTGCATCATGTCAAGAAAGATCTGGCCTGGTTACAACAAACAAAAAACAAACGAGCTACTAAGCAGATATTGCAAGACACGCAGCCGCTAGCACATGCCACTGGCCAATAGGAGACCACGCAGCCAAGCTGATACCCACAACACTAGTGCAAAGATAACAGCGAAAAAAAATCTCTGCATCATTGCCTGTGTAAATGTCCGACCCTAGCGACGGTCAGGCAGCGCACTCTAGGAAAACCGTTCTTCGACGACCTCAAAGAAAAAGCTTTGTGAACTAATCATGTTCCTTAATTCCACAGGTTGGGTTTAAATATCTTCGTCTATCAACCTATAACGCCCACAAACAACCAGGTCAAATAAGTTGTGGTTTCAAAACGGCGCATCCCAGCGCTAATTGGGTTCTTTGGAATCGCCACCTCTATCTACCTACCTATCATAAATCTGCCTAACATGTGCTTTAAGAACAACTCCCTCTGCTCCACTGGGGGCAATGCACCACCTGCTTCCTGTTGATATGTTTGGGAAGGTAATGACAGTCAAAGCAGCATTAAGGCTCAGATAATCATCCCAGCTGATCAGCACAACAACGAACCACTTTAGGATCCCCAAGGGCGAGGCGATTTCCACCTTCTTACTTCCTACGTACACCTCTGTATTCACTTCCGAAATAATTGCCATTTTTAAAAGCCATACAGTATACAAAAAACTCTAACGAAAAATTCGCTATCTACACTGACCACTGTCATCTATCGATGCAATTCTCAGCACCAATAACCAAAGCAATTACCGCTCCCTAATCTGTAATCTTCTCCACCACCAATTCCCTAATGTTAAGGTAATATGGGTCCCTTGTCACATCAAGATCGCGGGTAATGAATTCGCTGACAAAACTGCTAAAGACAGCCTTGGAACTCCATCTTTTTTCTACCCCAACTTCATCCCTTAAGATCTCAACAAATTTATCAAAAAGCTAGCCCCACCTCCAATCAATTACTCCTTTAGGATAAAACGTCGGCATGGTATAGGACTATTAATAAAAACAAGTTGTCCCTCAAAGATTACTCAAGCATTATAGAACCTGCTAGAATGTCCAGCATCGATCTAACTTAAATAATTAGGCCCAGGCTCGGTCACAGCAAAATCACCCACGAACACTACATAAACAAAATCAAAACGTCTCAGTGCACGTATTGTAAGTAACCAATCGCAAGTCAGTTTCCACCATATCCTCTCCCAATGTTCGACTTTCCACAACCATAGACTCAGATTCCTCTCCCACTAAAACGGACTACGGTGTCCCTATATTGAGTTCAACTTGAGCTACAAAACTCGCTTCCTAGCAGAAGCTCTTGGCAGACCGATGGATCTAAAACAACGTGTGATACGGGGGCAACGCACCTGACATATCCATTACCATAACTGTCGGATCACTGCAGTGTATTATAAGCGGATATTGCGGCGAAGGTGCGGCTTGACTTTCAATTAATGCAATCGATCGCGTTTTACTATACAGGGATAGTCAGGTAGCTATTAATGCCTTGGAATCGCTAAACGATCAAGGTTGGTAAAGCAATGACGCAGATCTCTTAACGAGATTGCGGACATATGCGACGTGTTTGGTCGCAGGACACAGTGACGTTCCAGGGAACTGTAGAAGGTCTAAAGAAGGTGCATCTCCCCGAAAACACTGGCTGAACCACCTGTGCCCATCGAATCGATCCAATTCGTCCTTGATACTGATGCCAGGAAACTGACAAATAATATGCAGGTGAAACAATATCAGCACTTGTCTATTGTCAAAACAAATCTGGGCTAAAATGGATTTAAAACAGACATGGATACTTTTTTCTATGAATCGGAAAAAACCTAGGTTCACTAATAGGGGTCCTCGCCGAACATTGCTTGATAGGCAAAAAAACAGTCAGACTGTGTCTGAACCGGGGCAGCTACCTAACGTAACCTAAGCTTCTCTAACTCGATTTGAGTGCAAAAATATTCAGTTTAATTCTTGATTAACGTACCTTAGAATTAGGCTTGCCATTCGTCCGCTTTTTCTCGGACACGGTCCTCTTACCTACGTACTTACATCACGAGTAACGAGTGAGAGTAATTGATGGCTTGCACTCGGATTTATTTGCTGTTGAGCGCAGTGAACACCAGCCGTGGAGAATCCTCCACAGAAAAAAAAAAAACCCCTGAATCCAATGTTCTTTTTACCGGTGTAATGGACGCAACGTCCAGCGTTTTTTGTTCGTGATCCTTGGTGCCTTTAAATGTCTGATGGCAATCCTACCTAGAGTGGAAGTTAATCAATAAATCTCGATGAGCTCAAGTTCGCATGGAGGCTCAGTTTCTCAGAATTATACGGGCGAAAACCTTCAGTTTACAAAAATGACTAGACAAGACAGAGTTGTTAATGGCTTATAAAAGTATTTTTCTTTATTTAAGTTTACATGCTAAATTGTTAAATTTTAAAATATTTCTCCAACGACTGCCAACATTCAAAGTACTTAGCATCCAACTTTTGACACGTTTCTTCACCCCACTTCGTGACAGCCATACTCAGCGATGATTCAAACATGAATGCCTTAAAAGAATAAATTTTAGTTCGTTTACCTTCTTGCAGAAATCAGAGCTCTTTCATACCTGAGTTCCGTCAGCGATCCTTTCTGATTTTAAAACAGCATTTGAAGCTCCTTCAAAGCACTTTCTATCCGGGCCATGTGGGGTCATTATTGAATGCAGCGATGCTCCACCAGCCATGAAGCCATCTTCCTTTGCCTCATATTTCCCCAGGATTAGACCCATAAACTCGCTCATGCAGTTTCCTAAACCCAAGTAAAGTTAATTTAACTCTTATGGTGGAAACCCTGATTACGTACTGTGATAGTATGGAGGTCTAAAGGTATGCTCCTGTACGGACCACCTTGGGGGAAAAATAACAAAGTCCGCTATAGCTGTTCCTACTCTCGAACTAGGACACGTCAGGACAGTAAAGATGCTTGGGTCGCAATGATCGTAGCTAACCGAATTGATAACCATAAACTTTGAGAGATCATACTTGAACGGAACGTAATTTCCATGCCATGCAACCACATCAAATGGAGAATGTCTCTGCTTGGCTACGAACAGGGCTCCTTGGAATTTCGAAATGATCTTGTACTCTAAAGGAATAAAGTTAAGTGAATCCGTAAAAGTGTTCAGCTGTTTTTACTCACCGCTAACTTTACGATCTTCGAACCATGCAACTGGTGTTTCAAAGTCCCTCGGATTGGCCAATCCATTCGCCCCGATTGGTCCCAAATCTGGTAGACGGAAATGATTGTCAAACACTTCCAGAACATAGCCTCTTGTTGGTCCCTCAACATTCACGGAAAATCGCATCCCTTGTTGGATGACACCGATCTCATTCGGGTGAACTTTCATTTTTCCAAATTCAGTGGTGATATCCAATGATCCTTGCTGAGGAACTGCATTCCAAATAAAAGATTATCCCTCGGAAAAAATTACTTCAATCAAGACCTACCAATCAGAAAATCTCCATCACTGTTATAGAGCGCAGAGTCATTCATCGAGGAATTGCACAAATAAACGTGGATAGCAATACCATGGCGACTGCGAGTGTCGCCGGCTCCACAGATTGTGTGCAATCCTTCAACAAAGTTTATCTTCCCTGTCGAGGGAATATCGAAAGGACGCCATCTCATTTGATTTGGATTTGGATGCTGTTTATCCCAGTCACTTGTGAGAAACTTTACAGCTTCGTATCGCGCAAAGGGTTCATGGACAACACTTGGTCTGATGCGGTATAGCCATGCTTTGGTGTTCTCCGATCGAGGAGCTGTGAATGCTGATCCTGACAATTGTTCGGCGTATAAGCCATATGCGCATTTTTGTGGTGAATTTTGTCCTTCGGGCAGTGCATTGGGGCAACGAGGATCCTCCGATGAAAAGTATGATCCAAAGCCGGAGAGGTACTAAAAAGAAAAGAAAAAAGATTTGAAATTCGTGATTAAAGGCTTAAGTGGACTGTTAGTGCTAGTTCTCTCCAGTTAACCGCACCAAGCCTCCTGCCATTCATAATTAATTGGTTTTTAACATGGAGATCATTTCTTGGCCTTTTGGACTACCACGTCCCCAGCTCATGTAGTTCACGGTTAAGTCTTGTACTCTATTTATCTTCTTCAAACACAAGCTCGAACGTGCAAGGAGGTATAAGTCTTTCAAAAGCATTCGGTATTTGCCCAGCACCGCACGGTAGAAAAAGCAGAACTGTCAGAATCGGAGGTTTAAAGAGCGTTATCTTGGTCATTCGTGTTGGAAGTTTAAGGAGAAGTAAATCTGAGGAGTTATTTCCTAGACGCATAATGCACCGGGCATTTTTAAGAGTTGCGTACCACATCTGAATCAGGCTTCGCGGAGCCTAAAATCGGATAACATCTTCTGCAGCTCAAGAAGAAGAAGGTCGTCATATGCGATCTTAAAAAGAAAGTTTTCAGACTAAGAACTATTGATCTATTCCGGAATTTGGCTTAATATGAAAATATGGCCTACAGCCGATTCGTCGGTCATGACGAAAGGCAAGTGAACTATGATACTTCATCATTGACTAAATGGTGGGTTTTTCTCATAAGCTATCACTGTCTTCTTTTTATGCAAATTAGACATCAAGAAATGTTACCTAAATGTTTCCCTTATTCTCTGCACATCGCAGGCTTGAAGGCAGCGGCGACTTGTCGTTGTCATGCTCTTACTGTAGCGTAATTTCGAGCCACATGCGCTTGGAATTCCTGTTTAGAATTGCAACGTTTGCAAGTGGATCTCATCCGTTTTAAGCTGTGCGTACTCATAATTATACCAAAAGTTAATCTCGACGGTGAATCCTTTCACTAGCCACTGAAAAATCGTCGGATGTATTGATATTGGCCCCTCTAAACGTTCGCTCATTCAAGATATTCAATGAATGAATTGCGTCGATTCGTTTTGTTCCCAGGTGAGGCTTAGAGCAAAAAATCATTGAATACACAATGCAGTTCTGAGCACGATCCAATATTTCACATAAAGATCGAAAATTATCTCCAAGTCGAGCTTATCGGCCTGGTATCCGAAACAAGTGTTACCTTTACATTTAGGCGTAGGAAGATAGGTAAAGTGGCGGCTCTTTAGAGCCCATCTAGCGCTAGAGTGCGCCGTTTTGTAACCACGAACCTCATTTAACCTTATTTGTATGTGATTCTTGATATGGTGTTTTGGGATGGTGTGGCTAAATCCAGCCGGTGGAATTCAGATACAGGATTAGTTCTCCAATTCTTTTTTCAGCTATCTCGGCGAGGTCCACGAAAAAACGTTTGCCCAAAGAACGCTGTCTGGTCCTCGCCAGGGCCGGAAACCTGCAGAGGAAATGAAGTAGAGGTTCTTTCTCATTAATGTCCTTGCAGCTTCTGCAGAAGTTGTTGTTAGGAATACCAAGCCTGACCGCATGGTCTCCGACTGGCCAATGGCCTGTAATAATGGCTACGATTCTGGCAATATCTTGTCTTGATTTGCCAAGTAGCTCTCACGATAGTTTTATTGTAATTGGGCCAAGTCTTTCTTGAGATGACGCAACTGGACAGGCAATTCCATCTGTGATTGGCAAGCTGGAGGAAGTGTAGATGTACAAAGCCCTTTACAGTGCCCAGCGTAATATCGACACTTTTCGCAAGTGAACTGTTAAGGGCCGATCCTTCCCTGGCTAGCTCGTCGGCATGTTTATTACCTTTAGGCGTACAAATCTCTTTAACCTTCGCACATGCACTGCACTCGGAAATGGCAGTGTTTTGGGATTCGGGAACAACCAATGGGAAGTTGAATCCAAAAAAATGTAAAATTCCTGCTTTTTGCATAGAAAAACCAACATTTTAGTGCTTCAACTGTTTGCTTACCCTTTTCCTTCATCTAAACTAGAAATGAGGATAATGTTTGATTTATTTAGCTCAGACTGTGGGTCAGTCCACTGCCTTAGTTGGTTACCTAGTTAAGTTGTTTCAATCTGATTTGCACTCTTCAAGGAAGTAATCAAAGAAAACGGCATCAATTCACATGCATACATTATACATGCATCATCAGTTAGAATTTTTCTCATTCCCTATTCAACCCTTGCGTGGTGACAAAATCTTGAACAAGTCTGACTTCAGGAGAGTCTTTAATAAATTCAGAGGCTAACTTGCCCAGTAGTGGTCGCCGTGGCTCAGTGGTTAGTGCGTTGGACTGCTGAGCAAGCGGAGTGGGTTCAAGCCCCAGCCATGTCTATCGAATATTTTTCGCGGCACCACCTCTCGTCGGGTCCCGAACTAAGTTTTCGGAGCCAATGGGAACATCGTCCAGCATTTTTCAAGCAGAGGTATATGCGATCGAAAGTTGTGTACAAATAAGCCTCAATAGAAGATATCACGTAGCAAAACATCGCGATTCTATCAGACAGCCAGGCTGCCATCAAGGCACTAAGTTCCTACGAAATCAGATCCAAACTGGTGTACGAGTGTTTAGAAAAGATAAACAGACTTGGCCGGAACAATAAAGTCACCCTCTATTGGGTGCCGGGTCATGTATGGATAGAGAGAAATGAGACAGCCGATGAACTGGCAAGGAAAGGGTCAGAAACACCATTTGTTGGACACGACCCGAACCCGAACCGAATCCAAGAGGAACTGAGAAGAGAGGAAGGGTGCAAAAGAAGGATGCTATGCGAAACACTCCCAGGACTAAGGCAGGCGAAGGAACTCCTCGGGAACTCCCACCGAAGGAGGAGCAAGGCCTGCCTAGGAACTAGCAAAAACCAGCTTCGCATTCTAACGGGCTTCCTAACGGGCCATTGCAGACTCAGGGAGCATCTCAGGAAAATGGGAATAGAAGCAAACGGAAACTGCAGATTCTGCAGCGACGATGAGGAGACTCCGCCACACCTCCTTATGGACTGTGGAGCATTGATCCACAAAAGAAGAGTACACCTGGGAGCGTACACTTTCCTTGAAATGAACCTCCCTTCGTTGTACCCAATCCAGATACTCCGATTTCTCAGAGCGATTGGATTGGACGAGGTTCTCTAAGTCGAGACATATCGGCCATTATGAGTATGGGGAGGCGCATTCGATCTAAACAGGTTGCAGTGCACACACAACCCAACTTCTAACATCTTACCTCTCGTCGGGGAATGACAAGCCTCCGGGAATATAATCTCTCATGAAAGAGCTTCTCACTTCGCCATTCGGAGTCGGCAAAAAATTGTAGGTCCCTACCATTCGTGCGAAAAATGTAACACGCACAACATGAATGGTTGCGTGAAGCTAGGCCTTGGCTCATCCCGATCTATCGCTCCAGCTATTTATTTATTTATTTTCATGAAAAAACTGCGCATATATAGTGTGAGTGTTCCGCCATAGCGCGTATCACACAGATATGATTCTTCAGAGGGTTGCATTTCGGCTGGCCCCTGAAGATAGCATCTCTATCATTATTATGCCTGCTAAAAGTAACTTTACGAGCAGTTAAAACCAGTCTACTACTTGCCAGGCCCCCTTTAAACTTTCAAGTTGTTGTTGTTTTAAAATTACAATTAATATGCAAAACAATCAAAGAATAGATAAACAAGTCGCTTGTATAAAATGTAAATGAGCATTCGTTTCACAAATTCGTGTTCTTAAATTCATTTCTCCAGAATGCTGTACCATTGATTTCTACATATATTGAGAAATAACGACTTTCCGAAGACACGACAGAAAACAATTTTTGAAAACACTTGTAAAAAACTGATTGGAAGTTGGATAAGTTCATTTGGAGAACGAGTGTTTATTTGATGATTTTGAATACAATTTGGGTGAGTAATTTGCAAGATTAGGTAGTTAGTCCAGATATCAGTTCGGAGATGGATGAAATCGTCATAGACATGGAATTCCAATCAAGCTTGTGCGTCCTTTTTCGTTTAACGACTCAATCCGGTTTGCAGCATGACGATTTGATCAACATTTTTAAGGAATGGGAAAACACAACTAACACTTCACAATCACAGAGAGTCCTTCAATCGGAAATGCATCGGAATGCATATGTTTATCCGGATTTGATTAATTTACCTTATAATCACTCATCTTGTCTTGTTGTTTAAACCGATCCGAATAAAAATTATCGACTGACTACACTTAAAGAATTCATCTCGGTATTTATATAATCTCTGAAACGGTCGATCGGAGAGGATAGGATCAGATGAAGTAAACAAATATCATAGCTAGTTCTGTATCTAGGTGAAAACCAGTCTTCGAGAGAAAAACAAGAATTTCATGGATTTGAATTAATTCATTGATTTTATTTTACATTCGCTCGCATTGGGACATAGTGTTGTTGTTGACAACTAAAACGTATTCGCATGTCACGTCTTGATGTTTATTCATTAACCGGGACAGACTGCAAAAACAATATTTTCGTCGTTTTGTTCTAAATAAGAAAACTTTAAACAAAGACAAGGGGTAAATTCTGATTTGTTGAGACACACCCCCTTTTTACAGATGTGAGGGTTTGAAATGAGCTCAAGTGTAAACTGAAGATTGACAGAAATAGTGGCAAACATTTTCTCACTCACTAAGGTACTTACGGACTCAGAGAATCTAGTTTCTGGTTGAGATCTCTTTCCAAGATCGTCCTCTGGGACTCTTCAATCGTGGTCGTAGTCATCTTTAGAAGTTACAGTTGAACTTTTGTTTGGGCGGGTGTAGAATCTGTTGCGACGAGATCATCGATCTTCGTAATAAAATTGAGGATGTCTCCTGTCTAAGTGTTTCTGCTGTTTTCAAAGCCAGAATGTTCTTAAGGGCAAATGCGCCTCGTGACTTAGCAGTTGGCATTCAACTTCGTAAATGATATTTAATTTGCGGAGATGATACATATGCATGTGAGGCTGCAGTGTCCCGAAAATAAGCTAAAGAGACTTCTGATGTCGTCCCGATTTAAGGATGCTTTTGGTTTGTTTATTTTTGGGCCGAATGACTGTTTTGACCTATTCATGTGTGTATACCTGGTACACACCAGCGGTCTTTGAGATCACGTTTGTGGGTGATAAGTTAGGTTGCGTTTGCGGGCCGATGAAGACAGTATGGTTTCTCCCTTTCTCACTTAGGTCTATGTAGATACTTTGCGGAACCCATGCACTCTCTGCATGAGTCTTCTTCGATCAAATGCAGCTTGTGGCCAACCACTGTCCCTTCCACGAATTTTCCGTACATATGTAGGAGGTCGTGATATCTTTCAGTGATATTGGAAAGACGAAGGAGAAAAGTTTAAAGAATTCCAGATATCTCTGTCCAGATATTTGGGCATGTCTATATGAGTTTAATTTTCAGAACCATGTCTGGCGTTGCAGTGCGAACTCTGGAGAGGTATTTGCATACTGCAATAGTTTGTAGGTAATAGCTAAAGTAATTATTGAGCGAATAAAGAAAGAACTGGAAAACACAAGTAGGTTTCTGCTCTGGATTCTCCAGTGTCGACCACATCTACACCTTGGGGATCATGGTTGAACAGTGCGTTAAATATCGTTCGCCAGTTCACCTGCTGTTCATGGATTTTGAGAAGGCGTTCGACAGTGTCAACTGTCTACCTTGCTCAGGAGAGGTATCCCTGAAAAATTCATAACTATTATTAAGGCAACTTACGAAGGGTCTAGGTATCACTTTCTGCACAGAGAAAGACTGTTAGAGGAATTCGAGATCCAAAGTCGGTTTCGACAAGGCTGCGTTCTTTCACCAATGTTGTTTTTACTGGAGATTAGCGATATGCTTCGCGTTGCCCTGTCGATGGGAAATTGACGAATTCAACTCAAACAGTTTGACTACGCTGACGAGGTATGCCTTTTATCACATAGGATTGTGGAACTCCACTAAATGACAGCGGGTGTTGATAGAGAAGCAAACGGTAGGAGTTTGAAGTTTAACACAGCCAAAATCAAAATCATTAGCCTCGGAAAGAGCTCATCATCTCAAGTTAGCATCACTGAAAAACCGGTAGAGAAAGTATAGAGTTTTCAATACCTTTTGAGCCGAATCGGGAAAGCGAAATCTGCGTTTGAAACGATGTCCAAAATATGGCGAAGCAATGATATCAGCTTAAACACCAAGCTACGACTGATTCATTTCAGTGTTGAATCCTGGCTGTTACATACATATATGGATGGAAAATGACCTGGAAACCGCTTACTCAAGATGACAGAAGAGTGAGTCGACCGAGAAATACGTGGCGTAGATCAGTTTAGGAGGAATCTAGGTAATTGGGGAAGAGTTGGAGAGGGCTGAGACATATTGCCAGAAACCGCACATATGGATGACGCTTGGGCGTAGTAGGGGCCCTGGGATCCACAAGGGGAAACCGGACATAAGTAGTAGGTATGTATGTCTGACTTGGTTGATTGGTTTCGTATGTGTCCTAAAGATTTTCTTAGATCTCAAGCGGGTCCATTGTACCCATAAATAGTATACTCATGGGAGTCCTTCCCAAAGCGGAGGGGTTTAAAGTGAGTAAGAATTTCACACTACGATGAGCACGTGCGGTAGATTCTCATGGTGTCTTCTAAAAGATTTTCACCTACTCTCGTACAAAAAATGGGAGTTAAACCGAGAGGTAGGGTTGGGTAATCTAGAAACCACCTAGAAAGGGATACACATCTCAGGAGTTTCCTAAAATCAGCGATATGCAAGTCCTCCAGCCCATGGAAGAAGCTACTACCAAGAGTACGAAATCTTCTAGTGGCTAGTGCGGGACATTTGCATAGCAGGTGCTGCATGGATTCTATTTACTCTTCGTGCTTGCAGCTTTTGCAGTAGTCATTGTAGAAAATTCAAGATGCATTCCTATCCCGCAGTGCCTTGTAAGGACACCGGAGACGATTCGTATTTCCCTTCAACTAAGTTGTACGAGATTTCTGGAATTCTTTTTATCGAAGGCTGGCCATAGTGACCATCGCGTATTAGCTCTGATCATGGTTTTCTCATCTAGTTTCCTATAAAAAGTGCTAATGGGTGTCCTTGCAACCGGAAGGGTGTATGCAAATGCTAGTTCTATGACTAGCTTAGTTTTAGAGCGTTTTTAGCTCCGGATTCTTGCATGTCGAGGTCCAGGGGAAAACGATTAAGAATTGTTTCCAACCCAGCTGTCGGAGTTGTTCTTATTGCCCTGGTTGGTGCAATGCATGCAAGTCTTTCTAGTTTGGTCGTAGTTTCGTGGCCACCAGCATTCAACCAAACTGATTTTCTGCATGAGAGTATTGGCCTAACGATCGCAGAGTAGAATCATATGATTCGGGGCTTGGGTCCTCGGCTTTTTACAAAAATTCGACTGGAGGTGTAGGAGGCGAACAATGCTTTTTTCAACTTTATTTTTTTAATGATCAAGGTTCAGTTCAGTTTCTTGCGTAGTATGAGCTCTATGTATTTCGGACTATTAAAAATTTTCAGGGGGACTTCCTCAATGGTCGGTTCAGTGAACACCGGTAGTGATCTTCTGTCTATGAAAAGTACGGTTTTCGGTTTTCTGTGGGTTTATCCCAAGGCCGCATTGCTTTGTCCAGGCCTGAGGTTTGATCAAGACCCTTTGCTATGTTTTGTTTTTTATAGTATTATCGGAGAGATGCGATCATTAATGCCTGGGGATTTGAAAGGATAAGTCCCACCGCAGATAATTCGTTTTGCAGGTTATTGTTTATACAAAGTGTACGTTGAACAGGAGCGCTAAGGATTTTGAGGCGAATTGTGATCGGTTTTCGTTGTCTTTGAGTTACTTTGGGACTGACGATTACTTAACGAGTTTGCCCTGACGTTTCTAGCACTCTGCACGGGTTAAGCCCAAGCTTTGAAGTTATACTGTTTAAAGGTGGACAAGGTATCAGAACGGCACCCAAGACAACAAAATGCATGTGTTCTGTTCTTAAATATTAATAATTTATTTTCCATGTTACACTTGATGACATAACACAAATACATGCACAAAATATATCCATATGTATATTTATAGGTTACGATTGATGTCTACTTTTGTAAAACAGAGATGCAGACGCAAATCAGGAAATACTGCACTACCGATCCTTAAAAATGAGAGAGACGAAGAAGAAAAAGAAAAAGAGACCATGGGCGAATGAAATAGAACAAGTGGCACTGGCAATGTGGAGCGTATTCACTCGTTGGAGGAAAGATTTAGAATATCATCCCGGTCTTGACTGGATTTGGGAATTTTCGGTGGTGGTGCTGCCAAGTCAGCGATTGATGAGAACTCCATGCGCTTCTTGGTCGGCGGAGCAAGTTCGGAATATAAGCGACTAAGATCCACTGGAGGAGTATTTGAGGGACGCCTTGACGATCCGCTGCCATCGGATGGAGCTGGTGACGGAGTATTGCTGGACACACTGGAAATGGCCAAGTCTACGGCGCTAAAGTTGTATTTTATGCCGGATTGAGAGCCACCGCCCGAGTTGTCGCGGCCACTCTTTGTCGGAGTTAAACGCTCTTGAGCTGGAGAAGCCGACGATTCACGAGCTCTGGACGAAGATGACGAGGACGAGGTGGATTTTGGCGGTTTCATCATCATGGCGTTCAGAGACTCCTGCTGCAGCTTCAGCAGAGCAGATGGCGACATGAATAGATTGTTGGCGGCTAGGGTGGATTTAGAGAGCGGATCGGGGATTCCATATTTGCCATGATGCTGCTGAAAGAATGCAGCGTAGTCTTGCATTTTCTCCTGCGCCAGCTGGTTGTAGTATGCTGCTGGATCTGTGGCTGCATTCTTTGAAGATGATGTGCTGCTCGATGAAGGTGCGGCAAAGAGAGCATTTAAATCGGCAGCAGCTTTGTTTTGATGGTAGAGCAGAGCATTGAGGTCCGATTGGTTCTTTTCCGACTGAAGCAGTTGGTTGAGCATGTCGTTCTGTTGTTGGGCCTCCTGCTTCTTCTTGCTGCTACTTGAAGAAGAACTGGAACCGCCTCCTACGCCAGTCATTCCGCCTACACCGGCCGCTAGCAGAGCTGACAGCTCATGATGAGCACTGCTTTGTTTACTCGAACCATACTGGTTACTGGTATCGAAGAGCTTCGAATATGTCTGAAGGAGTGTGGTGTAATCGGGATGCGGAGCTTGTTGCTGGGCCTGCTGTGCTTGTTGCTGTTGCTTCTTAGAGGACGACGATGAAGACGATGAAGTGGCAGCGGAAACTCCTGCCATCTGTTGCTGAAGGAATGCGTTTAAGTCGCTGCTCGTCTTAGCCTGCTGCATGTAAGAATCGTAGCCAAGTAGCTTTGAAGCCTGCAACAGATTGTTGTAGTCAGCTGTTAGAGGAGTATTCTGCTGTTTCTTGGAGCTGCCACTGCTGGTGGCACCGGTTAGATAGGAGAAATCCGCACCAAATCCCAATGTCCCCAATGTAGTGGCACCCAAAGCCTCGGCTTGCTGAAGCAAGAGTGCTGCATACTCTGGCGAACGCATGAGTTCACTCATTTTCAGCGGATCGTTCTTAAGATCGTCCAGCTCCTTCATCAACTTCGTTTTGTACGAATTGCTGGCCGAGGATTTTGAAGAACGCGACTCCGCGCGCTCTTGCTTCGACATAGACTTCGAAGATGCCGTTGACGAGCACGACGAAGACGATTGTTCGATTGCCCGTGACGGACCGGGTATGTTGAATCCCCCAGCACTGGTATAGACACTCGTATCCAGTTGAGTGGGAGTGGAATGGTCTACATTGGATTTGTTTCCAACTTTTGCAGCCGCAGCTGCCAGTTGATTCAGAGACGAGCTTCCGTAGTCCTTTGAATGTTGCCCCCTGAACAAGGCTGCAATGTCCGTCTGAAGGAAATTCGGTGGCAATTGTCCAGCCAGCGAAGCCAAGCTGGCTGCCATCAAATCGTTAGCCGAAGCACCCGACGTCGCCAGTGGAGATGGTTGGGGTTCATACTTATTCGGTGTAATGCTCGGACTGTTGCGTGATATATCGCTTACGCTGAACTTCCCGGGGCTCGGTGCTGGCGAGTTGCGAGTGCGACTGGATGAAGTATCCGATTTGGCTGGCGAAGGACTTGCACGTACTGGAATTTCGAATTTAGCAGGACTCGCGGAGTTTGATGGAATCGTGATGGGACTGTCGCGTGGCGACGAGGTGGCAGTCGGGGTCGTGCTATTAGTCGACGAGACTGGTGCTGGTACCAGCGGTGGAATTGGAGTCGTACTGGGAATCGGAATGGCCGTCGGATTCGGAGTAGCCAAGGGCGAACACAGCCGTGTTGGATTCATATTTAGTCCAGAGGGCAGGCAAAGCTGCTCTTGCAACGACATAACCTTCAACTCACTCGCTGTGCTCTTGTCCGTTTTGATCTCTGCTTCTTCCTTGATGCTTTCAATCTTCACCTGTACCGGTTCTGGCTTCACCTCTTCTTTGATTTTCTCAACTCTAGCGGTTGCGGGAAGCACAAATTCATCGTCTTCGTCACAACCCAACGCCGCGCGTATGTAATTCCAAAACGCCTTCTCGTTCGTCTCGCGAGGAAACTTCGGATACAGGGAGTTCTTTAGCTTCTCAATGTAAGTGATATCTTCCTTGAAAATGGCTCCAAACTTGATCAGTTCATTGCGGAATTTCTGGTAGTAGTCGACGCAGGCGTGAATTTCATTGCGGACCTCCTCGGGGAACTCTTTGTCTGGCAACACAGAGTACTGCATTAGCATTGGACGACCATATTCCATGGTTTGTCGATTCTCAGGCGGTGGAACTACCCAAATTGATTTCGCAACTGACTCTAGAGTGGGGTTCTCATCGAAATAAGGCGCTGTGAGTATAAGGCAGTAGTTAGAGGCGATGAAGAATTCTCTCACAACTCATACTTACAGATAATCAATCCAATGCATGGAGTATAAGTCACCTCAGATGCGCCGCGCATCTTGATCTGATAGTCCAATTGTGAGTCGCAGTCTCGGAGTGTAGGCTCGGCTTGGAATTTCGGATGCGAGTGATACCAGCCGACGAGAATCAGCTGGTCTTTCATGATGCATTTCTGTATTTCGTGCTCCACGTCGGCTGCCTTTTGCCTGTCAAAGCGGCTGTTTCTGCACGGATATGCTTTTGTGATGCATAGCGCTGGAAAATGAAGGAAAGGCGTATTGTTTACCAAACAAAGTGGCCTCGGACCTCGCTTTAACTACTCAAACTACAACACACTATTCATTTCCGTTCCAAGATCGGCTACAAACCACTTACTGTGTGAATTGACATCCCAGGTTCCACCAAAGTAACCGCACACTTCGTGCATCGTCAGGTGGCAATGAAAGTCTGTCAAGAACAGCGCCGAAGAATTAATTGTCAACAGAAAGGGTTGCAATTTGTTGAGCTGGGAAAATGGCACGGCCTCTATCAATGCATTGCCATCACTAAAAAAAACAATAACACACATCAATGAAGGTGCACCAGCAACTGAATAGTTTTACTCACTGCATCACGTTCCGATTGCTGATGGTGTTGTGTTGAAACACGGTACGCTTAATGACGGGCTGTGGAGATTCTGGTTTTTTATCAACATCAGCATCGAGATCTGAAACCATTTAAGAAACCTAATGGTGCTGAATTAAACAAATTTCAACAAACATACCATCATCGGGTGTGGAGTCCTTTTGTTGGGCACACTTGCGCAGCCACGCCGCTTTGTAAGCGTCCAACTTCTTGCCCTTATACTTGACAGACGCCCAGCCGCAGCCAGACTTCTTTTCCGGGTTAATTATCCTCTTGCAGTGCATGGCCCATGCACTGGGCGTCAGGAATATTGTTTCGGTTTCTTGCGATTTGATTTTCCCGTCGGCCAGCAAGTCACCGATGAACTTCTGGCCCAAGTATTCGATGGTCATTGCAGATTTGCCCGGCTGCAAGACATTCGCCGCCATAAGCATTTGCAGAGTCACAGTGCGTCCAGTCCCATTGAATCCCTCGAAGTTTTCACTCTTCGTCTGGTCAATGGTGGCGTTATTGGCGCGGGTTTATGTTAATTTTTTTTTTGGCAATTTACTCACCTCGTCGTCGTTGTCCTCGTCCACCCCATCGCTCTCCGGATCCTTTTCGCAGGGTTCTTCTGTTTTGGGAGCTACATCGACAGCTTGTTCGGGTGTGGAAATTTGTTCTTCCGGTTCTTGCATTGAGATTAGACGGCAAGTTTTCCGTTTTTATTGAGTATAATTGGAATTATCTGCGAGTGTTTTGCACTTTTTTGTTTGAAAGCGTTAGCAATTGGCTTTTCGCTTTGTGACTGTCAAATAAGATTCATAACAAAAGAGGACAACACATCAAGATGTGTATGGTGTATTCATTTATGGAGGAGTGGTGCCAAGTCTGAGGATTTACAGTTTTCGAGTTCGAAAATGTTTGAATTAAATTCCATTATGGAATGAAATTGAGTTGTTTTTTTGTATTTTTGAGGTGTCATAAGGACTTTACTCGGGGAAATCAAACTCAAATAACACAAAATTGTGCAATCTTTGGAATATTAAATTGAAATTGGTAAGGGACAGAACAGAATGAAGAATGATGTAATATTCCTTCATTTTGGGGATAGCGTAATCTGCTTATTCTTATCCCCACAAGCAAAGGATGGTCATTGCAGGAGAAGGTACATTTCTTTTGATAAAAGCGAGAAGAACCTCTACTCCATATTTCCACAGCCTCTGCAGAAGTTATACGTAACAAGGAATGCTCGAAATGATGTCTAGAATGCAGTATTTCATTATGAATTTCTCATCGTTGGTAGAGTGCACAAAAATTTTATTGTTCAATCTCTACCCGCTTAAGGTATCGGCTTGGTTTCCTATGGTGAACCCTTATTTTATTCCCGCTAAGTGGCGTTGGGACTGGAAATCTAAAATTCCTTCTCCAAATTGAGAAAAGAATGTCAGAATAGACGCAAGTTAGCCTTCAGAGAGTTCAATATCAAGGGTCCTGTAAGCACCAAGTTCGAATCAGCAATAGACTCGGGGTTCATCTTCGCAAAGAATATGTCCTGTGAGGAGAACTTTGGCTAATGGGTTCTCAAGCCATCCCGAGGAGTTTATAAATCTGTTCGGGCCATTTATGGACTTTTCGGGGAGTTCTGATACCTTAGCATGTTATGCCATCATAACTATTAGAGCTGAGCTCATTCCATCTGGCATTTGCTATCTATAGCATTTTGTTCCTCACTTCATGTTTAAGGTTACAAAGTGGAACCTTTATTGTGGAGCAATGTATAAGCTAGATCTGGGCTTAAGGATGATCCTTTCCGTGCTAGTTCATCAGCCTTTTCGCTGGGTAGCCTGGAACTCAGTATAGTTTTACATTGTTGAGCGGCTATTGTCACTGATAGAACCTCCATTTGGAAAACCTTGCTGTAATCCGGCAGTCCAAGGACTTAGGAGAAGAATCCAGCCCTTAAGCCCGTATGCATCTTGGAGCTATCTATGTAGTTGGACATGTGAATATCAATTAATGCTTGGCTTGTGTCTCTCTTTTCTTTATTAAGAAAGGAGAGTGAGAATGGTCTAATAAAGCTCAAGCTGGGTGTTATGTAGTCTGTGCTTATAGCGCCGTTCCCTATATCTTTTTGCAGCATCTAAGCATGAATTGTTAGGCTGGATATCCAAATATGTATAAGAAGTACGTTTGTATATGACAAGGCAGAGGAGATTGAACATCTTGAGCCCCGCCGTGGGGGTGGTTCTAAGTGCACAGGTACCACTGCAGCCCATTCTCTGTATTTCTGATAGTGCTTTAAAGTTGGTGTTCTTACCTGTTGTCTGCCACCAAGCTATGATTGACAATCATATGCTACTATTGGTCTTACCACTACCGTGTAGAGTCACAAGATAACTTAAGGATTACGACTCCAGGTCTTACCAAATATCCGATTACAGCTGTAAAACGCTGTCATTGCTTTGTTTGCTCTTTATTAAGGCCCCAGTTTGGTATTTTGTAAAGCAGCTTTCCTAGGTATTTGGCATAGTCGTAGTGTTTGAGTAGAGTTCTCTCAATTGATGGGAAATAAAACGGTGGTCCTTTCCTCCAATTCATAAATAGAAACAATTCTGTGTTCTGCGGATTCATCGCTTATCTCCACTGTTTGGTCCAGTTACATACCTGCTTAATTTAGTCGCTATTAGTGGATAAGAATTTTCCTGTCGCCAGTATGGCTGTCTCGTTTGCATACGCCACAGCTTGAACTCCACCATATTTGAGTTTTATTAAAAACTTGTTAACTTCAATATCCTTGAACCGGGTGGAAAGAGTCCCTCCTCTTTCAGTAACTCTATAGGCTGTTTCTTTGACGAATATGTAATACCCCCCTAGCTCTGTGTTTACGTGTCTGTTCTTCGGCATATTCAATTTTATATAATACATCATATACATTAAGGTGCTCTTCTCTCTGCATCGGTTTGATCATTGGTAAAGACCTTTTCAATGTCCAGGAAGTCAGCAGCAGAGTTATTTCTTTGTCTTTCAATGGTTTTTCTACGGTGCTTCAAAACACTGTGTAGTGGTGTTTCGACCCCTTTGCTCCTCGTGTAGGTATGCATTCTGTGCCGGAGACAGATCTTTTGAGCTTAGCTGTAAGTTTTTGAACAGATATCTCGTCTATTCTCCCAATTCTGTTTGCAAAAGCTCCATCTTTCTTCAGTGGATTATAATGAATAGTTTTTTATTTTGCGTTTATTGCATGTCGCGTTTATTACAGGTTTGAAAATAACAGCAAGTCAATGGCAATATTCTTGAGAACGAACACTTCATCATCCTTCCGTTCTTGTTTTTCATCGGCGATCTCAACAACAACATCAATACGATCCGATCACCACAGATAAAACAGGTCAAAATACAACTTTTTCATCAAACCAGCTGTAGAAACATCAGTTAAGCAGATATCAGAGGTTACATCGTACCAAAGCATTGTGCAGATCAACGGTTAAAGACCCTACTTCGACATTTGGCACACCAGCACATTATTAAGCATCATGCGTTCTATTTCGACCCCAACGCACTGTTTGGACTTAATAATTTAAAGCAGCCACTAAACTATCCACAGATATCATAGTAGCAGATAGGAAGACCAGATGCCGATGCCACCGCGGACTAAACTTCTATTTGAACAGATAAGATTCACTTCAATGAACATCAGAACAACATTTCGATTCAAGAAACCACATCGAATCTCCCAAGGGTCGCTTGAGGACCTCACATTCCACATTCCAGGTACATTCTTGCTCCTGGAACACTAGCTTATGAAAAAAAAAACACAAAAACTTCCCCCAAAATTACGAGAAATAAAATATTCATTGAAAATGTTTAACCACTGTTTTTTTTATTGAATTGTCTTACTTTTTTTCTTGGTTGAGCATGTTAGCGCATAACGGCAAATGTTACAACATTTTGAAAAGCGCCATCTTGTAGAGCAACCTTGAGAGCTCAAGACTGTATCCAAATGTTTAATCCCACGTCAATCTTTATCTGCTTTAAAGAAGGTTAATACAAATTTGGCGTGAAAAGTCATTATTCATTTCATGTTTTGACATATCGGCGCATAACGGTACATATTATCGAATTTTTGAGGACGCCATTTTGTAGAGAAACCTTCAAACCACACAACTACACACAAATTTTTCACCTCACGAAATTCCTTGTCCCTTTTTGACTGAAGTCATGATTAATTTAATGTTTTGGCATGTCAGCGCATAACGGGACATGCCATCGAATTTTTGAGGACGCCATTTTGTAGAGCACCCTTCAAACCACACAACCACATTTACATTTTCAACCTCTCGATAGTCCTTGTCTCTCGTTGAAAGGAAACAAAGAAATATGGCACCAAAAAAACTGGGAGGGATACCTACTAAAATTTCTGGGCGACTGGTACTTCAGAAAAAATTTTGTGTGAAAAACCGAAAAATTGCCGATTGGGTGAGTTGACTTTTTCATGTTTCGCTTTCGATATCTTGGCTTCTAGGGCACGTAGGAACCTGAATTAAACGTCAAATGATGGGGCAAAGCATCTAGTTTATGGAAAAATTAAAAATATCATTTGTATGTGTATACAATTTTATTCGTATCGTACTAGATGGAATGTACAGTATTTGTTAAACAGGGGTAAGACTGGAGCTTGCAAGACGCATTCTCTGCGTGATGTGTTGTTTCTAGAAAAGGTTTGGTGGGATTCTGTCGATTGAAAAAGCAAGCAGCATGATGCAAGGTAAATGCTGCTAAATGGTGATGAGTTTGTACGCTTCTGTAATTGCTGGTGGATTCGGAAAGTACCACGGGTTTCCTGCTAAGATATTTCATTTTCTTCAATGGTGTTCCTTCCCTTTGCCGCAGAAAGTTAAAGGAAAGTCGAAAATCGATTAAAACGCAGTGTCCGAGCAATCAGCAATCTTTAATAGTTTATTGACGCAGTTAACGGGCGACTTCGTAAACGACTAACAAAGATCTGCATACTTGCGTTCATAAAGCGAAATACAAATCGAACTTACGCAGGCGATAGGAATCTAGTATGTTCGTAAACGTCAAATTGTGCAGTAATCGGGCAGTTTGTTTAGACAAAAAAAAGCATCTGCATGAACGCCTGCTTGTTTTGTGCGTGCAGACGAAAAAATTTTTCGATTTGCAGACACAAAGCAGGCATGTGATTGGACTTTCGCAGATAACTGCGTTTACGAATTCATCTGTAGTCGTTGGGTACGAGTTGTTTGTTAAACGGCACAGCTCAGGCAGGGTTTAAGTACAACTGGTAAAGTTTTCTGTAAATCGCCATATGGCCAGCTTAGTTGAGCTGCTGATTGCAGCCAGTCTCTTAAAATTTTTTGAGCCCTTAGGACAACGTGTCTTTCTTCTGTTACCATTTTTGTAAAGATTAGCAGCTGATCCGGACCCTCCGACTCGACTCACTCCAGTTTCGTTGAATATTAGTTCATAGATGCAGCCGAATCGCGTAGGAAGCATGTAAGAGGTAAAGACTTCAAATAAGAAAACAAACTTCTCTTCACGTATAAATTGGTTTCTTTTAATTTTTATTTTCTTATTTTATCTACTTTTGCATAAATTCCGTATAAGGATCTTACAATTTGATTGAATTTACTGTTCAAATTGTTTACTTCTTTAGTACTGTTGACAATAAATACTTGCTATCTCGGGGGATTATTTCTTTTTTGTGTGTTTATAAATAAAAAATACGTTTGCTAAATATATAAAGTTAATAATTGGTAAAAACTTGACGCGAAAATAAAAGTTTTTCGTATGTAAGTTCGTGTTTCGTTTAGAAACATGTTGAATTGAATTTATCTGAACATTGTGCTACTGCAGCCCTTGCTGTTAGTACTATATATTTTCGCTCACGCATACAATTAGTAAAAAAAATTTTGTTTACATATATAATTTTTGTTTAGTATTATGATTTTAATTTAATGATATCTAAAAGTTCTCAACGACATGATGTGGCGGCTGCGCTAGTTGATTTGGTTTTTCTTCTGTTTTGTTAGCGCGTTGATGGTTTTAGCTTAGCCAAGGCTGTCGACACACACGGTTTGCAGTGTGTTACCCTTGATTGTGGTCTTAAATTGTTCGGGAAGTGCTTGCTCCAGCTGGAATTTATCGAAAAATGTTCATTAAATACTGAAAACTAAGAGGAATGTTGAAAGAACTTACGAAATCGCCATTAGCCATTGGAATAGAAACATTCATTTCGGATGATTTAGAGCTAATAATCGAAACGCCTAGGGAATCCTTAGATAAATACATTTGGCAGCCATCGGTTTTATCAATAGAAACGGTTGGAACGTTTCCAAGAACCTAGCAAAACAAAATAATAGAAAACAACAGCTGTGAAGGAAGGCAAATTGATTGACTTACCTGCATTTGAACACTTTGGCAGTTGACAAATTCAATGGAGGAGACAACCGAGTCAAAGAGTAGGGAGCACTTCTTGCAAGAATCCATGACGACGTTGTTCACCTTACCCTTGACGGTCAGAGTGGAGTTTTCGCATTTGAACACGTACACAACATTGTTCATTTCAGCGTTCTCCACAATTAAATTGGGATTCGACTTTTGGTGTTCCTGAAAATCAACAGTTCTCTAACACATTCGAATAGAATTGGAACACACTACTCACAATTATCCATTTCTTGCCATCACGTGTAAATACAGGTTCCTTTGCAACAGCCATACCTTTTGGAGGAACTTCTGGCTTACCAAATTGCTGTGGTGTCTTGAAAGGAGCTGGTCCAGTCCGCAGAGTTGGATTTTTATGCGTTTGCATTTCAGCGGTTACTCTCTTCAGATCTGAAAAGAAAATCAAGTTACAAATGTTTTAACCGCTGAAATTGCTAAATTTACTTTTAGTAATAGCTTCTCCTTGATTGATTTCTGCAAACAACGCGCTGCGTTCATCGGCAGATCCATCGTTTAATGACATCGAAGCCAAATCGAATGCGGGTGGTGGTGGTGGGGGTGGACAACCGGCCATTGACGGGGGTGGAGGTGGAATACCAGCCGGTGCTCCCTTACCCGACCATACTAATCCGGTTGTGTGGTATTGCTTGATGTACTGTTGCAATTCGGTGAGAGTTTGAACCCATGCTCGGGCCCATTCAACATGAGTTGGGTTCTTCTCCTTCCAATCTTTCAAAACACGATTGGTGTAAAATTGACCGGCATCGTTCATTTCTTTTACATGCGGTCCAGGTGTTGGAGACTAGAAATTGGAAAGTAAAAAAGTTTCATAAGCGTTTGTTTAGTGGGGACTTTAGAAGTTCAAAGAAGTCCTTGTGTAACAGTAGGATTTGTGTGTGCTTAGGACTAGGACCCAAAATGACGCTTTAAATGCACACTTTGGTAATCCAAACATACCTTAGCAGACATGGGAATAACTTGGTGAGCAAATGCTAACGACGTCAAATAAATAAAAAAATTGGCGCCCGACGGTGGATCAGATTAATTTTCTTGTAATCATTCATGTTGTGTGTGTTTTATCTCTCGCACGACTTGAATAGTTGTAATTGGCAATTCCGAACAAGGAATTTAAAAGCTCTTTCATGATAATTCATACTGTTCTAGATTTTTCATTGCCTGCCGAGTGGTGGTGCCGCGGAAAAGGTTTTTTTGACTTATTCTGCTCGTCCTGTTAAATAACATCGGCTCTAGGAGTCTAGGAGCCTGCGCTATTTGATGACATGCTTCTCAATAAGCTTATGGATTTGTAGTTAAATAGATCTTGCGCGACGGTGGACCCGCTTTTGCAGTCCTCGCATATGTCCTTTTTACTAGCGTCGATGCGAGATCGACATTTGTTGAGTAGACGACATAAAGCTGAACGAAGTCAGTCAGAGTTAAGCAACGTTCTTCGTTGACTATCGGCGCAAGACAACCACTCAAAACAACATTTGGGCTGTGGTTTGCTCCTGCGAGGTGGATGCTTTTATGGCTTCTTAATGGAGCTGTTGGTCCGAATCTAGATGGTGCGTTGTGTTACATTGGGAACGTGATAAGGCTGCTGTACCAGTGTAGATAACATCTTGTTGGAATGGTCTGGAAGGTGGCAGACCAGTAAATCGTATCCGCATGAAGCTGATCTTTATGTGACAACAGGTAACATTTGGTTATGACCCACATGGCTGCGTTGTGCCATGCTTGGAGGCTCTTTCTGTGGCTTTCACACACTTGTGGGGTCGGAATACCAGTAGTTGTCATGAGTAGCGCCTGCTCATCCTGACCACAGAATCCGCCAGCTAACGACTTGAGCGTATGTTCTAGTTCCGATGGTTGCTCAATCCTGGGCCAAATCGTCTCTACCGTGATAGTATAACTCGTCACGTGAAAATGAGCATTCTTGGGCCAAATCGTCCCGTTTTTACGCGACGAGTTATGTAATCACGGAAGAGAAGAGTTGGCCCTTGAACAATTTCGAAGTTGACACCATTCTAACGTGTGTTGCGATCTGTAACGCGAACACGAAATTGTTGCATTATGCCTTGAACTTTCCCCGTTCCCTAGAATCGATCGTCACGGAAGTGCATGCATTGCAATTCCATCTAGTTGTTCCCTGCTTTAGGCATGTTTTTGACTTCCGTACTAACTCTCAATGACAACTACATACAATTAAGTTAAAGAAAGAAGTAAATACTCACAACGCAAACCCAACCAAGAGCTGGAATACTTTCACTTATTGCCGACAAGTGATTGAAAAAAGGCGAAGCACGGTTTTTCTCCCTAAAACTCTGGATAGCAGAGATTTGATCTGACGTTGGTTTCAGCAATTGCATTTGCCTGTCTTGCGAAGGTTTCGCACTCTCTGATGCCAAAACTACATACTGACTCTGTGCGCTGCAAATGAAAACAAAATCAATTAACACATGTCTACATCCATTCATTTCGGACTTACTCAAAGGCAGCTTTGACCAATTTCGCATGAGCGGCAACATCTCCGCCAATCTTCTGCGACAGAACCAAATATTGGCTCAATGGTCCGTTGACAATATCCTGATATCCTTGCACACTCATACTTTCAACTATCGGTGGCGGTGGCGGTGGCAACGGTGACTGCTGATCTTCGTCGGGCAAATATTCTTCTAGAACTGTTGTTGGAATATTTTCCAAACTACCGTCGATATCTTTGTCGTTCTCTTTGCTATAGCTATCGTTTAATTTACTCAACGAATTCTCAATGCGCTCTATGCGGTCGTTGAGATGTTGTGACTTACGTTGATGTTCGCTATCTTGATCTTCGTTCGCTTCAGCTTCAACGTTCGGAATTGGTGGCAATTCTGTTGATTCTAAATTGAAACTACTGCGCTTCTTTTCGAGGACCGAATCGAAGGTTTTATTTGCTATTTCAAGTTCACGTGCTGATACCGAACGTTCTAGTCGTTCAACAAGATGCTCCAAACGGTTGAGTAAATTTTCTAGATCTGCTGTGACTGATGGCCTAAAATCTGGGTCACACTCTGAAAATAAAAAAAAATCGATTAGATGAAACAAAGGAAATTCTATAGTTTTCTTGATTTATCTCTGTAAAGAGATTAAGGAAACATGCAAACATAGCCTTTGGACAATTCCGGGGTAACCTTTTATAAACAAAACTGAATCAGGGAACACAAACATAATTCAATATTAAACTCATGTGGGCTTAGAGCAAAGCACCTTATTATGCTTCCACGTGTGGGAGTACTACCCCAACAGAACTTGAACGATGGTAGATTAAGTAAACAGTATACCATCGACTGTGATTCACATATGTATCACATGTATCATCCCCAAAATGGTAAATACCAATCACAAATATTTAAATGTGATTCCGGCGGTGTCATGTCGGTTTTGTTCTGAGAATTAAGTGGCTTACATTGGTTTGATTTGTGGAATCCTACGAATTTTGATTGCGGATAAAATGTATTATGAAGGACTACAGGTATTTATGTTTGCGGTGTGGAGGATATAATAGCAGTGAAAGCGTCAATCCATGGAAAATCTTTGCCTGAGATATCATCATCCTTGCACAAGAAATTTAACCTTACAGTGAGCCTTGGCAAGAGAAATTTTCTTATTCTGACAGGAACTGTCACAGTTTATTATTTTCTTTAAAAAAGACGTACACTTGCCTTGCGTCTTTAATTCGGTCAGACTAAGAGTCAAGACTTGAGCCAGAAATTAGAAGCTGTGTAGATGAAAATTCGTAGATCACGGTTCAAAAAAATTTGCCACACGGTATCTTTAATTTGCGGTAAAAATGCTAAGAGGGAATTCGAAAGATTTGGACGTCAATGCAACCGATAGAAGAGAGGGTATTATTCATCGCACTACGAACTTTAATAACTCAGATGTTGTTATGGTCTCATAGATTGGTTTTGCCTTGACATTTTCGGCTTAAATAGTGAGACTAATGAATGTTAAGGTATTGCCAGATCCACAGATCATTGATGCAAGCAAGGCCCGTGAGGATTCACCTGAGATGCTTTCACACTTAACCTGACTCTAATCTCTTAGGCGTTGTCGTTTTCAATCCCGTTCACGTTATCATTTTACGCACGCAACCTGGATTTACACTTCTACAGAGGAGCTGCCTCTCTATTCAAGAAATTTGTCGATTAATGCAAATCAAGCTCTGAACGACCTTAACTCCACTGGACAATAAAACAAACAGCTTCGCGACAGCCCCAGTGATGCCAATGCATAGCCCCAAAGGCTGCCCCCGTTCAGACAGACCCACACATAGACCAGATTAGTCCATTGTGATACCACGAGAGAGATACCGGCTTACCGGCTCCAAGAACCGAGGACGTGATTCCATCAATGCTCTGTCAAAAGCAAACCATCGAATGGCGCACTTAGTTTACTGCAATAGCTCCAGGTTCATTTGGCCCAGCCTCGATTCTAAGAAGTCAAAAGCTAAAATTCGATTAAGAAGGGACAACTTTTCAGCCATAAGCGATGTCATTACAGGACACTGGATCCTAGGAGACCCACTGAGCACGTCTCCTAGGATCTGTAATCTGTAACAACTTCTGCAGTAGCTGGAGAGATGAGGAAAAGAACGAGTCTATCGTGCGCTTCCTCTGCACGTGTTCCGTTCTTGGCACATTTAGAAAACTTAGGAAATATTTTTTCAACGAAACTGCCAGTGTGGTCGACCTGCACCTCTCTGGAGTACTATTCCAATAACCACGGATCACAGTTTTATAGGTAGACGCACAGATAAAAACGTTAAAGAGTTTGTCTCCTTTTCAAACAGTTTCTACAGAAAATGTCAAGATAAGAAGGCTGAAAAGACAACTCTACGTGGATCAAGTCCTTTCGCTTAGACGATCTTTTCACTTTATTAACTCCGGTGATCTGGATCAAATTGGTGCCAGGGAACTTCCAGTGTTTCTTTAAAGGGTCCCAACAAATAAACAATCACTGAAACCACACTTTCTGTTCAATGTTTGCCGACAATAAGTGCTGCCAGCTGACAACGAAAATCTGTGGATCTACAAAATTACGACAACAAAAGTTTAATATGTCCCACACCCTTTATTCCGGGACAGCGTGAGACATTTTGAAATAATTAGCTCATATAACTTTTAATCTAACCACCAAATAACGTTTAAATTTATCGCCCATTCTATTTAAGCCATTAAATCCATTCGACGGGTTTTTAAATGATTAATTCTCTCAAGCAGAACATCGCTACGCTATGCCTGACAGTAAGGCAGGGAATTATGCTCCCTGCTTTAGGGTACATGTACATATCTTACTTGCAAATGGAGTTCTGACACTTTTAGTCTTAAAGATAATTGAATTAGATAATTTGGATAAAAGATATAAAAGTCTTCACACCACGTACATGGTTAACAATCACGTAGATGTGTATGCAAGCTTAGAGAGACCATTGTGTAATTTTAGTTCCTAAGCAAAAACTTTTGACAGATAATTGGCATATTATGAACGTGACATTTGCCAATGTCAATTATTTACTGTTACAAATAGAAAAAGTCAGAAGAAAATATACCAACTTCTTGATATTTCGTGGGGCCCGATGTTTTGTCTTAAATTAGCCCCGTTACGATACATATTTTTCCTTCTTCTTTTTCCTCTAATCTTTTATAGTTTTTAAACATGTAGTAAATACACATGTGTCTTCCTACCTATGGACACCAAGACCAACAGTTAAAAAACCAACAAACTAACGATGTATTGATTTAACTTCACCTGAGGATTGTGTATTTCTCGTTTGAAACAAGATTACGTCAAGCGAAACCGCAGCCAGTCAATTTAATGACTCATTGAATTCAGTTTCTATATATTGAATGTAATCTGAGCAATGGATTAAAACAGCTTTTGTTGTTATTTAATATTCTGTGGAGAGCGATAAATTGATTGGTAACTGGCAACGTTTGAGAAATCATTTCCTCTTTCGCATGCCGGTTGTGTCATGTAAACACAATTTGACATCACTGTTTAATAATAGACCAAATAAGGTAAAACAGAACGCCACCTTATCGCCAGTGGCCATTTATATGACATTAGTGATATGATATCGCTTTTGGAACTTCCCGAAAATAATTAATTTTGATATTTACGGGGACTACGATTCAATTAATATCATCGTTAGCCGAGTGCAATGCGCTTTGAATGACTTGTCATCGGAGTTCAGTGATATGTTTTAACCAGAGTTGAAGAAGGCGATTCAGAGGAATTTTGTTGTCAAAAGATGTGCTCTTGTAGGGAGTTTTGCAAGCATGTATAATGGTTATCCAAATGCTTCGAAATGTCATTTTAAAAGCCCTCGGAGAATGACAAACTTCCGACAGTGTAATTTATTATGAAGAAGCTTCTCAGTTCGCCGTTCGGAGTCTGCGATAAAATGTAGGTCCCTTCCATTCGTGCAAAAAATTAAATATGCACAACATGAACGGTTGCGAGGAGCTAAGCTTTGGTTTTAAAATAAACGAGCCAAGGTGGCTCTCAAGTGAAACAGGTCACACGCATATTTCAATAGAAACTGCATGATACAAAATCTCAACACTAACACAGTAACATGCTAATAATAGGTGTCAGTTCTTTAATTTATGCAGCCATGTGAGAAAGATTTGTTCCGACAAAACTGCAAAACACCTTCTATGTGAATGCATTACTCTATGCTTAATAACGAAATAATATTTCTTAAGAGAAATTTCATTCTCTGGGGAAAACTGTCACCAGAGAGTTCCTCTTCTGATCTCTTAAAACTGACTGGGTGGCCACAAAAGATATTGTAGGTCGCAATGCCCTGTTCTACGACATCGATGATGAAACGAAGCAGTATAAATTCACAGGCGGTTTTCCCCAAGACTCCGTACTGAGACATCTACTGTGGAACCTTATGTATGATGAAATTCTCAGACTTAGAATTCCAAGGTCTTCGAAGACAATAGCGTTCACCGACGAAATAGCAATCATTGTAGTGACCAAACGGCTTAAAGAGTCGGAGTATGCTTGCAATGAATCAGGACAGACTAGTACGGATGGGCCTACAACTTCCAGAGGAAAAGACAGAGGTAGTGCTCATCAGCGGCAGGCTATTTATGAAGACTATAAGAGTAACCGTGGCCGATCACGTTGTAGTTTTAAAACTAAAGTTGAAGAACCTTGGCATTTCTATAGATGCAAGACTAATTTTTAAGCAGCATCTGCAGCATGCCGATGAGTAGGCAGCCAAGGCAACGGCTGCCCTGGAAAGGATTATGCCAAATATTGGCCGACCAAAGCAGAAGAAGAGATTGCTCTAAGCAAGGGTTGCGGGATCAATAATGCTCTACAGCTCCCAAATATGGACTGGTGCAATGAAGACGAAGTTGAACACAAAGAAGATGGAGGCAGCTTACAGAAACAACGCGTTGAGAGAATGCAGCGCCTTCCGAACAACCTCGAACAACGCGGCATGTGTAGTGACTGGTAAGGTACCAATCCACCTTCTTGCTAAAAAAAAAAAGTCCAAAAGTCCACTCTGACAAGGGCAGATGAACGCAGAGATTGATCCCAATGTCGACGCCTGGATAAATAGGAAGCATGGGGAGGTTAATTTTTACCTGACCAGGATGCTTACTGGCCATGAATACTTCAGAGCCTACTTCCACAGGTTTGGACACGATAACAACCCAGCGGAAACAGTTGAGGATGTGGAACACATAACGTTCCATTGTCCACGATATTATGGAGAACGGCTCCTGCTGGTGACCAAACTGGGTGTGAAGCATTATGCAGACATATGATGAGCAGGAAAGAAGCATGGAAAGCAGTTAGCAACACTGTGGCAACAATTATGAAGGAGCAGCGACAACGAAACGCAGCGCAGCAGGCTGCCAACACGAACGAGCTGAGTTCATAAGGCTGAAGTCCCCCATCGCAATGAAACGGCAGTGTCGCGCGGACCAGGGGTATAAGGGGAGGTCGGTTTAGTGGGTGGAAATCCCACACTGTTAACGAGACCACCTTCCGACGCGAAAAAAGGTCGCAATGCCCATTACATTTTTATTTATTTTTTTTTAAGGCATAAGCTCAGCTACTACTAAAGGCTCACGAGAAGTATCCATACTAGTAACTCCGTGAAGAAATCTATGTATCTCATTCACAGCGATAAAGTCAAGAATAGTCATGAAGAGCTAGAATGAGCTTAACCTTCTCAGTTCAAGGCAGAACGTTTGAGTTTTATTGGTCCCATGACAAAGAGGCATTTTTGGGGCCAACGAATTAGCTGGAAGAGATTCAGACCTAAACAATTCACTGGTATACCATTTAGTTCTAAATCCAATGGAACTTCTGAAAGCTGGCATAAACACAGACTATAGACCGGTGGATTCTAAATGGAAGGCTTAACCTGACGAAGCCTTTTGACACGTCGTATATCAACAGGAAAATAAAAGACCTCCTCGCGCTGAACAAACCAGACTCCTGGCAAAAAAAAAGGCGCACTAGACAATGGACTGCTTGTAAAATTTAAAGCGATTCCGTTTGGTAGCGGAAGGGAATGTTTGACAGTACCAACAGAGAAATTTTGTTGGGTTGCCTTGGGTAAGAGAGGTATTCACGATAACAGAGCCTAATTTTGGTTGCGAATACCAGAATAAGTGCCCTTCGGCTTAGTACAAGAAGAAAGTTATTCTAGATAATGGGTCAAGGAGTCAAGTTCTGTACAGAACGTTCTGACAGAGTAATTCGATATCCAAACTGTGAATCGACAAGTATGCATTATTTTCACAAATATTGTTTTTATAGATAATTCGCGATGTGTTTCGCGCTGCCTTGAATAAACGAATTGGATGAACCCTTTCATCTCAACTCAAACCTCTTGGCAACAGTGAGGACTTATGCCTACCTGCCACGGCGTATGGACTTCGACCAAATGACAGCGAGTTTTGGAGAAGAGACAAACGTCGTGGGGTTGAAGATTAACAAGTTCAAAGTCAAATTCATAGCGAACTGAAGTAGTGCAGATATTCAGTTTAAACACACAGCTACGACTGATTCGTTCCGATGCTGAATGCGGTCCGTCATATGAGCACCTAAAAACTGACCTCTTCAATCACAAGAAACTTGAAATGGTTCGTTTAAAGATTCCTACGAAACATTTCAAAGATTTTCTAGCCTCACCGCACCTCTAGTTAACATTTTTGTCAGACAAAGAGTCAGGAAATAATAGTGCAATCATTCAATGACGAAAGTGACAGTGAATTGGTCATGCATTTTAAAACAGCTGTCACTGTTAATGGTCCCATTGCTAACAACGTTATGCTATGAAATCCACTAACAAAAGACGAGAGAAGAGTGGGTCGACTGAAAAATACATGGCGCAGAACAGTTGAGGAAAAGTGATAGTAATTTGTACTGCGAGAAGTTTTACAGGATCGTGGAATCTTGACAGTTTTTCCTAACACTGCTGTCAGTGTTGGAGGTTGATCAGCAGATGGCATTGAAAATTCTTCATAACTAAATTCTGACCCCGGAAAACGAGAAAAAAAAAATTTTCTAAAAACGTTTTGAGATCTGAAAATCTCTGATCGAAGAGGATGGAATATTATGTACATATGTGTGTAATTGTAAAAATATAACACAATCCCAAGTTGGATATCTTTCAATTTATCTGACAGGTCCAATTTCAGAAAAGCGCTACTTTTCAATTTAGAAAATGAAAAAATTCACATTTGACGTTTAAACATATGACTAGCTCTTCTCGTAAACAAGGTCAGGACTATAAAAACTGAAAGCAGCTGGTTGATAAAAAACAAAAAAACAATCTGTCACATTCAATTTCGGTTGGAGAAGAAAAACAACTGAATCAGTATCAGACGATGAAAAACAAATCAAATATGACATTTTCCCCACTTACATACACTTGAAAAAGTACACACGAAGCAAAAAAAATTCGGTGCGAACGTCACTCTGGACACGAAACGGAAGTGGATATCATTTTGGGTGTAAAGTGCTTCCATTTCTGCCAATGCAATCAATTCACTCGCCTGTCAAATCAAATTTAATACACTTAACGTTTGATCATTGGGGACAATTCACAACATAATGGATGGAATTGATTTTCAATACAACAATGCAATTGTCACGATTATACCGTGATTTCCCAGCTGTCAACCACCCACGGGTGTGTTTATTTTAAAACTTTCAATCTCGATGCACTTGTTAAATTTTAATTGGAAAAAAGATCCGCGCGTCTGTGGGTTTTCACACACAATTATGTATTCCATGACTGGTGCGGGGGGAGGGGAGTCTCTGGGAAATTATTTCTATTTTTAAGAATTTTGTTTCATGAATTACGCGGCCAATGCCAAACACAAACACACACAGCTGAGGAGCTGGCTAATTTGCATTTTTTTCCGTGTCACTCTCCTGACAAAAATCACACTTCATTCATTCACAACACCACCGTTGAAGGATTCGACTTTCCTGCGGGGGAGTAACACCTCGTTTACCTGGATTGTTGCAGGTTTTTGTCTCATTAATTATCAGGGTACGCCCACAGCACATGCCCAAAGTTTGACCCATTAAATGCCCGAATGGTTCTGGATATTCAAATGCGCGCCTAGGTTTTTACATAATTCCCTCTAATTAGGAACTGCCGACAATTTCACGGTTGTTAGGTGATTTTCGTCGGCGGATTAACTCTTAAAATGCGCGTAATGCACAGCGGATACACACACTATGTGCGGCGGGCGGCTCTGCCGTGTAGTGTTCGCACCCTGTTCTAGGTAATGTGTAAAAATACCGAAACTTGTATACACAAGCTATAAGCTATTGTCGGACTGGTGTCACACTGGCGTTGTAGTTTTTTTCATTTTTGTGTTATTACGACGGACATCCGTGAGAACTTCATGAGTGGTTATCGCAATTATTCAGTCAGTATGTACATTGATTATTCATCATCCAAGGTGTGCGGCTGTGTCGTGCTCCACGATATCGCGAGAAATTCTCTAAAAGTTACTTAGACGGGCTTCACGATAAGATAACCACACACACAATTGTTTAAAGTCAATCATTCTCAGTCTCGGGATATTGTGCGCGGAAAGATAAATTTATTAAACTAAACAAACTTATACTACCTGCTACGAAAAACTAGCGTATCTCTGCGTGGATATAATAAATTTGAGAAATAAAAATAAAAATGCGAGAGACAGGCTTTACATACGCACATTTTGAACGGATATTCCTCCCTTTTCTTGATCGGCGAAAGTACGTACCCACTTCGGGTTGTGAAATTTTTAATTTTTTATTTTTAGACGAAATCGCAGAATGTGTACGCGATCGCGCGATCAAAAAGTCTTTTCGTGAGAAATTTACAATTTAGACTGAATTTTGAGAAAATTGTCAGCGCAAAATGCTCAATAAAGTGGGACTAGCGTGTAAGTTTTTGTGCGCAGAAAGCGTTCTGGATACGTTTTCGCTACTAAATGGTGGGAATGATTAATTTGTCATAAAAATAATTCGTACTATATATAAATCTAAGCGGAATTGTGTGCAATTTGATTAGATATTGCCAATGGGTTCGGAATGCTATCGGCTGTACAATAGATTGTGATATACTTCGTGGTTATATTACATTATTAGGCGGAGTTATAATGACAGCCGGTGATTTTATAACATTTAGCTATAAATTATCAGGGCTGCAATTCAATTTGATTGTTAGGCGTAGATAGCCAGAAAGAGTTTCGTGGAACTTCTCACTTCACGCCGTTATAACTAGAGACCTCCTGAGACAATAAGATTTTCCCTTTCATCTTTTGGTCAGTATAAATCAACTGACCCTGACAGCTTAAATCCAGCCATGATTAAAAAAAGGTGATAAAGTCTCTAAAAATGATCCTTAGGCGGAAGTCGGCTGTGGCTCGTTTCTTTGGTGCGACGTTCAAAGTCGTCTTCTATTCCTAAACCCGGAGAGGAAGGTTAAACTTTGGCTACAACTTTAAGATTGATGGGGCTTTTATAATTTTTACTAAAAAGTTACGCATTAATTCATTCATTTATTTTCATAGCTTCTCTGCTATGAGGGTCGCGGGGTTAGGATGCTTAAGAGGATCCTCCACATCTCCCGATCTTCCGCAATCGACTCTTAATCATTATGCAATGCAACATCCAATCCATTTAACTATGAAAAGGAGAGGTGACAAAACGCATTCTTGGCGAAGTCCAACGCCCACAGCAATAGGTGTCGATTTAACGCCGTTCACCTGAACACAGCTGTTACAGTTTGTGTATCGAGATTGAATTGTCCTCAGAAGAAAACCGTCAATTCCATACTCCTGCAGTTTACCTCGAGGGACCCGAGATCATATGCATTCTCCAAATCCACAAAATAACTGTAGATAGGCTTGGCATACTCCCAGGTCTTCCAGTACCATTCTGAGAATGAACAGCTGGTCGGTTGTGCTTCTACCTGGACGAAAGCCGCACTGCTCATCGCCCAACCTGGACTCGATCACAGCTCTGGAAAGCGCTTTTAACACCTTTGCAAAGACTTTTCCGGGGAGACTTAAAAGCGATATACTCCAATTCGTATAATTGAAGCAATTTCTCTTATCCCCTTTTTTTTTAAAAAAAAAAGGAATCACCCCAGTTTGCCAATCGCTAGGTGTTTCACCGCATTCCCAGGCCACTTTAATGACACGAGAGAGCCATTTCAATCCCTCTTCACCCAAAGCCTTGAGCATTTCTGGCCGATTTGAATCCACACCAGAAGATTTGCCGACTTTTAGCGCTTTAATCGCCAAAGTCACCTCCTTTACCGTGGGACTATTACCCCCCCCTACTCAAAACCATGAGTCTGCCATCCTCCGTGCCCTGTTCGGGAATGAGCAGCTTCGAAAAGTGCTCGTCCCATCTCCGCAAGATTTTCTTCTCATTGGAAAGCAGTAATACATCTTTGGATTCAACTCTTTCGAGTATGAGCCAAGGCCTAGCTTCTCGCGACCATTCAGGTTGTGCGCGAATGGTTGTGTACGAATGGAAGGGACCTACAATTTATTGCCGACTCCGAATGGCGAAATGAGAAGCCCTTTCATGACAAACTATGCTCTCGGAGGCTTGTCATTCCTCGACGAGAGGTGGGGTTTGAACCCATGCAGCTCGCTCAGCAGTCCAAGGCACTAACTACTGAGCCACGGTGACCACTATTCCTCACTGATAGAAAACTTTATTAGAAATTCTTTCCTGAAGCTCTGTTGGCGAATGATGTAGTGGCTTATGGTTGCGATCAAATTTCTTGGTAAAATGCTTAGACCGTAGCTCTGAATTTATAACATCCTGAGGATTGAAGTTTTACTGAGCTTATGGATGCGATTAACTTGATTGAGAGATCCCGAGGTGGCAGATGCACGTCCACTGCTTTGCCAAATTCGCAATTGTAATCGAATTCAAAAAAGTAAAAACCAAATCAAAATCTTAACGAAAAGTCTAACTTTATTACTAGTATTCTTTACCGATATCTCGCAGGGGAAATCATAGTCTGGGGAGAAATTAAGGTTGATTATACAAAATGGCATCGTCATTTTAGAGCAATAACACCTGAAAGTCGTTACACGTTCAGTTCGCTGAATTGCCCGAATTTTGTTAGCTTTCAGGCAAAACAAGACACGTTTATGATGTCGACAGTCACGATACAAAAAACTCTCTCGACTTTCTTTCGGATAACTATTAAATCATAGTTTATCCTCTCCTGCGTTGGTCTGGTGTCAATAAAAAGCTCGTACTCAAAATACTAGAACAATTTGGCAGTACTAGAACGCTGCCTGCAGCGCCCTAAGTTCACTTAACTCGTCCTATGCGGGGAGACATTGATGCAGCCGATATGATTACAAACTTAATTTTACTGAGAAAGTGTTGTTTTAATCCCAGCAAATCAATAGACCTAAAGCTGAATCAATCCATCCTGTGCGATTGTAGTCCGGAAAAGTTAGAAGCCTTTGCGCTATAATGGCAAGTATCTTCGGAAGAAAACCAATGATTCTTTGAGTGGGACAAAAACGCCTCCAAACTCATCCTAAACTGTGCCATATTCCTCGGAGATCAGTAGGACTTTCGAAAGACAGACTAGCTCTTGCTCCAGAACCTCCTTCGTCGATTATTTTAAGATTATTGCTCCACATGAGAACGGGATAGGAACCAATAGGCATCACAATATGGAGAAAAAAGTTTCACTTGGTCGGGCCCACCTTACAAGGAAATTCCATTGCGAAGTATGTCATGCAGTGGAATCGATTTACGCAGCCAAGCAGAAGAGACGCCATAACCAAACAATTGAGAAGGAATCGATGTTACTGGCGATGAGCAGGAGGGAGCTGAAACGCATTGCAGAACTCCGCACAAAATTACGCGTCTACCTTGTCAGCACCCTATGCTCCACGAGGATCATGAGCATAAGTTTTGTGTTTAAAGGCACACGCATATACATACGAGACAGAGAGCAGTCTAATAGCGTTCCTTTTTGCAAGAATTCGAGCACCTGGATCATCGTTGGTATTGGAACCATCTGTGACCTGATTCCAAACCTGAGAGTCTGGTGAAAATCTAAGAACTGAATCTAATTTCGCAACCAATGCGTAACTTCTTTAGACATCAAGCAGCGGTATATAAGACATCGTATCCAGAGCAGAGCTAGACTTGTTGGGTAAATCCATGGTAAAGCCGAGACAAGCCATTAAAGCCTATTCTACTAGACACCAGACTCATGCTCTTGCTAAGCAGCCTTGTATAGCCGCTGAACTCTTTTCAGTGTCGAGCCCCTCCTATCTGCCTGTCCCCTCCTTTTTGTTGATTCGGTTCGTTGGTCAAAACTCATCAAGGCGTATGTTATGTCACTCCCTACTCGTATTCCAAGATTTGTGTTATTCTACTAGTCCGAGCACGAAATTCCAATTTTACTTGGTTACAAAATTGACTGTCGCGCCGCAGACCCAACCCATGATTTGGGCAGTCGATAATCGCCCCACCATTCCAAACCATGTTCTTCCTGCTTTATGATTCCTCGGTATCCTCCAAACGAGGCATTGATTTCTTTGTAAATCAATATAAGTACTCGCTTAGCACTTGAATGGCCCAAGGGTTAATCCTTTAAGGACCAATAGTTTTCTACTCTATCTCAACTGACGACAGTTATTCCCTTCTTTTGTACACAAATTATGGATTCAAATGAACATACCCAGTAGAGAGTTCACTCCGACAAATCACTATCGGTCACATTGTTTGCCAACCAAAATGTCCATCAATTACGACCCGAAAAATAAGGAAAAACGAACTTTTTTCCCCTCATTTTCCCTACGAAAAAAAAGGAGCTTAACAGAATATCCTATTTCGTCTTGTGCCATTTGTGAGTGATTACCCAGTGGGCGGAGCGGAAAAAAAAAACAAAATCTCATATATCTGACCCTAATCCGTAGGAATGTTTTCTGTTTGTATTAAACCGGAAGGACACGGTAAGGGTATCCTTTTCTAATCGCGGTGATTTGTGGCAAATCGCATGGATTCATAAGACGACATAAATAACTTGTTTCAACTGTCTGCCACCTAATGGCTTTGAAAAATTGATTGTGATGATGACAGAGAAACATACCGAGAGTACATGAGTGTATCCTGCGGTGAAAGGAAGACCTTTTGACTTGACGTCTTAAAATCAAATAATCCTGCGGAAATACGGGTACGGAAGCTGTTGGAATGCATGCCAAACAAAAACACAATTATGGTTTCGCTTTAAAAGTCAAGACGGTTGTGTAATTTAATTAAAATAAATTTTTTTCTTTCCTTGTGGAAGAGAGCCTTTGGCAAGGAGGAGCACATTTAGGGAGTCGCTTTTGGCATTTAATTAGGGAGTTGCTTCCATGTCGGACGCATTACATCCTCCAGGTATATTGCGTTCTTATTCCGGGTTTCTTTGTAATTTTCTTACGTTTTTTTTTATCAATTTCTTAGCCAAGTTTTCTTAAAAGGTCGTGATGATGGAAGAACTTTGGCAGGAGGGAGGGGAAATTTCCAGAAAACTCTAAATGTTAAGAAGACGACGAGTGGGAAAGACCTTTAATTGAAACTTTTTATTTACCACAGTTCGCTGGTAGCAAAAACCAGACTAACGTTTCGAGGGTGATCTTGACAAAACTGAAATTCATCTGTTGCACATCCTAAGCGATTAAAATTTGAATTTCTGAGGATTTTTCATTTTTCAAAGGGTAGACATGAGCACTCTAAAGGACAACAGGTTTTCCCAAACCAACCTCCGTCTACAACTCCTACACTCACTTCCGATAAAGACCGGGTACCTAGTAACTCATCTTGAGATTAGGCTTCAACTTCTTTAGGAAGTGGCATTTTCACTGTGGAACTTCTCCTTAGATCCGAATGGAAGTGGAAGAATTCTTGATATGAAATCGACGCTGGTTTCCCCAGCTCCAGTTAGGTCGAACTACTTAGTGGATTCTTTGTATGGGCTACCTTGACATGTTCAGTGCCAATAAGATTTATCCGGCACATTCAAGAGTCTGGTCATCCGGGATGGGGGTTGTGGCATTCGTGTAACTGCCCGGGCAACGGAAAAAAACTACAGGTTACGAAACAACCAATGGTCTCCGATAAGGATGGCGTACTTCTACTGATGACTCTGGCATACAAAATAAGGACGATCTTCGGATCAGAACAGCAGCTGAAAAATAATCAGGGCAGACTGCTATAATGCAGACTTACTCGCTATCCAGGAAGTGCGATGGGATGTGCAAGCAAAAAGAGGATGAACAACTTTAATAGCTGTCTCTGCTCCTAAAGCAGGTGTTAATCATACCTCTAGTTAGTTAGTTAGTTAAAAGTGGTCCTCCAAGAAGAGGTACACTTAGACCAGAAAGCAGGTCTAGACAAAGAGGACCTCAATCTTCTTAATGAAGATAAGGATATCGCCTATCGTCGAAGCGTTTCTGATGTCCTCAAGGGATAGGGTGTCTTTAAGAAAAACTCGCCTCCTAATGTAGAGAACTACACACTCACAGAGTGTTTGCTCTGCTGTTTCGTCTTCCTCTAGGCAGAGGCGACAAAACAACTTCGTCATACGCGACGAACTCATGCAACAAGTCTTAATCTTCCTAAACGCGATCAAGCATCTTGAGTGCTCTAGACTAATGCCCCCAGAGATGACAAAGATGATGCTACCAACGAATGTTTAACGAGTTCCCAACAAAGCATATGAGCAACCTAGAACAAAGCTCGCAAAGCGCTAGCATCAAGGTAGCCTGTACCTATAAGAAAGGAAACCTTGTAGTGGTGCTAAGAATTTGGAAAAACTACTTCTGTATAACAGCGGGGAAGACCAAGATCCAGCTGTCAGTAGAACCACTCAGCTTTAACTTTTGCCTGTAAAAACGAAGTGCGGATAGCAATATCCAAATTAAGATCCAACAACGCTGACGGACCTGACAGATAACCGACCGAGCTAAACAGATGGAGATGACTTGGTAGTGAGTATTTACCAATTCATTTCTAAGACTTCGCCTGGCGAGTGAAATCTAAGCATCGCTTGCCCGATCCACACAAAGGAGAAGACTTCAACTGCGTCAACTACAGAGGCATCAGCTACCTCAATATCGTGTACAAGATCTTGCCTGCTATATATTTTGTTTGAGACCTCTCAATCAGCCAGGGAGTCCGAAGTTGACTAAATTTTCACACTTCGGCTGATTCTAGACAAAATGCAAGAAGTTCAAGTCGTGCTATACAGAGATAGACAAAGACTCATCCAATTGTGCAGAATGACGATGAAGAATGCTCGCTGCCCAGTTGCGGTATCGGCGAAGGTTAAGGCTGATGTTGTCATACCTTAAGACTGTCTGTGCCAGCGCGCAGGTGGCTTTAGATATAATCGATGAATGGTGCACTAGGAGTGGGCATTTAGCCAATCCTCTCAAAACTGAGTTGACCTCTTTACGAGAAGGGGGATTTTGACCGGTCTGACTTAGTCAGTGCTAAAGGACGTCACTATCCAGATCTCCGATGAAGCTAAATATCTAGGAGTCATCCTGGATAAAAAAAAAACTTTCTTGGGCAAAGCATGTCAAGTCAAAGCACCCAAGGCGCTCTGTCTTCGGTTGAGTGTGCTTTTGGCAAGACATGGGGCTTATCACCAAAAAAGGTCCTCTGGATCTATACGGCTATGATAAGACAGTTTCTTTAGCCTACGCGTCGATCGTTTGGTGGAGGTGACTTTCGGATTGTTTTCTGCACTAACTTCAGAGAACGGCTTGTCTCGGCTGCACGGGAGGTTTTGCGAGTGCGCCTGGCGCTGCTCTAGATGCTCTGCTTGATCTACCTAACCTTGCTGTTATGGGCTGCACTATCAAAGCAATCTATCGTCTAAGACGAGGCGGTTTCTTGTATCATCCGCACTGGAGTTTTACTCTACGATCCTTATTCCATGGATATGCCGTCTGATGCAATGATACCAGAACTTCTTGCAAATTTAAAGCCAACTTCTCGTGCGTTCAGGACCGGCTTCGGCCAGATTCTGAGCCTGGACTGTACTGTAGTCGAATTCGGTGCTGGTGTTTTCATAGAAACCGACAACACTAGTCTTCTTTACTCTTTAGGCCATGGACTATATTCTTAACAATAGGTGGAGTGGTTGGAATATCTCCTTCTGCAGCGAAAGCCAGGCTATTGTCCTCCGTTTTCTCGTATCAGGTGGCAGATCTTCGGTGCTGATGTGGTGAGTGCTAATACTGTACGATCCTTACAGGCAAAACGCCTTCTTGGCTTTCTCCGAAAGTAGAGCAAATTCCAGCGAAATGAGTAAAAACGGGATGCTGCTTCCTTGCCGTACAATCTGACTCTCTCTGGTGCCCCTTGAAAATTACAATATACCAGTTGCGTCTGAGTGTTCCAGTAAAGTGTTTCCAAACCAGGTAGGGTGTCACCAAGACCTTTGATGTTAAAAAAGGATGAGACAAGGTTAAGCGCTGTCATGTGACTTCTTTAACATTGTTCTTGAAAGAATTGTACAGAACTCATGCTGCAGGACCAAAGGCACCAAATCCCAAGTATTTGCTGTACATACCGAGTTCTGTTGTTGTAGGACTGCTTGGCATAAAAGGTGTATTATTGCTTAGTGCTCTCTGGTCTTATTTAGCAGGAAACCCCACCGAGTTTAGGTAAACACACAATTACCGACTTTAGAGCCCAGATTTACCGCGAGATCCTGTATTCTGTATTAGGTGTCCTAAATGCGCACTGCGACCTATGAGGTCTATTGTGGTGGCCCATATGTTTTAACCAGAGGTTATATTGAGGCTCAATTTTCCAAATTTCCGCTGGGTTGACCGAGGTCCGCGTCAAGTGGAGTAGTCTTTTCCTTGCGGCTCCTGCACATACGCACAGAATATGTTCAGGGGTCGCTTTCTGTTCTCCACAGAGCCGGCAAATATCGGTATTTGATACTTTTCACCGCGAGATCGTTCTGACATCTCTGCGCAAAGGACATCGGGCGTCGCGATCAAGGTCGTTGAAGACATTTGGCAAGTATTTTGTTCAAAATTAGTCCAAGGTTGTCTGCGTTCACTCGTTCAGTGACGATTTCTCTATTCTAAGACCAAATGGGACACCCTTTGCATTGCGCTGGAGACGCTTATTCACAAGATTGGTTTTCCCGACATTTGCGAATTAGATGAAGTAGACCATAGCCTCTTCCTACTCTTCGCCTCTGGGAATTGCAACCCCCACAGTCTCCAATTTTTTTCGTTTAAGTGTAGAAAAGTCAACAGTTTCAACATTTCTCTGAAAATATCGTCCGTCAAAGGCATATTTGCTCCACGTTGTACTTTTTTAATTCAATTTCCGTATTTTTCGCACTCAGATTTCCTGTGAATTTGGCTCTCCCTGGATCCCCGTAGAAATTTCAAAACGAATGTTTTTGACAGCTGTACCTCCTCAGTAATAGGTGAATTTCAACAGTTGTCAGACAAAACAAATAAGTTCCAACAAAGATCCACCCCCCCACCGGGACACACTCAACATGTGTGCTCTTTTGGGATTTCATTAAAATTTCAAAACCAAATATGTATTCCAAATCCACAGCGGGATGCTGTCATCAACACGTTCTCTACCGGAGTAATAAAACAACAACTCTTTGAACGACCTACTGAAAGATGCAAAAGATTTCGAAAGCAACAGCAAGCATTTTTTGTTTTTAGTGGGTTTAACGGTAACAAATGTGGAATTCATGCACAACGAAACCAAAAAAAAATAAAGGGAATTTTTTCAAAAAGAATTTCGTTCCAAATGACAGAGGAAATAAAATCCCACAAACAGGAAAACACAAAACGAAAGAAGTAGAGAACAAGAAACGAGAACACGAAAAGAAAAAAGAAATCACCTTCGGCTGCTATACCGGGACCCATCGGATTAAACCGCACCCGATTGTCCACTGCCGCTTGTGCTGCTGCCATCAAATCCGAATATAAACGATGACGCCGCAGCTCTAACTCATCCCTGCCGACAGGCGTAACAGGTGGATCCATGAAGTTACTTTATAAATTATTTTTATTTGAAAAATTAAATTAAAAACACATGTTTGTTATAGAAAAAAAAAAAAAAAAACGGGAGGCGTTGTTTGTTATTTTGGCATGAAAGTGTGAGAGGAGCACAGGGGGGACATGACTGAAATTTCGAGGGTAAATATCCGAACAACATTTTTGAGGTTAAAGAGGGGGTTGTTATGTTCTTTCAAGGCGGTGGTGGTTTGGTGATGGTTTCGGATGGAAGGGAGGAAAATGGAGAATCATGCAATTTTTTGTTTTCTTTTGGAAATCCACAGAGGTTCACTGAGTGTATGTGAGTAAAACGTAAGCAAACAGAAAACGAAATGGCAATTGTTCTATTCATCGTTAAACGGGTCGCTTAAGGGTGGAATATGTGAGGGAAGTATGTACTCTAAATAATTCAATGTTGTGTACTCGAATTAAAGTCCTTAAAGTCAACGAATATTGGGTGGAAAAAAAAGTGAAAAATCATTGCTTTATCCGCGTAATGTTTTCGGTAAAAGTTCAGCGTTGATGTTGTAGACCTACCCCACCAAATGGTGAGCATCCCGAACTGGGTCAAGCAGTAGCAATGGTGCATATAGTGTAACGATGGTGGTTTTGATTTGGTCTTGCAAAATTCAGAGCCTAATTGAACCCTTAACTGCCTAACTATGTATGTAGCTTTGAGGTACTGAATCGAGTCCTCGATTGCCTCAGAACTTCCACGAACTTTGATTTGCAATCAAACATTCACTTTGTTATACACCGGTGGCCACTCAAAAAAGGGTGAAACTTGCGCTGTAAAAGGGCTTTTACTGCAACTTAATGGCTGAAGTGCACAATGCAATTCAAACAGCAACCCAAAGATGCCAATCAAAATGCTAGTTTTTGATGATTTGGATATGAGAAATTTTTAATCGAAGGGTGGGGTCACTTCTCATCGTCCTATAACATGAAATAGACCAACAGTGCAACAGCTAAGTTCTTGGTTTACGTCATAGTGGTGGTCCTGTCTGAAATTGCAAGGGCTTAGCGGTTTAAGAATAACGTGGGCTAACACTCTTTTTTACAGAAACATAAGACTTGTTCGAACGGAGAGGTCCATACTTCGATGGTTTGGGCACGTCAAACGCATGTCCCCAACTCGGTTTCCAAGACATGCCATGGAATCCATGTCGATGGCGGAAGATAGGCAAATGTGGAGAGTCCACTTAAGCTCACTAAACCCGCGACCCTCATAGTCGATAAGCGGGCCATTGGAAGATGATGATGATAAGACTAACGAAACTGACACTGCGCCTCGGATAATGATAAATCACACGTCGATGAATGGCTAAATTTATCATAGAGCGTCCCTGCTCTTATCTATCAGAGAAAACGCTTAATCTTGGCAGGAGGCAATTAAGACTGATGGTCGGTCTGTACACCGGACATACTAACCTGCCTACAGACTGGGACTGGTGTCGTCCAGTACTTGCTCGGGATGTGAGAAGAAGAAGTGTTTCGAACACTTTCCTTGCGATTGCACCGCAACAGAGGCGTTAAGACACAAATATCAGGGAAGACATGTTCTGCCCGGTTTGAGTTCTCTTAGGCAATTTAGCTTCGAGAACGTTCTGAAGTTTGCTGAACATATAGGACGTTTCCCGGATCTGTAAACCTCATTCGACTGTCTATCCCCAGACATTCATATGTATAACCCTTCACTTACATTGCATCTCATCCCAATTCTTCTCCAACAATTTTCAATAGAGGGGAACACAACAGTCCTACGTGAAGATGATCTTCTGAACATCACCCTCTTCAACCAACGATTGGTCTGTGAAATGTGAGTAGGGTTCTCGAACCAATGAAAGATGGACCTCAAAACACCAGAATCTTCCAATTTGAGCAAAAATTTTTATAGCATGAATGGCTGGACATTTTGGAGCTAACCAAAGTGGAGACTGTACTATTCTGGTAAACCAATCGGAAATCCAAGGGAAATTGGATTGCCGCACGAAGACAGAATTCTGATAGGTGTGTTACTCCTACGGAGCTATACGAAATAGGCAATGACAACGACAATGGCGAATGACTTGTAGAACTTCGTAACGCCCACTACCATGTTTGAACGCAAGACCTGCCATAAAGTCAGATGGATGTCAATCGACTGGCACGTAAACTCCAGTCAAATTGGCCATTTTTGCCCTCAGCCGCGGTTTTTGAAGCAGTCTTTTCGACGTCCGGAATACACGAGGACTAGATATAGGGATGGCGCGGGAACACTACCTTATAGCTGCTGTGCAAATGCGACTCAAGCGATGAAAGGAGAATTTTACGACGATTTCCAACGGTGTATTTGACAGTGTTTTGCATCCAAATCAGGTTGAGCGCCCTAAATCCACGACCCTCATAGCGGATAAGCGGGTCATCGGGAATGATGATGATGATCAGGTTGAGCCACTGGAAGCAACATTTGCCAGAACACGCATCAAAATTCTCAACAAGATCGCTACCACGATCAAAGTGTGACGCGTAGCGTAGGCATAGTGAAGGTCCTAGGACCAACAAGGGGAATGAGGTCATAATAGACTTCTGCTAAAGCTGAAGTTCGCAAAATACTTGCAAAAAGATCAAGTTATTGCAAGATTACGAAGCTTAGCCCGATAGGCATTTGCAGAAGGGCAGCAAAATTTGTATCAATCTTTGTAGGAGTAAACACTGGGCACAATAGTTTGCGGTACCATATAAAGAAGCTTTAACTTACCTCAGACCTCTTTAGGTACTAAGAGGAAGTATGCATATGAGATTATACAAAAGTTTGCTCATCACTGCCTCTACATTGTGTGTTAAGACATCACGCTCTACCACCTTCAATTTCATTAAAAAGTTCTCCCTCCAGGACATTGAGGAACTTTGTGTTTCAACATTGTAATGCAGTTGAAGTTTCATTAAAGTCTCAGGGTGGTTTGGATACACAAAACAAGTGGGACACTATGTTTTGGAAAGGATTGCGCCGCAAGCAGGGATGTCCCCCTTCAGCTCTAATGGGCATTACAATCGGTTCACCTTGACTTGATTGTGACGTGGACGAATTTTATATCCCTTTTGTCACAATCAAAAACGTAACCTAATTTTGCTGACAAGGAAGTGAATGGAGAAGGGCCTTATTGGCTTAACCATACCGATAAAGTAGTCTAGTCCTCAGATAAGAGACAATAACAAAGGTCATAAGCGACAAGGTCAAACGATTTCGGATATCAGCAAGCTTCCTTATGTAATAAACTGGAACTAAAGTAACCGGTATGAAGGATGGCGGTGTCCCAGGTGCGGATCGGCTGTCATTTTGTAATAAAATTGCTTCACAGACCAACTTGAAAAGGATGACTACTTTCTTTACGAGATAAGGAGAGTATCAAGTCTCACTGCAGAGGGCTTTCTCGGAGCAAGGCTCTGATAGCTACAAAAACATGGTAAAATTCTGTAGGGAAATCAAATGCTTTCAGGAAATGGCTAAGGTTTTGCCAATTGGTTCACAGGGATCGTGATTGGCCCACTATGAGCCTACTGTCTTATGCAAGCGCTGGCAGTATAACCCTACTATACCTAACAGAACCTTACCGAACCTAACTGCAGAGGGCTGACTTCACATTGTTAAAGACTTTTAGCCTTGGCAGTTGCTCAATTCCATGAGTTTGTATGAGTCCACAAGTCCTAACCTACGTGCTGGTTTTTGCACGGGACTTAAGCCCGATTAGATGCTTGTACCCAAGAGGTTTTTTTTCTTGTTTAATGTCCAGGGTTGTTTTCGTGTCCCCCTATCGTTACAAATTCACTGTCCAACTTCAACCTTAAAAAAGTTAAAAGCAAAGTGCGTCTTTCTTTGGAATAATTCCTATAGAAACAGGTGACGCCCAAGTATGTTTATAGGTCATGACAAGGGTCTTTCTCCGAGAACAAAGAATTTCCCATTCAAAGAAAAGGGATTTTTTGCATTGTTTAACTTTATAAAAGAAAACTTTTTCAAATCTTCTGCTCCCCAAGCAGTGAGAGTCGTAATCCAAACACAAGTGATGTTTGAATGTGCGTAATACAAGATTGCTTCGACGCGACAGAGATTTCATTTTATAATTGCAAAACGTCACATAAATGTTAGATTCAAACCGCAAAAGGAATAATTTAGCCTCCGTTCGAATGCACTCACTGGTGTTCTCATTGCCGAGATTATAAACTTGTTATGAATCATTTTATGGACAACACATGGAGGTTCAACTATGAAATTTTCCCATCTCTGCTGCAGTACGAGAGACATAATAAAAAAGGAAACTTGTCGGGATAGTGAAAACGAGAAATAACATCTGTGCAGCACTCTGCAAGAAGATATAAAACGCTTTTCAATTGATTTTAATAGTTTATTGCACTTGTTTGTTGTTTAAAACATAATGAACACTTTGAAAGCTTAGTTGTTATTTTAGTGTTTAACAATAACCGACATTCAAAATACAAATAAAGCAGAGTATGAGCACTTAAAAGGAGAAAGCATAAACTTTTCCTATAGGCGGAGTGAGGAGGCCGATGAATTTGCAAGAAAAGCATCGGTACTGAACCTGGTACAAGCTTACCACTCGATTAACATGTGTGTTTATAGGTAGATATTTAGGTAAGGTGGCTGTCCATGCGAGACACAGACACACGTAGACACTTTGTGATACCACTAGGATCTATAGCCAGTTCATCTTTTGAAGCCATTTGGAGCTCTTGATAAAGCTGAGGGTACTTTTGACAGTTTGCCTAAATTGTCCTTCCTTCCTTTTTAGGGATAGGGCAGGACAGGTACAGAGGAAATGGAGGATTGTTTTTTCCTCCTATTCGTCCCTGCAACTTCTACAAACTTGGTGCCAGGTCATGTAGGGATAAAGGGAAATGAGACAGCCGATGAACTGGCAAGGAAAGGGTCAGAAACACCATTTGCTGGACCCGAGCCATTCTGCGGGCTGGGACCGCACCGAATCCAAGAGGAACTGAGAAAAGAGGAAGAATGCAAAAGAAGGATGCTATGGGAAACACTCCCAGGACTAAGGCAGGCGAAGGAACTCCTCGGGAACTACGACCGAAGGAGGAGCAAGGCCTGCCTAGGTACCAACAAAACCCAGCTTCGAATTCTAACGGGCTTCCTAACGGGCCATTGCAGACTCAGGCAGCATCTCAGGAAAATGGGAATAGAAGCAAATGGAAACTGCAGATTCTGCAGCGATGCCGAGGAGACTCCGTCACACCTCCTTATGGACTGTGGAGCATTGATCCACAAAAGAAGAGCACGCCTGGGAGCGTACACTTTCCTTGAAATGGATCTCCCACCGTTGGACCCAATCCAGATACTCCGATTTCTCAGAGTGATTGGATTGGAAGAGGTTCTCTAGGTCGATATGAGTACGGGGGAGCACAATAGATCTAAACAGGTCGCAGTGCACACACACACACCCCGATTTCTAACATCTAACTTCTGCAAAAGTCATTTGAGAAGAGGCCCATCCTTCTGGCATGAAGGCCGATGGGACAATGGCCAGTAAGAACACCGATAACGGTGCTGATGAGCGTCCTTTTAAGCAAGATCAGACTGCATGTGGTTCCATTCCTCCATCTTTGGTTTTTCTTGCTGATCGCGTCGTACTCTAAGAGTAATTTACTTGTAGCGAGTGAAATACACAGATTCCACCGTTCTGGTAGGACCTCTAGAGTTGTGCCACGTTTGGCGAGTTTATCGGCTTTGCAATTTACTGGAATGTCTCTATGACTGGGCACCCAGCGTAGGTGAATGTTCTCTTGATGTACATATTACTGATTCTAGAGATTGTATAACAGCCTGGCTATCGGTGTGATGTCCTTGAAGGACATAACATTGTGGCTAAGCCAGGATAAGGGTTCATTGATCGCCATAATTTCCGTCTGAAAACGCTACAGTGGTCGGATAGACGGAGAAAGATGCTCAGGTTAAGCAATTAGGAGAAAGCACCACCTCCCACTAGGTTCTCTGTTTTGGAACCGTCGGTATATAGAAGTGAACGGAGTACTCGTCTCCTGCATCATTCTCTCTTACTACTTTCAGGAAGGGATTGATGTCCGGAAGTTGAGGTTGAAGTTCAACGTAGAGGGTTTGTATTTTCTGAGATAAATGTTAGAGAATCTAAGATCGATGAGTGACCAATATGGTTGTTTGACCATTGAAAGGAGGCCTTCAGTCTGATAGCTGTTGTAGCAGCTGACTGCTTGATAAAAATATCTAAGGGAAGTAGATGTAGAAGCACGTCAAGTGCCGCGGATGGTGTGGCTTTGCTCCTCTAATGCACATGCATGCTGATCTTTACAACATATATATAACGCTCGGGGAATCTGAATAAGTGATTCGTACTGGAGCTGGGCAATTGTGTCTTCAACTAGACTCATACAAAAGACAGGCCAATTGTTTTCTACATTCGTTCGCTTCGGGAACCCTTGACAAAAAAAAAAAAAAAACGCGACTAACTCATAAAGAAAGAAGATCCATTGAATTGCACCATCTCAACAATCACCTACAAGAGCTTATCTGTTGCGTTCTGTGAGCAACCAGTTGGTCTACATATGTCAGCGCGGTTTTAGCTAGAGCATGTCCGCCACCGAGCAAATATTCACACTATGGCAGATCTAAGAGAATTCCAAATGGATACCTACCATCTTTTTATCGATTTCAGGGCCGCGTATGATAGCATTTATACTGACGAGCTATACAGAGCAATGTCTAGTTTTGGCGAAGCGACCAAACACACGATAGAGAATGCGCACTATTCCATCAAGTTCGGAAAAACCCTTCCATCACTAATGTCATTACAGGCTATTGCCTTATAGGATAGCACGCTAAGAGACTAGGGTCTCTCTTCAATGATTTTTACAGAAGCTGTAGAGATGAGGAGGAACCACAACGCACCTCCCCTTATATTGTCCAGCACAGCGAGAAGAATACTTCTTGGCCACTACCACTGGTATGAGAACAGTGACCTTATCTAAAGCCGCATTCGTAAACCCTTATCCTTTTTCAACAACCCTCAATGGTTCTACGGGTAGGATTCTTCCTCAAAAGGCATTCTATAGGTATCACAATGGGCCTTGAGCCTAACTGAATCCTCTAGGGGATACCTATCTCACCTAACCTAAACATTTGATGATAAAAAAGGGTTAAGACAAGGTGTAGCTCGGTCATGCGAGTCCTCCAGAGGTATAGTCTTTGTAAAGCCCGAGGGTAAAACAAAATAAAAGATATCGAGAAAGAACAGCCGATGTTTCGAGCAGAACATCATCCTGGATATAATTTAACTGAAATAGTGAAGGACTGTGTCTAGTTACCCTCCGCCATATTATCAGACAAAACTCATGCCAATCGCTGCAATGCAACTGATAACTTCCTCGAACAACTAACGTGGCCAATCAGTCCATCCTGCATTATAGCACAGAGGCATGGATATTGTCAAGAATGGAATGGTTGCCTTCGGTTGTTACGAGAGAAAAATCCTTCGGGTGATCTTTGGTCCCGCCTGCATCGATAGTGAGTGGAGAACATCTTTATAGACTCGTACAGCGACATCGACCCTTTCAAGGGTCTATACACAACGACTAGGATAGCTGGGACATGTAGAGCAGAAGAATACAAGCGCTCCGGCCCGGACAATTTCCGAATCTACCCTAGAAGTATGTCTAAATAGATGAAGACCGCCACTCAGGTGCCGTGCATAAGTGGAAAGGGACCTCAATCAACTCAGCCTGGAGGCAGCTAGCTAAAGATTGAGCTGGGTGTGCGATGCTTTTCCTACAGTGTAGAACAGAAAAACTTGGTTGTTCGATCAGTGATATCGACAACTGTACTGTCACGTCGACCACAAGATGAGAGAACAAATCAACATCTCTTAGTCCGAACGAGCTGACTGCATTACATCCCGCAGGTTATTGCACAGAATTGACTCAAACAAAACAAATTGCTCCTTGCCAATGGATAGACGAGAAACTCATCCAAATAGGTGTATTAACAGGACATTGCGCCAAAGACACACGGACCATTAGGCTCGCCATCAACTCCCCGGGTCACTGCAGAAGCTGTCAAGAAAAAAACAGAAACCATTACCAAAAACTCCTAAACCACCCATTTCGACCCAATGGAAGCAGACTGTTTGGAGAACTCGGAAACCTAATGGAAGTACCACCACATGTAGATTCAACAAAGGTTCAGTCATCTCAAAACCAAGGACCACAATGCAAAGGGGAACACAATAGACCAGAAGACCCTCGTGAACGCACAGCACTTCCCCTATAACCTGACCTAATCTAACCTTGTTTGATGTGATGGTTGAACCCGCCATTTGGGCCTGTAGAAACGTGTCTATTGAAGAATACTCAGCCTGCCCCAACGATAACCTTAACTGGGCTAAGATAAATAGAATTTACGTATACACCTTCCACCCAGTTTTGCTATTGATAGTTTCAGGGCGGTCATTGATAGACTAATCTTCGAAGCCACTTTCCTCTGTTGATTGCAGGTAGTTTCAATGCTTTGGCTACGAATTGGAGAAGCATGTTATCAAATCAAAGGGGAACCATCCACTTCTGTAGTGATTCTTATTGCTAATACGAGGAACAAGCACACCTTAGTAAAGCGAGAACAGAGTCGACATACGCTTTTGAGCTGTAGCCTGCTACGAGAGACCTACTGGCCCGTCAGCTACGACTATACGCAGAGCAAACTGATTCAATGATTAAGTTGGTGTGCACAAGTAAAAGAGGACCTCAATTATCTAGAAGCCTACAACTGAGGAATTTTGTTGAAGACTACGTCAACTGTAGGGGTCTAGGTTCATTCCGAACTATAGCGCCACCTAAGTGAAGCTCAGGACGTTACCCGCAGGACTTTTTGCAGGAACTTCAGGGACGAAAAAGAAGTAGAACTTGAAAGAAGGTGCTAACAGCTTTGCAAGTGTCCTGTCCTGACTAGTAGAAAAATGAGGACTCTGAGGGTTTCCCCTCTGCTGATATTTTTTCTTGTCCTTATGGTCCTTATCCAGCGGTTTCTCAGGACAGTAATTAATGGATTCAATTGACCCCACTAGCCTTAAAAAAAACTATAAAAAATTTAAAGCGTATATACAGAGCTTTCATTTGAAAATTCGCAAGCAGTATGCATCGGGTATTCATTTGCCTCCGTCTTGCTCTCCAATTTGCATGTTTTACAGACACCTCGCTCCAGTAACCAAAGGACTTGTCCTGTTATACACAACCGTGGAACAAAACTCTTAATTGGAAATTCAATATCCGCGTCTTATCCTCACTGCTTCATCAATTTCTTAGACAAAGTTTCTGTTACCATAATTTGTCTTTGTAAAGAAAAGTTGAGACCTAGTTTCAATCCAAGCAAGGAGCGCGGCATCTCAAGGAAAGGACAGATAGAATACAATAGATAGAACAATTGCCAAACAATAACACAACAACAAATAAAGGACAGACATACAAACAGTAAACGAAATAATTTTAAGCAAACAAATGAATTGAAAGTTGTATGTACATATCATGGAAGCGCTCCTCATTGAACCACTCTGGCAGACCAAAGCGTCCTTGCATGCCGCCACCACCATTCTCGACGTATGGGGCGCACATATTCTCACGCTTCTGCGGCGGTATCGAATCGGAGAACACCTCATCATCGTCTATTGATGGCAAGTCAGGTGTCGCTATGATCTCTGTGCTGTTGTTGATGTTGACCCGCTTCTTGATCGATGATCTCGTCGAATTGTGACGCGACAAACAGCTCTTGGGACGCACTTCGGTGATCGTCGTCGCCGTTGTTGATGTCGATGTCGGTAATGGCGATCGTGCCATTGCAGGCAGCGGTACCGACACTGACGGCGGTGATGATTCATTACTGACCGACAGGTGTTCTAATTGATTGCTGGTGACTGTACTGTCACTGCTATCACTAGTCTTAGGCACGAAAGATGGGCTATTAGTGGTTTCATGGTTATCCTGTGGGTTATCTGTGTATATATAGAGAACAAGACAGACATACGTACATACATAGTGCTAGTGCATGGGTTTAAGTGGTTTTGTTAGTAAGTGTGTCAATAGGAAAATTCATTTTAAATACCCGTGCCATTCACTTTCTCCTCGTCGTCGTTGTGGTCCTTGGCCGAGTCTAATGTTGCAGTCGTACTTGGAATATTGTTCTCTTTAATCGATTGAGTGCTTGGTCCGTCGTTTTCACTATGCAATAGCTCCTCATTGTCGTCCCGGACATCGTTGGGTGGTACTGGTTGCGGTGTCTGTTCCTCCTCTACCGTCGTCGTTGTCATTCCATCTTCGGGTGGTTTATCGATTTCTGCCTCTTTATTGTCTTCCGAGGTGGTGGCAGCTGTTGCAGCCTTTTGTTTGTCTTTTTTAGATGTTTTGCCATCCTTCTTTGGATTACTCGAACAACGGCAGCATGAAAACATGTTTAAATACAAACGCGTGTGTGTGTTCACAATTCTACACTAGATACACTATTTAGGACACACTCGCACACACCAAAACACGCACATTTAATACGCACTTGTATCTCTAATGAAATTGTTGGGAAGAAATTTAATTACAATCACTGCGGCGGTATGACACGTTTTGGAGCTACTAAATGTCAGAACCTAACTATCATTCTGACCTAGTTAGAGTGTTCCGCATGAGATGAAAGTGTTCCCTGCTCCCATTATGAGGAAGCTGATTTCTTTTTTATTTAATTTAAAGAGTTTGTGTTTCAGGGTGATGTGGTCGCCTAACCAAATCTGACATTTGACATTGGACATGCTGATGGCTTTTGGTTGTGACAGAATTTTGTGTCGGGTCATGACAACAATAGAAACAAGTGAATCAGTATCAAATGTCACTTTTGAGAAAGTGAAAGAAATTGAGGTTATTGCCATGGAAAGGCTGTCAGAGGACTTGACCTTCGTCGAGTGTGTTGTATTCGACCCCGGGACAGAGAAATAACGATGAAAATGGAGTTCGGATTTGCTGGTTGGGTGTAATTGCTTGTCACACATTTTTATACGAGTTTTACTCTCCTACAGGGCGCGGCAACGAAGCCTGGATGAGATTAACTACGTAAACCCATTAAACTTTCGGGCGGTTGTAATAGGATTGTGATATTTTTTAAGCTAAAGAGTCATACATACTGGCGTGGAAAGTCAACGCTCTATAATATCGACTACCAAAACAATTTTGGACATATGGAACGGAGAGACGGTCCTGTCGCAGAACTTTTTATGGCTGGATGGTTAAACAAACTGTGTCTGATGTTGTTCAACGATTTTTGGATCTTTGTCATTTGGTTGACCGCCTAGGAATTCCTGGGAATCAGACAAACCATGCATCGAAATGACGCAAATCTCAAATCCATTAAGCAAAATCGCCTTACAGAATCTATCCGACGTCTTATAAACTACACAAGACTCAACTTTTCATGGCAGCAAATGAGAGCAGACTTTTGCAGATTCGACGCAATGAATTGTTACGCTAGCACTCTGAGGGTATTTGGCAGTCAATTCTGTTTTCTGATAAGAAGCTGAACAGTCTTTCAATGCATACAACGAACGGATTTGGTCTCCAATTTCCACTCCCTATAGCATTATTCCGTGAGAATAAAAGCAACGAAAAAACAGACGAATTGGCACGAAAAGGATGTGAGGATGTATTTAATCACCAAGGCCACAAGAGAAAAGAAATAATCAAAACTTCCCAGCCCATCCTGAGATGACTGGATTATACAACGTAGCTTGTTGCAGAGAATAGATAAAAAAAACAGAGCCACTTCACTTTGACAATGGTTAACAGGAAAATGCCTATCATAACAGGAGAACAAGCAGAACTCTGCGTCGAATGCACACTGGCCCATAGACTGGGCATCTACTTCCCGACTACTGAGCTGTCACGATGCAGAAGAAATGTAGGCCACCAAACATGTACTTTGCGAATAGCCAAATATCTCGAGGCTTCGTCTTCGCTATGGACAAAACAGACTCTTTAGAGAGCTAGAAGATACAGATCAACAAATCACCACTGATTAGCACGCTCTGTTCTTTCGAAAGAGAACAGGATAAGTCACCTAGAATTTTAGATGACATGTTAGTCAAATATAAATTTTTCATCCAGTAAGGCCTGGGAGAAACACAAGCTCCGACAATTAATATTTGACCCAGGTACGTGAGGAAGCTGCTGGAGACAGTACAAAGTGACTAAAGAGCTGATAGGTGATCCCAGCTTACGTCACCACTCAGTGAAAAGGAGAACCCTGCTGGTTTTGGACGAGGAGCAGCCAATAAGATGGAAAGAGCATCTTTCTACCGTTCTGATAGATAATATGCTCTAATATTGAAACGACCTCTCCAATGTCCAAAATTCCCGAATACGCATTACTCTCCCAGTAAAGAAGAGGGTATAACCTCGATGAAAGTGTTTAAAAGCCATAAGATGGCTGGGTTTGAGGGTATTCCTGCCTATCGGGAAAACTTTCACACACACTTTTTAAAAGGACTTAGGTGATCGAGACCATCCCAGATGACTTGAGGAAGAGAATGATTGTACAGTTCCCAATCGAACTGAATGCGATAACTGGAGGTTGCAAAGATAGGTTAGGTTAGATTAGGAAGAGACGTTGACGAGAGCAAAGAAAACCTTCTGCGCCACACTCAGTTTAGTATAGACACATTGTGATGTCCATTGGGGGGAAAGTATCCCTTGCTCTCGAAGTCATTCTTAAAACACTCGTTTGTCAGAAAGATGTCTGCACCAATTGTCCATATTGGATCCATGAGTATATGTAGATGACGTTAGTTGCCATATTTGACATTGCCTACTCCTCTCTGCTAGGAAAAGACAGGAGAATGGCCCTTTAAAATTTAGATAGGGCATCGTGTAGTCGGTTGTTGCTACATTGTCTACCCATGCGACTTGTAACAATTTGTTTAACTAATTCCCAGGACACTTCTTGGCGCAGATTTCTGTAAAAACAGGTCAATGGAAGCACGTTGACAATAGAATGCAAAGGCAGTAGCCAATATAATGCTCAATCACACCAAAGAACAATTCGAAAATGAACAAATCGGTGTTCATCCTTGTTAATGCGTCAAGTATAGAGCTACACCTCCTTTTCATCAAAAGCTTCCGATAGTGTTGACAGAGAGTTCCATTAGCCAGCCTTGTACAGGTGAGACATTCCAGAGAAATTGATTGCTATTATCAAAGCAAGCGACGAAGGAACTAAATACCAAATGCTGCACAGGGAAAGGCCATCAGAGGAATTTTAGATCTAAAGCGGAGTCCGACCAGACTGCATATCACTCTCTTTCCTAGTGATAGTCAGTGATGTGCTGCACAATGCTTTGTCAGTGGGAAATGATGGAAACCAATGGATTCTTACAATGAGTTTGGACGGGGGTCGACAGACCATGGCTGTTGGGATTAGTTAGTTAGAAGTGGCCCTCCAAGAGGAGGTGCACTTAGACCGGAAAGTAGGTACATTGTGATGCCACTGAGTACTGGGGCATCCCTGCTTACTCCTGAAACCATTTAGATTTCCTAACGTAGCTGTTAAGATCGGCAGTGCTGGCGGAGTTCAGATCATTTAGATCGTTAAAGAAGTATTGGCCTAGAGTGGCTTTCCTAATGTGGGTCAGTGCGGGACACGTGCAGAGGAAGTGTGCAGTGGACACCTCCTCCTCCTCGTCTCTGCAGCTCCTGAAGAAATCGTTACATGCTATCCTCAGGCGTTGAGGATGCCTGATTAGGATGCAGTGCCCCGTGAGGACGTTGATTAGTTTTGAAAGTTTGTCTCATTTAAATCGTATTAATGCTTTTGATCTTTTCAAATCCAGGACAGACCAGATCAGCGTGGCATTGTTGCAATAATCGAGGTGCTACCATCTACGATTTGCTTACGACAGAGCGTCGGTGTCAGGTCAAGTGTTTAACAAACGACATAGGCGCTTTGACATGGTCGAGCTTCTTGCCGTTCGTACATTAGGAGCTGTTGGTCTTAGATCCAACTTATGGAGTTGAGGTAGAGGACAATGTTAGGAATTTTCTTCTCTGAAAGTTCGCTGAGGTTGTCGAGGAAGGGTTTCCCCAGCGCCTTGAGTTTTGCTGGGGTTTCCTTTTCGTTTATGTCTTTGTAGCTGAAAGGTAGTGTTTTTTTTACTTTTCTCTTGACAGCTCCTCATGGAATGAGAGCTTCTCTTGCGAGTGAGCTGTTAAGGACCGACTCTCGCCTACCAAGCACATCATCCATTTCGTTCCCTTCGATGTCTCTGTGACCTGGGAGCCATACGAGTGTTAGGGGGGATAAGCTCCTGGAGCAACAGCTCGGGAGGAGTATAGCCGTAGCCCGTTCGCAGTCGGCTACGATTGAGAAGCTTTTCATGGCAAATTATACTTCCGGAGGTTTGTCATTCTCCGACAAGAGGTAGTGCCGTGAAAAATATTCCGTGGACATGGCTGAGGCTTGAATCCACGCAGCTCGCACAGCAGTTCAATGCACTAAACAATGAGCAACGTCCACCACTTCGATCAGTCGACAAAAAGTTTCGGCAGTTAGAAAAAGTTGAAGGAAACTCCGACATATTTCAAGAAACCGCACACCCTCTACAATGTAGTAGCATCAGTAAGACCCAAACGGGGACAAACGATATACATAAGTCAGTAAGAAGTAAAGTGCCATCAGGTGGGGCTCCCTGGGTAGGCCCAGGATGAGATGGTTGGACGAAATCCGAAATCTCACCTCTACCCGTATGGGGATAGCCGCTGATGATCTAGAGTAGATCGGGAAACGTGGAGGGTCCACTTAAGCATCGAATACCCGAGACCCTCATAGTGGATAAGCGGGTCATTTGGAAAATGATGAGGGTGAAAGTAAAGTAAGCTAAGATAGGCTGGAGACACCTCCATAATCATCGAACTGATTTAAGAAACTTGTTAGTCGGGCACAGTCACAATGAATCTTACAGTTCGAAGTTGATCCGAGCCATAGCATCGTATTCGTATCGTAGTCGGTTACAGGTCCAAAAGAGACTCAAATCCATAAATTCTGGACTACAACTGCTGACGTATCGCTATGTGGAACCGCCGCCGATAACGCGAATCAGCTCTTGTAAGGAATGACAAGCACTCGCACATCGAAGGACAAGAAAGACGTTTCGACTTCAGTGAGAGCAAAGTGCTTGACTTCCTCAACGTTCGAGAACGAAAACAACTCGGGAAAACTAAAGAAAGGGGGCTTGAGCTAGGTCTCAATCTTCGATACCACCCCTGAGGACTACCCAGACGACATCGACCTTCTCTTCGACAGCGTAGGCACGTAGTGCCTGACCTCAACCTCGACGTATGCAACTAAAGACAGCTTGCTAACTAGCGTGCGGAAAGCCCTGTAGAGGTTTGTTGGTTAAGGCTCTTGTTCGCCCGTTATAAGTCAACTCGACCGTATAGCCAATTCGTCTGTGGCATCACAGAAGTTAATTCGCCCAGAGAGTCATCAAACACAATTAGCTTCATAGAACAAATTCAAATAAATTTGCTGAGAGGCTTCAGTTTATTTACCTTCCCAAGCTCGGTCGACCTATAAAGAAATCACAGGATTCTCCCGCAATGGATACTTCTACTTCAAGTGATCAACACTGAAAAGATGAATTCCATACCCATACCCTTTGGCCTAGATTCATTGTCCCTTTTGAAAAGATTCCCCACAACTTCCACAAAATAACCCTCGACACCATCATCGCAAGGAGCATTTGCATTTAAAATCCGTGGAGCGTGAATGAACTCCAAACAAAAAAACAAACTAGATGCATCCTTAATTCGCCCGCGCCTTGGAATTATAAAGGGGAATGCTCGCTTCCTCCCTCGAAACGATAATTTACATGTTTGCCCTAGACAAACACATAATCCGGATGTTTAGCTGTGTCTACTACACCTCTGTGGACCCACCCACCACGGGGACTGTCTCCACAGAGTGTGTTGTGTAACAAGGCCATTCGTGTAAATTGCGAATATATCAATTCCCTGTTGAGCCACTTTCACAATTAATTAGGTCAATTGGAGGGATCTATCTCTCTCGCGTGGCAACGGTACGCCAAGTCGTATTTTAATCAAAAAAAAGAAAAATTTCGGCTAAAGTATGTCCTTTCATAAAAGTTTGCTGCTCATCCCTCGCTCGGTCCTCGACTGTTGGCATTTTCTGCTCAGGAATGTGACCTTTCGGTGGAATATTTCAACCTCTTCCATGGTTGGATCGTAAAAAAAAGCGTAATGCTTAGAGCGTGGCTCGTTTGAATATTTCATTTTCTGTGTGCTTCCCTTCTCAGGATCGGGACAGCCAAACCAAAATTTAATATTCATCCATGTGAGTGCGGAGTGTGAGTGAATGCAGTAATCGGGTTTTTACTCCGGAACTCCTCATTTCTTTTCTGTAGGCAGGATTCTCCAACGGATGGGGTTAGAGCCATGGAATGAGTTCTCGACACATCGACCCGGGTCAACAGAAACTAATGAATAACAGATAAAGTATGTGCGTGATGTATGCGCATACGAGCAGAGCAGAAGGATATATCATGCCGATGCTCTCTGTGATTATGATGATGAAATGCATATTTGTGTGTACACTAAACACTGGAGGGTACATCCTTTAAGGTTGATGGCACATTCAAGACCCATTGATGCGCAGGTAAACATTGCATTTAATGCACTTGTCGAGACACCATACAGGAGTTTTTTTTTTAGAGGCGAGGACATCGAACCGCTAGGATTTTTTGTACATATTCTCCGGAAATATTGTTTCCACTTGACGATTAGAGGTTGAGGGACAATCAAAGAAAGCGACTGAGTCGAAAATGATGAAGAGTACTTGACAAATTTTCAACCATCCCACTCAGGTGAGGAAGTTCTCCTTCACCTATTACGGCTCGATCTTCACATCAAAAACATTCCACTGTGTAGCAGTCGAACTCCGGGAATAGGGATGTTGAACAGCCTTATCCTACGGTGAAGGGAATAGTGGCAATCACAGCACTTCGTTTCCACCAGAATACCAACTGACGTTGGCAAGGAACCATATGTGGAAGATCTTGATATCCGCATGGATGAAATGAGAAGAGTAAAAGATAATGAGTCAACAAACTGGGTCAACTGTGAGCCTCTGCTGGATACCAGGAGATGACAGAGTTAAGGGAAACGTTTTAGTAAGGAACTGCTCGTCCAACGTACAGCAGTCCAACACACTAAACACTAAGCCACTAAGCTACATGCAAGAGTCTACCGCTAAGAGTGCCTTGAGAATAAGCCAAACGCATGGCTGCAATTCAAATACAGAAGGGAATGCACAAATTCTGAGAAAGCTTGTAGGTGGAGACGTAAGCAGCGATTACATATCGCCATATCTCGACTTCGAAAAAGCATTCTCCTGCACTTTCCCAAGCAGAGAAGAATGGGATACCAATAAACCAACGAGAAACAGGTCTATATCTATCTACACAGATGGGTCAAAGACTGATATAGGAACTGGTGCCGGCATAGTCTCCGAACAACTGAACATACACAGCTCAATTAGACTTCCTGATCACAGCAGTGTCTTTCAAGCGGAGGTCCTGGCATAGACAGACACAGCCAATATGGTATCAATGATGGCAATACCACGAGATGATATCACCATTTTTATTGACAGCCAGGCGGCTATTAAATAAATTTCTGCTATTGAAATAAAATCCAAGCTAGTCCAACGTTATCGCGAAGAGCTTAAGATTCTTGGCTCGCAGCACAGTGTTACTCTCCAGGAACCCAGCCTAGTCACAGGAACATAACCGGAAATGAGATGGCCGACGAGCTTGCAAGAACAGCATCTATAATGGATCAAAATCGAGCACTGCAATGGATTAAGCCTCCACTCTGCAATCTCAGGGAGCGAGTGGAACGCAGGACTCTGACGACAGCCAACAGAAGGTGGGAGTCGCTCACCACCTCCGATATATCAAGGAAACTTTGGCCAAAATACGACAAAGCCAGAACCAACAAGCTTTTGAAGCATGACAGAAAATCGCTGTCAATGTTGGTTGGTGCATTCACCGGCCACAACGTTCTAAGAAACCACACAATGAAATTTAAACTCAATGATGACAATATATATAGGGGCTGCGATGACGAAGAGATGCAAGAGGATACTCCTCATTTTCTTTGCCACTGCCCAACTAAGCCTATGTCACGTGAGAAACAGAACATTAGGAAGACATTATTACCAGGACATAGAAGAACTATCTGATATTCCAATAAACGATCTTTCCAGGTTCCTAAGGACATCACGATGGCTGGAGACCCAGGTCAACAACGAGCGGTAAGGTAGAAGCTCGGTAAAGCCGGAACCAACCCCCATGAGCATCACAATGGGTCCACAAGGACCTAAGTGCGGTGAGGTCGAGTGCTTAGTCCCTCATCAACCCAGATACCTAACCTAACCTAAGCCACGGCGACCGTGGATTAGAGCTGCCGGAAAATACGGGAGGAGTTAAGGAAAGAGCAAATGAACAAATGGGCGAGGCACTAGGATGAAGTCTCCCATTTGAGGCAGAACAAGAAATTTCTGAGTAAAGGCAAGCAGAAGTTTAGAAAAACTTGCCTAAACTGGCTTCACATCCTGACGCATGTTTACGAGTCTCTGTAGGCTCTAAGAGCTCTTTAGGAAACTGAGTATAGAACAGAATGGCCATTGCAGATTCTCCAGATATCTTGTAGAAAGACCAGCACACACACTAAAGAAGGTACCAACTGAGGCCTTTATCTTATCAGAGAATGATTTGGCTTCATTGGATCTACACAGCATACTCTAGTTCATCAAAGTAATTGAACTGGAGGAGGTGCTCTAACTCGAGTACCTATTATATCGACTAGACGATTATCAAGAACCAATTGAACCGACAGATGGAACAAAATAGATCTACGAGACGTGGTGCTACTGCACCTGTCAACTCTACAAGACATGCACACAGTTATCACAGTCTAATCGAAAATGGATCGATCTAGCAAAAGAGGTTGGGAGAAATCACCAAGAATCATTGACGGATTACGGGTGGATTTCGAAGGAATCGCCTGCTAATTTTACTTTGGTCACAAGAATCTCAGTGTATCAAGCCGAGATGCTGGATCTAAGCCATGCGCTGGATCACCTGCATTGGAATCAGTTTAGGGTCAGGCAAGTCCCAATCCCACCCTTCTGTGGCGTTAATTTGGCAACCATCACAGCGTTGTTTAGGAACTAGGAACATGTATTTCGCCGAGACCGGACTTAGGCAATCGGAAAGGCTCAACTTTGACAAGAAAAGCATGAGGAAGCTGGTGGGCTTTCTTGTTGGCCATTGGGACCTAAGATGTCATCTCAACAAACTAAGCCTTTGTTTAGATACAGAGTGCCGTTTCTATTTAGAAGAGGAGGAAACCTCCGAGCACATTCTCTGCGAATCTCTGTCCTAAGACGGACCCTTTATCCAAAGGTATTGAATATTCAAGCCGTGATCAGGCGAATGAATCAGACTGTATTTCAATCATCACTGCCGATGCGGTGTTTCCAGGAACTCAATGCACGTGCAGAGCTGACACTGGTTTGGGTACAAAAAAAAAAAGAATTAAAGGAAAAGGAAAGGTAGACATCTTAGCGAAGTTGGGGTCAACCTTGGAGTTTTACGAAACCGAACTGCTATTATAGGCAGTGAATTGGAAAGTGATACAGTGTACTCTCTCCTCCCACAAGTGGACACCTCTCACAAGCAGACAATTTTCTCGGAACCGTCGGTGTCCGCATATGAGAGAGTACATTGTATTATTAGCCACAAATAAACACTCCAAAAGGTGGACAAGAGAGGCAAAATAAGAGCCTCTGCCAGCTACATTAAGACCGTTAGCGCTACCCGTTGGGCAAGGAAACTTAAGATGTTTTTGAGGAGGGCATACCAGGGAATGAGAAACCTGATGGACTGGCAAGGAAAAGATTTTCGCTAGATCTAGAGCAAGCTGATCACTCAGTAAAAGTCTTGTCATGTAAACTTAAGCATGAAGTAGAAACCAGGAGTATAGCGGAAGCGAATAGATGATGGAGCTCCTTGGACTGTTGTAAAATAACTAGAAAACTATGTCCAAGGTACAGCGGTGCCAGAAGTAATACTCTCATGCAAAATGATAGGAAAACCAGCTCCATCCTTACAGGAGTAATTACAGATCATAATACTCTGCGCTATCACATGCAAATGCTATGGCTTAGTGAGGATGACCCTTGTAGGAGTCGGGGAGACGTGGAGGTTAATGAGGAGCTCATCCACTTTCTCTGCTACTGCACAGGGCCCTGCCAGCTTACACATAAATCCTTTGGAAGGGACTTTTTTCAGGATACTAAAGAACTAAGTGGCGTACCTATCAAGAACATCGGGAGGTTCATTAAGGCTTCAAGGTGGTTCGAAGCCCAGGGGCAATAGGAGGTGGCTTTGGATATTGTTCCACTAGCAAGAGGTACCTTTCCCCCAAATGAATATCAAAATGGGTCTCTACTGACTTAAGTGTGGCGAAAAAGGTTTCACTTTCCCCTCGTCAACCTTACCTAACCTATCTTAGGAAAAAGGGACTCGAGGATGGTGACAACAACCTCATAACAGTTAGGTCCATGTCGACCCAATGTGATACCCATGATATTCCTTATTGCGGTTTTAATTCCTTGATGCCAGCCATCCGCTTGCCCTTGCAAATTTGAAAAGTTCCGATGGCGAACCATCAGCTAGTTCATCGATATGATCGAAGAGGAATTTGCCTAGGGTTCTATTTCTAATCTGACAGAGGTATGGGCAGTGACAGAGAATATCGGCTGTGTCCTCATGGACCTCCTTGTCACCGCATCCCCTGCATACATATATCGTCATCATTCAGGCGTAATTTCTTTGTGTGATATCTAAGCATGTTGTGGCCAGTAAGTACTCCCACCTGCATTGACAGTGATCTCCTGTCTTTTTGTAAAATCTGGCAGGTTTTTGCCTTGTCATATTCTGGCCACAGCCTTCTTGATACTTCACTGGTTAGAGTTTTCCATCTGTAATCTACTTCTATTAAGGTTGTTTGTGCAATTTTCACCCTTAGGTTGCAGAGTGATGGTCTGACCGTACAGTCCGCTTGCTCTCGGGGTAGGGTTGAACCCATTCTTGCCAGTTCGTCAGCTTTTGACGTGGAGACAGCGACGCGTATACTGTGCCACTGACCAGGTTTGGCCAGCAAAAGGTGTTAAGGCTGATCTTTGATGGAAACCTATATGATAGGACAAATTTAAATCAACCAAATGCTAGACATAACATGAGGAATCGAAATAAAGAAGGAAATGTGTCTGAGAACAAATTCAGAGGGTACTCCGGATGTAGATTTTGAATGAGAAAGAGGCCTGGTTGTATGTGGGAAACCCAATTCACAATTTTTTTTTTCAACCAGAAAGGACATTGGAATCTTAGTCTGAAATTGAAGGTTTTCAGCCCGCCCGTATTCCGTGCCAATGCAAAAACTCTAACCTATGGACTCTGTTTTACTAGAAATTTTGTCATATTTTGTTCTTTTTTACAATCCACTCGTGCTCAAGGGTTTGCGAATACCCTCATAAAGTTATTCACTTCAAAGAAGACCGCACTATTTATGTCATATGACAGATTGGTGGCGTTGATGCACATTATCCAACCTTCTCTCAAGCTGTTTGAATGCTTTAACAATGAGGCCTTCACCTTAAAGACATCAACTCGTGTAAACACTTTTAACTGTCAAATGGATTGTGTATCACTTCCTGGTTGTAGCATGGAGGGATCACATTCCTGAAAATCCGAAAATCAGTCATCTTTTGGAGGCTTTAAACAATTGCCGAAGGACTTAATCTTTGCTACGAATTAATTCCTGGCTGGGTGGAGTTCCAAAAAAATGACTACAATCAACATATGCCCACTATTCCGCCACAATCAATTTTAAGAAACTCCCGAAAGTCAAACTCATTAAGGTGTGTTTGTTGAACCACCTCAGAAAACAATGAAATAATCCGACAAAAAAGTGAAACCCTGCCCGATAATCTTCCAAAAAAAGTCGAATTAAAGCGACAAACGATTAGTAGATCAACTTTATGTGTGAATGACCTAAAGATGTTCGTCCCAATGACACACACACACATACAGACAAACAATAGAAGCGGCAAAAAACAGAATAAAAGGGAAGAAAAAGGTGAAGATTAAGCAAATCTCATCCTCTTCAGGAGAAGTGGAAGAAAAAAAGAACCAAAATTTAGGTCAACTGTAACCGGGAACACATAACACCAACCCACAAAAACACACCCCAAAACGTGTATACCAAAAACTTCTTTTTTTTTTTTCATTCACTTTTGGCCAAAAACTTCAAGACCCACTGTCACAACACACACCCACAGAACAGAACAGAGATTCGCACCATTCGTCGTTGTCCACGAAACACACGGTTTTTTTTTTTGTTAAAATGCAAATCGAATCGCGAACAATCGGAAAGAAATTTCGCTTTTTTTTTTTGTGGTGGTTGTGTGTTCACACTTTTGATTTTTGGAAAAACTAGAGTAAGTGGTTTTGTGTCATCTTGAACCGTGTGACGATAGACTACTGGAGTGCAAATAACGTACAGCTTCCGCGGAAGAAGCTTAATCGCGAACTAAAAAGAGAATCCCTGCTCGGAGTTACAATTTGCGCGTTCATTTGGCATCACACACACTCACAGTTCTCGGATTGGGAGTTCAAGTCGCACAAATGTATCTTAACCGGAGCGGAAGCCGGTGAGAGTAAGAAGAGCGCAAATCAGAAAAGAAACAGTGACAAACTGACAATGGTGACCATAGTAGAAATTCGTGGAATTTTATCAAAGGGAAACCAAATAGAAAATCAGGGGAAAAGTCTGCTTGCTCTCTATCTCTCTCCCTGGCTCTGGCTGGGCTGTGTCTGCCACTAGCACTCTCTGCGGCTGCATAATCCTCCATCCGGTTTCCAAACTACACATGCGTGGTGAGGAAGAGGAACTTCTTGCAATTTCAATTTTCAACCCTCCCCAGACCAGAGTGGTGGTGGTTTTTCGCTCTCTGTGTGTCCTTTACAACATCATCATCATCATCACCACCCGTCGTCGGTCGCCCGACAAGGCTATCACAATTTATCACTGGGTTTCTCTTCATCAATGGAAACGCGTGGAGAGTGTGGTAAGTGGTAAGCAAACGCCACACTAATGCTACTCCATCAAAGATACTATTTAGTTTCACGTTCTTCTTCGTTTTTGGTTGGAAGTTTGGATTTCTGTGAAGCACGTGTCGACCGGTTTATTTTGTTTTTCTATGGAAACTTTCATCCGCAGCACCACTCTTACTTTGTGTTTACAAGAGCACACAGTTTTGGGATTTAAAAAAAAAAAAAATTCAATTTGGTTGTGAATTTAATCCTCGTACCGGAAGGAAGGCTAGGTAGCGCAATCGCGAAGAACCACACCTAGAATTCAACTGAATCGAAAGAACACAAAATGTTTTTTTTAACTTTTTCCTTTTTGTTGTTGTTAATTGCTGTTTCCGTTTTGCGTGTGGATTCGCTGTCGAAAAATAAACTTTTCCTTTGGCTAATTTTTTTTTTTTTTGTTTTTGTCCATCACCCTCGCTCGCAGTTAGGCGCAGTGGTATCTTTGGTCAGTACGTGAGAGGAATATCATATTAAAAATTAAAGAGTAGAACTTTGTTTCTCTCAGTGTTACATAAGCTGAGGCCGGCCAGGTCAAGAGGAGAAGAACGAGAGCATGTGATAGCATTTCATTTCTTATTAACAAAATTTATAAAAAAAAATTAATTTTAAATTTAGAAACTTTGTGGGAGTGCGGCAATAAAAGTATTGTCGACAAAGTTGAAGTGGAAAATTAGTGAGAAAAATTCATGAGCTCATAAAAGTGGATATTTTCCGTGGGGTAACCTTGACAGTACAAGGTTTCGATACGATGACCTCCAGATAAATATGGAGCAGCCGTCATTCACAGGCGGGGGTGTGACAAGTCTGTTTTGAATGTACATAGTACGTCCCTCTGTCTGGTGGTCTGTACCGACAACATCATCGTGCCCGATGGACGGATTAGATTAAGTCGCTTCTCGTGTGGATGACCAGTTGCATCCCTATTTATTGAACATTGAGAATCTGTAAATAGGACTGTTGAGTTCACGGCACTTAGATGAGGATATGTCAGAGGATTGAAACAAGTGCTTACCAAGAATCACCGGTCTTCTGTTGGTTGGGGAAACAGATGTCTGACAGATTGAATTTCTCTTTTATCGCAGTCATCAGACTGTTCTGCGTGGAACAATTTCATGTCTAGTGAAAATGCCAACGTTGAGATATGCATTTTACTGTGCACAGCTCTCCTAGGAAACATTGTAATAGAGTCACAGGCGGTGCTGAGAATTTGGAAGGACTACTTCTGGAGACTGTTTAACGGCTACGAAGACCAAAACCCCGCTGTAAGGCAGCTGACCCTGACGCCTTACCGGCCGAACTGTTAAAAGCAGCTGGAAATGACTTTGTAGAGAGCATACATCAACTCATTACAACAATTTTGTCAGATGAATGTATGCCTGATGGATGAAATCTCAGCACCGTTTGCCCGATTCACAAGAAAGGAGACCCCCTAAGCTGCACTAATTACAGTGGAATTAGTCTTCTAAATGTCGCATACAAGATCTTATCTGCCATATTGTGTGAACGCCTGAAACCCTTCTACAACAACGTGATTGGTTCCTTTCAGTGCGGTTTTAGGCCAGGAAAGTCCACAACCGATCAAATTTTCACACTTCGGCAAATCTTGGAGAAAACCCAAGAAGTCCAAATCGATACCCACCACCTCTTCATCGACTTTAAGGCCGTGTATGACAGCATTTCTAGAGACGAGCTATATAGAGCCATGTCTAATTTTGGCATACCTGCCAAACTGGTCCGTCTGTTCAGGACGATGATGGAGAATGCTCGCTGCCCCATCATGGTCGATCAAGACCTTACCGAGACCTTTGATGTCAAAAAAGGATTAAGGAAAGGCGACACCGTTCTTGAAAGAATAGTGCAAAACTTACGCGCCAACACCATAGGCACAGTCTTTCATAAGTTCGTCCGATTATTCAGATACGCCGACGATATTGACATAATCGAAACAAAGCAGCGCGATGTCACTGATTGGTTAGTTAGACACGGAAATTGCGAAGATGGCTTTAGCGATCAATGAGGACAGGACCAAGTATATGCTGTCAACAAGAAAGGACACTTAACACTGACGTCTCGGACAGAACGTCACTATAGAAAGTTATAACTCTGAGGTAGTTAAGAACTTCGTCTACCTAGGCTCCACTATAAATACAAACGACACCAGCGCTAGAAAAACTCTTGTTAATTTCCGTTTTTTTGGGTTAAGAAGGCAACTGAGTAGCAATGCCCTCTCTTGAACAACTAAGGTGACCCTTTATAAGTCCTTAATCGTCCCAGTCCTGCTTTACGGCGCAGAGGCATGAACTATGTCAAAAGTGGACGAGGTTGCTCTTGGCTTTTTCGAAAGGAAAATTCTTTGGGTGATTTTCGGTCCCCTCTACGTAGACGGTGAGTGGAGGAGGAGATACAACGACGAACTGTACGGGCTATACCGCGACATCGACTTAGCCAGAAGTGTGAAGCTCCAACGACTGAGGTGGATGGGTCATGTAGAGCGCACGGACATCAATGCTCCGGCTAAAATCTTCGAATCCACACCCGAGGGACGGCGCAGTAGAGAAAGACTGCGACTCAGGTGACGCACGCAAGTGGAAGGGGACTTCAACTTTAACTGGAGGCAGCTGGCTTCAGATCGTGCTGGCTGAAAACGCTTGATGGTTGAGGCCCATGTCCTCCGCGGACTGTAAGTAAGTAAGTAACTAAGTAGGTAAGGATGTCTTATCTTGGCTGAACAAAATCGTGGTATCCCCCTTACTTATCTGGATTTTTTCAGACAGCCAAACAGCAATCAAGACCTTGAAATCATTCTCTAAAAATTCACTTGTAACCCTAAATTGTTGTTCGTGTCTTCTAGAGATGGCAAAGCACTTCAATATTCACCTCTGTCGGGCATTCTAGGGAACTGTAATGCTGATGTACTCGCGAGATATGACACAAATATGCCCATTCTAGCAGAAAATGATACCTTAGGCATACCTATCACTGCAAGTGAACTTAAAATTAAGTAGAAGGCTCTCGAATGGACAAATTTTAGGTGGACAGGTGGTATCAGCGTTATTATAGGTGTCATCGCCTGGCATCACCAAGGCAAGCACGCAACAAGGCTTGGTGTCTCCTCAAATGGTTTCTGGAGATCCAAGATGACGCCCAAATTGGTAGCAGGCGGATTCTGTTCACTGTTATCTACTAAATTGCTAAAAAATCAAAACCGGAAGTTGGGATTTATTTGAGTTGTGAATTGTACCGTTCGAGACATAAAAGGGGCGTAAACCGCCCCCCTCTGGACCGATTATGCCCACCTACGAACTTATATAAATTTTTTAACGGAGTATGAGGTTAGTGTTCGTTATGATACCGAAGACGAATGGCATTCAAATTTTTCGAAAGTCGCGTCATGAGGACCTCTGCAATAGGTGGTATTTCTATGAAATCCACCTAAAACCCACTTACTACACTCACTTCTACAACGATCTTGGTGATCTGAGCAATACAGTTATTAGCAGACTCCTATGCTTCATCAGAAACTCCAAGAGGTTTAGCGAGTAGGTAAAGGAGAATTTTCCATTATCCATGCGGTATCAGAATGGACCGATCACTGGCCCAAGTGTGCTGGCTTTATGTAGCTGGCAGCCACTTCAATCTAACCTAACCTTCGAGGAAGAAGGCATCACTGAGTTCATAAGTGGTTCTATTGTGATGCGCTCGTGGTAAAATTCCATCAACGATTTGGAGCCACTTTATAGAATTAAATATGTACAAGCCTTTCTAGTTGATCACTGATCTAGTCAGCGACGTTCAATTAAAACGATCAATTAAAATTTAAGTTTCCCCAAGTTAGCGGACAGTTTTTTCTCTTTTTTTTTAGCACAAACACTACTGAGTTAGTCAATGCAAATCATGGACTATTCAAAGAATAATGACGCAAACCCTCTTCCAGAAAAATTCTTGAGATAACCATCACCTTTGAGATCTTCTGTTGTTCAGTTAAACAATTTATTCTCCACTAGCGGTTATAACCAAACGGGTTTTAATCGATAAAAAATTAACCAAACTACCTAACGACTCTGGAATAAGAAAAATATGGAAATTTCTCGTTGACCACTCAGCCGAAATTCAAATTTTTTTTATGCGCAAATTACTCACAACTGTTTTATTTTTTTAACTCGCAAATGATATTAAAAAGTCGATTGAACTCACTTAAGTGTACACACAAGGCTTACTCATACAAATTGAAAACATACTCCACAACAAAAGCCAGCCATGACTCACTAGCCAGACTCTGTACAAAACAAGATTTTCAGGTGAGACTACGACAACTATAATATGGTGAATCCGACAGTAGAGAGTTATCTGAGGATGTAAAACGTGTAATCCATTGTGAATCATTCAAAGCAAGACGTATTCAAATCTTACACTTTCACCTCGATGATGGAGCGGGAAAACTGGTCTTAGAAAAAAAAAAATAATAATAATAAATTTGAGGTCAACGCCCCAACAACCAACTTATGGTTCTACAAATTGCAGACAGCTTTTCTTCCTTATATGGACAAAAAAAAAAAAAAAAACTCTGGACTGACGTTGTACATAATTATCCAACTCTGCACACCGCAACACTTGCATGATGCATTAAACATGAATCTGATCTGTGTATTTGTATCCACAAAATTTGATAAATGCGCGGAACAACAAATGCACTAGAACGAGCGCAACGCTTGGTGATGATGACGGATCAGGGTTGCCAACACTTCAAATTTTGGATGATACTAATCATTTCGTCGAATTCAAAGAGCATAGATGCAGCTTGTTGCAAAAGTCTACTGAACGTTAAAAGATTTGGTCGTTTCAAGAGAAAGAATCTTTTCAATTTAGGTCGGCTTTGGGAAGAAGACCTCTAGTCAGCATACTACAGTGTGGTAGCCGGGCTTGTTGTATAAATTGCATTCAAGGCAGGAATAAGCATTCAAGGTAGGAATAAGCTGCTTAACTGTCGCCGTGGCTCAGTGGTTAGAGCGCTGGACTGCTGTGGTGGGTTCAAGTCCCAGACATGTCCCCCGAACATTTTTCGCCGCATCACCTCCAGTCGAAAAATGACAAACCTCCGGGAGTATAATTTGTCAAGAAAAAAGCTTCTCAATCCGCCATTCGGAGTCGGCAATACATTGTAGGTTCCTTCGTACAACATGAGTGGTTGCGAGAAATTGGGCCTTGCCTCATCCTGAGCTGTCGCGTCAGCTATTTTTTTTTATAAGCTACTTAACAGGCATTCCACAGAGAACATCATAACGCAGACAAACTGGCTCCAACCATCCAACATGAGTACGTAAATACCGCCGATAATGCTAAGATCTCGAGGTTCTAACGAGATGTTACGTAATGAAATAACGTCTACCGGATAACACCTTGTGTTGTTGGGGCTGAAGAAACGACTGCTGATCTCAGAAGACGCGTTTGGGTTACTAGATCCTCTGACAGAATCTTCCATCAGTAACCGGATTGTCCCGACTCTCGAAAGCTGTAATCAAAATCCTATTCTTCCCTTCCTTCCTTATGTTTCCCTTGTTTTCTGCCCATTTTGCGTCCCCTAGGTGGGATCAAAGGTCACGCTGTGGGCCCAAATTTTAAAACTAACTCAGTCGTTTACACTGTATCCAGATACCTAGCTTCACCAGCATAATGCGAGGCTTTATGCAGACTAACCACTGCTACCTTAGCTACTCGTGTGACCAATGTTTAAAAAAAAATCGGAAATTGCTATCATCGACGAGATGCAAAAGGCATTGAAGAGCACCTGCTGAGTCTCAGCCTTGTTGATGCTATGAGTGTCTGTTCATTAATCTCAGACGAGCGCAATGAAGTACCCAACAGTTTGGCACAGCGCACAACCAAACTCGATGACTCTGAGAACGTTAGGTTCTCTCAATAAAAGACGGCAAGCCTGTGTGTTTTGTCACGTCTAAGTGGAAAAGGATTGGAGTCAATCGGAGAGAAATACTTTCATGCAATTATGCAGAAGTCCTAAACACACCCAGACTACCATAAAAAACCCCTCGAGGAGTCGGTGAATCCTGTGCGAAAAGCTTGTCTACGTTAAGACACACCGCCCTTCCATTGCTCGTCTGAAGATCGCCGTGCACCTTAATGTTGCTCCTTGTCCTAAGAATACAATAAAGGACAAGTCCGTCGCTGCAACTGGAATTGCAATCAAAAGTGCAGATCCGTGGATGAACTGTGAACAACTTCTCGCAGGCGGTAAAGTTAGTCTCATAGTTGCGCTTATGACAAGTGACGGCTTCTTGAAGGTAAACAGATAAAGCGCTTTCAAGAGCGATTCATCTCTGGTGTTCTACCGGCTCCACTTTACAAAGATGCCGACTGAGACAACAAACTTGTGTATAGTCCTCGTCGCATCCAATGACAAGAATTCAGTCAATTCCATCAAGTCTGCCATAGATAGTTTTGGTGAGGTCTGGCATGGAGCCAGGGCCCAAATCGTCCCTTCTGTGATCGCATAACTTGTCACGTGAAAACGAGCCGATTTGGCCCCAGAATGCTCGTTTCTACGTGACAAATTATACCATCACGATAGAGACAATTTGGCGTCAGGTTAAATGTCTTCGATGAAGATACGATTCCTCATAGATCAAAGGCGAGGTTCTTGGTTCCACCCGAGTCGTCTTTGACCCATGGTAAAACAGAACCCTGAGTCAAAGATCCACAGGCTTAGACAGTACCAGGCCTGAAGATTCCAGCAGAAACCAGTCAATTGTTCTCTCCCTAACGAATGAAACCATTCCTCGTCTGAGCAAGAGGAATTACCTCAATTTTGAAGTTAAGTTTAAGGTTCTACGAGGCGGAAGCATCAAGCCTCACTTACATCACCTGCTCTGGCTCATCCTCATATGGCCGTACTAGCCAGCAATTAAGCTAAAAATAGTGCAGATTGCCCTCCAACAGTGCGGAGGACACATAGCCCTTACATAAGAACCTTAACTAGTCCGTAGTTCAGTATTATAAAAGCCACCTCTTCCTCTTCAACGAGTGTTCACAGTTTCATAGCAATAATGGATCTACCTCCGGTTTAAGAACCCTCCAAGGCAACTAGACCAACAAAGCAAAACAAACTAAAGGGCGGAGGTTCACAGAAAACAATTATAGCTACCAGACGATGTCCCCAGGGTGTTCTGCTTTCTCCTAGCTCTTGAATCTAGTTTTTGACGGACTCCTAATCCACCTATGCATCTCTGACACTGTGGCCAAGAACCCTGCAAGCTTACGCTCAAGAACAGTTAAACCGAACGCTTCTCTTAAACTGCGTGGGTATCTTGTCCTCCGATAGCCTTATGACCAATGCGTAGTCTTACACCGCCACACCTCACAAGACAGAGAAGAGCTACGTATGCTGACTTATCTTACGTTGCCCCAGATACCGGAATTCGAAGCCACAGAGCTCACAGCTCATTTGAGGTTCGTAGAATACATCCAAAACGATTCATTTTTCAAGATTCCAGGTAAAACGCTCAAGGATTTCGGGTCTCTAGAAAGTTCGATGACTGCCACGAATGGAAATGCAGTCAAATTCCAAATCTGATACACAAATGGTTTCAAATTGAAAAATGATACTGGAACTGGGGTTTATATGTGCAACCAGAAATCTTTCAAGGGAAGCTTCACGCGATCGAACTATGTGCACGGGAATGCATGCGGAGGAAAATGAAGGAAATCCACATCTACATACATCTTTTCAGAGAGTCAGGCAGCACTTAAGGCCATGAAGTTCCACACAATAGGATCAAAGCTCGTCCGAGACTGTCTCAATCTTCTCGAACACCGGGCGCCCACAAACAAGGTTACTGCAGCCTTGATTCCTGGACACGAATGCTTCGAAAGTAATAAACGAACGAACTGTCTGCCAAAAAGACACACTTGGCGCCCACTTGTTCGTCATAAACCCTATTTTGGAGTGCCATCCGGTAGTGTCCACTCCAAAATAAGACAATGAAACCTGAAGGACAAACCAAAAGGAACTGAGGCAAGCGAAAAAATTCAACAAAAGCAACCAAAAGCGGGCAAACAAACTACTTGAATTCAGCAAGGAAGACTTAAGGACCCTAGCGGCCCATTCTACTAGACACTGTCCACTGAGGTATCATCTGCATAAGATGCAATTATCGAAAGGAGACGACAGAGCATATGTGAGTGCCCAGAGGCCGTGAGAGAAGATGACTCTACCTAACGCGATGTGCGCAGTGGATACTTGGAACATGCGACCTAAATCATTATTGAGGTTTATAAAGACTCTCAACTTGGCTTCTGGTTAACCACTAGGCCAGCATAATAGATCTTACAGGTTGCCTCGCATCTGGTCCTCGGCATCGTAATGGGGTTGTTCAATAGCTTAGGCGATACCACTAACAGACCTAAAACGATTGATCCAGAGAACTGGGTAGTTTAGTTAGCTGCACGTTCACGAGGGCAATCGCAATGGGACAGGCCTCTGAGTGAACTTAACTCGAAACCTAATGTCATCACATGGTACTGCAACCTTGGGAAACGTACTGAGCGATTATGGATAGCCTGTAAAAAGTGCTAGTGAGATGAATAGGAGAACGAACTGCCAGTGGCCGACGATAACAGTCTCAAGAGCACTTGGGGGTTCTCAGTTCTTGCTTTTCTGGTATGTGCGGTCTGAATGCACCTCATCGGCGACAACTCTCGCCTAATTAAGACGGTAAGGCCTTGTTGAAAAATTACTATTTAGAAGATTTGCCATGTATGGCACTCAGTTGAACCATAGAAAGAGGACACAGTGAAGAACGTCTAAATGCATCTTCTGAACACCATCTAATGGTCTTGGTCACAGTTTATTCCTGAAACGATACAAACGAAGACGACTGTGTAAACATTGATGCGTCTCACATTATATTTAGATTCAACACTCCTGCTGTCATGTCGGCGACACAAGCACCCACTATCGATTGATTCACAGTTAGAGAAGAGATCCATCTAGGCTGATTCACAACTTAAAAATAAGATAAAAACACAGTTCATCGATGTAAAGTGGCAACACTATGTTGGATAGGTCATTTAACCGACTGTGAAGCTCTAGAGGGAAACGAAGGAAAGAATAGAAAAAAAGACAGCAAAGTGCATGCGTGTGTCGAGCGGCACAACCTTGATATTGCACAAATCCGACCATGGGATGTTGAGAATTTCTCTCGACTCTATAAATATTCCGCACATCAACCATTGCAGCAGAGAAATCAATGAACAGGAGCATGAATTAAACAATATCCCACTTGTGTGTGAGCCATACATAGGCATATCTACCCAACCCACTTGGGTTGGATTCTTCTATTTTTTTCCAAGTGCACTTTGGCTAACGATTTTCTTTTTCTCTGCCTTTTTGGCCAACACCACAGCGTAATCGATTATGTGGCTGAAATGTTCCATTCGAACAAAATACATCTAAAAAAAAAAATTGATAAGCAAATTATCTAAAAATAAATAAATATATCATTCAACATTTGTTCACTTATCGAGAATGAGTCGTTGTTTGTTGGTCGATTTTTCGGTACATGATCATGACTCACAGGCAGGGGGTAAAATGAAAAACAATTTTTTTTTTTTGAATACATTCCCACTATCAGTGCGAGGGATTCGTGATTGGAGGAAACAAGAAACGAGATTTTTAATTCAATTTACACGTAACCAGGAGTGTGTAGACTTCCATGCAATTGCCGGCGTTTCTTTTTTTTTTGGGGATGGGCTCTCTCGGTTCCTGGTATTTATAAACAAAAAGGAAATTGCCATGGCTACGGGGATGATTTCCACTGAACAAGTACAAGGTTTATGCAGTTTTTCTCTCCACTTAACCGAATCGAATTGGAATTTTCTTTGTGGACTTACCTTTGGGAAGAAATTCTCTCTTGGATTCACTGACAATGGATTAAACAAAACCGGATTTTGATTTATAACACTTTGTTGGAAGAATTTACTAATTGCACATCACAATAATCGAAATTAAGTTCTGGGGAAACGAGCAGAAAAACAATTCTTATCGCACTGATTCACACAAGAAGACGAGAAAACAGTGAAGAAGAAAAGTGGTTGCTGGTTTCGGGAGGGTGTGTATAAAGCAAAACGACAAAATGTTGTTTGACGTTTCTCTTTGGTGTGGTCGAGTATATGGGCGTCGTATACATAACGTGATGCATACGTGCAGCTGGGCGGTGTTAATCTAGTACAATCAGGTTAGTCGTTGTGCAGTGAGTGCTGGCGGAATTCCGTGCTGTAAAAGATTTGATTGTTTTGGTTTAAGCTTTGTTAGCAAAAGAACTGATAAAGAGTTAAAACTAAGTGGAGGAAGTTGATGATTACGCTTCAGGCCGGGGTGAACCAGGTCAAGCCTTTACAGACGCTTTAAAATGAATGGTAAAAGATTACGGAAAATATGTTGAACTCTATTCGTATGGCGGCGACCGGATATTAAAGGCCAGCCGTAGGATGCGAGCAAGGAAGGTAGCCATAATGCATTGTTACACGTAATGGAAGCGAGCGATTTAGGAGAAGGGGACAAGCACGTCTAACATCGACGGATATAACATTGGACCCAATGACACCAGTGCTGATTAAAAGAGGAATAACTCTTGCCAGCTTATGACTGTTTCTTTGGGTTAAGAAGGCATTGGGTAACAACTACATAAGGTACTAATCATCCCAGTTCTGTTACACAGAGGCATTGATTTGAATCAAGAATGGCTAAGGTCGCCCTCGATTGTTTCGAGAGAAAAGTCCATCGGATGTTCTTTGGCACCGTCTGAGTGGACGGTTTGTAGGAAAGGACACAACGCAAATGGCATGGGCTGTTCAATGACATCGACTTGCACAAAAGAGTCCATAATACAACGACTAAGATAGCTGGAACATATTGTGAAGTCGAAAATTGCTTCATCATGGAGAAGCTTCGAATCTATCGCGGAGGGGAGACCGGGACTCAGGTGGCACGCTTGTTGGCTGGTGATGATTGTTTGTTGAGGTCCATGTCCACCTATGACTGTAGCGTAATCATAACTAGGTAAGGTATGATATGCCCTCGTCTGCTGACGGGAAATAGATCTTCCATGACCAGCTAGTCGCCGCCAAAGTAGACACATTGTCATGGATTAGGCGACCGCAATTTTGGTGCATGAAGTGTGGTTATAGGTAGCACACTGTTTGGGCACAAGCTCTTTCACAAAGTCAGCTGGGTTTAGGCTAACAGGCAAGGGATTTCCAATCAAATCAACTATTTTGCTATCATCCTCCGTTTCAGAAGCAGTCTCTTGGCCTTTTGGAACAGACGAAGAGCCGATATGACTTATCATAGCTATCGTGCAACTGCGTGCAGCGTAAATAACTTTCAGAAGCTGCGTGGAGAAGGAGCGACGATCGAAAAGAGCTGAAAACTTGCACTGCAGCTACTCCATAAGCAGCGAGAAGCACATTAGATTTCCCATATCGCCTGACAAGGAAAGAACTACAGTGTAGTGTGCGGCGACAAGACAACCGGAATTATGACCACTGAAGCAGAAGCAATAAACAGGTGCTACAACTGAATCAGCTACAGAATCATGCTTTTAGGTAGTCAAAGTTCCAGCCAAAGCCTCGTGTGGCACACCTATTCTATAAGTTTCTATCCAAGAACAGTCCAAACAGTCCCACACCTTACGTTAGAAAAAACTGGACATTGGAGCAGTATATGCGTCGCTGTCTCTACGTCCTCAAGGCATAGTCAGCAGTTCTTATCTTCCGCCAGCTCCATTTACATTTTGAATAACTGATTCAAGAAAATCACCAGAATCCAAGGCGAAACAATAATAAAGGAGCACGCTTTCCAAGATTAAAAGAAAGCCGCAATCATTGATGGCGTACCACCAGAGCCATACCACGTGATTGCCATACGAAGCTGGTGGTAGAATGCATGAAATAGACGATCCTATGTCTTGTGTGTACTAGCGAGATATACATATGTTTGCTCAATGTTTCTTTTATAGATTCTCAAGGCTTCCTGGAGCACACTTCTCTGCATGCGCCAGTGTGTTTTGCGGGAACTATCTGGATGTACACAATTGAAAAAGCCACAACTCAACTCTGATTCACAGCCTCGGCAACGAAGAACTAATGGACAGATTACTTTAAGTTGGGAGAGATGTCCAAATGCCCAGATGATTAAGTGGGAAGCTGTAGGTTCTAAAACAACTTTCAAGTTCTGATAATAATTTGCACAGCTCCTAGTGGATTCCTTTTTTTGGCAACTGATGGATGTTTTAAATGAGCTTGCAGCAGTTAGCAAGTGGAAGATTGCTGACAAGCCTAGAGACTTCTATGTTAAGGCACTTTGAAAGTTTGTACTTACACACGTAAATAGTTAGATAGATTACAATAAAAAAAACTTACCGAATATCGTACATGTTTTTATAGTCAAGGCACATCAACCCATCCGTCGAATTTGGTTCTCCTAAACGGCAGAGGATTTTTTTATCCAATTTTTCTACATGTTACAGCGGAAGCATGTTCTGATTAATTTTTAAATTTAAAAGAATGACAGGACAATTCAGTCAGCCTACTTCTTAAGTTTCGAAAGTTAGAAAACCCATCACAACATTTTTTACATGTAGAAGGGTCTCATATTTTTGGGATTTTGTTTGTCATTAAAGTCGATTCCCTGCAAGCAGCCGAGGTGTGGGGAAAGAGGTATCCCTTGTTCACGTGGCAATCCTTGAAGCATGTTCCCCTTTCTCTTGGGTTTCGAATTGAAGCGTTGAAGCGTTGATGAGCTAAGATATCCTAGAAGAAGTATCTTCCAAGGTATTTATGTCTGCATTGACTTCCATTGACTTCCTCGGCTCCGCAGACCCGGCAAAAGGTCATCATACCCTGTAATCGCTTCTACGAGGGTTGGAAGGATTTTCTTCTGCATCCGTGTATTATTTCTAACCTTGTTGTACATTGGCCAGAGCTTTCTCGTTGTTTTACAGATGCTCAAAGTACTCCACTTATTTCCTGATTCGTGGTTAAGCTTATAAGCTGATAACCATCAAGGTCCTTGTTGGGAAGTCGTGTTTTCATCGTCTTAGGTCGGACGAGCACAGATGAAAACACAGAAGCCGACGTTTTAGCCTACTCGTTTGGCTGCATTCCAAACATAAAGACTTAAACCGAGAGGTAACGAATCGTACGGATAAAACGAGGAATAAAGCGTTGAGACTGAGGAGAAGTCGTCCAGGCCTCTTCAACTCAATCAATTAAAGTTCGTCTCTTACTTACTTACTTCAGGTGGCGCCACAGTCTGGGGTAGACTTGAGCCTCAACCAACAAGTGTCTCCAGCCAGTTCGATCTTTCGTTAGCTGCCTCCAGTTTCGCATGCCAAGTTGGTTGGGGTTCCCTTTCAAGGCGTGCGCCACCTGAGTCGCGGCCTTCCTTAAATGCGCCGTCCCTCGGGAGTGGATTCGAAGATTTTCCGTCTCTTAGGCGGTGGATATTGATTTAAAATTTCTATGTTTCACCTTCATAGACTTACTGCAGTGTGAATATATGTACTTACATATAGCCGGTTTTGGAAGCTGTTTACAAAATGCTTTAGGCGTTCCTACAATGTTGCAGAAAAGGTTTTGTAGGTGGCGTTAAGGATATAGGGTAATCAACAGCAAAACTGCCCATATCCGAAGTTAATTGTTACATCATAACATAGATGTTTTTTCCGTAGTCAAGCACTTACCTTGAGGTCACAACGATCAATCTACGTTTACTCCTAGGACAAGGAATCTCAGTCCATATAAGATGTTGACGGAGTTCAGTTCAACTAGAACAGTAGATGTCACCGTTGATTCCATCTGATGAGGACTTCCGCTGCCGCCCGGATCCAAGAATTAATGCCCCAGTGAAAACACTCCGCATCCCTCTCTCGCCTGTCAATTTCCAAATGAGTTGAAACGCAGTCTTCAGTTGAGAAACTAAGCACCCAGGACTTATAGGAAGAGGAGGAGTTGGTAAACAGTGGTTAGTTGGAAAATTTGAAGACGTGTGTGTGTTGAATGCATACAACTACCCTTCAAATGTTCGACGTCTTGAATAAGTAGTCAGTTTTCAGGACATCATCCGGTACTAGTTCGGCATAGAAATGCCTCCTAATCTTGTTGTAATAATGTTGCCTTTTTTTATAATCCAATCGTTCGACTACTCTTGTCCTTTTACGGTCTGCCTCGGTTGAATACTACCATTATGATATGATCCTCAGCTTTTTAGGGTTTTGCTGTCTCTTTTATCTAGTACTCGAATATACATACATAGGGAGGTTGAAGTGGCGGCTCAGTAGAAAGCAATTAGCGCTAGAGTGCTCCGTTTTGAAACCATTACTTAGGTGACCTGGTAGTTTGAGTATTGATAGGTTGCTTACCCAACCTGTGGAGCTGAGGACAATAATAAGTTCTCCAATCCTTTTCTAGGATATCTTTTGAAGGTCATTGAAGCCTGACTGTCACTAAGGCTGAACATTTGCACAGGAAGCGGAATAGAGAATTTGTTTATTGCTGATATCCTTGCAGCTACGGCAAAAGGATTGTGGTGGATTATCTAGTTTCACTGCGTGTTCTGTTATTGACCAGTGACCGGTGCTACTGGCTACGATTTTTGCAATATTTGGAATTAAACCGCTTAGTGGCTTGTTGATTTCTTACAAGTCAAGTATTTTTGGCCTTTTGCACCTTTGGTTGACCAATTTCAAAAAGTGATAGTGAATTCTGCCCTTAACAGCATCTAGCAAAATACTGATTGTTTCTGCTAGTGAGCCGTTGTGGGCTAGCCTCCGCCTGACCAGTTCGTTAGTAACCCTGAATATTGTGGCCTGCGATTCAGGTGAGAGGTGACTCCAGTACAAACGTTTAATTGGTTCAGTTCTATCTGGCATTGTTCTACCAGTTTTGAGGAGGGTCTAGTGCTTTGACGGCAGCTTGGCTAAGGGCGGGTGTTAGAGAATTTTACAGCTCGTTACAGGCTTTGCGGACGGCAAAGAGCTCTGCGTGGAAGACACTGACAAAGTTCCGTAGGCGAAAGGATTTTACTATTTTCAGCTTGTCGGAGAAAATGCCTCCGCAGTCCTTATAGTCATCCGTGTAGAAAAGCGTATCCAAATCTTTAGTCAATTTCCCGTTCTTTCTTACTGAAAATATTCCATAAAGTTAAAACTGGGAGTTAGGTAGTCTAGTCAGCCGAGGTCGCAAGTAAACTCATTTCGCATCGTCTCCAGAACTTTGCTACGACGATATGGCTTTGCGGTCCGGAATCTAGATTCTCTGAACCGGCCTGCAAAGCGTTGTAAAATTTCTTTGATGTGTAGGCCAAGTGGTAGTATGTAGGTGTAAGATTATGGTTAAGGCGTCTATTACACAGAACCTCAGCACGTTTGTGATGCCTACGCTTACTGTTCTGCGCACTTTTTTCTGATATATTTTTTTTAAATATGGTAAACCAACGTAAGATGGCTCCGAACAGACTTATAGTAATAGCAATTGTTATTTGCATACAGTGTAAACTTTATTTACCACAATCACTTAATGCATAGTTTGTGCTACATGAACTCTTGCACAAATTACAATTTTATTTTGTTTTCATTTCTAAAATATTTACTTTTGTTTTTATTTTTTAACAATTTATTATAAATGTATTTCTTTAAACCTACAAAAAAAAAATGAAAAAAAATGACTTGTGTTCAACCCTGAAAATAGCACAACAAAGCTAAACAACGCTATAGAACATTGGTAAAGTAAAAAACAAAACAAAAAAAAATATACAAAAGCGTTATAAAAAAAATTAAAATGTATCTACAGTGTTTGTTAAATAAGAAATTATCTATGCACAATGTTTTTGTTTTTAATATGTGAATGCAAGAGGATTACCTGTCCTGGTGAATAAAACAAATAGGAAGCCATAACCTTTGCTAGAATTCTCTCGAACCGAATGGCAACTCGGCAAAGGTTGTCCAGCAACATTTAATCAGAAAGATCGAGCGGCATTACCGCTCCTAGGAAATTCCCATATTAGCCTTTCTGGATATTAAAGGAGGCCGTTCGAAAATATCGGCTATGACTCCATAGCAAGGGCAATCAATAGTAAAGGCTTCAAAGATGAAACTGGTCAATGGGCACTGTTAAAAAGTCGGGAAATCACTTCTTCAGGTTGAGAAGTGTCAGTGTTTATAACTAAAGTTAAAGGCTGCCTCCAGTCCTGTCTCATCTTCTGTGGTCTTAAGTCATCGACAACATTTTAGTCAATTTTGATAGATAAGACCATATTCTCATCGGTTGTGCTTAGAGATTGTCGTTGGTGATAAACCTGGCGTCATGAATACAAGTTTAAGAATAAGGCGACAGTGAAGTACTTTTCACGAGTTCTTGTAAGCCTGTTCTAGTGGATTTTACGAACAGAAGATTGGTCGATCTTGGGCCAATTATTATCGAAGGCACCACTAAAGTTCATTCCAATGAGGTCAAGTATGATGTCCTAAACAGGCGTACCTTGAAAGACCATTCGGGGCCTTTACAAGTTACAAAGATATCTAATCAGGCAGATCAGAAAGCGAAGAACCGCTGAAAAGGAATCTATAACTTTGAGAATGAGTTGAAGCACATGCAGAACTCATAAGAAATTCACGCACAGGCGACGTTGACTGGTGACAGGTCCGAGTGGTTAACAATTTTGGATAAACATTTAAGTCGATTTGAAGCCACAGAAATGAAACATAGAAGAGTTGCAGAAAGAACCAGGCAAGACAGTATGAGAAAAGAAGCAATACGAGCGGAAACGAGTCACAAGAAAGCCATTATAAAATAAACTGAGGAAAGACATCTTAAACGAACGATACATGTATTCCGAAGAGCAAGTGAACGGCAGTGCTCCAAAAAGTGGAACTCGCATTACATAAGAACACCGTTTTTAGGTTGTAAAGAGGAAGGGGTGTTTAAGCTCGGACGAAAATGTAGATAAAACAGCCAGATCGTGTCGAATGGAGGAGCTGGATACTTTGAGGCTACTCAGACACCTAGCAGCAAATAAATCCAATATAGGTACCCAGTCAACAACTAGGATTGATAGAAGTTGATCCAAGATTTCGCGTAGATGGATTAATGTTATAGGCTCCGGCGGAATGACAGGTTGGAGGATTTTCAGCAGTTTGAAGAAGTTCCATGTATCTTCTGTACCTGTTCCAGTACAAAAATTAGAACAAGACATTATTTCGCGTAGATGGATTACTACTTGTTTGTTTGTATTCTTCTACTTATTTTTATTTCAATTTCTCGTGTTTATTTTAACTTTGGCATCGAATGTAATATTTACACTTGATCGGCTTATTTCTTCTTGCATTTTTGATTTCCATAATCTAACACCACAGATGTTTTGTTTTGTTTCAAACTTGTCTTGTTTGTTCATGCAAAAATAAAAGAAGACACATTAATTTAATTTCAAAGGTTTCCAAACTTAGTGCCTAATTACTCATTGGATTAGGCCTTGAATGATTGCATTTGAATTTTGAACTTGTGACATCCAATTTAGTATAACGTAGGAATCATACTCTTCCCATCTGTGAAGAAAATTAAGAGATTGTTTGATTTACGTAGGTACATGTATTCTAAATTGGGTTTAACTGGGAGTTCAAGCTGTTCTAGGCCTAGGAAACTATATTAAGACTGAATCTTAGGCATGGAACATTCGTATGCGTTTTCTCTTCCGAAATTATCTGAATAAAAACACTTAAAGAATCATGAAGGGCGAATCAGTGGTCACTATCTTCCAAAGAAGCACCTTCGAAAACCAGATGATAGTACACTGTCTGTTAAGATCATGTCGAATGAGTTATTCATACATTTTCTAGCAACACAGTTGACATCGAAAACACCTTTGATTCCGCGAATTAGGCACATGTTTAGCAGACACTGACTGTTAAAAGGATTCCAAGATATACCCAGAAGATGCCGACGAACTAGCACAAAAATGTGGTGTTGCTACACAAAACTCGGAGCAGAGCAGTAAAGTCGTAGTTGGGGACACCAAATCTCTAAATAGTTTGCTTTATTGACTATAAACGTGTGTACCTTTTGAAGTCGTTAGTAATTACCTAGGAGAGATAGAGCACGACTGTAGCGATAAGGAACATGCGAGAATAGCTTATGTGCACAGGAGGACAAGTAGCAAAACAGAATACAAAAACGCTTCTCATCAATTTGAGGAAATGCAGACCATAACCAAGTTGGGATCGCTGAAGTGCCATCTCCTAATAGGTGTTGGTACGCCAATGAGAAACAGCGTCTCGAGCCGAATATGTTCCAGTTCTGTTCTACTCTAGGATTCCTCTTGGCGTTACTAGGATATTACTTTAGAATTTGCGCAGTCGGTAGGTCTGTGGTCAAGCAATCATTATCTGCCGACCTTTGGCTATGAACTAAAGACAACGATTGGATTCTGGAGCATTTCCAACTCGCTTAAAGAAGGTTCCTGAAAGTTTTATGTGGAACAAGATAGACATTTCATGGCTGGATGGAGTAATATGGCTGGACGTTGGAGATTTCTACTCGGCAGCTAATAACACTGGCTTGCTCTACTCTGGGAAACCGGTCGAATACAAATACGAATCCAATGTAGGATTGATGTGAATAGCACGCGGCAGCCTCATATCTTTGTGACCGGATATTGACAACAAGCTTCCAGAGGAGTGTAAGAAAAGGGTTACGTAACGACAGAAGCCGTGACTGTGGACGAGAACAAAGAGCTATCAAAATAAGGAAAGAAAGGAAGGATCTAGAAACTTAAATTCATAGCTAGGATCACTTTGGTTAGGATTAGAGAACATTTAGATTAATCTCTCGAAGTCGAATAGGCTCATTCAGAAGCCTTCAAATTAACACTGTGAGAATCATTTTAAACACGTCAAGTTCAGGTCTCCGCTTCAACTGCTTTTCATTGATTTCGAGAAGTCTTTCAACGCTGTGGGGCATTCCAGAAAATCTCATAAATGTTATGTAGGCTACATATGTTGTGTTTTACACAATGTTGCGTTTTACACAATGGTAAGATGCCAGAGGATTCCGATGTTCAAAAGTGAGGTAAGGCAGGGTTGCATACTGTTACTACGGCTATTCCTGGTGGTGATCAGTGATTCAATGGACAATGACATCTTATCTGAAATAATTGGACTACTCTGACGATGTCTGCCTTTTACATAGGTTTATGGATTACACCAAATGGCGAAACATGGAAAGATAAGCGACGATAGCAAAGGCCATAATCTCTAACGATCTCTAAGGTTGAAATAAGCATTGCTGTTTCGGTGGAGAAAGACGACTCCTTTTTCATTTATGACAAATGGCACGGCTGCTGGTGGTGCCGAACTGGATATTGTCAGGAGAATGTGCAAAACAAAATTTGTCTTTGAGATGCTATCCCTTATCCAGAAGGGTAGCATTTTCAAAACCACAACCAAGCCGACAATGTTTCGTTCCAACGTTGCGTCAGTACCTTTTTAAAGGTGTAGTACTCGGCAAGTAACTACTGCTGTCACTAGTAAGCTGCAAATATTCGTAAACAGGATCCGGAGTAGATTATTTTCTCCATTCATCAAACTACAGCAAAAATTACGGAAGTGCTTCAGCTATTTCCACTATTCAAGGCATACGAGCAGCAGTTCAACCTCCAAATATTTTCAAAGTATTTATTGCCCGATCACACGATTTGTCGACACATGCAAATAGCATATTGCAGACCCATTTGCAGAAACGTCATTACCTATTACAACTCGAGATACCCTCGCAGTAGTATTGGTTGGGTATGTGTTTGAGAGCAGCAGCAAAGAGGACGATGAAAGCGAAGAGAACGATGAAACCGAAAAGGGCGATAAAAGCGCATTGCCGACGAAGCATTGCAAACGTTCGAGAAATGCGAGAAGAAGAGTCCACATTGCATCAGAGCTTTTGCGGACAAATTTGTCATTTGAACATGTTTCTTCAAAGCAACATCTGCAAATGTCAGAAGTCCGAAAATGCGTGTGGGCAAATGTAGAAAAGTCCGCAAATGTGTGCAAATGGTCCTAGAAGTGTGATTACGCGATTTACGGATGACGCGTGCAAACGTTTGCGGACGACGTGTGCAAATGACACATGTGAAAACATTTGCGGAATAAAATTTACTAATCACACGGTTTGCGGACGTTTAGGACACATTTTTATGCAAAATTTGGGCATCTACAAATCGTCTGATCGTAGCTATAGCAACTAGACAAGTCAACAATTTTTTCACAAATTGAACAGATGCTTACAACGTGAAAGTGTCGAAAAAAAAGTATCCATGAGTTAAAAAATCCTTAGCCGAAGTGCATATTTTATACCTCCAGAACAGGGTGGCTCAATTTTCCGACTATGCGGATGATTTCTCGCTGGAATTGGTTACGCGTGCTATCTATAAATGTATACAACAAGAATTAGATGTTTTTTTTTTTAGAATTTCATTGATGGAAGTTTTAACAAAACAAATTTCGGGATTGGAGTCGATTGCAAATGCTTTCAACTTTGACTGGTCTACCTCGGTCTACGATTTGGCCACCCATTCTCTAGAGGTACGCATTCACTCTCATTGCAAAATTAACTTCCACATCAAGCATGTCCCTCTAGTTACATCAAATGTGCATTGAAAGTGTGTGAGGAAAAATGTTCTTCAACGGGCTCTAAGGCTGTGTTTCACTATTTTAACTTACGCATTGTTCTAATGTTGTTTAAAATGAAATGATGTGCTTCACTAACTTTGCATGTAAACGCTGTGAGATGAAATGAAAAATTTCAACCCACAAACACTTAAGGCACCTTAGTTCCTGCAAAATGTGGTTTTACTGTGTTTAGCTTGTAAATAACGTTTTTTTTTTATTGTTTACTATTGTTAGCAATTTGTTTAGGTGATGGTTTTGGATACAAACATGATAATCATTGTGCATTTGGTTTTCATTTTCATTTTATACTTAACAAATAGTTTTTCTTTTTGAAATCTTAATCTAGTGAATGGAAAAAATATATTTTATATGTAATATATAAGTATAAAGTTAAACTTATGATATCGTAAGGTCCAGCGCCGATGTGCACACACACGGTTAACAAAACATTCGTGTTTTCATTAGTTTCTGAGTGAATTCACAAGAGATTCTATAAAATATTGTGATAGTCCTGCTGCGTAGGCACAAAACATAAAACTTAAAAAATCACGAATATTCTGTCCAGCATGTACAGAATGTCAAGTTAATTGTTTCGACATACTCGTAGTTCCAGTTTTAAAGATTTATCGCGCTCGTTTCGACCTAATTGCGTGTTTTATACCCGTTTTCGTTCAAATATTCCATCTGTCCTACCCAAATTCTTTGCGCTTAATACAAATTCAAAATCAACTTTTAACCTAAATTACAATTACAAGAAAAAAAACCGTTTTCTTTTTGTTTAGACCGGCTAAAAAAAAAAAAAAATAACATTCTGTGAGCTGTTGCAACTAGACGCAAACATGACCACAGTTTATATAGATCATGACAGCTCACCAATGGGAGCGTTCTGTAACCACAAATCGTGGATGAAATTGTAAAGATCATCACTCACAGCGACCTGAAAAGAAGAACAGACTTAGAACGACGAACAATGACGAATGTGATGCATTTGATACCTTGTAAGGTGTTGGATTCAGTGTTCGCTTGTGATCATTGCGAACAGTTCGTAGTGATTTTTGAACTTTCTCACGAACCTTCTCCAAATTTGGGAGTGGTTGCGTTATTTTTCCATTTTGCCAGTAAACTTTGTAGAGTGGTTTCACTTTGGTTGGAATAACGTAAGCACGCTTCGACTCCTGGAATGGATGACGACAAAGAACTTTTTGTCCGACTTCTGGTGCTGGTTCTGTGACTTTTTGCAAAAGATCGATCAGAGCATGTCCATCGGCACTGAATAGTCTGGAATGGATAAGATGTTTTCATTTATCAAGGAAAAATCTCTTTCAAAAGACATGTACACACCTGTAAGCGCTTTTATTTCCCGGCATGGTGACCTTCTCTACATCCTGACTCAGTTTAATGCGTGCTTGACCATTGATCTCCACCAATTTGTAGACACATCCCAGGGCTGGTTGCCGCTGACAAGTTACTAAAACAATCAAACACTCGATAGAAAAAAACTTCAGATAAATGATTTAAATGTTTTAAAACCTACCCAAGTGCGTTCCAATTCCAAAGCAGTCAATCTTGTGTGCTTGCTCGTTCAGGGACAAAATTGTTTCCTCATTAATATCATTCGATGCGACAATTTGGAGTGCGTTAAACCATGGAATTTTGAAACGATCGGCAACCTTTGCAAAGGTTTCTCGTGAAAAACATGATAAATACGCCAAATCGCCAGAGTCTATACGAATACCGATTGCCCTGTAGCCAAGATCGTTGAGCGCAAGTGCCACGGCACAGAAGTTAAGTAATCCGCTCCTAGAAAAATGTATTTGAATTTTTGGTTGCAATGAATATTATACGTGAAATTGATTGAACTAGAAAGAAAGTAGTTTATTGCTTTTAGGTGGGGGGAATTCATAATTTGTGATTCATCTAAATCGAAACCTATCCCTAGCAGGCTGCAAGGGACAGTAAAAGTGAACATAGGACGTGTAATTGTGGTTTTCTTGAAGTGGAACTTGAGTTAATGCACGGTAGAAGGGTTTACACACGGCCTATAGTCTTGGCAAGTGCGAGTCTATCTTTTAAATATGGATATTCCTCATCTATTACTGTCTAACGATTTCAGAAGCAAATTCAACAGATGCTTCCTGAAAAGGACATGCAACTATGAACGGAGTAACTTTTGGAGCAAACATTTTCACATTCATTCACGAGCGTTGTGTAAAAATAGACGACTCTCTGTTCACTTTATTGTACGAGGGTCTGGAAGTTAAAGTCAAAAATGTTCGGAAATACATGGGACTTTAGGCCGAAAGTGGTACACTGGCCGTACACTGCTATAGTACGATCCGTCCTAATATACGGTTCCATTGCACTTAGAAGGTCATCTTACAAGAGTAACCAAGATTTAAAGAACAAGCTGCATAGGGACAAAACTTGAAACAATGCTGAACCTAGTTCCAGTGGACATCCACGGTAGCAATAGAGCAGCAAAAATACCCCTTAAACTAAGGGAGGTTGGTCTATGGGCAACCGACACCTATGGTCACGCCTCAGATCTAACCCGCTGGACTACCACTAAAAAGAATATACTACACCGCCGGATGCTGGTACTGTTGCCGGCATCTTCTGTGAATCCAGAGGGGTAAACCAATCCTTTAAAATTGGAGACGGATGCAGCCGAGATAACTCCCATTGTTCAGGCCGCAAAGCTAATCAAAAATGACAACATTACCACCATCTATGTATGTTGACAGCCTCTCGTCTCGTCGGAGAATTGCAAGCCTCCGGGGGGTATAATTTGTCATAAGAGCTTCTCAATTTCCCGTTCGGAGTCGGCAATAAATTGTAGGTGCCTTTCATTCGTGCGAAATATGTGAAACGCACAACATGAATGGTTGCGAGCAGCTACACAAAAACCTCGTACAACTTAGTCGTCTCCGGTATCCTAACAGAGCACTGCGGGATAGGAATCCAAGCGGAGCTTCTTGGATTACCCTATCTTGACTACTGCAGACGCTGCAGGGACGAAGAGGAAATAGAGTCCGTCCAACACCTGCTGTGCGAATGTCCTGTACTAGTCACCAGAAAACTGTGCTCTCATGGTAGTTTCTTCCATGGGCTGGAGGACCTTCATATCGCCGATTTTAAGAAACTTTATCCCTTGCTGGGTGGATTTCAGATAAGCCGAACCTACCCTTTGGTTAGACTCCCATGAGTACTTTTTTTTATGGGTACAATGGACCCGCTTGAGTTTTAAATAAGTCTTTGGGACACGGGGAATGGCAGTACGAGTAATTATTCCGTTTTTACAAAGCCAAGCAGTGGAAGTTGGTTTAAAGAATGGAAGCTTAGTCACCGATTTAGAGGGAGTAATAGATGTATTTTTAAGAAAGGTACTCAAGTCCAGTCCACAAAGAAGTTTGAAAGAGATTTGGTTTGGTTTAGATATAAATAAGCTGGAAAACACGAAAGATGCCAGATCTGATGGTGTTACTCCTCAAACACAAAGCTGATGCCTTGGCATCAAGTTACTGGATGGCTTGGTTCGATCTAGTGTTTAAACTAAGCTCACTCTACTGCCAGGGTTATGCCTTTGCAGTAGAGTTTACATCAGCTTTCCTGAGAATAATTCCCAGCACAATAGGTCTTGCAGGTCGCAATACATCTGGGTCTTAGCATCCTAATCGAATTTACTGAGAAATAAATGTTTCTGGGCATCTGTAGTTGAACTCATCATCATCCACACCACAGTCTCTCTTAATCAAAGTCATCATTACAGCCTCTGGCAAACAGCTACCAAACATAAAATATCTGATGTAGACGGTTAGCCCTAAACGTTTTCGTTGTGCAGATAAAAATGCATGGTTTGGTGGTTACCCTCTTCAAAGCCGAACTGGTGTTTTTACAAGGAGATATAATACTCCAAATCTAGAAGTTCCCATAAATAGTTGCCGCAACAGCCCGAGGCGACCTAAGGCCCAGCGTCTCGGAATTATTCACGTTGTGCGTGTTACATTACACTGAGCCCTGGCGACCACGACGGGAGAGAAATTCTTTGGTGGACTTTGGATCAGGTGATTCAATGATTAAATGTAAGAGCTGTACAGATATATAGACCAAGTCGAAAAATCGCGCATTACAACTGGATATGTAGAGCAAGTGGGCACCAACGCTCTGTGCCATAGTGTTTTCGAATCTACCCCAAAAGGATAACTCCGGAGAGTACGACATCTTAGATGGTATGTACAAGTAGAAGTGGATCTCAACAAGCTTGGGGTGCGGAACTTAAGGCAACTAGCTAAGAACCGTTCGAAGAAAGGCTGGAGAGACTCATTTCCATAGCAGCAGATAAGTAAGTAAATGAGGAAGCAACTATTCCTATTACTGTCCTTTGCAGCCTGTGAATTAAAACCTCTTAATACACAACACATTATTCATAATTCGCGTGGAAGTGTTAAGCGTCATTTGTGTTAAATCTACTGACAAACACTGGAATACCTTAAAGATAATTTTATAAATCAATAAGTTTATTTTAGTCTACGTGCTTTGAAATATTTTATGATTTTTTATTTTTCTTTGAAAAAGGTCCTCTCTAAGGGCCAATTAAGCCATGCAGTGTGCTCTCTCGGACATAGATTTGATAAGTAAATTGAAGATGGATGAGTAAAAATAAATATGGACATGATTAAACCACAATTGTTCCTTTCTTTTGCATTAAACAAAAAAAAAAAAAATACTTTCAATGAAAAAATTCTTAATAAATGTGTGAAGAGCTAAGTTTATGAAATTCATTAAAATACCATACGAACAAGTGACAAGATTAGGACGAAGACAAGTAAGCAATTTGAACTTTCAAACAATAACAATTAAGAAAACAAAATAAAAAATAACTTATAAAACAAAAAATTTGTTAAGAAAAAATATATGAAATGGATTTTTTTTTTATTCAATTAACCAAATGTTTAAAAATGTATTTTTCTTTTATTACATACCTCTGCCAAAATTGTGCCGGGAAGTCATTTTGTTAAATAGGATATTGTTTTTAATAAATAAATTAAAAAGAAAATAAATAAAACTGCTTAAACAAAAAAAAATAATTTCATACAAAAACATCACAAGAAAATAAAAAAAATAAAATAAAATAAAACCAATAAAAAACATAAAATAGTTTGTTAATTGCACACAAACAAAATTAATATATTTACCATGACAATAATGCACCAAATAAAATGAGAATGATTGCTGAAACTGAGAACAATTGATACGACAACGGGGTGAACTGTAAAGTGAGCCATCAATTCGATTGACTGAACGAATACGCTCCGGAATTGCAGGACGAATAAAAACGAATCTCTCATATATCAACCCGGGTGGATAAAAGTATCTCAGTTAATGGATAGCCTATGCTTAGAACAAGAAATTTTTAACCGTCACTAAGAAGTCACGAAGTCACAGTCATTTAACCAAACTCGGCGCATACCCAGTGGGGTGTTATCTCCCGTCTACTATGGCTAATGATTAACCGAGCTGTCAAGAGCTACAAGGGTTTTTGGATATGCAGGGCAGCTTTTGGTAAGATATGGGGTCTAAAATAAATTCTCTGGATATGCTATTGTGTCGTCTAGCCAATCATCTTTTATAGTAAATTGGTCAGCACTGAAGGATAAATATGCGAGAGAGATGCTTACCCAAATACAACTAATGGCGTGCTTGGGAGTCACTGGCGCTCAAACTTTAACCCAAATGTCTGCCAAGGAAGTGTTACACAGAATTTTATCAGTAGACCTCGAAGCAAGGAGACTAGCAGGACACTAAGCCGCAAGACTGAAGAGCCTTAGATATTTCGAAGCGATCAGATGGATTACACCACTAATCGTCCATGTCAACAATTTTAAAACAGAATTGCCTTCGAGGTATTTTTGGGCTCGAACTAACGCAACAAGAAACCAAGAAGCAATGACGGGAGAACTGCGATCACGGGCAGATCGGATCGCAGGCAACTCTGGGGCTGGTGTATGTACACTGCAACACCCCACCGGTAGATTTTGCGATTTGTCTAGATTCCTTCGTTATAGTCTCCCGAGCAGAAGTCCTTGCCATTTTAAGCAGAAGCTCGGTGGGAACATCACACCCAAGGAAGGATAATAGAAATCTGTGCGGAAATTTAAGCTGCACTTAAAGTCACCACAAATCTAGCTGCTAGATCGCATCTAATCAGGGAATGTAAAAACAAACTCAACTTGCTTGTTAGCCACAACAGCGACCACCATGCCACGAAGGTGTTACGGGGAATGAAAAATCTGACGAACTGGCAAGAGAAAAAGTGCACGCGAAACTCTGAAAACGCAATAGGAGTCGCACTGACAATAATCAGGATAAACAGCAACCAACTAGGACAAGGAATTTCAAAGGACATTGGAAAAACCTCTCGAAGTGGTAGGAATTTCGACCTCAATAAACACATGCATAGAGTGGGGCTTATCGATAAGCTGCGAAGAAGAAGAAGAGGATTTTGAACAGGGAGAATGCGTTAAGATGCCCTGCATTCTATGTGGATACCAGACCTGAAACACCTCATGGATAAAGGAATTAGCGATATCCTGGTCTGTACTAAGCAAACAGGAAGATTCGCTTCACATGTACACTAGTGTCAACTTCAATTTTGTTCCACTTTCCCTAGATCTCTTCTAACACACATTTCAAATCTGGATTATCCCTGCAGTTTCGACGAGTAAAAGAAGGGAATACAACGTGCACAACTGGGGCCTAAGCGAAAGACGTCCCGTTCACCCCCACATTCCATATCATGGCTAATGCTTATGAATAAAATCTTGATAAGACTAGACGGAGAAAGAGCTTGGGTCGCAAACACAAAGTGGTGTTCCTGGTGTCAGGAATGTTTCCTTCTACGAGAAGTGAAATCATAAGGATTGCTTTAGATAAAATGAGCACACTTGGACACAAGTAGTGAACTTGGTGTCCATCCGAGCAAGTTGGAATTGATGCTGTTCAGCGCCTGACTTCACCATTCCCCGACTGAATGGTAAATCACTTCCCACTGAGCGAGACAAGCGTGAGGTTGCACGTTTCCAAGCAGACCTGAACTCTGTTAAATCAGTCACTGATCCAATGGATTGGATTCGATATCGATAGCCGCACAGGAACTGTGTAATAAGCCTACACACCAGAAGGTTAGCTCTCTTTTCAAATGAGTTCTGCCGGAGCTGTAAAAACGAGGATGAGAAGGGAACTATTTTGCAAGAGCTCAGCATTTACAAAGGAGGTGGTATTCCTCGTTCACATCTTTGTAGCTGCGGCAGTAAGTGTTGAGGATTTGGTAAATTCGGGCTAGTTTCATTTACAGGCTATCGTGTATCAACATCTTTGATCAGTTAAGGCTGGTAATGAGCTTCCTATCAGGGTGCTCTCTTCTACAGAAATACACCAAAACACTGGGCATTACAGACTCGAATTGCATATCTGAGGACATCACACACATAATACGTGAATATTCAAATATAGCTCGGGTTAGACAATTACATCTTCAGTAACTGAGAGGATGAACACATGTATGTAGGAAGCTTGCCAATTTCTAAATGGAAAAGTAATGCTTTGTAGAAAGTGATAAGGCCCTTTGGACGCCTAGTATAAGCAGCACTGTTGCACAACTTTGTCTAACTTATCTAACCTATCTGGCTCATTAAAACTTTATTGAAGTGCCTGAAGTGTCCAGGACACTGTTTAATGCCGCACGGCAACGACAGTTTTATTGTCATTCCTAGTCTGGCATCGGAAATAGCTAATGTGAGTCAATAAGAATCGACAACAAACAGTGAAAATAGACAAATAACTTCAAGGCTTACTGCCTTTCGTATCCAATTTTTTCAGGGAAGAAATATTTCCTGTTCTCTGATGTAAGAAATAAAAGTTTCTCGTGGGGTTGAACAGGAAATCCCAAAGAATTGTGGCCGATGTAATCAATGGCATTTTTAACACGTATCCACACTGACTATATTTATTGCCGGACTCAATCTGTGAACTTTGTCTAGAAAGTGATGAGACGTCTCTGCATATATTTTTGTATTCTGTACTAAACTAAAGCCTGCACGACATCCTTCGACAACAACGTGAGATCATATCCAGCACTCAATTCGATAAAGGGATCTGGCGATTTCTGGATGAACAAACCGTTGGTAGTGGATCTAACCAACCAACAGCGTACGAACGTACGAAGTATGGTAAATGGTATTCACATCGCCACAACATAAAGCAGATGATGTGATAAAGTTTAAGTTCGGAAAGCTGCAATCGCATAAGTAGATAATCGCATAAGACGACTACAACAAAACACGAAGAGTACCCGAGCGCCAGAAAGCAGATACAGCAAAACAGAACGCCTTCAAAGTGATGCTGTAGAATAAAACTGTTAAAGTCACTTACGTGTTGAAGAAAAGGAACGAAAGGGGAACTTAAGTGAGTTAACCACCAACGGTTTTCCAGTTGAGTTTTGGACAACCAAGAGTTTGACAAGAATTCTGAAAAGAAAAACATCAGAGACGATGACTTTGGATGGAGTTGAAACAAATTTGTGGGATTTTAGGCAGAGAGATCGATGTATCCTCGTCAAACCATTGTTTGCTTTAATTTTATGACAGGCGGAGACATATACATATATTCGGAGATGACGATGGAAATGCAGTTTGTATTCGGAACTGCACTGCAATTTGAAAATTTAGTTTTTTTTTTTATTAAACTGATTGGTATGAACCTTGATGACTTGTGATTTCAGTAAAACGGCGCAACCTGTTACTCTGCGTAAATAGCAATTCCATTGTTGGGGCAACGATTTCCAGGTCGTGTCATTTCGCAAAGTGTCATCCTCAATCGATCAGCAAAAGGTTTATTCAACACTGAAGAGAGGTCGTGCGATGTACCGCCTTGCAGCTTTTTACCTCAGGCTTATATCAGCAAACTACAAGGAACCCCCGAGCTCAAGACCCGATATAGGATATTCAATGCGTGATCGGTCAGATTACTCCCCGCATCAACGCAAGTGTCTTCAGAAGTTTTATAAAAAGAACGCAGATTTATATACCGAATGCCCTAAGGACATTCGAAGGAAGAAAATATGTGTTTTTTGAGTGAAAATGAATGAAAGTTGCACGTTCATGTTGATTTCTTTCTTTAGTAACGTGCCAGTCAGTTAAAAAAAACGTCGTGCTGGCGCAGACAAAGTGCAATGACGGATATTGTGTCTTTTGCTGGAAGCAAGAGAGGCAATAAGCGTGTCCAGGCGGGTTCATCCAAAGCTTGATTTATCGATAACAGTCATGAATCACATCGATGATTATAAAATAAGCTTCTAGAGCATGCCTCTAATGGCTGAAAAAGGAAAGAAATACATGATTCTGACATGCAATGGCCTGACTATGATTTGAATTGGAAGTAAATGTCCTTTAATCCTTAGCAAATAGAAATCAGAATTATATAAATGACAATGTGTGGCAAGCTGGGGTTTGTTGTGATTTAAGTAAAGTCTCTGCAAAACAAATAAGAGTTTCTGTCCAAAATTGTTAAAACGGATGATTCAATAAGATGTGGGTGATTTGTTCTTTCAATCAAATGTTAAACGATTAGAAAATTATTGATTTTAAATTTAAACATGAGCGTTATCACTGAAACATAATTCTAGGCAAATTCCCTCCACAGCTTCATCGATCGTTTTTGGAAGTTTCCTACTGCTTTTAGAATAATGGTGGCTCTATGTTCGTCCGATTTTTAAGCACCATTCAACCATTTGTGGATTGTGAGCATAAACTTTCCTCTGTATATAGCCAAAAAAGAACTTAAGCTATGTTCAGACTATTGTCAGATCTTACAATACAATATTGTTAGGTCTTCTAATGAATGATGTGTCCCAAATGTCTTACAATCGTGTGAACTGACAATTTCTGTCTGATAACGTTGTAAGAAAAGACATTAGGCGTGTTTTTTTTGAAAACCTAGCTAGCCAGTCGTTCATTTAGACGATTCCAAGCCAGCCAAACCCAGTCGGTTTTTTTATCGTCAAGTTGCTACGTGTGATTTCGTTCCTATGACATCGGCTGTCAAACTGTCCAAGTATTCGGCATTAAACCAAATTGTTTTTTTTTAATTTGTTGTGAAAACCATAATAGAGAATTTATTCAATGGATAATTTACAAAAAGTGGTATGAAATCACTACATCTTCCATCTTCGTACTCAGACGCCGGTCAAATGTCAATAAAACAGAACAATTTGGCAGTGATACCAACGCTATAAATGAAAAACATCGCTTTCTGCGCCGCCTGGCCATGGAATATCGTAAAATTCTTAGCCAGTTGCTTTTGATAAGGGATAAAATCAAGAGTTGTAGCCAGCTGGTTGTTGTATTTGTTTTACGTATAAAATAAAATATACTGGCTGGCTAGGTTTCAAAAAAACACGCCTTTTGTCAGATTATTGTAAGGGCGCCATCTGACAATGAAATATTCAGGTTCCTACCAATCGTATGACCACTCTTTTAGAGGTACTTGACTGTAGGAGATGTAGACCACAACAAACCAACATGTTGCTTTATCCTGTTAGAATTACAGGTCTATTAAGCCTAATCCGATACCTCTTATTGAAACACTCTTAACAAATGGCATGACTATGAGCTAATTAAATTAAAATCTTCAGAGTTTCTGGTTAAATTACAAAAATTAAAAAAAAAATTCCCCTTAAGAGAATTTAAAGAAATAAAAACTTAAAATTAAACAAAATAAATAAAGTTTTAAAAAAAAAAGGAAAAAAAAATAAAAAATATCACCTCGCTTTGTTCGTTTTGTGAAAGCATTGTGGTGTGAGCACACACACCGTCCCTTAGTTTTTTTCAAAGTTTGATTTACCGCTTGCCAATTTGTGTGTATGATACACTTACAATGATTTGATTTTGATTTGTTTTTTAATTTTATTTAAACCAATTAGTAGTATACACAAAACCACATGAAAAATATGCAAGAAAAATCAAAAAATTTGTTTTTTTTTTTTTTCGGAAGACAGTCAACAGTATCAAAATGAAAAATTATTTTTTTTTTGAACAAAAAACCAATCATGCACATTTTTTTCTTGGAACAAAAACAAAAATGAAGATATGGATATTACTTAGGTCTAAGATACTAATCGGAAGCGCTTGCCTAAAATTACCTGAATGACTTCTCGACATATTTTGGCAGATATGCAGTATTTTCGACAATCGACGGAGAAGAAGAATTTCTCAGTCCGTTCTTAAGACCGTTCGTTATGGTGGTGGCGGTGGTTTCTTTTGACTCTGGATTTTGTCCACTGGTGTAGACCTTTGAATTATTGTTCGGGGAGTTAAATTGGTCTTTGGTATTAGAAGTGTGTCCATTGGGAGTGGAATGTCCATTAGTGGCATTTCCATTGGATAATCTATTCGATGTGGTGGTTAGTGTTGTTCCATTTTTGGGCTGACCTAGTGCAATGCTCTTCACAGGGAATTTATTTGAGCTATTTATAATGTGGCTGCTAAAATAGACATTGAGATTTGTGTTAGTTGTTGTTTTGTTTAATTTATCTGGAATCAGGTCGGTAAAGAAATAGAAATATTTGAAAGAGTCCAAGCAAGGAAATGGTCGCTGAAACCTAAGCCAGACTTTAACAGACAAAATCTAAAAAAAATACTAAGGTTAGACCTCTTAGAAGTGACATCTCCCGACAAATATTGGTTTGCGAAACAGCCTCTTGAGACGCTCCAAAGTTTTGAAAGGATAAGCGAGTCACTGGTAAATGTTAAGTTAGATCAGCTAATCCAATCAAGGGAGGTAGGGAGATGATAGAAATAAGTCGTGGCGGCAGTCCACAGAAGGTCAAAGCCAAGCTTCTCTCATTCATGCGTGCGTTATTTATTTTTTCACGAATGCCAGGGACTTTCAGGTTCAATCTTCTGATCTCGTCAATTCACTCAGCAGTCCAATGCACAAACTACTTAAGCAACGGCTACTGCAATCTAATGAAGGTTAGAGGTCTACCGTACGATTCTTTCAATCAGAGCTCGAAAATCACTCTCAACCTTTTCAAAGGTTTTTAAATTACTCTCTGTTGTTGAGATTTTGAAATAAGGTCACTTAATAACCGATTTGCATCACCGTACGTTTTTCGCTCTTGGTCGGAGAGAAACCTTTACTTTACTTTTTTTTAGGTTCTGGTCAATCAATGACAGATATCACTGAGAGAAAAAAATAAATCTCCTTTATCATTGTTGCTTAGTTAGCAAGCAGTGCATCGGAATTGCCGATTAGTGATTTTATGAGTCATCAGTAAACACTTGTCTAAGAAAGTTCTTCTATACTGATAATATGTATATGTGAAATGAACACAACAATTGAATTCTATACATTGAAGACTTTTGATTTATTCTCGACGAAAGAGGTTTTAGGTTGATCATTTCCATTTAATTTTTATAAAAAAAGTCAACAGAGGAGAGATATATTTAAAATTAAAAAATAGCTCTCAAGCGAAGAGCGGAAAGATGAGTATATATAAATATATCTCGGAGCAAGACCTAAATGTCGGTGCTCAATGCAATATCTCTCACTGAGAAACCAAATGAAAATAAAGGTTGAGAGTTATTTTCGAGCTCTGCTTTCAATGATGCGTAGGGAATTGTAGGTGCGTTCAAGCACCTAACTTCTTAATGGGCATAAGGTTGAGAGAGTGCAAGAAGAGCGCTTACTTCCAGTCAACGAAGAAATTATGTCTTCTTCTAGTTTAGAAAAGGGTCGACACTGCTATCAAAAAGCTGAAGAGCAACAAGGCCGCCAGCTGGTAAACCATCAGAGCTCTTTAAATGCGGAGGTGTTGCTTTGGTAGGGTGCATGCACCAAATCACCAACCGAGTTTAGGTGGACGAAAGAATGCCCGATGACTGGAATGTCAGCTCCTATGCCCCATCTACAAAAAAATGTGATCCTATGTTGTTCTTACACCAACTATCGAAGCATATCCCTGCTAAATGTCACATATAAGATCCTATCCAACATACTGTGTGATACCAGTGTGGCTTCCGGCCCGGCAGATCCACTCAGACTCATCATCTTTTCATCGACATTAAAGCCGCATTCAACGCCTTGACCTTTACAGGGCAATAGCCGACTTCATGATCTCGACAAAACTGATCCAACTGTGCTGCGTAACGCTGGAAAACACGCAGTGTACCGTGCAATGTAGGAACAACTCATTTGTGTTTTTTCAAACGTGCACCGGATTTTGGCAAGGAGACGAGCCGTCATAAGATTTCTTCAACCTCGTGTTGGAACAGATGCTGCACAGGGCAGGTGTTAACATAGAAGGCTATCCAACTGTTTGGGTACGCAGACGACATCGACATAATTTGTCGCTCCCAACGTGCTGTAATAGAAGATTTCACGGCAATTGAAGATCAGGCGAAATGAGTCGGCCTACAAGTAAATGAGGACAAAACCAAGCACATGTTGGCAACAAAAAAAGGAAACTTCTGTCCAACGCCTAGAACAAAACGTCACGTTGACAATAGATTCAAAGTGGTTAAGGAGTTTACCTACCTCAGAGTAAATATCAAAACTCCACGAATGCCACTTTAAAACAGATGCGGCGAAGGCTGGCCCTAGGAAACCGCTGCTACTTCGATTTTGCAAATGAAATGGGTTAAAAACTTTTAACTTAAAAGACAAAAGACGAAGCGCTTCAAAACCATGGTTCTGCCAGTTTTACTGTGGTGCTGAGTGATGGACGATAAGCAGGAAAGCAGAGCAGATATTGAGAAGATACAACCGCGAAGTCAATAAGCTATACCAAGATGTGGAGGTGGTTCGAAAATCCAAAACACATCAACTACACTGGCTCGACCATATCAAGCAAATGGACTATAATGGTCCAGCCAAGAGAATCTTCAGGTTTACGACGGCCAGGAAGACCGAACTTCCGTTTTAAAGTCTTAGCTTAGAGCGCTTGGTCTGGACAGCTGGTAACATCGTGCCCAGGATAGAAGACGGTGGAAGCCTGCCGCCGCGTCTCAGACAGAGGGTTGAGAGCGCGTTAAGTAAATAAGGAAGTACGATTCATTTACTTAAGCCTTATTAATTTATTTCTTCGGTTTTGACCAAGTTGATACAAAGGCAGGAGACAGCACTATGTTTTGAAGAGATAAACTTTATTTTATGTCGATAATTTCATCATTGTCAGGTGTTCGTCGAATTGGAACTCGTTTTGGGATGTCCTAATGAAAAAATGGCACACTCTATCGAAAGCTTTGGATACATCTTGTGTCAGGCAAGACCTCCAGAACTGGATTATTCTTGGATGGATTACACAATGGTACAGAATATGGTCTTATGGTTTTGATAAGGTCTGTATCAAAATACGCGATTTTTAAGGGCCGTATCATTTTTACGCATTGAGTTAGAAGCTTTAAGTTTTTACAGGACTATGGGATAATGGTCCGCTTATCCACTACGAGGTTCGCGGATTTAGAGTGCTTAAATGGACCCTCGTGAACTTCCGCCATCGGATCCAAATCGTCAGAAGTTATTCCCTTACGAGTAGAGATGAGAAACACCTTAGTGTTTGAAATTAGTTTCAAGGCTTTATACCTTTAGCCCTTCTTAACAGCTCCTTCTGGACAGACAGACAGACTACGAAGTGGTCCTCTAAGGGCTCCATTTTCCGTCATTCTGAGGTACGAAACAGCAAAAAAGGTCTCGAACATTTTTGCATGTGGACTAAGAGGCAGTTAATTCAAGATTAAGCTCAGGAGGGGCCTGTTAATTAGTTGCGTCCAAGGTTACGATGGGCCGTACGGCCTTTTTCGATAAGTAAGAACAATGTTGAAAACAATTTAACAATAGATGTGGTCATGTGTCCGTAGATACTCTCTTCACTTCACTACTTTGATAAATTTAAATAAAAATAAAACCAAGTTACAAAAGTAATTTAAAACTGGTTAATAATCCTAAACACAGCAAATAGCACAACGGGACGAATTCAGAAAACGTATACTTTTCTACATTTTCTCACCGACACTCCTACTAGAGAAGTTCATAACTTCTCACTGTTTTTTTTTTTACTCATATGTGCAAAATTTAAATAAATCCGTGTAATCTCAGAGTGGGTGACTATGAATTGTGAAAGATGGTATCCGAGAGATGTTGCCTAGAAGCGAAATACCTCTTAACATCATACGTGTCGACTAAAGCCATGAATCCATCGGGAAATGCAATCGCATATGACACCATTGCAGCCAGTTCGCCTTCACTGGACTCTTCTTTGGAGATGTCAAGTACTTCGGACAGAGAGTTCCTGTGTTGAACAGCATTCTCCATTAGGTCACCGGTTACATCTGAAAAAGAAGTGCAATACGTGAGAAGGAATTACTATAAACTGTTTGTAGGGCATACCATTTGTTTTGTGCTTTAGAATTCGTGTCTTGAGTTCGTCGATTCCATTGAATGAGGTTATGTAGGCATGAGCATGGGTACCCTTCACCGGTATGTTGAACAATTTTCCAGCCAGAACATTTGATGTGCCATCAAATCCACCTGTGAATCAGAGAAAGAGAGAGTGAGGAATTACAATTTATTTACACTTTGTTTGTGGGTGGATGGGGTTCGTTATTGGTGCTCGGTGCTACCATCGCTGACCAATATTCCTCTATCCTTGACACTGCAAATGTACATTTTTAGCCTATCTAATCTAACCTTGAGAGTGTGAAGGCAGAGTGCTATTAATATCGATGCAATGGGATAACAATTTGCCATTGGAGTTATTATTTATGGTGGAGAAACACGTAACGAAACACAGTCAAAGCCAAAAAAAAAGGAAACCTAAACAAGATCAAGGTTAATGGAAGTCAATGTATGATACATATGTGGTCGTTAGACATTAGAGAATTATTATCCTTTGATAGTGCCACTCTGGGTGTCGGAGTCACCTTGAATGTATTTAAATTTATGCACATACTACCTCGAGAAGAAGGAACGACTTGTACCAAAGCAATGATTGACAGTCATGCGAGTAGGTGATTCTGATTTTTGTTTAGCCGATTAGCACAACATGATGGAACAGAGATTTATTATGCATGATTTGAAGGCGATAGATATAACGCAGTACACAACGAGGACAATACAAATGCAAATGGCTGGAATAATGATGTCGAAATACTGCCTGATGTGGTGGGTATGAGACAACGAAAAACGCAGGGGGAAGGAATAAATTGATTTGCTTTTATTTTTCACACCAGTTATAGGAAACGACGGGCTGAGGCTTTTGGTAGTACAACCACGATTTACACGTCTTTTTTTGGATAGATTAGATTAGGACAAGTTCAAGTAGTTATCACCTAAGCGTCCTTCGTGTATAGAACCAGTGTTGGGTTTCTAAGAGCTTCAATTTACTCAAATTTGTATACGTTACAACAGTTTTTTTAGACACAAAAGGCAGTAAGTTAACAACATTAGTTGGTTCACAAAGAATAGATATGAGAGCCTCATTGTGATGCAAAGCAGCCATTCAACATTCAAAAGATGTCTTGGTTAAGTACCCTGACGCAAAATATGTGTAAGCATTCCATGTTACCGGGTGCTGGATGAATCCTCAATAAGCCAACGGCAGGTTTAGGAGATTGCACATCGAACAAATGCTTTGCCGTGAGCAACTCTAGTGATGTAACTATGATTCAGGAATCATGATTATCATAATTTTCCATTTCCGCTATTATGGTTGCGGGCAAATGTTGATTAAGTTGACCCTCCACATCTCTCGATTTTCCTTCATCGATTCTTAATCATCAGGGGCTATCCCCAGACGGGTGAGGTGAGATTTTGGACTTGTTCGCCAACCATCTTATTCTGGTCCTTCCCAGGGGATGCACGTCTTTGAAGACGAGTTGGAGGCGTCCGTTTAATGTGCCCAAACCATCAAACTTCTCTATTCGAAGTAGCTGCTCAACCACGTTCTAGTGTTTCTAACCCCATCTCGGCGGGTTACTCCAGAAATACAACAAAGAAATCCTATTTCGACAGCTTGTATCCGCTATCTTATCTAGTCATTACTCAAATGCCATGATCATAGGTGAGAATTGGAACAAAGACTGAATTGAAGACTGATAGCTCAACTGGGATGCCCTCCTGGTAACAGACTGACTAAACTGTCATAAAATTATTCCAGCCTGACTAACATGCAGAATGCATTGAACAGGCATTCGGGAAGTAAACATTACTTCCGATTTGTTCACGTTGTTGTTCACCCACTTTCGTGAATTAATCTGAAACCTCTGTGTCCACAACTAACCGATTTTTGCAGAAGATCGTATTACGATAATTTAGGTTAGGTTCAAAACTTACCCACGTTGCAACAAGGTCTCACTTTGACGAAGGAGTAGGTCTATTGTGATACCATTTACATTGACCGCCTATTACATTGATCGTCTATTTTAAACACATGTAAGTTTCTTATTTCAGGGAGAATTTATTGGGTGAATCCAACCTCCAACAAGCATTTTTATTAGATGGAGAACGGACTAAGTGCCCTTGGAAGTTGGGCATTAAAACCATCTTGACCCAGAGACAAATCTACTAATGTTGCAGATGTCGAAGTCAGGGAAGACGTTAAGGTCATTGTAGAAGTATTTCTCCAGGACAGCTGAGCGAAAAGTAAGTAACCACCTCGCGTCTGCACAGGGTCTGTACTCCCAGCGACCTTGCATGTATGCCTCTCACTCAGACAGTGTCCCATAAGAGCTCTAATTATAGGGTTAATGACTTTCCTACTGATTGTCCTTTTGGAGTTCAGGCTTCGCCAGATCTGTCTGAAAAAAGGAATGCTTTCGACCAACGTTGGCATTCTACTAGACGAGGTCGCCGAGAGCTGACTCTATCTTGAAGTATCTACAGCTACACGCGTCCGATTCCGTGAGTCCTAGTCTCTTAGCGTGCTTTCTCAGAAGACAATGTTCAGATATGATTCTTACAGCTATTCTTAGGTTTGACCATTATAAAGGGTTTTCCAATAGGGACGGGTAGATTTTGACAGTTCATGGCGGCCATTTTGATTTATCTGTTGTTAGTTTTCCGATTTTTATTTTTCAGACACTAAAGACAAATCAACATGCCAAGTTACAGCGTCGAGCGTGTGTTCGCTGACTAGGTTCTGGAGCAGTAGGAAGCGGAATCCGTTCAGCGACGAGACCCATTTTTGGATGAACGGGTACGTCAATAAGCAAAATTGCCGGATTTGGGACGATGCCAATCCACACGAGGTCCACCAAGTGGCAATGCATCCGCAGAAAGTCACTGTTTGTTGTAGATTGTGGGCCGTACTTCTTCGAAAACGACGATGTCATTGTCATACCATCAACGTAGAGCTCTACCGATCGATGATAACCAATTTCTTTTGGCCCAAGTTGGATTATAGGCATGTGAACGACAGCCGCGGCGGCCATTTGATCGATGTCATATTCCACATATAATGTCATTGATAGGCCATTCAAATAGTACAAAAAAATTCGTTGATATCTCACACACAACTTGTTTTATTAAATTTTAACATCTACCCGTTCCTATTGGAAAACCCTTTAGCTTAAGAATTTCCCTTCTTTTTCCTATCAAGCGCCGGCCATATGGCTTTAAATACCCTGTGGTCTCCTATATTTGACCATCTGTGATCAGCCTAAGAGCTTTAATCGCTCAGGACGGCGGTTTGACTTCTACCGCCTCATTTTGGAGTAAACCCCCGCCGTCTCTTGCTAGTTGATCGGCAAATTCATTTCCCCCTGTACTGCAAGGTCCAGGTAGCCAACAAAGTCCTAATCGGTTCTGTCCGCATAATGTCTTAAGCGTTGTGCGACAGTTTACGACTAGTCAAGATCAGATGACATTCGACTATATCGCTTTGAGTGCGCCGTGACTATCGATGTAAATGTCGATGTTTCAGCTTTAAGCGCTGCTAGAATCTCTGCTTGGAACACACTGCATGTATCCGAAAGTCGTATGGATGTTTTTAGTTCCGACTTGAAACAGAAGATGCCAGAATCCATTTCATCTACGGCTTTAGAGCCGTCCATGTATGTGGCTATTTCTTCCGGTTGTCTTATTACTTCCGTTTGCCATTCCCCCCTTTCGGGGTATATGATCGTATATGGCGCATCGAAATCTAGTACAAGAAGGATGGTATCTGTACCAGAAGGATTTCCGGTTGATATGTAGGAAAGAACAGAGCAGTGTCCCCTACTACCGATCTTGAAGTAGCTCAAGAAGTGAGTGAGCCTGAGCATATTCATGCCCGCCTGATATCTGTAAAGCCAGCGAAAGGAGGTGGAGAAACTTTTCCAGTGCGGCCTTTGGAATTGGGTGTAGAACCCCCATAATGGCGACGCTGGCAGTTTTCTGCACTCCCGCCAGTTTCCCCTGTGTGGTCATTTTGGTAGTGGCTTTCTATCAGACAAGAGACCCATAAGCGGGTATAAGTTTGACTACTGTTACGTACAGCCACTACTCAATGCATGATTGCTGGCTTCCCCACTGGAATCCGATCTACAATGAGCTTGATGGAACTTAAAAAAGTTGACTCATTGGTCAAAGATGAAGCACTCGTATGCTGTCCAAGGAGCGACATGTCAAGGCACCTAATCAATTGGAGTAGGGAATGAAAAACCAATTTGTTTGTCAGATTGTCTTCTCAAGGTCATTCTCCTAGAACTGCCTTTTTCATGCTTCCCTCAGCTATCACCAACAAATGCGAAACAAAAAAAAATATTAACTCCCATTTGCACTTAAGATTTCATTCATCATCGACAGCAAAGAATTCATTTCATGATAAGCGAATTTCAATTAATTAAATTCACGTGAGGTGCAATCAATAGGTCAGTACCGAGAGTGACGCCAATCACAAATCCATTGATAGCACGCGAGTAATCTCTGTTTGCGAGTCAATCAAATTTAATTGCGCCTCGAAAACAATTATCGATTTGATAACTTCCAATGACGAATGGGCTGTGAGTTCACACCTGATAGCAGTACACTACACTCATCGGAAATGGGAGTTGTGGAGGCAAAGCAAAAAACCACGAAGAAGGCGAAGCCACCCACCAAAAACAGAGGAGCCGCACCAATTTTCAAAACACGATCTCAAAACAAAGTTGTTGTGGTCTAGAAAATAATCCAGGCACAGGATGGTACAGGCGTACACCTAGCACACACTGCAATTAACCTTCGTTTGCCTGATTGGGGAAACCCAGCAATTCTGATGGCGTTAGCAAAGTAGGTAAGTTGTGAAGTCCTGCAGTAGCACTACATAGGAAGGAAATGCTTTTCATGCCTTTCAAGACAAACCCATTGAAAAGTTGGTAACAATAGAGGAAGCAGAAGAAAAATTGTTTATTGGCGTAGGAACGGGAAGGTTCTCTGCAAATTCAAGGCAGAATTGAGGTGGAGCCCTTATGGTGTCAACTTTTCGCATGATCGCATGTTAGCACTTTATGTGAAAACTTTTCCATTCCATCTTGTTCCTTGTTTCGTTGAGCAAATTTCACAAATGATTCGATTAGTCAGAAATGATTTGCAAATTAATTTGCTGCAGCAGTGTAAGAGACCTTCGGGGAGCTGAAGTCGGGAGGGCCCTAGTGAGTCATTCCAAGCGCTAATTGATTGCAGTTTTACAAATGATTGTCATTAAAATTATGTCCCCGACGGAGTTATGAATGAATGGGTGCACACATAGGAAGAGGTTGAGGTAGGAAACCACTTAGGACACGTCACCCTTGTCTTACGAGTGGCTCTGCAAACGCAAGTGTGCTGCATATAATTCATACCTGGAGCTAAGTTCATGTGTCATATTTAGGGTAGAAAACTTCCATGTGACGAATATGCCTTGGTCTGTTCCAAGGGAGGACCAAAAGTTCACAGAAAAAAGTATGCTGGCAGTGTCATCCTCTTCGAAACAGAGTCAGCAATCCATGTTTTTGAGTGCATAGACGTTAGCAGACTTCTATTTGGTATCATTGGAGTAGTCAGAGTCAGAGAGATTCATCTATATGCCTACACAAGTAGGTAGCCCAGAACACTGTGCCATTGAAGGAAAATGGTAAAATTGAGTTCAAGAGCTGTGGCGATGATCTACAAAAACGATATCTTTACACAGTTTCAGCAGGTTTTTTTGGAAACATGGCAGAGCTGGATTCTATTGAAAAGGGCTTCACAGTGGACGTTATGTACTCCGAATCGCACTGCTGCGTCAAAACATTATACGTCCTCCCTGACCTAATCTAACACAAAGAGTATTGGGTAGGAATCACTGTCGAATTAGGTCTCTTCAGGACAGGCATCGACAATATAAGACAGAGTGTAGTGACGCAGTGTGGTGACGGGCTTTCCTCTCGAAACAACCGAAGCCGACCTCAACCACTCTTGACAAGGTTCATGCCTTCGCAAAATAGACCAAAACTAGGATGATTCGAGATGTTCGAGAGAGGACTTCGTCGCATCTTCTTGCTACATGCTCTGACTAAGTCTATACCAGGTAAGCCGAGCCTATTTACCCTAAACGAAAGGCGTTCCTTGTTTTGAAAGAAATAATTTCCGTCGATGTCATGAAATCGATTTTTAGCACGACATTGACAAACCTCCGAGAAATTTGTCATGAAAGAGCTTCTTAATCTTACGTTCAGGGTCAGCAATAAAAATCGTTTGTGCCTTCCGTTCGTGTGAAAAACATAACACGCACAACATGAATGGTTGTGAGAAGCTAGACATTTCCCCTCTATGGGCTGTCGCACCAAATATTTTTTTTTTTTTTTGACGGCGTCAATATATCTATAATCGACACAACGACTCTTCCGTAGGAACAAGGACGTTGCTAAACATCTTTTGAATTGTTCCGTGTTTACGAAGCTTGTTCATCTAATCAGTGAATGTATGACGCAAATAATTTGGCTTTGTTTCCCCAGATGACATTACTATACTTGAAAGTCTTAACACAAAATACACCAATCCAAGAACAGTCCCAATTTGAGAACGAAACCAATATTCTCATTCTACCCACCGAACTCGTACAAATCTTGGTTGTTCGACCATTGAACCGATTTCTGATTCGATGAATTGTGGTTTCAGTATATGGCTGACTCGTACATCAACAAATCGTCAAACAAAACTGCAACAAGCTACACTTTCGCACCAAAACGAAGTCCAACTCCCTTGCGAGCCTTAATTGGGAACAACCTTAGAGTCCTAAATCGAATAATCATCTAAAAACAACTCTTCACCGGACGAACCTCTTATTAGATCCAGTCTGTAGATTGTGCCTTGCGAATGAAGAAACTCGTCTTGAGAATGAAGAAATTCGTCTTCATATTCTAGAATGTCCAGCTTACTTATATTTCGCAAGGGGACATTTCGTTGCAGGGATTTTAAATCAGCGGCTACCCTTCTCTTTACAGGTTCCCGCAGTAGATTTAGAAGATGGACACAATGGACCCTTTTGCTGGCCTAAGTAGGCAGTCAAGTGTGTCACAAGGCTCCCATTTACTGTCATTCCCGCCCTATAACATATCTACTCCCAAACAACCTCTGGAGTGAATAAACTGCTTTAGCTTCATCAGAGTCAAGTGACGACAAAATTAAAGGTCAGAAAAGGCCTGAAATAGCCTTGTGTCAATGATAAGTTCGAATTATTTCGATTAAATAACAGACAGTACTTAATACGACAACTAAAGTGAGCCTTTATACGATCTTAATCGTCCCAGTCCTGCTCTAAGGCGTAGAGGCATGGACTTTGTCAAAAGCGAATGAGGTTGGTCTTGACTTTTTCGAGAGAAAAATTCTTCGAGTGGTTTTCGGTCCCGTCTACGTAGACGGTGAATGAAGGAGGAGATACAACGACGAACTGTATGGGCTATGGTGGTTGAGTCATGCAGAGTGGATACCAATGGTCCGGCTCGGAAAATCTTCGAATCCAAACTCGAGGGACGGCGCAGTAGAAGAAGACCGCGACTCAGGTGGCGCACGCAAGTGGAAAGGGACTTGACCAAACTTAGTGTGCAAAACTGGATGCAGATGGATGAAGATTGAGCTGGCTGGTGACGCTTATTGGTTGAGGCCCAGGTCCACCACGGACTGTAACGCCACCTTAAGTAAGTAAGTACTTAACACGAATGTTAGCAAATTACAAAAAATATATGCAAAGATAACAACAAATTGCTTGCCAACGATTTATGGTGTATGAAAGACTGCTTCTGGGTAGAGAACCGAAGAAAATGTATGTAGAACCTTGCAACTAAGAATGCTTCACTTTTTCAGGCGGAGACTTGACTATGTATTCAAAACACCACTGTTAGAGCTCAATGCCCTTTTTCCATCTGTCTAGTCGAATCTAGTCCATCGAACCAATTTCAGGGTCAAAAATTGAATTAAACTTTGTAAGAGATAGGATGACATGGTCAACCATTTATTCGAGTGGTCGTAATGTAAAATTGTCGACCTCGTTTAGTTTAGCTGCATTTCTGGACGAGAATTTTAAATAAAATCTTTCCTTACCTATGTACGCATATTTTGAAGCCGAAAGCCCTCCGTCTGGTCCTTGCGCTCGTCTCAAACCGAATTCCAAGAGCTTTACTTGTTTACCAGCCACCATGCGATAACGCGCAGCATTTGTTGCCATCAAACTGGAAAAAAGAAAGAAGATCTCTAAATCACAATCGCCCTATCCACCATTTCTGATAGAATTACCTTGCATAATTCACTAAAGTTAAAAGTGTCGTCTCCAACAATTGTACTATGATTAGAGGTCCTTCCACTTTTATAATTGGTACCCTATGAAAAAAAATAAAAATTCCTCTCAATTACATTGATTCTAATCAAATCAAGGCTTTCGTTTGCCTACCGAGGAAACGCTACTGAACCTTCATCAATGGCATACAGTGTCACATCTTTGGCTGTGAGATTTCCTAAGAATTCAAAGAATTCATTTTCAATTCCCTCGGGCAGAGTTTGCTTCAGGTATTCAATATCTAAAAACGAAAGTTGTGTTAGTCCCATAAATTAACATTAAATCACTTTAAATACAAAACTCACCACTTTCTGAGTAGTGAAAATTGTCAAGAAACTTAAGACATTCATCTAATCCAGCGAAAATTGTGAATTCTCCATGAAAAGGATTGTTGCGGAAGAATAAATCAAAGACGCTTTGGTCGCCTATTTTGCCAGACTTCCAGTATGCATATGCCATTGTGATTTGATATAAATCTGAAAATAAACAGTTAAAATTATTATTAATTAAATGTGTTACAAGAATGAGCAAAAATTCTTTAATAAATAAACACACTGAACGGACGATTGCGTATTTCTTTGAAACATGTATCCGTGCTTTGCATGGACAGTCACCCTAGGTTAGGTTAGGTAAGGTAAGCACCCTAACCCGCCACCCTCATAGTGGGTAAGCGGGTCATTGAAAATGATGATGATGATGATGATGAAGGTAAGGTTGAAGTAGCTGTCAGCTTAAGCCGACCAAGTCCGCTGTGATACCACATGGATCTTGGAAAATTCTCCTTTACCACCTCGTTAAACCACTTGGAGCTTCTGATGAAGCGTAGGAGTCTTCTAATATCTGTATTGGTCAGATCACCTATATCGTTGTAGAACAAGACACCTAAGTAAGGTTTTCTTTTATGGGAGAGAGCAGGGCAGGTGCGAAGAAGATGGGGAATGCTTTCCTTTTTTTTTTTGTCCAGGCAGGTTCTGCAGACACCATTTGCCTATTAGAAAGTGTCCAGATGTGATATCTATAGTAGCGCTGCAATCTCTTGAGGAAGTAAAATCCTTAGAGCGTTTCAGATCCAGCTTAGGCCAAATCTCATTTGTCGCTACACACCTTGTACCACCTGTGGACCTAGCTTTGAGTTCACATGTAGCAATAGGTATGCCTTTCTGGTAAATTTTTCTGATAGAATGGACATTGTTGTTCCATACCTGGCGAATTCCTTAGCCCTACAGTTCGCTGGAATGTCTCTATGCCCCGGTACCCAACAGAGGTAAATATTGAACTGCCACCATCGATGCCATCTCTATGAGATACGAATGGTAATCTACTACTACCTACTAGTGAATTTGTAGAGAATAATTTCAAGGACTTGATTGCTGCTTGGCTGTGCGAAAAGATGCGGATATCTTAGGCGGATACCACGTTTTTCTTCAGCCAAGATAAGACTTCCCCAATCGCCATTATTTCCACTTGGAACACACTACAATGACTTGGGAGACGGAAAGAGAGACTAGACAACAACCCTACTTCTTTCAGTCTTCAATTTGGTCAGATTAAGACCATCAAAATGGACTAAAGAAGAAGTTTATGGGATGGGATTATATGAGTCGATCTTTTCATTGCCATCGAAACGTCTATGTCCCGGGACTCATCAGAGTGAGCTGTTGTGGTTTAACCCCATGACTACACGTCTCTGTTACGGATTTTCGTTGACTTGAATGATGCTGCTTTAGTTGCGGTTTGACTATTGATGTACAAGTTTATATATTTTCCTTCAGAAGCCGGAAACGATAATTCTGGTGACTAATGAGCCTTCGACTATCGCTACAACGTTCGCTTAGAACATATTATCATGGCTTGAGCAACCACTTCAATCTACTGCTTCGGATACTCTCAGAATGTCAACAAATAGGAATCAATTTGTTTCAGGAGTTGAAGTCATAAATAACTTTGTGCAAGTCAATATTGACAAACAGTGCAAAGAAAGCTTTTGTCTACCTTCGGTTACCTAGACGCAGGTTAAGAAAACGGGCACATGGGTAATTCGAGTTTAAGCCACCTCTGCAGTAGAGAGGGAGAGAACAAGAATCTTAAATCACCATATCGCTTGAAAAAGATAGAAGTTCAGAGCGAGGTGATGCGATAGCGAAAGGCAAAGGAAGCTGCAAATACGTGAGATCTAAGGACCGTATAAAGTATCACAAAGCAGTTAGAAGGTGTTGATAGCTCAAAACGACACCCAGCTTAGACGGTTCCCTGATCATTTCGAATAAAAACCAGCTTAAAAGAAGGTGAGAATACCCAGCCGCCGTGGTCAATCATGAAGACGAAAGCTGTATAGTATAGTCTCAAATCTCAATAAGCTGTCCGTAACAACAAAATCCCTCATTCGCACCAGACCTCTCAGCAATGCAGAGGTCATAACAACAATCAAGCACTCAAGAAAAACAAAGAGATCGGCATAGATTGCATTCTTGCAAAACTTCTATAAATAGACTCAAATGCTGCAATAAGGCTACTGCTTCCGTTCATGAGATGGCATGGGTAAACGAATGTTTTTCAGAAACTGCTTAGGCACTCGCATGTGCTTTGTCCATTGGGAAGTCCTGGAAAGAATTCCACAACATTTAGATTCAATTCTCGAAATCGGACAGGCGGGCTTTCATCCAGAATTCTCCTGTATTGACACCATAAGTATCATGATTACAGAGTTCGAGTACCAATTTCTGCTACTATGCCTGGTGGTTGTCAGTGACGTGCCCCATGTGGAGATAAGAGTGTGTTTCGTGGAAAGTGACCACTATAACTTTTAGGTTGTAGTCCTCTGTAAAGAAATGCCTTCGCTTTATTACATGGATGTTTTGACTTAACCTGTTGGATGCAATCAGCAAAACCAGTCCCAAAGGCGGTGCTAAATGAGAGCAATATGGTCTCACGCGGCCTAGGTAACCGGAATTCGTGTGAATGCACGTTGGTCTCATGAGGCACACAACGTATTAATGGCATCTCTAATGCAGATCTATACTTGAGAATGAGTCAACAGCAATGAATTTTTTTTAAATATCCATTGACCCTGAATGTGCTGTAGTTGCACGACAGAGCAAGATGAAGAGAAGATAGAAAAGGAATTTGTTGGTTTAGTGGTACAAAACTCAGGTGATATTAATAGTTTCAATGGCATTCAGACTTACGGGGGACAATTTTTATTGGTGTTATTGCCATTGCTTAAAATTCATGGAACCTTCATCATACCTTAGTTCAATCGGAAGATTATGTAGCTTGTGTGTGAATTACGGGTGTTATGAGAACAACTCCTACTGCAGCGCTAGAAGTTATCCTCCACTCCATCCTCAGAAACAGAAATAAACCATGATTAACGTCGTTATGCTGATGCTAACTCTAAACTAGTTCATCCTGACATTACCCTAGAATTCAACAGAGCTGAACTACTTGGGAGTACCATCACAGATAACTGTCTACCAAGACTTCAGCCAAAACTTTAAAGTTACATTCCTAGACCGTCATAATTGGGAACAGAATTTGCTAGCGATCCACATGTTTGATACACAGGTGAATCAAAACTAGATGAAGGAGAGCGGCTGGAGTATACGGAGTTAAAACAAAACTTACATCCACGCAAGCATGGACAAATACAACTCCGTATTCCAAGCGGAAATCTTTGCTATAGAACTATGCATCAGAGAGAATATAAACAGATCTATATCAAACAAGAACATCTACATTCTCTCCGATAGCAAAGCCGCGCTTTTGGCCATAAAAGCCTAAGAAATAACATTGAAACTAGTATGCGACTGCGTAAAATTGGCCAGCACAAACAGAGTTCATCTCATTTGGGTGCCAGGACAAAGCGGCCATGTAGGTAATGAAATAGCAGACTTACTAGCCAGAAAAGGACCCGCATCAAACTTCATGATGTCAAGACCATTCAGTGGGTTATCAACCAGCACTGCAAAATGCTCCATCAAAAACTGACTGAAAACAGAGCTCACCATTACTGGACGAGCACTGCAAGTAACAGACAACCCAAAATATTTATGCTAAACTTCTCCCATACCAGAACGAAACAACTCCTAGGACTAACCAGGAGTCAGGTTCAAACGGTCACAGGCTTCCTAATGGGACACTGTCGAGTTAAAAAAAACACCAGATACTATGGGAATAGTGCAACACAACACATGTAGAATGTGTAACGAAGACGAAGAATCAGCAGAGCACATCCTGTATCACTGTAACTGTTTAATCAGAACACTTCATCGTCACTTAGGTAAATTTTACCTCAAAACGGAGGACATATCTGCCAGCTCTCCCAAAGACATCTCTGGATTTATATCAAATCCAGGCATCATGAGCGAGCTCTAATTGGAGGAGATCACAGTAGGCCCATCAGTGACCGCAGTGATAAGATGACATGATCCCACCTCTATCTACCTAATCTACAATCTAGTTCAATCGATTGTTTAAGTCACGTTCACTCTACTGCGTGTAAGTGGCAGTAAAGTTGAGATCAAATTCGCAATGAAGTTTTAATTTCTGGAAAAATAAATGCTTCTTCACATCAGGAGTTGAACCCGGCACATTGAGCGTCGCAACCGACAACATCTCGGCCATTTTACGCTCTGAATACAACTTTGTTCGTTTGAAAGTGCTCAGTTTTAAAATTCAAGTGTCGCAGAACGCTTGAGAAGGAATTGAGGGTCTAGGGGATGAGTTGAAGAGGGATGAAACACATTGTTCGCATTTGCCCTCGCCGCTGGAAGAATGAGGACTCTTGGTAGTTACTTCTCCACGGAACTGAAGGACTTGCGTGACATCGAGCTGAGAGACCTTCTGAGATTCATATTCTTTTTTCGGTGATTTTAAATCAGCGGCTCCCCTTTTCTTTACAGATCCCAGGGGTAGAATTAGAGGATAGAACTATTGCTGGTCTAAGTGGACAGTAAAGAATGCATTCTAAAATTCTTGAATGTTGAGAGCTAATGAAAGGCTGAACAGAAAGGGTTGAGCTTAGAGTTGACCTGGACAAACACGAATGTTTGCCTTAGAGCCAGCAATGAACAAACAAATTTCAGTTTTTAGTTCAAATCCATAAACTAAAAGAATTTTCCGTTGATTTTTGCACCCCCATCCAAAGTTTCCTTACAATGTGATATGCTATCTAGCTACGAAGTTTAATTTGTTTATCCAGATATTAGATAGAATATGCTTGCCAAACAATTTTTATCTGTATAAACTGTTATTTGCGCAGACCAAATGGTTCTGATGAGACCTCAACTTAGGAAATATACTTGTGTCTAGCAATCACTAGTTCAAATCGAGTAGACATTTGTACGCACACCTTTTAATTGCATTTTAATTGTATAACTTGCTCACCTCGTGTGTATACACGCCTCAATCTTTGTTGTAATACTTTATCCCCGTAATTTAAAATAAAAAAGTCAGATTGTGGTGTTTTCCGAATGTCTGCTTTCAGATTGTAAAGATAATAATTAGCATTCGAGTAGAATTCTCAAAATGACAAATGTATTCACTTCTACACACAGAATTGTTTAAATTTCCTTGTAAACAAAGACTTTGCACCTAAGTTCATCTAAACTTATAGGGAGTTTGTGTCAAGACCATAGACTCGGGTAAGGGGACAATTAAATGAGTCAAAGTCTTGCTGAGAGTTATGAGAATATCTGTCAAAGAGAACGAGCAGATGAACTGCATAACGACACAAAGTGTACAGGACACTTCTTAATTGTGCCTTAAAGGTTAGGTAGGAAGGTATACATGTAGATGAAAATAAAACCGAACTCCTGTTTCAAATTCTGCAGAAAATGGCTAGAAGTGAAGGAAACCGTCAGGCTGTGTTAAGCCTTTCAAAAAGACAACCCAGTCGAGATGGACTTACTCTCATGTTTGACGGTTTGAAGATGAATTCTATGTAAGAGTTCCAGGACTACCAGACTCTGCAACACTGGCTTCCGGATAGTAACCGAACGACTGTCTTTATGTACTTTGATGCCTATTAGTCACCCGGTCCTGATGGCACAAGTCTAATAATGCTGACAATAGGCCGTAGCATCCCAATAAAAACAATAAAAGTGCGAGAATTTCTTCTTAGGATGAACTTCTTGGATTGGCGAAGTCCTGAAGTAGAATTCCATTCATTGAGTCTTTCATTGACCGCCCATGACTTGAGTTCCAGCTTGATGCGGCAAATGGGAAAACCACTGAAAATAGAGTACATTCAATGTAAGAGTTTCCGACCGATCATTGTGGATAGATACCTGAGAGAAAAGACACCAATCAGATTGGCAAGTCCTGCGTCTTGGCGTCTGTGCTTTTGACAATACTTATTCAGAGTTAATGTGCAACTCTGCCATAGGGAGCTGAGTAGATGAAATCATCATCAGATGGGCCTGTTTCATGCTGTCATGAAGGCTGCTTACTCCAAAATGTTTCATTCATCATCATCATTATTTTCTAATGGCCCCCTATGAGGGTCGCGGATTTAGGGAGCTTAAGTGGACTCTCCACATTTCCCGATCTTCCGCTATCGACTCTAAATCATCAGGGGTTATCCCCATACGGGTAGAGGTTGGATGGGTATTGACTTTCACCCGAACACAGCTCTTACAGTTAGTGTATGGAGTAGGCGGCACAGACTATCCTTCAATTCGAAAAAAATGACTCTGATAGTGTTTACTCGTAAATGCTGTAACGTACAGTCTTGCAGCTAGCCACAGAAGTCGAATATCTAAGAGCAATCATTCATATCATAGAGCAAGTTTACCTCAATAACATGAACTGAAATAGATGCCTTGTGACGGTGCTGAAGAGCTTTTGATACGATGTGTAGATTAAGACCTGTTGAAGTATACTGATTATACACAGCATCAAGTAGATTTTTCCCTAATACATTTGAAGTATTGCAACCAAGGACAGAAGATAAATCGGCTTGTGCTGCACTCAAGGTGGCTCGGACTGCTGTGTGATCTGCATAGGTTCGAGCCGCAATAATATTCGTATACCAAACATTTTTCACGGCACCACCTCTCAGCGAACAAAGACATAGCATCGAGAGTGAAAATTCTATGAAGAAGCTTCTCAATTCGCCGTTCCTCCATAAACGAGGAAATTTAGCCATCCCTTCAGCATCATTATTTCTATCTACTCGTATGTCTACCTACCTACCTGTGTGCCTACCCCTTCTTTTCGTTACCATGTCACAAAGTTATCAGTAGAAAAAGAAGGAATTCCTTTTTTCAGACTAAATATTCTCAAGAACTTTTAGTTTGTAATTTTCATGTTCCATAAATAAATATGATGATACGTGCAAAAAACGCGGAGACCTAACTTATGCCGTATGCCATGAACTAGAAATGTCAATTTCTATTGAGTTTTCTGGTCACAGTGAGCCGACCCATATTTACACACAAACAAATGTGAACACAATCGGGTTCTTTCAACACCTGGAAATTGATAAAATTTGTTTACATTTTGCGAATTTTCACGAAATTTTCGGTGAAAATTAATTAAAATTCAGAGACAAACTTTTTTTTCGCGGAACGATGATGTCACTGCCCGCAAAGTTCGTGCGAATTCGCCGCTGGTTTTTTTCTTCGATGACATCTACGTGACAATGAAGGTATACGCCAATAATCTGCACACGATCCAAGATGAGATTTAATGCATTAATCCTAATATAGAACGACAACATTTAGATGACAATTCTCTTGGCTGCGTTAAATGTACTTTATTGGATAGGCGTAGCGGAAATTTGCAATTTAGAACCGAGGGCGTTATTGAGGTCTTTCAAGAGTCTTAGTTTGACTTCTGATTAATCTGGCGTGAACCTGGCAATGCTCAGTATTGTAAGAGTGACTACGCCCCAAATGTGCTTATTTTATCTCTACGCAGTAGCCATGGGACACTGGTTTTTGTCCATACGGACTCAATTTGCTTAACTTATAAACGTGAGGATTGACCAGAAGACAAAAATAGCAGCACGATGTATAGATACGACAGCGGACGGATCAGAAACAGCGCCTCATCTAGGCTACATCCACATACAATGGAAGTCGGTTATAAAGACTTCGTTTATTACAACCAGTCGCTTATAACGATTGTGGAGGGCAGTCGGATATAACGACCGCATTTGCTCTGTCCATTCATCGTCGGTATAAGCTGTATTCGGAATTGAATCCGATAAGGATTTTCAAGATTTGTGGAAGATATTGGAAATGAGATAGTAGCAGGGAACCCCCTTAGAGACCAACGGCAGTGCTCCAGTTCTTGAAGTTGGTTACTGATATTGGCTTAACCAACCCTTCGTCCTATGGGAAATGGTTCTCTAGGTCATGGGCCGTTGATATAAGTGCCCGGGCAAGTAGCAAACTACATGTCACGTACAGACCACTTAACTTCATATTGCATCGTTTCCTATCTCCTAAGAGTAGAGACCCATCCCTTCGTCTATGGCCAGTTTTGAACCCACGGTTTTTCTGTTGGAAAGAGACCAGAGAAGGGTTTTTGAAGTTCAAGTACGAAAAAGTGCAGTCGAAGTTGACATTGGTTTCGCAATACAACACTAATTGAGAATCAGGTGCGGATTTTTAGCCTGATATGCCCACCTGACATTGGTGTCCTGATATTTTTTTTGAATATCTGGGCGCGCCCATACAAGTTCACCATTCAGTTTTTCGACTGGGTTATTCTACGAGCACTTTTCGCTGCAGATCTCTGCGGTCACAAGGCAGAAGATTGAGAATTGCTTTGGAGGGTTTGGTGGTAGCGTGCTACTATACCAATCCTCCGCTCTAACGATCACGAAACCCAGGAATATGCTATAGCTGTACTGTGCGATCTTTAGGCCGATATTATCGTGGCAATCTGCTGCCAAAACCACTAATCTTAAACCCTTGATCAAGATTCAAAGACTAGCTTGCATTGGAAAGACTAGTGTAGTGAGATCAACACCGACGGCAGGGTTGGACACATTTTCTATCCCTAGATCTCTACATGCAAAAATCTGCAGCAAAGAGCGTTCTGAGATTAGGCCAGTCTAAAATGTAGAGAGCGAGCTCATATCGACACGCACAGATATTAGGCAAATATCCGAACATAAGTGTTGACTCTGACTACACAATTCCGTATCTGAACTTCGTAAAACCCTTCTACTGCATCTTCCCAAGCAGAGAACATTGGGAAAACAAAGAAATTTTTACTACACGGATGGCTCCAAGATGGACAAAGGCACAGGTGCAGGTGCCTTTTCTGAGGAACTAAGACTTAGCAGCTGAATAAGACTCTCTGACAACAGTAGTATTTTCTAGGCAGAGATCCTAGCAATTACCAGAGCTGCCCAATCGGCGTCAATACTCACGATATCACAGAAGGATATCACGATCTTCATGGACAGCCAGGCGGCTTTAAAAAATATTAGCTGCCTCTTAAATAACATCAAAGCTTGTTAAGTGCTGTCACGAGAGCTGAAGGTTTTTGGCAGTAGAACTCTGCTGGATCGCTGGCCACAGTGGTGTGCCAGGAAACGAGATTGCTGACGAAATGGCCAGAAAGGGATCAATCCTACAATTAGAGCTATCGGACGGTACAATTAAACCTCCACTTCGCCATTTGAAGGAAATAGTAAGGCTAAGATCCTTAATTTAGGCAAATAACAGGGGGAAAACACTAACCACCTGCGAAATTTCCAAAAAGTTACGGCCAGAATATAATAAAGCCAGAATCACCAAGGTCCTAGGTATGGAAAGGAAGCTCAGGTACAAAACAAAAAAGTTTCACCTGACCGAAAACGATCTATGCAGAGGATGCTGAGAGAGGCTGGGATTGCCCAAGCCTTTTGCAATATTAGAAAAATAACTCTGGGCATATTCCTCTTCGATAACATCAAGGAGCTATCCGATGGTTCACTGTCAGATCTGCTTAAGTTTGTAAGGATAACCAGATCGCTCTCATCAGGTGTATAGAACATCGCAGTAGAAAGTAATTGGCAAAATATATGAGTACCACAACGGGTCTACCTTAGTGAGATGAAGAGGGTCTCATCGTCTTCATCGTCCCACTAACCTAACCTAAAAACAGGAGACACAATAGATTTATTCTGGTCGCAGGTCTGCTACCTACACTCTTCGTATAAAATCCACAATCTAGTCAGATTTATAAGTCTTGTCAAAATTGCGATTTTTTGATATTCCCTCACCTACTTGTGTTGCACCTTCAGTATCTAGAAATGCAGCACGAGTACATTCTTTACAATGTTAAGATCCGACGATTACACCAGCGCAGTGATACTCGTATTTCTACGTCCTTGCTTTTACTATAGCCATGTGTCGCAGTATAGGCAGCTTGCCACGGATATGAGCGTCAATTAGCTTGTCAAGGGTTTCAAGCCACGAGATCTATGAGTCTATGGTTCTTGATAGTGGTCTGGCTGGGTTTCTCAGCTTTGGGAATGAAGAATGCTCAGCAATCAAGAATGCCTGACAAACTTAACTTCTTTAAATCAGACTCCCAGACCATAGCAGCATTTTCCAAGCGGAGGGTTTAGCAGTGACATCTGCAGCCCGTGAGACTCCGATGGAACAGCCTGGCTAAAAGCGATTTTTGCTATGGAAATATTCTGGATCCCTGGACATGAAGGCATTCCAGGGAATGAAAAAGCTGATAATTGGGCTAGGAAAGGATCTGAGTTAGACCTAGAGCAAGCTGATCTGACAGTAAAAGTTTCACCATGTAAACTAAAGGATGAAGCAGGGATTAGGTCGCTAGCGAAAGTAAATAGAAGATGGCGCTCTTTGGACTCCTGTATAATAAGAAGAGAACTATGGCCAAGGTATACCGGAGCCAGAACTAATACTCTCATGCGGAAGGACACGTAAAACCGCTCCATACTTGTAGGAGTTATTTGCAGGGGCTGCGAAGACGAGGAAGTTCATGAGGATACAACCCACTTTCTCTGATACTGTCCATGCATCTGCCATCATAGACAAAAATCCTTCGGAAGACACTTTTTCTAGAGTACCGAAGAACTAAGAGACGTACCTATCAAGGACATCTATAGGCTCGTTAAGGCTTGAACGTGGTTCGAAACCCTGGGGCATTAGGAGAATACTTTGGGGTTGCTCCACGAGCAAAGGTTACCTTCCTACCCAAATGGGCAACACAATAGGTCTCTACTGACCTGCATAGAGGGTTTTTTCTCTCCTCGCCAATCTATCTACCTAACCTATGCTTAGTAAGTAATTGATATTGGAGATGTAGGAGGCAAGTTTCTAAGAGACATTTCTATCGATCTTTCCGTGAGGGTAGTAGCTTTGCTTGCCACTCTGGGCTTCTGATTCTATCCGAGGGAGAGAGATGAATTCCTGGGTAATTAGTAGAAGCCCGAATCAAATACCAAAGTTTTTCCACAAATGAGTTGCAATTCTCCTGTCACGCAAGGAACCTTTCACCTCTACACACTTTACGTGACAATGATTTGCAAAAAGTAAACCAAAGTACAAAATTATCAACTCGCGAACCATATTTGTGCGAAATCAAATACCAAAGTTCGTTTGTTGGGGGGGTTTTCAACAAATAAACCGCTTTGACGTGAACAACCTCTTAATTAGACGCAATCTAATCGTATAACATGCCAAACTGCTGCAATTTAGATGACAATCTCAAAAGTTAAAGTGGAGCTTAAATTGTTTACCAAGTTCTGGTCATCGAGAAGCATTGGCTCATTGAAATGTTTAACAACCAAAATAACTCGAGTAAATCGCGCACAAACGTGTATGAAATTATCTTATCTCATGTCTTATGGTGTCATTGGGTTTAAGAACGCTTATCTCTTAAACACGATGTTTCCTAGGCTGGGTATTAAAATAATTTTTGGGTCAGTAATGTCAATATTATCTCAGAAAATTACCTCTTTGTTTGGCTTAAAATCATACAGTCGCGCACTACTTTTACCTCGATAGAAGCCAAACAAGTCTGTGGATTAAGGTAACGATGATGTTTACAGTTCAAGTTAGACAAGACGTTGGCTACTTAAAAAATTTAGGAGCTCAAGTCTATAAGACAGCTATACCATTTCCAATTTGCAGGACACTAACCAGAGTCAGATATGAATGTTAGGTAGGTAGGTAGAGTGGCGGCCCTTTAGAGCCAAATTAGCGCTAGAGTGCGCTGTTTTGTAACCACGAAACTCGTTTAAACCTTATTGGTACCTATGCGGTTGTTGATTTGGTTTTTTAGTTCTCCATCCTTTTTTCAGTTATCTCGGCGAGGTCCATGACGAAAAGTTTGCCCAAAGAGCGCTGTCTGGTCTTCGCCAGGGCCGGACACCTGCAGAGGAAGTGAAGTAGAGATTCTTTCTCATTAAAGTCCTTGCAACATCTGCAGAAGTTGTTGTGAGGAATACCATGCTTGACCGAATGGTCTCCGACTGGCCAATGGCCCGTAATAATGGCTACGATTCTGGAAATATCTAATCTCTTGACTTGGTTTTATTGTAATTGGGCCAGGTCTTTCCTGAGATGACGCAGCTGGACAGGCCATTCCATCTATGATTTGGAAGCTGGAGGAAGTGTAGATGTACAAAGCCCTTAACAGTGCCCAGCGAAATATCGACTCTTTCTGGAAGTGAACTGTTAAGGGGCGATCCTTTCCTGGGCAGCTCGTCGGCACGCTCATTGCCCTCGTAATTGCTATGATCTGGGATCCAGATGAGTTCAATTGTGGAGTGGGTACTCAGTTGATTAATTTCAAGCCGGCATTGCTCTACCAGCTTTGATGATATGGTAATCGCATCAATGGCTTTGATAAAGGCTTGATGAATGTTACACTAGAGAAACTGTAATGCGACGACTTGAAGAAAATTTTCAATAAAACCTCGGAACTGATCTCTTTCTTTACTTCCGCTGGTTGGATCTGAAGATCTAAAACAATCCTGAACAATAAAATTCGATAACTGGGTCACGTAAGTCGCGGTATTACAAAACGGCGCTCAAGCTCTAATTGAGTTTCTGGATAGATGCCCGCGAACCACAACTTCTGAGATGATCTCAAAAGGAGCTAAAAATCTGCCACATCTCCTACCATACGATTGAAGAACCCTTAGTGGCTGAGACAACATACAGGGATTCCATGAAAGTGACCAGCGACTGGGTGCTGGTTTTAGACCCAGAACTCAATTGCATCGAGAGGATATTTTGAGACAAATACGTAGAGAGTAACAAAAGTATGTAGACAGCACTTTTGTACTGGGTTTGGAAAAACTTCACTAAAGCACTCAGATACAACTGATCCTTCGTACTACGAGGAAGAAGGACCTAGTTTTTACCTATTTTATTGGAATTTTCTCGAAGGAAGCAGAGAATGCGCTTAAATAATGAGGTCTTTACAGTACCTGCACTCAGCACCGAAGATCTGCCAAGTGATCTGAGCAAAGGCAGGACAATCGCAAAGGAAATTATCCGAAGGATCGTCGCCCCCTCTGCAGGCGCCGCAGAAAGTAGTGTCACTTAAGCCTAAGATGCTTGGCGAAAGCGAAGTCTTCTGTTAGAATGCCAATAAGTCGTCTACAGTATTTTCTATTGAGTGACGGCCAGAATGCCGTTGATTTCTTATAGGCGTTCGGGAGCATTCGATTAGTCTGCCTGCATTCTGGAGATCCGTACGACGCTATAGGAAACCCAATAGTCAATGACCGAAGAGGCGCAAAATCCCATAAGCAGGTTCAGGTCCTGAGAAGTCATCCTCCGAACCTTGTCTAGTAAACTTATCGGAGATTTCATTTCCAGAGATCCTAGTGTAACCTGGAACCAAAACAAGAGTCAAAGAGTTCAGCCTTGCGCCCAAATTCAGAGAATTCTTGCATTTTCGAATCATTACGGAACTGGTGAAATGGTTGAACAAGGCCATGAGCACAGCCTGACCATCGCTACACTCCAATTCCTCCACCTATTCTTTCAAAATAGTCGGTGGCTTGCATGCTTGCCTAACGAGTAGTGAAGCCTGGATATGGATTCAGGAGCCGAGTTACCGCAATCGATAATGAGTGAGTGGGTGTTACACCTGATCACATGATAGATTAACTTCATTCGGAGCGGTAGTGCCAAATCCTCATATTTCGATGATGAGTTACTCGTTGACGAGTGCGGAAACACGGAGCCTGGTGTTGTCGACCCCCACGAAGACACCAGCCCGTGAAGATTCGACTGCAACCCAGTCCAGGTTCAGACTCTGGCCGAAAGCAGTCCTGAATGCAAGGAAAATCGACTTTAAATTTGTACAGCAGCTGAAGTTCTGGTATCATTACATCAGACGAAATTTCCATAAAACCAGGAATGTAGGATAAGTCATCAAAACTCCAGTGCGGAACCAATGTGCGAGTATCAAGGGGAGGGTAGATCAAGCAGATCATATAGAGCAGCCCCAAGCGTACTCCTAAAAGCACCTCTGTAGCCAAGACGGGACAGGCCGTTCTCTGAATTTGATTGCATAAAGTAGTCGCAAAAGCCACCACCACCAAACAACCTACGCATAAACTAGAAACGGTCATATCATAGCCGTATAGAGCCAAAGGACCTTCTTCGGTCTTGCAAAAAAGCCTCATTACACTACCAAAAAACTAAGAGCGCCTTGGATGTCTTCGACTTGACATGCTTTATCCAAAAAAGGTTTTTGAAGTGAAATTTCTTATGGCTCGGCAGTACATTTTTCCGGTAGAGTAAAACCATAAGCCTTCTACGCTTCATAAGAAGCTCCAATTGGTTTCAATGAGTAGGCAGGAGATCTTTTAGAGATCCTGGTGGTATCACAACGGACCCCTCATGGGTCTAAGTGTGTTGGCTTTGGCTGGCAGCCACTTCAACCTAACCTAACCTAACCTAAAACCATAAGATGAAACCCCACGAAATAGCGAAGCACAACAAAAAAAGTAAAAAGCTCTGCCAGGAACAGACAGTCGGGAACAAGAGATGATCAGATCATATGATCACAGAAAGAAAAGCTTTTTCTCTTTTTCCGGATTGTGTATGTGTGTAATGTAACAATCAGGGTACGAAGCCACACACTCATGTGCACACATGAAACACCTTAAAGCTCATGTTTGACTCACGTGTGTGTGCGCTTTTCAAGGCCTCATTTGCGCTTGCGGGGTCGTGTGCACACATCATATTCACGAAGGGAAAGCTTTACTCCCTTTTTCGGATTGTGTGCAAAGCTAAATTAAGATGACGTGTAAAAACCACACAATTGTGTACCCATGATGTCACTGAAAAATATAACAAATTTGTATGTATGTCTGTATGTAACTACGCATTCTTTGGTTCATTGAAGGACATATGGTATTTGGTGTTATTGGGGGATACATTTGGGTGTGTGGTGGTTTCTTGTTGTATATTTCCTTTTTGCATTTAAAACGCCTATATTGACCACAAATACTCAATTGTATCACTTTACAAAAAAGCGTTCTACGTTCTAAGCACGGTGTAGTTGGCGATTGCGATAGGTGTTTCAATTCTGACGTGCGTAGAGGTCTACGCATCCATTTTTTTTTTCAGTTTAGCAGCAGTTGCTAAACCAGCTTCAGATGGAGACTGTAGTAACTAAGAACAGCAACTAAATAAAGCCTTGGCTTTCCGCCTACCACTTTTCAAAAAAAAAGATTGTGGTGGCCAAACTTCGCCATTCTAAACCACACTTGACAATGATACGTTCGTAGCAAGTTTTGGACGTGAGTTTCCATGTCTCACTCCAGATCGGATCAAAACAGCAGCTGGACTGATTATTTTAAACCAGAAAACACGATCTTCTAGACCGACGAGGCTGTAGAAAATAAGCGCTCTGGAGCTGGCATCCATACTAAGGAAAGTCAAGTGGTGCAATGAATTCCACTAGTCGTATGCTATCGTGAGCACAGCACACATTGAAACTCGATTTACATCTAAACTCTAAGCGGCCATCAAAACTTACTTAATCGGTCTGATTACCTCTAAAAACAAGGTGGGGGCTTTTAATAAGTTGAATTGGCCTAAGCGATTTAATGGTGTGACGCTGCTCTGGGATCATGATCGCGCAATTATACTTAGAAATAAAAATGACTTTACTCTAATAAGAACAGAGTTTAAGACTTTTTTTCAATGGTCGTTGGGTCTTCAGTACCACGAGCATACATACCGTATATAGATCCAGCTCACGTCAGGAAGGAACCAGGGACCGAATTACCACACGCGTTAACGAGTAACTCGTCATCGAAATGTGAGGATTTGGCATTACCGCTCCTCATGAAGTTTATGGATCATTCGATCACGAGTCCCACTGACTCACTCGTTATCGATTGCGGTAATTCGGCCCCAGGTTTCGGCTTAACGCAAGACGCTTTACTTAACGAGCAATTGAACATCATTGACTTCAAAAGCACAGGGCTTTGTGGAACGAGCCTAGAGGAGCATGAAACGACGGAGCATCTCCAGGATGAAATGTGAGACTGATGGGGTTTAACCCCACGAACCTCTTATGCCTTACAAAAGAAACGGAGCAGTAATTGTTGGTTCTGCTTTTGAACTGTTGGAGAATTGAAAATATTTATCCGGATACGGCGTTCCAATGTCCGCTTGATCTATAGGGTGGGTGGGTGGACATGCGAGGCACAAACAGACGTAGGGCAAGGTAGGCCCTTTATGATACCACTAGGATCTATACCCTAAATGCCGCTCCATCTATTGAAACTATTTGAAGCTCTTGATAAAGCTGTGGATACTTTTAACGTCAGTATGTGATAGTTCGCCTAAATTTTCGAAGTAAGAGGCTCCTAGATAGAGCTTCCTTCTTTGAAATAGTGCAAGACAAGTACAGAGGAAATGGAGGATTTTTTCTTCTTCCTCTTCGTCCCTGCAGCTCGTGCAAAAGTCATTTAAGAAGAAGCTGAAGGCCGATGGGACAATGGCCAGTGAGGACACCAATAACAATGCTGATGAGCGACCTTTCAAGCCAGATCAGGCTCTGGAGGTATGTCATGTGGTTCTCTTTTCTCGATATTTGGTTTGTCTTGCTGATCGCGTCAGACTCTTAGAGTAATTTACATATAGCGAGTGGAATACCAAGATTCCTCCGTTCTAGTAGGATCTTTACAGTACTAATATGTTTGGCGAGTTCATTACAATTCCCTGGACTGTCCCTATGAGGCGAATGTTAAAATGTTCTGCCATCGCCATGAGAGACAGGTGGTAGAAGCAAGTTCGTCCAGTTGCTAGGTGCTAGGTCCGGGTAGATGGGACCACAGCAAAATCCTTGATATTTTATCGAAAAATATGGCATCGTTTTCTACAGATTTCTTTTCCAACGGAATTAACTCCAACAGAGCTTTCGCTGTGCGTACTTCATTCAAAATGGAATGGAAGAATGGAGGTGTGATGAACAACTACGACACATTGAGTACGTATTTTCCACGATTTGACAGGTTATCTAAGTCGTAAAGACTACCAAATCCGATCAGTGTACGCCAAACGCATCATTGTCATATACACTAACAGCCAAGTAGTCATCAAGGCTTCGACAAACATATCCTCTATAGTAGAAGAATTTGCGTCTCTGCGAGGACCATAGAGAAATTTTAGTCTGGGTTTCAGGTCACACGGGCATCGATGGAAACAAGAAAGTCGATTACCCAGGCGAAGATCAATTTTATTTAATTTTTGATTTACTTCATGGAAATTTCTGTTAGGTTCTCAAAAAGGCTTTTCCAAGTGTGGGGTGTCTAGCTCTGGATAGTACTCGTCAATCGCAGAGGAAATGAAACAGGGGTTTCTTGCCCCTGTAACTACGGCAGTGGGTATTGAAGGGAATGCCCTACTTTGAAAGGTGTATGCTAATTAGCTAGTGGCCAGTGTTAATTGGAAGGATTCCGCTGTTTTAGTTCGGGTTGTGCCATGTTTTTCTGTCTTACTCTCTTTCTGGGTACGACACAAAGTTCTTAACTGTTCCACCTATAGTTGGCAATTGATAGAAAGTGTTGAAAGATTTCGCCCTTAACACGCCCCATTTGAGAATACCCTGAGCCCCATCTTGCTACGTCGTCGGCATTCTTATTTTCTTCTATATATGTTACTAAGGCCAGGAAAGTAGATTTAAAAGGTAATGCTCCCCCTGCAGCAGAACTTTTACAAACGAACTCCTGAAGCCCAGATTGGTGCGGATATCACTAACATGAATGCCACCACGCAGTAAGGTGATCCCTTCTTCAACAGCCTTAAGATGATCTCGAGAATAGAACTTTGTCTGAACTCTTAGGTCAAGCCATCATCAATCAATTTTGACTCAAATAAATGCCCTGAGGTAACTCGTCGAGATTGAGTTAGAAACACCATGGAAAGGTCCATGCTTCGATGTTAAACGCATGCCCCCAAATGGGCTCCTTAGACGTGCCACGGAATCAGTGACATCACGTAGGCGTCGCCTGGTTAGGCCAAGGATGAGATGGTTGGACCAAAACCGAAATCTCACTTCTAGCCGTACGGGGATAATGTTCGAAAGTTTTATAGTCGATGGTGGAAGATTGAGAGGTATGGAGGGTTCCTAAACCCAAGACCCTCATAATGGATAAGTGAGTCTTTCAGAAAACGACGAAATGATGCGCTGCTGAATTGCATATAATAATGTACGTTAGATGTAATTTCCAACCGACGTAACATTTGCACCACCACCACATTGGTCGCCCTGCCTTCTATCGTAAAAATTATACGACGAACAATATAAACGGCTTCTCCCCTAAGCAATGTTATTAAGGCAGGTCCAGATATGTATTGATTTTTATTCATTATCCACAATGTATTAACCACAAGCTGCGAATTGCTGGCAGATGCGAAGGTGTTAATGTAAAGCTGAACTGACTAAATTGATGTCGCTCATGAGTGTTAGTCTAAACCGCCTTGGACCTCGAATAGATCTTAGGTCCTGCCCAGCCTCAGCGGAGATCAAATAGAAGATACTGGTGTCTATGTGGATATCAGAGACAACGTGGCTTTTATCAAGAAATCAAATGCACTCGTCCCCGACATCCATAGACAGGCACATACTTGCGTTGTTCCTACTGTTCTGAGGTGAAAAGTGGACAGCACCTTGTTCAAGCTCACATACCATACCACAGGTAGTGTCTACTAAATTCAAACTCAACTAGCACTTGTATGCATTGGGAACTCAAATACACTTCCATCGTATCAAGGACGATTTTTGAGACAAGAATACACCAACAATCAGGCGAGTTGTGATGAAATGCTCTCCGCAGCAGTGAAACACAAGTTTTCCAAAGACGATTAGTCAAGCTGAAAGAACCAGAATATTACTAACCATCGAGACAGATGGTGGAGAACGTGTTTAATTAGAACGAACGTTTGTTTTCTCAAGGTCAATTGAATTTCAACGTGTGCGGACGCTCAACTCGAATTAGTTGGCTAAGAACAACAAGTTTACACATTATTTCATCATCGTGGACACCCAGTGAGCGAGGAGAAATGAGGATTTAGAAAATCAAAAGAAAAATCGACTCCAATTCGAAATGAAAACAAATCCAAAAATAAATGTGAACACTCCCAGTTGTGTGCCTAGCCCACCGAATGACTCAGACTACAACTCTAATTACGGTTCAATACGATGTGCACCCCCAGTACTGGTGTGTTTCATTCATCTGATGGAAAAATACGCGACCGGGTGCCGTACAATCACCCTTTCACTGTACCGAAAGGCTAACGTAGAAGACCAAAACATAAACACATAAACACTTGGCTAAAGCATTGAATATTTCCCCAGAAACTTTGCCAAAAGCTCCCAACCTGACGACTGCACTACTACGAGAGGAAAAGAGGAAACAAAATAAATAAATAGGTATGTGATTGCACCAACCGGCTACAACCACTCGAATGAGGTCACCGAAAGGAAACCTCCTCGGAGTGGATGAATGGACAATGACTGTTTTTTTTTTTCGAAACCCACCTGTTAGTAGCGGCTGCACAACTGCATTCTGATTTAGCCGACTTCGGTCAGTTACCATACCCTCGACTGGTTTGTATTTCGTTATCAGGTCACACATTTTGTTTTTTTTTTTTTTTTAAATTAGAAGAACCAGCAACAACTTATTACTTGGGACACTGCAGTTCTGTGAGGAACAGCGACACTGATTTCGAGTAAACTTCAATCCTAACTGAGTAGATAATTAAACGTAGAATCACTCTCTCGCGCGCGATAGAGTACAACAACGAGCGCGAACAATAAACCGCGGAGCACAAGAACCTCTGACTAGAATCCTCCTCTTCACTAATTTGCTATCAATTTGCGTTTGGAGAGTCCGTCACTGTTTGCTATCAGTGTGGCTGATTGGAATTTGGGGGTTATTTCGGTATCGCGCCCACCACTCTGTATGTTCGCTTGGAATTCGATTGTGATTTTCGTTTTAATTTTTCTGTTTTTTTTTAATTCTTCCTGTCGTCGTCGACTGCTAAGGACTGATTGAGAATTCTAGTGACAATGCGTTGGAGTTTTATTGGTGTTCCATGAAATTCGTGGTTAATAAACAAGCTCGGTAACTTGGTAGCAAGAACTCACTATTGATTACACACGTGAGTTGAAGGTTGCATGAAGGTCGGGAGTATTGCAGTGGCACAAGGGGAATAGTTTGGCGGACTCAAATTGTATGTCTCTCATCTAATGGTTATTCTATGGCAATCAATGATGACTGAGACTAATGCTGGTGATTATTCAATTTGTTTTTCGAGTAGTTCACACGGCGATTGGAATTTTGATAAATTTTTTTTGCTGTAAATCTTCTCTTGAGATTTTGTCGAAAACCGAAAGTTGATTACAAATAGATCAACATATCAAAAAAATTTTCACCAGACTGACATTTCTAATGACAGGTGCGACATAAAAAAAAAGTGGAATTTTGATAAGAACAGGCGTGGTAACGTTAGAAAAACGCAAATCAAACAGCTGATGAAGTGAAATGTACTAGATGTCGCGTAGGTAGAGTCCAATGGGGCTTTGTAAAATAATTAATTTAAATACATGTAATCACTTTAATATCAGATTTATTAATGCGTAGTGACATGATGTCTGACGAGTAGAAGATAAGTCATAGGTTAAACGACGACAACTCTTTTAATGATATGGAAAAGAAAGAGCTGAAGAGGAGACAACAACTCATCGAAAAGTGTTGAACATCATGACCGGTTTAAACTTCGGGGACTGATTAACGAATCTATGGTAATCGCCTACAGTTGGGCCGTTATTTACGTTTAATCGGGCATAATTAACTATGTGCGAGACAGTGCAAAGCAATGAAGTAGCTGGCACGCAGTTCTCACATGACGATATTTATAAGAGGACATGAAGACTCTTTGATCAATCAACCATGGTATATTGGATGTCCTTACCTTTCGGACATTTACTTAGTTAGGGTACCTATGTGGATATTCTGGACACCGGAACGACAAGAGAAGACTGTGAGGGTGTTTTACTTCGGACAGATACAATCAAATGTGAATGCCAGGCCCTTTTCTAATGGAGTGTGGGTTATTCTTTCAAGAAGATTAAGAGGGAGAGCATAGAGAAATGCTATTGAAATAATTATGTTTGAAAGCACGCGCTTAGGATGTAGAAGAACCACTTCTGCAGAATGTATAAAGGCAGAGTTAACCATTTAAACTGGACTATGCCAACAATTCCGTCCCTCACACCTGGACGAACTTAAGAAAGACAAGCCTGCACCTAAGTCTAATAAAATGGCTGGAACTGAAGGCCTAGCCGCCGTCCTTGTTAAGGCGGCGTGTGGCACATGTTTGCAAAATAAGTTCGGGTGAGAGCATGCCCTATGCGTGGAACCTCGGCGTTATTTGACTGCTCTTTTTGAAAGTAGACCCAACTATAAAGGTATTAGTCTTCTCAACACCGCCTTGAAGATCTTATGTGCTGTACTGTGTCAACGGCTTAGGCTCTTTGTTAACAACCTGATAGGTCCATATTATCGTGGCTTTAACCCAGGAGAGTCCACTACCAATACGGCAGATCTGGGAGGAAACCCAGGAATTCCAAATCGATAATCACGACCATTTTAGCGATTTCACGGCCGCGTATGACAGTGTTTATAGACACGAGCTATACTGAGCACAATTGCTGCGATGAAAGGAAGAATAACTCTTGCTAATCGTTGTTTCTTTGGACTAAAAAGGCAATCGAGTAAGAAAGACCTTTCTTGAACAACTGAAGTGACCCTATACAAAACCCTAATCACCTCAGTACTGTTCTATGGCGCAGAGGCATGGATTTTGTCAAGAATGGATGAGCTCGCCCTCAGTTGTTTCGAGAGAAAAGTCGCTGGGGTGATCTTTAGTCTCGTCTGCATCGATGGTGAGTGGAGAAGAAGATACAACGACAAGGACGAAAAAGATACAGCGGCATCGGCCTAGTCAGAAGCATCCATATACAACGACTGGTTTGGATATGTGGAGCTCTAGCTCTAAGACTCTACGAATATACTCCGGAGAAACGGCGCAGTAAAGGAAGACAGTGAATTAGGTGACGTAGTGGAAAGGGACCTCAATCAGGTTGGCGTGCGAAACTGGAGGCAGCTAGCTAACGACCGAGATTCGTGTTTTTTTGAGGTCCACTTCGGACTTAAGCGCCATCGTAAGTAAGAATTGGTGACATGGTTTCCACTTAGAGTTAGTTTAGTTTTTTGAGGTCCACCTCGGACTTAAGCGCCATCATAAGGAAGAATAGATAATAGAATAGATGTTAAGGTGGTTTCCGATCAGAGTTAGTAACAGTCTTTCAGAGAGTCAACTCGTTTGGTCTTGGCCGCATAACTTTGTCGTTTCAGCTTTTCAGCGGCTAAGATTGACAGAAACGTTTACCCACTTCAATATCATTTTCTTTTATTTATTATTACATAATATATATATATATATATGGAAACATTTACAAATAATAATCATCGACATAAGAGAATACATATATTTTTTTTTTCTTATTTATATCATTTGTTTTAATAAGATTTAAACTAAAAAATAATTATACTCGTATGTATATAATTATATTTATTTAGAATTTGTTACATTTAAAAATATGCGAAAATAAAATACATTTTTGTTGTGGTTCTTTCTATTTAACTAAAAAAAAAAAATTTTAAACAAATAAAACTATTGTCTATCATATAAATTTGAAATCTCTTAAAAAATACTTTTTTGTTGCTCTTAATTTCAATATTTATTACACAGTATCGCTATTTATTATTATTTGAGATACGAATAGATTATTCGGAGAAAACAAAAATTAAGAGAGAGAAACAAAAAAAAATATATGTATAGATCTTTAGGACAGAATGTTGAAATTAAGAGAATAAATTGCACCATCACCTCTAGATAAGTATAACTATTTTTTTTATTATCTACTATTAATTTATTTATCTAAAATGTTTATTTTATTATAATATATATATGTTTTCTTGTTTACTTTTAAATACTCAATACTTTTTTTTTTATTATGTTTTGTTTTAAATATGCAAAAAGCCTGGTAAAAAAGTATACAAAGGATATTTTCTGAGGTTTTTCATTTTACTTTTTGTTTTTAGTTAGTTGTTTTTTTTTTGTGGTGATTTACATTTAGTTTTATAATTAGTTTATGTATTCTGTTTTTTTAACAAACAACTAAACAACATCATTCACACATGAAAAAAGATGAAATGAAAGAGAGGTGGAGGAGGAGGAAAACAATGGTCACGTTAAATAAATTCTGATCTTTTAAAAAAATTTCTAAGTTTCCTACTTTTATCAATATTGTGTGAAACACTATCAAAATTTGTTAGTTTTTCCTTTTATTTTTAATTTAAATTTTAATAGCAAAACGTTCTTATGTACACTATATATGTTTGGGTGGTCATTTAAGGACCAATTTTATGGTTTTTTTATGGAATTTCTTTTTCTTGAATTTTTCTTATTTTTAAGTTTTGTGCTGGACCCCAATCAAATGTGATGATGGTGTCCTTTCTTCACTATAAATGATATTTACACAATTATCTAGTATGTATTTTGTAAATTACAATTTTCTGATTTAGTATTTCTTGTTTTTAAGTGATTTTTCTTTTAGTTTTTGTTTAAAAGAAAACAGTCATTGACCCTTGGACACATAGGATGTGATATATTATTTATTTTCTTGTTTGTGTCGCTGATTGATTTGCTTTATTGTTCTTACAAACTAATGATGTTAATGGATATGCGGTAAAGGGACGCATTTTGCGAAATGTTCACGATATAAATCTCATGTGTGCAGCTTGCCAGTGGGTAACAAAAGTTGAGCGTGTAGATGGAGGAGGGTTATTCAATGTTGCTTATAGAAATTAGGAGAGATTCGCTCAAACAGTTGTTAACACGTGTGCATAAATGTGATCTTTATCGTGAATACAAGGCGTCTTCGTAGTGATATTTGACAGTGTCGCTCTAAGATAGCTTGGACGAAGGAAGGAAAATTGGTTCTGGAGCCTAGTTTTATTTGCTTTTCGTTAAATTGCTTCACCAATCTAATTCACACTGGAGACAATGAAGTCGTTTCAGCGACCGATCTAAACGGCAGTGGCGTAATCATGCTAAATACCATAGCCTTAGGTCTCTTTACGCAGTGATTTGTAGCAAAAACCGCTCTTTGCTTCAACCTAATGGAATGCTAGACAACGAGTTGGTAAAAGGTTTCGAATGCCCATAAGTTAACTGACATCCAAATCAGTGATTCTGTTTTGGGACTCTCGACAAAGCTAGGATAAGAATACAAAGTGTTCTAGGCGGAATTACGGGTAATCCGAGAGGCTTGCAAGCAACTCGGGTGTGACACATTGCACAAACAGAACATTACCATCCTCGTAGGTACCCAAGCCGCTATCAAAGCAATTGATTCGATTGCGATATCCTCCAAACTGGCGCAAAAGTGCCGGAGCGAGCTTGCTCACCTGACTGGGTTCCAGGGGGGGGTAAAAGGAAATGAGCGTGCGAATAAGCTGGCCAGGAAGAGCACAGCTCTTCATGGTTTACAAGTCATTGGGGCCCACATCCCGCTAGGAGCCGTTAAAGAACAAAACAACTCACACTTCCTGCAGAAGGCCAACCTCTAATGAATGAGGCTAACGAAAAAGATTAGAAGAAAAGATCTCTAAACAGAACCCGTCAAAATATCGCCATGATAACGTCGATAACCACGGACATTGGCCAATTGGAGGCCAAACTAGGTGTTCCATGCAATCCCCACTGCCGCAGCTGCGGAAACAAAAACGAGAAGGAAACTCTCTCCCACTTCTTCTGCAAATGTTCGCCACTAGAAAGAACCAGAATGCGTGCACAAAGCCAACCATTCTTCGACGACCTCAACGAAATCTCGGGTTAAGGGATACGACATCTAATCCACCAGTTTTACTGATCGAAAGTAGTCTTACCGATGGAATGCAGTCTTGTTGGTGTAAGAGGAGCTGTATTTCTCCGATGATCCAAAACTCAAGATCTCTTTTCGCCTTACATAGCACTGTGGCATCTTCCAGGCGGAGATCATGGCGATAAAAGAAGCCCTATCTTGGCTGAGGTGGAATGTGATATTTACTCGGGTTATTAGTATTTTCACAGACAGCCAGGCCACCATAAAATCCCTGCAATCAGTTTCTGTAGTATTGAAAATAGCCGCTTGTCTCTCATAGAGCTGAACACCTCTGCTGGGTGTCAGGTCACAGGGACATGTCAGGGAACTGCAGGGGTAAAGAAGAAGATGAGATGATGCTCCATCCTCTCTGTACCTGTCCTGCGTTCTCTCCCAAAACTCGCAACCATCTCAGTGCCTCATTCTTTGAAAATCTTGGCGACCTAGCACAGTAAGATGTCGGTACCTAGTTCGCTTTAATAAAAGCTCCCACTGATTCCACGATGACGAAGGAGAATTCCTCCTAGTTCCTTGGTATCACAATAGACTTACTACTAGTCTAAGCGCCTTGGCTATGCCGACAGCATCTCTAACCTAAACCGGCCATACTGATCGAACATAGTCTTACTGATTCCAAACTGGTGCCAACAATAGAGCGACTATAAGTCATCGGATGTAGAACCATCGATCACTACCCAACGAGTTAAAATTAATAACCAAAGACTCAGGTTACGCACGTTTTTCTTAGAAAGAACACAGACGTCATCACTGCCGAAACGCCTTGCAAGATTCTTTATCAGAGCTCTTCTGCTCATTTTCAAGCGAAAGCTTTTTGGAGGACTAAATGGATTATAAATGGTCAAATATTCACATCATTTTCTTTTCTTTAATCTACGATAATTTCTTAAATGTATTTATTTACACTACACGCCTCCCTTGTTTGTTATTTATACTCGTAGATTGCACCATAATGAAAATTATATTTCTACTTTTCAAAAACATTATTATTCACTTATGATATGCGACTTTAATATATATTTTTTTGTTTTGTTACGATTTTTAAGTTAAATTGGCGACGAGAATGAAAACTATTATGGATTTTATTAATTTCGAAAAAAAAAAAAAAAAAAAAAAAAAAAACAACAACCAGCAAGATGATAATTTTTGTTTCCTTTAGTGAGTTCCTAGCCGTTGAATTGATTGTTGTGCCCTAACAAAGGTATTGTCCACCATCTTGCTAACTTCTCTTAACTATTATTATTAGTTTTCTTTACTTTTAACTGATATCGAGAGTTCCGTCTTTTTTACGCGCACATTCGCAAGAACATCTCGTTTTTTCTATACAATACAACCGTGTTTAGACCTTCGAATGAGGGATTTGAAGGCAGCAAAAGACTTCATACTTTGGAATATATGTAAAAATCTATATATGACGTCGAAATGAAATGCAAATTTCTATTATGACACTTGAAATAATAATAAAAAACAACATCTGTGGATAGCAATCAGAATGCGGTTCACATTTAAAGGTTTTGTATAAAAAAAAAACATCCAGAGTTACATGTAAAAAAGATGATACAAAATGGAAATGTTTTAGGAAGACTTAATTGCAATTCTCATTCGACTGATGATGAGTTTATGTTTCGTTCGCACTTTCTGTGAGACATAAATTTAGAATGAATCCTTTGGAATTTGCTTTCGCGCATTAGTATATTTTTTTACTAATAAAAATAAAAATAAAACGAAAATAATAATAGAAATAGAAAATAGGAGTTAATTTGAAAAAGCTAAACTCATCCTTAGTCTCTTCTAGTGCGCTTGCCATTTGAATTTCGACTCCATGAGCCATTGCTGACCCTTAGAGTAGTCGCATGGTCGCAACAGTGGCGTACTGGCATCGTTGTGTGATGCCCTCTGCATACAGTTACCGGTATTCGTGTGACGAATTGTTTTATCCTAAAAGAGAGGGATTACAATTTGTAATTATTTGTTTGCGCTAATTTTTGCTTACCTCTTCGTCGTAGACCCATTCTTGGTTGCCACCCATGTTGTGGCAGCGAATCATATTCACTGGTCCATTGGCGCTAGATGCGTCCAGACAAAGATCGTCCGACATGATTTGTTGCCGTTTTGTGTAGGCGAACACTTGATTGCCGCCCAAGCCGTGGCAGTAACTAATACCGATTTTCTCGTTGTATTTTCGACCCATCGTATCGAGGCAGGTTTCTGTTTCAGCGTTACGAATCTAAAAAAAGAGAAATTCCAAGCATTACAAATTTAGGCTAAGGAATTTCCATAAGAAGTAAAAACAATCAACAGTTCAAGGCCCTCAATCAATGAAAAAAAAATAGCTGGCGCGACCGCTAGTTCCTCGCAATCATTCATGAAGGGACCTTAAAGTCTAAGGGAATAGTTCATTTCTGCTCATCGCTGGAGCCTTTGACAACACGTCATTTGCCTACATAGCTAAGCATTGATCTCCTAACCATTAGAGTGATTCGTTCAATGCTGAGCAGCGAGATTATTTGTCAACCTAGCATAGTCATCTGAATCCATTAAAGTCAGCAAAGTTTGCCCACAGGGAGTGGTTCTCTCTCTTTTATGGTCTATTGTCATAGACCAGCTGTTAAACAACTTCAACAAATCTGTCTTCTCAACTTAAGGTTACGCTGACAGACAATCAGAAGCAATCACGAAACCGCCCTCACCAACCTCATGCAAAATTCGGTAGTGTCAACCTGAAGGGCTAAGTTGTAAACCTATTAAAACGATCATCATGCTTTTCATCAATAAGAGAATACTAAGTTTCTCAGCTCTGTCGAGGAACAGAGTTCAAATCTCATTCTCAAGGGAAATCCAGGAATTCTAGACCAAAGACTCCTCTATAATCTACCTTTGAAGAACATTATCACTCAAGATACCTCAGCCTAGTGGGCCTGTTCGAGACTGTACGGGAAGAAATGGGACCTACAGCTAAAACTAATACTCTGGACTAACCTCACTTTTATAGTCTCTACAATCAACTATGCATCACTTGTGTGGTGGAACAAATTGGAGCTAGCTTCGCCCTCGCGGATTAACTTCTCGTCCCCGTTCAACATAATCATCCTTGACCGGCACCGTATGAAGTAACTACAGACCGGTCACTAACAACTTCTAATCGGCGTGATATAACGACGGATCAAAAACCGAACACGGCGCTTGTGCGGGTGTCTATGGTCCAGATCTTAGGCTAGCAGTCTCTCTTGCCTGTTCCATATCTGTCTTTTAAGCTCAGTATATGTAATTGAGGTCTGTGCTAGAGCGTACATCAGACGCAACCTCCGAAGAAAACAGATCTTAATCTTTTCCGACAGTTAAGCAACGATTGAAGCTTTTAGCTCTGTCGCTTTGATTTCAAACTTACCTGGTACTCCTTAACCAGTTTTAAGTACAATAGATAACTATCTCTCTTCAATAACATCACCATTTATTGGGTTCCAGGTCACAAGGAAATTGAGGGGAATGAGAACGCAGATAAGCTCGTCAGAGAAAGAGTCCAATCTGCTTTGATAGACCCATTTCCTTTCTGTGGTTTACCTACCACCTACAGCAAGTTGGAACTCATTTACTCATAGGAGGTAAATTAAAGACTAAACAAATGGAATTTTACTGCAGGAATTTTATCAACCCCTTAAACAACAATAGCCATGTCCACTGAACATTTTTTGCGGCACCATCTCCTTTCGCGGCACAAGCCTCCGAGAGTACAATTTGTCATGAAAAGGCTTCTCGATTATCCGTTCGGAGTCGGCAATAAATTGTAGGTCCCTTCCATTCGTGCGAACAATACAAACGCGCACAACATGAATGCTTGCAGGAAGGTAGGTGTTGGCTCACCTCGAGCCGTCGCGCCAGCTTTTTATTTATTTTTATGTGATAATTCCCCTAAATTATCGAAGTGCTCTTAGATAGAGCTTTCTTCTTGGGGATAGGGCAGGACAGGTACAAAGAAAATGGAGGATTGATTCTTCCTCCTCTTCGTCTCGGCAGCTTCTGAAAAAGTCATTTGAGAAAAGGCCTATCCTTCTGGCATGAGGGCTAATGAGACAATGGCCAGTAAGAACACCGAGAACTTTGCTGATGAACGACCTTTTAAGCAAGATCAGACAGCATGTAGTTCCATTCCTCCATCTTTGATCGCGTCGTACGCAAAGAGTAATTTACATGTAGCGAGTGAAATACCCAGATTCCTCTCTTTTGGTTGGAACTCTAGAGTAGTGCCACGTTTGGCGACTTCATCGGCCTCAGAAATGTCCTTCTAACCGGGGACTCGGTGGGGCTTAGCAGTTCCGCCATCCTTAAATTATTGTGTCCTCACATTCGGCGGATGAACCATCACCACTTGTAGCTTCGGAAATGATCGACTTCACACCGTCATCATCGCAGAAAGGATGGCTATCGGTAAAAATTGTAATGTCCTTGATGTATATCACATTGTGCCTAAGCCTGGATAAGGCTTCATTGATCGCCATGATTGCCGCCTGAAAAACGCTGCAGTGATCAGGTAGACGGAAGGAGATGCTCAGGTTAAGCAATTCACAGAAAACACCACCTTCCACTCCGCTCTCGGTTTGAAATCGTCGGAATAGAAGTGGAGTACTCGGCTCTGGCTTCATCATTCTCATACTCTTTTCTTTAAATGATTGACGTCCGGAAGTTGAAGTCGAAGTTAAACTAAGACAGTGTGTAGTCGGTGTTTTCTGGGATAAATTTTAGAGAATCTAAGATCGAGGAGTGGCCAATGTGGTTGTTTGACCATTGAAAGGAGGTCTTCAGTCGGATGGTTGTGCTAGCAGCTGACTGCTTGCCAAAAAATCTAAGGAAAGTAGATGTAGTAGCACATCAAGTGCCGTGGATGGAGTAGTTCTTAGTCCTCCTGTGTATGAACACTTAGCTTGACCCTTCCACAAAGTCTCACACCCTCAATCAGATTTTTAATCCAGCCCTACAAACCTAAACGACGCTAGTAAACAAAACATTTGATCACGGCTGTTTCGATGGCCAACTCTGCTGCCTTAATAGACCCAGTGCTTCCACTTGTCGATGCCGGTGTTATGCTTTGTCAAAATGAAAAGATCACAAGTCTAACAAGAATGTAAAGCCACGTCCCCTTTGCATGATTAACCTGACTCCATCTGCATCGACGGAAGAACTCTAACCAACTTTATTGCGTCGACACAATGAAGTCAGTCCAAGTCCACTATAACTCACAAACAACAAGGATGCAAAACTGAGTACACTAACTTAAGTAATTAACACTTACCTCTCCCAAGTAGTAATAATCCAGTGGCATTAAACTCTCTGGATAGACGTGCTCCAGGTACCATTTGAAACTCTTGCACTTCAGGCGTTCGCGCAGCGCCTTCCTTTCGCTTACATCACCAGCTGAAGCTTTCCTGGCTCCTAATTCGATCAATAAGGACAAAATAAAAGAAAACAACATAAGCATCACATAACGCAAAGGGTCGGCAAGGACATAAACTTTTTTACAACATGCACAAACCATGTGAATGGACGTGTGTGTGTTGGTGTGTGTGTGTGTGAATGACATGTGTAATTTTTTTTTTTTACTTTTCAAATAGATGTGATGTAATAAAACGAATGAAAAACCAAAAACAGAAATCAATTAAATTTAAGACAATAAATAATGTAAAACATTTGTTTTTTGTGCTCATGGTGAATGGGGGGTTAATCGATTAATAATAACAAAAACATAAACAAAACAAAAATGAACACAAAAAGGAACCGAAACCAAAGTAAAATGGAAATCAAAAGGATCGAAACCAATTAGCACTGACACAGAGTAACAAACGCTCTCCGTAAGGCCACTGCTGATCGGTAAGTCCTTTAATAAATAAAAAAGCATAAGTAAGTAAACCCGATAGGTTGATTCTTAATGTTTTGGGGACAATACAAGGACAGGATTGTAATGCTGCGCATGCTTTCCACTACAAGAAACTCTACATCCACCATAAATTTATATGTACTACCGAGCAAAAAAGAAAATGTGAACTTTGTGTCAATTTTTTTTCCAAATTATATATACAAGCCTTTACTTGCTTTTCACCTATAGACAGTTTTTAAATAGATGACTTGAGTTATAATGTGAAGATTAGGAGGATGTCTTTAGACAGACAAACCTTATTGGAACGCTGTAATCCTACTGTATGGCAAGTCGTGAAAGCCTAGAACATATATGGGCATAGGATATCCAAGGCTTCATGGCCTGCTTTGGACCGCAGGAAAACAAGAGATATTCTCTACTTAAGTAGGGCATAACCACAATTAGTCACTGGCATCCTGTCCGGCCACTGTCTTCTCAGGAAGGATTATAAAAGATTAAGGCTCTCAGCCAAAGATGTGCGCCGCTGAGTACATAACACACATATTATGTGAATGTCAGGGAATTGCCAGGACACGCATAAAACTTCTCGGCAACTATTTCTTTAGTAATCTAGAGGAGCTAGGCTATGACAGCTAGGAAAATCCCGTCGGCCTTCATGCCAGGAGTAGGGAAATAAAATGCTTTCAGGAAATGGTTTAGGTTTTACTATGGTGCCTATTTATGCAAGCACTGGGTACATAACCCTTCTCTACCTAACCTAATATCTAGAATTTCTTTAAAGAAATAAAAAAGATTGGGTGTCATTTGCTTCATTTGGTCCATTGCGTTTCCTTTTTAAGTGTGGTGCCGCTTTGGTCTTTCCGCTACCATCTTAACAAAACATATTATGTTCATAAGGGGAACTTGAATAAGGTCCTCTTGGTCTCCAAACAATCTAATCCCCTTGTGACGGAGGCGATGGTTTGAAGATTTAGGGATTTGCAAAGCAAGTGTTCGATAATTCCTATTTCTTCCGTATCGTGACAGCTCCTTCAGTAGTTTGGAGAATTAAAAGGAATAAAATTGTCCCCAATTATTTTGTCAGTGACTACGCGCGAACATACATACATACATATACATAAATATAGAGGACTAAAAAAAGCTCCGAAATTGTCTTTCAAAAGAGCGGATTACTTACTGGCGCTGGAATTCTTGCCGTAAGAGTTACAAAGAAACTTATCGGCGCGGCTTGAAGCGTTAAAAAAGGAGGTAATCCCACACTTGATTGATCACAGATGAGAATACTAGCCTAAGCTGAAGCTAGAACATACGTACGAATTAGGTAATCTTGTGGTGGACCTGAAAATACTTGACTCTATTCCAAGTACGGACCTGTTCTGCACTATCCCCGAGGTTGTGGTCAGGGTGTTCCGTTTCGGAAAGTTATTTGAGGTAGAAATATTGGACCAAGTCGACTTGTCTAATGGAGAACCCTTATCAGCCCCAGGATGTCTGATATGCTTCACCGACGAATCAAAAATTGAATCTGGAGTAAGTGCTGGCGTCTTTGGACTGAACAATAAAGTTTTGGTATCAATGGGAATGTGTCCCAGCGTGTTCCAGGCTGAAATCCATGCTATTGAGATCTGCGCTAGGATGAACCTTAATAAAGGTATGAGGGCCGCTAAAATTCATATCTACTCAGATAGTCAGGCAGCGCTTAAAGCATTGGCATCCCACTTCGTGGAATCTAGATCATTCAAGCGCTGCCTTGACAGAAAAAAACATGACATTATCGGAAGACCGCAGCGTGATCCTGCGTGCTCGCGAGTGGCGAAGATGGGTTTAGCGGTGCCTATGCTATTACCTCCGATAATGATATATCGTCGAAAGTCAAGGGTTGCTTTTAGTGATTGTATCAGGCAGAGAGCGCCGGATACTCAAATAGTGCTGAAATGCACCGTTTTGTGACCACCGTTCTCGTGACCGGTTTGTTAGATAAGTGTGGATGGGTGTCGATATACCACGGCAGTCGGTCTATCCAACCTCTGGAGTTAAGGTAGAGTAGAATGTTAGGGATTTTCTTCTCTGAAAGCTTACCGAGGTTGTCGAGGAAGGGTTTCCCTAGCCCATTGAGTCTTGCTAAAGCAAGTGCCGGGCACTTGCAGAGAAAGTGGTTTAGAGATTCCCTCTCATTTGTGTCTTGGCCGTATGGGTACCTACTGCCCTGTGACTCCTACAGACGGCGACAACGCGCTCAATGTCTGTTCGGGTTCTTCTAAGGAGTTCGCTTGTTTTCCTATGTCGAAAGTCGAACGAAGAATAACTCTTGCTAATCGCTGTTTTTTTGGGTTTATTGGGTAGTTAGGCCCTACCCCGAAAAACTAAGGAGATTCTATAAAAGAACTTGATCATCCCAGTCCTGCTTTAGGGCGCTGAATCATGGGCTCTATCAAAAGCGGATGGTTGCTTTGAGAGAAAAATTCTTCGCAAAATATTCGGTCCAGTTTGCGTTGACGGACTTTGGAGGAGGAAATTCAACCACGAATAATACGAGGTGTACGTTGACATCGAACTAGTCAACAAACTGCGCACTGGAAGTAACTAGGACGTGAATGGATACCAATAGTCCCGCTTGCTGTCTTCAAATCTAACCAGAAGAGACAGTGTATTAGAGGAAGACCTCATATAAGGTTCAGCAGGACTTCAGCTAACGTGGACTATACGACTACAGGCAGTTAGCTTAGGACCGGGCTTACAACAGCTTGTGGCTGTAGCCCAACCTAAAGTAGGGAGAACAGGTAAATGCTGCCCTCGGAATGTTGTCACCCATATTGTCAGCTTAAGAAGAAAAGTGCGACTATTTTGCATCAAAGTCGAACCGGTACCTATTGATCTATGGGTAGAAAGTAACTATAACTGTCACTGGGAAATTGCAGTGTTTCGACAACACATGTCTCCGATGTTTCTGCAAAAAATACTCAATAAATTTCTAAAAGCAAACGTTACGAAAGTATTAACGACTTGGACTGGGGATAGGGAGCGGGGATGGGTCACATGTAGCCTTGTAGGCAAGGAAGCAAAGGCGTGGTTTTGGGTGGGAAAAAAGAAAGACGTGAAATGTTATGATGCAGCGAATGTCATACGCTGGTGTTGCGCCGATTTTTTGTAGTGGAACTTCTTTAGCCACATCGAGAGCAGATTATCAAGATCGGTATGAAAAAACTGGAGGATTTTAATTGACGTTTACGATAATGGACGTACGTTTCAAGGAGGCGACCGCTGGAATGCAGTGGTAGCAGACAATAAAGATTAAATACTTTGCAATTTCCCCTATTTGAATCTTCAAGAAAATTACGATAAAATTTCCATTCCTTGAATCCCTGAAGGATACTTTTCAACAACGAAATAAAGTATACAATTTTTACTACTCAATATAATGTACAAATATTTATAAGACGTTCACAACACATTTTTTGCTCGGTAGTGAATAATTCCTTTTTTGTTTGCTGTTAATTGTTTAATTGTTAACCTGGATAGAAACTGTAGTAAAACTCTTTCCAATCGTCCAGCCACACTTCAACCAAGCGAGCATTATTATGATTAACAATTTCCGTTGTACCACCCGGAAATGTGTATGGCGTTGATTTTCTAAATACATGACCAACTCGTGAGCATGGTATTATTTCTAGATAGCCGCCACACATCCAAATCTATTACACATTACATGTTTATGTAGTTTGTTGCAGTAAAATAGTTCGTTTTTTTTTTTGTTTTGCAATATTGTGAAGCAATTTTAAGAGTGTTAGCAATATTATTAGAGTTTTTTTTTTTTAATGAAAAGTACAAGTCGTCCCAGTGTGAATGCATAAAAAAAAAAGAAAATAAAAATAAATAGAAACACATTTTTAGTTTTTAAAAAATAGATTTTCATTGAATGTTTTTTTTTATAAAGAAAATGCGATAATCATGCTGTTAAAAAGGAGGAGGAGACAAATGGATAGGAGTGTAACGATGGTTGACTTTGCATTGATTTTGAAGGAAATACCATTGGATTTGAATGAAATAGAAACACTCAGTTGTCCTATTTGAAGAGATGCGACTTTACACTGTTCACGAGGGATGCCGAGCTAGAGTTATGTATACTCAGCAGTTCCACGGACTATGGGACTAACAACGCAATGGAAATCTACACTGAGGGGTTTAAGATAGGGGATGGCGTAGGGTCTGGTACCTTTGTGATACCCCTCAACATGAACCTTGGGCCGAATTACCACACTCGTTAGCGAGTAACTCGTCATCGAAATGTGAGGATATGGCATTACTGCTCCCAATGAAGTTTATCACTCAATCACGAGTCCCACTCACTCACTCGGTATCGATTGCGGTAATTCGGCCCCAGTCTTTTAGACTACCTGCTGGATTTCCTGGCAGAGGTTATGGCTATTCGCGAAATAAGTTGTTGATAAGGCCGGTACTAAACACTGGCATCGTCGTTTACACCGAAAGCCAGGAAGCTATAAAAGCACTCGAATCACCATAAATAAAATCTAACTTGGCCAGGCTCGGTCGCACATCTCTAAACGAGATAAGGATTAGATGCACTCTTACCTTGTGCTAGGTTCCTGGTCATAAGAACTGCAACTGCAAGGCAGACGAATTTACCAAGAACGACACAAAACAGGAGCTCTTAACTGTAACAAGAGCAATACATAAGTGAATAGAATCGACAAGATGCAAGATCTCTTTAATAGCTCCGCAGTACACCAACAAGAGATTGTCAGCTGCCTGTCCCCGAGGAAGGATGGACTTATACTACCACCAGAAACAGCAAATGAAACGGAGCCGATTTCACCAGTCACAATTGAAGAAGTTGTAGAAGCCGCGCCAGCCAGCAAATCCAACAAGAACCAGGGATTGATGGGATCCCAAACTTCGTCTTGAAGGAAGCAGTCAAAACCAGACCAGAGGTCTTCACTTCAGGAAAATTCCCGTCGCAGTGGAAACAACAACGACAGGTCCTCATACCAGAGGGTGACAAACTACCTGAGAAACCGTCGTCATACAGGCCGTCACGCATGCTGGATGCATGCTAGATGCTCGAGAATTTCATACGGTGACTCAGGGCTCTGTAGACGACAGTTCGGGTTCAAAAAGAAACAAAGAACCATCCACGTAATAAAAGCTGTGTGCGACATAGCACGCGAAACAATCGAAGGGAAAAAATGGCTAGGAACAACGAAACAGTATTACGCTGTCTTAACACTTGCGTAAAGAACACGTTCAACTCAGCCGACTGGAGCCGTGTAGTAAGAGGACTGAACGACCTGCAGGCACACACTTACCTCAACACTCCTGTACGCTGCCCCAATATGAGCATCAGCGACGCACTATGGGTCTTACGACGACGCACTGGATTGGATATTTAATGCTTCGCTTTTAGGAATGTGTCAGCGCATGCTAAAAGAGTAATCTAAAGCCGCCTGCCTATCAATCTAGAAGGGAATAATATTGCGGTACTCCCTGAAAATGAGTACAATGACAGAAGAACAACCGTGGGGGCTATGAAAGCAGAATGGCAGCATAGGTGGACCATCACAACCATGGGGTGATGGACATATAAACTGACCCCCACCGTTGATGAATGGATTAGTAGAAAGCAAGGAGAGGTAAACTATTACCTAAAGCAATTCATATCAGGGCATGGATGCATTCGGGAGTACCTCTACAAGTGCAAGCATGTGGATGACCTATTCCGCCAGCACTGTGAAGGGAAACCCCAAAACGCAGACCATGTGCTGATGAAATGCCAAAACTACACACGAGCTAGAATTGTCCAAGAAAGAGAATATGGAGGTAAATTGATCCCAAGAGGCCTGATGAGATTTATGCTGGCGACGCGCGAAGGCTGGAAAACTGCATGTGAAGTTATTATAAGCATAATGCAGCAAGAGCAAACAAAGGCAAGAGAAGCGAGAAATATAGAAACTGCTAGCTCTGGCAGTTGAAAAAGAGACGATGAAATGTCAAATGTGCCCCTGCGAAGGAATGCGTTGACTGGGGGTGTCACAGGGGACAAACAGGAGATAGAGCAAGAAGGAAGTGTTTTTTTTTTAGGACGTAGACATGCAGGAGCATGGAATCTGGACATGATTAGGGCTTGAACCCACACAACTCGCACAACAGTTCAACGCACGAACCAGAGAATTGAAACATTATGCAACAATACACCACCTATTGGGTGCTGGATTACCTTCAAAAAACACTGACAGGCTTTTAGAAGAAAAAAAAATTCAGTTTTGGGTCCTCGTTATCCAAAGTTTCCTTGCCTTTCCAAAGTTATTTTCTTCAGAAAAATTGTATTAACTTTACGTAGATGACATTTTGTCACTTTTTTGTTTTTGTTCTATGGACCTGCTTGACGTTTACCTTAAGACGATGTTGTTCATTGGAATATTAATTGGAGTAAAAACTTCTGAGGATTGTTGGAAACGTGCACTTGACACATGACAAAGTATCTACTTGACGTACATAACTCAAATTTCATTGTTTTACATGATCTGACTGGTGGTACGTGCATACGATTAGCGTGGTGCAAAATTGTGTAAGACCTTGACACCGATTGTGAAAGCGACATTGAGCAGTGACATTTTTTCTAAATAAACATAGGAAACTGATATTCCAGTCGTTGGGCATCCTATTGCCCACTTATACATTGTCTCTAGGCTCCACAGGTAGTGTTTGCGTTTTTTTTAACTAAGAAATCAAAGACCTGTCGAAACCAGTGCCGTCCTGAACGGAGTTTACACTTCAATTCAAATCAATGCAATAGTCATCCACGCCCACAAGGAACATTGGATCAGAATACAAAATTAAAAACAGAAAAACAAAATCAAGTGAAGCAACCTTACTCTCAGCATTAGGTGAATATTTTTTTTTTGTTTAGTAGATATGGCATATCCTTGATTTTAGCAGATATTTGAGAATTGTCTTAGAAACTCTTTACTAGTGCTTTCCAATGCGCACACAAACAACTGTTTTGTTCAACTAAATCCCAAAAAAAAAAAACAAAGCCTAAGCACAATTTTTTAGTAAAAACTCACCAAAACTCAAAACAAAACTAAAAGTCAATTAGTAATGTTAAAAAATAAAAATCTCACTAAATCTTAAATAATAATCTAAAATCAAAGAAAACTTGAACTCAATTTTTTTTTCTTAATTTGTTAATCACAACAAGAAAAGATAAAAAAAAAAAATAGAAATCATTTAACGCAATAACTCTCCAATGGATGAGCACAAAATTCAATGTTAAGAGAGAAAACTTGTTCTAAAAATTTTGTTGTGTAGTAGGTAGTACTTGTTTTTAATTTTTTTTTTTATATTTGCGAACCTGAGCCCATTGCATAGTAAAAATCTCTCCACTCGTCCAACCATACTTCAGCCACTCGTGCGGCATTGTGCAAAACGACTTTCGCAACACCGCCTGGGAATGTGTACGGCGATTTATCACGGAATACATGTCCCACATGTGAACATGGAATTATTTCTAAAATTCCACCACATTGCCATATCTAGATTTGGTTGATAAATAAAATTAAACGTTTCAGCGGAAGGATTTAAACAAAAAAATTAAATCAAAAAATGAAAAATTTAAGAATTTTCTATAAAGTAGGAGCTTTGATTGATGGAAATTTGATTGAAAAGGAAATTCTACGGCTATCTTGCTCCACTCGTTCTTTCTTTCACTTTCTCGGTTAGTTTCCATACTCACTCTGAAGGACATTTCAAGATTTTCGCCGCCCCAAATGTCCATACCCTCGTCGTATGAACCAATTTCATAGAAATACTGTTTATCGATTGAGAACAGACCGCCGGCCATGGCGGGCGTTCTCAGTGGAGCTGTGCGATCGTTGTTGCGTCGCTCCATTTCGCGTTGAGGAACTCGATACCTAGAAGAGAGAGAATGAAAGCTGTCAAGCATGGTGGTCCCCAATTAAAAGCACTAACTTACCATCTAAAATTGAGCTTCCAGTTGAAGCCACCCCATGTTTGATCGGATGCTGTAACATACTCGAACGTGTTATCGGATATCACATCGATAATCGGACAAACTACTGTTCGTCTGTTTTGTACGAGGCGTGCCAGCAGAGGTTCCAGCCAGCCCTCCGTGCACTCACAATGCGCATCTAAGAATGTGATAATTTCACCCTGAAAACAAACAAACGGAACCACTCTTACTAATGACAAGGTCACCTTATTGCACAGCATTGCGTGTATCATACCGTGACATGCTTTGCGCCCAACAGTCGTGCTCTAATTAAACCAGAACGCTTTTCTGTGCGAAGGACAAACGTTCGCACTGGCAGTGTCGCTACATAGTCTTCTAGCTTCTTTCCCAGGTAATCTATGACAAAAGAGATTCACTTTTAGCACAGATCAAGTTACCAAGAGAATTTCAAATCAACCTACCCCGCTCACTGGCATCGTCCACCAAGATAACCTCCTTGAGTAGTGACTTAGGTGAACGATTAATAACACTCCATACGGTGCGCAGTAGCGTGGTCCACGCTTCATTGTGGAACACGATCACAATGGAAGTTGTTGGAAGTTTTGATGGATATGTTTTCTTTTTACAACTAGAAAGAATAAGGGGAAAAGAGTACAATTGTGGTTTTGCCGGCTGCGTTGCAGTGGATGACTCTTACTTTTCATGTCGTACGTCAGTCAGTGAGCGATTCAATGACATCATATCACTCGCCAGCAGATTGAATTGATTCTCTTTGAATTTCTCTTTCATTAAGCCTTTCATCTCGTTCGGTATTTTTACCGGTTTTCCTTTAAAATGAAAATGGGAAACCAAATTTTATGACAAATGTATTGGATTTGGATTGTATGAAACTCACCTAGTTCGCCTGGCTGACCAATTTGTTCTTGGACTGTAGGTGCCGGTCGCCATTTACGTAAAATTGTGGCTCGATATGTGACTGGCACCGACACACCTCCGTCAAGGTCTTTCGCTGTGTCTATTTCTGCTTCGTCCACAATGGAATCTTCGTCCACAAGGCGTTGACTTTCAGCGGGTACCTGAAAAAGCCATAACCAAAAAAATTGTTAATAACGACGACTGTGGCATTTCATATTTTACAATATCAGTCTAATAATGAGGAGCCCAAGAGGAGCTTTATAACTTCCTGGACGGAGCCAGTTCTGAATATCACAAACTTGTCGGCTTCAATGCTAAAACTTTTAAGAAGAACGTATCGTGTAACACCAAATAGGTACCACAACCTTCAATGAACCAAAAAATACCAAATGCTCAATGACACAAACAAGGGTCATTCTCACCATCATTAGCCCCAGTTTTACCTCCGGACCTACCATATTTGCGAATATTCCAAACAAATCACCACTCACCGTAAGGTATCAGCCTCATCCCTAAATTCCTAGTACATCTCCGGACATCCTACATGCAAATGTTTGGGATAATGCACACCTTACCATCCCCAAAGTACCCTTACAATATCTAGTCTACCAGCTATGTACATTTCCATACGCCCTAGCCAGGACCGGACAGACCATATGTGCAATGTGTGCATATGCACAGAGTGTGCCCACTCGAGTCTTCATAATCATTAGACGACAACTGTGTACACATGACGTGGTTTTGACGTCAGACGGCTGTTTTAATGGTTACATATCATCTAATATCATGTAATTGGGCGCGTTCAATATTCTAGGTAAATGGATTTATTTGCCGTCAAACAACAACAATTGACTAAATCCCTAGTCAATTTTCAGGCTGTCAGCCAATCAAAACTCGTAAATTTGTAAACAAATCCATTTGCCATGACATACACAGATGCATATTCACATATCGTGCAATCGGCTGCAACATATGTACAACTTTTGACATTTAAAAGATTTGCTACACCAATATGTATGTAAGTAGGTGGCAGCCAAAGTTGCGTGCCGAGCACACACTATGCGCGTCTGAAAAAACGACAGCTCGACTAACGATTGCTCGACTTTGGACGAATTTCATCCCTTAACGCATTATATTGAAGCGGATCGCATGTGTATGGTATACTTTTGTGTAACGTCATGGGAACACGATTGTGTGGTTTTTACACGTCGTCTAATCTTAGCTATACAGTACACACAATCCGAAGAAAGGAGCAAAGCTTTCCCTCTGTGAATATGTGTACACGCACATGAGTGTGCGTCTCCGTTCCGTACCCTCATTGATACACAACACACAAACACAATCGGAAAAAAGGGGAAAAGCCTTTGTTTCTGTGATATGATTGGTCGCGTTCGCCGATCCAGGCAAAGTGCTGCAGCTGCATATGTCTCCAATCGAATTCTATTGGTTGAGAGTGCTCGCGTTCGCCGGTTCAGGCAAAGTGCTGCATATGTCTCCAATCGAATTCTATTGGCTGAGTGTGATAGAAGATGTTGCACTTCTTTTGAGGTGGGGGACTGGATTCTTAGTTCAGGGGACTGAGATTTGACATAAAACAGCTGACATTTGAAATTATTTTTGCATTCGTTTGTAGAGCTTTACAATTTCAATTTATTTATTATTTTTTGTTCTATTTTCTATTTCTGTTTTTATGATGTGTATTGAAAATAATATACATATTTTCCACATGAGCATTTTTGTTCAAGTCTCGCTGAAATCTGAAATATTTTGGTTTATTAAGAGCCTGAACATAATTTCTCGTTAATTTATATGGTCCAGTACAATAGATCTCAAAGGTCGCAGTGCACATTTAGGGCCGCTAATACAGAATACAGAACGACACATAAAACGTCATCAAGTGACGGTGAGAGAAAATTAGTCGGCTAAAGTGCCTAAAGCTTTTCAGCTCCAAATCTATGTACTAATGAATTTTTTTAATAGAATTTTTTTATCTTGTTAAGTTGCACACTAAGTGATGTTCTTAGCCAGGCAAGAGCTTCTTCGACTTACAGCTCGCGGCTGGAGGGTCACTTTAGAACAGAGGCTAGTTCTACCGCAAGAAAGATATAGGGTCATTTAACAAGAGATGTGCTGGCTTCAATTCTTATGTCAACTGAACCTTATAACCATGTAGGCCAAGATCTTTATGAAAAATGCGGTGCAAAGTGATTGCTGATAGCCCCAATTCCGGTGATAGTCTCGAAATGGACACACGAAGGTTTTCAGTCACATTCTCAGCTACGGCGGCGATATTTTCAGCTGACCTTGCCGAGTTGGAATCTTCACATCACTAACCTGTCCGAGACGTTCAAATTTATCGAATAAATTCACTATAGCTGTGCGAGAAGGCGCTTGCTGATGACCAGACGTAGTACAAAGTTTACGACATTTTGACTATTTAAACAGGTTGTGCGAGTGTGTATCGATTCATATTTAATAACCTCCGAGTTTTTACTTATCCAAAGTCATCGCAATTTCTTGTTGAATGACCCTACAGTTGCAAATTAATTCTTGTTAGCTTTCTTGCAAATTGAAATTAAAGGCAAAAGCAATCGGCAAAGACAATCGAAGGTGGTCCAATGCCACCACCTGCCAAACTAGCAGACAAATCTGGCCCTCAATACATCATTAATTCAGCTAAGTAGACGGCATCTCAGAGCTACTATAGGTGTCATCACAGGACACTGCCTCATAAGCAGACATGCCACTCGAATGGGCGATGCTGCAAATGATTTCTTCAGAACCTTCAGGAACGAGAACGAGAAATAGGAAGAGACGATCCTCCATCCACTCTGTACCTGCTCCGAGCTCCATCTCGGTGCCTTCTTTTTTGACAGCCTTGACGACCTAGAACAAGATGTCGGCAACCTAGTTCACTTTATTAAAAGCTCCCACTGGTTGCACGATTAGCAAAGAGAATTCCTAGATAGATAGATAGAGTTACATATATAGCAGTGCCGGCTATTACATATCTCTGGCACAAAGCATCGGTGCCAAGAGATTATGCTCTGGTTGGGCGTAGTCCAAATTCTACGCCCTTACGATATAGTAAGCCCCTCCTAGATCCTGGGGCATCACAAGACCTACTGTTGGTCAAGTGCGTCGGCTATTTCAACATCCTTTCCAACCTAAGCCAACCTAGCTTTCATAGGAACTTAATAACAAGTGATTCGGTTCCAAAAACGGAGTTGCTTGCTAATGGCCGACAATTGCAAATCATAAAAGATTACAACTCGCTTATTTCGAGTCTATAGGGGTCAAATAGACATGCAAACATGTAATCAAATCGACTGAAAGTCATAATTCATTATCTGGAAAACTTATGAAAACTATCGGGCATCGAAAAATGCAAGTTCAGTACAATGTGTCAGGTTACTGCTAACGTTTGCAAATTTCTTTGTTATAAGAAAAAATTGTCACAATAATATCTTTCCCACAGAATGTCAATAAAAACCAGCCAACAGGCTCGTACACTCTTGATAAACATTTGCTTTAAAACATCTGCTTAAAAAATCATGCTCGCAGACTATTTGTTTTCGATGCCGGACAACACTCCATAGACACACTTAAATATTTGCATATAAAGCAATCTAATAACGAGCAGTTTTTTTTCTTTTATTTTTTTTTTTGTAAAAATAGAATATTGTATCTGCTGGCATTGGAACAATCTACTGTCCGCGGTAAACAGATATATTTTTTTTTGTTTTGTTTTCATTATTGAGTAAGTCATGGAACGATAGCGCCACAAAAAAATATCGTTATTATGCGACAAAATAAAAAAAAAAAAGATAAATGGAATCAATACGATACGATAAATGGTTCATTTGCATGGTCTTTAGACAATATAATGGGAGCAATTTCTGTTTTTTGATAAAAGCTTATAGTAACAGTAAACTGTGAGGAGGGCACATGTGTCATTTATGTGAATAGCTATTGGGATGGTGCAATACGAATGCGCCACCATTTCTAGACACAGCCCTCATCTCGTTCCAGTTTTTTTTTCCAACCGTCATGTTTACATTCAACAGAATCGGGTCACACCTGTCCCTGGAAATAAAGGACTAATCTACAAATGTAGAGTTTGTCTCGAATATGCATTATCCACTTTTTTTAAACATTGCGAGGATAGGTGGTATAAACAAGTGAGAAACGGTTTTTATCGTATTTGAAAACTTTCTGATGCCTGATGTGATTTAAAAAAAAAAACTTTCATACTTTAGTGGCAAGGCCTTTGAAAGGTAGGGTGGTGCTGATTAGGCTGGCGTCTCTGAGATCTCATTGAGCACATTTGGCGCCGTTTTTATACCTCGACTCTTGGGAACCTGATTTGATTGAAAAACTTGAGTTGGTTGTTGTTTGGTGATCCGTTTATCCAGACTGTGGATTTGGGGAAGGACAGCACATCAGAAATCGACAGATCGTTAAGGATATTAAAGAAAGACGCTGCCTGGTTTTGGCGACATTTACAAAGAGAGCGGTCGAGGTTTCTCTGTGAGGTAGTAAGTGTAAGTGCTGGCTGCCGACTGTCCAGTGACCCGTGCACATTCCCACAAACCGAAAGACGTCACTTCGATTTTTACCAAGATGGTTTCTGGTTTTAGTTCGGTTGTATATGAGCTTAGATTTCTACACTGACAGATCCAAAATGGATGTGCCGACATCTTCTATGAATTCAGAGGGGTAAATCAGTCCTTTAAAATCGAAGACTGCTTAACCATTTTTAAGCCGTTTTACAGGCTCTATAAGAATTCAAAAATGACACCAATGTCAGAGAAATTATCATTATCAATGCTTACAATCAGACGGCAATCAAGACTCTACCGTCAACATCGACAAAATCCAAGCTTGTATAGTCTTGCAGGCAGACTCTTAAGTCTCAATGATATATTAACGGAGAACAAGATGACCCTCTACACCAGGCTACAAAGCCATATCAGGAAATGAACTACGAGAAACTTGCTAGAAATGGTACAGAACTAGATCTTGCATACACCTTACTCAAAAGGACGCCGGTTAGCACTCTTTAGAGAGATATAGGTATGAAAAACATAATGAGGGCTTATATGCGATGGTGCTGTATGCATTATGGCCAGTCTTTAATAAAAAAAATCCAAAAATCTAATAAAACCCAAGGAAATACGAATCGTTTAGGTGTCCTTACATGGCAGAATGTAATCCATGCGGAACGACTTGGGTTACCCTACAACGCATACTGCAGAAGCTGCAGAAACGTAGATTAAATAAAATCCGTTCAACATCTGCTGTGCGAATGTCCTGTACAAGCCACCTAAAGACTGAGTACAAAAAAAAACCTACCAACCAACCAACCAATCATGTGGACGTCCTACAGATAACAAAGGTTAGTTCGACTCATCTTTGATTAGTGTAAAAATAGTTTCCCTTGGCAGATTCAAGTGGCAGGTGAACTCGTTCTACCAAAAAGCTGTTAAGAGTTAAACCTAAACTGACAGAGAACCGGGTGCCCAATTTAACATTAAAAAACAAAATTGGACGTTAGCATCTATTCTCGAGAGCAATGTTTTCTATTCATAAGAAAAAACGCAACATAAAAATATGAACAAACCACAGTGATCTTGTTGTCCTTTTTTATCTTCGTACCTCAATTATGATCCAAAAATGTTCTCAGACTTAGACTAGACGAGATATTTGATGTCCGAATTCTTAAGCCAAATGCCTACCCGACCACTTAGTGACTACACTCGAGATTTTTATGCTATTCCGCAATCTAATTTTTCATTCCACTTTCTAGGTTACCAGTGCGTTAATGCTCTTCACAAGACAAGTTTGAGTCAAATAACCTAATAATACCATCGACGTAAACAGCCAAAAGACCAATAACATAACCCCCAACGCAAATGGAAACATGATAAAGAACATCGGCTAAGCCACAACTTCGAACCCTATGCATACTTTCATTCGGAGTCCCCGACGAATTTATTTACAACGTGCATTGTTAAATTTATTGTCAGTCATTAAAAAAAAACTCGTAAATTTCAGCTGCGGGTGCAAAATAGTATAATTTCGCTTTCTGTTAAGATAGATAAAAACCGACGACTCTTGTTACCTGTGATAAGAGCTGACTTCATAAAAAAATAAGTAGTGCAACTGTAATACTTTTTAATGGGTTTGCAAACATTGTCAGAGCGATGTCTTCGGGGGAAAGAAGCTTGAGCCTTTATGTGTTAACGACCGGATGTCTTATATTTCGGAAATTGGATTGGTTTTCAACTGTCAAAAAGGTGTTCGTTTGACTGTGGTACATATCAGGAAACTTTCAACAGCGAGTATATCAATGAGGCTGAAGGAGGATTCTAATCTGTGTAGAGCGACAAGAATATACTCGAGAATTTCATTGTCAAGATCATTAAAGCAACAAGATCTTTAACTTTGGATACGTTGAACAATCGATACAAACAGCCAGAACAGCGGCTGCATCTAGCTTTATGATTACAAGACCATTCTGTGGAGCGTCAGTCAGTACGGCGAAGAGCTGTATCAAAATGGATGGAAACGGAAGGTAACAGACAAGCCAAAATCTTCCTACCACCCACTTTCCGAAATAGAACGAAACAACTCCTTCAACCAACTAAGAATCAGATTCGAATAGCCAAAGGATTTCTCACAGGACACTCTCGAGTTAAAAAATCCTTCATGACTATGGAGATCGCACAAGATAACACATGCTGAACGTGCAACTAAAACGAAGAATCAGCAGAGCGCATACTGTGCCACTGTGACTGCCTAGCCAAACGTCGTAATGTTGTAACAAATTGTATATCTGCTAGCCCTATGAAAGATATAGTCGGATTCATTACCAACTCTCCCATCATGAATTAGCTATACTTTAGGAGAAAACCAAAACCTGATTCCACATCTACGGATCAAAATTTGGTGTAGAAAAGAAGAGACCAAACATACATACGATCTCCAGTTCAAGGAAATCAAAAAGTCTTCCGATCCCCGGTATGATTTACTGAATTAGCGATCAAGCCCACTCCACCTGATGGTTTAACAAGACGATATTGACTTAGTCACACTTATCTAGCAAGCGATAAATAAAAGTATATGTCCATCATGCACGGTCTGGCAAATAAATCATAGACCAGGTTTTCACACTGAGACAATTCCTCGAAAAGACTAGCAAATTTGAGGTTGAAATCCACTACCTTTGTCATTGACATTCAAGCTGTTCAAGGAGGAGATTAATGCTATCATCGAAATAAACTTGTTGTGGAAAGTTTGAAAACACTTGATGACACGCGTATTTCGGAAATGTCGGATTATGGCGGAGCCGGATACCAAATCAGCCTCTAGATGGATATTAATTTATTATTGAAGGCAGACTTAGACAGCCAGCTATTAAAGCCTTGGAATCGCCAACAATACGATCAAGGTTGGTAAAGTAATACCGCAGATCTCTCAACGAGATTGCAGACAAGTGCGACGTAGCCACTCTGCTGGGTCCCAGGACACAGGGACGTTCCAGGCAACTGCAGAGCGGACGAGCTGGCAACCGAGGTTGCAGGACGGCATTTCCCCGAAAACCTATGGGAACAACCTGCGCCTATCAAATCGATCAAATTCCTCCTTGACACGGATGCCAAGAAATTGGCAAACCACAGGTGGAACAACATCAGCACTTGTCTCTTGTCAAAACAAATCTGGCCTAACTTGGATTCACAAATAGGAGTCCGCACCGGACATTGCCTGATAGGCAGACATGCACTCAGACTGAGGGTCCCTCCAATGATTTCTGCAGAAGCTGTAGAGACGAGGGGGAAGAGGAAAATACAGCCCACCTACTGTGTATATGTCCTGCTCTTGCGACGCTAAGGAGGAAAACCCTCGGGGAATACTTCTACGATGATCTTAACGATCTCTGGGACGAAATGGTTCAAATCATAGGGTTAGCACCGTTACGGTTGCCCACCTTTGATGTACTCTGTGTTACATACTATGGTTCCGTGGTGGCGGTAAGCCGGTTTCTCCATCGTGGTATCACAATGGGCCAATCTGGTCTAAGTGTGTCCTTGTCTGAGCGGGGGCAGCCACGTAACCTAACCTAGGCAAAAAGTGAGCTCAACGAGCAGAAAAGAAGGGACCAGCATCGGTTTCTCAGAAGGAAAATGAGAAGCTCGACCGAAGAAATAGAGAGATTCTATTACAAGGTAATAAGAACTTGTGGTAGCCGTAGTTCAGTGGTTTGTGTGAGCTCCAGCAAAGTCCACCGAATATTTCCTCTTGTCAAGAAATCACAAACCTCAGGGAGTGTAATTTGTCATGAGTCGACAATAAATTGTAGGTCCCTTCCAACATAAATGGTTGCGAGATTCGAAATCTTTGACCTCCTTGTGTTGTTCCGCAAGCTACTTATTTATTTTTGAGTATTGTTCTCTCGTTTGGAGTTCGACTTTAACCACTTCGGCCTCGATTTCTTAGCATTGTTAGTTCCCCTGTCCTGAGAAAAGATTATACGAAGAACACAGGAACAGTGGTAAGTGGAAGTGCTAAAATCCTGGACTCAAGCGCCATTTCAAGACATTGGCAAGCTATGAGTCGCCTTTTTTTGTTTTTCGTGAAGAATACAGTAAAAGATATGAGAACGACATCATCATCATCATTATCAATGACCCGAGGCTACCCCATACGGGTAGAGGTGAAATTTCGGACTTGGTCCAGCCATTTCATCCTACCCAGAGGACGCCTACCCCATGCCACGGATTCCATGGCACGTCTTGGAAACTCAGTTGGGGACATGCGTTTAACGTGTTCAACTAATCGAAGTATGGACCTCTCCGTTCGAAGAAGTAGCTGCTCGACATTGAGTAACTCGCGTATTCTGGTGTTTCTAAGTAAGGTCACGAGGACTATGGCAACAAAACGGTGCAACTTCGGCACTAATTGAGAATCAGACGTGATTTGACACATTCCACCAAAGAGCAAATCGCATAATAGACGACCCTGCACCGAATGACTTAGGCGTCTAACTGCGGTAGATGCTCGGGAAAACTCAAGGGCATAATTCCCGACCACACACTATTTGAACATTCGACCCGACACTCCATAAGGACCTGGACCCATCATCTCTTTGAGCACTGAACAACTCGCACTAGTAAACGTTGGAGAAACATATGTGGAAAAATTTTATCTCCAGCAGTTCCGACATCAACAAACACCTGCAAACATCTCGGAGCGCTAGCGCTACCTATACTAATTGATTGCCGATGATTGGTTTTACTCGGATAAATATTTAGTGGACACAGCTGAGGCTCAAGAACAAATTATGCAGCTCGCACAGCAGTCCACGCACTAACACTGAACCACGGCGACCACGAAGACTCAAATGTCACCCACAATCCATATGATCCCCCAACTAAATGCTAGCAGCGGCGGACGATGCTTGAGAGCAGACGAGAAAAAAACCTGACCTCTCTCTTACTCTCTCTGATCGTTGGCAAATACCAACAGCACCAGTGCAGTGACGGTCACAGCACACGATGCTCCCACGCGTGGTCCCCCATCGAAGTACTCGCAGCGGCGAACACTGCTTGATCGAAGAGAGAGAATCTGGTTTCTCTGTGTGCAATGGTGGTTGGCAATGGCGAATACCAACAGCAAGAGCACACAGTGCTACCATACGTGGTCCCCCATCGAAGTACTCGCAGCGACGAACACTGCTTGATCGAAGAGACCGGAAGAGCGAGAATCTGGTTTCTCAGTGTGCATTGGTGGTTGGCTATGGCGAATACCAACAGCAAGAGCACACAGTGCTTCCATACGTGGTCCCCCATGCAAGTACTAGCAGCGACGGGCACTGCGTGATCTCAGAAGAGAACTAGCTGTCATCGCGTGAAATGATGGCATAGTTTGTGAGGGTGAGGGAGATGCTTTTCACTAATGCTTTGTGAGGGATTAAGGGAAAGTGGTTACACCAATGAACGTGTGATCAATCGAATCTTTGTGTTTCTTTAGTGAAAGCCAGGATTTCGCCGATTCCTTTATCAATGATATGCGCCAATCATTTAGCTGGGCAGCGTTTGCAGTTCCTACTGATTGCTGGGCTGGGATGAGTGTCCATTCAGCAGCATCTAAAGTAAAGAAGACGACCCCGAGCACTTAATTTGGCAATGTCAAGACTCAGGAGGAATGAAAACAAAAGCTCTTCCGGCGTACTCTGTCGAGTAGGAGCACCATTGTGGGTCACAGTTATTTGTGATTTCTTTTATGGAATGGGGAATGCAGAACTCCATTCCGAGGTTCACTTCTGTGACTCTTGTTTCAGAAAGAGATGTCAGCACAGGAAATGTGCTCCCATTTAACAAGTTCATGTTCTCAAATCATACGGTGGTGGTGCGGTAATCTTGGTAATGCGCAGAGTGCCGACATTTGGTCATGGTCCGAATCTCCCATAAAAGCAGAGATTTCAATAGCGCAATTGTCAGTGTCTGAGAAAAGAAAAAATTGCTGTGGTTGTCTGAAATGTAAGTAGGCTTTTACGACAAGCTACGCAAGGTTGCGGCTAATGGTGAATTCTTCATTTGATGTAGTTCACACAGAGTTTTGAATGGAAGCCGAGTTTACTTAAGGAATATTTTATCATAGGAAGAGACATCGCAACTTTGGTCCCATCCTGGTCGACCGGCCTATCTACGAAACTCCAAAATGTAGTGAAGACTGCATGGAACTTTTGTGGTGACGACAAGTGGGTTCTTATCCATTTGAATGTATTACGTTGTATATGTATGTGGAGTTGTTGTTAATACATTCTTATCGGAAAATCAGAGAATGGAAAATCTTGCGACGGCACACGAAATCCACCTACCACGAGTGGCTGGTGCTGGAAGGTTCTTTAGAAATAGGATTACGTCGAGGTATTTAGCCTTCTCCAATCAATGTCAGCTCAGTTCTGTCCATGCATGGATTCTTGAATAATTAAATCGACCTTCTTCTAGGAAAAGCACAATCTTGAGGTTTTGGAGGGATCAACTCCCAGATCATGTTTTATTCCCGGCCGTTCACCAGTGATCAAGTGCATAGTTGAGACTTTCGCTTAGAGAAGGAAGAAATTTTCCTAAAATCAGAATGGCGCGTGATTTTAGCATATGACACCTCTAGCTGCAGAGTCCCTTACTAAGCCGGCACTGTGTAGGCTGTATAAGATTGCTTCAGTGCTCATGTCATTGAAGGCTCCTTTATAGTCAAATAGAACACCCAGTGTAAATTTATTAACTTGGAACGATTTATTAATGATATAGACTACTCTGGTGGTCGCCGTGGCTCAGTGGTTAGTGCGTTGGACTGGTGACCGAGCGGCGTGGGTTCAAGTCCCAGCCAGGAACACCGAACATTTTTCGCGGCACCACCTCTCGTCGCGGAATGACGAGCCTTCTGGAGTATAATCTGTCATGAAGGAGCTTCTCAATTCGCCGTTCGGAGTCGGCAATAAATTGTAGGTCCCTTCCATTCGTGCGAAAAATGTAACACGCACAGCATGAATGCTTGCGAGAAGCTAGGCCTTGGCTCATCCTGAGCTGTCGCGCAAGCTATTTATTTATTTTTTAGACTACTCTGTGTAGGATAGTGTCTACAAGTGTCGTTTCATGCACGCATATGTGAATTGAATAGGTATTTACTCCCTCTTTTAAAAGGCGTTTCAGGCTCTTGAAGGAGAAGAGGCTGGTGGACCTGCAGTCCTTAGTGGTCATGAAAATACTACTCTCACTTCCCTCCAGGATTCTGGAACTACTTCATTCAGTACCTGCAATCAGGAAAGTGGCAACCTAAAACCTTGAACTCCGTCCAACGGCCATTGCTCTTCTTTATGGGAGACAATTACATATGTATATGCTGTTCAGGATATGTTTTGTACTGTCCTCAAAGTTATGACCAGAGACTACAGAGTACTGTTTCGGGGAGATTTTAAGAAATATAAGACTGTGTTGACAGGTCGAACTGTATGGGCTGTACAGTGGCATCATCCCAGCCAGAGGAGTAAAACTCCAACGACTGAGGTGGCTGGTTCATAAAGAGCGCATAGACATCAATGCTCCGGCCTGGAAAATCTTCGAATCCACACCCGAGGGACGGCGCAGTAGAGAAAGACCGCGACTCAGGTGGCGCACGCAAGTGGAAGGGGACCTCAACCAACTTGGCGTGCGAAACTGGAGGCAGCTGGCTAAAGATTGAACTGTCTGGAGAAGCTTGTTGGTTGCGGCTCAGGTCCACCCCGGACTGTAGTGCCACCTTAAGTAAGTAAGTAAGTTGACAAATCTACTGAACTGGAATCTGATATGAAATCTAGTGTTGGTGGTTGGTTGTTCTTTGGACCCAACGCTAAAGACTCGGTACCAATGGGTAACTGGTCCGGTGTATTCCAGACGATTATTTACTGAGGCCCAAGTGCAACACGGAATAGAGCGTGTCCATACCGCATCTCTAAAAAATATATGGGAGAGTAATTCTTCATGGTTTACCTGTTTTGCATTGAGGTTATTGATGTCGTCTTGTTATTTCTCGAAGGATCTGATCGCTGACTTTAGAGGTTTTGAACGAAGTAACTAGTTTATCTTTAGCCTACCTATTATACCTGCTTATAATTTTCTAAATTAAAAAATCCTCGTCTATTCCATTTCATTGCTTTGGTTGTTTATTTTATTTAATTTTATATATTTTTTTTTCATATAAAGGAATACATGTTTGAAATTAAAAGATAACACATGCTGAACGTGCAACTAAAACGAAGAATCAGCAGAGCACATACTGTGCCACTGTGACTGCCTAGCCAAACGTCGTAATGTTGTAACAAATTGTATATCTGCTAGCCCTATGAAAGATATAGTCGGATTCATTACCAACTCTCCCATCATGAATTAGCTATACTTTAGGAGAAAACCAAAACCTGATTCCACATCTACGGATCAAAATTTGGTGTAGAAAAGAAGAGACCAAACATACATACGATCTCCAGTTCAAGGAAATCAAAAAGTCTTCCGATCCCCGGTATGATTTACTGAATTAGCGATCAAGCCCACTCCACCTGATGGTTTAACAAGACGATATTGACTTAGTCACACTTATCTAGCAAGCGATAAATAAAAGTATATGTCCATCATGCACGGTCTGGCAAATAAATCATAGACCAGGTTTTCACACTGAGACAATTCCTCGAAAAGACTAGCAAATTTGAGGTTGAAATCCACTACCTTTGTCATTGACATTCAAGCTGTTCAAGGAGGAGATTAATGCTATCATCGAAATAAACTTGTTGTGGAAAGTTTGAAAACACTTGATGACACGCGTATTTCGGAAATGTCGGATTATGGCGGAGCCGGATACCAAATCAGCCTCTAGATGGATATTAATTTATTATTGAAGGCAGACTTAGACAGCCAGCTATTAAAGCCTTGGAATCGCCAACAATACGATCAAGGTTGGTAAAGTAATACCGCAGATCTCTCAACGAGATTGCAGACAAGTGCGACGTAGCCACTCTGCTGGGTCCCAGGACACAGGGACGTTCCAGGCAACTGCAGAGCGGACGAGCTGGCAACCGAGGTTGCAGGACGGCATTTCCCCGAAAACCTATGGGAACAACCTGCGCCTATCAAATCGATCAAATTCCTCCTTGACACGGATGCCAAGAAATTGGCAAACCACAGGTGGAACAACATCAGCACTTGTCTCTTGTCAAAACAAATCTGGCCTAACTTGGATTCACAAATAGGAGTCCGCACCGGACATTGCCTGATAGGCAGACATGCACTCAGACTGAGGGTCCCTCCAATGATTTCTGCAGAAGCTGTAGAGACGAGGGGGAAGAGGAAAATACAGCCCACCTACTGTGTATATGTCCTGCTCTTGCGACGCTAAGGAGGAAAACCCTCGGGGAATACTTCTACGATGATCTTAACGATCTCTGGGACGAAATGGTTCAAATCATAGGGTTAGCACCGTTACGGTTGCCCACCTTTGATGTACTCTGTGTTACATACTATGGTTCCGTGGTGGCGGTAAGCCGGTTTCTCCATCGTGGTATCACAATGGGCCAATCTGGTCTAAGTGTGTCCTTGTCTGAGCGGGGGCAGCCACGTAACCTAACCTAGGCAAAAAGTGAGCTCAACGAGCAGAAAAGAAGGGACCAGCATCGGTTTCTCAGAAGGAAAATGAGAAGCTCGACCGAAGAAATAGAGAGATTCTATTACAAGGTAATAAGAACTTGTGGTAGCCGTAGTTCAGTGGTTTGTGTGAGCTCCAGCAAAGTCCACCGAATATTTCCTCTTGTCAAGAAATCACAAACCTCAGGGAGTGTAATTTGTCATGAGTCGACAATAAATTGTAGGTCCCTTCCAACATAAATGGTTGCGAGATTCGAAATCTTTGACCTCCTTGTGTTGTTCCGCAAGCTACTTATTTATTTTTGAGTATTGTTCTCTCGTTTGGAGTTCGACTCTAACCACTTCGGCCTCGATTTCTTAGCATTGTTAGTTCCCCTGTCCTGAGAAAAGATTATACGAAGAACACAGGAACAGTGGTAAGTGGAAGTGCTAAAATCCTGGACTCAAGCGCCATTTCAAGACATTGGCAAGCTATGAGTCGCCTTTTTTTGTTTTTCGTGAAGAATACAGTAAAAGATATGAGAACGACATCATCATCATCATTATCAATGACCCGAGGCTACCCCATACGGGTAGAGGTGAAATTTCGGACTTGGTCCAGCCATTTCATCCTACCCAGAGGACGCCTACCCCATGCCACGGATTCCATGGCACGTCTTGGAAACTCAGTTGGGGACATGCGTTTAACGTGTTCAAACAATCGAAGTATGGACCTCTCCGTTCGAAGAAGTAGCTGCTCGACATTGAGTAACTCGCGTATTCTGGTGTTTCTAACTCGATCTCGACTAGTTACCCCAGCAATACGACGAAGAAATCTTATATCCGCGATCTTATTCTTTCGGTCATTACCCAAATCTCATGACCATTGGTGAAAGTTGGAACAAAGACTGAATTGAAGACCGATAGCATAGCTCCGATGCCAAGCTCAGCCCTCCTGATGACAGATTGACCAAGCTGTCTCAAAATTGTTCCAGCCTGACCAATCCTACAGGATAACTCAGTATTGCTCCTTGCATCACTCTTGAAGAAGACCCCGAGATACTTAAACTTCTCCACCTGTTTCAATGGGACTCCACTAACATGCACAGTGCATTGAACAGGCGTTCGGGAAATTACCACAACCTCTGATTTGTTCACGTCTACCTTCATTTCAGCTTCAACACAGACGGCGACGAACCTATCTTGTGCGCGCTGAACTTCGGTCTGGGTGGATGTAAAAATGACCAAGTCATCAACGAAAAGCAGATGACTTATCCTTAAGTCTCCCAATTCGAACCGTTCCTCGCCATGGCTGCGCTGTAACATACAATCCGTACACATTATGAAAGGGAGAGGTGACAGAACGCACCGTTGGCGAAGTCCAACGCTCACCGTGAAAGGTATTGACTTTACGCCGTTCACCGAGCACAGCTCTTACGTGAACAGAGATTGAATAGCCCTTACAAGAGAACCTTCAATCTCGTACTCCTGCAGTACACTCCAGAGTTTACCTCGAGGGACCCAATCATATGCTTTCTCCAAATCCACAAAACAACTGTAGATAGGTTTGGCATACACCCAGGCCTTCTCAAGTCAGAACGACATCATCTGCACTAAATTCGGCGATGGCGTCCACGCTAAAATCTGTGCTCGCATCTCACTTCGTTACGGATATAAAACCATCAAAACGACTCTAAAGATACAAAATGAAGCTGTAATTAGTTACGACAGGAAATATAACCTCAAATAATAGCGAAACTGAACTCAATATCTTTGTTTATTGTTACAGACTCACCTCGACATCGTATTCGCCGGGCCGTTTACACCGCCATCCGTCTATGCCTATGCAGTCCGAGTAATTTGTGATTATTATTAAATCTATAATCACCCATACGAGTGATGTGAGTAATACTATCCGGCAGGTATTCGATCGCAATCTTCCGCGCAACATTCTCGATACGTTGAGGTTTGTCATAGTTAATTGTTTAATTTAATTTGTTTTTCCGACTTAAGCTCTATCAATCAACATAAGCGTGAACGTGAAACAACAAAACAAACGGAACTGTAAACGAATTATGCAAAACCAAGGAAAAATAATAAAAAAAGGAAAATCGCGTAAATAATTTAGTTTCTTGGCTGAACAATTAGCAAGCAACCAAAGAAACGATCAGTCACAATTTTCGATGCTCATCGTTAGAGGTGATGCTGCAGTCGACATTTTCGCGAAAGGCGCGCTCGTTAAAATCCCACTGGGTTATACCGATGCCGTTCATTGAGTTTCTCCACGGTTGTTGCTTATTGTTTTTTGTTTTTTTTTTGGAATGGAGCTGCGCTGGTGTACTATTGTCTCCAATGGTCTATTGGTGAATCATTAATACTTTGGAGTGTTGTAAAAATTTCTTGACACAGCTTGGTGTATGGGAATCGTAAGACGTCAACAACATATCTTCATTTCGATCATCCTCTCACTTGTGCTTGCGCCCGCATCTGTGTTGGGATAAACCAGGTCAATGTGCTATCACCAGCTTATGCAAAGTGCCCCGAAATAATATTTGCGTCTTCAGTGGAGTAGGTGAGTAGTGGCGGTGGTTGGATGGATTCAAGACTTCGACGTCAAAGAGGTTTTACTTTCGGTAAAATGCTTTAGGTCTGAAATTGAGGAAAGAAAGCGAAAGTTAGTTTTTAATTTTGCTTTGGAGAATTTTTTTTTTTATATATAGATTACATCGATAGATTATTGGGGAAGTGAAAGGACTTAATTGGCATGACACATACAAGACAGGTGAGCGCGGTTGGAGTTAACCGGCGGTTATATATGAGAGTTGATAAGCGATTAAACTGCTTTGGCGGAGAGTAGAAAGCCTTGGAAATTTCGACAATGACTATGATGCCCGAGACAAGTTCCGAAACGCCAGGGAAGTTTCGTTGAAATTTGAGACGTCTGACTGGCTATTCAACAGCCAATATGTGCATCTTTAACGGCGAAGGGGATAGGAAAGCTAGAAGTAAAGTTATCAGCCCCAGAATATTGACCAGAGTAAGAAGAATGGTATGCATGGGTGTTCCTGGAGCAAGAAAAACCACATAAGCGGCAGAATTCGAAACCATTGTTTACCTAGTACCCCTAAAACTATTTGTACAACAAACCGAAGAAACCAGTGCGCTAAGACTGAGCTAATTGGAATGCTGGAGTTCCAGTTCTACTGGACATGTGCAGATTTTACGCAAGAACAGGAGTTAGCATAGAGCACATGCTAGGTGCTCTACTTCATCATCATCATCAGGTACCCTGAGCATTCTAAAGTTGAACATAGTCCTCATCTCATCCAGTGGTTTTGATCTTTGGCTTATGGCTTAGTTTCCAGATACTCTTTATATCGTCGCTCTAGCGTGTTTGTATGTTCTCTCTTGAGCTCCATTGCAGTATTATTTTCGCCCGTCTGTTGTCTCTCGTGCGGGTTCCGTGACCCGAACACGATTTCTCATAGAAATAAATTCTAAGTTTGTTCGTCAGTATTGCAAAGAGTTGCAGGCTCTTAGACTAGGCATGCCAGATAATGTTCTTGCTGATGAACTAGCATAAAAGGTTCATCGCTTAATCCAAAACTGAGTGATAAACACAGCAATGAAGAGAGGCAATCATCACAAATTCGGCAATAGATAGGCGACAACTTAGGAACCGGAATTGCCTAAATCGCTCCTTTGCTAAAACTAGTCCAAATCACAAGAAAGGACTTTCAACACCCACTCTTGGACAGAACGTCACTGCAGACAGATATAACATTGAGGTAGTTAAGGACTTTGTCTACCTAGGCTCTGCTACAATCCAGACAACGACAACAGCGCTGAGATCAAACGAAGAATAGCTCATGCCAATCGCTGTTTCTTTGGACTAAGAAGGCAATTGAGTAGCACAGCCCTCTCTCGAACGACAGGGTGACCCCTTTTAAGACGTTAATCACCCCAGTCCTGCTCTACAGCGCAGAAGCATGGACTCTGTCTAAAGTATAGACGGCGAGTGGAGGAGGAGATACAACGACGAACTGTACGGGCTGTACAGCGGCATCGACTTAACCAGAAGAGTGAAGGTCTAACGACTGAGGTGGCTGCGTCATGTAGGGCGGATGGACATCAATGCTCCGGGCCGGAAAATCGTCGAATCCACACCCGAGGGACGGCGTAGTAGAGGAAGACCGCAACTCAGGTGGTGCACGTAAGTTGAAGGGGACCTCAACCAACTTGGCGTTCGAAACTGGAGGCAGCTGGCTAAAGATCGAGCTAGCTGGAGACGCTTGTTGAGGCCCAGGTTCACCCCAAACTGTAGCGTCACCTTAAGTAAGTAAGTAATGGAAGAGGACATAGGAATTTTTGGACATTGCCTATTCGAATATTAGTAGAATTTGGAATCTGATTCAAAATGGTTCCATGACAAGGGGATGCAAACGTTTTTCGTAGCAACACAGTGGACCTCATATGGGCTGAGTGAATTTTAATGATTGTGGAGGATAGCCAACCTAACTTCATCTTGTTCTACGAATTTCTTAGACCATGTGAAATGCAAAGTGTTGTAGTAGAACTTTTGTTAGCATATGCATATCGAAAGAATTGGCAAGGCTCTTGATCTCTTTGGCATCTCACCGCCTGTGACTCTTTTCACTGATGAACTAGAAGAAACTCGATTTAAAATCAATTTAATAGTTCTCAAGTTATAAGCGGATGTACACACAAACAGACGGAAGCTGAATTCAATTTGGAAACCCCCCGTTCTTGAAACAAAAAATGTTTACCATCAACTTTTTGATGAATATTGAAACATTTCTAAAAACAGCACAGCATCCATGATCTAACTGCTTTCAAGTGCCTCAAACCACTACAGTAAGCATTGGAATAAGTACCTTTGACCCACTATTGAATCACAAAACAAAAAGAAATCAATTATCTCATTTGTTTATAGAATGCTTACGCAAGCAATCTTTCAAGCATTCGCCGAGGTCATCGAATAAAAATCAAAACCCGAAGCGATTCAAGTAAAGCGCGGAAAAAAAACCACAAAAATCGAAAACCCCAACCGTTGGGCCAACGCTGTGTCCCAGTTTTTGAATTCACAGCAGCAGACGTCACCATTCCATTGCATGCGAATCACTACAAACTTCACTCGCCTAATGGACGCCCATTCAAACAAACTACGCTTGACCATCACTCAGAAGTACCAACCGATAGATGTTCTAATTGTTGCGCTAAAAATAAACCAATCGAACAACAGTTAAGCACAGCACCTAAGATCAAGTTCAAAATCCCGCATGCGATGCGAACAAATCAAGATTCCGATACGAAACGAATCTCAATTGAATCATCGCATAGCGCGTGACTGTGTACGTTGGACTGGCATCCCTCCACCAGCATCGAGCATCAGATTAATTGAACAACAATGGCTAATTCTAGAGATACTTCTCTGTAGTATACACACTCGTATCTCTGGTCATTGTCCCACAATCCCAGACTGTGCGTTGTGTGGTAGGCAGGCACACATAGAACTGCACGAAGAAGATGCGAGTTTCTCTCTTACGGACGTGTCGTCGCGAAATTGGCCGGGTGAAACGTGTTTATATTGACCATTTACGGTCAAGCATCTTACAGCCTCCAGAAAACATATTAAAAAGCCATGAACAGTGTTCGATAAACAAGTTTCTGCTAAGCGTTCTTCTATAGCCGGTATGTGTTTCTTTTTGATGTTAAGGCCTTTCTGAGGACGCCTCTAGAGGTCAGTGTCGTTCAACATCACATGCGTTGAATGCTGTGTGTGTCCTCGGAATTCTGTCGGCTTTTTTTGCTATTGTGGGCAATTTAGTGCTCACTGATCGATTCGATTGAGAGTATCTTTGCTGCATTTATCACAATTAGTTGTGGAACAGTTTTATGGAAGGAAAGCAAATGGAACTCCATTCCACTTAAGAGAACGCATTCGTAATAGTCGGTGACCTTCGGTTACATTTACTGGAACTACAGCAGTGCAACAATCGGTTAAAGGCCTAGTTAGTGACGGCGTACTGCAACTCTGATAAAAGATTGCCTCTGGAACGAAACGCATTTGCTCCTAAAAAAAGAGGTTTACAGACTCTTTCGACATAAACTGCGTTCAGACGATTAAATTTGTTAACAATACTTTGTAAGAGCTATGGACTTAAAGACGGTGGCTGTTAAAGACTCTATGGTGCTACTACAGCACTTTTTGTTAGTAAATTTAAACTTAAACATGAAAATTAATTAGCCAGTAGATTGCGAAACCAAAAGACCACTTAAACAGGGAGATACTAGGAAGTAATACGTCATTTCGAGAATCAGAAGGATGTTAACGTGGGAAAGGTTTTGTCAGATGAAGTCTATTATGTCCTTAGCTACTCTATGTGTGCTGGCTGATCAATATACGAGTACTTTGAGCACTTTTCAACCAAAAATCTGTTAGGTCACTGAGATTTCCTTGGAAGTAAACGCTGAATGCCTAACAAGCAGCCCGCGATGCAAAGACTCCGACACTATATCACACACAGCAAAATCCGATGGGCTTCAACCCATTTAAGTCCCCAGAACTGGACGGCATTATTCCAATAGTATTCAATATGCTGCTGCTCGATCTAGAAAGCGCTGGATGCGAAGTGATTGCTTATGCAGATGCTGTTGCGATAGCTGTCTGCGATAAATACCCAAGCACACTTAGTGAACTTCTTCAAAACGCCCTTTCTGTCTTCTCAAGAAGGGCAGCTGAAAGTGGTCTGGATGTTAACCCCGGAAACACCGAACTAGTCCTCTTCACCAGGAAGTACAAAATTCCTCCAATAGACTCTCCTTGTCTTAACGGCACTCGCCTAACAAAGCCAAATTTCTTGGCCTCCGTTTCCATTGTCAGACTTATACTCATGTATGGTGTGACCGTCTGGTGGACGGCCTTAGATAGAGCCCTACACAGTAATGTATTGGGGAAAGTGCAAAGATCAAAGATCACTAACAACTACCTCATCCACGGCACTTGACGTGCTCCTGTATCTACTTCCTCTAGATATTTTTAGCAGACAGTCAGCTGCTAGCGCAGCTATCAGAGTGAAAGCCTCCTCCCAATGTTCAAATAACGATATTGACCACTCCTCGATCTTAGATCCCCTAACTTTTATTCCGGAAAACACCGACTACACACTGTCCAAGTTGAATGTCAACCTCAACTTCCGGACATCCATGCCTTCCCGAGAGGAGTGAGAGAGTGTTGACGTTAGAGACGATCACTTCGCTGATCTTTACACTGACGCATGGTTCAAAAACCGTGAGTGAGAGGTGGTGTGTTCTCCGATATGCTTAACCCCTTCCGTCTATCTAACCACTGTAACGTTTTTCAGGGCGAAATCATGGCGATTAACGAAGCTTCTGGCTTAGGCATAATGTGATATCCTTCCATGACATCACAATCTTTACCGATAGTCAAGGTGCTATAAAATCTCTGGAATCAGTAACATGTACGTCAACATGCTTCAGATTGTGGCTCATCTCTCATGGAGATGGCCTATGCTAAATCTCACTCGATCTAAAAATTTGAATTTGCTCAAAAGGTCGGTGATTAGCACCGCCATTGGTGCTCTTACTGGTCATTGTCCCATTGACCTTCATGCCAAAAGGATAGACTTCTTCTCAAATGACATCTGCAGGAGCTGCAGGGACGAAGAGGAGCAAGAAACTATCCTCCTCTGCATTTGCCCTACCCTATATCAACGAAGGAAGTTCTAGCTAGGAACCTATCACTTTGACAACTTGGGCGAACTATTGCAAAAAGTACAAAAGTATCCTCAGCTTCTTCAAGAGCTTCAATTGGTTTCAATAAAGTGAGGGGCTTCTCAGAGTATAGATCCATGTGGTATAACAAAGGGCCTTCCTGGCTTACGTGTGTCTGTGCTTCGTAAAGACAGCCACCCTATCTACCGACCTACCTAAACGCTGATTCCCTGTAATCCCTTAAGGTTCCCTAGTGGAACAAACAGCTTGCTTAACTTCGGAAGAAATTCAAAAAACTCCTCAATCTGGGATGAATATAGATTCACTCTCACAGATTACAATGCAGAGTTGAGAAGATCGAAACGAAACTGGAAGTGAATACTACAAAGACAGAGATAGTCGTTTTCACTAAGGAGAGATCAATCCCTGCCTTCAAGACTCCGAATGGGGAAGGATTAGCACGCTAAATTCAAAGGAGAACATCGCTGAGCGCATCAAAAAAGGATGTGTAGTCTTTACCGTTCAGTGGGGATTCAAATCGGCTTTGGTGCACTGCCTGTGAGACCCATTATAACTTATGGCTCAATAGTCTGGTGGAAGGTGCTTGAGAAGCAAAACCAACTTTCAAACCTCCCCAAGAGAGCAGCCTATATAAGAATCTTGGGACCAATGAGAACAACACCAACTGCGGCAATGGAAAGCATGTTGAGTTTCATTCTGTACTGCAGCAATATGGCGACGGCTAAAACTACCGCGAGACTGAGGGAAGGATGACTGTGGACACCAACTTCCCATGGTCACACCTCCGTACTATCTCGATGGAAGAGTGCCGACAAATTGACAGACATTTTTCATATGACCCAGACTCTGGCATTTGGCAGGAGATTCAATTTCAAATTCCCGACAGAGAGGAAGCAAAAAGGAACACCCTGAGGGTTCTAAAGGGACATTGGTACAGGAGCCGGGGTTTACTGCGAATAAATGACGATTGCAGCGTCTTTTAAGCTGAAATCACAGCCATCATCGACTCTACAAGAACTATCCGTGAGAAGGTTATTAACAGAAGTCTACATTGAGAGCCAGGCAGCCATTAAGCCTCTGGAGTCCGCGATCACTAGATCGAGGCTTGCAGGAATGTGTAAAAAGTATTTAAGTGAGATATCGGTGAGCCTATGCTGGGTACCGAACCACATGGATATCTCAGGTAATGAAAGGGCTGACGAACTTGCACGGAAGGGAGCCGCGCTTCATACCTCTTAGGCTCTCCCCTTTGCGAAAATTCCAATAAGCTTGGGTCCTCTCCGGCATCATTACTGGACACTGTGCCATTGGTATTCATGCGGAACGCCTCGGTATACGACGAGGAAGCATTTGAATCTGTCCGTCATCTGGTGTGTGAATGTCCTGCCCTTGCCGGAAGGGCAGGACTTCTCTTCACGTAACTGGAGGAGCTGAATAACCTCCTGAGATTCATATCCTTGTCTGGGTGGTTTTCTCATTTTCTATTTTACCGAGGTAAAATTATTGAAATGGGCACACTGAATCTTATTGCTGCTCTACGTGAGCAGCGACCAATGTCACAGGGCACCCATTTACCTTACATAAACTTGCTTCATGTGGGTTTCCGAGGTTCATCTATTTACGAATATTACACAAACCCTTCACCAGTAGAGTAAGAGCAAAGAGTAAAGTCGCTTATCAGGCAAAATCTTCAGCCCTGATAAAATTAAATGGTCAGTAGACTCGTTCAATCCATTAAGGGGAACACAACGGACCAGTAGGCTGCCGTGGACGCACAGTCAAAGAATAGGCACTTGATGGCCAAAAGTTGTTGCACGGACCTGGCCTTCACAGATCTTGATTAGGAGGACCACTGGCCGTTGGACTATAAAGCTGCAGCTAGAATACAAGTACAAATCAGCTTATCTCGTGGAACACCTACGATAAGTCAATTCCATATTAGGACATGCTCTGCACTATCGCCTACGTTATAGCCAGGGAATGTTGTGTCGGAAGGTTCTTTGAGGCAGAAATATTAGACCGGGTTGACTGGTCACTTAGAGAGTTAGGCAGTGCTTAAAGTACCGACATCCTATATCGTGGAATCTTAGTCAGTCAAGGGCCTGCTATGATCCCTTACAAGTACTCGCAAGGCACAATAAGGACAAACTTGGTTGGGTGCCTGGACACCAGCTAGGCAATAATTCTGCGGAACCACTTCTGCTTCTGCGCTTTTAGAACCGCAACCCTTTAGTGTGGCCAATGGGGCTATACCACAACTTTACCAAACAGCTGTGAACAGCAACTTCACCTAGCCCATTGGAAATATGTCCCCGGGCTTAGCAAATCCAGATAACTTATCAAGCTTTCTTCCTACAAGAGAATTCTAAATCTTGACAAAGCTGGTAGGCTTCCTTACATTGCGGCCTAAGATACCATATCAACAAACTTAACCTATCTATTCATGCGAAATGCTTCGGTATGCATCCCAATGGCAATGAGGAAGAAATTGGATCGGTCCGTCACGTGCTGTGCAAATGACATGTCCTCGACGACAAAGACAATTGACAACTGTTTTTTCACCGTGCTTGAGGACTTTTGAAGCATTGAATTGATCGACCGCCTGAACTAGCAGACATCAATAGCCAAGCAACAGAAGCTGTTGCCTAGTAAAAAACACGGAATTTATCGATCTTATTCTTTCGGTCATTACCCAAACCTCATGAGCATGACCATAGGTGAGGGTCCCGACTACAAGCTACCTAAATGAGATTCCTTCGTTGTATTGGTATTTGTTGTATGGGTAACTCGACGAGATCTAGTAAGAAACACCAGAATACGCGAGGTACTCAATGTCGAGCAATTACTTCTTCGAACAGAAAAGTTCATGCTACGATGGGCATGTTAAACGTATGCTCTCAACTCGGCTTCCAAGACGTGCCATGGAATCCGTGTCATCAGGTAGCCGTCCCCTGGTAGGATAGGCCCAGGATGAGATGGTTGAACCAAGTCCGAAATTCGACCTCCGCCCGTATGGGGATATATGGATCCTGATGTTTTAAAGTCTATGGTGGAAGATAAAGAGGTATTGAGGGTGCACTTAAGAGGGTTTCCACGCTCAAACTTAATAAACTTTAGAGTCTAGGATGACTCCTTAATATTTAGATTCGCTTCCAAGTCTAAGGGCTTTCCTGCAGTTTGTGAGCCTCGAATAAATCCTCGAACAATATTCCGCACTCCAGCAAACTAGTTTGAAACCGTCTCCATTGAATATTTAATGAAATTCTGATTCTCTTTGGGATCTTTGAAACGTAGAAAACAGAGTGACCTTGTCGTAGCCCTGTTTCTTGATTTCGAGTTTTAGCGTATTTTTGCTGATACTACCAACGTACCAAGGTAGGGTACCAACAGACAAGGTGGAATCTAGTAGTCTCTTCCTTTGTTTGTCTCTTTAGACCTTAATGCCTTTACAGAAATGCCCGACTTTTAGGGCGCCTGTCGAAAATAGAACCTCCACCTGTGACAACTGTTCGACTTATGGAAAAGTTTCATTATGAAAGGCAATGAATTTACCCGAAATCCCTCACATGGGCCCCCTGCGGGTACTGGGACCACCTTTCGCTATTTGGCCACCTCATTGCTGCCTCTAGTCCACCATTTAATTTTATTACTCGCCATGAATGCGATTCGTCGTGAATGCAATCGGCTCCACCTAACAAGATCAGTCACAGTGATTGATTATTTAAAATTAACTCACTAATTAGCATATCCGACACCAAGCTTCGTCGCTCTAATTAAATCACAACCAGCGAGTTTCAAATTTAACGGTTTAGCATATTTTGATTAAAATTTACTCGTATGCACGCATTAGAATCGTTTTCATTGCATCAGCGACGGCATCATTTTCAACTCTGATTTCCAATCACACGACCAAATACGTCCTCCAAATCTATCAAAAATTGTCAATTTACGAGGCTCAGCTGCAGCTCCCATGGGGCTATAGATTGTCACGCGAGTGCCATGACTTGATTAAATATTCGCGCGCTCAATAATGCATCACAGTTTTGGTTGATTAAAACCGTCGCATCACACCGAAACGCGCGATTCGAAATGAATATGAATATCATTCGCCGTCACAGTTCAATGTCCGCCCCGGGCCGGGCTTAATATGCACGCAGTGTTGCGAGAGACTCATTAAATTCAATTGCGCCAAAAAAAAAAGAAATAACATCTCGTCCAAAAATACGCACCAGAAGTTCAAAGCAGGAGGAGGAGGAGGCACTCCCAAATCCCCATGCAACAAGAAAAGAAGCATAAATTCACTTTAATTAGCTACCTGACCCCAAAGGACAACCACCACAATTCCTATTCACTGCAATGGGAACGTGTAAATCTCACCTAAGATTGCGCACGAACAGAGGCGGAGTAATGGGCGGGTGTGCAGCGATGGGGGGCACATGAAAAGTCGTGAATAATTTAAAGTTCTGCCTGAGCCAGATGGTGTGTCATGGAACTCGCGACAGAGCTGTCCGTCCATTCACTTTTTTTTTTTTTTTTTTTTGATATTTGATTCGTTTTTGATTCACCCGCACCTCTGTCGTGCGCCCCTGTGACGCCGTTTTGGGCAGAAGCTGGAAAGGTAATTATTACTGAAGTCGAATTTTTGCGAGAAGCTACACTGAGCGACGAAACGATGGGGACACTAGGCATTTGATGTGGAACAATGTTAGGACGTAAGTTTTTATAATGTGACATATCCTCAGGTGGTAGGTTTGTGTATTCGGTAAATAAGTCTATAATTTTCTGCGGATATTGCTGGAGCTCGAAACTGCAAAGGCGTGTGGGCTAATTTGTAAAAACGATAAAAAACGAACAGAAGTTAAGTTGGTTTCACCAGGGCAATGCAGTCGTCTGTGTCCAGCACTTGACAATATCAGACAGCTCTGCACTGCCTCATACGCGTCAGTAAAGACCACTGAGCATCAAGGCTCACACTACGTTTGTCTTGACAATGTTTAACAACGCAAATCAACACTTTCCTTGGAATGTTAATCAATTAGCCACTTACATTCAAAGCAAAATTAGGCGGAGCAACGACTCCCAGACTTGAAAGTTGCGGTTTACCTCAAGGCAGTGTCCTTTCCCATGTTCTCTAGTCTACTTGCCGATTTGGAGATGACAATATGCAAGCCAATTATTTATGCAATTGACGATACCATCGTTGTCTTGAGAGATCTCATCCTACTTGCAGAAGATACTCTTATCTTGCTCTCCAAATGGGGCGAAAAAAGTGGCATGGCCAAACGGTCCTCTTGACTCAGAAATACAAGATTCCCCAAATACCAAGTAGACTCTTCCACTGAAAATGATCACTTGTCTTAGCTTTTCGATGGAAACTAAGCTGGAAGGGCAATTTGCCATGCACGTTTGCTATCGGGCACTATTTATCCGGTGACCGGCGCTTGAAAGAAGCCGAACAAACTTCGGGAAAAGAACAATGATCTACATGACCACTCGCCATGCAGAATCGTACCCAAGAATTTCAAAGATCGCTCTTAAATGCTGCTTGGGTATACCCCTCGACTAGCGTAAATCTTTAACTGGACGAGATCAGGTAAACTAGCCGCAGGAAGCCGGAGGAAGGTAGGACATGCGACATCCAGAGCTGGCGTAGTGTAGATTAGGCTCGTACGCACGGAATACTGTCATACACATACGCATCCAGGGAAAAAGAACAGATTGTCCCCAAACTTCCTTTGTCCGTTAGGGGCTCATTTCTTTGATGACCACGGTAATCTTGCTAATTTTGACATATGAAGTATTTTCCGTTCTTCAAAAAGCTTCGGTTTGTTCGATTATCCCTCTGATGAGGATTTGTAATAGTGACAGATCTTTCCACAGTCTATCGTTGTCGCTTTCAAAGTGAAGGCGATAAGCGACATTCGCAAATTGCTATTTAAGGTCCTGGAGCTGAAGGATTCTACCCATTCTTAAGCAGTTGAATGCGTGGTCCACAGAGCTCTCGTGATAGTGAACTTCGTTTCGCCCTACCAATTCTGCCCCCATCCAGCTCTAATCCTCATATTCTGACAAATCCACACCCGATTGAAGGACAGAATTATCCCAAATTTAGTATCACATCATCAACGGTCCGAGATCTTCCTCACGATTGATTCCCCAACTGAGTTCAATTCCACATTCTTCCTATTCAAGTAAACACATGGAGGAACACGCATGGCAATCCATTTAATGCTATGTTGCCGGCAACACCAAATTAGCGTGGATCCTCAAACATGGCAAAACCATCATAAAGACCTGGGCAGAGCCCAAAATAAGTCACAGTCCACGGGTTCTGCAACCTTTTTCTCCAGAGTGTTGCCAAATCGACCAGAAGTCGACTTCACCCAAGAAGCTATTGAAACCCTGTGCCGGCAATGTCCACATCCTAGTAGAGAGTTGGTCCAAAGGTGTTTGCTCGTTAGAGTGGTACTTAGACTGCCTCTACCTGTGAAGGCACCTGAAACGCAACATCCAGGCTGAGAAATCTCTAACTGCGTTAGTTCAAAAGAACCCCGAGTGGTTGTCTTCAAAGTAGACAGAGGGTCTAGAACGATGCCAAATCAACACATAGTGGTTATACTTATAGCCGGATGGCAAGCCCACATTCCAATAGAATCCCAATAATCAGCAATTGGTCGGACAAACTCATTGCTGTTCCGCCATATCGATTAAATGCCCTCCTCGGATTTTGACGTGCCCATTCAGATTATGCGACTGAAAATTATGCTACAATTAGCCCAAAGCAATCCTAGGTGGCCGCCGTGGCCCAGTGGTTAGTGCGTTGGACTACTGCGTGAGTTCAAGTCCCAGCCATGTCCATCGAAAATTGTTCGTGGCACCTCCTTTCGTCAGAAAATGACAAGCCTCCGAGACTATAATCTGTCATGAAAGTGCTTCTCAATTCGCCATTCGGAGTCGGCAATAAATTGTAGGTCCTTTCCATTCGCGCGTAAAATGTAACACGCATAACAGAAATGGGGAACATGAGGTCTTGGTTCATCCCGAACTGTTGCGCCAGCCGTAAACTTGAGTAGCTACTTCGCGGTGGACTTACAATAATGTTTGATCCCCGTAGGGCACTCACTTAGGCTCATTTTACAGACAATTCTACTCGCAGAACCACCAAGATTTGTTAAAAGGTAGGTGGTAGTCTCTCCTACCCAGAAGCTTTTTCTGCTGTGAACTAGTGCTGGGCAGTTGCAGAGAATATCAGTTGGAGTTTCTTCATCCTCTTCGTCCCTACTGCTTCTGTAAAATTCGTTAAAGAGAGCCCCTCGTGTCCTAGCATGGCAATATCCTAAAGGATGTCCTCTGGGTATTCTGCTTTGATCCTTTCAGGAATATCACGAATTAAGAAGGCCACGATAACAGTTAACCGGTGGCGTATACGTAACACTTTTTTATCGAAGCGCAAAAGAAGTGCTAATATTGCCAACTAGGCATCATTTCCGTCGAATTTCTCTGTCATTGACTGTGACTGTGACTCAGACATTCTGTACAAACAAGAATCATCGATTGAGCGGTGGCGTATACGTAAAATTTTTTTTATCGAAGCGCAGAAGAATTGATTATATTGCCAACTAGGCACCATTCCTTCCACTTGACCAGTTTACACAGGAATCTGCGACCAGACATCCCCTGAGAATCAGGCAAAAGAATGAATGGAAGTCAAGCACGAATGGGCATGCCCAGGTCCTGAGTAAGTACATGTGCAATGTAGCAACTACTGATTGTAAGGTGCCCTACCTAGACTTAAGTGGAGAGTGCAAATGATTATGAGGGGTACCACCGTCATTTTGCCGGCTTAAGATTTAATTTTTTCTCCAAACAACTCGAATTCCCTACCCAGTAATGGACCTACACTCGAACATTTCACAGCTCGCTGAGAGACTGGAGCAAGCATCATCACATGCTGCCAATGCAGCGGTTACCCTAATAAGGCGCTTTGTAGACTACAGCTCCCAGTCAACCAGTTCCCAGCTGTAAGAGATCTACTGACCAATTTGACACTACCAAGCGATGTGGTTCCGCCTAGTGCACAAATGTCGGTCGCCAAACGATTGTCCCATCACTTGTACAGGTTGGTTCGAGGCATGGTCTCATGTTGCACTCACCAATGCAGCAAATGGGACAGATTGCTTCACCACTTCAGTCTACCCGATGGGTACTATAATTTTGAAAAACCTGTGTGGCCGTATTTTTCCTACGTAAAGTGCATGCGATTTGAATGCTAAAAACTCAGTTGATGATGCCAAAAGACCAGGACTCGTAAGTCCTGTGTTAAACTGAGTTGTCCACAGCAAGTAATATTCACAAAACAAACACACGTGTCTATATTTCTCTGTCGCACATTGTATCGTCTCGTCGTCTTATGGGACAAAACTGCACCTCATTCACCCCATAACAGAGTCTCTATGCTGTGGCACACGATGGCTGAGCAACCCAATGAGGTGGCAAAAGAAAAGGTCGTGTTCCACAGCCATATTTCTTTTGTGTGTGTCTCCACAAATCTGCGAACAATGAGTGAATGGATTCGTGGATGCTTAGGTTTGTAATAAAGTGCCTCATGCTTAAAGGCCTTCCTTTCATGAATGTACCCGTACACAGGGAGGAATGTGTTGTATCTCTCTCATCCCACCGATACTGTCCCTCTGTTTCTAAAGAAAAGAAAAGTCCGTTGACATTTTCAAGACAAAAAAAAAAAAAAAAATTGAGGAACTACACACACGTTGTCGATGGTTGATTCCACAGAAAAAAAACACAGACGATGCCAGGAAAAGTCACAGACAGATAGATGCTGGCTATGATAGCGTCAATGATGCCCGCACCACGTTCATCTCTTCTGTACTCTGGTAAAATCTAATTACATGGAATGTTATTCAGTTGAATCAAGTGCCAACTGGAATCGCATTAAAGATCCACGATGTTTGTATTGTGTGCGGCCCAGCACACTTATCGTCCAACAAAAGCCAAACACGACCAGAGCTGTGGCCCCGCAATGATAAAACGATGATGGGGCGATTATGATGACTATGATGGTGGCTACAATTGGTGAGATGTTTAGAAAGCTAAATTGTCCACCATTTCATTGTGTGGCGGCGCGATTCGAATTCAAAAGGCCAGTGGTATCGCTTATGGCATGGATCACGGATCATCCCAAAAGAGGGAAAAGGTTGAGTGAAATTTGAAATAAAAGAAATTGCTTCGAGTCTCAATGGGGTCTTGGACTGCCAGGCATTGGTAGACCCACTGTAGCTCGGTGTCAACCTGAAGATCAACCGGTTTTTACTTTGTTCGTTTTGCTTCTTTTTTTTTTTATGGCAAAGGCTGAATCTTGTACCGGATTCAAGGTCGCGGCTTAATCCGCCGGTTGATTTATTTCTTTTTCCAGCCGGCATTCGCGTAAGAAATCTATTTTTGTAAAAGACACCTAGAGGTGAACGCATTCCGTTAATGCGGTTTTCTCTTCTTTTCCTTTGGCTTTTTGTACCTAGCGTGCTCGTGTGTCGGCTTCTGCGAAATCTTCTTTTTTAGAAAAGCAATTATTGGCTACATTATAACGGCTCTATGGTCAGTAGAAATCTAAAGAGTAGCTTGTACTATGAATACCACATTTTTTGTGGTCCGAGTGGACCACGACTACTTGCTAATCAACGGCTTTAGACCTGGTCGGGTTTTTTAACAATCCACTCGTTCTTCAAACCCTTGGGAGGTTATTCATACAGCACAAGCGAAGTGCAGTGGTTTAATAATGTCAAAATAGGCTCCATGACAGCTGCACTACAGGGCCTTGGAATAAAACCAGAACTGATAGAGTCAATGCTCAATAGCAGAGTGATTAACTCACAAATCGGTGAAAGTGCTCTTAGGAAGACAGTTACAAGAGGAACCCCACAAAGAGTAACAGGAGCTATGAGATCAACACCTCAAATAGGGTTAGAAGTTATGTTGAACTTACCCCCACTAAAATACTACGTAAAGAGCCCAGAGGCGAAAGCACCACTCAGGCTAAGACAGTAAGGCTCATGGAAGCACAGCTCCTAAAATCTATCCAAATCTACACTGATGGTTCTAAGATGGAGAAAGGTACTGAAGCAGGGGTGTACAGTAGTTCGCTAAATATAAACGGTTTATTTAGACTCCCGGATGACTTTAGTGTCTTCCAAGCTGAAATGTTCGCCATTGACAGAGCAGCAAGGACAATAGATGCTAGGAGATTGAGCCTAACTATGATCACCATCCTCGTCGACAGTCAAGCAGTTATCAAGGCTTTAGAAAACGCTAGCACCAAATCGAAAGCGGTGTCCACCTGTGGTGTAATCCTGAACAAGTTAGGCGTCATCCACGAGGTAAACATCTGCTAGGTGCCCGGGCACAGCGACATCTGCGATAAGGCAGACGAACTGGCTCGGTAGGGATCTCCTTTGGAAAGTGAGCACACCCACACATCTATAAACATTTCTATCGGTATATTGAAAGCTAACGTCGACCACAAGATGAGAGAGCTAATCAACACTTCTTGGTCCGCCAGAGACGACTGCATTATATCCCGCAGCTTATGGCAGAGAATAGATCAGAACAAAACAAAGTGTCCCCTGGCTATGAATGTGCCATAGGTACCATGACCAGCAGACTCCTCAGACAGCTCCCCAGACTACTGTAGGAGCTGTCAGGATGCCGAATAGACAGAGACCATCAAGTACTTACTCTGTGAGTGTCCCAACCTCCAAAACCGTCGAATCCGACACATGGGAAACAGGCTGTTTGGAGAACTGGATAATCTAACAGAAGTACCAATAACGAACATACTACACTTTATTAAGAGTACATACATGTTGGTTTTGTGATAGAGTACCTATCTAGAACCCAAGGTGGACCACAACACAAAGGGAAACACAATGGACCAGTAGGCCCCCGTGGACGCTCGGTCATTAGACTGGGCACTTCCCCCATAACCTAACCTAACCTAACCTAACCTAGGTGGTATTAGGCGTTCGTGGGTAGTGTCCAGATTAACCAGCATTTAGCTTAATTTTGAGTTTATATGTAGCCCAATACCTTTTCGGGTAGAATGGGCATTGCTGTTCCATCTGACGAGTTCATCAGCCTTACAGTTCCCTAGAATGTCCCTATGGCCCGGCACCCAAAAGAGGTGAATATTGAACTGCTCCGCCATCTCTATGAAAGACGAACGGCAATCTATTGATTTTTTTTTTGAGAATGATTCCAAGGACTTGATTGCTGTTTGGCTGTCTGAAAAGATTCGGATATCCGTGGCTGAACTCAAGTTTTTCTTCAGTCAAGATAAGACTTTCTTAATCTTCATTATTTCTGCTTGGAACACGCTACAATGATCCGGAAGACGGGAGGAGAGGTTAAGATTAAGACAATCTGAAAAAACACCTCCACCTACCCTGGCAGCCAAGCTATGATCAAAATCCTCGTATACGGCGCAATAAAATCTTGGACAGGGAAGGTGTCTCTGAACGAGGTCCTCAAACGGCTGGATTATAGATGGCATGAAACTGTGCAATTGATAAACTAGTCAGACAGAGGGCTCTAGACATCTTAATCACGGCGAACCACATATTTATGTTTTGCTCAGCTCCCGAATCTGTCAAAAGCATGTTATAGATGCCTCCATCTCTAGCTTGGAACTCGAACCAAGGCGATAAGCAAACGACTCTCTAGAGACATTAGTTCGTGTTGACGTTGTTCCACCAGCTAAAAGGATGTTCCTATGGCAAAGATGATGGAATACTAGAGAAAACTCATGGATTCAAGATCCGGCAAAACTCATTTGCTTATGCATACATATGTATGCCGGTGATGACATAGAACGCCCGTTGTTCCGTCAAGGTTAGAAAAGACACAACCGAAACCTTGAATAGCACTAGAGGGCTTAGACAGGGCAAAGCACTGCAGTTCCTTCAACCTGGAACTGGGCGGAATAATCCAAAATTCCTAGGTCCACATTTTAGCTATTCTTTTTTACAAATCAATGCAACTACTTAGTTGGGCAGATGACATTGACGGCTGAACGAAGTGAAGCAGTTCGTCTAACTCTGCCATGAAATCTACCAACCACATTAGCCCAGAAGTTCAACTTAAAATTACATTCGCCCATCGCTGTTTCATAGCAGATTTGGCCAAAGCTGGATCTGAAACGTTCTAAGTATTTGATTTTTCTTAATAGCTCGCATATAAGCGCTATAATGGTGCCATTACTGGACACTGTCTAAAAGGCAAGCATGTAACACGGCTTGATTCCTACGCAAAAGACTCCTGCAGAAGCTGTATGGACGAAGAACCCAGCTCTCTCTCGCAAAAAAAACCTCCACTTAGAAGCCTTTTTCTACACCAACCTAGGCGACCTGATAAACACCGATGTAAGTAGCATCCAACTCTTCACAAGAAGCTCCAATTGGTTCAATAACTAGGCAGGAGATCTTTCCGAGATCGATGTGGTATCACAACGGACCCCTCATGGTTCTAACTGTATTGGCTTTACCTAACCTAACCTAACTTATCCCTGTTTCTTTCACCTTAAGTAAGCAGTCACGTCCTAACGAGGAAACGCAATGCAAGACCCCATTCAGACAGTCCTGCGAAGACAAGAATCTTCGATTTACTTGCAGAAGCTTGCACGTTTCACTTGCACAGGTATTTTCTTTGCATAAGCATAACATCCCCTATACTCCGTCATAATCTGTCATTCCGTCTGTCAAAAATACCGATTGGCAGTTGTAGAAAAAATATTAAACGTAACCAGAAAATTCTTCAACAACCCATACAACAACCAGCTACGGTACTTATATTCTATTTTTTGAATTCGTTTCGGCATATAATTGGACGAAAGCCTTTGTGGCGGAAATATCAACTTGTGTTATCACACATTTTTCACCGAGAGCAAATTAGCTCACGAACTTATCTTAAAGTGAATGTTGTTGGATTTTTTTGTTTGTTTTTGCTGTGATGACAATCACTCGCAGAGGTTTGCCGGCAATCAGATAACCCACTTGCGAAACAAGTCCGACAAGTTCTCATTTGACACGACCAAAAAAGCCGATATAAGTAGATCGAAATGTGACAAGCGATATGGTGTGACAATTTAGTGATAAATAGTAGTTCAACTGTCAAATATGGAATTCGGTTTCTAAATTCAGACAGACTGGTTTCGAGCGCGAATTTATAATTCTTCAAATTCAGAGTTTGTGTTGCAATGCGTCATAATGTCGTGTAGATTATGTTTTAGTTCGGGGTGAACCTGGGCTTAAGCCACTTAAATCAGTTTGTATGGTCCTTAGCCAGTTGATTTCAGTGGGCTAGTTAAAGTCATAGTCTACTTGCGTATGCCATCGAGAATAAGGTCGTCATCCTATTTTCTTAGAAACCAAGTCAAAGATTCAAAATAAAAACCAAAAAAAATCAAGTTAAGGATATTTGGAGGACATCCTCTGAAAGGGTCATTGTTGATGCAGCCGCTGTTACGCTTGAATTCAGCCACGATCAACTTTTTCACTGATTATAACAACTTGACGAATGAAATTGACATTTGGCAACGTAATTTTGGGTCACATGAAACGTCATAAGACTATTGTCAGACGGAGTGTCATTTTTAATGATAAAGTGACAAATCAACTGTAAACAGTGCTGATATTCTCTCAACTACGAATTGGTAAGGAAATGGCGTCAACTTAACTCATTGCGTCGGAAAAAAATTAGCAAATAATTTATTATTCGCAGTGGTGTTTATCTTACACAACACTTCGCATCGTATTCTGTTTAGACGAGAAGACCTTTTATACATTTAAGTTCCACACACGTCCCACAACGAATGCTATTACATAATTCATGACACTGAAGTAGCAGATTTAAGAAAACATTTACCGTCATATTTGAAGAACACAAACCGACGTTAAACATGGGAGAAATGCGAAAGGATTTTAAAGTAGCGATGAAGTGAAAGAATTAAACAAGATCGGCGTCCAAGATGAACTGAAACTCTTTTGAAACCTTTTGCCAATGAAATGATTCGTCTTTAACTAAACAGGCATCGTTAGTGACAAAGGACGTCATCTTTTTCTGACACCTCCAAGTTGTGCATATGACACTTTTTGTGAAATTATTAGATCAACAAGATGTTTAACGACAAATGGGGCTTGACATAACAAACGTCAATTGTAACACCACTTTCGTACTTAATATCTTATAATAAACGTCAATGCAAATGAGAGAGTGGGACTATAGCTGACAAAAATGGCTAAAGTTGTAAATGTCAAGGAGACTACGAACGAAAATAATATTTTGATACTGTCAATTATTTCACATGGGACACTAGTTTAGTGATCTAAGGAAAGTTTCCAATGTTACTAGGGTTCACAAAATCACAAACATGTGAATCACTGTCACGGTCATTCCCGACGAACGGCTTGATAGGCCTGCTGCACCTTTTACCCGTTGATCTAATACAATACCTACTGCTTAAATCATGTCACCCTTCGAAGAGCAAATCGCGTCAACACCACCTGCGCGACATACTGTTTCAGTTTGGTTACACTTTTCTACACTCTGCGCCGAAACAAACTTGCTCGCTTGTGCGCACGGTTCAGGGTTACACTGCTCTGGATTCCAGGGCACTGTAACATAAAAGAAAATGAACGTGCAGATGAACTGGCCAGGCAGGGCTCAGCTCTACACGGATCACTCACGGCTCATTGCCGACCCACGAGAGGATACAAGATCTTATCCGTTTTCCAAACCCCACAGGTTGGATTAAGGCAGTCCCGGCTGTCTCACCAATCTTCAACAACACACATCATCAACTCGCGTGACCGAATCGTTTTAACAAAAAGGCACATCTTAGTGCTAATTGGGTTCTGTTGAACCCCTATCTATATCTACATACCTTCAGCTCATTCCGACTCGTCCCCGAAGTACTTGATTCCTTTTCAACTACTGTGACCCATTTTTGCGATCCGTGGACCTACGTGCCAGACTCAGAGTATCGGGTTCGTGGACTATTGCGCACCTACCACAACTTATGGTAACCTTAACTACCGACCGAGAGAAAGTTTGCTCAAATAGATGCGTTTAATGGAGTGAGAGTGGTCTTATGGCAACAGGATGCACACAAGACGCGAAGGGCATCCTATGTTGCTTGTCAACGCTCTCAAAAAATGTAGCTTCTGCAGGGGAAGCACGGGTCCAATAATTTATATTCATCAGCTTGGGTTCTTTTGGAACATCACATCCAAAGCAAGGAAATTGAAATCTGTCCTGACAGTCAAGCAGCCAAATTTTAAGACTAATTGCTGGCGCGACAGCTCAGAATCAGCCAAGGCCTACCTTCTAGCAATCACTCATGTTGTGCGTGTTACATTTTTTCCACGAATTGATGGAACCTACTTTATATTGACGACTTCGAACGGCGAATTGAGAAGCTCTTTCATGAAGATTATACTCCCGGAGGCTTGTCATTCCCCGACGAGAGGTGGTGCCGCGAAATATGTGGACATGGCTGGGGCTTGAACCCACGCCGCTCGCACAACAGTCCAACGCACTAACCACTGAGTCACGGCGGCCACTACCTGGACAGGGAATGTTAAAAAAAAAAAAACTCAATCCGCTGGCATTTTACCAAAACCCGGTTCTTACGCATTCTTAAAAGAAGGCGTGCACACGATAGAGCGAACCGCTGTTAACACAGTGGGAATCGGACTGACAGTATACCACCAAACACCCTGTCCACCAAAAAGGTTTTAGGTTAAAACGGAGACCGATTAAGGCTGATGATGACACTCAACACAAGGCACGTTAACCTTAAGATCATATGCATAGACTGAGGCTGGCCGACGCAGCAATTTGTAGAAACTGCGAGGAAGAAGAGAAGAACTTCGAACAAGACCTGGGCCGTTGTCCGAGAACACAACAGAAAAGATTGAGGTTTGTGTGGATACCGGAGCTGAAGCATCGCATTGAACAAGAAATCGGCGTCATTCTAGCTTTCACCACAGAAACAGGAAGATTCTCCAGATAACACTCTCCTTTGATCCCTCCAATCCCAACATATGTCTCGAACTTGTCTTATTCACACAGTTTTGACGCTTTAAAGAGGGAAACACAGTGGGCTCGACTGAGGCCTAAATGAAGAACATCCCGCTCACCCTCGCATACCATGCCAGCGAAAATGAGGACGGCCTCTCCTGCTCAATCCCTTCGGGGTGGAATCGAAGATTCTTCTGACATGAGTATCGGTGTTCATCCGCTCAACAAGACCTAGCCACCTTTCCCTAAGCGGAAGGTGGCTAGGACTGCGATAAAGCAGTCTGCCATCAACGCTGTTGCTTCCACGAGAGCACAATAGATCCACTAGGTCGCAGTGCTAGTGCACCCATCAACTCTACATGAATATCTACGTGTTGCCTCACGGTCTGCAGGACGATTGCAAACGATGTGACAGGCTAATCTGGGTCAGTAAGATTCCCAAGAGGACGAGAAGTTCTTGGCGACCGCATCCGTGGCTTCTAGCCGATATTCAGCAGGCCTCGACCAAATAGGGATGAAGCGTACTCTCTCCATAAACCAAGTTAGTTTCGGATGATGTTCCTCCTCTTGGTTTTATCACAGAACTACGAGTTTCTTCAGAATCTCCCTCTGCTTCTAAGTTACTGAGAGGAGCTGAGTATTACACGATTCTTGGACGGAGCTCACAGTGCTGCGTAGTTCCTTCGTATTCTTTGATAAATTCGGCATACATAGGCCTCACCAGCTTCTCAAATCACTTAATGGCATGTTTATCAGCATTAGAGAGGATTAGTGATAAAGTCCCCGCTGAATGCTGTACTCATTCAAGTGACTCTGAGACTTGACCTGAAGCCTTTTCCAATGGAGTCTCCTAAAAGATCCTAGATGGAGTTCTGACAAACCCGCTGTGATGATCATTTCTGACAATGTAAGCCACAGTGCAAATTCAAATAATATCCGGTCCTGTATGCAAAGCCACAAAACCCACTCAATTACCTAATCCACACACATGCCTTTGTGACAAAATTGCTTAACGATTCCATAACACTATCAGCCCTCGGGATTACTACGTAATCCGGTCGATACAAAGGCCCCCGCACACAGACGTCACAAAAGTCGTTGACACCTGATAAATGCATCGTTGTAAACCGAACACCGTTCGCTCTTGTTATCTCATCAACGAGGGATAAACTTTTTTTTTTTATTTCACTTTGAAGCGAAAACTAATTTTGCATTTTCCCTGTGTGATAAATTTATTCAGACATAAGAGCTGTTGAGAGACCTGACATTCGCCTTCACAGTTTGAAAGTTTATTGCTTTGTTTTGAATACGTCAGCTGCCGAGAAGAGGACTATAAACCTTAATTGGGACCCGGTGTTGTATTGAAATGGCTTCAGTGCATCTGCAACAAGTTCTGAACTACTCCTTGAGTTAAGAAGCATTTTTATGCTTCTGTTCATTGAAAGAGGGGGTGGCCCCAACTAACCCAGAAAAAAAAAAAAAAGTGAAACGTGTGGAAAAATTTATGTCGAGACTCGTGCAATTAACACTTGGATCACAATCAGCTGAAGGGAAATCCCTTGAAAGTTTATCCGGCGTGACTAAAAGCGAAATTGCTCCGAGCGTTGTTGCTCATTTAAGCTGTCCATCATGGTGGAAAAGAGTTATAATCGCTGCCCAAACGTTATTTCTGGGGAAAATATGTAAATTTCAAGTATTATGTAGGCGAATGGAACTTACTGAGGCACTGCCTGCTACATGACACATGGAATTCAATTCCTATGATTTTGTCAGACTTTTTACTGTCGGCGGGAGCTTGAAGGAAACATCGTTCTGTGCTAAAAGAGAGTTTAACGACCCTGGAACCTGAGCCAGGATTGCGAGTTGCAGTGGCATGAAAGTAAAGGGTCTTCCAATAAGAACTTCCGAACTTTGACATTTGATAGCGGCCATATTGTTGAAGCTAAATCTATCAAATTGGCTGTCATTTATTTAGTCTGTTTTGCCAAATCACCATGGACGGATATAGCGTTCAACAACACGTGCAAATAATAAAATTGTTTTATCAAAATGGGTGTTCTGTTCGGGCAACGTTCCGCGCGCTCCGTCCATTTTACGGTCGCCATAATCACCGCTATCCGTGAGTGTGCAGAAGAATCCGAAGCAGTCGATTTCGCGAATTTTGCGTCGTGGGCCTGCACCCGTACAAAATTCAACTGACCCAGGAGCTGAAGGTAAACGACCATAGACAACGACGTGTGTTCGCTGAATGGGCTCTGGAGTAGTTGGAAACTGACCCTAATTTTCATCGAAAAATCATCTTCAGCGATGAAGGCCATTTCTGGATGAATTGGTACGTCAACAAACAAAATTGTCGAATTTAGGACGTTATCAATCCACATGAGATCCAAGAGCCACTCCGACAGATTTAGGACCGATTTCTGCTTAAAACGTCATAAAACCTACTAATTGACATTTTAATTCGCTCTTTACTAAACCCAAGAAACACCGTTTGAACAGACTGCGCTGCCCGGTCTGGTAACAGCAATATACCATCGCAGCTTTATTGAACAGCGAAGGAGCCACTTATAATGTAGAACTAAACGTAGCGTCGACACTTCTTAGACTTCCTTACTCATTACACTCAGAACTGGGTGAAATGTGTACTCAAATCAAGACACATCAACGCAGAACTAGGGGCTCACAAAACACATGCACTGGTACCTAGGGGAATGACTCTCAAGGCGGTGTGTTATCACGTTGTGATGTGATCTGATACGAAATTATATTGTTTGCAACCATTGGAGAAGTTGTCGACGCGACTCAGTGGTTAGTGTATTGGACTGTTTACCGAACATTTTTCACGACACCACTTCTCGTGAGGGAATGAGAAACCTCTGGGAGTATAATTTGTCATGAAAGTGCTTCCCAATTTGTCGTTTAGAGTCGGCAATGAATTGTAAGTCCCTTCCTAGACTAGGATTTGACCCATCCCGAGTTTTCGCGCCAGCTACTTTCTTTTTTACGATTAAAGAAGAGTAGCTTAGGTTAGGTAATGTGGCTATTCTAGCCGGGTCAGGACGCGCTTAGACCAGAGTTTGATCGGTTGTACTAGAATAGTATGCCGGAGTTCCTGTCTTACGGCGAGAATCTATAATATCTCTGGAGATAGGATTTTAGGAACCTCGATATACTTGTTAGGAAGTGGGTGACTGAATTCAATCGAACCTTAAGGGGGAATGGGGAGCGGACTTTCGCTGATATAAACTGGTTTAGAGATGCATTGCTACTGCTGAGCAAGTTAAACACCTTTTTGCTGTTGAAGGTGAATGATGAGTGGACTTCGTAATGTAAAAGGTGAGGATGGCAAGTGCCAGGCAATTGCGTAGTCGCGGTGCAAGTTTAAGAGGAGAACCAATCTTGAATGGATTTCTACTGCTCTATGGCCCGCAAAGATGCCAAATTTACTCGCAAGAAAATCGTTTGTTTTCATGTGGTTGTATGTTGGCCAAGTCTTTCTGAATATGGGGCAGGTTGTTCGATTTGAGTTTTACTATTGAAAAGTAGTGTGAGGTGATGACAGCTCTTAGTGGGCTTAAGATTTCTCTTGCAAGTAAGCTGTAAATGACCGACATTCGACTGGCTCAGCAATCTAGTTCCCTTTAATTCTCCAGTGACCCATACGACAGATGGAGAGGCCTAAAAGTCTATAGGCGTGCATACTCGGTTCTGCATTGAGCTTTGGGGTGATGGTTGTCGAGACGAGGGCTTTAATGGCTGCCTGACTATCGGAGAAAATTGACGGTTAGGTCTTCATTAAGCGCATGACTGGCCTCATGGATTGCGAGTATTTCAGCTGGAAAGACACTAGCGAACTTCGGAAGTCTGAAAAGTCTGATATCTTTAAGGCCATTGCACAGATTTCCGAACCTACATACCTCACATTCAATTTTTGAATCTTTTGTAACGCAGCGATGTCTTTGCTGAACGCACTACGGGGAGTAAGAAAGTCTGTACTGTCTTCCAAGTAAAGTCAGAATGCTACAGTGGGCTTGAGACCTGGCCAACCAGTACCCACCAGACCAAACCGCACTGCAAGTAGCTATCTATGAGGTATGCAACTCTTATACTGTTGTATGACGTGATCGTTTGGTGACTGGCTCTTGAGAAGGCGCTACCGCTCAACCTTCTGAGAAAATGATCTGCATTGTTTAAATGGAAGAACTCTTCTGGTCTCAGTCAAAATTGGTAAAAGACCCCACAGAGACTGATTTTGGTATCCCCATGGGCGGTGCCTTTCGATTCAGTGCGGAAAGATAGCAAGGTTAGAAGCTTCTCATTTTCCATTTTGGTGCACATTTACGATTATGTTGAATGCTAGTGGTATTCACTCTCAGAATAGTACTTGAGACGGCCTGGGATTATGCTAAACCTATGTGGATTTAGAGAAAGCATATAATCGGGTCGGATCGGCTGGCGACGCTTGTTGGTTGAGGCCCAGGACTACGCCGGTCTGTAGCGCCACCTTTAGTAAGTAAGTATATGATCGGATCCCTCGAGGTAAACTCTGGAATGTGCTGCAGGAGTATGGGATTGTCTCCTGAGGACCATTCGTTCTCTATACACAAGATCTGTGTTCGGATGAACGGCCTTTCATTGTGTGTGTTGGACTGGATCAGGAGTGCGCCTCGTCACCTCTACTCTTAATTGTTTAAAAAAAATTGGATGTTACTGCGCAGCCATGATGAGGAACGGTTCGAGTTGGGAGACTTAAGTCATCTGCTTTTCTCTAATACGTTGGTCACCAAGACCGAACTCCAGCACGCACTAGAAAGGTTCGCAGCCTTCTGTGCTACAGCTGGGACGAAGGTAAACGTGAACAAAGGTAATTTCCCAAACGCAATGCACTCTGCATTTTAGTCCCATTGAAACAGATGGAGAAGTTTGAGTATCTCGGGTCCTATTCACGAGTGAGGGAAGGAGCAATATTGAATTATTCTGTGGGATTGGTCAGGCTAGAGTAATTTTTAGACGACTTGGTCAATCTGTTATCAGGAAGGCTGAACTTGGCCTCAAACCTAAGCTAACTGTATTCAATTCAGTGGTTGTTCCAACCCTCACTGTTTGCCCGATCCTCAAGAAAGAAGAGCCTCTGAACTGCGCCAACTACAGAAGCATCAGTCTTCTTAACATCGCTTACAAGATCTTAACTGCACTGTTGTGTGAACGCCTGAAGCCATTCGTCAACAATCTGATCAGTCCATATCAGTGGGGTTTCAGGCCAGGAAAGTCCACCATCGACCAAATATTCACACTGCGGCAGAACTTGGCGAAAACCCAGGGACTTCAAATCGATACCCACCACCTTTCCATCGATTTTAAGACCGCCTATGACAGTATATATAGAGACGAGCTACACAGAGCCATGTCTGGTTTTGGCATCCCTGCTAAACTCATCTGTTTGTGCAGGATGACGATAGAAAATGCACGCTGCTCCATCAAGGTCGGTCAAGACCTCACCGAGACCTTTGATGTCAAAAAAGGATTTAGAAAAGGCGACACGCTGTCATGTGACTTCTTCAACAAAACTGACGCGCCAACACCAGAAACACAATCTTTCAAAAGTCCGCCCAATTACTCGCAAACGCAGCGTGATGTCACTCCTGCGTTCGTGAATATTGAGACGGAGGCGCTGAAGATGTGTTGAGCGGTCAATGAGGGCAAGATCAAGTATATGCTGTCAACGAGAAAGGACACTCAACACCGACGTTTCGGACAGAACGTTGCTATAGACAGCTATAACTTTGAGGTAGTTAAGGACTTTGTCTACCTAGGCTCCGCTATCAATTCAGACCAACGCTGAGATCAAACGAAGAACAACTCTTGCCAATCGCTGTTTCTTTGGTCTAAGAAGGCAATTGAGTAGCAACGTCCTCTCTCGAACAAGTAAGATGACCCTGTATACGACCTTAATCGTCCCAGTCTTGCTCTACGGCGCAGAGGCATGGACTCTTTCTAAAGCGGATGATGTTGCTCTTGGCTGTTTCGAGAGGAAAATTCTTCGGGTGATCTTTGGTCCCGTCTGCATAGACGGGGAGTGGAGGAGGAGATACAACGACGAACTGTACGGGCTGTACAGCGGGATCGATTTAGCCAGAAGAGTAAAGGTCCAACGACTGAGGTGGCTGGGTCATGTAGAGTGGATGAACACCAATGCTCCGGCCCGGAAAATCTTCGAATCCACACCCGAGGGACGGCGCATTAGAAGAAGACCGTGACTCAGGTGGCGCACGCAAGTGGAAGGTGACCTTAATCAACTTGGCGTGCGAAACGCTGGAGACAGATGTTGGTTGAGGCCCAGGTTCACCCCGGACTGTAGCGCCACCTTAAGTAAGTAAGTAAGTTCCAACCCTCACCTATGATGATGAGGTTTGGGTAATGACCACAGCTACTTCTTCGAACAGAAAGGTCCATACTTTGATGGTTTGTACTTTAAACGCATGCGCCCAACTCGGCTTCCAATACGTGCCGTGGTAGCTGTCCCCTGGGTAGGCCCAGGATGATATGGTTGGACTTAGTCCGAAATCTCACTTCTAATCGTATGGAGATAGCTCCTCATGGTTGAGACTCGATGGTGGAAGATCGAGAGGTATGGAGGGTCTACTTAAGCACCTTAAACCCTCGGGCTATTCAGAAAATGATGATGGTGATATGCGGTCACTTAAAGACCCGGCCTGTTATACGTTTAGTGGCTTTCGACCTAATTGCCAAATTTATTGAACAAATAGCGTTTTATCCCTGAGACCTGTTTGAATCCTAAGTTGAGTCCCTTTCGATGTGTTAATTGCCCTGCTCCGGACGATTCGTCTTAACCAAAAGTGTCTTCCTTGACGTAGTACACATCGGAATGACAAACATTCTGCCTAACCGTGGAAGCCAATGTGCTCCTGTCCCTATTCTACGTATGTACATCAATGCAAAAATATACATGTACGAGTAAGTATCGCTCATAAGTGTCAATCAAAAATAATTTGCTTTCCGGTTCATTTGCAGGTGCTCTATTTTAATCATCCATCCGTATCTGAAGACTTTAATACTCGTTTCCCCCCAAGGAACGGATGGAAATTACGTAACGAGTTTGGTCGCAATTTCGTGCAATCAGCACACGGCAATCTCTGCGTCTCAAGAGTGTGTCGTAAACCAAAAAAAAATCCCAACGCCGTGGTAAATTTTCGATATTTTTTTTTTGTTTTAATTTTGCCTAATTGTTTCTAGATAGTGCTGCAGAGTCCATATAACCACTTGTTATCACTGCCGCAAACACATTAGCACCCACACACTCGAGGGGAAGATAAGCGTTGCGTCAGATATGCCCAAGAAGAGCACGTTCCTGTGATAAGTGAAGAAATGATAACGCGCCGGAGATTTGATTGTCACATGCCGCCGCGCACATTGACATGGTAAAACTTTTTCACTTGTGAACTTGCAATCGTTTCCAGCTCATCGAAATCAGGTTCATTCAGAGGCGAGCTCACATCGCTGCCATAACACTTTGCATTCTGCCTGCGAAAAAAATGTGTTAAATATGCAAACTACTGCTAAACGCAAACTCTCCAGGAACTCAAACAAAGAATCGATGGGGAAAAAAGGGGAAGAGAAGGCAGAGGAAGAACTATAAAATATGCTATTTGCTCATCTTCTCATCCGCGGCATTAGATATTCGCACCCATTCCTGGTGTGTCGTCGTGGGCTTCTTTGCCTTTGCCATTGGCATTATCGCAACTTCAAACGGAATGGGGCGCGGGGGGTGCAAATTGGAAAGCACTTGATGGCTGGCTGCTCCTCTGGGTATCTCTAACAACTTGAACTTGATTTATTCAACGGGGCTGGGATTTGAGAATGCAAGAGCTGCCCCGGTCGCTGGGGGGAATGAAAAAATTAGAAATAAATCAAAGTAGAGGAGCCGGAGAGCCGGTGTTACACTTAAATTGGTTGATTTTATCTGCGCCTCTCTATCGTGCGTGTAAAACTAAGAAGCAACAGTCAATTTATGGAGCACAAGTATGTGGCTATGGTTGCCAAGGTGTCTAAAATAAAATGAAGTAAACTCGCCTCGTCTGTACATGGGACACCATCTTGCCCCAGATTTGAGAAAGAGGCCCTCAAACATTTTCAGGGTCCCTAATACAAAAATTCCTGGCCTGTCATATTCCGCCCGGACAAAGCTTTCTAACCCATTTCAGTTCCGGAAAAGTCCTGAAGTTTACTGGACCTCCTTTGGAAGGCACCTTTTCCAGAACTAAGGGACGCACCTATCGCGGACATCTGGAGGTCCATTAAGCCTTCCAAATGGTTCGAAATCCGAGACAATCTACTGAGTTGATTGTGGTGCAAAGGGATTCTCTTTCCTCGCCAGCTCATCTACCTAAGGCCAAGGCCACGCAATGAGCGGCAAGCGTCATTTCTAAGTATATTTTCTGCCGCTTTGCCACTCATTGCATGGAAGCGGCCTAACCTAACCACACTGGACATACAGGACACTTCCCGCATCTCTTAACTCCATCTCTATTCCCGAACATAAAACCTCATCATCATCATCATCATCTTCCAATGGCCCGCTTATCCACTATGAGGCCGCGGGTTTAGGGAGCTTAAGTGGACTGTCCACATTTGCCGATCTTCCGCCATCGACTTTAACTCATCAGGGGCTTTCACCATACGGGTTGAGGTGAGATTTCGAACTTGGTCCAGCCATCTCATCCTAGGCCTACCCGATGGCACGTCTTGGAAACCGAGTTAGGGACATACGTTTGACGTGCCCAAACCATCAAAGTATGGAGCTCTCCGTTCGAAGAAGTAGCTGCTCGACATTAAGTGCCTCGCGTACTCTGGTGTTCCTTACTCGATCTCGATCTTACTTACTTTTCTATAGAGGAAAACACAATGGGCAGGGTTCGTGTTTTTTACCTCACTCTCCCAATCTGCTTTTTTTCGCACTGGACATTCCACATCAGGGTAACACAATGGATCCGTAGAGATCCGAGTAATGGCTGCATTGTAACCCCCACCCGTTCAACCTGTCCCTTTCAAGTGGAAAAAGACGTCAACCAACTTAAGCACTGAAGCGAATGGGTAGGTAAATCGGTGCCATGTAATGTTAGTCACTGCTCCCATACCTCAGGGACCTCTAAAGAAAGCGCGCAGGTTAAAAACCACCTAGAAAGGAAAGTGAATCTCAAGAGATCTCTTAGCTCAACATTCCACAAGTTCTTCATGCCTGCAAAGAAGTAATTTTCAATAGTCCTCATTCTTCTTCTGACAAGGAAAAGACATTCGTACAGCACTTGATGACCAGATCCAATCTCTTTTTCGTCTCTGCAGTAATTCCTGTGCTGTACATGGATACCGATGGCGTAGTAGCCGGTGATAAAGACCGAGACGAAACGCGCGTCATTGGGACTAAGCTTAACCAGAGAAAGATATCTCTGCTTGTTATAGGCCGGGCATGGAGTTCAGGCCGTAATGCATGTGTTCAGTTCAACTCAGCTCAGTTGAACGGCTTCATCTCATTTCGTGTTTTCAAGGAGGTAGGTCCTTGATTATGACGGAGAATTCTACCCGTTGAACCATTCAGAAATCTAAACAAAGGAGAGTAGCAGTTTCCGGTGAAAACTCTGAACAGCTTCAAGGTCTGACGATATACCAACGGAATCCTGGAAGTGATTCCTTGAATTCGCCCTCAGCTATTACTGAAAAATGTCTGGAACTGAGACAGGCAGAGGAATATGCTGTAAAATTTCCTGCAGATGGTGGAGGACTACCTACAAAGAACGAAAGTACTGTACGATGGAGCCCACAAAAAGGTCACCAATACCGAAGCAATGCGGGGCCTGATCGGACCTGATCGGTTGAATATCTTCTACCAGGGGATTTGCCATATGGAGCTGCTCGAAAAAATCTTTCTCGTAGATTATCCACATGAAATAGGAGCTGTAAATAATGCACGAGACATCGGAGACACAGATAAGACAAAAACAAGTCATGACGCCTGTCTTCCTTACCAAAGACACAGGAAGCAGTCTAGATTATAATCTTAGCCGGCCGGCAGAAAAAAAGACGGAGATTGCCCTTCTGACTGGGAGATAGATCCCGATGACTGTCGAATTTCGAACTGCCTCAGCAAGAATGCAATGAAGTAATTGGAAATTAATCTAGGCCACACAATTGCTTTCTGGTAGCAGATAATATCCGCAGCAAAGGTCAGTGCCTACAATTGGTTGGTTTTGTGAGTGTCCTAAAAACTTACTTAGACTTCATTGTACCCACAAAGAGTATACTCATGGAAATTAAACCAAGGGGTAGGGTTGGCTAATCCAGAAACCACCCAGAACGGGATAGAAATCTCAGGAGTTTTCTAAAATCAGCGATAAGAAGGTCCTCCTGCCATGAAAGAGCGAAAACCAAGAGTACGCAATGTTCTGGTGGCTAATGCGGGACATTTGTATAGCAGGTGCTGGACGGATTCTATTTCCTCTTCGTCCCTGCAGCTTCTGAAGCAGTCGTTGAAGGGTAATCCAAGACGCTCCGCATGAATTCCTATTTCGCAGTGCCCTCACTACCTACATTACTCAGCTGGTAAACGAAGGCGGCTCAGGTCATGCCATACTCCTGTATTGTTACAGTATCTGGGCCGTTGTACTTAGGTAAGAAAAATGCAGGAAGAAAATGGCAGCAATACAGTAACATGGAACAAGCTCCAACGTAAGCTCATAGTCGTAAGATGTCCTAGCACTAGAGAGGAGGAATGACACAAAAAGGGGTAAAAACTGCGATTACAGAGGCGAGGATGTCCACCAAGCAGTAAAAGCCAAGGCTTTGGAGATCAGAAACAAGAGGAACATATTATGCGAGACTAATCACCGACACAGACTGAATGGACGAAGTGGAAACATTACGAAGGTATCTTCTAAATCCATCCAAAACATTGCCATCTTCGATGATAGCCAGCTGGCAGCCTGGCTAAAAGCCCTGGCATCGAACACAACATGCTCTAAGCTTGTAGAACAGTGCAAGGAGGAACAAGCTTCATTAGTCAGTCTTCTCCGGGTTCTGGGACACAGTAAAAATAAAGGAGAACGACTGGGCCGATGGGCTGGCGAGGAGAGGTACACCCCCTGATAGAAGGGTATTCACATCCTGTTGGGTGCCGTCAAGGGGAGAACTCCCTCAAACTTTCTATCAAAGACGTCAGCTAAGCCGGGCTTCGGAGTTGTGTTCTATCAAGGCAAATTTTGCCCAACTACAATCAATCCAAAACACAAGATCTACAAAACAGCATTGTCGCAGCTGCAACAATGAGAGTGAGAAGGAAACACTGGGTGGCGTGAGTAAAAATTTAGTGTTCTCTCAAAGTTTTGAAGGGTACACTCTGTTTGCGGTGAATACAAATGGGTTTCGTCAAGTTGAACGAAAACCCTGCCTTGATGGGACGAATATTTGAGGAAAATGTTTATTCACACCGAATTGAGTGTTTTCTTTCGGGAAAACGCTTTCCTCAAGATTTTTTACTCGGAGTGTTCTCTCAGTTTTAACGCTCTAGACAGGGTCCGATATCGTAGGCTTGGCCTAGCCTTTTTCGACAACCTTAGAGAAAAAGATTAGCGCCTTGATCAGTGTTCTTAGTGCCACAGGATGGTTGTAAGGACCTCCACCCCCTTATCTTAGGTTTTCGACAGCAACACTAACATTCAGGTCACGTGAGTTGTGGTTCTAAAACGCCGCTAAGGCGCTAATTGGATTTCAGCACCAGGATTGCTGAAGCTACCACTTCTACCGACCATCTTCACATCACACAGTTTCCAAACGAACGTGGATACTTCAATGCTCACCTTCACAAGATCGGAAAGTAGGAGGTTGGTCTTGCCAGTACGGCGACTCTGCAGAAGGTTACGCAAACCATACTTTCTTCACCTGTTACAGATGGACAGCAGAACAAGTGGTCTGAAATCGGTGACAGACAACAAGACAGAGTAACAACAAACGAGAGTAAATATCCTCTTTTATCGAATCAGTGTTAAAAACAAAGAGAAAGAAACACGAAAACGTATCGTGGTAACAACAGGGAAACAGGAAATTGGAACCCTATTGGGTATAAGAGGCAGATTTACCCCTGAAATAATGCAAATAGCAGTCCGATGGCGATTGTCAAAGAGACCAAAGGCAGAGTGTAGGTTGTTCAGGAGTCCCTTACCTCTTCCAAGAACGGATTGCCAAATTCACCAAGAAGACGAATTGAATGGAACACGTGAGCTGATGAAATACTTGTGTTCATCGTGCATGGTAGGCAAAGGATTCTCAGAAAGATGTATTTTTGTTACCACGAGTCGCGTGACCTGCTTGATGCTGTTGAAAAGACAGCCGGGAGCGCCTAGATCCAGCCTGTGGAGTTTAGAAAACGGATTAGATCTCGTATCCCTTTACCACAGAAGTCGTCGAAGAATGGTTGGATAAGTGCACACAGTCTGGCTGTTGCTAGTGGCAGACATTTGCAGTGGAAGTTTTCTGGTGATTGTATGGAATATCTAGTGTAGCCGCATGGTCTCCAATTGGCCAATGGCCCGTGGTAATAGCCGTTATTCTTTCGATATTTGGACGGGTTTTCCGTGCATAGTAAATACAAAATGTGTTGAACGCTGATCGCCTCAAACCTATCCATCGAATTCGAAACGAGAGTTTAATCGGGCTGTCTTGCCAGTTTAGCGTCCTGAAAGCCTTATCAAGCGTACCCCTCCCTTGTAAATAGTAACACTCGCCTACACTTGTAACAGAATGTAACAAAACACTCGTGTTGAGACTGTAAACTGACATCGGGTTCTCCAGCTCCACACAACAACGAGCAGAATACAAAACTCATGTTAAAAGTCCACAAAGAAATCAGATCTCTGAACCGCTCACAAGAGTTCTCCTCTCTCTCGCTATAGAACACTAGATTCGAGTTAAATCGTCGAAATAGCGTCGACTACCGTGCACTGAAATTTAATCATTGGACCAAACACCTTCACTTGCACCGAAGAACACTGTTCTCCAGCCAACCGTTGAATAGTGTTGCAGAATTTAGCTTACCCCGCGAAAAACACAATCCAATTGCGAGTCCAATAACAGACAGTGGCAGCAATATTTTGAATGCCAAACTATGGTTTGACTCAAGTTTACAAAAGAAACCCCGCTTATAAAAGTTTACCAGCAACGCTACACCGGACCTTGGAACCGATACATTTGTAATTGGAGCCGTGTTACAGGCTGTTACAGGCAGGTGGCAACTCTCTTCCGCTGATTACACTCTATGCACCGTGATGTGGTAGCCACAGGCCACAGGTAACTTGTTCTCCTGGTCAAAGTAATGGCTATGCAAAGTGGATTAATTAAAATCCTATCAATAGGTGCACGCGTCACCTCCACCCGCCACCACCACCACCAGCGTCAACATTTCCATTGAAGTGTGATGTGCGTTGGCAAATAAATAATAAGAACAGCAATAAGCAGGGGAATATGGGTCGCACACAGTAAACGTAAACGAAATCGCGAAAATCAGAACACACAACGTACGCAGATTTCTAATTAAACCTTATTCTATGCTGCCTCTCCCCGTGCGGTGTCGCCCGCCGCCGCAGAAGGTGGATGGAATGGAAGAAAATATGCAGGTGGAGCTTGGCCGCTGAAAGAGAACTTTAGGATTCTGGCGTCCCCACCACTCAATGACGACAGTGTGTGGGGTCATGCCAGGCGCAAAGGAAGTAAATCTTGTGAAACCGGTTTCCTTGACTCCGGTCCTACTGCTGGATGCTTGGCCGACCGAATCACTTTGTTAGGTTCTACAATTTGCAGGCTCTCGTTGTTTCTCCTCCCAACACTCACACTTTCTTTTTTTCAGTGGGCCTGCCAAATTGGATGCCAATCCGACCTTGAATTCAACCAAAACCGTTCTTAAACTCTAAAGATCACACAGAACTTACATGCACAAGTGTTTATCTCGCAAAAGGATCAGCCCAACTCAACGCCGCACTGAACTGGGCGGCCGTGCTGCCTGTGCTGCTGCTACTTGCTGTTCCAACTCTTGCTCCCAGTTTCCTATTTGGTGCACATACACAAATTTTCACTGGGAAAGGAATTTCAAGTTGGGAATTTTTTTTTTCTTTTTTTCTAAATTAATTTTTTCACACACAAGCACTGCGGTTAGATGGTTTATTTTGGTAACAATCACTTCAGCCAACACTGCGGTTCGGTTTGCAATTGAATTTAATTGGTTTTAAGTTCGATTTGAGTGGAAATTAATGAAAATTCTCGGAAGAAAAAAATTTCGCGACCTGCTTCAACACATGAAATTGACAACACATCGGAATGGACAGTGTGGCCAATATTATGAAAATAAAAATGTTTCTGATGGGTGAGAATAAATAAAAAAAAAAGTGGTATTCGTTTTTTTGACAGACGTCAGCGGAATGATGTAGTGACATCTGTGGAGTAATCTAAAAAGGCAGATGAGAGACAGTATAAATTGAAAATTTGATGAGATTTTAGTGTTTAATTATTTTAATATTTTTTACGATTTTTATTTCTTATCTAGGGCAGTGATTGAGTAAAAGGCAGAAAGTAAGGTGTCACAGATGAGGAATTAGTTGTTGAAAATTGTTTATGCCCACGTCGGCTTTTGCGCTTTTCTTAATTTGACTGAGCGCCCGAAAACATGCTTCAATCTTTTGCTTGCAGCAATTGAATTGCCGGTTAGAAGGACCACAACTCATTTTCGTCTGTTAATTTGCGGCGAAAATAAGAAAACGCACATGTGCGCGAATTATGAAAAGTTCAAGGGAAGTAAGTGGGCACAAAATTAGTCAGAATGAAGTACAACTTCACGTCACGTCTTTTGATGAGTTCTTTCTGAACGTTTTCTTCTCGCCACAATTGTTTTTCATTCCTTACCGTAACCATATGAATATTAATGCTTACGAAACCACAAAGGATTGCTTCACTACTTGCTTGAGGGGATAATGACAAAAAATGCCTTCCTGTGACAGCCATTCTGCGTCCTCGTTGATTCTGGACAATGCACTTCTAAGACGCTAGACCCAGCTCACTGAAGACTGTGGACTAGATTCGGAGTGCAATACTTACTTACCCCGTCTGGGGTGGACGTTCTGAGACATGGCAAGATGGTTAAACAGCATGGATAAGCTTCCTTTCCACTTGCGCACGGCACTTTACTCGCATTCTTCCTCTATTGCGCCGTCACTCCGGGGTAGATTCGATCCAGGCCGGAGTTCTACATGTTCCTCTACATGTCCATGGGACCTTGAACCGAAGGATTTTTTCTCAAAAATGTCTTCATTCATTCCTGACAAAACTCAAGCCTCTAAAGCACTACTGGGAAGATTAGGGTATTGTAAAGGGTTCTTCAAGAATAGATTTTGTTATTCAATTGCCTTCTTAGCCCTAAGAAAAAGCAATTGGCTTGGCACTGGTGTCACTGTCTCAGCTTAGAGCGGAGCCTAGGAAGCAAAGTCTCAAACTATCTCAAATTTATATTTGTTGTAGGTCCTGTTTCGCCTGAGACGTCAGTACTAGATGTCATTTCGCCCTCTTATTTTAGCTAATTACTACAGCTACAGCTATCACACGCTGCCTTAAAATCAATATCAACTTGCAATTTCTGGGTTTTCCCCAAATGGTGTAGACTTTGCTGTCCTAAAGCTGCACTGATATAGACAATCACGTTGTTGACAAAGGGCTTTAAAGCGCCTCCTTTCCTGAGAATCGGACATACAACACTGAGGTTCCATTCATCGGGCATGGCCTCGTCCATCACGCGCTGCTTTAAAGTGATCGGCAACTAGACCGTCAAGTCTAGCTGCTTTTTTGGACTCAAGTTTAAGTATCTCGTCCAGATCACGTGGAAGGAATTGTTGACTAAGAACGACCAGGTTCATTCTGCCTGACAGTACCTGAGTTCGATTCATCGTCGCCGATCTATATGTACATATACTCTGCAGAAACGGTCTGTCTAAATCTTTAGCACTGACAGCGACTCTATTACAATGTTACTCCATTCGTCTTTGCAGGTTTCAGTTCAGGCTTAGTAGCCTTGGCATGTTCTTTTTGGTAAAACTTGCAGTGACATCTCTCTATTTTCTTGATCGCGCGCTTCCTTCCTTTTTCTTTCTGAGCAGCCGGTGTTTGTCTCTATTCTTCTTCTCGTAGAGTTTGCGAGTAGCTCTGGTTCTTCTATGCACCGCCCCTTTGCATGGCACCAGAAGCGACATCTCTGATGGCTTTTGGGAGTGTTGCCACTGGTATTCAATATTTGCTGTTGGAGACATTGAACTTGTTGTGAGATTGAGGGATACACAATCGGAAGGATGGCGATCTCTTGACATTGTAGCCGTCCGACGTATTACTTCCTTTGCGATGTCCAGAATATCAGCAACCGTACATTGGTCCAATTTAATTTTCGTACCTCGGAGCGTCCAGACATCCATTACACTGGAGGAGTATCTTGGATCTATTCCAAGGTCTCCAATTTGGTTGACGCCTCTGACACCTCTACTTCTCTTTTAAACCGAGATGCTTGCAACAACTATACTCCGCTCCGCCTTAATGTTAATTAGCTCAAGTCCATTGCCGTGCAGGCTATGCTTTCGGACAGTAAAAAATAAAGATACCCTGTCCTCCTAGCTGACGACAATTTTTGTGTCATAGCTGGGGCCCTTCTCATAAGTTTCGTCCAAAAGCTCGTAAAAGTTTTCTTTGGTGTTGTCATACTTCTTTTCCGTTCAGTTCATTGCAGACGCATACACATATCAGGCTTATCATGGCGTATTAAGCCTTGATACGAATCGTTATGACGCGCTCGTTTATGTACCAGCAACTAAGGACTTCTTGCCTAAGTCTCTCTCCAACAAGAAATGCAATAAGCCCTCCCGGCAACAGTCACCGAAATATATGTCGCAGTTAGACCCACGTTAGTAATCCATTTTGAAGATTGAGCGCTGCCGTTGGCCTCTTCAGACACCATCTCTTCCAAATCCCTGATTAATTCTTGGAAATCGTCGTAAATGTGCCTGTGGTGACCATACTTGCTTTTCTTTGGATCCTTTTAGAGTTAAATTAGGTTGTAGCCCTTGCTAAACGCTCAACATGCCAGTGATCTGTAGGTGAGAATTAAGCGTACTATGGCTGTGAACAACCACAAAATTTTCTTTAGTTGAAAAAAGTTTTGTTACAGGCACATGCCAGTTCACATGCCTTCTATATTTAACTTCCAGTTGAGTTCTGGGTCTGGCGTAAAACCCGGATATGCACCTAGCGCTGGAGCATAGTATAAGTGGTTGTCATTCAGTGGTATTGTGGTTGTGGTAGTGAATTGCATCAATTTGGTTTCACTCGGGTTTAAACTAAGAACACAACTAGCAGCCCAAGTGCCCAGCTTGTCTAGAGAAGCCTCTATGATCGCACCTATCACAGAGAAAAGTATCCCTGTCACTTACGGATACATACATATATCACCAAGTCATCCGCGTACGCCTACGCAACCACCTTGACCCTTTCTCTGTCTAGTCTCACGGAATTTTTGCTCATAACCGTTAGCCACAGTAGCGGGAAGATGACGCCACCCTCCGGCGGTCCTCTATGAATGATTTTGGATAAGTGACTCTTACCTGAATGATTCCTGTTCTGAGCATAGAGAATATACAATACATTGACTGAAATCTTCTTTGTTCAGCTTGGTCAGAGATTTGAAAAGCTTCAGTATGTACGTTATACAAGGCTTCTTCTGTATCTAAGAAACAGGGTAGGGTGTATTATTTGTAGTGGATTGGTTTTTCTACTACCTCGTGGATTTTCCTTTGACGCAAGCGTGCTGCGAATTGGATAGCGATGATTCTTCACATGTGGGTGCCTACGATAGGTTAGGTTAGTGGGCAGGCGAAAGGAAGAACCGCATCGCCACACTCAGGTTAGTTCAGACCCATTGTCCTCTACCCGTAAGAACACTACCCAATAATTAGTTCCATACATATATATCGATATTAGTAGAACATGACCAACTTACTGGGTCTGTGATACAAACCACCCTGTGGATTTGATTAATCTCATTATTTGGTCCACCGGTGTGTCAGATAATTCTTCGATGTCCTCGAAAGAGTGCCTTCCGAGGAACTTATTTCTTAGATGGCAGATAGTAGGGCAATGGCAAAGGAAGTGGGTTGTATCCTCGTGGGCCTCCTCATCGCCATCCTACAAAGGTCTTCTTCTGTAATTCGAAGGTTTTTCATATGGTACCGCAGCGTATTATGCCCTGTGATCACTCCTGTAAGGGTACATAGGGATCTTCTGTCGATCTGCAGAAGTCTGTCGGTCCTAGCCTTAACGAATTTTGGCCATATCTTCCTTGTGGTTGAACAAGTGTTTAGAAAGGTCCATCTGTTCTTAGCCTCTCTTAAAGCTGTATTCCCTGCTTCAAGCCTAAGTGTGCAAGGCGGGATATTCACCGAAGTCTCGGCTTGTTCCGGGCTTGGCTTTTCTCGCCAGTTCGTCAGCATTCTCGTTTCCTGATATTCCCTCATATCAAAGGACCCAAAAGAGTGTTACCTAGTGCTGTGTTCCAAGAACCTTGAGCTCTTCTCGACAGTACCTTACAAGATTCGATTTTATTTCGTTAGTAGAAATTGCTTCTATTGCTGCCTGGCTGTCAATGAAGAAGGTAAGACATGCTCTAAAGTTATAATTATGAAGGAAGTTGAACTAATAGCCCTACAATCTCCTATTGTACGATTCGCTTTAACCTTCAGTATGAACACCACTCGCGCGGGTCTCCAAAAGTGGGGTACATGGTTCAGTATTATACAAATCCTGAAAAAACACGCTAGCCAGAGAGTTGGTAGATCTTCCGCTCTTTGCAACATGAGAATGAGAAGTAAGATGCCGTCAGAATCTATAGATTCGAATGGAGAGAAGCTATCGCTGCATTGGGGGAAATGTATATATACTACCAGCTACAGAGTTTCCGCAGACCTTTATGTCCATTCTCCATATGGCCTTCTGAAGAAAGACGGGTTGGAAAACTTTGCCTTATCTGACAAAATCCTTGAGGGTTTCAATGGATTGGCAGAAATCCATCTAAGATCGCTTCTTAAAACCATCGTTTGTTTATAAATTTGAACAGTCTTGATGCTTGTTAATAATTATTTAAAATTTATTTCCATTTACATTACAACAATACACCATCTATCACTCACAACAATCTGAACATCCTTCCATGACAGATCGGCCGTACTCAATGCTACCCATTGGTGCCCTTCAAGTGCCTCTAAATTCAATAGCTTCAGTAATATGTATATAGATTTTGTTTTTTCTTTAGAACATGCAATAACGTTTTCATTAAAAGGTACGTCTTGTATTTTTTATTTCATATTTTTTCTTGTTTAGCTTTGATTATGCTCTTCCTCTCTACATATCAATGAAAGCGACATCTAGCATTTTGTCCGACTATCATAATTCAGCTTGAATTTAGGCACTATAAGTTCAACTTGTACAAGTTTTGCTATTTTTAAATAAAAACCTAAAATCTGCAATCTGATTTTATCGCAGCTAAAAAACAGTGTTTATATGTAGTCGAAATGTAAGCATTTTGCTAAAATATATAATATCAAGCACTTGTTTGCGGTTTTTAAAATGTTTACCCTAATCACATGTCGTGTCTTTGGACGTTTATTATTTCCCATTAGTAATAAATACAAATTCATCTTTTGTAAAATAATAAATAAAATAAAAAATTGCAAAGTAAAGTTGGCATTAAAAAATAAAAATTAATTAAAAATTTTCAAAAAATATAATAACAAAAATTATTTTATAAAACAAATAAAATAATAATGTAAATATTTTAATTAAATCATTTCGTTTTGCTTAAATTTACACTGAGAGGCTACCTCATTTCATAAATTAGTTTAATTTATTTTTTTTTTTTTTTAGTTGAAACGCTTTTGAAGAACTTTTAGTGTGTTTTTTTTTATTTTGATACTCTAGCTTTGTTGATATTCTGCTTTTCGGCTTCGGTAAATTCCAAAATACTTTCGATCGCATTGAGGTGACCCTGGGAGTTCTCCTTGTCGGTGAGAAAGTAATAGACAGCACTCTTGAGGAATTGTAGTGTCACTTCGGGATCAACGTGTGTTTTATTCTTCTGGGCATCCAAAAGGCGACGATAAATTGTCTGCATGGGATTGAGTTATTTATATTTATTTTTTTTAACAAAACTTTCTATCAAGTGGTGGCATTATATTTCTGATAAATATGTATAAATAGTTAAAGATAGTAAATGGTGGTTGTTGTCCATGTACATAGATATGAGATTTTTTTCACAAAATGTATATATGGAATGGCTATGTGCTTATGAAAAGAAACGAAAATGAAAGAAAGAAAATGATATCGAAAGGAAGTAGGATATGAGCTTATACGTCTAACCAGTCCAAACTGAACTTCTGGGAGTTCCTAACAAAATTGCACGAATTTCAGAGCAGACATCTTGAACGCCCATCAGCTCTCGACCGAGTACAACCGGATGGTATACTGGGACCTTTATTCTGCAGACTTAGGACTAAAATCATATAAAAGTCCTTAAGGAAACCAAAAAAAAAAAAAAACGAATTATCAAGAAAGCCTTGGGCAAATTATGTAAGGCAAGAACCAATAATATCGTGTGGTCGCCTTGACTCTGTGGTTAGATCGTTGAACTGCTGTGCGAGTTGCATAGGCACGAGCTCCAGAAGTATCCACTAAACATTATTCAAGGCATCACCTCTTGTCGGGGAATGACAAACATCCTAGAGTACAATTTGTCATGAAGAAGTTTGTTCGCTCGTGTCATTAAAGTGGCCTGGGAATGCAGCGACCTAGCGACTGGCAAATTAGGGGATAGGAGGGATTGCTCCAATTAGAGGGGTATATCTCTTTTAAGCCTCCCCGAAAAAGTCTATGCAAAGGTGTTGGAAGCCGTAGGGTCCAGGTTGGGCGATGAGCTATGCGGCTTTCGTGCAGGTAGAAGCACAACTGACCAGGTATTCACTCTCAAGAATGGTGCTTGAGAAGGTCTAGGAGTACGTCAAACCTATCTACTGTTGTTTTGTGGATTTAGAGAAAGCATATGATCGGGTTCCTCGAGGTAGGATTGGTCAGGCTGGAGCAATTTTGAGACAATTTGGTCATTCTTTTATCAGGAGGGCTGAACTTGGCATCGGAGCTGAGCTATCAGTCTTCAATTTAGTGTTTGTTCCCACCCTCACCAGTGGTCATGAGGTTCGGGCAATGACCGAACGAATAAGATCACGGATACAAGCTGCCGAAATGAGATTTCTTCGTTGTATTGCTGGGGTAACTCGGCGAGATCGAGTTAGGAACACCAGAATACGAGAGACACTCAATGTCGAGCAGCTATTTTTCAAATGGAAAGGTCCATGCTTCGATTGTTTGGGCACGTTAAACGCATGCCCCCAACTAGGCTTCCAAGACGTGCCATGGAATCCGTGCCATCAGGTTGGTGTCCCCTGGGAAGGCCTAGGATGAGGTGGTTAGACCAAGTCCGTAAGCTAACCTCTACCCGTATGGGCGTAGCCCCTGATGTTTTAAAGGCGATGGCGGAAGATCGGAAGATGTGGAGAGGTCACCTAAGCACCCTAATCCCGCGGCCCTGTATAAGAGTCATATGTAGTTTCATGTTTCCCGTTTTCGTACACCTCCTTCTCCTCGACCTTTATGGTAAATTTATGGCAAAATCCAACGCTGTCACACTCAGAGAATCTGGATGCTGGACTGCCAAGTGACTGCAATTCGATAGGACAAGAAATTGTTATGAACCAAACTGACGACCTCACGTCAAGACACTTAAGAAAGTCTGTTCAATATTTTGGAAGAATTGCAAGGATTTGCATAAGTGTGTGTACTAAGCACAGCTTCCTCCTACGTTAGCTGGAGCGGCTAGTATCGGACTTAATTCTAATCAACGTCATATTGGAAGCCATGACTAAACTACACCAAAACTCAGATTTGGAAGCTATTTCCAAGCAACTGTTGACATATGTATTGAGTGAGAAAATGTTGCTAAATGTTGGACGTGTTTTCTCGGAAAAGCTCAACTTCAGCATCTACTTTCGCCTCCCAGACCAGTGAGGCGACATGCTATCTTGCGATTTCTTCAATCTCATGCTGGGTCTAGAGCAAAACGCGATTATCGACAGCTACAACTTCAAGGTAATAAAGGAGTTCATTTACCTCAAAGTAAACGCAAACTCCACGAATGACATAGTGGAGATCTGGCGAAGAATAACCTTAGGAAACCGCTGGTATTGTACTCCGGTTTAGCGAAACGGCTGCGGTCGATGCGCCTAACACGAAAGGGAAATGTGATGGTCTATAGGACTGTAATCCTGCCAGTCCTGTTGTATGGCGCCAAGTGCTAGACGATAACCAGGAAAGTATAGCAAATACTGGGCTCCTTTGAAAGAAAAATATTTTGTCGGATTTTCGGTTGAATTTGCGAGGGGGGCGAAGCGAGGAGACGATATAACCGCGAAACAAGAGGTGGAGGTAGTTCAGATGGTCAATTCTCGTCGACTACATTTATTTGGACACATCGAGGGCAAGGAAAACAATGCTCCAGCCAAGAGAATCCTTGAATCGCAGCCAGTTTCAGACGACCAGGAAGTCCGACCTCTGGTAAAACGACCAAATCGTCGCGGATGCCAGACTGCTTGGTCTGACAAACTGACGGCAACAAGCCCGGGATCAAAGAGCATGGAGATCTGTGGTGCCTCAGGCAGAGATTCTTTAGGGGTCCGAAGCCCGTTAAGCAAGTCAATATCCTCCGCTTTATAGAAAGATCCGGTGGTAGTCACAAAGGAGGGTCGATTCTGGATCTATATCGGTCTAAGGATGTATCTATACAGGCAGCCAGCCCAACCTAACTCCCTAACCCTACCTTTTGTCTAAGCTCTCTCTTAAAGACCACTCCAAACTAGCCAGAGAGAAAACACGAAACTGGAAGGCATCCCTGTAAACTGATATTCTGGTTGTCTCGGCTTTCTCTGCCCTTGAAAATAAGTCCAATCCCCGAACAGACAAATGTAGTGCGTAAGTGAGCTCCTGTTTTGAGATTTTTGTATTTTTTGCCTTCTAAAATTTTCCTTGTAGAGCCGACCGTCGAGTGCATCTAGATCAGAAGTGATTCTTCAAGTCCATGCGAAAATCCTTATCAATCAGGGGACAAATCGTCTCTTCCGTGATCGTATAACTCGTCACGTAAAAACGAACGTGAGTTTTGGCCCCAGAATTTTCGTTTTTACGTGATGAGTGATACGATCACGGAAGAGACGATTTGGTCCCAAGTTTCTTAAAAATACAGATCTTAATTCTATAAATTCTCTTGTGCAATGCGAAACATCTGATATATGATTTTGAGACAAACAAAGTGAATGAAAAAAAAAACACCAAGTTAATGAAATGATTAAGCCCATTCCACCACCAAGATAAATAAATGCCACAAGGTACTCGTACATTGATTAAAAGCATATTGACGCGAGGTTCTTACACCAAACATCTATAAATACATGTACACATACACCATACACCTACCTAAAACTGTAAATCAAAAAAATTTAATAAATAAATGAAATAAAAATTTAAATTCATTTAGCAAATAACTTGTGACCAACGATATTAATTTCCATCGAGTTTACAAACCTTCCTCGCGCCAAGTACCCACAAAGAAATAGCCTCTTTCGCGGTAAGGAGAGCATGATTACTGCCGCATTCTGTTCTACATTCTGCTGCCTATAAAATACACATACATAGATATTTTTTTTGCTTTTGCAATTCATTTAGATTTTTTAAAAGATTTTTTTTTGTACAGAAAAAAGGAGAAAAAAATTATTTAAAAAAATCTTTTGAGGGAAACACTCTACCGGAATGAAAAGAAAATTTTAAAAATTATTTAAACATGCATTTTGTTATTCAAAAAATATTTGTATATCATGCAAATTATAGTAAAAATAAATAAATTATAAATCAACATCTCTCCATTAGAGAATTTGTTAAAAAACCATATTTGTATTAACCATGCCCTCCTAGTATACTTAAAAATTCAAATGAAATACGCGTTAAGTGCGAGAGTGCAAACTAAGCAGTTGTTTTTGTTTTAATGAAAAAAAATTTATATTTTCCTATTAAAAATGAAACAAATTGATGAGTTTTGCTGTATATAAATATTTAATTTAACAGTTTTTTCTTTCGTTTTAACTTAACACAAAACATTTATGTAAAGAAAAAGCCTATGAGGATTAAAATGATAAAATAAACACGTGTATCTTAAATGATCGATAGACAAATGGAGATAAAAAATAAATGTTCGCAAAAATTAACACATAAATATTTGAGAGAAATATGTAAAAAAAAAAACGTATATGAGTATAAATTGTTTAACGTTTTCACTTAATGCTTGACGCGTTACAATGCCAAATGCAAGATGCAAAACAAAATGGAGAATAGAATGAAAAAGATTTTAAAAAATCTTACGCGAATGTTTTCCAATTCATCCTGTGTACTTTGGAGTTGATGCAACAGTTCCGTAATGGAAACTTTATTTGGAGCTCTGTGTGCCAATTCTAGTGCCTGTTAAAGATAAATGAAAAGAAAAGGAATTTTATTTTAGTATTTAGTAAGTCCCCACTTGAAATAACACTTACAACCAATTATTCTTACTTTAGGGTAGATAACTGGAGAGTATCCAAACCGAGGTCCTTTGCAGGCCACAGGTGGATACTTTTTATAGTGAATCTCACGGTGGTAGCCCCTGACGCCTTAAGAAACCCCAAAAGAACTGACTGGAAGGAATTTAGTTCAAACTGCGCAGTGTACCTGATTTAAGTTTTGAATCGGTAGAAGAGCTGAACGCAAAGTTTAAAGGAATTGAAAAAGGCATAACCTTCAAAACCACATGTCCAGTTAAATGTTCTTAATGAGGTGGAACGAGAAGAGATACCTTTACCATCTGAAACCACTAGCTAGAGACGGGGGAGAACGATCCCAATGCGACGCTAAGGTCGTCAAACTGCCACCCTGCGCGGTATAAGCTGAGCTTCTTAGGCAACATAAACAGGTAAGCTGACCGCAGATGTTCAAATAGAAGAGAACATAGGGTATGCCAAGCTTTATAGCCGGGATTAGGTAAGAAAAAAAAAGAGGGAAATTCTTAAGCTAGAAAGTTCAAACCTAAAAACAGCTGTAGGAACTTGTCCGGGCATTGCCTTCTAGGTAACCACACGATCCATGTAGTACCACAAAGGGCCTTCTTGGCCTACGCATAGACAGCCACCCCAACTACCTAGTACCTACCTACCTAAGCACGTTATGAGACCGGGGCTCATAAAATCAGACGCGGGTAGATACTGTGACGATTTATGCATTACAGAAGATATTACACACATTCTGTGCGATTGTGAATGCATAGCCCAAAGGAGCTTCAAACACCTAGGAAACTACTTTTTTTGAAACTTTAAAGATTTAGGTTCTATTAACCATAAGAGGATATTCAAATTTTGCAGGGAAATAAAATGCTTCCGGAAGTGAGGGCTTAGGTTTCTGGTGCCTTTGTAGGTTCCCACAGGGATCGCGGTGGACCGATGCTTCTAGGTAATGTCTCCTAGCCCTAATTAACCTAACATAACCCAGCATCTGATTCAAGCTCAAGACATCAAAAAAACTGCCTCAAAACATACATATGTACATACAAAAACGCAACAAGCCAGACAAAGTCATAGGCATGAATACCGCCACTTTATTGAAACCCCCAAGAATTCTATCGGGCTTAGTAAAATTCTGTCAAAGGATCACTCCAACCAGTCGTTCATTAAACGACAAGGCGGGCCATGGACAGAGTCCACAGAAGAATGACTGGAACTCCTCATGAATACGAATTTCCCAGGTTCAAAGACTGTCTTGCTGATGGGCACTCAGCACACTATTCGCAACTTCCACCATTGAATGATATAAACTCAATCAATACCAAGGAAAATACTTCCATCCTCACCCTATAAGTCACCAAACCTCGGCGAAACTCTACAGATATTGCTCCAGAAAAACATGGAGAGGGTCCTACTCTAGCTAACGATTTATCATTGCTCTTTTCAACTCAACCATATCTCCTTGACTTGGAGAAAAGTTCGAGTCGTTTGCGAGGTCATGAATCAACTAAGAATCTTACACCTATTAGCCTTTTATCCTTCGCACTTATAACCTTTTAGCGTAACGTGGCTTTACATGTCTGGGTAACTCTCAAACGATACCCATTATTGAAGTTCTAACACGCCAACCTCAAAAGTAGGTCTACGGACACAGCACGAGGTCGTGCATTGAGAAATCTATCCGCTGATCTGTGAACGATAGCTACCTCCAACAACGTACTCACTGAATCAATTCAAGAAGTTCTAACCAGGATTGACATAGAAAACCTTGTAAGCAACTGGATCATTTTAATGCTTTAAGCTAGAATTATTCAGTCACAATCGGGTAACAGCCTTATAACCAAATCTGTAGACAGAGGCGCCCCGCAAGGTGGTGTTATTTTACCTCTTCTTTAGGTTCTAGTCATTGACAGTATTTTATCAGAGCTCGACAAAATTGGAATCAAGAATCAAGTCGTGTATCCAGAAGACGTGTTCCATTAGGCATCGGAGATATTCCACTCAGTGATTCGTGAAATAACAAAAAGGGCTCTGACTCATCTAATCGCTTGGGCCACAAGCTGCAAACTGAACTAATTTTTAGTACAAAGAACAAAATACCGAATTTCAGGCTTCCACGTCTCAACAACCAAATGCTCTCTCTTTCTTTCAGTGCCAGATATCTGCCCGTCATCCATCCTTGACCCCAAATTCAACCAGAAACTCTACGTAGAACACAGTGTGTCCAAAGCCTGTGCCGCCTTCTACACACGCCTGCAGCAACATTTTTGCAAAAGGTGGGATCTACTATTGAGATAACCCTTGAATGTACACCGACGTAGTTTGTCCTATTTTCAACTCGTATGGTGAACCGCCTGATGTATCAGACCCTAGGCAGTGAATTCGTCTCACTATCTAAACTTGCAACGCTCCATCCAGAGAAGCTGGTTAGATTTCTAACACCCTCTGGCATAAACAAACTGCTCTTAAACACATGGGACAGCACAATAGGTATCTATGTAAGACCGCAGTGCTAGAGCGGACTAACTGCATCACAAGGCGCAAGGCGCTACACTGACACCTACACTTCAAGAAAAATATCCAAGTCCATCTCCCGTGACGGAATAAAAGCATAACCCGCCCACCCTTCAACGATGGTTCTAAGATGAAATAGGGCACTGTATCAGGTGTCTACTCAGCTGAGCTGCAAGTTTTCAAATTCCAGACTGCTCCAGTGTATTCCACGAGGTACTAGCGACTGGAAGTACTAACGATCAGAGCGGTCTGTACGATACTCAACCTCGATTCCACAATATAGACATCTTTATTGATAGCCAGGCCGTCATTAAAGCGCTCCAAAGACCACGTCTTCCAAATCTGTAGAACAGTTTAAGAAAGTAATTATCTTGGCAAGCGCTAGGTTCAACATCTCTGTTCTCAGGGATGGCAGAGAACCAGCCAGACAGCCCTTGATAGTTCCCTCCAATGGAACTTGTCAAGTCAAGGGCACAGTTGGGCAGCCGTAATTGCACTCGGAAACCCAAAAACCAACTCGAAACTGGTGAGGGAGAGTAAGAAGAACCTTAACATCCTGGCAACCTCTTTCCAGGTCAAGCTGTTCTTAGTTCCCGATCACTATAATATTCCAGGGAACGACACCAGGAGGAGGAACTGGCGAAGAAGTGGGTGGGAGACAGGGGCACCACAAGGTTACAACCGCTTGTTAAAGATCAGGATCACAAGGTCCTGCTTTTAGATTCTCCCGAACTTGAGATGTTAAACGTACGTCTTTATGCCAAAATGGCAGAAGGTTTGAGATGAGGATTCTAAGCCGTGATAACTGAGCTTCTAGCGGTCCTTTGCTTAAGCCTACAGATCACAAAACCTTGAAATCAGTTGTAAAACGTGCAAACTGAGCTTCACGCAGTATAAGCCTGCACCTAAAAAAAAAAAAAAAATAGCTCGCGCGACAGCTCGGGATGAGCCAAGGCCTAGCTTCTCGCAACCATTCATATTGTGCGTGTTGGTATTGTTCGCACGAATGGAAGGGACCTACAATTTATTGCCGACTCCGAACGGCGAATTGAGAAGCTCTTTCATGACAGATTATACTCCCGGAGGCTTGTCATTCCTCGACGAGAGGTGGGGCCGTGAAAAAATGTTTGGTGTTCCTGGCTGGGGCTTGAACCCACGCCGCTTGGTCAGCAGTCCAACGCACTAACCACTGAGCCACGGCGACCACACATAAGCCTGCGCCTACATTTAGAAAAAAAAAAACATTCAAACTCACATGATCAGCTCGAGCTATTCGCTCTGCCTCCTGTCCCTTCGTGTACATGTGTAAGTACATTTTATTTTGTTTCTCCTCCTGCTCGACAAGTCTACGTTGTAAGTCTTCCAATTGTTTCTCCAGCTCTCGAATGCGCTCCTTCGCATGCTCATAGTCGGGCACAATGTCCGCATAGCGTGTGTTGCACTCGGCCAATTTCTGCAGCAGGGCCTCCACTCTATCGTTATGAGTTCTCTTCAGATCGCTTGTAGTCGAGTCTTGCGTTTTGATAAGCTCCTCAATACGCTGCTCATATAATTTAATCAGTTCCTGTCGTTGCTCCTCATAGGTATTTGGCTCATCAGTGCCACATGCGATGTCCTGAGTATGAGCATACGACGAGTCTTTCGAGTGCACAGACGACGTAGTCAAATCTTCAAAGTGTCCAGAGTCAGCATAAGAGCTTTGCATTTCCGAATGACAAATGTGATGATGCTGATGATGAACACCGTGTTGGCTGTGTGGAATGTGTCTGGGGCTGGACTTGACTGCAGCTCCTTCGTCTACCATATCGACAATGGGTGAGACATCTTGCGAGGTTTTCAAATCTGCCTCACGAACAGTGACGGCATCACTGGAATTCGAGCGATCTTCGGGTGAACTGAGGGACGCTTTAAAAAGTCGCAGCTCAACCACCTCCCTGGTGAGACGAAGTATTTCGGTATCCTTCTGTTCCAGGTCGTGACGTGCGGCACACAGGAGCTCCTTTAGACGACGAATCTGTCGTTGGGCGCGCTGTGTCGGCGTCAGGTAGTCTTCGCCAACTTGTCCGGCATAATTCGAACAATGGACGACATATTTCATCTTTCGTCCACTAAAAGTGGTGCCGTTTCTGAAAAGAGAGACCAAAATTTAAGGACAAGCAGTCAAAGAGATGGAAGAAGAGAACCCACCTTGCCACATAAGGATGCTCGCAGGACATTGTTGAACGGCCGGATGTCGTTGTTGCAAAACTATACAAAGAATCTAGATCATCGTCTAGATACGTGCTCGGGGAGTCCGGTGTCACAGGCGGTGTCTTCGGTGTCAGCTTCGATTCGGGCACCGTCGACAGTGGCGTCCGCGTCAATATGGGCGGCGTCTTCGGAGTCCGTCCAGTTGGAGTTCCACTCTTCGATGAGGACGTAGACTTGTTTGCATTCGTTGACGGTCCGTTAAGGTTTAAAGACTGCAAAAATAACCAAATAAGCGTGTGGCAATGAGAGAAAGGCTCACAATTCGATTGATGAGGCGCGCTGTAATTTCGCACCATAAAACGAAACGAATACGAGGGAAAATTGGCGTTTCTTTTGCGGTCTCTTACGCCGAGACTGCGAAAAGAAAACCAAACAACGAATTTCATGGCTGAATTGCTTGGATTTCATTGAATTGGGAGGCACTCATCCGTGGAAGTTTCTCATCGTGGTTACCCTACCTAGTTGTGCTGTGCACTGGCTTGATGGAGTAACCCATTACAAGGTGCAATCTTGCGCTAAAAAGGTGATGGTTTGTGCTCGATGAGTATTTGTAATTTATTTTTCACAGTGTATTTGCCAAGTGGTAGTGTGGAATGGAGAGAAATGTGAATCAATGGAAAATGGAGGAATCAAAGAACGTTTTGGAATTTAGTTTTAATTGTTTTATGTAACCTCATTTGGGAATAGTGCAGACTAATGAGTCTACCTTCCGAATTAGCATTCATTGTTCTTCTAAGACGGGTATGCGCGCTGCGCATAAATAATTGCACCAAACTGAAGGAATAACAATGAAGACTTCTGCGAAGCGAGTTGGAAAAAAAAGAAGAAGACAAGAGCTTGGGAATTTTATGACCAAATTTTGACGCATGTTTAATTGTTTAGTATGTTCGCGTATTTTTTTTTTGCACAAATAAGTGATCTAACTAAGCCGTAACAGTCGGATTGTCTTGGCCCCAAATCGGGTCATTATACAGAAAAAATGTGTGTTTTGCAGTGTAGTTGAAGGCATAACTATGTTGCGCATGCGCGTAAGAGCGGGAACAAGTTTAAACCATTTTTTATGTTTACAGATGCCCCGAAGTGGGTTACGAGCGGAAATTACGAGTTCTGTATGCTACTTTTCGCCATGAAATGATTTTAATGTCGGACTTTAATGTTTTGCGCGGTGTAACGTTGGATATGTGGACCGGAAACGTTACGTAAAAATATGCATTGTACTACATTATGTGTACATACTCCAAGTTTCTAAGCGAACTTTATCAAGAAATTAGAGATTCAGGTTTCTGCAAGGCACATCCTCATATAGTAATCCAAGAAGTTTTCAACCCTACGACAGAGCGCTAAAAAGCTGCACTGTCTTTTATTGTCGTAGCAGTGTTCTACGAGAACCACACTGGAATCTGTACAGAGAAGGCAAAGTAAGACAACCTCAGCCGAAAAAAGACACCCGGAGAAAATTCTGCAGATGCAGAAAAGGCTGCAGAAAAGAACTGAATTTCGCATATGCGACGAAACCCTAGATGTGTTCATAGATAGGTAGGAAAGGCGGCTGTGTCCATGTGAGACACAGATACACGTAGGTCAAGGTATGCCCCTTGTGATACCACTAGGATCTATACCGTAAAGTGCCACTCCCTGTATTGAAACCATTTGGACCCCTTAATGAAGCTGAGGATACTTTTAACGTCAGTATTAGATAGTTCGCCCAAATTGTGAAAGTAATAGGCTCCTAGATATAGTTTCCTTCTTTGGTATATATTCCCAGACAAATTCGACCTCCGGCAGTTCCAAAGCACAATCGGCAAACACCTGTAAACATCTCGGGGCGCTAACACTACATATGAGTTGCTGTTCCTTTGGATGGGGCGGGACCTTTAATTGATTGCCGATGATTGATTTTGCCCGGATAAATATTTAGTGAGTACTGCTGAGGCTCAAGAACACATTATGCAGCTCACACAGCAGTCCACGCACTAACACTGAACCACGGCGACCACTAAGAGTCAAGTGACAGCCACAATCCATGTGGTCCCCCAACTATATGCCCCCAACTATATGCTAGCAGCGGCGGACGCTGCTTGATTATTGAGAGCAGACGAGAACAAACCTGACCTCTCTCTCTCTCTGGTCGTTAACAATGGCAAATACCAACAGCACACAGTGGGCAGTGCTCCCATATGTGGTCCCCCATCGAAGTACTCGCAGCGACGGACACTGCTTGATCTCAGAGAACGGGAGAGAGAGAATCAGGTTTCTCAGCGTGCAATGGTGGTTGGGTTGGGACGTTCGGTTGGCAATGACGAATACTAACAGCAAGAGCACACAGTGGTTCCATACGTGGTCCCCCATCGAAGTACTCGCACTGACGCAGTGCTACTTTGAAGTAGGCAGAAAAGGATGTGGTAGAGCACCAATATCGTTAAGCGAAGCGGTGGTGGTGGAGCGCAGGCAAGCCGCCATGCAGATTTCAACTAGGTGTTGAACCCATTCCAGTTTCTTGGTTATGATGGCCTCATTAGTCTGTGTTCACCAGATAGGTCAGAGTATGGTCTAACGACGAAGGTGTATATTTGGAGCATAATTTTGGGACAGATGTGGCGACAGATCCACAATGCTCATGTGACTTTTTCGATGGTCTGGTCAATGTGGGGGTTCCAGGCCAAGTTACTGGTCAGGATTACTGCAATGTGCTTTACTTCTTGAGAGAATTGAATAGTTTCGCCATAGATGGAGGGGCAAATGAGAAGATTGAGGTTTCTTCTTTTGGTAAAAGGAACGATTTTCATGTTTTTGGGGTTAACAGAGAGGCCTTCTTTGGGAATGATGTCATTACTGTACTTTTACATCTTTTGTCTGTGTTTAAAGTATTTAGTTAAATGACGACAGCATGACGAAAGGAAAAATACAGCTCGTCAATTGAAACGTTGCAAGCAGCTTTGTAAAGGAAGATCCAATTGGTCAAGCAATTATGAACTTCTTAAATAAGTTCAACCGACAAATATGTGTAATATGTCCAACCATTGGGAACACCTGAAAAATTGGTTAAAATATTTCACATACGCCACAGTATTTTAGGTTGACCGATCCCCGATGAGATCCATGGGAAAACGCCATGATCGAAGATCGAAGACCGCGGAAGGGAGTGAAGTCAGATCTCCTCAAAACTCGGGTAAAATCCACATACGCCACAGTATGTATATCAAGTTCGAAGGATTCAACATTTTATGATTATGTCCCGATTTGTCCTGATATATTTGAAGTTTTATATGGGAGCCCTATCTCCCTGAACCATCTCGAGTTTGTAATGAATTTTTGAATGGTTTTGGTGACTTCTAAGACAGGCCACCTAGGATTTTGAAATAGTATTCACCGAGGGCCGTCTTTTTTGGTTCTGGGACATTCGCGGAGGAAGGAAAATGTGCCCTCTTCTGTATCTATATCGCCACAGCCTTTGCATAGGCCAATAAGCCTATCACTACTTCTTCTAAAGACAGTCGAAAGACTGGTAGACACCAACATTCACTCCAAAATAAGTCTAAAGTGACATTTCTCCGGAACAGCATGCCTACATGGAGGGAAAATCGTTAGAGATGGCATTACACGAAGTAGCTACTATAATCGAAAAAATACTCAATCGCAAAGAACACCCGGTAACGTACTTCCTGAATTTCGACGGGGTTTTCAACAACTTGGAAGACAATGCTTTTGGACTCTCTCTGCTCACAAGAATCCTTCGCCCTAACGAGAAGAATTCCAACATAATGGGGAGGTTGCGAAGCTAACTCTCTGTTCTGTAGAGTTTCACCTCAACAAGGAGTACTACCTCCACTACTATGGATCACTGTCGGAGATTTTTCTCAAAGTAGAGAGTAGGTATTAAGATTCTAGTACACGCTGTTGACATAGTTGTACTAGCCTCAGGTGAATTTCTGCCAACCTTAGGTTCAATCGGTCCTGCATACGTTAAACGCATGGGCAAAGCAATTCGGAATATCAAACGGAGGCAGTTTTATTCACTATGAAAATATGCTTACCGCCATTCGAGTCCTGAGTTAAAATGCCAAAAAGGGTATAACACTCGGAGAAGGTATTTTGGGCCACAAACTAAATTTGAAGGAGAGCACCTACCGCAGAAAGAAGAAAAAGGCAACCATTGCTCTTCAGAAAACAGATGTCTACCCCAACCTGCTGTCGTCCACTGGATGTACTCAGCTCATTATGTGAAGCTATGCTGTGTCGAGCTGAAGTGTTATGACTAATGGATCGACATGTCTCCCAAATTGATAGTAACTACACTTGGATTTTGAAAAGAATCTCTCACTGACCCAAAAATCTATCTTTGAATCCTCGACGAATACATGACGAGCTCTTTCAATTGTTTATTGTCCTTCCACTCGGCTGTAGTTGAAAATTTAACTAAAACATGTTTCCCGAGTGTAAGTTCGGGTGTGATGAAGTCAACACCGGGCAGGATGCTCGCAGGATGCAGATTCTTTCAGCCTGATTGCACTGCATGTTGCTATGATTTCAAATTTTAACGCGTAGATCCAGAAAGGAACTATAGGAGCACGTTAAAGCTTCAGTCAAACATGGTCGTAGGACCCCTGTAGTGTCTATTTCCACAGTTCTTTGAACACTGTTGAGCTTCTAATTTTTTAGGTTCACCATTTTGTTTTTAATTACGTCAGGCTGATAAGATGATTCTATACTAATCGCTCGCCCAAGTTCCACGTCGACCTTACACTAAATCTACGGAATAAATCCTTGGTTAAAGTTGATTTAAAAAAGATTGACCAGCGTGAGAAGGCTATTTAGGATCAGAACTGGAAAAAGATTAACCCTCATCAGTGCCTAAAATAATTTTAATGAGTGGATGCTGTGTACATTGGTCTTTTTTCTAATCCTAATTCAAATAAGTGAGAAAAACTCTCCAGCAAAATTGATGCCAAACGGAAGTGAAAGCAATTAGCTTATCTTTGACGGATCGTCGTAGCATTAACTTTAAGGGCAATGAACTCTTGTGTTACCGTGAAGTTGTGCGAATTTCTACTGCTGCTTCATTAGAGATCAACTTCTGTTTGTCTGCAGTTTTAATTGGCCTGCGGTTATATTAATGACGTTTCGGCATCATGCGATAATCTTAACGGACGTCAATGTGGAATTTAGTGGAAATAGTCACATCCGGGCTGATATTTAATTTCGTCGTCAGGAAAGATAACAGGAAGTTCTTGATTACAATTGGACGTCGGAATGCTTTTCTCATTTGAAGGATTGATTTGAAATCGCAATAGCTGTCTTAATTGTTCATGTTTGAGTCGATTGGCGATAGAAGAACTTACTCGCACTGCATCAACCAGCGCAATGAGAAAAACTTCGACAGGTGGGAGAAAACAATTCTCAATCTTTTGCCATCGGACTTAACCTATACATGTAAGAATCTATAGCTAAGACTAAGCTAGTCAAAATTATGGAAATCGAACTCATATGGCCATGCCCAAATATTAAGAAAATATCTGGGCACAGTTATCGATTCCGACCCTGGATTCCGTCAAATCTTTCTCGTGTATCTTTCCTAGCAAAGAACAGTACGAAAAAAACCAAAATTCTGATGAGTGCAAGTCCATCTAAACCGAACGTAAGTGCTGTGCTTTAGAGCTGAAGGTTCTGGGCACGCAGCATAATATTTATTTTTGCTAGGATCATGGTCACAGCTTTAGAAACGAAATTGCTGACGTACTAACCCCCATTTTGTCATCCGGAAGAAAAGGTATGGGTGAGATCAGATAACAGGTAGAAGTCTCTACCCACCTTCCAAACTTCAAGAACACCTGAATATAACAGTGAAAAAAAATAAAAAAAACTCCTACAAATAGACTGGAAATCCTTGTCATTGCTGATAGGAATAGTAGATAAGTTAGGTTAGAGAGGCTGTAGGTCCATTGTGAAGCCTCAGTATCTAGGGGAATTTCTCTTTCCTAATCGTGGAACCAGTGGCAGTTTTAATAAAGCAAACTAGGTTTCCGACATCTTATTGTGCTAGGTCGCCAAGATTGTCAAAGAAGAAGTAACCGTGATGGTTTCGTCTTTTGCAAGAGAGTGCGGGTCAAGTACAGAGGAGATGGAGGATCGCATCTTTCTCTTCTTCTTCCCTGCAGCTTCTGCAGAAATCATTTGCAGGAACGCCTAGGCGAGTCCCTTGTCTGCCTATGAGGCAGTACCCTGTGATGACACCTATAGCAGCTCCGAGATGCTGTCTACTTAGCGAAATTAATCTCTTGGAGCACTTACGGTCTATTGAACTCCGCCTGGCTACGTAAGTAGCTTGCCGGTCCCAAGCCCGGATAAAGGAGGGGGATTTGACGTAACGGCATGCCCTATCCTCAGTAAACGCTCTCTCTCACACCTCTCCATATCTGATCCTATCCTACCTACCTACCTAGTGGTACTCGGAGGTTCTCTTTTTTGCGAAGAATCTGTATTGTATCACAATTTTTAGTTGGTCACTTGTCTAAGAGTTCCTTTACTGGAGATTGAGGGCGCTCTTGCTCTGGAAATAAGACAGAGCATTGTTTCGAAAGCCGAGGTTGTCGCAGTTCTTAAAGTATGGATTGTACCTATGCATGCTAGGTGTCTAGGGCTTTTCTGCCACCAAGCATTAATATGTTGGGATGGACCTTATAGATAGGTGTCTACAGTTATAGCCAACAAGGCGGAAAGAAATAAGAGCGTCCTGTTGGAGTTTCAATTCGAAGGTCAAGTTCTTCTCTGGATTCTTGGTCTCAGTAACATAGACGAGAATGAGCGGGCCAACGAACTGGCCACGCGGAAGTCAACCCTTCTTGATCCAGTTTCAAAAGTATGTACTGTAGGTATGTACTTTTGACATCCCTTAGTACTTGGAAACTCATATCTGCTTGGGCTCTGATTAGATAAGGTTCTGTTTCCGATCTAGAAGTATTTGACGCCGTCGTTGATTCCATTCAGAGAATTCGTTCACTTTGTCTCGTGGTGAACACTTCCCCTTCTAAGCAAACCAAGTCCGGTTGGACAGATACCGGTATCCGTTATCTACCGCGGAGTAGATAACAAAAAAAGGCATTTCCAGGTTGGCGCCTGTCAAGGCCTACCCTATTTCAACAATATCTAACCACAAGAGGAACCAGTCTAGATCTAATTGAGCCTCAAAGGAACCAACCAGACGGAAAAGTTTTTTTTTAATTTTAGGTATTAGGTTCGACGTGATACGGAAGGAATAAAGCCATGTCGAACTTTCATTTTCAAGCTATCATGGATGCCTGAGAGGATGATCAATCGATGAAGCTGAAAGTCAGCAAAGATTCATTATGCAGTAACTTAAATCCTTATAAACTCCTAACTTAAAGAAAAACAGAAATATCGGCCAAATATTTCGTGACTACAAGTAAAACTATTCATCGCTTGTCTACTAAACCAATTAGTACGATGTAACCCCGTTCTGACAGTTTCTTAAAAAGTTGGCCAATGTCATTCAGTTTAAAATTATTTCCAGAGCTTTATGACCAAACACACAACTCATTAAGTTCCGTTGTGCAAAAATAACAATGAAACCACCCATCTGCATTAACCTAGATGAATGTCATCAGACTAATTATTATCTCTGTCAGATTCAATCAGTATCAAGCATTTGATTTCGTTCAGGCATGATTCCAACATAAAATACAGATAGACTGTTATATTCACGGAATGAGAAGTATTTGTCAGTACAGTGCCTTTTCGGGAAGACTTCCAAGATTCTGTCATCGGCACAGGTACTCGTATCAAGAATCTTGGCACTCAGCCAATACTGTACCGTAGGCCCTGTCATTGTACATTCCAAAATAATATATAGGTCACTTAAATAAATCTTCACGTACGTTCTTTTGCACATAAAAGGCTGACTATAATAATTATGTATGATGGAGTTAAAAAAAAAAAACAAAAATAGCAACGGCTGGAAAGGCAAAGTTCATACCTACGTATAGATAGTGTGGCACCTTTTAATGTTTTCCTGCTCAGAGTGTGTGGTCTTCTTTCGTCTCTACATGGCCCAATGTCGTCTCAACAACCATGGGGAAGCACAACAAATTGAACTAATTTATGCAGTTAATATGCAGAAACGAGTGTGAAGAGAGGAAAGAAAAAATCAATCTCTCAGATACACTCGTATGTTTTTGCCGTTTTTTTTTTGTTTAGAAATTTTTATTTCATTTTGTAAAACACAATCGCAGATATTGGTGTCAAAGTAGAATTAGTAATGGGCTCTCCAGTTTGCTTTCATACTTTCTCAAGTGTTTGCTGTTTTAATTAACGGTACACAAAACTAATTGGAAGGTTGTGACACAACACAAAAGGACCCTCAACTCGTGACGTTGCATTGTCGGTCAGTAATGGGAAACACTTAACTTCATTTGTTTGAGAATTTTTTGGTTTCTTGCGGTGGGTCAGGTTAGAAGTTTAGAAGCTGAAGCTGTAATTTATTACGCAGCTGTTGATCGGGATTACTATTGCGTGTTGAGAGGTAGAACACTATCCAATAGTGAGTAAAACTTGAGAGTCATCAAAAAGGCTTCAAGAAATCACAGATTTCATCGTCATCTTTTTGACATCTGAGGACGCCATTCTTAGAAATCGATAAGATATTTTCTGTAGCCCATTGAACCACTCTTATCTAGAAGTTTATAGATTGTGTCGCATAAGAACGGTTATTATTATTGTGGGAGGTATCCTCTGCTAATACCTTGGAAAGACTTGTTCCCCTCACGCTTTTCAAAATTATACTTAAGAGTCATACAGTCTTACTTAACCTTGGCCAGAATATTCCACCCTTGAGGACCTTCTCTAGGCCAGTTTCTCTGAGACATCTAAGGATGAAAAGCGGGTCCATAGCTTCTATTTGCTTGTCTGATACTTGGAAATAATCGAAATATTTCATTATTTTGTGGTAAGGCCCCCCAAGGTTCTAGAACTTTTTTCAGAGTCTCGCTGGTCTTATTGCAAAATCTGCGTAAGTCTTCTTGTGCTAAACTCAGTTGTCCTTTGAGTCTACAGTGCCTCATTAGCAATCCTATAAGGATGCATAGCTTGTTCTTGCACGCTTTGAGCGTTTTTGCGATTATAGTTTTCTATCTTGCCTCAAACCTTGGGTATTAATACAGGCTCTGGTCCTGCCCTCTTTCTCTAGTTTCGTAAACTCTTCCCTTAGGGTATTGTTCCCTTTTTTGCAGAATGGTTCAGGGCCGAAGAAAGATCCAGCTGTTCCTTGATTGGTTAGGCTGTCCGTTGTTTCTTTCCCTTCAATGCCGGCATGCCCGGGTATCGAATAGAGGGTAACTCTGTTTTCCCTGTCAAGTTTATTGAGATTGCGTAGGCAATTCCAAGCAAGTCTTAACTTAGTGACATGGGCCTCAAGTGGTCTAATAACTGCTTGACTATCTGACATTATTGCTGCCGCAGTTACTGTTTTTCCTGTCAAGTTTGATTTGAACACATCATAAGTTGCTGGCGCGAGAGCTCGAGGTGAGCCAAGGCCTGTAGACGTTCGAAGCAAGGGAGGAGCTAATATGAAACGAGATCATCACCTTATGGTAACGTACATTCTCCTGCAAACTGCAGCCTTCCGAAAGATTGAAATGCTTCGAAGGGCCACGTTTATCATGAACAGACCCGAGGGTGCGCAACAACATTTAAGGAACCTCAGGAAACAAAAACAATCAGCAACGCGCTGCCTTCGACCGTAGAAGAGCCCTGAAATGCTGCAAAATATATGTTTGCTTCCGGTGCACAAACCAACTTAAAGTTTTCATTACAGCCACCAACGCAGAGGAAAGAATTGAAGTAGAGTTCCGGTATCGTACGGAAATAAGAGGAGTTCAAAGGAAAGTACACATCAAATTACATGAAGCCCCCCACTACAGAGTCACTAAACTGACAGGTGGTCACAGCTTACGTCAATACACTGGGCAACACATATACCTCGCTAGATTCGGATAAAGGATCAGCTAAGAAGATAGAGGGAGCATTTTTCTACTGTCCTGATGGTGGTATGCCCCAAAATCGAAACGAGCTCTTCATTGCATATAATCGTCGAATATGCATTGCTCTCCCCAATGCAGTTTCATTCTACTTCTGGATTGAGCTGGAAGAACGTCAGCACACTTTTTGAGCACAAATCCTGCCATAAGATCAGTTGAATCTTACCTGGTAGGCAGCAAACATCCAACCATTGCGATTAGCCTGCTTTATAAAAGTGTCTTCTTAAAAGAGCAAAACAGAAGTGGAACTGAAATCAGAACGGCACGTGACCATTATCTTTTGATACCTCTTATACGTCTTCATGCTGCATCTACCAGTAGCATCCGCACCAACACGCTAATAACACTGAGGTACAATTCCGACAGACTTTAAGACTACTACGGAATAATCAAGTTAAAACTTGCGCGAAACCTTCATGGCGTTTAAGTTCAATCACTACTTTTCTCATACACCAGTGGTACCGAAAACTGAACATTTAATTTTTTTGACGAGTTTTCTGATGAATTATTATTGCAAATGCATTTATTAGAACCATTCTCACGTAAGAACAAGTGTTACAATGAATTTCTAACAATAATTCCACCGAAAAACTGATTTTTTAAAAAAATCTAATACGAACTTGTGCACAGCCAAAAAGTGCAGTGAATTCATATATAAACTCAACGCATTTTTCTGGCTGTTTGGTGTCACAGAAATGCAATTTCAAATCTTGTGGCGTTTTCAGTTGTGTTCTTGGCGGTGTTTGGACGATTATTCGTTTAAAAATGTGACAAAATGGAGGGAAAAGGTGAAGTCTAGTTCTAAAATATGTGAAATATTCTGCTAAAGAGAAAACGAATCAACTGTTTTGAAACGGACTGCCGACAGATAACGACCGGAAACATTCATGCTCGAGTTTTTATCCGTCGGCCCCGGCATAGGACGGTCGTGCCATGTCACATATTTAATTAGAAGAGGAATGTGAATACATATGTAAGTAGATATGTACATAATTTACAGGTTAATAGACGCCTTATTATTTTTTTTTCAACACAAACTTTGATCCCCGTTTTCACCCTCTAATGGATTGAATTTCAAAACTTCCCTTGTTAGTGGATGTCTTGTATTTTTAGTCAAGTGTATCAGTTTCAACTGAGGATTATACAGCTCTAGGATGCGGCTATATGCTCATTCCAACGTTTATCAACCAGCCATATATTCGAAAATAGTTCACAGCAATTAAACATTTAATAAGATCCCAAGTGATGCCATTACGTAAGCTTTAAGTAAAACAACTCCAAGAAATTGAGAATTAGGTTAGGTTGAAGTGGCTGCCAACTAAAGCCAACACATTTAGACTCATAAGAGGTTCGTTGTGATACGAGGATCTCAGAAAGATCTCCTGCCTATTCATTGAACCAATTGGAGCTTCTTATGAAGCGTAGGAGGCTACAAACATCGATGTTTATGAGAAGGCTCCTAAGTGGAAGGGAGCTATATAGGTGCAAGGAAGATGGAGAATAGTCTCCTCCTCTAGAAAGAATCTAAGCCCCACAGCCTAGAACCCCTCTACGTTCAATAGTAAAATTCACTTCCCTTTCTATTCTCAAACTTTCCACACACATGAAATAACTCACATAGTTGTGCGTAAGTAGTATCGATCCGAGATTATAGCCAATAAAGTCACATGCGAACATTGAACCTCTTCCACAGCTCATTGCTCCACAACCGAATGGAAAGAATCCTTCACAAAAATTCCCTGTTAGCATGACAACAACAAAAACACGCCCAAGAATGTTAACAACTCGTGTCTAACAACTCCCTTGATAATAAATTCAATGGAAACTTTATAATTTCCATGGTACTGTCCAATTTGGTCACTCACGTACATGTGTATATTCCTCCAGGTTGCCACTACCTATGTAGAGTAGGTCAAAACGGAACAAACTGCTGAAAACCACGAACGAGTATATTCCCACAGTCCAAGACAAATCGATGGTTAAATTCCACACTGACACTGGCACCTTACACAAGAACTATTACCATTGATTAGATAAAATACCGCAGCACCATCGTGCTCTTAGACCATCCGAGAATGCACACTTTGGTTACGAGAACGTCCCGTAGTATCTCCGCAAAAGACTGTAACTGTTTACTTCACATTCACACTGAACTGCAAGATTCAAGACATCGTCGACACATTGCGGAAAACTGAAAATGGAGGAAAAGTCTTCTCAACTTACGGGGCAGGCAACACACAGCAGTTTGTATTTACAATCTTCAACCCCCTCTGTGCCAAAAAAAAAAAAGTTGTAAGCTTCCTTTATGTAAGAGGAGGGAAAAAATAAAAGACACTAGAGTAGCGCAACGGAAATGTGTTCCAAAAACCAATGTATTCCCTTAGCTCCATCATGATGATGGATGGTGTAAGGGATGAACAGTGCCGGTGAAAAGAATTCAAACATTTGCTGAGTTTTTTTTAACAAAAGTTATATCAAGACTGTGGACAGATAAGATAGAAATATTTTGGAAATGGAATTTTCCTAAGGTGGCCTTGATAAGAGCAGAACACATGCAGGGGAAGTAGCAGGGGGTTTTTCTTCTTTCTCTTTACAGTTCTGCTCCTTTTTAATTTACTTAAGGTGGCGCTACAGTCCGGGGTGGACCTGGGCCTTAAACAGCAATCGTCTCCAGCCAGCTCGATCTTTAGCCAGCTGCCTCCAGTTTCGCACGCTAAGTTGGTTAAGGCCCCCTTCCACTTGCGTGCGCCACCTGAGACGCGGTCTTCCTCTACTGCGTCGTCCCTCGGGTGTGGATTCGAAGATTTCTGCTCCGGGTCGGATAATATTCGAGTATAGTCCGACCTTGACTCAGGTGGCGAAGTTAAAAGTAACCTAAACCAACTTGGCATGCAAAACTGAAGGCAGCTAGCTAACTATCGGCTGAAGATGCTTGTTGGTTGAGGCTCAGGTCCACTCTAGTCTATAGCTCCATCGCAAGCAACTCTGCTATGCGCCATTTGTGAGTTTCTAAAGAAATTGCGAAGTGGAGGGTATGAATGCCGGGTCATTCTTCCGTGTGAGTAATGGTGCTAACTCCAACGGCATGAGCTGATATCTGGAAAACCTCACAGTGATCGGATATTGATGACAAGATTCCAGAGCAGGTCAAGAAAAGTGTTCAGTGTTAGCAAGCCGCGACTGCTGACGAATGTCAACCACAATTTAAAGCCTGACGGGGACAACGAAATACTGGTAAATGAAAAAACTGAGCAAGGAAGAACCGGTTATACGTTCAAATCACGTAGTGTGTCGGCGCCACTTACTCGTTGTGATGGCAAGATACAAGAAAGATTGACTACAGCAAACGCATTAAAGATAGCGCTTGGAGGATATGCATGTGGTAGCAGATATAGACGCTCTTCTTAAGCAATGAACCAGACATCTTCTATGGTAGTGGCTACCACCAGCAGAGACAATGGCTGTTTGACGTGATGACGATCCGCGTCAAAAGTCAATTGCATATTATCAGTCTCATCTGTGCACATAAGAGAAACATTGCTTCTAGGAGCTCCTCGCAAAGACCTATGACGCCCTAGATTAGGTTAGGTTAGGTAGATGAGTTGGCGAGGGGAGAGAAACCCCAGCGTTACACTCAGGTCAGTAGAAACCCATTGTAATGCCCATTAATTGGGGGGGAAGGTATCCCTTGCCCGCGGAGCAGTACCTAAAACATTCTACTATTGCCCCAGGCTTCCGAATCATTTTGAAGCCTTAATGAACCTCCAGATGTCCCTGATGGGTACGTCTCTTAGTTCTTCAGTGTCCTGGAAGAAGTGCCTTCCAAAGGATCTATGTATGTCTGACGCCCTAAATATAATCATGGAGAAGAAGACCATCTTTGGTAGGAGATCGGAAGACATGGATTGCACTTCAAAACCTCCGAAAACGAATTTTCGAGTGTAGCACGAAAATTTTCACACCCTAACATCCAGAAGACAACTATTGGTAGTCACCTGGATCAAACCACTGCCAATCGAGTTGACCACGTTGCGATCGACAAAAGACAATCCTTCGGTGTGTTGGATGTTCGAAGGTTTCGAGGATGCAAACATTGACCATTGCTTTGATGCAACAGAAGTACGGATGCAAATATCAAGTCATGTCACAACCATAATCATCACTGTGAGGAAGCCCAATGTTGAAAGACTTCGATCGAAACCAACCGCAGGAGCCTTTGCCAATCGAGTTTCCCTAGAGTTCTTGAAGAGTCTCCAGCAGCAATGACGGGCACAGTAGTGGCAGCATACTCTTGTCCTAGGTTTCATCGCAAACTTCTGAGAAATAGCTGGTTTAAAATTTGAGCAGCGCAGAGAACAGCTTGATAACTTTACGATAAAAGAAAATACGAGAAAAGTACGTACTCCGATGATAAAATAGGGAGCACGAGCAACATGACATAGAGATAGAGATGCAGAGATCTGACAGCACCAAAGAGATCTGCAATTTTTATAAAAGGATAAAAACAACAACTGAAGATATCGCTACCCAAACCAGAGTCTCCAAGGACCGAAATGGAAATACTGTAGTGGAGAAGCAGTTGGTGCTGAATATACTGAGAGAGTTATTCTACGGAAAACGACGGAAGTCAGACAGTCCCAGCCAGAAGACAACCAATCAACCAATCGTTGAAGCAGACGCAGGTTTAAACCAATAGAAGGTCGTAGTTCCAGGTGACTTAGGAGCCTAGCTGTTCAAGTTTGCATCAGATGATGCGAAGAGAGCACCCTTTACTCGATTTATTAGAAAGAAGACGACCTTACCAGCCATTGTAATTGGCAGTTGCTTAAGTCTACTGAACATCGTATACAAAATCTCATGTAGTGTAATGCTGACGCGCCTAAATCCACAGGTCGATGAACTGGTTGGTTTAAAAGCCTGAAAAATTGATGACTAACCAAATTACTTCACGCCAAATCCCGGAGAAGACACAATAGTCTCAAGTTGATGCCCACCACCTGTTTAGCGATTTTAAAGCCACATATGAGCGTGTCAGTAAAAATAAGCTATTCAGCGCCATGTTTAGTTTTAGTACTCCTGGAAAACTCAAGCGCTAGTATATGTATGCATGTAGGAGGACGATAAATAATGTTCGCTGCTCCGTCAAATTCAGACAAAACACCATCGAGATGTTCAATGCCATTTGAAGTTTTAGTTAGGGCGATGCTCTATCATCCAATATCTTCAACCTGGTACTAGAGAAAATAGTACGAGATTTCCGAGTGAATGAGCCAGGCACGTCAGACATCATTAGTAGAACGAATCGAGCAGTAACTGGCGCCTTCGCACTCGCACTCGGCTGTAAACGAAAATAAAACAAAGTAAAAGCTCTCTCTGTTAAGACCACGCAAAAAAGAATGATCTTATCTTCGACGGCGTGTAGAGGATCACTTCAACCAACTCAACGTACGCAACTGGAGACAGCTCGCTAATGGTCATGCTGGCTTGTTGGTTGAGGTCTGATTTCACCCCGAACTGTAGCTCCAGGAAGTAAGTAATTGGTGTGACAGCTCGTGGAGGGCCAAAATAATCACTAATGTTGTCCTTGGGTTCGATTTCATTGAAAAGAAGGACCTTCAGTGTTATTACCGCCTCCAGACGGCGAATGAAGGCGCTTTTTTATAGAAAATTATACTCTCGGAGGTTTGTCATAGCTTGCCGAGAGGTGGCGCCGCCAAAAATGTTTGGTTGACAGCCTGTATCTACTCACTCAGCAAACCCGGAGTATTTACAAAATAGCGCCTAAGAGCTTGAGTTTTTGACCGAATCCACAGTAGCACTCACTTCTACGAAAATTACTGGTGAGGCACGTTATATTCGGAAAAAAGCGTTGCTATTTGATTACCGAGGATGGAATCCCAGTGGCCTTCTTGAACTGTGAATCTATCGTAACACAAACAGAGCCACTTCGTAGGAGATGAATACTTTTTGGTACCAAAATGACTAGACGACAAGTTGAGTCCAAAATACTTCTCCCGACAAGCAGGAAACCAACTGTAGAGATGCGTTTAAGTTCACATAAAATAATCATATCCTTCCGATGGAAAACTTTTAGTCACCACTGTAAACACACTTATGTATGCATTGTTCAGTGTGGGCTAAAAAAAAATCAATAGAATTGCTACATCCAAAAGGGGTTGGTTGGTGGTGTAACCATAGTTGCACTTTTGCCAACTTGGCGAGGATAACACAACGATGACACTTTGCCTTATTGCCTATTCCAACACGCACAAGGAAACCAAATAAAAGCAAAATAAATAAATAAACCAAAAGAGCACTCACCATTTTGTTTGAATCCCGTTTCATAATCCCTCCAGCTTTCTCTTCCAGTTCACCTTCGGTGGCCGGACCATTTCCTGCATTGCCACCACTATTTGGCTCCATGTCTATTCCACTAGTATTTAGATTTCTATTGCAATTAGTTTCTTCCTTTTTGACATCCCCCACTGAGGCAGCGTTGTCCACCACTTTTCGACTGAGACTTGAGTTAGAATTCTTTCCTGGATCCACTGCGGCCGATGGCGAACGCGTCGTATGTACCTTCCTGCGGAAACTGAAACCGGTGTGGGTGATGCCAGTGTTGTTACCACCATCTGCTGGTGCTGTTCCATTGTACAATCGTCCACAGCCCTCCAAAATTGGGGTGGTGATGTGTTCCATGATTCCACACCGGGGAACGTGTAAGGTACTTTTTGCACCGCGCAAACGCAATGAAGCACTTCTCCTGAATAGCTTTGGCTGTCCTGTGAGAACTGACAGTGGATACGGAATTTTCGAATGTGACTGTGCTGGCGACGGTGGTGGCGAGAGTCGTGACGTTGCAGGAAGTGTTGTCACCACTGGATTTGTGGGTTTTTTGATTTCCTGTAGCTGGTGCTGGTGGTGGTCTGTGTTCGTTTTATCGGTCAGTGGGCCATCGTGGACTTCTACTCCATTGGTTGATGATGGTGATGGTGATGTCATCATCTCGTTGCACGCAAGTTACAATTCGTCGCTCTTACGTCATAGGTTTACTGTGTGTACCGAGATGTGTTTATCTAGTGCAGCTGGTTTATAGGAGCGTGTTCGTAATCCAGTTGTAAGTTGTTGTTTATCTATCCAGGTAGCACAACCCAACATCATAGAAAGCGGACCAAAACAAAAGAAAGAAGAAAAAAAAAAGAGAAAATTAGTAATTAAATGGGGAAAAGTCTTTATTGTATGATTGCACTGCATCTGTCTTCGCCATGTGAGATTACCACAAAAGTTCTTTCTTTTATTTCTTTGACACTAAAAGGTCAATTTGTGACAACGCAAGTTGTTCGTGCCCTTAAATTGGGTTGAGACACGGAAGCACCGCACTTCCGCAAAGTCGGTAAAACATTTTTCGGACCGCCTCGAGGGTGCTTTAAACTTTTTCGAGAGGAAAAAGAGGTTTACCTAGCTAAATTTGCCTAAAAGTCTTTCTCTTCCAGGATGAGATAGATAGATAAAAAAATTGTTAAACTTTCTCGCATTTATTTTTTTTCTTCGCACTGAAGAGTGCCTCTCGTGTTGGTTTCGCAGAGTTGAGTGATTTTGAAATTTCTATGGTTGGCGCCGTACGTTAAACTCTTTTTGAATGGAAAGTTAAAAAACGAAACCATAAAAGAGTTTGTGTGCTTAGGTAATCCGCGATATGCAAAATATGATGCATCGATAATTTATTCACGAAAATCTGTTGTTATATACGCAACGATGTGGATACAAAGTAATTCGATTAGGAAATATCTCTAGTAGACAGGTGATATATAAAGGAATGACATGGTTGAACTAGGGTCGTTTAACAGTGGACTGCCTCCCCCTATTAGGAACGCCATCTAGATGTATTTAAAGCAAACTCTAGAAACAGCCTAATTGGACAATCTGAAAAAGGATGATCACAGCTTGTGCTGAAATCTTCAAAAATATTCCTGTCCTAGGCCTAGGACTCCTAGAAAGTGTTTTCTCCGACGATTTAAACCTCAGAATATCCTTTGGCCTTCCAAAGCATTGTACAGTCTTCCGGGCATAGATCATAGCCATAAAAAAGCTTTGCTAAGGTCGCCAGCAGGTGGTCGCCGTGACTCAGTGGTTAGTTGGACTGCTGTGCGAGTGACGTGGATTCAAGCCCCAGTCATGTCTACTGAACATTTTTCGCTCTCATTGGGAATGACTACCCTCCGGGGGTGTAATTTGTCATGAAAGAGCTTCTCAATTCGCCGTTCTGAGTCGGCAATAAATTGCAAGTGCAGATAATGTCACACGCACAACATGAATGGTTGCAAGAAGCTAGGCCTTGGCTCATCCCGAGCTGTCGCGCCAGCTCTTTAATTATTTTTTTATCTTCTCTGAGGTGGAATGTAATATCTACTCGGTATATTAGCCTTTCAGGTAGACATATAGGCGGCCATTTAGTCCGTCGAATCATTCTCTTAACAGCAAAAATTGTTTTAGATTGCTACTTGTCTCTTGCAGAGATTGCAGAGCAATTCCTCTACTGGGTACCAGACGACAGAAATATTTCAGAGAACTGCAAGGCCGATAATTTCGCCAACCGTGCTACTACAATACAGATTCTTCCTAAAAAAGAGAATCTTTACAAGCGAACTGAAACAAAAACTGGATTCAACCAGGAGAGCAAATCGAATGGTGGTCAAATGGCACCACTTGTCAAAATGGCTAACAAATGTGTCCTTCAAAAGGTGTGGTGGTCCAAGAGTTCAATTTCGCTAAGTAGACCGATTTCGGGAGATACTGGTTTAACCATTAGAAAGAAGAATTCCTTCTAGATCCTGAGGCACCACAGTGGATCTACTACCGGTTTAAGAGTGGCGCCTATGACGACAGCCTTTTTAACCTAAACTAACCTAACCTAGGCCATCTCCATTCTATTCAAGAGCTGGGAATCTTTTAAAGAAAAAACTGAGCCTGTACTCAGTGACTAAACCCACCAGCTTTCCACTTCTGATCCTCGCGGCATTGTCTTCAAGCGTTTGTTCGCGAGAGGGGGTCCAATTTTTTGTCATCGGCTCCCTCATATTCAGATTTAACTACTACTTTGTTCTCGGCCTTTCTTCTAGGCGCTGCTTCTTCATAACAATGACTACAGTTACCCTGATTGCGTCCCAACTTTCCTAAGACTTGACCATCTGCCTGGCAATACCTTCGACATCTACTATTGCTAGGACAGCGGCTGTTTGATGTTAGAGGAAGGCTTAGGCAAAAAATCTTGCTACTAGGAAAAACATTTTGATCCCCATCAGTTCAAAAGCAGGATCAACAAAAACCTGGCAACATCTTGGGGTGCTAAAGAAGCATTATAGGTCCAGTATTCTCTTTCCCTCGATCTACATGTTTAATTTATGGCAACATGCAGGACTTTCAGACTCCGAGAATGATAGACTTCCAGAACACACGGCCGTAGCAACATTTTCAACTCGATACCGCAAGAAGTGGTTACAAACCAAACTGACTATCTCACCCCATTTAACATTAGACTTCACTACTCGTTGGGCAAGCATGCCTCTGTTTTTTCAAGCGGAGACCTTTGCTATCCTAATGGCCACAGACTACATTGTTAAGAATAAGTGGAAGGGTCGAAGCATCTGTGTCTGTAGCGATAGCCAGGCCGCGCTTAAGGCCTTGGTCAACCCTTTAATTAGTTCCAAAATAGTGCGAGAATGCAAGAACTCTCTGAATTTGGTTGCAAGGTTGAACTCTTTGACTCTTGTCTGAGTCCCAGCTCACACTGGGATCTCTGGAAATGAGATCTCCGATGAGATTGCTAGACAAGGCTCAGAGGATGTTTTCTTAGGACCTGAATCTGCGTTGGGTCTTCCCGCGTCTTCGGTCAGGGCCTCCATTGACGAAGCTCCTCATCATTGAAGTGCCTTCTTGGCTTTCTCCGATGAGAGGAATGCAGAACATAGATATCTCAATATTTGCAGATGATTCGAAAATAGACTATGCTGTGTGGTATACTCCGAAAGTTTGAAAATATCAAAGTCGTCCAAGTTACCGGATTTCACCAGCGTTTTCCAGACGGAAATCCTAGCAATCCTCGGTGCATGCATCGAGCTTAAAAACCACTCAGAAGGCAGAAGGATTTAACTCTTGACAGCTCTCTCGCGGCATGAGTTTTTTTTCCACTGGGATCTGTCGAGTGAAAACTATTCCTACACTTATTCAAAATCGCTAACTGAAGACAGATCAGCCTGGCTGCGTTGTAGAACGATATGACCCACATAAAACCAAGCTAGAACTAGATATTCCTAAGCAAACATCAAAGTGCTTGTAGAAATCTGCACAAATCTTCTCCAACACATCTTCTCCAACACATATTGCCTCTGCTTCGAAGATTTAAAAGCGGAAAAAACCCTCGTCCACATCCTTCGTAAATACCTGGATCTCGTCAAAATCAAGGATCGTTTATAAGGCAAACCTTTCCTTACTAACCTCAGCGACCTGTCGAGAAAAAAATATTTCTGGTATGCTGACTTTCCTTAAATCCACAGACTGGATACAGGGACCACCTAACAACAACCCAACTTACGCTTTTCCAAATCAGGCCCCTAAGAGCTGTGGTATCAAATCGGCGTCACATACGCTGGGTCTCAGGCATACCAACCTTATTACCGACACTTGTACCTACCTATCTACTCAGCGTTCTTCTTCTCTTAGGTTGGTTAGGTTAGGTGGCTGTCCTCGCTCAGGTAGAGACACACTTAGACCAGATTGGCCCATTGTGATACCACAGTGAAGAAAACCGGGTTACCGGCACCAGGGAACCTGAATATGTAGCATAAGTAGGTATAACGAAGGCGGGCAACCGTAGCGGTGTTAACCCTAAGATTTGAACCATTTCGTTCCGGAGATGGAGTTTCTTATCTTTTGCATGTCGAGTTCAGCTAAATCATTAAGGTCATCATAGAAGTATTCCCGATGGTTCTTCTTCTTAGCGACGCAAGAGCAGGACATGTACACAGTAGATGGGTCGTAGATGGGACATAGATCTCCAAGAACTCCGAAACCTTGTATCGAGTTCTGCAACCCATTTCAGCTCTGCAACCCAACCACTCTTTGAAGATACCCTTACGAAGATTAACTGCAAACTGGTACCGTATTGCAAAGAAGTAGCATCACTTAAGCTAATCCTTAATAGGGACTATTCTAAGCCGAAACCCATGTCATCATCTTCTTTCTCTTCGGATTTATTCTTAACAGCCTCCCTTCAGATGTAGCATTGGTACACTTGCTGGAATCCTTTATGAGCTGGTCTTGACCCGATGGTTCATTGCCAACTCATACAAACTAAGCTACCAGCTCTGTTAATGTTCTGCTTGCAAAACATTTTACTGGAAAACCTTCTGAGTTTCCTACCTCTACCATTCCTCTCTCTACCTCTACCTATTGATAGAGTAAGCCCAACGATAGCTTTGTTTCAGTTTAATCTGAAAGTGAGGTAAGTCCGGCACCCAAATCTGCTGGCCTTGGTGAATCATTGACTGGCTTCGTTTAATTCCCCCTAGGGTAAAAATGCGCGCAAAACTGAATGGAGAACCTTTCCTACATCAACGAAGTTGTCCTCTTTCCATCGCCATTATTCACAAATTCAAGGTCGTTTGGATGAATTTTATCATTCTGATGAAAGTCAGGCCACGAATTGTATCGCGTTTTTGTATTTTTTGCATTCAATAGCCCCATGCACCATTGTCTTACAATCTCACACTCAATATTTAAATCGAAACTTGCTCAATAACCATTATTCACTGACTGACTGGCTGCTCTATGCTGCCTTGACCTGTGTTGATGCATTTATCGGAATCCTTGAGAACACACTTCAAATGAGTTCAAAAACTGGAAGTGCAACTTTTCACTTGGTACAGATACTTGTAGGGAATCAGTTCAGTCTGCCACAATTGTATCTATTCTCACGCAAACAATTCTCACAAAAACACTAAATTAAATCCACTCAGCCACGTTCCGTTTGAACACTTTCATTGCCAATTAAAAATGATTACAAGTAAAAGTTTTCGCTTTTAAGTCCCAAACAGAGGCGCACACTCTTCGTCTCGGGTTGTGTAATCGCCTCAAAGGTAATTCAACCGAATTCACATCTTTTAATTAATTCTCTCGTTGAATAACTCATTGCCCAACAGAATATCGCATAACCACGCGACGACCAAGGAAACTGCGCAGAAAAAAGACCGCGAGTACCCCCGAAACAATGGCCAATTAATTTTCCGAAAAGTGTCATGCACTTACTCGCAATATGACTGAAGGAAGTGCCCTCTCATATTGTGCCACACAATGACTCCGAGTGAGCAATCTGAAAGATACACCGGATTCCTTGTGGGTATGGATACCCTCGGCTTGTGAAATGTAATCTCGTGCAATTGCATTGCGTACCACACTACCAACCGACCGACTGACTGGCTTTAGGGTTTAACGTTCCCCAGTTGTATGTGGGGAATTGCATCTTAAAAGTGTAGTATCTGCTTTCAGGGAGATGCCGTGGCACGTAGCCGATGCGGTAGTCATTCTTATACAATTCACACGGTTTGGTTGGCATTTAGTATATTAAGCCGCTCGGTTTGCCTCAGGTCGACACTCTCTGGTTGCATTGCAAGGTCGAATGCGCTTAATCGGCTAAAATGTTCGATCTGATAGAGCATTAAGTATCTCTGTCTGTTTGTGTGTGTGTGTGCGATACATGACAGCTTGATTTATCGAACATCGTTTCGAATTCAATTTTTATGTTAAGGTGGAGCCTCTCCATTGCATGCATAAAAAACTGGTGCCCATCCAGTCGAATTGAAGATCATGCATGCATCTGTGTATGGGTAATTGATCTTCTTAAAATCTGAACGAAATAATGAAATCCAAAGGGGTGACTGATGTTGAGGTGAAGCGGAAAAATGAGCCCGTGATTGATAAATGCTTTTGATGGATGCATGTCGTAACGGAGAGTAGGAGGTTTTTCTTTCTCAACAAATCATTTGGAGGCGGAAGTTTGATTGGAAGTGGAAATAAGGGAATTCGAGTTGCAGTTCTGTGACTTTAACCAAAATATCTCTTCGACCAGATTCATCCATCTGCCTCCAATTATGCACATCCACCTCCACTTCTTTGTTACACTTTTAAAGGGCTAGGCTCTCAAGAATACTATTTCTGTAGTATAACTCGTGCTATCCAGCATTAGAAGTCGCCGTTGTCCTCCGAAAATTACAGGTCTTTTTTAGAAAGACAGCTGCAAAGAATTCCATCAAGCTGCATTTAGAGCAAAGAGTATGAGTCTGGATCCTAGGAGCATGAATTTTAGAACTATATGAATTGAATAGGACAAGTTGGGAGGGATCCAGTGAACACTACATAGTGTACATGTGACCTCGCGAATCATTCCGTTCCCTTGGTGACAGCCAGGCGTATTCCTTTATCCATAAAATTCTTTAGGTTCGGTATACACATAGACCCCAGGGTTTTTTCATATTCTCGCCAAGGCTGTGCAGTGCCATAGCAAGTGTTCGAGGTACTCTAAAGCAAATAATGGAGAGCTGCACTATCATGGTGCTTTTGGGAGAAGTAACGAGATCAGGGACACTACAAGTAGGAAGAGATTCTATTTCGTAATGGACAGCCAGAGAAAACCTTCGCTAAATGCGTAGCAAATGCAGACGATATAACCATTTTAATAACAGAAAAACATCTCAACGTCATAAAATAACTTTTGCAGGGCAACCTGGGCAGAGAATAACGATCTGAACATAGGAGCTGGTTCTCTTAAGTGACTTCCACCTCTCCCATCCAGGAAGGTAAAGAACTACAACACATAGACAAGTTTTATACTGGCCAAAACACCAACGTGGAAGAACAATTTCAAAGAACGAACCACTAAAGTCAAGAGACCGCCTTCCGTACGTGGAAAGGCCTAAGATCAAAATAAGTTCACTTAATCAGCAACTGCGTCATAAAACTTTGGAGCGTACGATTGAGAAGTAGTAGATATAGTGACCCGCTGCACAAAAGAAGTACGCAGTTAGCACTTAACAAGCACACAACGAACGTCATGCCTGGATACTGAATATTCTACCGACAGATCTAGGAGCAAAGAGACTAGCTACAAGCTCTGTCATAAAACTGAGAACTTCGACAGCAGTTTGAACACAGGCCACTGAGAAATCATCAGTTTTGTGCATGAAATCACAATACTGACAAACCAACTAAACGCCAGCTGTCTCCAACCAGAACTGCAGCTTTATTAACAACTTTTCAGTGACTTTTTTCTCTTATGAGTCCTGGATTCACAACAGTCACACAAGACAAGAGGGGATAGTGCTTTTTACAGAAGACTTCAGCAAAACTATAAAATAGGAGTCGGGAGTATACTGTTTTCGAAGGAGAATCGAACTCGCCATACATTTGAAGAGACCCTAATGGGAAACTTCATCCAAGGAAAACGCATTAACATTTACTCTGACAGTAAAGCAATCAAAAAGCCAAGACGACTTGCACATCTTATACTCCCGTCATGCCGCATATCAAAAAAGATGTGCCCGCAAAACAGTGAAAGAAATACTTATGCTGAACAGATTGTACTTTACTTAGGATTAGTTCAGCATCCTCACAAGTCACAACCAACTAGGGCCAATCTTAGGCGAATGCGACTAAACACGACCGAGCTCTGCAGAGAATGTGGCAATATACACGCAGAGGAGGGCATGACACTATACGTACGTCTGCGACGAACCAGAAAAACGACCATGGGCTTTGGTGACTCAGGTGAACTGTCCGAAGGGCATCCAAAAATTCATACTGGACACAGAGTGAGAAGGCTAACAATATATAACAACCAATCTCTTCTCACTTCCCAACAGGTACACGAATGTAGGATCCCACAACGGGGAACACAATGGATCCATGATGATCCAAGTGAGGCAGCGCCTTACATCAAGTCGCAAGCCCTCTAACCTAACTCCTGCTCCTAGACAGCAAAGTGTCCGTCCGGTGACATCCTGAAGTGGAGTGGAAAACAAAAAAAGATGTTTCCGATTCTACATACAAACAATTATTACTCCGTAGATACCTAACCACCTACCCACCTCCTTGCACACTCCTCGCATACAAAGCTTCTATCCTTTGAGAAGAGTTTCAACGGGACCAAAAGAGACCTAAGTGGAAAGTGACGTCTCGCATTCCAAAACCAACCAAAGAAGACACTGCGCCTCCATTCAAATGGATAGTTGTCAAGCTAAAACTGCACAAGTTGGATTCATCCATTCTATTCTCTGGAGTTCTAAATGTAGATGTAAAGTTGGCGGGTGCAGAAGCCTAGTCCCGGACTAAGCCCCTAAAAAAAATAAATAGCTCGCACGACAGTTCGGAGTGAGCCAAGGCCTAGCTTCTCGCAACCATTCATGTTGTGCGTGTGACATTTTCTGCACGAATGGAAGGGACCTGCAATTGATTGCCGACTCCGAACGGCGAATTGAGAAGCTCTTTCATGGCAGATTATACTCCCGGAGGCTTGTCATTCCCCTCCAAGAGGTGGTGCCGTGAAAAATTGTTCGGTGGACACGGCTGGGGCTTGAACCCACGCCGCTCAGTCAGCCTTCCAACGCACTAATCACTGAGCCACGGCGACCACTCTTAGCCTCTAGTCGATGTTATACTCGAGTTGAAACACCACCTCCAGTCCAAATGGTTTGATGAATCGAAGTATTAATCTTCCATGAGAAGATGTTCTGGTGCTTGTTCAAGATACTTGCAGAATCTGCAGTGCCCATCCTGTTCTATATTTAATTTCGTAAGGTGCTCTTTGAGCCTACAGTAACGCGTTACCATGACTATCAGGTTGCGAAGTCGGTTTTCATTAAGGCGTAGGCAAGTTTTGTTCCTCCTCTGGTTGGATTTACCCAGAAATTCCTTGGCCTGTATTGTATGGCGTTGATTCCATATTCAAATTTTGCCCATGTTTCCAAAATTCTCGCCGCGGTCAATATATGTTTATTTCGAATTTTTTGACAAATCTATATTATGCATCCCGGATCCCGTTTCGATTAGATAAATAAATAAAAAACTCATTGGACCAAGTGTAGTGGAGACTGTTTTCAGAAATAAACACGACAATGTCCCAAAAGGAGTAAATTTTTGATCTGTTTACCAAGCTAAGTGTACTTCCACTTACGTCTTAACACGTCACCATAAGGTTTTTCGATGATCCACTATTTAGATTAAAACAATTCCTCATTGTCACCCTTTAATAACCTGCGAGTCGTAGAGATAGGTACATACCCCACAATCTAAGACATTTGTATTCTTAATTGACTTAATAATTTCCCCACTTAATGACATTCATTGAAGGCAATTTATTGCACACACACACGAAAGCCAATCAAATGCAGATACGACAGATACGATTATAAATTTTCAACGACCAAAATATGCGTGCAAAAGTGAATTTACCTGTGACGTGTACCACAACGCAATGTAACTCCGCCAACAAAAAAAAAACACACGACTAAGCAAAATTACAATAAAAATTGACACAATTGCCGCAGAACACTTGTGTCCACATAACTGTGGATTGTATCTTTATTTGCAATCAACCGCCGCAAAGTTATTATTTTAACTGATTCGCTTCACTGAAATGAGCTCGACAGATACTCTCACGTTTTACAAAAAAAAAAACAAATCGACTTATCGCACTTGATAAGCCATCAACAAATAGAGGTCTCTCTTCGGGTAGAGAGAGAACACTCCCTGTTCTATGCACTAATTACCTTAATGGGTGGAGGGTAGAGGTCGAAGCAAAAACAGATGTAGGTACTAGGTACTCGTATCTGTGACTGATTGTGACTGATTTTCACTCAATTTTTAGTGTAAATTCCAAGAATCAACAATCCGATCCGATTTTATTGGCAAATACTTCGTGATTACACTCGAGAAAATAATAATTTCTCAACACTCTAGCCTCGATATCCATGATTGAACCAAAAGAGACTGTCTCAACGGTATTTTGCAGTTGGTATACCTTGACGTGTTCTTATGAAAATACCGACAGATAGTCGAACGCAATTTTTTATAGAAAAAAAATGTTCAAACTGTTGCCACAACGATGGGAATGAAAATCGATCAGACGATCGATGATAGAATATCGATACGGGGATTTTCTTTTTTGTTATTATTTTCCCATTCTTAAAGCAGTTATTTTGGGAATTTCCATAACATAACTGCATAGGTGAGTGTGGAAGTGCTTAGCGCCATGTTGCTTAAGAGCTGGCCATACGAGTGGTTATGAGTGCCTTCTGTGTAATTAGATGTTACGCAAAACGTAATAATTAGGGATTGATGGGAGGGCTTTATGGGGGAAGGGTTTTAATTAGGCATCAGTAAGATGAAGTGGAAAGCTAATCATGTTCAGAATATGATAATGTTCATTAAAAAATTTATCTAATGCAATCAGTTTTCCCACAGCATTGTAAGAGTAGAGAAAGTTGCATGTACTTCCGCATGATATTTGATCACATTGTGTGCACGCCCTTAATGTCAAAAAATGGTATGCGCATGCATAGCCTGCGTGGGTATTACTGGGGCAATAAAACCGTACCCAATGGGGGCAATACTTAGGCTCACACCGCTCCACGTCACAGTGCAGGAGGAAGCTATGCTGAGTGCTCTTAGGCTGCCGCAGAGGTATAACTTTAAGCCTGCGATCCTAGAACACATCGAAGTGATCCAATTTTTTAAGATCCCAAATATAATGCTCAAAAGATTTCGGTTCTCTAGAAAGTTAAAGGTAATGTGACATTGGTGGCCGCCACAAATGGAGAAATTAAGGTCTCGTTACTTTATGCAAATTGCAAATCTAGTACAGAAAATGGAAATACTGCAGCTAAAGTCTATAGGCCCGATTGGTAAGTCAATTTCAAACAAAGGTTCACCCACTAAAAACTCTTAAGTCCTACAGAGTAGAGTCGTCTGGAACTGTTTCAATATCCTCAAAGACCTGGATCCCCAGACGTGAAATATTCGAAGGAAATGAACGGGCAGACAATCTAGCCTATTTTGGGGCGCCACACAGCGGTGGCCACTCTATAAAGGGAAGTCCACGAGTTTGAGCTAAACGGTCTGAGGCAAGTTAGATTCCCTATCTTTTCCCTATATAGGTTAAGAACGTCTTTCCAGTAATATCTCCTGATTAGTCGTTTGGATTGCCTAGGTCCCGGAACATTTCCTTAATAAGCTAGGTGAAGTTCATATTTCCTAACTGTTAGTCAGCTCTGTGAGAGTGTTTAGCCAGTTCATCTGCAAAATCATGGCCTGCAATATATTGATGGACAGGCACCCAATCTCGTTCTATCTGGCATGTGATTGAAATGTATCGTAGAGGCACTTGAGTGGCTTAAATTCCAATGAGTAAAACGTTAGTGCTGTCAGCGGGGCCTGACTATCTAAAAGGATGTGCATTCTAGCATTCTGATATGGCATGGATATCCGCCTGGAATACACTGAAGCACATACACGTTAGTACCAAAAGTCTGGTGTTGCGTCTAAATATACCAGCTCTAGCTCTAGATTTGATTTTCGAGTTCAATATCTCTGCCTCAAAGGTTAGTACTTTCTGGCCATCATCTCGGATGCAGTAGGTACAAAACCCTTGTTGGGATTGTGAGTCAAGTATTTTCAGATCTTTCAGAGAAGTATCTGGTTTATACTGTTCTAGCTGCAGTTTAACAGCACTGTTAACAGCCGCCTGCCATCTGAGTATATGTAGGGGCTAGAGCCTGATAACAGGCCCAAGTGCTGAAGTGGGGCAGGTGCGCTGTGATCAAAAAAAATTCTCTGTAGCTTCTCAAGTTTCATTGCCGTTGGCCATCAAACTACGAAAATCATGAAATACAACTAGTGTATCTTTTAGGACGATAACATTCGTCGTCTTGAACTCTACATGTTTATGGCTGAATTCAGGATCAGCTGTATCCCGCAGATGATTTTAACTCTTTTCAAACATAGGTACACTGGTTTCTGGCAAGGAACTTCGCTCACATCTGCTTTTTTCAATCTTGTGCTGAAAGAGGTCATAGAAAGTTTCATAACAATTGAATATAAAGCGAAACGAGGACAAAACCAAGTACATACACAATTTTGCAAACAAACAAAGCAGCTACAGTTCACAGCATAGGAGGGAACGTCACTGTTGACAACTTTAACTCCCAAATAGTTTGAGGAGTTCATCCAACTCACAGTCAAGAGTCACTCATGTCAACCTCGTGGAGAAGTATAACTCTAGGAATAACCCTAGAGTTTGAAACTCTTAACTTGACCGGCAATGTCGAGGCTAATTGGAAGTCTTACCTTACAAATCAAAGCAGAACCGATATGAAACTCATTCAAGAGAAATATGCATTGCCGGTCCCGTGTATGAGAAAGGAGAACTGAGAAGAAAATTTAAACGTGTCCTGCATTCAAATGTGGAGTCAACCCTAAGATTACAACGGCTCGGCCACATCGAGCGATACAAAACAATGTTCCAGCCAAGAGGGTCTTCTTCTCTATCGCAGGCACAAGTTTGAGGCAACAAGAAACTGCAAACATTCCGTACAAAGAACGCGTGATTGTGGAGGTTAGAAGGCTTGAGCTGGTGAACAGAAATTAGTGTGGATGGGATCGAAGACTAATTTTATGGGTTAGGAGCCTATTGAGAAAGCAAATAAGTTTAGAAATCGTGTGGCAGAAATTTACATTCTGTAGCCCGCTCTTGTAGCAGGCAAAAATATCTCCACCTACCTTGTCGGAATTCAATTTGACAAATCATTTTCCAATCGCCGTCAAAGTTATAAAAAAAAAACAGTAAATGACCATCTATACGGGTCTCAAAGTGCATCCAGATATTGGTTGTGGAGTTTTCTTTTGAAACACTCAAATCACACAGCTCAATCAGGGTCACCGGCCACAGCAATGTTTTTCCAACAAGTGATGCAAATAACAGATGAAAATCATTGACACTTCAGCCAATGACATACAAAGCCCGCACCAGCAAGCTTCTATAGAGAGACGTGCAATCAATATCAACAGATCTTGTATAATAAATTGATGACTTATGCAGATGCTGCGACGAAAGTATTTATGAGGATGGAAGCCATTCTGTTATTTATTTTCTGTGTCACATTGGCAAAGTCTCTTTCGGAATAGAGGAGAATTCTTGGACAGTTCGTTACGAAATTGTGGGAATGTGCTAAATTTACATTGAGAATGGAAAATGGTTCAGGAACTGAACCGGTTAAGGGATAAGTGCTGAGCACTAGGCTAATGATTTTTGATCACTCCTCCACTGTAAATCAGTAGAAAATGATCATTTGCCACAGACTTAAAGATGGGCAGAAGGTTCTTTAGCAAAATTCCTAAGTGTCGATAAATATTGTGTTCATAAGGTTCCAGAAACAGGAAAGGGAATGGGATGATTATATGGAGAGAAACCACCACCACTCTGGCCAGTCATTGATAAGTGGAGATCTGTTCCTACGATCGACTAAAGTCAAATGTTATCTTTGTCATTCTTACTGAACACGCCACTGTCGCTTCTAATGTGAGACGATTAGAGGAATTTTTCTTTTAAATGATATCGACTTAGCACACTGGCGAGGATACTACGACTTAGAAGATCTGTTGTACCAAAGACCCAACTTTAAACCAGGACAAGCTGCCTTTCTATTTAAGTTTTTTTTTTTTTCTAATGCAATGAGCTACGTCAAATTCTGACTGTTTCATTTCACTATTAAATTCGTGTTATTATGGATGACCTGTACCTACTGTCACGAGAAAGTTACAAAACATCTTAAGGATTTTCTGACCTCAATCCCTAAAGAATATGTGCAACAGAGAATAGGCACAACCATCCAGCGATGAAAGTGGCAAGGGATAAACGATATATTCATTAATTATGACGTTATTCAAAGGAATCCTCTTACCCAAGATGGCAGAAGAGTGGATTCACAGAGAAATACATTGTGCAGAACAGTTAAGAAGGACCCGTGCCAGTTGAGGAAGGATTGGGAAAGGGCTGAAATATTTTACCAGTAAGAGAAATCACGACTATTGTAAGTAAGTAAGTGTGCACTTAGTGTTTTAAGAGTAAGACAGATTTAATGCACGACTTCAGGTTCATTAAGGCGAATATTATAGCAAGAAGGATGGAAAACACTAGGATATTTTTCACCCTATATCACACACTCTCTTAAGGTCTAGGCAACGAACTGTAAGTAGTCCAAGTATCACACCTTAGGATCTGGCCTTCGAGCCTCCTACTAAAACTCTGCAGTCCGTAAAAATGAGTTGTATCTGATTTTTATAGCCTGTCCATAATGCTTATTTGACAATAGATGATGTGGGTTGCGTCCAGTAATGCTTCTATGGCTGCCGTGGATCAGGTTCGCATAAGTCCTGCAATACCATGGTAACCTTGTCTTTAAAACCGTTGAAGCTTGGTCCTAACTTTATTCCTAACCTTGATCCACACGACAAAGAACGCATTTTTAAGGACAAGTTTAGCGTTTAATATACAATAATTTAGCTGCAGGGTAGCTATTATATAATACATAGGAAGTGGAATTCGTTTATCGTGGTCGAGATTTTTCGACGTACTAGAAAACTAAGTAAAGCTAAACAACCTCCTGAGGCGCATTCTTCTACTTTATCTAGGAGGTTCCAAAGTCTTCGATCACTTTCTGCTTTTTTGGCTATTCTCAGTGTAAAATGATGGATAAAATTTGAGCTGAAAACACAATTGAGATATAAAGCTCTGGCCAGACTATGTATAGATGGCACAACAGACCGGGATGAAGAACTAGGTTCTCGGAACCAGTCATGTTGCGCGTGTTATATTTTTCTGAATGAATTCTTCAATTAATTGTCGACTTCGAACTTTGAGTTTAGAAGCGTTTTCATGGCAAATGCTCTCTAAGGTTTGTCATTTCCCGACGAGAGGCGGTATTACAGCGCGCACGGCAGTCCAACGCACTAACACTTAAGCCACAAGGACCGTAAAGGAGTTATAGAAGTTATTAAAGACTTTAATCATCTGCGGCGTTACCAGAAGTCAAGATTCAAGAGAACTTATTGCTCTCAACAGAATACAAATTCCCTCTATACTTGGTGTCACCACAGGTCACTTGCCAAGAGATGTAAGACTCTCTTCAATCATTTTTGCAGAATCTGTAGAGATGAGAAGGAAGTAGAAATCACAACTCACCTCCTTTGCGACTGTTCAGCGCCAGGAGAAGACCAACACCAGGGGAAGACTGTCGGGTCACTATTACTTCAATGACAATATTGACTAAACCCCCTTTCGCAATATCCTTTCGTTTATTAACAATTCTTAATGGTTCTACGAGTAGAATTCTAAGTCGTAGGGAATTCCTTGGGTATCACAATAGACCTTAAGCCTATGTGAATCCTAATCTAACCTACTCTATGGCATTGACGAAAGGACTATATCCAAGTCAGATGATGATATCCTAGATCATTTCAAGTAAAAAATTATTCGTAAGATAATCTGTCTCATTTGCTTTGACAGGCTTTAGAGCAGGAGATTCAATAAGGAACTATACGAGCTGTACAGCGACATTGATCAAGTCAAAAAAAAAACTGCACATTGGACGTGTAGACCGAATCGACGTCAGTGTTTCCAAAGGGACAAGGCAGTAGAGGAAGATCTCACCTTAAGTGAAACGCACAACTACAAGCGGCCTTTAATCAACTAGAGGCAGTTTACTAAGGACTGACTAAAGATCTTTGTTAGTTGAGGTCCAGATCCACTCCACACTGTAGTGTCATTCTAAGTCTTCTAATCTAAGAGTAATGAAGCAATACTCGTGTGTTTTTTCCACCTCCAAGCCCGTAAATCGACTTAAATCGAAAATTTAATTATTTCACGTTTTTATTCCTTAACCATCATGTGCCTCCAAATGGATTTAAAGGACGGGAGGACTGTTCTTTAACCACTTTTACTGATTCTCGTGATTTATATTTCCCCACAAATAAATGCAAACAAACGGTGCTGCTCTCTGTTAAATGTTTGTATCCAAACCAAATTCATAAAAAAATTCATATTTACTACACTCTCAGTTAAATAATTGCCTATTATAACATTAGATAATTATTATATCGTTGCACATGAATAATGCCACCTACCTTCAGTTTATGAACTTTAAATTGCCCTTCGATTATGTACGCGTATCTACTATCCGTTACAAACACTGAGCACTGAATTGAAATTTAATCGTGTGTGCGAATTCGAAATGCAATCACGTTAATTTTAGACACACACAACCAACTCGTCCTCGTCCTTTTTTTTTTTTTTAAATAACAAAACCGTGCTTAAACAGTTCTAATTTTAAGGAATTTTTTAATAATATTTACTAAACACTGTTCCGATACAATAGGAAAAAAAAAGATGATAACCAAACAAAAAATTTATGTTTCAACAACGATGTTCATCAACAAACTGAATGCACCGAAGCAAATTGTTCGCAACTGAAGCACGGAACCGCGGCGAAGTCTTCAGCTTGAGGTAATTAGCTTTTTATTCATTCCGTTTGGTGGCTGACTTTCGTGAGGTTTCCGCGATGAATGCTGGGAACGAATGGGAGGCAATGGAGAGACCTGTTGAAATCTCTGCTGTCTGAACTGAACATCGGAGAGTGTCTGTGTATGGATTTAGCTTTCAATTTGAAGTCTTGATTCTTTTTTTTTTTTTAATGGGAATGAGGTTGATCTGAGTGAACCACGTTTATGTGATTTTGGGGAGTTTGGAAAATGAGGGAGATGCAGATCTAAGAAATGAGCCGTGAGCCGTGAGTCTTGCAGGAAAAGAACATTATTTCGAAAGATCATTAGAAAACAAATGAAGCTGAAATAAAAAACAAAAACATTTGTGATGACGTTCCGGTTGATTAATATTCTAAATAATTACAAAGGCAGGATAGCCCTCTGAGGTACTTCAGTTTGAAGTTTGATTGATTGGCAGCACAGTCTGGGCGTAATGCCTTTTAAATTCCATCCGAACCGAGAAGTTCAAGTGTTCTAATTGCACGAAATAAAGGTAATCAAGCCAGGCTTATGGAAAATTACTGCGCTTAGACAAATGTTGTACCGAATTCCTTGCAAGACCATTCGGATAAGTACATTTATCAATTCACGAGCGTTTCAAATGTTGACTTGGTTTACGCTGATGTATAGTCGCACATTGGAGATTTACTACTCCAATGATTAACAAAATCCTTGTAAACGTAGCATCCCCCGATAGATGTTGGTACGCTAAGAGACGACAGTGCAATCGAAAATCGACTCCTACCTCCTCCTGATACCATCTGGAAATTTCTTCACGAGTTTCGAACAGAAGAGGTCGAAAAGCGAGCGCTTTGCACCACAAAACATCGTAGCTTTTGATTTGATTATGTGTGAGCAACTTGGAAACAATCCACAAGGATGCGAATCTTGAATTGCCAGCAAAGTAACCCTCCAAAATTGCAACCGCCCCGTAGATTGAATGAGAATTCATATTGGGACTAAGTAAAATGAGACCTTTGAGAACGACACATCAGCTTCAAACTTTCGGGCTTTTTTATCAAGAACACATGTACCTGCTAAGTTAACACCTCTGTTAAAATCTAATCTTAGAATCTAAAGCAAAAAATGGGGAAACAATATGTATTTAGAAATATCAAGATCATGTCGCCTGCCAGATTTTGCCAGCGTCTTCCCGGCGAAACTACTAACAATCCGAGAGGCTAGCACGTAACTCGGGCGCGCCTCAACGCACAAATAGAACATTGCTATCCTCATAGATAGCCAAGTCGACATCATATCCTCCAAAATGGTGCAGGAGTGCTGGAACGAGCTTGTCAGAGTCACACTGTTCTGGGTTCCAGGACATGTGACATAAAAGGAAATAAGCATGCAGATGAACTGACCGGACAGGGCTCAGTGCTGCACGGCTCAATCACGGTTCCCGCTAGGAAAGGTTAAGGGACAAATCCACTCACACTTCCTGCAGAAGGCTAACCTTCAATGGAGGAGGTTAACTAAATGGTCGAAATACGATAAGATTAGAACAAAAGATCTCTTAAACAAAACCCGTCCAGATATAGCCAAAATAATGGCGATAACCACGGGCCATTGGGCAATTGGAGACCATGCGGCCAAACTCAGTATTCCATACAAGCCCCACTGCCGGAGCTGCGGAAAGGAAAACGAGAAGGAAACTCTCTCCCACTTTCTCTACAAATGACCGGCACTAGCAAGAGCCAGACGACGTGCTCCAAACCAACCATGCTTCAATGATCTCAACGATATCTCTGGTAATGGGATACGAGATCTAATCCATTTTCTAAACTTCACAAACTGGGTCTAGGCTCGCCCGGCTGTTTTACTCTCCTTCAACAACACGCATCATCAACCGGGACACACGAGTCGTGGTAGCAAAAGGCATATCGTAGCCCTAATGGGGTTCTAATGAACCGCCGCCCTTACCTACCTGCCTACTCAACTTCAGAGGAATTGTAGACAGATTAGATCTATTACCCGAAAGTGTGAGTTAAATTTTTTGGAATCCATTGGAGCTCTTGATGAAGCTTAAAACACTTTTAACATCGGTATGTGACAGTTCATCCACATTAACAAGTTGAAAGGCTCCTAGATAGGCCTGGACAAGTACAGAGTGATGAACTATTTTCTCCTCCTCTTCATCCCTGCAACTCCTCCAGAAGTCGTTTTAAAAAAGTCCAACCCTTCTGGCATGAAACTCAAAGGGACAATGGTCGCTAAGAACACCGATTACGGTGCTGATAAGCGACTAAGCAAGATCAGACTTTTAGATTGAGCACGGCTTATCATAGTCCTTTGGTTGCTGATCTTACTGTAAGAGTAATTTACACGGAGTGAGTCCCCACACTCCGTAGTAGGATATCTAGAGTTTCGCCACGTTGGGCGAGTTCATTGGCCTTTCAACTCACATTCCAGGATAAATTAAAGTTAAAGGATCTAAGATTGAGGAGTGGCCAACGTGATAATTTTATCATCGATAGTAAGTCTACGGGTGCACTAAAACCCAACAGTTTGCCAAAAATATCAAAGGGAAGTAAATCCTCTTCTGTGCATTACAATAGACCTATTCATTAAGAGTGGCGAGGGTAGAATCTCTCCCAACGTTAACTCACTAATTAACTTAGCTTAGCTGCAGGTGGGTGTTCGGCAATTTGTCATGACTACCCTATACGTGCCTCCCCATGTGTTTTGCTTGTATTGCTTTTGCTCTAATTGACACTTATTTTGCACTCCTGTTCTTGTTGTGCGTCTCTAGAACGATTTATTGAGGTAAAGATGGTGCAATGTCGCAGGGCAGGAAGCTTTTTGTGGTGGGGTTAGGAAACACACATGACCCAGTTTTACACATTTTACTGATATTTTCTCTACTTTCGGAGATAACCAAGAAAGTGTTTGATAAGCACCACGCCAGCACCAAAGATCTGCCACCTGACCAGAACAATCCAAAGATCGTCGTTCTCGCCACATTCACAGTCACTTAAGCTTAACAAAGGCAGTCTTTTCTACTGAGACACAGCTAGAATACCGCGGATTTCTTAGAGATAATCGGGATCATTCATTTAGACCACCTGCATCCTGGAGATTCATGACACACACAATTTTTTTTTTTTGTAAGAAACCCAATCACCAGTTGTAATCCTGACAGAGAACGCGCGGAGGGATACAAAAGCTTCAGGTCGTAACGAGTCAATCGCTGAACTTTGTCTAGCATCTCATTTCCAGAGATCTCAGTGTAACCTGGAACCCAGACAAGAGTCAGGAAGTTCAGCGTTACGAGTTCTTGCATTCTGGAACTATTTTGGAACTGGATAAAGGTTAAGTAACGCCTCAGGCACAGCCTCCTTATCGCTGCCAAAGTAAATCCATCCCTCCACCTGTTCTTTACAATATAATCCATGGAGGATCTCCTGTTGGTTTAGTTGGTTTAGTGGGTGTCCTAAAGACTTACTTAGACCTCAAGCGGGTCCATTGTATCAATAAAAAGTGTACTCATGGGAGTCAAACCAAGGGATAGGGTTTGCTAATCCGGAAACCACCCAGAAAGGGATAGAAATCTCAGGAGTTTCCTAAAATCAGCGATATTAAGGTCCTCCAGCTAAGAGTGCTAATGGATGTCTTCGCGATCGGAATGGTATATGCAGGATCTAGTTCTGCATCCCCCCTAGCAAGTTCATCCGCCTCTCATTACCTGATATATCCCTGTGGCCCGGTACCCAGCATAGGGTCACCTTGTTGGTCTTTGATATATCGTTGAGGTTTTGTCTGCAGACCTTTACGAGCTTCGATTTTATCGATGCTGACTGCAGAGACTTAATAGCCGCCTGGCTGTAATGTAGTAATGTTTTCTCTGACAATATTGTCATTTTTTATCAACTTCGCGGCCTGTGAAATAGCAGTTATCTCGGCTTGAAAAACGTTGCATCCGCTTCGAATTTTGAAGGATTGGTTTACCCCTCTGGATTCACAGAAAATACCGGCACCAGTACCAGCGTCCATTTTGGATCCGTCGGTGTAGAAGGCAAGCTCATCTTCGGTGCATACTATACCATCATCCCAGGATATTTGGTATTTTTATATCAAATATCCTATCGAAGTCTGAGGTTGGAATGATGTAGTCGGTATCTATGTTCTCCTTCGTGGTATTCCATCGGGTCAGAACGGAGGCGTGACCATAGGTACTGTTTGTCCAGAGACCTGCTTTCCTTAGTCTGAGTTCCGTTTTTGCCGCCCTGCTACAACAGTGGATGTCCACTGGAAGTAGGTTCAGCATTGTTTTAAGCGCCGCTGTGGGTGTTGATCTTATCGATCCTGTTATCCCTATGCAGTCTGCTGTTTGAATCTTGGTTACACTTGTAAGATTGCATTTCTTCTCAAGTGCCTTCCACCAGACAGTCGAGCCGTATGTTAAGAAGGATCTCCTGTTGCTATGATATGACTATAATCTGAAGAAACTGTGTGTCCATGCTAACTTTTTGAAGTTTAATTATAAATAGGTCTATGAGCCTATTCCTAAGATCCGAAACTCCTTTCGGTTTTTGGTAGGCATGTCCCGTTACCAGCAATACCTCTATGCGCTGGGACTCAACAGAGTGTAACGTTGTGCTGTGAGCTAATGATGTTTAGCTCGATGCGCCACATTATTACTACGAGTAGCCTTGTCTTTATCATTGTCAGTGAAATGGCTTTAATCGCCGTCTGCCTGTTGTTGTCAGTGGGGACAGTTCTCATGAGACGTCGTCGGTGAGTTCGCCTTGGAATATACTATGATGGTTTGGAAACTTTATTGTCCGGTAGATGGCGAGCTAGTCTGAGAAAATTCCAGTGCCGGTGCTCATATGCTCTTTTGTGGCTTTTTGCTTTTCTTTCGGCGCAACCTTCAAGTATCTCGTTAGAGCAATTTTGCTTGGAAGTCGATGTACGGCGTTTTATATTCGATTTTCATCTTCTTTTGTTGCTTCCTTACAACGGTAAACCGTTCCATCCGCCATTCCATCTGTCATGTTGATTTGGATGAAGTATGGCTCACCTATGGCAATTGGAAACTTTTGCCGGATGAACGCCATCTAATGACAGCATTCTGCCACAATCAGGGGTAGCGTTTTCTAAAGCCTCATTATACAATACTGTTAAGGCAAAGGCCTTGAGGGACCCTTAAGAATCTTTTCTAACAATTATTTTCCGCCTCGTTGAGTCTTTACAATCCAAGTGGTACAGTGTGTTGGCTTCAACTTAACCTAACCCAAGTCCCTACAATACAAACATAGAAACATGTAAATCTATTGCAGTTCTTTAGAATGCCAATTTCAAAATGGCACTATAGAATGTCATGACCCATTTCTAGAGTTTGTATACCGTAGAATTACCAACGGAAATTAATACCTGCAAGTACGAGTAATTGCATCAGAACGGAGTGGCATTGTGAAGAGTTCCACCATCATCATCAAAGGTAATGAGACGCAGTAGACCATGAATTGTCACATTTATAGCCTGCACTAACTAGAGTGCGTTGACTTGTAGGTTCAGTACCTTAACCGAGACAATCCCCCCAACCCATCACAGCAGGTTCAAATGAAAACCAACAAACAAACAACGAACTTAAGCAATTCTCAGAAATCCATCATAATTCTGGTTTTATTTTTGAAATACTCACATCAGATACTTGGAGCCGGTCTCGCTATTTTTTTTTTTGGAAATGTTTTGGTCGAGCAACATTGTCTACATGATCTACTTAAAGCCAAGTACCATTGGTTCTCAGTTATGGGACTGCGAGTGAGACTTTTCGCCGGCTTACATTATCTGCCCCTTAAGATAGAAAAAAAAAGAGTAATTTTCGTTCCGCAACAAATCACATGCGCCACAAGCCGCAGATAGATCTCAGCAACATGTCTGTCTTCTTTGCCATCTTGACTGTAGCCGGAGTCTGCATATTATTTTACCCAAATCGGAATAATCATGATAATAAACTACGGTTAAGCAATTTCGATAGTGTGATGAAGTGATTACCACCAGTAGCTGCCTATTTCAGATACTTTCTCACAAACGGTGCAATTGTTGCAATTAAAAGCAATTGCACGTTTATCTTTTGTGGGTGGCAATGGAGAATTCTGTTCGTTATTTTATAACTGAAAGGTGGTAGATTCAGAGATACACATTTTATTCCCGCAGCGAATGAAAACAAAATAAGTCAACGTTTTGGCAGTGCGGCAACGGCGGCGGTGACACACGGCGGCGTCGTCTTGATTGGGGACATTTAAGCATTGTTTTCGTTCGCTTTTAGAACTAAAGTGAAAGGTTGTGAGAAGAGATCTTAATTGGGCTCAGAAATGGGAAGGCGTTCTAATGGTCCAGCAGTAAGAGGAAAGGAAAGATGAGGTTAGTGACGTGCGCCACAGATGGCCCGGGGTAAATTGATTTAACGACCTTAACTATCTAAATACATTAAAGCACTTAATAATGGGAGTCATTGTGGAAACTAGATGCTTTTGTCTCTCTCAAGAAGTCAGGATCTGATGGTAAATTTCCAACTAACTCCGCCCACAGGTTTAAAGGAATATCGCCAACCTGCAAACGAATGTTATTGAACTTTCGAGCCTTCCTTCTGAGCGGTCGGATTAAGTTAGGTAGGGTTGCGTAGCATTGTTGACTTGAACCCTAAGCAGTCCCTAAGAAAACCTTCTACCAATCTGATTACTTTCCTACCTACACATGCTCCAAGTTACTGTAGAAGTTATTGCCTTATCTTAACTTAGCAACAAGCGTCTCCTGCCAGCTCGTTCGTTAGTTAGCTTCCTCTGATTTCGCACGCCAAGTTGATCAAGGTCCGTTTTTACTTGTGGGCGTCGCTTGAGTCGCGGTCTGCCTCTAGGACGTATCAGGTCAGAAATTCAGACCTGATTCTCAGGTGTTGAATCGCACCGTCTTGTTTCCACAGTTCTCATGACTGGGTTGTTGGATGTGTGGGAGAGGATATCGACAGCCATAGCTGTTAATGCCAAACCCTTGCTGTGAATTTAGGGAAGAGTAGCTTGCTAGAGTTTTTTTTTTCTCCGATAGTCGATAGTTCGTTGGTCGCCGTGGCTCAGTAGTCAGTGCGTTGGGCTGCTAAGCGAGCGGCGTGGGTTCAAGCCCCAGTCATGTCCGCCGACCACCTCTCGTCGCGGCATCACCTCTCGTTGGGGAATGACAAGCCTCCGGGAGTATAATCACTCATGAAAGAGCTTCTCAATTCGCAGTTCGGAGTCGGCAATAAATTGTAGGACCTTTAGATTCGTGAGAAAAATATAACACGCACAACATGAATGGTTGCGAGAAGCTAGGCCTCGGCTCATTCCGAGCTGTCGCGCCAGCTATTTATTTACTTAGTTCGTTAAAGTTGTCAAGAGACGATTTGCCCAACGCACAATATCTTGCTTCGGCAAGTGCCAAAGAGAAATAGTGGGGATCGACTTCATAGGCTTGATTCTGCATTGTGCTTTGAGGATGTAATTGTCCAGACGAGAGCTTTGATGGAAGCCCAAAGGAACAGCGAATGGAAAGAGCTATTCGTCTTTTCATCTCATCCATGGTGTCATTGTCTGAGCTTATGATGGAGCATAGGCAGACATAGTCCCTAACTTCCTCAAAGTTATATGTGCTGAACGTTATGTTCTTTTGGAGATGTCGGTTTTGCCCTCGTTGACCGATAGACCTATTTACCTACATAGATATCACTACAGTATCTGTACAAGTCTGAGTCTGTAATGGCTCTAGTCTTTAAGTGTTTTTCCATAGAAGACAGTGTCTTGATAGGATTCATATCACCAGCCTGATTGCCATACATTTTTTGGACTGCTTCTGCATCAACATCGTCTCATTTGATCCCCTTGCTATAGAAGCGTTCACTTTTTCTCTTGACAGGTTTCTTTTTTTTGGTTGATTCCACAGTAGATTTTCCAGAGGTAGAAATTGTAATCTTACTTGTCGATGCCTTGCCCAGCCCAAAACAGCCTTCGCCTTATCAGACTCACGTGCTTGTAGCCGATTTATTGATTTATTTATTGAGGTACTGTCTCTCTTACCGTAGTCGGTCTTCAACTCTAGCGAAGCTATCAGCTTATCCTCCAGTGAATAGTTAGACAGACGTCAATAATTCATCGTTATTAAATTCTATGAATGAGACTATCGGTGCAAAACGCACTAGAACTCTCAGCATTTCGATAGGACAGACTTCTCTCCCTGTTTCTACCCTTCAAAACTCAATACCCCACCGGACGCCCACCAGGATGGCTAAAAACAAGGATTTCTGGCTTGAAAACAACCAAAAATCCCAAAAAAAACCTCCACTTAATTTTAAGTTTTCTTCATGTTACACAAAATGAGCGAAAAAATGCAGTCAGTTGATATATCATTTCATTGCACTTTTTAGCAGTTCACATGGTCGTTTTATTTTTTCTTAAAATATCAGTTTCCTGCTAGAAATAATCCTGGAAACTCATTCAAACGGTGGTTCTTATGTTTTAATTGCATAAATGAATACAATTACGCTCATATTTAATGGAAAAACTACATAAACTGTAGAAAAAGAAATTATCGATCCCCTTAAAACCTGATATCAATCTTTATAAATTGTCGCAAACATCCCTGCGTTGCAATAAAGTATTCAACCTGAACTCACCCACTCTACCTTACTGAATGCACCTATCCTGCTTGAACGAGTCCACTGTCTTACTTGCATATTTGCCAAAGCCATTTCAGCTGTCAAATTTGTGCTGTGTTGTATCGTGAAGAACGTATTCGCCGGATTCTTACTCACATTTTTTTTTTTACAAAAGAAACAAAGAAATAATTTTGGTAAAATAAAAATATCCCTTTCAAGTTTTCCCTCGATGTAACAAAATTGGAAACCTTTTGTAGAATAATGGATCGTCTACTTCGTTTGGGAGGCGCTATGCCCCAAGCCCCACCACCAACAGATGCCCCTGTTGTGGATACCGCCGAGCAGGTCTACATCTCATCGCTGGCCCTGTTGAAAATGCTCAAACATGGTCGTGCTGGAGTCCCCATGGAGGTTATGGGACTGATGTTGGGTGAATTTGTCGATGACTATACTGTGCAGGTAATTGATGTGTTCGCCATGCCCCAAACGGGTACCGGAGTCTCAGTTGAAGCTGTCGATCCAGTTTTCCAAGCGAAAATGTTAGATATGCTAAAACAAACTGGCCGTCCTGAGATGGTCGTCGGTTGGTACCATTCCCATCCTGGTTTCGGATGCTGGCTGTCCGGAGTGGACATCAATACGCAACAATCGTTCGAGGCTCTTAGTGAGCGTGCCGTGGCTGTGGTCGTTGATCCCATTCAGTCGGTGAAGGGAAAAGTTGTTATTGACGCGTTTCGCCTGATCAACCCGAATATGTTGGTGCTGGGCCAGGAACCACGGCAGACCACATCAAATCTGGGGCATTTGCAAAAACCCTCGGTACAAGCTTTAATCCACGGCCTGAATCGGCACTACTACTCGATAAGCATTAACTACCGGAAGAACGAACTCGAGCAGAAAATGCTGCTCAACTTGCACAAGAAATCATGGATGGACGGCCTCACTCTGGCCGATTACAATGAACACTCGTCCATCAACGAGAGTACAGTGGCGGAGATGTTGGAGTTGGCCAAGAACTACAATAAGGTAAGGATTTGTATAAATGTAACGAGATCCATAACACATTTCCCTACTTCAGGCCCTGGAAGATGAGGAGAAAATGACACCCGAACAATTGGCCATCAAGAACGTGGGCAAACAAGACCCCAAACGTCATCTGGAGGAGAAGGTCGACAAGGTTATGCAGAACAATATAGTCCAATGCTTAGGAGCCATGCTCGATACCATAGTGTTTAAATAATTCGTGTTCTTATTTCCACTTAAGATTCAATTTATATTTATAAATACTTTTCTAACATGGAATCCATCTACCGACACTGCATCCAATCGAAACCAGATCGAGGCGGGACTACACTGGAGGGTCTTTTTGTTTTTAAAAAATCATTTGGTTAACGCAAATATATACACAAAGAGCTGCAATGTTGGAAAAATACATTTTGTTTTTTTTTTTTTTGATTAGTCACTTGGGGTGTGACGCAATGAGAATGGGCTCCAAGTGGGCAGTTGCTTGTATGTGATCTCTGGATAGTCTTTGTTTAATTTAATTAGAAAGCTGCCGATGGCACATTATTGTAGCGAAATTAATTTAAATTCGCACAAGAAACGGTCCAAGTTTGAAGGGTATCCTTTGACTTGCTTTAACTTTGTAGTTTGTCAGGGGTAGATTGGTGTCTGTACATTGTGCATGACACTCATATTAATCCCTAAATTTGCCGAATTAAGATTGCAGTTGATCAATGAATGTTCTGTAAACACCGTCAAACACATCAAAAGAAAAAAAAAATTGTTGGACCCATCCTGACTGCCCAGTCTGGTGGCCAGCGGCAGAAAAGGTCACAAACCTGCAGCAACTTACCAAAATAAAAACAAGCATGCGTCGGCGCCATTAGAACCACTCTGACTATAGGCCTTGAAACTATACCCGCACTGATTCTAATAGGCTTGTACCACTTGTACCTAGAGAAAACAGCCAATAACACAATCCAATTTCTGGAAAAGGGGGATATGGAACATGGCAGTTCGCAAGCGGATTATCTCACACCATCTTTAGCCTAAAAAAAAGGCAGTCATTTTGAATTATGAATTTCACAGACGAGTCAAAACCCTAAGAAGGAGTAGGCTCTGTAGACTACTAGCTGAAACCCGACATTGCCTGGTCAATAAGTGTATAAATCTACCCTTCGACGTGTTTCTGTGTCATCAATTTTGTGCAACCCTTTCTAGTTTGGTAGTCTCTTACTTTCATAGACAAGAGCTACAATGTTTCCAAGGTCATCATTTTAAAATTTGTTACAGCTACGCTATCAGAGCTCTAGAGTATATAAAACTTGTTACAATTTGTCAATTTCATGCATCGATTTCCGTAACATGGAATTTTATGGTTTCCTTTCCAATAGAGACTTTATTATTTCAATAATTTATCTTCCTTGTGTTTTTCACGCATCTGTAGGGAATACAGTATTTGTAAGTGCCAGCGAAAACTCTTCAAAAACCAGTGTAGTGTTATTGTAAGTTCAGTTTTCTAAACGTTGTTTTAGTGCGGTTGGTTTCAATAGGTCATTGGTAACTGCTCCGAAACGATACATGGTACTGAAATACAGTCTCAGTAAAGCACATACTTCAGACATACTCTACAATTCCTAACCTGTGAATGGAATGCCTGAATTCTGCGCCTTTGGGAGAGAACCTTCCTCTATAGAACCGCGGTTCCCGATCTTAAAATCTTAAAATTTTATGTGAAGCTGCTTGCATTTATTACTTTTCTTAAGATTTGCCCCCTTGATGGAGAGGACTACTTTTCTTCGCCCTCCAAAAGAGTTAAATACAAATAATTTCAAATGACATTTCTGATAGCTGACCCTTAAGTTTGTCTCAGCCCGGGTCAAAAATTCGTGAAGACACTTGTCTCAACATAGTGTCTCAGGTTCTGTCTTAAATCGTTCCACTCCCTAGAAACCTCGTTAGCTTGGTCTATTATAAAATTAAAAGAGCCTTTTTCGTTCATTAGAAGATAGTCAAACTTATAGTGCTTGTTCTGTTATGGGCGAGATCTTAACAATTTCTCAATATGTAGCCTCAAATCTTATTAATAGAATTCGGGCCTAAGTTCTTGTGGAAGTGACCAATTTAATCAGTTTTCTCTTGCCTTTTGTTATTTCTTTCAGTGCAACTACTTTAAGGTATAGAAACCCAGTTTTTGAAGTAAGTAAGGATCATTACTCCACTCCTGTGTTCTTACTCTAAAGTTGAACTGAAATTTGCATATTTAAAAAAGATCAAGAACTCGACAAACACGCAGCAATTTATTGTTTATTGTCAACCCAACCAAATGGGGTGAGAAAATAGATCGTTCTGTGATCTTATCTATATCCTTTGTCACCTTCTGTGTCTTAGGACATCTATCACACTAACGCGCCGTCATTTGCAACTTATAGAAATAAATTGTAACTCTCTCCAACTCCTTCTAATTGACTATTCAACGCAACTTTCCCGGCAGCAGCCCACTCTTCTTCCATCTCCTGTTAATGGGTTCAACTACATAGCTCGTCACCACAGGAGGACCTAGAACGGAAACCTGCTTGTTTATTATCGACAGTGCTTTCAAGATGTTCCTAGCTATCTAGAGTTATCCTAGCTATAATCTTGGCAGCTATTAACAGACAGCTTAAGTCAATTTCAATTCGACTTTCAAAAGCAAAAAAAAGTATTCATAAGGTGGTAATCAAATTTCATACTAATTTTGGTTCCACACTTGTATCGGACGTCCACAAGACATCATCTTCGCTGTCTTGCAGTCGAGATCCAACATGACAACTCTTGTCTTCAAACATTATGCTCCGGGATAGCCCCGGATGAGTTAGAGTCGATGGCGGAAGATCGGCAAATGTGGAAGGTCCACTTAAGCTCCCTAAACCCGCGACCCTCATAGTGGATAAGCGGGCCATTGGAAGATGATGATGATGATGACGACGAACAACACAGTCTAAATCTACCGTGGTAACTCCGGGTTCCAAGGCCATAATTTCTCATTACATGCTTAGTCGAAGTCGAAACTGCCCATCTTGGCGTTAAAATCCTCTAGGAAAATAAAGATATCCCCGTTTGGCCTTAAAAATCATCTTTCTCTTCCACAGCCGCTGTAATCTCGTCTTATTTCATCTAATAATGTGGCTGTCACCTATTTGATTCTTTACACAGGAGGTGGATGATTGGAGGCATAGCCTGTCCTTTATGTTTCTTGATTACACATAATATGTGTTCCTTTTTTAACCCTTTTACGCGTCCCTTGATTGCAATTAAAGGCATTGCTTTAAGCAATGGTCTCATCCATCTGATCAGTGCAAATCGCAATTTTTTTCACTTGCTTCGCATTTTTTTCCTTGTTGAGTATATTTTTGTTGTTTTTTTCAAATTAATTTTCGTTTTCTTTTCCAGTCATGCAATACTTCCCTTCAACTCGCTCATTTCCGGTTGATGACGGATATACACTCTTCTACCACGGTTTGGCATCACACAAAGAAAAATTACCTTGCCAACTGTCAAAAAAGCAAACGAAAACAGCTGACAAGAAACAATTTCCTTCCCTTCTCTAATCAATAGAAATTTGTTTAGACTTGAGGAAATTGCGACAAAAAAAAAAAATAATAAAAAATCATTTTATCACCAACCTACATTCAACGAGGCATTTCAGGAGTTTCTTTGGAAGACCAATTTACTCAAGAAACATGGCAACCGCTCGACAAAAAGCCTTATCACATTAAATAAGGAAATGTGAACAAAATTGCCCCGAGACACTTAACGATTGCCTTTCTATTTGTATTGTTGCAGAGGAATATTAGATAAAATACTCGCGTAAATCGCATTTTACGAAACAAAAACAAAATATGGGTGGAATAGTGTGGCGCGAGTTATTCCCGACGAAGCTAACATGTGTAATTTTCATCTTTTACATGTCATTGTTTATAAGTCAAGGTAATAAATTGTTAATGGAACGTAAAGAAGCATACCTTGACCTACAACTTCATTTTAGGCATCTTGGTAACGGCTTCACAAGAATCAAATAATTCATATAGTTATAACACAGTGACCGTGGTACTCTTAACAGAAGTGTTGAAATTAATAGTTTCTACGGGACTGTATTGCAGGGAGTAAGTTTTGATAAATCGAAATTGGATAGCGCTACGGTTGCTGATAACATATTTTGAATTACTTTTGCAGAAACACAATACGGTCGTTGGTGAAAGATGTGAAGAAGAATTCCAATGTGATGATGTTATACTTTGTGCCGGCATTTCTCTATTGCTTGTACAACAATTTAGCATTTGTCAATCTATCTACATTCGACCCAACAACTTATTATCTACTATTGCAGTTGCGAGTTGTTATTACGGGTGTACTGTTTCAGGTGAGTTTTTACTACAGAATGTGCTGGCAATGGGAAGCGTGAAAATCCATTAATTGGTTGAAATCTGGTCTGTGGAACAGATGTTTCCAGGAACAGTTTAGGTCGCTTTAACTCATTTTTAGCACTATTTATGCGACAGCCAAGGACGGTATTTCAGGTCCATTGTAATTCCACTTATAGCACCAGTCTACCAGCACCAGGAAAATTACATTAGGAAGTCCCTTTCCTTCAAAGGAAGATTCTGTGAGTAACCATATCGGTGTTAACCCCATTCTGCTTCACATTAAGTGCAGAACCACTTCGGCTGTTTATTTGATAAATATCGTACTTGGCCTGGTTGTTAAGATCATTATCGAAGTACTCTCCGAAAGATTCCCTTACAAGTCTTGGACAGGGATGTAGAAGGTGGGCTGCGGTGTATACCCGGTTCTCGCCTCTACGGCTTCAGAAAACATTGTTGGCTCTTCGATTTGTAGCAAGACGCAGTTGAGGGAGCTATTATAATCTTTTACCATTCCCATATAGGCGTCTCTTCTGTTCCGGGCTTCCAGGAGACTAGTTTTAACGGCTGTTGGGAAAGCAGTCAAGTTGATTCATGGTATTTGCTCAATTCGCTTATCAATCGCAGAAGTTGTGAACCTCTGGCGCTTTGAAACGAAATTAATCTTCGTCCGGGAATAATAGCCAAAAGCCCACTACGTGTAAACAGTGATCAATCCTCATCTGTGGAGTAGTCTCGCTTTCGCATTTCGGTAACGCGAAATCATCATTAAGCTTCTAAAAACGTGATTGGAACTAAACACACGATTTGTGTATGAAAACCTTCAGCTCCGCTTGCAGGTCTTGTCATCTCTATCTAGAATTCTATTTTATTTGTTCGTCACTCTATTGATTCTCTTTTTTCTTCTCTCATTTCAGATAATCTTCAAAAAGTACCTTTCGAGACGGCAGTGGCTCTCTCTCATACTCCTCACCCTCGGGTGTATGCTTAAGCAATTTAACTTCAACTCAGAAAACCTTTCGCAGCCGCATGCAAACAGTACAATCACAACGAATCTCGATGCGGGTTCCTCATCAAAAAATTCCGGGAAAAACATGACCGGCTTCGATTTTAGCATCAGTGCCGTTTGGATTCTTACGCAGACCATATGCTCCTGCTTGGCGGGTGTTTACAATGAATATCTCCTCAAAGACAAGGGAGCCGACGTCAACATTTTCGTACAAAATGTGTTTATGTACTTTGACTCAATCGCCTGCAACGCTGGTATTCTAATTTTACGCGGAGAGCTCTTGGATGCCTTCACGCTGGCCAATCTAAAATCAGTTTTTCGTTTCAATGTGCTTCTGATAATCATCAACAATTCGGCCATAGGCATTGTGACAAGTTTCTTCTTGAAATACATGAATTCAATACTGAAAACCTTTGCCAGCGCCTTGGAATTGCTCTTCACTGCGGTGCTGTGCTATTTTCTTTTCGCTATACCCATTTATATCAACACTGCGCTGTCCATCGGCGTGGTTTCATTCGCAATTTATTTATATTCACAAAGTCCGGTCGTGAATTTGGGTAAACTTCGGTCGCCATCAGAGTCAACATCGGGGGCAAGTCGTAAACTGTTAGATCCCGATACGGATCTAGAGATGGAAGAAGTCTAGCTTTAACAGAATTTATCTATGTAATTTATTATGCCCACTTAACCAAATGATTCTACGAATAAAAAAGAGTATAAAACACACATATTTTTATAACAGGAAACCTGGGTGTTTTTTATTATTTCGTATGGTTGAGTAATTTGTTAAAAGTTTGAAATTTGCGCGGCAATATCGTTGCAAACATCAACTTGACCTTGTTTTGTAGGATTGCTCGTAATCGCACTTATGGAAGAGATGACGTTCTCGACAGGTTTCGAGATGTGTTTGCATGGTACCCTCCGGCACCAAGTGGCACGCATTGTAAATGCAAACTTCTAACGGTGGTCCACGGTAGCCCCTCTGGCATTTGAGGATGTGAGCCGGTAGTCTGAAGGTAACAATTTTATGTCCACTGTTGAAGGGGCACGTGGAGTATTCGTTTGCGTCTGCCATCTGTAAATAACAAGATTAGAGTACAAATTAAATCAGATGAAGTGAAGATAAATACCTTTTGGTTTTGTTTTGAGAAATCTTAACACGAGGAAACCCCGAATAATCAACTAACCGCAACTGAAATTTAACCCAAACAAATTTTCTTTGTTTTGTTGTGCTTTAACTTGATCTGTCAAGATGTTGAGTAATGATAAAACATAGGGTATTGCATGTATAGAAATTTAGAAAGCAATTAAAGGTACGCCCACATTTGGCAAAGAAGGTTAAATTGCACTCAAATCGTACTCACATAGATTTAAGAGTGGAATTTGACAGGCGGAAACTGCATTTGATGTCGAAAAGGCGAGGGACGGCTTCACCAAAAAAGTTTAAGATCGAAGCAGTGTGTAATTTATGCTGATGATAAGACAAACCACAGGCCATATTAGCTTGAACAAACCATGTATAGATTGAGGCCCATTGGCTCAGCTATTTTTAGCAACTGCGAGGAAGAACAAGAGGACTTCGGATACTTCCTATAACACTTCTCAGCTTAGACGGAAATGCGACACAGGATTCTGGCGTCTAAGTAGATCCTGAAGAAGATTCTTCCGATCACATGCGCACTAGCTTCAATCATATTAATACTTACTTTCCTTACATCCTGAACTAGGCAGATAAAGTTAAGAACACACCGGCCTAAACTGGAGTTTAAGTGAAGAATTTAATTGTTGGTCAGCTGCCTCCAACTTCACATGCGAAGTTATTTGCCACCAGGCCTACCTTTACAGATTCGTCCCGCAAATATTTAGCAGTCCAACAGATTGATTTACGCTGTATTTCTGAACAGTCGTCATTCACTTTCGGCTAAGTCTATCCCTCCGTGGCATAGGGGAAGTCTTGAAGGGTCTTATACAGAGTCATCTTGGAGCTATTCTTTGCTAAAATTTTTGAATTAAAAGTATACCAAGTCGCTTCCTACTCAAAATTGTAGCTGCCTGTAGGATCCGCTTTATCTATATTTCCGAACAGCATTCTTGTTCCTTTTTGAATGAGAAGAGGCCTTGTTATATCCCCCTATGCTTCTTTCCACCCTTCTTAAACCAATTGGTATGTTGTCCACTAAAATTGACCACAAACACGACGCCGAAAAGAAGCGCCTGGAGTTAGCACGAGGTCCTTTGTAATGAATCATTTATCCTTATGAACTGTTCTTCGTATCCAGGGACGAAGACAAGAGTGGCCACACAGCTAAAAAAGACAAACCCACTTCCGGTCCGCTTGTTACATCAGGTACCTTGACTCTGGGTCTTCAAAAATTGCCTGCAGCCTTTGTCAGTTTGATCAAATGTCCCATACTCGGAACTTTTAACAGGTATAACGCCGAAGGAGCGGCTTTCCTAGCAAAATCCCCTCCTTCTTAAGGTGAAAGGCCAAATAAAAGACATCAATTGCAATTAAAAAAAAAAATATTTTATTAAATAAAATCATAACGGAAACAATGTACATATCTAAATGTTATAGAAAACTTTGAGCTTATCGTACACGATCGTCCCATATCTCTGCAATGCTCTCAATTACTGTGGCTGGACTAGATAACTTATGCCGCATGAAATGCCCTTGAATCTGCGCTGGACTCACGGGCTTCCCGACAGATAACACCTTCTTTGCAAACTCAGATGCCGCTGTAGATCCATTTACACTGGGATCGCCTTTGTAGAAACGATTAAACATTTCCTCCAGCTGATACGCTCCACAGTAGCCTACATATTCCTTCATATCTACGCGACCAGGACGAATCAGTGCCGGATCTAGCCGCTCAAGATAGTTTGTGGTCATAAAAAGAATTCTCGCTTCGGTCGATGCCACTCCGTCGAGACAATTCAAGAGACCACTGAATGTCACTCGATTAAGTCCTTCATAGGCAGCCTTTTGCTGAGCGACATCTTCTCGTGAAACAAACGCAGCATCAATGTCTTCTAAAAGAATGATAGACTGCTCTGGAGCAACATTTAGCAAATGGTTCAATCGATCGTCCGTGAGTCCTCGTTCGGATAAATTTAACAAACATATTCCGTATTCGAGTTCTCCAGCTAAAGCAGTGATGAAGCTTGATTTTCCACATCCAGGTGGACCGTAGAGAAGATATCCCCTCCGATATGGAATTCCTCGTTCAGTGTACCACCTCGGGTTGGCAATGAAATCCCTGCAATCTTGTATGATCTTCTTTGCCACGCCATTGTCTAGTACAACAGATTCCACCGGACGTCGTTTACGTGGATGACCAAATGGCCGCCATTCAGCTCCCATAGCGGTGTACATAATAGTCTTACCTTCATTACCTTTCAATGCCAGCTGACGAGCTTCTTCTAGGATGCTAAAGTATAAATTACGATCTCTTCCAAATGCAGTCAGTGTCACAGTTTCAAATGGCAATCCCATGTGCAGATCCAGTGTTTGTTGTTCTCGCGTTCGTTCTACCTTTATCCACACGCCGTTATACCGCATCAAATGTGTCCCAACGCTAGGTATGAAATCGTAGTTCGTCTTAATCTGCCCAGATTCCTTTTGCACAAATGATGTCTCCACACTCAAATGCTGTGTTTTTCTTGCACCTTTAATGGTAATCCATTGAAGTAGCCACTGATATGATTTATCACGACATGGAACTTCCAATGTTATCATCAAATGTCTTCGGAAAAGTACCAGCGCACCTTGAAGGCCTTTACGAAGAATGGCAGCACTAGCGCCGAGACTGAATAACCCAAAACCCGCACCGAAGTATGGGTTCGTCGTAAGGTCACCCAGCATATCTGTGATAGGCATGGTAAAGCACAATTTTAATTAATAACTTCAGAAAAAGAAAATTGAAACTTTTCTTGCAAAGAAAAACATTGCGCAAACTATTCGAGATGTAACCTCACATAATAAACAGCTGATCGACTTTGACAGATGACCTTGCCATGGACTGTTTGATTGTAATGACCAATGAGATGTACTTACTCGATTAAGGCGGAACTGTATGCATAAATATAAGCAGATGAATTTTTAAGTCTAAACATTGAGAACTACCAAAGCATTTTCGGAACAGACTTTGTTAGCCTTGTTCCAACAGCTTAGAAATCTGGTTAAAATTATTGAACGTCGCAGTATAGCTTCGTCTAAAACGTATGGTCTGCATAGTAGGCGAACTGCTGCCGACTTCAATGCCATGCAAAAGTTTCATATTTTACGTATTGAAACCAAGACTAGCGATAGAAGGGCAAAGCCCTTTAGTTCTTTCTTCCCTCTCTCTGTTTGCCCTATATATACATCAGCAACGCCAAACTCTCGCAATAAATCGTCGAAAGTACTTATCCTGAAAACATTTGGTCGAATAAGTGGTCAAGTCAAATTAAACTCTCGATGGCACTGACCGCATTCACTGAAAATCATCTGTCATCAGCATCAAACACCACCCAGCTGATTGCGGTTCGCGGATTTTGTGTTTCAAGATTCGCTGTAGAATGTTTTTACACTAAAAAACCTATTAAATATCTTATCAACCGTATAAACAATGCAATTTACAAGTTAATCATACCATCGCTCATTATAGAGTCAAAGTATTGTTTTAGTTTAATGATAATAAAAGACTGAAATCATTAGTCAAATTTTGCCGGCATTATTTAAAGTGCGCCAATTTTGGTATTAGAACAATAATATAAAATAAAATTGTTACATTCTGAATGAAGTGCATCGAATAAAGGTGACAAAATGATGAAAATAGTTGCACTCAATGAATCCGAGAGCGAGGAGGATAATGCAGATGAAACTGTGGTAACAAACGAAGCCCAGGTACGTGATTGTATAGCTTGAAGTAGTTAGTCCAACAAATAAAAATATTCCGATTTTTTTAATAGGAAACTATTGCTGAAAATGAATACATTCGTGCCTTGGGATATAAAGCAAACGGAAAGCCAGATCTAGCCCTTTCACTAATGTTGGAGTTGCTGGAGACGCGTGTCCTTAATGAGGTAAATTGTGCAAAGATTTGTGGTAAAGTTAGCCAAATATACATACCTATCTGTCTACGTTCCAGGTTTGTATGGAGAGTAATAACGAGAAACTGCTTGCAATTCGCTATAACTGCCACAAAAACATTGCGCTTATTTATGAGGAGAAAAAGGAACACCAGAAATCCATGGATCATTTTATGCAGGTAAATGCAAATAGATGGCGCATATCGGAACGAGAAAGTTGTCTAGAATATGCTTAATCCTGATTTGCGGCATTTTATTATATTGAACAGTTTTCGCCTTTAGTTCTTCGCGAAATAGTTACGCAGTGCTTTACGCGTAATGTTGGTTACGCGATGCCTGTCTGCTTTAAAACTAATAAGGCTGCATCACATTCTAGAGTGTTGACAATACCCATTGGCCCAACAGCAAATTTCAAATCTGCCCTTCAGACTATTAGACGATCAGGAGGCAAATTGTATGACCTCGCTTCTAGTAACATGAAGACTTGTTGGCTAAATGTTCCTTAGAATCGAGACAATGCAATCCAGCTTAAATTGTTGAACGTGGACGAAACTTTCTCATCATAAATAATCTTCAAACGTTTGGTACTTGTTCTAATTGTTTGGAATATTCTTTCTCCAGGCAATCCAAATTGACGACACCGATGTGTATACAATGCATCGCTTGGGTCAACTAGCTCTCCGACTACACGTGCTGGACATAGCAGATTACGCTTTCGAGAAATGTCTTAAGCGTAACCCAAATCATTGGTCAGCGGCCGATGGAATACTTCAAGTGCTCTGTCAAAATCAAAATGTAATGGGAGCATATGGATGGGCGCTGAAATGGTATCTCAAAGACAACAAATACGAACGCGCTCTGGACGTCCTTACCGAGATCACCGAAAACTTTCCCGATTTGATTCCATTCTATGAAACGATTTGGAGTACCCCATTCGAGAAACCAGAAGGTCGTACTTGCAAAGGCAAGAAAAGTGTATTTCCAGAACCGAAAAACCTCCCAGAGGAGGATCTTAAAATGGTCAAACCAGATCTGGAGAAATTTCGAGTGAAATCTCTAGACTGGCTATCGATTGGTCAATACATCATTTCTATTTATAAGCACTTACATGAGACCAAGCAATGTATATTGTTCATTCTGACTGTAGATGATTTTCTAGAGCAAGCCAGAGAGGAAGACAATGAAAAAGTATCACGGGATACTGATTTACCACAGGAACCAGGACCGGAAAGCAATGAGAATTCGAATGAACCTTCTAGCAATTCAAATCAATCTCCTGCAAGCACTAGTCAACCTGATGAGAGTGCAAGCTCAGGAAATGATGCGGCGATTTTTATTGCTCCCTCCACGGACAACATTGGTTCGAGGACACCGCAACAAAACAATGATTCGAATGCAGAAGACTCCGACACAAATGCAAAGCCAGAGACTGAAATTAACAAACCAAAGCCCAGGCGGCGATGCAGTGATTTGAGCTTTCTCGAGCAATGGGGTTGGCATAAGAATCGGCGACATTCGTCGAGGAAAAAGAGTCAACAGGATAGACCGGAGGTTGATACCACTTTGAATGGTTTCCTGAAGCGTGTATTTGCTAAATTTACTGAGTAAGTAGAATACATTTTTCTTGTAAGTGATTTGGGTATGGAATGTCTTAAGGTTGTGATGCTTTGGTAAGATTGCCTGGCATAGTCTAGGACCCAATTTTCTCCTTTTAAGCTGTGAAAAACGGAACGTTGTAGATGTGTCTAGATGTTGTTTGGTGCAGAAAAATAATCTTAATACACAAAGTACCCAAAGGCCCTATTAAAAAAAAAATAAATAGCTGGCGCGACAGCTCGGGATGAGCCAAGGCCTAGCTTCTCGCAACCATTCATGCTGTGCGTGTTACATTTTTCGAATGGAAGGGACCTACAATTTATTGCCGACTCCGAACGGCGAATTGAGAAGCTCTTTCATGACAGATTATACTCCCGGAGGCTTGTCATTCCCCGACGAGAGGTGGTGCCGCCCAAAATGTTCGATGTTTTTCTGGCTGGGGCTTGAACCCACGCCGCTCGGTCAGACCACAAAGGCCCTATTACGATCCTAGAAAAGGATAGGAAACTCGTGGGCGCAGTATGAAGGTGCTCCAGACCATAGAAGAAGCTAGTACGAAAAGCGTTCAATCTTCTGGTGTCTAGTGCGGGACATTGACACAAGGGGTGTTGGACGGATTTAATTTCCTCTTCGTTTCTGCAGCTTTTGCAGTATGCCTTGTAGGGTCGTTCCGCATGGGTTCGTAACGCGCAATTTCCTGTAAGACCACTTGAAACGATTCCTTCTGGCCATACTTACTCACTTACTTAAGGTGGCGCTACAGTCCGGGGGGGACCTGGGCCTCAACCAACAGGCGTCTTTAGCCAGCTCGATCTTTAGCCAGCTGCCTCCTGTTTCGCAGGCCAAGTTGGTTAAGGTCCACTTTCACTTGCGTGCGCCACCTGAGTCGCGGTATTCCTCTACTCCCTCGGGTGTGGATATGACGATTTTCCGGGCCGGAGCATTGGTTTCCATCATCTCTACATGACCGAGCCACCTCAGTTGTTGGACTTTCACTCTTCTGGCTAAGCCGATGTCGATGTGCAGTTCGTCGTTGTATCTCCTCCTCCACTTACCGTCTATACAGTCGGGACCGAAAATCATCTGAAGAATTTTGCATATTCTCGTTGGTTGCTGTTTTAAATATAGTCAGTGCGACTCCCACTGTATTTTCAGCGGTTCGTTTTATCTCGTGCGCTCCTTCTCTTCTCAGTTCGTCAGCTTTCTCATTCCCAGTGACACCTTCGTGATCCGGTACCAAGACGGTAGCAGGTTGAGTTTGATTTACTTTCCCTGACCAGATGGATTCTAGCAGATTTCTATTTTGTGTGTGGTGTACCAAAAGAACATCAGCTGCCGTAACAATGGCAAGGACTTCTGCTTGGAAAACTGTAATGAAGGGTTTACGGTCATAAGCCAGTTCTACCTGTGGGTTATTGCAGGACACGTAGCCAGTCTACCATTTAGCAGATTCAAAGGGAAGTCCATAGGGTCTTAGTAACTAATGATTATTCTGTCTATCCGTTGAATCTTGCGTGTCCACAAAAACACATGGAAAGAATGAACAGCTCAGGAGCTGTAGGCAAGCACCGAAAAGTCCGATTTGACTAGCCATAGGCTTTCAAACTGAATACTGCTTCGCTAGACGTAACTATGGAGTACAGGACAGCCGCAGTGCATTCTGTGCCACTCTCTAATCAAAACACGACTTGGTTACTTACATAGGTAACTTCAACGATGAACTAGGGATTACATCTGCCAGCTCTTCCAAAATCCTGTTTAATCACAATCTGATGGATGTGTCTTATTCATGAGTTAATCACAACAGGCCCAACTGTGGCTGCTGAGACCTGAAACTAGTGCCTGCCTTTGGTCTACCACTTGCCTTGTGTCTTTAAGAATCACAACGAATTCTTGAGGTATATTGTCTTATAAATCAAGTTTATTTCTTTTACAGAGAGACATTTGAAAATAAATGGCCCTTCAAGTCCTTCGGCGATGATGAAAAGTCTCCCACTGTCGATGGAGAAAAGCTGACCAAAAAACGGTCGTCAGAAAAGCCAACAACTTCTTTCCAAGACTTTAAAGCCGAAACACAGGACGATTTTAACAATTTCCTCGAAGAGATGAAGTCAAAACCTTTCGATCTGATCCTTCTCATCTTCAAATGGCTCAAGTATGTATCAAAATACTGGTCACACTATATCGGTAAAGATCTAAAGGATGCATATCATCAAATTTTCATATTTTACATGTAAGTACACCTCCACACGTTTCCCTAAGTCAAATGCTATACATCTATGTTTCATAGGAATCATTATGATTTGGTCACATGGAATCAGTTGTCAAATGACAATTTCAATGCATCATACCGTATGGGTGTGTTCTTCATGGAACTTGATCTCGAAAAGACTGTCGAAGCAGAGTGGTAAGTTTTACATTCAGTTTTTTTAAGTTTGCAATACAAATGTTCAAATGTTTCCTGAAATAGCGAAATAAGTATAATGTGGCAAAAGTTATTCACACACTTGATATATAATTCTGGCTGTGCGTACGTTATCTCGGATGATCTCTATGAACGCAATATAATCCGTTTGATTCACATGGAATACTGTTGGGCAAAGTATGAGAATCGATTGAGTCAGTGTGTTGAAAGTTTGCAGCATTTGGAAGAGTTAATTGGAGAACAGAACGATGAATTCTTCTTGGAGTTGCCGAACATGAAAGAATGGAATTATCTTAATGGAGAATCAATGCGGATAACACGCATTGAAACGCAGAGGTAAAGTCATTTATGATTTGTTCAAAGAAAAGGCGTTTATGCATTTATGTCTTACTGTAGGAAAATTGGTTTGAACAAAGTCAAAGATCTGTACGAGGCAAAGGAATGGAGTGAGTTGATTGTGATCCTGAAAGACAGTGTTATTCACAGCAAAGAGGTGAAGGACAGCGAAGCTTGGGTTCGGGATTTACAAACTCAGTTTGAAGTATTACTAGAGTCCATTTGGCATACCAGAGACTATGAAGTGAGTGTGACTTAAAGTTGTGATTCAGGAGATCTATTACTGATTTTGTTTTCTGCGTTAAGGACTGCCTAATTTGGTCGGAAAGATGTATGCAATATGCAATTGCTAGATACATGGCTGAGCCAGCAGAGTCATACAGACAGAGACGATGGGCAGAAAGTATTAACTTTATTTTTACATACATCGAGGCTCTTACACTGAATGAAGGATATCAAATACGTGAGTAGAATTTCAATTTGTTGAAGGATTTGTCCGCAGTAAGTGGTTAAAAAAGGGGAAATAAAGTTTCAAGGCTCATACATCACTTTCAGCTACAAACTTGCACAAACAAATCCAAAGAAAATAGACTGAGGATGATCTCAAGTGCGGTTTTCATTGCACAACTTCCACCAATATAGGTTATGCGCTTCTGGAGTTCGTGCAGTTTCTATTGCACTTGTTTTACTTATAATCTGCAAGATGCCGGCCTCATCAGCTTCTTCATTGGCTCATCCAGTAGAATAAAATCGCCTTCGGTGGCTATCCTGATTCTGCCATAACCCATCATCCTTTTCAGTTACGATGTGAGCAATCGCTAGTCTCTCCGCTTCGGATCGTGCTTCACTAAGTCTTATTAAAGTAATAGAGGTCTTTTTTGTCAATTGGGTATCAAAAGGTTATGGCAGTTGCGCATGCGCCTAGTTGGCTCATCTCCATATTTGTTTTGCTCATGTCCTTAGCGTCTATTACTTCATGTTTGAATAAATGAAACGGGGTTCTTACAAAGGATGGAGTATAATATTCACATTCTTTTGTGTTTCATTTCAGTCGACACACTTGGGAAATACCTGCCACGCTTAGTCCAGAATATTATGAAACTTCTAGCATACCAATTGGATGCCCCATTCGATAAAAACAACAATTTCCAACATCCACTAGAGATCAAGAGACCATGGATAGTGTTGCATCACGTTTTACTAAGGTATATCCTGTTACCAGCCGTCTAAAAAAATATTAATCACTTATTTCTATAGGGAAGAGACAAGCAGCCCCATAGTTATTAAGCCTCGTCCAGTTGATGTGACCATGGATACCGAAGAAATCGAAGATCTCGTACCACATTCCTTTCTGTTGCTCTTTACTGCCCATGAGTTTCTGGGAAAACGTCTATGGTGTACCCGAGACAGTGGTCAATTACTTTTGTACACAATCGACAGGGTTGCACCGAATTTGCGAGCCCCTCTCTACGATTCATGTCGGGATATTGTCATGGAATACATGGAACAGGTTTGTTTGTCATGTTTTAGATTTCTCTGTGAACTCAGTTTATCTTTGATTTTAGACCACTTATTGTCTCTATGGCTACCCACCGAAGAAAGCAAGATCGCGTCACATTGAGGAACACGAAGCGACATCAGTAGAGCTAACCTGGCCAAGAGCAATGCAACTTTTTGATCTATACAGGCCTGAAAATCTACCAGAATTTAATTCGTATAAATTGGAATCGATTTCGGCTGATATGGAGCAGTTATTGCTTAAGATTGTGCCCTTGATTCCAAAGGAAATGGATCCCAGTACAGTGATTTCCAATATTCAAGACTTCATATCAGGTGCCAGGCAATCGTTGCCCGATAATTGTGTACTTCTTCCATACAGAGTATCATGCATTTACTATCTGCTGGCGGATTACTACTTCAAGAGCAGGGATTTCTCAAAGACAATAAAGTACTATACCTTGGATTTAGCTTGCCATCCTGATCGATTTGACTCGTGGGCCGGAATGGCCCTCTCCAAAGCGAGCAAAATTGAAACCAAACTAAATGGGTTTCTTTCTATTGAGTAAGTTTCAAATTGTATATCCAATCGTGATGTGATTTGTAAAGATTTTCTGCCAATTTTCAGTGTTAACGCCTTTCTGTCCGAGTGTGAGGACACCATTCGTTGCTTCAAACAGTGCACCAAGTTAAACCACGAACAAGTTCTTGTCTGGATTGAATATGGATCGTTTGCATACACACTGCATTCATTTTGTTCGAGGGACTTGAAGCATTCATCCGATATGCTTTCTTTGGAGCAGTAAGTCAATCGAAAAAATAACGAAACTTTCATTTACTTTATGCTGATTCCGTTGAATAGATTTTCCTTTGTCGAAAAACGAAAGGAGAAATTCCTTAGCATCGCTTTTGAATGCTTCTCGAAGGGTGATGTTATGTTGCAAAATCAAACCGAAGAGGAAAATGAGGAAGAAACCGAATCACATGATGAAAAATGGTTAAATCAGTATATGCTGGGAAAAATTGGAGAGAAACGAAAGGATCAACCATCTATTTACATGAATCATTATTTGACAGTAAGTGTTGTGGTATAAACAAGCTCTCAAGAACTGTGTTATTTATGTATGTGTCCATTTTCAGGCTGCAAACTATCTCTACGAGAATAATGCCACATATCCGATCAAAATCAATCACAGCAATCCAACGACTCTGTCTGTGGAAGCATTGGAGATATTCTATCGAACAAATGCTGCGATAATAAAATTCCTAGAGCAAGATAAACAGATCTCCCGTGAAATTGGAGACCTTTTCAATCAGGTATTGAAAAATTTGGCAAATAGTCCGTTTGCTTTTAACAAAGCGAAAATTGACGGTAAGTCTTGTTGTGTTGGTTTCGATTTTCGCATGACTTAATGGATTCATTTCGCAGATAACAGTTTAAATGCCTTTAAACGTAAAATTGCCGATAAGGTGGAGAGTAATGCAATTAAACAGGCAAAACTGGATGAAGCTGCGGCAGTTGCAGCTGCAACACAACCTCCAACGCAGACAACGTCAGTAGCAAATGAGCAAAGTGTCACTGGAGTTTCAGATGTCCCAGTTGCTCCGGTTGCTGTAGCCATTTCAGTTAATCAGGAACCTCAGAGAGAGCCAGAGCCAAAGCCTCCAGTCGAAGTAGCAGAGCCAGCTACGGCCAACGTGACGGCGAATACCAGCAAAGCAACAAGTCCATCACGCCGAGGATCACAGGTAATTAATAAACTAAGAAAATGTACCACAGAGTGAATAAGGCTTACAGCAAATGTCAAAAGTGACGTGGCTGACATATCGATAAGCGGATATCCGTCTTTATGTTCTTATTTTAATGCCGGCAGCAGTTTAAAAACCGTATGAAAAATTTAAGAACAAATTGTTATACAACGGTCAGTGGGAACTCTTGAATACCGAAAAGATTTAAACCTTTCCGCTTCTCTAAGTTAACATCAGGAAAACATCAGGAAAATCTAAGAGCTTATACATAAGTTGCAGTATGTTAACGCTGCCATCTATCCCCCAATCGGGAGGATAATCTTCCATTTCAGGGTAAACCTCCCATCCCCCAAATGGAAACCAATTACCGTGCATTTCGACCGCACTCATCAAACTTGACAACGACAAACGACAGCAAGAGGTTTACCCGGGTCGATTTTCGCCGTGCGACGGAACCTGTAAACCCCCCCTAAGTCACAAACGCGCATCAAATGCGACAAAGTGTTCAGCTATTTCGATATTCAGCTTAGTTTTCGAGGTATTAAATCGAACACTAAGCGAAATATTGAAAAATTTTCTTAGCTGTATTTTGCTTTGAACAACGAAATCTACAAGAATCAATCATCAGATCTTGGCGTCCCGGCGTTCTCCAAAATATTTTCTTCCAAATAAACGAAAGTTCTCTGAATAACTCTAAAATCTGGTGATTTATCCTCCATTCGGGCCAAAAAAAGATGGCAGCGTTAAGTATGTAAAATATTTTTCTTTTGCTTTGGAGGCCTACCCGGGCAGTTAGATTTGTCCGTCCGATTCAAACAATAGTCTTTGGTTTGTGCTTTAGTGTTTTACTTTCGCATAAGCGGCCATCAAAAATCCAACTGCCAGATTTAATCTGGTTAGAGAATCTAAGAACAAACTCAACATGCTTGCCAGATGGCATCTATTCTAGAATTATGCTTGGTATGGGTTTTCTATCTATACTAAATGGGGTTAGAGAGCACAGTTTTAAGGTAATTTGTACAAAACTAGGTTAGGTTGGATCGAGTAGGTGTAGTATGCAGCCAGCATTTGCATATCGCGATCCCTGTGAAACCATAATTGGCCAAACTTAAACCATTCCCTGAAACCAAGTATGGTATATAGACGGCTCCAAAATGGAGCTGGCATATTTGGAGAGTCGTTTAGCACTAACATGTTAGTCAGTCTAGGCACTTTCTCATCGATCTTTCAGCCATAACTTCTTGCCATAAATCAGTGCAGGAGCTTAAGTATGCTCTCTAATTTTCCGTAGCAAAGCCATCTTTATCTTCTCTGACAGTCAAACTGCCCTGAAAGCATTGAACTCAATCACGATAAAATCGGAACTAGAGGCAGTCAAAATGCTTCCCCCCCGTTACTGATCCTGAGCCAGGCTATGGAGTAAAAAAAAATCCATCTTTAAAAGCTTCATGAGGGAACAAACCCTTCTCAAATCCAACACAATTTTGATGGGAACTGTAGGACAGAAATGTACCAAACACTTCTTCCCCAATCTTTCAGAAAATACCTTAAAATTCAAACCGCAATCCTAAGCGGCCATTGTCGACTAAAACGGCACCTACACAAGATTGGTCTGTCCCCGGACCCTACCTTCAGACTATGCTTGGAGAGCGACGAAAGCTCTCTTCACATCGTCACAGAACGTCCCGTCCTCATTCATGCGAGAAAGCCACCAACGATACTTGCCACACTCCACCCAGAAAAGTTGATTAGCTTTCTGACAGGCTCTAGAACAGACAAACTGCTCTAAAAACATAAGGACAGCACAATAGGCCTATATATGAGACTGCAGTGCTAGATTGAACAAACCGCTCCCAAGAAATCTCCTGTGTGTCTTTTCAATCCCCTGACATTTACATAATATATGTGCTATGTCCTCAGCGGTGCATAGATCGTTGCAGTACCTGCAAACATCTGTATCTGAGAGTCCTAATCTTTTAACGTGCTTCCTCCGAAGACAGGGGCCGGACAAGGTGCCAGTGATTACTCGTAGTTGTAGCTGTGCCCTGTTTAAATTGAGAATATCTCTGGTTCTTCTGCGATCTAGTGCAGGCCATAGAGCCTTGAATACCGTGCTTGTCATGTTGTATCTGACGATCTCTGGTTTGCCTTACTAGTAATAGTAATTATTAATATTATATGTCCCAGCTTCAGCACAGACGAACCTATCTAGTGCGCGCGTGAGTTTGGTCTGCATGGATCCAAGCATGAATCGTTCCTCGCCACAGCTGCGCAATTAAAAGAAAAATTGACAAAACGCATCCCTGGCAAAGACAAACGCCCTCAGTGAAAGGTGTCGATTTAACGGCGTTCACCCGAACACAGCTCTTACAGTTTGTGTATAGTGATTGAATGGTCCTCAGAAGAGAACCGTACATTTCAGAGTTTACCTCGAGGGAGCTTTCTCCAAATCCCCAAAACAACTGTAGATAGGTTTGGCATACTCCCAGGCCTTCTTAAGTACCATTCTGAGAGTGAATAGCTGGTCGGTTGTGCTCCTACCTGGACGAAAGCCCCACTGCTCGTCGCCCAACCTGGACTCGACCACAGCTCTGGAACACGCTTCCAACACCTTAGCAAAGACTTTTCCGGGGAGACTAAAAAAAGAGATATACTCCTATAATTGGAGCAATCTCTCTTATCCCCTTTCTTAGAAAGAGGAACAATCACCCCAGTTTGCTAATCGGTAGGTGTTTTACCGCATTCCCAGGTCACTTTAATGACACGAGAGAGCCATTGCACCCCCTCTTTACCCAAAGCCTTGAGCATTTCTGGTCGGATTTTATCCACACCAGCAGATTTGCCGACTTTTAGCGCTTTAATCGCCAAAGTTACCTCCTCTACGGTGGGACTATTCTCCGCCCTATTCAAAACGATGGGTCTGCCATCCTCAGTGCCCGGTTGGAGATTGAGCAGCTCCGAAAAGTGAAAGAAGTACATCTTTGGATTTGACTTCTACGTCTAGGGTCTTTTGGTATCCTGCAGTCCGGCATGTGCAAAAAGCAGAAAGTGTTGGTCCAGAGCTTAATCTAGGACCATAGACAAGCGAAAACGTTCATCAATCCCAACAAAAACAGCGCAAAGAAACTACTTGAACTCAACAAGGAAGATCTAAAGACCCTAACGAGCTACCTAGTGGACATTGTCCACTAACGTACCATCTGCATAAGATAAGGTTACAAAATACAGACATGTGCCGACTCTGCGGAGAATAAGAAAATACGACTGAACATGTTCTCTGTGGATGGTCAGCGGCCGCAAAAGAAGCCACTACTCCATTTAACACAGGACATGATATGCCTAGTGGATACTTGGAACATGAAGCCTAAAGCGTTATTGAGGTTGTTTAAGAGCCTCAATTTGGCTTCTGGTTAACCACAGTGCAACCGGGCCCTAGCATTCTATCGTAGATCGAACTTATGATCCTGTTTGTAGAAGGTTGGCTAAACAGAGATTCCCATCTATATATTAAGCTTAAATGGCCAGAACTAAGCAGCGACTGCTTAACTATTGGCAACAATCTCATCTACAGTACACTTAGGTTAGGTTAGGTCCGTTATGATACCACAATGATCTCGGAAAGATCTACTCATTGAGCCAATTGGAGTTTATTATGAAGCGAAGGAGGCTATTAAGATCAATGTTTATCAGGTCGCCTAAGTTTGTATAGAAGAAGGGGTTTTCTTTTGCGCGAGAGAGCTAGACAGGTGCAAACAGGATGGAAAATAGTCTCCACCTCCTCCTAGTCCATACAGCTTCTGCAATAGTCGTTGGCGTAGACGTCAAGCCTTTTTGCATGCTTGCCTATCAGACAGTGTCTAGTGCTAATATACGATCTATTAAGAGAAGTCAAAACTTAGAGCATTTCAGATCCATCTTTGGCTAAATCTGCTTTGTCGCTAGACATGTTGTACCATTTGTCCACCTTAGATTTATTATCTCGATAGCATCTAGCTTTAGTTTAATAAGGTACCCTCATTTTCAAATGATTTCTGCACAAGTCATTAGGACGTGGAGAAATATGTACAACAGAACTCTTTATCTCCTTCGTTAAAATAAACCACAACGACTTCCTAAGAAGCTTCAACTGGTTCCCAACGATAGGGAACGTCTGTGGAAATATGTACAAGGATTTTTCCTGAATGTAACCTTAATTGGGATTAAATATAAATTTATTTGATCTGGTTTACCTACCTTTAACGTACCTTCTTTGTTGAAGTTCGTTCCTTATTTCAATATCCAATGATGTATCTCTTTACGTGTATGTATATGGTCCTTTTATAAAGCTAAAAATGAGTTCTAATTAAATGTTACAAGTACATTATTGCTTACTTAAAGTCTAATTTTAAATTTCGTGGTTACAACCTTCGGGCTACAACTACTATGCAGCTGAGGATATTCTCATAATTTCATTCAGTTTTATTACATTTGGTTCTCATGATCTTATTCTCGTACAACCATCTTATTCGTAATATTTTTATGTTAAAAGTACATATATTTCTTGTATATTTATAAATTCATTTTGGTTATTTCATGCTTATATAAATAGTTAAAATATTTTATTTTAATTTTTTTTTTGTTACAAAAAGAAAGAGAAATTTAAAAAATATTTTCTTTTCTTTTTTTTTAATGTGGAAAACTCTTATTCTTATTGCTATTTGCTGGAGTTATATATGTTGGAAAATTTATTTAAGCTTATAGTTAACTGAATTCTTAATTTAAATAGAACACACTTTTCATACAGTATCTGGAATTTACATACAGATCTTGGGTCTCGTTTTAGTTTAACCATTCTAAGTAATTTTTAAGACTCCGTCATCAGATAGTCTATTCGTTAGGTTAAAGAGCGGCACCTTGAAAATCTGTTCAAATTTTTTAAAAACTTGTCCTACAGTTAAGTGAATTCGAAATTTCCATTCTCACATCGAAAAGTGAGGCTCACCACATTTACTCGATGAAACAAACGTATCTCTCTTGTCCCGCTTACGGACTTCTAAGTACTAGAACCCACAGTAAGAGAATTTATATCTGCTCAGACAGTCTTAATGGCACTTGCAAACCAAAAAACAACCTCGCGCTTAGTTAGAATGCAAAAACTGAACACACTAACAACCTCTGTTCAGGTGACTCTAATATACTAGAGAACTCTCGGCAAAAACTCTTCAACCAAGTCCGTCGATGGAGGAACACGTCAGGGAGGCGTTATCTTTTCTCTGCTATGGCTTGTGGTTATAAATTAAATCCTGTCAAAACTCGTCATCGACAGGTAGTCGTGTATGCTGATAACGTGGTAATCGAGAATATTCCCTTCGATTCTCAGTGAAATCATAAAACGTGCCTTGGATAAGCACATGGGCCACCAGCTGTGGACTCAGTGTCAATCCAGACAAAACTGAACTGATGCTTTTTACCATGAAAACCGAAATATCGGCCTTCAAGCCTCCATTGCTTAATAATCAACTACTTCCTCTATCCCTCAGCGCAAAGTACATAGGTGTTGTACTCAATTCTAAACTCAACTGGCAGCTTGAAATAGAGCAGCGGGTGAAAAAAGCCTGTGTAGCCCTTTACTCCTGCAGTAAGACTTTTGGTAAGAAGTGGTGACTTCGATCGAAAATGGTCTTATGGATGTGTACCGCAGTAGTACGTACCATCCTCTCGTTCGGATCACTTGTTTGGTGGCCTGCGTTGAGAAAAGACGCCAACAAAATCCTGTTCTACGGACGCTTTGAATGTTCTACTGCACCACATACCACTTGGCCTTCACATTAAAAAGAGAAATAAAGCTAATAAAGCTAAAAGCTAAACCATATGGTCATAGCAACGCTTCGGATCTGTAACCTAGGGATGTGGCAATGATTGTAACCGACTACACCATACCCAAACTGAACTTTAGGAAAGATTTCACGGTAGGTGTCCCATCCAAAGTAAACTGGGAAAAAGGTGATGTGACTAAAGAATACAAAACGACGACTTAAAAATGCACTGCAGGGTAGGTGCTGGAATTTTCACTAATTCACTTCAGATATCTGAGTCGTGGCGGTTCCTAGACGCGACCAGTGTATTCCAGGCAGAAGTACTGGGAATACTCAAAATTTACCGCCTTATGCAAGTCAACCCTACATTCATCCAAAACATGGCCATCTTCGTTGGTAGCCAGACTGCCAACAATGCTATAGCATTGAACACGACATCGTCTAAGCTCTGGTTGAACAGTGCAAAGAGAAAGTCGCTGTCGGGGCACAATAACAAAGAGGGTAGGCGAGGTTTAGCCCTTGATAGATTCCTCGCAAAGTGCGTTCACATCACATTGGGAGTCGTCAAGAGAAGAATCCTCTCATACTTTCTATCAGAGGTTAACATCAGGTGGCGCGGGTTGCGGAATTGTGTCATATTAAAGCAAATGTGGTCCAACTATAATTTGTCGACAAGATCTACAAAATTGGACCCGCACAGACATTTCAAAGTTCGTGGCAATCAGTACAGGTCACTGGCCTATAGAAACAAACTAGGCAGCCCATTCAATGCACATTGTCGCAGCTACAATGAGGGTGTGAAGGAAACGGTGTTTCATCTCCTCTGGGGTTGCCCGATTCTAAGCAGGTTCAGATATTGTACACTAGGCAAAAAACCTTCCTCGACAACCTTAGTGAAATCTTAGAGAAAAAGATTAGCGACTTGATCAGTGTTCTTAGTACCACAGGATGGTTGTTAGAACCTCCAGAATCAAGATTGCTGAAGTTACTTCTACCATTCTACCTACATTTCTACCTACCGACCTACCTACCATACTTGAGAGAGAAAGAAGGTATGTTCTTAAATGTTATTAAATTCGTTTTTTTGTAATCCGTATGTATGCAATTCGCATGCATATAGGACTGAGACATGATGTGAAGAGGAGGAGGAGAACCTCGAAAACTTCCTCTGCGACTGCCCAGCAGCAGGGGCGCTAAGACACAAATAAGCTCCTCATCACAGAAGTGCCTTTTCGTCTTTCTCCGAAAGCCAAGGAAATTTCAGTAAAATGGGTAAAAATTGAGTCCTGCTTTCTGGTAGTACAATGGACCAGTTGCGTCTCAGTGCTCCAGTATAGCGTTTCCAAACCCGACAAAAACAAGGGCTTGGGAAGACATGTTTTGCCCGAGATAAGCTCTCTTAGTGCTTCGGTATATTATCATGGTACAGGTAGATTTTATGGGAGTCAGTGGCAGAAAATTTCTTCCGTACAAACCTTCTGCTTCATCGCTATGTTATGTTTTAAGTTTCAGCGTTCCCCATCTGTCGTAAGTATTCTCATTCCAATGACGCATTTTTCGTGTGTAACCACGGCATTCAATGGCATGACGTTCATTGGAAGCCAATTGGAGCCAGGCACTTAGACATTTTAGTTAAGAAAATCCTGGAGTTCATTGGACATGGCGACATTCGACTTTCTAACCAGCCAACTTACAGTCTTGGTGAGGTTGAGGAAGTTCACAATTTCCCTTGATAAGACAATTTCCCTTTCCTGACAGGACAGTCAGGAGACTTGTGATATAGCAAACCTATGTCCTCTCTCTCTCTCTTGTCATTTCGTCTGAAAGCATTTGTCTTGTAAGTCTTCTCAATGCTCACTTCATATGCAAAAGTCACAGCGATTTGTAATGCAAATTACAGCCCGCACATCGCTAGAAACTACTCTAAACTATGCAGTGAAGAAAATTTGGGCAAGTTTTTATCTGTCCGGGGTTGTCCGAGATGTAAAACGTCCCTCCAATAATGTGGAGGGTAGAGCCATCAAATGTGCTCTGGAAAGCCATCAAAATGGGCAATCTACAACTAATTGGTTACGTAAGACGGACCACTGTCGCACAGCTCAATAAGGAAATCGGTTGCGGAAGGTACTCAATTGCTATGGTTGCTGGTTACAAATGCTATCCTCGAGAAATACTGTTCAACTGGGATTGGCATCGCTGTGTACGGAGATGACCAACGCTTAATGTGAATTTCTCTGCATTTCAAGTGAGGATTGGAGGCACCTGGTTTCCGGGATCCCGTATGAAAAACCCTAGTCGACACCTCTAGTAATACTGGAGCTGATTGAAATTTTGACAGTGAAGGAAAATACTTTTATGTTTTGGGTGAAGGCTGCTGTTGGGTACTGGGAGCCAGCTGGTAGGTAGGTTGGTAGGAGTGGAAGTGATCGGGCTGGCGTGCTTAACACGCATTTATTCCATTTGACGCCGTATCGATACCACAGTTCTTGAGAACCAGGCGCCGGTCTGTACACCAGACTGTACTGAGACACGTGCCATATTGCCATCTTGTACTTCCCCGGGATATGAAGAGGAGGAGTAGAACCTCGAACACTTACTCTGCGACTGCACCGCAACAGGGGCGCTAAGACACAATTACCTGTGACGGTATATTCTGCCCGAGATGAACCTCAATCGATAACGATTGAATCAGTGGGACTCGTGATCGAAAGATCAATTAACCTCATGTGGAGCGGTAATGCCAAATCCTCACATTTCGATGATGAATTACTCGTTAAAGAGTATGGCAATTCGGCACCTGATTTAGTTGATCTGAGTGGGATTGTTGTTTGCTGGTCTGAAGATCAGTCTTCTGAAAGTAGTCAGTAGCCATCGAAATTTCTGATGAATTAATGAGAGGACGTCCTAGTCTCTAGTTTTAAGACAGAGTCTAACCATTTACTAATCTCTGCATAACTGAAAGATTTTCAAACCTCAAGAGTAGCAAAAGCCCTACAAATCTGTATGTCATCTATGTAAACTATTTATATTTATATTTATATTTAAGTGGTTTTACAATTCTAGTTGATATATAGTGTATTTGTTAGTCTTTTTAAAATTTATTCGTTACGCGTTGTATTAGTTTTGATTGGTTTTTGCTGTCGTTTCTTTACAAAGATATTCATCATCATTCGCTGGAAGATATTCGTTAGAGTAAAAAGTATAAAATTCAAAATAAATCTATAAAATATCAGTTTTGGATGTGTAAATAAGTGTTGAGTTGTTGTGTAGTAGTAATTACAGGCTTATGTGGAGATTTTCAATTCGTTGCTAATGTGGAATTATTTGAATGGAAGGACTGCGTCATTTGTGATGGAATATTCGTTGTTAGTTTCTTTTGGGCCTGATGCCAGACTTTCAAGCGATGACTTATTTCGGAGAATGAGGGTCTCCGTACGGATTGTTCATGCCAGCATTCGATCATTAAAGAGTAAACAGCTGTTGGGCAGGCTTCGGGACAAGCGAGGAGTTGACGAGATCGTACCATGTTGATAACTTCTTGATTACTGTGGCCATAGTAGGGCTGGAACGTGGTTACATTACAAGAATGATGCTAAGACATATGGATGTATATGTACTTACTTGCATTCCATAGCTATAGATCTCCCAGAGGACCACACCGAATGACCAAACATCACTTTCTGTTGTGAATTTGCCATACAGAATGGATTCTGATGGCATCCATCGGACAGGTAACAATGATTTTGATTGGACACTAAACGCAGATGTAAATTAGTGGAAATTTGGTCCCAGTTCCATGTAACTACTTACCGATAGTAATCCGAGCTATAAATGTCCCGTGACAGCCCAAAATCTGATATTTTCACTGTTAAATCCTCTCCGACTAGGCAATTTCTTGCTGCCAAATCTCGGTGGACATAATGATGCCCTGAGAGGTATTCCATTCCTTCACTGATCTGCAGGGCGATATGTAGAAATTCTAGTTGACTTAGACATTTGTTCTCTGTTGGGGAGTTTGCTATAAGGAACTCGTGTAGGTCACCCTGTGACATGTACTCAAAGAGCATGCAAAAGGGTTCTTTGTTGAGTACAACGCCCAGGATGCATACGATATTGTCGTGTTTTAAATCGGAAATTAATTCAATTTCTCGACGGAAGTCCTGCTGGGTCTTTAGAGATGCATTCTCCTTTAGAGCTTTCACTGCGACGAAGTTTTTCTCTCCGTTCGATTGCGTCAGTTGACCTTTGTATACTTTTCCTTTAAAGAAAGCGAGATATGTGAATATGGAATGAGGTGGGTGGCGTAATTAACTTACCGAATGCTCCTTCTCCGATCTCCTCAACGAATTCGACATCCTGCAGGGTGAACTGCGGCACTCTGAGCAATGAACTACGATCAAGGTTTTGAGCAAAACTTGAGTTTTGATCACCGCCACTGTTCAAGCGGGCCATTTCCAGCGAAGAGTTCATTTGGGAGTTGCCGTAGATGTTCTTATCCGCATTTGGTGTGTTTATCTGTGAGATTGAGGGGGTTTAAGGAATTTGTTACAAGATGGAAGGCACAGTTCTACTTACATTTTGTATATTTGTCATTCCATCGTTCATATGCTTCTTGTAGTACACCACGCCGGCATAGAGTATCAATATGCAAATAATCATTGCAATCGAGAGGTAGATGTAGAACCACAGTTCATCGGCGCACTTCCGGATGTTGCAGTGCTCAATGATTTTCTCGAACGACTTATCGTCCACGAAACACCAGGGTTTCTCCTCGGTCACTCCAGGATTCCTGCAAACACACACTTTCAGTTGAAATACATTTCCTATCATGGAGTCCCTTACCTGCAATAATTCTGACCAGCCAATTCCGGATAATCGGAAATCTCCTTCATCAACCACGACCATCGCAAGCATGGTTTCCCAGACGCCGACACAGCTAATGTCCCTCGATACTCTGAACCATAACCCCAATAACAATGCTCATCAGGATTCACATCGATTGCGATCCCAAACGAAGAACAATCACTTGCATGTGGTAAACTCTGACACTCTTCAAGTGGTAACTTCTGTCCAATTGTGGGATGTCGCTTTGCAATGGCATATTCCTTCTGGCACAACTCATTCTCCAGCAGTTCACATTCATCCCGACAAATGCGTCTTAAATTTTCCGATTCACGTGTCGGTGGATATTGACTTGATATCTCACCCGTGAAAATATCATCGTACGCTATGGTGGACTTACGTTTGAGGAAAAGTTTGCGTTCTTTGGTGTTTTTCTCTAGGAATCGTTTCCGTCTGCGATCGATTATATGATTTCCTGTTGAAGATTCGTTGTGAGCTTGATTTTTTTTCGATGATTTGCGTTCCTTGTGTGTGGCACGATTTGAGAAATAAAGAAGATTCGTGCGTTCCGGTGTACGGCACACGGGCAGTGTACTGTAGCACAAGCTTGGCAAAGCATATATCCGGCAGTTTGGATTCATGTCTCTATTTTATGGGATCAACCGTAATGAATGCTTATGATGGAAGTGGTGGGGTTAGGTGTGTACTTACTTTGATTCTTTGATTACGCCATAAGCGGCTTTAAGGCGTTCCTCTAGTTCGTTGAGTGTCAAATTCGGTGGGATGAATACAGTCTCATTTTTGAGATATTTTTCACAAGTTGTTCCATTGTACATTTGACAAATGCCAACTGGAATCTAAAAGAAAAAAGAAGGAATATGGGACACGAGGCCTGGAAGAGGATGATGTGTAGTTTTACCTCTTCGTTTCCATTGTCCAGTTGTGTATCTTGTTCGATGATAAGTCTGAAAGTGAATAAGGAGAGGTTATGAGTCGAAGAGCACTTTTTGTAACTTAGGACAGTAAAAGTGAAATTCCCGAGATTTTGGTTATTCAAAATAGAAAGGGGTGGGAGTATAAAACCTTGAGGCACCATTATTTTTGTTTAATAGTTAACTTTGGAGTTAAGAAGCAATTTTCGCGGGTACCCGGGCACAGGAGGTTTTGAGGGAATTGCAAGGCCGATGAATTCCCCAAGCGTGATAGAGTTTCTTCCTGATAAAGAGAGTCTCGGAGAGCCAATAGCTTCATGTAAACTCAAATTTAAGTTAGATGCAATCAGTAAAACAAATCTAAAGTCCTCAAATGCTGAACTAGTGCACAAATTTGGCTCACCAGAGATCAGAAACTCTTCAAGGCTTTGATTTCGCTAAAAAGACGACATCTCGTAGTCACTATGAGTGTCATCACAGGACTCTGCCTTATAGGCAGGCTTGTCTTTTGACTGAACTTTCCCATGAATGATATCTGGGGAAGCTGCAGGGACGAAGAAGAGGAAGGAACAGTCCTCCATCTTCTCCTGTACCTGTCCATCTTTTGACAATTATGGCGACCTAACATAACAAGATAATTGTAATCTTTATCAAAAGCTCCCATTCGTTCAACCATTAGAAAGGAGAATTCTGTCTTTATCCCGAAGTATCACAATGAAGCTATTATTGGTCTACATGCAGCGGTTGTATACGCTGACAGCCTCTCTAGCTTTCTTTGCTTAGTGGCTTAGTTTCTTCGTACCAACGATCCGGTTAATCTTCCAAAGTTGAGTAGATCTGATTGTTGGCCATCAGACGGTTTTTAGATGTGGTCAAGGAAGTGTATATCCAGGGTCTTATTTCTGACTTGACAGAGATTTGGGCAATGAGAGAGAAAATGACTTGTGCCCTCATGCACTTCTTCGTTAAAACATCCCCTGCGCAAGTCACCATACATAGTTCAGATTTAGGTACTCAGTATGCGAATTGTAAGGTCGACGAACTCGCCAAACGTGGTACTACTCTAGAGATCCTACCAGAACGGAGGAATCTGAGTATTCCACTCGCTACATGTAAATAACTATAAGAGTGCAACGCGATCAGCAGGAAAACCAAAGATAGAGGAATGGAATCGAATGTCGTACACCCAGAGAGATCTGGGCTATGGTGAATCTCATTCGATCTAAAGGTCTGATCTTGTTTAAACGGTCTGCTCATCAGCAGCTGGCCATTGTCCCATCGGCCTTTATGCCAGAAGCATGGGCCTTTTCTCAAATGACTTGCAGAAGTCAGAGGGACAAAGAGGAGGAACAAACAATCTTCCATTTCCTCTGTACCTGTCCTGCCCTATCCCGAAGAAGGAAGCTCTATCTACGAGCTGACTTACTTCGACAATTAAGGCGAACTATCACAAACTGATGTCAAAAGTATCCTTTGCTTTATCAAGAGCTTCCAATGGTTTCAGTATATGGAGTGGAACCAAAGGTATAGATCCTAGTGGTATCACAAAGGGCCTAACTTGACCTAGGTGTGTCTGTGCCTCGTATGGACAGGGTGTTGTGGCACACGTTTCCTATCCTTTTGGTTCCTATTTTGTTAATCTAGGTCAAAACTCTCTTGATATTTCAACGGTTGTTCCACTTAAATTTTTTGGTTACTTCCGTTAATAATTTTTAGATTATTATGGTCTTAGGGTAGCAGAGTGTAGGTTCAAAAGTAACATCCGCTTGCTCACGGTTTAGAGGAGCTATTCCATTTTTTACTACTTCGTTAGCTGCTTCATTGCCTGGCACGCCCTTGTGACCAGGGACCAGGCTGAGTTTTACATTGTGCTGTGGTCAAGAAGAGTTATAGAGAGCTATTGCCGGAAACCACACACGAAGCAGCGTAGGTGTAGTAGGGATTCTCTAGAGACCCACAAGGAGAAATAGGACATAAGTCTGTCAAGAACCTTCAGCTAACAAGTCTTGATGTGATTTGTGCAGCACCAATTGCTTTTAGAGCGCCCTGGCTGTCAATGTAAATCGGAATATACTCCCGTGATATTGCTATCATTGATGCAGTTGGGCGACTTTTGTCACTGCTGATCGAGGAGTCTTATTTAGCTGCTTAGTCCTAGTTCTTCAAAGAAAAGACCTACTCCTTCGCCTGTGCCTACTTTTTAACCTCAATTTGCTATGATTCCAAAGCATGTCTCCTATTCTATGAGTTCGAGCCCCAAATGCAATTTTTTAACCTCAAAAGTAAATCACTTGAGTTTAAGCAGGGTCACCTCAAAAAAACAGAGAAGAGAAGTGAGTACCCATTCGTCTTCTCTTTATTGAAATGAAAAAAAGCACACGTATAGATATTTCACCACCAACACTTTATTTATTTTATTAAAATTGTAAAAAATAAATATAAAATCATTTCGAGGGCCTCCTTCGTCGTCCAGGGAATGAAACTGAAGTGTAACAGGGTACTTCCCGTCATAAAACGATACATATGCCTGTTAACATTTTGTTTTTTATTTTATGGCCAGCAACAAAGCTCAACAACCCTTCGTCCTGTCGTCCTCAACTAAGGACCAAGGATAAGGGCAGTAACTCATTTTCTGTTAACTTATTTTCGTTTTATTCCTCAGCCGTGCTGCTCATTGAATTTATTGCAAAATGTACGACGAACGCTGTAACGTTTTTCGCGTTTATTCATGAAAAGTGTTATATTGATTTTTGTTTTATTTTTTCATCACCACATATCTGTTCGTGTCATTGTTGTTCAAATAAAAATTAATAATACATATGTACATGCATTTGTATGGAGAGCGTTAAAAAGACACACGAGGGGATGTGGTTTTTCCTTTGAAATCCCTTTAGCGATTCTTCGTTTGACGGTTCCATTGTGATTCATGTTTTGGTGGTGTGTGGTGGTAAAAAAGTGAAACAATCAGCGTTAAAAAGAAGACACCTTCCAAGGGGGTTGTGGAGACAGACCACAATGCTTGGTTTGAAATTAAATGTCACCAAGGATGGGGAAGACGATCTTCTTACAATGGAAGGCACATCTTGAATGTTGCTTTTTTTATATTTGACATGACACAATGGGCGTAAATGCATGAAGAGTTCTTTGGGGGTTTTTAAGAGTCTCTCTCTGTTGGCTGAGTCCACGAAGTCTGTCAGTTTCAGAACAAGTGTTGTTAAGGCTTTTGCTTGAAGTCCCTCTAAAAGCAATTAAACGGGGTAATTTGTGAGTTCTACTTGGTTTTGATAGGCCGAAAGGCTTTTTTTATGAAGGAGGACTATAAAAGTTCTTGAATTCATTTTGAAATGAGGTTGTGGTTCCCTTTGAGGGAACAGGAGTCGCATACGAAGGGCTTTAATAATGAAGACCCCAATGACTGAAGGCCATTGACCTTCGGAAAGGTCCGTGGTAGTTAAGTGCTTTGAAGACTCACGCAGTTAGTAGATGTGCTGTGTTTGCTGGGCCTGGTTCGACAAAGAATGCCGACAATAACATGCAGCGAAGAATAAAAAGCTGTTCACGAACTCTTCAAGCCTAAGAAAATAAGGGCCTCTTAGAAAATAAGGGCGAATGAGAAGCATATAATCGAGATAAAATGAAAAACATGCCAAGAAGCAATCAGTGCTGAGGGTTTGGAAGGTATGCTGCCTAAGAGCTAAAAGAGCATTGCAATCAGCTTAAACCGCTCAAATGTACAACACTGATTGCGTCTTTGTCTTTGCTAGTCATTGCCTTATTTGGTTGGTTGGTTGGTTGGTTTTGGAGGGTGAGTTTTGGGTCTTAATCCAGCTATTTACGAGTCTAGCTGTAGTGCCCGTTGAAATTTCCCTCAAAGACTCTTGGTAAAGTTTTGTATCGGAGACAGGAGATTGTGTGGGAAAAGGGTTGCTGATTGAAAGACGCTGGAGTTATTATTGATTGCACGCGAGGTCGCGAAAATATTCCTGTATTTTCGGTGGTTTATTCGATATAGGGACAGTTAACGCTTTGATTGCTGTCACAGTAGATATCAATGCGTCTTTCTTGGGTTTGATCTCTCATAAGGACGTCCGCCGTTCCCCTAGAAGCACTGATTGAAAACTATATCGTTTAAACGACATGTTGAATTCATTGCTTTGTAAAAGCGATCAAAGCATGATGAGATGACCGTCTGGGAGGTGGAAGAGCCCATGCAAGTTAAGTCTTGATTTTATTTCTATACGAACGCTGAGAGATGTAATAGTGATGGAGTTCATAAAACCCATCCTACTGGTAGACGGATAGGCATTGAACTCATTCCAGATTTTTAACTGTAGTGTCCTTGTTAGTTTTTATCTACCAAACTACAGCTTTCTATGCCGCGTATGTCTGACGAGCGAATAGTATATTTGAAGCATCATTTCAGGACTTAGTCTTTAGTTCCTGCCACAACTCTAATTCGCTCCGTGACTCTTTCGACAGTTCGATCAATGTGCAGGTTCCAGGACAATTTACTGTACAGGATTATCACAGGGTACTTTGCTGTTCGCGAGAGATGCAGGACGATATGGAGGTACGTTGGTTGTCTTTTTGGCGTTTACAGAAAGTCCGTCTCCGTACATCATCTCTGTATCTCAGAAGCACTTCTGAAACGGAGCTTACATGTTTGCCACTTATAACCAATGGTCGCCATCCATCGAATTTTTTTTGCAGATCGGACTAAACAGTATTTAATGAGAGACCTTTTTAAGGGCGGGATAACACCGCCTTTAAAGCATCCTCGAAATGTAAGAACCGAGATTTCAATATCTTCGATGCTGCTGTGTAGTGTATCATTCAGCATGTAATTCATATGGATTCGTTTGTTTGAATGCGCTTCAATGTCTAGATAGGTAACAAGACATATGCAAATATCTCCTCTTTGTAGACAGAGGTTTTAACTTTGTTTGCTAAGTCATTCAGTGCTTATTCCCCACTTAACCGGTTGATATGAATGTTGGGAATTGCAAAATGGGAAGTCGTAGAGGCCTTCTCGTCTTACGTGTCTTATCACTTATGACTTAAGCCTGATGGGACGGACGGATCTTGGACCTGAGTCGAATGATCTGCCAGGAGATATTTGAAAGTTTGCGCCTTTCAGCCGGTGAGTGTTCAAAGTTAAGCTACAGGTAAACAGCTTAGAGGCCATTGGAAATATAATACATGCTTGTTATTGAAGTAGTGTATATTATATACTATCTTCCCCGACGCCTTTAAAGGAGAGAACGGGCCATGAAGTGCTCGGCTTCACATGCAGACTTTTCTCACTTTTATTCCCATTTCCCTTGATTAGCAGACAGTGGTGTTCTGATTGGGATGATGGTCTAATTGAGGGAACATAAAACGCGATTGATTCTGAAAGATTAGTTTTAAAATAAGAGTCCAATAATATTTTTCTTAATTTTGGTGTGACTTGCATCTCCTTTTGTAAGTAAGCTCAGGGAAATAGATTTTTTTTGAGGCAAGAACTTTGTGGAGATGGCACCAGTTGTGTCGGAGATATTATCTCGAAGGCGCCCGATCAACTACATTTTGGTTTTAATTTCTTGGTTATACCTGGTTAAATTTTGAGAGTGTGTACCTAAACCAACTCCACCCGAAAAAGCAATAGAAAAACACAAAAAACGACCTCTAAACTTTCCAAATCGAAATTTCACTAGTCATTCCACCCTAAATTGACAACCAACCGTGACTGTCATTTTCTAATGAAAACCCAATGAACGCCAAACGAATTACTTTCGTTTAAATTAAATTTCAAAACTCCCCTGCCAGTTGTCGGTTGTCAAGATTTCACCTGAACAAATCTGTGATTATTATTCAAAACGATTTCCAAAACCCATTTTGTGGTCGGTCATTCAATATGTCAATTATGTGTCAAAACAATTTACCCCTCAACCACTGCATAAATAATTCCGCAGCAACACAATACAGCGGTTAGCCTAACGCATGTAGAGTTTCAGTTAAATATGTGATTATGATGTGCAAATATGTGCAAAGTGAAAACCGCTTAAATTCAAATAAAATATTCTTTTTCACACACATTCGCACACGTCAAATCGATTGAAAAAGTGGCTTAGAGAGTGAAATACAAACAGGACGAGGAGTCATACGGGCAAAAGAACATCCATTCAGTCGAAAGTGGAGAAATGCAAACACCAGCCGGCAGAAAGTGACGTCGTAGCGCCGGCAACTAGGGCGGCCGGAATAACTCGACCGAATGCAAATTGTGAACTTTTCTTCTTTGTTGATCTTCGTTTCAGCCGCTTCTTCTGCATGAAAACAGTTGAAAGTGAAATAATATGATAAATAAATAATCAGCCGACAAAGTTCCTCCTCTCCTAGCCGAGATGGAGGCTCTACATTCTCAAAAAAAGACGACATAGGACTCTGAACATATAGGGAGATCTGGGGCAATGTGATAGCGCCGACTTAAAGTGATTAACAAACAAACTTTTGTGACTCCCCAAACAAAAAAAAAAAGATAAAAAGACCGAAACCACTAACAAGATTCCGCATTCCTCTACCACGACTCGATTGCATCCTCCTTCTTCTCTTGGGAAAAGTTTTTTGTCCACAAATTTGTAAACATTGCCTGATTCGGGGTAATGTCGTACTCGAATTTCAATGTAACTCAAACACACCCTGTTTTGGGTTGTCTTCTCCCAGGAGTATCACCGTTGCATACGAAATTACATAGAAGAGGCGCGTCACAAGCGGGCGTGGCTGCTCAGGTAACGCAGAATGTCCCCTTAAATCTTGAATTTGACTGATGAATGAGTTTGAGTTCCAACACACGACAACAAGGCCCGTGATATGAGTTCATAAAAACAATAAAAAAACAACAAAGTAAATTAGAAATAAATGATTCACGCGGTAATACGCTACTACCCTTCTTAGAGGGCGCTGTACACAGTTCGTGCTTCATACGCACATTTGAATACAGATTGCATGTCTAAGGATAATAATTCAGTGTAATTTTTATTTACCAAATGCATTTCATGCAGAAACACACCGCCGGGGTACGAAAATAAAAATAAACGAACACGTTTTCGGTGGTAGTTAAAACCTTTTTCGTATCGCTTGTGAATTCATAAGGATCTGGCAGCATTGTTTTGTGCATGCAGGGTAAAGTTTTTTGTTTTTTATGCAAAGAATTGCGAAACTTTTGTTAATTTAATGAGAATTTCATTCGAGGGGGGAAAATTAAGAGGAATTAGGTTGACTGCAGGGTTTTGTAATAAAATTTTCCACAAGCATAATTTCTGTTCATGCAGAATGGCTGCGGAAAGGGAGATGCTTTAGAGAAGTTCATTACATGTATGAAGGGCTTTGAATGTTTATCTTTTCGGAGAAATGAATAAAGTTTGATAGTCAAGGTTGTGTGAGGAAAAGGGGTATAGGATTATAGGAGAATCGTGAAAATGAGTGAAGAGAGAGACCTTATCCATGTATCATGATAAGCTAAAATTTTGTGGAGGTTTTTCAACGTCGTCTAGAAGTTACAACGACATTTTCAAGCACTGTCACTTGCGACTTTTTCACACAGTTGTAAGGCTAAGACTAAATTAATTCCGGTTCTACTAGAACAGAAGAGGTCCATCGTGATGCCACAGGACCTGTCACTGATCCAGAGGTACGGCAAGAACTAGTTGAGTCGACCAGTAGCTTTTTTGTGAAGTGAAGGATACTTCTGAGGCCAGGATCCGCAAGGTCACTCAGGTTATCAAAGGAAATTGCCACCAGAAGGATAAAGCCGAACGGGTGCAGAGGGAGTGGAGAATAGTGTTCCTCTTCCCTTCTCTTCCCTCTTGACCCTCGTGAAGTACTGGAAAGAGAGCTAATTTGTCATCGTCTTAGCAGAACCAAACCATTGTATCGATTCTGATCGAGTTTCGACCAGTTATGTCTGGAGATTTGGCTTCTCGTACCTTTCTCCCACCTGCGAATAAATTTTCCGATAGCGTCTAGTTTAAGGATACGTTTACACATAGCGAGTCTCATACCCAGTTCCCGCTGTTCCGTGGGGTACTGTAATATGTATCTAATCCCCCATCACAGAACTGAAGACCCTATAAAGGAGGAAGTTTACGACTTCCGTGTGTAAAATAGAGAAACCTAACAAAGATCAATCCTGGTCTGGCCATTTAAGCTAGTAATAGAACTGTCAAAGTTCGATCACAGCCTGGTTAGTACATTGGCTTACTCATTGTGTTCTATTCCGACAAAATCTAGAATCCAGACCAGAACGATAGAGGAATGATTTCAGAAAGACGCGAATTTGTTTCAACCCGGTTTCATCAGTTTAGAGGACATGGTTGTCAAAGCGTGGTCCTGATGTCCTGACTCGCAGTAAATATTGCAATTTTCCGAACGGACGGCCAGGCTTGTAGTTTGTCAGTAGCTCTGACTTAAGTACTGGCGATGTTCGGGTCGAAACGGGGATCCCGATGGCTGTCTGATTGTCAGTGTCAGGAAATGATACCATTTCTTGTGATAAGGCGTCGAAAAGGTTACCGTGGGTGTTCGCATAGATTTTACCTTAGCAGAATGGCATCCAGATACTATAGGTTGTCACAATTTTGATAAGTCAAGCGTTCGTCCTTAGGTAAGGATCATGGCTTATGGATATGTGCATGTAGGAGGGGACTCTACGACGTTAAAATCGTTCTCGGCGTTTGATTGTTAAAACCTGTAATGAGAGCATCTTCATCCGCTTAGTGGGTGGACACAGCTTTCTCAACACGAAACCAAAAAAACGTCTTGGAACGTGTCTGTAAGAAGCACAATGGTCGTCCTGAAGAAAATCCATACAGTTACCTGAACCTGGATGTCTCTAGAGATGGCCAAATTGATGAAATATCTATCGGGACAAAACGTACAAGAAATGTATGAAATGTAAGGACATTCTGTGGAAAATGTCGATTCAAAGGCATTTTGAGTAAAGCCCACTTCTGAGCGTGAAAAAACTCTGGTCAGTTTTATAATACGTAGTTGTCCCTTCCTCCTCATTTCGACTCCTCGCACACAATCAGAAAAAGTATTTTTCTTTGAGAGCAATTACGTGGGCAAGGAACGGAAGTAGGCTACGTAGAACCCAAAGAAGCCTGTCAACCTGATGGAGCGTTTGTTTCTTGTTCGTTTTTTCTAAGAAACCACAAGGACCTTCTGAAGGGAATACATTTCTCCCATGGTGCCTCCATTATTTGAACACTATCCCACGAACATCTTTCTGTTGACATTTGTCTTTAAGGCCACATCTACTGTCAATCAATTCCCTATCAGCTCTGACAACATCCTGTTTCGACCCCACATCCTGTTTGCTGAAAAGAACGCGCAAGTAAACAACTTTTAAAGTCCAATTGTGTATTTGCCCAGAAACACATTCCAACAGCAACACTCAGTATAATTGAATTTGTTACTTTGCTCCCGAGGAACGTCCTCAAACTGACACATTTCAGGACACCATCCACCCCTCCGGAATACAACGTTTCATATCAAAACATAATCGATGATGAGAAAATAAACTCAACTAGATACAGGCTACAACGCACACACAAAGATGGAACTTAAATTCCATTCATATGCAGCCACTCAGATTATAAGTAGAGGAGGAGGAGGGTGCGGAAAATGTGATCGTCTATTAAGTTCGCCTTTCCCCCCTTCTAAATGGCTGACGTCCTCTTGATGTCCTTCTGCTCCTATCGCCTTTGTCGGGGTTCTTTTAGCAATTTTGGGGTGAAATCAATTCGTTAAACACTGTCACTGAGTCTATTCCGTGGGCACCCCACTGTCTGTGTTCTGTGTGTCCCGTGTGTCTCTGCGTCGACCGAAAATCGAAAGGCAAATCAATGCAGTTCCATAATTTCCAATGGATGGGCTTGGGCATCTGCCGCCTGTTCTCTCCTCCACCCGTGGATGGTGTTTGCTTGCTCGCTAAACGACGATTATCCTTAAATGGGGTGGAAATAACGAGGACAAAACCGCTGACTGCATTTTATCTCAAATTTCATTGTATCCCTCTCGGTTGGGTAATGAATCATTTCGAATATGAATCTGTGTCTGTCAGGACGAGAGTGGTGGATGTGCATTTGACATTCGGGACAATTTGCCGCACATCGTTTCAAAAACTGTTCGTTCCACTTCGGGAAATCACTTGTACATATTTCCATGGAGAGTTTCCACATATTTTTTTTTTTTTTGTATTTTTTGCGTGTTCCACTGGTGAGGTATTTTAATTTGAAAAGTACACCTCTTCTCTGCTCGCAATTAGTTTCGTTGGGGATTCTTGTACAGAAACGAACAGGGGTGGAGGCAGTGTTTTCGAAAATGTAGGCCACCCCTTAGTCATGTGTGTGTTGTTTCATACATATTTTTTCCACCAGAGTAATGTCATTAAGTCAGCCATCAACTTATGAGTACTGTGTCAATAGCACACGCTTTAGGTTGTGAGCGCATCGGCGAATGAAAGGGTTTCGTGGTGCAGAGGCTTAAGCCGGTTGAAAATATTGTTTAACCTCCCTCGCCCACATTTTTTTTTTTTACTTTTTGAAGAGGACTTAATGAAACGTTTGATGTGAGTACCATTGACAGAGTGTAACCATGTTAAGCGGTTAGTTTGTGTTCGGTTGGTGAATAGAGATGAAAGGATGGGGGCGGGCTTCGGCTGGGCTTCGGGACAAGTTAGGTTGCATCAAAGTAATTGGATGTTTATGGGGGAAAGGTGAATGACTAGATTTGGTGTTATTTCATTTTTAATTAGGGAATTTATTTATCCCCTTTTGTTTCTCTGATGGGGCATTCAGAAAGGATCAATTAGTAGTTGTAGGATAATTAGTAGTTGTAGTGGTTAAGTGGTTTTTGGGGAAGTACCAAGGATGCTTGGAGTTTTGTACAAACATTTCCTCAAGTTTGACATCGATTAGTGCAGATGACTGGCTTTTGACCTCATGAAGTCATTGAACCAGGATTGTCGAAAGAGGGGAGTCAGTTTGTAGTTGTCCTCTAGAGAGGTGCACTTGGGCAAAAGATAGGTCCATTTTGAAACCACTTAGATTTCCTTACTGGTAAGTCGGCAGTGTTCTGCCAGTATTCAGACCATTTAGATTACTGAAGAGATATTCTCTTAAAGAAATTGTTCGAAATGCAAGAAGAACTCGTCCTCATCCCTTCCTCATCTTTGCAGCTCCTGCAGAAATTATTTCAGCGTCTTGTTTGGCTAGTTCGTCAGCCGCTCAGTTCCCAATCTTGTTCAGAAACACGTGGCAGTCTTTCACTGCAGTAGATTTGATTGTGCTGGACACTAGGAATCTGTGTCTAGTATGATACTGGGAAAGATGCACTAACCACTGAGCTACGGCGACCAGATTACATTAAAAAGGACTTCGCGCTGATTCCAAGTGCTCTTGGCCGGATTTGTATGTTTGTAGCTGATGTTGAAGACACTAACAATAGGCCTCGTATCAGGTGAAAACGTGTTCAAATTGTTGCACTTCCCACATTTTTCTCACTTCACTGATGAGTGTCCCGGAGTCCCAGAGAAGTGTTAGTGGCTTGCTTCATGCCATAAATATCTATTGATATCAAGTGTAGCATAGATTTGAGCGTAACAGTTGGAGAAGTTCTTAGCGCATTTTTAAGGCTAGGTAAGGTTATATACATAAATGAATGCCTTGTGACGTTAATCACTGCTCACGTAGATCAACAATAGGGTCTATAGTGCCCAAGGTCCTGATATGAGCACCCGACAGACTTCCGGGGAAACGCCCACGCGGTCATCGTAGGATAAGTACGTCGAGTTCCTCCTTCTTACCTCCACCGTTAATGATAAGACTTGCCACGGTGTAAGGGTCCGTTCGGGACCCTTTTCCACGAATAGAGTGCAACTATGGGGTTTCTAGCATGATAGGCAATATTTTTTCCTCACAAAAGCTTTCTGTGTACAATTAGTCTTAGATTGGAACTGTCTGTTAAGTTGAGAGCTGGAACATTTTGCCTGGGTGGAGTTATATATGGAATTTCAGATTTCTTAGTAAAAAGCACCAACTCCGTTTTTGGCTCCTAGACCATAGCTCCAAGAGGTCAGCGTGTCTATAGTATATTGGAGTATATCCGACCGTGTCCGAGGGGACTTACCTGACACAGAAAGCGCAACCAAGCTAAATCTCACATTCTCTAGTTTCGAAAGACGTTTGCACATCTAAAGGTGTACTTTCTAGCTGCGCTGTTAAGGCCTCTTAATGACTTTTGACAAGGTGGTGTATTGTATAAGACATTAGACACCAGACTGTTTCGCAGATGTTAAGGTTTTTCAATTCGTTGATTAGTGTCTAGGAATGCAACCATTGTCCTTAAGCGCTATAGATGAAAAGATTTTCCCGTTTGATGGGAACGCTTCGGTTTAGATAGACGATTTCAATATACGGTGTCTTTCACATTAAATGGAAAATTCGCTACAGAAGGACAAGCTTATGGGCCTGAGATTATCGTGGAGCGTATGAGAGTTATTTCTTGCTGCGAGTATAAAAACTACGCTAATCTTAGTTCAGGCCCTGGCTGTTGTATAAAGAGCCTCTCAGCGAAGAATAAATAGCGCATCAGACAAACCAAAAGCGTTCCACCGATGTCTTCCCAAAAAAAGAACGAAACAACTATAACTCACCAGGAATCAGATTCAAACAGTCACAGGTCTCTTGACTGCCGGGTTTATAAAACATCTCATAGCTATAGGAATAGCACAGGACAGTATCCGCAACGAAGACGAAGAATCAGCAGACTACATCTTATGTTGTTGTAACTGTTTAACTGGAACAGTTTATTGTTACTTAGGTAACTTATACCTTGAAGTGGAGGCCAATATTATTCATAAGGAACACCGGTCTCATGTAATTCATGGGGAACACGCAATAGGCCCCACAGTGATAGACGACTAGATCCCTGCTCATCAACTCCAATCTGACAAGGATGGGGTGTCCTCATTGTAGGAAACATTGTTTTGGTATCGGTAGGTTTTTTTTTTTTAAAGAGTCAGTGTGCTGATGGGAGACCTAGAAGAAGCCAAGACTTTATCTACCAGCAGAAACTGGAGGCATATCGCTCGTGCTTCAGTCGCACCGACCGATCCCTTTAATTTTTCTAAAACGATTTATTCTTTTCAATGACTTGTAAATATCATTTTGTATAGCCAGGCATTTAATTTTTTACACTTTTTTCATGTGAATGAGGGATTTGTACCACTTCATACTTGGTTCGATTGAAAAAAATTGCGTTGAAAGCTCTTAACTACTTAGTACTCACATAGCTCGCAAAACAGTGCCAAAATTAAAGGTTTTTCAATTTCAATAGAGTTCCGCTTGGTCAATGCCAAGTAGATTTTGAAAAAAAGGGTTCCATTTGGTCACTGGTCCAAATGGTCACACAACGTGTCATGCCCCTTCCAACGTCATGGGCAATATAATTCCACCCGACTTGTTATTTAAAATTTATTTCAATGAACATGCCTACACCACAGCAGTATCCTTCGAACTTGACAAAAAGTTGAACTCACACAGAATAGAATTCTCACCAACTGTTGATCCATTGAATAGAATCCCTACCCGTCACCCTAAGAACACCCTATTCAATCCGAGAAAAAAAAGGTAAAACTTTCTTTTGTATAAATCAATAATTCCCATTGGAAATTTTATTCCATTACTCGCGACAACCCTGTGTGACTATATTTCCATAGAAGGATTAAAAAAAGGTGCTCCTCGTGTTTTTTTTCTTTTCATGGTGTTGTGCCCATTTGAAGACCTCTTTGCCTGCTTGAAACTGTCAGCATTTTACCAAAGCGTGTACATGCTTAACTTTGATTCATTGTTCCTTGACCCATGAGGTATGCAGATTCGGTATATAAATGTCGTTAACCCTTCGGAATTAGCTTGGGTTGAGCTATTCCATGCACGAGTCCTTCAGTGAAAAAGGTCACAATGTAGGTAATCCACTTGAGTTTGTGATACCGAATTATGTATTTGTCGCAACAACAATTAAAAGGGTTGTGCCTGTAGTGTTCCTGGAGGAATGGGGGAAAAAAACTTTTGAAATTGATTGAAAACTTCAATCATTTGTGACAGTGCATGGGGAGGGGACTTTTCCAATCGGAAAAGTTCTGTAATTTCAAAAAGTTGGGAGAGTTTTGGAAATAATTTTTATTAAATTTCGTAATGGTCCTGAATTTTACGGTAATTTGGATAAGACGAAGGGAATTGGTTGAGCGGGGTTGCAAAGAGGGTGCGTTGAGTTCATTTGAATTTTTGTTGATGACTTCACCTAATTTCGTTTCGACTAGGAACAGATGCGTGAGCTGCTGAATCGAATAAGTCTTTAACAAGTCTCTCACCCAAAATTACTTCAAAAATATTAAGTTCACGGGACTGGCTATAAATATACATAAGAGCACCTTGATCTATAGGAAAGAAGTCAGGAAGACGCAACGTAGGTCTTAGCGTAGTTTCGGTGAGAATATTGATAGTATCACAGAATCTTTAAGACCGCAAAATTCTTTATTAAACGCCGTCAATGCCAAACTTCCTGGATCTGCTATTGGACACTCATTTCTTTGGCTGTACGCCTGTTTCTATCAATTTATCTGCTTTTTTAAAGCAATGCGAGAACCTAGGCCTTGACTTATCCTAAGCTGTCCCGTCAGCTTTTTTTTCTTCTAAGCAATGCGCGACCACAGCATTCGACTCATCAGTAAAAGCTGAAATAGACACGTAGCCGTTTCAAAAGCAACAGGACCTGATTTTTTCTTCACAAGCACATTCTATCGGATATCTTGAGACTTCAGAGACCGTTAAACTCCTGGTACAATATCCAGCGCCTAGACTAAGAGGGAGGATGTTCGTATACCCAAGGCAGGTAATGTCTCTCACACGCTTCACAAGGAGCTGAGCCCGATAAGCTCTAAAAAAATTAAATAAATAAAAACTGGCGCTGCAGAGCCAAGCCCTAGCTTTCTCGCACGAATGGAAGAGACCTATAATTTATTTCCGACTTCGAACGGCGAATTAAGAAGCTTCTTTATGACACATCACACCCTCGGGAGCTTGTCATTCCCTGGCAAGTGATGGATATTGCTGGGTCTCGAACCTATACACCTCGTACGGTAGTGCAACACACTAAACACTAACCCACGGAGACCACGATGAGCTTGACTTCCTTTTTATGTAAAAAAAAAAAAAACCTGAAGGGAACTCTTGACTTTGGTGTGAAGAAGATTGCAACTGCCTATCTAAACCAGAACATCCTGAGCTAAACGCTGGATCCTTCTCCAACTACTGCGCTCAAAACTAAATTACACTTTCTGCCTATAGATATTTAAAGCATGCAGCCAACTACGTACTTACGAGGCCTTGAGGTTGCAAGTTACTCATGAATGAAGTGAGAAAAATGTGGGGAGGACTTTTCTCAGACTTTTGTGCCCAATTGATACAATTCCCCTTGAAACAGATTCCAGAAGAGGGTAGGAACACTAGAATGCTACCGAACAGAAGCGGCTAGATTGAGCTTGAAGTTGATTTTTCCAGACACTTCGAAAACAACCGAAGGAGTCGGTGCCAGGGTTCTTTCAAGCTGCCTTGGGGTCAACCACTCTTCCAGTCTCCCTAGCCCCTGTAGCGTCTTTCGGGGCTACACAGGTGAAGAAGAGCAGGAGTCAAGCGTGCACCTTCTCTGCACGTGTCCTGCCTTGCCAGAATTAGAAAGGCCGCTTTAGAAGAATATCTCATCAACGATCTAGTAGATGATTTGAACACTGTCAGCGTGGCAGACCTGTACTGTTATTAAATGGTTTCAGGAGTAGACATGGGGTCAACCTTTTCGCTCAATGGACCTAGCTTGGCTTCAACTATGGATCTCTGCCTTAAAATAATTTTGCCTTTTCCTTGAATCTTCAAAACTGGAGTATCGGTGTCTGAATTTTCTTTCAATTTTTTTGAGATTATATGTAGTCAGTGGGCAGCAATTAAGGAGGAAGTCTGTTAAGTACAGTGATACCTTGTGATAGCTCAATTTAGAAAGTCTAGAAAGTCATCTAGCGTAATTGTTGGAAAGTTGTCTCCAAATCCACACACGAAGTTCGGTGAGACAGCTTTTGATTTGTGACTTTTAACTTAGTTAAGGCAGTAAGTGGATTCAAAGACTCGATGGAGCTTGGTCCTTTCCAGGCTTTTGTTTGTTCTTACTACTTACAGTAGGCTATGTTCTTAGATTAGGTAAGAATGTCGGCTTATACTTGAAGCCAGCACATTAAAACTAGTGAAAGGTCCATTGAAGAACGAAAAAAACTTGGAAGAATTCTACCACCCACTCACCAAACCAGATCAATGTTCGAAACAGCGATTTTAAAACGCGGCGTTGAATCCACTCTCTGACACAAGACTCACTGTAACACCAAAGTTTCCAAGTCAAACTGGAAGGCCCTTCTCCTCCCTTTGGACATTGACAAGTACCAAGCGCCTTCATCATTCTTGATGCAAAGTTAAGGACGCCTTCCACTCACGATTAGACATAATTGATATCAAAGCCAAGTTTAGTACGTAAACAGTGAATCTGCTTGCATGCAAATCAGCAACGACACTGTATAATTCGCTAGTCGTAGTGCTTCATCACCCCTGTACTCCTGTCGCGTGCTTCGAAACGTCAAAGCACAATCTCAAACTATAACCCTAACACTAACGACACTCTTCATATGGAAATTACATTTCGTTCTCATGCCAATTTGCATGCTCATTCAACTTTTATGCTAAATTTACTTCGAATGGTTTTTCTTTCGCTCGTTCCATTTCCAAATCTTCCAACCGAAAGGCGGTAACAAAATCTCCCTTTAGTGGATTCATTTGAATTTAACATCCCTAATGCCATTAACTCCTTCCGCATAGCTAATCCCACTTCTTACTAAGGCACCATTTCCTGTCAAACTTTAAACTCTCAGGTTCTTAACGGTCGTCAGTTCTTAAAGCCTCTCCTTCGTGGTTCACGCGGTGGGGGGTGGACGTTTATTTGTTTATGTCAATTCTCGATTCCCCGCCAAATGAAAACAAAAGCAAAACAGAAACAAAAATAAAAAAAGAAGAAATTGTCTCCTCGGCAGCAAATAAATATGCAAATAGTCCTCATTTATCCTCTGTTCCATTTCATTGCTTTCATTTGCAATGGACAAAAATAAGAGCGAAAAAGAAAAGCAAAAAAATACAAAAAAAAAAAAAAAAAACTAAAGAAAGAAAGAAAAAAATAAAAACAAAACCAAGATTGTACCTCGAGGAAACCATTGTCTTTAACCTTTCGCCTCCATGAGCCTGATGCGTAGCAGAGACACAGAAGAGCCCCAACCGACATGGCACAGGCCATGCTCACTTCTTCGCCGGGAGAGTGATATATGAATGCCAATGGATAGATAGAGAGTGAGTGACTGCACATTAAATACACCCTCGTAATAGTAACTGCTTTAATATGACGAAGGAAACCCCCCGCATGGGAGAATATGGGATGGAACAGGATAAATGTCGAATGAATGAATTGGATTTTGTGTGTTGCCTCCGTTTTCCGAAGCAGTGGGGAGTCCTGGTAGTCTGAACTTCAGTTCTCGTGCAATAAATGTTCATATCAAGGATATTTTTTAAAGATTTTTCTTCTTTCCTTTCCTTTTCTTCCACTCATTCAGTTTCCATCCTTTTGTGGTGGAAAAAAATAAATAAATTTCATGCGTATCCTCATAAAAGAGGATATTTATCGGAATTTTTTTCTTTCTCTTAATTAAACGAGAAAAGGGAGTAGTTTCAGGTGTACAAGTAAAATATAAACATAGACCGTGTCGGTATGGGGAATTATCCTTGAATTTCTCTCTGAAATCGATCGAAAGACGAATACCGTCATATCTCATGGAACATTCTGTTCCTTCTTCCGAGTGTAAACATAAACAATAGAAAGGCATAATCATCCACGACCTACGAAATCCGAAAGCACGTCCGAGATAAAGTGAACTTTTCCCATAGAGTTCTCACAACAGCTGGGATATTTTTCAATTTTGTACCACAAATCTTGTGCTTGTTGTATCCTTGTTGTGGAAGTATATCCCATAATTTATTTCGGGTGTTAGATGTAGGCATTGTGCTCCTTTTGTTTGGGTAATGTACCATTACGTTTGGTTTATCCTATAGTGCCAGTTCGGCTTAGAGAAAGTGGCCCACTGGGCACAATAGGGGTATAACCCATACCCCAAAGCCTTTATATCAACAAAGGTTAGATTTTGTGTAACATCCTTGTTTTTATTACGAGGAAAAAATTAGTTTCTCTCTTTGTTTTCTTTTTTCTTTTGTTTTCCAACTTATGTAAGACTTGGACAATTCTACTTAACATTTCTATAAAGAGTCTGAATATCACGTGGAAGGGTTTCCGGTCCAATGATTTGTTTTAATCTCAGGGCAATCTCTCCTCTGAGGATGGTAGAATAGGATGTTAGAGGGGCTACAGCGTCAAAGATAAAAAAAAGCTCTTCCGTATCCAATCACAATATCAAAATCTCAACTTTTATAATGGTCGGTGACACAGTCCTACCACAATAAGAACTTCAAAATTCCCAAATCGTCTTCTAAAAACTCACGAATAAGAGATAGAATGCACTCATGCCTTGAGCTTCTAAATTAAAAGCGTTTAAGTGGCAACGTAGATGCAGATAAGGTTACATTCTACGTTCAATGTGAATATCTTAGGCTCAATTTGGACTCCTTGTGGTTCAGGGATCCCAGTCAAAACTAAGAATCCCTCTGTTCTAGGATTTCAGTTATCTCTCACCGGGGAACTCAATAGATCCGTTGAGATCCGAGCGTATCCTAACCTAGCCATGGTGTAAGGAATCAGAGGCGAACATGAGTCTTGTCGAAATAACGTCCAACCGAAAGGCTTTCTAAAAATCGCGCCAGTTGCCTTTAACAAAAATCTTTCCACCCAGTTGCTTGACAAAAATCGCATTTTATAGGTTATAGGTAACGCTAGACGAAAGACTCACTTCTACCTCTTTACGTCCACCTAAAGCACTAAGCTGTACTGGACCTATATTCGCTGTTGATCAAAGTTTAAGCTAAAAGGTTTAAGTTAAGCTAGACTTGATAAGCTTGGGTGCCTGTCCTTGATGCAGACAAACTTAGACCAGAAGTCGTCCACTGTGATACAAAAGAATCTTTAACTACTGCAAAATTACTTAAAGGGTTACTTGAGCAAGAACCATCAATAAATCGACTGTTTTTGACCTCAATACTTACAAGATCGCGAAGCTCATCGGGCAGAAGAGACGCCAGGTGGTGCAGTCTTCTTTGGACCACTGCTGGTCAAGTCCAAGCGAAAAGAATTATAAGCTCCGAAAAAGGTGTTAAAAAGAAGCTTGAGGCATTCAGACAACGTTCTTTGAGAGCAAAGATAAATGTCTAGGATTGTTGAAGAATTCGAAAGCTTCTTTACAACCTTCTGAACTCACCTGATGTACTGCCTACTATAACTGACTTTAACTGGGCTACCGACATTTCATACCAGCACCTGAAGTCAGGGCGAAACTGATGACTCCATCTTGATCTTTTCGATCTTTACAGAGCTCTAAACCGACCAAGGAGACTTTTTGAGTCTCCCTATCCACTATAGAGTCTTAAGCCGAAGTCACAACTGCACTTCTGTCTCTGTACATATGGCTAAAGATCAGTCCAGTGTCGTACTTAGATATTGCGATTTATGTCAACATCCAGCTGCGATCAGATCTCTTGTATCCAGCACAACGAAGAAATGCCGGCTGTCTCTGAACGAGATCACCAAACAGCGTGACTGCATAACAATTGAACTGGCGAAACAAGGCTTCATAGGCATCTTGAACATGTCAAGGCTCAGTTCATTGGACTGCACTGCGAGCTGCGTGGGTTCAAGCCCCAGCCATGTCTACCGAACATTTTAGTAGTCTGTAACGATTTCCACATGAGCTTCCGAGATAAAGAAGAGAAGGAGTCCATTATGTACTTTCCCTGCACGGGGCCCAAACTTTCTAGAATTAGAAAAGGCACCTTAGGAGAATACCTCTACGACGATCTTAATGATTTGAACGGTGCTGATGTGCCCGACCTGAACTGTTAAGTGAGGAAATGTAAATGGTTTCTTTGGTCCCCGTGTATAGGTGCGATCACTCCAAATTAACTAACTAACTAGTGTTATCCTACGTCTGGTGAGCGTGTAAGCCTTGCCGTTTCCTGGACTGGCTTTGTGGCCTGGCACCATCTCTATGAGAGAGAAGTGGCAATCTAGAGCAACCTTTGAAGTACTATTCGTTGGACACTTGGCGATTTCTTGAAAATGTAAATGGAAAGGACCAACTGTTTTTATTGCCTAATACGAAAGCCGGATTAAAAATCTTTGCTGTGACAAATTATATTCGCGGAGTTTTGTCATGAGGTGGACTTTTTGCCGAGAGGTGGACTTTGCTAAGATTTCAAGCTCTATCAGTTTACTTAGCATGGCGAAGACTAGAACTTGTTTCATCGCCAATATTTTTCACTTAGGCTACATGTCAAGCTTACATTGCTCTCTAGTGTCTAAGTCTAGACCATTCGATCTCAATAGACCTCAGAAACACAGCTGTTCAGTCAGTCAGCTGGTTGGTGTGCGAAGAGTTTTCCATACGGGAATCACGCAGCCACTTGTGGACAAATTTCCCTCCAAGCCCTTTTACAAGCATGCATTGAGGTGATTACGACTTTTTTCACACGTTCAAGCTTACTCATTTTACAGTATAGCTTCCTATCAAGCCCCAGACAGAAGAGATCAGAGAAGCTAAGCTGGATATCGTCTAACTTTGACAGATTGACCTATGGAATGTTGCGTTTCAATATGAACATCAAAAGCGCTGTCAATACCCGAGCCGAAACGGTTGGGCACATTGTTTAGTGCCCAGAATTGGTTTCGTGAGAAGATGTGATAGCTAACAATCAAGGTGGCTCGAGAATCTTGCTAGTTCCACCTCTGACGATAGCGCCAGCTTTTGCTTTAAGAGATGTGCACCATAATAGCTCTCACACCCCACAATGCTATTCACATATCCTCAAAGTACTGTAAGCACTTTATCCTGATTTATTTATTACATCAATATATTCAATTTGAAAATAAGGACGAAACCCAGGTTGTCTCCACTTTGGCATTCAAATTTTCTCAATTGAATGGAATGAAATATGTACGTTCTCGAATGCACCAAAAAGATACAAAAAAAAAAAGAAGGATTTTCATCCTTTATGTCCTCTCATGTATCAATATTCTGTACCAGCTCCGTTGCCAATAGGTATTTCACACCTTTGCTTTGCTTCTATAATATAATTTACGAAGAGAGACTTCTTTCTTTGTAGTCATGGGAGTCGTGTACCCTCCGAGTATGTCTCTGTGCAAGTTGTTGACTTCTCTTTGAAAATAAATATATGTAAAGAATTAAATGAAACATCAAATATTTGTTCAAAAAGGAGGATGAGAATTCAAATAGATCTTAAACTTGGAGATACGTGTATAACACATTTCGAAGGGAGGTATTTTGACTCAAATCGCCTTACTGTAGGAAGTGAAAAGGTGTTCGATGTGGATTCTTTTTTGAAAACAAATTTACTGCTAAGTGGTTGATAATAGTATGATGCCCAATTATGTAAAAATCATCTCCTAAAATGTCGAAAGTGAAAACGCAATACATCCGAGTTTTGAGAAATGACACTTCTGGCATGCGAGTGAACAAATTTTTCATTCCAATGCATTCTTTCATTCACTACCAAGGCAATCATTTTCATGTTGAAAAAGTACCTTGTTTCCATTTCCCCTGTAAGTGACGCTGGTGTATGTAAACTCCCTTGAAAAAATTTTAATCAATACCGTGAATGCAAAACAATGCCTCTGGGTTTTTTAAAGAATTTGCCCACATGTAGCATGGAATCCTTTTAGTAGTCATTTGAAGCAATGGTTGACGGCAATCAATGCCCTTTGACCAGCTGCGACGAATTCGTGAAATTTCTTTTGATCACAAGAGAATTGCTCACTTTGACAAGAAGATACATACATAGATGTCACCATCAGTCTCCGTCGAAGTTTCAGCTTCAGCTTTGGAACACGGTGATTTGAAAACAAACTCTAGACACGCAATGAGTCCTTAAATTCTTTTTGTGTTCTACCCAGATCTCTGAACTTGCTGGAACTTAATCTTTGGAATGAATCCTGTCATGCAAGGATCAAAGTTGATCACATGCCCAAAATACTCAAAGAGCATCATTCTGTTTACACTGCAGTGAGAGTGTGAGACTTGATTTCAATGTCAAAGCATGCAGTGGTAGGACAGAGTAAACGAAGGATCATTCCATAGGAGATGTCTAGTCGTTTTTTTTCGTATTCTTAACGAAACTAGAATTAAATAGGCGTCGAGAAAGAATTGAGTTTATCCTGCGAGTATAGGACACTGACAGTAGATGCGTATCGTATAACTACCCGCTTTGAAAAATGTTGCGTCTTCAATGATTCCCTTTGTGTCTCGTGACTAAACTATGCACGTGTAGCCCGAGTCAAAGGAGTAATTGATAGAAAGCCGTTCCAAGTTATTTCTGAATTCAAGAACAATGTTTCATTGATGGGCGTTTTGATGACTGTCTAACTTACTTTTACCACAACTTACCCTAAGTAGAGTTAGTGTGTGCCAATCCTCTGATCTTCATTCAAGAGGGTAACCACGGTAGAATGCTTCCAAAAAGAGGGCGAAAAATGCATTTTTTCCGCAGAAAATACAACACCCACCCTGGCTGGATAGAAAGCAATTCCAGCCGCCTTTTGCTTTCCAGTAAGAGATGGTATTCGCGGAACAATTTTCTTTGACGACCTGGAAGACGATATTGATATTATCGGCTGAACCTTATCGGTGTACGAGAGCAAAATCAAGTACATATTGTCTGTCAAGCTCAAGGGATACTCAACATCTACGAATCGGATAAAACGTCATAGTGGACAGCTACAACATCTTCGAGCTAGTAAGGGACTTTGTCTTGCTTAATACAAAAATAAGCAGCTCACGCCATAGACCTTAGTGGACCGAGAACTACCTTCTCGCAATTTATTATCGACTCCGAACGACGATTTGAGAAGCTTCTTCATGACAAATTATACTCCAAGAGGTTCCTCGATTAGAGGTGGTGGCGTTAAAAAATTAGTTCGCTGAGGGCTGAACCTTACGAAACTCGCACAGCAGTCCAATGAACTAACTACTTGGCTCTGCTTTAACTTCCGACAATGACACCTCATCAAAAATCAAAAGCAAAACAACTCTTGTCAATAACTCTTTCTTTTGACTGATAGAGGGATTGAAAAGTAAGACCCTATCCTGAAAAACTACGGAGACTATATTCCTAACTATCACAGTCCTACTTATTATGAAGATATCCTTAGTCGTTCCGAACGACTTTTTTTTTGTACATTTTTTTCCTTTTTCTGTTGACGTGGTTTGAAGGATGAGATACGAGCTATACACCCATATTCATCTAGTCAAAAACAGAGCCTTGGGCATATGAGATTTGTAGCTAGGACATGCAGAGTGAACTAGAGAGGTTCAGGTTTATTAAAAACTGAAGCGTCAACTAAGCAAGAGCTTAGCTCACGAAAAACAAGTTCTTACTACAGCACTGGACCCAGTGCACTAAGATGATTGTCTATCGATCGAAAGTGAATAGACCTTTGGATTGACAACTTGTAGAAGCTTAGAATTAAGCTTGCCGTAATCATTTATCTTAGGCATGTTATATGAAAAGGACCGACTCTGAAAGTCCCTTCTCTCGAAGGGCTGTCATTGCCTGCCGAGAGATTATGTCGCGAAAAATGATTGAACGATTTTCCTATGACTTGGTCCTGTGCCATTTCATTAGGCAGTCCTGGCTACTGAGGCATAGCCACCAGTCTATTGATCTGTTGAGTATTCAAGGTCGTTTACACATTCGTAAGTATTTTAACTATGACGTTTGATACTGATTCTAATTTAGAGAAGCGCCTCTTTCACTTGGAATGACAGTATAGTCCTTCCCAAATGAGTGAAACCCACAACATTCCCTTACAATTGGCCGCCCTAAGTTAAGTCAGTCTTTAAGTGAATCCATCCCTGGTGGTGGTCGAGTAGGAAATTCGTTGTTCAGTCTTATTTGTTGTTTTTCCTCATTTTACCTTGCCTCGTTAAAATTATTGGTCTATTCGCATTTTGAACTCGAAGATGAAGGCTTTGTATCGCAGTGAATCTACCTTTGGTCTGAGTGCACCTCCCTCTAGAGGACAGTAACTGAGTAATAAATGCTACTTTTCACGACTCTAAAACCTTCGTAGCCCATGATGACTGATGGACTAATGGTTTTTTGCTGGTTAAGACATTCCTACTATTGAAGACCCTAATGACTCCAAAACACTTTCCAACAATTTGATCACAGAATTCTTCAACTTCCTCAAAGTTTGTGGTGAATTTGAAGTAAAACATTCCAGCCGTTTGCCCTTAATAAATTCCCAGCCTGTAATAAGGGTCATGGGAGAGCTAGCTAAGAACCTCATAACTCGTTGACATATAACCCCCGACTTACAGCAAGTATTTCCACTTCGTTCTTACTGTTGACAAATTAATATATTCATAGGGGTTTCAGCTTAATTAAATATACAAATTCCATCTCTCCCCGACCCGACTTCACCCTTGCACAGATAGATATCCATCAATGGGCTTATACTATATACTCTTATCCTGTACACAGGGAGGATTCGATGGGAGCCACAAAAACCCCCCCAAACTCATAAACAGATCCACCCCCGTAGCGAAAAGAAACAGACATCGACAAAGACACCAAACTGCTGAACTCCAAGAAATGGGGCCTTGAAATTGCATCGAACGTTCTTGTATAGTGCTCGTCCTTAATACCCTTACGATGGTCGGTCGGTTCATTTCGGAGTTCGGTTTGATTTGGTTTGGTCTGTTTTGTCTCTGCCGTCTGCCGTTTGCCCCGTGTCCGGTGTCGTCTTCCCTCACTGCGGGGGAAGATTAAATTCGTTTTTGTTGCGTTTGGTTCTTGTGTGTTAAGCTGGTGCTGCTTCTGATGATGCTGCTTCTGCTGTTGGTGTCTTCCTTTGAAGTGTAGAATTTCCCTTAGCTTAGAGGAATTTATTAAGAATCAACAAAAAGGAAACCTAATCGCATCAACCACCATACCACACCATCGTCGTGGGATGAGATACGGAAACGAACAAAAAAGAAATCTAAAACCATAAAAAAAAAAAAATATATAACGACAATTGCTTTTTAAGGACTAACCCATTAGTTTGTCGAATGGCAGTTATTCCCTGCTCTCTGCCATTATCGCTGAAATTATCCTTAGTAGAGGAAGCGGAAGCTTCGACCATCAGTGGTCTATCGTGATATCCAGAGATGACAAACACAGTCAGGAGTGTTGTATACGAAAGGAAGTGCTGCATAAACATTTTTTTTTTTTTGTTTTTTGGTTGTCTTCTTGGCGTGCTTCTACACTTTTGTAGTTAAAGGACGAAAGGCAAACGAAAAGAAAAAGGAAATAAAAAATAAATCAAAATATCTCGGCATCAACAAGAACAAGGACGATGAGAATGCATCGGGATATTCGGCATTTTATGTTGATTTGATGGAAATGAGGAGGTCGTCGTCATTTATTCCAACGCGGGGTCTTGGAATTTCTTTCTTTTTTTTTTTCTTCAAGGACTCTTTGTTTCTATTTTCTCTCTTTAAAGCACACAAAACTTTATTAATTTACACTTTGTTTCACATTAAAAAACACCAGCGAGGCCACCCAGCAACGATTGCAAAATTAATTTCCATTTGACCACGCCAAAATAAATTGAAATTACATTTCACCCTCTCTCCCGGGGGGGCGACTCGAGAACACATGTATCTATGCTACATACGCAAATTGAAAGGATTTGCTTCCTTTTTTTGTATTCAAATTCCGTAGAGAATATAGAGAAAAACGGCTTAATATATGGGGAAATGGATGAAACACGAAGCTATGACGGAGGCGGTGTGGTACAACGCCGCAAACATTTTAAAGCGATGGGACCGAGACTACTCGACACTGGTGGTTATGCCGCCTTGGAACTATAAATTTTCGGATAAAATTTGTGTCCAACCCTTCGGAAATAAAACACGTTGTATCTGTACGAAGTGCAGAGTATGAACTGGTTGGTGAAAGCGAGAAATACAACGGAAGTTTTGAGGGGTTGTAATATGGTTTTGCTTTGGAAGCAAGAGTGTTGCATAGGTCGTACGAAGATAAAAGGTAATACAGTAGTAGGAAGAGTACTTGGAAGACACACATCAGAACGTATAGTTTGCTTCCTGATCTAAAAATCTATCATAATTGTTTTCCAATGACCCGCTTATCCACTATGAGGGTCGTGGGTTTAGGCTGCTTAAGTGGGCCCTCGACATCTTCCGATTTTCCGCCATCGACTCTAGATCATCAGGTGCTATCCCCATAATAGTAAATGTGAGATTTGGGACTTGGTCCCACCTACCGGACGCCTAGCTGATGGCACGGATTCCATGCCATGCCTTAGAAGCCGAGTTGGGGTTTGCGTCTATCATGCCCCACATCGCTTATCCCCTATGAGGGTTGCGGGCTTAGGGTGCTTTAGTGGAACCTTTACATCTCCCGATCTTCCGCCATCGACTCTCATCATGTGCTATCCCCATACGGGTAGAAGTGAGGTTAGGGACTTGGTCCCACCTAGCGGACGCACGGATTCCATGCCACGTCTTGGAAGCCGAGTTAGGGGCTTGCGTTTAACGTGCCCAAACCATCGAAGTATAGGCCTTTCCGTTCTAAGAAGTAGCTGATCTTGACGCGTTATCCCAGCAATACATCGAAGAAGCCCAGGTTTTGGAAACTTGATGTTTCTCTTGCATCTTCCTTCATGCTAATTTTAATCAACGGAAATTGCTTAAGTCTGAGCTACAGTTCGGTGTGAACCTGGACAAGCTTCTCCAGTTGCATCTAGTTACGCACTCTTAATTGATTAAGATACCCTTCTTCAGGATCTTCGACCACTGTGGTGTCCTTCCGGGTTTGATTCGAAGACGTTAGCTCGAAAAATGACTCCAAAGCGCATCAACGCAAACAGGATCGAATTCTTACAAAGAATATTTTGGTCGAAAAATTCGCTTTCGATAGAGTTCATGGTTTCAGCGCCATAAAGTAGGACTGAGACGGTTAAGGGATTGAAAAGAAACTCCTCAATTGTCCGCTGCAGGGTCTTACCACACAATGGCCGTCTCTGCCCAAAGGAACAGCAATTGGCAAAAGTTATGGAGGTAATAGCAGAGCCAAGCTAGAAACAGAGTTCGTTACTACTACTTGCAGATTCACCGCTAAATCCATTTTCGCCGCTTGTGTCTATAACCGCGAACACATCGGTCCAACTCGCTGAGTCTTTTGAAAGACTGTGCCCTTGACATTGGTTGGAGAGTTTCGTTTAATTCGTTCAAATGTGAAGTTGAATCAGTCACATACCAGTCATCTCCATTCGCTTTGAATGAGCAATCAGGTCCAGTAGCCTTGTTCGATTTGAGCTTGGATATTGCTGTCTGTGCTTCGTTTTGATCAGTTGGATAGAAGTTTTAGCTGTTCTGTACTGCCTGACAGCGGGATGTTGGTCAGTTTGGAGAAGTGGTTTTATTTTTATATTCACAGCAGCGACGGTGACTCTAAGACGAGGTTTCCTTGTCCATCTCCTGATGTTTCTGTACAGGTTTTGTTCTTTTAGTGTTTGGTGAAATCTCCCAGCGTTGTTCCGGGAGTGCAATCTCTAAATATTTCCTTTCGCGAGCATCTCGGGTTCCTTTTTCTTCTTTTGTAGCAACACTGTCCTTTCCGCCGTTATTACTCAAAGAGCTCGTGAGTGGCCCTCGTCCTTTTGTGGTGGCTGTTGAGTAAAATTCAGGGCTTCAGTTGCGGCTTTTCTAATGGCATATTGGTAGGGCTGCCACTGGTCTTTGACACTTGAGTTGCTAAGACATGCCGAGACACATTTTCACAGTGATCTATAGTCCTAGATGGCGAAAAGGTATTTGCAGGTTATGCTGCTGCTCACGCCCTGTTAAGAGTACGAACATTCCACTTACACTTACGAACATTCCATTCCACTTGTCCTTATTTTGTTTGCCAACAGTGGTCTCATCCTTATCTGAGGTTTGTTGTCAGCACATAACATTTTTTCCATGGCCAGGTAGGTACCCCGACAAAACTTGGAGAGCCAGAGCCTTCACTTGTACTCCTAGGATGAGATGCCGAATAAACTGGGCCTCATAGGTCTTAACTCCGAATATGTCGAAGTATCGACGTAAAGTAAACGTAACTTTTGATTCCATCTGGAGAATTGTTTCCTTGCAGTTCGGATCCAAGGAGCAGTGCCTTTGTGGAAGGACAGTTGAGGTACCCGGCGATCACCGCTTGGAGGTGAAAGTAGAATTTGGTGAGTAGAGGTTGGTTCGGGTAAATCTGTGTCCTCTTTGACAGATACATATTTACCAGAGAACAGAGCCTTTTCAGTCGAAGATGGTGTGCAGATTCTCTATCTACCACTACAATCCAGTCGTTTGTCGAAGCACTAACCATCTAGTATCAGCACGGCACGTCTATGTTTTCTTCCCTTTTAGCTACCTCGGCAACACTTTCATAGAAGTTAATTTTATGAATTCCACCCCAACGCGCATGTGCCACAATAAATTTTATCCTGCATTTAATTCCACACATCCGCACAGCACAATGGGGTAGGTGCGAAGGGTGACACAAAATATCCGAATATCCTCTCGTAGATTTTCTTGTACGAGTATTCCCCCTTTTTTTCTTCTTGTTCGTTCTGTGTTTTCGCCATTTTTTTTTGTCCTTTCTACTTTTCGCTCTCGCTACTGCCGCTTGCGAATAACAGAAACAGAATTTGTTTTGATGGAATTCACTTCCGATTCCGACCCAACAACGTCATATCGCCGTTCTCTTGTCATTATCATCGTCATTCGAAACGTTGTCCTTCCATTTGGCTACCTTCTCTCTTGTGCTGCTTGCCACTCTCAAGCGGATGTCCTTTGAAGGGTGTACGCTGGTACAATACTCCCAAAATGCTACACCAGCCGCTTTGGGTTTTTGCTAACTTGATTCTGCCTTAACCCGTAGCTGTCGTTGTCGTCGTGAACGCCGGCACACATGGAAGTGCTGCAATTACACACACAGATTATAGATAAAATATACGTTTATCCTTAGCCCATGTGAAGAGATGTGCGGCATTTGTTCTTACAGGAGAATCCCTCCCCTTTGGTGTTATGGTGTCTTTCTCCGGGCTGAGCACGCGGCTCTGTCTGCCATCTGTATTGTGTCGAATGTGTTGTGTGTAATAAAAACAATGGAATAAACAAAACTCCTCATTGACGAGATGATGATGATGATTATGGGGAACAATTAAGTATTTCGATTGGGGGGAAGCACACCACCACCAACGTCCTGGATCAGCGCCTCCATTAGGTGCTGCAGCAGCCGAGGATGAGAAGACCGAGCAGCAGAGCACGGAGGGGTGCGCTCTGTAAGGGTTGAAATTTAATTCACCCAAAAGTATTGACAAAGTTCTGGCAGAGCCAAAGGAAACGCCTAATTATCGTTTGAGATTCTCGACCGGTATCTGGTGAATCTCTCACTCGTGGGATTGTGATTTGATGAAACATGGGACTAATTAGGGGTGGCTGGCAGTGACGTTGCTGGGTGGGGTTAATGAGTCGAACGCATGTTATGCGTTTTAGTTAATTGATTGAGTTATAAGATGTGTACAGTTCTTAAGACACAAGCGATTAATTGACGAGTGTGTGGACTTTGCGATTTGAGCAGACATGAGATTGGGATGATTTGGAGAAAGTCACGATCATGGTTTGTCATAAGCTATTTATACAGAGGACTGACAGATGCGAAACGGAACCATGATTTATCTTAGCCGGAGAAATCCCCTACCAGAATTCCTTCCTGACTTCTAACAGCATTTGTTTGAAAGTTCTCTGATTCCCAATCTTTCCAATCAGTGTTAGCTCAAGAATCAAATTCCCAAGATCGTCCAAATGAAATCTTCATTTACACTGTCAAAAGCCTTCTCGAAGTCGATAAAAGGCAGATGAGACGGAGACCTGCACTGAACACAACATAGGAAGATCCTGAACAGAAGCCAGGCTGTTCGGCTTGGAGAGATGAATCTAAATGTTCTCTGATCCTTTCCAGAATTATCTTGGCTACTTACTTACTTACTTAGGTGGCGCTACAACTCGGGGTGAACTTGGGCCTCAACCAACAATCCTCTCCAGTTAGCCCGGAGCCGGAGTTTCGCACGCCAAATTGGTGAAGGTCCCCTTTTACTTGCGTGCACCACCTGAGTCGTGCAGTAGAGGAAGACCACTCAACTGCAACGTCTCTCGTGGGTGGATTCGAAGATTTTCCGAGCCAGAGCATTGGTTTCCATTCATTCTACTACCGAGCTAAGTCAACGTCGCTGTATAGCCAAACAGTTCGTTGTTGTATCTCTTCCTCCACTCACCGTCTACGCAGATGGAACCGAAAATCACCCGAAAAATGTTCCTCTCGAAACAGGTAAGAGCAACCACTTCATCCGCTCTTGACATAGTCCATGCCTGTAGGAGGACTGGGATGATTAAGGTCTTATAGGGGGTCACTTTGGCTGTTCGAGAGAGGGCTTTGCTCCTCAATTGCCTTCTTAGCTCAAAGAAACAGCGATTGGCAAGAGTTATTCTTCGTTTGATCTCAGCGCTCGTGTCGCTGTCTGTCCTTAACTACCTCAAAGTTATGTGTGATGTTCTGTCGGTGTTGAGTGTCCTTTCTTGTTCACAGCATATACTTTGTCTTGCCCTCATTGACCACTAAACCCATCTTCGCCGCCTCCGTCTTAATACTCATGAACGCGCCAGTGACATCACGCTGCGTTCTTCCGATTACGTCAATATCGTCGGCGTATCCGAGTAATTGGACGGACTTTTGAAAGAATGTGCCTCTGGTGTGCAATATTCTTTTAAGAACGATGTTAAAGAAGTAGCATGACAGCGCGTAGCCTTGTCTAAAACTTTTTTTGACCTCAAAGGTCTCGGTGAGGTCTTGACCGACCTTGATGGATCAGCGTGCATTCCCCATCGTCATCCTGCACAAACCGACGAGTTTGGCAGGGATGCTCTATAAACTAGACGTGGCTCTGTGTAGCTCGTCTCTATAGATGCTGTCATACGCGGCATTAAAATCGATGTAAAGGTGGTGGGTATCGATAAGAAGTTTCTGGGTTTTCTCCAAGATCTGTTGACGAATGGCTTCAGGCGACAGATAAGATTTTATAGGAGATGCTAAGAAGACGTGTCTCTGTAATTGGCGTGGTTTAGAGGGTCTCCTTTCTTGAGGATCGAACAAACAATGCTGAGGTACCATTCGTCGGGCATACTTTCCTCCGACCATATTTTACAGATAAGTTGACCCATGCTCCTCACCGAGTCATCGCCTGGCGCTTTGAAAACCTTGGCAGCCAGGCCGTGAACTCCAAATGCTTTGGTAGGCTTAAGCTTAGAAATGGCTATCTAGACTTTGTTCAGGTCAAGTGGACGAAACTGTTGGTCTTCATCACTCTGATTGAATGGTTCATTCTTTCTGACAGTGGTATTTCATTCGTCGTCGCCGTTAAACAGTCTGCAGAAATAGTTCTTCCATATTAGTCTTTCCAGGATTTGTCTTTCTTTCGAGCCAGTACAAACCTTTAGAGGTTCACGCAATACACAAACCAGTGTCTTGTTTAATACTTGTAGCGGGAATATTCCTTGAAAATTGTTACTAGACAGGGCATCAGCTTGTTTTGGTAGACAGATCGTACGAAGCACCTACTCCACCTCTCGAACATACTTCTATCCCGCAAATTTGGTTGGGTTCATCCAGCTTTCTTCGTTCCTGGTTACAAGGTACCGATACTGTTACTACAGGCCTTGAATGGTGTGTGATTATTATTATTAGTGGGAAGGGGTTTGTCCGCTCTAGCACTGCGGTCTCACAAAGTGCTGTGTCATATGTTTTTAGAGCAGTTTATCTGTTCCAGAGGCTAATCAGCTTCTCAAGGTGGAGCGTGGCAAGAGCCTTTGGTGAGACGAATTCACTGCCTATGATCCGCTTTCTCACGTGAATGAGGGCGGGTCATTCTGTGACGGTGTGAAGAAAGCTTACGTCGCTCTCCAAGTGTAGTCTGCAGGTAGATAGGCCGGTGGAGTTTGATAGGCCCAACATAATCCCACTTCATAAAAGACATCTCCCATTTTTTTTTTTTAGGAAAGCTCCGCTACAAATTCAACAAGCACTGCCACTGGAACAACCAGTTCGACTTCGTCATCCAGCAGTTCAGATTCTTCCAGTTCGGATTCGGATAGTTCAGATTCTGAAAGTTCATCCTCAGATGATGGAAAGAAACGTGACAAAAATACACCCTATTCGGAGCATGAATTAGAAGCCATCTACCGTGTGTGTGTACGAAATTTAGAGGAATGTGTTACCCGGTTCCCAGAGCATTATAAATCCGTATACCGGCTAGTATATCACTATATGAATGCACCGGATAAGCTAAAGGATCTTGAAAAGTGCCGTCAACTTTTATTGGGCCAATACATTACCAACTTGGGCAATCAAATCAACGGACTCTTCTCTGATCGTAAGAACAATAATATTTTCAACGGAATTTGGAGAATCCCATCATCTGAAATCGATCGCCCCGGCAGTTTCTCATCGCATTTAGTCAAATGTGTTAGTATTCTGATTCAAGTTTTACGAAAGTCAAACAATCATAAACTGCTGATAGATGTCGCTCTGCAACTGTATCGCAATCCTGATAACGACAAGTAAGACATTTTTTATTTATTCTTAAGTCCTTTTCATTAAGCTCTCTCTCTCTTTTAGGCGCTACATCAAGGACTCTGAACGCATGGATTTGTATCAACAAGCAATGACATTCTGTGTGCAAATCATGCGCAACCTTCTCAAGCGATTGGGGGATACTCGCGATAACGTAGAGACTTTGAACCTTTTGATTGATATCTACAAAGCACACAAGAAATGCATTAAGTACATGAATCAAAAGGAGCCCCAATTCACTCAGCTTTTAGTTGAGGTGTACAAGTTTTACATTCAGGATAAGGTTGCAAAAATGCCCGAGAACCTTAACCTCTTGGATTTGGCTATAAAGTTGTGTTTGCAAGAGATTGCCGCTAGAAAGAACCAAGAAAAGCAAGCCATGTCTGGAACAGTAAGTGGACCACAGTCAATTTTAACCCCAACACCAGTGGAATCTTTACCGCCCGGACTAAAGCCTCCAGTTTCAACTGCAAGTACATCTATTGCCGTAAGTACTTTGAAGCATTATCTCTTGGAATAGCTGAGTTTGTTTAAACGGCCATTTATCATTTCAGGTTAACAAACCGATTCAAATACCTGGAATCACTTCACGACCACGCGGTCGACCGGTGGGCAGTAAGAACGCACCTTCACAAATAAGCACATCTGCATATCAGCAGCCACCAGTGCCGCTATCTTCAATTCCAAATGCTAGTCAGTCGTCTTTAGCTTCGCTTATGTCTCTCTATAGCAGTCCAGCGATGCTTACTCAAATGGCCAAGGTGAGGAATAATTTGTTCTCAGTTTTCTCTCACTATACCTACAACTTTTGTTTCTTTAAAAAAACAAACAGGATCATCAAGGTTTCCAAAAATTAGTTGGCGAGTACTACAAAATGCTAGATGGACCCGCCGCATCTGGAACTGCACTTCTTCCAAATCTAGCTGCACCCTCAATGAATCCCATCATGAATCCTATGGCACTCAAAGTACCATTATCTTCAAATATTTCTGATCTGTCTGCATCAACCTCAACAGTTGCTCCCAAGATCCCTCAATTTGATATTAAAAATCTAATCGCATCGGCAGCATCGCAGGTGTCAAAAACGGCCACCTCTTCCCAATCCCATTCGACAACAATTAACATTGGTGGCGGTGAATTGACCATCACTCCAACGTCGTCCAAACCAATGCACACTAAGGACAACCTACCTAGTTCTGCTAAGCTTTCATCGTCTATGTCGTCAAGTGCATCATCGATTTCGGTTACAAAAGTTCCAACCAACTCTCCAAGCATTTATGTGAAACCATTGTCCGACCTAACATCCAAGTCAACTGTACCCCCAGTACTTCCCGAACTGCCTAAATCACTTTCGATCACACCGTCGACCAGTCTTTATCCGCTTGAAAAATCCCGACCACAACAGATGCCGAATGTTTCTTTAATGCCTGACATGAAAATGCCAATGTCCACCGATAAAATCCAACCCAAGGCTAAGACCACCACAAAAAAGAAACCACCAACTCCTTACATCCGTCCTCCTGCCCCGACCCAACCTACAACACCGTCACTGGCGCCTCTGACTCCAGCCGAGCTGGCAGCTCTCGCCAGCATGAATCAGCAATTCCCCATGTTGGGTAACTTCAGCATGGACAATTACAATCAGCAAGCAGCCATGCTAGCAACATATGCCGAGCTTTTCAAGACCATGGGCACCGGAGTGGGAGGCTCAATGATGTCGCAAATCGCTCAAATGTCGCAATACCAGCAATTCCAGATGTTAGGCCAGAAACGTCCCTACGCCAAGCGCAATCGCAATCCGAAGCCTAAGAAACCAGCTTCAGATCTACAATCCGCCGTTGAATCGGCTCTCAAATCATTGCCGCCACAAATCACAATGATCCCGGCTTCATCTAAGTCCACCAAGCAGGCGCAGACTTTTAACATGCCATCATATAGTTCACCAGCTACCATTACTTCGGTCGGTCCACCACCAGTGTCGATGACTGGACCCTCGGTGGGAGGAAAAATAACACCCAAACCGATTCCAACGCCTCCACCGCAGAACAGCCCAATGAAAACTTTGCAACAAAAATTAGCCGAGAGGCAAAAGGCCAATCAGATGAACGAGAACGCCAACAAATCGGGAGGAAGTGGCAGCTCTTCGGGAGGTAAACGTGGCAACATTGACGTTATTATCTTGGATTGATTGCATTAATCTATTCTCTCTATTTACGCAGTCTTCTACATAACGGAGTACTGAATTTGTATCCGCTCTTGACCGTTAATCAAATAAACTTATCCCACTACAGTCTCAGTTTTTATTTTTAAAATTTACAACTTCAGTCTAAATAGGGAGACAGGAATGATTTCTATATACAGCGCGACAATCTAGCAGCAGCCGCGTGCAGTTCATCATTTAACACGAAGCGTTGGGCGCCAATCACATTATATTGCACAAATTGTCTGATCCTTAAAGAATTTCTGAACTGTGACGAACATGTGTTTGAGGCACCGTAGCCACCAGACTTGTGACCCGTAGGTGACAATTGGTCGTAGAATGGCCGTACGGTCATCCTCGAAGTAGACGTACTGGGCTTCCGAGAGCGACGAATCTTTTAGCATACTTCTGATATGGAAGTCTATAATTTGTTCGAGTGTGTTGAGTGTGTGTAGAAATGAGATTAAGCTAACAGGTCTGAAGTGTTTTGCAGATTCGTGGCTACTCGAATACCTCACCACGTTAAGTGTATGGGATTGCTGTGACTTGTAACCTTTGAAGCATAATGAACTGTATGCCATCAACCGCAGAGGACTTGTACAGAGAGAAGCTGTTGATTGGCCAGAAATTATTTTCTTTGGTGATCATGGAATGAATCCTTTTTCAAGGTGCAGGGATTGCCGATGCAGAGCGCGGTAAAGGTTCTATGACTACCCTTAAAGGAAAGCACGGGCATTAAGAAAGTTAGAGGAGACACGAGGAAGATACCGATGCATGTTGGTCTTAAACATTTGCGGGTTATAGTAATGAGGCAACACAGCTATGTATGTAGATTGTTCCACATTGGTAATGTACGGCTTCTGGAAGAATCTCTACATTTGACTATAATGTAATGAGCATTGAAAGTATGACCCGTAGATAGGTAGGTAGGTAGAGTGGCGGTTCCTGAGAACCCAATTAGCGCTAGAGGTGCGCCGCTTTTTTTACCACGAAACTCGTTCAAACCTATTAGTGTGTGGGTGTTGAATGGTTGTGTTGGGATGAGGTGCTTAAATCTAGCCGGTGGAATGCAGATACAGGATCAGTTCTCCAATCCTTTTTTCAGCTATCTCGCCGAAGAAGGGTTTGCCCAAAATACGCTGTCTGGTCCTCGCCAGGGCTGGACACCTACAGAGGAAATGAAATAGAGATTCTTTCTCATTAATGTCCTTGCAGCTTCTGCAAAAGTTGTTGTGGGGAATACCAAGCTTGACCGCATGATCTCCAACTGGCCAGTGGTCCGTGATAATGACTACAATTCTGGCAATATCCGGTCTTGATTTGCCAAGTAGCTCAAACACGACGCGTATTGCGGTTGAAGTACATATTGAAGGGGAGGAAGACAACTGGCTATTTCGTTGAAGTACTAAACATTTCGTCGGTGTTCAAGCTCTTAATGCGCGATTTGGGACTCTATCCAGAATGTGCTCGACGGTTTTGTGTGCACCGGACCAGATATGAGCGTTATACTAGAGCTTCTGGCGAATGAACGCCTTATAAATTGAGCCCATATCAGATGGGGTAAAGGGGTGCGGTGTTTAAGGTAACCTAAACATTTCGGGGCATTTTTGAAGACCGCGGAAGACCGTGGTCGTTCCAACGAAGGTTGCTATTGACACACATACCGAGAATGGAAAGGCGTCTAGTTTCGGCGATGCAAGTACGGGAATACCCCGATTTAACACAGGGTTAGGTTGCAGAAAATGACGACTTTCTGGTTCTAATGAGGCTTGGGCAGTCGCAGAGAAAGTGTGTCGTGTCCTCCTCCGCGTCTATATCACCACATCCTCTGCAGGGGTCAATCGTGCTTATTCGCATTCTCCTTATTCGCCAGTAGGCTGTGGCCTGTGAGGATGCTGATCACTAGAGCTATATGCGATCTGTTAAGCGTAAGTATTTCCTTCGTTTTTTATTTTATAGAGTTTTGGCCACATTTTTATGATGGAAGTGTGCTCCATCGAAGAAGTCCAAGTGTATCTCTTGCTTTAGAACTTCTATAGGGGTCAGAACCGTGTGATCGACCATTACTTGGTTCAGTTCCGATCCCCTTCTTGTCAGTTCATCTACCTTTTCACTGCCATCGATGCCTCTGTGCCCCGGGACCCAATTGGATTAGAAATTGCAGACCCAATTGGATTAGAAGTTAAGTAGCAGGCATCATTTATAAAAATGAAAAGGAGAGTTGAAGACAAAACAGAGTCTTGGGGAGCATCAGAATTGTAGACTTGAAATCTTTCAAAACAGCTTGATTTGAACGGTCCGAAAGGTAGTTTCTAATGTATTGAGGAAGAGATACATCGATGCCAAAAGCAAGTGTTTTTGGCAAAAAAAGCTTGATGTCAAAGATTATCAAATTCATTTAAAATATCAAGTGCGACATCAAAGTGCTGGAGAAATTGGTTCCACCTGTTGCTACGAAAACCGTACTGCCTCTTATTGAGGAGTTTGGTAATCAAGATACTTCATAAGCTGACGATTTATCAGCGTTTCCATGACCTTAGAAAGAAGGGACGTAAGTGCAATGGGTCGGTAGTTGGAGGGAGAACAAGATTCACCCTTTTTGAGACGGGCTGGGCAAATGCAGTTTTCCATCAACTCGGAAAGGAACCAGAAGAGTAGGACTGCTTACACAGTGGTTTTTCCAGATTGGTAGAACACGTCTTCGGAACTTGAATGGTTTTAAGGTTCCCTGCTTTTGTAGATCAGTTTAGCAACCAAAACTAACTAACCAACTGACAAGAAACTGAGTAAAGTTCCATTGAAGCTTTGTCAACTGTGTTTAGGAGCATTCTTTGCACGTTTAAGATGTTAAGGCTCCTTCGTGATCTGAATCTTCTGAGCAGAGCATACAAATCTAATCTTTAACGTGTTCTCACAATGTTTAAACACACCCTTAACCTTAACTTTGCCAAAAATAAACTTCAAAAGACCATCGGTTTATATATTAAAATTACATTTTATTCATAATCGTATAATAGTTTGATTTTTGTTTTAAAATAAATAATTGGAAAGATCGGATTAAATAAGTAGTGTTGCACATTGATGTCATAGTTTTAGCCGAACGAGTCACTGGGTACATGGTGTACATTAATTTGGTATCTTCTCCTTGCTTCCAACTTAGCCGGAATGCTTGCGTGTAAACAATACAAATAACGGATTAAACTTAAATTTTACTCGTTCATCTGGAGCAACGAGATGACAGTTGCATCCTTATTTCCACGATTGGCTTCGAATACAGACTTCACTACTTCCTTGTCTATACCTGGGAACATTTCATGGATCTAAAGCGGAAGATTTGTGTTTTAATTTTGATGGAAAGTCTTGAAATGTGAGTTTACCTGTTTAAGATCCGCTTCACTGATTTGTGGAGATGGAGGTGGCATTTGCGGCTGTTGAGGTGCTACAAATATAGGCATTGGCCGCCCTGGTGGTACCATTACCATTGGAGCAGGAATTGCCTGATACATATACGGGGTCACTGGTTGATTTCCAAAACTGAGAACGACATCGATAGATCCCTCGAGAGCTTCACCTTGTTTACCGCTTAAGGGATACCATTCTTCGTGAGTCTCACCGCGCAGCACAGATTCGGGTATTTTGATGTCGGTCCAAGCGATTAGTTCGTCCATTTTGAAGTTGCACTCATCATAGATTTCGATTGAAATGGAATTAACTCCGATGGGAAGTTGACTTTGGATCACACGATTCCAGCGGGGATTTTTTCCGCCATTCGCATCGGTTTGTGTTTCGTAAACGTAGTGACCCACGCGCACGCGTACGTATGGATCCATTCGGGTGAGACCATAGTTCCGAACTAAACGCGCTTGAGCGCAAGTTATGCTGAGACGTCCAACATGATTGGGTGCCTGAAAGGGAAGAGGGTGAAGAAATATATTAAGTGTGGTGTAAACCAGAAGGGATGAGCAATGGGAACGGGTCTTGCCATTCTGTACACTCTTACATCTCGACTATGCTGACGAGCTATGTCTGCTATCACACAGGTTTATGTACCTTCATCAAATCGCAGCGGTAATGTCAATTGGGAAAGAGCTGGAGAGACCCAAGACATATTGCCTCAAACCGTACAATATAGCGCGTAGGCGTAGTAGAGGCGTTAGGACCCTGGTAATAAAAGAGCACAACTTGCATCGATAGGGTCGGTTTACCCATTTGTGAAGGTTCCTCTTAGTTCATCGACGTTGAGTTGAGCCAACAGACCTTCAATTAAAATGGATACATGCGTGAATATCGCCTAGAAGCTTGCGGCCGTTCTATGACAACATGTATGGGGCGGGTATAGGAGTATTTCCTGATAATTATTGCACAAGCTGCAGGGACGAGGAAGAATCTAAATCCGTCCATCATCTGTTAAGTCTCTGACCTGTCCTCGCCAATCAGTTTAGCAGATGTTTTGGAGTTCGCTGTGATAATCAGATTCTTACATGACTCGTCAAGAGATTTCAACAAAGATACGTCGTATTTTTTATACCAAATAGCCTTTCAATGCTACTCTAGTCTGCGATTTTCTATTGGCAGAGGTACGCTAAGTGTAGTCATGTCAAATTTCTCTTGCACAGCACTTCCAATTAGATCTTACTCGACTAATGTTAGTTTCAGTCAAGCAGCGAATTCCAAAAAAAAAAAGTGTTTCCAATCCCCGTGAAGCTTTTGCTGATAACTTCGACCACTCATCAGTCTTAAGAACTTTTAGGAATCTAATCATCGCTACACAAGTCAAGCAAAACTTTCCAGTGAAACGAAACAACACAATAAAATCGAGTGATGTACTCTTTTCCTCAAGCATTCATAGTGCTTCCCCACAGAAAATCGATCACTTTTCCACTTTCATCACGATATTTTCCTCAGTTTCAAGTTTTTTTTTTTACAATTTACTCACCACATACTGCGGCATAGCCTGTTGTTGATATAATGCCATTGCTGCCTGACAATCGGCGGCTTCCTGAATTTCTCTGGGTGTTGAAATTCGAAGAAAATCCGGTGGCAACGGACCAATTACTGCCTGAAAACGAAAGAGAATATTTACAAACTTGTCAGAGCGATCAATTTAAAACATAAAAACACCGCTCGTCACCAGAGAATGCTCATCTATGAAGCGTATTCATACTTAGTTAGCACTACATGCAGTGGACTGTAACTAATATAACCCGATTGTTGTAGCAGTGATATGATTATCGTATCAATTCACTTTGAAATCGAGTTCGCAAAGTGCTAATCTTATTGCTGTCGGTGACTAATAATTTGCTTGGGCTTGTGTCGCTCTACGGGGCAAAGAATTAAAAGGGGGATTCCTTCAGTTAGATCTATTTAGCGAAGTAGTACTTTTCTGAATTGCAATCTTTATGACTAAGCGATGTTTAGTTGATAAAATTTGTGGTAACAAAGGGAAATTAAAATTTGTTTAAAATTTTGTACCTTTCTCCATCGATTTTCTCGTGTTTCCACGTCTACACTTGCCATTTTGAGGGAGCTGCTAAGTAGGACTTCCGTTGTTTAGTATTTTTAACAAATCACTTGTTTTATATGGATTAAATTATGGAGAAAGAATAATTCTCTTGGGTACAAAAATTGGGAATAAAAATAAATACGCCACAACTTATATGAAGAAATTTCGTGAAAAACAGAAGCAATTTTGACATGGAACAGCTGTCGACGGTGGTTGTATTCAGTGAATGATGGGTACAGTGATGCAACCAATTGGTTGAACGGTGACTGAACCTCTTAAAGATTTTAGGCAATCATTTGCGGTAAACATCGAGTTATTTCTATGATTTAACCAGAAATCTTTCGCTCTTTATTGCCGAAGTCAGAAAAGATGTTGAAGAGGACAACTAGAATATGTAGAGCGTGTGCACTACCAACAAAATCTTTGAATCAACTATAGAGGCATGGCACAGCAGAAAAAGACCATGACGGAAAACGCGACCCCAGTTTAAAAAGAATCCCAACACGATTTGGAAGACAGCCGGCTGAAAACCCCGCTGCTTCGAGACGCTGATCTGTTGAGATTTGCCCTACTCCGTAGCACTGCAGGTTGCATTTTGCATTGTAGCTGCCTCAACGATTACCTTCTTCTCTTTATGTACTAGATTACGCTCGTACATATCTAGAACTCTGAATACATTCATTTGATAGTCAAAGTCAATAAAATTGTATCAAGCTTCACACTTGAGAGGAATCGGCACTTTTAGAAATTTGTTTTGTCATTCCCTAGTTGTGGAATTAGATTTTATTAGTTTGCGTATAAAATGGTAAGTTCACTTTGAATACTTGAAGGATTTTCCCCATAAAATATGATTTCCTTTCCAAATAACTAGCACCTAATCCTTTTCGATATTTTTCAACTTTTCCCAGCATAACCTCATTTCGCTTGGTTTCTCATTGTTCTCTTCTTTTAGTTTCGGAACCAATACGATAGCGATGTCACTGTCTGGAGTCCACAGGGACGACTCCATCAGGTGGAATATGCCATGGAAGCGGTAAAACTAGGTTCCGCTACTGTTGGACTCAAAAATCGTGACTATGCCGTTTTGGTGGGGCTACGACGAGCCACCTCTGAGTTGTCGTCTAGTCAAAAGAAGATAATCGCTATCGATGATCACTTGGGCATTTCTATTGCTGGAATCACTGCCGATGCTCGTGTTCTAAGTCGTTACCTTCGTACGGAATGTTTAAACTACAAGTATTCCTACGATACAACCTACCCAGTGTCTCGGCTGATCATGAATCTTGGTAACAAAATGCAGGTGACTACGCAACGCTATGATCGCCGCCCATACGGTGTGGGCCTTTTGGTTGCTGGATATGATGACCAGGGACCTCATATCTATCAAGTAGTGCCTTCGGCAAACTATTTCAATTGCAAAGCCATGTCAATTGGTTCGCGTTCGCAGAGTGCCCGTACGTACCTCGAGCGTCATTTGAGTGAATTCGCCGACTGTACCAAGGACGATCTGATTTGCCATGGTATTCAGGCAATTCGTGGTTCACTGCCCAACGACGATTTACTCTCGAAAGATGAACAGTCGCCACTTTTGGTGAGTATTTGTACGGGTTATTTCCTGCGGCATGACATTGAATTCGTTTGTTTTCCAGAACATCTCCGTGGCCATAGTCGGCAAGGGTCAAGAGTTCAAGATCTTCGACGATGAGGAAAACTTGGCTTACTTGAATATGGCCAAGGCCAAGGCTGGCTCTGCACCGGGCCCATCTAGAGGACGTGATGATGAACCTGGACCTAGTCCAGGCGATGATGGTGACGAGCCACGCCCACCCCCAAACGATCCCCAGGTGGCCGTAGCAACCATGGAACACTAAATGCTTTCCATGACGCTGCTGAATCTGCTGATGACTGTGGGCGCGATTTTATGTTTTAAATGGGGATCCGTTGGATTGTCTGTAATTCAACGGATCCCCACAGGTTTATTCACAATTCATGCTTTATGTGCGCAGTTATATGTATTTTCAGCCACGCAATCTTCGGGTATGGCTTTGTTTAATTTTTGATAATAAAAAGCTTGTGGAACAATAAGTTGAAATTGTATTGAATTTAGCCAAGGGGTGACAATGGGCAGCAGGGTTCGATGTGATGCAATTTTGTTTCTTAATCAAGGTCCAGTTGCATGGAATTGAGACAATCTTCACTGGGCAGAAGCTGGTTTGATCGAGACGAAGAAACTCTGGGCATTCTGTTGAACACTCACTTCCGGGGCGCTCTATTTTGCTACAGGGTCGTAATAGCATTCAACCTTTAATGCTAAAAGGGTCAGTGGATTCTGCTGTTCCTTGATTTAAGTGGATATACAGTGAGTCTATAGTTATGTAGTATTGTTATCTCTATCCTTAAGGCAGGTAGAGTCAGCCACAAGATTTTGAAGTTTCTGATAGACGGCATCCTAAGAAACCATGTCGTGATTGACTCCTACGTCCTCTTACTCCCGACAACTACAGAAGATGTTAAGTGACAAGTAGGAGGTCGAATCCGTCTGTAACCTGAGTTGAGGTGACTCCTACTCGAATCTGGGTGGCTTCAACAGATAAAATTCGCACATATGTATTATGCGTACAATTGACCCTAGTTGACTTGGGTCTAAGTAAGTCAATGACAGACTGGCTACGGCTTGTCTTTAGTTTTCTGTGCCCGTTCCATGCACTACCGATGATCTAACTTTCTCAATACAAGTATTTTAGTTGTAGAGACATGATGTGCTAGATTCCTACAGCTGTATTAAAAAAAAGAAATAGCTGGCTTCTCAGACCGAGTGATGTCAGAGCCTAATTTCTTGCAACCGTTCATGTTATATGCATTTACTTACTGCTCGGGGTGAACTTGGGCCACAACCAAACAGCCTCTCCATTTACTCCAAAACTTAGTTAATTAGATCCAGTCGCGCACTCCAAGTTGGTTGAAGTATTCGTCTTCTTATGCCAGCCAACTCAGGGGATATCTTCCTCTACTACTTTGTCCCACATTGTTACATTCGAAAACACTGCAAGGAGCAGCGGAGTGTATATTCGCTCCACATGTCCTAGCCATCTCAAACGTCTAATGCGCAGTTTTTTGGCCGGGACGATGTCGCTGAACAGCTCGAACAATTCGTGGTTGAATCTTTTCCTTCGAATATCTTCCGAAGAATTTTTCGTTCAACCCGCCCTAGGATCTCTTCATCTACTTTCGGTAGACTTCATACTTCAACGTCATAAAGCAGGATGATGTGATAACGCGAGATTAACGAAGTGTTATATTTTTCGCACAATTGGAAGGAACCAGCAGTTTTGCCGACTCCAAACGGCAGATTGAAAAGCTTCTCATGACAAATTATAACCTCATTTCTCATTACCTCCCAAGCTGCCGGTGCCACGAAAAACGGTTGTATGTTTGCAGTTATAGAACCTGTGTCAGCTAACTCAGCATTCAAAACATTGTCCACGGTGATCAATGGCCTCGTTTTTTAGAGTAATTTGAGAAAATCCTGTTTAAGCAGTCTTCTGAGGCTCCCCTCGTTCATCCTTGGGGAAGCTGCGATAATTAGTAAGCGGTTTTGTGGAGAGTTCCAACCAATTTCCCAAAGTATATACCAGGCGAACAAAAATCCATGTATCGTCGAACCTATCTTCTGAGCTCAGATAGGTTTAAATGTTAACTGTCACCTTATTGGAGGTGAGGCAGTTCCTAACTCTTACAGGTTTGATTTAACTTGATTCCGCTGCTTACGCTTTGCCGTCTGTTTTGCGAGCAACAGTTTACATGTTCATTGCGTTCATTCTGTATCATGATATTCAGCTATAGATAGGAATGTGAATAAACACTCGTTTATTTTCAAAAGAGAGGACATGAGATTGCTTAATTTTATCATAAGAATATTTCGACTTAACGTTACTACATATCTAAAGGTGTACGTTGATTACATACTCGTATCATATCTAAACCTAGATGCACAACTTAATGAGAATTCTAAAGAATTCCCCGGTGATAAATAATTAATTCAAAATGTGTCATATAAAAACTCCAAATTTCCGACTGCACCACTTAATTGTTATCCAGTGAAACGTAGACGATCCTTTTGCTGAATAAACTATGTCATGAGTTGCTGTAGTGTGTCTCGATCAGTTGGCTCTTCTCGGAAACACCATTCGAGGACGGAATTGTAAAGGGTGCCTTTGCGTATACTGTCGTCTCGATGAGTCTATAAGATTTTGGTGCCTCCGTTGTTTGACTGGACTCAAGCAGAGTGTGATACCAATCGAGGGTGTTTACACTGGGACCCTCACCACCCAAATCCGGAGGTAGTATATCCTTGGCAATGCATTCGTGTAACGTCGCCAAATTGGTGCCATGTAATTTGAAACGTTCACGAGTTTTATCCTTTAGGAGGGTTTTGATGACAGTCAAGGCCATGACCACGTACCAGGGTTGAGCGATGAAGTGAATGGCCTTGAATTTTGCCGGAAAGCAGTCCTGAAAAGAAGAAATAAAGACAAAGTTTAGAATTAGAGTCAAATAGTAAAAAAAACTGTGGTGATTGGAGACAAGTGAAGGTCTAATGAACTATTGAACGTGCTCTGGTGACAAAGGATTCGCTCCTGCCAATCGTAACGTTGCATAAACCATTATGAGTCAAGAAATGATAAAATTTTGAATCCCAAAAGTACTCTTAGCATCCCCCTGCGTAGACCACAGCAACATCTTTTGGATCATCACAGAACAGTGCTTAGTAGAAGCATTTCACTGAAATTACTTGAAGGCTGTACAGAGGAATTTGAAATGCAAAACAGTGTCAGACAAGGCTGTATACTAGTATTTTCAGTACTTTTTCTGGTCATGATTAGCGACGTGCTTTGCAGCGTTTGAGGTCTAACATACATCGCACTCCAATACGGGAAAGCAGAGCGTATTGGACTGCGAGTATTCTGACCAAATTGTACCTTAAACGAACAACTGTGTTAGAGCACGGATCAAGAATGAGTAGAGGGAATCATACAAAAACGTAGGCAACAGCACCAATAAAATTGTCCCCAGTTTAGTCTGGACACTAACCAGTTAGTTTAGACGTCACCCTAGAACGCCATTGAACCCTAATATCAGCCGAGTTTAGAACCACTACACTTGACTTGCGCTGCGTTGATAACACCATAAACCTACGCGCACAGTGATGCGATAAAGCGATGCGATGCGAGAAGCGTTTGCTTGCGTCAAAACATGAATTCTTATCGCTTCACTATGCGCACGTACATAAGAATACAAGTGAACAGTTTTAGCTGACGCTTTACGCTTTTCGCATCGCAGCGCTTTATCGCTTCACTGTGTGCGCAGCCTGAGGTGTTGAGCGCGAGTGGATTACAAAAAAAAGTTGGCAATGGACCAGCTACACGCTCCGAAAATGCGACGCTTGCATAGGCAATCTTCTTCTTCTAACTCAAGATGGAAGAAGAGTGGCTGTGCATCGGCTTGAGCACGTCGATCGAATATACGAGATATGACCCAATAGTGTCTTCGAAGAGCTAAGCCTGATTTTACAAGAATTAAGCGATAGAGTAAAGCGAAGAAGTTTGGGATAGCATAAGCGAGACACAAGATTTTGGCCGAATTCCGAGTTGGAACGCTTCCTGCATTCGTGACTCCAATAAATAAATAAAATAAAAGCACTAAACCGATCACTTGTATTAAAAACATTAAATAACTGTCCACTCACTTGCAATCCCTCGATCATCAGTTTCAAAATCTTTGGCTGCAAATGCGCTGATTGACGCAATGTAAAGTTTGTCCAATCAACAATCACTACAAATCCCAGAGCTTGATTTTGTTTCTCCTCCAGCAATTTGTCCAGTGTCAGCAAGAATGCTCTATACACATCCTCAATGGTGTACTTTGTCGGCTCCCAATTGGCTGTATTGAATAGAATAACCTTTCGTCCACGTCGATCACGTTCCCTCAAAATACACGGATTCCCATCTCTCAATGCCATCTGTATAGTCTCGTCAAAGATATTCAACTTCTGTAGAAGAGCTTTATTCCTCTGCTTATACGAGTGATAATTCACAATCAACTCAAAGGCTTCATTGCAACGGAACTTCCTCGCATAAAGGAATCGATTTAGGAAGTCATCATCAGTGCAGCAGGATTTATCCTTCAAAGCAAAGTCCATGCTCGCTCCAATCATGTCTTTGAGTGTGATCAATGCTTTACGTCTATCCCGTGCTTCATTCTTATTGAATGGCTGCTGCTGTCTAGAGAGATATGGAAGGACCGTATCCTGATATCGTTTACTCATCTGAAATTCAAAATATTCCGACATTTTGTCTGAAAAAAAAAAAAAACAGAAAAAATAACAACGTAAGTACCATTTTCGTCAAGTAACTTGTCTCGTAGAATGTTTTAAAAATAATAGTGCTTCCCCCAACCAAGGGATTCTTTGAACTGTGTAAGCTTGCAGAATGTGAATTGAAAATATATGCCGAGGTGATAAAGGTTTTAGCGATAAGATTCCGTGGAATAATCGCAATAAATTGCTTATCAAACTCTTCGATATATGTAGACTTCCCGGTTCGTAGTAAATGAATGAAGCCAGTGTGATGATACCTTCATATTTTTAGAAACGTCACAAATCGGTTTCAATCAGAATCGAAGGTCTAAGGGGCAGTATCGTGGAGATGATTCAATTGTTGTGATAAAGGGGCTACTTGACATTGGATAGCTTTCTGGGCGGATATACGTAGTATAAGCTCACTATAGTTGAGCTTTAGGGCTGCCTAAAATTATTGAACACTTTTAGGCAGCCAAGACGACCAGAAAAGCGAGGTTAGGCGAATCGAAAAGAGTGCATTTCAATGCGAGCAAAAATCGCATTCATTTTTAACGAAAACTGGCCTGAAAAAAAGGGGCAACCCTATAAAATTTGTCACAACCCTCTGTATAACCAAAAATCGCAGAGAGCGTCAGATCTGAAATCAACTGAAATCAAATTCCGAACGGCGGCAATATATTTCAAGTAAAGCCTATGCTATCATGGACAAAATGATAGAAGAAAAATATATTTGGCACCATAGCCCACCGAGAATTAAGGACTATCTTACGGTAACAAGAGATTGAAAAGCTTGATAATACTCTCGGGAGTTTATCATTCCCCAATGAGACTCAAATCGACTCGCACACTCCACGCAGATATCTCTGAGTGACAGCGAGCCTTCATTTCCTGTCTACCCTTTACACATTCCATTTTAGTAAGGACTGTGAAGAGTATCAGGGTGGTCTTCAGTTCAAAACCTTTGTTTAATAGTTCATTCGGAGGAATGAGGAACCTGCGAGAGTATAATTTGTCATGAGAAAGCCTCTCAAGTCGCCGTTTGGAGTCAACAATAAATTGTGGGTCCCTTTCATTCGTGTGAAATATGTAAAAAGCATAAACTAAGCCTTGCTTGACCACTCACTTTGGTTTTCAGATGATTCAGGGAGGCAATCGGATGGCTGACATCAGGAAGATTGAGCCATGCAGTAGGTATAAACGTAGTAGATAACTAATAGGAACCACAAAGGATCCACAAGACTTAAGCGAGGTGAGGAGGATACCCATAGATCTCATCGGCCTGCAAACCTAACCTAACGTAGGGAGGGGTTTAATCTCGCTTTTTCAGGCAAGGCAGTAGGTTGTAGGATGTTCTGAGGGTTGCCTGAGACAGCCACTTCATGCAACAAATCAACCTACAATTGTGAGGTAATGTAACAGTCATAGCAGTGAATGGCGAAGAGTGAGCCTATCCCGAAGAATGCTATGATCGCCAGGAAGGCGATGGCGACTGTCATGACATTTTGTTGTTCGACTATCTTGTAAAAGGCAAAACAATACCGGGGAAGGAGGTAGGTAGGTAGGTGTTTGTAGGAATTTTGTTGAAAATCGAACAAATGGAGGTGGATTTCAGAACTGCAATTCTGCAGTCTTGCTGCTCCCTTGACAGATACAAATAAAATATGAACTTGTTTCGCGAAGTGTATCTTCGTTACCACCTATGATAACGACTGGCCTGCGTGGCTATAAACATTGCAATGCACACATGTCCTACGGTAGCGCTGGAAGTGATTCTGGGACTATGCTCACTACACACAGCGTGCTAAACAAATCAGCAACCGAAGGCCTATTCAGAATCAGTAAAGAAAGTATAGGGAGAGAAAAATGTATTACGGAAAAGGAAGGAAAGGCTTAACACTTTCACAACCTTCCAAAGGGACTATATGGTTAGAAGACGACACTGCTTCGAAAGAAAGTTCTCGATTCCAAAACGAGCAGCAAAAAAGACTGGAGCAATGAATTCGACGTGTACCTAACTGAACCAAGTTGCATCATGTGGTACACAGACGGTTCAAGAATATCCACGGAAATAGGGATAGAGGTAAAAGGGCCGAGGACAAGACACGCGGAATCTGTAGAAAGCCTTCCCAGAATATTTCAAGCAGAGGTCAACGCAATTGAAAGATGTGCTTAATTCAACCCCAACTGGAAGTATCACGAAAAAACTATAGCGATACCCTCAGACATCCAGGCAGCCATCATGGCACTATGCTTCCATGAAATAAAATCAAACATGGTATGGGACTGCAATATGGCTACTCCCCATTGCGTACGAGGCCACGCTGGGATATAGGGTTACGAGAGAGCAAATTAACTAGCAAGGAAAGGGTCGGAAGACAACTTAAGGGCCCCCCAACTTAAGGGAAAAGTTAAGAGAAAAAAAGGAGCAAAAAAAAGAGAATGTTATGAACTGAGCTCCCTGGCCTCCGGCGGCCTTAGAAACTCCTCGGGAACTACAACCGAAAGAAAAACACCAGCTCCAGCAACATGACCACTGCAGACTAAATAAGCATATGAACAGATTTTGTGATGAAAATGAAGAAAGCCCAATATATCTACTTGAGGGCTCTGTGGCACTTACTCACAGCAGAAGGAATTACCTAGGGATATATTTTCTACATATCTGACGAAGGTCCACTGTCGTGAAAGACCACTTAAGATACTTTAACTTGTTAAAGCTATTGGAATGGAGGATAGGCTCAAACTCAAGCATACATTTACCAGAGCCCCTAGGTGTGCACAATAGATCTATGCTGGGCGCCGTGCTATCTCTACACCCCTCGTTTACAATCTTCAGTCTACCACCTATGCTTCTATGCGTGCAACTCAGGTTAGAATGACAGAGAATCGGTTGCCAAGATTTGAAAGTTTCTCCTATCACAGTTTTGCTAGTTTAAAGGATGTGGCTACAGCGACTATGGCTTTAATGGCCTCCTGGCTTTGTGTGTATATTCCAAAGTTGGGTGCGTTTTTAAACTCGAGGCATGTATAAACAATAGCTAGTATTTTGCCTGGAATGAGCTGGGGAAGTGCGAAAGTTGAAAGTATCTATGTATGTACAATGTACATACTACGCGTTATTATTTGAGATGTTGAGAGGGAGAGAGTGAATTTTAGAGAATTTTTGAGAATTTTAAAATCAAGATCGCCTTTGAAACAGGAGAAGGTGCTGTTCCATTAAGACAACGCCTCGTCTCACATTTTCATGGTCGATTTCAAGATTTCGCATCCTACGACTTTTTTCTGCCAGACACTATCGAACAAGGAGATCGTTGCATCTGTAGACGCCTACAACTGCTGCTGTGACGTATCAATGAGACTGGGGCATTGTCTTGTATCGGTCCCACAAGGCTAATGAGAACCAGACTAACGATGGGACTTAAGACTTTTTTCTACTTCTAGACCGATTTAAACAGAATGTAGCAGCATTCAATCTTTGACCGAAAGATTACTTGTTTCACTGTTAGGCTCAACAATTTTCAAATTGATGTTTGACAAACTTAAGCCAACAATTTGTTCGCGTACTTTCGTCACTCTCGAACGTTTGGTAGATTTTAGCACGAAAAAAACTCGAATCAACTTATAATTATCAACTGCGTTGTATAAAAGTTACATTTGTCGGCTGAACTTAACCTCAATGGCACGCCCGTCAAATAGTCTCGACACAAAATTAAAAAAATTCAAAAAATTCAAAATTATTACAATTTATCCTTACCAACAAATTACAAGTTAATTTAATAAACAATTTGCAAAAGGACATTGCGACGCGACAAACGACATTACACGACAACGAAACAGTTGCAACTGATTGAAATTGAAATCCCATTTGTGACAGGTGTATGAATCCCAATCCGGATCCCTTTTGAAAAACCATTTCCCCCATTTTTTTTTTTTGCTTTACGGCGACCCGATGTATTAAATTTATTTGTTCAAAGGAATACGAGTCCCTGTGGAGGATATTTCACTTCGGTATATCGGTGTTTGTTGCTAGGGTAACTCAATTTGTTTTGGTATGAGGTAAAGCCATGCACGTGGTTATACCTACATGAATGCAAGGTAACACACCTAACAACAGAAGGAAAATTAATCACAACCTTTACCATGTGTCAATGCGTCTAGCGAATAAAAGTACGTATTTGGAAAATTTTTCCATAGTAACATAGTCCTGGAATCATTAGGAGAATAACTAATGTAATGGCGTACATGCATACATATGTACTTTGGCAGGACGATTAGTGTAAGTTTGACGGAAGAAAATAAAGGAAATGTCGGTAGTAGGCGCTAACTGCAAACATGTGTAAATCTAGATTTTTTTTGCATAATTTTTACAGAACAGGAGACTTGTTAACAGGAATCCTGTTCCGGCTTAGATGATACAAATATGCATACAGGCATCAGAAGTTCAATCGCATTGCTCTACAAGACGACTCTCCCAATTTACAATTTTTACTCACTCGGTATCACAGAGAACTATCCTCGGTAATCCCGAAAAGACACATCGATAGCCAGGCAGCCATCAAAGCCGTGTCATCCACAATACTCAAATTGCTTGTAGTAAAGAGTTGTCGCAGCCAGCTTAAGATCCTAGGCTGTCACTCTGTTAGGTCCAGGGCACCGAGGCATCGATAGCAATGAAAAGGCCGATGAACTGGGAAGAAAGGGATCGGAACTGAACCAAATAATTGTCGATCACACGGTTCTGACTCCTATAGAAGTTCTAAAGCAAGAGATACACTTGGACTTCTGAAGGTTTGTCGATGAGCGATGGAGCACACTTCATGCCAAGAAAGATGTGGCCAAAAGTCAATAAAAGTAAAACAAAGGAAGTACTTGCGCTGAACAGACTGCATTTAGCTCTAGTGATCAGCATCCTTACAGGCCACAACCTGCTGGCGGTCCATCTAAGCAGAATACGACTTAACACGACTGATTTCTGCAGAAGATTTGGTTGTGGATGTGAATTCAGGGTGGTTTAGGGGGGCTAATTAACGATAAAAAAAAGAATCCATTCTTTTTCCAAAAGGTACATGAATGTAGGTCTCAAAACGGGAAGTCCAATGGATCCTTGAAGATCCGACTGAGGCGATGCCTAACCTCAAGCCGCCACCTTTTTAACTTAACCTAACCAATCACAGTGTTTTCCCTGGGAAAAGTGCAAGATGAGCTTGAGGAATTGGGACAAGTCGTGCATCCAAAACATGGAGAGGGCTGATAAAGCAAGTCATTCCAAAGAATAGACATGAGCATCCAACACGTGTGAACATTTTATGGGGATGAGCCCATCGTTCCATACAAACCCCTGGCATTGGTGAATGCCAGTAAGTGCTAGAGTATATTCCCAATTCCTCGCGGGAAGTGAAATTAGTATTGATTCCCAGAGAAGGAAAAGCAAGCTACACCCAAGACTCAGGTGTTGTCGATCCATCAGCTTTTTCTTCTTCTTTCTGAATTCTTCTTTCTGAAGACTCTGAAGAAATTTTTATTGCTAGTCTTGTGTATAAAAGATGCAATAGAGCGGTTGCCGTTGCTCCGTGGTTAGTTACTTAGACCTCAAGCGGGTCCATTGTACCCAAAAAAAAACTATACTCATGAAAGTCAAAACCAAAAGGTAGGGTTGGCTAGTCTGGAAACCACTCAGAAAGGGATAAAAATCTCAGGAGTTTCCTAAAACCAACGATATGGTGGTTCTCCAGCCCATGGAAGAAGCTACTACCAAGAGTACTCAGTCTTCCGGTGGCCAGTGTGGGACATTCGCATAGCAGGCGCTGGATGGATTCTATGCCCTCTTCGTCCCTGCCTATGTCCTGTAAGGACACTGGAGACGATTCGTATTTCCCTTCGACTAAGTTGTAAGAGATTTTTGATATTCTTCTCATCTGGGTGTCTTTGCGACGTAAAGGGTATATGCATATGCTAGTTATGCACCCTTCCTGGCAAGTTCGTCCGCCATCTCATTACCTAATGTACGTTTGTCGTGCTCCGTGGTTAGTGCGTCGTTGGAGGTGGAGTTTTGCCTCCACATCTGGCTCTTCGTATATACTAAGAGAAATTGTAAAATCTGTTTGACCAAAAGTGCTTCACCGTGATAGCATATGCACGTCACCATCCTAGTACCGGGAAAAGTCTTACCAATAATAAGGAAAAGACTCTAATACGTACTGTCACTAATGAATGGCTGAGTCGAACGACTTAAAGGTAACGCTTTCAAAATGCAGATTGGGCTCTTCAAGAACTTCATGACAAATTATACTCTCGGAGGTTTGTTATTTCAGTAAGTGATGGGGCCGTGAAGAATGTTCAGTGAATACTGCTAGTGCTACGAACTACCCACAGAACCACGGCGACCACGTCCTAAAAAATTGGTCATAAATATAACAGGAGACTTTAAAGATGACGATTATGGAGATTTAAAGTTGACGAAATTATGGAACACATGCTGCGCGAGTGTGTTCACTAGAAATCTAAGAAGCAGATCTTCATTTACTTAGAACATTCCAGCTGTTTTCCGATAGCTTTAAGGACTGCCTTCCACAGGGCACATTTTGCCTTCTTCAGGCTCCTCCTAGTTTGAAAGAATAAACGTCAATGTCATTCACGCAAGATTTCAAAGGACCCTTGCACACCACGTCTGGCTCTGCTCTTGATGCAATCACTGATACTACTGAATTTTTGAAGACCTTGCGCAAGTGATGTCCTATGATTACGGCCTAATCAATGTAGGGTCTGTTGCAATCGTTCCGAAAATAACAAAAACTGTGTAGGGTGATGGTCGACTTTCCCTGTGTTCTGGACATTTGAGTGCCAAATGTAATGGGGGTCGCAGTTTTACAGATGGTTCCCAAACCAGTGATGAGTCAAGCGCGGAGATCTTTGTGGAAAGTGACAACTTAAACTGAACTGAATTTAGTCTTAGGCATACATTTATCGTGGTCGCCGTAGCTCAGTGGTTAGTGCATTGGACTGCTGAGTGAGCGGCGTGGGTTCAAGCCCCAGCCATGTCCACCGAAGATTTTTCGCGGCACCACCTCTCGTCGGGGAATGACAAGTCTCCGGGAGTATAATATGCCATGAAAGAGCTTCTCTTCGGACGATTGCAAACTATTTAGTGACAAAACCAGTAGAGAGGAGACAGTATGTAAGTCTTCGATTGAAACATTTAAAGGTTATCCAAGACACAAACGAGTAACCGATGAAATTTCAAGGCAAGTTTCAGAGTAGAACGTAGAAAGTTCGCATTGATCCCCTAGAGAAGTGCACTTAGACCAAAGATAGGCCTATTGTAGGTTGGGTTTTCAGGAAAAATGCTTGTGTAACTTTCGGTGGCAAAACGAATACTTCCCAACGTCTATGAAAAGCCGAGCAAGCTGACTCAATTTCGAATCCAAGTAGAACCATTAAAACTCTTTTAATGGCACAGCCCCACCGTGACGATATACCGCCAGAGATGAATAAAACTTGTACATACATACATACATATCCCTTTTATTTGTATCAAAAGTGTAACACGCACAGAACTAATGGTTGCTGTGAATTCCTTTCAAATCTCCCTGATAATGGTTTACTTAATCTCACGAAAGAAACAAATTAGGCCTTCTTACAGTTCACAAAGCATTCTTGGCTACACAAAGCCTACATCAGCAAAGAAATTAATTTAAATGCAATGACTCTCCGAATTTCCCTAGCTCGTATGACCTTAATTCACTTTACCGACAAAACCTGTGAATTATTGATACGAAATTGATTGATGACCAACCGCAACATACTTCGAAGTAAACACCGTTGTTTATCTACTTGTGCAAGCATTAGCATATTTGATAAGAAAAGTAAACCCGACACCGACCGAGAGTCTCGTTAAAGGTCTTCCGTGTCGGCTTCCACTGAAGTTCATATCTTTCAGGTATGGATTTTGTTTTCTTTTTTGACAAAAGAATGAAATCCACATTCAGCAGATGCAAGCAAGTTCACCCCTCGCAGCGACAGAGTTCAATGCACTGACCTGTGTCGCACAGCAAGTGGTTTGTTTGTTAGGGGCCATCGAAAAAAAAAAAACCTGTTTAAGGCTGAAGTCGCGGTAAAACTTTGAAAAAGAAAAATTACTTATTGCCGACACGGAAAGTGTTACATAATATTTTGAATTGAAAACCACAAAAACAGAATCAAATTTCAATTTAATGCAGCGGATTCGAGTGAAGTCTTACGAGGACCGACAGCTGCCGCATAGTGATGGAAAACCATAAACAGTTCTCACATTAATTTTGAATTATTCATGTGCAAATGATTTAATATTGAACCGACAAATCAACAAAAGCGATTTGGATTCAATTTCGAATCAATGAGGCAACTTCACTGCGATAATAAAAATTTAATTCCTGTGATTTGATGTTTATGTGGGCGGCGGTAAGCCTTAAGATGTCACAAGGAAGTGTGATAATGGTGGGTTGTTTTTAATGACTTATTTTGGCTTGGGAACTTCCTAGATGAGAGGTGTAATTTGTTCACAAGTGGGTGAGGGACGTGTTGGATTTGATCAATTGTTAAGGAGTGACTGTCTTCACAGGATTGGTGACATAAGGTCCATGCGCTTATTTTTTATGCGAGAACTTGCTTAACATAGAAATTCTTAAAAAGAGAAGGAGGGAGAAGTTGTGTCCAAGCACACAAGTCAATCTTTCATTGCGGTGTTCCGGATGTTTAGTGTTTTGTGACGGAATTCTGCCTAATTAAAGTCGTATTGGCTGGTATTTTTTTTTTAAATAAGGGAACTGAAGGAATTAGCTCTCTGCAACCTGGCCAAGTGAACTACCAAAATGCGCCTCAAAGTTTTTCCATCCAGAGTTTTATTACTAGTAGCAAAGCTTAATCGGTTTTCACGAACGATGCCAAATATCTGAGGATAATGGTGGATAAAAAAAAAACCGAGATGAAAACTAAATATTTAAAACTGTGCCAAAAAAGACCAGACTGCCTTATAGACTTGGAAAAAGGCTTTTGACCTAAAATGGGTTCCTTAACTTCTAGTATCTCATTGAATATAAGACCAGAGCCTCATATTTTCATATACGAGGGTCTGGTCTAGTGACTAGCACCAGACACTGCTCCTCTGGCACGAACACACAGGCACGCATTCATCTGTATACCAGACGCACCAAAACAACTCCACCTGAAGAATGCTTCTACTTTTTCCTGTTAATATCTTTGGGAAAGTGTTGCCCGTTTAAAACGAAGGGAATTTTAAAGGCTACTGTGGGCCCTGAGACAATATCCTAACACGCTAGATCTGTGTTCAAATGCAGAGTGCCGGTTCTGTCTGCAAGAGGAAAACATCTGTAAGCAGATTCTCTGTGAATGTCTGGGACTATATTGGTCAAGAAGGCGAATCTTCTATAGAAAGACTTGATCCTCAGACACCAACGAAGACCGCTTATGCCATTTTGATAGAACCATCGCAAAAGACCATATCGATAGGTTTCTTTTCATCTTTCTTCTTTGAGTCTACTTAGTCATAACTGTCCTCCAGATTTCTTCACAGTTCTTTTCTGATTGCGATTCCTTTTGCCAATGGTAGCATCTGTCTGAAAGATATTTGGCTAAGCCTCTAGGCTCCAATCCATTGGTAGCCAAAAACATATTTTCTTTTGCTGGTATGTGCAGTTATCCTCCTCGTTCTTTAGACACAGACATATATTAAGAAATCACATTTTCTCCATCAGTTTCCGTATCCTGTGGTTATTGCTATTAACCATGTGACAGATCCTCTCATCATATTTGATGCAGCAAGAAGACTTGGCTTGCCTGCATTTACCCGTGTTTTTCTGCCTTCACAAGTGTTCATTCATGGCTCACTTATCGATCATGTCCTTCACTATTTCTTTATATTGGGTCGCACATGGTTTAGAACTCAGAAATTTTTAGACTACCTGCTGCTTCATCAGATTGTCTACCTTCTCAAAACTGCCTTTCACCAGCCCTCGGATTGCAAATGGTTCAGGACTCAGCAACGTGCGTGTTGCATTTTTTGGAAGAATGGACTCCGATCGGTGAATTGAGAAGCTCTTTCATGACAAATTGTACTCACGGAGGCTTATCATTCCCCGACGAGAGGTGGTGCCGCGAAAAACATTCGGTGGACATGGTTAGGGCTTGAACCCACGCTGTTCACACAGCAGTCCAACGCACTAACCACTGAGCCATGGGGACGACCATCATCTTAATAAACGGACGAGGAAGAGGAGAGAAGAGGTGATACATACTTATCCTGCTCCACTAACTCTAAGAAAGAAAACCTTGGCGAAATATGTTTACAACATGTTGCTAACGATATAGCTGCCAAGAATCTTCCTGCTTGTCTGGGCATTCACATAGTATGTGTATTATGTCATCAGCGGCGCATAGGTTATTGCAGTACCTGCAAATATCTGTAGATGAGAGCCCTCATCTTGAATATATTTCAAGACAGTTTATCTGTTGCAGATCATAACTGGGAAATGGAGGCGGTAATAATGAACGACAGTGTACAGTGGCTTTAAAGAAGCCCTCCGGCATGAACAACATTCATCCTGCGATAGTCAAGGAAATTTATGTTTTCGTGAGATCCGTCTATATAAAACACGGTCAGGGTCTGTTGTGAAAGGATTGCAACTTCTACGGGAATATAATCGACGACTATGCAACTTGGACGAGGGTTGTTAGTGAGAAGTGGTTCTCCAAGAGGAGGTGCACCAAAAAGTAGGTCCATTGTGATACCGAATAACTCACGCAGATTGCACGAATCAGAGTCAGAGTTTCACTTTATCAATACCTTTAGCATCGTCTCAGTAGGATAGAACTTCATGACGTAATGACATTCGAAAATGTTGTAGAAACGGTGACCTATAGTAGCCCAGGACTGAAGCAGAATTTGGTTAAAATAATAATAGCTTTGTTCAATGAGGCTGTTCCGAACAGTTCGGAACAGAAAAGTACAACAATTGATGTTCATTGAGAGAATCTTCTGTCCGAAACTGTTCTGCTTTGTGTTCAGTGAGGTTGTTTCGAACAATTTGGAACAGGAAATCTTGCACCTACTCTTGAGGTAGAACAGAATTTTGAAAAATGTCAAAGTCAGCTGTGACTGTTAATGTATTGTATGTATGTATTCAGCATTTCATTTGTTGAAATGACATTTTAGAATTTTTGATAAGTAAAATACGGCCTGTTCCTTTCTGTTCCAACTTGATTAGACATTTTTCAAAAATCTGTTCTGTTCCGTCCTTGTTTCTTCTCATTGAACAAAGCTAATGATTTATTTACGGCGCCATGTAGGTGAATTTTCAAAAAACCGTTTTAAGAAAGTAGCTATAATTCAGTTTAATGCCTTTCTTCGATCTAAGGCAATCGACCCAAATAATGCTGATATGATTTATTAATGTTTCCATCAACCACTCCACATCGAACACACTGTCAAACCATGCAACTTAAACAGATTCTACTACCGTGCCTCTCCATTACTGACCAGCCAACCAAAGATAAACTGAATATGCACTTTTTTAATTCCTAGTAAATTATCGCTACAAATTCAAATAATCATCGGTTATTTATTTGGATTTGAATTTCCGGAAAGAAAATATGTTTCGTATGTAATTGGACTCCACACTGCATGGTTTTGTAGTTCCAGGAAATCTTTAGAGCACTTTGCTTGCGAAGCCCCTTTGCTTTCTCTCATTTCCCTTATTCATATGCCTTTGTGCAGATGCCTCTTTAATCGAATGGTATCCATTAGATATGCCGGCATATTGATATACATTTTCAATCAAATAACGTTCGCTTTGTGTCTTCGGTTGACCGCTTTTTCACAAATCCGTTCGATTGTAATGCAAATAAATAAGTATACACTGGCTGACTCATCGAGTCAGAAATAGTCGGAAGGCAATTTGCTTGTTAAAAAAAACATTCTGAATGAATTTTGAAATGTATAATTAAAATGGTGTTCTTGAATTTATTTACGATTTGAGTTATAACAAAGAATAATGGATAGAACTGCGAAATGTCCAACATTGAACTTCGGGAATAGAAAACAAAGTGGAACATTAATTTTAAATGGCCACCGCATTGTTTACTGTGACTATTGACCTAAAACTTGCATTTATGAGAGGTTTACATGACACAGAAGCGCTTATAAGGTTGTAAGTCGCTGATTTAGTACTTATTTTGTACTAGAATTATGGATTGGATTGAATAGCGCTTAGAATAAAAGATATTTGTTTTGAAACAAAACTATGTAATTGGGAAGCTGCTTTGATTCTGATTGGAATGGAAAATGGAAAACTACAAAATTTTATTGATTTGGCAACTGACAGCAAAGGCAAAAACAGACTGCTAGCTGGCTGAGCTTATTCAAGCTGTTGGCGATGCTTTGGTAAGGTACATGTACCAGAACACCTGTAGCGTTTGGGAGGACGAAGATTCTATGCAAAGTTCGTACTAACAAAAATCCTGGAAATCCTGGACCAGCGAGTTCGAAAGTCGATACTTACCCCCTCTTTTACGATTTCGAAGCAGCATACGACAACATTCATGGGACTAAGCTCTATACTGCGATGGCTTATTTCGGGATTCTGAAACGGTGTACCAAGCAGCTTGGAAAAAGAATCTCCGAACTGTTCCAAAAATGCACCAGATTTTGCCAAAGAGTTGGGCTGTCGTGTGATTTCTCAAACTTCTGCTTGAACAGATAATGCGACTGACATGCGTAAACACGAAAGGCACTTAGGCATTTCAAGTCGCCCACCTGTTACGCAGGCGATATTGACAGCATCACTTGTCCCCAAAGTCCTGTTTTTGAAGGTGTTATCGCGAAAATTGTTTGGTTTATATTGCCGGGCCTTGAACCTACTCAGCGCTCATAACACCCCCGTTAAAAGTCCATTTCGTCATATAATTTTGACACAAAATATAATTTAAGGTAGACTTTGGTCAATAAACTGATTTAAGTATTGAAATTTATATACAATATGCAATGTTATAAAAGTTAACAATTTTTTTTTATTATACACAGGTTCCGACACAAGAAGAAAGATTACAACAAAAGCCTGTTCGACACTTAAGGCTTAAGTAATATGTCATCGACTTACAAAGCAATTTCACAACTCGCAACTTGCAAAATGTGTATACTGAGACATACACAGGTGTGCATGCATGTTTCGCTCTGTTATCAGCAAAGACAATGATTTGTTTATTCTTATCACAGCACGCGGTAGGAACATTAATTATGAAACTAATAATTGATCACCCAGTACTTTCACAGTGAGTAGTGTCATTAGAAGAGAAAGATTGATTGGGGAAGAACCAAAATTGTTTAATTTTTGTCATTAGCACTGCATTCGTGGGAACCGAAGTTCCTGAAAATCTTCCAAGTGAACACGATCGGAAGGTGCCTTCAATTGATAAACTACTTACAAGCTAATTACTGCGATTATTTCATAAAGACCGACAGTCATCCAAATGCATATGCAAGATTTGTGGGCTTTTTGGCTCAGAAATACAAAAATTGTCAAGAAGGGTTTAGGTTCGGTCCTGTCTACAAAGACGGTAAGAGGGGGAGAAGATGCAAAGATGAAATGGGATTTTTAGTGACAGGAAAGAAAAAGAACAGGAGAAGAAAGAAGAAAGCGCGTGCAGATTAAAAAGGAACTTGGAGTGTGAAACTCGAGGCAGGTAGCAAATGGGCGAGCTGGCCGCGGATACATGTTAAATAAGACTCAGGGGCTAAATCGTCTCTTCCGTTATCTTACGTAAAAACGAGCATTCTGGGACCAAATCGTCTCGTTTTTACGTGACGAGTTATGCGATCACGGAAGAGACGATTTAGCCCCAGATCTCTAAAATCTAGATATTCCTAAAGGAAATTGTGAATAAGCTAATTCCAAGTATAAAATATTAGATATTGGGATGTGATGCACTTCGACCTTTAGAGATCTATTGTGGTCCCCCGAACTCATGTGAGTCAATGAATTCTCGATTGCGCTTAGGAAACCGAGAATCTGGGGCCGAATTACCGCAATCGATAACTAGTGAGCGAATGGTACTCGTGATAGAATGATAGATTAACTTCATTGGCAGCGGTAATGCCAAATCCTCACATTTTGATAACGAGTTACTCGTTAACGAGTGTGGTAACTCGGCCCCAGTAAAAGTGATGAGTTCACTGCCTATTACCCATTTTCTTGTGTGAAAAAGATTAGGGTACTTCGTGTCAAAAAATTGATATTTTAAAAGGCAGTGATCGCCTATAGCGCCACTGCTGATTTCAAGGATGTTCCGCTCCAAGTTCAATCGAAATTTGAACTTGTAGAAAAAGGGGGATGGAGCAATATTAGTTTGGACCTGAAGTTGGTCGAATTTTATTGGATTTTTTGAGAGATAGCTGATAACTATACTGACTGACAAAAAAAATTCTGAATAACTACAAGAATCCGCAGAATGGCCCTGACGAGCGATTCCGCCGTTCTACTTCCTATTTCTATATTCATGCCCATTGCGGACTGAATGCTGAAATCCAGTACAAAAAGACCATTCTTAGTTCGATTTTAGTAGAGAGCCAGTTCGCTTTTCACTACAGCTAAGTCAACCATTTTGAGGTTCATCTATTTGTCAGAGAAGATAAAAATGTATAGTCTTGTAAGTTGAAGTGAGACCTCTTCATCCACATTTATCAATAAGGAATTCAAACTGGAATGAAGCGAAATATTATACTTGCCACGGTTGACTGAGTTGAGCAGGGGGTTTGTATTTTTATAGGCACAGCTCTCAACCTAAGGGACAACTAACACCTATGGTCACGCCTCCAACCCAATGGACAAAGGAGAGTACAGACACCGACTTCATTAGCCCAACCTCAGACTTCGATAGGAGATGTAATATCAGAACACCACGAACAGAGGACTGGGCGGAGGATACAGTCTATACCAGAAAAAAGTTGTCCCTCTATGCTGACGGATTCAAAATGGATACTGGTACTGTTGTCTGCATCTTCTGTGAATCCAAAGGGGTAATTCAATCCTTGAAAAATTGGAGACAGCTGAAGCGTCTTTCAAGGTGAAATAACCGATATTTTAAAGGCAGCAAAACTAATCAAAAATACGCGATGGGCATAAATTGTGTCAAGTGTCCTTACAGGGCAGGGCGGAACGACTTCGGCTACCCAACAACGCCTACTGCAGAATCTGATGGAATGAATAGGAAGTAGAATCCGTCCGATACCTGGTGTATGAATGTCTCGCACAAGCCACCAGAAGACCGAGTACTCTTCAATCAATCAATTAGAAGCAAATACAATTTTGAGATTTCTCCATGATCTCGATATTGCTCTGGACCTCAACGTTCTCAATAGTTGTGGGAGAACCTAGCTTAATGGAAAAGATTATTTTGGAACGAAGTGCTTCTTTGGTTTCAATTAGAATATGTTAAAAGCCTCCCACAGAGCCTAATTCTGGTTGAACTAAGATGAGCGCTTTCACGCTTTCCTCAAGAGGACAGCAATTCCATTTTCATTACTATTAAGGCTGCCTGAGCAGTGTTAGTTTACAGATCTAGATCTGCTCCGTATCTTGGAATAACCCAACCAAGTCATGTTCCAATGGGCGACGATTCTGAGTTTTCCAGCAATTCTTGGAGGAGCGACTGTTGACCAGTTTTACTTGGTGCAGTTTAAGGAGTCATGTCAACCAAAGTCGAAAAAATTAAAATTAACAGATGGAACAACCGCACGATTAAGTCTCACACAGATAGCTTAAGAACTAAGGAACGAATCGGTGCCAGACTATTTGGACAAAGAGCAAAATACTCCGGATCCATGGACAAACGTATCAGCATCTTTCAGGCTGTAATGCATGCCATAGACAGATGTGTTCAAATCAGCACATAAATGCGTGGAAGTGCCGATACAAACTTAACAAACTAGGAAGGAGAAATAATGTCAGCCTCTAGTGAATCCCTGTTCACGTTGCACTAGAGGGTAAACAAGCAGCAAACCGGTTCTGTAGAATAGATGACTACACCCTAGCGGAGAGTTCCGAAGATCAGATAAAAGGAACATGGCTAAAGTTTGGAAAAACTCTCAGAGAACGACTCAAGTTAAGAAACTTTTATTGAACTATGAGCACAACCGAAAAAGGTTCGTCGAAGTATGCATTAGGCGGAGCAAGAATGACTACCGTAAACGGCTAAGTTTCCTGCCGAGTCCTGACTCGACGAAAAAATTATATCTAGCAGAAGAAGGCTTTTGCCTATTCTGTAATTTAGTCTCCAAATGAGACTCCAAAACACTGTCTAAAGTCTTCTCCACGCCCCTAGCAAGCTAGGTGCTGAAGAGAGCTGAGCTCCCTCTGAGATTTGGGGAGCTCTCTTAGAAATTTCCGTTCACCGAGAGAAGAATTCCTCGATTTGTGTGTGAGAGCTTCCTTCAAAATTTCCTGAGCACTCTCGAGAATTTAATCCTGGCTACGGGCGTAGTCTTCTCGAACACTGAAACACAAAACAATCATATATTTGGACAAATACCAATTATCAAATGAGGATATGCCAACTGGACTGAAGAACCTACAAGACTTTAATCAGAGTATGAGACTCTTAAAATAAAGTCTGAAAGGTATTTTAAACCAAGGGGAACTCTAATGAGACAACAAATCTCTCCACGGCACTAGTAGAGGGCACAATAGATCACCAGGTCACAATGAAACATAACCTTTGTACAAAATACAGCCAAACCTCTCAGAAAAGACCAAAATCTTGCTTTGAAAGGCCAAGTATCCCAAGTCCTGGGTCAAATCTAGTGACAACGCACCCAGAACATCTGGCGATGACTGTGGGCACCATTTTGTAAGTTCAAAAACCTTTGCTAGTTCGAGGCAATAAGTGAAGCCTCTATTTGTACAAAGGCGTTCTCGCCTTCAGTTAATCCTCAATCAATACAGAGTTCCTTCCTCAAAAGGAAGTGGATTCAAATGTATATACAGATGAACATTCCTCCAATTCATCGTTCCATTCGTTGTATCAGTCAATACCCTTTGGTGAAACAACGAAACGGGTAAAATATATCCACTCTTATGGCCAAAGTGGGTGGCTATGGATAATGCACTCCAAACACCACACAACGTGCCTTGTTAATAATTTTTGCAGGAAAAGATACCTTAATGTCTTTGCGAGACGCCTACAGTTTAGCCAACCGGTTGAAACGTTACAGTTCCTCCGTGCGTCGTTCTTTCGATGGATATGTGTGCAAAAAACAAGAAATCCAAAGGAAAACAGCAAAAGAAACAAAAAAGACTCAAGCTGACCATTCAAAGAACACATCGCCGGACAGACGGACGGACGGAATCAAGTTCAATGGAACATGGGGAGAAGAAAAATGACACAAGTCGAGAATGGTATCGCCATAGAATTGCATGTCGACCGGTGGCCGTAAATATCTCACCGATCGTACTTTTTGTCTCCGGTTCCTACTACGCTTCGGTTTATGCTGCGCTGTTTTTGAGGGATTTGTTGAGGAGTCCGTTGACAGAATGCATTCCGATTGGCGCATACATGTGCATCAATTGCTGAGTCGTGTTCCCATTTTAACGCCGAACGGAAACCACACAACATGGTGGCGCGAGATCTTGGGGTGCCTCTAGCTTTGCGGTCCGAAGTGAAGCGTCAGATCGATTGACTTTTATTACATCTACAAACGGAGCGGGTTTTTTTCCAGCCCGCCGCTCTTTCTGTTTCGCAGATTTTCGATTCCACAGCCATAAGTCATTAGGTAATTTATCATAGAATTGCTGGCAGCAACAGGAGGCAGCTGTTACGTTAGGTTGATTGCCAATATGTTTGAAAACTCGATTGGGATGAATCATCACCGTCATCCGCTGCGGAGGCGAAGAAAGATGCGTTGCGCTTATCTTCTGCTTCACGGGTATTAGGCTTAGGATGTGAACTTAAGTGAAGTAACGTTTCGAAAATGTACCTTTGTGACCGCCATCTACATACATACATATGTGTTGGGGAGGATTTATGTAAGTAAATCTCCTTTGGGCCTTTTCGGTCACTCGATATCTTGCGAAAGCAGATCGTTTATCTAGATTACTTTCCGGAGTGGTAAGCAAGTGCAGCAGTGGGTATTATCGGGGAAGAAAGACGCACCGTCCTGGGTGGTAATTCTACATAATTAAAGCGCAAAGCAGAGGAAATCAGTACCTTCGACTGTTCAGGCGGAACTCCAGATTAATGACGTTGAAAAATCGTCGGTTATGCTTGAGCTTTGATCTGCTTTATCTCAAGTGTCTTGTCACTCTTCGATTGATTATCAAAAATAATTACGTAGCGTGTTCCGAGGCAAATTTGATAAGCACTCTCTTGATAAGCAGACAATGTTGCCATGCTCTGGGCCAAAGGGGTGCCATGACATAGCTCTTGGTTATGTTATCTCGTCTGAGGCATTGTTAATGCTTTAGTGACACTTGAAGGCCAAACGCAGGTAGTCTTAGAATTTCAATAATCAAGTTCAAGATGACAAGGAAGATCGAGCTGCAGTTTTGAAGACTAAGTAAATGCGAACATTCCTTATTTTGGTAATGGAAACGGAAAGCAGCGTGCCTAGGATGGACGAGAAATGAAAGCAGCCGTAGGTAATTTAGTGATTTTCACAAGTCAGGATCTTGTTAGGAAGCCACCTTTTCTACTAATCCTTGGAAACACACAAGAACTGACGCGGTCCTGCATTGGCGAAACTAGTTAAAGAAACCATCCTCGGACGGGAAGACCACAATCATGGGATTATTAGAAATTGGCACTGTAAGGGTCTGTAAGGGTGTGGACCAGATAGCATTTCGATTTACAAGATTTGTTGTGCCAGGCCAAGTTCATCTACAATTAGAGAATGTTGTGACCCAGACAAAGATCGAAGTCAGGCAGTAACCTTAAGATCGTTTTTGTAGATGGATGACTGTTTTAGACTGCCTGATAAAGTCGACACATGTTGTTTTATCAGGCTCGTATACGTAGAATGACAATCAAGAACTTTTGGCTGAAACGTCAAAATTGGAAGGACACCATTGAGACGTTCAAAAGGGTGCCAGACAAGGCGATTCGTTCTTAATTGCTCGGTTAGATAGACGGAGGTGTGATCAGGTCGCGCTTTATCTCCATTCAGTTTATCCCCAGTAACCTTCCTCACCGATTTGGGCAGGCTCCTTAATTGATCTGAACTCTATTCTGTCATCTCTTTGGATTCAAACACTGTCAGGAAGATTATCTTTTCTGGATAGATGGTATACTAGCAGGACTACCGAAAATCCTCCTGTGAAAAAGGGCAAAACAATCTCTAACAACAACAGAAAATGAAGAGAGGTTTTTTCGGGGAAAAGGTTCAGGTTCGACGAGAAGCTTTATCGGTTATACAGTGCATCGACCTTTCAAAAAAAGCAGCTGAGACGGCTTGGATTGGCTGCATGAGGTCTGTGATTGCCATAGCTCAGTGGTTAGTGCGTTGGACTGCTGTGTGATTTGCGTGGGTTCAATCGTCAGCCACGTCCACCGAACATTTTTCTCGGCACCACCTCTCGGCGGGGCACGACAAACCTACGGGAGTAAAATTTGTCGTGAAAAAGCTTCTCAATTCGCTGTTCGGAGTTGGCAGTTCGTGTGAACAATATAACACGCACAACTCATCCCGAGCTGTTGCGCCAGCTATTTAATTTTTTATTTTACGGGGCCTGTTCAGAGTACAAATATTCCACACGCAGATTTCCTCAAATCGTTGTCCTCTATAAGTTTGCTGCGTTCGTTAGCAGTTAAACTAGTCCTCGAAGGTAACGAATTTGCTAAACAGTTAGCCAGAAGAGGATCATACAAAGGTATATATGTAGGTACCGATCCCTTCTGCGGCTTCCAAAATTCTTCCTTAAAAACCATGCTAGACAGATGGAAATAACAAAACTCTCTATCCTAGTTGGATAATAAAAACTTAAAGAATGTTCTAATATAGTTTAGGGACATTTAAAGATTCGCAAGCCTCCTCTCTAGACATTTCAGTATCCGAATATCGACTGTGCCTAGATGAAGATGGAACAGTAGAACATACATATACCCTATGAGAGTATGGGTCTTTGTTACATTAGGAGGCGAATTATTGTCAAGAACACCCCATTCCCTCAGGGCATTACGATGGGCAAGACCCTTAACTTCGCCTGAAGCCCTTCGTCAACAACCTCATCGGTGCATATCAGTGTAGTTTCAGGCCAGGAAAGTCCGCTATCGACCAAATATTCATCCTTATATACAAAGCATGTATTTGTTTGACCATTATAAAGCTTCACTTACAGCGTAGGTAAGTAACACGGACGCGCGACGTTAAATGGATTTTCGACCGGTGTTTCGTATGCATTACTGGCTCAGTCCCCTACTTCCTAAGAAGATATCACAGGTGTCATAACTAGTGGGTCACATGAGCCCAACGTCTGTCCTTAGTTCTGCCTTCGCTTTATAAAGGGGGAACTCCAAAATGCGTTTTCGCTCCTTAAATGTGGAAGAAATTTACACAGTTAGTACCGTCCTTGGAAAATTGAACCATAATCGTCTATGTACATAAACAATGAATAAATTGAATAAACAATAAAAGCGCCGCACTTCTCGACTACTTTACGCCCATCTTAAGAAAAGTTTGTTCAATTTAGTGTTCGTCATTCCCAGATCTTAAAACTATTAAAATATAAACTTTTATGGAATTGAGTTCGTTTGCTTACAACTTGATTTCTGTCAACAAACATTTACGACTATGAGTACATATTTGTTTATGGCCTCGCTATTCACCTAGTCACTCTGTAAATTTCAAAAGTCACTGCAATTAGATTAGTCACCGTTGTGTTATGCATTTTTGTATGCCACGCTATAAACCGGAAATCCTCTCGCCGGCATTAATCCCGTGCGTAATTTAACACGCTTTATCGTTTAACGTACAAGCGATCGAGGCAGAAGAACTCAATTTGGTTAAGGTAAACGTTCCAAGTGTTCCGATGACGGGAAGCACGCCACAATATACGATACGGTTCTTAGGGCAGGAACTGACATTTATTTTGTGGGCATAAATTTAAATAAATCATTTTAAACACAAAGGGAGAGAACGAAAGAAAAGAAAATCGTCAGATTGTGAATTATCACCAAGCCGGAGACAGTGTGTAGACATTCAGCACCAGATTTGGCAACGGACAGGATGTGTACGTTGCCCAAAAATGGAGGTAAATTGCCTCTCTGTCCGATGAGTAATGGATTAATGGCTAAAAAAGTCGACGAGTTATTGTCGGTTAATTACTTGAGAGAAATAATTTTACGACAGAAACACAATTATCTTTATTACTTGTCAACTGTTTTTTGCTGAAGAACACAACGCTGGAGGAGGTCCAAGGCGAACGTGTTATGATTTTATGAGGTGAGTCTTCACATTGCACATCTTGATCGTACTTAGAGTACGCAACCTTTTAATTACGGTGCTTCCATGAGGATTGTTTGCACACGATGTGTATGAGGAAAATAAATGAGATTAGGCTTCTATTGCATACAGTGTGTTATTTAATAATGACTTCTGTGACTGCGGGAGCTATGGATCTTCATCTTTAAAATCTAGGTTTGGTTGAGGTGTCATAAAAGACTAAACATGTAGACAGATGATTGCGAAGTTTCATGAGCCGTCAGTGTTTGACTTCCATTTTAGTCAGGAAAACGACCGTTGGGATGTCAGTTTTGGCAGCAAGAAATGTCAATTTTGATATGTGTAATTCAAAATGAAGTTTAAATCGACATGTCAACATTCATTGAGTTGTCACCTCTTCAAAACAAGAATCATGAGCGCTTTACGGGCGTTACAGGCGAATCTGCATCATGGAAAAGGACCTTTCGTCACTATACAAGGACGGAATAACCTTTAATAGCATTCAAGCATCTTGTCTTATTGGTGGAAACATTAGAAGTCTTCAGCACATAGCATACAAGTTGGTGTTTCGCATGGAGTGGAAGTGCTGACAGCAGGTTTATTATTGACTAACTCTTTTTCAATCCCAAAGTTAACGAGCAAATACCTGCCAGACATCACCATCGTAGTCCCGATCAGATCGCCGTGGCTTAGTGATTTGGGCATTGAATTGCTGCGGGAGCTGTGTAGGTTGAACCAAACATTTTTCATGGAATCACCTCCAAGCGGGCAATGACAAACCTTCGAGAGTAGAATTTGTTATGAAGAAGCTTCTCAATATGCCGTTCGGAGTCGACAATAAACGCTGTAGGTCTCTTTCATTTGCTCGAGAATTGAATAACGCGCAACATGTTCTATTTCTCCTGTATTATTAAGAACTACAATTACTTTTACGTCTGCGACGCGAATAAGCATCATATTGCGTGGAAGGTACTTAATCTGATTATAATTTGTCATGTATCTGACAAGCTCTACATAGTTGTCAGACAACACATAAGATTTGACAATCCTAGCAAACTATTACAGGCGGGCGATCGATACTTTCCCAAGTTGATGAACTGGGGAATGTGTCTTGAAAATCTTATCCTCAATTCTGACTTGCTAACAACATCTATTGAATCCATAGGCGACCTAGACGAGCATGTCAAGATGTGTTACTTGATATTTATCAAAGCAGTTGCGTCACTAAAATCCTCATAGGATGACGGAACAAAAAATTTCATAAGAAAGCAAGACAACTCCTCAACCTTCATACGAAGAAGTGGGACGAAAGTCCGGTCTCACAAAATACCAAACAATCCAAACGGGCTTAGAGGTAGTCTTTCTTCAAAAAACCCTCCTCCAAAAACCCATAGAGCCAATGTTGGTTTGTTTAAACCTTTTGGAGAACCAAGGGAGGCGAGATCTTTCTTGTAGAAAGGGCTGGACCTTTGAATGCCTTCACTGATTGGATCATTTAGAGAGGTAAATCCTGGAGAAAAGTTTTCATCACTAATCCAGGCCTGGAAGCTGTTGTTAGTCCCCAACAACTTGCAGTAATCAGCTGCGAAATGCACTATGAAGCTTGCGTGAGGGTATATGTTTAAGCCGAACCCCTGGCACTATTCGATTAGACTTTCGAAAGGCACCTACTATGCGAAGTTTCCGATGTGATGATAAGGAAATTATGAACTTCTCAATGCTAGAAAACGTGCTCGCTTCGTTCCATCACTGGAGCACAGAAGTCTGGTATGGTACAGTTCGAAAATGGGCTCTGGGACTCGTGCTGACGTCCATGGAGTCAACAAATAAGTTTCGATTCCAACGTGAATGTGTCCTTTTGTTTTCCGGGCTGAAAGTCATTGAGATATGCGTAGAAATAAACTATGAGGAGGATATCAATGCGATCATCGCATCTTTTTATGATACACAGGCAGCAAGCAGTACTAGTGGTATTGTACTCTCATTGATTCAAGGGCTGCTTTATTGCTATATAATCCTTTGCCAGGCACTTAAGAAGTAAAACTGTGGCCTGTGCTCGGACATAGAGGGATTGAGGAAAATGAGATTGGAGGCGAGTTAGCCAGGATTGGATGAATTATCATTTTCTCCGGCCTGTAGCTTTTTGGTTGACGCAAAGAACAACCAACACAACCTTGAATAATAGGCACAATTGGATTCATTTTTGGTCTAAGTAAGCAGTGTCTAAATGTCTACTACCTTGATCAATAAATAGAAGATTACCGTACTAGAAAAAAGTTTCGGGGGCTCTGGCAATGCAAAAAACTTATGAAGTTTTAATTCTACTATAGGAGGACATCAGGAGATTTATTGGCATCCTCGCCCACTGCTAGTGGGACAGTGCGCCGACTTTTTAGAAGAGAATGAAGCTGCAAAGCATATTCTTTGAAGAGGATTGTGTTACAGATTAAGGATATTCACTGGTGTCTTCTGGGCAACTATTCTTGACATGTAAGGGGAATCTAGTAGCAAGAAAACACAACATCGCATTAAACGTTGTCGTTCAGCCCGCCATCTTGACTTCAACGGTTCGTAGCCATCTGTGTTGAAGCTGGTATGAGAGTAAGCCTGAACAAATCAGAAGTAATGGTCATTTCCCGAACGCCTGTTCAATGCACTCTGCATGTTAGTGGAATCCTATTGATACAGCAATACTGAGTTATCTGTCGGAATGGTCAGACTTGAGCCCAAAACTGACATCGCAGGTAAGCTATCTGTCTTCAATTCATCATCTATGGTCATGAGATCTTGGCTATCTTGCCAAGATCGAGTCAGGAACACCGGAATACGTAAGAAACTCAGTGTCGAGCATATTTTTGTCTGACAATCTAGAAACCCGGTTAGCACTTAAGCCCCTTTTTTCAAATGCCACGACTCACGTGGTCGGATATCAAATTTCATGATATATCGAGAAGACTGTTTTAAATCCGCAGATGCAATAAGTGGAAATCACGGAACAGATTCATTCTGCGGTTTCCGTTTATTTCCTGCTTTTAGCTAGAATATCAGCATAAGAAGTGGTAAAGGATTTCCTACTCGTTTTCATCATAATAACTTCAGCTATGTTTGGTAAAGGAGATTCCGAGTTGGCTCGGATAAGGCCCCATCGACTAATGGTTCGTTATGAACGCAACAACTCTGACAATATCTGTTCGAATCCTGTGTTTGTGATCCACTTCTTTCCCACAGAATGTCAGTGCATATACTTATGTACAAGGTTTTTTTAAACTTTTCTCTAAGAATACTGCAATGGTGAAAAAATTCCGTTCATCTTTCTGGATTGTTCATCTTTTAGGATAGTTCATCTATTTACTGTATATGTGTAAGTTTTGAGAACAAATTAAAATATATTTAACCTCATTAAAGTCTCATTATTTACGTTACGCGATGATTCAACAGAATCTGTTCACACAAATAATTTTGTATAACATTTTGGTTTAAATTACCGCCACTAACAATCGACCAGTCATACATTTTTTTTTAATGTAATTTACTCCACACAAATGTTTGTCTCTCAAATAAACACAATTAAATACAAAAAATATTCTCTCCATTCCTACTTCATCTCGAGAGTGAAACGAGAGTATCTAAAGTAAACCTACGCATCTCATCAATTGCTGGTTGCTGACCTCATTTAGCAGTTTTTTTTTCTGTACTCTCTACGTACCTGTCCTTGTTTATGGCGCTGTAATATTGTTATTATTTTTTCTTTAAAAATACCTACGCACAATCTGTGATTAAAAACATTGGCGTGATCCAAACCAAATTAATTTTTTTTTCGCTCACAACCAATCTTGTGAGTCCTTGAATTACACGAAAAAAAAAAGACAGCAACTCCCTTCACTGACTGTATAGAGTACAATTAAAACGATAAAACGTTGTAGTTACAGAACAAAACAAAGTCGAATAACAAGTTCCTGACCAATGGCCAGAACAGCAACAGATACATTCATTGAATTACAAAACAACGTAAAGATATCCACAAACAATGAGCACCTTTAAATAAATTAACCATCTCGCCGTGTTTTTTTTTTGCAAACCGGACAACAAAGAAGAAGAAGAAGAGGAAGAAGCCATGGAACTTCCTTAGTTCCCTTGTTACAGTATACACATTGCTTTATGGTTAACACGGGCAAAAGATACTTTCAACTCGCGGCGGGTTGTTGTAATCGGTCGCGCAGAAGCGTAGTACGTTCTGAGTTTTGCCTTTAATTTATATCACTAGTTTGATATCTACAGTAAGCGAAAAGAATATCAATCCATTATAAATTCCTAATCGCGAAATAAAGTACAAAAGTAACTATCAGTCCTTCGTTAGAAGAGTTCTTTGCTGAAAAAACACAAGAAAGCCACTGAGGACTCATGCTCTTCACTCTTGTGTAGGCTAGCCAAAGTTCTTAGACCAATAAGCTTCCATCTTTCGACAAAGATTCTAGGTTCAAGCAGAGAGCAATTGAAGCTGATGGTGTGCTTTATCAAAGGCTACATTAACCTCAACAAACACTGAAACACATAAATAGGCTGAGACTCACTGACGCAGCGATTTATAAGAACTGCGAGGAAGAAGATGAGGATCTCGAGCAATTCATAGGTCACTGCCAGCCCTAGCGAAAATGCGATAGAAGACCGTGGGTTTTATATGGATATCGTACCTGAATCCCGGCTTTCACTAGGAGAACAGAGAAATTCAGCACAAACTGGTGGCGACTCTATACGTGTGTTCCCACTTTACCTAGGTCCCTCCCTGATGCTCTGAATCTGGTACATACGACTGAACCAATAATAGAGCATATAAATGGTGGTCGCCGTGGCTCAGTGGTTAGTGCGTTGGACTGTTGACCAAGCGGCGTGGGTTCAAGCCCCAGCCAGGAGCACCGAACATTTTTCGCGGCAACCACCTCTCGTCGGGGAATGACAAGCCTCTGTCATGAAAGAGCTTCTCATTTCGCCGTTTGGAGTCGGCAATAAATTGTAGTTGTACCTGCGTTGGTTCATGGTCAAAACGATGCATATACACCTATTTAAGTGGCTAGGTTATGTAGAGCGAATGAATACCAACGCTCCGGCCCGAAAAATTCTCGTCTCCACCTCTCAGAGACTACGCAGATGATCACGACCTCATCTCTGATGGCGTGCGCGAGTAGAGGGTGACCTCAACCAACAAAACTAAACGCAGCTGGTTAAACATCGTGCTGGCTAGAAAGATTTGGTGGTTTAGGCCCTGGTTCACCCAGAATTGTAGCGCCATCATAAGTTAGTCAATTTGTGTGGTCCAAAATCTACTGTCAAAAAAGAGTCACAGCTTTGGTAAGTCTCATATTTAGGCTAGGTTGGGTAAGGTGGTTGTCCTGGCTAGAATTGGACGCACTTAGACTAGAGCTTGGTCGATTGTGACATCCCTACGGCTCATATTTAACGATGGTCCTATAAAAATTACTCTGAGTGTGCAACATCTCTAAACGTGCACTACCAACTTTTCTTTGTTAAATTTAATGAAAAACGATGATATAGCCTGTGAGTCATATGACTCCATTGTTGAGCCTCATGTGGTTTTTTCCTTTTTTTTTTTCACTTTGCAAACTGCCAACGGAATATCTGTAACGAAAATTAATTTCGAATCTTTAAGCGATTCAACTCGTACAGTGATGCAACCTCATATGTAGGTACATCACCACACAACCCAGACGAGATGATTTGAATTAAAAATTTTACACTTCGTTGATTGTAGTTATATGACCGCGAACAAAGCACCCAGCATACCCAGCACGATAGGACGGAAAAAATAGAAGGAAACACCGCCGCCGCTCTGGTCGATCCAACGTAGCCAAGCAGAAAGACTGGTTAAGTCTGGGATTAGGTTGGCATCAACATTTCAATGTTTGAAAAAATTGAATTACAAAAATACATATGCATGGGTCGTGTGTGTGTATGACTCTGATAAGTGCGTTATGGGTAATTAACTTTTGGGTTCTACTGGGATGTGGAGGCGCAGACAAATCTTCTTGCCTTAAGCTGGGGACAGCTGCGCGAGCGCATTGAATACTTAGATTCCACGCAAGCTTGTCGCACCTTTTGTCACGAAGGGGGAATTATGAAATGAAAAAGGGGATCTTCACAGAAAGATATTTGAATTTTCTTTTTTCTTCCAGAGACATTGGTCTAGCGGAAGTGGTCACTTATGTGGAAAGTTCTTGTTTTCCATGGAAACTCTTGAATTGGATTCTTTTCACATTTGCTATGATGCCACTTCTGTGGCCAGTTGGTGGATCGAGGGTAAAATCTTGTAACGAGTTCTGCCGAGAGGCGTAATTTTTTATGCGTTTTTCTTTTATTGCCAGCACGTTCTGAATGTGGAGTTTATTACGCGGAGCATAGATTGAAGATAGAATACAGGTTAGGCTGCACGAGATACTGTCAATGGAAAATGCCATTAAAAGTTAGAATGGAAATCGTTGAAGCTTCCAAGCAAACTGTGCCAAACTCAAACATGAATGGGGTACTAAGTAATGTCCATTTTCAACCAGGTTACCACACCTATAGCTGATTACAAATTATAAAACTTTTTGCTAACGACCACGTGTCAGTAAGTTCAATGGAATCCACGTTCAGGTTGTTAACACTAAATGTGTCAGTCCTTTAGCAAAACCTTCCAATAAAACCATCCTCAAGCCACAATGACTTCTAAGACCAGCTTGCCTTGGTGTGACAGGAGTCTTGCAAACTTGAAATCTCTGAGTAGGTCCGTAAACTGTAAGTCTGTGCTATCCTTGCAAAGAACCTAATGCGCGTAGACGTCGTTCTTGCAGGGCGGGGCAGTGGCACAGCAGATGTTGGATTGATTCTACTTTTTCTTCATCTCCGTAGCTTCTGCATAGATCGTTGAACTCGATTTTCCACTTGCGGAGCATGACTCCGATGGCGCAGTGTCCTGTGATGACTCCAGTGAGCATGCGAATAGAGGATCTGTCCAGTGCCAGACTGCAGCTTGTTCTAGTTTTATTTAGTTTCGGCCATAGCGTTCGAGATGTCGAGCAATCTTCTCTGGCGAACCGTTATTATCAAGGCATTACTTCAGTTCTTCTGGACACTTCACCATTCTTAATGATCTAAAATTCCTTTCAAAAGGCAACGACAATATCCTATCACGACTCCTGTTCAACAAAAACTTTGAAATCACTATCCCTTTCAAAATATATTAGGAGCATAATAGAGATCCATTTGACTTCAAACAGACGACTCTAAGACAGAATCGGGTAAGAGTCTCTTTTCCAAGGATCTAAGCTTAAATACATATTTTTTCCGTCTGCCTAACCGCTGTAGCGTTATTGACGCGGAGATGGAAATCAAGAAGACCTTATCGTGGTTGAAGTTCAATGTATTTTCTGCGCTGCACATCACCATTTTCACCGACAGTCAAGCCGCGATTAAATCTCCTGAATCTGTCGTCTACAATTGCCGCTTGTCTCTCTTAGCAAGGTGGCTGAACAATTCAGAATTCTTATTTGGATATCCGGGGATAGAAACATTTCAGGTATGGCCAGGTATGGCACAACTATATCGATCCTGCCGGTACAGAGAAATCTTTGTCTATATTACGTTTAGCTTATCCCATAGCGTCGATTCTGCCTACCAAAAGTGGGGACAATATATTACAACCCAACCTTATATATCGATCAAGGTTAGGTTCTTACCCATTTAAACCGTCTGATGAGACATAAAAGGTTACACTACAAAAATAATTAGCTCAGGATACTATCATTGGCAGACCAAGCAGCACTATTAACCCTTAAATCCTATACGGTAGAGTTCAAGCTTGTCTGGGACTGTCTCAACCTCCTCGAAAGTCTTGCATCGATAAATAAGATTACCGTAGCCTGAATCCCAGGACATGAGAAGAGGCGGTTGCCGCCCACTCGTTGGTCCCGAACCCTGTTTTGGGGTACCACTCAACATTGCCTGCTCCAAGATAACATAATGGGAGATCAACAAACACGCCGACTACTGGGCTAACCTCCAGGGCCTTAGACAAGAGAAAAAGTTCATCAACCCCAAACTATACAAGGCCAAATCTTTACTTGATCTCACCAAAGACGAGTTAAGAACTTTAACAGGCTATCTAACGGGACAAGGTCCACTCAGATTCCATCTGCATAAAATAAAAGTATTAGATACCGATATTTGCCGGATCAGTGGAGAACAGAAAGAGATCGCTGAACATATTATGTGCGTATGTCCAGGAGCCGCAAGGAAAAGACTACTCCACTTGATGCGGGCCTCGGCCAACCCAGCGGAAATTCGGAAAATTGAACCTAAAGCTATACTGAGGTTTGTCATAAGTCTCAATATAACCTCTGGTTAAACCACACGCACCACCACAATAGACCTCATAGATCGCAGTAATACAGAATGCAGAAGCTATGACCAGTGGTTTGAGCTTAATCAGGACTTTTTAAATTTCTGAACTATATCTTGGTCTCAGAAACACTGTCTTAACTGACAGTAATCCAACAATGATGGCCACTTCAAATTGAATACCAAGTTTATGTCTCTTTATGCTCAAAGAAATTTATTTTTTTTTCTCAATGGCAACACTTCGTTTGGTTTAATTCGACGCATAAAACCCCGGTCGATTGATTTTCCTCTGCCAAGGTTAGAAACAAGTTCGTTTATATAGTTCACCTATCCATACCTCAACAGTGACTCATATGCGAAACCTAGTTAACGAATAAAAAGAAAGTTCCGCTTACTTTTCAAACGTTGCCCGTGAATGGACAAGAGTCGGACTGACCGATGCAATGAATATAAATGAACTCATAATTCCGATAATTGTTAGGTGGCTAACTCGCCTTGACTTTCCTCATAAAAAAATTTAATTTTAAATGTTTATATGTATATTTTCGCCCAAAAAATTAACAAATATTTGCTAAAAAGTCTAGTATGACGAGACCACCTGATGTAAACACCGGCATTCTCTTTCGTTCGGTCGGACACTGATAATACCAAGCAAACACCAGTGACGGCATGTATAAAACTCGCACAGGTATTCTGCGGAATAATTCGTTAGCATTTCTTATCAAAAAGCACGATACCTACTCTCCCGAACATGAGATACAAATGTATCGAGGGAGATACAAAGTACAGTCATCGTCATCCGAAACTGATACGCAAGTTCACCTTAAACGGAACAGCTTCACCGGCATGAGCAACAAGGTTTTTGGGAAAGCGACCTTTCGGACGTTTCTGGTTTCAGCAAAGACCTTGTGCAGAGGCGTTCGAGTACGGTTGTTGTGGATGTACAGTGTACACTCCATGGTAAGAGCTTTAGTTCGTGATGAATATTTTCTTGCAATTCCAGGGTGTAACGCTGTCAGCAGTCTGTTGCTGAAAATGTAGATCATGGCCATGGATCAGGTTCATTTAAATCTTATCTGCAAAGCAAGCAAGAGGCGTGGGAATTACATTTTTTTCAGACGTGACCAATATTTAAACTGAATTGTAAATCAGTTAGGAAATCTACGTAAGAAGAAAAAAAATGGTTAGATTAGGCAAGTTGATGCCGTGCGACTGAAATTATGTTTCAGCGTAATCCAAGACATGATAAACGTAATTTTTGAAAAAACCGTCACAATAAGACTGTAGACTATAGGATCAGTTAGAAATGGATAGTTTGTCAAGGCACGAAGCAATATCCGACTTTCCTGTCGACATCAGATGAGATCGGAAGTGAAAACATCACTTTGCCTGTGTTTCAAATCATTAAGAAGGTTCCCAGGCAATAAACTGAAAAAAATCTGGAGAGAATCTGGAAATATCTGGTTTTAGTTTTTAAGAAACTCAAACATACTCAGTTCGCACAGCAGTCCAAAACACTAACCCTTGACCTCGATGGCGACCACAATAAAATTGAACTTAAAAATCGTGCAACAGCTGATTGTGGTGTAGACAAGGAGCTGTTTATCAAAGCACCTCTGCGATGATCTGCAGTCTGTTATGACTATAGCAATGCCTTCCTCGCCCTATTTTTGGTATCTGCTCGCAAAAGCTTGAGAAGAATGACACCAAGGTTAATTAAGGCTTTCAACTAGATTATGCCCATCGTTGACTGGTTTTCCTAAGCTGTTATTGCTTGTGGTATAGAGAGACAACCGTTTAAACTTGGGTAAGGTTAATCTGTGATCGATCCATGACTATAGTCAGTGCAAGACAACTTTTTGATCTTCGAAATGAAGTCACCATGTGTCTGTGGAATTTTTTTCAAAGTGTGTTTCTAAAGAAGGTATGCACGCGATAATAAATGAATCGACTACACGCTTCGGAACAGCTACGTTTGCAAAGCCAGCCAAGTCAAGGGAACCCATTAAATCAATGCTGGGAGCCCAAAAAAATAGATATACAGGATTGAAGAAGAAGATTCAAGGCAATTAGGGAGATTTAGGGCATATCGCCAGCAACCAAACATGGCGCCATATACATAGGTGCGGTAGATGCTATAAGGCCCATTAGGGGACACAAGACCAAAGCAAGCTAAGTATTTATTTCAATACAATTCTGACAAAACTTCGGGCTCGACCTTGAAACAATCAAACTTTCCAGCCAATAAATCGAGTTTTGCGACTGTATAATTGTTTCTTTTTAGCAAAGACTTCTTAATTGAACACAACATCATGCAGAAACTACTTCATTTAACTTGAGCGTATAAATCTCCTTTCAAACTGTCAATCAAACGCGTGTAATTGACTGGAATTACCCTTAAATCAAAGTGCAATTAACCTGTTGCTACTGTTGCCTTGACCGTACAGTCAAGACTGCGAGTAATTACACTAATTTTAGTCTCAATTTCCTTAGCATTTTTCACCTAAATTTCGAAGTAACAATTGTATAACGCGCACGCATTTGAAGCAAACGATTAAAACCATCGATTACGCAATCATCAGTCATTTCATTACAATTCAATTTTTTTTTCTCAAATTGGTTTTAATGTAAATTGTGTATCGAATTGAGGTAAAAATCTCTTTGTATTCCTGTTTACGGTAGACAGTAAGTTTGCAGATCAATTAGTGATGAATCAGAGCAGCCTGGTGTAAGGCTAAATTATTATCATCGCAAAACGTGCCAAATTGGCATTACAGCTGTTGGCTACAGTGATGCAAAATGGTTTTATTGTGTAATTTGAGAGAGAACATGTACTTATAGCACGTTTTTCGTTTTTGTTTAATAATAATTTGTAACTCAAGTCAAGAGGTATCATCTGTCGCGAGTGATGCCGGAGGATTGGGATTTAAAGCGTTAAAGTTGGAGTTGGCAGAAATACTTTTCCACTCTGACAATCTAACCAAATTGATTGAGGGCTGACAGACGGGGTTTAGGCTGGCGATCGAAAGAGTTGAGTTGACTGGCAGCTGCCTTTAACGTTGGAATACACGCTTTTAAAGCTAATGGAACAAATTTGGACACTGATTTACGAGGAGTAATAGACGTATTTGACAACATCCCAACGGCTGCAAGGCGGGTCAAGGAATAATCGCGAGATAGGACAGGAAAATAAAAGAACAACACTTAACAGGCAAGAAGTTCCTCCGCCTAGTGTTAAGGAAGTTTGAGAGGCTATTGAAAAGCTACCAGTTCCGGGGTGAGTTTTTGAATCTACTTTGCTTTATGTATACGGAGAGACGAAAGGATACCCAGTCACTGGTAACAGCGGTGTATCCGACGACAAAGTAGCCGATAAACTAGCAAGGAAGGAGGTCAGCGGAAGACCATGAATAAGTATGATGAATTGTTGTATAACTATCACTGTACTTTGGTATAAAGTGTTGTAAAAGTCCTTAACGTGAACAAACACTGGGGAAATCATTATTTATTTGCGAAAACTCATGAAGGCTTAAGCTAAAGTTTGATATTTCGAGGACCACTAGGCTCTCGCTAGGTGATAGAAAATCCCTATCAATGTTGCAAGGAATACCTTCTGACTACAAAATGCCAAGAAATAGGGATCTATCTAGACCTAGAGGATACCTACATGCCGAGACTTTCTCTGTCACTACTTAAACTTGTACCTTATAAGAAATAGGACCCCCAGACGAAATTCTCTTCTCCTTTGATGCCTTTGAAGAAGTCTCTGCTGGTTCACCATTGGATTTACTCAGGTTCGATTATTGAAACCAAGAAAGTGAAAATGTGGAAGAATTTATGGACACAGCTAGAACTAGACAAAGAGCTGTAGTTAAAGGTTGACCTCGACCTTTACAGATGACGTTTGACAATGAAGGCCTTTCAGTTTCGTATTGGAGCAGATATACCACAGTGCAAATGTTTCACAGCAATTTTCTTTAGTGGGTCTTGAGGCTGGAATTGACACCCACAACATTGAAGTACTTAGTCAACCTACTTCGGTTTGATCAAACAAACCAGATAATAGCCCGTGACGGACAAATTTTGGGCTCAGCTAGGGTTATCATCAGAAATTTAATGAAATTAGAAGTCATGGTCATAAAACTCATTGTGGCCATAACCCCGAACACACTAGTCAGATCCGGTTTTGTTTGCTGGATGATAAGCACGAAACCAGAGAATATATTAGGTTTCTTCAAGAAAATAATCCTTCGTCAGGTATGTGGATCCTAAGTGTAGAACCTTGCAAGCAGAAATGTTAGCCGTTGATAGAAAATTATATTCCTTGCCGTCAGTCGAACAGCTATCAAGTCATTAGGTAGTCAGGTACCAGGTCCAAGACAGTATTCAACGGCAGGAGGCGCCGTCAGCGAAATCTTTAGCTGCTGGTTTCCTCGACTTGGCGATATCGTGAGGTCGAAGGATTTGCCTTAGGAAGAGAATCTTGTCATAAACCGTAGATAAACGCTAATCACAAGGAGGGCGAACAAACAAGAGTCCTGGTCCACCAGATATGACTGCATTCTTGGTGGTAGAAAGAGAACTTATTGCCTTTGGGAATGGACAAGGTTAAGTTAGGTAGAGAGGCTGTCGGCATAGCACGAATTTAGACCAGCAGTAGGTTCATTTTAATGCTTCAGGATCTAGGAGGAATTTTCCTTCCTAATTTTGAAACCAGTTGGAGCTTTTAACAAAGCGAATAAGGTTGCCGACATCTTGTGTTAGGTCGCCAAGATTGACAAAAAAAGGCAACGAGACGATTGCGTCTTTTGCAAGAGAGCGCAGAATAGGTACAGAGGAGATGGGGTATCGTCTCTTCTAGCCTCTTCCTCGTTCCTCCCTGGCAATGAACAATGTATAAAAGAATAATGAGCCATCATAGATACAAATTCCATTAGACTTGGCATCAACTAACCGAAGTGCCTCAGGGACTGTTCACGAAATCATTAAAAAGCATTCTCTGCGCAGGCCTTAGTCTCTAGAGCCGTCGTCTTCGCTGTTTGAAAAACCAACTGTTTGAAGAGCTAGAAGATTTAGCTAGAAGACTACTGATGAACGTACTTTGTTTTGGAAAGATCGCAGGCTGATTGGACCAAGGACCAGCCATCTAGAATTTAAGGTTCAAATGAAGACACAATGGATCAGCCGGCTTTCGTGAGCTCGCCGTTACTTGACATACTTCCCCCATAAACCAAGCTTAATGTGACGAATTGAACTAATATTCGAATGTACTCCAAAAAACTTTGGTCGCCGTGACTCAATGCTGAGGGCTTCGAACTGCGTTGATTCAAACCCCAGCAGTATTGATCAAATATTTTTCGCGGCACCACCTCTTTTCGGGAGAAGACAACCCTCCAAGAGTATAATTTCGTGAAGAAACTTCTCAATTCGTTGCTCGGAGTCAAGAATAAAATGTAGGTCCCTTCCATTGGTGCGTACTCTAGACATTAGCTATTTATTTATTTATTTACCCCAGAAGTCTAAGAACATTGATTTATCGTACACGCATTTGTTATTTGCACACCACGAATTCAAGAGTTTGTATGGAATGTTAATCCAGTCAGAAACATTGATGCAGTTTCAAAACCAAAGCGATCTGAACTGCAATGAAGTTAAGTCTCGTAATCTAAAAGCATTCATAAGAGTTAAGAGGAATCTAAGTCGGTTGAGCACAGTTGAAAGCTTTGAACAGGTCAGTAGGCCTCAAAGTCCGAGATTTGTTACTCTATAGACTTCATGGAGTATGGCGTTCATGGCGTATTTAATGTTTTTAATGAGTTCCATGCACTCTTCATTCTTAGCTATTCAATTGGGTACTATCACCTTTCTTTCCTGCTTCTCGTACAAATCTTTAGCTACATATTGCTTAAGAAATGATCTAGAGTCATAAGGTTAGATAAGGTTAAACATGGTTAAGAAGCTAAACCACTGGGCACCAAAATGGACCTATCGAAACTCCTCCTCATTCTTAAACGAATCATAATCTTAGTATGATACCTATTTTGAGTTCAAAACTACGGATACCGGTTCCAAAAAAATGTGTTTCCCATAAAAAAACGATTAAATTCACTTTCCGCAAGCAGCTCGATAGTGACAGACATAAATTTTAAAAATCTTTAAAGGGCCAACCATCACTTCTCATCGACAATTTATTAACTCACAGTACATGATCTCTAAACAGATTGTGTTTATCTAATTGATTATGGAAACCTTACCTTCTTATTTATTTTAAATTCTCGTCAACAGATGTTTATGTATGTAGATCTCACAAAATTTCGGTTAAACACACTTTTCCCCAAAAAAAAAAAAAATATCACTAAGCAACTACCATATGCTTCGAGCATTTCACAACTTTTAAACACATTCTGACCGAGTTCTTCAATTTGATCAATATTTTGTTAAATATTTTATAAAATATTTCCCTTTAACACAATTCTAAACGTTTGCTTAAACTAACACAAAGTTTCGGACAATCTTCAAAAAAAAAAAAAATAATTCAACCGTACGAAGCAACAAGCACGACCGACATACACAAGTCGTTACCAGAAATCGAGCCCGATGACTAATGACAGTTTAAAAGTGCACAGCAGAACTGAAAAACCAGTTGGATTTTGTTAGCCACAGTACAGCAGAACACAGTGAGTTTGAGTTCCCCATCCCCACCAGAATCGTATTAATACACAATCAAGTGGAGACGCTCTATCAGTGTGTACATTCACACAGGTTAACCGGAGAGAGAAAGAGCGTAAAATGTATCTAGATAAAAAATAAATAAACGCTGTTGGCGGTTATAAACTACCAAACCGCAACGGAGCCGCTTAAAAACCTTTTTCAATGTCTGTTTTGTGATTAGTGTTGCCAACAAATTTTTTTTAACAAACGATCGGTCTGAATATTTCGATTATGTACCAGATATGCACCAATTTATTTTTTTAGTTTTTGCACTTGTATTGATTTAAGATCAATCAAAAGCATCAAGTCTTAATTTTTCTACCAATAGTTCCTCCGTTCTTTTCGAGAAATGGTTCCATTAGAAATGGTTACATTTTTATACAGAAGTAGCATATGTTTTCCCGATCCTCAAAATTTGAGACCCTCTACAGAGGCCTACAAGGTCTTATCTGCTGTGTTGTGTGAACGCCTGAACCCGTTTGTTAACAACCTGATCGGTCCATATCTGTGTGGTTTCAGGCCAGGAAAGTCCACTATCGACCAAATATTCACACTACGGCACCCAGGAACTTCATCGACCACCACCTTTTCATCGATTTTAAGGCCGCGTATGACAGCATCTATAAAGACGAGCTATACAGAGCGATATCTAGTCTTGGTATCCCTGCCAATCTCGTTCATTTTTGCAGGATGACGATGGAGACTGCACGCTGCTCCATAAAGGTCGGTTAAGACCTCATCGAGACCTTTGGTGTCAAAAAAGGATTCAGACAAGGCGACGCGTGGTAATGGGACTTCTTCAACATCGTTCTCGAAAGATTAATGCAAAACTCACGCGCTAACACCAGAGGCACAATCTTTCAAAAGTCCGTCCAATTGCTCTCATATGCCGACGATATTGACATAATCGGTAGAACGGAGCGTGTTGTCACTTGAGCATTCGTCAACATTCAGACGGAAGCGGCGAAGATGGGTTTAGCGGGTAATTAGGGCAAGACCAAGTATATGCTGTCAACAAGAAAGGATACCCAACACCGACATCTCGGACAGAACGTCACTATAGACAGCTATAACTTTGAGGTAGTTAAGGACTTTGTCTACCTAGGCTCCGCTATAAATTCAGGCAATGACTGAGATTAAACGAAGAATAACTCTTGCCAATCATTGTTCTTGGGGCTAAGAAGGCAATTGAGTAGCAAAGCCCTCTCTCGAACGACTAAGACCTTAATCGTCCCAGTCCACCCAGAGAGGTTGATTAGCTTCCTGACATCATCTGAAGCAGATAAACTACTCGAGGCATATGGGACAGCACAATAGGCCTCTAGACCGCAGTCTTGGAGTGGGCAAACCGCTCCCCACTAATAATAATAATGGACTAGTTGGGTGGAGTGTTTCCAAACCCGACAAAGCCCATAGGGGCACTCCGATACAGTCACCCATCTCAACGCACTCTCCTTTATACTCTTGGTTCCCGATGGTGGTGCGTCGGTATTTTTCTCATGGTATCACAATTTAATTGAAGTGTGTCCCAGTTTGAACGGGGGCATCCACCTAACCTTCGAAAGAAAGTAAAAGTGGTGATCCAAGGACCAGTTTCTCGCAACCATTCATGTCGTACAAATAAAAGTTTTATCATTCCCCAACGCATTAACCATTGAGTCAGAGGGACCACACTCATATGTATTGAGGGAGAGTGGAAAAAAAGGTTTAACGACAAACTTTAGGGACAACGACGTAGAGCTTATCAAGTAAGTATGACAGGAATTGCAAAGATGGTCAGGATACGGGAAGCATCCGAAGAGTTTTTGATTTCATTCCGGAGATAAAAGACAGCAGTGGGAGCAAATGAAGACTCCACCTCAGTTGGAAAGTGATCCCAATCAACACAACTGGAGCAGGCTGGCTGCTTTTGGAGCCGATTGGTAGGTCTGTTGGTTAAATAGTTAAAGCCCAGGTCCACTTCTGGACTGTAGCTCCATCAAACGTGAAGTAGGTACGGTTTTACAGTGCCAAAACAATCAGCGGTATTTCAAGGTACCATCAAAAGTTTGCTAAACATTTGGGTTTCTAGCTGAATAAAATTTGTGATTACCAGCAAAAGTTGGATTTCATTAAAATAGGGTTTCAACCACTATGCATGCATTTGGCAACACTGATTCTAGTGTTTGAGCGAGTATCTAGCTACTCTACCTACCTGTCTATGTATGTGCGCATACAATCAGCGAATTCTCTTCCAGGGGTTTTTTTTTGTACCTAGTGGTTCGCGGTTTGGTTTGTATCAATTTTATCTACAATTTTTTTTCATTACCTTGTTACGATTTGTTTTTTTTTTTTTTAAGTGCTCTTACTACACCTACCAGCTGTTTAGATTTTTATTTCGGATTTTGTTTTCAATTTTGTTTATTTACTTTGCTTCGTTTCGTTAGTTGTCGGAAGACTGCTTAATGAATGTGATCTCTCCACTTACTCATATCTCTACAGAAGCAAAACAGTGTGAACAGACTTAAGCTTTTTGAACAAAAGCATTGTATGTGTTTCAGAAATCACAGCACGTTTTCCAAATAAACAGACAAATGAAGAAAATACATATTTGCACCATTTTTAGTATAAAAAATTTCAAAGAGTAATCATCGAATGCATAATTTATTTAAGCTTGCAATGTGCCAGTGCCGCGTAGCTTATGAATAATTTTATTCAGCGAAATGATATACTGACGCCACCGGGGCGAATGAGTTACTTTTTTCGCTTTGTCACATCTAGGCGCCTTTACCTACTGAGCTTGAATGAATGATGCAAATATGAAGTGCGTAAATAAGAAAAAAATCATAGAAATCAATTCAATTCAATTCATAAAAGGTAATTAGGTTGTGTCGTGCATCCAAACACTGAAGAAGGCGTTGCACATTTTTGTACGTGCGGCGCTGATCAATTCATACTCAGGGCGACTTTTTTGTAAAAATTGAAAAGCAGGAAAGTTTTGGTGTCATAGCCGGTAAGAACAATTTAAACCGCAACATTTTCGGCAATGATTATCGATTTTGCCGGTGGGCCAAACTAGTTCTGCTAGACGTTCCGTTTTAAGCGGGACAGTCCCGATTATGCCACAATTAAGAAAAATTTCAAAAATAAAAATAAACAAACAAAAGATCTTCTCAAAATTCGGGTAAAATGTTCCACATACGCCACAGAATTTTAGGTTAAAAAAAATAAATAAATAGTTGGCGCGACAGCTCGGGATGAGCTAAGGCCTAGTTTTTCGCTACTATTCATGTTGTGCGTGATACGGACTACAAACGGCGAATTGAGAAGCTTTTTTCATGATAAATTCAACTTTCGGAGGTCTGTCATTCCCCGACGAGAGGTGGTGCCACGAAAAATGTTCGGTGGACATAGCTGTGGCTTGAATTTACGTCGCTCGCACAGCAGTTCAACGCACTAACCTCTGAACCACAAGAAAGCCACGAGGTTAAGCAATCTTTCGTAAGATATTCTCAGACGAAAAGGGGCACCTTTTTAACATTTTAGGATTACATGTTTCTAATTGCCCCGATTTTTGGGCTCTGAGGTGCCGATTTTAATGAGGTTTTATTTGGTAGCCCTATGCGGAATACTAGTGATAATCTAGCAAGGAGTCATAAAAACCATATTTAAAGTACTGGGTTTTAACAGTCGATCGCCAGGAAACTTCAGGTTTGATCATATCTGCAGACAGTCACACTCAGTTAAGCAAGAAGTACATAAAGTGGTAGCGAGGAAAAGGGCAAGAGAGTGTTGTTACTGTAGGAATGACATTCAAAAGTTCCATCATAATGAAATACGGACATGCCAAGACCCAAATAGAAGCCTGCAAGCATTAAAAATGAAGCTTTGCGGTTTAATCACAGTCGGTGCTAAAAAAGTTAAAGGAACACTTCTGAATTTAGGTTTGATTAGGTGGCTGCCCACGTTCAAGCAGGACCACACTGAGACTAGATTGGTCCATGATACCACGATAGATAAAGAAGACTTTTACACTATTGAATCAGGAAGATGAAAGCCGCCGACCAAATTCAATGACATTGCTGGAGCTGACAGACTAGCTGTCAGACTATGCAAAGCAGAGGAAGATGAATTTGTGTGAAGCAACACATCTAAGAGAAGACACAGGATACCATGGAGATGGAGAGGGGTGAAAACAGTTTTCAATATAAAAGCGGGAAGACCTTCCAACTCATTCTACCGCACACGATCTATAACTATTGTAAATGAAATTATCAGCAATTGAACGAAAGCCGCACGAAAAGAATTATCCTTTCGGACAGAGCTAGGTTAGGTTAGGTATCACACTTAGGTCCTTGTCGACCCATTGTGATGCCCATGGGATTGATTCCGGCTCTACCGGGCTTCTACCTTACTGTTCGTTGTTGACTTGGGTCTCCAGTCATCGTGATGTCCTTAGGAACCTGGGAAGATCGTATATTGGAACATCAGATAGTTCTTGAATGTCCTGGGAATAATGTCTTCTTAATGTTCTGTTTCTCAAGTGACATAAAGTGACATATGCTTGGGCAGTGGCAGGGGAAATGAGGAGTATCCTCTTGAACCTCTTCGTCACCGCAGAGCTAAATCCTCAATCCATTATTCGCAATGCCCATGGAAAGGTGAAAAAATTATAAGCTCAAGTGGTCACTAATCTTGTCACCTGAGATTCAGAGAGACCGCCTACGAGCAACCGGCTACAAATCCAAAACACGAAAGGGAAATTTTCTAGTGATAGAACAATGGCAAGCTTTGGCTAGAAGGACTGAGTTAATGACCCAGAAAATGCATAAAGGACAAAGATTTAAAGATTTCAAAGAGTCGCACTCTAGACAGATCGCGTTCAGCCAATGAACTACCAGAGATCAACGAACGTTATAAAGAGGATATTATGTAGCAATTCTTCCGGGATTGAATTGAGATAGACTAGGGATTCGGAAAATAAGTACCTGCGACATCTACAAAGCTCAGTTTCATAACATCAGCCTCATTTGAGGCTGTGAGAACAAAAGTGGTGGAACTGCAACATAACATCATTGGGTTCACACCACTTTTCCTTATTTGTGCTCATGCTTCCACAGAGGAGAAGGACGATGCCTCTAGGAATTGTTTCTATGAGTTCGTCGAAAAAACCTACAAGATTCGTCCGAGATTTGTCAGAGATTTGTCCGAGATTGGACCTTCTAGATTAACACCAAGACCGAAAAGGAGGACGTCTTTGGTAGGACCATCAAAATACATAGCGTGCACGAAAAGACCGCCAGAAACGAATTCAGAGTTATCGACTTTACCACGGAGCCAAACATGTTAGTTCCCTGAAGAAGGCACAAGACTTACAGATTGATAGAAACCATCTTTTTCTCGATTTTAAGAGCGCGTATGATAGTGTGTGAGATGAGATATTTTGCGTCTTTAGCTTACTAATCCGCCTTGAAAAAGACAACCAAAACCTTCCACAGGGAGGACGACATACCGCGCTTGCGACTTCTTCAATCTAGCTCTAGACAAATCATTGCAACTACTTGGTTACGTCTGGCTGTCGTACTCTCCTTCAACAACACAACTCATCAATAAGGTCACGTGAGTCGCGGTAACAAAAAGCCACATCTCAGTGCTAATTGGTTTCTGTTGAGCCGCCACTTCGACATACCTAGCTAATTGATAACGCAGTTTCGAAGTGAGGATAAAACAATGTTATCTCAATGCAGAATAACACCAGCAAATCCCTTTTACTTTGGGGTTAGAAGACAGCTAGTCAGTAAGGTCCTCACTAGTACCCCTAGATTGCCGTTCGCCTCTCATAGAGACGGCGGAGCAATTCAATATTCACATCTATTGGGTGCCGGCGCATAGGGAACTGTAAGGCTGATGAACTCACTAGATATAGAAGAACAATGCCCATTCTATGGTAGGTATGCCAATTGTGAAATGTAAACTCAAAGTTAAGCAGGATGTCTTCAAGAGGACAAATCTTAAGTGGACAGGTGATACAACGTGTCCAGTGACAAAAGAGTTTGTCCAAAGTTGGATCTGAAATCCTCTAGGAGTTTGATTCTGTAGGTGTCAACACTGGACACTGTCTAATAGGCAAGCATACAACAAGGCTGAGCGTTTACTCAAATGATTTGTGTAGAGGCGATATGGATGAAGAGGACGAAATCAAAAGGTGACTTCGACCCACTCGGCGTATGCAACTGGTGATAACTGGCAAAGGGTCATGCTGCCTGCAGAGCACTTTTTGTAGGAGCCCTAGTTCACTTCAAACTGACTACCATGTGGCCAACTTCTATAGATTTAGCACAAGCCTCGGTGATAGACAATAGAATACACAGATGTAGGTTCTGGTCGATCTCGAGATTTACTTCTTTTTGCCACAAATTAAACATCAGTTCAACTACAAAACAGCAAGGAAGAGAATCCAGAAACTTGTCATACCTCCATACTTCGTGCATATCATACCAAACTCTCAGTTTCTTTTTAGTTCGCTATGTGTATAGTCTTCCGATTTTGTATGTTGCTTGTCATTTTTTTTTTTTTTTTCAAACATTTTTTCGTACTTGCATTCTACATCTGTGTATTCTGTTGTCTGTGACCACATCCTAGCCAAGATACAAACAAATTAACAAACGCCCCAATCGCCATTTTGAAATTCACAAAAAAATGAAAAGGAAGTGAAACTCACCGTGGTAATGCAGTTTCTGTGACAGAAGCATCTCTTTTCGGCCATCTTGCCATAAATTCATTGTGAAATTTAAATGCGAGTTTTCCATCACTTTTACACGGATTTTCATACATTTTCGCACAAGAAAGTGCTCACAAACACCTTAGAACAAAGCGTTGATATATTTTTAGAACATTTTTGCAAGTTTTTCACCACTTTTTTACAATTATTTTAATTGCTTATACCTAATTGATTTCACAACTTTACACTTGAGAGAACCCTTCACCACTGGCTGAGCGAGTTGAAAAGGAACCGTTATAGAGAATTTAATTGCGCCTGAGGGCAGGCAATGCTGAATGATATTGAGTCGAGTGGTACAAAGATGAAAATTAGGCAATTTTTTTTATTATTTAAATGTTTAAGCTATAGACGGTGATTGCACCGTAATTGACGAAAATTGTGTATGGAAAAATGTGGAGTGGGGATGATAGGCGATACTCACGAAGGAAATTGATAAAGCGGGGAGAGCAATCACGTTCCATACCAAAAGGTTCCATTCTTTGTTACTTCTCACTCTCAGTACCAGCTCAACCCCCAAACAGCAGACACCTCCAATTTGCGGTGCCGCTTCCAAAACGGATCTCGTCTTTGTGGATTTTTCTAAGTTTCAGTTGTATCATATCGCACAACCGGCAAAATAGTACATGGGTTACCAGCACTCTGTGGAAACACGACGCAAGTGCCCAATGCAGCCTGTGAGCGTGTAATCACCATCTTACACTGACGGAATGGCAGATCAGTCTTTAAGCTGCCCAAAGTGAATTTTGGGAAGATCTCTATGGGAAAAGGCCCAGTTCTCATGATAGAGACAAGAAAAAGTGACGAAGGAAATACACAAAGTCCTTTTCATATTCAAAGCCATAGCCTGAAAGTAGGTTCAAGCCGGCAATGATATGTACTCTTGAGTGTATAGCACGATGATAGGGCCGATTTTGCTTTATAGAGCATGGAAAGCTGAAAATGACTCTAAACAGACCAAGTACAATGCAGATGATTTAGAGAGAGGAAGAGGACCTAAGTCGAACTTGTGTTACCACACCATAAACCCGTTTCATTTTCTTCTATGAGGCACTCAGATTATATACCTCTCTTGCATTTGATTGCATTCCTAATTTATATTTGCTACTCCGGTCTTAAATCAGAGCTTGGAATTTCAGAGCTTCTCGTTAGGAACATGTAAGAGCATACAGTGGATCCACCAGAGATCCAAGTCAGTCATTAGGACCAACTAACCAGAGATACACAAGCTCCTTCACTATTTTCAAGTTTTGTCTTAAGCTGCTCACACATTGCATCAGAGCTCATGCGAATTTCGCGAGAAAAGCCACAGAATTCCGAAAACTTAATTATACAATTCGACATATCATTACACAATCCTACCTATACTTTGGCTGTAAGCCGCTATTGCCTTCACTTTCGCAATGTATAAACCGGAAAAGTGTTACACAATTCCTATTCTGTGCCACTAAAAACGAACTGACCTATCAATTTAGTTTCAAAGTGCTAAACGTGTCATTAGCCACGGGTTTCACTTTACCCGACCCCATACCTACTGGCGGCCCACACCCATCACGATCTTCATCTGCAACTGAACCCAATCAAGTCATCCCCAGACTTGCAAGCCGGCACTACGTTTTATCCTCATCAGCGAAATGATTACTTCCACTCTTATGCTGTAGCACAAGCGAATTTCCGCATTAACCACTCGTTTCTTTGAGTGTGCAAATGCAGCACACCCGTCAAAACGGTGCAATATGGTGCAACGAACTTTCTGCACATACTTGTGCACATATGAAACCGATCTAAGCCAGTCAGCCACAAGCTCAGAGCCACCATCCCACTGGGATATTGCGCAAAATTCACTTTGAAATTGATCGACTTTCACAACTCGAAGCACAACACTGACATATGGGCACACGAACGTTCTAATTAAGTTCGATTATCGACGATGAAGTGTCAACGAGGGGGCGCCCACCCGTTGTCGACAGAAGCTGGAGCCTAATTGTTGCACAGTCATTGTTGACGAAACTATGTACTTGGGAGAGGTGGTCGACGCTAATTTGCCTTATGGCGTTTTGTTCCATATTCGATGTGCGAATTAAGACGCCAACGTCAAACAACACAGGCGCAACGAAGAAGTGGCAAAAATATGAATTAGCGACGACGGAAATCGCAAGCCTGGTTAGGTCGGCAGTGAGTGTGCAACAGGAAGTTATTCAAGGGTGAATCTTTCAGAGCAGAACTGGGTTAATTCTTATAAGGGAACTAGTGACGTTTGACAGTTTATCATTTCGAAAGATCTTGCTTTCGATATCGAATCTTGTACTAGATGACATATGTATGTCCGTTTCGATGTACGTTGACACATGGTTGGTACCAACGACAATTGCTTGTGGGCAAACTAAAAAGATCCGGAAATGAGCCTATTTTTCCGGTTCAGATCGTCTGCCTAGCATTTGACCTGATTAAAGAAACATTTTTACCTTTTTTAACAAATTAATTTGTTTGATGATGAGAACATTTTATGTTCCATTTAGATATGGATCTCCCGAGAGTACTGTCGAGATAATGTTTCGTTCTAAATTGTGTTTGACTTTGTCGGTCATACAACTTTGTTGATAACTCTCACGTCATGGATGTCTAGATGTGTTGGAGATACGTCAGGTGTTCAAGTAACTCAAGTGAATGTTGTAGTTATGCAAAGCTAATGCACACAAGACTACTACGGAATACTTTAAAGAATTATTGCCCCGATAGCCACAGGCTTTTTAGGAGAAGTCAGGTATGTACTGTATATTTAGGAAGAATTGGTTAAGACCACCTTCCACTTGCGCATGTAAGCTGCGTCGACTTTTTTCTACTGTGTTTTGTTTTATGTTTGGACTCTATTGATAAGGTCGATGTCGCTAAATTGCATATCCTATTTCAGTTGATGTCTATATAGACGAAACCAAAGATTATTCGAAGGAGTTTTCTCCCAAATCAAGCAAAGGCGACCTCATTCACCCTTGACAAAGTTCATGCTTCTGAACCATAGGATTTAGCCTTCTGGTGCTACAGTCCCGAGCGGGAGTGAGCCTCAAATAATCAATAGAGTGATTGACAAAAGCTATTCCGCACTTTAACCTCAGAACGCCAGATTCCTACAATAAGAATGCCATGTAGGTAGGACATCTTAGGGTTAAGTGAAGTGAGGTAGTTAGATTGCACACTGAATTTCTTAGTAGTCACGGAGAGACAGGATTTTGACAGCCAGATTCTAAACTAGAGTACAGCGTGTCATCATGACACAGTGCTACGTCCCAAATGAGACTATTGTCTGATGACGAGTGACGGACCTTCTGCGACCAATTAGGCACAGCCTTCAACACAATCCTAAATTAAAAGAATGGCTTAGTGATGAGAGACTTGAATGCTGAGGTAGACAATGACAACGAAGGCCTCAGATATGTTATGGCAAAAGGACTAGGTAACTGCAATGGCAATGGCGAATGATTTATGCATTTCTGCATGTAATACTTATGTACATACATAGGTGGCGTCATGTTCAAGCACAAGACCTGCTACAAGGTCAGCTGGTTGCCAACAAACAAGCAAGAAACCTCCAATCAATTTGACCATTTTGTCATCAGACCTTGTTGTAAGCGATGTCTTCCTGGACGTCCGGATCAACCGGGGAGGAATCACTACTTTGTGATAGCCACCATGTAACTCCGTTCTCCTGCAGCACGATGATTCCACGATTGCAGGCATTCACAGAATAAAGAATCCCTCAATCCATCAACAATTAAGCGACAACATTTTGCTTGGAGTGGAAACAACTAGGGAATCAATGCCCGCCACCATCCAAATATATGAGTGGACTGGGAAAAAGGGAAAGACGTTATTATAGGGAAGACGTGGCGTATGGTTTTCAGAATACATCTAGAGAAGGATCGACCATCAAAAGCAGCTAAGAGCTCACTCTGCAGCTACCCCAGCAGCAGTGAGATGCCGGCTAGAGTATATCGCATGAAAGCAACAATCGCAAATAAATGGGAGACGAGGCAAGCGTAATTTGCTGCCAACTAAATGCTCCAAACTAAACCAAAGAGCTCTTTGGTGGTCAAAGCTTCAGCCAACATCTCAACACCTGGTCATATGCCTAGACGGTCTTTTTTTTTTTTTGCTAATTCCGCATAAGGATCAACTCAAGCGATGCAAGGAACATTTTATTACATTTTGAACCATGTTATTGGTCAATGATTTGCACTAAATAAGGCTGAGCCACTCGAAGCAGTAATTCTTCACACAACTCACGGGCAAAGCTCTAAGAAACCTCAAAGCATTGGAACTCTTAGGAGCAGCCAACAAAATTTGCCAAGCAAGGATGTATTGAAGAAATGTAGTCTGAACATTACCACCCTACAAGTTCTTGCTAATACAGTCAGGGGTTAGTATGGTATCATATCTCCTGTATAGCGGCAAAGAACCAGTCGATTTGTCATCCTACTTTCTTTCATTGAATCAGTCTCGCCTCTAACAAGGTTTATCGAAGTCTTTCATGCTTATATCTTATCCATATATTTTCTTTAATTTTTTCACAGTAATCCCGGTACTCCGGATTATTCGACAGACCTTACCCTGTCTAAGTGTGCCCCGGCCCTGCCAAAACACCCACTTTATGTAATCTAGCCTAGTATCCTCCTATGCCGTGCGAAAATTGTGCCAAGAAGACAAGGCAACGGCTACACATAATGGATTCAAAGGAGCAGAGGTCCAAACTTCGATGGTTTAGAGGCGTTAAACGCTTGCCTCCAACTTGACTTCTAAGACGTGCCATAAAATGCATGTCTCCAGGAAAGCGTCCGCTGAGTAGGTACAGTGATGAGAGTAGGTACAGTGATGAGAGTAGGTACAGTGATGAGATAGTTGGACCAAGAAGAGACTTCGCTTCCCTATCGGTATGCGGACGTCTCCTGATGATTTAGAGTAAATGGGGGAGGATCGCGGGGTGTGGACGGTACACTTAAGTACTTACATAGTGCGTGCACGTCCGAGTCAATTACTAGAAGCCCTTTCTAAGGGGTTGAGACAGAAACGATGGAGGTGCTGTCAACAGGAAAAAGCAGAAGGAGGAAATTAGTCACAACAGCGGCTGTAACGAACTTAAGAGATCTTCCCCGCCTTCGTGCAGTTCTACGGAACAGAATTAAAGGCGAATGAAACTATCCCTATTGGCATCGAAAGGAATGCTGGCGGGACACAGACCTTGTCAGAGTTTTGCCCTTAAAATGACTTGAACATAAGCAACAACATTCTAATCCGAATTCAACTCCTGCGAAGGTAGATGGGTTGAAGTCGTAGCTTCAGCAATCCTGATGCTGAAACCTAATTAGCGATTAAGCCCCGCTTTAAAACCACAACTTACGTAAACTGAATGTTAGTGTTGCTGTCGAAAGCCTAAGAGAAAGGTGAGGACGTCCTTACATCCATCCTGTGGCATTAAGGAAACTTATCAAGTCGCTCATATTTTTCTTCGAGATTTCTCTAAGCTTGTGGTAAGGGCTTTGCTTTTTTTTTATAATCCACTCACGCTTCAAGGCGTTGTGATGTTATTCACACAGCGCAAGCAAGGTCTAGTAGTTCAAAATTCAGGTAGTATTAGGTTTCAATGGCATCCGAGGGTGGTGTCCAGACTAGCTGGGGACATCTGTGGTGTTTGTCATTGCTATAATTCACGGATCTCCTGATGTCATAATCATGGTCAGCTCAATCAAGCCTTCAAGCCATGACACTCTACTGCCAGTGCTATGACTTTGCAGTAAAGTCGACATCAGCTTTCACAGTTAATCGATTTATTTATTTTTAAGAAATAAATGTTCTCCGACATCAGGTGTTAAATGAAAAGATGAAATAGTGTTCCCTTCGCACTCGCGTTGTTGCACCTCCGTTGAATGCTTAATTTGGACGCATATGTGTTCCTGTAGGCCCAGTAGTGATTCCCATGATACTTGCAATGTCTGTCCGTGTCCTGTCTTATGTTTTGAACCAATTGTAGCTGGGCCACATCTGCTTTGATGTTACACAATTCCGCACTTCATGACACCTGAGTTTAGCCTCTGACAGAAAGTGTGAGAATATTCTCCCTTTTACGGCTCCCATTGGGATGTGAACACAATTCGCGAAAGATCTATCAAGGGCTGAACTTGGCTTTGCCAGCTCATCGGCCCAGGTGTTCTTTTCTATGCTACTGTGCCTCGGTACCGAAAGAAGACTGACCTTGAAACGATGCCCTAGTGAAGCAAATTCTTCTTTGTACTGTTCCACCAAATAAGAGCATGTCATGTTCGATGGCAGGGGTTTGCTGACAGCTGGGCTATCAACAGAGATGGCAATGTTCAACCCCTACTGACGCAAAGCATCAAACGAAGCAAATACTTAAACAAGGGTCCACTACCAAACTGGATTGCGAGGCTTCCTCTATCGTCATCGAGCGTGTTGTTATCAAGAAATGTCTTCAATGTACACAGTACAGATCAAAGGCAGCTTCAAACAAAACAAATTATGTATAATACAACGAAGGGACGGGCAATTTTGAACTGAAAACACTAACGAACACATTTCAAACATCGTCAACACTCTTGTCATCATTTTGGGGGGTTGAAACCACTCAAACGTGGTTAGAATGCACGCTCCACCAACAAAAAGTAATTTTTCTTCCCGAAGATTAAATTCCAAAATAAAAATTCAGTTTCAATCACTTACACATTGGATACATAGTCATTACACCGTTTGTATCTGCAAAAAGTTCTAAAACTAACAAATTCGCACTTGAAACTCACAACAAAGGAAAAGAATTTATTTTTTCCCAGAACTCTCGTTACCGAACACCCGCGTATGGCAGACGTCTTGAACTGAAAATTAACAACCACCCGCTCGTGCACCACCAACAACCATATTCAAGACAAAATTTCCACAAACAACTTTGTCACGAGTCAAGGTGCGAGGACCAGATAAACTCGGACAAACAATGCTGGCAAAGGCAAGGTACGAGTACATAATTAAAAAATTGCAACACCTTAACCCATAATTCAAAGATAAAAAAGAAATTCAAATCAAATATCGTAAAAAACGTGATATCACATTCTGGCTGTTGTCTAGGCAGATTTGTATCTATGTGTCATACCTTCCGATACCATAGCGTCTGCAGCTACTTCAACTATCGAAGGGTGGAACGAATTGATTACAGCGTTTCAATGGCACAACTTTCACTGAACACGAAATTACGTAAAATGCACACAGAACCAGGAAGGAAGCCTACGAACGTCAGTGAAAGATGGATCGATAAAGTGTCTTAAAATAGGGTTAAGTGGCGGCGGATAATTTTGCCAGCAAACACTGCAGTGAATTCTGCTTAGAACCATCGCTTTGGATGAGCCAATTCAGCAGGGACACAGGCGATGGAGACATGTTTACTAATTGCTAATTATAAAAAAAAGGTCAAGAGGCCTACATTACGCCTTTGGCTGTGGATTCGGTAGGGTAGTTTTTATTTTAAAATAAAACGGTCAACTGAGAGGAAGTTTGCATATGTATACTTGAATGCCCCGGAACACCTGTTGCATATAACCAGGCTGAATATGAACAGCTGTAGGTGCCACGCCATCTATTGAAAAACAGATTTTATTTCAAAGAAATATTTAATTCTGGCACTCGTCGCTTGGTGACTGAAAGTGAAATGTTAACGGATTTCTAGTTTGAACTCATAAAAATCATTTTCGGTGGGCAATTGAAAGGTTTGTAGTCGTCACGCTGTAAAATTGAAGCTAAACTCCAAGAAATCGAAAGAAATTGTCGTTTCCAAAAGGTCTGTGGATTCCCAATGAAGAATTTGAAGAATTTTAAGTGTATAGCGTCGTATTCACGAGCGATGAGGGGAGGAATGTCGAGTTTGTAAGTTGTTACTTCTTTCTTTGAACAGAACTCACAATCTAGGACACCTGTGTAGCTATGGTGAAGTTCAACATCTCAAGAAAGGACCTGGTGTAAGTGGCTCAAAAAAAATAGGGCACTGGAACTTGATGGAATAGCAAACCAAGGTCTTAAACTGCCAATGAATACAGAGAAGCGTAAACGAACGCACAATCAGTGCCTACAGGAATGAGCCTCATGAGATTACTGGACAAAATCACCAGGTTCTTCTAGCATCTCAAGGAATTAGACCACCGCACCAGGAGAATCATCGACACGCATGCTAGACTTAGGATGAAAGACTGAGAGTCATTCCAACCGCCAGGCTAGGTAAAGTGTGCTGGACTTCCAGTCATAGGGACTGCGTTTTCATTGATTGCTACATTGCCTAGGTCTGGGTATAATCGCTCGATTTGCAGCCATCTGTTTGACTGGGGGCAGTTTGGCTGCATATTGCTCTATAAACAGGTCTTAGTGGAAGAAGGTTAAGAAAAGCCCCTAGTCCCGCCGCTATTGTAGTTCTCACAGCTGCAATGCTTGCTCGTGTTTGTGTTTTCGTAATGCAATTTGACTTGGTGGTTATGTTGTCACCACTCAAGGCTGCCACAGGTCCACAGGACGACCAAACAATGCAGGAAACCCAACCTCTGATAAATGAACGATTTAACGACCACATCTAAAGTTTCAAAAACTATAGTAATTCCATCCCTCACTAGATGGAATCGAATAATAACCACATCCATCTTAACACCACCATCTGATTGTCAGTCAAACCAAAAAGAGACACTCATACAATTCAGTGCATATCTTATTCCGCCATATAACAACAGCGCTGAATACCCATATCTGTTCGCCATTTTTTCATTCCAAATCGCATTGATTTTTCCCTTTGCCAACCACTCTATCGCACCCTTTCACTCGCATTGAATTCCCCGCATGCGAATTATTTTTCTGACATTTGACTGCACACAAACCAGTTACGTTCTTGCACTTGCCAATCAGATCAGTCGAGTAAGTCATTCGAATCGGGTGGAAGGTGAAAAGAAAACACATCCAAATAGAGAAGGTGACGTTTTCTCTTCCACATAATTTTTATTTAGTGTTTCGAAATTCATCAAAACGTAATCTGAACGTTCAGTGTACTACGTAAATTCCCATAAAAACAAAAACATCTAATCGTTGACTGAAACAGTGAAATACTTGCAACAATGAACGGCTAAAGGGAAAAAGAAACGGGAAAAGAGAATAGAAAAAGCGTTTTGCATCGTATTCGTCGTCGTGCACGTCGCAGAGCAACTTAAGAAATAATAATTTCCAATTTAATTATGCGGTCTCCCCGTCCCCAGTGCTTGTGAAACGAAGTGTCGGGTGAAATTTTTTTTATTTTAATCGAAATTCCATCGAGAGAAAAGGCCAAATCCGCAGGAAGGCCGGAGAAGAGTGATTTTTTTTTTTGAGTTTTTATCTTTTTTATTTTCGTTTTCCTCCTTCCTCGAACCCCTGGATATATTTTTTCTGTATTTCGTCTGCTTTGTCCATATTTTTTTTTTTAGTTTGTTTTTGAAATTTACTCCCGAAAATTTTCACCTCAAAAGTTATCGATCCGTTGAGTCGTAAAATAATTTTGTTGTTGCACTTTACCTGCTCCAATCTCCGCCACCCACCGCGCACGGTTGTGTGAGTCGTGGTTGTGTGTCGTTCGGGAGAAATAAAAAAGAACGAAGAAAACATCCAACCAAACGGGAGAAGGAAACAAAGAAATAAAAACATTTTTTTCGCAAAAATGACGACGAATTCAAGGTTGAATTGTGGCAGCAGCGGCACGGTGTCAACAAGAACAACAACCGCAAGAAGAAAGCCATCGAGTATTCCTGTCAAACTGTATTTTGTAGCTGTGATATTTGCGAGCTTATTCGCTGGAAGTTTACAGGTAAGTCCGAGCGATATATATTTAGTATTTTATCACTTGCAGCAGGTGGAGGTGGTCGTATCATAAAGTAGGACGAAGACTACGTCATCTGTCTCAACGGGGCACTCCCGGAAAACAAGTGGCTGTGTGTGTGCTACAAACATGTACAAATACGAATACAAGTGCGGGTACATTTGATATCCTTGCCGTCTTTGATGTGTGTTGTCCTATGACACAACCAACTGTTTGTCGTTGGCCGTCCTTGTTGGTCATCCTTACACACTTTTTACTATGTGCTGGCGGGTGTTGTTGTATGTGAAACCCGGCTAATGCTTAGGATAATCATGAGGTAGGGACAGTGCAGTGGGTAGTACAGGTCTATAAATAAAAATAATTGGACAAATACTTACTCACGTACATACATATATTTTTCTTGTGAATTCAACAGAAGATTATGGAGCTACTTGAATCCTTTTTTCCGAAAATAACTCGGCAGGGGATTTGACTGCAAACTGTGACGCTCTTAGGGCTTAGACGAGACGAGATCAGATTTAGACTCCATTACTATGACAGCAGTGGGCTATGTGAAGGTTATTGCTAGAGTGGAGCGTCCTACTCGCATTTATCTTCCGGAATTCGTAATCACAGGACTGTTAAGCGCTTCTGACGCAAAAGTATATTTGAATTGCCTTGTATTTGACCTCATGTACATGAGCAGCTATCATACAATTGAGCTAGGGCTTAAGCAATTCCGGGATTCCGGACACATAACATAAACTTTTGATACAACGGCAAGGAACCTTAGGTCTCTCATCATTCGTGCTAAAGACACTCGAGAGACTTTTCGGTACACATAGGTTCATAGGTAAATACATTCACATGTACATATATGCCTTCTGATGTCACTACATCAGGCAGCTGCCAGACAGGAATATGAGACTCAGAATGTCTCTCAGCTGAACGTTATACAAGCCCTACAGCTCCGTGAAGAACTGACAACCGATTTGGGCTTCACCTTCTTCCAAAAATTCTATTGCTTGCGTAAAAAGCGATGGCTGCTATCTGTGGTATTCTCTTTCCCAATTCGTTTGTAGTCCTCAGCTTCTGTCGGCGAGGGCAGGCCATTCGGACGGCCGATGACGGACAGATTAAATTTGTTTTTCCTTGCAGAAGTCGGTATGATGTATACCGAAACACTACCCATGGATACCGATGGCCCTGTGCGATGCCGAAAACCATAAATGTGTCGTTGCGACCAAGCTTATCCACTGAAAGATATCTCATCTTGTTGAAGGCCAGCCATGAGGTCCTGGCTGTGACTTCAGCTTCTAGCTGAAACTAGCATGCATTGACTCGATTAATGGCTTCAACCTTACGTCTTTACAACAAACACTAAAGTCTTTATACCAATGGGAATGAGCTCCAATGTGTAGACTGAAATCCATGCTATTGAGATCTGTGCTACGATAAACTTTGATAAAGTTTTTAGGGTCGCCAAAATTCATATCTATTCAGATAGTCAAGCAGGGATTAAAGCATTAAATGCCTACTTCGTAAAATCTAGGCCAGGTACAACGAAGTCAAACTTGGCTGGGTACCCGGCCACCACGGCATTGTAGGCAATGAAACTGCGGATGAGCTGGCTAGTGCCCGCTCAGCGTTCGCTCTTTTAGGACCATAATCCTTCGGTGGCGTCAATTGGGTTACCGCCACAGCTTTGTTTAACAACTGGGAACACTAATTTATCGTAGCCCAGTGGGACAATGTGGGTTAGGCAATTCAAAAGACTTACGAAGCCCTTTTCCTACAAGGAAATTCTAAGTCTTGACGGGATAAACATGAGGAAGCTAGTGGGCTTCCTTACTGGCCATTGCGGCCTAAGATACCATCTGAACAAGCTAAATCAGATACAGAGTGTCGGTTGTGTTTGGAAGAAAAATAAATCTCAGCGCCTTCTCTATGAATGTCCGGCACTACACTACCTGCGAAGACGGTTCTTCTATAAGGAATTCTGTTCGTTTAGAAACTGCTACTAATGACGTACTCAACTTCATAAGCGAGGTATTAGGTTAACTATACTGATGGCACAATACATCTTTCTAATTTGAAGTGTCAGCCATAAGGCCAGGTTTTTATGCAAAAAAAGTGTCTTCAACCTCAATGAGTGTTTTCAATGCGCTAATTGGAAATTTTACGAAGGCCAGACCCTGTGAGAAATCTAACGCAGCCCATTTCTTTTCGAGCTCATCAGCCTTTCATTAGGTGCTGGTACTCAGCCAATGGTCATCGTTTTGGCACTTCATGGCTTACCGTTTGCAGTGTTTTACACGCCTTGATCTAATTATCGCTGAAGCTAGTACCTTAAATGCTGCTTGGCTTTCGATGCATTTCTAAAAACAACATTGATGGAAGCTGCTTTCGACGATTTAGTGGTTTGTTGTAGGCTTAAACCAATGCAGTACGCAGAAGGAATATTCATCAACTACGGTCCTGGTTGTATAAGATGCTTGCCAGAGGGAAAATTAATTTCCCACTGGGGCACAGTTCGATAAGGAAATCGGTTAACAGAGGTAGATCTTAGAGTCTGGTTATCTGTAATGTGTGCTCGTTATAGATTGTTACCTCAAGAAACAGTGTTCAATGGTTGTCGGCGTCACTGTACATTTAGACGACGTCGTGCTTTAGTTCAGGGTAAATCTTTTGACGCGTTAAGTGAGGTCTTGGAAGATGCTTTCTCAACACTCAGTAATTGGCCTTATGACTGTGGACTTAACGTCAGCCCAGTCAGCACCGAGCTAGTTTTCTTTACTAACCTGTATATCATACATAAGTACCTCCCTTCAACTTGCTTAAGGTTGGGGGAGCAAAGCTGTTGCAGCTGGATCATGCAAAATGTCTTGACATAACAAAATAAATAAATAGCTGGCGCGACAGCTCGGGATGTGCCAAGGCCTAGCTTCTCGCAACCATTTATGTTGTGCGTGTTACATATTTCGCACAAATGGAAGGGACCTACAATTTATTGCCGACTCCGAAGGGCTAGGTGAGGAGATGGTGCCGCGAAAAATGTTCGGTGGGCGTGAACCCACGCCACTCGCTTAGCAGTCCAACGCACTAACCACTGAGCCACGGCGCCCGACATAGCACCTAAAAGAAAATTGAACTGGAATCTGAGTGCAAGAAACAATAACGAAAGCCTACAGCACTGGTCTGCGCCAGGATTGGGCAATAGGGGTAAATAACTTCGTTGGATGTGAGGAAAAAGGCTGCATGTTTGTATTTGCTCCGCTCAACTCATTCGACGATGGTAGTTATGATCGAATTCATATGGTAGTTCTTGTGGACTTCACCAACTTATCCGACGGTGGTAGTTCTTGTCGAAAACTCTCGTACCAAACTAAGCGTTAATAGACGAAACATAGACAGTTTTTCTAATGTCCTCAGCTCCTCATGTAGACACTTCTAGAAATTTAGCAGTGAGAGGTCTCCCTTCTATTCTGGTAAAGATCTATAGCTTGTTACCTAAGGATAGGTCCTAAGGTTGTCCCGTTGCTATTCACAATGGACCTCCAGGTCTCCGAGTGAACGTGATGAGTCCTATACATTAAACTCTACGTAATCTAACCTACAGCTTGGCTTTGTGGCTTAATATACTTTATATATTTAGGCTAGTCGAAGTTTGTGTTCCTAATTGTTAATCAACGCTGTCGCAATAGCCCAATTAATGCCACAGGAGGGTTCTCATCCTAAGAGCGTGGAAGTTTTATCCCCGGTTCCGTTGTCTACAATTTTTTCTGGTGGCACTCATCCAAGTTTGATTTTTTCATGTCTGGAAAGTGATTAGGCATCATAGCAATATTTGATTAGTGCCAACCACTGCTATACGTATATAGGATCAAGTCTCAAGCAATATTCACCGAACAATTTCGCAACACCACCTCTCGTCGGGGAATGTCAGACATTCGAAAGTATATTTTGTCATGAAGAAGCTTCTCAATTTGTCATACGAAGTCGGCAATAAAGTGTATGTAGGTCTCTTCCATTCATGCGAAAAAAAAAAATGCCACACGCACAACATGAATTGTTGAGAAAAGCTAGGCCTTGGCTCATTCCGACCTGTTGCGCTAGCTATTTATTTTATTTTTTATAAGTAGCATATGCAGATTTCGGCTTTGAACACACTGGAGAACATTCCCACTGTTATTGCTAGGCTCAAAGTCACCAACTCCAATCTTAGATTCCATTTTCGATCCGACGGTGAAGCAGAGCAACTTCTCGAGCGTCATTGTCGTTGTCCGTTCAAGAACTTTTGGCCACCAAGCTATGGCCGCGTATGGTAACTATCGTAATGTGTACGATTTTGGGACTAACTTTATATGTGAATTTGAATGCAATGTTTTGCCTAAGCCAACAATGAGGTTCATTATCTCATGGGAATGAACTGAAGTGGTGATGTTAGCTCCTAAGTTTACTAATTTTCTGTTGAAGGCATTAAGATAGTCTTGGGATAGTCTTACAGGGATTGTTGGAAAGTTTTTCCTTGAACGTGTGGAAAGAGGTCTGCAAGACGCTAGGCCATGAGTATAACCGATAGGGTTGAAGACTGTTAAGATTGACTAAAACGGTGTCAATGACTAAAAACCACAGACTAGAAGAGAAAATACCCCCTTGGTGGCGTCCTATTGTTGCAGAAGAAGTAGAAATTCGAGTTCCCAGCATGGTTTTTGTACATTGGTTGGCTGAATACACTCATACCTCGTTTAACGGCCTAGATACGTTCCACAAAATCAGGCCGTAAAACTCTGCGAGCCGGAGCATTTGTGTCCATTCGCTCTACATGCCCCAGCCATCTTAGCCGATGGATACGTATATTTTTGACTAGGGCGATGTCGTTGTACAGCTCGTATAGTTCGTGTTTAAATCTTCTCCTCCAAAGCCCGTCAACGCATACGAGACCGAATATCTTCCGAAGAATTTTTCGCTCGAAGCAACCAAGGATATCTTCATCCACTTTCGACAGTGTCCATGCTTCAGCGCCATAAAGCAGGACTAGAATGATTAAGGACTTATACAGAATCTCCTTAGTTCTTCGGAATAGGGCCTTAATACTCAATTGCCTTCTTAAGTTAGTAGCTGGCGCGACAGCTCGGAATGAGCCAAGGCCTAGCTTCTCGCAACCATTCATGTTGTGCGTGTTGTATTGTTTGCACGAATGGAAGAGACCTACAATTTATTGCCGACTCCGAATGGCGAAGTGAGAAGCTCTTTCATGCCTTCTTAGCCCGAAGAAACAGCGATTGGCAAGAGTTATTATTCGTTTGATTTCCGACGTGGTGTCATTATCGGAGGTAATAGCAGAGCCGAGGTAGACAAAGTCCCATACCACCTCGAAGTTATAGCTATCAACTGTGACGTTCTGTCCAATTCGTCGGTATTGGGTGTCGCTTCTTAGTTTTGCCCTCGTTTACCGCTAAACCCATTTTGGCCGCTTCTGTCTCTATACTCGCGAAAGCACCGTACGCAAGCAGTTGAACAGATTTATGAAAGGTTGTGCCTCCGGTGTTAGCTTGAGTGTTTCGCGCAATTCGTTCAAGTATGATGTTCTAAGTCTTGTTCCACTGCTTCGTTAATCCGTGATCGATTCAAAGACTGTAACGTTGGAACTTTAAGGCTCGTTTGCTTTACATCTCCTTGTTGTCCCAAACCTTCAATGCGCTGTTAATTTTGAGATAAACCTCGTGTAACTCGTGTTTCTTGGCAATTGTCAGTCATTTGCAAGATTTTCAGAAAAACTGTACTCTTTTTGCGACAGAACGTCCACTGAGAAGAGAAGTCATTCTCAAGTCAGTTGCTGCGTTTTAGAAATTCTTACGAGTCTCTTTGAAAGTGTATACAACATTCTCAACCAATTTGCACACAATTGTTTGCGAAAGTCTGTTAATAACAATTTATTCCTCAACTGCACAATGCGCTGACAATGAAAAAAGCAACACATTCAGCTTTTTATTGTTGACACCGCATGTCTACACAAATAACATGGAAAAATTCTTAAATCATTTCTGATGCGAGATGAAATGTCATTTATTTTCGCCATTCAGAGTGACAAATGAATTGCTTTCCTCTCATCTCTTTCTAAAAATAAGATTAAATGTAAAAATTGTGTTAAAAAAAAAAGTTGAAGTTTGTACTATGTACCGGCTGCCTTCACCTTCTCCGCAGCTATGCTTGTACCACCACCTGTCACACAACTTGTTCCACCGGCTGATGAGACGACAAATGATGGCGGCGAGTGAACATAGCCATAGTGCGATGCGGTGGATGAGGATGACTCATTTTTTCTAGGTCTTCCCCTTGCCTAGAACTAGACTTGGGAGAAAACTTTTTATCTGTCACCGGATAGATTTCCTGTTGCGTTGAATAAAACGAGATGTAAACAAGTTTTCTTTTCACTTTTGCGCTCTTTCTCCGTCCGCCGCATGCTCTGTATCTTGCAACGGATCGATAAATTTTACAAAGCTTTTCTGTATCTACTAGAACTCTCTCTCTCGTGGACACAACCGACACGAACACGACCTCTCTACAGCTGTTTCGGTATGCCATATGCACTTTGGAGGCGAGATGCTTTCATGTTTTTTTTTCTCTGTTTCTTCTCGCTTTTCCCATTTTATTTATGAATTTTATTTTATTAAAAATGATTTTCTATTTATAGACCAAGGGAATTGTGCCATTTGTAAAGATACGATTACGCTGCGGTAGGATTTATTATTCTCAGAGTTTTGGGGAAAAACACACACGAGTTGAATGGAAATCTCTGTCATTTGGTCTGCGGATTTGAGTAAAAATAGATAAATTGCACAGATGGGGGGCTATGTTTGGCTGCTTGTGTTGAATTATCTCTTAATGCGGCAGTTTAGGTCGTGGTTTGTTGCGGCTCTGTAACCTGGAAAGCCTCACACAATGAGAAAGTGAAAGACAAACGTGTGCAAGGTTTCGCATATTTCTGTAATAGAAAGTGTTGCTATTGTCTTGCAAAACGGTTTCAATGAAATTGTTGTGAAACACCTTGGGCTCAAAACTATTCATGAGATTGAGTTGGAGTCTTAGGACTATGCCTATGGATTTTTATCACCCACTGGTGGAGAGAAGGGAAAGGGTATAGGGAAGTGTTGGACATTAGAGAAGAGGTGACGATGGGCGTTCATTTTGCAATTTTACAGTTTGTGAGTTTGAGAGGGTGTTGTTAAAACAGGAACCTCGACACCTAGGCCGCCATTTGGGCTTGTGTGTTCTCTTCTGTAGAAAACTCTCGGAGAAAAAAAAAAATGGGGTAAGGGAGGTTGCAAGTGGAAGGTTCTATGTTTGGGAACAGAGAGTTGAATGGAGTTCACAGATCCAGGAAACGTCCTGTAAGTCCAGTAACCTCTAGGATTTTCCCGAAACCCAGAACAGCACGTGTCTTTTCAGGTTTTTGTATCTTGCAAAAGAAGTGGTCGCGGTTCTCCTCCTCACATCCCGACAAGTGCTAGATGGCATATGTCCCAGCCTGTAGGCATGCTTGTTGATGTTGATGTGTCTGGTGTATAGGCCAATCATTAGTCTTAGTTCCCTCCTGCCAAAATTAAGTGTACTCCTTGCTAGGAGCTAGGAGCAAGGAAGCTCTGTCATGGATTTTTCCCCTTTGCAGGTTTGCAAGTCTTTCCAAGTGATTTCGTGGCGTTAGGCAAACTAGCCGCTGAGGGCCACACTTTTGGTTGCAATAGTGGGGATGTCACAGTTTCCTGCCCTCTTCCTTACCAGTCTATCCGCAGCTTCGTTTCCCGGTATGTTACAGTCACGCGGTACCCAAAACAGGTTTACCTGGGTAGAGATTGCCAAGGCGTTGTATCCTTGTATCCTTGTATTACCTCGCCAACTTCGAGTTGGTTCTTGAGTTTGTATGTGCCGTTAAGGCTGCTTGACTGTCTAAACAGATATAAATGCTATTACCGTGGTTTCCCTTATTATTATTAGTGGGGAGCGGTTTGTCCACTCTAGCACTCCGGTCTTATATAGAGGCCTATTGTGATGTCCCATATGTTTAGAACAGTTTGTCTGCTCCAGGGGATGTCAGGAAGCTAATCAGCCTCTCTGGCTGGAGCGTGGCAAGCGCCTTTGGTGAGACGAGTTCACTGGCTAGGGTCCGCTTTCTCACATGAATAAGGGCGGGACATTCTGTTACGTTGTGAAGAGAGTTTTCAGCGCTCTCCAAACACAGTCTGAAGGGAGGGTCCGGTGACAGGTCAAGCTTATGTAGACGCCGTTTTAGTCGGCAGTGGCCACTTAGGATGCCAGTTAGAATTCTAAGGTGGTTCCTGCTCAGATTTAAAAGAAACTTTGATTTCTTTTGCGATACATTGGAAAAGAAGTGTTTCGTACATTTCTGGCCTACACTTTTCATCCAAATTGTGTTGAATTTGAGCTCCCTGGGTTCCCTTAATAAGAAAGAATTCCGCATCCTTGAGTATCACGAAAACCTCTCTCTGGAGCACAGTCATAAATTGTTCTAAATGGATATCAAGATTGAGAGTTGGCGTTCGGGAGCAAGTCACCGTCCCGATTGTCCATGGATGTGTGATCGATCTGCATACACTACACTTCCCTCCCTGGCAGTGCCCTGTTGCTGTTTATAAGTTTCAGGAAATATTGAAAGGCAGACTGTTCCGTGGTCGCCATTGCTCAGTGTGAACGGCGTGGGTTCAAGCCCCAGACATGTTCACCGAACATGTCGAGGAGTAGTATCCTTTGCAGTCGAGAGATGACTTCACCTTAAGAAGTGCTTCATTATCAAAGCGTGCCTTAGCGTGGAATTAACGCTTCTTGTGACAAGATTCTTACATTAGCAGTTGGTCATAATTTGCTTAACTTCCTGGAGGCATCTTCTACATCTAGGAAAGCCGCTAGAGTAGATTTTATGAGAGAAACTTGCTTCAACCTTCATCATTTCATTGTGTGAATCAGATTCCACCGAATTGCCTGTTGGATGTGCTTGCTGTGATTTACATAGTCTACCACTGTCAGACTTGCTTTTGATGTGAGCATTGAGGGGTCCGTTTTGTGTAGAGAAGACTAGAGACTGATAGGCTTTAACTCTTATTTTTTTTAGAGTATGACCTAGTCTGCCTTGCTCGCATTCACTTTTTCCGCAAATGCCAGCTGAAATGATGTGACAGATCTGTATGTGCGTTTATGACAGTGTTCATCACTTGCACGTGACGCATAACTTACCGAAGTGACAGTATTTTCTTGAGAACATTCTGTCAAGTCGAATGCCTTGCGAACTGAATGTGAAACATGCTGTAATCGTCTGTCGTATCATTTAGTGCAAGTTGACTCTGACTCACGTTTTTACATTGGTTTAACCCAAAAAAAAATGATGTAGCGCAACTCATACACTGCAGTCTGAAAGTGTAACTTAGTGACAGGTTTGGTTGTAAACCGCAAAAAATGTAAATAAAGACATTGCAGTCATTGGCAAGCAACAGAAAGTTTGTGCAATATCGCAGCACTCTACACAATTAACGACATATCTTTGGTTTATGTACATGGAACAACTTCAACGTAATACTTCTCCGTGATCACGTGTCAAATGTATTTTGATTCGTTAAATGACGGAAAGTACACGAAGTTTTTTCATCACATCGTCTCGTGAGTTGAAACAAGTTCCCTGATACAGATTGTGACGGAAATTACCCATTCCTTGGACTTGGTCGCCTCCAGCTGATTTTGTCGATTATCCTCTTATCTTGGTTGAAGTTTCGACCGCATAAAAGTGGTTTTACTTAAGTATTCACGAATTAGTCGTGTAGTAACTTTGATTGCCCTGAAGGAACGTCAGGGCAAACGATTCTCACACGCTTTTACGCTCCAATAACAAAAGTCTAAAACAAACGTTAAGTAAATCCTCACCTTTCCAACAGAGATAGAGAATAAATTCCACAAAGTACTCAAAAGTGCAAATGAAATGTAAGACAGATAGCAACGCCTAGGGGGCACCATTAGGTAGGTAAAACACGTAGTAGATAATTTTACGACTGATGAACAACTTTGATTATACTGTCGATGCCTTCAGCTGAGAAGTTGACTATTAAATGCGAAAAATGTGCAAATACCGTTAATTTAGTCCTGAAACGCTGTGAAATATGTATTGTATTGATAATCTCCCAAGTAGAATCGTAAAAGATGTTTTCTAAGCCAATGACGTACCAAAAAAAGGTGTCTCTCACCGATGATTGTGCAATTTTCTGTAACTGGTGAAAATATAAAATTGTAATATAGATAAGATGTGTTGATTAGATTAGGGTTTTGTTCGTTTTACTATAGAAAATGACACAAAGGTTTTGTGTTGGAGTGTTTTCAATCGGTAGGAAGTGATTTTCCACTGTTTCAAAAGGAATTTAATCAAAACTTGGTTTTTTTTGAGAAACATTGCGAACTATGCCTAGGAAAATGTACAAAAGTACTAAAGGGTAATCAAATAAGAGCTACCTAAAGTTTTTCTTTTGAATAAAATGCATTAAAATCGATTAAATAATTGGAAATTGTATTCGAGCTGTTAGTTTGGTTTATGACAATATTTGAAATAATCTCGTGTAAATGTTGTCCGCAACTAGTCCTCAGATGGTCCATTCTGTAGGTCCAATCTTCGAGCACTCTCTCGAGCATATCGGCCGGTATTCCGTTAATAACGCGTGTTATGTTCGCTTCCAAGGCATCAACCGATTGTAGTTTATCAACGTAAACAAGTGATTTCACATACCCCTTCAAAAAATAATCCAGCGAAGTCAGGTCACATGATTTTGAAGGGCAATCCACAGATCCATTTCTTGAGATGCTGTTTTCGTGAAAATTGTCTCTCAATAACTGGATGGTTTCGCCCACGTTGCACCATCCTGCAACAAAAATTCACGGATCATTTTTCTGTAGCATTCGCCATTGACGGTTACGCACCTTCCTTTCGCATTTTTAAACAAATGCGGTCCGATGATACCGCCTGCCGGACCAAACAGTGCATTTTTCCAAATGCATTTGTAGCCCTTGGGTCGCATCTGGCTGGTCATCAGCTCAAATACGACAAGTTTGTTTGTTGACGTATCCGTTAAGCCAAAAATGAGCCTCGTCGCTGAACAGAAGGCCCAATTTCCACAATTTGTAAACGTTGTTCAGGCATAAGTATTCATGATGAAATGCCAATGAATACTGAATAGAAATGTCACATGGACATGACATTTATCACTTGTGCTAGGCCCGAGAATCCCTATTAACAAAAGTACCTCGGATCACTCTTTATACGAGTATGCTTCGAAAATATATGAATGCTTGCATATCTGGCAATGCCGTGCAAATACATTGGCACCAGCAGCAAAATCTGTCAAATTTATCGAGTCGGAAGCCATTTTTTGCTCTGTTTTTTTTTTCTTAAGATGCGCTCGCATCATCTCGTAGTGATGGCTCTCGCATTAAACCTCTTTAAACTAATAAAGTTGAAAGCGAACTATTCACGGCAATGGAGAGGATAAGATATGACGTATTTCTGAATCCCTATAGTGTGTGATTGCTGGGCCAAGATTATACAGAACTCGCCACTGGAATGAGTGTAAACGAAGTGATGTTTGTACACACTTGTGCGTTCATAGGAAGACGACCATCCTACGCCACAGATCCCATTAGGGAATATCGGAATACTAAGGACAATAAAATCAACAGTGGAGCAGTGGAAGATTGACCCTTCATTGGGTGCCTGTCCACGTCAGTTTAAAAGGAATTGAGCAAGCTTGAGAGTTTTGCTAGACCGCAATTCTTCTGTGGAATTAGAGAACATTAGCTGAGATATACTTTGAAAGTGGGAATGGATCTAGAAGAACAAGACTTCGGAATAAACTCCCTTAACTAAATCAAGGCAAGATAAAAACTAGCGCGATAGCCCAAGAGCGACCAGGGAGTAGCTTCTCGCTTCTCTCTTCATGTTGAGCATGCGAGCTCCAAGCTACTTGTCAGAAACTTTAGCTGAAGAAGATCCCAATTGTCGTTCAGTTTTAACATGTATAGAATATGGCTACTAAGGGCCACTTTACTGGGCATTAGAGGACTCAGGAAGCACCTTAAGAAATTGGGTTAGATTTTGCAACAATTTCCTAGAAACTCCACGACACAGTTTGGCCAAAAAATGGGTGTTGAGTAGCCTGTCAAGTATACAAAAAAGTAGACTAGACCCGCTGCAAATTATTAATTCTATTTTGGCGTTAAACTTGTGTATTTCCTCATACTCCTTCCTTTCCTCCCTTGAGGCTTTCATTTACATTTTTTGATTTCACGTGATTAGAGTCAAGGGCTTTGAGTATTTCTTGACTGTGATAACGATCGGTGCCGTTCTTTTAATCGCATAAATCTCAGCTTGAAAGACACTGTAGCAGTCGGTCAGTCGGTATGACTTGTTGATGTTCAGTACTCATGCGGGTGAGCACTACATTTCGGGGTGAACCTTGGCCTTAACAAAGAAGCCAATCCTTCACTTGGTCGAGGCCCCCTTTTACTAATGCCCGCCACCTAAGGCGTGGTCGTCCTCTTCTGCTTGTCCGCCGGCATTTGACTTGAAGACCCTGTGGAGCGGAGCGTTGTGAGGTAGTCTGCGCTTCTCGGTGTGTCAGGCCCCTACCAAATAAACTCTCGTTCTATCCAGGCATCGGGCCGACACGGAACCGTTTCTCTGATTTCTTCAAGGCAGTACCACTATGAAGCCCATGTGAACTACTCCCTTGAAGTTGGAATCGGAGCTGCTCTTTATTGTATTTGAGTATCGCCTGATGTAGGAACACACGCAGTTCTATCGTTTCTCGTTAGTAAGCATCGCTCTCACAATATTGTCCGGTGTGACGAATTCTACTTTCATTTTCAACTTTCGCCGCTCTTCTAGCGGAGACACCATATTGACAGGCTGGATTCTCAACTTTCCCCATCTTATGTAGGTTAGGCTAGGTTAGAGAGGCTGTAGGCATAGCCGACGCACTAATACCAGTGATGCCTCAGGATCTAGGAGGAATTCTCTTCCTTAATCGTAAAATGTCGGTTGTCTGCTTAGCAGCAGCCTCCTCTGCGATAAAATCTGTAACGTTACAGATTAGCCTCCCCTTCTATCTTCTTTTGGTCTCTGTCCGTCAATGTTCCTCCCAGCGTCCCTTGGTAAGTTTCCTTGCTTCTGCTGTTGACAATTGTTTACCTACACTTAAGCTTTGTTCTCGAAGACATGTTTCTTTCAGGCTGTTAGAGGAGTGATAGGCATCACTTCTGCCACCATGGCAACGGCAGGTACGGCAGGTACTTGGTCACCGAACTGTCCTCAAGCGTTCTTCTTTCCTACGTCGGACTATTCCGAAGTGCTCCTTTTCTTTGCACCTCAGTCATTTCTTTCCTGTACTTTGCCCATTTGAGTGCGTTGGCCCTATCGCACTGCCTATTAGGACAATGGAATTCGTGATTCGACAGCAGAAGCCTTCGCTTGCTAAGGGCAGTGCCTCCTGTGCTTATCGTTAGTCTATTCAACGATGCGGTGACATTTGCAGTTGTGTCATCCGTAGGTATTTCCTTTGATACTCAGAGTTATGTCCAGTTCCAATTCGAATCACCACCGTTGTGGTTCACCTCCTAGTCAGAAGGACTATTTCCGTCTTATCAGCTGCCAGGCTTAGACGTGGTCTCTCTGCGGTAATGGTGTCCCAGGCAGTGACCACTGAAAAATATCACCTGGATAGCTGACAATAAAGGTGCCTTCGTTCATCTATGTATGAAAAATCCCATCATAAAAAATGTTCCATAAAACCGGTTCCAGGATTGAGCCCCCACATCTCTGATTTTTCTTTCCAATTACACTACTTCCATTTTTCGCCGAGCACCAGTGTAAAGGGTAAAGCAACTCCAAAACGACATCCAGGGGACTCACTGTTTTTCTACATTATTGTCCACATGGCTTATCGAACTGCCCCTTACACGGTGACCCCAAAAAAGTAGGTTCTCCCCAAGCATTAAATCATTAAATTTCCATTACCTTCACATTACCCTCGAAATGTTTGGTTGTGTCCTCGAATTGGACTTTAAGGACACACCAACGAAATGTTGTTAATTAAAACAATTTAATGGCTGCCATGGGACCGTGAACAACAAAAAAACGAGAAAAAAAAATCAATCAAATGGACGGAATGCATGCACAAATGGATTGCTAACTCCGCTGCTGACCTCCATTCGTTGAATAGGTTTTTCTATGACAGTCACACTAAAAACCTTCCTCTCGTCCTTTTCCATTTTTATTTCATTCTCCGTGCAGCATTTTTTCCGTCTGACAAGTATTGACCTACGCCCGAAACCACCACCGAACCGAACGTTCCACAGCATTGAGTTCCATTGCACAAACAAATGTTGCTCAGACCCAGGAATGGGTATGTCATTGAGCCCACTTCCCCTCGTAGAGTTCAACCGGGGGAAGGCAGTCTGAGAATGAGTGGTGGTGGCAGTGGCGCTGTTGATGGTTTCAGTATTGATTTTTTTTTTCACTTGTTGTGAGCTTCAGTGGTGGCTTGGACAGCCTTGACTGCAATTTTTTAATTGCACACAGCTCTGACGGATGGGTGGTTTGCCTAGTTTGGGTGCTTAATGCCAGCAACAGACAGAGACCGTCGAGATATTGAAGGTTAGGTTCTTTTTTTTTTTTGATGATTTCGTCATCTCTCAGGGAATGCAAAACAAAAATGTGGTCTGGTGATGAGTTAGAGTTGGGTGGATGGGTGAAATAAACCACCGACAGTAGGTGGTACAAAGGCATTCTCTATGGAGTGGATTTGTAGTTTGGATTCCAACAACAGTTGAGACGTAGACTGGCACAAATTGTTTGGCTTCGCTTCCAGAGATGTAGTGACCTCATCTCCTCTTACCCTTGGAGATGAATGTAGATTGCTGTTCTTGATGCTCCATCAACGTAGAAAGGAATGTAATCCTTGAACGAAGTGAAGCAAAATTGGCGGTCTTAAGGGCGTCGTTTGCATTATTCTGTCTTCTGTTCGATGAAACGTGTGAAGTTCCAATGGAACCTGTCAAAATCACAAATGATTTCAATCTTCGAGTGGATTTCGATCATTTTTTACTCGATTCTACGTCCTCACTGGCAATGTGGCCAGTAACTCTGCATTCAAAGGGGAATCTTCCTGTTAGGAAAGCTAGACTTAGGGTATGCGAACTAAGAACACCGCCTGGTCTGTCAGAGCTGGGTGCCTTGTATCTCACAGCTTATGGAAGAAGGAAAAAACTAGTGGGCTATCAGGTGTTCTGACAAGTCATTGCACGATAGGTTTGACGTATGTAACTTCTGTAGAAGTTGCCAAGCAAAGTTGCCAAGAACGAAATTTCCTTTTGTTATGGGTGCCCAAATCTTTAAATCCCTCGCCTCTGTTGCATGTGGAAGAGACTAGTTGGAGACCTAGAAGACCGCGTCAAATTTTCCTTTAGGACCTGCTCTTTCATTAAGAGTAAAAGACTAAGGTTTTAGAGAGCTGACGGCTGTCTAAGAAGTCCTTAGAGTCGTTTAGAGCTCTAAAGTAAGGTGACGACCGTCGAAAAAGGTTTTAGAGCTCTTTTGCAATACGACGCATTTCGTGAGCAAGAGGCTTGTCGTTCCCCGACGAGAGGCGGCGCCGCGAAAAATGTTTGGTGGACACAGCACTGAGCCACGGCGACCACGGCGATCATGGTTAGTCTAGTTAAAATGATCTTTTATCGGTGTCCTCATAGGGCACTGTTTTATAGGCCTAAACTCCAAGAGGCTAGGCCAGTTCCCTGGGAATGAAGAGGAGAAGTAGACTATGTTTTACTTCCTTTGGCTTTGTTCGTCCCTGCCCAAAAGAATATTATTGCATCTGGCGGCCTTCTTTCTTCCTTGGCGATATAGTGGTATAACAATTGACCTCTTTTGGTCTGGACATTATATTGAGGTGCGACTAAGCCCTTTATCAGTGCGACTTCTTGTGGCCTTATTGTGATATTCTTTTAGTCGAAGTCTGTCCTCATCCAGATGTGGACAGCTGCCTTATTTCAGGTGATCTGCTCATTTTTGCCCGCTTCTGCGTTAACGTTCTTCTTGAGGTTGTCTCTTCAAAATCATTGTCAAAGTGTCGTGAACGCCCGCTGCCCTAAGCTTCCTTAGTGCCCATAATCTACTGAGTCATATTACCTCGGGTTATGCACAGAGGCACATTTAGGCCGAGTGTAGGTGTCGGGTTAAGCCCTCACTCTGTTTTTTATCCAGCATTTGTCGTTCTTCTGCATACCGAGCACAATGAAACATGATGTGCTCCACTTCTACCATTTTTTCTATTAAATTTGGGCAATGGGTATTATCGTCCTGTCTGGACCTTTAGACATGCATGCATATGTAGGCCCTGTAGAGATAGATCCTAAAATATCGATGACGTGTTAGCAGTTGTGTCAGGTTGGAATTCAACTCTTTGTGTCTTTGTGTTGATCGACGCATCGATGTTGGGAGCGACTGTGTGTCTGTCTATCTTCTTCAGAGTGATCCCATCTCTGTTCTCATTCATGGGAACTTGTTACCCTTCGTAAAAAGCTACACAAAGGTCTTGAGCCTTAATAGACTGTCGCGCACAATAAAATCTTTCTTAGTTCCCGAGAATTTGGTCGCCTGGACTTGTTTTAAGGTGTCATGCGCTCCTAAAGCATCGTTAGGTGCTGTCCGGAAGACGCTTCACACTCTAAACGAGTCGTAGGAACGCTTACATTTTGTAGACCGTCTCCATCTTTTTTCTACAGCTCTTAGTGCTCGTAGCTCGGCAAAATATTTGTGAACCTTAGAGCCTTAATGACGGCGGAACCTTTCTAAGTTGCACTCTTCTTCTGTGTTTAAGGCCGCCAATGTTAGACCTGATCAATTTTTCGGGTTTGTAGAGCATTATCGTCGCATGGCTTATGTCACGAAGTCTATCTAAGGGCTCGGGGGCTGAACGGTATGTTATTTCATTAAGGAACATATTATCAATGCGAAACTTCTGACCCGGAATAGTCCACGCTTGTAGAATTTTGTCTCTAAGGCTCTAGATAGTCTGTTAAAGTTCTTTAGAGGGCTCTGTAAACCCGTACACAAAAGAAACCATACGTATCCATTACTGCGTCCCCTACTGTTGTTCTTGCAAATGAATGAAAGGATGACATCAAAACGAACGCCTTTCACCATTCGCACAGACCATTAAATTCCGGAACTGACTTCACCTCTCCGTTTTCTCTTCGCAGAAATACGCAAACCAAGTTGTATAGAGAACGAGATACACGCATTTAGAACGAGAGAAAGAGAGAGAAAGTGAACTCTATAGGATTTGTTTGTCTCGGGGTTAAAAATAGTTTTTTTCGTTTTGTTTCTTTTGTTTACGTTGCGCAGCATTCAGTCATCGTACAATAGCGTGTGCACTTGCTTTCAATGGCATACTCAGGAAGTCACAACCACCCCTGTGTAGTTTTCAGTAGACAGGCTGAGTACGGAAGGTGGTCCCGGTCATATGGCATAAGGGTTACCAATTAAAAAGCACCTCCGTCAGCCTACTACGACGACTGGTTGTGCAATCCAGAACACACATGTATTCGTGTGTTCTGGGTTGCACAAAACTATAATAGCAAAACACTTTACAAGGTTTTTTCCTTGCCGACCCCCTTCAGAGACCGTCAGGCTTCCTGCTTCTTCACGAAGAGAACTTGAACTCTTCTTGTGGAATAGTCCGGGTGGAGGGTAGATGCGGTGGCACTGTTGTGGAATCGATCGATGGACGGCAGTGTGCAGGGCTGTGTTCCAGAATCTGTCGTTTTCGGTTAATTGCATTTTTGAGGTTAGAATTTATAATGACATCAAATATGGAAAGGGGAAGTCTTGAGAAATTTGTAGGCGGACACAAGTGCTGCTTTGGAATGGTGACCATGCTGGAACCTAGACGAAGGGATGTACATACTTGATCATTTTAAATTTTAATTGTCTTCCACGCGCTACTGAACAGTTATTTATAGAGCAATGGCGACACGGAATGTGGTTAGTTATTGCTTTGGGCTAATGATGGCTGTTTTTACTGCCACATTTCGTAAGGAAATGAAAGACTGTGGAAATGAAAAGTTGAGTGCAGGGTGAGTTTGGAAGGCGGAAACCTCGTATACCTTTCTTCAGAGTTTTCATCACCCTTCGACACCCTGTGGTGTCGTCATCTTTCTCTTCTATGGGGGTCAGACTCATGCTGGCTAAGTAAGCCTTGATACCAATTGTTATGGGCGCTCGGTCAGAGGCCTAAGTGGGCTTATAATAACGAATTTGCATTCAAATAAGCGCTGGTTTTGCTGTCGGTAGCAATCGCTGTGAAAGGAGTTGCAGTTTTCCATCCTCCTTGTGTCCGGTCCATCCCATCGGACTGGATTTTTTTTAAATATTGATTTACGCCTAGGAAATAGTCCTTGAATGTATTATAGTTGCACCACGTAAGCCGAAAAGAGGAGTGAACATAGGAAGGAATTTTTTTGGTGTAATGGTTTGAAACTCAGGTTTCACTGGCGTTTGAGGGTGGTGTCCAGACTAACTGGGGACATTTTGTGAGGTTTTTGCATGGCCTATAAGTCTGCGGTTAAGTCTTCATTACATATGTATATAGGGATCTAGGGAGCACTCCACGTACAGAAGTAAATATTTTTGACCTTATTTCACGTATCAGGGTTGTCAACTGCAGTGTCACCCTATCCAAGGCTTTTTGTCGGCTTGCAACAAGCTACAGTTTTACTTGTAATCGTAGGACGAGGAAACAGAAAAAATGGTCCTCGAAGGAAGTATGTAATTCGATCTGACTGGAACTGTAGACGCCACCGTTTATGCCATCTAGAGAACACTTCAGTTGCTGTCCAAATCCCACGAAGAATGGCTTAGTCATAACACTCCTCTCCTCTAACTCGTAAGCTACTACTCGGTCGCAAGGCTAAACTCTTTGATTCTTGTCTGGGTCCCAGGTCACACTGGGATTTCTGGAAATGAGATCTCTGATGAGTTTGCTAGACAAGGCTCAGAGAATGTTTTCTGAGGGCCTGAACCTCCGTTGGGTCTTTCTGCGTCCTCGGTCAGGGCGTCCACTGACGATTAGGTTTCCTACAAAGGACATTGTGTGTGGCACGGCTCTCCAGGATGCAGGCAGACTAAACGAATGCTCCCGAACGCCTGTAAGAAATCGGCGGCATTCTTGCTGTCATTCAGTAGAAAACTTATTGGCTTTCTAACGGGACACTTCACTTTTGCCAACCATCTTAGTTTGTTAGGCTCAAGTGACACCACTGTCTGCGACGCTTGTGGAGAGGGCAACGATACTTCGTATCATTCCTTTTGCGATTGTCCTGCCTTTGCCCGGATCAGGTAGCAGATTTTCGGTGCTGATGTGATGAGTGCTGATACTATAAGTCCCTCATCATTAAAGTGCCTTCTCGGCTTTATCCGAAAGTCGAGGAAATTCCAGTGAAATGGGTAGAAACTGAGTCCTGCTTTCTGATAGTACAATGGACCATTTGCGTCTGAGTCCTCCAAAGCCGAAGATAAACCTGTTACTCACAGTATTCTTTCAAAAGGTTTAAGACACAATCTCTTGTGAGGGCCCTAGGCAGCCGGCGTTCTCTGCGCAGTGGTGAGAGTAGGACTTAGGACTGTGGGCGCTTGTGTCCTCTTGAGTGCACGTAACGTGGGATCCCCTCAATAAACATTTCAAAAAGAGTTCCAAATGGGCATTAGTAAGGCTCTCTGTGTCAGTATATTTCGAACCATCTGCTCATTTTGGTAGTGTTTTCCCAATAAAAAAACCCTTCTTGACTCTAGAAATGTCGTTCTCAAGGAAAATAATTGTTTTCATCTTGCCAGTGCCCTTCAAATTGGAAAACAATAGAGCTACGACAAACTAAACCAAAGAATAACAACAAACAACCAATCAATACTTGTTCCAATTAACCAGAGCGCCATAGACTGTTGTAGAATATCGAAACTCTCAAGCTCTCCAGAGTGTGTATTGTATCATCTTCGCAACGAATACGCACAAGACAATTTGCTTCAACAATTAGAAAAACTTATGCAATGCAAAAAGAAGAGAGAAAAAGGAAATAAACCGGGGTAGGCAAAGGCAAGCCCGGTAAAGTACTCGTTGTAATTCAAAACAATTATTACGTGTGCATTTCCATTTACAATGTCGAAACAATTTTTCTACATAACGCCAACACACCAATTGACCTTTAACGTGATTTGCATTCTAAAACAATCGACAGAAACAGAAACAAAAATCAGAAATAGCAATCCGTGCATAAAACGAAAAAAAAAAAAAAAACATAAACATCCAAATGGTCACCGAAGTACAAATTTACGATCCATTCGACGACAGAGCTGAAGATTTGTCAAGTCAAATTTTTGAAAATAAAAAAAAACTTATTTTTAATTTTGACGCACACGAAATGTACGGGGGAAGTCCGGGGGCATACGAATTTCGTTGCTGCGTAGTGAGGGGGGCGTGCTTTTACGAAGTGCTAAAGCACTGAACTCTCGCAGCATTGTGTATTCGATTTATGCGCGGAAGTGGGAAACACTTTTTCATTTCCATGTTTTTCGTTTGTCTTGTGAAAAATCATTGCAACACTATTGGCAATGATACACGGATGGAGTGGAGAGAGGCTTAATTAAAAATTGTTGTGTATTTCATGCATAGAATGCAGTCGTTGTGCCATTTTGGTTTGGGGATTTTGAAGGATTTTTTTTCATTCAAAAAACTGGTTTTTGTTGTTTTGTTTGTTATAGATATGATCTGAAGAGAAATATAAGAGAATCTGTGTAAAGGTGATCCACCGTCTATTAGCGAACTCAAAAAGCATTTCGATCGAGCTATCTAAAATATGTATCGATGGCTTCGAGTTGACGTCTAAGTTGAAGGCCATCTCAGAACTTGTTATGCAGACTACTTTCTCTCCATTCGACCTTTTTTACTGAGGTTGATTAGGATAAAAAACACAAAAATTACGGAAAGAGCTAAGGAAAGAGGAAATTAATAAAATGAGCCAGGAATTGGGATGAAATCCCTCAAGGAACTTCTGAGCAGAAGATACAATCAGTGCTGCAACTTCATGACAAAGATGTTCGGAGAAGCAATTCTAACCAATGCCTCTAGAGTGACCGTAGGGCAAGATCGCATAAAAAAGAAAAATAAGTAGCTGGCGCGACAGCTCGGGATAAGCTAAGGCATGTTGTGCCTGTTACTTTTTTCGCACGAATGGAAGGGACGGACAATTTATAGCTGACTCTAAACGGCGAATTGAGAAGCTTTTCATAACAAGTTATACTCCCGGAGGCTTGTCATTCCCCGATGAGAGGTGATGCCGCGAAAAATGTTTGGTGGACATGGCTGGGGCTTGGACCCAAGCCCCTCTACTACTGAGCCACGGCGACAAATATGTGCAGAGAAATAAGTCCGATGAGTGCTTCTAGGGCGGCCGTAGGGCAATATCGCATAGCCCCAGTGACTCCGAAGCGTGCTTTTGTAGTCGTTGCATATTTGCGATTGTTGTACCTCTTTGACTTTGTTTTATCATATTGCAGAAGCTTAGGTGACGCTAGGTCTGATTATCATGGTGTACAAGGTTCAACCAATATGTGACAGGGGGCTGTAGACTCCAAATTCTGCCTGTTGCTCTAGCAATTTTCCTTTTGGTACGCGAAGTAGAGTTAGCCAGGACAATTCCCAAAATTTTCCTGGAGTTTCAGTAGAGTCTTTTATCCAGGACAATCATTGAGAGTGACTGCACGGAGCTTTAAACTTGCTTAAGCTTAGACAAAATGATTTCTGTAGAAGCTGTAGAGACGAAGAGGAAGAGGGACTACAACCCACATACTGTGTACATGACCTGCTCATACGACGCTAAGAAGAAAAACCCTTCTACGATGATCTTAACGATCTGGCCGCACTCGACATCCAGAAAATAAGAAACTTCATCTCTGGGACGAAATTGTTCAAATCATAGAGTTAACACCGTTACGGTTGCCCACCTTCGATGTACTTGTGCTACATACTCTGCTTCCCTAGTGCCTGTAATCCAGTTTCTTCATCGTGGTATCACAATGGGCCAATCTGGTCTAGGTGGGTCCCTGTCTGAGCGGGGGCAGCCACCTAAGCTAACCTAACCATAAAGGAGTTAAAAAATCTCTTTAAGTGCCAATCAATGTAATATCGAACGAGCTATTGGGAAACCACAGCATTTTTGGACGAGTTGGCACTTCTGTAAAAAGCCTGGTATTCCCCAGCATATTTATGTCTCGTTAGGGGAAAGAATAACGTTATCTCCGACAGATTTTTTACTCTACGCTTTTGTAGTTTCTTTAGCAAGAATTAGTCATTTCGATTATAAGTGTGTTATCTATGGGCCAGTGTCTCGCCATGAAATCGGTCACTTGCAATCTTTCAAGTCCAAGAGACATTGTATTGTTCCAAGATACAATGAGGCATTCAATCATGAAATAAAAATCCATTCAGTCAAATCTAGTACAAAAATAATGAAATAATCATCTATTTTCATTGTTCACCTTGGGAAAATAAACGGAGAACAATTCGAACAGTTTCAAGGTTGACACTGGGACTTACTTTATAATCGGCTATCAGCACAGCACGTTCGTGACATTTAACAAGTGCTTGCTATCCAGCATCCATCTTTTATTGTTTTCAGTCTATTTAGCACAATTTTTAAATGTCAATTTAAATTTGACACTTATGTATGCAATCACTGCCTCACTCTAGACCGTTAATTACGCGTAAAATGGTTGCATTCGATGTGACGCTTGATAAATCATCTAACTACTTTAAACTGATTTAAAAAAATCTCTCTCTCGTGTCTGGATTCATCATTTCCATAATTGTCGTCGTTTTGAAATTAATTGCACGGTAGTATCACGTATCTGAATGCAAAATAAGAAAATAAATATCCTCTTACTCATTCAAAGTATTTTATGGAAATTTGATTCCAACATTAGCACTGACTGATGGATGATGATATGATATTCTGTGCTTTGCACGAAGTAGCACTTGGTTTAGTGTTTATAATTTAATGGTGACCCGGTGCGGTCTAAATTGGGCTTTACACACTTCCACTCCGCGAAATGGTGACTTTCTAGAGAGAATTTGATGATTCATCAAAAATCACAGAAAATCTGGATCGGTTTTCAGTTTTGTCTATTTTACAGGGTGTTGTTGTTGAAAAAAAAAGTACTTCAAACACTACAGAGCGAACTATGCGCTTCTAACGATGTGGTTTTTTAAACTGGGTTCTGCCTGGAGAAAATGCCAAATCAGTTTATGTAGGTGTCCTACATTTTGTCAATTCAACCAATGCGCTTCTTTATCAATCTTTGATAACGTCTGCAACGCTGAGGACTCTATAAAAAATTACATAATTTGTCATTTGATAGTTTGACCAGTTTAAAGCAACAATAATCGGAGGTTAACTATTCGCTGATTTCATTATCAGAAAATAAATAACCAACGTCTATCGTCCACCACTTAACTCATGTTGATCTCTTCTAGACCTTCAATGGTGTATGCGACTTGTAACACGTAGCTCATGTCTAAGGCGGTTGTTGGTGAGGTTATTGGCGACATGCCGACATTAACGTTTCGTATAGTTGGTTCGTTTCAATGCTCACTTATGACAGTGAGTTGAAAATCTGTCCAAATACGGAGAATAAGGCCTCGAGCTCAAGAATTAGGAAAATATCTAGGCTCCAACGTTAACTGTTGTACTGTTCGGTATTTGGACTTTGAAAGGCCATTGTCGTGTGTCTTTCCGACAAGAGAACAATGAATCCAAATTCATCTCTGAAAAACAATGACAACAAGATTCCCTGATCAGAAGTGAAGCATCGATATCACTGGGGGATAGTGCGATCTATGGAACATTGACAGTCAGCAAAGCAAATGCTGCTGGAAAAATAACGTCGAAGTATTGAAATGTCGCGAAGAACTGAAGGTTCTGGGCACAATTATGATTTACAATGCTCAGGCCCAGATGCGCTGCGACCTGAATGACCTAGCTGGCCTAGTGGTTAACTAGAAACCAAATTGAGACTCTTAACAACCTCAATACTTCTATGTTCAAAGTATTCACTGGGCACATCGTCCATGTTAGATGGAGTCATTTTTTCTTTGCGGTCGAGAATATGTCCTGCCATTTCTTTTTGCTCATCTCAGATTTGACATGCAGATGCCACCTGAGACTGAGCCCCTATTGGCTTGGGAGCCCATCTGTTTTCTTTGCGGTCGAGAACAATGAAATTTGACTGACAATTGTCAAAACTAATAAATTCTAATATGCTGACACTGTTTGCCGTAAAACACATGTGTCGACTTTTGCACCCTTCCGACAGATCTCATCCGATTTCTCGGACCACTTACACTGCCCTAATGCCTTTTCAGAACACCACTTTTGCTCATTTTGTAAAGAAGCATGTTCACGTTTTTACGCAATGTTTATTTAATGCCTTTTGCTTAATGTCATAAGTGACATATTAAAACAATTAACATCTAGGGCAAACAATTATTGAGCTCGTAATCAAAGTAGTGGATGTGATATGACTTACACTCGTTTCTCATCACCTTACACCACTAGTCAGCGTCACACTCGTACACTGACAACCATAACTATTCCCTTTAAGCAATTTCAAGTTTTTGTATGCATAATTACCCTAACCAGACTTGCAATTAAGTTACAAAGATAAAAGTTTATACAAAATGGCAAATCTTTCCAGTTCTGAACATTGAACTTCGCCTTTAGTAACGACACTCAATAGAATGTCTAGCGATCAATTTAAACCAGAACTGAGATAATTGAAAACATTTTACAACCCAATGGGGTTTGCAAATTGATAACCTTAACTGCAGCTTGACCTTTTCGAAGCGCTGAGTTTCAGCAGAACTGAGTGTGCAGAACCAGCTTTTGGATCAGAAAAGAGTATTTTCGTTGTTAAATCATTTTTATACGCCCAGATGCTTGGACAAATTACGCATTTGCATTTCTGGAGAACTATTGTTTGAACTTTAACATGAAATAATGCTGCCTATACTTAAAAATACCTACGTTGAGGAATTTAACGTGCATATTTTATGAAGATGTTTTTTATTGCTACGCTGATGTAGATAATTGTATCGCAGTACAAGAGTAATTGTAATGTGTTTCGTTGACATCATTAAAAATTAACCACTGTATAAACGTTTTTTACTTTTGGAAATTATACATACAGTAGCGAGCACGGAAAGTGCAACACCCATTTTTCAAAGGAAAATCCTTAATAATTTTTAGGTAATGGGTTTTTCTTAATGACTTTAGTTCTTTTTAGGTATACAAGTGCATAACAAGTCATTTAAAGCTATTTCAGTGTTTGAAGTGATAAGTGGTGGTGCTAAAATTGACAGTTTTTAAAAAATGCCAAGTTATAAGCAATTGACTGAAGACCAAAAAAGTCGAATAATTGCGCTTTTTGAAGTGGCAAAGTTGACTATAACCGATATTAGTAAAGAGGTTGGATGCAACAAGTAGACAGTAAGCAGGTTACTAAAGAAAAAAAAACCTAACGGGAACAGCTGAACGGAAAAAAGGGACAGGAGGTATTCGCAAGACTTCCACGGCGGATGATCGAGTTTTACACCGGCTATCACTGAGGAACCGGTTTTCCACAGCGGTACAAATAAGGACAGAATTTATTGAGTCTAATGGAAGTGAAATTGGTGTTCATACAGTGCGTCGAAGGCTTAGAGAATTCGGTTTAATGGCTCGTCGCCCCGCTAAAAAACCCATGTTGACACCCAAAATGATGAAATCTCGGTTAACGTGGGCAAAAAAATACCAAAATTGGACAGAAACTGATTGGAGAAAAGTCATATTCTCTGATGAAAGCAAATTCAGCATATACGGATCAGATGAAATTCAATACGTGCGGCGAAGAACTGGAGAGCGCTTAAGCAAAAATTGCCTTCAGAGAACGGTGAAGCATCCAGCCGGTCAAATGATCTGGGGATGTTTTTCGTACTATGGAATTGGAGATTTGGCCTTCATAAAAGGAACTGTAAACTCAGAAGTATACAAAAATATTCTGAACGATCATTTAATACCATCAATGGAAATGCATTTTTCGGAGGCCAGTGATACAATTTTTCAAGACGACTCAGCTCCGTGCCATCGTTCCAAAATGGTAAGCCTCTTTCTTTAATTATTGCTATTGTAATCCCTCTTCAATTATACTGAATAAAAAAGAATTAATTTAACTTGTATTTTTCACAGATTAAAGAATTTGTGATCGAAAAAGGAATTTCCACACTCGACTGGCCAGGTAATTCGCCGGACTTAAACCCGATTGAAAATCTATGGCATATCATGGCATTGAAAATAAACAGCAAAATGCCTACCTCTGTCAAAATGCTCAATGAAGTCATTTAAAAAGATTGGTACGAAGAACATCTTCAAAACTTAGTGGATTCAATGCCAAAGCGGATTAATGACGTCATAAAAAATAAAGGAGGCGCTACAAAATATTAATATGTGACCAAATTAAATGTGTACAAATGTTCTTGTATAAAAACTCCAAAATGCACAGGTTTTATGGCCTGAAACAATAAACTTCTCTTAAAAGGTCTGCTACCTAGTAGACCAGAAATATTGTTTTTTTTTCTACCACTTCTTGGGAATCCCAATTTGACCGGATTCTGTACCTGGAGGAAATAGTTCTGTATATAGTTTCATTGGCCACAAGTTAGTTAACATTTCTTGGAAAATACTTTTTGGTTCATTAATTTTTTTCATTAACTAAAAGAGAAAAAATGGGGATGGATTTGGGTTTTTTTTCGTGTTGCAATTTCCGTGCTCGCTACTGTATGTTGTTCTAAAATAACACCTTACGTAAGTTGGTTTGGGGTAAATTTATTGTCTTTTGTGGTGAATTATCAAGTATTCGTCGAAGGACTAAACGGGAAAGTAAAACTAGTTTCTGATCCAAAAAGAGAAGCGAATGATATGAAGAATAAATTTCAGGCTTATACTAGTTACTCCAAATTTATGAAGAAACCAGTCTCTGTCAAATCGCCTTTTATAAAAAATTTAAATCAATATAAACACGCAATTTGAAATATGAGTCATGAGTAGCCACTCGGAGAGTAGATGGTAAAACAGAAGAGACCTTGAGTTTGACAACCTCACGTTGATGAAATTGAAATTCAGTTAGGTTGGAAGCAACTAAATAAAACACTAGGCACCACAATGTGCCCATCACCTAGAGGACCTGTAAAAAGACTCCAAAATCATGACACTCATTCCTTAGAATAGGTTAGAGGGCGAAATCGCCTAAAATGTTGTTCTCAATTTATAAGGCGTTCATTCGCCCAAAGCTCGAGTGCAACGCTCATATCTGGTCTGGTGCACCCAAAACCGTCTTGCACATTCTGGATAGAATGCAAAATGGCGTGTTGAAACTTATTGGTGACAGGGACATTACGAAGTCAATAGACTTGCTTGAACACCGACGAAATGCTTCCTGTCTCTCATTGTTTTATCGTTTTTTCCATAAACAGTGCTCTAGCGAAATAGCCAGTTGCATTCTCCCCTTCAATTCTTCACCCGCAATTCGCGTCACACTTCGAATGCTCATCAGTTTACCCTTAACCCTAATTTTGGGCGAACAGTCAAATATAGAAATTCTTTCATGAGCCGTACAACGCGAATGTGGAATATTCTACATAGCTCTGTGTTTCCCCGTCACTGAAACCTGCAGGCATTTAAGGCCAACGTGCATCGGTATCTCCTTCGACTAAACCTCTCTCTAATGCCCGTGCTCTCGTTTAAGGGTGGTCATAACCCCTTTAGCGCGCGTAAATTAAAAAAAAAAAAAAATATGAAGACGTTAACTAATCTCACACAGGTCCTAGTATGTGGCTTGGTTGGTTGGTTGTTTGATTTGTGTGTGTACTAAAGACTTACTTAGACCTCAAGCGGGTCCATTGTACCCACCAACCAGAAAGGAAGTTTCATAAAAACAGCGATATGAAGGTCCTCCAGCCCATGGAAGAAGCTACTACCAAGGGTCCACCATTGGCCAGTGCGAGACATTCGCCTAGCAGTTGCTGGATGAATTCTATTTCCTTTTCGTCCCTGCAGCTTCTGCAGTTGTCATTGTAGGGTATTCCAATACGTTCCGCATGGATTCCTACTCCACAGTGTCCTATAAGGACTCCGGAGACGATTCGTTCCCTTCGACTAAGTTGTACGAAATTTTTAGAATTCTATTTATCGAAGGCTGGCCACGTGACACCACCGCGTATTAGCCCTGATCCTCATAGTTTCCTTATCTATTTCCCAGTAAAGAGTGCTAATAGGTGTCTTTGCGACCGGAAGGGTATATGCATACGCTAGTACCTGGTAAATTCGTCCGCCCTCTCATTACCTGATATACCTCCATCTATCTTACAAACTTACTTACTAAGGTGGCCTTAATGTTCAGGGTGAACCAGAACTTTGATCAACAAGCGTCTCTAGTTTTCTCGCGCCTTAACTAACTGCCTCCAAGTTAGTTTAGGTCTTTCTTAGGGTTCTGTATCTAGACATCTTGTGGTCGTCGTGGGTCGGTGGTTAGTGCGTTGGACTGCTGACCGAGCGGCGTGGGTTCAAGCCCCAGCCAGGAAAACACCAAAAATTTTTCGCGGCACCACCTCTCGTCGGGGAATGACAAGCCTCCGGGAGTATAATCTGTCATGAAAAAGCTTCTCACCTCGCCGTTCGGAGTCGGCAATAAATTGTAGGTCCCTTCCATTCGTGCAAACAATACAACACGCACAACATGAATGGTTGCGAGAAGCTAGGCCTTGGCTTATTCCGAGCTGTCGCGCCAGCTATTTATTTATTTTTTTTTATCTAGACAGAAAGGGAACTTTTATACGATCACTTTGTTGTGCCTGCCTGTTTGTCTACCAATACCAATTTTTTCCTTAATCTTCTAAAGGTATCAAGGTGAAAAAATCTTGGAGATCTACACGGACGGTTCTAAAATCTAAGATGGTGTGGGAGGAGGTGTTTTCTCCGATGATCTAAACCTCGAGATCTCCTTTCGACTTCCAGAGCACTGTAGCGTCGGCGGAGATCAGGACGATAAACTAGTCCCTGTCTTGTTTGAGGTAGAATGTAATATCCACTCGGGATATTAACATTTTCACCGACAGCCAGGCCGCTGTTAAGTCCCTAGAATCAGTCTCTGTAACATCAAAAATAGTTCTAGATTGCCGCTCGTGTCTCGTAGAGATGGCAGAGCATTTCAACATACTCCTCTGCTGAGTATAAGGACACAGAGAGATTCCGGGGAAGTGCAAGGCCGATGAACTCGCCAAGAATGGTACTATACAAATTCTTCCTGAAAAAGAGAACCTCGGAGCGCCACTAGCTACATGCAAATTTAATTTAAAGGCAGATGCAATCAGTAAAGTCAACCTAAGGTGGTGTAATGGCACCACCTGTCAAACTAGCAGACATACCTGGTCCTCAATAGACCATAAGCACTCCAAGAGATTAGACGACGTCTCGGAGCTACTATAGGTGTCATTACAGGACACTGCTTCAAAGGCAGACATGCCACTCGTCTGGGCGCTCCTGCAAATGATTTCCGCGAAGCTGCAGAGACGAGAGAGAGGAAGACACGATCCTCCATTTCCTCTGTATCTGCCCCGCGCTATCTCGCAAAAGAGGCCTTTTGACAATCATGGTAAAGGAAAAAATCCGGAAATCTTTAATTTCTACCCTCAGGCTCCGAATGCTACTCGCACTTGTCCATCTTTTCACTTGTCGGCCTCACCGTGGGCAAGATCTTTCTCTAGTGCGTTGTCCCGTCGGGTTAGATTCGAAGTCTCTGCGGGTCCGAGCCTTGGTGTCCATTCTCTCTATGTGTCCTCGCCATCCGCCATCTCGAATATTCCAACGCATTTTTTTTTTTAATCGAAGTCGCTGTATAGCTCGTCGTCATTGAACCTCTTCATCCAAAGTCCGTCAACGTAAACGAAACTGAATATCTTACAAACTACTGTTTGCAGGGATTCCAACACTAGACAAAGCAGCGTTAAAATTGATAAAAAAAAAAGATGGAGGTTACCGATTCGCATTTATTGGGGTTTTTCCAGGATCTATCGAAGAATAAACATTTTATTGTTTGTGGACTTTCCTACCCTGAAACGATACTGATATGGGTCAATCAGGTTGTTGACGTAAGGTTTCGGACGTTCACACCTAACGCCTTGTCTTTGTAAATAACGCAGTTGAGGAGGTCTCCTTTAATGGGTGGGAGTGGTTCACATTGCACCGCAAACATATGCCGTTCCTTGAATTTCGTTAAAGATTGACGGAGTTATCATAACTTTGTCTAGTGTTGTCCACCAGATTATGATGTCATTCTTAAATATTTGTCCTGGCACAGCTAGTGTATTACTTTCCCATTTGCAACGTAAGTTACTTTTTTCCAGCGCATTCATTTCCTATTTCCGCTTTTTGTCCAGGACTGGACTTATCTATGTAAGAACTTATCATCAGAGAAGCTAAACTGAACACCGTTTAGTTTTTGGGCAATAGGCCTGTGGAATATTGTGCTTTCTCGCCATGAAGGAATGAAATCCTCGAAGGGTTTTGCTAGCTGCTTTAGCTCCGGTACATACCGTCCTTATTTCAGAAACTTCTTAACTGCAAAAGCGGATCTCACTCACATTCGGTGATGATGATCATGTGTCGAATTGATCTTTTGAGACACATCAATATTCTTACTCAGTTGTTGACTGTTTGCAGCTTTCTTTTAACAAATCTTATTTGAAGGGAATTAATTTTCATAAATAAATTTTGATACATACATACACACAATATTTGTATTTTTTAAATTATTAACACGTTGTTTTTTTTCTCTTTTCAGGTAAGAACCAATATTTTGACAAGAATTTGTATTGCTATCAACCAACACGTGTAAAAGGATGACGCGATTCGCCAAATTTAAAGAAATTAAAACGAAGTGACTCAACTTTGGAAACCACCAATCCACTAAGTGATGATAAAGCCCGTAATCGATATGATAAACCCAGGAAACGGAGCAATGTACTCCACCGAATTTTAACATTCGAAAAGTGGGCCATGCAAACCAGCATGGAGTTCAATGGATATGTCAATGCGAGCACGATGTCTTCATCCAGAAACAATGTCTATTCATTGTCGAAGAACACTATAGTCCAAGTGCTCACAACTTTCATCTTTTCACCTGGAAAAAAATTCAATACAAGCTCTGTCTTGACCTCAAAATATCGAAACGAACAACGAATATGTTCTTCAGATTTAAAATAAAATTCAAACAAAAGTGCGTGGTAATGGATAGGATATCACTTCAAGGAGTGTTTCCAATTGTTTACGGCACCAAATCTTCCAATAGCACAAAGACACGCACTGTGTACGAGTATCATATGCCTAATTTCCGGGCATTGACATCGATTTATTTATGCTTCCGTCCTTCATCACCGCTCGTCGCCTATTATTCCTAATAATTCAGTATTGAGTGACACAAGACATGACACACACTGACTGTCGTCATGACACCATGACCAGGTATATGGAAGCACAAACGAACCAAAAAACTTCTAGCGAAACATGAAACACCCGGTGGCTCGATAGCACACTTGAGAAGTAGAAACCAAAAATTAAGACCATGCGTGTGGGCTGACCACTTTGGGATCCGTCCACTACAAAAAACACGAGCGGGTATTGATTTTTTGCCGCCATGCAACACTCCTTTTTCCTGACCAGTTGGCGTCGGTCTTTGTTTTTAGGAAAAGAAAACGAAATTTCAGTTTCGATTGAGTTGAGAAATTGATTTCGTGTGAGGGAGGTCATTCCCATGACGATATTGAGTTCCGAGGTTTGGCGACAGAGTCGACCAACACCCATCCTCTTTTCTAATCATGCCAGTGCGAGCCGATTGTTAATTTAATTGAACCCGAGTCAATCCAATTGGTGTTCAATTTGCCTCAATTACATTACGCACAGCAAAACGACGACGACGGGCGTGCCGTGGGGTTTGTCTTACAGACTCTCAGTGATAGTCACACTCCATGTCCAGGCCATGTTCTCCCAAGAGAAACCACTTTTGTCTCTTGATTGATTCAATCAGGCGAATGTATTGACTTTGATTTGTATCTGTACGGCGAAGTGGGGCGAAGTGGGAAGTCAGAAATCTCAATTTGACACGCCGATAATTGGGGAGCAATGACAATTTAAGACGACTATGTGGCAACTAATGATGGGATACTTTGTACGAGTAATCGAACGAATTATTAAGTTTTCTGTTCTCATGGGGAACTATGTTGTGTGACTTGAGTCTTAGATGCGATGAGGAGTTCATGGGGTTAGGTTGTGTCAGTGAACCATAATTCGACGTAAGTTCGATCCGACGTGCTTGTGACATAAACCGGTTAAGAGGTCGATGCTTTGCAGGTTGCGAGTGAACGGAAAGGAATGTTAGCAATAGAAATCTCTTCGGATGAGATGGATTTAAAAGTACTAAAAGTTGAGTCATGAGTTCTTCGACAGCTGGATAGCATTTCACAAGTTTACTTGGAGTTTGCGAATCTTTTTACGTACGTATGTACATATGTGGGTTTTTTTTGTGAATTTGTGTTAAGGGTTTGCTTAGAGCGCTTGTAGGTTGGGTCTTATTCGGCATGTGTTGGCTCTACGTCAGGAAAGGGGTAGGAAGTGACCCTAGCCTCTGCTGACGTGAAAGGAGCATTGCAATGTCATCGTGAATGGACAGGTCTTTGGGTATCCACTCCTTGTTGTGTAGCGTGCTTAAATGACACATGTGAGCTGGGGCAATGCTGCTTAGTATAGGAAGCCATCAGGTCGGAGTTGACCTTTTAGTTGCAGGTATGATTGTTTGCCGTGAAGTGATGTCACAAAAATTGTTTGCGGTGTACTGCTGAACTCGGACCTGTGTAAGAATTTGATTCGCTTGAGTCCGAAGTGGAAGCGTTTAAGTCGTCTAAAGCAAGAACTTAAGAGTGCCATGGCTTTAATTTTCGTTCGCCTAAATGTAGCTGAGATTGTGCCTGATGCCAGTATATTGATCAAGAAGTTCGCTAGTTTTGTGCTTCGACGTTGTGTGCAAAAACACTGTAGGTACCATCAAACCTCGTCACCTTTCCAGTCTTTTCTGCCAAAAGAGCAGTGGCGGTCTCGTGTGTGATGTCTGTTATGGTACATTGAATTTGGGGTTTTTCATTGCATATGCATAAGCTGATTGTACTAAAAGTTTACCTTTCTCAAAGTTTGCGTGACAGGCTCAATACTTTTCCACTAGAGATGGTCGAATCTCTTAACAGTGACAATCCACTTCGTCTCTCGTAGCGACCTTAGAAGTTCATCGCCGAATTCTAGAGTAATCCAAACATTTAGTAACATCCCAAATGAATTTAGTACATCTGATGATGTAAATACAGTTTATTGCAGCAATGACCAGTTCCATGTACTTTTTATACATTGTGTCGAAGCATTCTTCAAATCTGCAAGCTCGCATAGCGTCAGCGATTTTAAAGTAACGAATAGAAGACCCAGTATCAAGATTTCGTCATCTTCATCAAACAGCCATTTGTGTTCACAGCTGGACGTATGTCTCCTCTAGTTATTTTCAACGATTCCTGTCCTGTGTCTGAATAGCCTTTTAGCCTTGAAACAAGTGACTATACTCGATATCTGCCACCGACTCTTCCTACTCAATCGTTAATGGCTCATCACCACCCACAAATGCTAAGAGGAAAACCAAATTCAGTACCTTTTCCCCCCAGTGATCTCTCGTGTATCTTTCGATCAATCACTGCACGCTAAACGATGAAGAATGTGCGCACACATACAGATGATTTCAACAAGTCGCCATGAAATGGTACTACTCACCCACGAAAGTCTAATATTTATCGATGGGACCAGAGTCGACAAAGTCAAGGCAGCACTTGAAACGAGCAATTTTGCAAGCATGTCGAACGCTGCTCATCTGTTGAGAGTGTATCCGTGTAAACCGGGGGAAAATTAAACGCGCATTAACTCAATTAGTGTGTCGTCTCGGTGGGAGTCTATGAAAACCGCACTCCCTCGACTGCTACCATAGATTCATCCAAGAGACGCCACAATTAATTTCTAATTGTGTATTGCCTTCTTGCCGTCCTTGATATTGAATTGAATGGTTTATTTCCACGCGCATATATGTTCAATGTCAGTCGCCGCCGTGTCGTATTCACCCTCTGTCGCAGAATTGCTAATGAATCGAGAAGGCAAAACAGTTTCTATCAAGACTTACGTTTGATATCCAAAGGATGTGGGCTGGGCTGGGCATACCAAAATAAATTATTCCCCCCAATGATGTATAGTGTGCGGCGGATATTAACGATATGTTTACACTTCAGTAAATTGCCGGCACGGCAAGCAACTTGATATCGATCGAACCAACCGAGGATGTTGATTCGAAAGATATCAGATGTCAAATTATTAAAATTATTTGAAAAGGACTACAGTGTTGGTTGTATATTTACGTTTTTTTTTTTCTCTTTGTCGATTGTTTACTAAGCTTTTATATAATTTGAAGTTTACCAAAAGGAAGTGTAGTGTATACAAGCGTCATATGCTTCGATAAACAAAGGCCGGCAAAAGCCGATGAGGAAATAACGAAACTTTTTGCTTTCGTTTATTTGGGACATTGCAGAAATTATCAAAGCAATTTGCTTTGAACTTCCTCATCATTTAAACACTTGAGAAGACAAAATTCGAGAGCGTAGCTCTGCTTTCCTCCTTATCATCATACACTAGAACTGGAAGAATCATTGCACTGAAGAGCATCGTTTTGATCCCAGTTGCATTGTCAAATTAAAAAACATAGCCCCGGTTTTGTAGGGCTTATCTTCTTCGAATTCTTTGTTAATATATACTCTGGGGTAGGTAAACTCCTTAGATACTGCAAGTTGTCGTTGCCTTTAACACAAACTTCTTTTGCTTTTTCTTGAATGCCACTTCGGTACTTTGGTTCGATTTGTTGGGAAATAGTGCTATCAGCTGCAGCCAGCATCATTTCGAGGTGGCATCCTGTCCCCCTTTTTTCTGGAACTTGGTTACAAGTCAACACGTCACGCGTCGTTCTAGAAGGAGTAATGTGATTGCCTATGGAGAAGATATTGCTAATTCTAGCAGTAGATACTTAGGCATATCCTCTAGAATGCTCTTCACTTGCTGTTCAAATGAGCCTCTAGTAGGTAGTGACCTGGGGGTTAACCGCCACAAAACTGAGATGGATTATTCCTCATATAGACCCGCACATTTTAAATGGCGCCAATCTTCACTGAAATGCTTAATTTTCGACAGGCAACTGATCTGGAAAGCCAATCTAGTAGAAAGTGTAAGGAAAGCAAGTATAGCGTGGTCGAGCCTTTAAAAACCAGCGCACAACAATTTTATCTGGAAAGTACAAGGATGCATACGCATTAGCTTTGCTCTCAAAACAACTCCATAAGACCTTATATGATCTCTAGACATTTGTAGCTAACATATGGTGGCTAGTGGACTCATCAGTTAAAAATCTCCGTCGCGATGGTCTAGCTATCCAAACGCCCACTCATCTATCCTCTATGTACAAAACTTCACATTTGACCACACTGACTACCCTCCTCCAAAATTTAACTTCGATCTAATCCTATGAATACCTATTCCCGGCCGCAACATGTGGGGAAATGCTGCTTTGGATGTTGAATCAGTTCACTTACACACAGACGGCTCCGGAAGCCCATATGCAGTTGGTGTTGGCGTCTTCCCAATGTGAGCACTTCCTTCCGTCTCCCTGATCAATAGCATATTTTAAGTACAAATCATGCCTATAAGGGAGTCCTTGTTCTGGTTGACACTAAGTCTTGTCCTGGTGGACTGCTAAGAGCCAATTTAGTCCTGCAATCGTTGTCATTTAATTCAAATGTCGCTTTAGATTGTCGCTTATGTTTTATAGAAATGGCAGAACAATTCAATATTAATTTAGGCTGGCTGCCAGACCACAGAAACGCGGTATTGCTGACTAGTTCGCTACAGGCGGTACTCTGAATATCCTGCCGGATCGATGGGATTTGAGTTTACTTGCTACATATCCATTCAGAAAAACCATCCGCAGATGAGAAAAGGTACAAGGTGCTAAAACTCCAAACACATCTTGACCAGGGGCCGAACTACCACATTCATTAACGAGTTACTCGTCATCGAAATGTGAGGATTTGGCATTACCGCTCCCAATGAAATTAATCAGTCGTTCGATCACGAGTTCAGTCACTCACTCGTTACCGACTGACAGAATTTATCCAATAGTCTGATCCTGCCAAAACGATCAAGATCGAAGTTCTTCGGACCAAGAAGCCCTTTTCTCAAACGATTTTTTCAGAATCTATAGAAGCCATTTTTTTTGGATATTGAAAGATCCTGTGGTATCACAATGGACCTCTTTTGGCCACACTAACTATCCTCATGTGTTGAAGCCAGCCATGTGCGTATTACACGCTTGTGCATCTTCAAAATAAGATAAGAAGCAAATGTGACAGGGATATGCTGCGAAAATCGCAGTACGTCAAATCGATTAAGCCCTGCTACACGATGTAGTGTGGAAGTTGGAGCCAATCTTCATCACAACGCAATTGCTCTAGTGGCTTGTCCAGAAGTAAAATGTGCACGTATGACGCTTTTGTTTGACAGAAGAACAAAAAGACTTCACTGGAGGAGTGTGTGGTAGAACAGAGAACGGCCAATGCCGCCATTACGGCCAGCTGCGAAACTACTGGAGATTGTATCGATATCTAACAGGGATCTCGCTATTTACAGTGATAGTCAGGTCGAGCTCAAAGTGCCAAAATCGAGTGTCAATTTGGAATTGTCGCACAGTGCTACCACTTTGTAGGTAAAAACGCGTTAGAATATGCTGGACACCTGGACACTGCAGAATAGAGCAACAGCAATAGGTGTCCTGGGATTAAAAATGTGTAGAATTGTAGAGGATAGGATACATGCACAGTGTGTGTGTGGGCATTCGAAAAAAAATTCGTAGGCAACTATTTTTCCAGCAGAGGCAGCGCACGATGGATTTCTCCTCTTTCTTGTTTCCGCAGTCCAGTAATGATATCTTCCTAATCGAATTAACGCTTTCGATTTCTTAGAATTGATAAAAGGCCAAATAAGCCTGGCGTTTTTGCAGAAATTTATACATAGACCTCAGGATCTTCTGTAATATTCTCCTTGAAGCTGGCCAGTGAAAAAATATGCTGGAGATCCTCTTATACTTCGGAGTCTCTGCAAATCTCAGGTTATCTGCTCCTTAATTAGTTCAATCATTCGTCTCAATCAGTTCTTGCTTGAATCTCGAAAGGTTTTTTCGGAGATCTTGGGGGCTGTTTACAAAGGACTGACGGATTGGATTTTTTTGACGTTTCGTATTCAGATTGATAGTTCTGTCTAAACACTTTCTCGGACTTTTTTGACATACTGATTGTCAGTGTAGACCAAATTGACTTGATTTTCATACTTATTTCATGAAATTTAAAACAATTTAAATAAATAACACAAATGCGATCAGCCAGAAGACGCATTATTTTTTTCACAAAAACAATTTTGTTTACACGTTTGTCGAGTGACTGCCGATTGACATCTACAAACGTCAAAAAAAAATCCAAGAATTTTAAAAAATCTAAAAAATCCGGATTGACGTTACATGTCACCTCTCCGCTTCCCCCTTCGCCTGTAAACGTCAAAAGAAAAAATTCAGTCCGTCACTCCTGTGTGAATAGGCTGTTGCAAATCCCTTTGGTTCCTTTCATTGATTCCTGTTACAAATGTCGTCAGTGCAACTCCTACTGTGTGTTCAGCGGTTCGATCTATCGAGTGCATTCTTATTGTCAGCTTGTCGTCCTTTTTGTTCTGCGGGATATATTCGGGACTCGGTACCCAGTTAACATTGTACTTCGTACTTGGTAACGTAAGCACCGTCGTAAAATTGATGCTGAATAGAGTTCTCAGCAAAGGCGTAAGCATATATTGATACGAATCACAGCCAGGCGGTAGGAAATTACCTTGAAGCCAATATTCATTGACAGTAAGCGATTTCCGGTTCTGTGTGTAAATATCCTGCTCCTCATTCCCATTTTGAAGTAAATAAAACTGAAATACCATGAGTCCTACTTCAAAAGAAATATTCTAAGGTCACCGGTTAGTGAAATGAATATCAAGCAGGACTTGTTTGCAATCTCTTTCACAACCTTTCCTTTCATATAATTCCACGAAGAAAACTTTTCGCATTCAGAATATTTATAAAAGAAATTCGTAAAACGCCATATTGCGCAGTAACCGTGAAAAAGGTAAAGTAAAATTGACAGGAAAGAGGTAAAAAAAATGGAGTGGCGCGAAGCCATTAAATCATTTAACATTTTACCTCGAAATGAATTTGGTCACGAATGTTGACCAGCACTTCGTTTTGTTCTTCTGTTTTATTCCCTAAAAATAGTTCAAGTGATTATTCACGTTTGCCTAACCGTCGCTCATTATAAAGAAATGTTTTGTTTTATTATTTTATTTTTTTTTTTATCAGTATCAAGGCGTTGTAAGCCATTTTGTGTAAATGACTAATGGTGTTGTGCAAACTTTTGACAAAGCAAATTTTTCCATCTGACATCACAGATTGTAGAAAAACACTTTACTCGAGATACTGGAGTTTTTTTTTTTTTCTAGTTTTAATCTATGAAACAAATATGTACATATCTACACTGAGTACGTAATTTTCTATTAAAAAAAAAAAGGAAATACTTGGCTAACGGTGGCAATTCTATGAACTGAATACGTGCTTCTACTTTAAATCAACAAAAACATTCCAGATTCCAGCTATTGCAATCTGCCGAGTGAATCATGTTTGTTTATTTATTTTTATCAAGTTTCAGCAACTGGTGATCGCTTTTCAAGGAGATGTGTACTATCTCATCGTTTTTGGAAACCGAGAAATATTTTAACCGGAAATGAAAGATACACAGTGTTTTCTAGGAGAATATTGCCTTCCTTTCGTCTTAGATTTCAATTCGTCAATCTCTTGTTTTTGAGTTCACTTCCAGGGAAGTCTTAGAATTTAGAAATATATTCGATTGCATTGCATTTGGAAGCCATTCGCAAAACTCTACCGAATAGAGAAGCACGCAGGGCTTATATACATCCTGGCGAACGGTTAGAGTGGCCATTATGCCAAAATCTGGTCAGATGACTACTCTCTCGCTAAGAGTTTTAGACCCATAAGCCTGTCATCCTTCCTGTTAAAAAGCATGGAAAGGTTAATCGAGATGGACGTGTGCAGGGTTGCTTTGAGGGTGCATCCTCTATCGGAGATGCAGCATGCATAGCAGAGTGGAAAATCCTGTGCGCTTCAAAATCTAGTTACTAGATGGGCATCTTCATCAACAAAGAGAGTGCTTTCGATAATGCGATCTTTGACTGCATGTATGACTCTGCTAGACAACACGAGGTGGATAAAACCCTGGTATTGTGGATCCGAGCAATGTTGATGGATAGAACTTTGGTTGTAGATGTGGATTGTAGGCGCTATGTTACAGCAGGGGTAAACAGAGGTTGTCCGCAAGGCGGCGTTCTATCTCCACTGCTATGGTGGAGATAGAACGCCGTTCTCTGTTGCATACTCTCAATTTTTCTAACGTCTATGCTCAGGCATATGCGGAGGGTGTTGCCATATTATCTGTCGGGTTATGCCTGAAGGGTGTCTGTGCTAACGCGCAGGCCGCTTTAGACATAATCAATGAATGGTGCACTAGGAGTGGGCTTTTCGGCCAACTCTCTGAAAACTGAGGTTGTATTCTTTACGAAAAGGATGGTTGTGACCGGTCTGCCTCAGTCAATGCTAAAGAGTGTCACTATACAGATCTCCCCTGAAGCCAAATATCTAGGAGTGATCCTGGATAAAAAAAACTTGTTTAGGCAAAGCATGTCAAGTCGAAGACATCCAAGACGCTCACAGTTTTCTGGCAGTGTAAGGGTGCTTTTTGCAAGACAAAGGTCCTTTGGATCTATACGGCTATGATAAGAACGTTTCTAGCTTATGGTTTAATTGTATGGTGGAAGGGGCTTTCGCGTAAGTATGTGTCTGCCTACTGCACTAAACCTCTCGGCTGCACGGGAGCTTTTCCGAGTACGCCTGGCTCTGCTCTAGATGCTTTGCTTAATCTACCTCCCCTTGATACTTATGAGTTGTACTATCAAAGCAATCTATCGCCTTAGACGTTGGGGCTTTTGGTATGATCCGCACTGGAGTTTTGATGACTATGCGCGACACATATCCTCCGACCCTTGCCGTCTGATGTATTGACACCAAAATTTCGGCTTTAAGTCAACTATCATTGCCTTCAAGACTGGCTTCGGCTAGAATCTGAGCCTTGACGGGGCTGTAGTCGAATCTTCACGGATGGCTTCAAAACCAGCCATGGGTCGGGTGCTAGTGTCTTCGTGGAGGTCGATAACACCAGACTTCACTACTCTTGTTGGGCAAGCATGCCTCTGTTTTTCAAGCAGAGACCTTTGCTATCTTAATGGCCACGGACTATATTGTTAAGAATAGGTGGAAGGATCCGAGCATCTGCGTCCGTAGCGATAGTCAGGCTGTGCTTAAGACCTTGCTCAAGCCTTTAATCAGTTCCAAAACAGTGTAAGAATGCAAGAACTCTCTGAACTCGGTCACAAGGCTGAACTCTTTGACTCTTGTCTGGGTCCCAGGTCACACTGGAAATTAGATTTTCCCGTGTCCTCGGTCAGGGCTTCCATTGACCAGGGCTTGGTGCTTAAGCTTTGCTTGACTTGGGTTCATGAAGTTTCTTACTTCTTGAGCGTCTTGAGCGTAAGCTACGATAAACTTCAGGCACGTTCGTTGCCTTTAAAACCCTGGTGACCATTCCACCCACGAGTCTCTGAGGGTATCATAGCCTCCCACATTCTGACGCAGCCCTATACTGTACCGTTGCTTTTTAATTTAATCCTTATCAGACATTTGTGCACCCACACTTATGAACGTGAATTTTCCCAAGTTAATTGCCATTAAATCGATTGAACATGGGAAGGAAGATTATACCAATTCGGTCTCAGCTAGCAATCAATCAAAGAAACAAGAAAAATGTCAAAGGGCGGGGTTGATTTTCGATAGACCTAATGTGTGTACTCCTATGTTCTAACGCGGATTCAATAAAATCCTCATTCGGAGGATATCTTGTTAATTAACTACATAGCAGAATGTACGGTTCTATTTTTGGGAATCCTTCCAAATCGTTGCGCTTACACGTTCGGGGGTTAAAAGGTCATGAACTTGGATTAAATGTCAATGGTTTCTGTTTGCATTGAACATTTTTGAGAATATGCATAGTTTTCAGTGTGGATTCCTGGTTTTTGTATGAGCTTTCGGAAACAGGTGTGTGTGGTGTATGGAAACCCTTTGTAGAGAAATTTGCAGGATAGAGGTTGGCAAGCGATGCATATAAAAAAAAATGTATCCCTCGTGAACGTCCCTAGAATAATTTAATTTGTTTGAAGGTTACTCAGATTGGGTTTAGGTAAGGACTGTGCAATGTGAGTGCAAAGGCTGAAAATAATTAAATACCTGATGCGAGAGCCCAGGATGCATTAAGGCTCAGCTTCTTGCATGAAGCATGTTGGCATGTTAGATTTTTCGTACGAATGGAAGGAACCTAACATTGATTATCGCTAACATTAAATATCTTTGGAGGCTTGGTGTCCTCCTCGAAGAGATTGTGTCTACGGCGGTAATTACTGAGCTTTGGGCCTATTTTAACGTATGGTTCCACTGTTTGGTTAAAGGCTCTTAAGAAAGAGTGACCAGATCACGGGATCCATGAAATCGTCGCCAACGGCAGCGCTAGAAATCCGAAAATCTATACGTAATACCACTGCATCTCGACTGAATGAGAAACACAGCCAAATCTGCACTAAGATCCAGTGAGGTAGGTCTGTGGTCGTCTACAAAACGCCTTTATTCAACGTGGGTAAAGTCACCTCGGTGTATCAGTTGACTACTTGCCTACGATTCTGGGGTTTGACAGACCAGAATCGAATGGGGGCATGGACAGTCACCAAGAGAGAAGAGCTAGTCTTGTGGAGGAACAAGACGTTGAAGTTTTAATACCAATCGTTCGAAGTGAAACTTCTCATTTCTCAATCTCTCTCACAATGTGCCTTTAAGACAGGATTATCTATCTTTCTCTCATTGAGTGACGTGTACACAGAACCAAAGGTCGCGTGATTCGGCGAGTATTCCTATCTGTCCTAAATATTTTGACTACATCGAAGAAGTTTGTAGCTTGAGTTAGGTTTGGTTAGCGCACGATGAAACCTTCTTCATCACACTAAGGACTATGTAGCTCCTTGTGGTGGCTATGTATTTAACCACCTACTTTCTACTGCGTGGTTCTATATACCTGATGGAGCCACCTGGCTGTCCCTGCAAACTTGAGCAGCTCCGACAGTGAACCATCGGATGTTATCTGCCCAGTTTAATTTTTTTTTCTAATATTTCAGAGGCTTGGGCAGTGACGAAGAAAGTGGGTTTTGTCCTCATGTACTTGTTCGTCTCCACATCCTCTGCATAAATCGTCCTCGGTGAGGTGCAGCTTTTTTGCGTGGTACCTGAGCATATTGTGACTTCTAATTAATCCTACCAGCAGTTACAAGCATTTCCGGTCCATATACAGGAGCTCAGTGGTTCTGGCTTTATTATATTCTGGCCATAGCCTTGAGTAGCAGCTGGTGCTTTAACAGCCACTTGACTGATTGTGATATCCTCCCGTGATATCGTAAGTATTGACGCCAATTGGGCAACTCTGGTCATTGCTAGGTCCTCTACCTGGGAAACATTACTGTTGTCAGGGAGTCTTATTGAGCTGCTGAGCCGCAGCTCCTCAGAAAAGACACCTGCACCCGTGCCTATGTCCATTTAGGAGCCATCCGTGTAGATGGACTTTGTTTCGTTAAAAATTTCTTTGTTTTCCCACTGTTCTCTACTTGGGAAGAAGTAGGAAAGGGTTTGACATAGTCCAGATACGGAATCATGTAGTCAGAGTCGACACTTCTTATTCTAATAGCTAGCGCGACAGCTCGGAAGGAGCCAAGGCCTAGCTTCTCGCAGCCATTCATGTTGTGCGCGTTACATTTTTCGCATGAATGTAAGGGACCTACAATTTATTGCCGACTTCGAACGGCGTGTTGAGAAGCTCTTTCATGACAGATTATACTCCCGGAGGCTTGTCATTTCCCCAACGAGAGGTGGTGCCGCGAAAAATGTTTGGTTTACCTGGCTAGGACTTGAACCCACGCCGCTCGGTCTGAAGTCCAACGAACTAACTACTGACCCACGGCGACCACAGAGTGCTCTTTGCTGTAGATTCTTGGATGTAGAGATCTAGGGGTAGCAGATTGAGGATTGTATCCAAAACTGGCCGTTCCAATGCAGGTTAGTCTTTGTATCTTGGTAAAGGCTTTGAGGCTAACTGCAGATTGACACCAGACTAAAGCTCCAAACATTAATACCGTCCTAAAGATGGCAGAGTACAGTCATATGATTATTTAGGAAGTTTGTAACTTACCAGCAAAGCCGACTTGGGAAGACGAAGCCTGCGTTCATTTCGTTATGTCTGGTCTGGGGAGAGACTGTAATTAGTTCAAACACTAAACGGTGACTTTCGCCTAAGCCTGAAGTCGTTGCTCTTACGCATATGAATGCAACACCTGATGAGTGAACACTTAAGTCAGAGTCAGAGATATGCTCGTGGTGGCTTGTCAATCCTCGAAGAGAGGTGGTGCCGCAAAAAGTGTTCGATGAATATTGCTCGCAAAGCACTTAAACGCACTATTCAGTATGCGACACGGGGAACAGTCAGTGAGGCCATGGAGTAGAATCCACGAACTCGAGTCTAAAAACTGATGCAGGATAGTCAAAGATTTGATAGAGAACATAACTTAGTAGTGATAAGACGCATAGTAGGCAGTAAATCAACGTTCTTCTTCGCCATTTTATGCAAGTTGCTTATGACTTCTCTTAGTTTATCCCCTTTAATCTCTGATAACTACAAAGGACCTGCCATGTGGTTTAAGCAGAGGTTATATTGGGGCTTTTGATAAATCTCAGTATAGCCTTAGGTTCGATTTTCTGAGTAATCTTTTCCTTGCTGCTACTGGACATACGCACAGAATATGTTCAGTGATCTGTTTCTTTTCTCCACCGAGCCGGCAAATATCAGTATCTGATAATTTTATTTTATGCAGATGGTATAAGAGTGGACAATGTCGCGTTAGATCGCCAGTTAAGGTTTTTAAGACGTCTTTGGTGAGATCAAGTAAAGTCTTGGCCTTGTATAGGTTGGGGTTGATAAACTTTTTCTCTTTTTTAAAACCCTGGAGGTTGGACCAGTAGTCAGCATATTTGTTGATCTTCCATTGTGTTATCTTGGAATGGACATTGCTTGGTGGTACCCCAAAAACAGGGTTCGAGACCAAGGAGTGGGCGGCAAGCGCCTCTTCAGCCCGGCTGTCAGCCCGTTTGCTACCATCAAAGCCTTCATGTGCTGGGATCCAGGCTACATTAACCTTATTTGCCGATGCAAGACTTTCGAGAAGCTTGAGACAGTCCCATGTGCAGAACTTTATTTGATTTTGGTAGCATACCTAGGCTAGACGTTTCGAAAAGACAATTTTTTTTTCATTTTCATTCCCTTTCGTCGCCTTCTCTAAAAAACATTGCAATACATTAAATAATGCAAGTGCCCATTAACTTTTCAAGTTGATAAACAGTCCGGCTGGAGAGAGGCCAGTGGCCCGCTTTGGAAGTTCATTTGTAAGAATTTCTTCTGATAAGTTTTTTTTTTCCCGATAATAATTCCAAAAATCTTTTCTCCAGATGGTTTCACTTTGAACTATTTGTTGTTTGAGTAGATTGTAACCTTCATTGTGTCAATAACATTTAAAGAAAAAAAAAAACACATTCTTTTAGCAACCGCCTACATTTTTCAACCCACGATATCACTGAATTCCTAAAAAAAAAAATAAATTAATTGCGAAATGAAGATTCCCAATTTTTGGCATTTCACGAATGGAGAGTTGGATATCTCCAGCTTGGGCATGGCCCAAGGGTAAATTCGGCACTGATTCCTTGTTATCTAATATGTGTCATGAATGTAAAAAAAGAATCGAATAGATACAATGGACCTTGCTCTACAGATAAGATTGTATGTATGCATGCGTACAGACTCATAAATATCGAACATTGTGGCAATTTTTTTTTGTTTGCATATTTTGTGCAAAGTAATTTCCCTTGCCTGTCAATGCTGGAGATTACAAATTTGGCGTGTCACTTTATGATCCATGGACAGACATTAGTAAGCGTTTACAGTTGAAAAAGAAATCTGTTGCATAGGTGTTATCTGGAAGAGGTGATTTCATTTATTCATATTTACAAAGAAACGCTGGGTGGAAGAAGGTAGTGGTTGACCTAGATTGAAAGACAAACCTTTACAGAGTAAGTCATCAGTAAGTCGTGGAGTTGATAATAAATAAGCTCTACCAGATTGGAAAGAGTTTCGATTTGGAAAATTGCAGTACTGGAGCTGGAATCTATGTACCCAAATTCCAGAAAGTCACCTGCTATCATTCTAACAGAGGTGCATGCAATTGAATTATGTACCTATGTGCGCTGGAATGTTCGCGGAGAAAAATTAAGGGAACCCGCATTTACATCTTTTCGGATAGTCGGTGATATGGCTAAAGCTTGCCTGGAACTATCTTAATCTCTTCGAGAGCTAGATATCCCAAAAGAGCACGTCATTCTGCTTTGTGGAGGTTTCCCAACCATAGGTCAAGTTGGTTCTATTCCCAGCAATGCTGGGATGGTTACTTATGTATATCGGCGGCCGATAGGTTAAGGTGTAAGTCACAGGATCTTTCACCAATCCAAAGTTACACCAAGGACAAATTGCACCTATTTATAAAACGAAGCATACGTTAATTTTCCCAATATCGCGGAGGTCATCGAAGAAAGGTGCCCCAAAATGAAGGAGTCTTCTTTTGGACAGGGCTCGACAGGTGGGGAGGTCATCGTCATAATTTTCAATGACCCGCTTATCCACTATGAGGGTCGCGGGGTTAGGGTGCTTAACTGGACTCTCCATATCTTCTGATCTTCCACCATCGACTCTAAATCATCAGGGGCTATCCCCATACGAGTAGGATGAGATTTCGGACTTGGTCCAGCCACCTACCCAGGGGACGTCTACCCGATGGCACGGATTCCACGGCACGTCTCGGAAGCCGAGTTGGGGACATGCATTGAACGTGCCCAAACCATCGAAGTATGGACCTTTCCGCTCGAAGAAGTAGCTGCTCGACATTGAGTGCCTCGCGTATTCTGGTGTTTTTAAATCGATCTCGACGAGTGACCCCACCAATACAACCAAAAAATCTCATTTTGGCAGCTTGTATTCGCGATCTTATTCTTTCGGTCATTACCCAAACCTCATGACCGTAGGTGAGGGTCGGAACAAACACTGAATTGAAGACCGACAGCGTAGCTCCGATGCCAAGTTCAGCGCTCCTGATATAAGATTGACCAAGGTACAGAGCTAGTGGAAAAAAATCTCCTTCTCTTCATCCCTACAGGTTCTGCAGAAATCGTTAGAGAAGAAACTAGCCTCTTGGCATGAAGACCTTTCGAACAGAGTCCACTGAAGACACTGATTACGGTGCTAAGTAGCGAACACTTGAGTAGGACCAAACCATTGAATCGATTCTGATCCAATATGGGCTAGACCTGCCTGGAAAAGTGGCGTATCGTGCCTTTCTCCCATATGCCGTTGGATTTTCTGATTGCGTCTAGTTTAGATATTTAAACGTAGCGAGTGCCACATTCAGTTTTCGTCGTTCCGGCAGGATTTTTAAGGATCTACCATGTCTTGCGAGTTCATCAGACATACAGTTTCCTGGAATGTCTCTATGGCCTGCCACCTAACATAGGTATATTGAATAATTCTGCCATCTCTTTAAGAGACGAACGACAATCTAAAGCGAACTTTGAACAAACTGAGAACGATTCTAGGGACTTAATTCCCGCTTTGACGGTTGTGAAGCTGCTAATATCTTATTCAGATATTACATTACATTTCAATCGCCATTATTTCCGGTTATCAGGGAGGCGAAAGGAGCTCTTTGGAAGAGACACCACCAGTTATTCATTCCACTTCCGGTTTGGAGTCATCTGTGTAGAAGTGAACTGAGCCAGCATCTATGCATGTCAGTAGCAGTTTTGTACTCATTGCAGTCAGGAATTGTTATACGGAAGATTTTGTCAAAACTGAGTTTTGGTAGGATGTAATCGGTGTTTTTGGAACTGAAGTGAGTGGCTGGTTTGGTAGCTAGACCACCACGAAGAAACTTCTAAACTGGCTGTCATCTGTTTGTCGGACATTTTTAGAGGATTTTGTTTCACTGTTTCATGTTTAGTGCTGCGGAGGGAGTCGTTTTGAGTCCATTACCGATAGGCCCTCGGCTATAAAACTAAGCTTTGCCCTCGCATAGATCTGGATTAGTGGGAGATCCTTTAGGCCAAGTGTCTCTGTATTCTGATGCGGACAGTCACTCTAACCTAGCTTTTTCCGGATAGTTATGTTCCCGCTACGACATTTAATTTCCAGAAGATGTAAATTTTTTTTTATAAAATTCACGATCAGTTTGGTGAAGTACCTACGCACAGTACATAAGTATTTTGTTTATCTCGCACAGCAAAGTGGTAAACCCCTCTGAAAAAAAAAGTTACGCACAAATAAGTAGATAGCACGCTTTTGCTGATTAAGTTTAATGGAAACCACGGATATGATAGTCAGGTAATTTATGGAATCGCACTGAATCATTATTTCCAAATCTATTTCCCAGAAAGTAGAGAGGCAAGGACTGCAATCGGAATTACATTTCGAATTTCGCAATATCATTGTGCACATATCGTGGAATAAATCAACTACACTTTCGTTCTGACTTGGATACAATTTTATTTTTTCTCTCGTTATAGCCACACACTAGATACTGTGTGCGAAATCGGCTTAGCTCAAACGAATATGTTAATTCTGTCATCACGTTTGGTTATACACTTTGGCAAACGAGAAAAATAAGAAGATTGCTACTTTCATCTAAACGAGAACAAGCGCAACTAGGTTTATGGAATGACTCAGCCAAGATGGGGTTAGCTTGTTGTTTACGCGTTTATAGCCACTTATGAGATGTTCATTAGCACTTGTAGAAGCTAATTGGTGTTTTTCTTCAAGCTTTCCATGATGTTTATGAACAATTTTGTGTTATTTTTTCGCCAAACAATCTGCCGAATTCTTTCATTTTGAAAGCGGAAACGGCTTGATAGATTTTATGAAGGAAAGGACTGTTTCTCTAATGACCAATGAAATGTTTTACGAAAGAGGAAGGCGTGACCCTTTCAAAAGCAATTCTCCAAATCAAACGCTTCGAGGACGGTGATTGGGATCGTTATTCCCCAGCCATCGTGATGGGCCTACGATGGTGCCTAGTGTTTTACGCCAGCTGTGCTTTAGAATCAGGTTAAAGCTTACCGAAGTCTGTTAGTTCCGTAGTTACAATCCAGAAAGCATGTGTCTAGTGGGCCGGTATTTTTTTTTTTTTTTTTAAAACCTGCCCTTATGGCTGACACTGCGGCCTAGCCAGATCTATTGTGTGTCCGGTCTACTTAGCCTAATAGGTCTACAACCTTCCTAATGAAGGTGAGTATGTCATTAGTAGCCGAGTTTCTAAATTCCGCTCGAGAACAAAATTCCATATGAAAGATCCGTCTGCGTAGCCAGTATAGTGCCGGATATTCACAGAGAACGTACTCAGAGGTTTCTTTTCCTTCCAATCAGAGCCGACACTCTGTATCTGAACAAAGATTTAGTTTGTTGAGATGATATCTTAGGCCACAATGGCCGGTAAGGAAGCCCACTAGCTTCCTCAGGTTGTTCCTGTCGAGGTTTAGAATTTAATTGTAGGAAAAGTGCTTGATAAGTCTCTTGGATTGCCTAAGCCTGGGGACATTTTCCCAATGGGCTAGGCGAAGTTGACGTTCTCAGTTCTTTAACCAAGCTGTGGCGGTATCCCAATTAACGCCACAGAAGGGTTCCGGTCCCAAGAACGCGGAAGCCGAAACGGGCCTAGCCAGCTCATTCGCAGTTTCATTGCCTACAATGCCCTGGTAGCCGGGTACCCAACCAAGCTTGACCTTGCTGTGTCTGGCAAGTGATTGTAGGGATTCGTAGAAGGACTTGACTGACATAGATTCTACGAAGTATGATGTCAATGCTTTTAGCGCTGCCTGGCTATCTGAACAGATACGCATTTTTGCGCCCCTAATGCCTTTATCGAGGTTTATCCCAGCGCAGATCTCAATAGCATAGATTTCAGCCTGGAATACGCTGGGACACATCCCCATTGTTACGAGACTTTAGTGTTGGGTCCAAAGACAGCAGCATCCACTCCGGAAGCCATTTTTGATCCGTCAGTAATCCATTCCAAACATTCTGGGTCTAATACGGGCTCTCCATTAGACCAGTTGACATGGTCTAATATTTCTTCCTCAAATAGCCTTTCGAAACTGTACCCTTCGGCCATAACGTCGGGGATAGTCCCAAGATTACCTGATTTATACTTGTGTTCTAACTGCAGCTTTATAGCATCACAGGCAGCGGTCTTCCTAGTGAAGATATGTAGGGGTGTGAGCCCGATGAGAGCCTCTATCGCTGAAGTAGGACAGGTGTGCATAGCACCTGTAATACCGAGACGGCCAATTCTTTGCAGATTCTCAAGCTTCATTGCCGTCATTCGTTCAAGTACTTTTGGCCCCCAAACTATGGCCGCGTTATCGACTTAGGACACAATAGAAGTGGTCGCCGTGGCTCAGTGGTTTGTGCTTTGGATTGCTGAGCAAACGGCGTGGATTCAGTCCCCAGCCATATCCTCCGAACATTTTTCGCGGCACCACCCCTCGTCGGGGAATGACAAGCCTTCGGGAGTAAAATTTGTCATGAAAGAGCTTCTCAATTCGCCGTTCGGAGTCGGTAATAAATTGTAGGTCGCTTCCATTCGTGCGAAAAATGTAACACTCACAACATGATTGGTTGCGCGAAGCTAGGCCTTGGCTCGTCCCAAGCTATCGCTCCAGCTATGTATTTTTGTTTTAGAAGTGTTTCCCAAACGAAGAGTAAGAACTTTCAACTCATTTCCTTCGCAGATAGTTGACTCAAGTTTCTAATCAGTACTTTGCTGGCAATCATTGCCCTCAATTCACTTGAAATGGACTCAAGACACTGAACTATCAGACACGTACCTCCTGATTTGTTTAATGACTCAATCTATCACATTCACTTCGTGCTGCCGATGCCAAAGTCAATGAAACGCACAAATGTGCGAAATGAGTCAGTCAAAGATTTTTTTTAAAATTCACCCTGAAGAGCAATATCAGTGGCTTGAAGCGTTACCCTCGCGACGATGACGGTAATCAAGCGTATATCGCGTTAAACTATTTTTAGAGACAAGTAGCTATGAAGTTGTTTTGTATTCCAAGGGCAAGTCAGACTTATCTATTTTTTACCTTTTTGTTTGGCAACTGTCATCCGGACCGAGTGTTATCATTTAAATGGGAATGATCTGCTTTCAAATCCCTTCCTGCAAATTAATCAATCTGAGAATCGATTCACAGAAATTTCCCAGAAAAGGGATTTTTCTCAAATAGTTTGAGTGTGTGTTACCCGATCTGAATTACAAATTACAGGGATGGTCAACTAAATCGCCTTTACTTTCATTTAGAATCGTTACACACCTCTGAATTGTGAAACTGAAGCCTCAATTGCATCTAAATTGTAAAACTAGTTTTGAAATTGGGAAGAAAGTAATTTCCATTTCAACGGAATTCTATTGAACATGCGCAACAGTGGTTAGAACTATAGAAGTCGGGGTAATTAATTCTTTAAACAAGTTTGGGCGCAAACAGACGTCAGACAAGCAGCCGAGCCGAGTATTTTTGGAATTTGAGCTCATTCACGATATTGAATGTATCACGTCGAGATATGATAAATCAGTGGAAAGTCAATAAAAATGAATAATAGAAGTGTCTGTCGTCGAACGGATGTGCAATCGAACAGAACTCTGCTTGAAATTACCTTGGTAATTTATAAATAAAATTAATGTTACCTATGAATAGTTGTAATTACAATTGCTTGAGGCCGGGCGATTGTGGAACTTATTTATGAGCTCGGAAATATATTCAGGAAATGCTTTATGTATTTTGTTTGCAAGTACAAAATGAAATACATTTGTATCTATGAATCTGCAGTGCAGTGGCTTTGGTTGGGATTAGTGGCTACTTAAATGTGATTTTCTACTTCAGCAGAATCATCTGATAGATGGAACTATGAGACATGTCTTGTTGATACATTCATTGCGTTCACTGCAGCTTATCTTTCATCGTGTATTTATTTATACCTGAAAGGGACAATTATAAAAAATCTTGTTTGCGAGGTTTAGCTTGGATGTAGTGTAGTCTGTCACGAGTGCATTCACGTTGCTTAATAAAAAAGCTAGGCTCATAGGGCAGGCAAGCACTCAGCTCGTTTCAACCTGTTTACTCTACTGGATGAAGAATTTTTAATATGAATGCACAGTGAAATCTTTTATTGCGGACAGCTCTCTTAGGCGGAAAGCTCCCTTAAACGGACATACTTTCACATACAAATCTAAAAAACATTAAACATTTTCTCTTGCCTTGGACGGACTCCCTTAAGCGGACAAAAATGTTGACATCCTCGCTGTTCGCCTAAGGGAGATTCCACTGGAGTGTTGTGTGCTATAGTGTAGCAATGCATAGTGTATCGTTGTCAGGTTGACAGAATTCGGGGTGCTTGTGGTACTTGTAGTGCCTATCTCTGCTGTTCTTTACACTTTGTTAAGTTTTTTGATCTTGTAGTGTCTACTCAGACCAAGCCACCAGACTAGCGACCCATAACTGTCAAAAGGATGAATAAAAGCAATGTACATCTAGAAGGCCGTCTTTGCTTAAAGTCTCCAATTCCTTCCAAAGGATTTGATATACTTACAGATACTGGAGCCGGTGCGGATATCTACGGCCCGAACTATAAACTACTATTCCTTCTTGGTAATTCCACATCTATCTTATAAGCAGAGATACGTACATACATATATGCAATCAAGTTATGCCCCAAAACATACATACGTATATTAGGCGAAACACAAGGAAGCGGACTGGCTATTTTTTTGACAAGCAAGTAGTGATTGGAAGTGGTCGCCGTGGCTCAGCGAGCGGCGTGGGTTCAAGCCCCAGCCATGTCCACCAAACATTTTTCGCGACACCACCTTTCGTCGGGGAATGACAAGCCTCCGAGAGTATAATTTGTCATGAAATAGCTTCTCAAATCACCGTGCGGAGTCGGCAATAAATTGTAAGTCCCTTCCAATCGTGTGAAAAAAGTAACACGCACAACATGCATGGTTGCGAGAAGCGAGGCCTTGGCTCATCCCGAGCTATCGCGGCAGCTATTTAGCAAGCTTTTAGTTGATTAATTTTTTAATCAAAACTTGTCTGGAGCTCTCTGATGACGATAAAACGATCACAAAATCACAATCTATCGCGTTCCCGGAAAAAAAGAGCATGACATTGCAAGCTCATCGGCTTGCCCAACAAGGTTGTAAATCAGCATTTTACTTCGCGAAAGCCCTTGGCATCTTCTTTACAAGTCGGTGCAGAAACTTTGCAGATGTTGGCGGGGCGTTAAGAGTTTCGCAGGTATATCATCAGGTCCAACCGCTTTAGTGCTCTGATCGCCGTAGTTATCTCTTCCTTACTGGAAGTTGTGGTGCGCATTCAGGTTATTGTTCCTTCGGGAGGCTTACCCTGTTTGGATGCAAATCACTAGTGAATAAACGGTTCAAAATCGTAGCAAAATGGTCCTTTCATCTCTTGGGTTGTGCTCATCGGAAATTCGCAAAAGAACTGTGTAACAGATACCGGGTGTTGGCTGCTGGCGATTCTGCTGCTTTCTGCTTTTTTTTTTTTAACTTGAGTGCACTTTGATGTAACCAAGCAGCCAATGGCACCCAAGGTAATACCACCACCATTTTGGGACTGAGAGTCTTACATTTCGCCCATTGAACTAGCTGCGCTTGGTGACCAACTATGAGTATGCTCTGCCTTAGCCCTCTCATGTGAGTCTGTGGCTTTCTTTTATATTAGAAGGCGAGTTTTCCTCAAGGACATTCTGATTCCTGAGGACAACAGAAACGTTTCGACAGGTGATATCTTGATAGGAAGATTCAAGTTCTCTTTATCTACCCGGCACTCGGCAGAATAGATTTTAGTGTTTGCCTCTTTTGAAAGTAGAGCCACCACGTTAAAAAAAAAAACCCTAAACCCGAAAGATACCTCCTCATGACTGGCAAGGAGCAGAAAGGTCCCAAGCAAAACGTCAATAAAGATGGCAGCTGGTATTCAACCGATAAGCGCCGAGGCAGTTCCTAGTTCCTAATGTTTCGTAAAAAACGGTCTCACAACGCAGGCATTTGATGTTTTTTTTTATCGCTTTTAGAACTCGTTTTCAAACTCCAAATGATTTATGACTTCCACTTGATGAATTGTGGAATGCAGCACATTCAATTTCCATCTCGTTGCGCAGGTGTTCCATGCTCAGCTGCGGCTTATCAAGATGTTGATGGTTATCACTGCCAAATAATTCATAACTAATGGGAACTACACATTACTCATGTGACATATTCCAAATAAAACAAATAACTTGACTTCTTCTGGTGAAAACCACGCAGACACATTTGCCGCCTGTCATTCGTTAAATGCCATCTAAATTGATGAAGAGCCACCTTTGGCCCGGTTAATGCGAAAAGTATGCCAAAGGCAATCAATAAAGCAGAAACTTTGTTCACAAAACCTCAAACTATGATGAATTAGGTTAAAAATTAATTAACGCCATGACATACAGAACACTGTGGAAAAGTCTTATCAATCGATGACATCATTTTTTCCCATCGTCGCCCGTCAGGTGTTTGATTTCGCAAATACCTTGGAACTGAGACTCGTCACTTGCGTGATAAGAATCGATCTCTTGTTCGTTCGATTTGTTTCTTATCGCACTGGGATACGAGATAATTAAATGGGATTTAGTAATTTACAAGGAATTGTGAGCGCACAGGTGTTCTCAAGGATAGCCGCTGATAAGGTTTGGCTTGCAGAGTGCTAATTAAATTTGTTTTGTTGGCGGTATTTATCAATCGATACAATAATGGATGGACTCTGATCGGTTTGCTGACAGGGAGTGGCTGAAAATAGGAGTGAGTAATCTTATCAGCGAAAATTGCCAGGGGATTTCGAAAGACGATTTATGCGAAAAAGTGTCACTTCCGGCAGGGTGGGTTCAACTATAAACCCAGACAGACATCAAAGACGCATATGACAGCATGAATCACCTTGAGTTGTACAAGTAGGTGAATAATTTGGTTTCCCCTGTGTAGTCCTAGATCAGAAAGCGAATTCAAAGCTTTTTTTTTACATGTTTTGGCGGAAATTTAACGTGCAACAAAATGGTTGAAAGGATCAAGTTCTTCGAAAATGAACCAAAAAGGCAACCAAATTGCAGCATAGGGCTTAGATAGTGATTAGGACGACTGTGGAGAGTTGTCAAGGGGCAGACGGAATCTCTTTGGGAATCTCTCACCGACGTAGGAGTGCTATATGTTTGAATCCAGAATAATTCAGCCAACTCGTAAAGGGTTTTTCAATAGGGACATAACAATTTTGTATTTTAATACAAACGCACTCCTTAAACTTTTTTTATGATCTGTCAATGTCAAAACGTCAATCAGGGTTTACATATTTATCACGAGCAACGCGTTTGGAAATTATTAAAAATTACTACAGAATTGTTATGCCCTTATTGAAAAACTCTAAAGCACGTCTCTCTACCTCTTTAACAGAGGACCACGGCAGGACGTTGTCATTGCCTCTCTACTCTGGCTAGTAGTAAAAAATCCTGTAGAGGATCGACAGAGATAAGTGATCTACTCGTAAATACATAGTATATGAGGATGATTAAGTATTCCTTTGACTTCGAAATTAGATTGATTTACAATGTTTATTGTATGAGCCTTATACTGTGTAACCATAACTATCGACACACTTGCTTCTGGGAAACTTCTAATGCTTTGTTATCTCGAAATAGTTCGTGATTTCCTTGAAAAAAAAAACGTTATGTAGTCGCGTGCCCGCTACTTAAATGCGCAAAATAATTCTTTGTTAATACATTGTAACGTAAACACGCTGTTTTTATTACATGTGTGTTAGATAAAATGTACTTCAAATAACTTCAAGGCGAAATAAAAGTAGTGCGCAAAAAAGGTATTATCATCGTTTATATAGTTCGATTTCTGACGTTTGGTTGTGCTTGTCAAATTTGTTGCGTAACTCAACTGTTAAACGATTTATTTAAATATAAAAAAATGTGCTATACCTCAAGTCACGATGGTGCAACTTATTAACATTTGTCTTGACACGAACTGAAATAGGTAGGTGACACTTCGGAATTTCTGGGATAAAAAAAATGGCTTGAAGTGACATTTCCGGTCAAACACTTACCCTGTTTTACTTTAAGATTATAAAATCTATTTGAAATATTAATTAACGTACACAAGGTTTATCCTATTTCTTATTTCTATTTTCTACTTTGCAAAACAACATTCTTTTATTCATGATTACAGTTGATATTGACAGCTGTCAAAGCGGAAACAGTGACACTTAATTCGAAACCTAGTGTGAATAGGTAGCAAAACTTACGTAACATCAGTCTATTTCGTGATGCTCAGGTTTAATTATTGCGAGTAACTACTGATGATGGCGTCGACCTGAGTCTTAACCAACAAGCACCTCTAGCCAGCTCGAGAAATCGCTAGCTGCCTCCAGTTTCGCACGCCAAGTTTATGTAGGTCCCTTTCCAAGAGCGTGCGCCACTTAAGTCGGACTTTTGAAAGGTTGTGCCGCTGGAGTTGATCTGTGAGTTCTGCACAATTCTTTCAAAAACGATGTTAAAGAAATTGTTTGACAGTGCTTCGTCTTGCCTTCATTCTTTTTTGATATCAAAGGTCTCGGAGAGGTCTTTACTGACCTTGATGGAATAGGGTGCATTCTCTATCGCCATCTTGCGCAATTGGACGAATTTGGCTATGCATTGGCTATAATTAGTCAGTGGTCAGCTTACTTCACTTAAAGCGACACTGACTGAATGGTCCATGGTTGTTTACAAAATACTTGAGCCCTATTTAGGCGATATTTGCGGAGGTTTATACCTCTTCATGTGGAGCAATTGAAGCGGAAACAAGCCCAACTGGCCATGCTTTTTTCGGACCATATTTTACAAATAAATTGTTGAGTATTTAGGCAGGTATTTTTGAAGTGAAACTTCTTATGGCTTGGTAGTACATTTTTCTGGTAGTATAAAACCATAAGTTGAAACGCCACGAAATAGCGAAACACAACAACAAAAATAAAAGGCTCTGCCAGGCACAGGCAGTCGGGAATAAGAAGTGATCATATCACAGAAAGAAAATCTTTTTCCGGATTGTGCGTCTGTGTAGTGTATTAATCAGGGTTCGAAGCCACACCCTCATGTGACACATGAAACACCTTAAAGCTGTGTGCGCCTTTCAAGGCCTCATATAATGCCTGAGTGTTAGTTTGCACACATATTCACAGAGGAAATGTTTTTTTTCCTTTTTTCGTATTGTGTGTATAGCTAAATTTAGACGACTACGTGCAAAAACCATATTTGGAACGTGGAACAAAAGTGTTGAACCACATAATATGTGTATTACACGATATTCGTATTGGGTAAAGAAATTCCCATAAAAATATGTTCTCCTGGCGATCACATATAATGTGGTGACATGGGCATACACAAAATTTGCTCCATTTTTTGTGGCGATTGCACAATACATTCATATGTATTTGTAAATTGTTATATTTATATGCGATCCACTTGAATATACCTAATGTGTTAAGGGATGAAATTTGAAAGTCAAGCGATCACTTGTGATGTAGAATATCTTCACAGCGAGCACATAACAAAAATATTTAACCACCGGTTTTTCAGGCACACTACTTTGACTGCCACTCACACATGTGCATACATATTTGTGTAGAATACCTTTTATATGTTAAAAGTTGTGTGTTGCATCCGATTACACGATATGTAAGAAGGCGTCTGTATAAACGCATTTTTTGGTTCATTGAAGGACATGTGAGATGTGGTATTTGGTTTTATTCGGTAAAAAATGTGGGTGTGTGTTGGCCTAATTTGACCACACATACTTAATTGTTGCACTCACAAGCATTACAAAAAAGCGTTCTACGTTCTAAGGGTGGTGTTGTTGGAGATCGCGATGGGTGTTTCACTTCTAACGTGTGTAGAGGTCTACGCATCAATTTTTTTTTTCGTGCTGTTCTAAAGGTCGGTCAAGACCTCACCGAGACCTTTGATGTCAAAAAAGGATTTAGACAGGGCGACGCGCTGTCATGCGACTTCTTCAACATCGTTCTTGAAAGGGTTGTGCAAAACTCACGCGCCAACACCAGAGGCACAATCTTTCAAAAGTCCGTCCAATTACTCGCATATGCCGACGATATTGACATAATCGGAAGAACGCAGCGTGATGTCACTGGTGCGTTTGTGAGTATCGAGACGGAGGCGGCGAAGATGGGTTTAGCGGTCAATGAGGGCAAGACGAAGTATATGCTGTCAACAAGAAAGGACTCCCAACACCGACGTCTCGGACAGAACGTCACTATAGACAGCTATAACTTTGAGGTAGTTAAGGACTTTGTCTACCTAGGCTCCGACATCAGGCTGCGCTTAAGGCCTTGCTCAACCCTTCAACCAGTTACAAAATTGTTCGGGAATACAAGCATCCGCTGAATTTTGGTCACAATGTTAAACTCTTTGACTTTTGTGTGGATCCCAGGTCACACTGTATCGTGGAAAATGGGCTTTCCGATGAAACTCAGGGACAAGGCTCAAATGATGATTTAACAGAACTTTCGTTCGGTAAAACTGGATCTTGCTTCCAGGTAGGGCAATGACCACTTGCGTATAAGTACTCCAGTGGAGTGTTTTCTAACTCAACAAAAAGAAAATGGAAATGAATCTGAATCCGACCAAGACGAAGCATTTCTAAGTCTTTCAAACTCAAGTCGTAGTCTTTTACACCCAAGCCAGTCAAACTTTTTTTTTTATATCCTCAAGTGATCTAACAGAAGAACGGATTGCCATAAACAAATTGAGTGCATACAGAGAAAACAGGTTGTTAGGGGAAGAGCTAGAACGCGTTGCGTTAACGCAAAGACGTAGAAGTGATAAACTTGTAAAAAGACAAAATTGGAGGCCAAGAAATTCTCAATATTCAAGAGCATAAGCCACGATGACGACAAATAAAGTTTGAAATCAATGAAAGGTTGCTTTTTAAAGCTGTAGCCACAGACAAAGCCTCAACAAAAAAATAAAAATTATGTTACTTCCATCAAACGTCAAAATTAATGATAAGGCTTGTCTGACTAAAAATATGCTTTAAAACTGCACTTTGGTTCTTGAGTTTCTAATCACCTAAGTACGGAGTCGTTATCAGTGAATTGCAACCAGTATACCCTCGAATATAGCAAACAGTTTTCATATTCGAAAAGAAAAAAAAAACCCATTCACGATATTTTATATAAAAAAGAAGTTCTTTGTCCACTTTAAAGGGATTTTTCCAGATTATAGAATCTTATCAGCACCCATTCGCGGTGACATTGAATTGATAAGGCATTTCAAAATTGCGACATGAATGATTTCGGTATGCCAAGTGCGTGCAAAATTTCTATGACGCATCGTGATTTCCTCGCATTTACATATTTTTAACTCTTACTATTATAATTTATGTATGAACGTGAATAAAGTTATAGTAAATATTTTTGTTTTTCTTCCAGGCTGATGGCAATTGTGTATGGTACGGAGTGTGTAACACTGTTGGTAATCTTAATCAATACTGTGCATATAATGGCTCAGCGAAAACTATAACACCAGAGGGTGTGACTGCGTTAATGGAACGATGTGATCATCTTCTAGAGAACGGTCAGAGAGAATTTTGCTGCGATGCCCAGCAGGTGAGTTTGTGATATATATTTGTAAGAATTATTTAGAAACCGTGTTGATTTAGTGCAATTGAAATGTATCCAGTCCGGTGTGGATCTGGGCGTAAACCAATTATCTATATGGAGTCATCAATTTTTCGTACTATGTGGGTTAGTTTCTTAATGCCAAAAATTTGGTCGACACTGGGACAGCAAGAGGAACTGCGACCTATAAGATTTATTGTGCCGAGATGGATTTAGAATGGGGTGCCTGATTCTTCTAATAAAATTAAAAATGTCATTTGTCGAAGGGTTTTTGATGCCCTCAGATGGGTTTCCTGAAGTAGATTGAAGATTGTGTACGCGGGCCTTAGATACCACTGCGAGCAGGATAAATCTAGTGCCTCCGTTATCTAGGGTCGCTGGTCAATGTATGGTTGAGTTAGAGCATGTCCTCCTATCCAACGGCTCTGACAAATTGGAGTATCTTAAGTTGACTTAGGTAGGTTGGTATGTGGGGTGGCTGTCAGTGCGAAGCACAGTCACACGTAGGCCAGGAAGGCCCTTTGTGATATCAATCGTATCTATACTCTGAAAAATGCCACTCACTTTATTGAAATCATTTGGAGCTCTTGATGAAGCTGAGGATACTTCTGACGTCAGTATGTGATAGTTCTCCCAACTTGTCGAAGTGATAGGCTCCCAGATAGAGGGTTTTTCTTTGGGACAGGGCAGGACAAGTGCAGAGGAAATAGAGGATCGTTTCTTTTTCCCATTTTGAGGCCCATCCTTCTGGCATGAAAGTCAATGGGACAGTGGTCAGTGAGAAGACCGATAACGGTGCTAATGAGCGACCTATTGAGCAGGTCCGACCTTTGAATCGAAATTTAGCATAGGCCAGATCGGTATGGCACGTTCTACAATTCTTCCATCTTTGGTTTGTCTTACTGATCGCGTCGTACTCTAAGAGAAGTTTACATGGAACTAGTGGAATACCCAGATTCCTTCATTCCTGCAGGATGTCCAGAGTAGTACTACGTTTAGCGAGTTCATCGGCCTTACAATTCTCTGGAACGTCCCTTTGACCGGGTACGCAACATAGTTGAATGTTAAAATGTTCTACCATCTCCATAAGCGATGAGCAAGAGAAGTGGACTTAGCGAGGGTAATTCTTTGCCAAATAGTAGATAAGTCCTTTCTGCGGCGAGTAAGTGCCGCATAGTCCTTAAGAACATGTATTTGGGTTTCTTCATCTTCATCACAGAATCTGCAGTTTGCATTATCTTTTAGGCCTGGCTTGCTCATATGGTTATTTAGACATTAGGACTCCTGTGAGTACACGCAACTTCCTCTTGGTCATGTTGATGATGATGATGTACGAGTATTTTCTTCGGTCGTAAGAGTTCTTAAACTACCGGAGATCAGAAAGCTCAGTCCATAACTTTCTTCTTTTTTGCTCCTCCTTTTCTCTTAACTTTTCCTATGGGTTGCCTTTTCGACATTTTTCTTGCCAGTTCATCTGCTCTCTCATTACCCTCGATCCGCACGTAGTCTGATACCTAGTGGAGGATAACTTTATTACTTTGTCCCGATTTATTGATGTTTTCGGGGCAGTTTCGGAATACTTTCTGTTGAGGTTGATTGAAGCGCATCTTCTAGACCTCTCGCAAAAGTTTCTAGGGATTCCGAGTGTCTTGTCACCGGCTCGTATACCCCTATCCCTGTTCCCTGGAACTTCTTGAACCGTCCATATACATACTACGTGATTCAGTTGTGTTTAATTACAGACACGTCGGATTCATTGCTTCATTCTCTTTCGCTGCGTGTTTTGGAATCCAACTTCTTTTCGATGCAGTATCTGAAGTATCCGAAAGCCACACTATCACATGGTCTACATTCTGCTGATTCGACGAGACGAAATGAAAGGACGCCAATTTTTCGAAAGCCTTTGACTGCCGATGTTTTTATAGAGACTTTTCTAAAAGTGGCTGCAGTTCTCTAAGTAGATTTGATAGTGACATAGCAGACAGTTCTTCGATGTGGTCAAAGAATATTGCCTGTGGCCCTGTTTTTCACTTGACAGAGGTTTGGATCATAAAATATTAAATGGATTGTACCCTCATGTACTTCTTTGTCACCGCATCCTCTGACAATTACACGATATCTGGCTGTTTTCTAGTAGTTTTTATCACGCGTCTCAATCAACCATTAAAAATTGTCTCACAATTCTACAAATTTTGTGGATCATCTGGATTGAGTTCTACTTGAACAACCCTCCAACGTTAGGTAAACCAATTCTTCAAGTTGTACCTCTCCAGCGACACCACCTCATTTGAAAGTCAACTACGCTCCGTTGAGTTTTACAGATTCGATGGGATCCTTAACCCTTAACCAGAATCCGTTAAATTTAAATACGATACAAATCTCCAAAACCCATTAAATCCGAATCTTTTATTAACTAGTACAACTGAACGTTTCACATGCGAATGCATTTGGGTCATGTGTTGAGTCCCTTTGGTAGATACTCTGAATAATTCAGAACACTCTCGCACTATTTTAACACGTATCGGTCCCCTTGTGTACATTTGAATCGAGTAAACTCATGAAATATTAATTACTTGTATTTTCCAGGTCCAAATTCTGAACAAAAACCTCAGATTGGCGGCAACATTCCTCGATCGATGTCCGTCCTGCATTGGCAATCTAGTGCGTCACATGTGTGATTTTACTTGTTCACCCAAGCAATCGGAATTCATACATGTCATCGAAACGAAGAAATCCAAGAGTGGTAATGTATTCGAATATTGTTATTCGTGTAAATTGATTTGAAATTGTTTCTTCACATCTCTAGGCAAGGAGTACGTCAATGGGGTGGATTTGCATATAACTGCTGAATACCTGAATAATACCTACAAAGCTTGTTCTCAGGTGAGTTTCGAAATAATCGAGAAACAAATTAAATTCGATTAATTCATTCTGTGTTTGCATCTCGGTACAGGTTTCCGTTCCATCAACTGGGCAATTAGCATTCGATATGATGTGCGGTGAATATCCAGCGTCAAGGTGTAGCCCAACGAAATGGTTTCACTTTCTGGGCGATGCAGAGAACAGTGCCTATGTGCCATTTCAAATCAACTATATACAGCATGCGAATAAGTCAGAGATAATCGATGGTTATGCACCGATAGATCCGAAAACAGTTCCTTGCAGCAGTCCATTCAATGTACGTTACAATTAAATTTAGGGGAATTTGTTTATTTTTATGTAAATATATCGCTTTGCTTACAGGATAAAACACTTGCATGTTCCTGTTCTGATTGTGAAGCATCGTGTCCGATACCGCCACCAGAACCACCACTTCCAAACCCGTTCACTATTGCAGGTTTCGATGCATTTACTGTAATAATGCTGGTAGTATTCCTTGTGGGCTCTGCACTCTTTTTGATGGGTGTTTGTCTGTTCCCATCAAAGAATGCCGAAGGTAAGTTTGTTTTGCGTGATTCCAACTCTTGGTTTGGCTGACACGAGTTTTTATTTTTTTTCTTTGAAATTTTAAAGTGCATGTTTTTTTTTCCCCAATTAAAACATGATATGTTGCATGTTGAGTAGAGAGATGAATCGAGTGTCATGCGAATGCGAATGCGAATGGAACGACAGCGACGTTTGAATTGAGCGACGTTAATTAGGGAATTGATCTCTGAAATGTAACCACCAATTACTCAAAATTTGTTCGGCTTTTGAACATGAATTTAGTTCACTCACGCAATGGTTGTTAAAGAGTTAGAGCAAGAAAAACATGCGTGTTTTGCCATTGGTTTCTTTAAATTTTTCGGCCGTCAATGGATCGTGTTGCATGCGTTTTTCTTCCATCTGTTCTATTTGATGATAAACGAATAGATGGCTTGAGGTGGTTCATTTAACTGCTATAAGAGGCTTTATTTGCGGATGTCAGTGGTGTTAAACGTAATATATATGTACTTAGTTCATACGAAAAAGAGCAGGCTAGGCGCCATCAGTTCATCATTGAAATTGTTTAAGGAGTCTTCTTCCACGACCTTAACAGATCGCATGCAGAGGCACTAGACTGCTATAAAGCTGGGTATCGACTAAGCGCGGCAAACCCTCGAACATTGATGCGCGCAGCAGCCGCGCATACTGGATACCTGATTGGAGCGCGCGGCAACACGAACATTGGAGCGCTCGAACATGTCGCGCGTCGATCCAATAGCTGTGGATTTTTAGTGCGCGCCAAGGGTTTTTCAATGTTTTGCTCGCGCGCAGTAGGGACGTTATTTCAGTGTTTGTTGTGTTCGAATGCGCGTCAAAAGCAAATATATATTTCAGTATTGTTCGGCGAACACTGTTTGTGTCGACTGGATCGACGGCCTCACGCGGCTGCCGCTTTATATCAAAAGTCGTACCAAAATTGGCTCGCGCGCCATATGATATAATTTGCCGCGGTCAAACATGATGCGCGCGGATGCCGCGCGTAATCGATACCCAGCTTAATACAGACTAAACTGCTACATTACTTGATCCTCAACGGATCTACAGTGCTCCTCGATGTGGAATACTTAAAATTATAGTTCGTAGCGATTTTTGATTTTGATTGGCCGCACTGAACCACCACCATTTTAGAGGAAATTTGAGGATCGTTTTCGGTGGCTCGAGTGATTGACATTGAACAAGTGTTCTCCGAGGACTGACTTTAAATTTTTGCAGAGGTTTGGACTTACCCATGGTAAGAGGAATGTGCCATCGTCTGTATTAATGTCGCCACATTCTCTGCATAGTTCCGTTGTACTCAAAAGTATTTTATTAAAATGAGCCCTTCGTAAGTTGTAGCCTGTCAGAATGCCTCTAAGAAGTGATAGTTAACTTTTGTTAAGCGCTCCTGGCGATCGCATATAATGTGGTTACATGTGCGTATACAAAATTTTCTCCATTTTTTGTGTCGATTACACAATACATATGCATGTCTAAATTGTTATGTATGTACACATGGGATCCACTTCAATATTATGGGTTAAGGGATGAAATTCGTCCAAAGTCGAGCGATTGTTTCGGTGGCTACTGATGCTTGTGATGTAGGATATGTTCGCAGCGAGTACATAGCAAAAATATCTACCGGTTTTTCAGACGGGCACACTACTTTGACTGCCACTTCCATACATATTTGTGTAGAAAAGCTTTTACATGTCAAAAATTGTGTGTTGCATCCGATTACACGATATTTAAAAATGCGTCGGTATATATATATGTACACGTAACCGTCTGACTTCAAAACGACGTCACGGATGTACAATTGTGTGGTTTTTACATGGCGTCTAATGATTACGATCCAAGGGTACCTTGGGGATGGTAAGGAGTGCATTATCGTAAACATATGTATGTATGTATGTGGGGATGTCCGGAGATGTACTAGGAGTCTAGGCATGAGGGTGAATGCATACTTCGACGAGGCGTGTGGTGGAATTATAGGGTAAGTGGTGATTTTGTTGGTATATTCGCGAATATGGTAGGTCCGAAGACCAATGATGGTGAAAATGGTCAACGTGAATAGCTTTACGAAAAGTGTTCTACGTTATAAGCGTCGTGTTCTTTGAGATTGTGAGAGGTGTTTCACTTCTGACGTGCGAAGAGATGTATGCATCCAGTTTTTTTTTTTTTGATTCTAGAACGATGTTTGAAAAGAAAGTTTAGAGCAGTGTGTCTGCTCCAGGGGATGTCAGGAAGCTAATCAGCCTATCTGGGTGGAGCATTTCAAGTGCCGTTGATAAGACGAGTTCACTGCCTAGGTTCTGCTTTCTTACATGAAAGAGGGCGGGGCACTCTGTGACGATGTGGAGAGAGCTTTGATTGCTCCCCAAGCACAGTCTGCAGGTAGGGTCCGGTGACAGACCAAGCTTGTGAAAATGGCGTTTTAGTCTTAGTTAGAATTCTAATGTGATTCCTGCTCAGATTCAGAAGAAACTTAGATTTCTTTTGTTATAATTGGCGAAGTAGTGTTTCTGTCCTACACTTCTCACCCAAATTGTTTTGGATTTGAGCAGGGTTTGTGCCCTCATGTAGCTTTTGAAAATGGATTTGGCTGGTTCAGGACTAGTGAGGGGGGTGATTGCACCTATCTTGGCGAGTGAGTCCGCTGTTTCATTGTCGGTGTGGCCCTTGTGAGCGGGGATCCAGTGTAGTATGACTAAATTGTTTTTTTCCAGTTCTAGAAGCAATTTGATTGTCTCTAGAATTAGTTCCGATTTAATCGTGGCTGGGTTCAGTGCTTTCAGGGCAGTTTGACTGTCAGATAAAATAAAGTTGGTTTTGCCAAAGAAATTAGAGAGCAAGATTAAGCTTGTGCACTTATTTATGGCAAATATTTCTGTCTGGAAGATCGATGAGTATGTCTTTAGACTGAGCAATTTGTTAGTGAATAGTCCAGCCCCAGATCCACTGTTCCGTATACCATACTTGGTCGTGGTCTGAAGCTTTTAATATTTTTCCAGTCGTCTGTTGGGGGGATGACTACTGAGTAGTTTCGTTTAAAGCAGTACCTTGAGGGAATGTCATCCAACGGCATGCTGAACTCGCTACTTTGGAGTGGGGAGGAAAGTATGTTAAGGTGACCGTCGGACCTGATATTGTTTAGGTGGAACAACTTGTGCAGTTTTGCCTGGACCATCCAAGTGGATGAAAATGTTGTCTCTCAGGGTCCAGACTGTATCTTTCTCGCTCAATAACATGAAAGTGTGACCAATATTTTTATTTGTTGTTGTATTTTTCGTTGATTACCGCATGACACTTTTCTCTCTCTTTACTTTTAGTTATTTCACTAACAGCGCCTTTGATTTGTAATCGATGCATAAACAAAAAACATGCACATCCAATTTTGTGCACTAATCAAAGTACCTACATATATAAATATTTTCAAAGCATGTTCATTGGTAACAAATGGCTACTTCAGTTTTTTTTTCCAGCATTCAAACAATTGCAACTATGTGTCTAAGTTTAAAATTAAAATTGAAATTTTGTTATCTGCACAGATAAGGATTTATTTTTCCTTTTTTTTTTTTTTTTTGTTGATTGATTTTTGATTTGCACTCAGGCACGTGTGTGCGCTCAACAAGGTCACATAAAATTTAATTTTTGTCGTAGACCTTCTGTTTTGTTTTGGTGCACGAAAGAACTGCAATAGCCAAAAAGTATGAGTTGTGAATATTAAATGAAACAGATTGAAATCTGTTTCCTATTCATGGCATCTAACAAAATTAATAATTAGCCGCAATGTATTGAGTAAATGATTTGATAGATTCGACTGGAAGTTGTGTGTTTGGATAGAAATAATAGAAATTCCAGTTTTTAATCGACCGAAGTGGATAGGTAGATAATTTTGCAATTAATTTGCTTCGAATCACGTGCTACGTTTGAAGCAATTGGAATTTACATCAGGTGATTTGCTTATTCGAAGTGTTTCATTGTGACTTTGTAGGAACAGAGTGGGACAAGAAAATTAACTGATTCATTCCTGAGGCCCAATAAGGTTCAATGTGCTACAACAGGAAATAGGGTGTAATACTTGACACAGGTTAGGTTTAGGTGCCTTGTGACATTCGTCACTGCTCAGGTAGACCAGCAATAGGGTCCATTTTGCCCAAAAATTTTTGACACAATTCAATCCATTACAGAAGTTGATTCTGTTATTCCAGTCACCCATAGAATAAGGCCTTTGCTTTCGAATAAGAACTTACTTTGATCAGCAATGACAAATTCATTTGCCGCTGATTAGATACTGCGCCCTAGAGAGGTTCACTCGCATTTTGCCTTAAACTACATTTTCAACTACTTTGCTTTTCTTATGAGCATTCGGACACCTGTTACAGAGGAATTTTGTAGTTTTCCTGAAGTGTTAAATACTTTTAAAAGAGGTCCACCATATCACTCTGCACAGAGGCATATACCAGGTAGGTACATAGGTCAAAGCTGTGATTTAACGCAAAGCAATTAACACCGAGATGTGCCTTTTTGTCACCATTACTCGTGTGACCAGGTTCATGATGTGTGTTGATGGAGTGCCTAAATCCAACCTGCGGATTTTAGAAAACGGATTAGATGTCGTATCCTCTTGCCCGAGATGTCGCAAGGTCGTCAAAGAACGGTTGGTTGGCTCTTGCAAGTGCCGAACATTTTCAAACGAAGTACGATTGAATTTCCTTCTCGTTGTCGTTTTCGCAGCTGGAGGCAATGGTGGTTGTGTGCAATACTTATTTCGACCACATGGCCTCCAATTGGCCAACGCCCCGTGGTTATCGACGTTATGATCTTTTTTAACTCGCCGAGTTTCTGCGAACAGGCCGTACAGTTCGTTGTTGTATTTCCTCCTCCACTCACTGTCTATGCAGACGGGACCGCAAATCACCTGAAGAATTTTCCTCTCGAACAAGCCAAGGGCTGCCTCATCCGCTTTTGACTAAGTCTATGCCTCTGCGCCGTAGAGCAGGACTAGGATGATTAAGGTCTCATAAGGGGTCACTTTAGTTGTTCGAGAGAGGGCTTTGCTGCTCAATTGCCTTCTCAGCTCAATGAAGCAGTGATTGGCAAGAGTTATTCTTCGTTTGATCTCAGCGGTGGTGTCGTTGTCTGAATTCATAGCGGAGCCTAGTGCTTAACTACCTCAAAATCATAACTGGGTCTTGACCTCATTGGCCGCTTAACCCATCTTTGCCGTCTCCGTCTCAATACTCGCGAACGCACTAGTGACATCTCGCTGCATTCTTCCGATTATGTCAATATCATCGGCTTCAGCCGCTCACACACCACGGCAGATAAGATCTTTTAAGTGATGTTAAGAAGATTGATGCCTCTGTACTTCGCGCAGCTCAGAGTGTCTCCTTTCTTGAGGATCGGGCAAACGATGCTGAGGTTTCATTCATCGGGCATGCTTTCCTCCGACCATATTTTATAGATGAGTTGCTCCTTTCCAAGTCATCGCTTGCCGCTTTGAACAGGTCGGCAACTAGGCCGTCAGCACCAGCTGCTTTTTTGGACTAAAGCTTAGATATGGCTATCGTCCAAGCTGAATGGTTCATTCTGCCTGACAGCGGGATTTGATTCTTCGTCGCCGTTAAACAGTCTGCAGATGTAGTTCTTTAGAGTTTTCGACGAGGATTTGTATCCACTAACACAACTTTCAGTATCATCTAAGAAATCACACCGATTCAAGAGTGTTGAACCCCTCTAAGAGGTGAAAAGCTTACTCATACTAACATCCGACTGTACTCTATTTTTTTTATGTAATTTGTTTATTTGGTTACGGTATATATATTTTCTTTCCCCATCACCATTTTTTGATCTAGGTTTGATGGCAGATGTATTGGATAGCAGACTTTATAATGCCACCGTTGGACGAAGATTGGCGGGACACACGAATAACGAGATTGCGGCCGACCAAGAAGATTCTCCGCTACAATCCAAACGATCCAGTAGGTTTTTAAGTAACAAAAAAAAAAACAAACGTCTCATGTCATCATGTCTTGTCATGCGCCTCTGTCCGTCCCTCCACTTTCGTCGATATCATGCCATTCTGTCTATCATTCTATGTTTTCGTTGGTTTATTCTTGTTTATCGTATTACATTACTAATAAAACCAAAAACAAAAAAATTAACGCATATATACAGGTGGCGGGAATGTGTACTTTTTTTTTCTAACTTTTGCTTTCCTCTTTTTTTTTTTTTTGATATCACATGATGAAAACAGACATGAATATCACTTTTGCTTTGTTCTGTTTGTTGTTCAATGTTCGTTTTAATTGTTTTTCTTTGAATACTTTTAAAAACCCAGGTATTTCAGGTGACGGCGTTGAAACAGAAGTCGACGGTGTACAAACGGATAGAATCGATGTCCTGGAAAATGACCAATCTGGACTCTTTGATCAGTTGGGAGCGAAGACAGAAAAATATTTGGAAGCATTTTTCACCTCTTGGGGGAAATTCTTTGCTACATATCCATGGATAACGTTGTTGAGTGGTAAGTTAAATTTTTTTAGTTACAAGGGGCCCATGCCATGCCCATTGGCTTGTGGAACTTTCGTCTGGTGATGTTGTATTGTTTTCTCCGAAATCATCGTGGGGTATAAGTTTAGGCGTTTCCAATAGTGACGGGTAGATGTTAAAAATGAGTAAAACAAGTTGTGTGTGAGATATCAACGAATTGGTATAGACATTCGACTTAAGGTAATCCCACAAAAAAAAGTCTAACGGTTTGACCTCGTCGCACGATCTCGGTGGCCAGTTTACGTCGCCTCTGCGTGCGATAACCATGCCCTCAAATCGTTGTTGCAGAATGTTCTTTGTAGCATCAGCTGTGTGACACGTAGCGTCGTCTTGTTCACATGCATATCATCCAATTTGAGCCAAAAAAATTGGTTATCATCGATCGGTAGCGCTCTCCGTTGATGGTGATGGCAATGCAATCGTCGTTTTCGAAGAAGTACGTACCGATAATGCCGTCGGCCCACAATCCACACCAAACAGAAACTTTCTGCGGATGCTTGGTGGACCTCGTGTAGATTGACATCGTCTCAAATCCGGCAATTTTGCTGGTTGACGGACCTGTTCATCAAAAGATGGACCTCGTCGCTGAAGATGACTTTTTATTTTTTTGCTGAAATCGGGGTCCGCTTCCAACTGCTCCAGAACCCAGAAGTTTTATTATTTGCACGACTCTGTAACTTGCCATTAGTGTCTGAAAAATCTGAAAAACAGATAAAACAACATGGCCACCATGAACTGTCAAAATCTAGCCGTCCCTATTGGTAAACCCTATATCTTTCGTGTACGCTAGTTGAATTTCTATGTACTCAGCGGATTTCCTTCATAATTCGATATCAATTGGCATCTTTCCGCCCGTATGCCGAATTTTCACATGCAAAGTTGTGCTTCGTACGAAAGATTTGATAACATTTACTAGGAGTATTCTTCTCCTTTGTCTTTGTCCTTCAACGCTGAATATTTACCTCTAGAGCAGACTTAACGTGTCCGCAGACTGTCACAACTTTGGGCTTCAGTTATTCAAATGGTCTCTGGAGTTCTCTCCATCTGACTGCATGTTGTTGCTAAGTTGTGGTTGGAATAAGCTGCCGTTTGGTACCTTGCGCTGGGTTTTTCGCCCCATAGGTATTGTAAATCTAACATCTCGATCACTGCACTCTCGTCATTTACATGACTTAGTCCAGAAGAAAGTAATTGGCCTAATAGATGATCCTTCATCTCCGATCACTGCATTAACGAAGACAGGCTTGTACCTGAAAACAAAGAATTCGAGCGTCCGATCCAGGCCCATTACCTTTAAGTTCACTTGACAACTGGACGGACTCGCCATAGGTTGATATTCGTCTTGCGAATTATGGCATTTCTCAAAGTGCAAATCGACCCATTCCTGCGTTTTTGTTTGATTTTTCTTCCCATGTTCTCCGAAAGTTCAATTCCTTACACTTCTTAACTAATTTCAAAACTCCTATCTATTTTAGGTGTTTGTTTTGTGGCTCTTCTTGGATTTGGTATCAAATTCCTACACATCACCACTGATCCTGTCCAGTTGTGGGCCTCACCATTATCTAGATCTCGTGTTGAACGTGAATTCTTCGACTCAACGTTCCAGCCATTCTACAGAATTGAACAAGTGAGTACATGAATACATCCCACAGAGTATCAATACAATTTGTTCTCCTTCTCAGATTATCATCAAAGCTGTTGACATGCCTCAAATTGTTCACAACACCTCAAACGGACCGATTACCTTTGGACCCGTATTCGATAAACAATTTTTGTTGGAGGTCTACAATTTGCAAGAACACATTAAATCGATCGGTCAAGACGAAGGCAAAGGCTTGGACAAAATCTGTTATGCGCCGCTAGTCGCTGACTATACTGGCCCGGTGACTACATCTGATTGTGTTGTACAATCGCTCTGGGGCTACTTCAAGGACGATCTGGAAGAGTTTAATGAAAGCGATGAAGAGAACGGCTACGAAGTGAATTATTTGGATAAAATCTATCAATGCATGGGCAATCCCTATCTGTGTTTGGCGCAGTATGGTGGACCAGTTGATCCTGCGATAGCCTTGGGTGGTTTCTTGGCACCAGGTGAACAGCTTTCTGGTTCGACACAGTATGAGAAGGCGGACGCTTTAATTCTGACATTCCTCGTGCGTAATCATCACAACAAGGATAAACTCCAGCCGGCACTGGAGTGGGAGCAGAAATATGTGCAATTTATGCTGAACTACACTAGGCACAACATGACGAAGAACATGGATATTGCATTTACATCGGAACGCTCCATTGAGGATGAACTTGATCGTGAATCACAGTCAGACGTGCTAACAATTTTGGTCTCATACTTGATAATGTTTGCCTACATCGCTATTTCGTTGGGACATGTCCAGGAGACTAGCCGCGCGTTTATTGACAGCAAGATTACACTTGGTGTTGGTGGTGTTGTGATTGTTTTGGCTTCGGTGGTGTCTTCTGTCGGAGTATTTGGGTTCATTGGTCTGCCAGCGACGTTGATTATCGTTGAAGTTATCCCCTTCTTGGTGTTGGCTGTTGGAGTCGATAATATATTCATCTTGGTGCAAACATATCAACGTGATCCACGAAAACCCACAGAAACGCACGAGGAACATATTGGACGAATCCTGGGTCGTGTTGGTCCATCAATGTTGCTCACCTCGATAAGTGAAAGCTGCTGCTTCTTCCTCGGAGGACTGTCCGACATGCCTGCTGTAAAGGCATTCGCTCTGTATGCCGGTATGGCTCTTTTCATCGACTTTATCCTTCAAATCACTTGTTTCGTGAGTCTTCTGACTTTGGACACCAAGCGACAGGCAGAGAATCGTTTGGATGTGTGTTGCTTCATCCGTGGTAAGAAAACCGACAATGCTCCAATCACCGAAGGACTGCTGTACAAATTCTTCAAAAGCGTCTACGTTCCTTTCCTTATGAAGAAGAACATCCGGGTGACTGTGATGATTGTGTTCTTCGGATGGTTATGCTCGAGCATAGCAATCGCACCGAGAATTGATATTGGACTGAATCAGGAGTTGTCAATGCCGGAGGATAGTTTCGTATTGCACTACTTCAAGTCATTGCAGAAGTATTTAAACATTGGACCGCCGGTTTATTTCGTACTTAAGTCAGGATTGAATTTCTCCCAGACCTCGGAGCAGAATCTGGTGTGTTCTGGGCAATTTTGCAATGACGACAGTGTGTTGACACAGCTTTACATGGCTAGCAGGCGATCGAATACAACGTATATTGCACGACCAGCGTCAAGTTGGATTGATGATTTCTTCAGTTGGAGTGGAGCGCAGTCATCTTGCTGCAGATTCTCACCCGAGACTGGAGGATTCTGCCCACATTCAAGTGAGTTCTCGCTTTTATGACAGACACCTTGTTCATACTTATAGATTTGTTCTCTCTTTTTCCAGACACCACTTGTGACTCGTGCACAATAGAAAAGAACTCTTTGAAGCGCCCAACTGAGCATGACTTCAAGAAATATCTACCGTACTTCCTTATGGACAACCCGGATGATTCCTGTGCCAAGGGAGGTCACGCCGCCTATGGAGATGGAGTAAAATACGTCACAGAACCGCCATCCCATGAACTGGCCGACGTTACCTCGTCATACTTCATGACATACCATTCGATTTTGAAATCATCAGCAGACTACTATCTAGCTCTCCGGTCGGCTCGAAAAATTTCTTCCAACATAACCCATATGATACGCGGCAGACTTATGTCACAGGGTGTACCACTTAGTGAAGCTCTCAAAGTCGAAGTGTTCCCGTATTCGGTGTTTTATGTCTTCTACGAACAATACCTCACCATGTGGCCTGACACTCTGCAGAGCATGGGTATCTCCGTCATGGCCATTTTCATTGTGACATTCCTCCTGATGGGATTCGATATTCATTCATCTCTAGTCGTGGTGATAACTATCACAATGATTGTCATCAATTTGGGCGGTGTCATGTTCTACTGGAATATTTCATTGAACGCTGTGTCGCTGGTGAATCTTGTGATGGCCGTTGGGATCTCAGTAGAATTCTGCTCACATTTGGTGCACAGTTTTTCCATTTCTGTGCAGAGTACTCGCGAGAAGCGCGCCGCTGATTGTCTCACCAAAATGGGTAGTTCGATATTTTCCGGCATTACCCTAACGAAATTCGGCGGAATTTTGGTTCTTGCATTTGCCAAGAGTCAAATTTTCCAAGTCTTCTACTTTAGAATGTACTTGGGTATTGTGTTGATTGGTGCTGCTCATGGACTCATTTTCCTGCCAGTGCTGCTAAGCTATATTGGTAAGTAGATGTTACAATTGTTTTTTTTTTCTCCTTGTTATCTTTGGTTCCATTTAACTATTAATGTTGATGTAACTCCTGATATTAACTAAAATACCCTGCGAACGCTCTTAATAAGGAATATCGTATTAAAAATAACGCAAATGGTCGTACGAAGCCAAATGTCGTCCCCTGAACAACTCCTCATGTTGCATTTTGTTTGTTTTCTTTGATTATGCATGAGTTGGACCTTCCTTAAAAGTTGAATTTTTAAAAAAAATGCTTATAAATGGTTAATGTGGAAGACATCTGCATTTGAGGGTGTCAGCAAAGAGAAGATGCATGTAAAGATAATTGAGATTGTTGTCGAGTTTGTTCATTTAGGAAGTGAGGGAGTTCCCCTAGAAGAGCGTAATACTAAATTTTGTTTAATTTGTGATGACGTATGAATAGAATTTTGGCCCAACCTCACGAATTAGGTGCCAACAAGGGCAAAATCTCGTCTTTGGTCTTGTAGATTGTTTAAGATGTTAGAAAGTCGGCTGTGTATGTATTGCGACCCTTAGAGGTCGTGTTAGGCGATGAATTCTCTATTCATAACACCTCCTCCAACCGGAGGAGTATGTGAATTGGGTTCAACGATGGGAGATCCGTTTCAGGGAAATGTTACGCTCCCAAGTGTCCTCTCCCTTTGTGGATCAGTTGCCCACCGTCCATAAGGTGGTGTGATGGGGTCTTCTCGGCATCGCTGCAGAATCATTAGTCTCCATTTACGTCTATTCCCAGTTTCCTGAGTCTGCAATGGCCCATTAGGAAGCCCATTAGAAAGCGTAGCTGGATTTTGTTGGTGCCTAGGCAGACTTTGGTCCTCATTTAGTCGTAGTTCTAGAGAAGTCCCTTTGCAGTTCCTCTTGGATTTGATGTGGTCCAAGTCCACAGAATGGCTTTGGTCCAACGAATGGATTCTCTGATCCCTTCCTGGAAGTTTATCGGCTGCCTTATTTCCCTCTATTTCTACATGACCTGGCACCCAGTTCTCGCCAAGTCTCTGTATCTTTTCCAGATACTCGTAGACCAGTTTGGATCTGATTTCGTAGGAAAGCAGTGCCTTGATGGCAGCCTGGCTGTCTGTTCTCATTCAAATGTGCTAAAAAAAAATTCGTTAATCATCGTAATGTTTGTAATTTCTCGGAAGTACTTGGACCGATCATGGTTTCAGTCGAGAAACAAACCAAACAATGGTATATCACTCTTTCAGCCCATAAATCACTTCAAACTACAACTTGTAGTGAATAGATTGCTGTTCATGGAATTCCCTTGAATTTTCACAGACACAAATCCAACAATTTTGTTTCTTGTCAGCTAGTATTTAGCTCAAAAGGTTTTCTTACAAACATCACTTTGGTTTCTAGCATTCATAAGGCGACCCTCATAGGGAATAAGGGGATCATTTGAAAATGATGATGATGATCAGTGTTTAAGTTCTCTGTCAAGTGAATATATTGCTCGTATAGAACACTGTGTTTCTAAAGCCGCACATGCTGTGGAATTAGGTGTTCAGCGAACAGCTTATAGGATCTTCAACCATGATTTTACGGAGTGAATTACCGACAGATGACAAGCCACAAGTACGAAATGAAACAACAGCGAAATGGTTATAGATTTTCAACACAGCAATGAACACCGACGCTTCAAAGATGGATTACGATGTCGGTGGTAGGCTCCCTTTTCGTTGCCCTTTTACAATTCGTCTCATTCAGATGTATCCTTCAGATTTCTACACAGTTTTTTTTCAGACCGCCATTCCGGATGCTAACGCTAGACATTTGACTAACCGTATGGGTTACAGAGGAAATAGTCAATTGCATTTCGTTCCTTTCATCATCTTAAACGTCCAATGCCCAGGTTCTTGGCTAGGTCGATGTCGCTGTACAAGCTCGTATAGTTTGTGATAAAATCTTCTCCTCCAAAGCCCGTCAACCCATACAGGACCGAATATCTTTCAAAGAATTGTTCGCTCGAAGCAAGCAAGAATATCTTCATCCGCTTTCGACAGCGTCCATGCTTCAGCGCCATAAAGCAGGACTGGGATGATTAAGGTCTTATATAGAATCTCCTTAGTTGTTCGGGATAGGGCCTTACTACTCAATTGCCTTCTTAGCCCGAAGAAACAGCGATTGGCAAGAGTTATTCTTCGTTTGATTTCCGACGAGGTGTCATTATCGGAGGTAATAGCAGAGTCAAGGTAGACAAAGTCCCTTACTACCTCGAAGTTATAGTTCGTCGGTGTTGGGAGTCCCTTCTTGTTGATAGCAAATACTTAGTTTTGCCCTCGTTTACCGCTAAACCCATTTTGGCCGCTTCTGTCTCTATACTCGCGAAAGAACCGGTGACAGCTCGCTGCGTTCTGCCTATAATGTGAATATCGTCGGCGTACGCAGGCAGTTTGAACGCTCAAGCTAAACCTTGTTATTTTCATTACCAAGTCTGTACCTAAGCCACTGATTCAAATACTGTGTCGTCTAAACTGGAGCAAGAGTGTCTATCTAACCTCATTTTCAATATACCAGGCCGAGGTCAGTTTTCCACATTTTATTTGTGGAAAGAATCCACATTTCACTGAAAGAAAAACTGTTCCCAGGTTTTGCACACATGGGCTTAACCTCATATGGAGTACGATAACGAACTGGGTTACTTCAACAAAGACTTGGTCCAACCACAATAGGGCAAATACACTTGATTTCCTTAACATAACTCTTGGAGACGTCGCGAGAATCAATGGGATTACTACGTGCCACTGGCTAATCGGAGACCAAACAACTGCCACTAGCTAGAGGCAGAAAACTCGTATTACCCCTTGTTCAATTCTTTCGATGAGATATGAGGAATAAATATATGTATGTACGAGAACTGATATTTTTCCTTCGTTCCAAAGGAATCGTCAAGTCAAGTCAAGTGTGAAGTGTGATATATGACCTACCATTTCTACTTATTATCTCACTTACATATGACAGTTTTAAGGACATTAAATTCGTATTTACTATTGGACAATTCTTCATTACCATACTGATTTTTTTATTTTGCACTGTTTGGTTTAGTAGATGTTGATTGCATGTCTTTACGCTTCATTCGAATCAGCCGTGGAGTTTAGGTAAAGACATCAACACGAACTTAAAGAGACTCTTGTTAGCACTTTTAGTAACCCATAGGAATTCGAATAAAATGTCTCTTTCAAAATATATCTATTATCTCACTGAATAGTGTTTCTCTTGTTTTTACAAAATTTACTAGAAACCAAATCGTCTTTTTTGTGATCTCAATTTTTTTAGGTGCGCCCATGAATAAAGTGAAACTGGAAAATTTTCGACGTCAACATTTTAAAGTTCAAGAAACATCACTCTCAACTGTAAGATTTTAAACCAAAAGAAAATCCAAATAAATAAATAAAGCATCCAACACAAAAGAAAAAAAAATACAAAAATTAATTAAACTCGGAATGACTACCTAATCTACCTGTATGCCTACATTGTCTTGGTTTGCTGTCGTAAATTGTACCTACAAAGGAAGAATTGTTTATTATTTTTTTGTTTTCTTTCCTTTCTTTCTGTTTCCTTTTTTGTGTTTTGTGTGTAGTATATTTATTTCTAGATGAATGGAATGCTTTTTCCCCTGTTGTATTATATTATATCCCAACAATTTACATTTATGTTATATTATTTTTTTGGAATGGAAAAGACCAGACACTTTATATACACAGGCAGAATTTATATGTATGTTTAAGTATTTTTTTTTAAATGCATAATGTGGATTCGTTTCATAAAATTGTAGAGCAACCGTTCAGATTAAGAATGTGGTTTCTGTCAAGGGTTTCCGTAACCTAACAAATGATCTGCTGTCTACAGTGGATCACGTAACATGTTGGGAAGCTTGATGCAAAGCTTTAATCAACAGACTAGTCCTCGCGTCGCAGTGAAAAAATTAATCGGCGTCACCAACATTTGATTGCGATTGTAAACGTTTTTCTTATCCAAGCGTTCACATTATTCTTGTTACAATGACAAGTAAATCTCAGCGAGTTTGTGAAACATCGGTCAACGAACGACTGATTCTTATGTTCTTCCCTAAAGACCTGAACTATGGCGATGTTGTATGTTTCCTTACTTTCTCATCACCTCGACAGACTAACCCAAACAACACGAAAGTGATTCAGATCAGTATCCCATCAGACAGTACGCAGTTATTTGAACTACAACAAACTCCCTTTCAGGAGCATCGCATCGCTTTGGAAAATCTTCTTATATCTGAAGCAGAGAGTATTATCGGAAGACCGTAGAGGGCATGCCGCCTGGTGGTCTACAGATATCTCGATCCGTCAATAAAGTGGAAAGAACCTAAAGCTCGAATTGCAGCGTCCCGTGTGGAAGATAAAAGCGAGTTTGGAACCCAGTATTGGACAAAAATGAGGGAAGTCCAGTGTAACTTGCGCCGTGATAAAAAGAATCTAGAGTATTCCTTTTCTCGCTCCACACCTACAGCGTTTTTGTGACAACGAAACCGGAGGTCGACTATGATACAAAGTCTTACGCAACATAGCAATTGATGACGTAAAATTGGTAAAACAAGGTTCTTCGTGCCAAAGGGTGTGACCGACCAGTTGTTACTTTTGTCGTTGATTTATTCTTGACCTATTTCTCTGTTAATTTGAGCAATCGACGTACTATTCAATCAGACTTCAGCCAAAAGTTGGCTACGTCGCATGACTACGTGCAAGGATGGAGGATAACAAAGCAATAAAACGTCTGTGTTTATACTTAGAATGTTTGAAGCCTCAAGACACCATTATTCGACAGTGGAAGTGATAGTGGACTGCATTAATTTAATCTATGCCATTGAATCAGATTAACCAGACGAATACAGAAGCTACACCGCCAGGAAATACTCTATCTCTAGCGAAAGAAACATCACAAAGGGTATTTGAATGTTCCTCTAGAAACTATGCCTATAAGCACCAGACCCTCAAGATAAGACGAGAAAATTGAATTGAATTTTAAACAAAAACCCACACATTGTGATTCATGGCTTTGACATGTTCATTTCCCCCGCTGATTGTTACCAATTGCGTAGGAGGTATTATGGTGGAGGTCATATTAACTAACATGAAATACTGTGCATACTACAAACTTCGATGTGTACATACATATATCTCAAATGTTGTTTCTTTCTAGTCGAGCAGGGTGGCGATGGTAGGCGAACGACTGAATTGCACCTACTGCGTGATAAGAATGTAAAGGAAACAGTAAAATGACTCGCCATTACTGTTGTATGCCTTTAGCATCAACAGAATCCAAGAAAAAAGTCCACAGAAACTTCGTCTATTCCAGTGCAGTTATTGCTTTGAAAATTTAGCTCAAAGCAGGCCACTTATTTTCTGAAACGAATCCACCCTTATTCCTCCTGTATACGTTTAGAAGTTGATGCATTTTGTATGAAAATATTATTTGTAAATGTTCTATGTTTCTGTTCTAACTTTAAAATAAAGCATTTTATTGAATTAGACGCGCACTTTTATCCGCACGCTCATGCACACAAACACACGAAAACAGTACAAAATTACCTTCTCCCCACACAATTGTGTTTTCTACACTTTTCATTTTCAATTGGATTGACATTTGCGACATTGTTGGTAACAAATTTTTCCCCGTTTCCCTTATTTTCTTGGTATCCTACCCCCGGCTTCTTAGAATTGTTGTATATTTGTTTAATTTTTGTTTAAAAATAAAAAAAAACAAATAATAATTATAAATTCAATTAAATTTTTTTTATAACAAAACACAGGCGTGATGCATGGAAAACATCGAAGAAGAACACCAAGTATCGACAGGCCAAACATCCGAAGAGCAAACTACCACCCAGACGACACAATCAACCCATCTTCTACCCAATATTCTCCAGTTTATCCGTCTTCGTCGCAGTCATCCTACGGAAGTATAGATTCTGAAACAAATCTTCACCCACCCCAAAAATATACCAGAATCACTTATGATTAAAACAGAAAAAATCACTAACCTAACGAAAAGAGAGATCGAGAGATAGAAAAGTGCATAAAAGAATAAATAAAAAAAAAAGTTCAATCAGGAAAGAAATAAGAATGAAGTAAATAATATTAATAAATATATTAGCAGTATGTGAAACTATTTAAATTATAAACCGAGTACTCAAATATTGAAACAAAAGAAAGAAAATGTATTTACACAACAATGGTTCCTCCTTGAACGTATACATTAAAAACAAAAATCAAGGATGAAACGAGTAAAAAAAGAGTATATGTAATTTTATAATACATATTATATATCTTTATGTATAGAAAATATTATAGAAAAGAAAAACAATAACAACAAAAACAAAACCGATGCCTATTTTATAAGTATTCTATTTTTGTCCTTCCTTGAATGTTTCATACTTTATTTTATTTTTTTTCCACAATTCATTGTTCAACTAATCTCTATTGTTCATCCCCATAATCATTCATTTATACTAAACACAAAGAGAACTAAAACAAGATTTCGTTTCTTATTTTTCTGCGATATTGTCATTTCACTGATAGCTTTAGAAATTTAAGTATTTATACTTTTTTTTTAAGAGAAAATATGAATTTTCATTGAATTATTTGTGGTTTTTCTTTCTTCTTTTTTTTTGTTATGACAGTCAAAAGGGTGAGTGGATAAAATGAATCAAATAAGACTTGAGGTGCAAGTGGATGAAGCAGAATCGAACTTTAGAGCAAAGTATCACAGAACAATTGAGACAACTTGGCATTTAGACATTTAAATCTGAACAAAAATTAAGCTTCATGGGCAGATTGTTCCATTTTTAAAATTTTCTTAATTCCTGCTTTTCCTTGTGAGTCATAGGGCCTCGTCTATGCCTATATGCCGTGCACGGTTTCTGGCAATATGTCTCAACTCTTTCCCTCAATTGCCCTGATTCCTTCTTAACTCTTCTGCGTCATTTCCATCTGCGTCTATATTTCAGTTGACCCTAAGTGTATGCCCAATTCACTGGTCCCTCTTTCAACACCCGGTCTCATTTGTTCTATCCCTCGTTATAGAAGGCATAGGTCGCCAGTGTAATCAAAATGTAATCGCTATTCATCGAATTCCTCCATTTCCTCATGGCAATGCAAAGAACATCGCCAATCGACAACAAAAAAAAAAAAAATGCAGTCTTCAAACTCCTGTGCTAGCTTTTCTCTGTGAAGAATGTAACACCTTTACCAGATATAAGTTTTGCCTTAATTACTGTTTTTAGCAACCCATATAAGTTCTCTGTTGACACTATCGAACGTTTTTTTCAAAATCGTTGAATAGCAGGGTAAAGTGACAAAAGATTTTCAACTCACGGATCTACTGATGTGGTCGGCACAAGGGTGTAGTTTCCAATTGTTTCCTCTATTCGCTCAGGACCTGCTTTATCTATTAACTTTGCTACTGCATTCAGCACGTAAGCACTTCAGTTTTCTAAGTTGTCGGAGAACAAACACGTAAAGCTCTCTATTTTCAAACGGCTGATACTTAATTCTTACTTCTGAACATTCTTTCATTTATTAAGCTCTTATTGCTAATTTGCCGCGTCTTTGCTTGCAATAACTGCATTGAAGAGAGACGGGCTAAGGCGGCGTCTATTGACCTAAAATCCCATGAATATTGCAGTCATGCACTGTGATTTTCGCGCACATCTACGTGCTTCGATACAGGGCCTCAGTGCCGTCATTCAACAAGCATCGAACACCAGGTAGAACAACAACAGTGTAAAAGCAGTACTGTTGAAAAATATTCGATTATCATGCAAGTAAGATTTGAGCACCCAATTGCTGAGTCCGGGACCTGCTAATACATATCAAAATCTCTGGGCAAGTCTCCAGTTGGGCGCCAATATTTAATTTTGAGTCTCATCTGGCGTTATGCAGCGATAGTAAACGACAGTAATAGGCAGCGATGGTAAACGCGTTTGAAGATTTGGATCATTGCTTTCTAATCATGATATAAACTCCTTCCTCATCACTACAACATTGCAAAGTCATACTGTTGGGCGCCACTTTATGAATTTCCACATGCTTATACAATCAGGGTCTTATGAACTAGAAGGAATAATGCATATCTAAGCTTCATTTAGCCGATACCAATGAGCAATTGGTTAATCATTTAATTGTAGTCCATTTGAAAGCATTCAAGTCTTGTGTAGTCATACTGTCGGGCGCCAATTTTTTTTTTTTCACTTTAGTTCTTTAGCTCATGATAAATTTAGAATTATTGGGGTTTCTTCAAAGTCTACTACAATGTGAATATTTGGTCGGTGGCGGACTTTCCAGGAGGGACCAATCGAGCTATTGAAAAAGGGCGCTAGGGGCTCACACATTCTTACGTGGTGAAAACGACAGATTACTTTCTGAATATGTACTTTTGAAAAAGAGTAATCAAAATCTGTAAAACTTCCGAAATATTTCTAAAAAAAATATCTTCTTGGTGGATATTTAAAACAATCTCAAGTTCCGTTTATTATTTGCTACTCGATGTACCTTTGTCTTCTTCATAACAAAATTAAATATTACGTTGCACAAACAGTTGTCGGTAACAATCTACAGGAAATGAGGTTTTGAAAACTACGTAACTGTGTAGCAAGTGTATTAGTACAGTTTATTTCTCCCTTCATCCTCCTCTTAGACTGTCATACAGAAAAATCTACCAAAAACAAAAAAATCCAAATTTTCATCATCAAAAAAAAAAACTATTTATTGTAACCTTCTTATTAATATCAACATTGAAGTGAAAATCAAACCGAATAAGCAAAGAAATGATAAGAATTAAGATAGAATGGATAAAATGGAGATATATAGTATAGAAAAGAAAATGCAAGCAAAAAAAAAGAAAAAGAAGTTGTACGTATACCGAGAATATGCTTACTTATTGTAGCTTATACTAAAAAAGAAAAAAAAAACCATTAGTAGGGTAAAGATGTGTGTTTTATAATGAATGTGCGTTTATGATGATAACGAATTTCAAAATAAACTAGATGTGGCCTTCATAATATTATTAAATATAAATAAAATATAAAACTGAAAAGCAAATAATTGATTTTTTACACAAATAATGCAAGTGAATAGGACTTACAAAAAAATAATAATTGATAAATAACACTGAAAAATGCGTTAAACAATGATGGATTAAGTGACTGGATTTTTATTTTGCACGTGTAAATTGTAAAAACTTCATTAAAATTGAATGACAAGAATGTAATACGGAAGAGGAGAGTTTTTTCAAGGCGAAGTTCTATATTTTTAAACAAGATTTTAACATTGTTTATAAATTACTTTGAATTAGTTATCAAATTTTTTGTATCAGACGAAGCATTTGCAAAAGTATAACAGCTGGCAGGAATTGGAATAATTAAGTCTTTTGAATAGTAAGCTACTCTACTTCCCAAAGAACTAGAAAGCCAACGCGGGCATTATTACTTGTTCCGAATGATTGGAGTAGATGCACAAATGATAAAATTTAGATTTGAGGTATTTAGTCGTGGCACTATTTATACGTACATGTACTCGATAATTAAAAGACAAAAAAACATATCAAATCAAATAGCTGAAAAGACTCTTCCATGTTGACATCCTTTCATTTTTTACTTCTTAGTTTACTTCTTATGGACACATTCTTTGTCCCAAGCCTGACTCTTGGTTGATGTCGATTCACTGAAAAGCTTGCTTGAGTGAACAGGTGTCTCATTATTGGGTGACCGTGGTGTAATGTGTTTCCTTCATACTATAGTGTTTCAGATTCAAGCGGACTCAATCAATTTTAACTCCAAAGGGAAATTTCGAAGTTACAACCACTTGCAAGCTGTGGGGATTATCACATTAACATTTGAATTTTTCTAAACTTTCCACCAAGAATTGTTTTCTATCTCGTTCTTTCTGATTTACATCATACATTCAGGAAAGGGTTGGTTTTAGACGTTCTTACCTATCAAGCGATCGGTCATGACATTTTGCCAGAGTTGAAGATGTCTTTCATTTGCCACTTTAATTCCCGAAAACCTCTAAATATTTAGTAAAAGCCAATCGTTTGATTCGTTTAGGCCATTTAAGTCATCAGCGTATAACTAAAACAACAAATTCTTCGCTTTACTCCTCACTTCTTCAGCTTTTTTGCTGAGCATCGGCGAAGCTAGGATTCAGAGACAAGGAAGCGCTCTCTACTAACAACAAACATAGCTTTAAACGGAGGAAAACACACGACAAACACAACTTCTCTTCTTAGTAAAGATCGAGTTCTCGTAACATTCAGGGAAATTGTCTTACGAGTGTAGCACGATTTAGTTCCCGATTTGTTCCTGGGACCGCTATGTACTTATGGCTTAAAAGTGGGGTAATAGCTGCTCGATTGTGTCTTGCCGCAGTAAGTTCGACAGCAGAAAAAAAGGTTTCATCGTTCAGGGTGTTTACGCGGTGAAGTGAATTGTTAAGTGGCGTCAGAGGTTTGAGTATATAGCATGTGCAGCCTCACACTGAGATTGAAAAGGTCTTTAACTGTGATAGCAAAACTTCATATTTATGTTTCTTCAAACACAGACCAACATTTTTTGCAGATCGTCAATATTTTCATTTTTTGAACAAGAAGTGTGCTTAACACAGCTTGAGCAACTAAGTCCTTTACGAGTACCGATTGCTAATTACTAAATCGTCAGGAGAATTATGCCCTTGTGTCATCGGCCAAAGCTACCAACAAAACAATCTAACAGGCACTTATGCATCTTAACGATCTTGTGCAGCAGTATAGTCCGGTGAGTTTCGTGAAAAATCGGAATGAGTTGAGTACACGCTTAAACATATAGCATCTCGAGATATTTGTAGCTGCAAGAAGATTCTATTTTTACCCTTTTGGTGGTAGCATCCTTCGCGAAATATTTCTCTCGATGACGTCAAACACTCGTTAGTTCTTAGATTAGCAAGACAAGAAGAGAGAAGCAAGATCACTGTGATTTCATTGAGAAGAATGTTTTGCTATTCTTTAGATCGGTCTGAAGGAATTGGTTTACTTTACAAGGTATGTTATAGCGAGGTTTTCTTGCAAGGTTACGTCGCTTGCAAGGCAGAGTCTTAAAAGAGAGTCTACCATATCGGTGGGTTGATATCACTATTTCTGTCACGTGTCCTAGGGTAGTCAGAACTTAGCCAGACCTCACACCATTTGCATTCAGGTCCCTCAATCCGGGCAAGTATGTATCAATAGCATAGTTAATAAAAAGAAAATCTTTGACCTTTTACTACAAATTCAAATAGAACTAGCCTTTGATTCTTCTTCTCTTAACAAAAGTCATGACAAACCAAATCCCAATATACCAAGATTAAATTAAGAAAAATTAATACCTACTACTAAACTATTACTGTTAGATAAAAATAAAAACAACAAAGTTACTCTTTTGCCTACAAAAACCAAATAAACGATCAACTATATATCAACCAGCAACCAATAACACATTCATTCAAATGTGATGAAAAAAAAAAAAACGTGGGCAAAAACTATAAACTTTTTTTTTTTATATAAATAGAAAATAAATCAAACATATAAAGTACCTAAGAAAAACACGTTAAAAATAAAACAAATTGAATTATATAAATGTGTATTTTTTATCTAAAACTCATTCCGATTACAAAAAAAAAACCTAAAACTAAAATTATCTATATAAATCTGCATAAGTGTAAACAAAAAGAAATATATATGTAAAAACAAAAATTATATGTAGATAGATAGATGTCTAAACATGGCTAGGTAATTCACTTATACTTTTTTTTTTGTAAAACTTTTGCCTTTTTAAGTATTTCTTTGGAGTATTTTTGGAAACAATAAAATTAATTTGTTTTTATACTATTTGGTGTGATAAATTTATAAAAAAACAAAATGAATACTGTTATACTAAAGACTTTAATTTTTTTTTTCTATTATTTTATAAATAGAATAAAAAAAAAACAAAGTCGGTCAAGGGTTTCTCTGTGGTTGATGATTAGTTAAATTTTCTTAAATAAATGTTAAATAAAATTTAAAAAAAAATAAATGATTTATAAAATGAACAAATAAACTATTAATAGAAGGAGAACTAATGAATATTGTGAATTTAGAAATGGACTAATAAATTTATGAAGAAAATGCAGGAAAGTAATGGACAGTTGTGAAACTATTGTACGTGTGTGTGACTGTGGCTTAGATAATAAAGTTAATTATTTTATCCTTTTGTTTTTTGGTAAAAGTTATAAAGAAATCGTTTGTTTTTATTTGCTTTTGATTCGTTATTCGTTTGTGAAATGGGGACTGCCCTTTTTCATTTAGGTTTTCCTTCGTTTTGGCTACCTTTGATCTCTTCTGATTCATAAAATTTAAACGATTTTTACGTACTCTCTTGACAAGAAGAGTGCAATGAATTGAATTGAAATTAATTTCAGAGGGTAAGACAGTGCATAGTCCTTGCGAAATGTTCAGACAAAACAAAGTGCGTGATTTCCTGTCATGTTTGACTGACACATCGCCAAAATGCTAGGGGTACCGTCTTTTGTAGTCTTATTTCTTCTCTTATCTATTGCTGTCTTTATTTTGCCTTTGCTGTCTTCACTAACCCTTTTTTGCTGTCATTGGCGGTATATTTTTCGAACGTTTACTCTTTCCTATGTACATCTTTTGACCGCGTAGTTAAAATCATTTCTATTCCGGATTCACGAATGCTTCGGCCTGATTATCAGAATAGAGCAAGATGGTCCTATTAGTTGGAGATTTAGACACTTCAATCCAACAATTTTACTTCATTCAGCTTCAGAAGGTCGCATAAACTCTGGCTCTAGTAAAAGGAAAAGAAATTGGAAATTTCAGTTTTTAGGGCGTTCATCCCGCTAACCGTGGAGGGACCTGACGCTTCCGAAACCAATCGTTGTCTGTGGTCGATAACCAACCGCCGTCAACAAATGATCAGTTCGAATCGTAGGCGTTTATCTGCATACTGGAGAAAGTGTTTTAGAAGCGAACCCGAAATGTCCAAAAAGTACTCGAGTTCCGATCTTACTTGTGCCTTGTAAAGTAGTAGCAGCTGCGATGGTGTAAAATAGTTTTTGCTCTTGAAAAAGAGCTCAGTTTCGCGGATGCTGTGCTTTATTAGAATTGACAGTGACTCCAAGGAGGTGCGTGATTACCTTGGGTTGGATCACCTGGTTGTCCATTTGCAGTTGTGGTACAAGCGGTTTAGGTTATTCTCTTCCAACACAGTCTGTAAAATTTTTAAACTAATCTTTCACTACAACCCACGTCCTAAATATGATTTAAATTTGAAAAAATCGCCATTAATTTGGATTCTTTATAATTTAATTTAAACAAAATTAATTGAATTAAGTTTAAACCTTTTATTTATAAAAAAAGTTAAACAAATTACGAATTCTAAATTAACTATAGTTACATTACTATTAGATTCTAAGCAAAACAAAAAAAAACTTAAGCACTTATGCTGGACTCTTTTTTGTATTCGCAGAATTAAATGTGAGGGTTTTTCTAGTTAGACTCTTTTTTATATATGAAAATTTAAATTTTAACGCCTTGAGTATAAAGTTAAAAAGGAAAAATAAATCATTTTATTTGCATAGTGGAGTGTACATATAAAAGGAGGCATGTGAACCAAAGAGCCCTGAAATACTGAAGAGAGATTAAAATAAAATTCACGTACCATTGTAGAATAATTTAAATAATGTATGCAATTGTCTAACAATTGCTTTCTTTTTAATTTTAATTACTGTTACAATTATTAATTATTATTGTACTGTATGTATATTTTTAAAGATTTATTTGAATTACAACAAACAATATTGCTTTGTATATAAGAAAATGGGATTTAATAAAAGTATTTTCGTTAAAAATGTTTATATTGTTTTAGTGTTAGAACTTTGTCAAAAAACCTCAGGGCATTCGAACACACCCTTTGCTGGATCGCAGTATTTTTTGTTTATTGTAGTCAGTTTTTCAATAAGACAAATGAAGGAGGTACGGCTCGTAGTTTAAAAAGCCAAATCAGCAATCAAAATGTCTACAGGCTCAGAAAGTGCTCGAGTGCAGCGGGTTACCATTGTCAACTTCAGTTTATCTTCAATTGGTTTTACAAGCCCTTTTTTCAGCTCACAGCCAATATATTTAGATTGACGACAGTTTGTTTAACAATGGATTCATTTCTCAAGAAAAGACCTAAGCATCAATCTTAGGTCCACTTGTTTTCATACCTACTCCATTTGGACTCTTTTAATAACTAATGGCTTATAACAGCACTACTGTTCGGAGTGGGTTACAAGTACAAGGATAATCCTTAGCCCACTTGTTTTTTTGAAGGAAAGAACTCCTGTAGAGTTTGTAGTGGTGTGGAAGTGTTGTCAAATAATATAAAATCTTGGAGAGACATTTCTTTCAGGATCTCGAACAACTCTTCGACAGGCACGGGAAGATTTATTTTAATCGCCTTTAAGCTATGAATGTGTCTGATATCTTCTGTGAAGCATAAGTCGTCCTAGTCTCTACACGCATCCAATTCTGTGAACTCTAGTTTTCTAGCTTGCTTTTTCAGAAGGCGGAGCTATTCTTAGCTTTCTAGTTTAAGAATTTCCTTTGTCTTTTTCTAATTTAACGTCTGCCTAAGGGCCTAAGATACCTTGTGTTCCCCTATATTTGATCATCTGTGTGTCAGCCTTAACCGGTCAGGACGCCGGTTTGACGACGACCACATGGTTTTGAGGTATTCTTTCCTTGTCTCTTGCTAGTTGCACACCAAGTTAATTTCCCTATATGCCGCCATATCTAGGCACCCAAGATAGCCTTGCTCGGTTCTGTGCGCATTGTGTAACAGTTGACGACTAATCTTCTACCGATTTCATCCCCAGAAGCTCCACAGTTTTAGGTTAGGTTAGGTTAGGTAGAGTAGGGTTATGCAGTCCACGTTTGCATAAGATACAAGGCACCATAGTGGGCCCATCGCGATTGCTGTGAAACCAAAAAGACAAAACCTAAACTATTTCCTGAAAGCATTTGATTTCACCATGTTCCTATAGTTATAGCTCCTCTAGACTACTAAAGAAATAATTGCCGAGAAGTTTCATGCGAGTCCTGGCAATTCCCTGACATTCACATCATATGTGTGTTATGTCCTGAGCGGCTCATAGGTCGTTACAGTATCTGTAGATATCTGTGGCTGAGAGCCCTAATCTTTTAACGTGCTTCTTGAGAAGACAGTGGCTGGACAGGATGCCAGTGACTAATTGTAGTTGTGCGCTGCTTAAATTGAAAATATGTCCTGTTTTCCTGCGATCCAGAGCAGGCCATAGAGCCTTGGATACCCTATGCTCACTTATGTTGGACCATCTCTGATTTGCCTTTCTTACAGTTATTCTTAGGGTTTCTGCTTTAGCCACACAAAAAGAAGGGGTATGGTGGTTCCCCCGCTTCGGTTCATCACTTTAAGTGCGGCCTGACTATGAATGTAAATGACGTAGTGATCCGCGACTAGAACCTCTGTTTGAAACACATTGTATGTATTCGGAAGGCTTATAGTTATTTTCAGTTCTGGCTCGAAACAGAATATGCCAGCCCCCGTTTCGTCTAGGGTTTAGAGCCTGCAGTGTATAGAGCTATTTCTTCTGGTTTTTTTTTGCATCCCTTTATTGTTCCTCTCTTTCAGGGTACGTGATCGTATGTGGCGTACGGATAAGTACGAGGAAAATTTACCTTCTCTTTGTCAACTCAATTACCTAGCTTTACCTAGTTTGCAATCTCCAGTTGCGCACGGTAAGCTGATTGAGGTCATCCCATTGAAAATGAAGTCACCCTCTTCAGCGTATTACCTCAGAGATGAAATCAAAGATTCTTCGGTCTAGAGTATTGGTGTTCCTCTGGTCAACTTTACCTAGTCATGGCGCAGGACAGTTCGTATAGTTCTCCTCCATGGTCAACGCAGATGGGATCATAAATCAAATAAAGGACTTCTCTCAAAACATTTGAAGTTCTTAGGGCCAAGTTTAAGTCAAGTAGGTAGCGAAATCGTTTATAAAAATTCTGGACTTCGTGGCTATTGTACTTTTTTTTTGCCGCTTTATAGTTGTTATACAGATGTTAGCTGGTGAAAACTGTGGACGCTTGTGTCCCCAAAATTCCATAAAATGTGTGATTTTTCAATCGTAAATAAAGAATTAAGCGACACGCAGGTTATTTTGTTTCATTTTCAAAATCTATCGTGCCTAACAGAGAGCCCCTTATGTATATTTACACGACTGACGACTATTTGACAATTCATGCCTCTAAAATACAATTTAGTACAATTTTCAATGCAAACTGTAAGATAAAGTTAAAAATACACGTTCAATCAATATGACAACTCGTCCCGGGGATCTTAATCACAAATTAATTCATTACTTGTACGTCGCTCGTCATCGTCACCTCTTAAAACGAAAATTATGCGACACTTTGTCTAAAAGTTTATCTTAATTTTCCCATCTAGCAGGCGATCCTTCAAAATCAAAAAAATCAACGGCATCATCATCAACGAGATCATCAGCAGCAACGACCGAAGCATAGCGAACTGTGTCCGAAATTCTTCCTGGCATATCAATTTGTCTGCATCACAAAATCCCACAGTGAATTTATCAAGATGATGATGAAGATGATGCATCTACATAGATACTTTTCAATGTTTCTGGGTTAACAAAGGCGTTGATTCTGTATTTTGTTTATTTCTCGCTCATATCTCGCGTATCTTTACCGTGAATTCGTGAAATTCTCAACATTTCCGCCGTTATGTTGCATTTTGTCTCTTGTGCTTGGGCAATTGTTTGTATTCTCGCCTCGGCTAGGAGGTTGATCTACATTTCGATATCTTGTCGGGAAATTCTATTCATTTGTGCAGCTACGATTGTGTTTACACGAAGGTGTCACGTGTCGTGACACCATACTTTCTTTGTAATTCTAAGTCAATCAAAATCTCAGACGAAAACGATCTGCATATGAAATCAAATGTAAGCACCTCCTGAATGGCCTTTCATCTTCTGAAATGATGTAAGACTTGTAGTTTCTGTTTTTCTTAGGAACACTGGAGCGTACAAGTGAATATCGGAATTCAATTATTGTGGGATGGTTGCTAAGTGAGTCTTAGCAGAGCACCCACCACATTGCGAGAGAGGGGTTCTATTTTCATCGAGTGTATCCACTTATCGGAACACAATTATGATTCCTTTAGTGTTTTACACATAAAAATTGATATTGACCATGTGAATTGTTGTTCGTGGATATGGACATGTACTGGGGGATCGAATGCAAATGTTTATATCTCGATGTAAATTATTGCACAAGCAGATAATGCGTGAAGCTCATGGATACAAGGCGAAGCAGCTAAATATAGTTTAATGAGACACAAAAAGTTCACCGAAATCAATGAAGCTTTAAGTAATGTTGCTGATACTGGTGTTATCTTTACGATGGCCCTAGAGTTCGGGGTGAACCTGGGCTTCAAACAACAAGTGTCGCCAGCCAGCTCGATCGTTAGCTAGCTGCCTCCAGTTTTGCAGACCAAGTAAGTTGAGGTCCCTTTGCGATACCTGAGTCGCGGCCTTTCTCTACTGTTTCGTACCTCTGGGATATATTCAAAGGTTCTCCGAGTTGAAGTGCTTAGTTGTTATGTATGAATTCTTCTGACTACAGTTGCATTCTATTTTGCGTGTCCAAAGACTTAATTGAACCTCAGACGGGTTTATTAAACTCATAAGGTTAAGATTGGCTAATTTGGAAACCATTCAGTAAGACATCAGAATCTCAGCAGATTCATAGAATCAGTGCTACGAAGCTCCTCCTTTCCACTGAAGAAGATACTACCAAGAATACTTAGACTTCTGGTGGCTAGTGCGGGACAATCGCACAGCAGAGGGTGGAAGGATTCTATTTCCCCTTCGTTCCTGCAGCTTCTTCAGTAGTCTTCTTAGGGTAACCCAAGCCGTTTCGCGTGGATTCCTAACTTTCCATTGCGTTACTCCATCGTGTATTAAACCTAATTATGGTTTCTTCGCCTATTTGCTGCTCAATATTATTGCAACCGGCAGGGTGTTTGCTATCTAGGATCTACAAAGGATCTAAATAGTTCTGCATAGATAGCAAGTTCATCCGCCATCTCATTTATTGGTATCACTTTGCGGCTTGATATCCAGCAGAGGGAGTTAATACATACAAGTTTATCATTGAGAGATTGGCTGTAAAAGCTTATAAGATTGTATTTTGTTGATATCGCCACCTGACTGTTAACATATTTAGAAGCCTATATGGTGCTAGTTTCTCTGTCATTTTTGATTAGATTGGCCGCCTGGAAAGTGGTTGAAAGACGCTGCAGACGTCTTCGATGCCTTGACGTCTTAACTCAACCCTCTAGCTTCACAGAAGGGGCTGGCACCAATATCAGCATCCAACTTGGATCCGTTAGTGCAGAAGATTATTTTTTCTTCAGTACAGACCATCCTCTGATCGCAGTCCTCTATGGTTGGTATTATCGGAGTCTGAGATTGCGACGATGTAGTTGGTATCTGTACCCTCCTTCTGTAGTACATCGAATTAGAATGATAGCGTGACCATAGGTGTCAGTTGCTCTTTTGGCTGCCACGTAAAACTTCATAAAAATCGGAACATTAGAGCCCAAAAATCAGGACAAATAGGGACATTTAGAAATAATTATAAAATTTTAAACACGCAGTCCTTCGAACATGACATTTTGCAATGGGTGCGTCAGACCTTTGTGCCGAAGTGAAACTCATCGGAGATCACTAAACCTAATATACTGTGGCGTATGTGGAACATTTTAACTGATTTTTCAAGTGAACTCAGTTCTGTCTTCCCTCGATTCTACAAATTTAAAAACTACGAACACGCCATTTGCCAATGGATTCTTCAGTATTTGGTGCCGAAGTGTATCTTAGCAGAGATCGCTAAACCTTACGACTTCAAGCGCTTCCGCAAATTTTAAATCTTCGTACGAGGTATTTTCAAATCAATCTCATCGGCGATTTTTAAACCTAAAATCTGTGGCGTATGTGCAACATTTTACTCGATTTTTGAGGTGTTCTCAGTACATGAACTTCATATAACACATATTTGTCGGTTTAACTTATACCAAAAGTACATCATACACATGAAAAGCTACCTCAGACTGTCGATTGTCTTTTATGGAGATGGCAGAACATTTTAGCATTCACCCATGCTGGGTTCTCGGCAATAGGGACATTCCAAAGAATTATGAGGCCGATGAACACGTCAAACTTGGTATTACTCTGCTACGTGTAAATGAGTCTTAGAGTTTAACGCGATCAGCAAGACAAAACAAAGCTGGAGGACATGCCGAGCCTCCAGGGAGATCTGACCTATGCTAAACATCACTCGATCTAAAAGTCTAATTTTGTTTAAAATGTCACTCATCGGCACCGTTATCGGTGTTCTTACTGGCCACTGTACCATCGACCTTCATGGCAAAGGGATGTACGTCTTCTCAAATTACTTTTCCAGGAGCTGCTGGGACGACGAGGAGGAAGAAACAATTTTTCATTTCCTCTGTACCTGTTCTACACAATGCCGAAGAAGGAAGCTCTATCTAGGAGCCTATCCCTTCTATAATTTGGGTAAATTGTCACATACTGATGCCAAAAGTATCCTTTATCAAGAGCTCCAAATGTTTTCAATAGATGGAGTAGCAATCAGGCTATAGATACTTTGCCCTACGTGTGTCTATGCGTCGCATGGACAGCTACCTTACCTACCTACCTACCTATTGAATACCTTGCGTCTACTGTGACATGATTTCTTGCAGGGATCATGTGCAAGCAGTTTTATGTACATTTTATTGAATATGTATAAATAAATGCATATCCATGTAGAAATAAAATAACACTATCAACTAAGTAATATAACAATGTCAAACTAAATTAAATGGTTTCCCCGTCTTTTACACATGAGTAAAGATTTAGTACAAGTGAAAGAAATTCAAATAAATTAAAAACATGCTGTTGTATGTGAGTGTGATGTAAAACTTAAGAAAAAGACATCAACTTTCCCTCTACCCAAAAATAAATTAAATAATTATCTATTTTTAAATTTACCCAACTGGCATTGTTTCACTAAACAATTGCGTTCTTATTATTTTAATTCATTTTAAATTTCTCCTATTGAGTGTGTAATTTATTTTTACAGATGCCATTGTTTCAGAAAAATGAAAAATTTAGTTTACAACAAAACTCGTGGCTCTAGACTGTCAGAGTAAAAGTTACTCAGTGTGTCGGCAAATTGCATATGTATCGAAAAGCTGGTTTAAGGTTATCAACTTTTTGGTATGAATTGACCAACTTCACCAACAAATGTCGAATAGGCTATAACGCTCCACTCCCTTTAGTATTAGAAAAGTAAAGAATTGGCAACGAAGCTTATTTGTCTAATATTGCGGCTGCTAGTTCCTTGACTTTCCAAGAATCTCTGGGTTATAAAAATTAATCTCGTCTGGAGTCTCAGGAATCTATGACAATAAGCAACAATATAAGATAAAATCTTGTGCCTCTTAGGTTAGATGAGGTAGATGGGTTAGCGAGGGGAGAGAAGCCCTCTGCGCCACACTCAGGTCAGTAGGGACCCATTGTGATACCCATTTTTGGGTGGAAGGTACCCTTGCTCGTGGACCAGTACCCAAAGCACTCTCCTATTGCCCCAGGCTTTCGAACCGTTCTGAAGCCCTAATGAACCTTTAGATGTCCCTGATAGGTTCGTCCTTTAGTTCTTCAGTATCCTGGAAAAGTACTTTCAAAGGATTTATGTCTGAGGTGGCAAAAGATCTGGGCACTGGCAGAGGAGGTAAGTTGTATCCTCATTGACTTCCTCGTCTCCCCAATCCCTGCAATGGTCGTCCTCACTTGGCCTTAGCTTTATCATAATTACTGCTACAGGGATGGAGAGGTATTTTCTGTCCTTCTGCATGAGAGCACCGTTGTTCCTTGGCCATAATTCTCTAGTTATTTTACAGGAGTCCTAAGAGCTCCATCTTCCGTCTGTTAATTGATTTTAAACTTTATGAGCAGGTCAAGCAGGTATGGTCAACGTAGGATGCTTTTAGAATCATCAGATTTTGAAGAATCATTCCTTAGAAACCATATGTACCTCTCCAGTTTATACACTACATAAAACAGTATTTCCCTTTTTGGTTAGCGCGATGACCATTCCCTTCTTTTACTTATTTTGAAAACTCTCAGCTTCTTAAGCCTTAAGTGGGAGCTGGAGTTCAGTAGATGATTTTGATGCTGCGCCTCAGAGTTCAGCGGGAAAACCATCAGGACCTTCTGCCTTGTTGTTTTTCAGTGCTGTGGTCGTGGTACTTATAGCCTTGTCACAGGGAGTTGTAGTAAATATTCGAATAGTTTTTGCTTCGGGTGGTTCGACTCGATTTGGGTACAATTAACTCGCAATACGCGGTTTGAAACCATAGCAAATGCACCTTCCATCACTTGAATTGTTTCTCATGCAAAATTACCTGCATACCTTTGCTGGGTGTTGGCCATAGCTTTGACTATCTGAGAGCTCATTAGTCATTGGTCTCTAATATCGTATCTACTTAGTGCTGGAGCTGCTGTAAGCATTCAGTTGGTTTTGATTCTCGATTCACAGCTTACCAATAGATTTGTGTAAGCTCTTGATCGTCTTATTCGACGGAGTGGGGGATTGTTTGATATGTCGATTTTTAACCTGGACAATCGTGTGTTGGTGTGAGATCATCGAACTGCAGTTTTACGCGGTTGCATAGTGGCTATCAGAAGGTGCTGATCTCGTGCCATTTCTATATCGGCTTCTCTGTTTGTCTTCGTCTGTTCGAGACATGGCGAAGACTTCTTCTTAAACGGCGGCCGATGGCAAAATGGTCAATTGACAATCAGTGGACTTTGTGTCAGGGCTTTTGCTTAAACCTGTCCCTAGAATTACTCTTCGCTCTTAATGAATACCCTGGCATCCAAGTACCCATCACAATGATGATATCTCCACTTAGTGTTGTATTGAATGCGCCTAGCTAGTCATCCTTCTTGTCATCGTCATTAGATGCCAGCTCGGTTGGGGCATAACACTGTATGTATGATAGTGATGCCTCTTAAGTAGGCTACACACTGTCAGTTTTGGGCCATCGGTTTCACTCAAATGATGCTGTAAATGATAGTGTGTAAATGATGACCACGAAATTTTTCGTGGGTTTGGATTAAATGATAGAAACTCGTCGGTCGCTTGGGTTTTTTATGAGTAGGTAGGTAGAAATTTGCCGAACCCGCGCCAGCCGATACAAAATATTTTATTACCAGCAGCAAAGTATCCGAAAAATGATTGCCCAAAACTGATAGTGTGTAGCCTGAAATGAAATGTTGAAAAATGACAGTTTTCATTTGAGTGTAAATGATGGCCCAAAACTGATAGTGTGTAGCCTACTTTGTCTAGTTCGGAATGGTATCTTCAAAATCCTATCAAAATGAGGCTCCAGTAAACCAGACCTCTGCAGTTCTACTTCAGACTCAATTTTATCGGTTTAGGGATGGTTTTCCACATATCATACTGCGCTGTGATCTATGCAGGCCTTGTTTCTAAGAAGAACCAATCGTACGGCTTCTAAATTCAATTCTTGATGTCGCTTAGGTTGACTATTGACGTCTCATTCTCATCAAATTGTGCGGATACAGATGATTTTTCTAATTTCAGCGATCGCCCATCTAATTCAGTCCCATTGTTCCGGGCCCCGAAAATGTATTTACACCATGAAATTGATTTCGCTTGATAGAAACCAAAATAATGTAAGCATCTCCTTGAAAAATGAATGACACAGTAAAGCAAAGACCCAAACATTGGCCACATAATTCCCAACACAAAACAAAAAAAATACCAACATCCTACATCTGTAAATGTTTACGTGATTTTGTCGAATTTACTTGAATTTCTTTTTTTTTTGCGAATTTTGCCACACAGCATCGGATGGATGCCAAAATATAAAACGCAGCCTCACAATTCAACACGTCAACGAATGTTGGCCATCTATTTCCTGGGTTGACACTGAAAGCAAGCAACACAAAGGAATCCCACTACCATATGTATGCCACCACGGTTACAAATGTATCTAAATCGACGAAAAAAACTGTACAGATGCATCAAAAACCAGCAGGGAGCAGCAAGAGTCGACAACAATTGTTTGGCTGACGTTCCCAGTGCGAACGCATTGTATTGCATTATTACCGAAAGAATAGAGCAACGGATAACGGATAAAAAGGAGAAGTCACGCCAAACATTTTCTATAAATATCCTTCAGATGCAGATGTAAATTCACACCGAACGCTTTTGAGCGGAGAACGCAGTCGATTCGGCTGGTGGCACTTGTTTCCACTGTCTCCTCATGGCGATGGTTATCACCGAGACCGAGCACAGATGCCATTTGATTGTGCGAAGCGATTTTTAATAAGATTTACATCGGTAAACGGATTCACTTAGTCGGGACTTGACTAAGGGCGTCATAGTCTGCTGAGCAAAAGGCCGCCATGGCTTCACGGTGGGTTGACACTGCCAATCTTTTATTCTGCCCTAATGAGTCAGCATTGGAATTCAATGTGAAGAAATCGATGGATGACAGTTAAATTGAATCTCTTGCGTCAATTGGTTTTAAGTCAATTTGTTGGGACTCTCTCTTTTGCTTGTTTTCGTTGACCTCGCAAAGGTAAAGACCATAAACATTTATTAGTGCAGAAGAAGGGCTTTGTTATCCAACGAACCGAGGGAAACGTTTTTAGATAAAAAATAGAGTTCACTGTTCGGTTAATGGGGCTACAGTGTGGGTGATGCTGGCAAAGCATTTCACTCTGTAGAAGGGTTGATGGTGCATCCCAAGGCGATTTGAATACTTTTCTTTCATCGAAGATTCATTGAAGGAAATATCGCACTCGAATGCCAACTTGCACTGTCGTGGAACCACCTATGGACATGGAAAGATTTTTGATCTGGAGCTGAAAGAGAGATTAAAAATCTTGATATACCCAAGGAGAGTGTCTAATGGGAAACAGGCCGATTCCACAGAAGAGATTGGGAGAAATTACAATTTCTACTAAGGGATCGCTGATAGATAGCAGAGCGGAAACAGGTTAGAGGGTTTTAGAGGGACTTGTTCCTGCCTCCCATCTTAGGTTAGAGAGGCTGTCGACTTAACCAACAGTAGAGCCTCTCATCATAGTCTGAGGACAAAAACTCAGTGTATTCTGCGAAGATGCTGGGTAGGAGCCATGCATTCTATCAGCTGCATGAGAATCAGGTGAGAATAATTAATCTGAGATCAGACGAATGAGTCAGACTGTAATTCTGTCAGTATTGGCGATAGGCTCTGTTCAGAAACTCAAAGCATGTGCAGGCGGTGGCACGATGAAGTAGATAGTGTGTTTGTTTGTGACCCAAACTGTGCAGGTTTCAGCCCGACGGGGAACAACAAAAATCACAGGCCCCGAAACAAAGCAAACCACTGCACCAAAAAGAGATTTGTGCCTGGAGTACAACGGACCGATAACGAGTGCTCCTGGGATTTGGAAATTTTCCTCAAAAAAAAAAAATTTGCAGCCCAGTTTGAAATCACACTGACTTTGGGGTATACATCGAAAAGTAGATATCCTAGCAAAACAGGTATGAACCTTGGACTCTTTTGTGGTCGAGCTGTTTGCTGTCATAGGTAAGCATTTAGTAGAGACATGAGGGGTATCCTCTGGGAAGACTGGAGGATCCACAAAGTCACCAGCAAAAACGAACTGGCCTTCTACACCGACGGTTTTAAGATTAACATTGGTATGGGAGCGAGGTTTTACTTCAAAGCCCTAGACATTAGCCCCTCCTTTAGAATAAATGACAATTGCAGTGTCTTCTAAGCCGAAATCACAGCCATCATCGAGGCTTCAAAAACTGTTCGTGAGAAGGACATTACCGGTAGGACTATTACTGCTTACATCGAGTCCGCGATAACTAGACCGAGGCTTGTATCTAGATGAGATGTCGATAGTCAATATGGTCACGCTGTGCTGGGTACCAACGCACATGAACAGGTAACAAAATGGCTGCAGCGCTGCGTGCTTCACTCGGTCGCCTTTTTGGGAAGATTCCAAAAAAATTATTGCTCGTAGAAATACTGAAGACAAGGTCGTCAATACACTTTAAATCCAGCAAGGCATATTTGTCACTTATGGACGGCCTATAATAAGAAGCACGAGTCGTCTTCGGCATCATTACAGGACACTGCGCCATTGACATTCATGCGTACTACCTCCGTCCATCACCTGGTGTGTGAATGTGTGCCCTTGCTGGCAGAAGAATGAGAACTGTTGGCACTGCTTAATGGAACTGCAGGACTTGCGTAACTGTGAGCTGAGCGACCTCCTGAGATTCATATCCTTATCTGGCTCCCCTTCTCTTTACAGACTCCTGGAGTAGAATTCCTAAATGGCAGAAGGGGTTGCCCAGAGCGCGCTGTGTGACTTTCGCTAGGGCCGGACATTTACACAGGAAATGATGCAAAAATTCTTTTTCGCTGTTATCCTTGCAACAACGGCGGAATGTGTTGTGGAGAATTCCTAGTCTGGTTGCGTGGTCTCCCACTGGCCAGGGGCCTGTACTAGCGGCTACGATTCTCGCAATAGCTTGTCTTGATCTGCTTAGTCGCTCGTTTGATTTCTGTTTATTGTAACCGGGCCAGATTGTCCTCGATATGACGCAGTTGCTAAACCAATTTCACACTTGGTTGGCTGTTTTCAGAAAGTGGTGTTGAATATTGCCCTTAACGGCTCGTAGTGGGATATTAACAGCTTCCGCCAGTGAGACGTTAAGGGCTGATCCCCGCCTCGCCAGGTGGTCGGCTTTGTTGTTGCCGTCAATTTTACTATGACCTGGGACCCAGGTGGGAGTGACCCTGTACTAGACGCATAGTAGATTTAACTCTTCTTGGAATTTTGAGGATGCAGTGACCGAATCAATAGCGGCTTGACTCTCAATAAAGAAAGCAGTGTTGTAGATGGGTGTTGAAGAAATTTTTCAGTACAGTTGGTGCCAATCATCTGATCGCCCTTGCAAGTTCTGAAGGCTATGAAGGATATGATCGAATAAGAATTTGCCTAGGGTTTTATTTCCAATCTGACAGAAGTGTGGGCAGTGACAGAGAAAATAGTTTGTGTCCTCATGGGCCTCCTCGTCACCGCAACCCCTGCATATATCGTCATCATTCAGGCGTAATTTCTTTGTGTCATATCTTCGCATGTTGTGGTCAGTAAGTACTCCCACCAGCATTGACAGTGATCTTCTGTTTTTTTGTCAAATCTGGCACGTTTTTGCCTTGTCATATCCTGGGCACAACCTTCTCGATACTTCGCAGGTGGTTAGAAATTTCCACCTGTAATTTGCTTCGATTAGCGTTTTTTGTGCAATTGTCGCCCTTAGTTTGGAGAGTGGCGGTCTGACGGTACGGTCCGTTAGCGCTCGAGCTAGGGTAGAACCCATTCTTACCAGTTCGTCAGCTTTTTCATTACCTGGTACTCCACTAAGACCGGGGACACTGCAGAGCTTAACATTGTGCTATGTGCCAAGAACCTTAAGCTCTTCGCGACAACACTTCACAAGCTTCGATGATATCTGTGTGATACCTTTACAGGTTAACATTTGTTAAACATGTTAAGTCATCATTATTTAAGCCTCCAACTTATATTTTATAGATTTGTTTACTGTGAAGGTTTATTTTTTATACAATTAAAGCCATTTACGCTCCTCTGAACAACTACATCCTTTTTCTATGCGGGTACTCTACTTCTTCCAGTCACTTGTTCATAGCTCCTATAAAATATTACTTTCCTCCTCCTAGAGGATTTTTTACAAAGCGTCCATTTTATCCGCCCTTACTGTCGTCTGCACAGGAATTTTCTTTTATTACACACGCCCGCATACAACGCAACGCACACAATCGAAAATTGGTTCACTTTGGCGTATACTTGTGCATTATTCGTTCAATGAGCACCGTACAAACGAACAAACTCATCCACATAGACATACATACATACAAAATCCATCTGTTGGATTGCTGCTAACATTCCCCAAAAAAACAGAGCACGTTGCCTCTTGCCTTAGGTCCAAGGTAACAAGTAACAGAACAACAGAGTACATATACCACATTGCGTATGCGCTTTATTCCATCCAACAATCATCAACATATTTCCACTCGCTATACACAGACCATAGGCACTCTGTTACTCGTTCAACAGAACACAACGTAGCCCGGCACAGTATATCCCCAGCTTCGAGATAATCCCGCCACCAACGACAACGACTACGACGACGACGACGACAGTACCTAACAGAACAAAAGTGTACCTTCGAAGCTCTGTTGCTTCATGTTTTGATTTTAGTCAGTCACAAGCGTACGGATCCTCAGGTAGTTCGCGGTCAATATAGCATTTCAGTGTCCTCGCCTTCAATCTTTTTTCAAACTTGTGTCGTCCGGGAATTCCCGTTGAAATCGCTTCGAAATCGTCCTAATTTTTCATTTGTTTTTCTATTTTTTGTATGTGACTCGTCCTCAAAAAGAAAAAAAAAAAAAACTTGTTTCAACACAGATCCTGCATTTTGGAGGGACATAGAATAGAAACCAAAGTAAAGAAACCCTCAAAGGATTAAAAATTGAGAGTGACCCTTGTGTAACCGTTGTGCCAAAAGGACCAAATTGAACTTTCCTTTATTTGCCCCGAAAATTTAAGAAGAAGAAGTAAATTCTCACAAGTATCTCGTGAATTTTTAAATATCAAAGTGATTTAACCAAAAAAAAAAATCCAAAAAACACTTCAAAATGGCTTACTCCTGGGAAAATCGTGTCGACTTCATTGTCCGGTACATGTATGGTAAGTGAATCTAGATTTTTAGTAATTGGAGCGTTCAACACGCATCGGCTCGAACCACATAATTGCGGGTAATCACTTCGAAAAGTGTCCTGATTTTGTACTGAAGTCCTTTTTTTTCCTTTAATTTTGATTTGAATTTTATCGACTTGAAGATACAAACAGATATCTCTCGAGGATAAGCGTGGTTTTTTTTCCTCCCCGGCTGAGAGAAAAATCAAAAGCGGGTGGTGGATGAGTGACGGCCCGAGGCTTTCACAATCGTATGGCCTTATGAATTCATAATTTCTTTTTGTTTACATACATATGACATACACGCGGAGACGCAAGGACCAAAGTTATGATTTTCAATATTTTGCAGTCAAAACGAGGTGCTTGCGTGAGACAGATAAAGAAAAAAAGTTCACAGACTTGTGAGGTGTTCTCACAACAAAAGTTAAGTGGTGTCAGGGAACAGGTGTAGGTGGGCAATTCAATTTTTTTTGGATTGTAATTGAAATGCATATGAGGACTACAATATTCAGAACTTAATCAAATGGAGATGAGGATGGATAACAAGAGTCGTTGTGACTCCGAATTTTGGTGGATAGTAAATTATTTAAAAAAAATATTTATTTTTTTAAAGTTGGAGGATTCTGCTGAGTTTGTATTTGATTTAGGTTTTACTGCATATGTGGATCCTTGATTTTATATGGTTTTCGTTCTCTCCGTTGAAGGTGTCCCATGCAGATCTCTTACGTAGTTCTTGAAACACCGGGATTCTTTAGAAACTCCTCCAAATCCTTATCGTTCAGGGAAGTGCCCTTCTTCGAGACTAAGTATTTCGCCGACCAATGCGTTGATGTAAAGGGATCTCTATGCCTAAATTTAAGCTATTCTTACCCCATTTCGAGTGACGTGTGTGGTCTCGCATGATGTTGCAACACAATTGGTTCGCATCTGCCAATTTGTTCTTCCAACTTCCTCTATATTTTTTTGCAGTTTTATCTGCATTAGTCGTTTTACTTGGTTTCAGGAATCAAAAGCCGACAATTAGTTGCGGAACGACCACCAACAGTAACCATGCCCGTCTTTAATTGTTGACTTCGGTGACTGTTTTGATTGATCGCTGGCCTCCAACCATTGCCCAAAAAACCTTCGGTTCTCATATCGGATGCAGTTCTCTTCTCATGTTGTGTCTCAGTGCAAAAAGGCTTCCGATTTCCAGGCGATTTAAAGTTAGCATTTCATTGATCTCATTAGATATCCAACTGTTTAACCTTTTTTATTTGTGATAAAAGGTGACTGAGAGTGTCACGCCTAATTTTTGGGTAATACCTTTGAGACATTTGCTTCCGCAGAGCTCTCAGGCGACGTCGTTGTCAATGATGCTTCTCGATCTCCCACAAGACTCATTTTTGGGGCCTAGGTCCCACTGGTCCAGTGGTAGTCGGGCTGCTGCGCGAGTTGCTTGAGTTCAAGCCCCTGCCATGGCCACTAAACATTTTTCGCGACACCACCTCTCGTCAGGGAATGACAAACCTCTGTCTTGAAAAAGATTCTCAATTCGCCGTTCGGAGTCAGCAATCAATTTGAAGGTCTCTTCCATTAGTGCGAGATATGTAGCACGCACAACATGAATGGTTACGAGAAGCTAATTATTTATTTTCATCTCTTCTCCACATGCACCATTGATTATGATGATGATGACCTGAAGATGCATCATGAAAGTCGCATTAGCGCTGATCAAGGAAAATGAATCAAATCCGGCTCAGTTGTGAAAGAAGTAGAAATAACTCACTAGAAGTGGTCAACCTGCTTAGAGATTCAAGTCATCATTGTTGTCAATTTGAATGAAGACGAGGGCGATGCAGATATGCAAATGTGCTGCATGTTCTTTAGATAATCTGCTTCAATCAAATTATTTACAATAAGAATGCAACCTATGACTACAAATGAGTTGAAGTCTAGCACCACTCTAAAGACTTTTTCAACTTTCTGGTACATTCTTCCAATATTTTTTTTTTTTTAAGCAAACCAGTCTTTAGGGCCGACATTGTGACTTAAAGAGATCGATTGTGCTACGGGTACAATTAGCGTACTATCTCCCCAATGATGTTGAGCTCAGTTTATGAACTGAACGCCCAGCGAACGGAATTCTTTATGAAAGATTCGTCTTCGTGCTTTTCCCCCCCCCCTCTTTCAAACAGAAATGGTACTCTGTAGCGGGACAAGCGTTCAGTAAGTTATCTCAGGTCACAATGGCCTATAATGGCCACCAGCCTCCTCACTTCACTTCCCCCTTGCTACACTTCAAGTCAAGTTTTAGATTTTCCTTGTAGGAAAAGACTTGATAAGCTTGCCGATTCTAATCGGTTCTAATCGGCAAGGCAAATTTAGAGTTCCAAGTTGTTAGGTAACGCAGCTGTAGCCCAATTAACACCACAGAAGGGGTATCGTCCTAAGAGCGCGGAAGCTGAGTCGACCCAAGCCAGTTCAACCGCAAGTTTATTCCCTATAGTGCCCTGGTGGCTAGATAGGTACCCTACCAAGTTCGATCTTATTGTGTCTGGCAAGTGCTTGATAGGCATCATAGCAGCACTTGACTGACCTGGCTTATGCGAAGGGAGTCGAAAGTGCTTTAAACGCTGTTTGACTATCTGGGAATTTGTTTTCTCTGGCGCCGCTAATACCCTTATCAACGATTATTCTGGCACAGACCTCCGTATCATGAATTTTAGCCTGGAACACACCTGAGCACATACCCATTGGCACCGAAACTTGAGTAATGGATCTAAAGGCCCAAGCACCGACTCCAGATTGATCCGTCGGTGAAACATACTAGACTTCTTGGATCCAATAACGGTTCTTCATTGGACCAGTGAACACAGTTTTGCGCAAATATTTGAATCGGAAGCATTCCTGCAATGTAGCAAAGTGCATCTACCAAAATGTATCCTAGTGTTCCGCTGATTTTTACCTTACTGTTACTGTACAGGACGCCCCAGTCATATCCACCATTCTCGCGACCTCTCGTCGGGGAATGACACGCCTCCGGGAGTATAGTTTGTCTTGAAAGAGCTTCTCAATTCGCCGGTCGGAGTGGACAATCAACCTATAACTTATACGAAAAATTTAACATGCAGGTTATGCAGCTAGGGCTTCTGGGCTATATGTTTTTTTTTATGTCTTAATAACCCTTATAATTATAGGAATCTTCTACTCCAACTTGGTGGAGCGTACATCTATGTTTGATTCTGTTTTTGTGCTTCATTAGCTTTCCTCGTATCGCTATTGCTCAACTTTAATTTGGTTTGAAGCCCACGAATAAATTTGAGGTCGATAAATCCCAATCGCATGGAACTTGATGAAGCAGCGTTCATTTTCTATCGTCTTTCTACAGTCTATAATCAATCGAATTTGGCATGGAAGCTCCGTATAGATTATGTCTATAAATGTCATCATATGTGGCCTTGAAATAAATAGAGAGAAAGAGGATATCGATTTATTATTCTTGAGCTTCCTCCAAGGACGTTGCTGGTTTAAAGCCACACTGGTATGGACCCATCAAATTTAGAAGGTCAAGTAATAGGTTAGGTAAGGTTGGGTTGAAATGGCTGCCAGCTAAAGCCAACACACTTAGACCCGTTGTGATACCACAAGGATCTTAGAGAGATCTGCTGCCTACTAATTGAACCATTTGGAGTTTCTTATTAAGTGCAGGAGGCTACTGACATCGATGTTCATCAGATCGCCTAAGTTTGTAAGGGAGAAGGTTCCTAAGTGGAGTTTTCTTTTGCGGGAGCGAGCTGGACAGGTACAAAGAAGATGTAGAATAGTCTCCTCCTCCTCCCCGTTCATACAGCTTCTGCAGAAGCCGTTTGCGTAAACGGCAAGCCTTGTTAAATGCTTAGAGGGTTACAGATCCAGCTTTGGCCAAATCTGCTTTGTCGCTTTGTTCTTTCGATAGCATCTAGCTTTAGTTTAAGTTTACAACTAGCGATTGGTATACCTATGGTCCCCTTATCCAATAGATCCAATAGGTAATGTTGTTTCATATCTGGCGAATTCAACAGCCTTGCAGTTCCCTGGTATGTCACTGTGCCCTGGCACCCAACAAAGTTGAATATTAAACTCCTGCGGCATCCCTATAAGAGACGATCGGCAGTCTAGGGCTATTATTGAATTTAAAGCGACTGATTCCAAGGACTTCAGTGCCGCTTGACTGTCCGAAAAGATGCTGATATCCGTGGCTGATATCACGTTTTTCTTCAGCCAAGACAAGACTTCTCTGATCGCCATGATTTCCGCCTGGAACACGCCACAATGAACGCTAGGCTGAGGTTATGCCCGTCGGAGTAAACACTACTTTGAGCCATCGGTGTAGAAGTGAATCGACTTGTCTTCTGAGAATGCATCGTCTCAGAATGACCTGGGACGGATGGTTACCTCGACGTTCTTGTCAAAACTTAACTTGGGTGTGGTGTAGTCTATATTTCTGGGAGAAATTTTGACAATTTTCAAAATGGAGGCGTGGCCAAAGTCTTTACTAGACCACTTTGAGGCGTATGGCTGTAAAAGCTGCCATTTGTCTGCTGAAAATGTCGAGTGCTACAGTTGGAGTCAGACGAAGAGCTCCGCTGATACACATGCAAGCTGTTCGTTGAACTTTGCATAGGTTATCGCGGTTATTGGCTTGTATCGGTCTTGTTACCGAAATATAGAGCCAATGCGTTATGCGGCTTTTTTTTCCAAAATTTGGCGTCTTGAGCAGACAACGAAGAAATGCGACTTTCCTCAGGGTGATTCAATAAGAGGTGTAGGATTTAATTTCTAAGAAAATCAAGGAAATCAAAGAAACACTTTTGCTTGATATTCCGTCCTACGGATAATTCAATATTTTTACGCATAAATATATGTTTTACCCCCTCCTTGGAGGTACTGTGGCTGATTGCATTTTCCAAGAGCAGATGCACATTGTTTGCCAACGACTTTTTAGAAATGTGTAAAGCGTGCGTAATGGATCCGCAGACTAAGAGAAACAACGAACACTTACCTTGAATTAAGATCTCCCAGTCTTTCTCGGTATAGCACAATGTTTTGGAATTTTATTTTTTTATTGCTAATCAATTACAAGAAACCATCAATGTTCTCTCCTCTCATCTCTCGGCTATAAAATTTCATGGTTAATCCAAACAAATAGAATTTATTTACTTCGTGCAAATTTATGCGATGTTTTACACTTCTCCTTACACACACACACATAACATTCGCAGGGTAATCGATCCCCAGAGCCCCCCATCCTGGGACAGCGATAATCGATTTCTCTTAAGCTACCGCGGATTAAAACCCGACATTTTCAACTAATTAATCCGGCTTCACCTCATTTGGTGTTGCATTCTAGGAATTCGCTGCTCTAAGTACTTGCTAATTTGAATGAAAAAAAAAAAGAAAATTAAACTCTTAATAATTAATCAAGCGTTTCACGGGCGCATTCCATTGGCAAATCAAATTAACGACATAAATTTGCAAGAAACTGGATACTTGAGGTACTATCCCGTGTCGGGTGAATGCCAACCTGGTTAGCGCAAGACACGAGGCGATTATTTTGCTACTTAGCCAAGCTAACAATGTTTACACACTCCTGCCGCCTCGACACGCACACCAGTGTGCCATAGGCGTAGATACTATTTTTGATAAAATAAACAAAGGAAACGCCAAGCATCCCGTTTTAATTGGGAGGAAATTGTTTCGCCAATGATATTGCAAAGAACTTATAATTGACTGTACGCTACGCTGTACGCGGGTGTTACAAAGCGTTGTCCGGGGTGATTAAGTGGTTTATAATGTTCCCCTCGATACACGTACATTTTCGCTTTCGATGTGGATCTCGGGGGTTTTTTTTTATTTTTTGTTAAAAATTGTTTTCCATTTGTTTATTCGATTTGTTCAAAACATTTCCGACAAAGGTTGCCAAACGAGGGGATGAGAGAAATGATTTGGGGTGGCGATAGATTTATTTGACGCTGTCCATCATCGTTTGTCAAGGAAAAAATGTTTGGAACGTCGAGAGGACGCGGACGGTGGGGGAAAAAAAAAATTCTGAGCGGTTTTATTGATTCGAATTTATCATTGGACATTTTTAAAGTTTCCAACTGGGAATATGTGGATTTGGACCCACAACGCGAATGCTTGCAATTTGTTAGCAATCATTCAACAGAAACTGGGTTGGTGGGGACACATGGAGTTAAAGTTCTACTACTACTTTTTCGCTGGCCATTAATCTACTAACGTTTGTATGTCGTAGCTTGGCTGATCGGCAGCGACAGAGCCACACAAGGTGGCAAAAAAATAGAATTTACCACAAAAAATCTACCCTACAGTTCACTGCAAGCTAGCAGATAGGCTATATCTTCTCTGGATGGACACTCGTCACTTTCAGACCTGAACCATCAGACCAGAGCTTTAAAATTAGAGCTGGGACTTAAACACATGCTTTCATGACATCTACCATGTGTCTTGAAGCAGTGAACGAAGCAAGCGACTTGTAGTAATATCACGCAAGTGAAATGAATTTGAGTTTTAGTGTTGGATATCATGGTTATCCACACAAGTATCGCTTAACCCACTTTGACCGCATGGATAACCATGATATCCAAGATTTTTGAAGTGTGAGTACTTGGGGTAACAAGAAGAGATACCCATCACAGACGATTTGGGATAATAGGGAACTTTTCCTACATAGTCTCTGCTTTTACATCTAACGTCTTCATCGTCAGAAATCATCCTGCGAAGGCAGTTCAATAGTAAGGTCCTATCCCGAATAACTGAGGAGACTCTATATAAGAGCCTAATCATCGCAGTCCTACTTTAGGACGTTGAAGCATGGACCCTATCCAAAACGGATTAAGATATCCTTGGTCATTTCGAACAAAAAATTCTTCGTACGATATTCGGACCTATTTGCGTGGATAGGCTTTGGTGGATGAGATTCAACCACAAACTATACTGTTTAGCGACATCGATTTAGTCAAAAATCTGCGCATTGGAGTTTTGAGATACGAGTAATTGGGACATGTAGAGTGAATATACACTAACTCTTCGACTCGCAGAGTCTGCCAATCTACATAGCCCGAATGGATAATGTAGCAGAGGAAAGTGGGAATCTTTTAAAGATGAAACTGAGCCCATACTCAGTAACAACTGAGGTTTCCATCCACTAAACCCTCTCATACCCCTGGTCCTTGCCGCAGTGCTGTCAGGCACTTCATAGCGAGAGGGTACTTCCTTCTTAAGCCCAATGTCACACGAGTTCTTTTTTCCCGCCCTCATTTGGTCGCGCACCCTGATTATAAAGAAAACCAGTGGAACTAAACTTTCAGGTTGCGGACGCTCGTGTGTATAGGCTGCGCGACCAAACGTTAGCGCGGAAAAAGAAACTCGCATGGCATTGGCCTGCTTGTTGTCGCTAACCCCTTTCCATGCCTCTTCTTAGGTCATCATCTGTCTGGTGATGTTATCTGGGGTTAGGTCCTCACTCAGTTTGTTCACCAGCAGGTGCTGTTCTTCAAAATATCATGGACATGGAACATGATGTGTTGTGCATCCTCTCCTACTTAGGTGCAGTTGAGGGGTTGTCGTCGTGTCCGAACCTGTGGAGATAGGCTCTGAAGCATCCACGGGCAGTAATCATCTAGGTCAGGTAGAGATTCACCTCCCTAATCTTCTTATTGATCCAAGCGCCATTATAGGGGATCAATTCCTGCGTCCACCTGTCTTTATCAGAGTGATACCATAATTTCTGCCATTCTACCAGACTTGTCCTTGATGGTACCTCATCCTGCATCACTTCGACGTTTCGCTGTTGATGACGTTGTAATGCCAGCGCGGTTTCTGTTGAGCTTCTTTAGCTAGAAAATCTACTGGTACCATGCCAGTCACTACATATGCCGCGTCGAATGGGGTTATTCAGAAGGCATTTTCTCATTCTCTCAACGCGCTGATTTTGTAAGCTGCACCTCGCTCTAGGTGACGCGCATAGATGGAAGAGGGCTTAATTCAACTGAAGAGACTTATTAGTTGAAGCTAAGGTCCATCTCGAACATAAGCACCGTCTAAGCAAGTAAACAAGGACTTAACTTGCATAGCTTAACTTCCACTAACAAACCACCACCAAAAAGATTTCTGAAAAGTGGTTATGTGTGAAGCTCTCTTAAGTTTCAGTTTAATTTTTAAAAACCATACAAACTTAGGCTCGAAATTCGGTATTATTGACTTGCTGCATCTCAATCAAAGACGTTAAGGTCGGAAATAGCCTCTTTATGAAGGGGTAGACGACCATATACATACTATGACTACAAACACGCATAACTACGTGGTTGTCTTGGTTCAGTGATTAGCGCGTTGGACTGCTGTGCGTAGGTTCGAACCACAGAACCGAGAATACAATTTGACATAAAGAAGCTTCTCAATTCGCCATTTAACAGCGGCTGTAAATTGTAGCTCCATTCCATTAGTGGTGGAAGGTTGCCAGAAGCTAGGATTTGACCATTCTCCACCTCTCAAGCCAGCATAAGTCCAGTTTATTGAAAAATCATTTGCTGTGTGTCGTAGGCCAATACTTTTCATTCGACATTAGCTTGGTATTGTTCAACAGCAGTCTCATTCATTTTAACTCTCTTCCCCCCGGCTAGGTCCCATTGGTATCATACAAAGACTCAAAGGTGTACATCCCAGGGCGTAGACAGACACGTCAATAGAAAAATGGTAGGCAACAGCGTCTAGTGTTCCCAAATTGATACCAGCATCCACTGCGTATAAATTCACATTTCATTGGATCCCCAGAGGTACGCTACACGCGATATCATTAGCCATTGAACATTCCTTTTAAACTTTGTTTTTCCCTGAAACTGACTCCTCGCTCCTTACGGCATATGCCGTCGCCTTAGGGTTAGGAGAGGAAAAAAAAAATACATAATGAATCTGTCGGAGCGAGCACACATTTTTCTTCTCAAGCGCCCGTGCATATCTCATCGTGTATATCTATATCTTGAAAGAGTATCTGCCAGAAAGTTTTACATTAACTTCTTCAACATGTATCGCAGATAAAAAGAAATTCAACGGGATAATGTTTAACAAAAGAAAAACATCTCAGGACGAAGGCTCGGTATTGGATTTAATTGTCAAAGAAAAAAAGAAACGAACCGAAGAATTTTCCATTCATCCACAACGACTGCACTCTCGGAGTTAAAGGCTTAAACCGAGTCTGACTTGGTGACAGCTTTCGCTTTTAATTAAAAAAAAAAATTAACATCGTCCTGGCGAATGGAAGCAATTGCTTGGATTTGCGTACCCCTTCTGCTGTGTGGAATCAGTACTAAATTGCAGTCACTAATACCCCAACCCATCATCGGCTGCCAAAGGGAGAATCCCGGCAGGATGACCTTCTAAATTAGTCATCTGTGTGTTCGACTGTAGCCCGTTTAATTCGCCCTTCATGTCGTCCACCATTATCTATGAACGCCATTAGATGCGTCTAATGTTGCCAATTCGGGATGATTGCTCCGCTCGAGTTTCAAATAATAGTCCTAATTGGACGGAGGGGTGAAGTTTTGTTTGATTTGGCCGCTGTGCCGGGTGGCTGTGGTCAGTTGATGGATAAGTTTGAGCAAACCAAAATAAGTTGGTCGCTGTGTTTGTCTTTTTTTATTGAAACAAATTACATCGGATGTTACTGCGTATATTTGGTCAGGAGCCTTGTGTGCGGTGGCATCAATTGGCCTCACAATGGTTCGACTTTGATGAAATTTTTCACGAAATTTGATACTTTTTTTCCGGCCCGCATTCGTAGGGCCGTCATTGAATTAGGAAATTTGTTTGTTTGGAACTTTATTTTGTTGAGCAAAAGTTGTAATATAATTACAAGAGGTTATGTAGTTCTCGGGAATGATCGGAGTTGGTTTCCTTTCTTCGATGTCATACGAAAGCAAGGGGTGGGTTTATTTATAGCATGGAATTTGTTGTCTTAACCAGATGGCTCTGCTACAATTGTTCTAATGGTAGGCATCCTATGGATTGTCAGCAGTTTCTCAGTGAGAATCGAAGCATTCAAAGAGACCCAAGTGCTATTTAATTTAGGCGAAACCATTTTTATGTTTATCTAAGCCGCACTGAAGTAAACTACGATCAAATCGAAACAAGTTCTGGAGTAAGTTTCTTCTGAAGACATTCAAAGTGCTTCTAACGCTAGAGGAGAAAATTGGATCTCTGCACTTACAAATCTTATTGGCAGTAACAGGTCTACTTACTTGCCAAGATTGCTGCATCAGCTTCCTTCACTGGTTCCGTCCGAACCACTGTGTGAAGAGCAGAACGTGGTCTAATCCAACGTTATCTGGACGGAAAGTCACTTACTTAATTACTTACTTAGTTGGCGCTACAGTTCGGGGCGAACCTGGGCCTTAACCAACAAGCCTCTCCAGTTAGCCCGGTCCTTAGCTAACTGCCCCCAGTTGCGCACGCCAAGTTGGTTGAGATCCCCTTCTACTTGTGCACGCCACCTAAGGCGAGGTCTTCCTTTACTGCGTTATCCTTATGGGTTCGATTGGAAGACGGAAAGTCCAGGACGGAAATATACCCAATACTTACTCTCTTTCTCCTCTCACAAGGATTCTTAACTTTTTGTGGATCTGAACAGGAATCGCATTGAAACCTTAACAAGTGTATGTGAGTGGCTACTGCCTATTGGAAAAGCACCACCGCAGATCAAATGAATAACCAGTCCTTACCTCCCGACTACAATGGCAATGAAAATCTTTTTTCACAATATCATCTGTGGTCACCGTGGCTCAGGGGTTTGTACGTTGGACTGCTGTCCAATCCCAACAATATTCACCGATCATATTTAGCCGCAACACCTCTCTTCGGAGAACGACGAACGTCCAAAAATATAATTTGTCATGAGAAAGCTTCTCAATTCGTCGCCAATGAATTATGGGTTTCTTTCATTCGTATAAAGCTAGGAGTTCGACCACCGCAAGCTGTTAAGCCAGGTGTTTTGTTTTTAATTTATCCGTATCTACATAAAAAAGCCTATTTGGTTCCATTTGGCTAAGGACCTCGGGCTTTCTATGCCTTGCCTTAGCGAGCATGTGATAGAAGTGTCTGAGATCTATATGAATATCCGATCTGAACCATCTCAAGAAAAAACAAGAATTGACGATATTCCGGCATTCACTGGAAAAAATAGGAAGATTTCTTAGATCACACGGAGACTGGTCTCAATTCCCTATTTCCTTTAATCCCTCTTAACAGATGCCTTTAAGCTGCCCTTTTTCAACAGTTCGGATTTCTGATGAACACAATGGGCCTGACGGAGGCCTTCCGTCGTTCCATCCGTGCTTATGAGGGATCATTATCCGGAGTGATGTTGCCTGTTTCTGATGTGGCCACTGGTGAAGAGAATGTGGTTTGCGTCATCTTTAAAGATCCACTACACTGTCAGGCCGAGTACTCTATTTTTCCCATCTTACAGAGGGGCAGGTTGAATATTCATGTCTAAACTGGGTGATTTGTGTATGTGGTATGTTTCCACTCTATTTAACCAGGAATATCTCTGACCAATCTTGCAGTCTATATATGGACTTGTGGTCACCGTGGGTCAGTGGTTAGTGCGTTGGACTGCTGACCGAGCGACGTGGGTTCAAGCCCCAGCCGGGAACACCGAACATATGTCACGGCACCACCTCTCGTCGGGGAATGACAAGCCTCCGGGAGTATAATCTGTCATGAAAGAGCTTCTCACTTCGCCGTTCGGAGTGGGCAATAAATTGTAGGTCCCTTCCATTCGTGCGAAAATCTAACAAGCACAACATGAATGGTTGCGAGAAGCTAGGCCTTGGCACTTCCCGAGCTGTCGCGCCAGCTATTTATTTATTTTTTCGATATGAACTTTATCTGACACCAAAAAGGGGTCTACAACAATTCTTAGGTACTTGACCGATTTCTTAGTAATCGTCACCTCTCAGTTGCACTGTCTGACGAAAATCTATTCTCGCTAGGTCCACTTAAGATACTCCAACTTGTCTGAGCCATTAGATTGAAGGACAGACTCTTCTTCAACCATATATTGACCAGAGCTCGTAGGTAAGCGGGGTACGATAGGTCTATCCTGTCCACAATCCACAATCTGCAATTGCCTCTCAATCTACTCAAAAGGCGACAGGCGTCGGAATATATGTATATCCAAGTCAGGGGGATTATATTCGTCTTCTCTGCTGCTAGGCTAAGACCATGGTTTTCCATTCAGGCATGTAATGACTTGATTTAGTCTTCTCTGCGCTACAGGATTGAACCCTGCGTTGTTTCGATAGAAGTGAGATCCTAACGTGGAGCTGTACAACAGCTCCCGATCTTTGTGATAGCCCTTTGTCACTCCCAGGAATTATTGTGGATTTTTCCAATCGCCTTCAGCTTGCCAATAAGTTTTTCCTTGAATCATTTGGACGCGATCTTAACCACTCCTTCGATCACCTATTGCGGTTTACTGTTCTGTATTCAGATTCTGTATCGGATAGCCTACCTGATTTTTAGAAGATTCTGCCGATTACGACTTCAACTGTTAAAGAGATTCTTAGGGAGGGTGTAAGAAACTTTACCTACCTTGGGAATAGAAATCACCAAAAGCTAGACAGCTTCTCAGGATACTCATCGGAATGTGCTTTACATCTTACAACGCTCTTTGAAGGGAAGATCAGGCTCTGATGCATTGTATGGTTCAAAACTAGGAATTGTGGTTTCCAGCTTGTGTTTACTGATGAAATCAGTTGGAATCTGTAGTCGCGTTGTTAAAGGAAGAATATCGGGAGTGGCTAGGCTTAACCGATTTTCAAAGCTTGAAAAGTCACCTTCCACGAGGCCTCGCCCTTGGAGTAGTAAAGGAACAAATTCAGGTCGCTTCGAACGGAAAACTATTTCCTCAATACAGAAAAAAAATCTGTATAAAATCGTCATCATTGAACACAGCCTCCGAGGGAGTCATAGTCAGAGCCATGCACCTACGATTGCAATACCATGGCTGTATAAGCTTGAGCGATGGCGAGGAGACGTAGGAGATTTTTGCTCACATCGTCTTCATGTGACCAGTGTTACCCCTTGTTAGAAGGGTCACTTTGGGAAAACACTTCTTTTGTTACCTCAATGATTTCAGCTTTATGAGAATGATGTAGTTCAATAGCTTTATGACGAAAAGTGGTCAGTTCTAGAAATAGATGGGACAGCCAATCCTGATTACTCCCATTACAATTGGCCGCGGTTGGCCCAAGTATTCGAGAAGATGTCACTCAGAACTAATCAATTACAATTTAAAAAATGGATTTGCCTACTTCAGGCGCTTCAGTTTGGAGTTAGGTGGGTAGATAGACAGAGCGGCGGCTTCTGAGAACCCAAATAGCGCTAGGGTGCGCCGTATTTAAACCGTATTTTCATTTAAACCTGTTGGGATGATGTGGCTAAATACAGCTTCAGATCTCCAATTTCTCCAATCCTTTTTTCAGCTATCTCGCCGAGGTCAACGAAGAAGAGTTTGTCCAAAGTAAGCTGTCTGGTCCTCGCTAGGGCGAAATTAAGTAGAGATTCTTTTTCATTGATGTCCTTGCAGCTCCTGCAAAAGTTGTTGTAAGGAATACAAAGCTTGACCGCACGGTCTCCAACTGGCCAGTGGCTCGTGAAAATGGGTACGATTCTGGCAGTATCTAGTCTTGATCTGCCAAGTAGCTTTCTTGACTTAGTTTTGTTGTAATTAGGCTTTCTTGAAATGACACAACTAGACAGGCCTCTCCATCTATGATTGGCAAGCTGAAGCAATTGGAGATGTATATAGCCCTTAACAGTGCCCAGCGGAGTAACGACACTTCCCGCAAGAGAACTGTGAATGGCCGATCCTTCCCTAGCCAGCTCATCGGCGCGCTCATTGCCCTCATGATTGCTAGGACCTGGGATCCATATGAGTGTAATTATGGAGTGGGTACTTAGTTGAGTCATAACAAGCCGGCATTGCTCTACCATTTTTGATGATATGGTAACCGCATCAATGGCTTTGATGGCATCTTGACTATCCGAGAAAATTGCGATATTTTGGTTGAATTTTTGGAATTTGTTCAGCAAGCCGCAGGCCTCTAGCAGAGTCTGGGAGACGAAAAGACTTTGATACATTCAGCGCCGACTCCGCAGTCCATCTTCGACCCGTCCGTATATATACCAATATCATGGTCATTGATAACGTTTCCATTCTTCTCTGTTAGGAAATTTAGCAAGGAATAGTTTCCTGAAATTGAGGGTAGGTGTCATGTAATCAGTCGAAGACTCTACCAAATTTCCTGGAGTTATTTCCAATATCTTACAGTGACCGTATGACTTTGCGGCCATTTGGAGTAAACTTGGGCCTCAACCAACAACCCCTTTCAGTCAGCCCGATTCTTAACTGATTGCCTTCAGTTGCGAACTCCAAGTTCGTTGAGGTTTCCTTTTACTTTTTTGACTGCATTGTCTCTCCTAGTTGGATTCGAAGACGCTCTACACGTTCTACATATCTCAAATTAGTAATGCATTCCTTTTTGAAAATCCGTCAAAGAAAAATGGATCACAAATTGGAAGCTGAGATATAAGTACATAGATGTGACAATCGTTCTCAAGCTCATTTTCTCAGAATTCATAGAAACATACTCAGTGAACAGTGATCGGTAGACAGTGGATTAGTGTTATCCTTTTCATAGTCCATTTCCTTTAGCTTCAAACACTTAACCAAAGACGTGCGAGGAATTTACAGAAAAGACGGCAAGCAAAAAAGGATTACTTTTAACCACGCTACGATTAAACCGACCAAACTCTACGAGTGTGCATGTCTTCACTTACTACTGGACGAACGAGTAACTCAGAGTGGTTACCACATTCATCAGCATAACACTGAAATGTCCTTTTCTTGTTTTATAATTCAAAAGAACCTCAAAATACTGACTTGAGATGTTTTTATTGTATTTCCCTGGAGTACAGCGAGTCATTTTAAAACACTCTGAGTTCCCACACATATCCTGGTTCACCTACTCACTCCCTCCCACTGGGGACTAACAAAAGTCACTAGGAAAATAGTGAAATTCCTCTTCGTCATGTAAGAAAATAATTCATGAACTAAACTTACAGTTATGCCTTAAAGTCGCTGACACTAAAGTGTCCATCGAACAGGTGTCCTTTTTTTTCAGCGTTGCTCCTTCAAGATCCTTGACGATGGTGATACCAACCTCCTAAGTGCATCTGCCAACAACCGGTAAAAAAAAAAATAAATAAAGACCGGTAGTCAGTTCAAGTTTATTTATCTCCTTGCTGATTCGGGAGTCCTGTCGATGACAGAGGGTTCGTATCTGTCCAATAGATGTGCGCCAGACAACACGAAGATAAGTAGGTTCAACTTTTTTTATTTTGGAAAAAAGGTACACATTCCCGTTTAAGCACACGCCCAAAGTCAATGGGGAAAAAGTTGTTCCGTACAACTTGTTGCTAACCTCCTCTCCAGCAGGTGGCTGGCGTCGTTGTCGGCCAAATTCAGGCGCGTGCTACCCAGGTGTGGGTGGTGGTTAAATATTCACCTATACGTACCTCATTTTGACGGTCATGGCGCGGCGTGGTTTCTCTTTTTTTTTTGCGCTGGAACTTGACGAAGTTTGTGTAGAATAATGTCAAAGGTACGACGAGTTTAATACAATTCTTGTTTGTTGTTGTACTCTGTTGTTCGGATTCTGTTGTTTTCTGCTCCTTTTGTTGTGTTTTTTGCCTCCTCCATTGTATCTGGTTAACAATTGGTGTTTTATCATTATCGTGGAATTCAATAAGGACGCAGTTCCGTTTGGGTAATGGATGTGGACATGGAGTTCGTGTCATAATATTTTTGGGGTTTCAGATGCCAAGGATATTCGAAATAGTATTCGGTAGTGTCTGGCGATTAAAGTTCTCGGATCACTCTTGACCGGTGTGCTGTGTGTGTGTTATGCGGGCTAATGTGAGGTTTGTTGTGGTTTAGCTCGGATATACACTCACCTGGGTTTTATAACTCTCTTGGCACCTGACATGTCTCCATTTCTGGCCAGTCACAGGGGGACGGATGGGTAAAGTAAACTGTGGAAAAGGTTAATGGCATATGTATGTTCGTAGCACGCCGGGTATAGCCCTTTTAATGGGCCTTGTCTTGGGAGTTTGAGGGCTTGCAGTTGTTTACTGGAAAGCTGTTGCTTTTAAGGGTTAACAACACTATTGGTTTGTTGTGGCGTCGTAAAAAGTTCATGTATGAGTATGATTTGGGGTTTTTGACATACGAAAAAGGACGGGAATGGTTGTTCGAGGAAAATACTCGAGTTAATAAGGCGAAGTGTGTGTTAGAAGCTGTTAATGGGGGATTGAGGAGGAATTATTTCATGTACTTTCCATAGAACCAATAGAGGATAAATATTTATGTTCGTTTGAGAAGATTTCGAATGCACAACAGGAGTTTGTTACTTGCTCGGGGCAGCTCAGGTCATCTTAAGTTAGAGAACTGCCTCTTATTGATGCCGTTCTAAGCTGTGAAGTCCATTATAGAGCTGTTTGACAAAATTCGATTCTCAAGAACCGCATACTTCAGATCGAAGAGCGAAAGGATCGTGAAACCCGAATTGCAGTGGCCCATGCAAAGCGTAAAAGTGAGTTTGTGTCCACAAAGATGAGGGGAGTCCAGTAAAGCGTAAACAAGCCGAAGAAACTGCAAGAATTACCAACGCGCTGATTAAAGGACACAGCTCAGTCGGTTCTCTGTTGGTTTCGGATGACGCTCAATTAAGAACATGGACGAAGCATGACTCCGCCGTTTCTATTCACATTTTAAATGGAAACTTGTCACAAAGTCAGAACCAGCTGGTCAATGCCCGTTTTTCCGAATACGCACCAAAGCACTTTAGAAAAATGAGATTGTTGCTGGTATCAAGGCACTCAAAAGCAGCAGCAGGTTCGATGATATTCCTGTTGAGCTCGGTAAACCATCAGGAACGTATTTGAGCTTAAAAACCATCCAACTCCTCAACGAAACTCTCCAATATACAGCCAAGCAGCTGTCACAATTGGTAATTTAATGACAGAACTGACTTGCAAATTTGGGCATCATGTTTTCTGTCACCCTAGCTTGGGTTTTAGGACTTTAATGGCATAGGTGGTAACGAAGAATTCGATGAATTGGCCAGGCGAGGTCTAGATCTCACTGCTCTTTTGGGGAAGGAGTTCTTATTCCACTTGGATCTGGATTTTTAAGCACTGAGATTGAAATTGAGTTAAAATATGGCATATGTACAACTGGGCTAGAACCAGAGGCCTCATTAGGAAAAATCAAAGGAATTTCTCTCAGTTTGTAGCAATCTGCGAGGGTCACTGGACGTTTGGGAACCATGTCGTTAGACTGAGCATCCTCTTAAACACTTACTGCAAAGACGTGAAGGGGGTAAAAAATCTCAACCACTTCATTTGTAAATGCCTGGCTGTCACCAAAACCAGCTATAATAGTACATTAGGCAATCACCAGCCTGATCACCGTTTCTCCATGTTTTTTTTTTTTTTTTGAAGAGGGAATACCTAATCCCCCTCACGGGTGGACATGTTTCCCTGGTGTGTCTGACTAACATCGACTAAACCCTCATCATCTTATAGGCCAGCCAGCCCTGGGATTGCTTCTTACTCATCAGGGTGAGGTGCCATCTTAAGTTTCTATGGGGCTCCATTTTTTTATGTTTTTAACGGGGTTATATCCTGTTCTCTGTTTTTCATCTTCAGCACTTCTTTTCCAGTTGTTTTTATCCTTCGATTTACTGTCACGATGTTGTCTGAAGTGATTTCACCTTCTTCCGACTTCAGTCTCTGTCTTTCTCTAAACTGGGGCTTGAACCCACTCCACTTGGTCAGCAGTCCAACGCACTAACCACTGCCACGGCGACCACCAGCCTAGATCTCGCACCCATATAAAAGGGTGTAGTGCATCACCGTGATGTGTAGTGTGCGTCTGCTTGCCGTGGGGCCTTCCAAATTTGGCACCAGTCTGTTCAGAGATGAGGTGATCTTTGCAACCAATTTAGACGCGTGCTTGATCTGCTGCCAATACGTGAACTTTGTATCCAGCCAAATTTAGAAATATTTTGCTACATCTTTGGTGTTTATTGTCTCTAGGCCTACCCGCATCTCAACAGATAGATAGTAGCGATACGACTTCTAATCAACAAAGCTATCTCTGTCTCCTCTGTTGCTAAAGTCAGCCCATGGTCTTGCATCCAGAACTGGATGCGACTAATGATTTGATTTAGGTGCTTTTACGCTTCCACAGTGCCCCGCGTTGTAATCACTGCCGCGGTATTGTCGGGATAACCAACCTGGTACGTATGTTCGGTCATCTCCATTTAGAGGCTTTTATCGTATGAGATATTCCACAGGTTCTAAGGATTGAGCTTTGTGCTAATTTTCTTCCTGACATCCTCCTAAAGTTAATTAAATTAGCTCTCTACGTCTGAGATAGCCCTGCACCATTCGTAGAAGATATTCTGTTAAGCGGAAGGTGTTTTCTATGGCGTTCGCTCCACCTGGTAGAGAAATCTTAATAAATCTCAATCCCAAGGACCCACAACTCAGACAAGCAGAATTATGGCCAATGACGCACAAGGTTGACTTATCTCTTCAGGCGATGGACAGCCCTGAAAACTTTACAATGTGAGATGACAGCCATCACACATACTAAAGCAAAACGTGTAGAATAACCGGTAAAATCCTCACTCAGTATGTTTGGTGTCAAATGATTATTTACATGCAAGAGCAGCGACTTTATGTAGTCACAAGGCATCGCCTTACTTAGGCTAGATGTAGAGCTGTTTGTTCCAAAATCCAGTAGAATTGAAAATTACTGTCAAAAAGACTGCACAGGAAGTCACCTTCCGTCCGCCACAATCCTTAGCGGCGTCTCAACAAACAAGGGGCAATCTGTCCATGACACTACGTTCCAAAATGTGGTTGGCAGGATAAAAACCGTGTTGGACATGTGGGGTTTCCCACGACATTTTGTCCCTACTAGGCTCCAAAACCAGCTACTAAACATTCGCGACAATTTAAACAGCTCTGTCGGGCAGACCATGCCTTATAAGTCTTGTGCGGTCCTCAACTTGATCGAAGGAATGTAACAAGTTGTCAATTGTTCTTAACGACAGATCCCCCTTCACCCGATTTGACTAAGTTATGCTGGTCGCTATGAAAGAGGCGTAATTATCGCACCTGTTTATCCCACTAAAATAAGAACTGACAGTGAAAAAGAAACCCAGTTCAGTTCCCGAGGGAAACGACACACAAATCATTTGAAAAAAGTTGAAATATTCCTCCTGCTTCATCCCTAGTTTCTCCGATTTCTCTTTTCATTTTCGCTGGAAAACACCAATAAGGAGACTACTTCCAAGGTTTTCCCAGTCTCTTCTGCCAAAAAAAAAAAACTTCAAATATTTCTTCCAACTTTTTGGGAAATATCCGTCATTTTGAGAGAATTTAGTGCGTACGTGTGTCGTTTTCCGCCAATTTTCAAATTTTCTTAGAAATTATAGGTAGACTGTGACGGTCGGAATAATCGTCAATGGGTAACGATGGCACTATGGGTGGCAATTGAGGGTTGCAGTACAAATGATGGCAATGAAGTGGTGGTGACATTGGAGATTATGGTCGATAGAAATGATGACAAAGTGAGGTGTAACAAAAGAGCTTTCCTAATTTCTGTTGTCATAAAATAACTGTTGAATTGAAGAAGAGACCGATGATTAAGAGGCCGATGATGGAGGAGATAATGAAAAAAAAAAAAAAAAAAATGATGAGTCCTCTTGGCTGTTTTAGTGTTTCATCCATTTGAAAGATTTTATGAAGCCAAGAGCTTTGTCCTGTGACACTTTGATCCACCTTAAGTTGGCAGTTTCCACGCTCAACGTAAGCCTGATAAAATCTCGGTTCGAAAGCCAACCACCCAAATCACATGTGTGCTGTGTCTCACCTTGAAAGGATAATGCCAGCCCGTAAGTGTATGTTAGTGCTCCTTACAAAAACATTTTTTAATCCTCTTAATCTGATCAAATAAAAAGCATATTTCCACTCAGAAAATGAAACGAAGCAATTCGGAAGCAATTCTAAAGGACATACAGTCCACTCGAAACGAAGAAAAAAACTGCAAAACAATCATCTCTTGTGCGACCCCGACTCCGTTCAAGAACATCCCGAAGGTTGTCTGAAAATTCATTCCTCAGATCCTGTTTCAGCATATCCTCCGAACATCCAATAACAGGGAACGAAAGAATTGATATTTAATTCCACTCCTTGGTAGGCATTACATACTCGTATCCAAACCGAAACCAAATAAGGACGAAACCGGCAAAATCAATTGACAAGAGCAGGGAATGCGTGCGTTTTTTTGTCGTGTGTGTCCTGCCATCGAAAATTTCTTTAATTCTCCATAATGGGAAACGTAATAATAGATGAGGAATTTAGGGTTCCACCATAAAAGGCCGCTTGATTAAAGTAAACGACGGGGATTTCCCCTCCCGCCCAAGCCCGGGATACCATTCTGCATGGATATTTCAATTATCCTCTCGTTCAGATCGCATCTATTATGAAAACACTTAAACGATATCATAATACGTTTAATCCACTTCGTATGGATACATAAAACGGAATAAAGATAAAGTATATAATTACGTACGTTCTGAGCTGGTGGGTGTGTCTGTGGTGCCTGTGTCTGCAGGTTAAGTCAAGTGGCGGTTTTTCCTTTTTTTTTTTTTAAGAAATTTTCGGTTGGGCCAGACTCTGTCGATTTTCAAGGATACTCAGCGCTGAATAATAAATTGTTATGAATCAGAATTCAATTTGTGAATGCATCCAACCGGTGTGGTGACCGGTGGCCATTGGATCCTTGCTTGGGGATAATAGAAAATGAGTTGTGCCATGTCGGTTGGGTAGGAATTTGAAATGTTGGAGAAGAATCGCAGTGGGCAGACGGTAAAGTCAGCAGGATTGCTATAATCTCCATGAACCCACATAAGTCATGCTCCGGCTGTTTGTTGAGCCGAAATGGAAGAAATCAGAACTTGTTTTCATATGCAAATGAAATGTATTGGACGCGTGTGGGAATGACAGATCTTTAAATGAGATTTTGGTCGCAAGTCACTGGAAGTCTAGGATCTGTATAGGACAACGAGACAGGGAACGATTGTCGTTTGCAAAAGTACATCCTTCAGTAGAACTTGGATGGGGTTGCAGCCATTTTTGTCATAGACCTAATGAATTAATCGCCTCTGGTGAGGCTGTAGAGGGCATAGAGGCTGTGAGTTGGACAGATCGAAAATCTCGTCAAAGTTTCGCTATTCGGTGGTAGTCAGTTCACTTTTCGTCGTATAGTCTATCAAAAATAATGAAGGCAATGGAAAGGCGGAACTAGAAAGAAAAGGATCTCAGTCACACTTCATGATTGCAAGGCCATTCGGATTACCACTGGAAAGAGCGGTATGGCTATTGGCTACTGAAAGTTATTGGAAGGATATGAAAAGATATGTATGCCAATAACTTTCTACCAACATCTTCTGAAAACAAAGAGGTTGGTGACTAAATCCTAAAAATTTGCTATAGATGATGGAGAAAGGGCGAACAGTTTTCGGAGCTGCTCGATCCCGAACGTGGCACAGAGCATGGCAGACCCATGGTTTTGAGTAGAGCGGAGAATAGTCCCACCATAGAGGAGGTGACTTTGGCGATTAAAGTGCTTAAAGTTGGCAAGACCTTGGGGGCAGAGGGAGTGAAATGGCTTTCTCGTATAAATAAAGTGGTCTGAGAATGAGGCTGGCAAAATTGGGCATTGTCCCTGCTCTTAAAAAAGGGGATAAGAGGGGTTGCTCCAACAATATCCTCTTCTAAGTCTCACAGGACACCCAACGCCAACGTCTCGGACAGAACATCCCTATAAAGAGTTATAACTTTGAGAAAGTTTAGGACTTTGTCTACCTAGGCTCCGCCATAAATTCAGACTGCGGCACCAGCGCTGGAATAAAACGAAGAATAACTCTTGCTAATAGTTGCTTCATTGGGATGAGAAGGCAATTGAGCAGCAAAGCCCTCTCTCGAACTTGTCCTTTACAAGACTTTAATCGTTTCTGTCCCGCCCTACGGCGCAGAGACATAGACTCTGTCAAAAGTGGATAAGGTTGCTCTCAGCTGTTTCGACGGGAAAATCCTTTGGGTTATTTTCGGTACCGTCTGCATAGACGGTGAATGGCAGAGGAGATACAATGACGAACTGTACGGACTGTACAGCGACATCGACTTAGTCAGAAAAGTGAAGGTTAAACGACTTTGAATCCACACCTGATGGACGTCGCAGTAGAGGAAGAGCGCGACTCAGGTGGCGCACGCAAGTGGAACGGGACTTTAACCAACTTGGCGTGCGAAACTGGAGGGAGCTGGCTAAAGATCGAACTTGGTGGGGACGCGTGTTGGTTGAAGCCTAGGTCCACCTCCGACTGTAGCGCCACCTTAAGTAAGTAAGTTAGTAAGTCTTCCTGGAAAAGTCTTTGCTTAGATTATGGTAGCGCTTTCCAGAGCTGTGGTTGAATCCAGTATGGGTGATGAGCAGTGCGGCTTTCGTGTAGGTGGAGACACAGGGAGTATGAAAAGGCCTTGGAGTATGCCAAACCTATCTACAGTTGTTTCGTGGATTTGGAGAAACCATATGATCGGGTCCCTCGAGGTAAACTCTGGAGTGTACTGCAGGAGTACTCTTTGACGGTACTCTTCTGAGGGTCATTCAATCTCTATACAAAAACTGTAAACGCTGAGTTCAGGTGAACGGCGTTAAATAGACACCTTTCACTGTGGGTGTTGAACTTCGCCACGGGTGCGTCTTGTCACCTCTGCTTTTTATGGTGTATATAGATTGGATATTACAGTGCAGCCGTGACGAGGAACGTTTCGAATTGATGATTTGGTCATCCTTGATAGCTTGATCAATTTCTCATCAGGAGGGTTGAACTTGGTCTCGGAGCTAAGCTTAACTTCTGCGTTTGTTCCAACCTTCACCTGTGGTCATGAAGGTTTAGGGAATGAGCAAACGAACAAGATCGCGGATAGAAGCTGCCGAAATGACACTTCTTGGTTGTATTGCTAAATTATTTCGACGGGATTGAGTTAGGAACACCAGAATACGCTAGGAACTCAATGATGAGCTGGTACTTTTTCGAACGGAGCGGTCCATACTTCGACGGCTTGAGCACGTTAAACTCATGCCCCAAAATAGGCATCCAAGATGTGCCATGGAATCCATGCTATCAGTTAGGCGTCCTCTAGGTAGGTTCAGGATGAGATGGTTGGACCAAATCCGAAATCGCACCTCTACCCGTATGGGGATAGCCCCTGAGGACTTAAAGTCGATGGCAGGAGAGTTCACTTAAGCGCTCTAAACCCACCATCCTCATAGTTGATAATCCGGCCGTTAGAAAATGATAAAATGATGATGATGATCTGCCGTAGTATGAATATTTGATCGATCGTGCACTTTCCGAGAGAGTACTGTCAAGTATTCCTTCATTGCCTGTCTATTTAGGGAATGAAGAACGCTCTCTCAATTAAAAGTGACAAAAGTAGAGGCAAGATAACCCCCCGTGTTGTAAGTGCTGATATTTTCACATCATGTTTTCTAATCTGCGGACTATTCTTTCATTGAACATGAGCATGATCTATGTACCTGCAAATTGTTGAAGTTCGGTGAACATCGGTCCTTCTGAGTTGAGAGACCGGTTTGTGGATTCGTAAGATGTATAATTGAGTGCTTCTTCAAAACCCAGGAAAGCGACAAGACATCCTTCACATGCATACGCATGCTTCATTCAGTTTTCTTCACTGAAAAGTTAAAAGCTTACTCAAAAGATTTTCCTGCATAAGGGACATATTGAATTCTATTCAGAGGGAAAACTTCCTTTAAAGCGCTTGTCAATCATTTTTGTCATGGACTTGAGAACGAGGGACAAGAGAACTAATTACATAGACCAAACGATTTAAAGTTTGCATACACATTTTTGACTCCTTTTACCTTCACTTGTCGCCAAGTTTCACTTTAAATCCCCTAAGCAAGACTACAACGCAGTAGTTTGGACAGAGTTGGACCTAAAAAAATCAGCTTCTTCCTGAAGAAATGCTGAAAAAATGTCCCTGTCACCAACTGCTTTGAATAATTTGAAAGACGAAAGGCCCGCAAGGTGATATAAGTTTCTTGGAACTCTCTAGTCTCCCCTTGGATAGGCAGCCTAGTGGGAAGTGTGCTTTAAGAAGAAGTTCCAGAGTCTCTCTCTCTCTCTTTAAGATTGCCTCTCATTCTCGTTGAATAGCGTGCTCAAGGCAATGGATTTATCAGAAACAAGAACGTTGTGGAATATATAATTTCCTTGTGTAGATCCGCAATTACCCATCGTATTTTGGTCGATTCTCTCCGTTTGAAACATCATTAATTACAATTGCGTTGCGACTTGAAATGAAATGAAAAATGGCCACGCGTCCAAATTGTCTTTAAAAAAAGAAACGCAAATGTTACACTTCCCTGCAGGATAAACGCAATCAAAATGTTTTAATTAGCCATAAAAATATTTAATTGCCAAGTCCTTGTCCGTTTTTCCACCTCGCATTCAATGACCTCTGAAATAATTAAAACATACGAGTGCCTGCGTACGTAACATGTCCATTATTTAAGCACCAAATTTCATGGAAGTCGATCGCTGTCCAAATGACGTTGTTATGGTGGTTCCGTTGCTGTGGCCAATTGTCTTATGGGTAAATGCCATATGCAAAGAGCCCAAAACCCAACTATGTACTATTAGTCTCTAAGACAAATAAACACACCTCGCTGGGCGGTCAATTAATTACCTCAATCATTTAATGACCAAATTTACTCGCCGTGAGTCATTTGGCCCGCACCCAGTCCCAGAAACAGAATCAGAACAATTAGCCGCTAATGCCGGACTGCATAAGCAGTTTTCCACATTAAGACCTATGAATTTGTTTACACCACTAGCACCCGAGTCCGAGTCAGAGTCCGAGTAGACTCGGGTCTATTCAAATGAGTCCCCAGAGAAATTAATCAACTCAATGAATGGGACGAAAAAGGAAGAGTTGACATACGTATATTTTGGACGGGGGTCACATTTAGCCTTTAATTAGAACGAATATCCTTCAGACACTGTGACTTGGACACAAAAAAAGGAAAAAAAAGCTTAACGAAGCCCTTCCATTTGAATTTCATATTTTTTACCCAGCGAAACGCAGTTTCTTCCTCCGTCGTTGGTGTCCCGTTTTTCCTCTATAATCCGTGGGATTGAGGCAGTTCTATGATAATCCATTGCAGAGTTTTGTTGGGAGGAGCAATTCCCTTCCACGGGGTGGCGTTGAAAAATTAGTCACAGTTAGATGCCGCTAATCCTGCTACGTCCAGTTAGACGGTTTGCTTTATAATAGAATTATCTGCATCTAATGGGATTAGCTGAAAGAAGTACAATAAGTGACATCTTTGACGTTCTAATGGAATCAGCAAGTCTAGCGGAAGAAGTGCAAGCAGAATGAATGCAGTTGTGCGTCAATCCTTTGACATGGTCTGTAGGGCGGTGGTAACGATGAGGAAAAAAAATGCAACGCAATTCGTTATAGTTAAAGTGGATTATGCAAGGGAGACAGAGATATTGCTTTGATTTATATTTCTAGGTGGGTTAGTGGTGCATGGGACTGCTCTTGGGCTACACTGGGGTTGAAAAATTGACGAGCTGTAATGGCCTCGTATGCAAATGTATGTAGTTACGTAAGGCTATTGAGATAATAAACATGAATTAACATAACATGAAACGTGAGCAGCAGTTAGGTGTGGATCAATATTGGTGGCTGTAATGTGGCACCGAACAAATTGGTTGGACATAGTAAACGTGGTTATTCTGCTACAACGTTTTAGATTTGGACTCTAAAGACGAAAAATTCGCTGATCAACGAACTCACTCACTTCCATTTGCTCCGAGTACTACAATAGATTTTTTCTTGAGAAAACTTTTTGAACTTCTGAGGCGAATGACTAGGAAGTTTTTAAACAAAACAACATTTTTGAAAATGTTCCCTAGAAACTGTGGTCTGCAATCTGATCGTCCAAATGCAACTTGGTGTCTGGAGAAATGGTAGGTAGGTAAATGGATGCCTTGCGATGTTAGTTACTGCCAGGGGCGTGGACAAGGAGGGATTTTGGGGGTTCAAAACCTCCCATTGGTGGTGAAAAAAGAAATTAATAAACATTAAGCTTCAGGTAAGATTCGAACTCCTGATCTCAAGATTATCGTGCTTATGGGCTGTGGTTGTCTGTCACACCACCGAGCACATGATGTAAGCGGTGCAAAGCTCATTGTTAAAGGTGGCCTTTTAGAGCCATATTTAAGGGATACTTGGCTACATCGGTCACTTTTTCAAAAAAGTACGAAAAGCGAAAAGTCTTCTGGTTTTCAGAGCTTAGCTCTTTTTCATACAACGTACCTCCTAAATTATGTGCTGTGCTTATAACTTATGCAACCTTCGTCGCCTTAAAACCTACTTAAGGTCAGCGATGAATGAGGATCGTCTAGCTTGGCTTGCTTCCCTAAATATATAGGGTACTCCAACAAGAGGTGTCATTTTTTCAGCGAAAGTATGGCGTTGTGCCTGGTCTGCTGGCTTCCATTTGAATTTCATATTTGAACCCTATAAGTATGTATGTAGGCCAAGATTTGTATGCACAATGTGATGCGAAATATTTGCGGATAGGTCTAATTCTCCGATTGTTTCGAAAAAACTTGGGTTTCTAGTCACACTCTCAGCTACGGTGGCGATAATTTTCAGTTGATCTTTCCAGACGAACACAACTTGGAGTCCTTACATCAGTTATCTGTCGGAGACGTTCAAATTGATCGATTAAATTTACTATAGCTCTGCAAGAATGTGCTTAATGATGACCAAAACGGTACGAATTGTACAAAACGTTTTCACCATATTTTCACCGTATGAATTTTTACTATCTCAACACGTTATGCGAGTCTGTATCGATCTAGATTTAATAACCTCCTAGTTCTTACTTATGAAAAGTCATCACAATGATAATTGAATGTAAACACCTCAACAATGGAGTGAAATTTAAAATGACACCTCTTGTTGAATGGCCTTGGAACCTTTACGAAGCGGAGTAACCACTTCCTTGAAAGTTCATTAGCGTTTGCATTACCTAGAATATCCACATGCCCTGGTGCCCAGTAGAGGGTCACCGCATTTGCTCTTGACATCTCATCTTACAATCCTTGATCTAATTATCGCAAAGCAGTGAGCTTTAATGACTGCCTGGCTTTTTATGTAAAGAGCAATTGTGTGTTCGTGGGTAGATCCCCAATTAGGCATGATTTTGGCTTAGCTTGAAAGATACCGGAAAAAATAGTTATTCTAAAAGAGCGATTAACTCCCCGGTTCCCGTCCCAATGGCTATCTTAGAACTGTCAGTTAAATTAGTTGTTTTGTTGTTTGTATTATTTGTTTTGTATTCCTGACTTGTCCGTTCTTCCAGTTGTATCTGTCAGAAATTCTCATCGTGAATCATCTGTCAAATGCCAGCGTCGAAATAATGCGATTACTTCTCATCGAACGGTTTGCAGTATCCCATTGAGCTAATCGAAAGAAGCCGTTGACCGCAATTCCTCCATCCTAGGTCTAATAATAATCTAAAACCTCTACCACGCAATAAGCGGCAAGCGACAAAGTGGCAGAGCGTATTTCAAGGAGCTATCGAGAGTCAGTCAGCGAAGGAATAGATTAACGTGCAAGAAATGCATCGACATTTCACACATCCGTGTGCTTTTCTTTTGAAGAATTCAAATCCTGCCCCTCCTGTCTGTCCTCATTAAGACGAGATCTCCTTTCCTTAAGCTCAGACTAAAATAGAGCTCGTTTGGTGTTTGTTAACTTCTGTCCATCAATGTAACAAGGTACATCAATTTGCAAGTGCTTACCTTAAGAACAATGAATAACTTCCTTTAAGTATTGTAGGTATCCAGACACAGGCTGCGCCTTCGGACAAATGGGAAAGGATAAGAGGAAAAAATTGTATAAAAAGGGCTGAGAATGATTTAGGTGTGCAGAGCTCGTTAACTACTTTCAGGAAATATTGTTATTTACTTTCAATGGGATAAAATTAGAGGAGTATGGGCTTAAGCCAAGGAGGACTGGAATACTTTCTCTTTGAAATTTTGTTAAAACTCTATTGGCAATGACGCTAGAGGTGCTGTTTCACTTGATCTGGCAGAAGATACTGAAAAGGTCTGTTTTGTTTTATAAATATTAAATTGCGCCCAAGATGTACTGCTCTTGAACACAATTCTTCGTGTAATTGGACGATATAAGTCAGTAGAGACAGGAAAGATTTCTTGGTGCAGCGGTTTACGAGGAGCGTCTTGTCAATTTTTGAAAATAAATTGACATTTGTGCTCTTGGATACGTTTTGAAACTACAACATGACCGTAGTAAGCAAACAAACTGCCCACTAAACCACGGCCACGCTTATCTTCTGAGTCAGCTACACAGACTTTGGCTTTATGTCTTGATTGCTCAGCCGTGGCGATTGACTACCACCTGGGAACTGTGATGGTTTTAGAAGATGTTGGGGATTTTGCATCAGAGGGAAGTGATTTGTCAACCTCCTTATGCAATAAGTGATCTATTGTGGGCCTTATTTTCAACAGAAAACTGAACTATGCTCATATCATGGATGGTTGGTTGTTCATTTCTTCAAGACGATTCACTGCAAACTTTTTTTGTAGATGTATTAACTTAAAGGTATCATCTGCAGATTGCGTACGAATGAAGTACGCACTGTTTGGAGAAATTACGTCCTTCTACCATTCATAGTTTGGCATTCTGCAAAGTGGAATTTCCTCAACCATTTAAACTAATGACTTACACAGGGTAGAATCTGCGCAGTTTATTGTGAGCCATGTAAAGACCTGAAATCAGATCCGTGCACAATCCTCAAGGAACTTATACAGCTCTTTGATAATAGTATTTCCACTACTTTTTGTAATTCAAACTTTATCAACGGACAAATATGTGTAATGTGAAGTTCAACTACTGAAAATACATGAAAGAAAGAGTAAAATGTTCCACATACGCCACAGTATTTGGTTAGCGATCCCCGCCACAGTAGGGTAAGCGATCCCCGCTGAGATATACATACTTCGGCACAAAGTCGGAAATAGGAACTCCTCCTTCAATTACTGAAAATACGTGAGAAATATAGTAAAATGTTCCACATATTCCACAGTATTTAAGGGTTAAGCCAACCCCGATGAGATATGCTTCGACGAATAATGTCGCAGTTTTATGCAACTGAAAGGATTTATCGGAAAAGGCCATGTTCGGAGGTAGGTGTGTGTGTGTTTTTATGTGTTCCTTTCATAATCATTATCAGCTCAATCAAGTCTTAAAGCTATGACACTCTACTGCCGATATGTCCCGATTTTCGGGCTCCGATGTCCCGATTTTTATGATTTCTTATCAGCTCTGCAGGAGCCTCTTAATCAGCACACAAATATTTCTGAAAACATAGATCACACCATCCTAAGGTATTCTTGTAGGAAAAACCCACAAGGGATTTCTGGGAGATCTCAGCATCATCTACGAAAGAATCTCTGGAGATCTACACAGATGATTTCAAGACAAACAAGGTGTATGTGTAGGTGTTTTTTCTTCCCAGAGCATTGCAACGTCTGCCATGCCAAGATTAAAATAAATAAATAGCTGGCGCAACAGCTCAGGATGAGCCAGAGCCTAGCTTCTCGCAACCATTCGCGTTGCGCGTGTTGCATTTTTCGCACGGATGGAAAGGATCTACGTTTTATTGCCGACTCCGAATGGTAAATTGAAAGGCTCTTTCGTGACAGATTATACTCCCGGAGGCTTTTCATTCTCCGACGAGAGGTGGTGCTGCGAAAAATGTTTGCCAGATATAGCTGGGGTTTGAGCCCACGCTGTTCGGTCAGCAGTTCAACACATTAACCACTGAGCCACGGTGACCGCCAAGATTATGGCGATAAAATAAACCCAATCGTGGCTAAAGCGGAATGAAATATCTGCTCGGGATATTAGCATTTTCACAGACAGCCAGGCCGCCATAAATTCCCTGGAATCAGTCCATGTTACATCAAAAATGAATCACTCGCTTGTCATTCGTCTCTCGTAGAAGTGGCAGAGCAATTCAATATACTCCTTTTCCGAGTACCAGGACACAGGGATATTCCAAGACCGATAAACTACCCAAGCGTATCATGCTTACAGATTCTTCCTGGAGAAGAGAATCTCCAAGTGCCACTAGCTACATGCAAACTGAAACCAAAGCTTGATGCAATCGGCACAACCAACCTAAGGTGGTCAGATGGAAGCACCTGTCAAGCTAGCACATAAATTTGGCCTTTAATAGACCAAAAGTGCTCCACGAGATAAATTTCGCTAAGTAGATGGCATCTTGGAGCTACTATAGGTGTCATCACAGTACACTGCTTCAAAGACAGACATGTTATTGGCCTGGGGGTTCCTTCAAATGTTATCTGCCGAAGCTGCAGAAACGACAAGGAGGAGAAGGAACCTCCACCTTCACCATCTCGGTGCCTTCTTTTTTGATAATCTTGGTGACCTAGGACAATAAGATGTCGGAACACTGGTTCCATGATTAGGAAAGAGAATTCCTCTTAAGTCCTGAGGCATCAAAATGGACATACTAACGGTCTTATTGAGTTTTCTATACAAACACCCTCTCGAACCTAACCTTATCTAGGCCTTTCTTTCTAGCTGAGCTCTGAAAGCGAAAAATAATCGAGTTTAACAGCTTTGAACGATTCGGTTTCAGGAGCTTCAAACCAATTCCTTCTGTGTCGATCAATGTTGCAAGACGGTCTAATCGTTCTGCAAAATGCCGTTGATCGATTCCATTTTGTGTTCATATTGTTAACTTTGGATCCATAAGAAGCTAGATAAAGAAATGTCTGTCCACAATGAGCTCTGGATGCGTGGATAAGGCTGGATAAAATCGAAAGGCTCCTGTGTTCGCTCCGAAGCTCCGAAGCACGTCTCAGTTGACACCTTGACGTATTAAATACAAATGTGATTTTACTTTTGTGCATATGGCAACCGAGATACTATTAGTTGATAACCAGATTCAGTTTATTTAAAACTGGTCAGTCCCGCGACATTTTTTTTTAGTCGAAAGCAATCATTTCCTAAGAAACAGGTCGAACCAACCAACATAACAGTAAACCTGACATAAATCGAATCATTAAAATCTCACTGACAGTAATTAAAAGATTGTCTTCGCGATAGTCGCGCCAATTCGTTTCTCCTTTCTGCCCACCAAATGGCCGTTGATATCTTCTTCCAAAATATATTGGAAATTTGTCCACAACTTGGACGTGCCTAATGAATTCACTTAGGCATTCTGACCTAAATAAATAATTTATTTCACCACCAAAGTGAGTTCCAATCATTTTTAATCAACTCCCATCACATACATACGACACACATGTGTCTACACACTACAAAGGATACGCCATAAAAAATGACAAAACCCGAAACGACATAAATGTCATTGTCTTCTTCGTTTTGGGTTCCATTCCGCTCTCACCCTAACCTGTGTATCACAAAGTCAATATATGCATACCAACCCCTCAGCTTTATGGTAAAACACTGAGCAAGGTGTAACGTCGTTGTAAACAAAAAAAAAAACGAACAAAAAACGGAATCGCCCGCCCACATCAAAGGCGCCCCTTCCAAAGGACAATAACCAGAAACGCACTTGTACACAACTATTGGCAACAATAAAATTGTTCACACGCCAACGGAGCGATTCACCTCTGTGTCGGGTCGGGTCGGTCGTCCGCAAAGTAAGTCCAAGACCACCAATTTCATCATGCCTTTCCACAGACTGATGGCAGGCCATCGGGTGAAGGGTTAGGAGACGCAAATGTTCACTTTATTTCGGTGTACTCCGGTGGTTTTTTCTCCTCGTTTTTTCTGCCTTCGCTTCGCTTTCTGTTTATACATTCCGTTGTAAACAAATGGTGTAAACAAATTGTAAGTTAATATTTGATCATTGGTCCATCATGTCGAATATACTGGCGGAAATAAATTCTCGCCTTTACCTTGTTTCGGGGTAGAGGAATGCGGCAAGGGAGGAAAAATATTCACCTCCTACCGGGGCGATGGGGCGTATGAGCAACAAAAATGAAGCGATCTCAGAATTAAATCGGAATTAATCAAAAAAGAGACGAAGAAAATGCGTGGAAAAATGTGGAGAATGTTGGAAAATCAATCAAAATGAATGCGTCTGCCAGTGCGGATGGTATGTACTCGTTCATGAGGTATAAATACGCCTTAACGGTTACCTGGAGCCGCTGGAGGCGGACAGGAAAAAAATCGGTTTATTCAAATTGGAGAAAAAAGTTTTGAACAGATTTTGAGTATGTTTGACGTGAGGTGAGCTGGGATGGAGGCAAATGTTGAAACGTGTTTGCTGTCACAAAGTTAATAAATTATTTGCATAAGATTGACAGGGAGAAGGGTGGTGTAGGTGTAGGGTGTTACAGGCGCTCTTAGTGGGAATGCGGCTGAGATGAGATTGGTTGACACAAGGACTCTCAAAAAAATCAGAGTGTAATGTTTAGAAGAAGCTTATTGGACTCCACAAAGGGAGCTTGGTTTAAGGAAATTTGTTTATCGTTGAGGTTTTGAAGAAATAAGGAATGGTCTGGCTGAAAGCTCGATCTTGCTTTCAAGCATTTGTTTCCTACAAAGCTGGAATACAAGAGGTCTTCCTTCGGTCACAGAGCTGAGTGATTTAAGCAGGCTTTCACGGTTTGGAGTTTTTTTTTTCAGAAACCAGCACAGTTCAGGACGTTGGTTTATTATGCCAATAGCTAGGGATTGGTTTGTCCAAGCGTCACAGCATTTCCGCGAAGAAATATGGTACATATTGTTTAAAACAGTATTCGTGGCGAATGAATATTCATTTCCGATGCTCAAGGTGAACATATCGAAGCGGCCACACTCGTGAGAACGATACTTATCAGTTCCAACAATAGACAGAAAGAAAAGTACTAGAAGTCCAACAGAGGGTCTGTTTCGTATGCAAACACGAGTACCCACCATTCTATTCAACCATTTTGTTGTATTGTTTACCTATTCGCCGTCTCATTCCCATGGCTTTGCATTTATCCTGGCAAATGAAAGGAAAAAGTGTAGTTAGAGTAGTATGAAAAATGCTTTCTGATAGGAAAGGAGGGGAGTTTTTTGGCCGCCAACCCTGTCATCCAGAATTTATCGGAGATATTGGCCCTTAGTCAGGTTTTCCTCGTTTCTTCACCATCAACCCTCTCATACAGCCTTTAGTGATGATTCTAGCCATTAGCTAGTTCACCGTCATTATTACTCATCTGTGCCACCTATTCGGGGGCTGTCACTCCAACGCCCATGCAACGCTTGCACCTACATGCCATCTGACCGTGGCTCTGATTCCAAGTGGATTTTTTCTTTCGTTAAAGGACGACCGTGTAGGGAACGCCAACTGGGCAAATGGGCAAATACGAACAATAAGCAGTAGACAATTATCGACGGAGTCTGTTCGAAGTGATGTGAGGTTGGTGACTAAACGCCTGAAATTAACTAAAGATGACGGAGAAGGGGGAGGGCACTTTTCGAGGCTGCTCAATCTCGAACAGCAGACCCATGATTTTGAGTTTAGCAAAGAATAGTCCCAACGTAAAAAAGGTTCTTTGGGGACTAAAGTGCTAAAATCCGGCAAAATATGCTCAAGGCTTTGGGTAAAGAGGGAGTGAAATGACTCTCTTGTGTCAGTGAAATGGCCTGAAAATGCGGTAAAACATCTAGCAACTGGCAAACTGGGGTGATGGTTAATCTTTTTAAAAAAGGGGATAAGAGGGATTATTCCAACAATAGGAGTATATACATGTATTTATTTTAAGCCTCCCAGGAAAAGTTTTTTGCTAAGATGTTGGAAACGCGTTACAGAGCTGTGATCGAGTCCAGGTTGGGCGATGAGCAGTGGGGTTTTCGTCCAGGTAGAAGCACAACCGACCAGGTATTCACTCTCAAAATGGTACTTGAGAAGGCTTGGGAGTGTGCCAAACCTATCTACAGTTGTTTTGTGGATTTGGAGGAAGCATATGATCGGATCCCTCGAGGTAAACTTTGAAGTTTATTGCAGGAGTATGGATTGAGGGTTCTCTTCTGAGGGTCATTCAGTCTCTATACACCAACTGTAAGAGCTGTGTTCGGGTGAACGGCATTAAATCGACACCTTTCACTGTGGGCGTTGGACTTCGCCAGGGGTGGGTTTTGTCACCTCTCCTTTTGCATTGTGTATATGGATTGGATGTTACAGTGCAGCCGTGGTGAGGAACGGTTCAAATTGGAAGACTTAAGGATAAGCCATCTGCTTTTCGCTGATGACTTGGTCATCCTTACGTCCACATAGACCGAACTTCAGCACGCATTAGATAGGTTCGTCGCCGTCTGTGTTGAAGCTGGGATGAGGGTAAACGTGGACAAATCAGAGGAACTGGTCATTTCTCGAACGCCCGTTCGATGAACTCTGCATGTTAGTGGCGTCGTCCCCTTGAAACAGATGGAAAAGTTTAAGTATCTCGGGTCCTATTCACGAGTGATGGTAGGAGCAATACCTACTGAGTTATCCTGTAGGATTAGTCAGGCTGGAGCAATTTTGAGACAGGTTGGTCAATCTGTTATCAGGAGGGTCGAACTTGGCATCGAAGCTAAGTTATTGGTCTTCAAGTCGGTGTTTGTTCGGACCCTCACCTATGGTCATGAGGTTTGGGTAAAGACCGAAAGAATCAGATCGCGGATACAAGCTGCCGAAATAAGATTTTTTTGTTGTATTGCTGGGGTTACTCGTCGAAATCGAATTAGGAACACCAGAAAACGCGCGGCAAGTAATGTCGAGCAGCTACTTCTTCGAACGGAGCGGTCCGATGGTTTGGGAACGTTAAGCGTATGCCCCCAACTAGCTTTCCAAGATGTGCCATGGAATCCGTGCCATTGGGTAGGCGTTCCATGGGTAGGCCCAGAATGAGGTGGTTGGACCATGGTTGGGTGATTGAGAGTCAATGGCGGAAGATCGGGAGATGTGGAGAGTCTACTTAAGCCCCCTAAATCCGCGACCCTCATAGTGGATAAACAGACCTGAAAAAAAATGAATGAATGATGGAGAAATATGGACGATGAACGAAAAAAATGTCTAAAGAAAGCTGTGAAAAATTCGGGAACTTCAAAGAAAGTGTTAAAAAAGAATGAGATTGTTAGAGAGGAGGGACACTGTCTTCAAGGAAAATTCGTGGGGATATTTGTCAATTTACTAACAGATACGTTAGGTTAGGTTAATGGTTGCCTTGTGACATTGTCACTGCTCACTTAGACCAACAAAGGGTCCATTGTGCCCATCTTCCAATTTAACTCCGGGAACCTGTAAAGAGAAAAGGGGTTAGAAACCGCTGATTTAAGACCACCCAGATAAAGAAATTAATCTCAGGAGGTCCCTCAGCTCGACATCACCCAAGTCTTCCACTTCCGTGAAGAAATAACTACCAAGAGTCCTCATTCTTCTACTGGCGAGGGCAGGACATTCACACAGCAGGTGTCGGACAGATTCGATCTCCTCCTCATCCCTGCAGCTTCTGCAATAGTCGTTGTGATGTATACCGAGGCGTTCCGCATGAATACCAATTGCACAGTGCCCCGTAATGATGCCAGAGACTATCCTCGCCTCACGACGACTAAGTTGGACCAGAGACAGAGATCTCTTCTTATTATAGCTTGTCCATAAGTTCCTAGCCGTTGCACATGTATCTAGGTGGATCCACCGTGCATTGGCTCGACTTATGGCCTCGTCATCAATATACCTTTTTAACAAGCTTATTGGAATTCTGGCAAAGGGGAGAGCCTGTGAGGCATGCAGCGCTGCCCCCCTTCGTGCCAATTCATCGGCTCTTTCGTTACCTGGGATATCCATATGCCCTGGTACCCAGCATAGGGTCACCGTATTTGCTCTCGATATTTCATCTAATTACTAACAGTTGGTTACTTCGAAATGAAAAATAAACCTCTGAGAGAATTTGTCATGACCAGGACTCTCAATTCCCCATATAGAGTCGGAAATAAAATGTAATATGTACAACATGGTTGCGTGAGGCTACCCTCGGCTTCGCGCCAGTCATTAAATCAGTTTCGTGATTTCAAAACCAGATTTCCTATTATTTGAGAACAAGGCCAATCCAATAACAAGAGCAAAAGACGGGTAAAAATAAAGCACAATACAACCTTAATCAGAATACAATTCTCGGAAACCAGAGTATAGCCAACAAATATTAGTCAATCCGCCTTAGTTCTATTTAACACTGTTTGTGGCTCTTCTTTTCATTTCCGTTTCTATTGGGTATATTTCTACTGTGTTGAATCGTCACTGGAGTTTGTGTTCTTCTACCCCGGGTTTGCCTGAAAACGTAGGAAGAAGAATCTTTGTACGCTAGTTTCCAAGGGCAGTGCGATACACTCACCGACATAATAAACCATGCACCGCCAGGCTTATCCGAGTCCATCGGCCCTTCGAGGTAAGTTCCTTAAGCGTAAGTTGGAAGGAATCATCAAGCATTTAAAAATAGGTCGAAGAACGCCATCCTGTGGTAGCCTTTGCTAACTGATATTCACACATATTTTCAGTTACATGTTGGCTCGTCTTAATTTTAAACAATAAAACTGAAATTATGGATCTAAGACCTGCTAAGCCTAAAGCCAATGTCCGTGCAACTCGAATCTTATTAGACTAAGCATATGGTTACTGAAGTTCACAGACGTATGTAGATGGTGTCCAACAAACGTTGGAGGATGTATGGATGATGGATATTTTTCCTAAGACACTCATCAGCTATTAGAGGAATGGGGAAAGAGAAATCGTTTCTTAGGTCCTAATACTCCTCCTTTCGGAGCCTGAATGCCTTAGTTAGTCCCACTGGAACTAAGTACGGTTTGCATCAACTGAATAAGTTTCAATGCAAATAGATAGTAATGACATCTGTCAGGTGTAATGGGACCAAACCCTCCATTAATTCTTAAACGTTTTCCACTGCCCTTGAAAAAGTTTCTAATTTTTTGCTCATACAATTTATGGCCTCCAAAATGCGTGTAAGGGTCGCCCCCAAAATACCACACAGTGAATGTTAATAAAAAAATATAAGCCCGACACGACACTGACACGTTTCCTAATAAAAGCGTATTTTAATACAAATGACACGGTCGTTCCGTAATAGGCTACGACAAAGGACACCTTCTACATACTTCTCGTTAATAAATAAATAGGAATACCAAGCTGCCGAGAGGGTCATGTGACACAAATAACCTATTTTTTTTTTCATGTTGTCTGTAGCACAAAAATATCTCCCATTTGTGTTATTAGCTCGAAAGTACAAACAGAAAAAAAAACGAAAACAAAAAGACGACATTGTTCCAGGACGTTCCGTCATACAAAAAGGGAAACAAAAAATGCGTACATTCAAATCGAAGCCGTAAAAACAAAACCAAACCAAACGACAACAGATTATGATTTATGATTCATTTAATTATACGTTCATGCTGCAATCGAATACCGACCCACTCAATCACAGATATTGTCTAAGAGCCACTGGAAACAAAAGAAAAAAATGCGTGACAGTAAAGAAAATTGGTTTAAGCACATCCAGGAGGTTTCCAAAGCTCCTTCGTAGGTTTCTACTCTCTTCTGCCTATTTATCCATGTAATTACGTATTCAACACAAGTACTCATTTCGTTACTGTTGTCTACACCTCCCTTTCGAAATCAATCAATAAAACAACCACAAACGAAACAAGGTGAGATCGCGAAGGGTTGACAATATTGTACTAGAATCCTTATTTTTAACCAAAAAATGTTACCTTCATTTGGAGGACTTCTTTTGTAGCCTAATCTAACCTAATTGTTGAGATGGTTATTAATATTAGTCACACAATGGCAACGACAAACATTAGGCCTCGTAGAAGAAAAGTCGATAAACAGATGTTAGTTCATTGGAACACAAGTTAGAAACCTTCACACTTAAATAGCTTGTGATTCTGTTTGCTAGGTAAGGTAAGAGTGCCAGACCGAGTTGAATGGAGGCCCGCTATATCCATCTGGGTAACTCTACAAAAACTATTCCCAGAACCAGCCGAGGCTTGTTGTGAAGTTTAGCAAGATTGTCGAAGAACTTGGCACTTGTATCTTTTTCGAGATATTTTGGGCTGGACACGTAAAGCGAATGTGGAGAATCCTTTCTCCTTCTTGTTGTCCATAGAGCCCCCACCAAAATCATTTAAGAGGAGGCCTAGCAAGTTGTATTTTTGTCAGATGTTGAAGCAGAAGGCTTTGTGGGAGAAAGAGGACTTTCAATGCATTGCTTACTTACATAAGATGGCGCTACAATCCGGGGTGGACCTGGACCTCAACCACCAAGCGTCTCCAACCAGCTGCCTCCAGTTTCGCACTTCAAGTTGGTTAAGATCCCCTTCCACTTGCGCGCGCCACTTGAGTCGGGGTCTTCGGCTACTGCTCCATTTCTCTAAGGTGGATTCGAAGATTTTCTGTGCCGGAGCATTGGTGGCTATCCGCTCTACATGAGTCAGCTACCTCAGTCGTTAGACCTTTACTCTTCTGGGTAAGTTGTCATTGTATTTCCTCTTCCATTAACCGTCTATGCAGATGGCAGCGAAAATCATCAGAAGAATTTTCTTCTCGAAAAAGCCAAGACCAACCTCATCCACTTTTGATAAAGTCCATGCCTCTGCACCGTAGACCGTAGAGCGTAGAGCAGGGACAATTAAGTTCGTATACAGGTTCACTTTAGTTGACCTGACTTTACTTGTCATCGTCCTGATGATGACTTTGCCATGCCATCGTCCTCTGAATCATCAGATTCCTGCTTAACAGCCTCCTTGGCGGCGGCTACTGGGCAGCTATAGCTGCAAACGAAGGCAAACCTGCTGGAATCCTTAATGAACTCCTTGATGGGCTGCCTTAAACTCAACTTCGGTTGTAGCAGCGATAATTCTTCGATTGATCTTAGCGCTGGTAGCCTAGGTAGACAAAGTCCTTAACTACCTCAAAGTGACGTCTATTGTGACGTTCTCTCCGAAATATCTGTGTTGGGTGTCCTTTCTTGTTGACGGCATATACTTTGTCTTGCCCTCATTGACCGCTAAACCCATCTTCTCTGCTTCCGTTGGCATTCTCACGAACGCGCCAGTGACATCACGGTGCGTTCTTTCGATTATGTCAATATCGTCGGCGTATGCGAGTAATCGGACGGACTTTTGAGGGATTGTGTCTCTGGTGTTGGCGAGTGAGTTTAGCACTATTCTTTCGAGAACGATGTTGAAGAAGTCGCATGACAGCGGTTATGTCTTTACCGACCTTGATGGAGCAGCGCGCATTCTCCATAGTCATCCTGCACAAGCGGACGAATTTGGCATGGATGCCAAAACTAGACATGGCTCTGTATAGCTCGTCTCTATAGATGCTGTCATACGCGGCCTTAAAATCGATGAAAAGGTGGTGGGTATCGATTTGAAATTCCTGGGTTTTTTCCAAGATCTGCCGAAGTGTGAATATTTGGTCGATAGTGGACTCTCCTGCCGTGAAGCCACATTGATATGGACGGATCAGGTTGTTGACGAACGGCTTTAGGGGCTCGCACAACACGGCAGACAAGTAGGCGACGTTAAGAAGACTGATGTTTCTGTAGTTGGCGCAGTTCAGAGTGTCTCCTTTCTTGAGGATCGGGCAAACGATGCTGAGGTTCCATTCATCGGGCATACTTTCCACCGACCATATTTCACATATGAGTTGGTGCATGCTCCTTACCAAGTCATCGCCTGCTGCTTTGAATAGCTCGTCAGCTCCAGCAGCTTTGTTGGACTTAAGCTTAGATATGGCTTCGTGCAGGTCGGGTGGACGCAATTGTTGGTCTTCGTCATCCAGGTTGAATGGTTCATTCTGTTTGACAGCGGGATTTGATTCGCCGTCGCCGTTAAACAGTCTGCAGAAGTAGTTCTTCCATATCCTTCCATATCCACTCTACTACGATACCTTGTTCATCCTTGCAGGCTTAGGTTCGGCATCTGTAGCCTTGACAGGTTCTTTTTACTCCTTGGTAAAACTTCCGAACCTCATTCCTGCAGTAGCATATCTCCATTTCCTCTATCGCGCGCTTCTCACTCTTTATTTTTGCTCCTGGGAAGTCGGTGTTCATCTCTTCTCTTCTGCTCGCGAGCAGCTCTGGTCTTTCAATGCATTAGTGAGACATAAAACCTCAGCCCTTGAGTTAATAAAGCCCTCATATGTTCCTAAAAGGAAAAAAAACTGAACGACTAAACACGCATCCATCCATCAAATCAATGTGTGTGGCACTGTCACACCAAACATTGTACCAGTACTTGTCATTGTTTTACACATTTTCAAGTGTCATATCGAAAGCTGTTTGCTTTGAGTCAACCACATCATAGAAAATTTGTAATTAACACGACTATGCCCGTGTGTATACTCACACATCAGTAAATGAGAACAAATTTCAAGGGCCCTGCTCTCGAAAGTGTGTGCTCCACCACACACCCAAGTGACAACCAGACAACCACTTGAGGGAGACAACACAATCGAATCAGATTATGAGGTGGTTCCTCAGGTGGTTTCATGCATTGCCATCCCAACCCCACATGTGTTTAAATTAGATACATTTCAGCGAGCGTGGGGGTAAGCATTGTTCAGATTCCTTGGCAACCGAAAAAGGATGAAATGCAGACGAGCATAGCGTCGCCGGCGCAACCAGAACGGTCGCAGCTAACCCAAATTCTTAAATTGACCTTTCAAGCATTGTGTGCCTGGCGAGGCATTTGTAATAAATTTACCTAGTAATTGTAAAGAATACAAAAGAAAGAAAAACTGCAAGTTTGCATTTATTTTCTGGCCGACACTGATTGATGTTGATTGTATAAATTCGCGTATATTATTGTTGGACAATGTGAATTTAATTACAGTGTTTTGCTCTAATAATAGGTTTCACGGGGACTATCTGAGTTTTGTGTTTCGATGTCGACTATTGTTTAGAATTTTTAGAAACCAAATAACCTTGGTGATGGATTAAATGATTTTAGAGCATCTGGTGTTAGAGTGACACCATTTCTCCTGAGATCTCCTCAACCTTTTCGAAAAAAAAACGACTGCGTGCTTGACCTTTTAGCAAATATTTCAACCGCGATGAAACGACGCAATGCCGTTGTCACCCATTCCGTTCTGGCGGATTTTTTGAGCCTCGACAAATACACGGAAACTCTGATTCAATAAGAGGTGTAGCATTTGCGATTGACATTTTACTCATTCTGTAAATCTTTTTAATATTTCTTCTTAGCCCCGGTAATTTTAGAAGTTGGGAAATTTTTTGTTATGTATGTATGGTTCATATCTTGCCACTTTCCACGTTGATGGTGCCTTCCAAAACGTCCATATTGGAATCTCTAATTCAACTGAGCGTGGAGAAGTTCATAAGCCATTGGATAGATACCAAGCTAAGAAGAGGAATAATCCAATCAACTCTCGGAAACAGCACTTCAACCAAGTCTTTCGAGAGAGGAACACCTCAGGACGGGGTTATCTGCCCTCTTCTTTGGTTCATGGTTAGCAATAAAATGCTTTCAAGGCTCGACAGAGACGTATGCGGGCGACGTGGTAGTTTTAGCATCAGAAACGTTTTCTTGAGTTCTCAGGTAGATTATGGAAGGTACCTTGGATAAGGTAAGCACATGGGCCACTAGTGTCAATCCAGACAAAGTTTAACTGATGCATTTAACCACGAAAACTAAAATACCGATCTTCACGCCTCCACCGCTTAGCAACCAACTACTTTCTCTATTCTCCAACTTGAAGTACCTGGGTGTTGTATTCGGTTCAAAACTCAACTGGAAGCTTGACATATAGCAGCGAGTGAAAAAACCTGTGTAGCCCTTAGACTGCAGTAAAACTTTTGGTATAAAGTGAGGACATCGACCGAAGATGGTCTTATGCATGTATACCGTAGTGGCACGTCACATACTCTCGTTTAAGTCACTTGTTTAGTGGCCCGCATTGAGGAAAGCCTACAACATAAGACAACTGAAGAAAGTGTTAAGAACAGCCAATATAGGCACTACGGGAGCTATGCGATCCATTCCTAGTTAGTTAGTTAGTTAGAAGTGACCCTCCGAGAGGAGTACTCTAGACCAAAAAAAGGTCCATTGTGATGCCACTGGAGTTTCCTGCTTACTCCTAAAACCATTTAGATTTCCTAACGCAACTGTTAAGATCGGCCGTGCTGGCGGAGTTCAGATCATTTAGATCTTTAAAGAAGTATTGGCCCAGGGTGGCTTTCCTGATATGGGCCAGTGCGGGACAAGTGCAGAGGAAGTGTGCGGGGGACTCCTCCTCCTCCTTGTCCCTGCAGCTCCTGCAGAAATCGTTGCATGCTATATCCATGCGTTGAACATGTCTTCCTAGGATGCAATGCCTCGTGAGGACGTTAATGAGTTTTGAAAGCTGGTCTCTTCTGAACCGTACTAATGCTTTTGATCTTTTCAGATCCAGGACAGGTCAGATTAGCTTGGCATTGTTGCAATAATCGAGGTGTTGCCATCTACGGTTTGTTTTCGACAGAGCGTCGGTGTGGGTCAAGTGTTTAACAAACGACATAGGCGCTTTGACATCGTCGAGCTTCCTGGGAGCCTTTTCTGGCTAATTCGTCAGCCTCACAGTTCCCCTGAATGTCACAGTGACCAGAGACCCAACAGAGTGTGACGTTATACTAGTTAGCGATCTCGTTTAGAGACATGCGGCAGTCCTTCACTGACCTAGATTTTATTATGTTGGATACGAAGGACTTGATCGCAGCCTGGCTGTCGCAATATCCGTGCGTGATATTGGGTTAGCCTTCAGCCAAGCGGCGGCGACTTGATTTATAGCTGTGACTTCGGCTTGAAAGACACTGCAGTGGTAGGGCAAACTGACGGAGTGGAGGATGTCCAGGTCTTTTGAACAGACACCGGCACCGACTCTTTAGGCTGTTTTAGAGCCGTCCGTAAAGATAGAGATGGACTTATTAAAAAGGACTTCGCGCTGATTTATATGATAGGATTCTTTTCGCACCATTCGTGGGTATCTCTCAGTCCAGTCCTACGGAATCTCTGAATGTACTACTGCACCTCTTCCCATTTGACCTTCACATTAAAAATATATCAGCGTGTACCGCGGTTAGATTGGGAGAAAGAGGATGTTGGTATGTCAAACCGTACCGCCATAGCAACCTTCTGGATCTATTACCTAACAATTTGACAACGACTCTAACCGACTAGGGATTTTCTCTGAAACACTCCAGATTTTTGAGTCACACCATCTCGTCCAGTGTATTCCAAGCGGAAAAACTGACAATACTCTAAGCTTGCCGCCATCCATCCAAAACATCGCCATCCTTAGTGATAGGCAGGCTGCAATCAAGTTCTTGCACTTAGAGTCCTTTGTACCATGAGAATTAGAGTAAAGGCTCATATTTCTTTTTCTCTTTTTTGCAAAGTACATAGCTGTGCATTCAATTCGGCCAGAGCTAACCAAATATAACTTTCAGAGGTAGCACACGCCATGCACGCTTTTCATTGCATTCAAAATTTTGTGATTCAAAAACGGCATATTTATTTCTAGTTAAAATAACAACTGATTTAAAAATTTTAAATAGCACATAGACACGTGGTGACTTTTCATATAATTACATAAAATTTTAATCACCTTCGTCCACACAGGTTACAAGAAAAACTTTTTCGAAAATATTTTAAAATGAACTCGTCTCCCAATGTGTAAGTTCCACTTTGTGCGAGTATAGCGTGATTAGTTTTGTTTCCTCTAAAGGAAAAGTTGTGGCAATGCCTTAGGCTTTATAAATATTTCATTTCTTCAAACCTACATCGCAACTGGAGTACAAAAAAATGTATATGTCCTTTTTTATACATTTCATGGGAATGACTTTATTCAGAAGTCGAAAGGGGCACTTAAAATAAAACCAAGTTATTTACAACTTGTTTATGTAGCATAAAATCGGAGACTCACTTCCTTGTTATTTATTCATGAGGATATTGAGGATACGAATTTGCATTGATAAGGATAATATTGTGCAGCAATAATGCTGGTGCGTGTACTTTTATAAATTAACATTCAAATTGGTTACCCCTATTCGAGGTTTAAGACCACCCTATCGGATTTCTATTGAGGGGATGCCCCGATGGTATTGTCATCAACTGTGATTATCGTAGAGCTCTTTATGTGTAATATGAATGATAGATCTAACAACGAAAATAAAAACAGCTTATCACTGCAGGAAGTTAGTGATAATAATGGATACGAGTCCATAAATTTAGTAATGAAATGTTAAATAATTGATGAGACCACAAACACATGGGTTTGACTGAAACGATCATCACAATCTGGAAAATTACATCTAGTACTGGTGATGCATTTGTGATAGTCATCGCAACTAAATGCTTTCCAAAAGGTGGCGCTCATCATTCCTATTAAAACAGGAGAACCCGAGGCAGTCTCGTTCTTTCGTAGACATCAACTTGGCGAATTTTGGACTTGGGTCTACCTCCGTTCAAAATCCAACTAACCCAGGAGCTGAAGGAAAACGACCGTTGACAACGCCGTGTGTTCGCTGACTGGGTTCTGGAGCAGTTACAGCGACAAGCCTTTTTTTGGATACACGTGTACGTCAGCAAGCAAAATTGCCGGATGTGGGACGATGCCAATCCACACGAGGTCCACCAAGTGGCAATCCATCCGCAGAAAGTCACTGTTTGGTGTGAATTGTGGACCGGCGGCATCATCGGTCCATACTTCTTTGAAAACGACTATGGCATTGCAATCACGATCAACGGAGAGCGCTACCGATCGATGATGACCAATTTCTTTTGATCCGAATTGGATGCATATGCATGTGAACGACATGTGATTCCAACAGAACGGCGCTACGTATCACACAGCTGATGCCACAATGGACATATCTCACGCAGGGGCGATGTGAACTGACCACCAAGATTGTGCGATTTGACCCGATTAGACTGGGATTTCCTTAAGTTGCAAGTCTATGACATGTTGCAAACGACCAGTGCCCTCAAAGTCGACATAACCCGTGCCATGGCTCAAATTCAGCCTGATCTATTCGCCAGAGTTATCGAAAGTTGGACCCCTCGGATGCGCGCCAACTAGCAAAGCTGCGGCGGTCATTTGAACGATGTCACAGTCCACAAAGAAACACATAATGTCATTGATAGGCCTTTCAAATAAAACAAAGAATTCGTTGATATCTCCCACGCAACTTGATTTATTCAATTCTAACATCTACCCGTCCATATTGGAAAACCCTATAGATCTAGCTTTCTGGGCCAATTGTAGTTGGGCCACATATGACTTGATATGGCACAATTCCGCCACCCGTGCAACCTGATGTTAGCCTGTTAGAAAGTGTTAGCCTCTGATATAGTAAGGAGATTCATCCCTTGACGGCTCTCAGCCGGATGTAAAGGACTGAACCTCGTTTCGCCAGCTCATCAGCTCGGTTGCTGCGTCTCGGCACCCCAAGGGGACTGACCATGAAAATATGCCCTAACGAAGCGAATTCCTCGTTGATCTGTTTCACCAGCTTAGAAGATATCGTGTTCGATGCCAGAGCGTTGACGACACCCTGGCTGTCAATAAAGATGGAAATGTTTTGGATGGATGAAGGGTTAAGACTCTATAGGTGGCATGTTTCGGTTATTGTCAACACTTTAGCCTGATAAGACACCAGAAGAAGTAATCATCTTAGTCACACTTTATGGCTCCGAAGTATGGATAAGTATATATATAAGTATGGATAAAGATATCGTTGATCGTTTTTTGTGAAAAAGTCATGGTTAGATATTCGTTTTCGATGATGGATTTTAAAGGACGCTATTCAACGAATAATTATACGACCTGTACAACGATATATGTGCATAGATCTAAGTAAAGACAACTGCGCATTAGAGGTTCGACATGGCAATGCCATGTAAAGACAACGGGCTATAAAGTTGCGGCTCACAGAGACTTCAAATCTAATCAGATGGCACAACGAGGAAGATCTCGTCTAAGTTGACTTGCATAAATAGACGTGGACTTTAAGCACTTAACCAGCTAACTATTACTGGAGAGATTTTTTCAGGTTCGCGGCAAGTATGTTTGTGAGTGGATCTGCCCAATTGCTTGAACACATTTTTTAAAAGAAAACACACGTAACGCGCGGTGAGAAAGCTACAAAGGTATCCGACTTTTTCGAACTAACCACCAAATTAAATTGCGTATACACAATATGCGGTGTTACCAGTAATAATAAAATAATCTTGAAATCTACCATGACCTGGTCTCATTTTCTTTTAAAGAATTGTTTGCTTTCAAGACAATCAAAAACACGCAGAAATTAATATGCCGACGCATTGAGCTATTAAGTGCTGTCCTGCATTAGAATCAAAGTCAGACAAAAAAATGTAAATTATTGTCAACCACAATTAAGGGAAAAAAAACCAAGGCCTCCCTTCGGCATAAATCCCCGTACGGCGTAAAAGCCCGTGTAAATGAAAGGTCATCGCCGCAAAAAAAAGCAAAGAAACACTCCATAGTCCACAATCCACACATTGATTCGCAGGCACTGCTCTCTCACTTTTGTTTTTCCCTTAATTTAAAGGGCAGTTCTTATTACGAACAATATCCGGCGGATATTACTTTGAAGATAAGCACTGCAATACAAAATTATACCCAGACTCGGATGAGATACTCAGATACACAAAGACTGAATTGACTCCGCTTGCCATCCTTAAGCTGGTTGCAATAAATTTATTTCGCAAGGCAATCAACTCCGACTCCATTTCACATACATATGTACATCCTGACGTCTGTAGGGATACCAAAAAAAAAATGGCTAATTTCCTTTTTTATTTGTATGTTTACTGAGAGCCACTGCACACAATGACAATCGGTTTACTCTCAGAGCCTATTTCAGAACCGTAAAAAGGAATTTAATGTCAAATTTAATTACTGGACTTAATTTTAAGTTGCAACGACGTTCCCATTTAGACGAAGGACAATCGCTGGCTTTTAACGTGTGCGGCCTGGAAATTGAGGAATTTAATTCCAAAGTGGAAGTGGGGACATCGTTCGTAAGCATAAACACAAGATTCCAACTTTTTTCGCATCCATTAGCGCAGCCAACTCAAGCAATTGGTGTAAGACCTTGTTGTTTTGGATGAATTAGCACGAAAATTCTCATGGACAACCAGTTGAAAGGTCAATTCAATTCAGCCGCTTCACCTGCATGTCTTCTTTGATCTCACTTGACGAATGCTCGAAATATATGACCTGTCAACCAAGTCACAACTCACTCAACAAGCCTACAAGTCTTTTCAAACTACTCCTGCAGGAGCGGCAGAAATGAACAGCAGAAAGAAACTATAAACAGCACTGATCAGGTTGTTGACAAAAGCGTTCAGATAATCACAGAATATGGGAGATATAATCTTGTACGCGATCATGCGGGGACTGATAACTCTGTAGTTGACAGAGTTAAGTGGGTCTTCTTTTTTGTGGATCTGGAAACCATGCTTTGATTCCATTTATCGGGGATACTGACTACATTTTTTGAACGAGTTTGGTGTAACGGCTGCGATGACCAACATCCCGCAGTCAGGCAGAACGAAACATTCAACCTAGACGACGGTCTGGCATCCGCCGCTTCATCTGTGGGACTTCTTCTTTGCAGGACCTCTTACTTGACTGCATTCGCTTGCTCGTATTTTTCGTCAAACCAGAGGTTTCATGGTTAAACCTTACAGATTAATGGCTTCGTAACGATGTCAAACTTGCAGCATCTGGTACATAATGCTGGAGGAGTTGTTGGGAGATTTTTTGGGATAGGCCTCCGGTAAAGATTCAACCGGCCTCTAGTTTGCAGCTTGTCGGCCTCGTATCTTCTCACAGTAATTCTTCTTCATTAAAGCGGATTTGGATTTGTACCTTTGCTGCAAGAAAACGATCAATGTTGGCAGCAGAGAAAGACATCTTTGGACATCCGGAATTGTGCCTTGCGTCGATTATAATGTGATCAACTTGATTGGACGTTTCATGAACAGAAGACCACCTCATACCCTGATGGATATTAAGATGAGGAAACAGTGTACTTGTGAGTTATCTTGTAGGATTGGTCAAGCCGGAGCGATTTTGAGAAAGTTTGGTCGATCTGTTATCGGGAGGGCCTAACTTGGCATCGCAGCTAAGCTATCGGTTTCTAATTTGTGTTCCAACCCTCACCTATGATCATGAGGTTTGAATTAAGACCGAAAGAATTAGATACAAGCTGCCGAAGTAAGATTTTTGTGTTGTATCGCTGGGGTAACTCGTCGAGATCGTGCTAAGAACACCAGAAAACGCGAGGCACTCAATGTCGGGCAGTTACTTCTTCGAACGGAGCAGTCCATACTTCGATGGTTTGGGCACGTTAAAGGCATGCCCCAGCATGACTCGCCTTCCAAAATGCGTCGTGGAATCTGTCCCCTGGCGTGCCTTGGGTAGGCCCATGATGAAATGGTTGGACCAAGTCCGAAATCTTACCTTTACCCGTATGGGTATAGCTCCTGTTGATCAGGAGGTATGGAGGATCCAATTAAGCATCATTAACCCGCGACCCTCAGAATGGATACGTCATATTTATTGCATTGCTCCTATGTTCTGTCCAGAAAGTTGTATAAACATTCTTTGATATCCTCGTTTTCTGTGGGAGCATGAATGCTTATTAGGCTCTTGTTTGATACCAGTTGTCATAAAATATTTACTCACTATTCAGTCACGTGTCGAAAGCTTAAGACTTGTTGCTTAAGTCTGCCAGGTACAACGAATTCGCATACGAATATCCATGTTGCTTCTGCTCTCTGTAGCAATGATCATACTAAATGTCACAGTTTTTCATTCTCCCTATCCCATTGAACATCCTTGAGATAACCTCTGTTAGGTGGTCGTCTATTGGCGGGCTGCTACTGGCAAAATTAACCTGGAAAAGTCTCCTAAGAAGCACAAAGCTGAATTCAATGTACATAACATTGGAAATTACTGAAAGGGTCTTGGAAACGTCGTCTGGTGGGGGAGCACCGACCTTTTTCCACTTTCTCGAATACAGCCTTGATATTTTCTAGAGATCGTGCACCACATTTTCGTCTAGACTTTCGTTAAGTAGTCACTGGGCTCAAAAATAAATAAAAAGCTGGAGCGACAGCTCGGGATGAGCCAAAGCCTAGCTTCTCACAAACATTCATGCTGTGCGTGTTACATTTCACGCCTGAGTGGAAGGGACGGACAATTTATTGCCGACTACGAACGGCGAATTGAGAAGCTCTTGCATGACAGATTGTAGTCCCGGGTGCTTGTCATTCCCCAACGAGAGGTGGTGCCGCTAGAAATGTTAGGTGGACATGGCTGAAGCTTGAACCCACGCCTCTCACACAGCAGTCCAATGCCCTAATCACTAAGCCATGGCGACCACTGAGGCAGATGAAAGCGACAAAAAAATGTACATAATTTCCTTCGAATATTCTTGAGAATAAAATGACTGTGGAAACACATTACAAGGGGCCTTGAACTTATTCTAGACTAAGAAAATCGTCTGTGTAATAAGAGGTTTAACTCAAGCTCACAAAATTATCATCCAATCACGCCCTAGGATGACATAAACGAATTCCAACCGAATTTTCTTCTTGAATTGCTTTTCGCCGACAAACTTGTGGACCCCACTGTAACGCTTCCCATCACTTCCATCCGTAATTTGATGAAACTGAAACGGCTAATAAAACAGTCATTCGTTGGAAACTTATTTACAAAACAATTTCAAATTATTTACAACACCCCCGCCGCCGTCTAACAAATTCGATGGCCGACGCCCGTGTAAGACACGAAAAAAGAAAACAACTCCAAAGTAGGTGGGCGACGACCACAACTGTTCCGCTAATGTTCCCTGACATATGTAAATATTAGCCCGGCTCCCGTTTGGTAAGGTCACAAGAATATTTTATATTCTCCAACGGCTGTGGTGTACATCTACACTCTGGATAATGACATCCTGGCTTGAGGGGATTGGCTTTTTTTTTTTTTTTGGTTTCGTTTTTTTTTTCTCCATTTACTTGGTATTTGACAGGACTCTGGGTAAGGAATGCAAAAGCTTTACACTCGTATGTGTGTAGTTATTTAGGGACTATGTCAGGCATGAATATGAGACAGAGATGATGTGCACTTCCTTTGATGTCCGTTTTACAAACAGGAAATGAAATTGTTATGATCCAAATAGTTGAGCAAAGTAATGAGCATTTGAGAAGGAGCGCTCAAGGTGTCGTCTCCTAAAAGCTGTTTGTGTGTCTGCAATGCAAAGTTCCGCTTTTAAGTAAATTGACGTTACGTCGTGTAATCTAATGGATGAATATGAAAATTGTTATAATAGTCCTGAGTCCTGTAGGGTAATCGGATTATTCTGTAATTGAGTGAATTGTGTTTAGTCAAGTGTGTTGCGAACGGATCTTGTTCTACTACTTCATGGAAATTGAGTGCAAAATATCAGCGTTAGCTGTCATTGGCACAAATCTATGAAGATGCAGGGTTTGTTCAACTCCCTTGCTCCTCAATCGGATACAGAAAGGAATGCACTTTCCTTATCCATTGCTCGGTTTTTTTTTTCAAACAATGTCGAAGGATAATTTCAAAAGGTATGCCACCCTAATTAAAGGGGTTCCTACGCAGTAATTTAATTCAAATTATTTGCTGTACAACTTTTGGCAAGCACATGCCGTTCGCAATCCCAATTGGAATGTCGTTACAACGATCGTAAACAAAATTGTTACGCGTACTTTTAAGCACGAACCATAGATACAGACGCATTAAGTTAACATCTTCATTCCTTTCCCCAAATTTGAGGAGTTAGGTACTCATAGTGTATCCACTCAACGAAACATTTTGATTTTATGGCATCTTAACCAAAGATGAATCCTTGTTGACTTGGGAAAATAAATTTTTGCTTCAAATTAACTGGAAAGTTTAGAGAAAAACTTTAAAATACCGAAAGTGTGAGGAAATTTTATCTACAAGCGTGATGGTACCTTTCTCGGTGTGCGGCCTTGAAAAGTGGGTAGTCGAAAACTTTTGAATAATTTAATTTAGTTACCAACAAGGTAGACCTCCCCAATCGGTTGTCGTCGCTGGGATAACATTGTTAATTAAGGCGTAGCCAATATTTCTTCCTTGGCCATTTACGATTGAGGCTGACGATAATCGGCGCCAGATTCATGTCCATCAACGGATTCATTTTCTGGGGAGAATTTTTCGCCTGACTTGGAATAACTTAATACGAATCCTTGGATTTAATTTTAAATTTTATGTAGATTTTGGCTATGAATTTCAAATGAAATCATCGAGTCAGCCTTGACTTGGCTGAGTGAGTGGATGAATGACTGGTTGAGTGACTGATTTGATTGAAAGCTTAAGTGTTGGTCTCTTTGGGTTGGAAGTAGACGAATTGGCTTTCATTTACAATTCTGTAAAATACTTGAGAACATTTTTATCCTACTGAAGGATATCCACAGTCTGCGACGGTTAATTGAAATCAGTAGGACCGCGATCCTCTGCTGAATGTCAAGGGACTAGTGTGGTTCACTGATGGTTCAAAGATCCATAGTCTCAGCCGTAAAGTCTGCAAAGCGCTTGGAATGTATTCCAGTGTCTTCTAGGCCGAGCTATTGCATTGAAATCTGTGCCCATACCATTCTTGACTACGGCATCAAGAGTGCAACCATCAGCATACTTACTGATAGTTAAGCAGCGTCTAAAGCATTGTGCTCACTACCTCAACCCAAAAGCCGTCGACGGTTGCCAATGCGCTCCAAAATCTATCTAAGCGAAGTGAAGTCAAACTCTGGTAGCTTTCTTTCTGGATACTGCAGTCTGAGATATGATCTACACAAGATGAATATTGCCCAAGAAGCCGAATGTTGACTCCGCCTAGAGGAAGATGAAACAGCAGAAGCTACACTATGTGAGTGTATGGCTCTCCCAGTTACATAAGGAGGCGGGTTTCTTCAATGACTCCCGGATCTCTGAGGATATCTGAAACGCTTTGACAGGTGATATCCTCAACTGCAGTGAGGCTAACTCTAAATGCAGCTTACTCTGAATAACTGCGAATGAATTTGGGTCTCGTCACCCAACAAATAACGTCTTGCTTTGGCAAGTTCCAGGCACCTGCAAAGAAAGTGGTCGAGATGATCTTTCTCATTTACATATGTCTTTGCAGCTGTGGCGGCACGAGTTGAAAGGAATACCAAGATTGGATTTCTACTGCTCAGTGGAACGTACAGGTGGCAATTCGCACCATGTCTGCTCGAGTTCTGCTAAAGAGACCGTTCGTCTTCATGTGATTGTATGTTGGTCAAGTGTTTCTGGATATGCAAGGTTGTTCCATTTGTGTTTAGTTGATTGTTTCCTTGACAGCTCGTAGTGGAATAAAAACTTCTCCGACCTTCGTCTGGCTAATTCATCGACCATCTCACTCTCCTTATTGGCCCTGTAACCTTGAACCCATACAGAACCTAGTGAGGAATGACTTTGGCCCACAAGCTCGAAGACGGGTGTCGGGGAAGGACGCTAATGGTTGCTTGGCTATCAGAGAAGATTGCAACATTTCGCATCATGGCAAAACTTCATGGATTGCGAGTATTTCAGGGTGAAAGACATTGACGAAGTTCGGAAGTTTGTACGATTTTGATATCTTCAGGGCCTTTGAACCTACTCCGCATCTCATGTTTGAACCATCAATAAAATGTATGTGTCATATCCTTTGGTAACCTCACCATTGTTCCATTTCGCTTCTAAAAGGAACCCAAAGAAGTCAAGCCAGAATGCTGCAGTTCCCCTATAGATCTGGTCAACCAGTACCCAGATTCCCTGAATTTGCAAAAGATGAAAGTTTTAGAATAACCATAAGCGTCTCCGTCGGACATGAGAGTAGCGCGCCTGTGGTTCCTTTGCAAGTAGTTCCCTGGATTGTGTTTAGTTTAGTGATGTTAAAACATTTACTCAGTCTGGATCACTACACTAAACACCGACATCTCCGACGTCGCGGACAGAACGTCACTATAGACAGATATAACTTCGAGGTAGTAAAGGACTTTGTATATCTAGGTTTCGCTATAAATTCAGACAACGACTCCAGCGCTGAGATCAAACGAAGAAATACTCTTGCCAATCGCTGTTTCTTTGGGCTAAGATGGCAATTAAGTAGTTAAGCCCTCTCTCGTGCAACTAAAGTGACCTTTTATAAGACCTTAATCGTCCCAGTCCTGCTCTACGGTGCAGAGGCCGCAATAATGCGACTTCGGTGCTTTCTTTCGGTTGACGTTATGATCAACTTTATGGCACCAACTTGCTACAAGGTTTAGCACCCTCTGAAGGCGATTCGGAATTTGCCTGGGAATCTGCTGATGATGACGGACTCCAGTGTGGTAGAGAAAATTCCTTCTTGAGGGAAACTTTTCGCAGCCATGACGCTGATTTTGTCGCTGTCTTGTGTGATGTTGAGAAGATACTGTCTCCTCCCGGTGCTTTAAAAGGCTAGAATGAGTTAATGATTTCCTTATATATCTTCCATTCCTCTCTTCTTGATCTGTTGGTTCTTCTCTGAAAAGGATAATTCAATGAGAAAGGAATATCAATGGGTCCTGGAAAATAGGTAGATAGTTCTCCGCCTATGAATTATGTTAAAATTTTCACAAGCAAGCGTAAGGCTGTCGATAGTCTGAGGCCTGCCACACCCCGAACTAACTAGTCTTATTGCAATTTCTTTAAGCGAAGCTGGTAGTCATAGACGTACTTGCTTCCTTTTTTAAAATTTTTGCCGATACTAAGGTTGCTTTAATATCACAGACAAATTGGTTCCCATAAAACAGCAGCCAATTAAATTGAAAAAACTGTCGAAGCAGATTCCACTGCTAATTTTTAGGTGATGGAAAATGTGACGAGAGAAAAATTAGTCCTTTATACTAGGGAAACATTCTCTCGACTTATTGTAAAATTGAACCAGATGCCACCTCTAGAATCATCTAACAAAATCTGTATTTGAAATGGTGAGTCTTCAGTTTGCGGTTTCTTAAAAGGGTCTACCACAACCAAGATTAGACATCGATGTCTGTGAAGAACCTACGAACGGGTTGACCAACAAAAACAAGACGCAGAATAGCAGGAAAGGATTCAAGCCAATATGGCAAGATTGGAAGAGTCAGTGTGGGAATCATCAAAAACTGAAGACCAATAAACAAAAAAAAGGTATTAGAAAAATTGTAATTATAGCTATGTATATATGAAAAGCATGGCCTATCAAAACTATCCTCGATTGCATGTTTGATGTACACTGCAAACAAAGAGGTGGATTCATATTCCCGTCGCCCACTGTGTGATCATAACAATATAACATGTTGATTAGATTCCGATTTCCGATTCTAGCCTCAAGTATCCGTGAAAATATTCGTTGGCATTCTCGGCATCAACAGCAGGATTTTGTCCCATTTGATGCCTTTTTTGCTGCCAAACCGAATACTTAGCATTTTTATAGAATTCAATCATTTGCAATTCGATTTTTAATGTGGTTGCTCTTTATTTATTTATTTTCTTTTTTTTTCCCTCTGATAAATCTCTGTGATAATGCAAACAGAGATTTGAATTGAAATTTGTTTGATGGGGGTGATATCCTAAGGAATATCTGTCTACCTACTCGTAGTCGAATTTAAATTGAGAATTCTTGCACTTGACACTTGATTTGTTGGCACTTAATGAATTTTTTTTAAAGATTAGACATTCGAAAGAAATATGACACTGAAGAGGACAATTTTTCAACTTTAAGTAAGTTGATACGAAAACAAGGGTTATGGGGGTCTCTCTCATTTGTTGGTCACGTACTTATCTCCGTGACAAATGAAAACCAAAGAAAGTTCCTTGTAAGAAGAAATTACACATAAAATTGGGTTTGGAGTTCTGTTTGATTTACTTTTGATTCAATATTAACTTTCCTAACGAGAAGTTATCGATTTCGAAGAAATTCTTCAGAAGCACGGAAATTCTATTAGTGGCTATCTGGCGAAACTTCTTTTTGTATTCAAACTGGACGAAGATGTCCTTTAATCTCTCAAGGGCCACAAGCGATGGTAAAAGGCCGTGTGTGAGTTTAATTCTGTCATTCAAATGTGTTTGGTTCGTGATTCATCTATCCATATCCCATTGGAGGAGTTGCGGTCATGAAACGTCTGAATATCCTAATCAACGGAGTTATCAAATGGCCGACAAATGTGACACGGAAATATTTTCAACTATTACAGTCCAACCCATAAAAATATCGCAGGTTCCGCTTTCATAACCTACGCCTTGTGAGTCTGTTTATATACGACAAATTCACAGTCACTCTCTCAATATTCCCAGAAATGCGTGTCTTGTTGATCTCGAATTCAATTTGACTGACAGAACATTGATTGGAACTCACAAAAGCACTCTATGCAATTGCCAAGGTATAAGAAAATCCTTTTAACAGAAATTTTCTTCCAATTTTTCTTTACAGATATCGATAACAATGGTTATCTCGACCAAAAGGATTTTGAATGTATGGCTGTCCGGGCGTGTGTCATCGAGGGTAAGGGTTCGTGCGATGCTGCTCGCTTGGCCGAATATCAACACATCATGAAGAACTTGTGGCAAGAAATCTCAGATTTGGCCGATTTGGATAAGGTAAGGGTTTTTCGAAAACAATTCAAATACAAAGGTCTATTCGCTGACACTTACATCAATCATCGTAAAAGTTATTTAGTCAGGAAGTGATCCATGTTAAGTTTTCAAGAGAATTGCAACCCTACTACCATACGAAACGTTTTTGAAGGAAATTCAGACTTCTTTCACTCTTAGGCAGGACATTGCATTTGTATGATTTTCGCTGGTATAAAGACACTTTAAGCCGACCTAATAGGACTGATTCCAGGATTGACGGAAATACACGTAAATATATATCGTTTCGTGTTCAATCTGATTAATCACAATGTCAGTCAAGAGAATATTTCTAAGAAATCTTTTTGGTGGTTCAAGACTGATGATGGGATTGGTTAGTCGCAGGATACATTAGGCTCAAAAAACATGTGAATAGACTCACTCTCTCACGCAGTAATTTGTGGGAAATGCGAGGTAGAAGTACACGATTTTGTGAATCCCAGAAAAGATCGTAGAGGGTATGTGGATTTTTCTTTAGAGATGGGAATGCCCCATCAGGACATCGATGTAAGTAACCTCCTATGCTTCATAAGAAGCTCCAATTGATTCAATGGAGGAGATCTTTCCGATCTTTCCGAGATCCTTGTGGTATCACAATGGACCCTTTATGGGTCTAAGTGTGTTGGCATTAGCTTGCAGCCACTTCAATCTAACCTAACCATGGTTCATCAGGGAGGTGGGCTAGTCTCGCATGTCTGAATGTCTGACTCCCACCGACTAATACCCGTCTTCTCCAGCCATTCTCCCACCCTGGATTCACTGTTCTCAATGAGGGTCCTTTCTGTTTCTTTTGCTTTCCTTTGCCTTGTAATAAGAGCTGCTTACTGTTTTTATCTCTAAATATAGGAGAGCACGCAGTTCTATCGGCCGTAAAATATTGTTCGGTGTCCGGAATCCTTCCTCCACTTCCTCGCCGCTCCTCTCTCCATCCATAACATTTGGAGAAAGTATGATTTGGGTCATCGTGAGGAGACAAGGTAGTTTCGCTACTTTCTCCAAGTATGCTCAACACGGAACCTAGGGAGGTAATACTTCATTTTTCCCGGTTTCCTAATGTTACTGATCAACTCCTTGGTCCATCCTTCTCAGGTTTCCGTTCTCCAATGTTTCTGCCAGTCTTGGCCAAAACCTTACCAACTTCAGCTTTCTTCTCGAAAAAGTATCTTTTCTAAGCTGCTGGTAGATCGATAGGAGTCACTTCTAAGTCTACAAGAATGGCATGCTCTGATGCTTTTCTGTAGGCAAGAGGATTAAGTCTGCCTTTACCATCAGAAATCCTTGTATACTAACGACATGGCGTCCTATGTTTGCCATTAATCTGCTCAACGCCGCGGCGACATTTGCTGTTCTGTCGGATTCTGTCCTCATTCGCTGCCCAAATGTGAGCTTCATGTCTAAACGCATTCCTCCATCACTTCCTCAGGTTAAGTAAGGGGAGAAAGAACCATCTGCACCAGATCAGTAAAGATCCATTGTGATGCTCATAGGGCCTCCTTCCTCGTGGAGCAATCCCCAAGGCGCTCTCCCTTGGGTTATGAAGTACCTTGAAGCTTACAGAGGTCCTTGATACACATATCGCTTAGTTCGTCGGTATCCTAGAAGAAGCGTTTTCCAAGCAATTTATGTCTGAAATAGCAAAGCTTTGAACAATAGCAGAGTGTGTCTTCATCGACTTTCTCGTCTTTGCAAAGGTCATCCTCATTTACTCTTAGATTTTCATATGGTATCGGAGAATAGTATGCCCTGAAATTACTCCTAGGAGGGTGAAAATAATTTTCCTGGCCTTCTGCTTCAGTGTACTAGTTGTGGCCAGTCGTACATTGGCTTTAAATTTCTCGTTGCTTTACAAGTGCTGAAAGAGCTCCATTAGCTGTTCGCTTCCGCGAGACTTCAGCTTACTCTAGGTCTAGGGCAGATCCATTTATTGGCAATTCATTCGCGTTCTCATTCCCTTATGTCTTATGTCCACAGACCCAGTTTATGTAATTTTACCTCATGCTGTGTGCCAAAAAGCTTGGATTTTATTTCCTCAGCAGAAGTCGCTTTTTATGTCGCATGCCTGTCAACAAAAAAGGTGATATCATCGCTCGGTATTGTCTTCATCGCAATATCACGGGCAGCTATTGTCACTGCTGCTACCTTCGCCTGGACAATGCTGCCAGGGTCCGGGAGTTTTTTTTTTTGGAAAATATGCCTGCAACTACACCAATGTATACCTGGGATCTATCAATGTAGACGGCCTTGGTTGATGGCTTTGGCATTGTATTATTTACCCACCTCTCTCCGCTTGGAATAGAACTGTGTATGGAGTCAGCTTACTAGCCGTGTTTGACTTCCAGTCATCTGTTTGGCTAGTTCTCAGGATGTTAGATGTTAAAGTTGGGGTGTGTATGCACTGCGACCTGTATAGATCTATTGTGCTCCCCCGTACTCATATTGGCCGATAAGTCTCGACCTAAAGAACCTTCTCCAATCCAATCGGCATACTATTGGCCACTGATTTCTGTAAAAACAGGTCTAGTGGAAGCAGGTAGAAAATGTTCACTATCCGCTTAGTAAATATTAAGTCCGAGATCCACCATGGTGGGGATTCGTCTTTTACTCAGAATGATTATCTCTGCCTTCATTGCAGGCTTAGATCGGCAGCACGTGTATAAGCAGTAATCACAGGCACTTATCACAGGCAGTATCATCTGTTTAGCCGACAAGGAAGTTGTTTTCAGGCATCTGCATCTGAAAAATCCCTTCGTGAATAAATCCGGTGCCAGGATAGAGCCCTGAGCTGCTCCTGATGTGAGTTGATTTCTACGAGAATTCTGGGTATCGTAAAGCAGTTTTCTATCTCTGGGGTAGTCTTTCCACGTCTGCGAAAAACACTGTGGTATCGTGAGTGTATTTGGTGTATAAGGTGTTTGGAATATAGAACCACCTCGCTGAGTGGTACACCTAGAACGTCCGATCCTTCCTGAGTTATGATTACCTGGACGAGCCCTATGAAAGTTCTGAATAACATCATTCACTGCTCCTGTTGTATAGTGGTCTCTTCTTAACCCATGAGTGTATGTGGAAACCGGGCGTAAAGCATTTCATGCATAAAAAATCGGTGGAATAGAGGCTTTCACCAAGGAAACAGGAAGATTCTTCCGAAGTGACACTGTTGCCTCTTTTTTACATCGCTCCCAATATGTATCTCAAATCTGACCTTTTCTTACAGTTCCTTCCATAAAAGATGAAAGGACAAAGGCCCAAACTGAGGCCTGAGCAAAGAGTATCTTCCTTACTCTCACATTCTATGCCATACCAAGTCAAACTTCATATCAAGGAGCCCTCAGTTTCGGCAGTTGAAGTGAACACCTTTTCTGAGAATCAAGCAGAAGGCTCGAGGACTTGAGTAGCTCAGGTTGCTCGCTCTTGTCTAATCATTTCACACAGCTTCAAGCATTTCATTGTCAGGGTTATACGTGGGAGAATAGAGGGGTCCTAGAGCAGCTGAGGTGATTGAAATTGAAATGACTGATCGTTATTTAGTTCGAGGCGGTGAGACTGCCAAATGGTCATTTTGACGATTTATTTAGAAATATTCATTCCCATGCAAGCTAATGCTGAACTAATGCACTACCTGGAATTGAAACCCTCTAGGAACATCCCACCGGCAAAAGCCGATAAAGACCAAAGACCATCTGATGTTCGTCAGGAAATTGCTCTGATTTTCGTGGACCGTTGGCTATAGTGAAGGCAGTCACTGGAAAGTGGAAATTAAACGAACCAAACTTAATTTTAACAATTTTTATGTTCTCCTGGTTCCCCTCTGGCTTGTCTCTAATAACCAAAACTAGTGTCACAATAGATTCTGCACATTTTCGCTATTGAGTTGAATAATTTATGACAGGGAATCCAATTAGTTATACCGTAGCCATAAAATTTAACTCCATTACCACTCATCGGCGTCGACATCCTCCCCATCGGCATCATAATCATCAAAATTTCGTGGTTGATTTGATATTCGCCTGTTTCCTGCTATCAGCGCGGAAGCAGGACGAGCCTAAGCCCCCGGTGCATTATGAATAAATTCAGTGAAATGAAAAACCAACAAACTAATTGAATTGCACATAATGGACTCCCAGAGATTTTTAGATAACTAAAGCGACGTGTGTGTGTGTGTGGGTATGTCATGCTGTTCAAAATTGACGAGATAATTTATAGGGAGTGTGTCTGTGCACAGGATGTACCTTATGTAGTCGCTCGTCGAAATGGGGTTAATGGGAGCAGACGGGAGTTATGTGACTTTGTTCAATTATTGAATTTTCACACAGCTCTACCCCAAATGATGCCTGAAAGGTCCTTGATGGGAAGATTGATAGAGATGTTCGTTCTTGGGGCAGGAGCGCCACGGGTATATAGTGGACGGTGGGATGTGTGGCAAATTGATTTCAGACGAAACCATTTATCTTCCTGTTTGGCGTCTCCCGAAGAAAGGTTTGTTGTGTTCCCTTAAAATTAAATTTAAAAGTCTACACCCAGCATGATGTGTGGGAATTTTTTATTTTTTTTTCTAGACGTTTAACTTAATAGGTTGGTTTAATGGATGGAATATATGAAAAGGATACATTGGATGCCATTTGGTTGTGATTGGACTATTGGAATGGATTCAGAGACCACAGTTGGCCCTGTGGGAGCTTCTGTAGGAGTGATAAACTAAAATACCACCACTGAGTCTGTCAAAAAGGGAATCTGTCTGGTGCGACAACCTGGGATGGGCATTAGTTCTCATAACCAGTCATGCTGTGCGTATTGCAGCTATTGCACAAATGGAAGAGACCTACAATTTATTGTCGAACCTGAAGGGTGATTTGAGAAGCTTCGTCATGACTCTCGAAGGTCTATTACTCCCTGACAAATGGCACAAAAAATTATCATTTGAACTACTACTTGACGTGGAGACTACTTCTGACGTTAATATTTGGAATATCACTGAGTTCATCGAAGAAAAGAGCTCTTTTATACAGAGGCTGTCGTTTGAAAAGAAGCCAAGAGTCTTGACAAGAAGGCATGTAGGACTTTAAACTGATTTGTGATCGTTTAAGCAGGATAAAAGAATTGGACCGATTCCGATCTAGCACGGGCCAAATCTGTCTCCCATCTCTGTTTGGTTTTTACGTACATATCTAGTATACGTAACACTTTTCAAAGAATCATTGGTGCCGAAATTCTCTGTCAATGACTGTGACTGTGACTCGGACATTCAGTACTGACAAAGTTAACGTAACGTTGGCGTATACGTAACATTTTTTTCCTGAATGCAGAAGAAGTGGAGAAGCTAGGCCTTGGCTCATCCCGATTGTTGTGGCGCCATCTACTCCAATGGATTCGAATGCTCTTCTATATTCGGCGGCACAGTGGTGCTGAGTATCTCTAATCCTTAAGAAAAGTGGTCGCCACATTGCTGAGGTACACAAGACGCCTGTGCCAATAACTGTTTTTTGGGCTAAAAAGTCAATTAAGTATCAAAGCTATTACAGAAAACTACTAAAGCGATCCTCCAACCATTTTATTTCTACTCCTTGTCGAATCCCGTCCCGTCCCGTCTCACCTTTAATCATTGCCCCATCCCTACATTTTGCAGTCAACAAACTATGAAATAGACCCACCTAACGATGGTTTCGTTTACTCCATGATTTCTGACAGAAATTGAATATAGAATCGAAGGTATTGTCAGAGGCTTTCTCTATGATGACGAACACATCCAGTGCATAGTTCTCCTCCTAGAGTATAATGCGGACATTGGAAACAAGGTTGTAAGACACAGATTCGAGAAGGATCTGCCACTTTGATAGGAATGATGTCTACTGAAAGGGTTTTTTCTCAAAATCACCGATCAATTCTGGCTCTTTATTAGACTCTATAGCTAAAGTTATGAAATCGTATTTTTTAGGATAGGGAACAAAGGTCACATTGAATGTTACCTGTAAAAGCTGGGAGATGAAAATGAGGAAGAAACCACAACGGACCTACTGTGTACGTGTCCTGCCCTTGCGACGCTGAGAAGAAAAATGTACTACTGAGCCATAAGAAGTTTCACTTCAAAAACCCTCCGGGAAATACTTTTACGATGATCTTAACGACCTCAGTAGTCCAAGGGGCTGAAGAGACTTCTCACATCTAGATTACATCTATAGTCAGAACACCTTGATCGTTGTAGAAGAAGGCACGTAAGAGAAATTTTCTTGTATGAGAGAGAACTTGTTGAAGAAAGAGGGGAATAGTTACTTCCTCTTCTTCATCCATACAGCTTCTATGGAAATCATTTGAGTAAAAGCTAAACCTTGTTGCATGCTTGCCTATTAGACAGTGTCCAGGAAAGACAAATGTACATCTATTACAGCGCTGATATGCTGTCCTTTGAGAGAAATCAAATGTTTAGAGAGTTTTAGGTTCAGCTTTGGCGAAATCTGTTTTGTCGCTAGACACGTTGTATCACCTGCCCCCCTAAGACTTGTCGTTTCAAGAGCATTCACCTTAATTTTGAGTTTACATTTAGGGGTCGGTATGCCAACAGCCAAACCCATGGAATGAGCGCCAAGCGGCAGAGCGGCAAAATTAAAACGTATGAAATCGTATGGTTGTGACCACGCAGTCTTTGAGCAGCAAGCGTTATATCTGAGCATCATTCTCTGCCGCTTTGACCCTCATTCCATGGAAGCGGTCTTGGGTACATTTTTATGGTAGAACGGGCATTGTTGGTCTATATCTGGCAAATTCAGCAGACTTACAGTTCCCTGGAATGTGCCTGAACCCCGGTGAACAACAAAGACAAACAATCAAGAGTTGCTAGTGAATTTGTGGACAGTGATGCCAAGGACTTGGTTGCTGCTTGGCTATCCGACAAGATGCGGATATTTAAGGCAGTTATCACTTTTTTTCTTTAGCCAAGATAAGACTGTCTTAATTGCCATTATTTCCGCCTGGTACAAGCTACAACGCCACAATGATTTGGAAGATAACGCGATTTAAAGAACACCTACCACCGACTTGTCTTCTAAGAATACTTCTTCCTCCTATTATAACCTGAAGGGCATGGGGCATGGTAACTTTTGTCAAAATTTAGTCAGTGTTTGGTGTAGTCTTTGTTTTCTGGGGAGATTTTGAAGTACTTGACCATACAATGGAAAAAGATTGAGTAGCACTGTATACTCCCCCCTACAAATTGGCCACAATCCAAAGACCGACAATAACGGCTTGGTGGCACGGTGGAGGTGTTGTCTGCTTCTGATCTCAATGCTCAAATTTCTCTATACCTAGGCAATTCCCATTAAATCCGATGATAAGCTGCATTAGATGCTGAAATCAGTAAAAAAAATTTTATTTGATCTTTCTCATTGCAGGATGGAAAAATTTCAAGTGCTGAATTCAAAGAAGCTGTCCAGAAGACTTGCGTGGGCAAGAAATACGAGGAATTTCCACAGGTAAGCAATACGATTGAACTTTGTTGCAATTGAATAGAAATTTTCTAATCGATTTGTCAATTTTTGACAATTACCACCTACCCACAGGCAATGAAAGCATTCATTGAGGCCAACTTTAAGATGCTTGATATTAACAGTGATGGTGTCATTGGCATCGAGGAATATCGTTACAATTGCATCACAAGGATAGCCGTCGATGATGTTGCACCTATTGACAAAGCATTTGAAACCTTGTTGAGTGTAAGTATGGACTAAGTGTATTTTGATTGATGTTACGAGTGGGAGGCCTGCTGTTGAAATCAAAAGGCTTCGGTGCACTTCAAAGAGCCAGTCAAAAAGTAGGTCGGAGTCATTCCATAAGAGAAAGAGATTGACATTACAACAGAATACAGCCCCTTCGGTCTCAAACGGAAGGTGAAGCTGATTGAATCATCTAAAGTAACGACATGGTCGTGGTTTGGTGTACATATGTAGAGAAGTTAGAGGAGAGATGAAGGAGATACCGATGCATGTTGGTCTTACATATTTGTGGGTTGTTGATAGTGATGGGCATATGGTCTAACATAAGCATGCGTCCAAAACGAAACACCAAAGCGAATGTTATTAGAATTGATAGGACATCCTTAAACACTTTAAACATGTGAAGAAAAGGTAAAACTTTAACGTGATGAATCAACGGCCATCTGACAATCGTCCGTTTCCATATAAAGCGATCTTGAAGGCATGAGGAGCATTGAATGTTATGTTCACAAAGCAAGAGACGTTGGCGACTAGTAGGGAGCTGTCAATGTGGCATAAGGCATTCTAACCAAAACGAGGGTGTCTATACTTGGATGCAGACATACTTAGATTAAATGAGATTTATTATTACCAGTTCAGAAACAACCCAGGTGGTTAGGATCAATTTAAACAGCAGAGATTCCTTCTGGCGTTAATTTTTGAAATGGCGCCTAGGTTAAGACGTTGCAATAGCAGTCTCGGGAAAGCACTTTAACGCTCTAAAAGATCTCATACAAAATGCTTTAAATGGGTGTATCGTTGTAGTTTGGGTGTGAAAGGCCACAAAAGTGAACTGGTACTATTCTCTAGGAAATGTAAAATTTCATCTATCGAACCTCCGTCCATGAATGGGTAAAACCTTCATTTTCTCCGATGAAGAATGCCAACATCCAAGAAGGAGCACTTTTCTCTTACAAAAAGACTATCGGGAATAAGTGAGGTTTACAACCACGAATAACTTCCGGCTCTACACCGCGGTCATAAGGTCGATTCTCACCGATGCCCTGGATAAAGTCTTAAACCGAGATGAGCTAATTAAAGTCCAACAATCAGCTTGTTTGTGTATAAATAATGCACTTCATACGACACACTCTGCAGAACTGGACATTTTGTTTCATTTGAAACCCTTTGACATCCTTGGCAAGCAAATGACTGCCAGTCCAGCCCTTCGTCTCAAAGCAATCTCACAATGGTCCAGAAAATAATTTTGCCATGCCTTCACTCTAAATAGTTTCAAAATCTCCCACGAAAACATAGACTAGCCCCTACTCAAACTGGATATCGGCGAAAGCTTCGAAATTACTATCCCCTCCAGGTCCTTCTGGGAGGAGGGAGCATTCCTAGAAGGCAAGTCAGTTTGCTTCTACACCGGCGAATCGAATACCAGGTACGTCGCCTCGTAGGTGAAGCTGGTTTCTCTGAAAGGCTCAATCTTAGCCTCTCTTTCCGTCTTCCAAATTATTGCAGTGTGTTCCAGGAGGAAATAAGGGCGATTAAGAAAGATTATTTGGCTAAAGCAAAACGTGATATCCGCCTTAGACAATCGCATCTTTTCGAACAAGAGGATGAAACCATTCCCCACTTTGTTTGGGCCTATAGAGGAAATAAAAGGTGTATTCTTTTACAAAGATCAACAAGGGTATTTTACTTAATTGGAAGCTCAAGTCGTTTAACGAATAGGTAAATGAGAATTTTCTCAACGTCCATGTGGTACCATAAGTGTGTTTGGCTTAATCGGTAGCTGCCTTAAGCTAACCTACCCTATCAGGGAATTGAGACCCCTAAGAAGGCAGTCTTCTTCTGGACAGTGTCGGACGGTTGCAAGAGAAATGCAGGATACTCATCTATCTATTCTTCTTCCTTCTGTGGGAAACATTTGGAAAAGGGACTTTTTGCATGTAGGCTTACACGGTAGTGAAGACACGAATAACGATGCTGAATTGCTGCCATTTTGGCGGCGTTAAACTATTAAATAGTTGGATCGATCCTGATTTATCCTAATGCGAGTTTTGACACGTCATAACTTCCTTCCATCTAGGTTTGATTTTTTTGATTTTGTTCAGCTTAAGAATATGTTTACACGCCGTGAGCGTTTCTACTACTCTGACAAAATATTTAGGGACGTTACGTGTTCCGCGAGTTCGACAGCCCAGCATTTTCCTGAAACATCTTCTCTGTTGCAAAAGATGATCCAAACTTCAACCATTGCTTTTGTGTCTCGCCTTGGTTTTCCAGTCTATCTGCCAATCTTCGAAGCTTAGTAAAAACCACTTCTCATAGCTTTCAGCAAGTTGTGGAGATTAATTTTCCCCGCATTAGAAATGTTTTTTTTTAAATTTTTCTAAATGGTACAAACAATTCCTTCGTTCCATGCCTTTCCAAATCATGTCGGATAACAACAGGGTTATAACCTAAATGTAAGTCTTGTATATTCTTTAATAACAAATCAAGAATGTTTCCACCATTCTTAAAACCATCTCCTAATTTATTTTCTTTTAGGACGATGACCGCAAACGTGGAGGTCTCACTCTTGCCCGATACCAGGAACTCTACAGTCAGTTCTTGGGTAATCCCGGTGCTGATCATCCATCTGTCTATCTATTTGGACCTTTATAAAATGTTTACCATACCCTAAAATAAATAAATTAAAAATAATAAAAAACCAACAAAACCAACAGAAAAAAATTAAAATTTATAAATGTCTTCGTTGTTGGTGTAAAACAATTTATTATAAGAACTGTGTGTAAAAGAAAACAAACAAAAAAAATAGATAAATTTATGTAATATTATATATACTGTTATTATGTTCCAAGTAACAATACATATATTTTTCAACAAAACAAGCTTAAAAAAATGCCTATAGTTCATTTAACTCAACGAATTTTTGTTAACGAAATTACATTTGTATGATTATTTATGTACCGCACTTTTATTTAAATAAACTTACCTAACTATCTTAAATATATGTGTTTATATAATTGTACATTTTATTTACTATATAACTCAATATATGTCACCCACTATAAACAATTTATATAGTTAAAAAGAAATCAACATATAAAACTAAATAAATATTGTAATGTCTGTTAAATGTTGTACAATACGTAAAATATAATCATGTATGCAATTTTGTTAAAAATCAACATATAACAACTTTTTGCCCGAAAAGTTAAATACACTACATATACAAACATATATTTATTATTCTGAAAGATGCATTAACTCTTTTATCTGTTCATTTGTTTTTTGTTTTACTGAAACTTTTTCGTAGAAACTTTATATTTAGTTGAAATTAAATAAAATTAAAAAAACAAGGAAAGTCAGTAGAAGTAGAAGAACGATCGAGAGGCAAATATATATTTTTTAATTAATTAATTTTTTTTTAAACTGAAAATGAAGAAAAGTCTTTGAAGTTCCTTTGTAGTTTTAACATTCATGACTTTTATTTCTTTTTCGAACGAAAAAAAAAAAACCGAAAAACTTACTTCTTTCAGTAAAAAATTAACAAAAATTTACAAAACAAATAGAACACAACCACTTATATACTTAAGTAGCAACAAATTATGTAATTTGTGTTGTAATGAATTTGGTGGATGAGGTTTTAATTACATACATTGGTGTAACGCTGAAAATGAATTTAAATTGTACTGAAATAAAAGTGAACAAAATCATTGCGTTTTACTATTTATCCATGAAGGTAATACATAAGTAACTCGATCACACAATGTGAACTAGCGGTCAATCAGCAGAATACAGAGCTGGCGCTGTTGACTTCCCATTAATTCAGGAGACTCCACTCAACTCTATGACTACTTCAAATATCAAACAGTGATGCTACAACGAGGTCCTAAAGAAAGATACAGTCGGATATTTGGTAAAACTTGGGGTCCAAGTCCCAAAATTATCTTGTGACTCTACACGGTAGTAGCAAGACCAAAACTGACACAAGGCTGTCTAGTTCGGTGGCAGGCAACATGTAAGAACCGCAACCTGAAGACACTGAGGAGGATTCAGAGAATGGCCTGCATTGGTACAACTGGTGCAATGAGGACCACCCCTACGGCGGGGCTAGAGATCATACTCAAATCTCTCCAGCTAGACCAATTTTTACAAGAATCTGCTGGTAATAGTGCTCTGGGCATAGGCCAAACTGAAAGCTGGATACTTACTTTAACAGTTCATGCATAAATCCTGCAAAAACACACAGAGAACGTTGAAAGCATAGACTTTTGAACACTAGACAGAGAAGAGTGGTAGACTAAACCAAGCTCTAAGTTGGATACGGGTGTTGGTGCTGGATTCATCTTTGAAGCCCTTAAACTATTTAGGTCGATTAGACCATCAGATAACAGCTTCTGACAGTTAGGAAGTTACACCTCTAACAGTGACAATAGATACACAAGAAGCTGATTCCTCCTGTGTTATAAGGAAACTTTGGCCAACTGTGGAACGAACCAAAAAAAAATTGTATAAATTATCAGCTCTAAAAGGCATGCTAAGGTTTCATTAGTTAGATGTAGATGACCTCTGTAGGAGGTGCAGTGATGAGGGAGTATATTCCATATTTTCTCTGTCACTGCCCACGACTCTGTCTACTATGGTTTCAATTCCCGTGAAAACATTTGATTCAGATTTTTGAAGAACTCACCGAAAGGTCAGTGAATGATTTTAACAGATTTATAAACGCCTTGGTTCCTAGGCTCACGCAATATTGAAGTTACACCTCCATGGGCACTTTAATGGATCAACACTGATCTAAGGGTGACGGGCGGTATGTAGAAGGCAATCTGGAGTTAGGCTATAGAGTTGAGTGCTTGTCGCTTAGCTGCCATCTCCACAAATCGATTACCACCTTATTAAGGTCGAAAAGGATCTACGACCCAACGGAAACCGTATTAAGATGCTGGTCCAAGTGCATTCCTGATGAAAATCGAAGACTTAATTCACTTACCTCCTGGTGAGAACTCTGACACCGCTCCCATTTCCTCGCTGCAAGAAGTGGCCCTATTTTCTGAGGCTGATACCCTCAATCCTTCTAGTGAGCCAGCATCTGGTCATTGCGAGTGACGCCGTTCACAAAAGGCACAGGTGGTTAGACGCCCATGGGGTCTGTGCTAGGCTTAAACCGACAGAGCCCTGTAAACCCAATGCGAGGAATCGTTCTGATACTTCCATTGGCGGTTTGTCCCTTAAAAGCCAAAACATGCTCCCTCTTCCTCTCAGAGGCTGGAGTCAAGAGAGTTGTGGGTAAAATTAAGCCTTTGGAAGGTGCATCGGTGAAGGCGGTCAGAGAGAATGAGTTTCCTCGCTACCGAATTCTAGTGGGACAGTTTCCCGATATCGATTCGTTTGAAAACGAGAACGAAGGTCTTTTCTTGCCTGAATGGCGAATCATTCGTCGAGACCCTCTCCATTGACCACAACTCATCGATCTGTATGAAGAACACAGGACTTCTTCTCCAATATCGACATTGACTCATTCATTTACTTCCTCCCAGAGTTTAGCTGAAGGACACTCTTACCAGCAAACCCTCCCTAACGAGGGTCAGACAACGCACTCTAGACAAACCTTTCTTCGACGACCACCAAGAAAATGACTGGTAACTTATTTATTTCCTTAACTCAACAGATTGGATTTAACTCTCTTCTATGAATACACAGGAGGATTTACATATGTACGTACATACGTGAAAACGCAGAGCTATTCTCGTAGCTAATGAACAGTCTTCTTATTTAATCCATCTGACTACTTACCCCGACTCATTTGTCGAATCTACTTCCAAATGCAAGCTAAATAAATTCTCCGTTGACCCTGTCGAACGCCTTTACTCTTTTTGCGCCATTAAAATCTAATCAAAACAGTACGCAATCGCTTCTACTCGTCTCCAACAACGTAGTCAACATCTTATTCGAAACTCTTCAGCGGAAACACTTTTCCCGATACATCAAGGGAATATACAGCAATAGCTGTCAAATCGTGTAGTAGAATGCACTCCGTAATGTTGAATCACTACTTTTCTCACACAGCAGACGTACCGGTAACAAAACTTTTAATATTTTTTGCAGTTTTCTGATGGAATATAACTCCAAATGGATTTATTTAAACTATTAACACATAACAACAAGTATTGCAATAAATTTTTAACAATATTTCCATCGAAAAACAGGTTTTTCAAAAAAATCTAATACGGACATGTGCACAGCCAAAAAGTGCAGTAAGTTGATATATAAACTCAACGCATTTTTTCGTCTGTTTTGTGTTACAAATTAAATTTCAAATGTTGTGACGATTTTGTTGGGGATTTCGGCTGTTTTGGATGGTTTTTCGATTGGAAACTTAATGAAATGAAGGGAAATATAATTTGGGAACGTGTGAAATACAGAAATGCTGAAAAGGCATTAGAGAAGGGCCTCGCGGGCACGAAAAGGGGACCTCAACCATCTTTGAGTGCGAAACTGGATTCATCTACACAAAGGGCTTACCTTCTAAATAACTTATGAAGCTTGAGCTCAAGCAAGAAATGTTTGTAGCGATCACGATCTAGGGTCAATTGCCTTTACGTCCTCGTAGCAACTTGCGTTGGAAAGTCTTTCATTAGTCAACGCCACTACACTTTTCCATATGATGGACGCCTGACAGCTTCAACTTCACCACAGGCATGTCACTTATGGCCATGAAATTTTGGATCAAATGCGTAGAAATTGCCTGCCTTTCTTGTTGATAGACAGCGCAAATGTCGTAGACATCTGAAAGGATTCGTTTGCCTCGTCCGCATGTTAGAGAGCACTCACATCTGCCATTGTGAAGCCCAAGTGAAACCCAACTGAAATCCCAGATTCATGGAGTAGGCGGGTCTAAAGCCGGTTAAGGTCTTGAGAAATCCTCCTCTAAAAAGTGTCCAGAACCCTCAGGCGTCTCGGTTCAGCGAGCTAGACTCTAGAGTCAGTTCGAACCACACGAATAGTCAATTTATGCATCAGTCCAAGGTCAACCATCATTGCATGAGGCAGCATGTCCATAGGACAGATGTTGAGAGATAAGCATCGCGCGAAATGCATCAAAACTCCAACTTCTTCTCCTGTGTGGTGATTATGACAGTAAGCATGCTCATGGTGAGCTCCCTCAGGCACAGTTCCTTGCAGTTCTATGTAGTCCACTCTAATTATTCGCTAGGATGTGCGATTGTATAGTGTAAGCCAACCTGGCAGTGACGACTTTTTGAACAGCTCTGTTACAGGTGGTGTCGAGGCGCCAATGTATCGACAGCGATCTCCTATCATTTGTGGCTTCTGAGCGTTCTCCTCCAACTAGACATTTAAATTGAAAATTCTCTAACTGCCAGTATGGTTAGTGTTCATTTTCTGCAAGAGATGTCGTCACCAAAAAGCAAAAGCTTTTAGCAATTTTTCACTAAGGAAAAGCTGTTTCTAATTCAAAGAGCTTACCCATTACCAGGTGATGCCAAGCCGTATTTGCTTCCTAGAGCCATACATTTTGTTTCCTATAATTTTATTAGAAAATTCTTCAATAAAATACGTCCTTGATTAATTTCACACACTTGTCGAATAAATTTAATGAAACATGTTCTTTAGAACTTTAAATTAAAAATCAGGCACAATTAATGCAGCGCCTGACAGCAAAATCGTGTCCACACTTTCACTAGTCGGAATGTCCACAAAACAAACAAGACTCTCCCTAGTAGCATTTGAATACAATGGCAATTGAATGTTACCATTTGCTATCGGATGTTTCGCCGAATTCGCATCCTTTTTCTTAAAACTTAAATAAAACTCCTCAGAATTATCATCGTTCTGAGCGGCGGTTGAAGCTACAACCAATTTTCCATGAACAAACTGTGCACCATCAATCTGAAATTTAAGAAAAAAATATGAATTCTAGTACATTTTTTTCTGATGACATTTTACGCATGACATTTAGAAAATGTCAAAAGTTAAAAAATTATTTTTAATGTTTTACACAAAATACTAAAATAAACTTGTTAATATAAAATGGAAAAGAATTCAACAAAATTAAAAGAAAAGGTAATTTCCTATAAAAAATCGTGTGCATAAAGTGATTTGAGCAGTATTTAACCTGCAACAGTGTGCATCAAAAGCAAGTGCATGTTGGTGGGGTTTGTTGACAAATTTTTTGTTTACAAAATGCACATTCAAATTGATGTAAAATTTACATATTCTCAATTATTTAAATATCTTGACAGTGTTTACCTTTAGTGGGGATATTTTGACGCCAATAGAATCAGTGGGTGTAGAGCTACTTGTTTGGATAACTAAGTTCGTCGATGACTGCTGTAATTTCTTCGAATTGGCCAGTTTCAAGCAGGATAAGAACGTTTCACAGCTGAAAACCGTGCTAAGGTTTATGTTTTCAATGAACTCTAGGCTAAATTCGGATTTAAAACGACGTTCGGCTTCTGTGGATTTGAGGATGAGTGCTTTTAGGTACTCTATCGTAGTACGGGGTCCTGGCCAGATCTTTCTCCACGACACTGGGACCTGTTTTAAAGAACGCGCGTTAAGTGTGTGCAGTTTTAGAGCATTTTTGTAAGAAATACCAAGTTTTCAGCTAGAATTGCCAGTATATTCGAGTCAAAGTAAGTCGATGTACTCTTCGGGTCCCTTAGGAGGGAGTGAACGTGTGACAAAGTGTTGTGTACCTCCTGAAAAAAAAAATAACATCAAGAAAAAGACGTTTGTTACCTAACAGTGGTCAATGGGAAGCCACATAGCTAAGCTATTGCCAAAAGTGACAAAGTTGCAAAGTAGATAATAAGAAGGATATCCTCACTGCTAAGAAGCCACGTAAACACAGATGATGTTCACGTTCTCTTACCTGGAAACAATGTCCGGCTTTCTTCATCTCGGATATGACGAATGCTTCCCATGGAGTTGAGGCTTTTCCCTCTTCCACGTCCTTAAGCGATTGCAGAACGGTAGATTTCTAAAACGATAAGCATTCGCTGTAAGTCTATATTCTTCTTGCACCCCATTTCGATACTTACTCCAGCGAGCTTCTTCCACACCATCAAAATCGGTCGAATTCGTTTGTCCAGCTTGTTCTGCTCCTCGTTTTGAAAGAATGCCGTGCGTAGTGCTTTGATGACACTTCTCGAAAAGATTATCTCTCTCGAAACATTCGAGTGGGGTGAGAGTCTGAACGTGTCCGGTTCATCTGTGTCGGGAAATTTCATCACAGCGTTCATGTACTCCTGCATGTTAGCTGTAGTGGGTATGGTCACTTTCAAATTCAATGGACTCCATCGGTTGCTGGTCGAATCAGAGTTGAAAAACTCCTCCAAGTACTTTTGCAGAACAAGCAAGTCCCGGTTATTGCTTATGCGACCACCGTAGGCGACGTTTTCACACAATCTTTGCAGGACACGCCAATCGATGCGGCCACTGGAAATAGTTTTCTCAAGCCACTGAATGATTTCCATTGCCGAGCGGAGATCTGAGTCGCCAAATTCGTACCACTTGGACCATCCTTGGGGAATGTATTTGCGACGCTCTTGCAGCACGGAATTGAGAATGAACAACACCATCCTCAATTTGATCACCTTGGCATCTCTTGACTGGTTGGAGGAATACTGCTGAACTAATCGTCGCACCTTATTCTTTAGCCCATTCGGGAATTCGAAGAGAACCTTAACAAACTTGTACATGACTGCTTCGGAGAAACCTTTCGTCGACTCACAGACAATCCACAGACGAAACTCGTCCGACTTTTTCATTCCCTCGAGCTCACGGTCAAGATCCACCAGCCAGTCGGGAATGAGATGAACATTTTTCACACAAATCCACTTTCCAGAATCTGCTGCTCTTCGAATCGCTTCTAGAGTCTTTTTCTCCATTCCGCGACCGATTGACAATTCGGTGTAGTTTCCAGCGCCGAGTTTTTTCAAAGCCAAATTGCGAATCTCTGTCGCTGGGTCGTTCTCTGGTTGAGTGATGACCAGGATCGGTCTAGCGCCAGAGCCTTCCTCAGTTAGTTGCTCCATAGTGGGTTGCATCACTGAGTCGATCGAAAGCCCCAAAATCTGTGATGCAGTTGAGGAAAGAGTTTGAATGATGAGATCTGGACGGAGAATCTGGGCAATCAAAACCTTTTGGAACGGCTTAACATCGACTGGGATTTGATTGGTGGATTTCTCCTCTACAAATGGTCGCCACAACCTATCCTTGTCAAGTTGAAGAGTAGATTCCAACTCTGGGGATTGTGTCAAAAGGATTGTTAGTTTTGTCACTGCATCCCGGTCCATCCAGGACGGCAATGCAAAGTGTGTAGAGCCATCGCTGCTGGTCATGAAATTAGTGACAAATAATTCCCATTCCCTCTTAGCGATGCGGTCGGGATAAGCATTTTTGCAGACGAATATTGCCAGAGTTATGTGCGAGTCCTTTGGTGTGGAGCGTGCGAGATACTGGAACGTTGTTCTCACCAACGACGCGTATATTTTGGTCTCATCCGTGTCACTGACGCTCTGGAGACTTTTCAGGAAAAGATTTGTAAACACCACCGGGGAGATATCATAGAGCTTGCTTAGGCCCATGTAGAAATTCGCTGCGTTCGAGCAGAGCACCTTGAATTGGTTGTACTCCTCCAGCAGAGTGTCTCTTATCCTCGCCGACTCCTTCAAAGACTTGTCGATGTGACTACTGCTCTCCTTGACCTCATTCAGAGTCTTGAGGAGTTTTTCATTTTTCAGGATGTCACCCTGTGCCTCAGACAACTCCTGCAGCAGCTTATCTTCCAGGTCTATCCGCTGCTTCAGCAGAACTCCTTCATTTCTCAGTAAATCCACGCGTTTTGTCTCCAATTCTGGATTTTTCAATATAATCGTCTTCGACATCAGTTGATCGGTCAGTCCCACTGTGGTCACAGTGAATGGAATACATGTGCAGCATGACTTTGTCTCCATAGCAATGCTTAGCTTATCGGTTTTCGAGAACAAAACGAGCTTGAAGTTGTCATGCATGTCCACTAGTTTACCACCGACTTCCAACAGCTTTTTGTTGAACTTGACGAACATTTTGGCATTCACCAGTTGCAGGAGGGGTGGCCTCAAGTCTTGACAGTCTTGGACGATTAAAACCTTTCCAAATCTGACTGCTAGCTCGACAGTATATGAAAGCCGTTCGTTGTTCTGTGTGGTTATTTCAAAAGACGTACCCTTACTCCGCAGGTATTCCTGAAGCCATGTGTATGCGCTGTGCGAGGGATCAATGACCATCGGAATGGGACTTGTGTCAAATGGCAGGCTAATCATTTGGGCTAGAATTGCGGCGTTTTCAATGACTTGAGCGTCTCTAGCCAGCCCCATGCTCTCCCAAATGATCTGTTCCTGCTCGGAGAGGAGGTTTTTCGTGACGCTGAAGGCCGGGATATGCATGTCCGTAGTGAGATACTCCAAAGCGGATCTGAAAAGAAGGAAATTTGGTGGCTAAACATCAAAATGGCAAACATAACAGTACTTACAATCTCTTTTCAAACGTAAGATGGGAGTAGTAGTTAATAGCAAGCGATATAAGCAACGACTTGGTGTCCAAAGTTTTGTAAGATTGCTTGTAGTCCTCCAATTGTGTGCTCCATGTTTGAAACTCTGAACTAAGTTTCTCTACGAGCACCTCTGCCGAACTCAGGGTGCTGCGTGCCTCTTCTAATTTCAATTCCAACACAGCCGCCTCTTGAGTGTAGGCATTCAAACGACCGGACAATTCCTTGACTCTGGCATCGACATCATCCAAACCAGTCATCAGAGATTTCATTTCGTCCTCAGCAACGTCTAGATTCCGCTGCAACTCGTTTTGCTCCCTCTCTAGTGGCTTGATACTCTGGATAACCTTGGAGTACCTTACACTGGCTTTTACCCAGGCAGCGAGTGGTGCAGCTGCAGCCGAAGCGCGTTTAGCATTTCTCATTTCGAATGAATCCGCTTTCGACGCGAGCAACTTCTCTACAGCTTCACAGTGTTCCGGATTAATTCGTCCTGGGTCCAGCGATCGGATATCCTCCTTGACGCCTCGTTTGGCCAGAAACGTTTTCATGCTGTTCCACGAGGTGTCCCTAATGCCCATGAGTCTCAAGACACCTTCAAGAATGTCACGCACAGCTTCAGGTGGAGCACGGAGCGATCGGATTTCCGAGAGAGCTTCAGACTTGATTTGTCCCACCGCAGCACTGGCTTCCTTCAGAATCGGTTCCACTTCACTGAGTTCGATTTGAATGACACGTTGACGCTCCTTTAACTTCTCGTTGTTTACCTGAGCCTGTTTTTTCAGCTCCAGCATGCTGGACTTTTGTTCGTTGGCATTTCGCATTGTTGCTGAGATCATTTCGAGAGCATCGTTGGCCAACTTACGTTTCTCCGCGAGAGCCTCTTCTTGAGCTCCTGCATTCGACTTGAGAGTTGCAACGACTTTATGTGCTGATGCAAGTTTGTCCACACCCATCTGAAAGAAGTTTGAATGGATTAACTGCGATCTTGAGGACCAAGACTTTGCCGACTTACTTGCAACTTCTGTAAACGTTTCTCGATATCTTGAAATAAGTGACAGTAGACGTGGTAATAGGATCGGATCAACTGATAGAATCGCTTTGGCGGCTGTTGTTGAGTAACACCGGTTAGAATATGAGAGAAGTAAGACGATATTGGAACTTTGTCCTTTCCATCGCCAAGTATTTCGATGAATTTCTTCGGCAGCATTGCCGATGTTTCCGAGGACATTCCTCGAACATAGAGGAATTCCATGTTTCGATAGAGCGCTGGGTATGTGTTGAAGTATCCGTTTGTGTTGTCGTTGTTTGGGTCCAAGGCAATCACAAGATGGAGGTTTTTCTTGGCACCTAGTGGAAGAGATTAACTAAGCTTACTGAGCATGAGTTCAGGATTTCCTTACGATTGACAAAGTATGAACCCAGCGAGTCTTGGTATCCCTCCAGCTGTGCAGCATGTTTCAACGAACTGGCCACCGAGTCCAAGTCGTCGTCGAACAAATCCAGGATTTCACTTCCTTCTAGAATCGCCTCGATTGGTTTCATTATGTCCGGCAAATAGGTTATCCAGCAATGATCAACTAACAGACATGTACATTGATCCTCCAGAGCCGCTGTTTGCATTGCCTACAATAAGAGGGAGTTGGAGGAGAACTTGGGTGCTAATTTCATGATTGTCACACCAATTTCAGGTCATTGTGGAAATCCGTCAAGCCGTACTCCTTTACACCTTGAGGTAGGTGGACCTTTGCCTGCAACAGAGTCGCAGCTATGTAAAGAGCGTCTAAATGTCTGCCACCGGGCTGTCCGATAAGCATTAGGTGTGTGTTCGGTCTCGAAATGATGCGGGCGATTTTCGCCGACTGTTCCAGCAATTCCTTTGTGGTAGGCTCATCGATGATGAAAGTTTCTGAATCTGAAATGGAAGATTGACGTAGAGTCATGGGAGTGATGATAGGAAGGGATATGAACGCACTGCAAACAGCAATTAATCGCTGAACTTCCTCCATCCACTCGTCATGGGCAAGACTGATCAACGCAGAGCCCTTTGGTGATTTCGGAATGAAAAATATTTTCTAAATAAAAGGAAGAAGTTGAGAAAAGGATGTGTTTAGGGTGTTTTTGCTTTGTTACCTCTTTTCCGTAGAATTTTCGCATGGTGTTCCGCAAGATGTCATCAAACTTCTCTACGTCTTCCTCAGTCGCAAGTCGATCTTTGAAGATAGAGAGTAGTTCACAGAGAAGGGCCTGAAATAAGGATAAAGGTTATGATTGTGTCGTCTAAGTGGAATTCAGGACAAATTTAGAAAAGGGTTTGTGGGAATTTTGGGAAGGAAAAGTTGCTGATTTTCAGACAGAACGATTCGGCGCATAACACAAGTCGGTAGATCTCCTTACCTTAACCAACTACAGAGACATTAGTCTTCTCACCACCATGTACCATCCAAATGTAGGCTTGTGTGCCCGTTTTCTGCCGATAACCAATAAAAAACGTCGCTGACCACGCTAAACAAGGACAATCATAGGCCAACCCGCTCAACAAATATCGATCTTCCCTCGAAGGCGAAGGTGATTCAACTATGACTTTTAGGCGCTTTACAGCGACATCGATCTAGTCAAGACAAGTAGAGCTAATAGATGTCAACGCACTGACCAGCGGACACATAATGAGTCCTAGGTACTTTGTAGCCCTCTTCGATCATTTCACTGTGTTTTCTATTCGTTTGCTCAAAACCTTCAGTCAGTTGTAGTTCATGTTCGTAAAATTTGAATGGCTGCACGTCAGTGCTACCACTTCGAGAAACTTTATACATAGTCTCGTCCACAGCAATAAATAAATAGCTGGCGCGACAGCTCGGGGTGAGCCAAGGCCTAGTTTCTCCCAAGAACTCGTGTTGTATTCTTCGCACGAATAGAAGTGACCTACAATATTTTGCCGACTCCGAACGACGAATTGAGAGGTGGTACCGACGAGAGGTGGTACCGCGAAAAAATGTTCGGTGGACATGGTTGGAGCTTGAACCCACGCAGCTCGCACAACAGTCCAACGCACAAGCCCCTGATCCACGGGGACCACACGTCTACAGATTTGTCGTTTCCAAACCCTGCGACCTAGGCTTCCTGGCTCAGAAAAAGGCTTCATACTAGATCATAGATGATGTTCTAAAGGTCTGGTCCCAGGGAAGAGCCTTGCGGTATTCCTGCGCCTTTGGTTTACCCCGAACTTTAGCGTCACCTACATAAGACGCAATCTAACCGATTTCTGTTCTGTTGACTCTGCTTATGGCTTAATGATTCCGCGAGAAATGAGTCCCAACCCTAGCGAATGTCTACCCAAATCAATACCGCTCCTTTGTTGTCTGCTGCACGTTTGATATTTCCTATACCCAGTTGCCTGGGTGCCTATTAATCGGAGCTTTAAACCTTCTTCTGTTAATTTTTTTTTTGAGAGTCCTCTCCAGAGCTTCCATATATTTTTTGGTTTCCTCTTGTCGTTCTCAGTTGATATATCTGTTTACCTACAGAAGGGTCCAACAAACCATTACCCATTACCCTTTCCCTCCACGTGACATACACTCAGTATAGAGGGTCTTGGTTGATCTTGCTTCGATTGTTAAGTTCTTGGCAATGAAAGTTTCGTTCGAATAGTTTCCGTTTCCCTATTCCGGGTGTAAAACCGGGAAGACTTTCATTGACATACGAGCTATTCTTTGTACCTCTTTACGACTGTTATTCGTCGTGTCGTGTGCCATGATATGGTCAACATCACAGTATCTGGAGATCTGGGGCTATCTCCTAATGTATTCAAACTTAAGTGTAAGATTTACCTCATTAAATGAATCCTCTGGATAATGATTCAATCCCAGAATCAGATTCATGATAATCTTTGGCGTGAACTGATAGTGAGCACATCCTTGGGCAGCATTGAGTGCTTCTTGAATCTGGAAATTCAAGAGAACAATGTGTTGATCTGCTCAAACTTCAATTGACTGCAATAACTCACCTGCGAAAAGAAATCCATTACACATCTCACAACACTCTGTGAATTTGGTGGATTCTTGAATCTTGCCAAAACCGGTTCTAAGCGATTCTGTACCACAGATTCCATGTCACTTTCCGACGGATAGCTGACTCGCAAAAAGTTATTGATCGATAAAAATCTCGGAGAGATTCTTTTCAACCGCGAGTTGGAGTCCGATATCGATCCACAGATCTGGATCCCTGAGACGTTGATCCATTCCAAGTTGTCGGCGTAGAAACCATTTCTCTGCACAAGTTGAAGGACAAATTCGACAATGTCACTCGTGCCCCATGCATCGATGTAGCAAAGATCTAGATTTTTGAGGAAGAGTACGATTCGAACTTGTTGTGGTTTGTATTCTCTACCTCGCAGGCCTGTCACGGTCATGCAGCTCTGGAAATGACAATCAAAATGAGACCAATTGGAAAGCAGTGGACACGATTCCGTCTGTACCTGTTTGAGGGTGTGGAGAATGTAAGCTGGTGTTAGCTGAGTACTGCAGTTTATAGTTATCAACTCATAGCCAGCACACTCAGCTACAGCTTCTTGAATGAGCAAAGTTTTGCCACATCCTGAAGGTCCAGCAATCAGAAATGACTTTGACCACGGCGCTTCGAGGAAAACTCGCAGAATTTCGAGGTAGGACTTCACTTGCGCAGTTCTAATCAGCTGAATCTCTGAGTTGTCCAATGCTACGTCGGAATCGAAAAACTCAATTGCATCACGATCGTGATTGTAGTAGGTTAACTCAGCCTTTGACGGATTCGATATGTAAACGTTGCAACGTTCAAATACTTGATTTGCAAATTCATTGTGTCTCTCGCTAGGTAAAAATCCATACAGAGCTCGTAGGAGAGAAATACAAAACTCATCCTTGCTCTGGACGTGAGTCATGTTGGTGGTAAGCGACCATGTTAGAGAGTTTCGGCTGATCGATGGGAGGGTACTGAAAAAAGATTGGTTATTCAGTCAAGCGTCGATATTTGGAGACTTACTGCAGGTATTCCCTTTCCACCCAATCGGCAGCTGGTTCGAAGTAGTCCTTGACGTACGATCGTAAAAGATCGCCGAATTCTTCTTTAGCTAGGCATGCGTCCAGGATCACTTCCTGTGGTAGATCTTCAGAGCTGGAAAATTCAATTAGCAATTACCCCACTCGATGGAAAAGTTCTGCATTACCTTAGGTTAACGATTCCCATTCTAGAGATAGTAGCTGGTGAAGCGTGCGTAACTTCATGCGTTTCGAAGATGAAGTTCACATTATTCCCGAACTGTATACGCCATCCAGATGGCAGCGTCAAGAGCCTGGAATAGAGAAATAACCAGTTTACTCTTTCTCTTTTCAGATCACAAAAGAACAAAAAGCCGAAAGACGTCGAAATGATCGTATGGCCCGGGAAAAAGATCGCGAACGGAAACGAGCGAAACGACTTAATCCTGCTTATCGTATGATGGAACAAGAACGTGACCGTGAGAGAAAGAAAATCCTTCGAAGCAATGAAACGTTCCGAACGTTGGAAAAAATTCGAGATCGGATGCGAAAAGAGCGCAAGCGATACTGTACCGAATGGGGAACAACCAGCAATAGCGACGAAATAATCACCATCGGAGAACCCGTAATTGAACCTGAAGTCATCCTATCGACGTCTGAATATTCGCAGCACTATCAACAACAACAACAACATCCCTGCAATCATAGAACAGAGTACAATAGTAATCTTCCAAATGAAAATCCGGGCGAGAATCGTTTCTAGCAATAGTCCTAAACCAATGTATTTAGTTAAGGTTTTTATTTTTATTTTGTTTTTTCTGTACTTTAAAACCGTAATGGTGACCCATAGCTGTGTTCATATCGATTAAGTAATTTGTTGTAATTTAATTGCTCAGTATTTTTATTATTTTTTTTTTTATTTTTCTGCAGAGTATACAAATATTTTAAGTGTCAATAGTAGTGATTGTAAAGAACAACCAGGAAATAATAAACAGATTTTATTAAATGGAATGTTTTATAATGTTCGTCGCTAGATTCTGTTTTCGACAGTGTCAGTATTTACGGCAAAGCTTGTCTACGGTGGAGAAAAGAGATCCAAGTTCCAGGATCACCTATGCTTTAGATTGTAGATGGTAGTTGTTGAGAAGCGATCTGGCCGCCTATCACTGCAACCACAAAAGACTCTATTGTGATTTATTCATAAATCAAATCTGCTTCTTGAGGCCGGAGTTGTTGATGAATTCGGTATGGACTTTGTGTAAGCTGGCAGATATGTACTATGTCCTCCGCTTTAAGGTAAAAGTTAGCTAACTAAGTAGGTAGGCTGGCTGTCCATACAAAGCACAGACAGAGGTAGGCCAACGAAGACCCTCGTAAAACCACCTGGATCTATATTCTAAAAGTGCCACTCAATTAATTGCAACATTTTGGAGCCTCAATGAAGCTAAGGATACATTTAAGGTCAATATGTGACCTAACTTACGACAACGTGTTCACTATTTACAGTGGCATAGTTACACATTCTACCCTCGATTTTATTTGCAAACGTGTGGATCCTTATTCAACACAAATATTAGAAGTCGCCTACGGTTATTCAGAAGCTCTAAGTGGTTTAACGAGTAGGTAAAGGAGAATTCTCCAAGATCCATATGGTATCACAAAGGACCTATTATCAGCCTACGTGTGTTGGCTTCGGCTGGCAGCCACTTCAGCCTAACCTTAGGAACCTTATGGGACTGAACGTCCTCGTCTTCCCTGTCGAATCAGACCAAGGTCATCCACTAAGCGGAAAGCGGCTAAGCAGCGCCGCTCTGCCACTCAGAAATCACGCTTACCGCTCAACGACTGCGCTCTGTCTCTTTTCCGCTTGCCGCTCATGGCATGCCATTGGCCTTATTGTAGAGGAAAAAGTTCTAGACACAATCATCAACATCATGGAAGCTGTCTCAGTAACTTTGAGTAAATGGGCAAAAGGTTGTGGACTGAACGTCAGCCCGACAAAATCAGAATTAGTTCTTTTCATTTGGAAACACAGGATAGACTCCGTGAGACTACCTAAACTTGGAGAGGCCGAGCTGTCGCTATCGGACAGTGCCTGATATCTTGAGATAGTTCCTGAGAGAAAACGAAACTGAAATATTGAAAGAGTCCAAAAGGCCTTCAATGCTTTTTTTTCGTGGAAGAAGGTAGCAGGGAAAAAACGGGGTTTGAGACTAAGTATGAGCCACTGGCTATACACAACTATATTCAAACCCATACTCAAGTATCGCGCGCTCTTTTAGTGGAAGGCAACTAGAAATAAGACAACGCTAAATAAGCTAGCAGCAGTACAAAGAACTGCCAGTATCGCCATGCCGGGTGCTCTCCGCACAACACCCGCGCCAGCCCTAGACACATTTTTCCATTAACTTCTGCTTGACTTACCGATAAAACACTTAGCAGACAACAGTGCGCTGAGACTCACTAATTTAGGCTTCTTAAGGAATAAGAGTATTGGATACTGCTCCATCCTGAAATAATATAAGTTCGTCGTTTTTAAAAGAACAGAACAGAACACCATACATCACATGGTATCCTGATAGGGAGGACTGGCAAAAAAACGCCATCATCTCAGCAAATGAGATTGCGGTCTTTAAAACTATCAACGGAACGGTTTCTGAGATCTACTTCCAAGAACCAGACCTCAAAGTACCCAACAGTCTTCCCGATACGTTCAGTGTATTCCAAGCAGAGATTCTGATTGCGTCCATTGCTGTGGAAACACTAGGGATGAAATCGATATCTGGAAAGGATATCGCCATTTACATTGATAGTCAGGCTGCACTGAAAGTGCTGGAATCAAATATCGTCAGATGTGCACTAGTCTCGAAATGTCGCGTAATGCTGAAGGCATTGTGTACGCAGAACCGAGTAAAACTTTGTTGGGTGCCGACTAGGTGGAGAGCGGAGGGGGGAACCACCGTGCGTCCTCCTTCCTGTGTGGCTAAGGCAGAGGTCCTAAGAATAACTGTAAGTAAGGCAAATCAGAGATGGTCCAACATAAGTGGGCATAGGGTCTCCAAGGCTCTATAACCGGGTTAAACTACAATTAGTCGCTGACATCTTGTTCGGCCACTGTATTTTCAGGATGCACGCTAATAGCTTAGGGCTCTCAGCCACGGATGTCTGCAGATATTGCGACGACCTATGCGCCGCTGAGGACATATAAATATATAACTGGCGCGACAGCTCGGGATGAGCCAAGGCCTAGCTTCTCGCAACCATTTATGTTGTGCGTGTTACATACAACGGACCTACAGTTTATTGCCGATTCCGAATGGCGAAGTGAAAAGCTCTTTCATGACAGATTATAATCTCGGAGGCTTGTCATTCCCCGACGAGAGGTGGTGCCGCGAGTAAGTAAGCAAGTATTTCTTTAGGAATCTAGAGGAGCTAGGATCTGATAGCAATAAAACTTGGTAAAATTCTTAAGGAAATGCTTTCAGGAAATGGCTTAGATTTTGCCAATTGGTTTCACATGGCTCTCGATGGGCCCACTAGTGTCTTCCACAAGCGCTGGCTGTATAATCCTACTCTACCTAACCTAACCTACACATTCTGCAGATATTACCTCGTGCTATTCCCATACCGTTGCCATGCTTTTTGACCTGGCGGTGACCAGTCAGGAAACCTGTGTTCGATTCTACCTGCGCCAGTTTGAAGCTTCAATCATTTTTCGACATTTGTCTATATTCAGCTCGTGAAAGTAAGGTTTTAAACGAACTGCAAGTCGTCCACATTGATCGTACAGTCCTCAGAGCTCAAGTGTAATAATCAGCCAACGGCGTGTATCTTCTAGATCTAGATCAGATGGCTTGGTGGCGATAATCGAAGAAGGTACGTCAAGAGCCTTGACTCTTCCAAATGCTTCGATCCTGTAAAATCCTTCGCCCTACAAGAAACTTCGTTACCACTCCCGTGTTTTTCTTTGAACATCACTCAAACACTGAAACATGTCCGTTTGGACCTCAACAAATTACTGAAAATCTTGTCCGCACCCACAAATTAAGGACAAAACATACAACTCGCAGAAGATTTATCATAGTCACTTGCAGCAATCGTTGCCACTAGAGGATTTCCCCACTATACAAAACCAATTCATTCTACTTTACCACCCAGCACACTGTCTAAACGCATGATAATCATACACAAGGCACACTCAACTCACTTGTTATCATCCAACACTGAATTCAGTGCCTCAATCCACTCCGGATCAATACTGCCATCGCATATAATCCATGAGTGCACATTCCCTGGTTCGGAGTTTACAGTCACCGCCGTTGTGGTCAGGACACCATCCGTCCACTGTCTTGTGTCAGCGTCAAGTTTACCCAGCAATTGCACTCGACTCATAGACTTTGGACTAATAGTGTGTGTACGAATTGTTCGTCCATTTGCAGCTAAAGCCTGCCGAAGGACACTGATGATGGACGTCTTTCCCGATCCGGGGGGACCGACCACCACCACTCCCATACGCTTAACAAGCTGTTCGTACAATTGAAGAGCCTTTTCAATTTGCCTGTCATTGGGACACAAACCGAGAGTGGCAAAGGACTCGCTAATGGATTGCATTAGTGCCGACGCCCGCTGACTGGTGATTTCAATTTCGGCAAATACATTTTGCAATAACATATCGAAGAGGATGGTGTCCGGTTGCGTCAGTTTCGACATGGTGTTGGCACGTAGGCAATGCACTACAATTTCCATTTCGTTGTTTTCACCGGATGATGTGGTGGATTGTGCGTTGCAAAGTTCACCACCGCACGCCAGGAGAATGGTTTTCAGTTCACGCAGGCCCCAGTCGTAGTGACGTTGGGCAGATAAGATTTTTTTGCATAAGTCAAAGAGTTCGACGATACGATCTCCGATTTCGTTGGCTGATTGGAAACCTTCGACGAAGAGCATGACGCGGGATATCTCTTTGGGTTCAGGTTGCTGCATTACGATGGGTCGGAACAGGGCTTGGATATTGCCCGGTAGCTTTTGGCGGCCACCGTATTCCTCGCCGGCTGGATTGAGTGTGACAAAGATGCCACAGTGATGGTTGATTTTTATCTAAAAATGTTGAAAGGATTACAAGGATTCAATGAAGGGATATTCAAGGGAGGGACTTACTGTCTTATCAGAGATTTGAACTTGTTCAGCTTTTTCTTTTAAAGCGATTTGGATCGGTTGAATCAGCATTGATATTGCAGAGAGCGTTGCTTCCTGCAAACGGTTGAACTCGTCAAAGCAGCCCCAGGCGCCACACCGGGCAAGGCCGGTTAAAATCAATCCCATTGCCTCAGTGTCGATGTTCTATGGAAGATAAATGTGAGAGAACGGGTGTCAAACTGGTCAAATTCTTACCTCATCGCAATTGAACACCAGCACTAGACGTCCCATCTTGGCGCCCAGCGCTTTCACGCATTCGGTCTTGCCCGTTCCGGCCGGTCCGAATGGATTCCCACCCAGTCCCATGTGCATGGCCTGCGTCAATATTAAATAACACTTGTGTGTCAGACTCGTGCTGACCAATTGATTGGGATTTCCCAGGAACTCATACGAGTACTCAAATTCCGCGAAAACCATCTTCACCGCCACTCTCGAGTCCGCGCCCAAATAGAACTTCATTTGCTGCAACCAGTACCAATCTGTCACACTGGTAACGTTGTGCTGCAACAGCTCCTCCACAATGGTGACATAGTGCACCAAATCGAACAGAATGGCCCTCAGCTTGATTTGCATCAATGAGTTTCCACTCTGAATCTTCATCCTCGCGAATTTGGTTATTTCCTCGTTTAACGATTGCAATAGCTTTTGTAACGACATCGATCCAATCGCCCTCTCTGCCTGAGTGGTGAAATTAACCGCCTTCGCCGTGCTCAACACCTGAATCGGATACTTTTCGACAATTTGCTCGTTGAAAGCATCCATCTTGGAGTAACACTGAACTATTTGTTCCTTAAGTGTATCCTGAATCGATGTAACAAGCAAATTCAACCAGTTCTGGACGAAGGAGAGAAGGGGTGATGGGTGATTACAGGGAATGCAGAGCAGAATGCTTACCTCGATGGGTCCTTTCATCGGCACCATTTGTTTAAGAGTCAGCACATCCCCCTCGGCACTGTGTACCGCTTTGATGGTATTCACATTGTTCGCTGCAACTATACTGAGGCTATGGCATCCGGGAAAGAGCTTTCTGATGTGCTTCTGAATGATTTCCTCCTTTGAGGCTTGTCCAAGAATTTCTAATAAGTCATCGTCGCCGAGAAAGTAGAATCTTGGAAAGGAATTTCTTTTGTCCTACGATGAGTCAAAGGATAATAGTAATAATAATAATAATAATCTAGGAGCATGTATGGGGACGCACCATGATATAGGACATTAGATTGTTCTGACAGCGAGACAATTGATTCTCCAAGGAGTTGACGATAGTGTTGATGTTATTGATTTTTATGATTGAGATTACCCGGGGGTCCGATTGTATCTCACGCATTACATAGCGAAAGTCCTTGTCGATGCGCTTGAAGAGGGCCTCTTCGTTTTTTAGAGTTCCAGCCCCAAACACGGGTTCCAGGTAAACCCATCTAAGGAGAGGTATTGGAAGTTAGTTTCAAAGGGCCACAATCTCTTAAACACCAACCTTCTCTGTGAACGATTCAATCCAGTCAGAAGATTATCCAGGAAATTGAGTCGACTCTCCCACAGTTCAGCTTGATCGGAGAATGCTTCAAAGGCGCTGGAGTTCTTAGCCGATTGAAGCAATGACTGGTTGTCTCCGATTTTGTTCAGAATTTCCTGATAGTCCTTGATCAGTGACACAACATTGCCAGAGGAGTCTGTGTGAGTGGTTAGCTTGAGCATTGCCGTGACAGCCCATTGGTCCAGTTCGGTTAAAGCTTGTCGCACCACCTGCTCTGAGGCAGCTTGCTTTGCAATGTTCTGTGAAGAAAAAAATTAAAATGAATGACCATTGCGAGGATATTCGGTGCAAATTCTTACAGAAATCTCTGCAGATGCACCTGCTAGGGCATTCGAATCCTCAAGGACATCCTTCAGAATTATGCTATGCATTGGCTTCGGTTCTTTCTTCAGGAGCATGAAAATCTTAGCCCAATGTCGCTCATTTAATGCATCTGACTGAAGGAGCTGCAGATACGGCACAACTGCTTGAAGACGGTCAACCATTTGCCGGATTCTCTTCGAAGGCAGATCAATGGACGAATGCACTGAACCTTCCCATTTGGTTATGAATTCTGTAAGGACATAGGGCCTTCGCCGGTATATGGCCCATTCCTCGGCATTGATGGCATCCAGTTCGGTGGAGAAGTCATCATAGACTTTCCACTGGTTAATCTGGGCTTGAACTTTTCCATCGATTTCCTCGAATGGTTTGAGCATCTCGTCAGGAAATTCCATATTGAATTTGGCACACTCAGCCAGGAGATGGTCCTTTTTCTCCTTAATACCGATCCAGTGGTCACTTCGCTCCTTAAAGACCTCCAATGTGGCATCCTCATTGGCCTCCAACTCGGCAACGGTCGACTCCCAACGGAGAATGAATTTCTCAGCTTCATTGCGAAGGTTTTGAATTTGAGCGTTAGCTTGGTCCTTGATTATGTCCACTTGTCTTTGCAGAATCACTGCATGGTTTTCGATCAGCGGTTGTAGTTTATCCCATTGCAGGAGAATACCGGCCAAAGCTGATACCCGCTCCTTGCACCAGCCTGCTAAACATGTATCCTTTCCCTTGACTGTTTCGAGGGTTTGATTAATCTGAAAAAAGAGAGAAGGCACGGCAATGAATTGGATGAAGGAGTGTGATAGGGGACGTGGTACCTTTGGCAGCTCCGATATCATCTTTTCGTACTTCATGCCGGACTCGGTTATTGAGGCCTCATCCATGGGAACATTCTGGAGAAACTGCATTGATGACTGAAGGAATGTTTGGATTAGAGAAACATCGTTGAGGATTGAGGTGCGCAGGGTATTGGACAGCGCCTCCCAGTAGCGACGACTTATGAACTCGATGTCAGAACGCAGTGGTAAAATGTTGATGACAAAGCAGTCAATTTGCTCTTCAGAACTGAAAAACAACTTTTACATCGAAGGGCTGTATCCGACAAAGATGGTTGTCGTAACTTACTTTTGAATTTTTGCAATTTTCTGGCTAAAATGCTTGCACGCCTTAAAGTTTCGATCCCAATCCTCCCACACGTTCAAATGAATACTGCACAGCTCTTCTACATCCACACAGCCAAGGGCAATCCAAGGCTTCCACAAGTTCTTAAATTCCGACAATTTCGTGAAAAGATCCTCGGCTTTCTTGAAAAGCGGTCCAAATTGATTTCTGTTGATCTCGACCATGGTTTTGAAAAGATCCGTACTCTTCTCAGATAGACCACGGAATCCACATGGTCGCTCCAGAAACCTTCGGAGTTGGGTGAAGTACTTTTCACGAATCTCCTCCTCTGGTGGACGAAATGTAAGTTGACGTTGGCTGTGGAAAGACGGTGTTATCAAATGAATAGCGACATCTATTGAGTTTTTACCGAAACATGATGTCAATGTGGATGTCTGGTAGTTTGTTGTTCATATCTGTCAGACCGACGAGGTACTGATACTCCAATACCTTGTACAACTGGTGATCCCAATGCAATTTGAACGCATCCAGATTGGAGTAGTTTTGTCGCTCCAGACTGGCCACTAATTCGCGTAAGTGACGCATTTCATCTTTCCAGGTTTGACCCTGTGTGAACAGATCTGTGTTCATTAGTTTGACAATCTGAAAGGAAACAACATTATCCAGAGAACCAAGGGAAGACTTTATGAGATTACCGTTCTCTTTGCCTGTTCGTGATACCCAACCAAGAGGTTGTTATCAGCCGAGAGTTTTGATACAGCAGCTTGAAGGACGGACACGTAACTCTGGACGGACTCCTCATCATTCCAAGCGACTGGTTCACCTTGAACTAGCCTTGAGAGTTCCATTGCATTCTTTAGCATAATAGGACGTTGACAGGGTATCATACGATCTCCGATTGTATTGTGGAACGTTGCGATTTGTTGTAAGCGACGGGCATACGACATGAACTTTGCAGCGTGTGTTGCCGAGGAACGCAACTCAATTGGAACAGTGTAGCCGAGGTTTTCGAATTCCCGGACATCTTGACAGAATGTCACAAGCTTGGGATTAAACGTGACACGCATCAGTTGGCGGCCTTCTTTTTCGAATTTCACCACGGACTGGTCATCACGGAGTCTGAAATGAGGGTTGGTATTAGGACACGTCAAATTGGTAAGGGGAGGGCTAGAGTAAATGTCATATGAGACCCTGTCATATGACAGCGCTAACGCGATAGCTCGGGATGAGCCAAGGCCTAGCTTCTCGCAACCATTTATGTTGTGCGTGTTACATTTTGCGCACGAGTGGAAGGGACTTACACTGCCGACTCCGAACGGCGAATTGAGAAGCTCTTTCATGACAGCTTATAATCCCGGAGGTTTGTCATTTCTCGACGAGAGGTGGTGCCGCGAAAAATGTTCGGTATACCTGGTTGGGAATTGAACCCACACCCCGCGGTCAGCAGGTAAACGCACTAACCACTGACTCACGGCGACCACGAGAATCGAGTTATAAGTTTAGAACACGCAAAACTCAGCTCCATAACTGGATTTAGGATACTTAGGTACGTCCAGCCGTCGGACATCTCATTCTAGGACAACCCATCCTAGGACACCTTAATTGACAGTCTACTAACCTAAGTTCCCCACTTTTGACAGCCGTACTGCATTGGCCACACCAAATTTCAAAGTTTGTCCGCAAAAGTGATTCCGTTTCTTCTTTAATCTCCTGAACGGCTTTATTGATCTTGTCGAATCCTTCACGTCCACTTATCAAATGACTGACCTTTTCAATTTCAGTTATCTGTTGGTGAATAGAACAGAGTCTCATAAGGAAGTCTGTTACATGCATGTCGAACCCCCTACCTGATGCTGAACAACTTTCAGCCATCGACATTCATTGCAAATCACTGAGAGATGTCCCGTGTCCGGTTCCATGTTTGTATCGTTCATTGCTTTGCGAAGATCCTGTAAGAGTATTTGCAAGGACTGCACAAACTGTTCCCGCTCGATGGTTAGCAACTCCAGGACCATTGGTCTCTGAATCAAGGTCTCATATTTCGAGAAAATGAATATGATCTGCCTTGGATTGCTGAGATAGTTATGAAGTTGAGCCTTCAACGCAAAGGCGATCCTTTCGTCTATTGGCTGTAGGATCTGCTCGAATTGTTGGAGAGCTTTGTTCCAATTGGTTTTCCCCTTCGCCGTGGTATCGAAGATGTTGATGTCTACTTAGGGTGAGAGGATTGATAAGATTTTTTCTGATACACTCGAAGGCTCTTACCCTTGAATGGTGAGTTGTAGGTGAACATGGTCCTTAGCTCATCATCATCTAAGAGATTAACGATCTGCTTGAAGAGATTCTTGATGTTTTTGATCTCGACGAGTCGGTCTTTGAATAGCTGACCACGTTTCGGGACATGTGGCTCACCGGTCCAGGGGTGTTGCATGTAATTAGGCCAAAATAATCTTGTCAAGGAGTCACAGAGTTGCATCCAGGAGTCAACAATGTCATGACATTGACTCATCATATTGCTGACGTGATAGGAACTAAGATTCCAAACGTCTTCTGACGTAAGATTCTCAGTGCAAGCTTCGAGGACTAGGTTTCCTGGAAAAGAAGGACAACATTGCTGCTGAAGACAGTAGATGATAGCGAATCTCACCGAGAATATCAAGAATATCTATCATGCGGTTCTGTGGATAGCGGAATGGCAAACGCCACAGTTCATCGAGATAGTTATGGGCGGCGTCGAGGAACTCCTCGATTGTTCCCATTGCTCCAGTGTCGATTTTTCTAGGAGTCAAATGGTCAATACAAAGGAATTTCAACTTCATTGCAGTTTCACCTTATTTGTTTGTCAATATTGTCCAGAGCTCCGATGAAAACCTGGGACATCTCCCGATCAGCTCTGGATTTGGAACTCTCTAACTTTTGCCTCCAGAACTTGATCTCATCACCGATAGAAGCTATGCCTGCAAAGAAAATCATCAGCTTCTAATGTTTTCTCACAGCAAAACCCACCTGACTGCGGTAATCCTAATGTGGACCCCAGAGATACATGTAAACTCTCAAGGAGGCCACTTAGTTCCGGACTGTAGTCGGATTTCTGTCATCCGCCCCCCAAAATTTATCAAATTAACACAGAAACCCTCGATTAAATTCCATTATTCCACACATACCTTAACCACGGCGTGCGGCGAAAACACCCTCGACATCGAATTGTAAATCGATTTCACCATGCCACCCTCTAGGGTGAGCATTCCCAGACTCTGGTTATCCATCAGTGGAGCTCCTCTATTGTGTGTCGTCGATGTGGACGATGATGGTGACCCAACTTTGGGTATCTTATAGAACAACAAGCACACATCGTCATTGGGAATTTGATGGTGAAACTTGAGTTTGCCATCGGAGCTGGTTGCGGCAATCACAGTGATTTCATCAGATTCTAGAAACTCTGTTACGGGTTGGTGGTCCTCGTGACCGGATATTGCATCAAAGTAATCAACTGGGTTGGGGGCGGAAAGGGGGGAAATGAATCTTTGTCGGTTGTTGAGATGTTTCAGATATTTACCAGAAGTGTTGATGATGAATTTTGTTTTATTGGACATCACTGCTTGGAGAAACTAGACCCTAGTGCTCGTCGTGATGAAGTTCCAAAAACTGAATATTTTCTTCCGGTTTTGGCTTTGTTTTGGAAGTCTGGTTGCTAAGCAGGCATGGAACCAGGGGTAGTCCTGGAGACCGATGGTTGTTTACAAATTGTGCTGGCGAGGCGGTGTGGGGTGGATAAGGCACGTGGCGGGATTGTTTTTGTTTACAAAAATTTCATAACAAGTTCACAGTCAACAGGGGTAGCTAACCGGTTAGCGAATCTATTGTGAGTGTTGCCAGTCATTCTAGTTTTTGTTGTCTTGAACGTCGCTTTATTTACTAAGAACGTATGGAAGAATCTTTTTGATTTGTCTGTATTCTTGAAAGACTTTGCAGTTATATCGCTTAGTGCTGTTGTCCTCCGTGAATGAACTAGTTCCAAATTCTCTACTGAGTATGAGGTTCTCCAATAGGTCATTCCAGCTGCAGTTCTTGAAATTGGATGCGGAGAAGCTTTTCCCAGTTTTTGCTTTGCGGTTTCCTTGCAATCTTTTTGTGCTATCCCCTAGAAGGTCCAGAGTAATTTCAGTCAGAAAGTGGGGTATATTCTGCTAGAGACAGGACGCAGCAATTTGTAGAATATTACGAGAAATTTTCTTTTCGCTCAGGGTACATATGTAAACCGTACCCTGAGACGAGAGCAAGGATTTAATGAAAGTTTGGGTCAATGCAGGTGCATATATGAGTTGGGTTTGCGATCTGATGAAGTTGTTTTTTTTTTAAGGGCATATTCTACTTAAAATTTCACAGGTGATCAAGACTTAAACCTAAGATGACAAAGTGGAGTTTCAATGGTGCCATCCACTTGTTCTTTGTTTAGGCGTGAGCTTTCTTTTGCCAATTCGTTAGCATTCGCGTTTCCTGGTATACTGCTGTGATCAGTGACCCCGCAGAGCTTTACCTAATACTGCATTCTAAGAACCTTCAACTCTTCAGTCGTTTAAAAGCTTCTGCATAGCTGCTAATGCTCTTATAGCGCCCTTGCTGTCAATGTAGATTTTGATATTCTCTCGTGATATTGACCCTAATTGGGCGGTTGCTAGAACATCAGCGTGGAAAACACTACTGTGGTCAGGAAGTGTTATTATGGCTGACACTGCGACCTAGATCCCCAGTGTCCCCAGTCTACTTAGCTTAATAGGTCTACTACCTTCCTAATGAAGGTGAGTATGTCATTAGTAGCCGAGTTTTTAAACTCCGCCAACGAACAGAATTCCCTATGAAAGATCCGTCTACGTAGCCAGTATAGTGCCGGACATTCACAGAGAATGTGCTCGCAAGTTTCTTCCTCTTCCAAACAGAACCGACACTCGTAGTGACACCGTATCTGAACAAAGGTTTAATTTGTTAAGATGATATCTAAGCCATAATGGCCAGTGAGGAAGCCCCTACCTTCCTCATGTTATTCCTGTCGAGGTTTAGCATTTCTTAGGAAAAGGGCTTGATAAGTCTCTTAAATTTCCTAAGCCCGGGGACATTTTCCCAATGGGCTATGGGAAGTTAGTGTTCCGAGTTATTAAACAAAACTGTGGTGGTAGTTCCATTAACGCCAGACTTCCAAAACAGGGTTCCGGTCCCAAGAGCGCGGAAGCCAAACCGGCCCTAGACAGCTTATCCGCAATTTCGTTGCATACAGTATCCTGGTATCCAACCACGCTTCACCTTGTTTCGTCTGGCAAGTGATTTTAGGGTATCGTAGCAGGATTTGACTGACATAGATTCCACGAAGTGGGATGTTAATCCTTTAAGCGCTGCCTGACTCTCTGATTAGATATGTATTTTTGCACCCCTAATACCTTTATCGAGGTTTACCCTGGGGCAGATTTTAATAGCATGGATTTTAGCCTGGAACACGCTGGGGCACATCCCCCTTTTTACCGAGACTTTAGTGTTGGGCTCAAAGACGTCAGCACTCACTCCGGAAGCCATTTTTGATCCGTCGGCAAACCATACCAATCGTACTGGGTCTGATACGGGTTCTCTATTAGACCAGTCGACACGGTCTAGTATGTCTACCTTATTGAGTAGCTTAGTCCAAGTGAGTATTGGCTTCATAGTTTGGATAAAGTTGTAAGCAAGTTTTACCTCAACCTTCCAGCTCTTAGACATCGTACTACCATCCGGGTCATTGTGGTCAATGACTGCGATCTGTAGGTGGTTTTAATCACCTGGCTAAATGGCTTAGAGATAGTGACCGCTGCCCTTAGGCATAGCAATTGACCTCGATAAGATTCAAGCTCGTAAAACAAAGAAAAATTAACTCTTTTCCTTTCATTAACTTTATTCCAGGACCAGATTTATCTGCGTGGTTTACTTCGAGGTTAAATTTTTTTGATACTTTTAAACAAATCGGGCGCAATGGATTCTAAATTGTTTAGCTCAGTTGTAGATATCTCCACCAAGAAGCGCATCCATTTACCCAACGCAATCTTTACAAAAAGCTGACATTTTTCAACCGTCCGTACTGAGCCGCCCGATTTTATCTGGTCTTTTTCTACAGTAGCTAGAGAGGTCAGATGAAGTTGGACATTGGAAGGAAATGCAAACAATACCTTTAGCAGGTAAAAAAGGCAGGGGACTGACTGATTATTATGTACGTCAACCGGAAAGCACGCTATAAAGTGGACGCTAAAAAAGTTGTGGAAGAGTTGGCCCGACAATTTTTAGCATAAGACGGAAGGGTGAATCCTAACTACTAACTACTGCGGGACTATAACGTTAAGAACGCTTTCAACTCTGCAATATGGAAACATTCTGAAGAGGCTTCGCAGCATGAGTGTGTCAATGAATTTCGCAAAAAAATACTTATCTACGAAACTGATAAAGCCCAAAGTACGGTGAACCGCAAGGCATGATCTTGAGACCAGAGCTTTGAAACATCATATTTAATCCTTCCACTGCGGTACGAAGCCATGGTCGTAGGATTTGAAGAGATCATCGCAAAATGAGATGACCGCAAAATTAACACCAACGGGCTCAAATTCTAGTCTAAGTGTGTCCTGCGTCCTGCCAGAACAGCCACCTTACCTAACCAAGCCCAACATTCGCGAGCAACAGAGTCATTGGAAGGCAGGATCTCGCGCGATCGATTGAAGATTGTCACACGTGCGAGAAAAATTGGAACAGTCCTGCCAGGAATTATGCCAAACGAGGCCTCTTAGTTTTAAAAGTTGCGACATCAGTGATGCTCTACGGAGCTGTACGCTGACGTTATACAAATCAAAGAACAATGACGCATGAGAGCAATCTCTGCTTTTCGTACTACATCCTACACTGCATCATGCGTAATCGCGGGACATCTCTCCCACAATTCATAAAAGAGCAGGGAAAACAGAAGGAAGACAAGAATCGCGAAACTAGGATAAAGACATCTGCACTAGAGCACGAGGAAAACTTTACAAGAATCGGGAAAGAACCGCACTGAACACTTTACTTACAAAAGCCGTCAGGCTACTACCCTTTTTCAGTACAATTAACCCCTGGATGATGTGCCGGTGCTTGAACTTTGTATAACCGACCTTGCAACCCACAAACTCTTAAATTTTATGAAAGTTGGTTAGGAAGGTCCTCAAAACCCTGTGACTACTCGATGTACACCTAAATGTACCATCAGCACGAGTATAAGGGTTAAATTGACTGATGTCCTTTCCAATAACATTGATTAAAATACCAAAAACCAGAAGTGCTCAGGAGGAAAACTATTAAGCTCGCACGCATAGTTGGTCACACACGCACGTGCCTAGTCAGCAAAAAACAAAAAAAAAAAAAAAAAATTTTACGTTTGTCTCTGGGGTTCCTGAACTCCTTGGAAACATATCTGTTCCTTTTTTTTTGTCCCAATTCGTCACCAGCTGACGAGGAATGCCCGCAGGACATTCTTTCGACTACTTTGCTCTTTTTTTTTGTTTTTTTTTTTTGATGCCTCTGACTCCGACAAAGAGATATGCTCATAAATAAATTCAAAAGGTCCTTCATCATATGTCCCTCAAGGACCGAATTCGTCGACATCACCAAATGAAATGGATGACTCAGGCCCATTTTCAGTGAAATAGCATGTACGTGAACTTTTCGAAAAACACATCCCTCTCGGGAGGACGAATTTCAGATGGTGGTGGTGGCAATGCTGCTGTCGACTGATAGCTTGTAGGTGCAAAATGATTGATCCGATCAGTCCTTAGAGTTTTTTTTTTTTTTCCTCAGGATCTAAACAGGAAAAGATGAACCGGATGAATACCCCCGGATTGATTGTAAATTAATTGCATTAGGGAAAAAATTGCGTTCATATTTTCTCGAGGGTGCGTGACTTATTTGGGATTTTTTTCTTTCAACTTGATTTGGCTCATTTAAGGGTCAGCTGCCGGAAGGATGTGGATGAGTATTTTTCCGGAATATGTATGGTTTTGCCAAGTACTAGTGATTTAATCAAATTTGATGCGACGTTTTGGTTAGATTTTTGATTTGCAGCAGGAGGTCCTGGAAAGGGCCACAAATTAGTCATTTTGATTGGATTGTGAAAAATTTATAGAAAATTATGCAGGGAATCAGAGGTGGACAAGCTCTGGAATACGAATGACTTTGGCTACAAATGTGAAACCTCCATTGGGACTTGTCAGTTTTTGGGAAATTGCTCTCATTAGGTTTCTTGTTATTATACTATGCCAGCAGAGCTTCCGATTTTCCTTGAAAAATCATGTTTAACAGTCCTGTCATGTTCATGGTACCATCGAAAACCGAATTTATGCTGCAAATCACGATAAATTAGCCTCGATGATAGTGTGACAGTTCGTGGAATTTAAAATTAAGAAGTGCAGTGGGACGATACTCCAAAACTAGTCAGCAGTGAGCAGATGAAAGTTAAGAAGCACAAGAGTGCTTTGCAGGGAATCGTTTTAAAAAGTTTTCTGCAGAAAACAAGCATGGGGGAGTGAAATCGCTATAAATTGTAACCGGAGATGTTGAAAAGAAAACATTGTACCAAAGTGGAAAGTATGAATGATGAAACTTTTATGAGTTGAACACACTACGGCACCCTGTGTAAACTTGTTGATGGGTTAAGGGTTGTTTTTAATTTTTTTTTATCGGTTATCTATTGTACTTGAGATTGATTATGGATAAGATATTGGCGAAATGACTGACTTTTGGCATAGTTGGTGTGTATTTTTTTGCGCTGAGCAAGGGCTTCAACCTTATAAAATTTAAAAGGGCTCTAAAGAACAGCGAGTATAGGCACCACGAAAACCTTGAGGTCGGCCCCAACGGATGTCCTTGCAGTGCTTCTGCATCTACAACCTCTCGACTTACACACAAAAAACACCACACTATGCCACGCAGTCGGTCTCAATTTGTCTAGGTGCTGGACTACACGGCCCTACGGCTACAGCAATATCCTGGAATCACTACCAATCGGCATGTTTACGTTTCCAACCGACTACATTACATCCAAACTTAACTTCAGGATAAACTTCCACGTGGGATTCCCCACCAGAGCATAGTGGAAGAAAAACGAAGTGGTAAAGGCTATCGCCATGGTCATCTGAACCGACGGATCAAGGATGAACTACGGTGTGGGGGCCAGTGTCTACTCGGAAAAACTGAAAATATCAAGATCATACCGCTTGCCGGATTTTGCCAGTGTCTTCCAGGTGGAACTACTGGCAATCCGAGAGGCTTGAATTCACCTCCGGCTTGTCACAATCCACAAAAAAAAACATTGCTATTCTCATAGATAGCCAAGCTGCTATCAAAGGTATTGACTCGGCTACCATATCCTCCAAACTGGTGCTAGAGTGCTTAAACCTGGGTTCCAGGGCACAGTGGCATAGCAGGTAACGAGTCTGCAGATGAGCTGGCCAGGTAGGGATCAGCTCTACACGGCTTACTCGCGGCAAGGATCCACATCCCGCTAGGAGATCACACTTCCTGCAGAAGGCCATCCTCCAATGGAGGGGATAAACCAACTGCTCCATATTAAGGAAGATATGGCCGACCTACTATAAGATTACCAGAATAACTGCGAAAATCACAGGCCATTGGCCAATTGGAGACTGCCGCAGCTGCGGAAATGAAAATGAGAAGGAAACTATCTTCCACTTCTTCTGTAAATGTCCGTCACTTGCAAGAGCCTGACTGCGCTCGCTAAACCAACCATTCTCCGACGACCTCAGCGACTTCTCGGATAAAGGGATACAAGATCTAATTCGCTTTCTAAACTCCACAGGCTGGATGTAGGCACTCCCGGCTGTCTCATCCATTTTCAAGAACATCAACCAGGTCACACGAGTCGTGGTAACAAAAAAGCACACCCCAGTGCTAATTGGTTTCAGTTGAACTGCCACCTCTACCTACCTACCACCATGCGTACTCTGGTTCCAATTCTCTAGACCAAGCGCTTTGGCATCTATGATCGTTTGGTCTTAAAATGGATATCCCTTATCGTCTCAAACTTTTTGAATGTTATTCAAAAATGAAAAACTTGATACAGCTTATGGAGTTCATGGTTGTATCTTCTACTCCATTCGCCCTCCTCACATATGAGAGTAATTTGACGAAGATCTTTTCTCATTCATCATCATACAGCAGAATTTGCAGGATCATTTTTCATCAGCGTAAATCTTCGTCGAATCTTCCCTAAGCTATCGTTTGCAATGCTGATGTTGACTCCTAGGCAGGCAAACTCCGAAGCTACTTCGAAGTTACTTTTGCTAACTGAGAGGTTATGTCCTTGATTGTGGACAGATACTTCTTCGTTTGTATCATAGAAAACATGAAGGATAGAGCGGCGCTAGTTAGGCCACTTTTCCGTTGAAGCCTCATAACTATTTTTCTATCCATAGTGGAGCTAGGGACGTTGTCAGTTGAATCGAAGGAAAGAGTTTATATACGTTTCTCACTTCAGAATTGAGTTTGCAAAAAAACGAAAAAATACGTTAGTAGGTAACGGGTTAGTTGGGCATTAGAAAGATATGGAAGACGATAAGAAAGAGATGGGAGATGAAGTGTGCGAATGGCGAGAATAAATGTGGGGGCGGGTTGTATGGGCTCGTGGTTTGGTGGTGGCAGCGGGGTTGATTGTTTATTTATTTATGTTGATCGAGAGACGATGACGAAGAGGAAGAAACCCGTGAGTACATTTCCTGTGAATGTCCGGCACTATACTGACTACGTAGACAGATCTTTCATACGGAGTTCGTTAGTGGAGTTTAGAAACTCGGCTGCTAATGACATACTGACCTCCATTAGGAAGGTAGTTGAGCTATTAGGCTAAGTGGACCGGGGACCTAATAGATGTTACTAGGTCGCAGTGTCAGCTACAATGGCAGGTTCTTAAAAAAAAGTGCGTTGTTTCAACTTTTTGCGTACATTGGAAATTAAATTACAACGTGAAGACCAATAGTTCCATGTATAATAAAATGTAAACACCACTAACATTGATTAAAATAAAAATGTCTGTATAAATATGAAACAAATATAAAAATTGAAGTTATGAACGCATTTTATACATTTCCATTTAAACAATTATTAAATTTTATTCAGTTTCTCTGTTTCAATTTCATGTTTTTATATTTTACACTGCAAAATATAATAAAACAGGAGTAATGATTTTTCAGTAAACACAAGCCAAATTAATGTCAGCTTGAAAGCATTCCAGAATCCTGTCAATTATTTGTTTTAACTTTCCGCCGGTCAGTAGGCAAAAGTGTATCGCTCAGCGACTTCCAGCACACGAGGATTTCATATAAATGGACTGGAAAACTCCTTACTGACTGACAGGACAAATGGACAGAGATATACGTACTACACACCTACCATGGAAGAAACAAATTTTTTTCCCATAAAACTACTAATTGTGAATTATGTATGCCTTTTGCGTCCATTAATGAGTATGAAATAAAAACCGCACGTAAAATTGAAAAGTTCTGGGAAAAATAAATATTATTTAAATGAAGTGTAAGTTGAGGTATCGAGATAATTGGTTTGATAAAGTGGAGTCATCCATGACACTTAACCCTGCATTAAATTGTTTACCTATTTCATTTAAATGACGGTAATTGAAAATTAAATTAGGAAAATATACACTATTATCAAACTGCATGCCAGCGATCGAGTATAATGTTAAAATTGTCTTTTGAGAATAAATTGAAAAACACTTGACTTGATTTGGTGCATTGGTAACGAGAAGCTAATGATCTTTATAACAAAGGAGATCTAACATATTGGCCCACGCACTGAATTCGGAATTCCACTCTGCATATTTAAGACTTACCTACGTACATTATTGGAATTAAATGTGCATATATGTACATCCAAGTGGAGTCTAGTTAGTAAGCTGGATAAACTCAAATTACAAGATATTGAGGTAGAGTTGGAAGGTACTCGATTTTTCCAGGGGATTCCACCTAAGTTCTTTCATGTCACCTATGAATCTAAATGTGCCACTAGAGCCTAATGGGTGGGGCAATCAGTGCCTATCCAAAAGAATTTTGGGGTTTAGTCCCAAAATGATGTACTGATTATACATTTCGATAGTTAAACCCATTATAGCATACGTGGCCATTGTTTGGTGGCCAAAAATTCTTGAGAAGCTTCAGAGAATAGCCTTTCTAAAGGTACTCGTCATGGACAAAATCTTTCATCACTTTCTACAAACTGCTAAATCTATGAGAAAAAGTTTAGAACACTGTGTAAAAACAAATAACACGCAAGATCTCATAAAATAAGAGCTGGACTGAGACAGCAAGAATTATTGTAATTGTCACTGGCTATGGGCCAAATGGCACATCCACTGCCTGTAACAATACACAGAAAAAGAAAACCCTGTTTCTCATCCTCAGCGACGGTCCGCCACTAGAGTCAGAGGCCTTACACTAGAAAATGCTTTTTTGAAGATGTATGAGAAATTGTCGTCATAAAATCCTCATCACGTCCTGTAATTCCGGTTGGGGCATAAGGCACCGACAATACTTCCTTCGCGGTCTGCAGCTAGATATTTCAACTGTTTGGCGATATTATCGTTTGGCTTTCTCAGTGTTTGACAAATCCTTCACCATTTTCGCTTTCTTATATCGACATCCAGCAGCTCTTGACTCGTTCTACACCAGAATTCCTGGTTTGATATAATTTGTGGCCATCGAATCTTTAGGATGTAGCGCAGGCAGTGATTCACAAAAGTCTGCAGTTTCCTCAAGATGTTTGCCGAGACTTTTCACTGTTCGACCTCTCCAATTGGCCGCTCCTGCAGAATAATACGCTGATGTCTGGAGTGGCCTGTGGGCATTATTTTTGTCTTTTTTCCGTTTTTCCTTAGACGGGTCGACTCTGCTTTCAGCTGCAGTGATGGACACATCCCGTAAGCCCACTGATGTTACTCGCCAGGAGACATATATCATCAGCATAGTCTAAATGGCTAAGCCTCTCGAAAGGTCTCCATTGAATGCTTTGTCTCTTCTCTATACCAACAGTGGCAGTCAATACATTATCTATTGCCAGTAGAAAGAGGATGGACAATAGAACATCCCCTTGTGCCACTTCGAAAGAGTCGGAGAGCTGTTCATTGTGCAAAACGGAACACCTTGCGTTGTTGTAGGTTTTCTTTATAACTACTGTCGAATTCTTCTCCCAAGAAGAAATTCTCGGTTAGCCCGGTCAAAGGCCTTCCCAAAATCCACGAAAATGAGGTAAAGCGGTGACTGAAACTCAGCAGACTGCTTGAGAATGACTCGTAGGATGTTGAGGTGGTCGACGCATGATTGACCATTACGAAGGCCCTTTTGATGCCTCTTTAGTGTCTAAGAGACCTCAGCTCGGGCGGAACATGTTTTCCTAGGTATTTTTATCTTAGCGCCCATGTTGCAGAGCAATCGCAGAGAAAGTGCTTAAGGCTTTCCTCGTCCTCCTCACATCCCGGTCAAGTATTGGATGGCACCAGTCCCACACGATATGCATATTTCTTCTGGTTGATGTGTATGGCATACAGGCCAACCATTAATCTAAATTTTTTCTAACTAGATTAAGTGTGGATAAATCTTTTGTCATTGAATGCCCTTTACCTCTTATCTATCAACCAGCTACCCTTGCAGGTCTTGCTTAGGAAGCCTTTGGCCATATCTTCATGTTGTGATTGGTTGTGTTGATAAACGAGTCATCTTTCCTCATCACTTTAAACTAGAATTCAGTCTAAGATTGGCTCCCTTAGTAAACCATATCATTGCGTCATGGTTCTACCAGCTCTAGAGATTTCATAGTGACTTGACCAAAGATGGGAGTTAACCCCTCGGCCAATTTAATGAAATGCTTATAATTCCGCACAGATAATGTTTGGGTATTTCGGCAACTTTGTCCGACAAGATTCCAGCAACTTTCTGGAATCCATCTTTGCCAACTTCAGTTAGGTTTAGGTTTCTGGGTTACTACTCGAATCTTAACAAATCTATTGTGTTCCTTATCATTCAAGTTATACAGCGACTTGATATGTAAGTTTCTACGACACGAAAAATAGGAAAAAAATCCTACATAAATCCTGTTAAGTATAACAAATATTGGCAGCTTCTTTAAAATGGGCCTTGTAACATTCAAACCAATTGAAGGGGCCCTTAACATAAAAACATAAATGTTTTCAACCAAAAAGGACTCTAAAGCCATGGACATGCATTTTCCATGAGCTAATCCATGCAAATCAACCAAAGAGACTTGAAGGAGAGCCTGTATCAAATCGACATTAAAAAAAACCCTTCCCCCTCTAGAAACCCATTAAACTGACCGAGATAAGGCAAAGTCACATCGGAATAGTTGCCATCTATCCTATCGTTAAAAAAGAAAAAGGCTGACCCTTCTCCAAAGGCTTGTCAGCGCGGCAATACAATAACTATCTCGAGGATATAAAGGAAGCTGTAAGCGGAATTTTTTATTTTCATCCAGTTTAGTTGCGCATATCACAGTAAGGCACAAAGCCTGGAAGTAATAAATCCGAAAACCCTACGAAATATCAACGACCAACGCCTCGCACTTGGATTTCTCTTCGCTTTAACATCTTCCTTAGGACGACAGGCGTTCAGTGGTATTGACCCTGGCAATTGAATGTGACACTGTGAACAGTTGTTATCCTACTAGCCCATTCAAACGTTCATTCTGCCAAATGATATATTTATAGAGAATTCCCTTTTTTTGTGCTCCATTCCCGATAGGGCGACGCGACGAGCAAGTCCTTTTTCAGCCTCCAGGCTTAAAACGAATTATGACCACAAGAATCTTTTATTTATGGTGGCAAATAAAAAATAGATTCCCGTTCACCACTTAATGGTGACACCGAATGTTTTCTATGGCTTTTGTTGTGGTGGGATGGGGTGGGAGGGAAATGGTCAGGTCGCCTTTTCATGAATGTTTTCAGTTTTTCCGCATCCCTGTGGGATTGGAACGAACTGAATAAATGTATTCCAGTGACATAGGGATTTAGTTATAAAAGATGATTCTTTTATGAGCCAAGAATAAATATTTTGTCGGGTCGTCCTAGTTTGTGTGCAAAGGATCACTGGGTACAAAATAACTGGATGATTGAAAATCGATTGCGTGATTAATTTGTATGCAGTGGGATGAGTTATTACGGGTATTGTTATGAAAAGAAGAGGATAATAACTCTGTGTGGGGTTGGAAGAGAATGGGTAAACTGAAGGTAGTTTTGTTTACCCCTGAACACAATAGGTGCCTACGTGTGTTTCGGTTGTGCTTCTAAATAGGATTATCCCTTTCGGTCACTTCTTGGGGAAATTAGTTGGATAATTTAATGCTTTTTAATATCCTTACGGTGTTGGACAATAGATTTTAGTTTAGGGTGTCACAGTTAGGAAGAGACAATTATTTTTTTTCCGTTTTCTTTATAGAAGCCAAGTCCTACGACTTTATAACAGACTTCCGCAGAAGCCGCGTTGAGCAGATCCGATAAAGATCCATTGGAGAGAACTTCGATGTCATCGAAGAGGAATTTTCTCAGAGTTATATTTCTTGTGTTACAGAGGTTTAGGCAGTGATAGAGAAACCGTCCTTATACCCTCGTTCGCGACAGCGCTTCACAAGATTTGAAGTGATCTGAGTAGCAGCTATTGCCTTTATCTTGATATCTGCCCGTAATATTGTTACCATAGACGTAGTTAAAGCCTCTCCATGAAGAACACTGTTGTCGGGGAGTCTTTTTGAGCTGGTTCTTAGAGAATATGTCCATTTTTGACCCATAAGTGCAGATAGACTTGGCCTAACCAGAAATTTCGTTGTTTTCCCTCTTTTATTTGCCTGGAAAGATGCACGGGAAAGGTTTGACGAAGTCCAGATACCGAGTAGTACATATAGTCGAAGTCGACATCTGTGTCCTGATATTTGCTCAATATTAGGGCGTGGGCATATGAGTTTGATTTCCAGCTTTTTCGACTGGCCAATGACGAGAATGGCAGTGGATCCCACATACGTAAGTATTGGCCCAACGATCGCAAAGTACAACCATGGGATTATTCGAAGTTCGTTTCCTCAGCTTTTTTTCAAAAATCCTACTGGTAGCGACTTATGTCTTTTTACTCCCTCTGAACGTATATCACGTTCTAATTCAGTTTCCTGTCCAGTATGAGTCCAAGGTATGTCGCAGGCATTTCGCAGATAGTTTGAGGGGAACTTCGCCAATAGGTGGTGGTGTAAACACTGGTTGTAATTTCTCTTGTTTCATTCATTCATTCATTCATTTTCAATGACCCGCTTATTCACTATGAGGGTCGCGGGCTTAGGGAACTTAAGTGGACTCTCCATATTTCCTGATCTTCCGCCATTGATTCTAAATCATAAGGGGCTATTCACATATGGGTAGAGGTGAGATTTCGGACTTGGTGCAGCCATTTCATCCTGGGCCTACCCAGAGGACGCCTACCTGATGGCACGGATTCCATGGCACGTCTTGAAAACCGAGCTGAGGAGTTTGTAAAAAGCACTAATTCGATTTTCCGTGGGTTTATCCTCAAGCAACATTGTCTTGTCCAGGCATTAAGCGTGTTTAAGGCTTGTTGCAGTAGTTCCCCCGTGGCGGTTAGATACTTGCCCGTTGCAAGCAACATAACATCATTTGCATAGGCTGCTACTTTAACCAGGCTGTACTTCGGTTTCATGAGCAGTTCGTTCATGACAAGCACTCATAGTAGAGGAGATACAACCCCTCCTTGTGGAGTGCCTCCAGAACCAGTCATTATCAATTCGGTTCCAAATAGTTCGGTCTTAATGTGTCTTTTGCTTAGTAGGTTACTAAAAAGGTTGACAAGAATGTCATCAAGATTGCTGCTTTCCAACGCTTTTTTAACCGCACTTATCTCGACATTTTTGAATGCGACAGTGTTGAAGCTGGTGAAACGAGAACTGAGATCTCATTAAAAATTGGGTAAAATGTTCCACATACGCCACAGTATTTTAAGTTAAGTTATCCTCGATGGGATAAACTTAGACGAAAAGAGTGCCGTTGTTATTCAACTGAAAGGATCCATTGGAGATTGGAATGTCAAGAGTTTTAAACTTTGTAGAAGTAGTGGAGTCAGAATTGAGATCAACTGAAAAATGGAATAAAATGTTCCACATACGCCACAGTATTTTAGGTTTAGTGGTCCTTGACAAGATATACTTTGACGAAAAGTGACACATTTTTATGTGACTGAAAGGATCCATTGGAAAGGTTGATATGTGTGTGTGCTCTGATGTCCCGATTCTTATGAAGTTTTATCTGGCAGCCCTACACTCGTGGTTTTCACTTTTCTTTATGACAAGCTTGTATTCTTCTTTGATTCTCTGTTTCGTAGAACTCGCAAGCATCTTCCGTCGTTCTTCAGTTTATTAAACCGGGTGTTTCGTTGTGCTGGCCTAGAGAAACTCTGCACAAAGTGACTGCATCTCTGATGGCAGTTTTGGCACTGGACTCTTCCACTTGATGTCGGTGTAGGATTTGAGAGACTGAGAGATATTTGGCTGGCAAAGATTTGGTCAATCTGTTGCGATTGTAGCCATTTGACGTGAATTGCCTCGCATTGTTTCTTTGGCAACGCGTTTGTTCTTTTGCTAGAGCTGGGTAGTGATTAGAGTCGATTTTGGCTTTTCGGAGCTTCTGACATTGATTGTTACAGAATTGATTCGGTTACAATATTTTTATCAGAGGACTGCCATCAGCAAAAACTTGGTACTTACAACATCATTACAGGGGTTTATCATGATCCTCAATTTGGCTTCTGGTTAACCGCGGAGCAAGCACAATTAATTTTATAGGGTTCAGAGTACTTAGGCTTAAGAATCGTGTCCTACATACTTTCAAAATACTGAAGACCTCCAAAGCCTGTTTTGAATCATTCTTTGTTGGAATACTCTGAATATTCTTGTCTCTGTCCCATCATCTACCCTCTACATATCTATCTGCATCTCATTTGGTGATATGCTCCTTCGACATCTGAGCAATGTTATCCATTTGTTCAGTCCTTCGTTGTACTCAATGTTTCTTGAAACATTTTATGAAATTACCTTTGACGACCACTTCATCCGAGTTATTACAAAAAAAATCACCAGTTCAGGACAAGGTGGTAAACTATTAAAAGTTTTGACATGTTTCTGGTCCTCAATTCCCATTGAAAGTTTTCTCTAACTTTAAACTGTTTTTCATAATACTCTCGCCGACTTAATTACAAAAGCAATGTCATTATGGTACTTCTTAAACTTATTGCTTAGAAAGCTCCACTAAGTGTTTTCCTTATCTTTATTCAACCCAACCAAACCTCCTTTTTGAATATTTCGCAGGACGAACTACTTGTATATATCAAAATCTTCGACTACCCCTGGGTTGCAATTGCCAATTGCACTAATCACGTGAGCTCAACTCGTTTAACTTTTAGCAACACTGCTTCCACCTTCGTCCAAGCAATCCTTCCTCATCGTTGATCCTTCCCTTTCGATGCGGAGGAGTTGTGCAAGGTTTTATGTGGGAAAAACACTGAATATAAATATGACGCAGTTCCTATCTCTGCCCCCGATATGTGCTTTTGTGTGTGTGTGTGTGTGTGCTTGACTTGACTTCCATTAAAATGCATCCAGTTTTCATCATACCAGGACCGATATTGGAGTTTTATGATTCTTGATTTATTACAAACCAACCAGGTGTGTAGCGTGTCTGGGGTCCTTTCCGCCCCTGCTGGCCCAGTGGCTTGTGCTGCCAAAGGACCTTTAACATGCAGTGCTTTACGGAATTAGCATATCTCTGGGAATTTAATATGCACAAGGCTATCGAAATGAGTCCCTTAATGGCATGTTAGCATCTTAAGTGTGTGATATTCAAATTTGTTAATGTCAATGGGAGCTGGTGGGTAAGGTATGCGGTAACCGGAAGGTTGGGACACCAGATCGAATCTCCATGGTTGTGATTTTGAGTTATAGAAGATTTTATGTAGATATCCACAGAGAAATGCATATTTTATCCTTTTGCTTATAATTAAAGGGTATGGAGCATGACTTATCTGTGTAAGGATAAGGATACACTATTGGACACTTGTGAACCAGGGGTCTGTCTTTGAGTATTTTAATTAAATATGTTTGTGAAGTTTCGTCTTGGGAAGGGGGTGTCCTTTAAAATTCTTATAAAATTTCGAAAACCAACTTAGAAGTCGGTAGTTACATGTAATTGAAGGTGGTCTGCCAATTAGCTGCCAATTAGCTACATGAGTCTCTCAGAACATGGTCGAGTGCACTCTTCTTAAAGTTTATGAGAATGTCAAAGGCAATCTTGATATCCTTCATATCTGTCAGTCTAACGTCATTTCACTCTACCTGAGAGTTATTCTGGATTCGAAAATAAACTGGAGGGAGAACTTCGATGAGCGCATCAAGAAGCCATGCGCAACCTTCGCAAAACAGGCGTGCAGTAATACTTGGGCCTTTAATCCAGCTATGGTACACTGGCTGTACAATTCGGTTTTGAGAATCATTGTACCATATGACTCACAAGTCTGGTAGAAGGTGCTTGAGAAGCAATATAAGCTTTCAAACCTCACTAAGATTCAGAGGGCAGCTTGTATAGAAATCCTGGCATCAATGAGAATAGCACCAACAGTTTCACTACGCTGCATCTGTGCAGCAGCAACATGGCAGCTGAAACTGCCTTGAGACTGAGGGTCACGCCTCCCTACTGTCTCGATAGGAGAAAGTAGACAGAGCGACGGAAACAGATCATATGATCCAGACTCTGGCAATTGAAAGGAGATTCAGTATCAGAATTTCTGTCAGAGATGACTGGAGGAACCACAAAGTTACAAAAAAAAGGAACTGCTTTTCTTCATCGATGGTTCTAAGATGGACATTGGTACAGGTGCCGGGGTCTACTGCAAGGCCCTAGGAATAAACCACTCCTTTGAAATAAGCGACGACTGCAGTGTCTTTCAAGCCGAAATCACAGCCATCATCGAGGCTTCGAAAACTGTCAGCGAGAAGGGTATCACCACAAGGGAAAATACCAGTCCACATCCTCAGTCAGGCAGCCATTAAGGCTCTGGTGTCCGCGATAACTAGATCGAGGCTTGTAGGAATCTGCAAAAAGTATCTTGATGAGATACCGAGAGCCAATATGGTGACTCTATGTTGGGTATAAGGGCATGTGGATATCCCAGATAACGAAAGGGCTGATGAAATTGCAAGAAGGGGAGCAGCGCTGCATGCCTCATAGGCTCCCCCCTTTGCAAGGATTCCAATAAGCTCGTTAAAAATTGAAGATGAGGCCATCAGTCGAGGCAATACACTTTGGATTCAGCTAGACACATGTGTAACGGCTAGAAACTTATGGACAGGAGATCTCTGTCTCTGGTCAAACTTAATCGGCGCGAGGCAAGTCTCCGGCATCATTACCGGCGCCTTGGTATATATCACAACGACGATCGCAGAAGTTGTAGGGACGAGAAACAAATCGAATCTGTCACCTGCTGTGTTCTTCCTTCGTTGGTAGAACAATGAGGACTCTTGGTAGTTCCTTCTTCGCGGAACTGGAGGACTTGCATGACATCGAACTGAGGGACCTCCTGAGATTCATATCCTTATCTGAGTGGTCTTAAATCAACGGCTTGAATCTGGCTGTTTAGAATCTGGCTCTCCTTGTAACTAGAAACTTGCGGAGATCCAAGGCTTTTGGAAAGGAGACTACAGAAGAAGTCCCAAGAAGTGCGGTTGGATGAGCGAGCTAAGCAAGAAGCCTTGAATTTCAGGTACGTGAACAAGTCAAAGCGAATTCGCAATAGAGGAAATGGCGACCCCAAAGATAGCCTCTTCGTACTCATGCACAAAACAAAGAAGCTGAGCTCTAGTTTTGACACTTAAATTGTCCTGATTGTTTCTAACTCGAGGTCAGTTTGCACAACGATTCCTTTGTTAACATATTCAACCTAATCGGCCTTGCGGCGCGTCGAAACAGTGTTTGGAAGTGTTTGGAAGAAAATAACATGCGAAGGCCACTTACCTTCAAGTGAAGCCTGCAAATATGAAAAAGCTAGCATTGCCTGTAAAATTGCAGTGGAAAGCACTAGGGGTGATTTGTTCATGTTTATGCATCAGAAAAGAGTGACAGAAAATGCACACGCCACACGCACGCTACAGCGCTAAACAAGGGCAGCACGGCCAGGGTATCGACACAGAAGAAGTCTCCGAGGAACACCAGCTAGCATTTCGATAGCTGGTAGCTGGCTTCAAGGGCGGAACACAAGTTCTTCGAAATAGTAAACCAGTATGGCTTCCTGTCAGACATATCGAGGACAGACAAAATCTTCAAACTAACGCAAATTCCGGAGAAGGCGATGACTGATTCTTTCAATCTGGTTCTGGAATTTGAAGTGCGCAGTGAAGTGTTAACACGGAAGACACCATCTTCATCAATTGGGATACGCAGATGACATCGATGATGATGTCATTCACAGTGTGCCGTCATAGAAGCCTTCACAAAATGTGAAGAACAGTCGAAACGGGTTTGTTTCAAAGTAAACGAGAACCAAAGGTAGGTGGTATCTCATTAACACTTATTGAACGCGTCCATTGATCCAATACTCAAAATTCATGCCATTCTCAGCATTTACGGCTTTCATGACTGCCCACAGCAAATAAAGGTCATAATTATAAAATTAATAAAATTAACCCTTGATACATACGAGAACATAAGTGTGCATCAAGCCATTAATGCAGGACCTTTCAATGCGAGGCCGAGCCCTTTTGAGTCCAAATGAATGGACTTGCCGACACTGATGACATTGCAACACATCCCCACGATGTGTTAACAACAATAAAAATAAATTCAAAAGGACTCTGGCTGAAAAACTGATTTTTATTTATTTTTATTTCTTTTTTTTATAAATTTTCCCCGATTGTAACAATTGTTTGTTTTCGCACAATTGTCCAAAAAGGACAATTTTTCGCTGAATATTGGTGCGGTCGATTGTTTCTGACAGAGCGGTCTGCATCCACACGTGCATATCCCTATCTATGTGACATCAGTCATCATGCTGATAAAACAGTCTTGAAAATGTATTCCCCCCCCCCCCCCCGTGCCTCTGGGGAGCTGACATGGCAACTAGACTCGCAATGCCAGCTGCTGAATCTGGCACTTTTACCACTGGGACCATGTTTTTCAATTTTAATTATTTGTGATATTGGAAACCGCATTACCGGAAATGGAAAAATATTAAAAAAAAAAAAAACAAAAAACAATAATTACATTCGAAAATTCACTATAATTGCGAAAAGAAAAAAAAAAATCATGAAACTGATTGGAAATTTTTGTTGCAAAAAAAAAAAATAACTCTGAGCAAATTGTTAAAAGCGTGGTTAACCGCCATAATAAAATTACAAGCAAAAACATACACACGAGCCCAAAAGGCAACCGGTAACCGGGGAAAACTGGTCTCGTAATCAAAAGGTTACAGTTTGCAGGACACGTTAATATTAATATTTTCCTTGTCGATTGCGTCGATTAACAATTTATCGGGACAATTTCGGTCGATAAACGTATTTTCACTTCGTCACTTAAATTAACATACAGAGTGCAGAGTCCACTCAAATTTTCACCGTGCCTTTGACAACTGTCCGTATTGGTCTGATCAGTATTCAGTAAATGGTGATTCAATAAGAGGTCAAGGATTTTCATTTAATGTCGTACTCGCTTTTTTGGACTGATGTAATCTAATGAAATTTATATTGCGTGATTAAACCCTTACGAACGTCTTAACATGGTTCAAGTTTATTACGGAAATTCAATAAGTTCCGTGGAATTTTTGAGTGAAATCATATCCCAGATGTGACCATGGCATCGAAGGAACTTTTTATAATTTAAGTCGAATGGATTTAGATGGTATGTGATTCTGATAAGCTGCCACACAGCACACTGATTGTGGCATTGATCATTGAGCTCTAGTTTTTCTACAACCATTTCTTGTATTGATGAATTTATATGGCCGATCTTGCCGATCTTTGGTGCTGCTAGGTTTTTCCTCAGGACTGTTTTAGAAGGATTCTTTAATTAACAGCTCAAAGTCTAGCAGTTACCGTTGGTAAAGGGATAAATGTGTCGAAAAAGCGATGGAAAAATTTGAAAAGACAACGCCGTCATGACAAACAATCGAGGATGACATTTGTCTGATATTTATTTCGCTTATAATTCCAAAGTCTAGACTTAGTTCTAAAGCTAATATACTTTGCATTTTCTGATTATTTCGGATTTTATTGAAAGATCAAATCACACACCTCTTATTGAATCACACATACACGTTCATTAAGAGAAAAATGTTTCTCTACATTAGGAGTTGAATCTGGGTCTTCAGCGTGATAAGCTGTAACGCTAACCACTACAATATGGGTATCGTCTTCATTATACAATTTGGGACAGGACTGAACAGGATTGAATTCTCCTAAGTACCGGCCTATACCAGCAGCAGGCTTCTGAGCAAACAATTGAATTTTAAATGTTTTCATCTAAGAATAAAAAAAATAAATAAATAAATAGCTGGCGCGACAGTTCGGGATGAGCCAAGGCCTAGCTTCTCGCAACCATTCATGTTGTCGGTGTTACATTTTTCACATAAATAGCGGAGACCCACAATTTATTGCCGGCTCCGAACGGCGAAGTGAGAAGCTCTTTCATGACAGATTGTACTCCCGGAAGCTTGTCATTCCCCGACGAGAGGTGGTGCCACGAAAAAATGTTCGATGGATATGGTTGGGGCTTGAACCCACGCCGTTCGGTTAGCAGTCCAGCGCACTAAACACTGAGCCACGGCGAATATCTAAGGATATTCAGTGAAATAAGACGTAGCGACGTATCAGATTATCAGGAACGTAAAACTTATTTGCTACACTGAAAATAAGTCGGTGACTGAAATCTCACACGGAGGCCTATTGTGCTGATCTGAAAATTTCTAGAGCAGTTTGTTTGCTCCAGAGACCGTCAGGAAGGTTTTCAGATTCTCAGGGTGAAGCGCGTCGAGTGCCGTCGGTGAGATAAGTGATTATGGGCCGTTTCCATGAATGATGGCGGGGCCTCCCGTGTCGGTACGGAGAGAGCTTCCATCGGTCTACCATAGTCGTCAGGTACGTACGGTGATACGTATGTTAAGCCTGCGAAGGTGCCATTTTAATAGTTAGTGGTCACTTAGGATTGTAAGGTGATTTCTGCTTAGATTCTAAAGAAACTTAGATTTCTTTTGCGATGACTAGGGAACAAGTATTGGATCAGCGCCAGATTTTTTTCCCGCGTGTGGATTTAAAAAAAGCCATTGTCTTACTCCACAGGATGCTGCCGGACTAGTAGAAGGTTGTTTTCTTCCAATATTGGCCAGTAAGTTCACTGTTTAAAAGTCTACCAGAGAAGATAAAGATGGTTTTGCCACGGGAGTTAGAAAGCAAGTTTAAGCTTATAAGCACTAATTGATGGCAAATATTTCTGCCTGGAAGATGGTTGAGTATATGCCTAGACTAACCGATAGTGCTAGACTACTTGCCGAATATTCCAGTCCTAGATCCAATGTCGCGCTCTGAGGGACGGAAAATGAATTTTTCTTGTCGTCGTCACTCGGGGACGTGACTTCTCATTTGAAGCAGTACTTTGGGAGGATGTCGTCATATGGTATGCTTAAAGCTAAAGGTGGCCATCAGATAGACGAGTGGAGCCGATGTTGTTTAGTTGGAAGAGTCTGTGCAGGCTAAGTCTTGACTGCATCTCTACGTGGACTTAAACTGGCGGTAAACCGACTATAGCGATCTTGGAGGCTTCGGCTAAGCGTTACATTTCTTTTTAAGATGTTCTTCAGCGCTTAGAAGTATGTCCTTTAAAGTTTGTGTAAACTCAGTGATAGAGAGAGAGGAAGGGGCTTTATAGGAGAGTTCCATTTTCTCGACTTCGATGATTTCGTTAGTCTTTGCTCACTAGACTATTTCTGGATATGATATGTTAGGATTGGTCTAACGACCGAGAGGTACATACATATGTACCCTTGAAGCATAATTTTGAAACTAAGTCCCCAGTTATTACCACAGATATGCTGGTTCCAGGACAATTTATTATCCAGCATTACGAGCGGTTCGGTTGTGGCCCAGGTCCACCCCGAGCTGTAGTATTACAGGCGGTGACAGTCCTACAAGCAAAAAATCCCATGTCAATCGGAAAAGAGGTAACAACATTTGACGATTAAGCTCAATTGTGATGTTCGCTATTGTAACTCCACGGTCAATACCAATACCAATTCTGTTTCTTGAAAACCGAAAATCTTTCAAAGACTATGTGGTTACTGTGGTTTGTTCGCCCCTCCCAGCTTTCACTTCTCTCCTGTTTTACGCGTCTTGATTTGGTTAGACCTCATATAAATTCTTTATGAGAATCTAGTCAAAAAATATGGACCGTTTATTTGGAAATCACCTCAAAAGGGACAAGGATACCATCCTATAGAAGAAGCAACTATATACTACTCAGTCTTCTGGTGGCTAGAATGGGATATTCGCACAACAGGTGTCGGTGCAATTGTGTTTCCTTTTCGAATCTTGTCAAGGATCACTAAATTTAAAGTACGGTGGCGTATGTGGAACATTTTACTCGATTTTTTAGGGGACCTCAGTTCTGACGTCACTCGCTTCTGTAAATGGATCCTTTCGGTTGCCACCTTAAGTAAGTAAGCATCGTTCAGCAACTCGGCGGCTGAAGACATACTCACATTCTTAGCGGAGATGGTAGAACTATTAGGTTAACTGTATATCCCATCACAGGAGGTATTCGATAGAAAAGATCTCCAAGTTGGGCCTTGCGCTATTCCGACAGTGATTGTCTTAGGGGCCTTCCGTCGGGTTTATCCGTTCTGTCATACAACAGTCCCCGATTTTTATTGGCGCAATATCCCAAAGATTATTTCAAGTGCGTTCACCTGACTGAGGTGAAGAGATTTCCCACGGCAAGAATCGCCAACAAAACGATTATTTTACTACTTTTGGCCTTGACTATTTCCTCGATTACGCCTACTGTTGACTTTCCTCTTCGAATCAGTGCTACCTCTCGGATAGGCAATCCTGCTCTCCTAATTACTTCTGTTATTTGCGGCTTCGACATCTTTGCCAGAAGGTTTCCTGCCATCTCCAGCATACAGAGATGTCTACACGCTGATTCTTTACTGACAAGTACTAAGAGTTGTGATACAATAGATCTTTTAGATCGTAGTGAATCCCAAATGAGCTACTCAATTCAAATGTAATCCAAAATGAAGACAGTTGCCAGTCCATTAAACCAGGTCATAGCTCATCATCAACTAATGAGACCTACATATTTAAATACCCAGCAATCCCATTGCCTTAGTTACCCAAAAGTTTCCAACATTTCACCTGACAACCACTCGAGGCGAATCTCTGGAATTCCAACAATTTTGACATAATACCACTGGCATCTCAACTCCATTAATTAAGTTGGCGAGGAATTTCAAAATTTTATTCCAAAAAGGACTGACTACGAGTACCTCATCAAATGAATTGCAACTTCTCAGCCTTCGTCTGTCAAAGAACGTAGCACTAATGAGCTTCATTTGATCATTAGACGAACCACGTAGGATTTTTCTTTTATTTTTATTGCAAATGAACTTCAAGCAAACTTTGATTGCTGCTATTCACTACACAACCACCCACGAGATGGCAACTTTTCATTGCCATTAATTCGGAAACTTCGAAAGCATCCACTCCCGATCCCGAACCCGACATAAATCCATTTAAAATCCGCGCTGCGCGCTTTGAATTTCTCCTGCCGGCGACATTTTCAATTGCAATAAATTTAATTCCACGGACAATATCTCTTGTTGGAGTTGTTTTTGGCTGCGCCTTGCTCCGCTGCTAACCCTTGTATAGTGCTGTTTCCAGGCCCCCCGTTCCATCCTCCCGGGGAACACAACAATTGACTCTGAAAAATAGCTTAATGGCTTTTTACTTACGGTCTTTATCTGTTTTTCTTTCGTTTTTTTTCCCCCGTTCGGGGGTGACTTGGCGGGTCGGACAACGTGTTAGATAGATCTTTATTTCACTTCAGATGGTTTCTTATGTGTTGTATCTGGATTTTTGGATGCTCGCCGCCATCCCTTCACCCCAGGCGACCCCGCCGGTTTCGAGCGGAAACAGTAGATAGAGTCGTTGGTGAATACTTTCATTATGCGGGTTGCAATGACTTCCCTTAGCTGGGTCCATAAAAGTACGAGACCTCGTATTATACGAACGGTCTATGGACAGGCACACACACATAGAAAAAAAAGCGGATTATTCGAGAAGAAAAATGAAATTATTTGCAACTAGGGAGTAGGGAGCGTACACCATTAACCCAAATTTGTGCAATTATTTTCCCGGGAAATTTAGTTTAGTCGAATTTTAAACGGTAAATGGATTTTGTGGGTGGCAGGCGAATGGCACTGTGTCTACCGGAAGAAAATGATAACGAGGCAGTCATGGTCGACTACTAGAACAACAATGACGACGACGACGACGACATAACGAGCCTGTAATTCGAATTTTTAGATTTTTTCCACACAAAGCAATGAATTTGTCGAGGACTAATTTTTGGCAAAAGTTCTTCTTTTTTTCTTTGGGGAGGGGGGGACTTTGCGGGACTCGTTTGCTTGGGCAATTTGTTTTGGAATAATTGGGGATTACATGCATAGGTACGAGCACAAAGGGCGTTGTTAAGATTTCGTAGATATGGCCTAGTTGTGCGTTTCCTTTATGAGGATTTTGGAGGAATCACAGGAGTAATGCGTGTCGTTAAAAGGAACATGAATGGAATGAGAAGATGCTTTGGTAACAAATACAACCGTAAGTCATAATCATTAGGCCTTTTCTGACCTATGAATACTTGACCACGGAAAAGGTCACAGTTATTGGGGCAGTTTTATATGCGTCACCATACCCAGGGCAATGAAAACATTGTAATCCTTAAAAGCCTGACTTATACACAACAGAAGTGAGAGCAAGGAAGATTTTTCTTCTAGAAGAAGTAACAGTACTGAAGCTAGTTGACTTTGACCTTAACTTATGAACTTATGGAAAATTGAACCTGATTTGGTAACCAACCAGGTAATACACAGCAGGCAAACAACTTATAAATTGATAAGGGAATACGATACTACAGAACAGATTCTTGTTTGGAAGTTTCATTGACCAGGCAATAGATCAATTAATCTTTCCAACCACTACGAGTATATACGTAACATGTTGCAAGCGGAGGTTTAAGCGTTAAGGCAGGGTCTTACAGCAGTGCTAACAATTCAATTATTGACATCTATAGTGAGTGTGCAATGAAAGCCTTTCCGTAAAGGGGTTGACATCGAAAATAGTACGATATGTAAGGTTGGGTAGATGGGTTGACAAGGAAGAGAAAATCCTCTAAGCCTTACTTTGGTCAGTATAGACCCATTGCGATGGCCATTGGCCGTGTATCTCTTAATTTTGGAGTAATCCCTACCACCGCGGTAACCCCTACCTTAGCGGAGGACTAAGAACTACTCCATCCGCGGCACTTGATGTGCTCCGGAATCTACTTTCCTTAGACATTTTGGCAAGCTATCAGCTGCTACCGGAACTAATAAACAAAATCCCTCATTTCAATGATCGAACAACCATAACTTCAATCTCAACTTTCGGACATCAAACCCTTTCAGAGACGAGTGGGAGAATAATGACGATAGAGATGAGTACTCCATTCACTTCTATACCAACTTTTTCAAAACCGAGAGCAGGGTGAGAGGTGGTGTTTTCTCCGAGTTGGTCCACCTGAGAATCTGAATCCATCTACCTGACCATCGTGATGTTATTCGTTAGTCGTATCCTAGCTAAGGCACAATGTGATATCCCTCAACGACATCACAATATTTTTCGATGGCCAGGTTGCCATTAAATCTCTGGAATCAGTAACACACACATCAAAGGCTACTTCAGACCGTCATAGAGGCATTCCAGGAAATTAGAAAACTGATGAACTCGCCAAACGTAGCACTACTCTTGAGTTCCTATCAGGATGGAGGAATCTGGGTATTCCACTCGTTAAATGCAAATTACTCTTAGATTAAGACGCGATTAGCAAGACAAACCAAAGATGGATGAATGGAACCACATGGAATGGAACCACATGGCCTTAAGGGACGCAAATAGCATATGGACCTCTCTAAACACCTGTGCAACCACATGGAAGATCTGGCCTTCATTCGATAAGGCTAGGACCGATAGACCTCTGCGGATTGACATAAGATCCCTATCTGGCCTTATAGGAGCGATAACAGGGCATAACATATGAAAAAGCTTCGGATTACAGAAGAAGACCTTTGTAGAGATGAGGATATAACCCACTTTCTCTACCACTGCCCAATTCTCTAGCATCTAAGAAATTAGTTCCTCGGAACATGATTTTTTCGATACACCGGTGAACCAAATAATGACCTTTCTATCCTAAGCTTGGAAAGCTGAGAGGTATTTCACTAACTTCTGTAATCGTTGGATTCTTTGATATCTTGGAAAAAATGTCTTCATAGAGGGCTGGACAGTGTCAGATAAAATGGGTTGTGTCCTCACTAACTTAAATCTAAGCAGCCTTTGGAAAGATCATTGTTACTCCAGAGAGAATTATGCCCTTTAATCGCTCATTCGTGGGTTGAAAGGATTATCCTGTCCTTTTTCATAGGTGTTTGTGAGTTTTGGCCTTGGAAAAATAGTAGAAAGATCCTGGCCTAAGTAGACAGCAAAATGTTTATGTGATGACCAATTTTGATCGTATATTGTGTTCGCCTACCCTGATGGTGATTTCTACATCTACTGCCGATCAATGCCTTACTATTTGGATATAGTCATTGCAAATGTCCTCCATTTATTTTAGTTTAGACATTTCGATGCAACAATCATGGCAATATCATCGTGAAAGACTATAATTTTTCCCTTGGGATTCCTAACGCCGGAATATACATGACGTCCCATGGAGCAGGTCCTAATACTAATTCTCAGGGAACTCCACCAGATATACATACATATGTACATACTGACTTGCTCTATCATCGATATCGGAAAGTAAAAGTCCTTTCTATCCTTTGTCTACTGGGCTGCCCCTCAGGGTTGGCTTTGAAAACTTTCTTAGCATGGGGATTGGTGAAGACATCACTGATCTGCCCAATTATGCATATCACAGTTTGTCCCTTATGTGTACACGGGCATACGTCAGTAAGACTTCCATATACATAAGTACATAAGCTTAATAACATCTGTTGAAATTGCAAACATGAGGAGTTCTTGCGATGTAGAGGGGCTTTGGTTCGAGTAATTTCCGGTCCCGTCTGCATAGATGGTGATTAGAGGACGACGAACTGTATAGGCTGTACAGCGACATCGGCTTAGCTAGAAGAGTGAAGGTTAAACGAGTGAGGTGGCTGGGTCATGTATAGTGGATGGACACCAATGTCCCGGTTAGGAAAATCTTCGAATCCACACCCGAGGGACGGCGCAGTAGAGGAAGACCGCGACTCAGGTGGCGCATGCAAGTGGAAGGAGACTTTAACCAACTTAGCGTGCGGAACTGAAGGCAGCTGACTAAAGATCAAGTTGGCTGGAGACGCTTGTTGGTTGAGGCCCAGGTCCACTCCGGTTTGCGCCTGAAATCACTTGTTAGGGCAGTGAAAACTGCTTCAAAGTAACAGCAGATCAAGCAAAAGAACTCTAAAGTCTAAAGGGCCAAGCTGGGGTGACTGTCGTTGCAACACTGTACAGAAGCGCATACTAGGTTTCAAAACGATTCAGCACTCAGCCTAATTTCTCCTCACATGTACAGAATTGATTTTAAGTTTCTTACATCCTTACCCAAGCCCTTGTGCTATGCATTACCCCACACAATAGAATCCTTTTCTGCTCAACTTCTACTTTGACCACTGCAGACAGGTATAATCGGAAACAACAAAATCAAAAAAAAAAAAGGAAACACCATCCCAGAACTTCCGTCATGTGGTTGCACAAATAAACGTTGGCGCGTTAGCTAACAAGCGGACGAAAAACACCAACCATCGACTGAAGTACTCCACTGTGGTTGTTCAATGTGGTGACGTAATGTGGTTTGGATTAGAAGCGGGAGTTCGGCCACATACTTTCGGTGCCATCCCCCTCCCCCATTGAATGTGCAACCATAAAAGTTTTCCATTCGTCAGCTCCACGGAGAGTGGTCGAATCGAAGGCGATTAACGCTCGATAAATGAATGTGTTCGCTCTCAAGGAGAGACACTCACTTATGTTTTGTTCTTCTCAGGATGCCACCACCATCACCAGTTCACATGTTGCGGTAAAGCGATGTTTCGTAGTGTCGACTATTATCACCAGAGTGTTGTGGTGTGTCCAGCATTATTCCCATCTCTTGAGAGCGAACCCAACCACCCTCAAGTGTGAAAAATGAAAACATTCCATTGTGATGTCGCAATAGTTGCCGTTTGTGTACGAGTATTCCCTGTCGAAAAAAAAAATAAAAGGTAAGTGGACAGGATTTTATCTGACATTTTTCTAAATGGTGGACCCTTTGGACCTGATTGAGCTTCGATTGCGTTTCTCTCACCCGCTCCAACTCGACATTGAATTGTTAAATTTTATGACTAAAAGAAATCGAATTTATGTAAATTTAACGATTCAGCATTTAATGGCGGCGCACAGGGCCCCGGAGAGAGAGGGAACCAAAGCGGGTGCTAAAAGTTAATTAAAATCCAGAATCAGTGCTTGCACTTGCTTTTGAAGCGAGCGAAGGACATTCGAGATGTTTTCATTCCTTTTGCTCTTTGTTTAACCTTTAGCAGGTTTTTTTTTTCTCCAGGATGAGGACTCGGAGGAACATTAGCCGAGGGATTTCCAATATCAGTTCAAAGGGAATCCGAGATGGTGCCATTAAGTGGAATACAATTTTAGTCCTGGAGATTTGGTTAAAAAAAAATAAAAACCGATGCTTTGGAGAAAATGGAATTATTCCCCCGGGATGTGGAGCAAACACATATCTAAATTAGGATATCCCTGGGAAATTCCTGCCAATGGAGTACCAGATAGGGAATAAATTTAACGACATTCCGAAGGAGATGCCTATTTTGACAGCTTTGCCATCCGATGGTGAGAAAATGGTCGTCGGGGCCTGACAATTCGCTTTTCAAAGTGAAAAGTTCGGTTGGGAGGAGATTGTTGGGCTTTTCGGTGGGAATAGGGCAAAAGTTGGGACCGGAAGCATCAGTATGATGTAATGTAATTCGTTCGATGTTTGATGGAATAATGCTTGGAGTGGTTCCATTACATTGAGTCGGTTGAGATGTTTTGAAAACACGTGGCGAAGTTAGAGGACTCTTCTCCAATGAAAAGGATTTTCTTACTAGTTCGGGTTTCGTTTAATTTTGATGTTGTTCCTGTGAGGAATCGGATTCTATTGCTGATTGCATGAGGCTTCTAATCTTTTCACACAATTTATCAGGGGTTAAAGAAAAAGGAGAGTAAACTTGATTATCATATCCTGGAAAATGTGGTCCGGATTGTGGCGATTTGTACAAGACTGTAGAAAAGGATATACAGTGTAATCTCTCCTTACGGACACCTCTCATAAGCGGACACCTTTCTCCGACACCTTCAGCCGACAATTTTCTCGGAATCGTCGGTGTCCGCTTATGAGAGAGTACACTGTAGACTGACGCTGATATCCGTCGGTGCAAGGATGTGACTGACAGTAAATACACGATTACTTCCTGTAATGACTAGAGCTAGTCATTGAAACCCGTCATTGCACTAAGTATGAAGGAGAGCGACACCTGCTGGAAGAGAAACTGGGCTTATCTCCAGATATAATGAGCCGCGAGTGAATCGTGTTGAGCCTGTGCAGTTCATCCGCACGCACGTTTCGTTTAAGGCCACTCCGCCCTGAAACCCAGACCAGTATGACCCTGAACCGATCACCTAGACGCGCAATCTCTTCCAGGTACCCTCGCACCAGTTTGGAGGATAAGATAGCCGAGTCAATAACATTGATGCCAGCTTGGCTATCTACAGAAATAACAGTGTTCTATTTGTGTGTTCTGTTACGCCTGAGTTGTGTACAAGCCTCAGCATCCCCCTGGATGTCAGCATCTACTGCTGACTACATTATATCTCGCAGCTCATGGCAAAGAATCAACCAAAGCGAGACAAAATGTCTCCTGGCTTTGTTACAGGCATAGAAAGTTACACATGCCTCTGTGTTCTATTTTCAACTCCCAGTTGAGTTTTGGATCTAGCAAAGTGTCCAGTGTGCTCTGGAGGATAGTGTAAGTGGTTGACCATTGGGGGAAGGGCGAAGTCGGGTATTTTCGTTTTGGTAGTGAATAGCATCAATTCAGTTTTGCTCGGGGTCACACCAAGACCAACAGCCCAGATGCTTACCTTGTTAAGAGTAGCTTCCAATATTTCACCTATTTCAAGAGAGAACACTCCTGTCACTAGTAATACCACAACAGAGTCGAGGCATGGGGAGAATGGTTGATGTCTGTGTGAGGTGGTGAGGTTTAGCCCGTAGGCACATATCGGCTGACAGTCTCTGCCAGGATCAGGTATGTAAAGCGTGTATACCAATAACACGGACTACTGATATCTTATGAAGGGCTTGTACAGGATACTCATTCCCTCGTATGCACTCGTATGCGGTGGTGGTATCGTACGTAGTCCGTTGATTGCAATGTTCATAGTCCGAAGTCATTGTCGGAGCCTCAATAAGTTTAACACAGAGTTGCTCCACCCTTATGAAGTTCACAGAATTCGTGTTTGGCTTTTCAAAGGATCGTGTCTACGACTGAAATGGCACTGCAGCGTTCAAAAATTTTAATACTGATGCTGTCTTCGGTAGTCTGAAAGCCGAATTCCATAGAGGTGTCTGTAACTAAATAGGTCTCATGTTGTGTTCGCCAATTATTCACTTGATCTTTGGGAAGTAGCGACAAAATAGGGAGTTGATAGAGAAACTTTTCAGGGGGGAGTCGTCTCGCCACTCCAAGGTCGAGGAGACTTCAAACAATTCGTCGCTTTCCTGCGGAGAATATTGATTTGGCGATGTGTATATGTCTTCAGATCTTTCCAGTATTTGTAGAAATCCCAGTCGTTCCTGTCATCGATTGCTGTTTTGATGACTGTTGATGTGACTCCTATTTTGCCGTTTGTGGTACGCACTGTTGTTCCTACTTTTTCTCTCGCCAGTTTGTGTACTTGTTTCGTCTCTCGTCACACATGTGTGCCCCGGTATCCATGAGATATTCCAATTTCTTCGGCTGCTAGGTTTAAGAAGTTTAGGAAAAAGTTCGGAGGTTTTCCTCTTGCGTGGTTTCCCATTATGACCTTACTTGTGCTCTGGTGCTCCACTCTTCTTTGAATCGCGAAGTCTTCTGCCTAAAAGACTGTGACATATGGTTCGAGGTGTTTGCCGAGTACGATTTGCGGTTGTAGGCAATAACTCCCGTCACGCTTCGTTCGGGATATTGCAACCGTCTGTGTATAGTTCTATTCCTGTGTTGTTGTTGACACCCTCGAGGAAAAAGTAGCTGAGAAGTTGTTGACAAAGTTGAAGCTCTTGTCGACAAAGTGGTGTCTGTTGTCAATGTGGCCTAGGGTTCATAGTCTGATGGTCGAGGTTGCAGCTATTCTCTTCATTTCTAGATGAATTGGTAGAATGTTCAGTATCCTTATGGCGTCCCCGTTTGTACTTTCCCTGATCTTATTATATACGATGTCGTCATTGACTTAAGGATTTTCTGTCGCGTCCTCACTAATGTATGTTGCTGTGTTGGACAATAACATAGGAAGTGTTCGAGGTCCCCCTCTTTTTCCTTATAGTTCCTACAGATTGCTGGGATTGGTCCCATCGTCAGTACTAATTGCTTTCTGACTAAACCTAGAACCTTTCTGGTAAGCAGTTGCTTAGTTTCTTAAAACTTGTCCGTGGATCTACGAAATCTCTTTACATCTTCTGTGCGACTTCCACTGCGTTTGCCTTCGTGACCTAGTACTTCGACACGTTGAACGTCGTTATGGCTGACAAGCAGATTTAGTTTGATTTTACAATCCCTGACCAGATGAGACATAAAAGTTGGATCCGTTATGGCTTTAAGTGCTCTTCGACAAGAAAAGCTCTAACGACGGACTCCCTGAACTCAAACGTGTTCTCAATCGTCTCAAGAACATGGTGTAGAGCGTTTACGACAAATTTACCTTTTCAGCGTCTTAATAGTCGATCGCGTTGTTTCAAATTTCGTATGCCACTGGGTGGATTAACTGTAGAACTTCAGTATGCAAAACCGTGACCATGCCATGACGTCGATGGCTGGCTGTCCATTGTCTGGTCTGGTCCTTATTTATCCTTATTTCTTTATTAATTCTATTTAACAAGAATCTACGCGTCAAAGGAATTCGCCCGAAGTGATTCCACATCCACCCCGAAAAAGGGAACCACCAAGCGTACACATGCATGTGTAATTCCATATCATGCAAACACACGCAAATTGTACGCTTATTTTTCAAAAAATCACCCACGCATTACTAATTCCGAAAGCGTAATTGGCCATAGCCATCATAACCCGGCATTCCCCGACATTCTATTGGCAGCCAAATGAATGTTCCTGACGTGATCGTTATCCTGGATTATGGTTTCTCGTTGTTTTTTTTTTTTTTTTTTTTTTCGTTTTCTCCGTTTGATGTGATGTTATTCCTTCCACTTTCCATCATTTCGCTCCGAGTGTGCCTATGACTTAGGAAATCACGAACAGCGTTATGAATTTATTGTAGGCACTTTTTTTTTGCGAATGAAGAAGAGGAAGGGAAGAAGGAGAAAAAATGGAGTTTGTAATTTTACACATCGGTACTTTTAAATTGAAGTTGCCTGTGGTTTCTTAATCAACGAGGATGTGGAATAGATTTCAACACGAGTTTTCATCCAGGACTATTGCCTCGCGTGGAAGAAAGGTTTTTTATTTTCAAGCTTTTATGGGGAAAATTTCAATTACAAAACGGATTAGTCGTTTGGAAGGCGTTGAGAAAGTACGCATGGTATTCACAACATGCATCCGACTTCAACCAGGATGAATAACAGGCTAAAATGCATCCCACCTAGTCGGAACGAAGAGGAAAATGGAATTTTCTAACCGAAAATTAAGAAGACTAGTGAGCTGGACGCCTTAGTTGTCGGGAGGAGCTTGGTCACCAAGCTAAAGGACACCAATGTGAGACTTTTTCTTATAACAATTAGCTTTGGTTCCTTGTTTCCCTAGTAGCTGCGAACAAAATTTAATTCACTACAGTGAAATAAATAGACAGGGTCCAAACACGGTTTCCTGTGGCATCTTTGATTATCTTGGGTCGTAACCGATTCTTATTTAGCTGCCGTGTCTCTTTGTCGACGATTCGGTCTTGATTGCAATAAAATTTTTTTTAGAATTCCATTCCTAAACTTCATCATGTCCTGTAACCAAACCAAACAAATTTCCATCCTTCACGGTCTGCAGGTAGATATTTCAGCTGTGGCCACGTTTTCCTCTTAGGGTTTGCTTCTGCTAAAACTGTTGATTTTCACTTTTTTCTTAGTCTTCCAACCCGCCGTGCACCCTGAAGTTTCCAACCAATTTCTTTGCGATGTTATGACTTGGTTTTCTCAGTGTGTGACCAATTTATCGCCATTTTCCCTTCCTTACGTCGAGATCCAACATCCCTTGACTCGTCCTGGGAAGAACCAGTAGAGCAATCTTCTAAGGTGGAGTTCTGACGACCTTCGCTGACTGAGTCTTTGACTCCTGAGTTGGAGAAATGCCGTCCGATGTAATGGCATCAGAATTTTGCTATCTAACATTAAAGTGGACTTTCCTTGAGCCTAGAAACGGCTGTTGCCAGGAAGAGGTGTCGAAATTCTCAATCTTTTTGACTCTGATAGAAGGCTAAATTCACAGAGTGATTTTTCGGTCCCAGATAATCGGGCGATTATACGAAATATCGAATTTGGCAAACAAGGCTCAAAGGAGCACTGAACCGGAAGGCAACTTTTCTGGTATTCGTAACCAAAAATATGTTCTGTTGGCGCTCACACCTAACTGACGACGGCCAGTAGTACACTGCGACATAAAACATCTTCTATGTCAAACAAGTTCTCCTACAACTGAGGAAAGTTTTAAGCAAGATCGAGGTCATGGGCGAACCTCAGGATAGAGCTTGCGGATACATGTTTCATTGTTCCTGGGAAAGTGAATCCCCTGCCGAAGTGTTTTAGTCTCCTCTTCAGTTTCTTGATCTTCCAAGCAGACTCGGCACATTTCCGACAGATTGATGCCTATCTATCTTGTTAAGGTGATAGTTGGGGTGCACAATATCCAGTGAGGATGTCAGTCAGAAGACTAGCATCACTTTTACTGAGTGCGGGAAAGACTTAGTTTCTCTTGTTGTTAAGGGGTTGACGAACTTTTTACTTTGCGAAGTCTTGAAGTTGAGTTCCATTTGTTGAGCCTTATATTGAGTTCCCATAAATTGAATTCGATGTGGCTAGTGGGTAAACCACAGAAGGGAAACGTGTTCATCAACGCAGATTGGACTCCTTGTCTGCGGAGCTCATCTGTTAGAGTTAATTGCGAGAGGTAGTTGCTTAGGAATGATTAAGCAGCTCCAGGCAAGTTGGGAGTCAAAGTGAAACAGTTTTGAAGGTTTAATCGCTACCTGACTGTCAGAATAGATTGCGGTCTGTTTTCTTCTTTTTCAAAAATAGACACAGAACATCTAAGACAGGCTGCTAGCCTGAGGCTTGGGCCATAGATGCCCAGGGCCGTGTTCGCCTTTTGATTCGTCGGTATACCACACCGGTCGCTGTTGATGATGGTTGGGGTGAACGGGGAGAAGTTGATCGTGGGGGACATGAAGTCCAGCCAGCTCGTCCGATTTAAAGTTGCGTGAAAAATTTAATTTTATGGCGAACGCTACCGAGCTTATGCGTATAACTTTAGTGTGTCAAGGATGGAAGTCTAGGAGGGCTTCCAAAGCTGCTGTCGGGCAGGTGCGCATTTGTTTTCAAACCGAGGCTTGCTGCAATATGTTCCATAACACAAGTGATAGATAATTGCTTGTAGGGATTACAAAAATGGAGTATGTCCAGAGTGTCATCATTTATTTCCGAAGAGTGTCGAACAGGTCCTCAAAGCGGAGGTAGAATTTGTGGTAATGTTCTTCTAGTGTGGATTCCAGGTGAGTCGTTGGTCTAGAATAACTCCTAAATACTTGGCTTCCCTTGAGAATGGGATTTGACCGCCAGCCGTTCAGCGATACAGTTGTAAGATTGACAATTCCCTTATTGGTGAAAGGGATGATGACCGTCTTAGCAGTGTTAACACTTCAGATTGACATCACTGTCAAACCATGTTTAGTGCACTTTGCATGAAATAATTCAGCGTTGGAAAACCAGAGTTGTTGAGGTGGATTAGCAGCTGATCGGTAATGAAAGCCAATAGCAGAGGAGAGAGGACTTCTTTTTTTGGGTAACGTTGGCTTACTTGAATGGATTCGGACGTTTAGGCAAGGAAAGCTCTTTCCATGTAGGAAAATGATGTTTTGTCAAACGTTCCAGCACTGTCCAGAAATGAGCTAGGAGCTACGTCTTTAGCTCTCAAAATGGGGTGGTGTAGGGCTATGACGGTGGATTTCTAAGCTTTTCCAGGGCAGCGATGAAGTTTAAGGGCCTAAATCATGTTGGATTTAAAGAAGGCTTGTCTCCTTTCTTGGATTTGGTTGGATTTTCTCTTCGAGTCTTTATACGACTTAAGGAAGAGTTGGTTTTGTTCTGTGTCAAGGATTTCCCTGACAGTTACGACTTCTCAGGACCGATAAAAATGACAACCTGCGTTCTTTGTCAGGCCTTCTATTACCATTTTCGGTTTCTTGTAGGCAACCAACTTCAAACTGCAGATAAACCAAAGCAGTGCCTCGAAACATCCTGAACAGTAGCCGTTTGTTAATGGATTAGAAAAACTTGGATTCGGTCTTCGTTCGCAACTTTGATCACCTCATGTTGCTTATAGTCTCCCTTGACTTTCCCCAAACCCACTTTTCTATATCCAATCCCAGAACCCACTCTAAATGTGTGAACATCGACATGGTTTTCTGATTTATCCTTTTGAATTTCCATACTCACAGCCGATAAAATATTTGTAGTGTAACCTCTTGGAAATGTAATTCACACTCAACGTGTTGTCGTCGATCGCCTCAACGCAAAAAGCAAACATCCTTCCTTTCCTTAAGCTTTGTGTATACACTCTTTTCCAGAGTATGTGTGTGTGTGTGTGTCTTTTCTGTTCGAGTGTACACACACATTTTTCACTTTGGACAGATTAATGCTTCCCTTTCCTCTTCCTTTGGACCTAATTCCTTGCAAACCCAATGTACAAAGGACAAAGCGAACGAACATATTCTCAATTTTAAACTGTTTTATGGATGTCGCACATATTGTCCTTGAAAGGATAAATTCCCATCGATCACTGGAGAGAAGACGTATACGTATACCTATGCTCCGGCTATAGATTCGGTGTGTGGGATGCAGACGTCGTGAAACAAAATCCTTAGCTCGCTCTAAGTGTGGAGTGAATTCCAGTCAACGTATCCGTCGTCCTTGGTAGATTCTCAAGAACTAGAGCACATACTACCACCGCTCGCAGAGCGCATCATCTGTTTTACTGCTCGAGGTAAGATGATGTTCGAGTAGTGCACCAGGATAGTGCACCTATTCAATTTATCATATGGCATTATGCTGTACAATGGTCCTGTGCAGAAGGACACCATTAGAAGGATTTCACCGGAGTCTTTGAACAATTGCGACCATCGTCGTCGTCGTAGTCGCTGGTAAATGGAAACTGTATGCGTCCATGTGTGATTGTGTGGGTGAAGTTGGTACCCATGTACGCATATCATATGGCGATTGTAATCCTGAATTATTTTCAAATCATTTAGTCCTGCATCCTTAGGCATTTTGCAACATTTATCTGTAAATCTCGGATTTAGCGATACTCATGCATGTGTGTGTGTGTGTAAGATTTTCTCACATGAATTTATATCCTTTTGATCCTTTTCTGGATCGTCGTCGTTCGGGGTCGTCAGTGGCTCTGTAAAAGGGGAAACCTTTGGTGATTTAAAGGGGTCGTGTCTAATTAGGTTAAATGTGCTCTGAGGCCTTCCTTCCGATCCTTAAAAAGGACATCAAATTTAATTCAAAATTATATTCTTTCAATATTCGCATAAGCCGGTCGTATACACACAGCAAAAACCCCGAATTATCCCCGTTTTCTGTTCGCTTAGTTCGGATAAAAATTCAATTCGAGTCCTGCGGGGAGGGCCGGGACCGGGACCGGGCTCGGTACTCCCACCTTGTGCGTATGTGTCGACCTTTTTCCTGCGATAATTTTATGCGTTATTCACCTGTCAGCAAAACATTTCGCCCTTTCGTTCTTTTATGACATCTTTTTATGCTCGGATAAGGTATTCGTCGACCATCGGCATTACACAGGACTTTCCGTGTTATACCTGGCCCGTGCCGCCTCGAAGGGGGCGACTTCCACATGATGTGTGTGTGTGCCAGTACAACTCCCTTGGTGGGAGTTAAGCCTGAAAAAAGGACTACCGTGTGGAGTACATGCAAAATAATAAAACGTCCTGATCCCCGAAAATTATCGATTGACAAATTGACTTGTGGGGTCCTGAATGGTTTCGGGGGCGGGGGCGAGGGGCGAGGGGCGAGGGGTCCCCTGTTTGTTAAACCTTTCGACACTAAGGATCGTGGGAATTTCACACCTTAGTTGACTATTAAAATTTATGACATTCAATTTGAGGGAATTTAATATTTGTTTGGGCTTTCTGTGAAGGGACTCGCGTGTTGATGTGATTTTTTTTGTTCGTCCTGTGAACGGAGAAGGGTGCTGCTGCTGGCACTGGATGTTATGGTCTTGTATTTTGGTAACGGTATTAAAGAGATAACATAAATTCTCGACTTTTTCGGAAAGAAGTCGTAAAGTTACGATGGGTGTATTTCCGGTTGAAGAAATGTGTGTATGTCATTGTTTTGTGGCATTCAGCGTGTGTAAGAATCGTATCGAAGGCAAGGCGAAGCCTTAAAGTTGATTTATAAGTCGTGTTTGTGGAAGAAGCTTTTGGCAATAGCGGGTGAGAATGGCGTGGAGTTACATGCTTTCTCACTTATCTACTTGGTAAGTATCCGTCGTATAGAGGGCAATGCTCGTCAAAAGCAGTGATTTTAGAGCAACGTTGGGGAATTTTTGATTGATGCTATCCTTTCACCATTTAGTGTCACTTTAGTCTAGTGGCATGAATTAATAATGTGCACAGCTGAATGCTTCATAGTAAAGCGTAGGAGTAGATGGAAAATAAAAGGCTAGAATCACGTCATATTGAATTAATTTATCTCTTTGGCTGATGTCGCTGCTTTGCCATAGACGAAAGAGTCTGGGAAAATTAGTAGATGCCATCTGCGATGGTGGCAAAAGAACCATGTTCCGAAGATCTAGGGGAAACGGGAAAACCTTAGCAAAATCTCCTAGAGTGCTCCTTTGATCGGCATTATTATGACACGAGCCTTCACATTAAGATGCACACTGTCATCCCCAATGCTCCTGGATTTTTTCAGCTCGAAGGTCAAACTGGATCTGTACCGACTGAAAACAGTAAAGTACTGAAAGTTCTGTCACCGCGACCCTGTATATCAATTCTTATGAACTCAACTCTAAAAACGCATATACACCTTATCCGATTCGTCAAAGAAATCAGATTGGTGGAGGTGCTATAGTTCGAAAATTTTATCGACTAAAAAAAAATCTAAAAATAAAAAATTATTAGATCTCTTAAGGTTGCAGGTCTTCTATATGTCATGCGGGCCTTGTAGCATAACTCCGAACTCGCAGTGTTACACAATGGCAATTACAGCAGCGCTTTCTCTACTTAAACCAGAGGAAAACCAAGTTACCGATGTGGCCATTGCCATAGTTCTTGACGATAAGCGAGGTTTGTACATTCAACAGAAAAATAACCAAACATTTCGAAGTTTAAAACACCTGTCAGCGCTCGCACAAGATCAGTGATATTCAGTGGAGAAGCAAAACACCTCTAACGTTTGGTGCACGGGGTAGGTTTGGAACAGCTAATCTAAGGCAATGATATGAGGTTATACTGACCCTCAACATATCACCTTAGATGATGCATCTGTGGAGTTTGTTTAGAATTGCTGGTACCTAAGCATTCGGCAGACCTCAAGAGTAATCTGGGCATGTGTAAGATCATTTCACCCAACATCTCGCAGAAGCAACAAGCATTTGTAAAGAAGTGCCTGCGAATAATTTCCAGAGTGTACTACCCAGTAGTTTTTGCACAGAACAGGAGACGAACTCATACATGAACAAAGAAAGAAGCGAGAGAGTGGGGCTGGTTTGACTGTGCCTTAAGCAAAAAGCCCAAACAGTGTTACACGGACGTCTTTCAAGTGGAATCTTCAACGATCTAGAAGATGAGGACTTCTCAAGAACACCTGAAGGCGAACAGTAAGACGAGATTAAAATGGCATAAAATGGAGTACGGTAAAGACTTTTGACTGAGGGCCTCTGCTCCATAGAGGAGTAAAAATAAACTGCCGTCATGCATTTTCTGTGTTTGTCTTATTCGTTTTTGCAGACTTCTGCACTGTACTGCGTTTTCGTTCCCATTGACACTGTTTCTTCAAAATCATTGTCAAAATGTTGTTAATTGACGGCGAACTTCAATCAGTGTTTATTGGTTATGCGGCTTGGGGTAAATTCTTCATCTTATTTCTTTCCAATAAGCTGCGAATCCGCGTCTTCTATTTGAGAAACTCAAGGTGTTAAAACCTGTATAGATAAGTCTTTAAGCTTCCAAGGCCTATGACAGTTGTGTCGGGTTAAACTTTAGCTCTTTATGTATTCTGTTATTCATGCATCGATGTCAGAATAGTCTCATCTCTAGCGACAGCCCATAGTTGGCCAAGGCCTAGCTTTCACAATCATTCATGTGTGGGGTGTAAATTTTTCACACTAATTGAAGGAACCTATAATTTATTGCCGACTCCGAACAGCCAATTGAAAAGCTTCTTCATGACAAATTGTACTCCTCATCATTTCCCGACGAGTGGTGGTGCCCCGAAAAATGTTTGGTGCACATTGCTGAGGCCTGAACATCCATTCCTATCTCTGCTGGACTATACTGGAATTCGTGACCTTTAGTGTTAACTGCGTATCACTTAGTTTTTTGCTACCGATGTTATGCACTTTTTTCTGCCATCACAAGCGTCGTGATGTAGCAATGCGCTCCCAATGCGTTCATTTAGCAGTCTCCCTTCGTTTTCTAACTGCAATTCTTAATTTTCATGACATTGGTTCTGTGTATATGTTGAACCATACTTGAATCACAACATAATTCTCGGTAAAAAGGCTCTTAACTCGGAGCTCCGTAAAACTCTCGAGATTTTGCCTACCTATAGGTGAAAGAATCCTTCGAAATGAATCCTTCGCATGACAGCCCGTGGGAGACAAAGTTTTCTCCTTATGTGTGTGCTATATTTTTTGCACGAATGGAAGGAATTTAGAATTGATTGCCGACTTGGCCTGTATACTTTGCTTAGAAGATGCTTATTGTCGTCACCAACACTTGATACTAGAATAGCTTTTTATCTTTGTTTGACTTTAAATCTGGTCAGAGCTGCATGTGTTATAAGATATAGTACGGACCTCTTAGAAAGAAGGGGTTATTGGCCATCCACCCAAACATGCACCCTCTTCGGATTTAGAGAATAAAACATTTTCAAAGGTTGTGCCAAATTGGCGGGGTAACACTTTTCGGTTGACTTAATTTGAGTTTCCTTCCTTTTAGTCCGATTATTCCTCGGGCCACAGTGGTCAAGCATGTCTTTGTGGGTTGTAATGGCTTCGGTTAGAGAGGATGACGCCGTTCAAATGATCAGCACACAATGGCCTTGGAAGAGTTTCTCGATATATTGGTGCAACCATTTAGAGATTCGAAGGATTTTGACAAGCTCCCAGGCTGAAATGTGTTGCAGAGAAGGGAAAGACAAAAAGAGAGGCTTGGGTTCAGCCCATAAGAACAAACACCACTTCTTGGGTTTCATTGGCTTTCCGACAAATCCTCGAAAAAAAAGCCATTCTGCTGGTACCGCACAGAATTCAAGAGGAACTGCGAAGGGACGAGGAATGCCAAAGAAGAAGGTTATGAGAGGGAATTCCCAGGACTAAGGAAGTCAAAGGAACTTCTCGGGAACTACGACCAAAAGAGGTGCAAGGGTACCTAGGCTTCAATAAGAACCAGCTACGCATTCTAATGGACTTCCTAACGAGGGATTGCTAACTCAGGAACCATCTCAGGTAACTGGGAGTAGAAGCGAATAGCAAGTGCAAATTATGCAGCAATGCCGTATAGTGTGAAGCACTGATCCTCAAAAGTAACACCTGGAACTGCACCAGTTTTCTGAAACGGAAATCCCCTTGTTAGACCCAATCAAGATATTCTGATTCCTCAGAGCAATTGAATTAGAGAAGGTACTATATGTCGAGAATTCAAGTACGTAGGGGTACAATAGATCTCTAAAGATCGCTGTGATTGCACACATTTGACATCTAACCCTCCAAAAATTTGTTCTAATGATTGTTCAAATCTTAAGACAGGCTGGACAGAAGGTCGAAGAAGTTCGTTTTGGAAGGGTATTATACGCAAAGCGCTTAAGCCCTCTCTGTAGCAAGTACATCTTCACGAAGCATGAAGGAGGCTACAGATCTTGCTTTGAACATGAAAGAAGACTTCCCTTGTAAACAGCCACACATGACGAAACTTTCAACCAACTTGTTGAGGCCAATTACAAGTCGCCTTTAGTCAGTTAAACACCCACATCCCTAGACATCACCCATCTGAAGAAAATATTTGCTGTTTCCATACGAAGGATCATATCATCACCACACTAACATTGTTCAACTTTGTAACTCCGTGAGACCCTGGCATCGTCTCAATCCGACCAACTTCCGGCTCAAAAATGACAAAATTATTATTCCCAACTCGCATCTCCCAATAAGTATTTTGCAAAGATACCCGCTAAAGAGGGTCTCCCACGTCACAATAGCTTTTGCTTGCAGTTTCCCCGAGAGTTCACTTCTTTGAAAATCTTCCGGCATTTCCCTATCAAAATTGACGTTACGCCAAAACTTTCACTGCCACTTGGGGCACTGCTCTTCCTCCTATGCGGAGCGAAAAATTTGTTAAAACTTTAAAGTCAGTTCTTCCCAGTGCTGAAACTTTTATATGCGGGAGACAGCTCAACGGAAAGTAATCGACCCGGAAGCCGTGATGTCATGATGCCATACACCAAAAGGCTAAAAGTAACAAATCATTTTCGCCTTTTTTTTTGCGTTAAACTTTCAAGGCAAAATGCAAACTAAATTCTGTCGCGCAGTGAGGACTCGCTCGAAAGTCCTTTGAACAGTTTAAGAGTGAGTTGAAGATGCTTGGGTGCACTGCAACTTGCTGTCAACAGTTTTTTTCCCTTAAGCGCATTCGTTCGCATTTTCATTTGCTTGAAGTGCCAAATTAAACGCGAATAAGGACACCATGTTTCCTTTTCGTGTGCATGCACATGTTTTGTGGCAGACACTGATTCCATATGTGTGCAGATTGCGGGCGGGTTGTCTGTTTGGAAATTGATTGAATTTCATATTTTTCCGTGCAGCTCTGTATTGAATGTCGTAGCTTTGTTGGTGAAGTCTCAAATTGATGTACAACAATGCATCGGGGAATTGGAAAAGGATGAACAAGAGCCGAATCTGGAACGTGGTGAGATGCAAATGCTCTCCGGGCGTGATTTCGTTGAGCGACAATGGGAAATTGAAGGGCTTCAATATTCTCCGGACAAGTAAATAAAAATACAATGTTTCCATGAACAGTCTGGCAGACAAGGACATCAACAATTTTGGGAATAGTCAGTTTCTTCGTGACCAGCAGAATGGAGGGCATTTGACAAATGAAATAGAAAAAATGATGTGAAAATGTATCGTCACTTCCTTGAACTCGAAGTGCGTCATGGGTAAAGGTGAACGAACGATGAACGTTTGGCTCCTGTGGCACACTTATCGTACTACATGAGCTTTCTTTTAGACAAGTGGGGACTGAGCGGAGAAAATCGTTTGAAGAGTCAAAATGCATCCCGTAATGTGGCAGACGTCGACATCGACTTTTTATAACAAAGACAGTCCAATAGCCTCTTAGCCCAACCGCCCATATACGGCTAAACAATCCACCTTAACGAGATCACATGCGCAGTCTTATCAATCAAAATGGCATCAATGCTTGACGATGACTGAAAGATAGACAGGGCTATCTCCGGGACTATAAACGAAGAGTTCAGCTTTAGAGGACCAACCTACTGTGTGCATGTCCTGCTATTGCGATGTCAAGAGGAGAACCCTCGGGGAATAGTTCTATGACGATCTGAATGATCTAGCTGAACTCGACATCCAGAAGATAAGAAACTTCATCTCTGGGGCGAAACAGTTTGAATGTTAGGCTTAACACCGTTACGGTTGCCCACCTTCGATGCACTTGTGCTACATATTCTGGTTCCCTAGTGCCGGTAAGCCGGTTTCTTTCCTGTGGTATCACAATGGGCCAATGTGATCTAATTGTCTCTCCCTGAACGGGGGCAGCCACCTAGCCTAACTTAACCTATGTATCCAGGGGGATCGGCAATTTTCTGTAATTCAAGGAAATAAGGTCAACTCGTATGCATGTACCTTGTGATGTAGGTTACTGTACATGTAGACCAGCCATTGTGCCCGTATATCATATCACTATGAGAACAGCCGCCGACTAAGAAAAATTCTAAGACTAAGACCTGCTAATGTCAGCAGGTCTCTTTACTCAACGTTACTCAACGTTACACAAGTTATCCAGCTCCGTGAAGGAGTAGCAACCTGTGAAATATCGAAGGAGCTTCCAAGAGTCCTCATTCTTCTATCGGCGAGGCCGGGATCTTCTCACAGCAAGTGATGGACAGATTCACTTGCCATGTATTGGCTCTACTGATGGCTTCATTCTCGAAGTGTGTTTTTAGAAATTTAGTTACGAATCGTACGAATGTGCCTTATTCTTCTATGGTGTTTCGCTGTGGATATCTGTACTAGTACCTTGGTTCCAACGGGGTACTTCATTGAATCTTCGTTGGCGTTGACTCCTTACATCAGTCGGTTTTCCAAAATCAACTTCTGTGTCTCTGCTTCTTCTTTCACTTCTATGCGATGAATTCGGGTCTCCTGATCGTGAAATGAACCGACTCCACATGCATAGATCACCAGTTAGCATGAGTGAGTAATCTCAAGGACGGTAGGTTTCCTAATCAATGATCGCCAGATTCGAACGCTTCTTAGTGATGAATTTTTCATACTTAATTTCCCGAGTAGAGCCCTGAAAAATTTGATCTCGACGATATCAAAGAACAACGTGTTTGCAACCACACGCAAAAAAGTGGTGTCTTCCACACTTCTGTTCGCTGTCGTCTTCCTTTCGTTGGATGAGGCTAAGTGAGCGTTCATAAGTGTGGAATCACTATCGTCCTGATGGCACGAGCAGGACCATATATTTTTCCCTACATATTCACGTCGAAAGTAACCAATGACACACTGAGAGAACTGGTTCTCTTCCGATCACCGAAATCAAGTAGCTTCGGGGCGATAAGTATTTAGATGGAGGACTGCATGGAATCTGCCTGTGTAAAGGAGAGAAATCAGGTTCTCGTCCATGACTGAAATTAAGCAGGGTTCATCGCTTTCAGTACTTATATGGAATTGTCTACTAAACTAAAATGCCTATTGGATTTAGAATCTGCCTTTGACAATGACCATAAGATACATAGAGACTCCGTTACCGGAACAAGCATGATAGAATCAGCCTCTTTGCGATCGCAGTAGCTCACTGTTAGTGGATGGGACTACTGCGCGATCTGTGTTCTCTCATTTGTCCGGAAAACACCATGACCTCGATATTTGCTGAGGACAAGTACTCAGTTGTAGGAAGACTTCCTTGACACAAAAGATCTCTTAGGCCGCGGTGTACTAAAGGCCATCACCAGCCATGTATAAAGCTCGATAGACCCTAATTTTGGTTACGAAGACTACAATAGCTGCCTTCCAGCTCAATCCGCGTAGAAAGCAATTCTTGAATAAATGCAAGCATCGGCCTTCTTTACAGTCCTGCACTTCATTTTCTTCTCCTATCTTAGGTTGGCAAGTTCCGTTTTCTTACCGACCTCTTTAACGAGGGCGTGGTGTTGCATTTACTGGTTGGTGGAATGTGTGCACTATAGACAGTACAGGATGCTTCCTGTAGGCCTTGGCTACTCTCTGTGTGTCAAACCGTTCAACGTTGTCCTTCTTCTTCTTGGTGATCGACAGTGATAACGAAAAGAATCTTAACCATGCCAACTTGGTCATCAAAATCACAGTCTTTTTGGCAACGACGCCCACCGACAGCGGTGGGTCAGAACCATTGCTACAGCACCAAGAAGCAACAGCTGATAGCCATGAGCAATAGTGCTCTTGATGACTCTCTTCTATTTTCGCAAGTTACTGTGTGACAGCTGTGCTATGAATACCGGAATCTCCACTCTACTCCGCTCTACTTTTCTTTGCCCAAATTATCTCGAGTTAAACATTCCCTGCTTCAGAACTGAGCGTACAAACCCAATCGAGTATCAAACATTCCTTCCCTGAACAAATTTAAGGCATTTTAAAGCCCATATCGCGGTATTCCCTGTTCACATCCTTCATTGGAAATTCTCATCATAACCCACTCGTGCTGTTCATAAACAAATTTTCATCGATAGTGGGTTGATTTGTGTTCTCTCGTCTGTCGTCCTTGTGCATGTACTCGTATCATTCCACTGCTTAGCATGTTAGTTTAATCAAAACGGCTACAGTGGCATTAATTCATATTCCACGGGGTGGTTGTCTTTGGCTGGCGCCGTTTTCATTGTCGCAGGGACATGACGCGGAATTGAAAAGTGTGGAGCTAAAAACTGGAAAAGTTTTTGTCAATTCACTGGAAGACTAGTCTGTTTTTTTCCTGGTATTTGGGGTTCTGATGCCTTTGTCGTCCTTTGTGGATAATAAGCTGTTTGGAGGAACGGTACAAGTCCTGCATCCTCTTATGGGATTTTTATGGCATCGACCGCGCGTATGTACCATCGTTGTCAGTTTCTGACGATGTCTTTTGATTCTTCAAAATCTGAAGTCACGGGATGAAGTTTGAGGGAGTCTCCTTTCCGGTGTTTACCTGCTAATGACGGTAATAACGTAGGAATTTTTGAGGGCATTACTTAGGATCAAGCACCTGCAGAAATTTTTATTTTTACCCCTTGGGTCCTTGAACATCTTTTCTTGATGCATTGTCCGCCAAATCTCTATTTGAACTTGAATTTCAAACAGAGATTGCGGTGGAACCTCCCAGACCATTACTCACCAGCTGTCTCCTTCATATGTTTAGTCGTAGCAACATCATAGATTGGTACATACATAGGTGGAGGGGGGTTTCGCGTAAGTTTGGACTGCTTTCTACACTAAACTTCGGGGAACGGCCTATCTTGACTGAATGAGAGTTTTACCGAGTACATCTGGCGTTGGTCTTGATGCACTACTTGATCTACCTCCCCATTATCAAAGCAGTCTTTCGTCCTAGAAAGCACAGATGTTGGTATCATCCGCACTGGACTTTGGATGATCTTGCGCGATACTACTCCTTCGCGCCTGGTTCCATTAATATGGGGTCTTATGCAATGACAACAGATGTTCTGCTACTGTGCAAATTTAAAGTCGACTTTCTTTGCCTTCAGTCCTGGCTTCGGCATGAAGCTCTGAGCCTAGACTGGGCTCTAGTCGAATCTTCACGGATGGCTCCAATGCCAGTCTTGTTTCCGGTGCTGATGTTATTGTGGAGATCGACAACATAAATCTTCACTAATCGTTAGGCAGCGTGCCACTGTTTTCCAAGCAGAGACTTTTCCTATCCTATCCTGGTCACGAACCACATTGGAACGAATAGGTGGAGGAGTAGGAGCATCAGACTGCGCTTAAGGCCTTTATCAACCTTTAACCAGCTTCAAAATTGCCCGAGAATGGAAGTACTCTCTGAATTGGGCAAAGCTCAACTCTTTGACTCTTGTCTGGGTTTTAGGTCACACTGGGACCTCTGGAAACGAGATTTTCGATGAGATGGCTAAACAAACCTCAGAGGATGTTCTGCGTTGGGTCTTCCCGCGTCTTCGGTCGGGGCCTCCATAGGTGACTGGGTTTCCTGAAAATACAATTGTATGTGGCACGGCTCTTCAGGATGCAAGCAGACAGAATGAACACTCCGGAATGTCTGTAAGAAACCACCGGCATTCTTGCTGTCACTCAGTAGAAGAGACTGTAGACAACACTACATTTTTCGCGGGCCACCTCTCGCCGGGCAATGACAAGCCTCCGGGAGTATAATTTGTCATGAAAGAGGTGCTCAGTTCGCAGCTTCAACCATCAGTGAACCGCTTTAAAACTCATACACAAGTTCTTCCTAAAAGTGTGGAGAATAAGCCCTGCGGTGTAAGAAGCATGTGTCATACAATCTAAGCCAATTACAGACCGCAAATTCCGTATCCTTTCTGCCAGTCACACTGTTCGCCTAAGGTGTCGCGGTTTAACTTAATACTCCACAAGTAAGTAATAAACTCACGGGACATTCATCGGGTTTACTTTTTCCTTTCATATGCTCCGAATTCAGCTGTTCAAATCCTCACGTGGAAGTCCTTGCACGCTTGCATCACTCCTCGCACGCTTGCACCACACATGGATTCGAACTTAATCCATCCATTCACACGGCACTGTGTCAGTGTCATTCATCTTCAGCTTAAAGCGAATGCCAATCGAGTGAAAAGCATATGGCACGCTGCGGTGGCGTTTCGATATCATCCTTCAGCTCCTGCTACCAGTGCCGTCCCTTTCCGTCCCGGTTCGCCCCCCCAGTTGTGTGTTCATAACTTTATTAGGATTGACAGCTGTTAATTTAATTTCACGCACAAGTATTTCGAGAAAAGTTCTTAATAGCATTTCAATTTGCTGACGAGGAAGTTCCTGCATCCCACCTAGCCAACCGTACACACATCACCAGCAGGAGGCTCGTGCTGCAAAGGTCCTGGCGTATGATCTCGATAAAAGTCAGCCAAGTCAGTCGCTTTCGATGTAGCAAAAGTTCCTAAAGTTTTCCTTTCAAAAATCGATTTTCTGGTTCCTTGCGGAGTTCTGTATGCATGTGTGTGTGTGTTTGTGTTTCTGTGTAGCATCTTATGTTTGCGAGCACTGAAGTTGTTCTTGGTTGTTGTCCTTTCATTTTGGTTGCACAAGTCTCGATGTGTGAACCAGTAGATGGCCTCACATAAGTAGGGCAGACGAGGGCAAAAGAGTTTCGACCAGAGATAGCGAAAGGAATTGTAGAAAACTTAATCGTAATGGTGATCGAATTTTGGGTCGGAGGCCAATCGATTAAATTGAATCGAAATGCTGGAACGAATTCGATGTCATGGCGATTTTACGCATTATCTACTCAGTGACCAGTGGACTGGCGGATGCAATCAAAAGTTATTCAGTCGTTGGAAGGAGGACGCATTTTGAGTGGAAGGAGAAGACGTCTGGAGCTGGGTTGTAAGAAACGAAGCGAAGCAGAAGAATATTGTAATTGTTGAAGTGACTGTCAGCTGAGAGCGATGAGGACCACTATGGATTCTATGACTTTAAGCGAAAGAAAAACTCAATGAGAAATGGGAGAGAGGAAAACGGTCGCCTGATGCTGTATGTAAACAGATCTACCGCGCCAGAGGCTACTCTTCGATTTGAACACCTTGGCTCTCCTGGTTTTCATTCGGGTCAAACCTATGCAGCTCTCAAAGCAGTTCAGCATCTTGGACGGCGGCGACTGTCCAAAATACTGTGTAGAGTTGACAAAGTCCTTCTTCTTGTCAGGGGACAAAAACTCACCCGAGTTTGATAGACCACTTTAGATTCCAAAGAAATACATTGTCTTTGTACTTCACTGTCGTTGTACTGCAAGAAGAGCAATGAGTAAACCCAGGGGGGGGAGTAAGCTTATTTGGAACTCTGCAACGATTGATTGTTTTTTCCGAGTTGACTTGGAATGAAAAAACAAATAACTGCTCCAAATGTATTATCTACCGTACACCAAGTTTGATATCTCTCCTCTACCCGTATAGTGATTGCTCTTGATGTTTAGAGTCGATAGTGGAAGATGGGAAATGTATGGAGGGTCCCAGACACTATTCCAGTTCTTTAGGAAGTCATTGTGTAAATTTTGAAAGAAGTGAAGATCTTCCACTTTCTTCTCAAGTGCAACGAACTTTGTTACCTATGGCTGGTTGTGGATCTCCACTGATTCTGGTTTGTCGTGGTTGACCATAATAAACTCACTCACATCGAATCGATAGGGCACTTTGCATTTGAGCTCTTTCAAACGCTCTATAGATCTATTGCGAATAGCTAGGACGGGACAGTCCACATCTCTAAGTGATGGGCTCAAAGTGAATTTTGAACCACTCAGCAATAGGTGAGTTAGAAGAAATGAAGAGCAGGTAGCCTGCTTAGCTTAGGAGCTTTACCGGTGATCGATGGTGAGAGGGTTTGTGCATATATTCGTTGGTATTATGCCCGATTTGATACTTCCGGCTACACAGCTATAGGAAGCATTTATTATTCTAGCTGTCTAAGCTAGGGGCTTCAGTGTGGTGGTATCTTCAGAAAGAACACGGGTCGTCTTGTCTGGAACAGATTTGGCATAGGGTAGAGCACTGTCTGTATTCATGCCTCGTTTTAAGACTGCCTTCAGACGCCTCTGTTCAGATGACTTAAGTTTGACGAAGCCGCCGGACTTAGAAATCAGGATGATGACTGTGATCCCTGATTTTACTGATAATTGATCTGAGAGCAGACTCACAGAATCAAGATCAGAAAGTGGGGACATATTCTCTGCCTACCGACGGGCCATGATGTCGGATGTTGAAGAGGTGGTCTTGCTAACAGCAGTTTCTTCCTTACCGGCCAAGGGCGCACAGGCCTTAAAAGAACTTAATGGTATTAGAGTGGCATAAGGGTTGTGATTATATAAAGAAATGTTGGTCCAACGAGTTTTCGGGAAAAGAGGTAGTTCGTAGAGGAGCCGAAGGCTGGACTTAAAAGACAGACCATGGCTGTTGGTCTTAAATGGGGTAAAGGTAGAGTAGAATGTCAAGAATGTCAGGAGGAAGTGTTCTAGGGTTTCCCTCTCATTTGTGTCTTTGTAGCTGCGGCTTAGGAACTAAAAGGGATGCCAAGCTTGGGCGCATGGGTACCTACTGCTGGTGCCCAGTGAGCCGTACAGATGGCAACAACGCGCGCAATGTCTGTTCGGGTTCTTCTAAGAAGGCCTCTTGTTTTCCTATGATTGTACATATGTTGGCAAAGTCTTCCTGAATATGGCACAGCGAACAAGTTGTACCATTTATGTTTGGCTACTGAGAAGTAGTGTGGAGGTTTTTTTTTCCTTGACAGCATCCAGTGAGATGAGAACTTCTTTGGCGAGTGAGCTGCCAAGAGCCAACCCCAGCCTAGCAAGCTCATCAGTCATTTCGTTAGAGTTAAGGGAAGATAAGTTCCCCAGGCGGGCGAGTTCGGTTCTGCATTGTGCTATCAGCTTTGATGAGCCTTGATGGCTGCCTGGCTGTCGGAGAAAATTGCGACCACCCCTTAGGTGGTGTCGTTGTTGACAGGCCTCGTAGATTGCGAGTATTTCAGCCTGAAAAACACTGAGGAACTTCGAGAGTCTGAATGATTTCGATATTTTCAAGTCTGCTGAAAATATATCCGAACCCACCCCGCATTCCATCTTTGAACCTTACTCGCTATTCCATTTCACTCCATTACGCTGAGCATAATGCGGGGAGTAAGATAGTCTGTGGGCTATGTTACCGCCTCCTGAGGTAATGAAGCCAGAATGCTACATTGGCCATGAAGCTTGGCCGACCACCACTCAAGGTAGGTTTCAAGATTCTATTGTATTCCTCCGTTTGCCATCGACAAACCACTGCAAAGCACAACTATGATCACCACCTAAAAATAGTAATTAAGACAGACTTGTTGGACACAGCCTTGTTGGATTACAAACTCTTCTGACAGTCTTTAGTGTTCTAATCGCGGTAGTTATCTGTGTTTTACTGGGGAAAGTAATGCGTATTTTGGGTATAAAAATGCTCCCTTCATCTTTCAAGCTCGTGTCCTTCCGAAACAAGCAGAGCACCGCGGAAACCTTTTACTGATTAATGATGCATTCTTTGACCACCTATCATCTTCTCAGTGATTCTGGGAACAGTTCTACTATCGCATCTACTAGGTCGTTGAGGTAATTTGTTTTGACAAGACCCACTCTAGGCCGAATATCTTTGATTTTCATAAGATCCTGGAACTGCAAACTCTAAGCCGCGTTGCTTTGTGATACGTGCTTAGGTTTTTTTTTTTGGTCTGCTATGTGCTATGACGTCTTTTGGTTTTACCGACGAAGCTATCGGACAAAAACACTTTTCACACCATTCCAGTGATCATCTATGGATGAGAGCACAGCGGTAGTGGTTGTTTCTTTTGCCTGTGCAAGATGGTCCCTAAAATGTTGCTGCGCTATGGTTGAGTCAGTCAGTGTTGTTCCTACCTCTTCGTAGGAATCGGCTGCTTTCCGGTCGACTACCGTTCTCCGGCCAATGCACACTGCCCAAAAGGTGGTGATCTCGTGCCACACCAATATCCGCTCCGTCCTTGGTTAAGGCATCCAAATTCAGCATGATAAGGCATGTAAATCAGCGGCTGATTAAAACTGGTGGTATTTTGGTTAAAATTTTGCACTTCTTGCGCCGCACGTATAACAAGGGGCCTCCCCTATTTTCGTTATGGTTTACACAACCTTCGCCGTTGTCAATTCGGATGCAGGTTTGCATATGCTTGCCTTCAGATATAAACTCAACTATTACAAACTCACTGTTTCCTCCTGATTTGAGTTTCATCTGTGACATACTCGTCTCATGCACCTTCATGCGTGCATCGTCTCATTAAGTGCGCCATCAATTTTAGCCAAATTATTTCCAATTAAAACAATGGCCTGCCTCCATCATTTGACAGCTTTCATGTCATTTGCCTGACATCTGTCATCTCGTAACTAAACCATTTCGTTCCGCACCGACAAGAGTTTGCCTCATTTCAAATTTGAGGAAATCGTAAATCCCACCCCCTGGCTCATTACAATTGAGGGCCATTAATTCTGTGACCAATGACCCTCCGGTTTCTGTTTATTGCTGACCTACCCTACAACAATAGCAAAGTGACATCTCGCGTGTGAACACTGGAAAAATCGTTTACGTGGAAAACTTTCCGAACAAACATTTTCGAATTAATTTCATCTCAAACGGACCGAAACATTCAATTACTAAAGTTTCGCACTTTAAATTGATGCGACGACGAAGGCGTTGAGCTCTTGGGTGCGCGTACAGGGGGCAGAGTGCCCTAATATTATTCATCGCTCATAGGATAAATATTTTTTTTATTCAAATGGTGTCATCTTATTTTATCCAAACGTTTAGCGTAATCTCCGTCGTGAGACTATGACTATGACTATGAGTATGAGGAGGACTATGACGTCCGCGATGTAACACTCCCAACTCTGCCAAAGGAGGTGGTTTGGTTGGGTGGCGTTTCAGTTTTCAGATAGTAACTCCCCCTGAACTGGGTGTCTATTGCTGCAAGCGTACAGCGCAGTTATCTCGTGAAAATGTATCTCAAAGTGTCAATAGATAAGTTGTTACGGCTCTGGCAGCCAGTGCTGGGGTATTTTTGCCTCCGATGAAGGCCACCGAGGATATCCCTGTGCCTGTGTGCGTGTGCGTGTTTTGTGTGGATTTTCCCTTTTGTTCTTTGTCGGCCTTTTTTTTTTGTTTTCCGTTTTCCTTTCTCTTTTATTATTCTTTGGTACAATTTGCAAAGTTATTTATGCCTTATGATGCCCCATTAGAATGTGTGAATAGGCTTTTTTCGGGGCCCTGTCGGGGGGAAGGAGGCGAAATACGGTTTTTGTGTTGTATTAGCTTGTAACGGGGAATTCATGTCCTTTTATTGGTCCTTGTTGATGTGGCAGAATTCTCTTTTTTTGTATTCTTTTCTCGTTTGTCACTGGACGGACATTTGGTAACTAAATTGGTGCTCTGGGTGATCTTTATTGCATTGTTCGCACTGGTTCGGGGCTTTATGCGTTTCGGTGTTTTTTTTTTCTTTTTTTCGCCGAGGATTAGGTGGGAATCTTTTGTTGTTTTAGATAGTTTTTATAGATTTTAATTCCGATAGTCGCTGGCGATGGAATAATGGAGTAACGAAATGTTTAATTACTTTGTTATCGGTTTTAGGTTGAAGGAGTTTGGCTACCGTTAGAAGTGACCCTTTTGTGAAGAAGCATTACTTCTGCGACGTTTGTTATTCTCCAGAATCTTGATCCCTTATTCCTAAAGGGTCGAATGAGGGGTAACTTTCAGCAAACTTTCAGTCTGGTTGCTAGCAACTAAACGAATTCAAACTCTTTGACGTCACATTGTCGCCTGGCACTTTTTCTCCTCGATTTGCCTTCAGTCTACGCACCTTCTTGATCACATTTCTTAGTGTGTGTTGGCACAATGTAGCTACTCACTTTCATTTTTCCACTGAGTTATGCCTCTAGCGTTTCTCGAGGTATTTGCCATGAAGGTAAGACTGTGAACAGTGAAAGAGCATAGGGATCGCGGTTATGTTTTTATCTCCAATTGTGCTCCTGTTCACGCCAATGTCCATTCTGCTTTTCTGGTTATCATCCAGCATAGGTAGGCAAAATGTTGCATCATCACTTTCTCACGTTGCCTGCTGGATAGTTATTTCATGGCCAACTAACAACGAGCATATCCTGAGTCTAACTACTGGTGAGATCCAACTGAGAAGGCATCTCTTGTTGATCTAGTCTAGTCCTCTAAAATACACGTTTCAAACGACGAGCAAAGGTGCTGAGTCTCGTCGCGAATTCTCTCGACGGAATCCACAGCAGATTTACAGGCAGAGTAGAAGAGACCTTTGAGCTCCTTTGACATATTTCGAGCTCCAGTTGTCGGGGATTTCCAGCGCTTAAACAGAGAATCGAGACGGTGACGCATGTGCTCTCAATGGGCCAACGGTGACTATTGGCATCAGTTCTTTTCTCAAGCGATCACTCATCCAAGAGTTTTCTTCACCATAGAAGCTTCACTGTGGGCACGTACATAAGAATACGAGAGAACAGTTTAAGCGCACGCTTCTCGCTTTTCGCTTCCCGCGTCGCATCGCTTTATCGCTTCACTGTGTGTGCAGCCTAAGAGCGCATAGGCCATGCAGACTGAAGATCATCACTGACAATAGTCTACTGAGAGCAATTGAGTGAGGAACTCCACACAGTGCATTCATTAACCTCAAACTCCAACAGTCAAGGGATCCTGTTCAGCACAATTATCAAGTAGGTGGCCGACTCCACTTTCGTCACCAGGGAAGAAAAGCCATTGGTACGATTCTAAATGGGTTCAACCGAAGAAAGTGACAAAAGTTGCCCTCAAAATAAGCTGAGCAGCGCAAGATAACGTCAGTGAGTGGTGAGTATTGACCCAAAAGAAGGAAAGCGAGGAAAATTGTGCATGGAAAGAGGTTTAAGAGCCTAGAAAGCGTCAGAGCTACCGGGATTGTACAAGAAATCTAAGCACCTGTTCGCCGACTGTAACGTAGGCCCTTCGATTAAACGAAGAAAATGAAGTCACCGAGATGCTGGGCATTTCCAAAGAGGAACAGAAGCTTAAACCCAGTTTGTGAATAAACAATACTCCTTCCCAACTCAATAGAGATCCATGCAGCCATAATGAAGTTGACAAACATAAACGCTGTTGCCTCTGATGCCTTGAGAGCGGAACTTTTCGAATCTTGCTAGCGGAGTTTTTCAGATACTAAGATGATGTCTTGGTAGGGCGCAGGCACCAAGTCATCAACCAAGTATGGGCCGATAAAAGTGTGTCCTCTGGCTCAGCTGCCTATGCCCCATCTTCGGAAAAGCGGCATCTTATGCTCTGCCAGAGCTACCGTAGTGTATCCTTCGACATATGTCAGTTATGTGCCGCGAAAGCTCATGCAGAACATTTGAGAAAATAACCAAACCAAGGCTTTTCTGCAGCCCACTATGTGGCTGCCGACCCAAATTTTTTCAACTGAGATAAGTCCCGGACAAGACCAACGAATTTTAAATCGGTGAGCTCGTTCAATTTGTCAACTCTAAAGCTGCATATAATAGCATTCAACGTCTTGAGCTCTACAGAGCGTTGGTTCCATTCGAACGCAGAAAAACATACGAAGCTCTACGTAGTTCGGAAAGTGGTGTTCTGAAGTTTTCTAAACAAGCACCGCATGCCAGCAATGAGCTGTCATCCGATTTCATCACTCTCGTGCTTGCATGGATATGTATTGCGCTTAGAAGGAACAATTTTTCAATTATTTTGTCGGTTTATCAGAGTTTTCAGCGCAGTCTGTTCTTTTCAAATGGATAACTCTACATATGAAGCCCTTTTGCGTATCACTTGGTAGTTCTACTTGGTATTTATACTTAGTTTAAACCTAAATAACGCCACATAAGTAAATCACCCTCACTCAATGAGAAGTTGTACAAATTTAAAGATTTAAACGAAATTTGGTACATTTTCTTACGACTCAATAAATTCCGCTGCGCGTTTTTTAAATCGCGCCCTGGACGATCCAAAAAAAACGCCGGTTACCAATTGCTAGTTTAATATCAAATTACAGATTCCAATAAAACAAATTTCAATTTAAAAGGAAGAAAACTGCACACAGCATAACAAATTAATGAAGTGTGCAACAGCGTGTAGTAGATTACAAAATGTAGAAAACTGCCATCTCTGTTTCCTACTCATCAATAACATAAGCTCTACCTGTCACATGAATGCTCTCCATTCGTCACTTAGCTTAACGAATGAGATGTCAGTCAGTACAGTGCTCGGTGTTCAAAGTGTTCGGTTCTGCGATTGTCTACGTAAAGAAATTTTTAGTTATTTTACCACATTTTCATAGTTTTACAATGAAATTTCATCATTTTATCGTGAAATAATAATTATAACTCAGTTTCACGTGTGAAGTGCAGTGATTTCTCGGATAAAAAAGTGTTTTCTCTATGTCGATTGTTCTCTCATTTTTTGCTTCGTTTGGTTTTTTTTTTCGCCAGTGTTCCGTTCGTTCGATTAATTCGTTTTAAGCCGTTGCAACATTTGAAATTCAAAATTACTCTGTAAGTCACATTTTTTATAGTTTTATGGTTTTTCTTTTGTTATAAGTTGTTTTTTTCTTTGACAATATCATTTATCAAATATACAATACCATCTGTCGAAATGTTGCTGGAATATATGTTTGACTGCTTTTCCAAAAGCCATTTGTTGTGATGACAAAATGTGGTTGGATCTGCAGCGTGTGATCTGTTTTTAAAATACGAACTCTATTTATACTGCGTTCCACTCTGTCAACGATAGCCCTTGTCTGCTATTGTTTTGGGGTACCTCGAGGTGAAAACCTTTTATTGAAAGTTGGGTTTAAGGAGTCTCTGTGATGTCGGAAAGAGTTTGAATGAGGTGAAGGCTGGTCTGGTATTTCATTTGTAACATGGGACACCCTCAATCTACATTCAGCCTGGGTCGCTTACAATACTTGTACGTACATGTATAAAATTTAATTTCCATTCGAATTTGATGGGGAGGGAAGTAAGTGTTTCGATAACATGTTTCTTTGCTGTGTACACATTTTTTACAAACGCGTTGTGATGTCAAAGGTAAAGTCCTTCTATAATAGGTGTCTTGGGTGTGTCCTGTCTTGTTGCAATTTCGACAGGACCGTCGATGGGTAAAGGGGTGAGAAGCCTTACACGAGTAGTTATAGGGAGAAGGAAGGGAGGTTCGTTCTCAACGCATTGCCCGGCCTTCGACGTATTCGATGGTTTCATTATGAGCCTGTATCATCAGTCTGAGGTCAGTGTTGCGTACTATCGTACAGTTTCGTCCAAAGTTCTGGCATATGTGGCGAAGCTAATAGTATTGAAGAGTTGAGAGATGCGATCTCCAAATCTTTTGATGTTCCATCACAGGCACACCTTAGCCTTTTCTATCAGATGCTAATGGGACCTTAACTGACTGCTCTCTTTGTTCGACCAATGTTGCCAAAACCGGTGTTTAGAGTTAGAGGCTTCATCATTATCACCATTTTCAGAATGGCCCGGGCTACCCACTTGTGTCTAGGTAGATGCTCCGAAGATGGGAAAATCCCCTAAAGTGCGGTATTCGAATGTCCGACTACAAGGGTCCGTTATTTCTACATATGTATGTATATGCGCTTAGCAACGCCTCTGCCAAAATTGAGAAAACCAGTAACGCACCACCTGGAGAAATATTTTCAGACAAATTCGTTCTCCAGCAACTCGAAAATAAAAACATTTCGGCACTGCGGCTATATGCAAGCGTTTCTGGTCCGTCTTTCCTGAAAAATGCCTATGGAAAGAAATAGACATTCAGTTTAACTAGATCACTTTACAAGCTACATTCACTTATAATAAATAGAGCTCTGATGGGTATTAGGGCACACAAGTATTGAAGGAGTTGAAATTAAAGACGCATTGACAAGAGAGGAATCTTTTAAAGAGCTGTACCAGAGTGCGCTTGAGATTCTTGAGTCTACTGCGGTCTAAGCAGGAGCATTTGGACAAAAGGTTCGGGTAGCATGTATAGACAAGTAGGTAGACATTGTTACCTAGATGAGTATTTACATACTTAAGGCGGCGCTACAGTCCGGGTGGACCTGGTCTCAACCAACAAGCATCTCCAGCCAGCTCGATCTTTAGGCAGATGCCTCCTGTTTCGCACTCCAAGTTGGTTGAGGTCCCCTTCTACTTGCGTGCGCAACCTGAGGTCATCCCCTACTGCGTCGTCCCTTGGGTGTGGATTCGAAGATTTTCCGGGCCGGAGCGCTGGTGTCCATACGGTCTGCATGGCCCAGCCACCTTCTGGCTAAGTCGATGTCGCTGTACAGCCCGTACAGTTCGTCGTTCCTTCTCCTCCTCCACTCACCATCTATGTAGACGGGACCGAAAATCACCCAAAAAAATTTCCTCTCGAAACAGCCAAGAGCAACCTTATCCGCTTTTGACAGAGTCCATTTCTCTGCACCATAGAGTAGGGTTGGGACGATTAGGGTCTTGTACAGGGTCACCTTAGTTGCTCGAGAGAGGGCTTTGCAACTCAATTGCCTTCTTAGCCCAAAAAAACAGCGATTGGCAAGAGTTATTCTTCGTCTAATCTCAGCGCTGATGTTGTTGTCTGAGTGTATAGCGGAGCCTAGGTAGACAAAGTCCTTAACTACTTCGAAGTCTTACGTGTCTACTGTGGCATTCTGTCCGAGACGTCAATGACATCACGCTACGTTCTTCCGATTATGTCAATATCGTCTGCGTATGCGAGTAATTGGACGGACTTTTGAAAGATTGTGCCTCTGGTGTTGGCGCGTGAATTTTGCACTATTCTTTCAAGAACGATGTTTATGACGTCGCGGTCAGGTCTTGACCGACCTTGATGGAGCAGCGTGGGTCCTCCATCGCCATCCTGCACAAACGGACGGGTTTGGGAGGGGTGCCGAAGCTAGACATGGCTCTGTATAGCTCGTCTCTATAGATGCTGTCATAGGCGGCATTAAAATCGATGAACGGATGGTGGGTATCGATTTGAAGTTCCTGGGTTTTTTTCCACATTAAATACATGACCTCATCTCGGGTTTCAACACGTGCAATGGAATTCATGCAATCAGGTAGGCGTCCCCTGGGTAGGTCCTAAATGAGATGGCTGGACCCAGTCCGAAATATCACCTTTACCCATATGGGGATAACCTTCGATGATTAAGAGTCTATGGCAGAAAATCGAAAGGTATGAGGGCTCCACTTAAGCACCCCTAACCTGCGATTCTCACAGTGGATAAGCTGGTCATTGGCAAATGATGCTGCTCGCCTCCGAAAGAAATTTGCATCTCCGAAATCCCAATAAAAGCCATTTTCATGCATTTACTCATTGCAGAGGGGCAATTTTCTAAGCCAAAATCCAAATATTTCAGTTTCATTTCAGGTTACTAAATCCCAACATACTTTGGTAAACACAAATTCCTTTATATCCCCAAGTTATTTAGGAAAAAAGTCCTCTCGAGGATGGTCTATATGCATCCAATACATTTTCAATTTTCATTCGATTCCTACATCGAGTACTGATTCCTTGCAGCCAAATTCTATCCACTTCCGATATGAATGCAATGAAATGTTGGCCTCTTGCATGAAGGAGTTTGTGGTCGTCCAGTCCATCTACTCGAACGATGGTATATCAATTTATAAATTCATTTGAAATATCATCTATAAGACAAATTTATTAGAAATATAAAATGTTTTCGAATGCAATGTTCATTTTTGCATGCCATTCATGCAGGTTATTAAAAACAAAAAATCGAAACATGTATTTCAGGTCAGGTATCCTGGTTATTTAATATTTTCATAAAGTTCTTCAAAATCTCAAGTGGAACATGGAGATTTGCGTTGAGATTTTTCAAAGTTTTGTGCATATTGCTGTTAAGAGATATTAAAACAGAAATTGTGAGGCAAGAAGGAAATGTGACTGGGTTTTGTAAGAAGGATTAGAGATCTTGAGGCAGAAATAACTCCTGTGGATGCTTGTACCATTTGTGACAAAATGTAATTTTTGCTTAAATTGTTAAATACTCTTGGAAGGAATTGTCACGTTCTCGAATCCTACAAGGCTAAAATAAGTCAAAAATATCAAAGATCAATCCACCTTGTTGGGAAGAGACTGAATTCAAAATCATCGATTAGATGTTAGATGGATTTTCCAATGTTAAAAGTGTTGAATACAACAGCTTACACTAGATTAGCTGGACAATCGGTAGAGAAAGTAGAGACCTTCCAATGTCTTGAAGAAGGTAGGTGTCCGGTTTTAGGGATGTAAAGGCAGTCAACGACATTAAAGAAGCTGAAGTTAATGTTACTGATGAAGGGGTTACCCAAATACATAGGAATTCTTTGTTTGTAAATAGCCCTCTGTGAAAAATAGTGATGTGGACCAAGTTACAGGAATCTTCTCTGTCATCCTCAGAAACTCAGACTGAAGCCAGTCAATTGATAGATGAAAGGGAGTTACTTGACATCTGTTGCGTTTTTAAATTCTTCTTAGAGTAATTTAGATTATTTAGCCTTGAGCTATCGGAGCTGAAATTGGACAGACATTTGTCTTCTACTAGTGCGATGCAGAAGATTGGAAAGCCTTCTTAAATTTGTACGTTCCTAGTAGCTTGCTACGTAGATGAATTGACTCTCTAAGCCATTGTGACCAAGACGAGAACTTACTTACTTATGATGGCAATACAATTTGGGGTGAACCCTGATATCAACCAACAAGCCTACAGTTGCATACGCCCAGTTGGTCGAGGTCACCCTGCACTTGCGCACGCCATGGGAGATGAGGTCGTGCTCTTCCTCTTCTCATCAGGGGTTGAGTCGAATATTCTTCGGACTGGAGTATTGGAGTTCATATGCATCTGACCTTACCATCTTAATCGTTGTACATATATTTTTTTTGACCAGGTCGGTGTCGCTCTACAGCTCGTATAGTTCTTGGACAAATCTTCTCCTTCATAAAGCATATGCCGAACGTAAAACTTTTCTCTCGAATATTCCATACAGCAGGACGAGGATGATGAGGGTCTTCTATAGCGTCTCTTTGATTCTACTCGATAGGGTCTTGCTTAATCGTTCTAAAGCCATAATCAGAGTGATTTGTAGATCTACCCACTTATTTCGTTAGCAGAGTTCATAGCAGAGCGATTGCAACGTGTTGGCCGAGACGTCGGTGTTCACCATATACATATGTATTTCGTTTTATCCTCATTTACAACCAGACTCATTTTTGGGTGACTGTTCGCTTTGTTTTGCCCATGATGTCAATGTCGTCTGCCTTACCAAGTATATAGTTGTAATGATTAGTGAAAATCAGAGCCTGATGTGTTGACCTGGGAATTTTGCATTATTTTCTCCAGGACTGCATGAATAGTCCATGATAGTGCATCGCCCTGTCTAAGTCCTCTATATGTATTGAACCTCTCTGTTGTGTTTTTTCCGACTTTGACGGATCTTCGAGCGATCTTCATCGTCTTGCTACACACGAATATGGACGTACACAACAGTAGTACGTCCCATTCTCCCTAACTGGACATTTGTCTGGTCGTCCGAGATGATTAAAGTATACGTATGTATACAAAAAAAAAAACCGAAGTAGAGTCCAAAGAACTGCAAGCATAGTCGTATCCGAAGCGTAGTCATATCCAACGACTGCGCTAACTCTTCTCTTACATTTTCTTCCCTTAGCCTACATGTGCCACAATTGTGGAAACCCCTATGTAGCGCTTGGTAAGTCACCTACAGTATTTCAAGCGGAAATTCACGCTGCTGAACTGTGTGCGAAAGAATGCCTGCGGAGTAGATTTCAAGGAACACGCATCTAAATATTTTCAGACAGCCAAGAAGCACTTTTAGCTCTTAAATCCCATACGATAGGGTCCAAGCTTGTCGGGGACTATCTCAACCTTCTCGAATGTCTTGCGTCGGTAAATACGATGATTACCGTAGCCTGGATCCCAGGACATAAAAGTTTCGAGGGTAACGAACGGACTGACTGCCTTTCGAGAAGAGACGCTTGCCGCCCACTTGTTGGTCCCGAACCTTATTTTGAGGTACCACTCCAAGATAATACAATGCGAGATCAACAAACACGTTGACAACTGGGCCAACTACCAGGGCCTTAGACAAGCAAAAAAGTTCATCAACCCCAACCTATGCAAGGCCAAGACTTTACTTAATCTCACCAAAGACAAGTTAAGTACCTTAACGCCCTATCTAACGGGACATTGCCGCTGAAAATATTCTGTGCGTATGTCCAGGAACCGCAAGGAAAAGATTACTCCACTTGACGCGGGCCTCGGTCAACCCAGCGGAAATTTGGAAAATCGAACCTAATGTTACTCGACCACCCCCCTAGAAATCCCTCGCGGCTCCCGAAAGGGCATGACCAACCACTGCAATAGAGGGTAACTCTGTTATCCCAGTTCAGCTTATTGAGTTTATGTAGGCACTCTCACACAAGTGTGGAGTTAGTGACATTGGCGTACGTACCCATGGATTCGGAATACATTTGCACCAGTTCCTTCCTCAGTTCTTGATCCGTCCGTGTACCATTTAATCGCGTGGTTGCTCATTCTATTCATTGTGGATTCATTGCTCCTGTCTTTCTTGTTACTGAGCCTCGATTAGAACTTCTTAGGAAAGTTGAACTGTCATCACTAGTCAGGAGAGGAAGCTCATTAAGCAGTGCATCGAAATCTTTTAATTCAAAGTATCTCTTTCTTCTGGAGCCATCCTTTGTTCACGCTGTCTTCTACCACAAGAAGTCATTAAGGCCAAGGTTAAACAATTTGAGAACAAATTGATTCCACCAGCGTTTTCCAGGCAGAAATGCTAGCGATTTTTGGTGTATGCTTCAAGCTCAAAAACCACAATTATTAGCTCGTTTATTCATTGGCCTATTCACAAACCAACCTGAGCTCTAAACCTCTGTTTCTCCAAAAAGTCGGTTTCTCATTGAACGCATGTGAAGATTCGGACATTCACGGACCCCCAAACAACGGTCCCAGTAATTTTTTTTAACCTAGTCAGGTCCTAAGAGTCGTGGTATTAAAACGGAGCCAAATGCGCTAATCTCAGCAACGCCAGCCTAATCACCGCCCTTCTTACTTGTTCCCTTCTTGAGAAGTTAGTAACGGTTAGTAGCCTGCCTGGTTTGTTCAGTATGCAGTTCATTACATGTAGTGTGTATGAGCTATCGGAGCGACTTTACCGTTGAAGTTTGTGCAGTCAGCAGTTCGTTTCCTCTAATTCTTATGACACTGAGACGAAACCTCGAAGAAAACTGTCTCCAAAAGTATTTACAGCTAAAGCAGACCTAAGTACTCAAATCGACTTCCATTACCAATCAAAATAAACAGAAACCACTGGACCGAAGCCAAAGCTATCTATTTGACCATTCTCGCCGTCAATCAAACCACAATTCCCGCAAAACACTGTAAATAACAAACATCAACAGTGCTCACTAATTAGACTAGCTGAACTGGGGTCAAAGTTAATTGGAAACTCTTTTGCTGCCGCGATATATTGCCCGGGGACCACTAATGAAAGTCAACCACGAACGGAATGACCTCACACCGCGATGCCCTGACCAAAGCCAAATTATCACCTACCCCTCCGAAGCCAAACCAAATCCCACAACTAAATCGGTTATCCTCTAATCAGTTGATAAATACGTCTGTTCGTATGTATGTGTTCCATAAAATGCCAGATCCACCCTATGGCTGTTGCAAGTGCACAGCCGACGAATCCTTTGAGTGCCATACACGTGGCAATGTAGTTTCCTAATTAAATCACGCAAACAGCCGCTCATCACAGCGTTGTCTGGCTGATAGACGATAGTTTAACTAATGGCGACTCTGCATCCTGCTGATGGAATGGGGTCAAGGGAGCCATTAGCACTACTACTCCTCCGTCATCAATCAATTATAATTATAATAAGTGTTGACACACCGTCACGGATTCAACAGAGGTAAACAATTGGAGACACTATCGCTGGGATACAGACGCCGCGCTGCGACGTGTTTCACTATTTGCACGGATTCACTGTCGCCGCTGTCGCTTCCTCCGCATCCGGCTCCGCCGACTCCCAGAGGTAATTAACGAAGCAAACAAGTGGCGAGATGGGTCTCCGTGAGCTGATGTGACACCGGAGCCAGATGAAACCGTCAAATCAGTTTCAATTAACGTGCGTACGGTTGATTGAACGCCAGTTTATGACTGAATGCACTCGATGGTGATTGCTCTGCAAAGATATCTGTGCGGAAATAAACAAAGGTATTCCCTATCGACGGATGGAGGTGGTTCATTGTGGAGAGTGGATGCTATTTGGAGATAAATAACAATAAAGGAAGTTTTTTTCTTAAAGAGAATGTTTACGTCTGAATCTGAAGCGAGAGTGGAATGTAGAGAGGGAGGACATGAGAAAATTTTTTGGAAAGAATCAAAAGAGTTGACCACAGATGTGTTTTTCAAGTTGGAGTTGGAGTTCTTAACTGTAAGGACGATTTTAAACCCTGATGGTCCTTCATGGTCAAATGGACGAAGCAACTTACTTAGTCAGTTAGTTAGAAGTGGCCCTCCAGAAACGCACTTAGACCAGAAAGTAGGTCCATTGTGATGGAACTGAGTACTGCACTGCTTACTCCTGAAACCATTTAGATTTCCTAAGATCGGCCGTTTTGGCGGAGTTCAGATCATTGAGATCGTTGAAGAAGTATTGGCCTAGGGTGGCTTTCGTTATGTGGGCCAGTGCGGGACACGTACAGAGGAAGTGTGCATTGGACTCTTCGTCCTCCTCGTCTCTGCACCTTCTGCAGAAAAGCAACTTACTTATTTAAAGTGGATCTGGGCCTCAACCAACAAGCGTCTCCACCCATCTCCATCTCCTAGCTATCTCCAGTTTTCCATGCCAAGTTGATTAAGATCCCCTTCCACTTACGTGCGCCACCTGAGTTGCGGCCTCTCTTGTTGGCGCGTGAGTTTTACACAACTCTTTCAAGAACAATGTTGAAGAAGTCGCATGACAGCGCGTCGCCTTGTCTCAATCCTTTTTTGACATCAAAGGTCTCGGTGAGATCTTGACCGACCTTGATGGAGCAGCGTGCATTCTCTATCGTCATCCTGCGCAGACGGACGAGTTTGGCAGGGATGCCAAAGCTAGACATGGCTCTGTATAGCTCGTCTCTTCAGACGCTTTCGTACGCGGCCTTAAAATTGATGAAAATATGGTGGGTATCGATTTAAAGTCGCTGGGTTTTCTTCAAGATTTGCCGCAGTGTGAATATTTGGTCGATGGTTGACTTTTCTGGCCTGAAGCCACGCTGATATGGACCGATCAGCTGTTGAGGAACGGCTTCAGGCCTTCACACAACAGGGCAGATATAGACTTGTTGGTGATGAAGAAGTCTGATGCCTCTGTAGTTGGCGCAGTTCAGAGGGTCTCCTTTCTTGAGGATCGGGTAAAACAATGCTGAGGTTCCATTTATCGGGCAGACTTTCCCTCGACCACATTTTACAGATGAGTTGGTGTATGCTCCTTACCAAGTCATCGCTTGCCGCTTTGAACAGCTAGGCCGTCAGCTCTATCTTCGTCCAGGTCGAGTGGACGGAATTGTTGGTCTTCGTCGTCCAGGCTGAATGGTTCATTCCGCGTGACAGCGGGATTTGATTCGTCGTCACCGTTAAATAGTCTGCAAAAGTTAGTTCTTCCATATCCTCAGTACCGACTGCGATTCTACTATGATTGTTCCCTTGTTCATCCTTGCAGGTTTCGGTTCGGGCTCTGTAACCTTGACAGGTGCTTTTTATCCTTTGGTAAAACTTCCGAACCTTATTTCAGTAGCATCTCTCTATTTCCTCGATCGCGCACTTCTCATGCTCCTTCTTTTACTCCTAAGAAGCCTGTGCTCGTCTCTCCTCTTCTGCTCGCAAAACTCAAGAGCAGCTCTGGTCCTTCTGTGCAGCGCCGCTTTGTATGCCTCTTGTTTCGCTGCATGTGCATGTCGGCACTCGTCGTCAAACCAGGGATTTCGTTGTGGTGGTCGTGTGAAACCCAGCACATCAGAGGCGGCAACTCTGATGGCTTTTTGGCAATGTTGCCACTGGTCTTCAATACTTGATGCTGGCGGCATAGAACCTTTTGAGAGATTGAGAGAGACTCGATCGGAAAAGGATCTGGTGATCTCTTGCGATTGCAGCCGTCCGACGTCAAACTTCCCCACCGTATTTCCTTGTCTTTGCGGTGTTCGGGTGGCTACAATAAGGTAGGGGTCCGAGTCAATTTTGGCTCCTCGGAACGTTCAGACATCCATAATACTGGAGGAGTGCTTTGCGTCGAACGCAATGTGGTCAATCTGGTTGACGGTTGATTGATCAGGAGATCTCCATGTTCTTTTGTGGATATCGAGATGTGGAACCGCGTACTAGCTACGACAACGTTCTGTCCCGCAGCAAAGTGGACGAAGCAACAATCTAAGGGAAAAATTATGCAAAAAGCTTCATGAAATCCAATAAGGAATGGAAACCATGAAACCCAGGCAGTTCCAAAGCACTAACCACTGAGCCACATATTGTTCATTACAGTCAGACTTGTCTCCTTAAAATTTGGTCCTGGCACACAATTAAAATAAAGTCTCCCTCCCATTCATTGCTGTTCTTTCATAAAATGAGTTCAAGACGGATGTCAGTCGAATTCAATGCCTAATCCACGGCGTCATTCGAACTGCATCGCCTCTGTGCATGCAAACCATCATCAAAACCATCACGTATAAATCCTTTTAATTGCAGATTTTATGTGTCCTTTTTCCTTCCTTTAATCCATTAGTGCGGTTTAGGGGTTCTACAAACCACGAGATGACCTGAATTCGAAAGAAATTCCAGGCAAAAAAGGATCCACGTCTTGCTTTCTCTCAAACTCGAAAATACATACATAAGTCAACCGCTTTAAGCACCCACCATGTCATTATTCTCTGGCAGTGACGGCATAAATGAGTCGACCCACAACTGGCAAATGTTACGTAGTCTGTGGAAGTTGTGGTCTGGCGACTACGGGCAAGAGGTGAAACCCCGAAATAAACTGGGAATAATAAAACTGAATGCATACTCGTAGTATTCGCTTGACAATTATCGTTTTCCTTTTATTATTCCATTGCAAGTGTAATGGGTTCTGTCTACATAGATCCTTTTAGGGGGGGATCGCCTTCTCCCTTTGACCTATTCAAGCTTTGGGGGGAATCAGCCAAATGACCGACGGAAGGAGTTGCTTTTCTTTCGACTATTCATCATCATAGGGTAATAACACCTTATTTGTGTGCCGGTGGAGGGTCCTTTGTTGAAATGCAGAAAGGGCTTTTATTGTATATTGAAATGATATTTTGGAGGATATTTTACATGAGTTTCTTTTTTTTGTGTATCTGGAATACATGTCCATCCAAAAAGACTATGCGAGAACTCAAATGCCCTAGACACTAGCCTGTACTATCTAGCATCATCCGATTTCATAGAGGTATAAGCCCAAGACAGGTTCGTCTTGAAGCCCGATTTCCTGTAGCAAAAAGCAATGAAATTTTTCATCTGCTAGATCATGAAATGTTTTTGAAATCAAAAGGCAGTAAGGCGCTGTCAGCACCTTATTTCCGAATTAAATCTTGTTTAGGTGAATCAAGCCAAGTTTTTGGAGAAAAAACTAGGTTCTACGATGAAAATGTATCTATGGTGCCAGACAAAAAAGTTTAGTCTTGCAGTGGCAACAACACCAACAAAATTGTTCACAGTCAGTCCGGCTTGTCACCATTACTCACTTACTTATGTTCTGTTTCTCCTAGTAGGTCCTAGGGGCTCTTTTATGCCTACCCGCCATCGTGTACGTTTTCTGGCGATATATCTCAGCTCTTTCCAACTCATCTTCAATTGCCGAGATTCATCCTCAGCTGTCCTATGCCATGTATTTCTCAGTCGACCCACTCTTCTACCATCTTGGGTAGGCGGATTCCATTATCTTTCCAAAACGTATGGCCAATCCACTCCCTTCTTAGTCGTCGGATGGTTGTGTCTATTGGTTCCGGACTCGTTATCTGGTCAAGATGTGCCTTAGAGATCGAAGGCACCTGCTGACAAACGTTTGCAACTTTCTTATGCTTCGTATTGAAACTTTCCAAGTGCTGCACCCATGTAAGAGCACGGATTCCACATTGGAATGGAACAGTTGTAGCTTGGCGTTTAAGCTGTTAATATTGCTTCGTCATATTTTTGACGACATTCCGGATGCAGACTTCGCATTGTCGATTCGCCTGGCAATGTCTTGTTCGCTATCAACATCGAACCTCGTGGCTCAGTGGTTAGTGCGTTGTACTGCTGTGCAAGCTAACTAGGTTCAACCCCACATTTTTCACGACACCACCTCTCGTCAGACAACGACAAACTTTGTCATGAAAAAGACTTTCAATTCGCCATTTGGAATCGGCAATAAATTGCAGGCCCCTTCCATTTGTGTACCAATGGAAGACCAATGTAACACGCACAACATGAGCTGTCCCGCCAGCTATTTATTTTTATTTTTATTTTACTTTCCACCTGCATAGGGGAAGTATTGCAATATGTCCGAACAAACTGTTTCGAGATTTCACAATACGATAGGTTTGCATCCATTTTGTAAGTCGCAAAATGTAATCTTCTTGATATAACGCAATACGAGGTTGGAAGTATAGGACTGGGTCCTCAGCCAAATTTTGTTTTATCAAGAGCGGTCGAGACATTACTCCTAAGATATTGAAAGCTCTCTCTTTTCTCTACCGGTTACCCAGCGATGACAGGTTCATTCCGAGTCTGTGTTCATCTTCAACCCCACGACGACGTTTGCCTCTCTCAACGTCCGCCGTCGTTTGGAGGAGTTTGATAATGGCCGCGACGTAGTCAAGATGCTTGAGTTAAGATGTAAGAGTCAATCGAATTCCACCATTTCCCATTGACAGAGCAGCGCGAAGTACATCGCTAATCACAACAAAACAGTATTGTAACGCAGCCTTGTCGAACCCCACTTTGGATCTCAAATTTCTCTGACAAACTCTATGCAGATCAGGGATACTTCTTTTGCGCAAACCAACCCGGATAAACGACGGGATAGTGGTAGCCTTTTATGGAAGGAAATAAGTTTATCTACACAAGTGTAGACATTATGCTGATCTAGGAACCATGTTCCGCTTCTTTTACTGTGCAGAAGAGATGCAGAGACCGAATGCTGTACAAAAACTATCTCCGAGCAGGTTTCTCCAGATTCCATACTTCGTAAGTTAGCCTAGCCTAGCATGACGGTAGACAAATCCAAAGCACTGACTGATTTGTAAGCCCTGACTTAGATCTCGTATCCCTTTAACCGAGATGTTGCTGCGGTCGTCGAAGAATGTTGCACACAGTCTGGCTCTTGCTAGTGCCGGACATCTGCAAAAGAAGTGGAAAAGACTTTCCCTCTCATTTTCATTTTCGCAGCTGTGGCAGTGGGGATTGTATGGAATATCCAGTTTGGCCGCATGGGCATTGTAACCACTGGCCAATGCCCCGTGGTTATCGCCGTTTTTCTGGCAATATCTAGGTGGGTTCTGCTTATCTCTTGTTCTAATCTTATCGGAGGTCGGCCGTATCTTCCTGTAGATGGCCCAGTTGCTCATCCCTTTCATTGGAGGGTGGCCTTCTGCAGGAAGTGTGAACGCAGTTGTCCTTAAACTGCTCCTAGCGGAGTGTGGGCCCTTGCGGCGAGCCAGCCATGCAGCGGTGATCTCTGCCTGGTCAGCTCATCTGCACGTTCGTTCCCTGTTATGTCACTGTGCCCCGGAACCCAGAGCAGTGTGATTGTTCGCCCAAGCGGGCAAGTTCGTTCCGGCACTCTAGCACCAGTTTGGTGGATACGGTAGCCGAGTCAATAGCTTTGATAGCGTCTTGGCTATCTACAAGCATAGCAGTGTTTTGTTTGTGTGTTTTGTCATTCCTGAGTTGCATGCAAGTCTGATCTTGCTCTTTACAGTGATTTCGAGTAGACACCAGCCCCTACACCACAGTTCATTTTTGATCTGTCGGTGCAGATGGCCGTGTCGAAATTCTTTACCACTTTGTTTTTCTTCCACTGTGCACTGGTGGGGTGTGATGTAGTCGGTTGGAAACGAGACCATGCCGTTTGGTAGCGAGTCCAAGATGTTGCTATAGGCGTAGGGCCGTGCAGCCCAGCACCCAGATTTTTTGAGTCTGACTGCTGTGCGGTATTTTGTGCGTAACCGAGAGGCAGAACATGCAGGTAGCTGTACTTCTACATGCCTTGGGGCCGACCTCAATGCTCCCGTGGTGCCAATACTCGCTGTTCGCACGCCCTTGCTCAACGCAGGTTACAAGGTCATCTTTGGTTAAAGTCCCCCTTTCTTTCCAAAGGTTTTACTGCAGGCATGGAAGGACTACACATGTCTTCCTTACTCTGTGTTCCATGTTTTGCATCCAGTTAAGTTTTGGGTCAACCATAGTACCCAGACACCTAGCGCTGGAGCATAGTGTAAGTGGTTGGCCATTGGTACGAGGAAGGGTGATGTCATGTGTTTTGTTTTTGGTAGTGAATAGCATCAGTTCAGTTTTGCTCGGGCTTACACCAGGGCCAGTAGGATCTGAAACGCTCTATGTATTTGATTTCTCTTAATAGATCGGATATTAGCAATATAATAGGTGTCATTACTGGACAATGTCTAATAGGCAAGCATGCAACGACTTCGGCAGAAGCTGTATGGGCGAGGAGGAAGGAGAGACTATTCTCCATCTTCTTTGCACCTGTCCAGCTCTCTCCCGCAAAAGGAAACTCCATTTAGGAGCTTTCTTCTTTACAAACTTAGGCGACCTGATAAACATCGATGTTACTAGCCTCCTATGCTTCACAAGAAGCTCCAGTTGGTTTGAATGAGTAGGCAGGAGATCGTTCCGAGATCCTAGTGGTATCACAATGGACTCCTTATGGGTCTAAGTGTGTTGGCTTTAGCTGGCAGCTACTTCAACCTAACCTGACCTAACCTAACCACAACCTGTGGCCCAGGTGTTTACCTTGTCTAGAGCTGCCTCCATGATTTCACTTATCACGGAGGGAAACATCCCTGACACTAGTATTACCACGTCGGTCGCTTATGCGACCACCTTAATTCTATCTCTATCTAGTCTTAAGAGAATTGTGTCTTCATAATTATTAGCGAGAGTGGGGGAGAAATGACGCCACCCTGTAGCGTTCCTCTGTGGCTGTTTGCTTAAGTGACTGTTACCTAGTGTTGCAGCCACCGGCACGGGTGCCTCAACTCTTTTTCTTTAAAAGTGGAATTTGGAACGGGGTTTACTCCCGGTACCTTGATTACAAGGTTAGGTTGCTCTTAATTTCGGTTTAAAAACAAATGCGCGACGGTAAACATTCAGGGTGTGGTCCTCAAGGTTTTATTTTTTTCTACACAATCGATATTGATCTCTGAGTGGACGTGATGCACATTAATCACAAACTCACCTTAACCTTATAAAACCCTAATCGTCTGACGCTATTTACTGAGTTTAATGCCTCTACATATTTTCCTTACGATTGTCCCAAGGCGACAGTGTGCATAAAACCTCCAAAGACAACAAAGTTGAGTCCTTTTTTATAGCACAGAGACAACACTAAAGTTCCCCCTGAAACCCATCTGGACACTTATCTGTCTCGGCTGCATTCAAACTACCATTCGAGTCATTAAATCCTAAACTCCATTTTTCAAGCACAACAACAACCAAGGAGGTGAAAAACAAAAATCAGAAGGACACAAAAAAAATACTTCGAAAACAGCGATAAAAAAAAAAAAACAGAAGCACACAAAACTTTTAATGAAAGAATTAAGATACACTTTCACATTCAGTTGCAAAGAAAAATTGACATCATTTGAGAACCCTTTTCACATTGCTTATCTATTCTATTAACTGGTCCCGTAATAGAGTGCAAGAAAAGTCCTTCAGAAAAAAAATAGCCTCTCTGCTACGCATAAACTGGATACGATGTTCGAGTATAAGTTTACGCAAATATACCTGCATAAGCAAAACACTGTCTTTCGACAAGAAACGACGACATTACATTTATCTTCAGGGACTCATTCGAAATTCGTCCTTCGTTTGTCAAATTTAATTAGCCTGAAAATAGACTTTGGAAAGTTCCAGACGTGATTTTTTTCTTTGTTGGTTGTATCCCGCCATCAGGTGAAGAGAATTCACCTTAAGAGTTTAACATAAAAAGGACAAAAGTTTTTTTTGCCAAAATTGATGACATGTTTTGACGTATAAATTTTGGGCAAAGGGAAACAGTGACTGCAGGGGGCAGGTCTTGAGTATCTATCTTATGCCATAAAAAGGCATATTGACCAGGTTTCTTAACCAGAAATTGCGTTGTTGTTGCAGGACTTTTTTTTCGGACCTCGTAAGTGATTTCTTCAATCCAGGTGACAACCCTGTTTACTTCGCTGATCCTTCTTTTAAATGCATGCCACTGAAAGGACTACACGTTACATTGAGTGCTGTCTTTGCCAGACTCTAGACATTTATTTTTCTTTAATGTAAGTTTAGGTTAGGTAAAGTGGCTGTTCCCCCTCAGACAGGGACACACTTAGACCAGATTGGCCCATTGTGAGACCACAATGAAGAACCGGCTTACCGGCACCAGGAACGAGAATACGTAACACAGAGTACGTCGAGATGGGCAACCGTAGCAGTATTAATCCTTAGAGTTGAACCATTTCGTCCTGGAGATAAAGTTTCTTATTTTACGGATATCGAGTTCGACTAGATCTTTAAGTTCATCGTATATGTGTAATACTTATGCGAATTTCCTTCTTAACGTCGCAAGGGCAGGACACGTGCACAGTAGGTGGGTTGTCGTTTTCTCCTCCTCTTCATCTCTGCAGCTTCTACAGAAATCAGTGGAGGGGACCCCTAGTCTTAGTGCGTGTCTGCCTATCAAGCAATGTCCAATGAGAACTCCTATCAGTGAAACTAAGTTTTTTCTGGCTTGTGGATAAAAGTCTCTCCGGGCCAGATTTGTTTTGACAAGAGACAAGTGCTGATGTTGTTTCACCTGTGGCTTGTCAGTTTCTTGGCATCCGTGTCAGGGAGGAACTTTATCGTTTCGGTAGGTACAGGTGGTCCCGCAGATATTCAGGAAGATGCCGTCCTGCACCTTCTTTTGCCAGCACGTCCGCGCTGCAGTTGCCTGGAACGTCCATGTGTTCTGGAGCCCAGCACAGGGTTACATCGCACCTGTCTGCAGTCTCGTTAAGAGATCTGTGCCATTGCTTTACCAACTTTGATCTTATTGTCGGTGATTTCAATACTTTAATAGCTGCATGACTATGAATAGTACAATATTGCTACAATCTATCGCTTCGCAAACTGGCGTAATTTCTGCTTGCAACACACTGCAGTGATCCGGCAGTCGCGTGGTAATGGCCAAGCCATTTGCGTTGGAGAAGGCTCCAGCCCCCTTACCACGCGCTATCTTGGATCCGTCTGTGAATATTTCTAGCGTGGAATCGCTCAAAACTGTACCAGAGTCCTTCAGATCTTCGGCTAGAATTCTGCGTTTTGTACCTGACGTTGAAGTAAATATGAGGGACAACGTAGTTCGTTTTACGAGGAATAGTATTGTTGCTCTTGAGGATCGAAGAGTGTCCCGTGACTGGAAGGATTCTCTGAGCCTTGGTACTGCTTTGACCGCCATTAGCTTTCCAAAAATATCAGCAGGAATCTGATGGAATAGTGCCTCTAGTGCAGCAGTGGGGTTGTACTCAAGGCACCCGTTATGCAGGTGCATGATCCCCTTAGTATCTTTTCAAGCAGGCTAGCCTAGTGCTGGCCACAAAACCAGTACTCAGTATATAAGAATCAGTCTCACAACCGCCCCATATATCCACAAGTCCACTTTAGGCTGCAGGCCCCATTTCGGGCCCAGAGACTTCCGGTAGGAATAAAAGGCAATTGAGGCTTTTCATGCATGGTTCTAAATATTCAGCCTTCAGCTGAGTTCCTTATCTTTAATGTTAATGGCACTACAATTCGGGCCGTAAATCATCCGAACAAGATATTGCCAGCCAGTTTTTTAACTCATGGACAACCACTTCCATTTTTCTGTACTATCTTCTCCAACAGCTCCTGCACCTGCAGCTCCATTATTTATTTACTTAAGACAGTCCAGGGTGGACTTGGGAATCAACTAACAAGCGTCTCCAGCCACCTTGATCATTAGCCAGCTGCCTCTTGTATCGCACGCCAAGTGGGTCGCGGTCTTCCTCTGCTGCGCCGTCCCTCGGGGGTGGATTCGAAGATTTTCCAGACTGGAGCATTGGTATCCAACCGATTTACATGACCCAGCTACCTCAGTCTTTGGACTTTCACTGTTCTGGCTAAGTCGATGTCACTGTACAGCCCGTATAGTTCGTCTTTGCATCTCCTCCTCCACTCACGGTCTATGCAAACGGCTCCCAAAATCACCCCACAAATTTTCCACTCGAAACAGGCAAGAGCAACCTCACCCATTTTCGACAGAGTCCATGCCTCTGTGCCGTAGAGGAAGACTGGGATGATTAAAGTCCTATAAAGGGTTAGTTTACTTGCTCGAGAGAGGGCTTTGCTACTTAATTGCCTTCTTAGCACAAAGAAATAGACATGAGGTCTTGAACGACCTTGATAGAGCAGCGTGCATCGTCATCCTTGACTACCGTCAATCGGTAGAGTTTTCCAGGGATCCCAAAACCAGACATATATAGGCTCTGTATAGCTCGTTTCTATAGATGTTGTAATATGCGGCCTTAAAATCGTTGCTGGAAGTTCGAAAACAGAATGCTGAGGCTCCATTCATCGGGCATACTTTCCTCCGACTAAATTTTGTAGATGAGTTGGTGCATGCTCATCGCCTGCCGCTTTGAACAGCTCGGCAGCTAGGCCGTCAGCTCTATGTTCACTTCGTCTGGGACGTGTGGGCGGAATTGTTGATCTTCCCCGCCCAGGTTAAATGGTTCATTCTGCCTGACAGCGGGATTTGATTCGTCGTCGCCGTTAAACAGTTAGCAGTAGTAGTTTTTCCATATCCTCAGCATCGACTTCGATTCGTCTACGATGTTCCCTTGTTCGTCCACGTTTGGTTCGCGTTCTGTAGCCCTGACAGGTTATTTTTACCGCAGCAGCATTACAATTAATAATAAGGCTCCCGCAAGCTCATGTTGGATCAAGACCCGTCAGCACTTAAAGCGCAGAACAAAATTCGATCAGGCCTCCAATCGGAATGTTATGCCATTCCTGTCATAAAAAGGATGTGTGGGACCAGAACAAGCCCAGGACTATCCCACATAAATTTCCCAGATATCATCCTGACACCACGTCTTAAGACATCCAAAGCCAAATGGACCCCGAAAATCATCTCATCCTTCAGCAAAGGTTTAGTGTCACCAAGTTATCTTCCGTCCTGCAGTCAATCAATCAATCACCAGCCATCATACATTCCAATGCCCCACACTCTCTCCCCGTTTAGCACCCTTTTTCAATGACTTGACCTGAGAGAGGAGAAAAAAAAAATAAATTTTATTACGCAAATCCACTTTTGTGTCACTAAGCGCATCGGTCTCCACTTCAACCCAAATGTCCTTCGCATCCTTCAGGTTTATTTCTTTTCGAATCCAATTGACCATGCTTCATTATGGCCCGTAAATGGCAAATGAGATTTCTCTACCAAATCAGGACACACCCGGGGATTCCCGAACCGATGCGATGCGGGATTTACCTTTCGCTTCACGTAATTGAATTTTTTTCATGGAAGGCTTATTTCGTCCGATACATCCATAGGTGGAGTCCTGTCACCCCAACGACACAATACAGGGATGAAATATCCCTATGGAGCGGGGTGAGATGTTTCGGTGTGCCTCTGGTTAAATGGAATGTCGGTCAAACTTGGTGTGTGTCCCTGTAACATGAGCTGAATGATTTAGGTTTTCATTTTTTTTTGTCAAACGGATCAGTGGATGTTTATGTGGATTTAGTTGAATTGGAACTTTTTTTTTTCCAATGAATTTGTGACACTTTCCATAAATCACATTCAGATGTCATTAATTTTTTGAATTTCATGTGAAGCCAACACTGTCCCGGATGTGGAGAATACACATATCTATGGCTTGCGACAAAAAATTTTGAGATTTATTCATGCGAACAAACCTCACTCTCTGGGGAGGGAAGTAGGATTAGACCAGCGTGCGATCCGGTGTGTGTGTATTGGTGTGCGTGTTTCAGGATGTTTAATTCGGGAAAATGGCAGGAATTTGTATTTAGGCGGTTGCCAGTGATATGAAGTGAAGCATTCATGTGAATTCAATGCAAATATTGATGTCAGGATGTAACAGCCAATGGGCAGCACTTCCACCAGGGAATACCGATTACAAATTGTCACAAGTTTTGCAATGTTTTTTTTGTTTTGTTTTTGTTTTGACAATGACAATTGTATGTAAATAAATAAATGAACAAAATGTCGAAGCAAAGCGTATCTCATGCAAGAGAATATGAGCAGCGCATCCGACTTCAAGAGGCATTATGACTCGAGAAGAGTGTATCGTATCAGATGACCTACAACCCCCATAGAAAGTTCAAGAGGTTCATGATTTAAAATCTAATTAGACCGAGTAAGAGAACCCAATGGTGACAATTATTTGGTGACAAGTTGGTTCGGTGAACGTAAGACGTTGACCCTGAATCTACGTGCAAGTCAAGATAAGAAGATTCTTGCAGGGGTCGGATTGGAATATCTTCCTTCCATCTTATAGCACATGCCTGTCGATATTCCGTTGTCGTAGAGCTTGCAGAGTTTCTACTAGTAAGCTTAGGCAAGCCGAAACATAAACCGGTATTTCAGTTTGTGGCAAATGAGATTTCTCCTAGGATTCCTAAAGTTTTGACAATCTTCAAGAAGAGGCATCTGTTCAAGTCGAATATTATATGGTTATGCTCTGTCATAGAGACCTCCTGGGACAGTTAGTGCCAGTTAGTGACGGTGTTACAAATGGAGTGGCTTGCCAAAGTGAGATCATGTAATGAAGGCTGCAGGCACTTTTGTGGGCGCCGCGGTCGACTGGTTAAGGGCTTCCTGCCTGTCACCCTCTCTTGTCTTTATAGCGCTGGTACGGAGCTCTGAGTAGTCCCAGTAAAGCTGGTTTATTCCTGAGTTGGTGTCATTTTCGGTCGTACAGTTGAGGTTGTCCACTGACCTTAAGTGCTTTTTGCTGTGCCTCAGCCTAAGGTGGACGAAACCATAGTCATAGTTGATTTCACTTTTTGTCTCGTTTAATTTTGAAGCACACATGATGGCTGCTTGTTGGACTCTACTCAGCACTCTCCAGTCAACGTGTCGTAGTCCATAGTTCTAGCCTTTGATGAGGCATAGAATTCGTTGAGTTGGCATACCTTTACCAGGAATGTACCCAGCGAAGATCTTGGGATAAGGAACATCTCCTCATCTTCATCTCTTAGCTGAGCACCTTTTAATGGCTGCAATGCCGGCACTTTTGCCTTAAGCCAATCCGCCGTAGATTTATCTCTGCATGTGAAGAGAAGCCAGTTGGGTTTGAAAGCGCAGCCGAGGAACTGAGGTTTTATGGATCCCTCTTTCTTCTGCAAGAATTCGTCTAAAATATCGTCTTGAACCTGTGTCAGCTAGTATGTAGTCCAGATTGTGTTAGGAAAGTCGTGCAAATTTTCGCGCTCGCCGCGGCATTTCTGCAGCTAGGTACGAGTCTCGTGACGTTTTCAATTTTCTTTGCGATTGACTCAGTAGCAGTAATCTTCTCTTGGTGATGTTGTAGAGCGGTGTTTTGCATTATCCTCTCTGGGTTGTTTCGAGGAGCCCTATCGTTCGAGGCTTATTCTCGGAACCCCGCTAAGCTCGGATTATCTTGAGGCGTTTACGTCCAGTTCCTGAAAGCTTAACCTTCTTACTTGGAGGACTTTCATTTCCCTTCTTTTGAGCACCAAATTTCGTCACGCCCTCTATACAGATCTCCTCGTGAACACGTGAAAGGAAGCCAAATCATATGACACGGGGATAATTTTTTGCAAAATATTTATGTCATCGACCAACCCGATTAGGGAAAAAGGGAATATTGCCCTAAGGACACTTAACGCAGTTCGGTTATGGAGTATGCGGGCCATAGATTTGAGCTAGAGGGAGCTGAAACTTTGCTGCAGAGCATCGATCATGATTGCATGTAGAAGTTGCTCGGGTGTAGAATCTAATAAGCTCCTAACTTCTATATATGACCTCACTTTCGCGTAATCCTTGAACCTTTTGCTAAATATGCATATGATGTGCATACGGATTTGTGAATCCAATTTGCGTGAATGTTTCGAACTCGATTCGGTGGTTAAGTACAAAAAAGGGTAGGGTTTCAACCACTCATTATTTCTTAAAAAAACCGAGCTGATCCGACTTGCAACTCCCTCTTTCATGAAGATAAATTATGTTCCTTTTTTCTAAAACTTCTATTATCGAATAGAAAACTCTACATAATCCTTGCATTCGTCCTGCATGAGAATATTACCGTACCTCTCTGTTGAAATACAAAACCATTCCCCAGTTTATGTTTAATTACGAACAAAATGAAACCGCAAATCATTTTAAATGCACAGTACGAGTAAATCCTTATGTCTGACCATCAAGGATATCTCCGTACGTATTTAATGTAAGAAAAAAATAAAAGAAATATTATAACATTTTTTACTACTTGGTATTCCACCCGAAAAAACAACTTGTAAGCCTTTTTTGCAATGGTGCTTTCCTGAAACCGCTTTCGTGGTAATTCCTTCTTTTTTGTGAAACCGCATTTCATGGACATCATTTGGTTAATGTCGTTCCTTCAGCGAATCCATAAAACCGCTGATGTCCTTTATGAGTTTCGTATTTTCATCATCTGGATAAAGAATGATTCTGTGTAAGGCGAACTCGTAACGATTACGGAACCAAAAGTGAAGTTGGGAAAAGTACAAAAAGAAGGATATATGTATGTATTCGTGGCTCTCCTTTTTTACAATTAAATTCAGGATCTCACTGCAGGAACGAAAGAAATGCAATAAGTGACATCGACCGATGCTGAGTATGTTCAAATGATAAAAAAAAAATCTACAGAATGTGAATGCGGAAGAAGTCGTCAAGTGTGTGGATATGGTACTGCTGATGCTGATCCGCGAATCAATTACGAATTTCCTTTAAGGATGTTCAGTGGGGTCGAAGAAAATGGGAAGGAATCAGTAGTATTCGAGATTTTTAAAGTGATGCTAGATGAGGCTTTGGTATGAGTTTTTAAGTCTTTCGATATGCTAGGTGAATGTGTCGGGTGAGCTTTTTCTAATAAGATATTGACTGTCACCTGGTACCCAGGAAAATCGATGGATGGTAGGCTGTAGATTGTATTTTCGGAGGCTTGTCAGTCCCTGGTGCCGAGGAAGAATGTTCGGTGGACATATCTGGGGCTTGGATCCATAAAGCCTACTCAACAGCACAACCCACTAACCAGTACATCGAGGCGCGTTGAACTTGCAAGGCGGCTGTTAAAACAGCAAAGAAGCAGTCTTGGAAGGAGTTCGGTGAGAATTTGGACTGTGATTACAGATCTGCAAACAAGGTGTTCTGGCAGACCATCCGTCGTCTCAGAGGAAGGAAGTTTAATATCATCGAAGGAGTCAAATCCAAAGATGGTGTATTTCTTTCCAATGAGAAGGACATCTTGCGCAGATGGGGCGAGCACTTTTCGGAGCTGCTCAATCACGAAAAGCAGACCCATGGTTTTGAGTAAGGCGGAGAATAGTCCCACCGTAGAGGAAGTGACTTTGGCGATTAAAGCGCCCATAAATGCTCAAGGGTCTGGGTAAAGAGGGAGTGAAATGGCTCTCTCGTGTCATTAAAGTGACCTGGGAATGCGGTGAAACACCTAGCGATTGGCAAACTGGGGTGATTGTTCCTCTTTTTACGAAAGGGGATAAGAGGGATTGCTTCAATTATATGAGTAAGTCTCCCCGGAAAAGTCTTTGTAAAGGTGTTGGAAACGCGTTCCAGAGCTGTAGTCGAGTCCTGATTTAGTTATGAGCAATGCGGCTTTCGTCCAGGTAGAAGCACAACCGACTAGCTGCTGGCGTCCCCTAGGTAGGCCTAGGAGAGATGGCTGGACCAAGTCCGAAATCTCACCTTTACCCGTATGGTGATAGACCCTGATGATTTAGTGACAATGTAGGAGGATCGGGAGATGTGGAAAGTCCACTTAAGCCGCCTAAATCCGCGACCCTTATATTAGATAAGCGGGTCATTGAAAATGTATGTATGTATGTATGGCAAAGGCCTGGACAGTGGCAGAGAAAGTGGGTTGTGTTCTCGTCTTCGCAGCACTCTGCAAAGGTCATCCTCTAATTTTTTTTAACTTAGTTACACTTACAGAAATATGTGTCATGATGTATGATTGATTTTTAAACTATTTTACAGTCAAGATAGTTGACATCGACGAAATCTTCTTCAAATAAACTTTCCGTTGTTGTCACTTCCAAAGGTGATTTCTTAAGTGAAAACCATCGACTCAGAAGTTCTACCAGAAGTTGGAAGACTGCATTGTAAATTTAAAAAAATAATATACCGAAATCCGCAAATCATGCTTAATTAAACGAACCGTTATAAGTATATGGGAATGGTACGTTGATTTGGAAGTTTAAAAAATATTTTTTTAGCGTTAATCTCGCATAGACGGTCTATTATTATGTATATAAAGCGCGCATCATTACATTCAATCTGATTGTTCACTGCTGTGTAGATAGTGGATGGACAAGTCTCTGAGCTCTTCTTTGGTTTTGTTAAGAACGTTGATGGGGTTCAGTACTGATTCATAATGCAGAATCTTAGTGAAGTCTGATGGGATTCGCTTGGACAATTGGTCGAGGTTACGTTTCTGTGCCCGAATGATTTTATATACATTTTCGACATTGTGTATGTGCACTGTAAAATGGTGTATTAGCTTTAACTGTTTGGGCATGGTGTCGACAAAGAGTTTAATCTGGTTTTCTTTTTGCTGGTTTTTAGAAACAGTTCGTGCAATTGTTTCATCGCGATTCTGCTCCGCCTCTAATGACATTTGGTCTTTCAACTGTAACATCTTCGTGAACTGGTCGAACTGAGAATGGTAGTGCATATATTTCAGTTTAACGAATAGAAGCTAACACATCCGTGGTAACCCAACCTAGGGGGTATCAGTGCAATTCAACAACGTAGGCTCTAAAAAAAGGAAAAACTTATTTATTAACCTCTTCTGGAGTATGAAGAATAAGTATAATAAAACCGTGAAACCTTTAAAAAATTCTACACCCACAAGGATGCGGTTCCAGAACACGTTGAAGTGGAAGCAAATGTGAACTGGCACCTTAAATAAGAATGCCACCCGTAAAAGTATTTTTTCGTGTCTTTGGACGGAAAAATAAAATCTAATCTAATCTCATTAAAATCGCTAGTGCCCAACATTTCAGTCGAACTTTGAGGCCATTGCTTACTTGACCAACCAACACCAAAGATCCATAAATATTTGGCGTTTAATCTACTTATAAGTAATACACGCGTAGTATAATAGTTCAATCCAACCCTCATGTCAGCACAATCAATGCAACTTCACGTCATGTGGCAAATTTAGAATCGCAGACCTTATCGTTTTTCTTTGATCACTTAATTAATTTCGGATGTGCAGTCATAAAATTCTAGTGATAAACAATTAGGCATATCTTTTGTCTTGGACTTTTTGTGTATCTAAAGGGTGATTAAATTTTAAGGGCCGATGTTGATTTTGAATAAAACACAAATTATTTAGGAAATTATTGTCATTTCTTTTTATTATGATAATATTGATATGGTTCAATTATGTATGGAACAAAATATCGGCCAAATGGCCGCCGCGACCTCGGCGGCACACCTCCATCCGATGGTCCAAATTTTCGATGACGCTGAAGCATAATTGAGGTTCTATGCCGTTAATGTGCCGAATTATCTCATCCTTTAGCTCTTGAATTGTAGCTGGCTTATCGACGTACACCTTTTCTTTCAAATAACCCCAAAGAAAAAAATCCAACGGTGTCAAATCACATGATCTTGGCGGGCAATTAACATCGCCACCACGTGAGATAACACGGCCATTGAATGTTGCCACCATTCTGACCATTGACGACGCTTGAAATGGTCAAGAGGCTTTAGTTCTTGAGTCAATTGCACCTTGTAAGCGTGTAAATGCAAGTCTTCATGCATAATGTTCATCAACGACGAGCGTGAGAGGTGCAATTGTTGGGCACGACGACGAGTTGAGGTGGACGGCTCTTCAGCCACACTATCGCGAACAGCTGCAATATTTTCTGCAGTACGAGCTGTACGAGCATGCACTGGTGTTTTCACATCTCCTACAGACCCGGTTTGCTCAAATTTTTGCACGATTTTTCCGATTGTACGCACATTTGGACGATTAAATTGACCGAAAAAATCACGAAGTGCACGATATGCATTTTGATTTGAACGCCCATTTTCATAATAAGCCTGAATAACTTTAACGTGTTGCTCGATTGTGTATCTTTCCATGGTTCAAATTGAGTTAGTCTGAAGTTGAGAAATGACAAATGAAATGCAGAAAGAACATTCAACATCGGCCCTTAAAATTTAACCACCCTTTACAAGGAAACTGTATGTTATTGCTGAGGGAGAGATCGCGAAAATAAAATGTCACAAAGGCCTTATCTCTACGTTTTATTTTCAGCCCCTTACTAGCGTTGCCACTTTAGGACTCTTTTTTCGCAGTAGATTTTCACTTTCAAGCAAAAACGGTACGGTAGTCCCTTTGACGCTGTGGCAGCCGTCAGCCGGTAGCCGATGTCATTGTGAAACTTGAATGGGCTCATTTATGGATAGTGAGTTCACTATTGCGTTCAAATAAGAAATTCAATTTTTTCGAAAGGCTTTGTTGTTATGTTTTTTACTAAAAGGGATCATTTTCTCAATCTTAAAGAGCATACAAGCATACTACAAAATGTAGTAGATTTAAATGTTATGGCAGTAGATTTAAATTTCGAAATAAATGCAGTAGATCTACTGCAATTGCAGCAAAGTAGTAACACTGCCCCTTACTACTCTCTTTCAGCTTTTCATCGCACATGGTTTTTTTCTCTAAGTTATGGAACGAAGGACATTTATTATTCCCATCCACAAAAGGGGGGTAAGAGTAGTATTTCCAAATATAGATCCATTTCTATGCTCTTTTGCATACCAAAGCTCTTTGAGAGTGTAGTTCATGACACGATGTTCTTCTATTGTAAAGCAGTTTTCTCCTCAAAGCAACATGGGCTTTTAAAGGGTAGATCTACAACCACAAATCTTACTGAATTTGTTTTCAATTCATTATGTGCCTTAGAACATGGTAAGGCTGTGGCTGATTTCAGTAAAGCTTTGTGATAAAATCTCTAACAAAGGCATACTCCTCAAACTAAGGGTTCTCGGTTTCCCAAAATGTACTAAATCTTATTTAGAAGATCACAAGATCTTCTGTTTCTAACTCAATCACAGCGTCCTCAGGCAGGCATTTAGGACCTCTGATCTTCAATTTACCCATAAACGACGTTAAAGGCGCATAAGGGCCTGTTGTCTTGTCTAAATGCTTTTTTGACATCAAAAGTCTGGGTGGAGTCTTGATCGACCTTGATGGAGCAGCGTGCATTCTCCATCGTCATCATACACAAATGGATGAGTTTGGCAAGGATGAGCCAAAACTAGATTTGAAGTTCTTGTTTTCTTTAAGATCTGCCACAGCGTGTATATTTGGTCGACGGGGGATTTTACTAGCCTAAAGCCACGCTGATCAGTTTGTTGACGAATGGCTTCAGGCCTTCACACAACACGGCAGATAAGACCTCGTAGGCGATGTTAAGAGGACTGATGCCTCTGTAGTTGGGGCAGTTCAGAAGGTCTCCTTTTTTGAGGAGCGGGCAAACAATGCTGAGGTTCCCTTCATCGGGCATACTTTCCTCCGATGCTCCTTAGCATCGGTAGCTAGTCCGTCAGCAATGTTGTCACTGGTCTGAAATACTTGATGATGGCGGCATCATAGGAGCTCTTGAGAGATTGCTGGCTAAAGATCGAGCTCACTGAAGAAGAAACGCTTCTGGTTGAGGCCTAGGTCCACTACAGGTTGTTGTGCCACCTTAAGTAGGTAAGGCCGAGGTCCTTCAATCGTGTGGGTTATTTTTCTTCCAGTCTTATTGGTTCAAGATGCGGTGGTAGGTTGTTTAGTTTCAGTTACATGTTGGTGTTAAGGGTTAATCACCGTTGACGCCCTGGCAAGTCATTCTTTGTGTTTGGGTGAGCATTTCTCTTCTGGATTTTTTCCTTAGGGTGGTCACTAAACCACTCCGATATAAAAGAGTATTGTACCATGTCTTGCCGAAAGCTCTCCTGTATATCCGAAAAGCCGTCTTCCGGACAGAGACTTGTGTCTCGTGTCTAGTATAAGGCCTGTGTGGAGGTGTAATGGTACATTTCCTATTGTAGATACGTGGAAATCTTTTATTTAGGTTTTCTTGGTGAACAGTAGCAAATCGGTTTTGTTTGGCGATTTTCCTCTGCCCAACTGGCAATTGTTCGAAGTGTGCCTTGCATGAGCTCTTCTATCTTGCTAAGGCATTTATCTATGATGAAGATCAGTATGAGTAGGTCGCGTTTAGTACGCACTTAGCACAAGATCCTTCTCTAGTCCGGAGAAGGTTCTCCATGACTGGCACCCATAAAAGGGGGAAGATTATACCTCTTTGTGGGGCCTTGTGTGGACTTACCCTAACTTGTTCTGTTCCCTTGATAAGACTTGATAATGCTTGATACATTTTTGATGCAGTTCACGAACAGAAAGCGCGTCGATAATGTAAGACCTGTGTGTTGATCCCACTGTGCTTTGGAGTATACATATGTGCACACTTTTGTAATCTCCGTCTTATAGGGTATATCTATCGGACTGGTAGCTTGTAGCACATATGTCTCTGTTCATCTTGTAAATATGCCTTTTTCATGTATACAATTGAACATCAATGACCAACGACTGGTCCTTCAAAATCCAATAGTTTCTCTTAACATATCGTAGACGTAGATGTTAATTTCAGTATTTTTCTTGAAAAAAAAACGTATAAAAACGTAGGGTATCACATCATCCATTCCAGACTTTCACATCTTTCCAAAGTGTCCTACCTCCCTGAACACAATACCATGTCAAATTGTCAAACATTACTTTCAGAGAGTACACACCTACTTAAGAAATGCTTCTGGATATTCCTTTTGAATAAGTGAATTTCAAGATTTCTCACTCTAATGCGATGGATCAACCCATGCATAATCTGGATGCGACTTAAATTGCACGTAACGCATCGGTATAAGAGATTCAATGCGAGATAGTCCTTGAAAACGATTAGGATGGTAATATGATGGCGGGAGCAGCTGTTACTTTTGTCATGGATGCTTAACTTGTGACTATTTCAAGAAAGGAGATATAGTTTGAGGAATATTAAAATTCATTGCGGAGGTTAAACAAGCAATACTTGTCATGGGAACCTTTGAAATCTGAATATTAATCTCGTGATAGTTCTGCTATCTTTCTCGTGTACATTTGTAAATGACGCTTGGAGTGATATCGAGTTGGATCATAGTTTAAATATTTAATTCGCTGATTCACATACAAGTATTTTTAGTGGCGTTGTGATGCCTGTTCAAGAGATCTGGTGTTAACTACACCAAGCATGAATTCTTCCCTACCTACACCTACCTTAAAGTTATATCTGTATATAGTGACGTTCTGTCCGAGACGTCGGCGTTGAGTGCCCTTTCTTGTTGACAGCATATATGTACATACTTCGTCTTACCCTCATTGACTGCTTAATCCATCTTCCCCGCATTCGTTTCAATACTCACAAACATCACTCTACGTTCTTCCGATTATGTCAATATCGTCGACGTATCCGAGTAATTAGACGGACTTTTGAAAAATGGTGCCTCTGGTGTTGACGCGTGAGTTCTTATTACTATTGTGGGAAGGCACTTCGACCTCGTATTCTATTTTGCCCTCTGCTTATGCTTTGGAGAGGTTTGTCCCTTTGTCAGAGCTCCCATAGCTATTACTTGAGAGTCATACACTCTTATTTGGCCTTGACCAGAATGTTCCACCGTAGAGCACGTTGTTAAGGTCAAGAAAATCTAAGGATCCCATTTGAGTATACAGTTCCCCGTGAAGAATTTTGCTTAGGCCGATGGACGCTTTTAACCTTTTCTGGTTGCAGCTGTCTAGGAGTTCCTTGGCTTGTCTTTTTCTCTACTTCCCTGAGCGCTTCCTTTAGCGTATGATCTCAGTTCAGGGCCAAAGGAGAATCCAGTTATCCGCTGCCTGGCTAGGTTATCTGTTACTTCATTACCCTGCATTCTAGCATACCCTGGTATCCAAAAGAAGGCGCAGCTCGAGATGAACCAAAGCCTAGCTTCTCACAACCATGGCATCGTTTAGCAACGCTTAGCCCGGATATTTGTCCAATATCTGGTCATGTCCATATGAGCTCGCTTTCCAGAGTTTAGACTGGACTAATCGCAGAGCGCTCTTTGCTGCAGATTCTTCCATGTAGAGATCAAGGGGTAGCCGTCGGAGTTGATCTCAGTGCACTGGTCGATCCAATGCAAGGTAGTCTTTGTATCTTGGTCAAGGCTTTGAGGTTAGTGGTTTAAGTTGCAGATTGCCGCCAAACTAAATCTCTATACGCTAATTTCGGCCTAACGACCGTAGAGTACAGGCAAAGAATAACACTGGGTTTAGGTCGCCAGTTTTTTTTCCCAAAAATCCTACTGCCAGTGTAGAAAGCGATCGAGGCCTCTTTCCACGGTTACCCTCTATGTCAATGTCTTATCTGCTTTTCTTTGTTACACCAGGTTCGCTTTATACTTGATGGTGATCTTGTTTGGCATGGTCCACCTAACTGCCAATGTCATTAGCGGTCGCTGTTACTGCCTTGCGCCGTAGCGCCATTGTTTTGCTAACTTCACCCATAATTTTCCTACCGTTCGTCCACTTCGATTGAGTTCCTACCGTTTGTGATTACTATCAGACTTAGAAACGATTCACGTAACTAACTTTCTAAAGAATAGACTAACTTCCGTCTTAAGATATCCATCCTATACCACGCTCAGTCATGCTAAAGAGATCTGATATTTTGGAAGCCCCTTACCATAGTTTCATTCAATTCACGACTATCGAGTTACTTTTAAGTTTCAAAGAGTATCTTCGTCCTGAAATTAATCACAATAAATAAAAAAAAAATTCTATCGCACATCCTTTTTCCAGCAAAAAAAAGGAGAATATTAAGGAGAGTTCCCTACAATCTCTTATTATGCTTGTGATGATGTTCGCGGAGATAACAAGTCAATCCACTTGAATCCTCACTAGCATCCTACCATCGTTGTCCAAAGGATAACTCGGTTGCATTGAATATTCTGATTCAAAATCAATACAAAGTGCAGTACCAGTCCCCTGCTGTTCAAAAACAGGGTTGAGCTCGACCGTAGCATATCCAAAGTCAATCCCACTAGCTTTTGCTGCAGATGGTGGGATTTCTGTTTTCATTTTTCCCTATTTATTGATTCACTTTCGTGAGTGGAAAGGGGGAAAACAACACACAGAGAAAAAACCGAAGAGAATCCTTGATACTGTTGAATGGAAGTGCAAGGCAATACCCGTTGGTAAATAAATTGATGTGCAGTAGCAGCAGCAGAATGATGAATACCGAGTTCGAAGCGGTCGGTATTAGCTTATCTTTAAAAGTTCTATCCTTTTGGATCACACGATGATGGGATGCACTGAATGAATGGATGGAAGGATGAATTTCTTCCTTTTTTTTTAAGGAGAACCTGCGTGATATTTTGCGCCCATTAAACATTCAACGGGATGCTGGGTATTTTATATTCACCCAAAGTTTTTCGGAGATAAAATTCTCTGTTGGAATTAGAACAAAGATTTAACACAACGAAATTATATTCGAAACTTTAAATTGGAAAAACAAACGAAGAGAGAGATGAGTTTTTGGGAATTTCTTGATTTTGGATTTCCTTCATTGTGGTTGCGTGGAACTAAAAGGATGCAGCTGGTGCGCTCTATGACTATCTTGGACGTTTACGAGACTTCCGTCTTTGTATAATCGCGTTTATACAACCTTGGCCCGTTCTCACTATGACGGTCGTGAATTTAGGGTGTTTAAGTTGACCCTCCATATTTCACAATCTTCCGCCATCACACAAGTTCAGCCCTCCTGATAACAGATTGACCAAGATGTCACAAAATTGCTGCAGGCTGACCAATCCTACAGGCTAACTCCTTCCATCACTTGTGAATAGGATTCCGAGATACTTAAACTTCTACACTAACATGCAGAATCCATTGAACAGACATTCGAGAGATGTCTATTACCTTTATCCTCATTCCAGCTTCAACACAGACGGTTACGAACCTGTCAAGTGCGCAATGAAGTTTTGTCTGGGTGAACCCCAGTATGACAAGGTTGTCCGCGAAAAGCAGATGACTTATCATTAAATCTCCCAATTCGAACCATTCCCCACCACGGCTGCGCTGTAACTTCCAATCCATATGCACTATGAAAAGGAGAGGTGACAGAATGCACCCTTGGCAAAGACCAACGGCCACAGTGAAAGGTGTCGATTTAACGCCGTTCACCGGAACACAGCTTTCACTGTTTGTGTATAGATATTGAATGGCCCTCAGAGGAGAACCCTCCATACCATACTCCTGCAATACAGTCCAAAGTTTACCTCGAGATATCCGATCATATGCTTTCCCCAGGCCTTCTCAAGTACCATTCTGAGAGTGAATAGCTGGCCAGTCTATCGGGACGAAAGCCGCCCTGCTCATCACCCATTTAGTTATTCATTTGAGTCTAATTTTGACCAGAATACAAGCTATGTGCTGATAAGATACTGAATACTAACTCTACGACCAATGCTATGCTCCCAACGTACTTAAAGTCTTGTAGTCGTTCGTTTTCTTGATGCATACTTGCGAAGCTGAGGGGTAGTTCAAGCTGAGAAAGTTTATTTTACCGAAGTTAATCTTCGATCATATCAAGTTCGCGACCAGGTGGTGGTTTTCCATTATTATTTGGAAACTATTGTGCAGTTGATGTGTTCTTTTTAGCGATACACAGACTGCCCATGTTCAATCGTTAAGCAGTTCCATAAAGCTCGAGAATACAAGAATGCTCTGATTCTGTCCCTGTCTTCTGACTCTGAGAATGATTTTTCAAGACTTGAACTAGCGGGGTACAATCGCACGATCTTGGTGGCTAGTTCACATCACCTCCACGTGAGATGACCAGCCTTCGAATCGCTCGTGCAGAATTTCAAATGTGGCGCGAGCTATGTGGCACGTTGGTCCGTCCTGTTGAAACCACATGTCGTTGGTGTCCATATCATCCAATGCAGGCCAAAAGAAGTTGGTAATCATCGACCTTTTTCCTTCGCCGTTGACGGTGATGGCCTGGCCAACGTCGTTCTCAAAGAAATATGGACCAATGACGCCGCCAGCCCAAAATCCACACCAAAGAGTGACTTTTTCGGGATGCATTGGACGCTCTTGGAACTCATATGGATTGGTATCGTTCCAAATTCGACAATTTTGTCTGTTGACGTATTGTTTGACGTTGACGCATCCATTCATCCATGCATCCATTCATCCAGATCGCTGAAGATGATTTTTCGATTAAATGAGAGTCAGTTTCCAACTGCTCCAGAGCCCATTCAGCGAACACACGTCGTTGTCTATGGTCGCTTACCTTCAGCTCCTGGGTCAGTTGAATTTTGTACGGGTGCAGGCCCAAGTCACGATGCAAAATTCGCCAAGTTGTGGTCCCAAGTTCTTGTGAGCGACGCGAAATCGACTCCCTCGGATTCTCCTGCACACTCTCACGGACGGCGGCGATGTTTTCGGTAAATCTTGCGTTTCGCCGACTTAAAGATGTTGGTTGATCGTTTACTGAACCAGTGGACTCAAATTTAATCACCACACTGCGATTAGTCCTCTTGGAAGGGCGAACACCCATTTTGATAAATCAATTTTGTTATTTGCACGTGTTGTTGAACGCTATATCCGTATCCGTCCATGGCGATTTGGCAAAACAGACTGAATAAATGTCAGCCAATTTGATAGATGTAGCTTCAACAATATGGCCGCTATCAACTGTCAAATTTCGTAAGTCCCTATTGGAAAATTCTTTACATTAATACAAACACGGGCTTTCTCCTGAGGCCTTTTAATCATCAAAAACGCACGTTTTGAGAAAGAGTCTAAGCCCTTGTGGGGCATTAACTCGCAGTAGTGGAAAAGTATACCATATGCACCCACCCAGTAAAATACAACAAAGTTTCAGGGGAAAACCAAGTTGAGTGATGCCAATCGTTCACAAACCGCGTACCTTTCCGCGTACCACCTTTCGTCTGAAATATGTAAACGCCGGCTCTCAAGGTAAACTCCTTGAACAGACAAGCGAAACTCCTTCGATATCATTTCGATTTTCGGTATAATTGCCCTCATTTGCGGAGAACTATGCAAATTTTGCACCTTCACCTTCAGAGATACACAAGCCATCAAACTGGAATTTCTACTAACGGTTGGGGCATTCCACTTCGACAACATCCCATGCGGATACGAGTTAAGATGATTACCATCATTCTCGTTCCTGTTTCCAATCAATATCCATCCGGAACTCATCCTTCACGGATTACTCGAAGGAAACACGCTGTTGGGAGTAGACATACTTCCCACAGCTCCAAACTGATTAGACCACGGAAGCAAGTGTGCCAAAAGTGTTTGCCAAAAGGCAAACGGTTCACACTTCAGTGCCCTCGGATCAAAACAAGGCCCGAACCCAAGAATTCAAGGGTCAAGTGAGTTTTATGCAAATTAAATGCGCCACTGGCCGCTCCTAAGGACACACAACGCTGTTCGACGACTAACTCTGCCAATTACTTGACAACAATGAGCAAATTGACTAATTGTGAGCATGCACCGGGTACGTGTAGGACACAGTGGCCGAACACGGGCCACAATTGTGTCGGAGCAATAAATTTAATTTACACAATGAAAACACTGAGACGACACACACTCGTGCGAATGAAACATTTGATGAACAACGATTCGGGACACGGCAAGGACTGTGTATTGGACTAAATCAAATAACACATATCCTAGAACCACTTCGAGTTGATCAAGGCGCGGGGGTGGATTCGAGAGCTATTCATGGGTCGATGTGGTCTATCGGGGAATATCCTTGCATTAATAGTTCGACTGATGAGTTCGTTATAATGGTCCTGGAAATTGATTTCTCAAAGACCGGGCGCGGGGGTGGTTGAGCAGATGTGAGGTTATAAGGGTCGTGTATCTGAATTCCCCCCCAAGTAACACGTACTCAGTCAAAATCTCACTAGTCCGATTGTCGACGAATTTGATGGTCTTGTGATATGGCCTAGGGGCAAACTGCTTTATTGGATTATGGCTCCCGTCGTGCTTGTTGATTTGACAAGGACTTGGATTGGTTTTGAATTCGAAAATGTTAACCCCAAGTGTTTGGAGGGAGCGTAACTAACTGGGTTCACATCTTGATTATGCATGCGGGGTGGTTGTCTGATGGGTTCTTCAAGATAAAGCCATAAAACGCGTTGATCTAGACAGAGTTCAACTATCAACTTGTCTGTACAAAAGCGAAGCTCTTCGAACGATACCCTTTGCAGCATTGGCAACATTCTGTTTCACCTGACACCACTTGACATCGTTTATAGGCAAATGGAGCCTAGTGAAGCCACTCGCCCTTAAGCAATGTCACGTAGGTAGGTAGGGTGGCTGTCCATGCAAAGCACAGATACACTTATGTAGGACTAGGTAGGCCCTTTGTCATACCACTTGGATCAATACCCGAAGTGCCATTAAACTTATTGGAACCATGTGGAGCTCTTAACGAAGCTAAGGATACTTTTAACGTCAATATGTGAAAGTTGAAAATTGTGGAAGTGATAGGTTCCTAACTAGAGCTTTCTTCATTGAGATAGGGTTGGACAGGTAAAAAGAAAGTAGTGTACGTAACTTGCCACAGTCACTGTACATCTGATCGGTGATCTTTTTTCGAGCTACAAATGGACTTAAGACGTCTAGAAGGCTTGACTCGTTAGGTCAGTTACAGCTTCCAGATCCAGATGGATGGCCCTGGTAGCTAAGCGCAGAAGTATTGGAAAGCATCCTTTATAGCATTTAGCAACTCTGCTTTTATAGGTTATAATGTTAATAGGACCCGCATAATCCACCTCATTATGAAAAAATGGCCGTGTTGGAGCTGGTAATTCTCCCATTAGACGATGCCAGTTTTAGTGCTATAGTTGTAACAAATGGTGCAATGGCGAATTTTTTGCCGAAGACCAAATATTTGGTTCGTAGGTTTCCGACCTTTTTTGGATGCCTGTGTTTGATCAGGTGATGTCCTGGACCTAAAATCATCGGATGTCGTTGACCATAAAAGTGTTCGGCGTTCTCGAGTCTACCGCCTACTCATACGATTCCTTTATCGTCAAAAAAAGGGTTAACAGGTCCTACGCCCCTTGTCTTCAAAATGCTGCCTGAAAACATTTTCTGATGGCTGCAACGGACGAGGCATCTGTTTGCCGTCTCGAGTTCGGTAGGAGACTGAGGCTTTCAAGATCCATTCGGTGGGCTGCGAATGTCGGCGTATGAAATTCGAAAGGCGTGGTATTCATTGATTGACTGGATTTTTCCGCAGATCTAGTCGATTAACCTGAACGCGCTTCTTTCCCTTAAGCATGGATGGTTGGTTTGAGGTCTCGAACTTCCATGATGTGTGTAGAAAGGCAAGTCCATAACCCCATAAAGTCGCTTGCTATAGTGATGATGGTAGCAGTCCTCGGAGAGGCAAGTCAGCTGCGTTAAGTTGAGTAGGGTTGCGATTTCATATACGATGATCGGTGAGTCGTTGTATTTCTCCTACGCGGTTCCCGACAAAAGTTGTCATTCGAGATGGTGGTGCCTAGATCCAGCAAAGTATTATGGTGGAATCCGTCCAAGCATATATCCTATTTTTGGTGAATTGGAGGACCTTCGCTGGTGCTAAATCGAAACGTTGTGCCCATTGTTTCCATCTTGTCTATGGCGTGAAAATAAACTGCAGCTTAGGCAATCAGCAAACAGGCAATCTTGTGCGTCATCTGAAAATACTTCACTCAATTCCAAGTCAGGACATGTTCTGTACTTTCTCCGGCGTTATGGCCAGGGAGTATCAGAAAGTATCAGACCCAGGATGTTTAGTATGATATTGAGATCTGCGTCAGGACATAACTCGATAAAGGCATTGGGAGAGCAAAAATACATATGTATATAGGCAGATAGTCAGGCAGCGCTTAAAGCATTGACATCCCACTTCATGGAATCTAGGTCAGTCAAGTGCTGCTACGGTACCCTACAATCACTTGCCAGGCACATCAAGTCAAACTTGGTTAGGTGTCCGGGCAACAGAGCTGGCTATGGGCGGTTCGGCTTCCGCGCTTTGTGGCAACTTTGTTAAACAACTGGGAACACCAACTTCTCCTCACCCATTGGGAAAATGTCCCCGGGCTTAGGGAATCCAAAAGACTTATCATACCCTTTTCCTACAAGGAAATTCTAAACCTAGACGGGAACAACATGAGGAAGCTTGTGGGCTTCCATACCGACCATTGCGGCCTAAGATATCATCTGTTTGGATGAGGAGGAAACCTCTGATCACATTCTCTGTGAATGTTCGGCACTATACTGGCTACGCAGACAGATCTTTCATAGGAAATTCTGTTTGTTAGCGGAGTTTAGAAACTCGGCTACTAATGACATACTCACCTCATTAGACCAAAGACACAATAGACCTTACTAGGTCGCAGTGTCAGCCATAAGGGCAGGTTCTTAAAAAAACTCCAACTCCAAAAGCTTCTTCGGATGCGTCACTAAATGCATGCAGCTCTACATTTCTAGCTTCACCCGATGTTTGCATCAATCACGGTAGGCAAATGTTGTTAATGGCTTCTAAGATGGCTTCTAAGTCCCAAAACAAAACGTCCCACTCCTTGAGAATGTCCAGATCTGCTGACTTATCCCACGGTTTCTTCCGAACCCAGAACATGTTGCCTTTATGACGCATGGTAATATCCACGTCATTGGATCAATCAACTGCGATAATGGATAAGTGAAGAGCAGGAGTAAGAGAAGCTATCGGCAGTAGGAAGCCAGTGTATACAACACGTCTTAACCCTCCGAAGATACAAAAAACTTGGCAACGCCCTCCAGAAGTCCGTAATCGTAGGAGACCCACTTTCTTAAATGGAAACCTGCTGCCTCTAGAGTTCTCCTATCCTCCTTTCAGCTTCTTGTTTTGTGTCTGCTTCGGGAGTTAAATCATCGACGTGCATCTCCTCTCGTATTATCTTAGCTGCTTTTGAAAATGTAGTCTGCCAACCAGTATAGTGTTTGAATTGCCAAGTATGGTGCGGAAGTACAGGGTTTTTCAATAAGAGCCCTACAAAAGTTTTTTTAAATAAAACAAAAACGGTTTTGGATATCAATGAAATTCTTTATTCCTGTGAAAGTACGTTCGATGCCATTATGTATGGAACTCGATTTCTTTTGCATGGCCACCACGAGCACGCTTGCAGAAGTCCAGACGCTGAACCCAATTTTCGACGGTTTTCAAGCATAAATCGGCCGATACTGCTGCAATTTCACGTTCGATATTCGTACGAAGTTCATCAATCGTCGCTGGCTTGTTGGCATAGACCATAGACTTGACGTAGCCCCACAGGAAATAGTCTAACGGCGTCAAATCGCACGACCGAGGCGGCCAAGCGACTGGACCATTTCGTGAGATAACACGTTCTCCAAACTTGGTTTCCAATAAATTGATTGTGACATTCGCTGTGTGGCTTGTGGCGCCGTCCTGTTGGAACCACATGTCCTCCAAGGCAATATCATCCAATTGGGGCCAAAAATATTCGGTTATCATTGAACGGTAGCGATCCCCAGTCACAGTAACGTGCCGGTCTTGATCATCACGGAAGAAGAACGGCCCAATGACGCCGCCGGCCCATAAACTACACCAAACCGTAATTTTTTCGGGATGCAATGATGACTCATGGAGTACGTGAGGATTGCTGCCTGACCAATACCGCATATTTTGTTTATTGACGAAGCCATCCAGCCAGAAATGAGCCTCATCGCTGAAGATGATTTTTCGATGAAAATCCGAATCATTTTCAAGTTGTTGCTCAGCCCAATTCACGAACATACGACGCTTCTGGTGGTCAAGCGGCTTCAGTTCTTGTGTCAATTTAATCTTGTAAGGATGTAGGCCAAGATCTTTTCGCAAAATTCGCCACAACGACGTCACAGAGATGCCCAACGCTTGAGAACGACGTGTGAGAGACACCTGCTGCCTCAGCGGCAGCAATATTCTCGACACTACGGGCACTTCTTTGTCTCACTGGCACGGAAACATTTTTTACTGTGCCTGTGGATTCAAATTTTTCCACTAGACGCTCAATTGTTGATCTGTTAGGACGATTTTGACCACCATAAATTGGACGTAGCGCTCTTAACGTTGAGGCCACTGACTCCGAATTTCGGTAGTAAATTTAAATAATTTCGACTCGTTGTTGGCTCGTATATCTTTCCATCATGAAATGGCAAACCTTATTGAAGAGAAAGGTCAAAAAACCGCAAGAAAAATATGGCGTCGTTTGCTGTCCCTGTCGCTCTACTTTTGTAGCGTCCCTATTGAAAAACCCTTTATATAAATTTTGAGGATATCTGTTGTAACATTCCGCTAAAAAATGAGTTAATAAGTACAGTAGGAATTGTCCACCCTAATATGCCGCGAAAGTCGAGTATCGTTTCTTCCTCCTCTTCGCCTCTACAACTTCTCCCATCCTTCTGGCATTAGGGCACTATGTTATTTATCCTTGCAGGCTCCGGTTTGAGTAGCGATACCATCGCTTGCTCTCTTTATCCTTTTGTGGAAATTTCGGATCTCTTTCATGCATTTGCTCGATCTTACTTTTTGATGGATTTCTATTCAGAGTAAGAACATTCCATATGCAGATCCCTAAATTGTTGTATTTTATACGACTGCTAGGGTCAACAAGATCGACAAGTGACACCGATGCAAAACGTTGTTCAGATATTTAATCGATTCTCTCTCTTAACCCTGCCTCCTACTTCTTGAGAAGAGAACTTAGATGGCACGATTTTCTAATCCGTTCTTCTTGGGCCATGTGAAACGCTTTTAGAATTTGATATCTCTCAACAGATTGGTGTCAGCAGAGATAGGTATCATCAGCGAACACTACCTAGTAGGCAAGACTGGTACAAAGGTTGGTATATACTCGAATGTTTTCAGCAGAAGCCAGTTCTCTGCCAAAGAAAAAAACTTCGCTTGGCAGCCTTTCACTATATCAATCTAAACGAGATTTCTACCAATAGCTTCACTTGTTGTCAAAATGCAGTTTTTCTCCAGGTATGTTTGGTCAACTGAGGTGTTACTTCCTTTAATGCCCGGCTGCATTCGAAAATTCAATCCCAACTCTACCTTTTGCTCGTTTTTTGCAGTTTTTCTCCAGGTATGTTTGGTCAACTGAGGTGTTACTTCCTTTAATGCCCGGCTGCATTCGAAAATTCAATCCCAACTCTACCTTTTGCTCGTTTTTTGGCAGACTACCAGTGTAAGAGCTCTCATCCTGCGTATCGAAAGGGATTATCTCTTACGTTGTAAATTTACTGGAATTTCGGTCATTAGCACATACTTAGCGCGTTCCTGCCAAAACTCGAACATTTTCCCCAGAAAAGAAAAAAAAAAACGAACTAATCCCTCGTTCTGCGTTGTTCCACACTCCCATTTCCATTTGAACAGCTTAATGCAGTGCAAATACAAACAGCTGCAGCTTGGAGTTTCCCCCGGTTTCCATGCCGTGCCGGGACAATTGCCAGATAATTTAACCTTTCGAAATAAAAGTTCTCACCTTAATAACACTCATTAATAATTTGGACTTAGTGCCAGGTATAGCAGTGCACTCGGCAGGTGCAGGTGCTTGGCAGCCACCCTTCCAATGGAATTGTTGTTCACACGGTAGTTCTGTCTCTGTGTTCTGCAACGGATCGTTGGTAGCGCCAAGAGATGCAAAGGAGCGTACTTTGCAAATATTCATCTTAATTCAAGAGGAACGAGGGATTTTAAAATTGCACCCAGACTCACGGCGGCGTGTGGATCATAAGTTCTTGGCATATATTTGGATAAACAATTCACGACGTGTTTGGGTTTTGGCCCAGGATCAGTGGAGAAGAAGAAATGCAAGGCTGGCGGAACTATATGAAATTAGGCCACAAAATTTGCTTCAAATGGCTACGAATGTGGATTTTATAATGCGACTTAGGAGGCAGGATGTTGTGGACTTGGATTCCGAGATATTTGCTTAAGAAGCAACGCAACAATAGTTTGCACATTATGGGTGGGACGGAACGATGCAAATTCAGCACAGTGTATCACCACAGTCGACACAATAAATGTGTGGTGATAGAAATTCCACAAAATGCCATAGAAGAGAGGAGATGGAAAAGGGGCCTTATATGTAATCCTTGGCGGTACAAATGATTTTTAAACTATTGACTGCTTGACTGAAGCCATGTCTTCCAGCCATTTATAAGTCAGTCTTTATTAGTTATTTGACGTGCTCCCGATTTGTGAAGAGTATCTCTTGAGATACTGCAGCTCTCTATCCTATTCGTTCCAAGCATTCTGGTATCTGTGATGGGTTGGCCTTCCGAACAACGTCGACATCTTTGTACAGCTAGCGGTTATAAATATTTCCTCCTACATTCGGCTTCCTCGCAAATAGGACCAAATATTCGACGAAGTATTTTTCTTTAAAAGGAGCCCGTATCTGCTATGCTTTCCTGCTTATCGTCCAGTACTCCTAAGCTTCATATAGCAGAGCTGCCAGCATAAGAGCTTTAGATAGAGTGCCCTTGTCCTTCTTGTTAGGAGCTTTGAGCTTAGCTGATTCTCTCTAACGAAGAAGTAGCCGTTTCCTACGGTTATTTTTCGCTGGATATCCACTAAGGTGTCATTCGATAGTGACGTGTTGGCACCATAGGTTTGGTTTTGTCCGTGCTTATTTTAAGACCGACTTGTTCTGCCTTTTTTTCAGTCATCGCAAATACTTCTATGACTTCCGGGTGAAAGCGTGCGATGATATAAATATCGTCTGCATATCCATGCAGCTGGATGGACTTCTGGAAGAAGTGCCTGTCATGTTGCCGTCATCTCTAAGCACTATCTGTTCCGAGTTTGGTCATAACCCTGTAGAACTTAACAAGATAAAGTTTGCCAAAGGATAAAATTTGCTTTTTAAGTCGTTCAAGAGGTTGTGCGCTTTGATCTGAAGTTCGTAGGACTTTTCCTGGATTTAGTCGAATAGCCGGTTCGGAATCCAAACTGGTGCGTGCCGATTAGTGTGGAGTAAAAAGGTTTGAGACGTTCCCCAGCAGGGCTATTTCTTAGTCTTCTTTTTCGAAGACCTTGCAGTCTTCGAAGCTATAGCTGGTTACTGTGACGTTCTGTCCAATTCGTCGTCGATGTTCAGTGTCCATTTTTGCTCACAACAATTGATTTGTTTTGTTCTTGTTGACCCATAAAACCATTTTTCCCGACTATGTCTGTAATGATCGCGAACATATCTCTGACAATCTTTGAGTTCTGTCAAAGATGTCAATATTCTTGACATCGGTACGTGATTGCACAGATTTTTCAAAAATTACGCTGCTTTTGGAGTCAAAAAAGTCATATGACAGGGATTCATCTTGTTTAAATCGTGTTTTGACAGCAATAGTTTCGTGAGACGCTATCGACTCTGATGGAACAGTATCTTCCCCCAGTCAGCAGAGGTGGTTTTTTCTATATTTTCAGCGAGACGAGAGCGAGTCTACTACAAAACTTACTTCTTCATCACTTCAGGTTTTTGTACCTACTGTGCCACCATGGCACGTTCTTGTCCTCTTATGGTTAATCTTCCGGACATTGTTTCTGGAGTACAATTTCACACATGTTTTGCTGCATGTGCTTCCCGGCATTCTTCGGTTAACCAGGGGTGTCATGGTGTCAGTCGGCTGAAATCCAGCAGATCAATTGGCAGCATTGCAACTGATCTTCCCCATTTGATGCTGCTGGCATTGGAGTTGCAAAGAGAACACTCGGCAAAGACTGTGCTGGTTTCTTGCGATATCACTCCACGTTTCGTCTTCTCACATTAATTCTTCTTTGTTATGGCGCTCGTGGAATATCCTCACTCTTACCTTGACTGAAACGCACTAGTGATCCAAGTCGGCATTGCCATGCTCTGGAAGTTCAGAAATTCAGAATCCTGGAGGCGATCTTTGTTTTGATCGAAGTGTGATCAATTGAAATTTAGTGACATTTGAAATTCCTGTGCTAGTTTGGGGTGGCCATGGTTCAACTCCTGATGTCGAAGTGTGAAAGCTGTAGTAGCACTTTTCTCTTGCAAAAAGGCAATCGGAAATAAATGGGGTCTGCAACCCTGCATAACGGATTGGCTCTATAATTCAGTAATAAGGCCGATACTTACGTACGGGGTGGTGATGTGCTGACCCGCCTTGGATATAGCCATTTACCGTGCTAACCTAAGCAAAGTCCAACGAACAGCTTGCATGTGTATCAGCGGAGCTCTTCGCACGACTGCCTTTGCAGCACTGGACATTTTGCTTCATTTATCACCCCTCGACATTTTCGGCAGACAAATGGCAGCTAGTGGAGCCGGTCAAGTAAAGACTTTGGCCACCCCTCTATTTTGGAAAATGTCAAAATTTCTCCCAAAAATATAGACTATACCACACCCAAGCTAAGGTTTGAACTTCGAGGTAACCATCTCTCCCCGGTCATTCTGGAATGATGTATCCTTAGAAGACAAGTCGATTCATTTCTACACCGACGACGGCTCAAAAACTAGCAATGGAATGGGTGGTGGTGTTTTCTCCGACAGGCTTAACCTCAGCTTAGCGTTCCATCTTTCTAATCATTGTAGCGTGTTCCAGACGGAAATCATCACGATCAGAGAAGTCTTTAAAGCGGGAGGGGAATAAAAAAAACTAAAGCTAAAGTAATTATCAACCTAGGAGTCGAGAATGACACCTAGAATGAGGCAATCTGTTCAGAAACTCACTTATTCCCATAATCACCGATACTCAGAGTGCAGTCTATAAAAACTAAACTCCCATCCAAGTGCCGTCAAAGAGATTTAACCCTCGCGCCGACACATACCAGTTTAATTAACATTCTATCTAGCCTCTTAGTTAAAATGCCTGCACTTACCTCTCCTATAATCTTCAGCCAAGAAAACTCCTATTCTCCAGAGCAATTTCGAGGCAGTTTCTTCTTAGCTTCCATCACCCAACCGGTGATTGTTTAGAAGTGTTCTACATTTTTCAATTACACAGACGCCTTCTTAGCCATTTTCCAGTCATGCAAGCAGGTAATAGTAATTAATTTACAATTACCATAGCTGAGTTCCTTCTGCCCGGATGAATTGCTATGCAAAAATCTCAGAATCCCATCCTCTCCGCGCGACCAAACCAATTATTTTTATCTTCGCCATCTCAAGACAGGAAGAGCTCAGTTAAAACATTAAAACTGCAACAGTCACGAGGAGGAGGATGAGGACGAGATATTTGCAACAAAAGACTGTGCGCAATTAATTCCGACAACAACCACTTTGTACTCCCATCCCAGTTCAGTGGAGTGCTCCACCTTCCGCCAGTCAAACCAGCACCCAGTGCGCCTTGGCGTAGAAGAGGAAAAATCAAAAGGAATACGCCAACAAACTGGTTTAGCAGATGTTGCAAGAAATCTCAAGGAAGTTTACAAAAAAAAAAAAAAGAATTTGTATTCCCAAAAGTATCTTTAAAGGTTTCCTGGCTGTTGCCGCCAGTTCTGTGTAATTATCTGCAGGAAACTGAGATGAAACTGGTCCGCTGCAATGTCCACTAGTCGGACAACCTGACGATGGATTTCCACTGCGGACGAGGTTTGTTTAAAAGATGTTGCTGCGACCTTATTCCCAGACGGAGTCGTTCTTTTTGTTCGCACTCTGGCAGAACCACCAAGGAGATACGAGTACTCGTATTTTTTTCTCTATTCCTTTTCTCATTCATCCGGCACTCTGACTCTTAAACATGCTGTATCTGCAATCAGAGGATAAGAAAAAAACAAGCAGCAGCTCCACCTGCCTTAATGAAAATTTTATGAGCACGTTCTCATGAGACGCCTACAGTGAAGTTCTGAGCAGATTTCATTGATAAAAAATGTGAACATGTCCATGAACATCAATGGAGGATGGTGAAGAGATTGTTACCAGACAGCTCAGCTTTGGAATATTCTAATAACTTTGATGGAAGATTTGAGAACAATCCTCTATTCCTCCATCAAAATTCCACAACTAAAGTCTCTCCATTAAGTTGGAGAAACTTGAAATGGACAGGAAATGGATTGACTTTGAATCATAACAACTCTTTCATGGTAGTGCCGCGCAACTGAATTGTTATGTCATATGCTGAACTGAAGTTCAAGTGGAATAGCACAGACGAAGGACATCCACACACACACAAGCACATTCCAGAAGGAACATTAATTGTCAAAGGAAGAAGGAAAGGAAAGAGAGGAGGGGACAAATTGGAGAGTGTCGCTCCGAGGTTGTTGTTATTTAAGAGTATTTCCATGCATACCAAGTTGTCGAGGACCGTAGATCCTGTTTCGCAAGGGATTTGTGTTGTCAAAGTGCTCCTGTGGTGGGGTGAACCATTTTTTTTTTGAATGTCATTACTCCTTGATGGGTTATTGATGACGAGAAGGCATGTCGATATTTTGATGCAATTTAATTGAAAATGTTAAATAATGAGGGCGAGGGTGTCGTCTGAACTTGGGGTGCCCTTTCTGGCTCAGTGGGAGTCTGAAGAGTTTGGAAATATTCTTGAAAACTCATGCTCTATGGAGGGTCTTTGTCTGAGACACCACTGTCGTCCATTCACTCTTTTTCTTGCCACGTTACTGCCAGTTCGCTAAGCGAAGAATTCTCACATCCGCAACTTCGTGATCTTTAAGCTTGAGAATGGTTCCTCTAGGTCGGAGGTATTTTCGCCAATTTTGCAATATGCTGCGTGGTAACCACAGTAATTTTGTCAGGAAATTTATAACTACTGACCCATTGCCAAACAGTTATACCTTCGAGTCCTGTCGCCTTGAGGTGTGGGTTGGACTTCACCAGGAGTGCATTCTGTCACCTCTCCTTTTCATTGTGAATATGCATTGGATGTTACAACCCAAAACTTGGCGAGGAACGGTTCGAATTGGGAGACTTAAGGAGAAGCTATCTGCTTTTCGCTAATGACTTGGTTATCCTTACGTCTACCCAGATCGAACTTCAGCGCGTACTGGAAAGGTTCGTCGCCGTCTGTGTTAAAGCTGGGATGAGGGTAAAGGTAAACAAATCAGAGGTAATGGTAATTTCTCGAAGGCCTGGTCAATGGATTCTGCATGTTAGTGCAGAAGTTTAAGTATCTCGAGGTCCTATTCACGAGTGATGGAAGGAGCAACACTGAGTTATTCTGTAGGATTGGTCAGGCTGGAACAATTTTGAGACAGCTTGGTCAATCTGTTATCAGGAGGGCTGAACTTGGCATCGGAGCTAAGCTACCGATTTTCTATTCAGTGTTTGTTCCAACCCTCACCCATGGTCATGAGGTTTGGATAATGACCGAAAAAATAAGATCCCGGATACAAGCTGCTGACCTGAGATTTCCTCTTTGAATTGCTGGGGTAACTCGTTGAGATTGAGTTAGGACAGACAGAATACGCAAGGCACTCATTGTAGAGCAGCTACTGCTTTGAACGGTTAGGTCCATACTTCGATGGTTTGGACACGTTAAACTCATGTTCCCAACTCAGCTTCCACGACGTGCAATGGAATCCGTGCCATCAGGTAGACGTCCGCTAGGTAGGCACAGGATGAATTGGCTCACCTCTACCCGCTTATTTAGGTCTCAATCCGATGTGGGTGCAAATCACTGAGGAAAACAAGATTTAAAATGTCCCTTTCATCGTTGGAGTTGGTCTTCGCTTGAAGCTTGCAGACAACCGTCTATGGCATCCATTCAGTATTGACTGAAGCTTTGACATCATCGAAGTTATTAAGTGATTCTGTATATGGTCATGTTGTCGCACTTGCTTGCCGCTTCTTCCGCTTATCCATATTCTCTCATTTTCATATGGCAATGATCGATCCTCCCTGCTTCTGGAGTAGAAATCACACGAACATTCGGCTTTTTTTAATTTTCAATCCTCTTCCAGATACTTTCCGAAAGCCACTCACTGTGTCTTCTCTGCGATCGGTCGGCAATTCTTTCAGCATCACACAGTATTATTATTATTGGGGATCGGTTGCTCCGCTCTAGCGTGTTCTAGAATCTAGAGCAGTTTGTCTGTTCCAGAGGCTGTCAGGAAGCTAATCAGCTTCTCTGGGTGGAGCGTGGCAAGTGCGGTTGGTGAGACGAATTTACTGAGGGTGAGGGTGAGGGATTGTGTGACCATGTGGAGAGATCTTTTCATTGCTCTCCAAGCATAGTCTGCAGGTAGGACCCGGTGACAGGCCAAGCTTGTGTAGATACTGTTGCCGACGCCACTGCCGCCTTACGATACCGGTTAGGATTTTAAGGTGGTTCCTGCTTAGATGCAGAAAAAAACTTAGATTTCTTTTGTAATAATTGGCGAAGTAGTGTTACATTTACACTGTCCTACACTTCTCACCCAAATTGTGTTGGATTTAAGCAGGGTTTGTGCCCTCACATAGGTTTTGAAAATGTATTTGTTTACTCCACAGGCTTGGTCAGGACCAGTGAGGGGGATGCGGCTCTTGTGAGCGGAGATCCAGTGTAGCATGACCAAGTTGTTTTTTTTAGTTCCAGAAGCAATTTGACTGTCTCCAGGACTAGCTTCGGTTCTATCATGACTGAGTTCAGTGCTTGACTGTCAGAGAAGATAAAGATGGTTTTGCCACGGAAGTTAGAGAGTGAGCTTAAGCTTGTGCACTGATTTATAACCTGGAACATCGATGAATATGTGCCTAAACTGACCGGTATGTTGGTGTTAAACAATTACGAAAATTTCAGCAGCAGGGTTTGAATTTTTCCCAGTCGTCACTCGGGGGGATGACTACTGAGTAGTTTTGGTTGAAATAGTATCTTGGGAGAGTGTCATCCAACGGCATGCTGAACTCGCTATTTCGGAGTAGCGAGGAAAGCATGTTAGGGTGGCGGAGATTGAGCTGTTAATTGAGGAGATCCTTCAGTCTGACGACGTTATACAGAGTCATTTGTATGTCACTGAGGAATCGTCAACCTGCAGCAGTACGCAATCAGAAGGCGGTGATTTCGTGTCATTCCCATATCAGCTCCACGTTTGTTCCGAACGTTCAGGAGAGAACTTCTAGAATGGCGGGCGATAGCGAAATGGTCATTTTGGTTGAGTTTGCTTGCCTTTCAGTTTTCTCTATGGCAGACTTTGTTTTCAAAAATGGCGCCATTACATCAAGACGATTGGTGTTGCAGAAATATCGATCGCCATAGTGATTGCGGTTGCCTAGTTTCTTGAACCCCGGTTCACCTTGGCAATGTGTTCATTTGAAGGGGGTGTTCAAGACGGCTCGTAGGCCGAGTAGAACTCGATTGTTTTCGTGAAACACGAGTGTCTCAAGTGAAAAAAAATCATTCTAGTCACATCTCTACAGTCTTAGCTCCATTATGAGACAAAAGCTCCTTTGAGGCGTAACACTATATGGTGGCCATCTAAATTCCATCTCCAGGTACGTGCGGCTGCCAGAAAATCAAGCTGCTGTCCCACCCCAGCTTTTCGTGGATTTTCGGACGGTTTACCAGAGTCAAATAGTACCGTGTTACGCGTTGGGAATCGGTACTCTCCCGCTTCAAACCACTTCTCGTTGCTTAGCTCCAAAAATTGTAACATTAATCCCACGAAATTTTTCTCATTTTAAAGGAATCTGGCATTATAAGGTCCTTCACTCCCTGAGATGGGGATCATCAACCATATTCCAAAAAAAAATCTAAGTCCGGATACGATAGCCAAAGTCGTTAACGTGTGATCGATCTTTATCCGAGGCGCAGTGTCCATTTCGTTAGACAAATATTTTAGGGATCAGGGATCAAAATTCATATAGTTACCAGGGAATACCACAACGAGGTTAAGCTAGTACGTGGCTCCGAACTTGATCATTGCGCTACTGGCTCAAGCCAAGGTTTGTGGAGTGGATAGTTTCCAGATCTGGGTATTAATAATATTCCAACCGTCAAGCGAAGCTTCTACCTCAAGATTAGTAGTTCTGTTTGCAAGCATTTTCGTCTCGAGATAGAATTCGTTGTGTACACCACCCGAACATTTGTTGAAAGCCTCCTAAATGAGTGAAAACTGCTAGGTGGCATAAAATTCCTCACTCTCAAGTCTTTCATTTCAAGGCCAGACAGCCAAATGTCTTCTCAAAGTTCACATCCATTTGTTAAACTTTTGAATGCGTCCTGTCGAAAATAGCTAGACCGTTAAATTTGATAGAAAAAAAAACATCAAGTCAGACAAACAAAACCATTCCGCTTCATTTATAAGACTGCGCCAGACGTCAATGAATAATCAACAGAATATAATAAAATTATTTTTATGACGAATCAATACAAAGGCCTACACAGATTCATGGGACAATTTAATCTACTTTGATAGACTTTTACCCAGTCCACTGCCGCGCCGCCCAAACAAAAGTATCTGAGGCAAAAAATAAACAAACAAGAGAAAAACATTAAAGCATCGCACACCAAGGATAATAAAAATTATCATCGTCCTCCAACCCCCCTTGAGTTGTCAAATTTTTTCCACAAACAACAGAAGCGCGCGGCGGCATCCCTTTTGCGACCCACTCCCATGGAGCAACAAATAAAATAAATCACGGCGCACGGTGGTTGGCGGTGGAGCGGTGAGGGAAGCCCCTGTCACCACCCTTTTCAGTACTCAATCTGAAGACTCCAGCTCTGGAGAGGAGAAAAACAACCGAGACAAGAAAAATGTCCACACTTCGATTTAATTGCCGTTAAAATTTTACGACCTCGAAATGGCAATCCTTCGGTAAGTTGATGCGGAATAGGGAACGGATACCGATCCTTAGCAGTGTGCAATCACCAAGGATACCGGATAAAAGTTAGCTTCGAAGGACACGTAGTGTTTTCTTAAAAAAAGACGACCTCAACGGCAACAACGACGACAACGACAACGACGACGACGACGGTTTGTCTGAAAAGTGTTGGGAGTCCTTTTCCCTTCGGCCGGTCAGAGGGGCGCCAATTGTTTTATTTTTGGCGAACAAGTAGTAGACTTTGACTATGATCCTGTTTTTGGGGGGAAGGAAAAGTTAACATCTTCTAACGCACTTCCATGTGTGTTGTGGGCTGCTCCGGGAGAGGGTGGTGGGTGGAATTTTTGGAATTAGTCTGTCGGAAGCTAGGGAAACTCTTTTAATTGGTTTTGCCACATGGTGTGCGATATTTACCGCTTGGGCGAGATGAATTGGGCTCCCTGGCGTGGAAGAGATTAGAAAATTTTGTGGCGCTTAAGTGCTGAAGCCCATTCGGTGGGAGAGTTATGTAATGGCTTGAAGTTGTAGTTTGGTTATGTGATAAGGAGGTTTTGCGAATGAAATACGAGATTGGAGTTATCAAATCTGTTATTCTATGCGATGGGATGGGATGGGATGTGACGTATTGGAGATAAAAGTCCCTGAAGGCTTCGAGTGACTAGAAATTGGTTGAGTTAGCTATTGACATCGAGAACGAGAGAACGCGTCTCTCCGTGACTCAGTGGTTAGTACGGTGGTCGGGCATAGATGCTTCAGCGTGGTGGCTTCCATTCGAGACACGCATTTTTCAAGTACATTAGAAACACTTGAGGACCGATGGCTATTAATAGAGATTTGCACCCCTTAAGGTTTATTGTGAACTGCATACCAATCCAATTTAGCGCTGCTGTCTGTCCGATATATTTTTTGTGCTAACCGATAGAATGCTAAGCAAATTTTTTACTCAAGACGTTGGAAGAAAGTTCGTCGGCTTTTCAGGGTCTACCGCAGCGCGTAGCGGTCCGTTAAACAGGTCTACTGCCTAGAGTCGGTATTTACTGAGAATATGGACAGTGTTTTCGTCGTTGCCTGAGCCTAGTTTACAGATAACTTGGACTCACTCAGGTTCTATCATGGAAGGCTGGCGGAATTCAGATCATTAAGATCGTTGAAGAAGTATTGGCCTAGGTTGACTTGCCAGATATGGGCCACTGCAGGACACGTGCAGCGGAAGTATGCGGTGGACTCCTCCTCCCCCACGTCCCTGCAGCTCCTGCAGAAATCGTTACATGCAATACCCAGGCATTAAGCATGCGTGCCAAGGATGGAGTGCATCCTAACAACGTTTTGAATGTCGATCTTCTTTAAGTCGTAATAATGCTTTTGATCTTTTCGGATCCAGGACAGGCCAGATTAGCCTGGTATTGTCGTAATAATCGAAATTTTGCCATATACGGTTTGCTTTCGACAGAGCGTCGGTTTGCTTTGACAAGGTCGAGCTTCCTGCCGTTCGTGCATTGGGAGCCTTTTCTAGCTAATTCGTCAGCTGCACAGTTCCCCTGAATGTCACAGTGACCAGGGACCCAACAGAGTCTGACGTTATTCTGTTTAGCGATCTCGTTTAAAAACACGCGGCAGTTCTGCACTGCCCTAAATTTTATTGGGTTGGATACGTGGAACCTGATCGCAGCCTGACAGTCGATGTAGATCGCAATATCACTGCGTGATATTGGGTTAGCCTTCAGGCAAGCAGCGGCTTGACTTTTAGCTGTGAATTTGTCTTGAAAGACACTGCAGTGGTTGGGCAGACTGACGGAGTGGTGAATGTCCAGGTCTTCTGCGAAGGCACCGGCACCGACTCCTTCGGCTGTTTTAGAGCCGTCCGTAAAGATAGAGATGGACTCATTAAAAAGGACTTCGCGCTGACTCCAGGCGCTTCTGTCCAGTAGCTTATGTTCGCAGCCCAAGTTAAAGTCGTTTTCGGTGGGCAACGTGTCTGTTGATTAGGGAAGGCTATGGTGAGTTGATAGGATTCTGGTATGTCTCACATTCTTTTCGCACCATTGGTGGGTATCTCTCAGTCCTAAAGCCGCGTTAGTGGCCTGCTGCACGCCATAGATATCTATTGGTAACAAGTGGAGCATGGTTTGAAGGGCAGCTGTAGGAGAAGTTCTCAGCGCACCAGTAATGAAGAGGCAAGCCACACATTGGACTTTCTCGAGAACTGTAATGCTGGTCTGCTTTTCCAGAACCGGCCACTAAGCCATTAAGCCATACGCTAGAATCGGTCTCACAACTACCGCATATAGCCAGTACATGATTTTCGCCTGAAGGCCCCATCTGGAACCTACTGCTGCTATATTGCATGAGTAGAGTGCTACCAGGGATTTCCTGGCGCGTTCGGCAATGTTATCCCTCCACAGAAGCTTCCTGTCTAGAATGAGTCCTAGGTATTTGTCACTGCCTGAAAAGTTCAGAGGAGTGCCATTGAGCTTGGGTGATACAATCATTGATTTTCCTAGTAAAAAGTACCAGCTCCGTTTTAGTTGGTGAATGCTAAATTCGAGCTCCTCCTTCTGTGCACCTCTGTCAGAGTGCAACCTCCGAAGTTTCCTAAAAACTGTAACCAATTTGAAGGGATATTTTGAATTCTTAATTAAAGATCAGTTCCACACTCTACTTCCCTCAAAATCCACTGCTCCTCGGGCAAACACTGGAAGCATATGGAACCCACAGTATCTACAGACAAAAATTACCTTCGTTCGTCTAATGAACTTACACAACCGCCAAGCCGACTTAGAACCTTTCGCTTCAAATAAGATTTCCCCCGAAACGTTGACATCCGAGTGCAGTATATGTAAGTGTTTTCCAAACTTTTAATTAACACTGTGGCAAAGGATATATTTGGCGTCGGCTTTCCTTGACATCCTGCTAAGCAAAACAAAAATAAAAATTCAAATAGTTTTCCTAGCCAAAAAGGAATAAAAGCGTTTTTGCACAAAAAGCAAACTGTTGTGACAAATGTGTACACGTGAAGCTGCCAGATTTACCTGGCACGTTGCATGCCTAAGGACATGTGTGCTCTTGTGTGTGTGTGTGTTCCTCTAATGTTGCACTGGAATTAAAATTCAAAATAATCACCTACTTAATGCACGTAGCATGGGATCAGTAGGCAACTCGTGCCCGTAAGGGGTGGAATATGCTTTGCACTCATTATCCTTGTTTGAGCGCTTGGGACACATGCAGGATCTCAGTTTTCCATACGTGGGCGGATGAAATTCTAAGGCATGAAAGGTAATGGCGAAAAGTCGTTAATGGAATACAAAATTGTAAATTAAACTAGAAACGAAAAACAAGAAACACTTGTGGAATTTATGGAAGAAACAGGTGCACCCGATGCACTTAAATTCCACTTAATTTTAATTCGATAGCTTGGAGGGGTTTTTACCTGGGAGCTACAACGAAGCGTTAAGATTTACATAGGAGACATGTGCAGAAGGGTGTTTGTTTCACAGAAGACGTAAGGAGTGAAGGTGAAATTGGGTCAGAATTTGTATTGAGGGCAGAATTGCTTGAACATAGACTTGCTTTGAACTGAGCTTGTGTGTTTGGTTGTTACCCAGCAGTTTTAGTTCTTTTCAAAAAATCCCCGCAATGTCGGACCATTCTAGCTAAGTAAGCTCAGTCTTATAACTCTACCCACGGCGAAAATGTTTGCTTGGAAGACACTACCCCTGCTCCAGGACCTGCTCCAGAGTATAAGGATCATCAGTGTAGATTTGGATTGTTTACTCTACCGTTAGGGTGTTAGCTTCCCAATTTTGTCTGCTGGGTGGAGTAATTTTTTTCAAAGTCTATGTATGGTGTAATTTAGTCCGTTTTCCTGCCGAGATAAAAATACATATTCGTATAGGTGCAGTATGAACCAGTATTCATAAGAGTTGTGCCTCCAGGAACCCGACTCTCTTAGCCTGAGTGCTGATCTGATTTTTGCAGGTGTAATGTTTACTCTGTGGGGGTGAATTTAGTATAACTTCTAGCCCTGAAGACCTTAGGTTCGAGTTTGTCCTTAGCGGCCTTTTGACTCCATCACTTAAGTCATGTCTGTGGTTATTTCAGGCCGATTTGGATTAAGTGACTGATCTTTGCTTCGGTCAACATCCTAAACTGAATCTCCATCCCAGTACATTTAGTCTTCATCTCACGAATTCTACTGCAACGTCCCATGCTACGTAAACATATAACCAACAGCAAAATTTCCCTTCGCGACCGTATCCATTTTGCCCTTCCAACGCGACCCTTAACTTGAGAGAGAAATGAAATTAAAAGCTACCAACACGCCCGGCATGTGTCCTATCAATGCAAATATTTCATTTACTCGTAAATTAATTAACGCTATCTCTATTAAAAATCTCCACGTAATTGGAAAAACCATGATAGCCGAGGTGCAAGTGACGTCTATGGCCGAAAGGACGAATTTTTCATAACTCGACCGATATTTTTTCGTGTGTCGTTCACATTTTGCACTCGAGGCTACGTACGAACGGGAAACATGTTGCCATTCTCGGAGCTCCCTTGCCTCCATGGAGGATGTTTGTCGCCGATTCAATTTCACCGTCGAATGTGTAATGAAATCACCGGATGCATGGGACTCCTAGAGCAAGGATGGGTTATAAAATTTACAAAAAACTGTTGATTACCATGCGACCGCGTTAATGCAGCCGCACACGCTCTTTATTCGCCTCGTTCTTTCGCAAAGGTTTGCCAATCGGAAGGACATGCACGTCCAATGTGCTCCAGGCAACCGTAAATCCCAACGCGAGATATTATTTTAAAAAATCCTTTTGACAGATCAAAAGGATGCGTAACCGACAAAACGGGAGAAAAAAAAACAGAAAACACTACCAAAGCGTTAAATAAACTTAATGACAGTGCATTACACAGCGGAGGATGACGGACCTGCGAGAGGAGCACTGCCATTAACCCTTGTTTACGCCTCGCAAGAATAATTTCCAATTTGTCGTAATAAATAACCGTAAATAAGAGGAAGGGGCGGTGGGCGGTGTTGATTTTTGTTTTTCTCTCGCGCGATACGATTTAATTTTTCCATTTGGATCGTGGCAAACGAGCAGGTGAACTGCAACTGTGGCACTTCCTGCAGATGCCGGATCCGCTTGCGGAGATTAATCAACCGAATCATGGGCTCGAAATGTAATTTGAGAATTTAAGCTATTTACCCCTTTCGCCGTTCATTGTGGTTTCGGTCAAAATAAACGGAAATCCACAAGCAATTGTTGTAAACTCTTCGAAAACCCATCAGGACACGTGCGAAGTGAGCGAAGTTTAATTAATATTATTGGGCTTCCATACCGGGGAGTGAGAAGGCTTCGCGAAAAGCACTTAATTTGCCGAGTTAAGCGTTTAATAGGTTTAAAATTACGGGACGGCCGAATTTTTGCAAAAGATTTGATCAGAATATATTCGTGGCGTTGTTCATCGGAAACTAGAGGCTTGGAGGGCATTTAAAGCCGAAATAATCGGTGCTTGTTGTTTTGTCTATTTCGGCCTCTAGAACGTTTGTCTTCCAAATTTCGTTTGGTCTTCCGGGGATAATTGGAGTGTCAGTTGATAGATGTACTATTGAAGACCATAGCCAACGAAATAAGGATAACGAATTTCGGATCGCGTGCTTACTTACCTACGTAGGTGGCGCTACAGTTCGGGGTGAACCTGGGCCTCAACCAACAAGCCTCTCCAGTTAGCCCGGTCCTTAGCTAACTGCTTCCAGTTGTGCACGCCGAGTTGGTTGAGGTCCCCTTCCACTTATGCTAGCCACAAGGTCTTCCTCTACTGCGTTGTCCCTCCGGGTTAGACTCAAAGACTCTGTGAGCCGGAGCATTTGTGTCCATTGGCTCTACATGCCCCAGCCATCTGAGCCGATGGATACGTATCTTCTTGACTAGGGCGATGTCGCTGTACAGCTCGTAAAGTTCATCGTTGAATCTTCTCCTCCAGAACCCGTCAAAGCAAACTGAACCGAATTTCTTACGAAGAATTTTTCTTTCGATGCAACCAAGGATATCTTCATCCGCTTTCGATAGAGTCCATGCCTCAGCGTCAAGAAGAGAAGCTCTGTCCATTTGCTACATATGCGCGCTCACCAAGCTGTACTTCTGATGCCTGAGTGCACACTTATAGTTTGAGTCAGCAGTCAGTTCATAGTACCACATGGAGGTTAGGATGCGACATTTTGCCCACCAGACTTTCCTACCATAGGCTTCTTGATATGAGCTTAAGATTCTGATTTTTTTTACTAAAATCTCAAATGGGGTTATCGACTTAAGGAATATCGAAACTCCAATAAAGTCATTTTCTTGATAGAAACATTTCAGTACGTCACAAGGGGTGGATAGCTCATAAAAGTTAAACATACCCTCAGCTAGCTTCTTGCATAAGGAGGCCAAGCCAAACACCCAAGTACCTGGAGAGCACTTCGTTTCAGCCTTCTTTACAATTTACGTTAACGTTTACTTTAATTAAGTAACACGGATCTGCCACTTGTCTCCTGAAAGACAAGCACCACATTCATATGTACATCCTCGTTAGGTCTACGGAAAATACTTCCATTTCTACCAATGACATCTGTTCTCCATCCATATTACATCACAGAGAGCTCAAGCAGTCTGTGTGAGAAATTAACGTAATTTGCTCTAAATGCTTGTTCATTTATTATGCACCATCAACGCTAACCGATCCGTTGCTCCATTCTCGAATTGCAAGTGCAACTTTCCACACACGCAGTACCTGAAGAGAAAAAGAGACTTTCACTCCCTTTTCGTTGAAGGTTTTTCATGCAAATGAGAACTGTAGACAAAACGTATCCTCATCCTCAACTCAAGTCCTCAACCTCCACATCCTTGTGCTGGCATTAAAACACAATCTGTTATCCGCAGCGTCAGAGTGAAAGACGATACACATCCGCACAAGCACCCGTTTTCGGTGCAGAAGAAAAGTGGAAAAAAAAAGGATCTCCAAAGATAAACATGTGATTTTCTCCCCCAAAGCATATGTGCACGTGTATGCGGTTGCTTGACGCCAACGGGTTGACGATGTACACAAATACATGTGAGAACAATAAAGAAGTAAACCTTAAGACCAGCCACTGGGTTTCGAAGCTCCTTCATCTTAAGTGTCCTTGCAGTGGATTCAGATAGAGGATTTCCTTGCCCCCCCTCTGCAATTTCCTTGCTTCGGTTTCGTTTTTCACGAATGAGGTGTAAAAACGAAAAATATTACACGGAGTAGCTCGCTAAATAGAGTCACCTTAAGGGGATAATAGTGCAGTAATGGCGGCGAATAGCCCCGCGAGTGGAGGGGAACGACGCACGGTGTGCATCGGCCCGGAATAAATGAGTGCTTTTGAATGCGGTCCATTAATTCTCTGAGGTTAGGTGTTTCACGTTTGTCTCTACTTGGTTTCGTTTTTTTTTCTCGGTTTTTTGTTCGAAATACTTATTCTTGTAGATGGTATCTGGGTTAAGTGCGGGTTGCTTCTTATGGAGCAGAATTGAATAAGTGAAAGAACTCTGTATACTTTCATGCGTTATACAACTTTGTAAGGAATACAATTTTCTTCTCTTTTTCCCTGCGTTCTTCTACACGTGCGAAATGGATGCGGTTGTTAATAAATTTTGCAGTGCATTGGAGCTTTACAATGATGATATGCCCGATCATCACCTACTCATCAGTAGTATGGGGGAGTAAAATAAGAGGGAAATCTTATTAGCTTAACGCCACTCTAACTTACTTAAGATGGCGCTACCGTGCGGGATGAACTTGAGCCTCAACCAACAAGCGTCTCTAGCCAGCTCGGTCTTTAGCCAGCCTGCTGTCTTCATTTTACCCTGCCAAGTTTGTATAGATCCTTTTCCATTTGCGTGCGCCATCTGAGTCTTGCTCTACTACGCCGTCCCGCGGGGATGGATTCGCAGATTTTCCGGGCCAGAGCATTGCTCTTCATCACTCAGCCATCTCAGTCGTTGGACCTTCACTCATTTGGCTAAGCCGATGTCGCTGTAAGGAACGTACAGTTAGTCGTTGTTTCTCCTCCTCCACTCACCGTCTATGCAGACGGGACCAAAATCGATTTTAAGTTCCTGGACTTTTTCTAAGATTTGCCGCAGTGTGAATATTTGGTTGATGATGGACTTTTCTGGCCTGAAGCCACTCTTTAACGCCAATCACTTTTTTTTTTATAAAAAAAAAAGGCAACCCACAACACAGTCAGACTACTGCGAATTGGGGAAATGAACACTCAAACCATACGGAGCAGAGCTTGATATGATCAGCACTGTAAACTTCTACCTTAAACTCTATGCTTCGGCAGGAGATTCGACACATTGATTCCAAAATCCAGTCCTTGACAAATGGTGTATGTATGGATCCAAAATAGACACCGGGGTAGATGTTGGTAGTCTCGGACCAAACTTCATAATCTCGCCATACCATTCATCGTTGACATCGGATTGAAAGGGGTTTCCATCCACATACTTACGGATAGCCAGTAAAAGTCTTAGGCTCAAATCTAATTGACCCCAGGTAGGCTAGGTAGCCTTTTTGTTACCACATCTCGTGTGATCTGATTGATGATGTTTGTTGCTGAAGATAAGTGAGACAACCAGTGCTCAGATACAGCTTGTGAAGTTTAGGAAACGGACTAGATCTCGTATCCCTTTACCCGAGATGTCCCTGAGGTCGTGGAAGAATGTTTGGTTTAGTGCACGAAGTCTGGCTCTTGCTAGAGGAAGTAGAAGAGAGTTTCCTTTTCATTTTCGTTCCCAAAGCTGCGGCAGTGTGGGTTGTATGGAATAGGTACTTAGTTTGACTGCATGGTCTCCAGTTGGCAAATGCCCCGTGATTATCGCCGTTACTTTGGCAATATGTGGTCGGGGTTCTGCTTAGGAGATCTCTTGCTCTAATCGTTTCGTATTTCGGTCATCCCTTTCTTGATATGGCGCAAGTGGTGATCTGTAGGTGAGAAGTGGACGCACTACTGCTGTGAATTGACCACATATTAGTCCTGCACTGATTCAATACCCTCCAAAACCATTCTAGAAGGAGTGAAATCAAGACGAGTATCTTCATAAACTATACTCTCGGAGCCTTGTCATTTCTCGACGAGAATGGTGGCTTTGGTACCTACGCAACTTGCACAACCTACTGGGCCACGGTGATCAATTTAGACTTCATAGGCACCGTCCTCTGTTGAAATATTGACCGCAAATGCTACATCCCCTTTCTCGACTCATCCTCAAGCGACACCTTTACAGTCCTCCATCAGTTTAAATAGCTACGATGGTATTTTAGAGGATGTCCGCTCCATTGCCCTAATTACTGTCCCGCATACATGCCATGTCAAACTAATGTGAGTCATTGAATAATTATCATCAACCTGCAAGGGTGTCACCGGTTAATGTCCTTTACCTAGGACACACGACGCACTTACCACCGCATAAGAGCAACTCCATAATATTCCTTATTGCTCATTGTTGTTATTGCTCATAACGAGCGTGTCCGTTCCGGCCAGCGGCCCTCAATCAAGAACAGAGACCGGCTACAATACGCATAATGATGGGCCACTTAATATGCAAATATCTTGAACTGTTACTTCACTTCATGCGGATTTAATGGAGGTAATCCCGATGTGGGGGGAGGGGCGGGCGGGCGAATCCAGTCCACTGGGAGTATTCAATGAGCCATGGCCACTCGAAACGTTCATTACTTGATAATTACAGGATATTTTACTCTCTCGCAGTTTAATGGCCATCATATTATTTGACATTGCCAATTGAACGAATTTATAAGGGATATTTGCAATAAAATGGCCGTGACTGGCGGTATGCTGCTCGAGGAAGTGCCATTGACATGATGCGGAGGAGGGAATAACAATTAACTTAGTGTGGTTAATGAGAAAGCATGAAATATGCTTGTTGACATAAGCTGTGGGGTTATGTGTGTGCGTGTGGGCAATTGCGGAGGAGTCCTCATATGAATACGGATATGTCATCATCATCTTTACTTTTGTCGTTTGGTTATTGTTATTGCTGTCATGGAAGAGACACATAAGGACACCAAATGGGATAATTACGAGTAGGAGGAAGTGAACAATTTTAAGATGGTAATTCGGAAATAGGAAGGCACCCGTGTGTAAAATGCACGAAATCGTTTGATTGGTGGGTAACTGAAAGTAATTGATTGCACGGTGAAATTTCATGTGGGTGAAGCTGTCCGCATTGAATCACATCCTGAATTGGATAAAGAAAACCATGTAAAGGAGTAAGGCTGGTTGGTTGGTTTTGTGGGTTCCATTGTGGTCGCCGTGGCTCAGTGGTTAGTGCGTTGGAATGCTGACCGAGCGGCGTGGGTTCAAGCCCCAGCTATATCCAACAAACATTTTTCGCGGCACTACCTCTCGTCGGGGAATAACAAGCCTCCGGGAGTATAATCTCAATTCGCCGTTCGGAGTCGGCAATCAATTGTAGGTCCTTTCCATTCGTGTGAAAAATGTAACAGGCACAGCATGAATGGTTGCGAGAAGCTAGGCCTTGGCCTACTTTTGTCTCCCATATTTCGCTGAGATTTTCGTAGAGCGGTTTGCCTAACGCACGGTTCCTTCCTCTGGCAAGTGGATTCTTCATGGGTTTTTACTGCCCACTGTCCCGTACAGATGGTCATAATGCGTGTAATGTCTGTTCGGGTTATGCTAAGGAGATCGTTTGTCTTCAAGTAATTGTAAGCGGGCTAAGTCCTTTTGAATATGGCACAGCTATATTGTTTGGCATTTATCCTTCCCTTGACAGCTCCTAGCGGGATGAAAAATTGTCAGGGCCCGACTCTCGCCTGGCTAATTCATCGGCTATCTCGTTTCCTAAACCGCTCCTATGACCTATACGAGGGATAAGAAAGAAATATTCCCCAGGCGCGTAAGCTCGGTTTTGCATTGTGCTATCAGCTTTGAGGGGACGATTGTTAAGACGAGTGCTTTGATGGCTGCCTGGCTATAGGAGAAAATCGTGACGTTTCGCTTGAGGGTTTGGTCTTCGTTAAGCACTCGAAGTTCGGAAGACACTGTGAAGTTCGGAAGTCTATACGACCTCGATATATTTAGGGCTGATGAAAAGATTCTCGAACCTACCCCGCATTCTATTTTAGAGTCGCCCGCGAAAATTGAAGTTCTTGATCGAAGCTCTTAATAGGATCCGCACAGCGAAGTCTTTTCTGGGCGCAATACGATGGGTGAGATAGTTTGTGGAGGACATTACCGCTTCCTGAGGCAGTGAAGCCAGAATGCTACAGTGGCCATGGCCGACCATCACCCAGATTCTTGCTATGTTCATTATGAGCATCATTGAAGGAGAGCAAGGTGTAAGTTCTTCACATGTCTCGTCTTTTGCTACTTAGGAACCGTTGGAGTTTGTGCGACATTGTGCGTCAATAATACCTGCATGAGCAAGTTTGTTTTTAGTTTTTCGTCGCATTTGGGATATCATTGGCTTTTAACTGACAGTCGAGCAACTCTTGGACAGTGGAGTTCGAAATTCTAAACTTTTTTGTGTTCCCTGTATTTGTTGTCAATTCTGGTTACTTGCTCCCTTCACCTCTGATCTCTTCCCAAGCAATCAGTTGAGTAAACTTCAGCGCAGTTTTAACAAACAGCTCGGAACGACTCTAGATTATGCGTACGGTCACAGAAGGACTGAATATGGCTTCTGGCTAACCGATGGGCTATCACAATAGATCTTCCAGGGAACAGTGCATCAATGTGTGGGACAAGGTTAGATAAGGAGGAAGCAAGCAGCTCAGTGTAGTACAGCTTCCAGGTCCCTTAGAAACTTTGCGGTTGGGGCCAGAGACACCACCTTCAACAACAAATTCCATCTTAGAGCCATCCGTGTGTAAGATGTTGGGGTGTGTAGATGCTCTGCGACGTTTAGGTACGTAGACTGGCGGTTCTTGAGAACCCAATTAGCGCTAAGGTGCGTCATTTTGTTATCATGAAACTCGTTCAAACCTATTTTTCTCCGACCTTTAGAGATCTCTTTTGCTCCCCAGAACTAGTGTTAGTCGATGAGATTCTCGACCTATAGCACCTCCCCTAATCCAATTGCTTTGAGGAATCGGACGATCTGGATTGGGTCCAACGATGGTAGTTCCGTTTCCAGGAGTGTGCTGTTCTTTTGTGAATCAGTGTAATAACATAAGCCTTTGTTTCTTTCTTGAATTCCTCATCTAACCCCACACCCTCTCATTGGATTTCTTCCCTTAAAATGCGTCTGTTCTTTTTGAGCGGTTTCACACTTCAACTTTTTTATAACACTTGCCACTGGTTCCTCTAACCACTAAGTTTTCTGAGATGGAACCATCTGTTTACCACAGCAGACCTTTGATATTAAGAAGATGTTCGCCGATTTCCCAGGCCAAGCAATTCAGGAACTCGATATGAAATTCTCTTTCAAGTGACAGCGATTTGGGAATGGAGTCTGATACAGTTCTGATCATTTCTAGCTCGAGAAAGTCGGAGCAAATCTCTAGGTGGGGTCTACTTAGCAGGTTTCCTATGGAGCATTGAAGATTTGCTGCAATGAGGAGTAAGTCCAATTAATGTCTCTAGTGCACGGAAAACTCTCGTGATGTCGGGGGATACTAACGTTTGTGGTCTTTGCACCTTGCCAATGATTCTTTTCTCTTTGACTGTGTCAACCATTTTGCAAAAGCATAGGTGATGATAGGTCCGCTTATCATGGTGTACAACAAAAATATAAACTCGGATTGCAAACCGTAGATTTTGCAGTACGTTAGGCAACATATCCACATGGCATTGGTCGCCAGTAGAGCCATATGAGCGATAGCATCGTGTCATACGAACAACTAAAACCCAGTAACTCGACTCAACGTGAGCATATCTGTCACCATTCCCTTCCTCAAAGCCTTAACTCCGTTTTGAGGCGATCTTACAGAGTTGAGCCTCCCTTATGTAGAACTAGAATCTGCTAGTAGTCCTAATTCTCAGTCTCCACCTTTAACGACCGTGCTCGTGTCGTACTCGTGTTCCATGCTAACAAGTGTCACATGCATTCCAAATGATACCCATTCGCGTTCAATTTCAAGGACATGCACCCAATCGAATTTATTTCCCAATAAAACAATCACAATCAGCCGGAACGAGTTCTTTTATTGCCCTTCTCCGTCGTGCACTTTAATTTCAACGTCCGCATATAGCCTGCGCCATTAATTACCATGCACCCTCCCAGAGGAAGTAGTCGTGTGGTCTCCCAAGAATACATATAAAAAATTATAATAACTCAGCGGAACGGTCGCCCGCCCAGACCTCTTCTACGGTAACAGTTTGTCGTCGTTGTCGTTAGTACTTCATGCCTACGATTAGGAAACAACTTCTCTAGATACATGCATACACACATATGTAGATAGGTGGAACTTAACTTCTTGCAGCATAAAAACTGTCCAAAGCCGGAAATTGAATACACTCCTGCCCCTTCGTTCTCGGTTCCCGACAACATTGAAGTGTGCCATCAACAGTTAGTCAGACAGTCAGTTGGACAGTTCACGACTCGTCATTCAATTGATGAGCCATGAGGACAAAATAATTAGTCGGCGACGTGTGTGACAAAAAGGTCTGTTGGCGTGTAGTATCTATTGGTGATTGACCAACTACGCGTACGAATGCCGATGATGTTCCCTGGGGCGTGTTGTCGTGTTTACTTCGAATGAAGTTTTCCAAATTAATTGACCCAACGAAGGGGAAGCTAGAGATGGCACAAGTTAGGCAGTCAACTGGCAACATATTTGGCAGTCATCCAAAATAGTGGAGCTCCATCAAATGGTTACTCTTCGCTTGATTAGCATAACAAATAGCCTGGTGCCAGCACTATTCCCGCGCGGTTAGGGTGAACGAAAATCAAAAAAAAAAAAAAAGTGCTTCCCATGGAAGTAGCCACCTGCTGCCATGTTTGGACGAGTGTGGTTAGTTTGTCGTTTGGATGTGATTGAACGCATTGATTTGACATGTTAAACAAGTGGTTAATATTCGTGGGGCGCTACTCGCACGTGGACAGTAACTCTGTGGGATGGCCATTCAAGAGCTGTGGGGCGTTCTTGGAAACGTTTTATGGTGTTCTTCCCAAACTCACCGGGGGAATGTCGATGTTTTATGTCTTAATTTGGGAGTAAGTCAATTAGTTTGTCTGGTGGCGACATGGGGACCTTTTGGGGAAGGAATTCACTAATTTGTACTGATGTTTGGAGTGTGGGGGTATTGTAACAACTACTGGATGGGATAAAATGCTTTGGACAGTGTACTTATAGGGTCCTCAGACGAGTCAAGCTGAATGTGGAAATTGTCGGTGTCATTACTTTGGTTTGAAAAGTCGATTAGATCACGAATATGAGTCAAAGAAGGCAAGGGGTTAAGGCACTGACTGACTGACATGGAGGAACATACATGAGCTTATTTAGATTTGGTTATGCAAAAGTCATAGATGAGGACATCACTTTCTGCAAATCGTGGTTAAGTCAATGTTTGGGGTCTTTTGAAACCAAACAAGCCTGCTCCCACAAGGAACCTAGCGATTTACTTTGAAATCTCAGTCTGTAAAGTCAGTGAGGTCGTTGAAAGTTTTATATTAAGCTTCAGTGCCCATCCATTAATATCCGAGACTGCATCGATGACATTTTTATTGTTCCTTGATGTGGTTCACGTGGCAATCCTCTCTGTGGGTCAGCTCAACAGCGGGCCACCCGATATAAAACAGCGCATGCCACGGGGCAGGAGTTCTCATCAATGCACCTTTCATACTCATTGCCAAAAGACTGCTGAATCACTGTAGTATTTTCCAAGTGGAAATTATGGCAGTCTGTGAAGCTGCGGCTTGGCTTTTAATTCTCGATATATTGTAGCGCGATTGTAATATACGAATACATAGATAGTCAGGCTATTAAAGCCTTGAAATCGCTAACATTACGATCGAGGTTGTTAGTCAACCTCATGGTTGACTATGGAGGGCCATGTGGTGGTCATCGTCAGTGGCTAATATGAAATGAAGGACTGTTGAAAAGACAAACGAGCACTGTGTACCTGTCGCCGCATCTATGGCAACAACTGGGAATTAAATCCGAAAATCATGCTCCAAATCTACCACCCCCACCGCTTCGCTTAACGCCATTGTCGGTTTACCGCCAGTTCTAGTCCATGTCCAAACCCAGGCAAAATTCAGCCTGCACAGGCTCTTCCCCATGAACATAATCAGCTCCGAACATCCCCCTGATGGTCACCTTTGAACATGCTTTCCTCCCTGCTCCAAAGCAGCGAGTTCGTCATGCCGTTGGATGACACTCTTTCAAGATACTGCTTCAAACAAAACTACTCAGTAGTCATCCCCCTAGTGCCTCAGAGCATGATGAATAGGGGATCTGGGGCTGGAATATTCGGAGAGTCGTCTAGTTCTAACATATCGGTGAGTCCAAGCACATACTCATCAATTTTCATAAATCAGGGCACAAGCTTCAACTTGCTCTCTAATTCCCATGGCAAAACCATTTTTATCTTCTCTGACAATCAAGCTGCACTGAAAGCACTGAACTCAGAAACTAGTCCTAGAGACAGCCAAATTGCTTTTTGAACCAGGAAAAAACAACTTGGTCATACTACACTGGATCCCTGCTCACAAAGGCCACACCGGCAATAAAGCAGCAAATTCACTGGCCAAGATAGGTGCGAACACCCCCCTCACTGATCCTTAACCAGCCTGTGGAGTTAACAAAGCCATTTTTAAAAACTTCATGACGGAGCAATCCCTGCTAAAATGCAACACAATTTGGATGGAAAGTGTAGGACAGATCAAACACTTCTTTCCCAATGTATCGCAAGTTTCTTATAAATTTGAGCAGAAACCATCTTAGAATTCTAACGGGCATTACAATTTACCATTAAGAAGGAAAACCCTTGGGGAATACTTCTATGACGATCTTAACGACCTAGCCGAATTCGGAATCCAAAAAATAAGAAAGTTTATATCCGGGTCAGACACATAGGGTTGGAACCGATACGGTCACCCATCTCAATGCACTCCGCTTTACATTCTCGGTCCTTGATGCTTTTACCAGCCTGTATCTTTCTCTTGGTAATACAGTGAGCCAATCTAGTTTAAGTGTGTCTCTATCTAAACGTGTGCAAATACCTAACCTAACCTAACTTACGTTGTAAGGCCGTGATCCTAATAGCACAAACCCCAATCTAAAAAGTCGGTTTCGTGGAGAACGAAGCGATCGGACAAGCGCCCTGTCAAGGAAAACCGATGCCATCGGCGATGCGAATTTTGTCAAGAATTGCTTTCTTCTCGGACTGAGTCGGAAGGCACTTTGGCTATGGTCACGTTTCATGCCGTCAATTTGATTTTCAAGCGTTTACGCGTTTACAACCTTACACTCTCACAAGGGTGAGACGTGACCATAGCCTAAGGCTCTGTGGAGCCTGGCGATGGCCAATATTACATATTATCGTTTAACTTGAGCAAAATCGAGGCCATGGAGGAACCTCAGAATAGTGCCTGATGCAGCATTTGATTGTTTTTGGCGAGGTCACCCCCTATTGAAGTGTTTTAATATGCAGCGGGACGTTCACACAACATACTACTTCTGACTCTTCCAAGCAGAGTCGGCACAAGTCCGACGGATTATTTTATATGGTAGTTGAGTGCCCTATGTCCAGTAAAGAAATCCGTGAAAAGCTTAGCATCACTTTTGTTTAGTGGGAGAATTTATTCGCTTCTCTGGGTGATGGGTTGATAAACTTCTTAGATTGACGATGCCCTTGAGTTGGGTTCCATTTATTGAGTCTTTCATTGAGGTCCCGTGAATTGAGTTCCAACTTGATGTGGCTGGTGAGTAAACCACAGAAGAGAAATGGATCATCTACGATCTCATTCCCCTCAATTTTGCTGTGACCTAGAACCCAATAATTGTTATCTGGTCGAAGAGAGCTAGTTGTTTAAGGGAGGCTAAGCAGCTCCAGGCAAATTTGGAGTCAAACTAAAACCAAATCGCAGCTTTACAGTCAAAAATGATTATGATTTGGTTTCTTCAGAAGGTTGCGTCTGATGTAGAGATTGCAGAGAGATTGCTAGTCTGAAGTTCGGGCCATAGATGCCCGCCATTTTCGGTTTTTGATCCGTCGATATACCACATCAATTGGAAGTTGTTAGTGACTAGCCTATCGTTACCTCATACGATGCGGTCGAGGAGTATTGAAGTGAACGGGGAGGAGAAACTAATGTGGTAGACTCCTGTTGCACCGGCTTAAATTCGAGCACCGGCCATATCCAACTAACATTTTACGCAGCACCGCCTTTCTTTGGAAGATGACAAACGTAAGAGAGTATGATTTGTCATGAAGAAGCTTCTTAGTTCGTCAGAAGCCTTGGTTGCTTTCAATATCAGTATGTCACAGTCGAAGTGATCGGCTCCTGAATAGAGATAACTTCTTTGGGAGGAAGAGACTTATTGCGTCTTTTTTCTCTTCGTGCCTGCAAATCTTGCAAAAGTCGTTTAAGAAAGGGCCCATACTTCTGACATGAAGACCAATGGGACCGTGGCCAGTAAAAACACAGATTACGATGCTGATAAAATCCTTTCAAGCAACATTCCTGTGAAAAATTTAACACGCACAACATGAATAGTTGCGAGAAGATGAAAAGATTCAGCTCTTGAATTGCTGTCTAAGAGTGGGAGATAGAATGCCTCATGTTCAGGTAGCGGAGGCATTTTTCTTGCTCAACTTCTAAACGTACGATACGGTGTTTGTCTTGTATTTGCCTAGATGACCCTACCCTCTGAATCTGCTTCCTAGAAAAACTGACTTAAGGACACTAAAGGTTTTGCTCAATTCAATAGGTTTCAATCCATGATGCGACTTGGGTAAAATACTTGTAAATGTCACAAGTATGTTGATGCTCTCTAAACTGCTGCTTCTTCTACCGTAGTAATCTTGTCTCATCTCTCGCACCCTCTTGCTGTGTCTTCCGCTTTTTTTAGCTAGCGTGAACAAAAACCTGCATAGACACACTTAACATGTCCACTCCTGTTCATCAAAGCTCCCAGAAATCCCAATAAATGCGTCTGTCCTCCGCCGCCATCAATTTACCAGCATCACCTCCCAGGTGACCTAAATGCAAAGCACGACATTTATATTCAAAACAGTTCCTCCTGTTCGTTAGCCTCCGTTCGAAGGTAGAAAACTACCAGTCACACTCATTCCACTTTGATTGATGCAAACGTCAAAATGCACTTAGAGATCCATTGGCAGATCTTTCTGCAGAGAAAAAAAAAATGGAAACCATCCACAGCGTCATAATGAAATTCTTTTTTTTTTTTTGGGAAAAATATTCCCTTCAAATGATTTCTCTAAAACAAACACAAACCGTACGTGAGGTTTAGCATCAAAGATTTCCCACCTCAAAAATTAAAAAAAAAACGAAAGCGAAATCCTCAGCCAGAGAAACGTGGGCGTAAATTTCTAAAAAGGAGTTTTGCCTCAGGCCTGTACAGAGTTCCCAAAATGCCTTCACTTTTATATTTTCTATAAGGAAAGGTTCTCAAATAAAATTTATCCACGCGGTCTCCTCACCCGTCTCCGTCCGGGCCCGAACCTAGTTAGCAGAAGCCATGGAGAATCAGCTACCGAAACGTGCCTTTTACCAACCACCAGCCACCACCGCACTACGAAAACCATTTCAACAGTCGCTTTCTCTAAAAAGGATACTTAGGAGCGTACATATGTACATACGTAGACGTGGTAGTACTTAAAATTCCCCCCCAGTAGGTTTCGCAATACTGTGCTCGAAGTCGAACACCACATGAATACGCCTAGACACACACAGTACACATGGGGTTGCACAAAAGGCCGGAAGGCGAGGAATGGTGTCGGAGGTTTGATATCTTCCTGATTCAAGAGCACACATCACCGCTTTTACTTCCAATCCCAGGCGCACACCGAACGGCGGAATGCAAAATTTTCGGATGCTAGGCGTCATTTGAATTGAGTAGATTCCAGCCGTCGATGGCAATGGCGATGGCGACGCTGCCTGATGACGAGGCTCCGGCTGAAAGGGCTGCATAATGCAAACACTGTTCGGCGAAACGGAAACGAGGGTGGATTCGCTAAGTTCCGCTTTTTCCATAATTATTCGCGGAAATGAGGTTGTAAATAAGTATCCTGGCCATGATGTAAATTGTAGGAAGCCACCCGGACTCGGTACACACTCTCGCCCACTTCGTCAACCACTTGAGAGATTTTGCATTTTTGGAACCGCCAAAGGGGCAGCTCTCACCAATGGAAGTCCAATTGAATCAGGAGTCGACTTTTAGATTATTTTGGGTGACCGGATTAGGTTTTGCACACCTTTATGGTTTGGATGCCGAAGGCTTTCTACCCGCCAAACTTTGAATGAGAAAATATTCAGAAAAACTCTCGTTCCGGAGGACTTGTAGGCCATTTGACAATTAGCGAACTCATCTAAGGAAGGCGGTGTAAGTTGTTTTAGATTTTTTCCGGCGCCAGCAGTGCCTTTCATAAATAGTCAAAGTTTTCACTTGCAGCAGTGACTGGCGTTTAAGCCAAGTTTTGCAAATGGAATGACTTTCTAGTTTCCCGTTTTAATGGGGAAAGTCCTAGAATGTTTACTGACTTGGTTTGAGGGACCTTGGGGTAGAGGGGCCTTGGGGTAGATGGCCTTAACTTATCCCTTTAGGGCGGTTATTTCAAATGTCAGGTGACCTTCGTTTTTTCAGCCAGAAACGGAAAGTAGTCCCCGTTTTGAATTCTAAAAATCAAAGCAGAAGGCGGACTTGAGTAGAATGATGGGTATTTATCGCTTAAAGACTGTTTGCTCCTTGAAATATACAGGGTGAGTGTGGGAAAAAAAATGGTAGAGCAAGGAACAAGGCAGTGCCGATGAGAGTTGGGGTTGAATATTTTTAAATTGGGATGAGGCGACAAAGTATGACCAAAAACGTACCATTCAGAGGCTCTGCTAGAATAAACTTGCGTGATGTCTTAAGCGAAGCCGCAATCCTCACAGCTCGTTGAACTAATTTCTTACAAATATAGTGTTAAACGCTTTAAAATAAGATGACAGCCAGGCATTTATCAAGGCAAGGGATATTCTTCACTTCGGCTTCAGTGGCTCCCATTCTGTCGCGCCCGTAACCAGGATTGAATTCTCGAGAGTGCTCAGGAGGTTTTGAAGGGAGTTCGCACACAAATCGAGAAATTTTTCTCTTGGTGGATCTCCCCAAATCTCAGAGGGAACTTGGCTCCCTTCAGCACCTAGCTGCCTATGGGAAAGCGTTGAGTTTACACAATTGGCAAAATCAAGATTTTTAACCTGTGCACACGAACCCTGAACGATATATCGAAGGTCAGTAAGGTGACTCTGCATTGGGTACCAGGCCATAGAGATATGTATGTACTCAGAAACGAGTTGAAACTAGATTCCGTTTGTGTCCTGCCATTTGAATAGACAGATATAAGCACCCTTTCTAGGAAAATATATGCGAAACGATGGTAAATACGGGTAGAAATCGCGTCAAAAGTCCTCAAAGGGCACTGAGCTGAAATTAGTTTGGGCTACCCGGCAATAAAACTGGCAGAAGCTGCTGACAAAAAGAGGAAATATAATTCGTACGTCACCTGTTATGCACCTAGACCACATCAGCCACTAAAAGTCTGAGTGCTCTTGGTAGTAGCTACTCCTTCTATGTGTTGAACGAACAACGTTGATGTTTCAGCCCTCTCTTGTCATTGACCTTTAATGCCGATAAGAAACAATTAAAGTCAATCAAATTATATCATTTCTCTCTGCGCTAGCTGTCGGATCTGCTCTCGACCTAAAATGCTGCAAATCTTTGCGAACAGACTAGAATGGTAAGAATTCCAACTCAGAACAGCGAATTGAGAAGCTTTGTCATCACAAAGTTTGCTCTAGGAGGTTTATCTTCCCCGACAAGAGGTGATGCCGTGAAAAATGTTTGGTAGATATGGCTGTGGTGGTCTCCGTGGCGCAGTAGTTAGTGCGTTGGGCTGCTGTGCAAGCGGCGTGGGACATATTGATTTGTATGAAGGTAGTTCATACGATGAACGCCATCTCTGATTTGTCTATCAGGTATTTTCGCCACTGTTTTGAGGAGGAAAAAAGTGAAACTTGTGAGTCGATTTTTTGGCTCATTAGAGCCAAAGAGCTAATTCTAGATTATCTAGAGTATGGGAGGTCTGGGATGTTTCTCTTTTCCCTCATTGGAGGGTTGGAATTAGATAAACTACCATTTTCCAGCTCTCGCTGCTTCATCTGTTGAAACTTCTCTAGAGACAGTTATCTGGGAAGGTAGCAGTGGAGGTAGTGAAGCCTCAAAAGTGTGTTTCAGTAAAAACCTTCAGCGTTTGTAGGCCATTTTCCATATATAACCGACCTGGTTCTTTATTAGACCTCATGATAGAATTTTGTAGAACAATGATTTCATGGATTTATTTTTTTTGTAATCCATTCACGATCAAGGGATGGTGTTATTCATACGAGTGAGATGCAGTGGTACATAGCTTATGTAGCCATTTTAATTTTAAGGTCAACTTTAGTGATGGTTTTTCTACTATGTTCTGCCCTATCGACGAGCTTATTTGGCTTGGCTCACTTTTGTCTTCCAGGGTTTTAACCTATTGCCTGATTTTTTTCTATTCTAGGTTCACAATTTTAAGGATAAGTGCCACAATCTACAACCTGAGTTGCCGGTTCACTAATGCAGAAGTTCGCTAAATCGCAGAGTGTCTTTGGTAATGGATGCCGGGTGAGTACACTGAGCAGCTGATTGCATCTATTTTACTTCTTCTAGTGAGTAGTTCAACTATTACCACACTTATGTCTTCGCTTTTGTACTCTGAAATTGGAATAGTCTTAACTTTGCTACTTGCTAAAAGCTCTGGGCTGGAATGAGTTCCCTGTAATACTCTTTACCTATTTCCTATAGACCACATTTACATGATGTGAACTAAATCTTTAAATTAGAACCGCCGAGACGGCTCTACGTATAGCATACTCTAGATTAAGTTGGATGCAACTTGGTATGGTGAGGGTGAGCGGAATGCTCCCCATTGTGTTTTCCTCAGTTTTTTTTAATCAGAAATGTAGGAGTATATCAGATTTGGGACGTGTGTTGGGAAGGATTTAGGGAAAGAAGGAACAATTTTGGAGTTGGCACTAGTATGTTAGATTGGTCAATGACCTAATGGGCCACTATGAGGGTCGCGGGTTAAGGGAGCTTAAGTGGACTCTCCACATTTCCCGATCTTCCCCCATCGACTCTAAATCATTAGGAGCTATCCACATGCGGATAGAGGTGAGATTTCGGAATTGGTCCAGCTGAGTTGAGGACATGCGTTGAACGTGTCCAAACCATCGTAGTATAGACTTCTCCGTACGAAGAAGTAGCTGCTCGACATTGAGTGTCTCGCGTATTCTGGTGTTCCTAACCCGATCTCGACGACTCACCCCAGCAATACAACGAAGAAATCTCATTTCGGCAGCTTGTATCAGAGATCTTATTCTTTCGGTCATTACCCAAACCTCATGAGCATAGGTGAGGGTCGGAACAAACACTGAATTGAAGATCGATAGCCAAGTTCAGCCCTTTTGATAGCAGATTGACCAAGCTGTCTCTGAATTGCTCCAGATTGACCAATCCTACAGGATAACTTAGTATTGCTTCTACCATCACTCGTGAATAAGACCCCGAGATACAATGCACTCTGCATAGTAGAGAACTCCCATTGAAACAGGGGTGTCGTTGCGGGTATCGACAATGTCAAGCCGCGTTAGTAGAAAGAGGGGACCCGCATGGGAACTCGGCGTGGAAAAAAGTAAAGCAGTGTTTCAGGAACTTCCAACACATTCGAGGCTTGGTTTGGGACTGTAATGTGCATTTGCGGGTGCGTAAGCGTTTGTGTGTGCATGTGCATTTGCGTGTGCGTGTTCGTGTTCGTGTGCGTGCGTATCTTTTTAACTTAGACTTTGTTTGCGTTCAAGTCTTTCTTGGCCCCTGTCGTTTGCATTTTTTTTGAGCTCTAATCTTACAATGCACGTTTCTTTCTCTTTTTCTAGTTGACGCTAAAAATGTTTGGTGTTCTGGCTTCGATTATGTTTCCAATTTGATTTCTCATTTATTCAAAATTTATGTATAGAATCTGCCCTGAACATACTGGCAGGTTGGACGAAGAATGTCGGCCTCAGGGTTAATTCCTCAAAAACCGAACTAGTCCTTTTCACAAGACGCTATAAGGGTCCGTATATCACCCCTCCCAAATTAGAAGGCTCGGAAATCCAATTTGTAGACCAAGCCAGGGTCATTCTGGATAGGAAACTCAGCTGAAGGCTAAATATTCGGGACCGTGCTAGGAAAGCCTCATTTGCCTTATACTCCTGCCGGAAAGCTCTGAGCCCGAAATGAGGCCTGCAGCCTTAAGTAGTCCACTGTATATATACGGCGTTGGTGAGGACGATCATTGTGTACTGAGTATTGGTCTCGTGGACAGTACTGGACAAGAAAAGAAACAGTAGCCTGCTTGCACAAGTACAAAGGTTTTCATGCATCTGCAAAACCGGTGCTTTGAGAACCCGCACTGTTGCACTGGAGGCAGTCCTCCATTCGCTTCTTGTTGATATCTTTGGGAAACTTATTGAAGTCAAAGGAGAATGTCTGCGTTCAAGTAGTGACAGTTTGCCACAATTTTAAATTGCGAGCAATTTTTTTTATATTTTTAATTGGCTCAAGTTTTCTTCTATTCGAAAAGATGCTCGTAGAGTGCTGTTAGCCCCTAAAACTTTTGTCACGTTAATAGAACACCTCTTGGAAATAATGTAAGAAATTCCAAATAAGCCCGATGGTATGTTCCAGTTAAAGGACTCAAACCAGTAATCCAGTTCACCGTAGTAGGGTCAAAGAGTTGTCTAGCAGAAAAAACCGACTGTACCCACATGCAAACATCGAGGTCCAGTTTGGCCAATTATTCAAAAAATAAGCAACAATCTAGAGTCTATTTCCGAGATCTAATTATTTCTAAAATGCCCTTGAAAATATTGTTGATCCCTTCTTTGGAAAAAAAAAAAATTATTTTCTCAAGATTAGATTTCCCAACCTGTTTTAAAATTTTTGACAACTCTGCGAGGAATGGAACAAAAAGTGCGTTAAAAAAAAACCACCTACTTCCACCGGATACTCTTCCTCATTTCCTCTTCGATTCCGCCTCGTTACGATAACGACACAAAATTTCCTCTCTAGGGAGCAGTAGACCTCCTGCCGGATATTGGAATCTATCATTGAAAAAGCTTAGGTCAATCGAGTTTTGCGGCTTAAAAAAAGAAAATCCTCGCTAATCGATTTTGCTCGTAATTCAAAAGAAAGCAGCGTCCTTCACCGCGATAATCTCACGGCCTAGCCAAAAAGATTACCCACAAGGAGTACTCCCAATTTTAATTGCTGCCCCAAGCCCACATCGTTTATTCAATGAACTTCCCAAAGGAACCACCAAACGGATGTCAAAAAATATCTCCATGTTCTCTCCCTAAAACCTGTGGTCACTAAAAATAGCCTTGAAGACCTTTTACCATCATTATTCCCTGCGCGCCCACTCTGTGGTAATCCTTACAAATTTTCAATCTAAAATTGAAGAAACAGGTCACGAGGATGAGAACGATGATGTTACACTCCAGTGTTAGCCTCTTTTTCGTGGGCAAACAAACGGCCGAACGGATGAAGGAGAACGAAATCCTTGAATTAGTAACACCAGTAACACTATACAGGATCAACATTGTTGACCCAAATCCATGTTGGCCATTATTCCGCTTTTGTTGAATTGTTTTACATCTTTTACTTTTTTTTTTCTGTTTGTACTCCCTGTGGGTGATGCAAGTACAAGTGGCAAGACCGCAAACTGAAATCGAAAAAAAAAAGAGGAAAAGAGAACACAGAATGCAAACAGAGAATAAAGTTATCCTCGGTGTAAGCCTCAACAGCCTCATAAATTGATTAAAAACTTTCCAAAGGGGGGAGACTATTCACTCCACTCATACTGCGATACACTACCGATGTCTTATGCATTAAATAGCAGAAGCACGGTGAAAAATTCACTCCACAATGCCTTGAACCCCTTTTTTTGTCCTAACGCTATGCTTCGCATTCGCTTTTTTTTAAGGGCAAAGAATGGAGCTCAAGCACGGCGCAGCATAAAACGGGGAAAAACAAAAAGTGAAGAACACTTTTGTGCAACTCAAGCTGACCGTAGCCGGAGGTCGCTTATGGCATTCTGCTGCTCCTTGATGAATTCTATTGAAGATGTACTCGGGAGAGATACAAGAATTTTTTTTCATTTTTGCCAAAGGATGCTTTGGGAAATGAATGAAATTTAAAGGACATGCGCTGTTTTTATTTAGACTTTGAGTAGACTTTGGTTTGGTTAAGGTCAGGAATGTTATGATGGGACAAAAATTTGCGAGAGAGAGCAACTGAGAGCGTGCTAGATGTTGGATTGTTGTCTGTGGTTATTTCGGTCGAACATGTTGCAGGACTTGGTTTGATTCGAAGTTAATTTGGTTACGACTTGTGACAGACTTTCGTTTTGAAAAGTTAGTGGATGTTTGAATCCTTGGTAAGACGATGGGGTGTAGTTGTCTACAATTTAAGTTGAAATTTAGCTCCAGTTTTGTAGGCAGATATTCACAAGTTACGGTTATCTGAAGCCCGGATTCGGGATACATTTGTTGTCTTTTCAAAGCATCCTTCATCGGATAGATAAAGGAGGTCTGCAAAGGATTGAAATGAACTAAGAAAATTTTGTCACTGACCTCCGATTTTTCATTCTATAGCCACATGCGGCCACTTATTGCTGAAATTCCTTCAAAGAATTCTAGGACGTCATAAGCTACAAGGAAAAGAGTTGCCAAGAATATGGTGGACGAAAGAACTTTAATCGGAAGGGATGTAAAGCGTATGTACGCAATGGGCCACTGTTAGCTCAAAGAAGGTCTTAGAAGACTCTGCAGCGAAGCGAAGAAGACTCCTTTGGTTGGTCGGTTAGTTTTGTGGGTGTCCTAAAGATTCATTTAGACCTCAAGAGGGTCCATTGCACCCATAAAAAGTGTTCTCATGCGAGTATAACCAAGGACTTGGGTTGAATAATCTTGAAACCATCCAGGAAGGGAAAAAAACCTCAGGAGTTTCCTCAAATCAGTGATATATATGTATGTCCTCCGCAGCCTTCTGGTAGCCAGTGCGAGACATTCGAATACCAGGTGCTGGATGGATTCTATTTCCTTTTCGTCCCTTCAGCTTCCGCAGCCATCATTGTAGGGTAGTCCGAGACGTTCTGCATGAATACCTACCCCACAGTGCCCTGTAAGGACACCGGACGATTCTTATTTCCCTTCGACTAAATTGTGCAAGGTTTTTGGAATTCTACTTATCGAAGGCTGGCCATAGTGATCTGGCTATTTCCCATGTGTCCATCTTCTATTTTTTTTGTAAAAAGTGCATGTGGTAGTTCTGCACCAAGTTGGCCCACCCTATCATTACCTGATATATCTTTGTGGCCCGGTACCCAGCACAGAGTCACCTTGTTGGTCGTTGAGATTTTGTCTGCAGACCTCTACTAGCTTCGATTTTGTCGATGCTGACTGCAGAGACTTGATAGCGGTCTGGCTGTCAACATACATACATAGGTGTTGATAGATTCCCTGACAATATGGTCGTTTTTGACTAGCTTTGCGGTCTTTAGTGGCAGTTATCTCGGTGGCAGTTATCTCGGTTTGAAAAACACTGCATCCGTCTCGAATTTTGATGGATTGGTTTTTTTCTCTGAATTCACAAAAGATGCAGGCAACAGTTTTATAGTCCATTTTGGATCCGTCGGTGTGGAAGGCTAACTTTTTTTCAGTGCAGACTACACCCTCATCCCAGTCCTCTCTTCTTTGACATATTTTGATACCAAATCTCCTATCGAGATTGGATTGGAATCATGTAGTCGGTACCTTAGTTCTACTTCGTGGTAGTCCATCGTGTAAGAATGGAGACGTGACCATAGATGTTAGTTGTCCAGAGACCTACTTCTCTTAGTCCGAGTGTGGTTTTTGCCGCTCTATTACTACAGTGGACGTATACAGGAACTAGGTTCAGCATTGTTTCAATTGCCACTGTGGGAGTTGATATTATCGATCCTGTTACCCCTATGCTCTTCAAATGTTGATTACGCTTGTAAGGTGGCATTTCTTCTCAAGTGCCTTCCACCACACAATCGAGTCGTGTGTTAGCATGGGTCGTAGTACAGCCGTGTACAGAAAGTGTGCCTCTTTCGGCTTAAAGCTCCATGTGCTTCCGAACATATTTTGCATGCATGGAAGGCAATGTAAGCCTTCTTTATGCGGCTCTCGATATTGGCTTTCCAGCTTAATTTTGAGTGTAGGATTACGCCGAGGTATTTTGTCGTCTTCTCGAGTATTAGATTGATTCCATCCGTACAAAGGTGGAGTCGATCTGCTTCTAGTGAAGAACACAAACAAAAGATGAGTTAACGAGTCCACGTTTTCTGGCTCTGCCGCTCACCAATAACAGTGCGTGATAGAACCTTTCGTTTATTGTGGGGGTAAATTTTCCTAAGACCAGAATGACGACATCGTCGTGAGCATATGCCGTCAGTGTCCTTATAATTGTTTCTATTACTAGCAGCCAAATCAGCGAGGAGAGTACTCCTCCTTGAGAGGTACCTCGAATGCCACTCTTCCTGCTGTTGGCGCTCCCAAGAGTCGAGCTTTTAATTTGTGATTTTAGCAGGAGCCCAGTTGCACAGGCCCTTGCTTAGTCGGGCTCTGTGCGGGCTGTGCATGATTACTTCAGTGCTCACGTTTTTGAAGACGAAGAAGGCACCCAGTGTGAATTTTTTGACTTGGAGCGATTTCTCGATCATGTACGCGCTATGTGACTGGAATAAGTATGTATTCCCAATCGCATCTCTTATGTGCACGTCTGTTAGACATTCCAGGGTCTTTAGGAGGAAGATAAGCTAATGAACCTGTCGTCATTAGCGGTCGTGTTACTGGGCTTCCCCGCTTTAGGAGTGAAAATTACCCTTACTTCCGTCCAGGAGACCCCTTTACTCCTTCTTTGGGATTATGGAACATTGATCCACAAAAGAAGAACACACTTGGGACCAACTCTTCAAAATTGATTTCCCATCTTTGTATCCCATTCAGATACTCCAGTTTTTGAAGGGCATTGCATTAGTTTGAGGCTCTCATTGACTAACATGGTTGTGCTCCTTCGCACAATATTTCTCACAAGGTTGTTATGCATTCAAAATCCTTTGAGCACGACTATCTAACATCCAACATCTCACATCCAACGATGAGACGGGGTATCATCGTTATTCTCTTCACAAATATTGTAACTTAAGGTGGCGCTACATTCCGGGGTGGACCTGGGCTTGGTTCAAAAATATTGTTGCTATCGCTTAGAGCGTTAAGCAAAGGTATAATGAATCCTTCAACGCAAAAAGAAAAAGAATTGTTTTCAGGGACATGTCATATGTATTCATGGGAAGCATAACTTTCGTTGAAAGAACCAGCTGTGGTAGAAGCAGATTGCCATTGAGTCCTGACCAATCGAATCTTACCGAGCCCTTTAATTTCAAACTAATTTTGAACAACTGTTTAACTCAGCTTTAACCAAACCTTCCATGCAATCGTTCCTGCCTATAATAAGTGTCCCTAAGTCCCTGGAATCGTTCTCCCTTACTTTAAAGCCTGCGCTTAGATTGTCGCTCGTCTTTTTAAGAGATTGCGGACAATTCAACATTCACCTATGCTGGGTTCTAGACCACAGAGACATTCGATGAAACTGTTTGGCTGACGAGCTCGGAAGACATCGTACAGTCTTAAAATTTCTGCCGGATCGACAGGAACTGCGTATTCCACTCGCTATGTGAACACATCTGTTTAAGACACCACATGCCAAATTTCCAGTCCGGTCTGATCCATATGAGACAATAATCGATCAAATGGTTTAGTCCTGCTAAGCGTTTGTAACTTATAACCGTTGCCGGTTTCCTCACACACCGTCCGATATGTCTTCAGTCCAAAGGCTAGGCCTTTTCTCTTATTCTCTGAGGAGGCGGAGACTATTCTCCATTTCTTCAGGACCTTTCTATTCCATTGGGCCACGTTTCTTCGATGACTTTGACGACATAAGAAAATTGACGTGAGAAGTATCCACCGCTTCATAAAAAGCTCTTACTTACTTAGGGTGAAGCTACAGTCCGAAGTGAACCTGGCGTCCAGCTAACTCGATTTTTAGTTAGTTGCCTCCAGTTTCGTTGGCATTCCCTTCCACTTTCGTGTGCCACCTATAAGTCGGTATCTTCCTCTACCTCGCCGTCCTTCGGGGGTGGATTCGAAGATTTTTCGGGCCGGAGCAGTGGTGTCTATCCACTCTACATGACCCAGCCACCTCAGTCGTTGAAGCTCTTCTGACTAAGTCGATGGCTCTGTACAGTTCGAACAGTTCGTCGTTGTATCTCCTCCTCCACCCCTCGAAAATCACGACAAGAATTTTTCTCTCGAAACAGCCAAGAGCAGCGTCATCCGCTTTTGACAAAGGCTTTGCCTATCCGCCGTAGCGCAGGACGCAGGACTTATTTCACTTTGGTTGTTTAAGATCTCTTATTTGCCATAACATATCTCTATCTCCTCGACTTCTCGACTTGATGTTTGTCATTTGCTTCGACCTCTTCCTTTCTCCTTTTCTGCTCCTAGAACTGGAGAGCGTCTTTCGTTCCTTTTTTTGCAACGCCGCTGTTTTATCTGCGTTTACCTGTGCGGATTCACCATCAATTCAACAGGCCTGCCTTACTGGATAACGTCAAGAACGCTCTAAGAACACTCAGTTGCGATTGAAGATTTGCAAACATAGCGTTAAACTTTCTCACTGGATATTCGTGTCCGTACCTTTGCTGCAAATAGGTTATGGTCCGAGTAGATGTTTGCATCTCAGATCGTTCAAACATCCAATAGATTGGTGAAGTGTCAACCGTCGATAACAGGTTGACTTTGAAGCTTTCGCGTGAATGTTTAGATGTAGAATTGATTTGCTACACACTACCAAGTTGTATCCCTCAGCAAAGTTGATAAGCCTGGATTGTCTTGCTACGGGTCTACGGCTTACCATAGATATCCTACTTTTCGATCTTCGTCTCTAAAAATTCTCTGAATATTGTATTTCGGAGATTGCTCGTGGTATAGTATTTCTCCTCCTTGGGCTGATCGCCATTGTTCACTGAAAGCTCAACACGCAAAACCACAATCACCTACACCCTCTCTGTTCATGCTAGCAGTCACTAAAGCAGTCAATCGTGGTCTATTCTGAGGAATAAATCCTCACCAAGCTTCACAAATTTGGCGGTTTAAAGATTTTCCTTGGATGTATTGTAACTCAAAATGATTGCTACATCTCATACCCAAAACAAACCAACACCAAACCCTTTGCTTCAATTCTTCCTAACCATCCGTAACTCTGGCCACAATTGAGTGAAAAACACACATCAGCTTCGAGGAAAAACCACTCAAACCTGCTACGAACTACCACACTCAACTTAGTTTCGAATTCGAAATTCCCACGTCATACATGCTCACAGTTCACGTGCACGTCACATCCGTTGCGTGTTGTGTGCGGTGCAGTCGTGTCGGGACAGAAGTGCGCACTATCCGACCGAATTCAACTGCCGTCAAGTGTACAACTGTTATTTATCCCATCTTCTGTCGTTCCAGAACGTTAGTACTCCATGTAACTTCGAATTGGATGGTCGGTGTATACTCCTGCAGCGCGTTCTCATTCCACTGCCGCACGTATACGTGATAAATTCGCGAGTTCTCCTCAAGCCATTTACGAGATTGTGAGGCTTGTTTCCGTTCGATTATTTCCACTTTTTTTTTGTTTTTTGTGTCTTCTGTTGGTTCGTTCCGTTTGGGCTTTGTGGGTCTTTTTTGCGGATGCACGCCACTCATCGTGTTTGTTTTCTTCACTTGCAATCACCGCTGTGTGCTAAACTTATGTTAGTGTCTTGCTGCGGCATCACCCAGTGTCGCCCACCCCTGGAGAAAGTGTTGTTTGTCCTGTCGCCGTCCTTACAATCATCTCAGCCATTATCGGGGTGACAAGGTATCTCTTGCCGGATCTCGGTATCCTTTCGTGGTTTGTTTGCTCCTTGTGTCGTGATGAAGTGATGATATGCGATAAGCGAGTGTATCTTAAGGGATGATAGTGTGTGTCAGTTGGTAATTTATACTCCAAACAGAGGGTAAAGGATAACGAAAGGGTTGCAGGTGAGAACGGTCACCGGTAGTTCGCGAATTTTTTTTTTTTCTTCTTTCTCGTTTTTTGTTTATGTTTCGGGGGGTGTAACAGATACCCTCGGGAATAATTGTTTTGGGACCCGAGTTGCTCAACTGCTCACTTGTGCGTGGAAAGGATATTTTTATCGTTTCTCATCAGCGAATGTTGTTTGTCCCTCGAAAGGATGTGCAAATACCTGTGAAATTGCTTTCTTAGTGATTTAGTAGTTTCAACCGAAGAAAAAAAGAAGAAGAAAAGTTGAATCGTTAAATCAGTGAAAAGGATAAGTGAGACAGAAAAGTCAAATTTCCCGTGCTCTAAGGATAAAAGTGGGCGTGTGTGTGTGTTTGTGTTTGCAGTGTGCATTACTCCTCTCCATCATCTCATCGTCGTCCTGAGTTCCTCCTGAGTGCGCAAATTAATGAAGAAAAACGTTTAGGTATTTTCCTTTTAATTCCAAATACACATCCATCATCATCGTCCTGAGGATTTTATTGAATTTCCTCTTACACTTCGCAACAAAGAACGAGTGGAGAAAAACCAGGTCAACATATTGGAGTCTGAGGTAAGTAATGTGGTCTTACATTGGGGTGGTGGTGATGGTGGTGTTGATTCATGGAAGGCACGATGCACAGAGCACACTAATGGATAAGAAATATGTGTGTGGATTATCCGAATTGGGGGCGAATTGATGGTACGAGGTCAGTTTGAAAATTCCCTTTCAATTGGCAGGGATTGTGTGCAATTTTTCCCTGTTTTTCCTTCGTCCTTTTCATCGCTGTTTGGTCTTTTGTGGGTTTGAGTAAGTAATCTTGGCTTAGGGTTTACTTCAACGATGATGTAAGTTTTTCGTGGAAAAAATTGCAAACGCTGGCGATTTTACTTTAGCGACCAATAAATACTGATCCCCCCCATCGCTTGATACATGAAAGTTTATTGCTTCGAAGGATGTGTCCTACATCCAGAGAGAGCTGTGAAGTGTGGAGTAAGCACTTTTCTGCGAGGTGATTACTGAAACAAATTGTCCAGAACCAGAAAAAGGTTGTGAAAAGAAAAATGAAGGTATCCTTTGCCTAATCACTTTAAGTGCAAATCATTAACTTTCTCGATTCGAAATCGATTCTGAATGATTTGTTTTGGAGTTTAGAAATGGACAATAGCTCGTGTTCCGTGGTGATCCTTTTCGCGGCCAGCGAACCTTTTTTTTTGTGGATTAGGGAGGGGAGTGGGGGTGAATTTAATTTATTCGAGTGTTGATATCCTTGTTAAATTCGTTGCTAACCATTACTTACTCAGAGCCCTCGGTTGGCGTTTTTTTTTTTTGCGAATTCTAACTCCTAAATTGGACACTTAAAGCCAAGCTTTGTTTAGACATTCTCATAAAATTTAGGCTGTAAGTCAAAAGATGGGAGATTACCCCATTATGGATCCAAATTATGAGAGCTGTCGTGTCTACATATCCTCATTGTTCCAATGAATTTCTGATAGGTAAGTCTTGCCAAGTAAAAATGATGGAAGTCTGGTTTATGACAAGCACATTTTTTGAAAATAAATTAAAGAGCTTATAGTTGTTGTGGTGTACTCGGGGTGGTCAAGCACTAAAAATAGATTTCTTGAAAGATGGGATGCAGATGATACATGCTGTGTGAGCTGAGTGGGTTCAAGCCCCAGCCATGCTCATCAAACATATTTGGCGGCACTACCTCTCGTTGGGGAATGACAAGGCTCCGAGAATATAATCTGTCATGAAAGAGGTTCTCAATCCGTCGTTTGGAGTCGGCGATAAATTGTAAGTCCCTTCCATCCGTGCGAAAAATGTAACACGCACAACATGAATGGTTGCGCGAAACCGGGCCTTGGCTCATCCCGAGTCAACGTTTGTTTTTTCCTAGATCTCTGGAGCAGTTCAAAACGTGTCATAAAAATAAAATTAGTCTCATTTCGGATGTGACTGACGTTGCTGGAATTGTCAAAGATAGGTTGCAGAGCTCGTAAGAAATTTTTGGTGCAATAGAGGTCCTGGATAAATTTCTGCTTCAAATATCAGGTTCTTATTCCTTATGAATGCCTGAATTTAACTTAGTTCAAGGCAAATTTTAACTTAATTCACCTAAAAGGAGACGCGTAGAGATAAGGGAACAAGTGTACACCCTAATCGTGCAGTGTATCCTCTACTTGTCTTTTATCGCAAATGGTTGAAAGAGCAATTATTGTACATACTTGAAGAAGCAAATTTTGTACTCAGTTACTGCTTTCAATACATGCCGTTGTTTCTGTGTAATAAGGGTAGCTATGAGGCAAAGTTTCGTGACCTAAAATATTTTGTATACTGAAAACGTTTGCAGGGATTGAAGCACATTCGTCTTTGTTTTCTTTACAAAACTTTTCTTATTTATCTGGCGCTACAGTTAAGGCTGAACTTGAGGCTGAATGACTCTTCAATTAGTCTGACAATTCAACTAGCGAACAGCATCCAGTTGTTGCATTACAAGTTGATTAAGATCCCGTGTAGCCATATAGACGAGGTCTTCCTCTTATGCGTTGGTCCTCTATGTTAGATTCGAATACTCAGTCAGCTTGACGTGTCAAATAATTTCACATTTCTTAGCCATTTCGAACGTCGAATAGGCAGCCTTTTGACTTATTCGCAGTCGCTGTACAGGTCATCCAGCATATCTCACAGTTGTGTCTTCCCGTCCGAAGCCCATCAATGCAAACGAGATGATCAAGGCTAATTTTATGTCTATGATAGGGTGAGAATGGTCGCCGTGGGTCAGTGGTTTGTGCGTTGGACTGCTGATCGAGTGGCGTGGGATGGAAGTATGTACATTTGTGAATTGGGATACCATAGGGATGGCTCCTGTTTCCTTTTTTTATTCATGTCTTCAGTGAGTGTCGAATCTTGTATAATCCCAACAAGTTTGATTTTCTTATAAAACTGGACAATATTACACTGATAGAGTTTTCGAAAATTAAAACTTTTTTTTTGAAAATGCAAGGTCAGGACGAATTATAAGAGGCTATTCGCTATTGAATACCACATACGGTAGTTGTTTTTATATCGATTTGTTATAAGTTTAAGATCTTGGCAACCAACTATGTATCTGCCATTTATTGGAAAAATAATTGGTTTTGTTTCTAATCATGTTTGTAACTTTCGTTGGAGGTAATACACTTAGTCCAATTGTTCTCTGTTAGAAAAAAATCTGTTGTCTTTGCTGGTAATTCCTATTCGAAAAGAATTTCTGTCCACAGAGACCTTGTTATCGAATGGGGAAGTGTCTCATGAATCAAGTCCAGATCACAGTTTGGACGGCGCATTGACTTGAGGGCTAATTTGTGGAAGCGGGTCAAAGTTTGGAATAAACTGCTCAAAAATTCTGTTTTTTTTAATACATAAGGGATATTAGCAGTTAGTAGTCTCACAAGACTTAATTTATGGAAAACAGACGCAGATTTTCAAGAACAAAATTTCTGATCCAACGGAATTAAGCATCGTCAAGCTTAATTTGTGCGCAGAGATTTGTTTTTGCGACCATCTATTGTATAACATGTTGCTTATATTCAACAAACCCCTTCATTGATTCATTGGATGTTCGAAACAAAAAAATTTGCTACAAATTTTTCCAAATCGACAAAAATCTCTTCACAATTCTTCTTTGCACTTTTATTACTCGCTACTCACTGCTTTCGTGTATCTATTTAGGTATGCAGTGGTGGATTCATTCAGATTTCAACTACAGACACGAATCGATGAAAAATGTTCAGTGGATTTGCAATGACACAAACGCTGCTTGGGGAAATAAAAGTTTGGAAATGTCCTCTTGCTGGCATTTTTGGAAAACATTCAACAAACGCAACACACATCTCGCATACAGTTTTTTTTATCTAGAATTTTTCGTTCAGGTTATTGTACTGTCATTGGAAATTCTTTAGAACAATACAACGAATATTGATCTTTGTTTTGTTTTAACAGGGCTTTTAGAGCTCGCTTCACTTGCAGTGCGTTTTGGGAAACGTTTCAATTTATTTGACTACAAATACACAAGCTTGTGCAGACCGCACATGAACTTCATTTGACTCCTCTTTGACAGTGCCACCGGCCTTTCTATTTCCTTTGATTGTTTTTCGATTTCATTATTGGACACAACTCCAACTATTTTGTATAACAATGCAGAGTTAAATGGTTGCTAGGTCGCTAAAACTTGATCTAAATAACCGTCATAGTGTAAATTCAGTATGCTGACCTCGGCGACATGTCCCACCATTGTCCACACACTCTTTTACACACTCCAGCTCCCGCTTCGCCTTTTCAATCTTCTAATCACCGAAGTAGTTTGAGGCTGGCATCCAAGTTCACTCGCAGATTCGTAACGTAACCTTGATTTCAGTTCAAAAGCTTAAGTTAAAATTCCAGATTATCCTTCCCCAAGTGAAAAAATCTAGGACATATTTCTAGTCTATCCGACTGTGTAGTTTCTGGTTCCTTCCAGTCAGTCGTGGAGAGGAGGTGGCCGTGGTTTAGTGGTAACATCGTCGCTGGTCACGTTAAAGGTTCAAGATATCAAGAAAACTCCGAAAGCTGATGTCTACTCAACTGGCGCTTCGCTTAGACATCTGCTTCTAACTTTTCTACAATTCCTGCACGTTCTTTAACCCAAGAAGTTTAGTTGAGCTTCTTGATACAATACATCGACAGTGGTGACAGTCATGGACATTGCGTTTATTTTTCTTTTTCCGTTTTCTGAATCTTTTTTTTAGATCAAAAATCTCTTTTTTAGGATCAATTTTGTAATTATTGTTTAAAGTACCCACTCATATTCATTCTTCCACTGAATTACAATCAACAACATTCAGCCAACCCACTCCATTAGAATTCCATTCAATTAGAATTCTTAAGTTTCCAGTGAGCCGCTTGTCCACTATGAGGGCCGCGGGTTAGAGTGCTCAAGTGCACCCTGCATATCTCCCAATCATCTGCCTTAAACTCTATATTAGCAGGCGCTATCCCCATACGTGTAGAATTGGTCGATTCATCTCATCCCTACCTAGTTTACCTAGCGAACGAATACCTGATGGCACGGATTCAATGGCACTTCTTGGAAACCGATTTGAGGATATGCATTCAACATGCTCAAACGATCGGAGAATGGACCTCTCCGTTCAAAGAAGTAGCTGGTCGACATCGCGTATTCCGGTATTGCTTGCTAGATCCTGGCAATACAACGAAGAAATCTCATTTCGGCAGCTTGTATCGGCGATCGTATTGTTTCGGTCATTACTCAAACCTCATGACCATAGGTGAGGGTCGGGGTCAATACTGAATGAAAGACCGATAGATTAGCTCCGATGTCAGGTTCAGAAAGGTTTCGATTTAACGCCGTTCGCCTGAGTACAGCTTTTACAGTTTGTGTATAGATATTGAACGGCTCTCAAAACAGAACTGTCGATCCTATACTCCTGCATTTTACTCCAGAGTTTACCTGAAGGGATCCGATCATATGGTTTCTTCAAATCCGCAAAATAGGTTTGGCATACTCCAAGGCTTTCTCAAGTATCATTCTGAGTGAGTGCTCATCGCGAGCGAGTGCACCTTGACTCGACCACAACTTTGGAACGCACTTCCAAAGACTTTTTCAGGGAGACTTAAGAGAGATATACGCCTTTAATCGGAGCAATCCCTCTTGTCCCCTTTCTTGAAAAGAGAAACAATCACTCCAGTTTCTTAAAAGCTAGGTCACTTTAATGAGAGAGCCATTTCACTCCATGTTGTCCCTAGCCCTTGAGCATTTCCGGCCGAATTACGTCCACACCTCCGACGTTTAGCGGTTTAATCGCCAAAGTCACCTTCTCTTCGGTGGGACTATTCTCCGCCCTACTGAACACTATGGGCCTCCCATCCTCAGTGCCCTATTCGGGATTGAGCAGCTTTTTAAATGTAACCTCTTTTAAATCAAATGTGCGAGTAAACTCTCGAGGAGCTGTCCATTTGAGAGCAATATTTTCGAAGATTTACTATTGGGAATTCATTGCGAGAATCCTGAGATTACTCACAGACTTATGCCCATTTAATTGATTTTGTGTGATAGTTAGCGAGCTGTAAGAAGACAGTCCGTGGGTGCCATGGAATTAGTTTTTTTTTTTCCTTGTGTGGCAGAGCTTAGTACAATGACAGAGAAAATGAGTTGTATACTCATGGATTTCTTCATCACCACATTCTCTGCATCGCAGTTTCTCTTGGTTGTTCTTCAATATGTTGTGGCCAGTAAGTATGCCTCTGACAGAAACAGGAACTATTGGTTTTGACATCAGGTGGTAAAAGAGTTCAACCTTGTGTTTGCTTTCATTAATGATTTCCTCCTCACTAACTCACTAAGGTTACACAGAGTAGGTTTGAATGTGTGGTCAGCTAGTTCAGTGTCAAGGACAAAGCCTTTCCGTGCGAGTTCGTCAGCTTCTTCGTTACCCAGTACACCTACCTTTATGACTTCGAACCCAGCAAATTTTCACGCTGTACACCACGAACCCTTACCTCTCCGCGGGAGCATTCCACCAGTATTATCCATGTAGCAGATATTTTTTTTTATAGCTGCCTGGCTATCAACTTGTATTGTTATATCCCTTCGTCATATTTCATTATTTATCGAGGTTAATTCGGCGATCCTTGTCACTGCTTGGAAAAAATGCTGTGACTCAGTGGTTAGCCCGTTGGACTGCTGACCAAGCGGCATGGGTTCAAGCCCCAGCCAGAAACACCGAAAATGTTTCGCAGCACCACCTGTCGGCGGGGAATGACAAGCCTCCGGGAGTTATAATCTGTTATGAAAAAGCTTCTCACTTTGCCGTTCGGAGTGGCGCGCTGTCATGTGAAAGAATGACAGCAACATCGTTCTTGAAAGAATAGTGCAAAACTTTGGAGATGGTCAGGTTATTCAGGATTTACAGACATTTCCCCAAGGCTGATGATATATCGCCCTGTTAACCAAACCGGCATACCTACAACAGTAATAATTTTCTTTTAAATGAAGTGATGATATATGAATGAAGATATATTGAATTTTATTGATTTTCAATAGATTAATCATGTCGATATGTTTTGAAAAAACTTCTGTACATTTGCATGCATGCGTTTCACATTTTAATGTTTATAGTTGCTATTATTTATGACTTCACGCTGTTCTGGTTTTTCTACGGAAATGATTTCATCATGTGTTACATTGAGTGTGCATAAGAGTATTTAGGGCAAAGTATACGCGTATAAGTGGGTATCGGATCCAAACTGTTAATTACATCATACACATTTTTTTTATTTTTTGAAAGCATCGTGCTGAAATGTCATTTGCATTTGTTACCCTCCGTAAACATGTCATAATCCAATTTCAAGCCCATCCAGTTATTATATTAAAGCCTGAATGCAATTAAAAAATTAAAAGCATGAAAAAGCTTTTTCTTTCTTAAATTTGACAATTTAATTTATAGTCACATACACACGCACTTTTTGATTGAATTAATTTTATTTGATATTCATGGAGGAAATATGCGTGAGATGATGGAGATAGATGGAGCATAGGAAGGGTCGCATTTATTTTATAACTAGAGGGAGGTCGGGTTTAAATGGAACGAAGCAGGAAAGATAGGTCGGATCGGTATCTGATTTGGGAAGACAAGAAATGGAAACTCGGTCTACTGGATTCATATTTCTTTTAAATAATGAATGCACATATGTACTTTTCAATGCGCTTCACCTTTCGTAAAATGAATTCGAAATCAAAAGAAATCAAGCTTTCCTTGGAACTTAAAGTTAAATGGCGAAGTAACAGTCTTGAGGTGGGTCTCCACTTTAGAGGAAAAATGCTAGAAGTAGCTCTTAACAATCTCTCGAAAGCTTATCACAAGGCATTTTCTTAATTTCCTAATTTCGTTTCAAGAGCTTATAAGTCTATTTGAATCCAGCCCTGCTAAGTCCCAAAGTCCCTTCCTGCCAATAAGGTTAAACGACTTCAATATTGATAAGATAAATCCCATTTCAACTATTTAAATTTCCATTAAACTATTTACTCTTCATTCAGAGAGAATTCTACATTTCATAACGAAATTTAAGGCCAAAGCCTTAAAGAACAAATGAGACAATTCAACATTGAATTGAGATACAATAAGGATTCAACTAAACATAAACAATTTATGTATGGAGATAGAATTTACCGGAACCAGTAATTATAATTCAACGAGAGTATTGTTTTCCCCGGACAATGGGAGTATTGTTTGTGGACGCATTTAGTGGGTTTATGTCTCACAAAAGGTTTTCACCAGGACACAAATTTATTCACAACACATGCATGCATTTCAGAAGAAATCAATAAAACATTATTTTTTTTTCTCGTCTAGTGGGGCATTTACTGTTTTGTTGTGACTTAAACTCATGGGGAAAATAATTTGAAAGTGCATTTGTGCCACGAAACGTTATAAATGAGGCGATAGATTTTTTGACAACTTTTCACAGTTGGATAGATGTGTTTAGTATTTGTTTGATCATGGAAGGTGTACCATGACACAGCGCTTTGGAATTTATTACCAAAACCTCGACAAAAATTCCTCGCGTGACGTAGAATTTGTGGTCAAAGATTCCGGTCACAATTCATCAGTTCAGTTGTCCTTTACCTTTTGGAATGAGGTCATGCCTGGTCAAATGAAAATATTGCAAATATATAATGAAAAAGTGTGTGAGTTCAAATCTCTCATATCTTTCTCAGTGGCCAGAAGCGGGAAAGAGTGCTTTTCACAGACCTCTATTCTTAAACAATTCAACTGACCCAGGAAGCTCAAGTCAAGTGACTACTCACAGTACTGACACTGTAACTGAATTATGTTTGCACTCAAATCGCGAGTAATAAACCGAACTCTGGTCGGTATAAGTCTAGGGATGAAATAGAGAACATCTCCAAGCGGCTAGTTCTATTCGTGAATCTCTAAAGAATTCGACAAGGTTATAAAGTGATAAATGGATATGACAGCATGTTTTGATAATACCGATTAGAGTTCTAGTACGGAGCGAGGGAAATTCCTACTTCTTTTAGTGACTAATTAAGCTAAAGCATCAGAACTCTTCATCAATTCTTTAAAAACTGAAATCGTACTTTCCACTGACGAAGAAAAAGGCAGTTAACGTAGTTAAACCTCCAAGATGAGGCTGATATGAAAATTTTTAATAGCCTACTTGGAAAGATACAGGGGCTATCATGCAACTGCATGACAAATGCCCTTAAAACATCCCCCATGGCAGCTTTAGAAGCAATACCTCACCTGCTTCCTGTGGATATCTTTGTGAAGGTAGTGGCAGTCAAAGCGGCACTAAGCCTCAGGGAATCCTTTCACTTGGTCAGCACAACAACGGGTCAGCCTAGAATCCTGAATGGCAACATATTCGCCTTCATATTGACTTTAAGGTCAGATGCAGAACTCGGATTCCTTCAGAAGCGCTTAGGAGTCAATTGCGGTTTTAGCGACTCTGCGGTATAAATATTATAAATCAGCGTGTGGTTGCCAACCGATTATCGGATCACTGTATTGGTTTTCAAGCGAAAATTGCGGCAGTCCGCGAAGCTGCGGCTTGGAAAACCATTGGGGAATACTTCTATGGCGAAGAAATTATATTTCCGGGTCAAAGTGGTTCAACACATAGGATCGGAGCCGATACCTCAACGCACTCTGCATTATACTCTCGATTTCTAGTGCTGGTAAGCCGGTATCTTTCTCGTCGTATCGCAATGAACCAATCTGCTCCAAGTGTGTCCTTGTCTGAAAGGTGGCAGCCACCTTACCTAACACCCAGGGATTTTATTTCCATACAGTGCGGAATTCTGCGACAATTTGAGGGGAGGTTTTGTCATTCCCAAAGTACTCGCGTAATCTGCAGGTAGAGTCCGGTGGTACATGTGTAATCGCTGAGGTGCCTTTCCTGTAGGCAATAACAACTCAAGACATTAGACGTTCAAGTGATTCTTGCTCAGGTTCAAGAAAAACCGAGATTAATAATGAGATAAAGCAGAAAACTTGTACATTTATATTCTGAAGGTTCCATTTGGTACATTTATGTCCTTAAGGTCCCATCAGACCGCATTATATTCGAGCAAGGTCTGTTCCCTCATATAGATTCGTTAAAGGCATTTACTTTCTCCAAACCAATCATCAGGGATGGGGGTTGATGCACCAATTTTGGACAGTGAGTCCACCTTTTCCTTGTCTATGTGTAGTTTGTGCTCAGAGAAATTTTTGTTGTAGTTGATATTTATGCCGATATCGTCCGTCTGCACAGGATGACTTTGAGAATGTTCACCTACTCCATCAAATTTGATGTCAAAGAAGAGATTGGGCAAGGTTACCCCCTGTCATGGAATTTCTGTAACAAACCTTCTAAATAAATTGTGTGGATGTCACAATTCAACACCACAATTGAGTAAAAAAACCCTTTTTTGACCAACTACTGTGTCGTGTCACCCTGTTCATATGACGCAGAAGCATGAACCTTGTCAATGGGATCACGTCGTCCTTTGGGTTACCTTTGCTCATGCCGGCATAGACAGTCAGTTGAGAAAAAATACAACGCTGACCTGTTTGGAATGTTCAGAGGCATCAACTTCAAAAAATTATTGGGACTTGTAGAGCCCAGAGAATCCTAAATCTACTAGGGAGAGGCGAAGCAATGCCGGAAGGCAACTTACTTACTTAAGGTGGCGCTACAGTCCGGGGTGGACCTGGACCTAGGCGAACGGCAACTACTCTGATGAAAAAAGGCCTTAACCAATTCGAGGACTTTTTTGATTGAAACCTATAGCCATTCCGAACTATAACGCCGTCGGCGAATGAGCAAGGACTGCACTCCGATTCAGAGGAATGAGGCACCAACGTGCGGTCGTGTCCGTATTCCACCTTCCGTCTCATTAGGAAGTTTTAAGGAAACCGGCGAAAATTGGCTTTGTACTCACTACTCTGGCATTGGACAGAATGTTCTTGATTCGAATTCATGTCAAAACTGACATCATCTAGGAAACTGATGACTGATGTGAGACTTTAGACATAAGAAGATCCTTCCGTACGTACATATATACGTTTGGAGCCCAGCGTCAAAAATATATATGCAAAGGAAGGAGTATTTCTCAGTACACCCCGCACAATCTTCAATCTTTGAACCTTTAAAGATAGGTTACTGTAGCCTACGCTACAAATACTTATATCCGCCGCTGCTGCGGAAATAGTCTAAACAGGGCTTGAAAAGTGAAAAGTATGAATGATTCCTAAATCAAAAGTGAAAGACAAACAGGAAATAGCTCGACCACGTTCCGAGCCAGGGAACGATGAAAACTTAAGTAGATGAATAAATAAGAGTGAAACTGCGACTCTTGCTCCATTCCATGCTTTGCTTCTATGGAAAAGAAAAATTAAAGACTAAGCTTTGGTTAAGCAACCAAATTGAGGCTGTGTGTAGTCCTTGAGGGTGACTGCCACTCGAAAGTTTGCCTTTGTTAGCAAATGTCAGCGTAACATTTTAAGGATAGTCTACCCAGACGAAGAACAGGCCAAGAACCTATAGACGTGATTATAAGAAGGCGAGAGTGGCAAAGGCTATGCAGGTCACACCTTACAGCGCAAAGATAGCTCCATTGCGAATCACGCTTTGCAGTGAAATCCACTTGCCAAATAAGCCGCAAGAGCTGAGTATGGGTTAGTGAGAACTCAAACGCGATGCAGCGTTCCAAACATGATGGCAAGCAGGAGTGGTTGACGTCCTATGCCCCTCGAGGGGTGGCGGGAACTAAGTAGTAAGTTATCTTTGGGCGGATTGAAAAATGGGGAGATTCAGCTTAGAAGCACTGCGCCTTGACTAAATCAAAGTAATGCTTGAGTTGTCTCTGATATCCTTACCCAACAATGTGCCACACATTGGAATTTATTACGGACCGACTCGGGTGGTCAAAGGCCGTTCCCTCTTTGACCAGCTAAGAGAACTTTTTTAAAATTGATCTCTAAAGCCTTTATGCTTCTGGCAAAGAGCAAAGAATTCACTTCAAACGACAGATGTCATTTTTCCGAAAAACACCTTTCACCGTCAAAAGCATCGACGCTGAATGCATGTGTACATCGTCAAATCTCTTCGTACTTTGTCATCGTGGAAAGGTTCTCATAATGAAATGTTGATGGCAATGTTATTTTTCGTTCGGGTGAGGAAAAGAATTACATTTATTTTCTTGATTGAAACGTCGTGTCTAGCGCCAGTGCCATCACAAGGAGAAAACTTTTGATGTTTCTATTCCGCAAAATCGTCGTTCTTCCCATTGACATACACAACTTTCCAGAGGAGATCCTTCCTTTGCTTTGTGCGACTATCCACTACGTCTCCTCAGTCGAGATTATCCCATCAAACGAGAGTTTGCACACAAAAAAATGCTCCGTACTATTGTACATTGATTACTTTCGACATCCTGCACCATACACAAACAGTCCGCACACAAAAGGTATACACGAAACGAGCTGAAAGCAATTTTCATCGGGGCCCCGACAAAGAGAAAGTAATAAAAATCTCTCAAGACTACCATGTCGCCTCTCTTTGAGCTCATCCCCATCCTAATGCCATTCTAAGCGCTGAATGATTTTGATTTGAAACTTTCATAAAACCCGCCAAAGTATCTATGAATCTTGTATAATTCGCATACAAATCACTCAAATATAACTCCAACGAAAATTTATTGATTTATGATTTATCTTATAATGTTCCGTTTTATATTCTGAAAACATACGCTGCCGGCTTCCCAGCCGCCCCACGTTGTTCCCTCCATGCCAAAGTTCCCGCGCGCCAATAAAAAATTTGGTATCCGCAGCCATATCCGTTGGTGTTATATATGTACGTTCCCCAAAAAACTTTTACTCGCATAAAAATCAAATCCCATAATACTACCGCTCGTGCCATCAATAAAAACGACGCACAGGTACCATTCACTGAAGGTGGTGGTTGGCTGACTGGCTGACTGGCTGACTGGCTGACTGGATGGTTGGCACATTCCTTAGTCCTTAAAAAATTCAATAATACTTAATAGCAATACCTTAATGACATACTCCCGCAGAGTTCCCATTGTACCGTCGGTGGGGAGCGTTCGTATCATCACATTTCAAAGTCAAGAAAAAAAAAAAATGAAATATATGCTCCTTCGCGGTGTTTATGTAGCTCAGGGATATTCCTTTACCTGAGAAAGCTGGGGTGAATAAAATATCTAATAATGTACTTGAATTTTAAATAACAAAATAAATATGGCAATAGGGGAATCCGGCAGTCTCCTTATGCCCGGAGATGCACAGCAGGTTCTTGAGTGCTTTGGTATTTGCCTTCCGTCCTTGTGGGATGCCAAGGCTCCTACTGAATGTGACACAACACAAGGGAGGGAGATTTGTGGTGGGTTTTTTTTACAAGTACATACATATCCATATACCTTGCCATGACTTTTGTTGTGTCAACAGTTATGCCAACATTTGAAAAATTTTTACAAAAATTAAGCTGTTGTCTTGTTAAATTGAAGGATTTATGGGAGAGGTTCCTTGTTTATGGGTTTAACCGTATTATAACTTATGGACTTTCTATTTGCGAAGAGTATCTCTTTCACCTTTTTTATTCTGTAGGGATATTTCCGAACAGGTGGAAACTTGCGCATGTTCAGCCCATTCCTAGACGAAAAAACCTGTGGGTAACAACCGACCCATTGTCAATCGCCTTATGAAATACATATCTCGAAAGAAACCATCTACTTAATTACCGTCAGTGTGGTTTCAGGCATCAACGCTCTACAGCGGACCTAATGCTTCCCCTTTGTGAAAAATGGAACCCATGCACCAGCACGGTGAGTGCAAAATAGTCGCCCTAGATACCTGGAAAGCATTGCCTATTTTGTAGAGGCCTATTGTGCTGACCCATATGTTTTTAGAGCAGTTTGTCTGTTCCAGAGGCTGTCAAGAAGCTAATCAGCTTCTCAGGGTGGAGCGTAGAAAGTGCGGTTAGTGAGATTAGGTCACTGCCTAGGTTCCGCTTTCTCACTTGAAAGAGGGCGGGCATTATGTGAAGATGTGTAGAGAGTTTTCATCGCTCTTCAAGCGTAGATTTTAGGCAGGGTCCAGTGACGGGCAAAGTTTGTCTTGATGCCGTTTTAGTCGGCAGTGGTTGGATACCGGTTAGAATGTGAAGGTGGCTTTTGCTCAGATTTAGAAGAAACTTGGACGGATGGGGAAAAAGTGTCTGGTACAATTCTGTCCAATACTTTCTCTCCAAATTCTTTGGATTCGAGCAGGATTTGATCCCTCGTGTAGCTTTTGAAAATGGATTTGTTTAATCCACAGGCTTGTTCGGGACCAGTGAGGGGGGTTGTTGCACCTATATTGGCCAGCGAGTCCGCTGTTTCATTGCCAATGTGGCCCATGTGAGCGGAGGTCCAGTGTAGTATGGCCAATTTATTTTTTCCTAGTTCAAGGAGCAATTTGACTGTCCCTAGGACCAGTTCGATTTTGTTGTGGATAAATTCAGTGCTTTTAGGGCAGCTTGACTGTCAGATATAATAATATAATAAAGGCTTTCCCACGGAAGTTAGGCAACAAGGATAAGCTTGTGCACTGATTAATGACAAATATTTCTGCTTGGAAGATCGATGACTATATGCCTAAACTGACCGGTATGTAAGGGCTAAACGACTCTTCGAATATCCTAGCCACAGATCCACTGTCTATTTTAGAGCCGTCCGTGTACCACACTTGGTCGTGCTCTGACGGACGGGGTTTGAACTTTTCTAGTCGTCACTCGGAGCTACTGGACTACTGAATAGTTTCGTTTGAAGCAGTATCTTTTAAGAGTGTCATCTATCAGCATGCTGAATTCGCTACTTTCGAGTAGGGACGAAATTTAAGGTAATATTAAGGTGTTCGTCTGGTGTTTAGAACGGACATTGTTTAGGTGGAAGAGTCTGTGAAAACTGGGTTTTTATATGGTAAGCATATGAAGTTGGTAATGTCTTTTCAAAGTGGATTGCGAGCTTCTAAAGTAGTCGTTCGATACAGATTGTATTAGATGGATGTACTTCTCTGGTGTCCCACAAGGCTCCGTTCTTTCTCCGACACTTTTTTGATATTTATTAATGATCTTCTCTCTTTTACTCGCAATCCAATGCATTCCTTCGCGGATGATCGCACTCTCGACTAAGCATATTTTTTTAACGAATCTGCGACAAGGGCTCCAAGTCGTTGAGTCCCAGTATGGACTCAACTCATATACTGATGCTATCTTCATTTGCGGTACTAAGAACCGAGTTGAGTTCAACGCGTCAAAACCCCAGTGCTGTCTTCTGTCTCTGACACGAGATACCAATGTAGCCGAACGAAAGATGAAAGGAGTTGACATTGAGGAAACAAAGGATTTATCTTGCACATAGGCCTAGACCTTCGTTGGAACCGGCAAATTTCTGACCACCTGCTGCTAAAGGTGGTCCCAGATGCCTCGATTTCTTCAAACGTGGCAAACAGTTCTTCACTCCAACAGACTTGCCTACGATCTTTAAAGGCTTTTGGACAGGTTCACCTAGTTCATGCTTAGGTTTACTCGATCATGTTGAGGAGAAAGCATTTAGACTGATCGGCGATCAATCAATTTGCAGTCGAATACCTTCTCTTGAACACTTCAAAAAAAGCCATTAGTTCACTGCAAACAGGACAACTCGAGTTTAAGAAGCTTGGGATGCCTTTTCACTTATTGTGTACTTGTGCCCTCGGTAACCTGTGGTACAACTGGAAGGATCGGTAAAACCTAGTCGTACCAAACCAAACTCTTGAGGGAGGTATTTTGTGAAGTTTTTACTTATCTCCAAGTGAGTAAACTCCTAACTTCTGTTAAAGCTAAGGCAGGTAACCCATCTCGGTTCAAGATCAACTTTTGTCATCCGCAGAGATTTTCGAAAATCCCTAGTCTGTCACAAAGTTTACCCTTTATGTCCTTCAGGGACTTCAAATAGTCATCTGTGATCCCTTTTTGTATGAGGATGAAATTGCAAAATCCGTTTTTACTCAACCCTTGCGGCGTGAATTTAAGTCGATTGCACTTCCATTGATAACGTAAAAACAAATGCTCGTAAAATTTTGATTTTTTTCGGAGTAAATGTCAAGAGTATCAGAAATAATAAAGGTACCCCTGTAGGTCTTTAATCCATTTCACCAGAGCGTGATTTTAAATCACATTTCACTATATAACATGTAATTATAATTTGTTTCAAAGGAAAAAAATAGATGTACTTAATAAAAAAAAATTAATTTTACAACCGTTGTTATTAAATTTGATTTTATAATACTACATAAAAAAACTCAGGTTAAACAATGGATATTGCATGTCCTTTGAATAGATTAATGAATTTTTGTTGTGTGAGCATGCCGGTGGTTTATTTTAATTAGTTAGTTGTACCAAGAGTAAAACGCTTAATTGATGCTTAAAAATTTAATAAATGGCTGCGTGTAATTAGTTTTAATGGTATTTGAAATTATAACAACATGCGTTATTTAGTTGTGTACAAACTTAACTTAAATTTTATTAAATCAAATGTTTACTAGTCGCCATGGTTAGTGCTTTGGACTGGAGCTCCAGCAATGTCAACCGAACATTTTCCGCAGTACCACCTCTCGCCGGGAAATGACAAACCTCCGGGAGTATAATTTGTCATGAAATAGGTTCTCAATTCGTCGTTCAGAGTCAGCAATAAATTGTAGGTCCCTTAAAAATGTAACGCGCTTAACATAAATGATTGCAAGAAGCTAGGCCTTGGCGTAAACCAAGCTACAACAGCCGTCGGAAAGACACCTTTGCAAGTTTTCTTTCAAGGCTCTCTACGAAACATATCAACGATTTTTGGGCACCAGGTACAACCATCTAACGACAAAAGTGCCAGTAGATTGTTCAAACTATCTTGCGTTGAATACGAGACTCGACAAGTGGGGAATAGGTGGGTAGAAGTCACACATTTTGCCAGTAATTAGGCCTTAGGAACAATAATTTGAAGAATTGAAAAAAACAGATACTTGAACCAATTCCCATCCATTACTCGTATTTAATCCTGAATTCCTTGATGCGCGAGTATGACGTCTGAAAGGGTTGTTCAAACATGATTATCTCCCCTCGGTCTTTAAGAAATCTAATATCAAGTGACAAGAAATTGCCATGTTAGATTAGGTAAATGAGTATCTTGTGACATTCATCACTGCTCATGTAGATCAGCAATAGGGTCCATTGTGCCTATTTTAAGAATTTTGCCACCGGAATCTACAAAGAGTGATAGAACCGCTGATACAAAACTGTCTAGATAGGGATATGTACCCATAAACACCGTACTCATGGGAGTCTAACCAAGTGGTAGGGTTGGATAGTCTAGAAACCACTCAGAAAAGGATAGATATTTTAGAAGTTTCCTGAAATCAGCGATGTGAAGGTCCTCTAGCCCATGAAAGAAGCTACTACCAAGCGTACGCAATCTTCTTTTGGCTACTGCGGGACATTCGCTTAGCAGGTGTTGGACGGACAGCACAATGTTACGCAAGTCCTTCAGTTCTGTGAAGAAGTAACAAGAGTCCTCATCCTTCTTCCGACTAGGGCAGAAAATTCACACAGCAGACGAACTGATTCAATTTGTTCCTCGTCCTGCAACTTCTGCAGTAGTCGTTGTAATGTATACCGAGGCGTTCCGTATGAGTATCAATAGCGCAGTGCCCAGTAATGATGACGAAGTCCACCCGTGGTTCGCGTCGGCTGAGTTCGGCCAGAGAGAGAGGGAGAGATCTCCCAATTGTTGGCTTTTCATAAGTTCCTAGCCTTAACACATGCGTCTAGGTGAAAGGTGAATCGAGCGGTTATTGGCTCAATAGATGGTTTTATCCTGAATATACATTTTTAACGAGATGATCAGAATCTTCGCCTCACCTGTGAGACACTTCCATGCAAGTTCGTCAGCCCTTTCTAAGGGTTACCTTACTAGCTTTAGATGAGATCTTAATACATTCACAGATTCCTACAAGCCTCGATCTAGTTATCCTGGACTTCAGAGCCTTAACGACTGCATGGCTACCAATGAAAACAGTAATTGTCTTTCTGTAAATATGTTTCTTGCGTATAGTTTTTGAAGCTTCGATGATGGCTGTGATTTCGGCTTGACAGACAGTGCAGTCGTCGTTACTCTAGATTGTGGATTGTAAGTAGAGGTGGGATCGAGTCACCTTATCACTGCGGCCGTCGATAGGCCTATTGCGATTTCCTCCAATTAGAGCTCGCTCATGATGCCTGAATTCGAGATGAATACAGAGATGTTTTTGAGTGAACTGGCAGATATATCCTCCGTTTCGAGGTAGAATTGGCCTAAATGACGATGACGTATTCTGTCTATGGTTTTCATGAGATCAGAGTTCCAATTGAGTTTTTCGTTTAGGATGAGGCCCAGGTACTTGACTTCTTTTGAGGACTCTATCGCTTCGCCGAACAAAGTGGGTTTTCGCAGTTTGCTTTGCCGTTAAGTATGTTTCTTTCCCAATTGCATGTAGTATTGTCTACTAATGTGCTTAGGATGCATCTATATATCTGGGCAAGTTCAGTATTGTCGAAGGCCCCCTCGATGTCAAAGAAGCAACCCACCACAATTTCTTTATCTCTCAAGGATTTTTCAATCCTTGTAGTGAGTTTCTGAAGAGCGTCGTTACTCTAAAGGAAGGGTTTATTCCTAGGGCTTTGGAGTAACCGTCAGCTCCCGAATCAATGTCCATTTTAGAACTGTCGATGTAAAAGGCCAGTTAATTTTTGCTAGTGACTTTGTGGTTCCTTCATACTTTCCTGTCAGGAGTTCTGATATTGAATACACTGTCAAATGCCAGACTATGGGTCATATGATCTGTTTCTGTCGACTTGTCGGCGTTCTCCCATCGCGATAGTAAGGAAGCGCGACCGTAGAAAACTGGTATCCACAGTCGTCCTTCCTTAAGTCTCGGCATGTATTACTGAACGCCTTCGCGCGAGTAAAAGGTCTACATATGCTTTCTTGAAGCGTAGCATGCTGATTCTAAAAGATTAAGTTCCTAACAAACTTGTTTAAAGCCCCACTCAACTCTGCAGACATTAACGTCTTCATCAACTAAAATCACCTCCACCGGAACGAATTGTTTCAACTCGTCCAATTTAAAAGGTTTTCGAGAAAGTGGAATCTAATTTGAATGCGCAATGAAGTCAAACTCACTATTGCCTCCCAACCCAGCATACAAATTAGAAAAAAATCAGCAATTCCAACAAGAACCACTTCATTCCCTTGAAGATTGCCTATAAAATGCCACGACCCCATCATCAATTACAGTAAAGAAGTGTTCATTTCCCATTTCGTCGGCTTACTTCAGTTCATTCATCTTTCAACTCATCTCAATCCCATTAAAAATGGAAACACACCACTACACTCAAGGAAAAAAAAGAACCGAAAAGACTAAAAACGGGACGAGAGCATAAGAAACGACTCTATCACCACTCTATCAAATATAATTTAAATACCATCATCCCCCCCTGTTGTTGGCGGCGTACTATACGTAGAAACCACTTGAAGATACATTCTATCGGATGTGTGTGTCTCAAAAGCATGCGGAAACATCTTCATCATGGCGTTTGAAGAATTTTTGGAATTTCTTCGTGTAAAGCTTCCTTGGGTATATTCCGTAGGTCGTCTACTCGCAGAGGACCTGAGATTTCATTTTGGTATATAAATTCTTCCACCCCGTCATATCTTGGGGGTTGGCTGCTGCCTGTCATACAGGCTCACTCTACCATTTCCTGTTGGGAAGTTACTTATGGGGGGCACACGACGAACCCTACATGAATGAATAATGAAACTCAGCTGCGGCAGGCGAATTCGAATGCCGAATACAATATCTTCGTGGATGTATATGTCGGTGCCAAACACAGAACTATCTATCATCGGCGGAGTGAGAGAGTTTTGTAGTCTCCCGAGTGTTGGCTACGGTATTGTTTATTCTCGAGCCTTTCCTTCGTCTTTGGCTGCCAGCAAATGGAGAGGGGGGCAGATCCTTAAAAGTCAAATAAAAATGAAAATCCTGAATGGAGTCGTCATTGCTATCGCACATTCATTTATTGTGTGTGAAACTTGAAGATTGATGACGAGTTCAACAACTGGAACATGATTTGTGAGAAATGTGGGTTACAGGGCGAAGGTCCTGGTGAGAGATGGGTTAGGCACGCGTAAGCAAGAGCATGTGTGGTGTAATTGAAACGAGATGTGACATAGTTGGCGTTATGTTAGAATTGAGATATTCTAGGTCAAGAGTCGACATGCATTCAATGCATGCATCGTTATACTCTGATGCATGATTGAAGTTGCAGTCTTGCCTTTTTAGAAAAAACTGTTAAAGGACGTGTCCCTATATTGACTATCCACGATGAGTCTTTCTCAGGTCTGTTTTTAACCAAAGGAACATGTGTTGGGCCATCCTTTATCGATGGAATTACACTCTCTACCATTGGTGTTATGAGTATAATTGTTTACAGCATAGAAAGTAGCAGGCGGGATTTCGAAATAACAGCTGGCGCGACATCTCGGGATGAGTTGCAACCATTCATCTTGTGCGGGTTACATTTTTCGCACGAATGGAAGGAACCTCTGATTTATTGACGACTCGTAACGGCGAACTGAGAAGCTTCTTCATGACAAATCATACTTTTGTCATTTCTCAAAGAGAAAGTAGTGCCGCAAATATTATTTGGTCGATATTGCAAGATCTCGCACATACGCAGCCAGCACAGCGCTCTAGCGTACTTATTGAGCCACTGTAACCTAACCATACAGTTCGGTGAGCACATAATCGAGTCGAAGCCGTATATCAAGTAGGGAGTGCTACTGGACCACAGACTAAGCTTCAGAGACCATTTAATGTACGCATGCAAGAAGGTCTCTCGGGCTGTAGCGACACTATGTAGGCTAATGCCAAACATAAGTGGACCAACTTTTAACTACCGTGAGCAAGTCCATACTCTTGTATGCGTCCCCAATATGAAGCATTAGCGACGCGACATATGTAAGTCGCACATTAGAAGGGTGAACTCGTGGCAAAAGATTGCATCCTTTAAGGTGTGCTGTGCCTTTCTGCCTGCGGGGGTACCTCTACACATGGATGACCCATTCTACGGGAAATTCCAGAATGCAGAGCATCTGCTGATGGAATGCCAAAACTACGCACGAGCTAGAAATCCCCTAGACACGAAAATTTATGGGCAAATGATCCCAAGAAGTCTGATCACACTTTTTTTGGTGACGAGCAAGGGCTGGGAGACTGCAAGCATGATGAAGCAACGGCTCATAGAGGAAAGAGTAAGAAACGAAACGAAAAAAAATTGCGACAACTGAAAATGAGCTCTGGTAGCTGAAAAAGACATGAGGAAATGTCAAACCTGCCACTGCCTTGACTGGCAGGGAACAAACAGGAAAAAGCAACAAGAAAAGATATTTTTTGGCACGTAGACCTGCAGGAAAATGAAGTCGGACATAATTCGTGACTCGGGCTACAGAGTATCTATACTGAGTGCGACCACAAATCAACGCCATCTATTGTCAAATAACGTATGCAAGCAATTCGATGTTAGTAGTATGACCAGCTTCTGCTTTTTTCTCACGATAAACGTCGCAGATTGGAAATTGTACATGAACGTAAACCTAGTATGGGGATACAAGGTTGAATTGAGAGATGTTTAATTTTAGTACACCAGCACTCTATCTAGAGTAACCGCGTTTCATATTTTGAATGACGGGTTTGTGGTGATCCAATCGACTACGCATAAATGTACTTCAGCCTCATAATGAGATGGAAACTTCCGGTTGCTTTGTACAGTGCCCAGTGTAGAAACATAGTTGCAGCCTTTTTGCATATCGCAGCCAAGTACCATAACGAACAATGATCTGCGCCAGTGATACCTCTGAACACGTGATTTTCGCTGGTATGGACAAATCGCTTCGCAAGTAGACCGCAGAAAATTTAGTGAAAAAAAATGTAAAGAGGGGCTGGAAGCACACTATCATAGTGGGTCTCGCTGCCAATAGTGTCCAACAGTAGAAAATACTTTAAGGGATCTGTCTCAGCGTGTCCTAGTGTTCATTCTTAACCAATGGTTTGTACAAGCTCTAGATGAAAGTGTGACTGCTTGTGAAAAGTCCAGCGGCAATTAATGGTCACTCTATGCATAGTCTGAACTGGCGACAATGGCGGCCCATCAGACCATTGAGAACAGGACAGAAATCACAAAGTACCCACTATGAAAACATTGCATAACATACCAGTCATTGCCCTCGCAGCCATAACCCCGAATCCGATTAGAGTTGTATGCAAATATTATTTATTTGAATAATTTTCCATTGCACTATTTAATTTTGAAATTTATAGCTTCACGCTATATATATATATATAAGCGATAGCTAAACATTTTCATCAACACAACCACGCACGAGTGCATTCAAAAAGTAATATCTGTATTATTAAAATATAAAACTAAATAAATTCATGTTGCCTGATTGTGTGCATCTACATATAGGAAATACAATATTTGGGAACATGCGTTATGACCATTCAATTTGAATGCTTTGCGTATGAATTTCATTAAGCCCTGATGCGACTATAAATTGAAAGCAATAGAATAAATCTGTTTAAATTTCACTAGGAGGGATAATTGGTGGTACGGCAGTACGCTTAGTCAAATATTTGATTATTCTATTAGCGTTAAAATTCACGTAGATAGCTTCCAAATTGTTTGCCTTGGGCTGAACGGCGGGAGGAGGAGGAGGAGGCAGTCACAGCATGTGAATATAATTAATTAAGCAAGTAAGCCTATTTTAAATTTTGTTGAACTTGTAGGCGGAATGATTTATAATAATCTGTTGGCTTGTAGTGAGGAATGAGTGTACATTTTATGCAAGTGCGTGGAAAGCATGCACTTAAAAGTTCTCCCAGGGTGGTCATCGTGACAAAGTTGTTAGTGTAGTGGACTGCTGTGCGAGATACGTAGGTTCAAACCTCAGCAATGTCCACTGAAATTTGTTCGCGGCACTATCTCTTGTCGGGGACTGACAAACCTCCAAAAGTATAATTTGTCATGAAAAGGTTCTCAACTCGCATTTGGGAGTCGGCAATAAACTCTAGTCCCTTCCATTCATGCGAAAAATTTTACAAACACAACATGAATGGTAGCGAGAAATTAGGCTTTGGCTCATCTCGAGCTGTCGCACCAACAAGTTTTTTTTTAACTTCTCCCAAAGGGCCCCGTTTACGCATAAAATAGGGTATCCTGTATACTTGGCTTCGTGGTTCTATGCGATTTTCAGGAGACTTACGCCTCTGCAATCGGGCCAAATGGACGTTTTCCTTTCTTATGCATTGGGCAAATGGTGCTAAGGTTCCAATGATCGGCCATGCTTTGGTCGCCCTTGTCTTACAGATAGGTTGGTGGTACTATTATCTATCTATTATTTAAGCCTAGTTCTGGCTGCTTGTATAATCAAGGTAAGCGGTTGTACTGATTAGTTGTCCACCAGGTCTTGATTTGAAGCCTACCAGACGACCCAATTTGGCGCAATGGCCGGTAAGGAAGCCCACTAGCTTCCTCATATTGTTCCTGTCAAGGTTTAGAATTTCCGTGTATTAAAAGGGCTTGATAAGTTTCTTGGATTGCCTAAGCCCGAGGGGATTCTCCCAATGGGCTAGGAGAAGTTGCTTGCACCATTCTAACACTTGCAGTTAAGCACTCTGCGTGACATTAGAGTTTAAAGATGAGAGCGTGGCGAAAACGCTTGTAAATTGAAACATTGGAAGCAGCTTTTTAAAGGAAGATCCAGTTGGTTAGACAATTATGTATGTACTTTCAAAACAAGTTCAACCGACAAATATGTGTAAAATGGAGTTCAACTACTGAGATCACATGAAAAATCGTTTAAAATGTTCCACATACGCCACAGTATTTTAGGTTTAGTGATCCTTGACAAGATCTGCTTAGACAAAAAGTGCCCCATTGTTATGCAAAAGGATCTATTGCAAAATTCAAGGTTCGAAGTTGGAAACTTTGCAGATTGGGGTTAGGTCAGAATTGTGACCACATGAAGAGTCGGTTGAAATGTTCCACATACGCGAGAGGATTTTAAGTTGAGCGATCCTTGATGAGATATGCTTTGACGAAAAGAGGCGTAATTATATACAACTGAAATGGTTTTTAAACTTCCCGATTTGTCCCGATTTTTCGGGCTATGGTGTCCGAATTTTTATGAAGTTTTATCTGGCAGCCATAGGTGACTATTTTGACTTCCGTCAGCATTTCTTGGAGGTGAAAAGATGAAACCATGTAAGCAATTGACTCACAACTTTCCTAATGAATAATAGACAGTGGTGCTCACTCATCTTCTGCGCTTACTGTTCCTGCTATTCTCAATTCAGTGTCCTTTATGCGTTGGCTGGAGTCATCAAAAGTTAAATTGGTCCTTATTTCTAAGGCTCGTATTGTTATCTTCACTAGAAAACTTCCATTTTTTTCGTTCTAAGCAGCGGAGCTTAAACTGAACCTCGTGTTTCTCCACTTATTCTGCGTCTTTATTCGTATCGTTAATTAATATTCTTGGCTGAAATAAGACACCACCCAAATCTCCAAAATTAATCTTGAACGTGACTCCAGTGATTATGTGACTCCTACTGACTTTCTGCAAAAACCCGTGTCTATAGTGAATTCAAATTCAGCAGTATTCTATCTTTAAAGGACAAAATAAATTCTCAATCGCCAATTGCCTTAAACTTTCCTCTTAGGCTAGGGCCACTCACTGTGCGACTCAGCGATTGAGCGACCAGCACCTGAGCGACGCAAAAAATTAAAACTTATAAAATCGTAGGGCTGTGGCCACGTAGTTGCTAAGCGATGAGCGATTTTTCTGAGCGATAGAGCGACGTCCCTCTGAATTCAATTTTGTTCTAATTTGGTAGTTCATCGCTCAGCGATAAAGTGAAAATGGAGCAAATAAACTTGGAAATTTTGATTTCAGCTGTCGACAACGTCATTTTCACTACTAATCGCTCGAGCGACGTTGCTCAGTAAAAGGCCACTCGTCGCTCATCGCTCAGTGCGTGGCCCTAGCCTTAGTCCAATGCTTTTTTGACCTGCCAGTGTATGAATCCCGGTCGTTAAGAGGCAGAACTTTGTGCCTTAAATTCAAATAAATTCAAACAAATTCATTTGTTAGGCTTTCCACAGTGCTATGAAATTCTAGAATCTTGACGTTGTTCTCCTTAACTCGTCCTAACAAAACAAACCTTGACTTTGACTCAAACTTTTGGTTGTATCAACCAAGTGATATTATTTTTCCTTGGCTTCTAGTCATGTAGAAATGCCGCATATCCTACATATGGTATGTACATAAATACCTACTAAATGAAACCAAGCTGAGTTGGTGTTCAGGCAAAAGCACACACACCCCTTCCTTTGATCTCAAATTCACAATATGCTTACAATAAAGGTTAGTCAACTAAAACAGCTCTACATAAGCTAACACAAACCTTAAGAGGTCCGTTGAAAACAAGCAATACATCCTGGCTGCCTTTCTCGATATTAAGGCAGCCTTTAACCACGTCAAACCGAATGCAATCACTGGGGCACTGTCTGGCCTAGGATTAAGTTGATCACACAACTGCTCTGCAATAGAGTTGTCAACGCTAAGACACCACAGCTGAAAGATATGTCGATAGAGGTACTCCTCAAGGGGGGGCACTCTCATCTTTCTTCTGTAACATGGTTTTCGAAAGAAAAGGTTACACTGTGGTTACATACGCATTGCTGGCTTAGGAAAGTATTCTCAAGTTCCTAACAGCCTTATGACTTATGCCCTCATTATTCCTACTTGATGGACCAAGAAATCCGGGCTCAAAGTAAACCCACACAAAACAGTTCTTAGTTTAGTGTGAACCTAAATTTATTAAAACAATAACTAAAGACTTAACACTGTAACTGCACGGAGCGAACTCGCCAAGCGCTCTTGCCGATCAGATACGAACTGCGAACTTAACTCACTTCGTCTGTCTCACTTGGCGAGCTGCATGTGCAGAAACTACCTAAACTACCTCGATTTGAGTAGGAGGGATTTCCCTACTCAATTATAACCCAAAGGATGGTTCATCCTTTCGCTAACACAAGATCTAGGTTCATATCTTGGTTAACATTAGTATAGAAAAGGTTAGAACCCTATTTGCTCATTGCAAACCACTGTTTGTTTCTTCGGGAAAAAAGACTTAATCCCTTTTCAACTTTGGGATTCCGAACTTTCCCCTAAGCAAATATAGTTTTATGGGAAACATTCTTAGGCTTAGCTTCAAGGTAAATGCAGTTAATGACACGGTACTTCGCCTACCAGCTTCTGCCTACCAACAATGTTACCCTCTAACTCAACGAGCAACTCACTTTAACATTAACACTCCGTCTTTAAACAGAATTGCAAACTGTGACTAATGTACACCAACCACATCAGACAAAAAAAAACCCCATCCATTCGTTTTAATTATCAAAATCCCACAAGGAATAGCTCGTTTTCACATAAAGGACACCTGAAAAATATCCTTTTTTTCATAGCAACCATGCTGCTGTATCAATCCATGATTTACAATCGGTTTTTATTGTTTTCAACTCGTCCCTGCTGCTTCAGAATACATATCTCCATCGAAAAAGGTAAACAATCTTCTTTCGACAGGACACATTCACTGAGCCATATTCATCATCAACTATCTATCCCCTGGCACCTGTAAGGCCTCCCTAAAAAAGAAATGAAACACGAGAATTGCAAAAGTAGAACGAAAAATCATATTCCATTGTTCGATCCTGCAGAAAGGAAGGATTCACATTTGTTTATGATTCATATTTTCGCTTTTTGTCGACATCGTCCACTGGTACACATCACACAGCGCTTGATTTACAGGATTAAATCACACAGAAAGGAAAGCAAAGCGAAGCAAAAAACAAAAAAAAAGAAATAGAAACGAAAATCACGTTCAATGGTTTTCTATTTCCTGTCCAGACTGCGAATCGCCTAGGATAACGAAAAAGGCACACAAAAAGTGTAATATTCCAATTTCCTCTGGCTCACAAATTACACTTTCTATTCTCGTCGCTTTATCCTCCAACAAAAATCGCTAACAAATTGAATACTAAATACGAAGGACGAACAAAAAAAAAATAAGAGAAATCCAACTAAATCGAAGGTCCTTTCCCATCCGGTTGTGCGCTCCGTTTATTATGGATGCGCGTTGGAGGAAAGTTATAACTCAAACGCAAAAGCGAGCACCAAGCCCTCTCAGCCCTCTCCCTCCATTAACCTAAAGAACGGTGGATACGCCGGGAAAACTAGGCCACCTCTACCGTTTAAGGATGCATATCCCAAACTCAATGTCTTAACCCTTTAAGTTGATGATGCCGGCTCTTCATCCACCTCAATAAAATTTTGCGGAAAGGGTGCTAAATATGTTTCCTTCTGTTCTTCTTGTTGTTGGTTTTACGGACTCACGAAGGGCGTTTGTTTGCCTTTTTTGCAACACAAAACACGAAAAACTGTGTACGTGAGTGCTTTATCCTTCGCCTAGCCTGCTCCCAAAGGCGAAGATCGAGCGTCGAGAGTTGGCTAAAGGCGAAAACTTTTCCCCGTTTCTATATCAGGACTTTGGTGAAAAGTGTGAGAACATTTTCTGGAAATTAGTATAAAACCGTAAAATAAAAAGTAGCGATACGTGCCGGGGAAATCGTGGTTTTAATATTTTTCCATGAAAGGATGTGTATTCATCTGTGAGGCAATGCGACGTGACAGACTCTTGTTAGCTGCCAGGATAAGACGAACCTTGAACAAAAGGGTGATGTACGATTGTTACTATGTTTCAGTGCGAGCACATGAAGTTGGCAACAAAACCTTTTTATGAGTTTTTTTTCTGTTCTCATTAATAATTGTTAGGACTGTACTTGCGTGGTTACAGTGTGGCGTTGCAAGAAAGGATCAACCTTGATGTGAGTAGATCTGGTTTCTTTGTAATTGAGACTTATTGGCTTCATTTGCTTGATCAGGCACTAGTCGAAAGGCAGTTACTTGTTGAAATATCTTCTACAGGGTTCCATTTTTGCTTCATCAATTGTAAAGTCTCTAAATTTTGTCAACACTAATCTGTGCGAAAGTGGATTTCACACGTGCATTTGTCAAGTACCATGCCACTTACTGACTTGGATGAGACTGTTTTAAATTAACTAGCAAGCTTGTGTGTTTTAAAGGCTGTCTTGGGAGTCGGACTTTGTACAAACCAATGTGGTGTTTTCTTTGTTCAAACAAATGCCTTCGTATTCTTCGTCGATCACTCATTTTAACTTAGATGAGATGAAAGTGTACGATGATTTCGACTAACGTCTTGGCTAAGCATCTTCTCCGCACAAACCTCGCCAAACAGGTATCTAGAAGAATTCTATACCTCCGCATAAGGCCAGATGACCAGTGGTAATGCTGCCAAAGTAGCTGGGCTTCATCCGAGACGAGAAATGTCGACAAACGCATAGAATGGTGCAAAAATGCAAAAGGCGCTACAAAGAAGGAAAAGAGCTTTTTGAAAGTTCTACGGTCAAGAAGAACATCATGGCTTCTCCAAAAGAAGAAAAAGGACCCCAAGTAGTGCATGAAAATTCAGGAACAAGGATCTTCTCCCAAAAGATAAAAGGAGATATCGGTTTAACAGACCCCATACAGCAACCTGTAGCGATAAACAAGGGAACCTTGGGGACTCGCAGTTGATGCCGAACAAGAAAAAAAACACTTTTTCAACGGCAATTGAAAAAATACCCCGCTGTTGGGCATAACGGAGGGTTCAACCTACATCAACATTTAAATTGCAAAGCTGCTGGACCTGACGGTTTACCGGCCAAAGATCTTGCACCAACGTATTTTTAGGGTTTATTCAGTCGAATTTATGCCTGATGAATTGAGTTTCAGCTTCGTTTGTCCTATCCACACGAGAAAACACCCCCAACTAAGCCACTATAGAGACATCAGTCTCTTCAACATCATGTTCAATATTTTATCTGTCACATTGCTTGATAGTCTGAGGCCTTACGTCCCTTTACCTAACCTAACCAAGCTAGTGCATTATTTTGAGTGTCATACCCCGTTTCTTGAAGCATATTCATAGCGCTATGGATTGTTATCTCTGGATTCCATGACAATTTCCTGTAGAGGATAACTCCTAGATTGTGCGCTTTTTGAGAGATTTAGTTTGCTTTGGGGAATATAAAGAGGTCTAAGAGGGAATGGGGATTGATATTGCTGCATCGTCCGCATAGCTGAAAGTTTCTATGCCCTTCCTTTTCGGGAAATGATGAAGGCTATTAACTACAAATGGACGGGAAAACACTTTTTTCTGAGAAACCTCATATAGCAAGCGCCGATGTTTTCAGTTCTGTACTGGTATGGATTTTAACTAAAACTAAGAAAACAACTAGATGGCTTCATCAATTTTTAAAAGGCAAAAACATTTGGTTTAAAATTTCAAGACTGTAATATTTTTTTTTTCGAGATGATAGAAAACTCATTGAGTCCTTTAATTTCTCGAGTTCTTCAACAGGAGTTATAAGTCCAAAATTTATATACGCATTCATATGTTTTTATCATAATTCTTCTTTTACTTTCAGGTAAGCAACATCTACATTCGCTTTGAATTAAAAACATCCATTCAGAAGCAGCACTTCCAAACTACATACATATAAGCACAGTTTTGCTGTTCAAGTAAGTGATTTTTAAAAATTAAAACCGGACAAGTGCGAATAGGACTCGCATCCTAACGATTTCGTTCGTATTGTAATAATTCCATGTATGTATAATATGTGCATACTTAGAATTAAAACTTAGCGATTTCAAGATTTTTTCTTCAATACACTATAGGTTTTAATAAGTCATAAGTCTGTAAGTCAGTATCAAAATATGTTTTTTTTCCTTATCCTTTTATCGCATTCAGCTAAAAAGTTTTACATGGCGATGAGACTGGAAACCTAGTACTTGTTCCGGCGAAAAGATGTCCGTTAAGGGACAGATAGATCCTAAAAGGGTTCCGTTTCTCATTCCAAGTTTTTTTCCTTAATTTCAAACAAAAATTGATTCTTCAAAATTGACGAAATGTGGAAGGATCTCATAGCTAAAATTTTTTACATCCTTTTGTTTTACTTGTATGGTGTCTTGTTATCGTACAACAGAATTGGATCTTGTCTATTATCTTATTTCGATTGTGGTTTTTTCAACTTCCTTTACATCACGTGTCTGTCTTCGCAGTATATTTTTTTTTTGCTTTCCCTGGCTCTAGAAAAGTTAATACCCTGCGTAGACCACCAAACAGTAACCATAGTCTTTTTTGGATTCATGGTAGCTTTGGCATTTGGTTTGGACGATCACTGGCATTGAACCATTATTCAGACGATTTGTATAATAACCTGAGTAATGAGCAGCAGAGCTACTCGGTGTTTCTACGGCATAACTTGGGGTCTTAGTCCCAAAATGATACACTGGTTGTACGCTTTGACCCATAATAACATATGCGGCCATAGTTTGGTGGTCAAAAGTACTTGGACGAACGACGAAAATGAAGCCTGAGAATCAACAAAGATTTGCCTGTCTGGGTATTACAGGTGCTTTGCGTACTTGCCCCACTTCAGCCATAGAGGCTGTCATCGGACGTTCACCCCTACATAGCTTCACTTGGAAGACCGCTGGCCGTTGTGCTTTAAAGCTGCAGGTAGAATATAAGCTTAGGTAATTTTGTGGGTCATCTGAAAATACTTCACTCAATTCCAAGAACTATCCCCGACGTTATGGCTATTTCAGTAGAAACGTTAAACCATGTCGACCAGTCTAATGGAAAACCCTTATCAGACTTAGGGTGTTTTGAAAGGTATACCGACGGATCAAAAATGGCTTTCGAAGTAGGTACTGGCATCTTTGGACCCAACACTTAAGTCTCGATAGCAATGGGGATGTCCTCCAGCGTCTTCAGGGCTGAAATCCGGGATATTGAGATCTGCGCCAGGATAAACCTCGTTAAAGGTAGAATATTAGGGGGCAAAAATACATATCTACTCAGGTAGTCAGGCAGCGCTTTAAGCATTGGCATCCCACTTCGTGGAATCTACGTCAGGCAATTGCTGCTACGATACCGTACAATCAATTGAGAGGCACAATAAGGTCAAGCTTAGTTGGGTGCCCGGTCACTGGGGAATTGTAGGCAATGAAACTGTGGACAAGCAATCCAAGAGACTTATCAGCCCTTTTCCGACACGGAAATTCAAAACCTTTACAGGAACAACCTTGAGCAAGCTAGTGAGTTTCCTTACCAGCCATCGCGGCCTAGATATAATTTCAACAAACTAAACCTTTGTTCAGATACAGAGTGTCGGACAAAACCTCTGAGCACATTCTCTGTGAATGTCCGGCCCTATACTGACTACGTAGACGGAGCTGTTCGTTAGCGGAGTTTAGAAACTCGACTACTAGGGACATATTCACCTTAACTACGAAGGTAGTAGGCCTATTAGGCTAAGTAGACCGGAGACACAATAGATATTGCTAGGTCGCAGAGCCGGTTTTATAATAATAAAAAAAATAATTTCTCCAAAATGTAAGCCCTTTCTATTTTTTGGGTCAAGTCACTGTCATACGAGATACCTTGCAACCATTTCCACATCACCTTTCCGATCGTGAAGTATTTTCTTTCAGGACATTGATTTTAATCGGCCCTATTCGGTGTCCAATGAGACTTTTTTTCGCGGCCTATATTCCCGAATGGAACCTTCGTAACCATCTCTCAATGCTTCGTTCGCTGTCAGTACATTTTAGTATTGCCTGTTGCCAAGGAATCAATATGTTCACGTATGAGCTTTTGAAGAAAAGTGTTTGAGGCTTCTGTTGTGGGAAAGGATTTTTTCTTGTTGCTTTTCCCCGAATAGGTTCATTGAAGGCAATTTCATTACTTCACTGAAAGATGGCTTGTCGAAGGCCAATGCCGCACGAGCTCCTTTTTCCGCCCTGAGTATACAGAAAACTAATAGGACTATATAGACGAGAGCCCGTGACCAAAAAGTTCAGTTCCATTAATTTTCTGTAAATTCAGGAGAAAGGAGCTGGCATTGGCCTAAGTGATCATCAAGCTAAATTGTATTCCTCTTCCTCTGCAGGATCTATAGAGAAGAAAGTATTTCTCATTGAGGTACCATTGGAATGGTCTGTTCACCCGTAGGTATAAAAAAAGTCTGACGTTGGAACCAAAGTGCACGGTATGCATTTGGTGTGACATCTCAGAGGTAATGATACGCGAAATTCGGCCATATTTCGAATACCTAGTGACTGGACCACCCTCTTACGTGGAAATCCTAGCAAAATTGTTAAAAACAACGCAAATGGAATGAATTTTTCAATAAAACCGCAGAACAACATTCGCTGGGCATACTGTTGATATGCCGTGCATGTCGTTCCTCTCGGTAAGTTCCATTAATTCATTTTCCGTCTCTGCCCGGACTCTCTGTAATTACATCTTTTTTACTGCAGACCTACGAGTGTACAACATTTACAATTCTTTAATTATGTTCGCCCGGCATATCCTTCGCTGATACCGAGGCGTGCATACGAGTTCTTAATTCACATTCAGGATACGTCAATTTCATTTTTATGCTTCGCATAATGTTTCAAAGTGAACACGGTCCTTTGCCATTTCAAGTGTTGTGCTTCCGTAAATGTAAACAAAACCAAAAAAAAAAAAATATAAAAAAGGACTCTCCTCTGTTCGGCAGTCCTTTCATTTGTGCCTTCGGCAAAAATTATTTCCCCCAGAGACGTGCCACGGATTTCGAATGTAGCGCTGTTGGCCGCAATCCTTTATTCATGCAGTCCGTGGAACTTGTGCGTACGCATTAGCCTAATACCCATCCGTCCCGTTGTGTTGTGTCGTAAAGAAATTTTTTTTTTAAATTGTTTCCTGAAAGTGTACCAGAGATTCATACATAAATCCTGCGTGGAGCAAGTTAAAATTTAATTTCTGAAATTAGCTTTGCCTGGCAAACATATTTTACGGTCTCTTGACACAATTTTCGAGCTTAAAGGCTTTTGTGCTGTGGCTGATGCCAAACAAAATTCGAAGTGGAGAAGAAATTGACAGGCTGTGTGGGGTGTTCTGTTTTTGCACGACTGTGCTCTGGTCTAATGCCAGGACTTGTGTGTGAAAATCACCGTCTCTCTGGACGGGAGAATTTATGAAATGAATGTTTGTGGCTCTAAGCAGGAGAGAGGAGGCCAATTGTCAATTATTGCTGGGGTTAAGTTGGATTGAGAGATGTTTTGACCTTTTGGCAAACACAATGTGAAAGGATTTTCCTCAGCAGAGAATTGGAGCAGAAAAACCAAACCGAAGTACAATGAAATACCTGGTTAGCCGGAGAAAAAACAACGCAGTGCCGGTGGTGGTGGTGGTGGTTTCTGGCTCTGGTCTAAGACAATGTTATTGCCAAAAAGGTCTCTGGTTTCGAATTAATTTAAGAGAGTGCTACACATTGGAATGCAGTTACGGAATTGTTTCCGTTTCATTTGCTCGGTATTCCTTTGAGCCCTCAATGCACGCAAGTGGGCGACTTGATATTTGACTCGAAATATTGATTATTATTCGGAGTTCTGCAAAGTTGGGAATGGGACGTGGTATACAATCGGAGTTTTGTCAATGTCTACTCAGAGGTGGCACCACTAAAAAGGTTCAGTGGACATGATTGGACCTTCACGGCAGTCAAACTTTACCACCCGTTATCGGCTGTTAATCGACTTGTAGTGTTGCTGAGACTTACTTAGCAGTTTTTGTGATGAGGCTATGCGACTGCAACTCGGATTAAAGTTGAATAAACTTTCCAAGGTAGGTCTTCTTTTTTTTTTTGTCGGATTTGGATATCGCTACTCTGGAGCACTTAGACGCAACAGGTTCACTGTACAACCACTAAGCAGGACTATTTACCTTTTTTTTCTGGATGCTTCAATGATGAAGAGCTTACAGAATCAGCACTCACCAAATCAGCACTGAAAATCTCCCACCTGATTCGAGCAAAGGCAGGGCAATCGCAATGCAAATGATCCAAAGTATCGTCCTTTCCACAGGCGTCGTTGACAGTGGTGTCACTTAAGCCTAACACACTATGATGCGTAGCAAAAGCGAAGTGTCCTGTTAGAAAGTCAATAAGTTCTCTACAGTCTCCAAAGGACCTTTTTCGGTGATAAGCCCCATGTCTTGCCAAAAGCACCTTTACACTCCCAGAAAACTGAGAGCGCCTTGGATGTCTTCGGCTGGACAGGCTTTCGCTTCATCTGAGGTCTGGATAGTGACAACCTTTAGCACTGGCTGAGTCAGCCCGGTCACAACCTTCCTTCTCGTAAAGAGGACATCCTCAGTTTTCGGAGGGTTGACCGAAAGCCCACTTCTAGTGCAGAACTCATAGGTAATGTCTAAAGCCGCCTGCACGTTAACACAGACAGTCCTGAGACTTAGAAGAATTGAGAGTTTGCAACTAAGACTCCACCACAATGCACCATAGCAGTGGAGGCTGAACGACGCTTTGCGGACAGCCTCGGTTTACCTCTACCGTAACATAGCGTCCACTAACCGCTTCTACAACCAAAGTTTTATTCATAAACATTGCTCGGAAACACAATACCGGGATTTCATTCACCCCGTGTTGTCTGGTAGAGTCACACATGCAGTCAAAGGAAGGTCGCATTATCAAAAGCACCCTCTATGGCGATGAAGATGCCCACGGCGTATTCTTTCTTATCAAGCTGCCATTCAATTCAAGCAACTAGATTTTGATGAACAGTCTGCATCTCCGATAGAGGATGCACCGTCAAAGCAACCCTGCGTAAGTGAATCTCGACTAGCCTTTCCATGATTTTCAACAGGAAGGAAGATAGATGAAACCACTCTAACCTAAGGATGTAAGGACAATGCCAAACTCGCAGTAAAGATTCTCGTTAGAGTTGGAGGGAACTGGTTTATACCCTGTTGTAACAAGGCTGAGTATACTCCATCAGTTCCAGACGATTTGAAGCTATCAAACCATCCCCGATGCAGTATACCAACCACGCCGAGCTTTCCTACTTAGATCAATCTCAGCCTGTGTAGGTAGGCCCAGCTGTGACACAATCGTTTCCATGATTACCTGGAAAATAAGTTTCCAACAGAAGACTGAGAGTATCCGGATTTTCAAAGTGATTTCGGGTTGGTTAAGCCCTTTTGAGAACTTTGACCAACCTTCTGGTTTCACCGAATGTTTCGAACTTTTCACAAAAAACTCTATGGGAAGCACTTTTCGACAAGCGAAATATCTTCTTATATTCTTTTTGTTAGACCGGAAAAGATTTCTCCATCCAAATTTGTCTTAATTGACCGATTTAGAAGTTTTCTGGGGCTGAATTGCAGCAATCGATAACGAGTGAGTGAGTGGAACTCGTGATCGCATAACCGATTTACTTCATTGGGACTGGTAATGCCAAATCCTCTCATTTCGATGACGAGTTACTCGTTAACGAGTATGATAATTCGGCCCCTGGCTTCCTTGGCGATCTGCAGAAGTTTTTCGTAGCCAAACACGTCAGTTTAAAACATGTAGTGAGGATACTAGTCAGGTTTTGAGCAGCATCCTTAGCCTTCCGCCTGGTTCTGAGTTTAGAAAGAGTTTTGACTGACTTGTCTAGCAGTACCCCAAAGCATATCTAATTAGTTTTCCGCGGATTCATCCTCTCCTGCAAGGTAATAGCTTCGCAATGGATTTGGAACGCGATACGAGTATGTCTATGATTTGACTTTCGGCAGAACTCTCCAGTTAGTAATCGACTTGGACTACCGCTTAGATAGGGTCAAATCAGCCACCTCCTCTCTTCTTACCGTAACAAAGGTTGGTTGGGAACCAACTTTGTGAATGACCATGCCAGACGATATTATGAAATCTAGGAGATGGTTTCCTCGTACATTTGCTGCTGCCACAGACCCTTTTCTGAGCATTAGCATCGCAACACATAAATAGTCCCATTTGCCGGGAGTCAAAGTACTATATGAGTTTGGCAACAGCCTTCATTCCTTACAGCCTTTCTAGCCCAAGCTTGGTCACTGAGAAGAAATTCGGTACATTTAGACAAGCTCTCGGTCTTTCAGATCGTCACAGGCTTGTCACGGAGTACCGTGATACCCTGAACACCTCCGAAACCACAGATGCGCTTGGTTCCTGTAAAGCTGTTATATGGGTTCTCTTACGCACGGAAAGCCTGCTACTTAGCAGAGCGACTGCAGCCTTCGATTGATGCAAATTGATCAGCGTAACTATGACAGTGACACCAGTAGCTTTTAAGCCAAGCCAGTCCTTAGCTGCTTCTACCCAGAGTTCCTTAGGTTAAGCCTGACTTTCCGATGCATTTTATCATAAAAGAAGGACTGAACAGCCGACACCGACTTCTGCAAACCATTTGCCTGGACACAACTGCGAAAATGAATAAGGAACGCTCAGCTTGTTTTGTCTAAGACTTGACGATGAAAAAAAATCGTTGCAATTCATTCTTTGTTGACCTTCGCTTTCTTTGGCTTCCATTCCAAAATATTTGCTCCAGACCTCAAAAGACGTGCTGAACATTATTTCATTCCACATTCGCTTACGCCTACAGGTCTATTAAAAGATAAGGTCAATTAATAAGTTCGGCATTCACACACAGTTCCCAAATTAGGAAACACAATCACAACAGTGTGGGATTTCATTTCATGCCTTCGGCATGTAATCACTGAATTATTGAAATTGACAACTGACAACCACTTCAACATTTCATCTCTCCCGCCCCCAAAAGATTCGTCTGCATTTGACAGAGTAAATTACTCAACATGACAAATATCATCTTTCGAGACCGGCTTGTTGGGGGCTGAGTTACCTCTAACCTCACATTTCTCTTATTCGCATTCTCGGAATTTTTCGGTGATGTGTATATTTTTAGCAAGATACGTGGGAATTTTTTTTTTTTATTTCATTTTCTACGTCTGTTTTCATTAACGGTTAATCCATCAATTATTTGAATTTTCCAAGAATATGTCTAATGAAGGATTGTGTAGTAGAAGACCGAAAACCTGTGGTGCTCTCGAAATAGCTTCGTTTTGACATCTAACGGGGCAAATTCTGAGAAGTGCTTTCTCACCAAAAGTCATTAGAGCGTTATCCTTTCGATTATGTATGCATGTGGTCCTACATACATTTACATTTGGCTGCTCAATTTACATTTTTTATACAAACATGTGTGTAAATTTTGGCAAAATATTATTATTAGCAATTTATTTGTGTTACTCAGTTTTCGGAATTTGCAACAGACTGGGGGTTTGAGTTATCTCGATGACATTTGACCTACGATTTAAATTAATGGAAATATTTGTTGGCAACTTTAAAGGCAAATACGATCACTGTATATCCCGGTATATCCCAGACAGAGAAAGTGTTTACTTGATCGACAGAAGAACTAGTAATGGATTAGAGATTTTACACTCAACTAGTGACAAGCGAGGCTTAATCATTCCGATTCTGGAAAGTCTTTTAAATTTCTTAAAATTGCCTTACCGACAAATCAATCTCGTGTGTTCAGTAAGTAGGTCATCGAGACTCTCACCAGGGCTCTATATATATAAAAGACTACATCTTGTCCCCTAGTTAGGACAAAAGGCAAGAAAAGACCACCATGTTAGAATGCTGAAATTAGGAACCTCAGATGCAGGTGCAGGAAACTTATAAACGAAACAGGTTGTCGATTACCACTTTCTGTGGTAAGATGGACGAGTCCCCCGACGCGTTTCACCTATTGATATCCATCTTCATACAAATATCGACCCGAAAATGTTTTCTATATCGTAGCTTACGTTCTGTAAAGGAAAGTCTAGAGACGGCGCTTAATACGCTAGTATATTCTATTAAAAAAAAACACTGCAGTGTACAATTGTGGCCTTTCTGGTTATCGAAGGAGCTTTTAATAACGCCCTTCCAGAGGCGATAATCAATGCCATGATAGATCAGAACGTCCTACTACTACTGATCAATCGTATGTTGAATAGGAGAATTATCAACACTAAGCTAGAGGAACTCTGGAAGAAGGTGTTCCATCTTCCGTTCCCTGGAACTTAGCTATAAGGGCTGTAAAGTGATCGCTTATGCGGACGAGGTTGCTATTGTTGTCTCCGGAAAACATCCTGATTTCCAAAGCGAGCTGATCAAGAACTTGCTCTCTTAGCTCTCCAAATGGGTGTTTAGGTGTGGTCTTACTGTAAATCCACGACACATGGGAAACAGGCTGTTTGGAGAACTGAGTGACCTAACAGAAGTACCAATAACGAGCATACTCCATTTTATTAAGAGTACAGGGTGGTTTGACAGACCACCCACCTAGTACCCAAGGTTGGAACATGGCCCACAACACAAAGGGGAACACAATGGACCAGTAGGCCCCCGTGAACGCTCAGTCATTGGACTGGGCACTTCCCCCATAACCTAACCTAACCTAACCTACTGTAAATCCAGTCAAAACTGAACGAGTCCTTTTTTCTAGTAAGCACAATATTCCTTAAGGTAATCCTCCCGCTCTAAACGGTACCAGCCGAGTCCTTACAGAAAAAGCGAAATATTCGGACCTCATCCTGGACAGACACCTAAACTGGAAGACGAATATCCAAGAAGACATAAGGAACACATAACCGCAGCAAAAAAGCCATAAAAAAATGGGACTTGCAACCGCGCATAACCTACTGGCTCTATATCTCTGTCATCATGCTTATACATATGTACGGCGTGATCCTCTGGTGGACTGATTTTGATAAAGCAAAACATCGGAACAGTTTAGGTGAGATTCAAAGACCCTCATGTCTCTTTTTATTACTGGTGCTCTGAAAACAACTGCCACCGACACGCTTTAGATATTCTTTTGCTCCTGATCCCCTTAAACATTTTCGGCAAAACAAATGGCAGCTACTGCAACTGTTAGACTTAGAACCATCTCATAGGCGAGCAGTAGACTAACTGGCAATGCCTTGATTCCAAACCAATACACAAATATGTTCGAAAATGCAGATTACAATATCTTTCCATGATATTCATTTACGAGAGACTATAATGTCGCTAATCCCACAAGACATTTCTCGAAAAAGACAGCACCACCTACGAAAGAATCCTTGGAGATCTGCACAGACCGTTTCAAAATCAGATATAATATTGGAGGAGGTTTTTTCTCCGATGATTCAAACCTCAATATCTCCTTTCGCCTTCCAAAGCGTTGTAGCGTTTTCTATGCGGATCGATAGAAGAAGCCTTCTCTTGGCTGAGGTGGAAAGTAATACCTACTCGGTACATTAGCATTTCCATAGACAGCCAGGCCACCGAAAAGTCCATGGAAGCAGTTTTTGTAAGAAGAGTTCTACATTGCCGCTGGTCTCTTTTTTTTTTACTAACTTTGTTGCTTAAAACCTTTGATTTCACTGACCACTGCCACAACATTTTTTAAAGTACACGCGTATTTTCCGTTTTCACAGAACTTTTAATTTCCAATTTACCCCTGTTACTTTTAACCCCGTCATCTCCTACCAAGATCCAGAGCGATTTCAGGTAGCTGCAGGGCCTATGAACTCGGCAAGCATGTTACTACATAAAAAACAGATTCTTTCTGAAAAAGAGAAGAGAAGTGCCTCATGTATGCCAAATGGCCCCACCTGCCAAATAAGTAGACAAGTTTGGCCGTCAATAGACCAAAAGTGCTCCAAGAGATTAATTTCGCCAAGTAGACAGCATCTCTGAGTTACTATTTGTGTCATCACAGGACACTGTCTCATAAGAGAACATGTCATTCGCCTGGGCCCTCGTGCTAAATCATTCCGCAGAAGCTCCAGGGACGAAAAGGAGGAGGAAACAATCCTTCATTTTCTCTGTACCTCACAGAAGACAACGCCATTTCGGTGCATTCTTTGTTTGACCATTTTGGCGATCTAGCACAACAAGATGTCGGAAACTCGCTATTTTAAAAGCTCCCACTGGTTCCACGACTAAGACGGCTCACCTCGACGCTTTGTCACAAGATTTCACATCCTTAAAGAAAGGATTGGTATAACCACTGTCTTAGCAAACATTTGGCGTATTTTTAGAGGAGTAAAGTCTAGTTTTTTCGTCTCCATTTTTGTGCAGATTTGACAATTCATCAATGTTCCGCTCTGTCGTATCTATTTTCTTCATTCCTTCCAATAATCCTTGTTGTTGCTGGGAAGGGATTAATCCCAGGACCAAATTTCCAACGAACGTTGTGGACGATGAAGGAGGTTTTCTGCCAATCTTCAGTTTAAGCATCGCGACCTCCTTAACTCTAGAGCGTTCACCTGCTTTTTAAAAGGAGTCACATGCTTCTCTCTTTAGACTGCCTCAGACTATACTTTTAGTCCTTTGGAGCAATTATCTCTTTAAGGTCCCCATTACATTTATATTTATCCTCAAATTGGTTTGTGAATTCACCCAGAATGTCTATTCCTGACCATTCCTGCGATGATGATCAATTCATCCTCCTGTTACTCTAATCCTTTGAGAAGAGTTCTCCAAGTAGTTCGCTTTGTATTACATGACAGGAATGAGTGCACAATAACCCCATCAAAGCACTCTTATTGACTAGATACCAAGAATCCTATTATTACTTCCACTAGCTATCCTTGTCCTTAGGTATCACTAACAATACCACCACAGTTCCCCCCAAGTCATCTTCTAATGTTACTCAGAACCACTTCCTTTGCGACGTTGGAAAACATTAGAAAAACCTCAAGATTGCTTGTGTTCCACTGGCAAGTCAGCCTCCTTCCGCATTGAATAAGAAAAAAATATTTCCACTTCCCTCTTGTGTAAAACGAACCGTAGAAGAGTGAAGGAATTTTGTTAGGAGTAACCGAATGCCATCAGCGGATTGCAAAGTAAAGTTCTCTTTAAAGCGCCATTACCATGTCAACCCCTGCGCCGTGGTGCTATAGAAATCTTTCCAAGTGGAACTCAAAGTGAGCAAATCTCAGAAGGATAAGTTTCACAAAATCCTCAAATGCAGTCATAATGCTCCGCCAGAGCCAGCGACCTAAGACGGAATTTTTTCTTTTTTTTCTCGTCCCAGACAACAGAGTTGTCGGTCGCTGTCGTCGTCATCTTTGAGTAAAGGAATGTTCATAGTCCCACCCAGAGGGAATGATCACGTTTCAGCAACGCCAACGACATAATGTTCAAATTGTCCACTCACTACAAGCGTAATCTTCTCTCTGTTCCACTCGGTAGAGCACCTTCGAAAAGTCCACAACAATTAATCAAACCGACCGGGATGAAGGGGACCAACCGTCTATGATATGATTACATTCGGCTACGCTTGGTTGACCGAATCTGGGTGACAGTACGCAATAAACACCTGCCCTGTGTCTTAATTGCACTGCAACACTACAACTATATCGGACGGTCCTCCATGGAGGAGTTACTTTCCCTTCCCAAGTGAGTAATTAGGAGGGAAAATCATTCGGACTTCAGTTCACGTCAGAGTCGCTAAGAAGCGGAAGTACTTTGAGTGCTCGTTTGATTGTTGGTTTAATTCATCGAAGGACTTAACCCCAAATTGCGACACTGGTGGGGTGAGCCAGAGCAGCACCTGTACAGCGTCATGGTTCGGTTCACCGCAAGGAAAGGTTCTCTTTCTTTTTTTTTTTGTCCTGTCATCATGACTACCATTGTTTGGCTGGTTGTTCTCCCCCACGGTGACAGTGTTGCAAATGTGAACTGGCAGGAACTGGGCTGGGTTGGGCCGGATTTTGGTTTCACTTTCGGTTAGACCATCCTCGGTTGCCTTTGCGGTTTTCGCGAATTTCTTCGGTCGTTCTCCACTTTTTTTCGCCGATTTCCTGACTTTGCCATTAATTTTTATTTTTTACGTTCGTTTCCAGAAGATTTAGCACCTGTCTGGACGAAGCGGTGGTTATCCGCAATAAAGGAAATGCCATCGCCGCCAGCGGTGTAGTCAGCGCCGTTTGTCAGCGAGAGCAGCAAATGTGAATCGGAGCGTGATATAAATTTACTGCCTGTGCTCGTGAGTGAGGGTATCCGTGAGTTATATTCTGAGAGGCATTCCGCTTTGTTTTTTTTTTTTTGGGTTATTTGCAGTTAGTATCTGTCTGTACAATATCCGGTTATATCTGTATCTGTACAGCAGAATTTTTTTTTAGTTTTGTCAATAACAGCGGTTGGGGTGGATGTGGTTGACGGCCTTGTGGTTGAATTTGCTCGAGGGCTGCGATAAATCTGCAAAATTGGTTTCCGTTGTAATCCTTTCATTCCGGTTTCGGGCTGGTGCAGGGGGTTTGGTTGAAGGTCAATGCAAACGGATGAGGGGATGAACTTTTCGAAAATTGCAATGTTATGCGGGACAATGGAGGTTAATGCTTTTGATACAATCAAAGCAAATTGAGTAATTCAATTATCGATTAGATTATCGTTGATGGAATGTGGGGCAATGGGTTGATAGGTTGCATCTGAATCGAGATTAGGCACGGGTTTGAGAATAGTGTGGTCTTACAAATTTTGTTTTATCAAAAATTCCACAGAAAAATCCATCTTTGTCTACTCTAAGATGTTGTCAACAATTTGGCAGCTTACACTCCAGTCTCCATCACATTTTCGGATACAAAATGGAATGCAACATGACAGTCAATGCAAGTGAACGTTAATGGATTATTATGTTGAGAGTCGACCAGAGGTTGCGTTGTGGGTTGGCATGATGGGTTCAGGTCTGAGCAATTATTAGCTTGCATTGATGCTGCCCATTCTGTTCACTAATTGAAACTCAAGTTCAACGGATCATGTTATAGCTCTTCAGAGAGCTTTGCGATAGGGTATCGAGACTTCAGTCTCTGTTGACCTGAAAGGAGCATTGCGATGTCACCATGGATGGGTAGTTCAGCGTTTGCCAGTACTTTGTTGTATTCCAGGCGTAGTTAATGCAGAAGATGTTCGGCAATACTGCTCTCTTCACTCGAATGCTGCAGTATGAGACGTTGATGCACATGAACCTCAGTTTGCTCCAGTGAGTTTTTGGACGATGTTGCTGGTTTTCGGGTTTTCAGCAACATTTATTACGGAAGGAATATGTCTGAAGGTACTCCTAGGTACTTCGGGATTTGACTACGATTGAGTAAGGTGTTGTTGAACTGGACATTAATCCTATAATTTGCAAGTTGGACTATGCCCAAGTACGCTCCATTGTCCACTGTATACACATTGACTTGCTTGAGGTCTAGGATTATAGTTCTTTCTGTATTCACTATGTCCTCATCCTGAGTAGTAGCATATCCAAATTTTTTTGATGTAGTCGAAGGTATATCGCTATCGTCTTAAAATATTTAGACTAGAAAAATAGGTCCATTGTGATCACCTAACGTACCAGTTGAGATCGGCCGTGCTAGCGCAGTTCAGATCGTTTAGATTGTTAAAGAAATATTGGCCTTAGGTGGTTTTCCTAATGTTGGCAAGTTCGGGACACATGCAGAGGATGTGTGTAGTAGACTCTTTCCCTTTCTCGCCTCTGCAGCTCCTGCAGAAATCGTTACATGCAATACCCAGGCATTAAGCATGCCTGCCTAGGATGCAGTGCACCCTGAGAACGTTTTGATTGTTGATCTTCTTTAAGTCGGATTAATGCTTTCGATCTTTTCAGATCCAGTACAGGCCAGATCAGCCTGGAATTGTTGCAATAATCGAGGTATTGCCATCTATGATTTGCTTTCGACAGAGCGTCAACCATACGGTATAGCACTCTGATATGGTCGAGCACCCTCTCGTCTGTACATTGAGAGGCTAGTCTAACTAATTCGTCAGCCACGCAGTTCCCTTGAATGTCGCAGTGACCAGGGACCCAACTGATTGTGAGGCTATACTGGTTACCGAACTCGTTTAGAGAGACGCGGCAGTCCTTCAATTCCCTATATTTTATCGTACTGGACACGAGGGTTCTGATCGCAGCCTGACTGTCGATGTTGATCGCAATATCTGTGAGTGTCGGTGACTTGTTTGATAGCTTTGACTTCAGCTTGGAAGACACTACAGTGGTTGGAGAGACTGAAGTAGTGGTGGATGTCCAGGGCTTCAGACTCTTTCGGTTGTTTTAGAGCCGTTTATAAAGAAGGAAATTGAGAAGGACAGTGCGGTGACTCCAGCCTCTGCTGTCCGGTATTTTGTGCTTAAAACCCATGTTGTAGTCATTTTCGGTGGGTAGCATGTCTGTTGATTGGGGAAGGCTGCCATATATTGGCAATAATTGGAGCATGGTTTTTAAAGCGCAGCTGTTAGAAAAGTTCTCCACCAGTAATGCTAAGGCAAGCTACACGTTGGACTTTTTGAGAACAAATGCCGTTTTGCCTTTCCTGAACCGGCCACCAAGCCATAGTTAGAATTTGTCTTACAACTACAGTATTGAGCCCATGCATGATTTTCAGCTGTAGGCCCCATTTGTAACCAACTGCTGCTCTTTTACATGAGTAGAGTGCTATCAGGGATTTCTTAATACCTAGGATTGCAATCATTGTGAATTCCCTGAGCGCAATGAAGGTCCATTTCGACAGATTTACCGCTTTGATAGGCGTCCTGTGTTTTGGAAAGACGGTTGCAATCCTTCACATAGAGGTCGAGGATACTCTCCAACTTTTTTAATAGAAACGAAGCCTGACTTCGTATCGACCTGAAGTCCTCAAGAAGTGTGGACTGCGAGCAGTTCCACCTGCAGATTTTTCGTCTTTTGTTAGACTGGACCTCAATTCTCTGCAATTACGTGGTCTTTTCGAGTTAAATCGTAAGATATTCTATCTTGTTTGCGCTGACGGTCTTTGAAAGAGGGAATTCAGTCAAAAACATTTCATTAAACGTTCGAGGTGGCAAGGACAAGCAAAGCAAATGGGCACAAACGCTTTAACCCGTAGAGTCCTAAATCTACTCAGGAGAATTAAAGCAGTAGAGGAAGATGGTGTGCACAGGTGGAAGGGGAACCCAACAAACTTCAAATGCGCATTAGTTAGCTAAAGACCGAGTTGTCTGAAGACCTTAAAGTAAGTGAAGATACTGTGAGCTGTTGCGCTTTCATCACTGCGATGGGAGGGCTTCAATTGTTCACAAACTGAGAAATCCCTTTGGTATTGCTCAAGTTGGTGTGTGCTGACAAAAAAACATGAAATATGAATAATGTAATTTCGAAAACTAGATCTCGAGTCCATTCTGTCCTTTTTGGTGTCAACTCAAAGACGTTCGCCTGAATAATACATCGACTTGAAGCACACAGGGAGGTATGCAATTATTCTGTTGGCTCACTGTCGATTGTCCTCATTCCTAGAAACCGACTTCTTTTTTTTTGTCAAATTCCAATATCCTTGACATCCCTTTGCACTCGCGCTGTCTATTAACCGTAAATAAATTAAATTGTTTGCTTATTTCATTAGCTTTACGCTAAACAATAATTTTTTTTATTTTTTATTTTTTGTTTATTCCTTTAATGTTTTTCCATCATACGCGGTGTCCTTCGAAGAGTGAAATCAGAAAATGACACAGACAAACATGAAGCAGACGTGCTCGGTGCGTTTCTAATTAGAAAGCAGCCATCCTGTCTACCAACCGAATGGTGTGTATTTGTATTTGTTTTTGCGCTTGTGTTTGGCATAATTATAAATGTCCAAGCTGAGAAACAATTAATCACGGTCTTACGTTCTCCACGGTGACAATGACCGAAAACACCCCGAGAACGCCTTGACACAATTTCGTTCTGGTGCCAGCGACGACGACGACGACGACGACGACACCAAGTGCCAAGTGCCAACTACAGTCGTGGCCGAATAATTTTTCATAAATTTTCACTTTCCATATTTAACGGTGGCCAAGTGTCCCCTCCGCTATTAGGGAATCAAATGTCCTTTTGTTGCCCAAATATTGAACAACAAATAACGACAAAAAAAAAGGAAAAAAAAAAACAAATCAAAACGAACTGGTTGGCTGTGGAAAATCGCCTCCGACCGGGTCCCGATTTTCCGGATGAAATAATCGTGATTTTGCACATCTAGTCAACCGTATGCGCCTATGTATCGTATACCCACTCCCACTCCCACATACACGGGTGCGTGGCTATGTGCGCCGGGAAGTCCTCTCCTGCTACACACCCAAGCATCGGCATCAACCACATTAATTCTAGCACATTGGCCGTGATCTGTATTTTCCTACCATGAAAATTAACTCAATTGGAAAATTGTGCCTTTTGTCGCACAAATACAGAGTTCGGGTGGAGGCCTGGCCTGGTGTACCTACCCCCCAGTGATGGGTGTCCTATTGATTTTCCATAGAAATGTTGACATTCATCTATATTCCATTGAGGGGTTTCCCTTCTTTTTTTTTCTACGATTTCTTGGAATTCCCTCTTTTGCATGTCGGAGATCCTCTGTGTGCGAGTATATGGGAAACCAAAAAGGAGGCGTCAAACGATGCTGTTGTGCCATTTTACTATTGGAGTGTTTTAGAAGTTTGGATTCAATCGATTTGTTGGGTTTTTGTTGTTTGTGGAATATTCAAGTGATTATCCAACAGGAAGCTGATTGTGTATTCGTGAGGGTAAAGCCAAAAATCGAAGAAAGTCGATTTAATCCTTGAGCCACAATGCGTAACGTGAAAAAATTAAGTGAACGGAAGAACAAATCGTACGGCAATTTACTTTTGAGGACAATTATCGACGAAACCCACGCGCACACAGACGCTCTTGCGGCTGGCTGAAGTGCAAATTGGAAAACGTAAATCGAATTCAAAAACTCTAACGAAATTGAAATCCGCAAATTTGCCGAATTTCAAGTGAACAAGGAGCACAGGCAGTTGTGAGGGAACAAATTGAGCAGCATGAATCAATAGTCGGCTGTTGTCTGCAGGTGATTCATGTTTATGCTAAATGGTGGTCCTGATCGGAATTAATGAAGTGCTAAGCTGGCCTCGGTAAACCTTCTGTTTCTAGGTAGAGAGAGGGTATTGTGTAAGAGTAGGATTTAGCATCCACCGTCTCTAAAGTGCAGTTATAGGTCACGCTCTCCAAAATGAAGGGCTTCTCTGTATATCCGACACTAAATTGCTCTCTCCTATGTACTTGTACAATGAAACTATTGAATATCCCTGGGAAGTTTTCTTACAATTCTTGGCAAAATAGGACGCGTCTTGAAAGTTCTATGGACATCGAGTCTAACGAGAGCTCAGTAGAGTCTAACATTCGTTGCCGCGAGGCTACGTGGTCAGAAATATATGCCGTCAACACAGTTAAGAGTTGTACACCGTGTGGTATTCCATTTCGGTTTTCTGAGTAAGTGAAAGCGGTTAAGTCCCCTGACATGGAACTTGAAGCACAAGATGACGGTTGGTGGCAAAAGTCTTTTCAAAGAAGCACTCCAAGATTGTTACGTTTTGTTATGAAGAGCTACATATATGTTGTTGACACATAGTCTAGTGAAAAACTCTTCTGGGTTACTTGTTACAAGGGCATGCTAAGTAATGAAGAAGGCGATTAATTATCAACAAAAGATTCGCTCCTTGACTGGTACCAGGTGGATTGTATCTCCAATGATAGCTTCCTGTAGACTTCACTAATTTTCTACTTTTTTATTGGCAAATAATGATTCATCCATCGAAATTAATCCGCGCCAGTACCATTTGACAGCTACTAACCAGCGCAGTGTCGTGGTTTGCGCTGTTTTTAACCAACCTGCAGGATTTTCGCACACACTCCAATTGCATAATTTTGGTATCATTCGTACAGCGCCTATGATTCCAACATAATCATTCGTACAGCGCCTATGATTCCAACATATGCCAGGCATTGGTTGTTAATTGTGATGTTTTCTACCACAACACCAATGAGGCTTAATAGGATTATGACAGTGTGCAACCAGTATCCAACCTGAGTGAAATTCCCCACCGATGCTCACAAGCTTCATCAGATTCTCTCTCTGATAATTTCAATTAAGTCCGACGCCGGTTCGACGCCGGTCCAACGTCAAACCAACGCCGGTCCGACGCCAGCCCGACGTCCTTCCGACGCCGGTTCCACGCCAGCCCGACGTCAGTCCGACGTGAGTCTGACGCCAGTCTGACGCCAGTCCGACGCCAGCCCGACGCCGGTTCGACGCAAGTCCGACGCCAGCCCGACGCCGGTTCGACGCCGGTCCGACGCCAGCCCGACGTCAGTGCGAAGCCGGTCCGCCGCCGAACGTTCCTGTCTTCCATCGGGAAAGCTTTCGGCTTCCCATGCTTTTTCTACAAGTGAATGCTGAATTTCAGCAGAAACTATTAGGGCTGCCGCTAAAAGTTCCTCAGGTATACCGTCAAGTCCTACCGCCTTTTTTTTCAATGCTTTGATCGCAGTAGTGATCTCATTCTTACTGGGAGTTGTAGTGGCTATTCGGGTAGTTCTTGCTTTGGGTGCAAATAACTGTCGCATACACGGTTTAAAACCGTAGCAAAATGCTCCTTTCATCGCTTTAATTGGTCCTCATGTAAAGTTAACAGGGAACCATCTAGGGTTCACCGTTGGGTCCGGTACAGGTGCCTTTGTGAAGTTACACCAGCCTTCACTACTCAGGCAAGCATGCCTCTACAGCCATTGTATTGTAAAGAATAGGTGGAAGGGTCGAAGCATCTGCGTGTGTGGCGATGACTAGGCTGCGCTAAAGGCTTTGCTAATCCCTATAATCAGTTCCAAAATAGTGCGAGAATGCAATAACTCTCTGAATTCGGTCGAACGGCTGAAATCTTTGACTCTTATCTGGATCCTAGGGATCCACTGGGATCTCTGAAAATGAGATCTCCGCATCACGGAACCGCCTTCTCGGTTTTCTCCAAAAGTCGAGGAAATTCAAGGAAAATGCGTATGTACTGGGTCCTGCTTTCTGGCATTCTAGTAGTACAATGGACCAGTTGTGTCTGAATGCCCCAAACTCGACAAAGCAAAAAGTACAAGCCCCTCAAGTCGATTATTAAAAATGTACACCGGCGCTATCAACTGATTGTAGCCACTGTGTGATTTTTTGAAAGTAAAATGTTGATCCTTTTCCATTCCAATTAACTCCAACTTGAGTCTTGTTGCGTTTCAAAATGCATCCAATGGGCTCTTAAGGACTTTGAACATCAACTCAATTGCGAAACCCCAATTCAGTGGAAACATCTTGTTTCCACCATTCTCTTGTTTATTTATCTTTTCAACTTTTTCCTTGACTTGCTGAAGTAAGGAAAATTTCCGAATAATGCCGCAAGGTGCGGACAAAAAATTCCGCAAAAACATAAAAGAAAACGAGAGAGGAAAAAAAAGAGAAAAAATCGTCAAACAACCTTCCATTGCAAGCCATACTGCTGTCATCCCACGCAAATTAAAAAATTATCAAGTAATTTAATTATCGGCGTCCCTTTTGCTTCACTTCACCAGAGCGTGTGTCCTTTTCGCAGCGTATAAGGGAAAAGGCCTCCCATTCAGAAGGTTTTTCTTCGAGGTGGGCTCATTAAGCAATTTTCAGGCTAATGATGTGAAAGTCTAATCTAATTGAGATAGCAGCAGCAACCAGAAATTAAAAAAAAAATAATAAAAATGCGCATCCCAGGCAGATGAGGGCGATAGCCATTGGGGGGGAAAAAGAAGCACTTGCCCACCTCTGCAACCCAAATTTGCAGGAAAAAAAAAAGGGTTCATAATCAACATCCTGGCAGAGCAGCGATAGAAATGCCCTGTTTTCGATTTAGGTCCTCTCCTCATGGTCGAGTGCTTCCACCACCTATTTATGGACACGGTTTGTGTACCACGTATACATAGGTCGTCCTTAACCGCATGGGAGGTTTTTTTTTGATTTTTTAATGCTTTAACTTTTTCAACGTCATTTGGTTGGCTTCCATCTCCCCTTTCCTCATTCCAAGTACTAAGTGCAGATGATTTTGCTTTTATCGTTATCCGGTTGTGCCTCAGCACAGCCATTATTATTATTATCATTGTTATTAGAAGAGAGCTGGCTTGGTCTGACCAGCCCAAGTTTGACATGCTAGGGAATCCATACACTTTTTTTCCCCCGTAGATCCTTTAACTTTTTCAATTTTTTTCCCCTGTCTGAGTATGAAATACTCCCACATATTGGCGCAGGCAAGGAGGACGACTCATTATCCTGGCAAAATGCAAATTTTGTTTTGTGTATGGCAGTTTTGCCTCATGGATACCAGTGCATGGATACCGAGTCTCGCAAATCATTTTCACATTCGGAATTTTTAATTAACGAATTAAATTGCTGAACGTTGCAGGGGACGCGAATCGTGGGGTTCGCGTCAGTTAGCCTGACAGTTGAATAAACAAAACGGAAACGTGGAATTTTATTTATTTTTATTCCCCGCCGCCACCGCTGCCGCTGCAATGAAATTTCTGAAATGATTTTAATTGCGTTAGAAAGATTGAATAGAGAGGGCGTGTCCACCGTCGGGCGCCCATCCGAAATTTAATGAGTGGTTCATTAAGTTTGTGTTTGGTGGTTGTTTTAATTTAGATTTTCAAATGTCCAATTGCACTTTTTAGTATCAATGGTTTGATGGTGTCAAATTAATTTATCGGTTTGCCATGTGTTGAGTTATAATTAATTTTGGGTTGTTATTTGCGTCCGGGATGTATGAGCAAAACGAAGCAGTTTTCATTTTCGTTTTAGTGCTCCATTTGATTAGATTTTCTTTTTTTAATTCAGAGTAATGGCGCTGTTAACACAAAATACATTTGCGGTTCTTTGGGTTTTAATACAAATTAAAATAAATCATTTCACCTTTTTTGTGTGGGCCTTGGTTTGCAAGTCGTAAACTTGATATATAGCTTACTGGTTTAACGATGAACGAAATTTCCTAATTTGGGAAACTTTTCAAGATAATGATCAACATTTGGGATCTATAAACATTCAAGTGTAGTACGTTCCCATGGTAGAGTTTAAGGTGATTCCGAGCCTCAACCAGCAAGATGTTCCCGTAGGACTATTCTGCTGGTAACTGAATGCACTCTCCGGTAGTTACACCAGAAAATCCTTTATCAAGAGAAATGGTGATGAAATGATGGAGTTACTGGTGCATGACAGATTATATTAGATTTGGTCAAGGAGGTAGCTCTGGGGTGTATCATTCCATTTTACTCGGATATCTGTGGATCTAATGTGGTCCTTATTGCAAGAGTTTCATAAACACCTACGAGTAGGGAAGAGATTAACTTCAAAAACCATCACGAATTCAGTGTGAACTTTGAAATTACACTTCGAAGCTTGATTCATTATTTCTCCAGGTCTAGGTTGTTGAAAGAATCTGTTTTTTAGTTCTTCTGAGGTTTGGGCATCTGCAGATGAATTGCATCTTCTTGCATCACAGCAGCCACTTCAAAGATCATTTCTATTCAAACATGTTTTCTGAGCTGAGCTTTCATTGTGCTTAGTAAGATAAGGCTTGTGGGTTGATGAAGACGTTTACTCATCCCTTCATCATCTATGTGGTCCTATTTGTAGTAGAAGTAAAGTATCTCGGCCTTGTCTTAAGGTAGCGATGAAACTGGAATTCAGATATTAAGTGAGTGTCTGAAAGAGCCTGCCTTATCATAGACTATTTAGTCACACATTTTGTTAGTAAGATGTTGTAACCAGAGAATATTGCTTTATTAAAAATATAACTTTAGACATCGTTTTTTAAAACACCGGCTATTTTAGCTTAGGTTAGGTGGCTACCCCCGCTCAGACAAGGGTAACACTTAGACCAGATTGGCCCCCTGTGCTATCACGACGAAGAGCCGGCTTTCCAGCACCAGGAACAAGAGTATGTAACACAGAGTACATCGAGATGGGCAACCGTAACGGTATTAACCCTAAAAGTTAAACAATTTCGTTCCAGAGATGAAATTTCTTATCTTCTGCATGTTGAGTTCAGCAAGATAGTTAAGATCATCGTAGAAGTATTCCCCAAGGGTTCTCCTTCTTAACGCCGCAAGGGCAGTGCACGTGCATAGTTGGTGGGTTGTAGTTTCTTCTTCCTCCTCGTTTCTGCAGTTTCTACAGAAATCATTGGAGGCGACTCCCAGTCTGAGTGCAAGTCCGATGAGTGAACCTAGCTTAGGCCAGGTTTGTTTTGACAAGGGACAAGTGCTAATGTTGTTCCACCTGTGGTTTGCCAGTTTCTTGGCATCCGTTTCAAGGCGGAATTTGATCGACTTAAAAGGCGCAGGCGATTTCTCCAGGTTTTTGGGAAGATGCCGTCCTGTGCCCTGTTTTGGCAGCTCGTCCGCAGTTCCCTTGTTCCCTAGAACATTCCTGTGTCCTGGAACCCAGCACAGGATTACGCCGCACCTGCCTGCAATCTGGTTGAGAGATCTGCGGTATTGCTTTACCAACCTCGATCATAATGTCGGTGATTCCCAGGCTTTCATTGCTGCCGACCACCTTATGTATAGTACAGTAGCGCTACAATCTATCACGTTAATTGAAAGCCAAGCCGCAACTTCACAGGCTGCCGTGAATTCCGCTTGAAATACACTACTGTGGCCTGGCAGTCGCGTGGTGATGGCTAAGCCAGGTGCATTGGAGAAGACTCCAGCCCCCGTACCACACGCTGTCTCAGATCTGTCTGTGAATATTTCTAGCGCGGATTGGCTTATAACTGCACCAGACTCCCAGGAGCTGTTGCTAGGAATCCGAGTTTTGTACCTGACGTTGACGTCAATATGGGGACAACGTAGTCCATTTTACTAGAAATAGCATGGTTTCCCTTAATGATCCTAAAGAGTCGTTGCTGTGCTGATGACCTGGGAGAATTTTTTGAGCCTTAGTGCTGCTTTGACTGCCATTAGCGTCCCAAAGATATCAACAGGAAGCAGATTGAGCATTACCTCCAGTGCAGCAGGTGGAATTGTTCTCAGGGCACACCTTTGTATCTTTTCAAGCAGGCTACTGTTCCTTTTCTAGTCCAGTGCTGTCCACCAGACCAGTATTTCGTATATAAGGATCAGCCTGGATTATTTTAGGCTACAGACCCCATTTTTGGCCCAGAGCATTCCGGCAGGAATATAACGCAATTGAGGCTTTCCTTGCACGGTCCTGAATATTCAGCTGCCAGCTGAGTTTCCTATCAAGACCCCCAGGTATCTTGTGACAGTCCTCCGCATTGCTCTTGTACTTCAACTTAAAATAAATAAAAGCTGGCTTGACAGCCCGGACCTAGCTTCTCGCAACCACTCGGTTCCGAATTGCGAATTAAGAGGCTTTATCATGACAAATTAAATATATTCTCGGATTGTTTGTCATTCCTCGTACTTAGACAGCTCGTATAGCGCACTAACTACTGAACCATGGTGGCTACAGCATGAACTTGGTTCACAAGAATGGCGCACAAAGAAGAAGCAGATGAAGATATTTTGCGAAGGAGTTGGAGTGATAGAGCCCTTATCTATGCACATGTTGTCAGAATATGTATAAGCCCATCTTTGGTTTTCCACAATATGATGTGGTTCTTCCAAGGCAAAGTCCGAAAACCAGTTCCTCGTCACTTAATTTATGTAGAAATCATTGAAAGCTTCTCCACCATCGTAGTCAAATTAAACAAACCCCACAACGTCACCATCAATCCTCCAGCAAATAAAATCACTTCAACATTTTATCCATTGGTTAACGAACAAATGCAATAACGGTTTGCCATTCAGAATTATACAGAAGAAATTGTTTATTCCCCCTAGCAGCAAACAATCTCAAGATTCCCCATTAAAAAATTAAACTGAAAATAACAGAAAGTTTCGCATCCTTCTCAACTTTGGCTGGCACGCATTTCAAACACAAACGAACAATTGCCAAAGAACTGCTCCTGGGGTTTCTCCGAAAACAATCCTCCGGAGCTACATTGAAATACAAAAAAAAACGAGTATTTTCCTAAACTTTTTAATTTTTCCAAAGAAAATAATAAGAAAATCAACTTCTACTCACAAATGCCGCACTCTGTATGCATATCCTTCCGGTTTCCGACGATGGAATCACAAACATCATACAATTGCGCGCTGGCAAAAAAAAAATTCGCAAATGTATTCGAGAAGGCAAACCGATGGCCTTCAAGGACTGAAAATTGCATTCTGCGCTACCGGATGGCGAGACGGGGAGAGATAGAAGAAAATATAGTTCTCAGGGAAAAATAACTTGTTATTGTTATTGGCTCCAGATACAGATGTTGAAGTTCTAGTAGCTGAAACTATTCCCCGAGCCAAACACTGGAATGGGGGAAAAAGAAGGGAAAAATCTTTTAGAGCAGTTCTCCGAGCTGTCACATACCTCGTCAACGTTCTGGACGAAAAATGTTCCGCAGGAAATGCTTAAACTGTACCAGTGGCGTGAGTGGACTTTCTTCTTCAAGGAAATTGATTCTTTGAAACGCGTTTTCAACGTATTCTTCCTTTCATAGTTGAGGTTTGCCTTATGCTCTCACAAGTTTGCGGAAACTCCGATTCAAAAAGTTGTGAAAAGTTTTTTTTTTCCCCCACTCTTCGGACATATGGAAATGTGAATGCGAATCGATTACTGAAACGAATTCAGCTGGAGAACATGGTAATCGGACCTACCACTATACTTGATTGGATGATATTTGCAGTCCAACGAGATGAATCGTATTTTGAATCGATTTCGAAGGGAAAGGGAAAAGTGTAAGCTGGATACACGCAGAGTGACCTCAGGGTCTTACACTAAAGTTCAAATGATTTGGGAGAGTTTTCTTTTTAAGCAAAATGCATGTCGGAAGAGTGATGTTCTGAAGACTCCTGGGAGGAGCCACTACTTAAGACACAACAGTCTTCGATTACCATACATTTGGCTTTCTGACAAGTCCTACCTCCTAATTGGAAGATTGACCGCACTTGTCGATCACATTCGTCGGTAAGGAGAAAATGTTTGAGCTTTTTTCATTACACTTACTAACATAAAGTGGCGATAGAGTCCGGGATGGTCATGGGCCTCAACCAAAAAGCGTCTCCAGCCAGCTGCCTCCAGTTTCACACGCCAAGTTGGTTGAGGTCCCCTTCCACTTACTTGCGCCACCTGCGTTGCGGTCTTACTCTTTCTCGGGTGTGGATTCGTAGATTTTCCGGGCCAGAGCATTCATGTCCATGCGTTCTACATGACCCAGCTACCTCAATCGTTGGACCTTCATTCTTCTGGCTAAGACGATGTCGCTGACAGTCCGTACAGTTCGTCATTCTATCTCCTCCTTCATTCACCGTTTGTCCAGGCGGAATCAAAAATCACCCGAAGCATTTTCTTCTCCAAAGAGCCAGAAGCAATCTCATTCATCAATTAGTCACTGGCATCCTGTCCGGCCACTGTGTTCTCTGAAAGCATGCTAAAATATTTGGGCTCTCAGCCACAGATGTCTGCAGATACTGCAACGATCTTTGCGCCACTGAGGATGTCAGGGAATTGCCAGGACTCGCATAAAACTTCTCGGCAGCTATTTCCTTAATAATCTAGAGAAGCTAGGCTATGTCAGCTACAGGAACATAGTAAAACTCTGCAGAGAAATCAAGTGCTTTCAGGAAATGGTTTAGGTTCTGCCTTTATGGATTGTAATGGGCCCACTATGGTGTCTAGTGTCTTATGCAAGCGCTGGCTGCATAACTCTACTCTTATTCTCCATCGTCATCCTGCACAGACGGACGAATTTGGCAGGGATGCCAAAACTAGACATGGCTCTGTATAGCTCGTTTCCATACATATATGCTGTCATACGCGGCCTTAAAATCGATGAAAGGGTGGTGGGTATCGATTTGAAGTTCGTGGGTTTTTTCCAAGATCTCCCGCAGTGTGAATATTTGGTCGATGGTGGACTTTTCTGGCCTGAAACCACGCTGATATGGACCGATCAGGTTGTTGACGAACGGCTTTAGGCGTTCACACAACACGGCAGATAAGATCTTGTAAGCGATGTTAAGAAGACTGATGCCTCTGTAGTTTGGGCAGTTCAGAGGGTCTCCTTTCGGATCGGGCAAACTATGCTTAGGTTACATTCATTGGGCATATGTACTTTCCTCCCACCATATTTTACAGATGAGTTGGTGCATGCTCCTTACCAAGTCATCACCTGCCGCTTTAAATAGCTCGGCAGTTAGGCCGTCAGCTCAAGCAGCTTTGTTGGACTTAAGTTTAGATATGGCTATCTTCACTTCGTCCAGGTCTTCGTCGTCCAGATTCAATTGTCATCAGCAAATCCGTCCATATCCGAAGCTTGTTATTGCATTCTAATTATGGATTTTTTGTGTGGTCGGGCAGTTAAAAAAATTAATAGCTGGCGTAACAGCTCGGGATGAGTCAAGACCTAGCTTCTCGCAACCATTCATGTTGTGCGTGGAACATATTTCGCACAAATGGAAGGGACCTACAATTTATTGCCGACTCCGAACGGCGAATTGAGAAGCTCTGACAGATGACTGATTATACTCCCCGAGGCTTGTCATTCCCCGCCGCTCGGTCAGCAGTGCAACGCACTGACCACTGAGACACGGCAACCACGCGCAGTTGCCGCGGCACGGTTCGGGCCGTTACCCCGGCAAATAACCCCCAACCTGGAGGACCGGTTTGATTGCAGAAATCCCTAGGTGCAGGGGTCGGTTGAACCGATACCAGTCACCCATTTCGGGAATATGAGCACAGCCGTTGGCCCGTTTAGGGCTCATGCGGCACCACCCTTTCTTTTCTAAGATCCCAACTAATTCTTGGAAATCCTTATCGGCACGGCTCTAAATATATCGAAATGGCCAGCAAAGGTGCAGTTTCCGCTCCGGAAATTTTTTACATCACAATTGGTTCCATCTAGGGAATTCGTCCACTGTGGTGTTTATAGCGCTGCATTTTTTTTTTCTGGTCAGCACTCGCGCTAATAAGATAGTAAGTTGAGTCCGGTTGGATGTGTAGTCACAATTACAACACTAGGCAGCGCCTAGTTGATACCAATCAGTGTCTACCCCATTACTACAAAACCCAGCCATTGTCCAAGTGAGTTCACTCTACGATATTTCAACGGTTCTTGCATTCATTTGCTGCCTTGTTATCCATACAAGCATCGAGCGTACTGCATGGCTTTATCACTTAAGCCTTTGTTTCAGAGTTCGATGCACAGTCTTTGGTCCTTAAATTGAATTCAATAAGAATCGAAAGTTCGAATCAGTTCAATCGTGCGCTGCACAATAATGCCTTTGATTGTTATGTAAAAAAAGGTCCCATTGGTGCACTCGAATTTCGTTTTTCGTGTCAGGTTAATGAGCTCCGCATCAAATTGCATTTTACTGACTTCGATGGATATTTAAGCAGCTTTCAATTTATAATAATACCATTGTTCACCAGCCATCAGATGCAATGCACAAACAGCTTCACATCGAATGCCTCTCTTTGTTTCCTTATTATCCTTCGGTAGATGTTCGCTGTTTACTCCTTCTTTCCCTTGTTTTCTTATTTAATTTCCAATACCACCCGCATCGAGCTGCTGGACAATGCGCTTGTATAAAATTCACAAAGTTAAGATTATGATGAAGACAACTACCATGACGACGGTAGGAGGATCCCTTTCGATGCGATTATTATGAGATACAACGGACGGAAGGAGTGAAATTATGCAATAAAGAGGATGTAATCCTAGACCTCTACTTACCTTTTCTTCTGTTGCGCTCGCCATCTTTGGTTGCATGAAGTTAAACCGTAAATCATTTAGAATTTGTTTTGCTGCCTCCGGTTAGCTAACCCAAGTTGGTGTGGAGTAAGGATAAAATCCTGTTGCATGGATTTATTTTTATTTTTATTTTTTATTTTTTGCTTCTTAATTACATTCATGGAGTAGTCGGTTGTTGTTTGTTGCCAGAGTGTATGCACAGATGATGAAGATGGCGCGGCGCCTCTGATGCGTGAAGTGAGATTACTTCAGGAAGGAAATTTGCATTCAAGAGTGCAAACACAAAAGATTGGTGGCATGCATAGAAGGAGGATTTAAAACAAAATTTAATGGCGCCCTCTAACAAAATGGCAAAGGACTAAGGACTGGAATTTCAGTTTATTTACATAAGCAAGGATTTGTCTATGGGTTGGCTCTTGGCTTTATGGTATTCGTTGTGTGTTGTAGTTGGAATTAATTACTTTATGAGGAATTTAGATGCAGTTTTGTGGTTCTTCTTCTGACAAACAAGATGGAAAACTTTTTCTAACTTTGACTCCTTCATAATCGGGAAAATTTTTCATTCTCGGCTTTAAGAAAGCAAGTAGCTGTTTCTACAAAATTTTAAAATTCCTTTCGATTTCCAGTGTTTTTGCAAAAATTTCAAAACCATAGGTCCTTTTGAAAGTGGTCGATATGTGCGATGGATGTCGGTTAAAATCAGCGCTACTTTATGAAGGGGGATAATTTTTCCGAAACCTTTTACATTGAAAGGGAACTCAGGCTAGGCAACGCAATGTGATGAAGTCTTATCACAGTTCCACTTCAGAAGTGTCGCCTCAAAAAAGACAGTAATTGGGGAAAGAAATATGTAGACGACCTAGTTTGGTATGCGAAACCAGATGTAGCTAGCAAGCAATCATTGTTGGAGAGTCTTCTTAGCTGAGGCCAATCAATGGAGCAGTGACTGAAAAATAGCTCACAAGGCATTCGTTTAAATGCCTTCCTCATGTTCGAGAGACTAGAGTTTTGGCCAATACGAGGTGTGGGCGTGTGTCCTATTTCCCTTTCGAGTCTTTTCCGTTCTTCAAAAAAATCGCAAGCAGTGGAAAAAATATGTTTAGGATTTTCCTGTACTTTGCAATAGTTGGGGAACAGTGGGAAACCATCGTGTGCAACCCGTTAGGGGTTAGCTTGGAAGTATTCCTTACTACCTCCACGAGGTCAATTTAATTTGATCTATACCATGAACGCGCCTCTTACTTTATTGAAATCATTTGGAGCTCTTGATGAAACTGGGGATAGTTTTGACGTCAGTATGTGATATTTCCGCCAAGTTGTCAAAGTGATAGGATCCTAGATAGAGCTTCCTTCTTTGAGATAGGGCAGAACAAGTGTAGAGGATATAGAGAACTTTTTCCTTTTCCTATTCATCCCTGCAGCTCCTGTAGAAGTCATTTGAGAAGAGACCCATCCTTCTGGCTTGAGGGGCAATTGGACAATTGGCGGTAAGAACACGAATGACTGTGGTAATGAGCGACCTTTTGAGCAAGATCTAATCTTAAGATGGAGTGAAATTTAGCAGGGGTCAGATCTCCCTGGATATACGGCATGTGGTACCATTCCTCCATCTTTGGTTTGTCTAACTGATCGTGTCGTTCTCTAAGAGTAATTTAAATGTAGCGAGTGGAATACCCAGATTCCTTCGTTCCGGCAGGATGTCCAGAGTAGTACCACGTTTGATAGTTCATCGGCCTTACAGTTTCCTGGAATGTCCCTTTGGCAGGGTACCCAGCATAGGTGAATGTTAAAATGTTCTGCCATCTTCATGAGAAATGAGCAACCATCTGAGCATGTTACCGATTCCAGAGGTTTTATAACAGCCTGGCTATAAAAGGATTATAATGTCCTAGAAGGATATTAAATTGTGCCTAAGCCACGATTCAGTGGTCAGATAGATCGAAGGTTATGCTCAGATTAAGAATTTTGGAGAAAATACTACATTCCACTCGGTTCTCGGTTTTAGAACCGTCGGTATAGAAGTGAACGAAGTGATCGTCTCTGGCTTCATTGCTCTCCCACTCCTCTCAGGCAGGGATAAATGTCCGGAATTTGAGGTTAAAATTCAACTTAGACGGTGTGTAGTTGGTGTTTTCCGGGATAACTTCAGTGACATCATGCTGCTTTCTTCCGATTATGTTCCGAGTATTGTCGGCGTATCCGAGTAATTGGGCAGACTTTTGAAATATTTTGGCTTTCGTGTTAGGGCGTGTGTTTTGCGCTATTCTGTCAAGAACGATGTTGAAGAAGTCGCATGACACCGCGTCGCCTGGACTAAATCCTTTTTTGACATCAAGGGTCTCGGTGAGGTCTTGACCGGCCTTGATGGAGCAGCGTGCGTTCTTCATCGTCATTTTGCACAAACGGACGAGATTGACAGGGATGGTAGAACTAGAGATGGCTCTGTAGAGCACGTCTTTATAGATGCTGTCATACGCGGCCTTAAAATCGATGAAACGGTGGAAGGTATCGATTCGTAGGTTCGTAGGTTTTCTCCAAGATCTGCTGCAGTGTGAATATTTGGTCAGTGGTGGACTTTTCTGGCCTGAAGCCATACTGATATGGACCGATCAGGTTGTTGATGAACGGCTGTAGGTGTGAACATAGGATAAGCGATGTTAAGAAGACTGATACCTCTATAGATGGCGCAGGTCAGTTCCAGTTCCTGTAAGAATACTCTTACTTCAGCATAAGACATATTCCAGTGCTGTTTATTGGACTTTGTCTTAGTCTGTGCAGAGCATGACCTTTTTTTTCAATGAAAGATGTGTCCAGTATGCGCAAAGTTGGGTGGCATTCAATTGCTCCATTCGTAGTAAGCTCTCTCTCTCTCGGCGAACCGTGCCTACATTTCTTTTTCAATAATTCTATGAAACGCAACCATTTGTTCTTTCATTAAATAAAAATCGCTAACGGCATGAGTTTACGGTAAAGATTTTAAGGACAATACAAAACTGGAAAGCCTCCACCTTCAGTATTAAATGAAATTTTCAGTGCCTTTTGAAAGTTAAGCCGAAGGCAAATAGCGATACGTACAGCCCGTCGCAGACAAGTGACACTTATTCAGACAATCAGGATAAATTGGAAATCAACTCGAGCACTGTCCCATTGACCCATAAAACCCGTGACGTGAAAATAAAAAAATAAAATGAATAAATAAGAGGAGGAAAATAATAAAAAAGGATAATTGTCTGCAATGGCAGAAAACGCATAAAATAATTGTGAAAAGCCTGTTTGCGGATGTGTCATTCGAAAGAGCATCTCATTGTGAGGATGACTCTTCTGTCTGTTTTCTCCCACCCAGACACATGTTTTATGGGTGACTGGAGCACAAAAACCTCTCCTCGCCTTTTGATCTTATAAACAGCACAGAGATCCTTAACCCAGTCGGGACCGTATCGTCTATCCCTTTAATCGTTATAAAAAAAAAATCACAGAACCCCTTACATAACGAGGACGTCTGCATAAATAAGCAGGATACTTTGAAGTTAATCAGGAACATTTCATGTGACTGCACTCGAAGCAAAAACAGTTGATGCAAATAAACTGCTACTTACGGCGGCCCCAGGAAGACGGTTCAAAGAAAAAGGAAACGACGAATATGTCAAGTGTAATATAATAAACTTTGTAGGGAATCCTCCCCTCCTTCCGTTCGTGCATCAAAAGTTGGCCTCCTTTGGCTAAGTGTGGGTGTGTGCGAGTGTGTGTCTGTTCGGTGTTTAGAAGCAGCCGTGAGCATACTGAACATTGAACAGTGTGGCTGCACAGTAATGTCTGGACTATAAATTATGTAAATTCGTCCTCGTTTAATGCATAACATATGTGTGCTAACTGGATGTGATGGCGATGTGGTTGTTCGTGGGTGGCAGCAGGATAACGATGATTTCATGCAAAGTTCAAGAGTTCATTAGTTTGCATCATTACATGGGGGATGCACTTCAGGGATGTGTACAAGAACTTCAATAAAATTGGCGTAATATATTTTCTAGACTAGAAAACTTTGTGCTCCCACGTGAAGGCATGCAAGAGATCATATCCGTCTTCTATACCAACGACAATTTGTCTTACAGTCGCGAGGAGATGGGAACAATGACATTTTGTATGTGATCAATCTATTTGTTGTGTTGTTGAATAATTTCTTCAAACAAGGACGATTTTTTTTCCCGACCTTGATCTCGACCGCCATCCGGGCAATATTTGATTACAGGTGATGGCACAAAATGGATCTGAAGAGGCCGATAAGCCACATTTTATTTCGCAATCTGCTTTTGTTCCTAAGGTTAGATAACGTTACGTTAAGTTGCTGCCCCTTTCAGACAGGAGCACACTTAGATCAGACTGGCCCATTGTGATACCACAATGAAGAACCGTCTTACCACCACCAGGAACAAGTACGTAACACAAAGTGCAACGCCGACAGCAGGGCTCGAGACAATTCTCAACGTGTTACCGCTAGACATGTACTTGGAAGAGTCTGCCGCTAAGAGTGCCTTGAGAATAAGCCAAACGCATGGCTGGAACTCAAATCCAGAAGGTCATGGACACATTCTGAAAAAGCCTGTAGGTGGAGACGTAAGCAGTGATTACATGTCACCATACCTCGACTTCGAAAAATCATTCTCCTGCACTTTCCCAAGCAGAGAAGAACAAGAAACCAATGAACCAACGAGAGAATGGTCTATATCTATCCACACAGATGGGTCAAGGATGGACATAGGAACAGGTGCCGGCATAGTCTCCGAACAACTAAACATACACAGCTCAATCAGACTCCCTGATCACAGCAGTGTCTTTCAAGCGGAGGTCCTGGCAGTGACAGAGGCAGTCAGTATGGTATCAATGATGGCAATACCACGGGATGATATCACCATTTTTATGGCAGCCAGGCGGCTATTAAATCAGTTTCAGCTACTAAAGTAAAGCTCAAGCTAGTCTAACGCTGTCGCGAAGAGCTTAAGGTTCTTGGCTCGCAGCACAGTGTTAATCTCTGCTGGGTTCTTGGCCAAAGGGACATAACCGGAAACGAGATGGCCGACGAGCTTGCAAGAACATGATCTACAATGGACCAAAATGGGTTAAGCCCCCACTCTGCAATCTCAGAAAGCGCGTGGAATGCAGGACCCTTACGATAACCAACAGAAGGTGGGAGTCACTCACCACCTATATATGTCAAGGAAACTTTGGCCAAAGTACGACAAAGCCAAAACCAACAAGCTTTTGAAATCTGACAGGAAATCGCTCTCAATGTTGGTAGGTGCACTCACCGGCCACAACCTTCTAAGAAACAACAGAATGAAATTTGACGAAGAGGTTCAAGAGGATACTCCTCATTTTCTCTGAACCTTGCTAGGGCCGTACACTTGCGCACAAAGTGATGCAGAGATTCTTTTTCGCTGTTGTCCTTGCAATGGCTGCAGAAAGTGTTGTGGGGAATACCTAGCTTGGATGCGTGGTCTCTCATTGGCCAATGGTCCGTATAAGCGGCTACGATTCTCCCAATATCTTGTCTTGATCAACTTAGTAGCTCGTTTGTTTTCTTTTTGTTGTAACCGGTCGCAGTTGCTAAGCCTATTCCACACTTGGTTGGGCGTTTTCAAAAGGTGGTGTTGAATATTGCCCTTAACGGCTCCTGGCGGGATATTAACAACCTCCGTCAGTGAGTCGTTAAGGGCTGATCCCCGCCTGGCCAGGTCATCGGCTTTTTCGTTGCCGGCTTTTTTACTATGACCTGGGACCCCTGGAAGAGTGACCCTGCACTGGACTACCAGCTGATTTAACTCTTCCTTATATTTCTTTACCAACTTCGAGGATGTAGTGACCGAATCAGTACCTTTGATAGCGGCTTGACTGTCAATGAAGATAGCAGTGTTGTAGATAGGTGTTGAAGAATTTTTCAGCACACGGCAGGCCTTCGGGATGGCAAGGAGCTCTGCCTGGAAGACACTGCCAAAATTCGGAAGTCGAAAGGATTTCGACATATTCCGTTTCTTTGAGAAAATGCCCGCGCCAACAACGCAGTTCATTTTCGAGGCCTCCGTGAAAATAGTCGTATTAAAATCCTTGATCACTTTTCGTTCCAGTCTGTCTTGGTTGGAAACTTAACTGAAAAACATTTAGTGACGTTTAACTTGAGAGTGAAGAAGTCAGTCGAGGACGCGACCAATTCGTTTGCTATTGTTTCCAGTAGTTTACTGTGACCTTAGGGTCTTGCGGTCCAGCAACTGTGCTGCACAATACTATTTCTTTGATATGTAGGTCAAGTGGAAGTAGGTGAAGGATGACAGTAAGGGCATCCGTTGCGCATGATCTCAGTGCGCCTGTGATGCCTATACTTGCCATTCTTTGGCCTTTTTTTTAATTCTTTCAGTGTTATATTTTTTACTTAAAGCGGGCCACCAGACTATTGCGCCGTAAGAGAGAATTGGGCGTACAATGGCTGTGTACATCATTTTTGGCTTAAGTCCCCATTTTTTACTATGGTATCCTTGCCTTCCTAATGCGCTGACCGATATTTAATTTTCAGCTAAGTTTAGGATCGAGGTGCCTAGGTATTTAGCACTGAAAGATAATGTGAGTGGTTGACGGTTCAGTTTGGGGCGTAATTCGGCATCATTTTGGTTATATCTGGATTCACCCCTAGACGGTGGCGTATACGTAACATTTTTTTTCCCGAATACGTGGTAACATTGCCAACAAGGGATCATTGCTCCCGAATTTCTCCGTCCCTGACTGCGACAGTGGCTCGGCCGTGCAGTACTGACAAGAATCATAGATTTAGCCGTGGCGTATACGTAACGCTTTTGTATCGAATGCAGAAAAAGTGGTATTTTGCCAACAAGGAAATATTGCTGCTGATCTTCTCTGTTACTGCCTGTGACTGTTGAGTAGCAAGAACAGCTTTCTCACCCTTCTGGTCGAATCCCTGATTTCACTAGCAGTCCAGAATTGAACAATATTTAACCTCTTTCTTCGAAATGCTTTCTTTACCAGGACGTTCGATTGCATCAGAGTATCGCTTTTTTAACATTATAATTTGTCAGATTCTCCTCAACTTAGCTCTCCTCATGCAATTGTGTTGCACAGCATATTGGCGACATACAGAGGGAAATTTGTTTTCGCACCACATATCCTTCAAGAAGCAAAAACTTGTCATAATCTGTACGAGTCGTCCTTGGACGACAAAGAAACGATGAAATTGTTGTTCGCTTTAAACTTTCTTTTCCAAGCAAATGACTAACATTACTCGTGAATTTGTTCCGTCGAAAGCAAGAACAGTGCAAACAAAACTTTCTCCCATTTCCTCTCTGCCTCTGTGTGTCGTGTCCTTTGGAAATTTTCATGTTATTACTTTTTTTTTTTCGTCGTTTTCTTGCAGAACAACCTTGCGACTGTTCGTGTCAATAGTACTTTGGCTGAGAGTACAAAGCTATAAAAATATGAAATGTATGCAAATACTTTTTTGGGAATTCTCCCCCGCTCCCACGGCTAAGAACAAAGGATGGTGAGGACAAATTCATCCTCATAATCGAGTGATGAAGTTTTTTTTCGTTTCCCTCAATTCCGGAATCGAGAAGTAGAATTTAGCGATAAGAGGGACACAAAACGAAACGTGTGGTGTCCTACATACTCGGTCATTCTTTTGTTTTGTTGGCAGCCAACAAGGACGAAAAATGCTTCTTAGTTTAGCAGAAGTTTCCTTTTACTAATGTATGTCCTCCAGCGAGTTTTTCATTTCATTTCACCCGGTATTGGGTGACATGCATACTCGTACCTATTTCATTTTCCCGATAAAAGGATACGCTGAGTAATGAGATGAAGGCGAAAGATATTTGCATTTTCTCTTGAGAGAGGTGAATTGTTCAAAAAGTTTTGTTCAACTTTTCTGTATCCTGCATCTAAATACCTAAAGGGGAAGGAAAATCGGAGAAATATTTTCCTCCTACACACACAATTGGAGAGACAAATGCAAAAGGATATCATAATTCAAATTGTGATGAATGAGTGTGTGCTATTGGCAAGAGGAATGTATCCGATGAAACTTGTTTTATCGAAATAATTTTTCTTTTTTTTTTTTTTTTGTGTTCTGTTTAAACGACGACTATCGAGAAGTTAGCAGGCACCAGAACACAGTTGAAGACTTATTGCTTTTTTGAGAAATTCGACTCGTGTGTGTGTGTATGTGCCTTTAGAAAGGAAGAAACATTTTTTTTCTGTTTTCTGCTTCTCGTTATTGTTCAATCGTACATCCTGAGGACAAAGAAGCAAAATACTTTGGCATTTAAGCAAAGCTATCGTCTAAAGAAGTTTACTGTTTTTTTTTTGTGTGTGTGTTGTCAGTTGTTGACAATTGTAAATTGCATATTTTCTGCAATCAATTGAGGAAAAGGAATGCTCGTAGGATGTGAAGGATCAGATAAATTTGAATACAATATCTATCAGGACTGGATGCTTGAACTTCATTTATTCTTTTTCTTTGCAGGAATTGCTACAATCAGATATCATCAAGGGGATTTTCCAATACAAAGTGGTAAGTTCTGAAGTTTGTCTTTCATTGATGGAAATAATGCATGAGTTCGAGTGAAGCGTCGGTTTTATTGTCTTTAAATATTGAGTCACAGTGAATATCCCAGCACTTATTAAAATTGGTTTTCATTTTCGTTGTAGGCTGTTAATTAAATACTAATTTTCGCAGTTAGTCTGGCCACCACCCTAGACCACCATGGAAACCTAAGTTTCGAACCAATTCACTCCACAAGCGACATGTGACCAACACCTTAAAGGTATTGATAAGGGGTGATCAATACCTTTAAGGTGTTGGTCACATGTCGCTTGTGGAGTGAATTGCGCGAGTGGATTATAAAAAAGAAATATCTTATAAATAATAATTAACCTGAACGTGAAATCAAGTTATTAATGCTCATAAAGCGTTAGTCGAACCTACTTTCTTTCTGTGTCGTTTCCCGATCCGTAAAAAGTTTCTGCCTGAGACGCAACAGCCGTCCATCCTCTTTGATCTCGGACACGATGTTTCTATTACCTTATCCGCATCCGCGACAGATTTATTTTTAAAATACAGTGTACTCTCTCATAAGCGGACACCGATGGTTCCGAGAAAATTGTCCGGTTATGAGGTGTGTCCGCTTATGAGAGGTGTCCGTAAGGAGAGAGTACACTGTAGATGACCGGTCCAATAATGTTGGCTGCAGCATTATTGTCTATTCGCTAGGTGGCCATCTATGTACATCTGCCTCCTTCTTCATCTTCTCCATCATCCTTACATTTGGGTCCAAATATTCGAGGAACGATTTTTCTTACGAAATTGTCTTGCTTTCCTGCTCATCGTCCAGCAATCGGCACCATACAGCGAAATTTGTAAGATCAGTGTATTGTAAAGCATGAATGCCGTCTTCCGCGTTAAGAGATTTGAACCCATTTGTTTGACCAAACTGAAGTAGCAGTGACATCCAATCTGCACTAGAGTGTCGTTTCTGCAGTTGGTAATTACTCTGAGGTATGTAAAGACCTTACCTACCTTGAAGTTACTGTTGTCGTCAGTGACCTTTCGTCCTAAATGGTGGACAGATGCAGTTTTGTTTTTTTGAGAACAAACCCTTGGATTTTTTTCTCGTTCGGTCTCCATGACAGCACTCTGGGAGCAACCTATGATGTCGATGTCGTCTGCATATCCAACTGCGGGACAGATTTAAGACAGTGTCTTCTGTGTTAACACCTGCCGTGCGCACTATCTGTTCTTAAACCAGATTGCAGAAATCACAAGGTCATCGCGTGTGTTCCAGCGCTACGCTACACATTTTTACCGGGCTTCTGAATTCAGCCATAGCCCTGTAGAGTTTAATATGATGAATTCGTCCTTAAGCTCAGTAAAGAGGTATTGAGTCTCAACTTGAACTCAGTTATTTTTTTCTTGGATTTGCCTAAGTGTGAAAATTTGGTCTGAAGTCGTTCTAGCGGGCTGAAAGCCACTTGCCGATTATTGTGGTGCATAAGGCTTCGAACGTTTATACAGTACGTTGGGTAGGATGTTACATGAGACATTTAGGAGGAATATGTCTCGACAGTGGTCGGCGTAGCTCAGTGGTTAGTGCGTTGGATTGCTGTCCACCTTACATTTTTCGTCATGAAAAAGCTTCTTAATTCACCGTTCGGAGCCAGTAATAAATTCTACCCGTCCCTTCCATTCGTGCGAGAAATTTAACATGCACAACATGAATAGAAGCTAGGTCTTGGCTGATCCCGAGTTGCCGCACCTGTAACTTTTTTTTATGTCTCGACAGGTGGTGCAAGACATAGGATCGCGTTTTTTAGAGATCGGGCACAAGGTCATACTTTCGTTCAACCATACTTAGGTGATGATTTGGTGCACGCAAGTCTTCATATCCAAAAGGTCTGTCGGTAAACCATCAGAACCAGCAGCAGTCTGATTGCCTAGTTGGCCTAGTTGGCCTAGTTGGCCTCTTTTATATTGGGAGGGTAGATTACTTTCTGATTGACTGGAAGTGGGCTCTGTTCTTGGCGCATCATTCTCTCAGCATTATGCTCAATCAACGTCTGTTGGAAGTGCTGCTTAAACAGATTCCTGTGCATCGGTGATTTAGAGTCTGCATTCCGTTCTTGAAGCCAGCTGGCAAGTTGCTTGGGGTTCCTATAGAACTCGTTCTTCCTTCTTCACAACATTTTTTTTCTCTTCATTTCTCTTCTGCCTCGATACCTGGCTCCCCCTTGTTTTGTGTTGCAGCCTTTGGGCATTGGACTACCATTAGACCTGGGAATTTGCGACCTGAAGTGTCCTGAGAGTCAGCCAAACGAATGGTTGGAAGTCAAGCACGATGGGAAATACCCAGATCCTAAGTAAATACGTGTGCAATGTAGCAATCGCTCACACTGTGTAGGGCACAGACGCAGACTTCAAAATACAATTTTCTTGTTCGTTCCCGAAGTAAAAATATGCAGGGTCGCTGGAAAGCTGATGAATTGGTTAGAAAAGGATCTGTGTAAGTTCTGCCATGTAAACTTAGGTATGTAGCAGGTCTTAGGGCGAAGCGATCAGAATAAGCCCTATGGATGGCTACAAAATAACAAGAAATCTGTGGCCAAAGTACAGCAGTGCCAGAACTAATATTCTCATGCAAAAGGACAGGAAAACTCTTTCGATCCTTGAAGGAGTGATTAAAGGTCGCAATGCTCTGTGCTATCACATGACAAAGCTAAGGCTTAGTGGGGATGATCATTGCATGAACTGCGGAGACGAGGAAGTCAATGAGAACGGAACGCAGTTTCTCTGCTACTGTCCAGGCCTCTGCGATCTCAGACATAAATCCTTTGAAATACACTTCTTTCTGGATATCAATAAACCAAACCACGGAAGGACATTTGTAGATTCATTAAGGCCTCAAGGTGGTTCGAAACCCTGGAGCAATAGGTGAGTGCTTGGAAGATTGCTTCACGAGCAAAGTGTAACTTTCACCCCAAATGGTCATCACAATAGGTCTCTACTGACACACGTGGGGCACATCGTTATTCCACGGAGTCTTTTTGGGATGTGGCTAGCCATCTGCAATGATCTCGGCTCTTTTTTTTTTTAATGATCGCTCCTCAGATTGTTGGCATTTGAGGGTAATAAATGCTAAGCGGAGAATTTCTGACTTAGGGTCTTCTTGTTGATTCTGGCTACTCTTGTCGTACTAAGCCTTCTCATGTTGAATTTCCTTTTTTGAGCGGTTCGCACCATTCGTTCGCGGTTCGTTCATCATACTCTGAACTTGGCTGCGACAAAATAGCGACGGAGAGTCTACAAGAACCTAAGCAGAGAGCCTCGGCGCTGTTCTCAATGACCTCTTTAGAAGTTTCAAGAATTCTTTGCACAGGGAGAAAAAATCAAATTTACCGTTTATTGAGCCTATGACGCGTGTAAAGTACAGAATTCCCCAAAAGTCCAACCCATAGAAACCAAATAGTCTTGTTTACCTTAAACAAAAAAAAAAAGTTTCGTCAAATCCTCAAACCATCGAGTAAATTTTGACAAATCCCGAAGGAATGCAAAATTAACCAAAGGCACAGGACATTGAAACTTCCAAATTACCTTACCAAATAAAGGGCATCAATCCGAGGATTTCAATTTGAATGACAAGAACAAAACAAAAAAATTAAAATGTCCTTACTAAGTCCTCGGGGAAAATGATAAATTGAAATTACGCACAAGATATGCGATTATGTAAATTTTATTATACAACAACTAAGTGGAACCCATTTTATGGGTGCGTTCACGTTCACGTTCCGTTGGCCTTGAGTGGTCCTAAAAATTCATTTAAACCGAAATAATATAATCGTATCTGTCAGCTGTGTGTGGTGAAGTTCAAATGGAAATATGAATAAATTTCTGGAGACGAAGAAGAGAAAAAACTTTTTTCCTGGATGTCAGAATGAGGAAGCCTGCAGGAGATGTGCTATTTCCTTTCCTCTGGTTTTTTCGTTAATTTCAAGGTTAGATGAGGCATATCGCATTTAGAGTTTTCTGAGGGGCAAAACTTTTGAGGTAACCAGCTCATTTGGGTGATTTGAATTTAAATTTGTAAAAGTTAAGACTAAATTATTTACCATTATGTGTTTGAGAAGAGTCACATCATCGTGGAGATGGTATTCCTCGTGGCATGGTGACATAGGGTTAGTTTGGTTAGAGTTCAACGAGTTAAAGGGTGCCTTCTGCGGTGCGAATAAATTTAAAAGTGTGTAGGCAGTCGGCTTAGAGTTATTTAACCTGGGTGCCCCTGACACTGCCAGTGGGGGAAAATGGAAGAAAATGAGCAAAGCAGAGCTCGCTTGGTTGAACAGTCTTCATTTTAATAGCGAGGGTTAGGAGGAGCATACAAATAGATATTCTCTGTCTCTAGCATTGTGGCTTCAATATGAAATCTATTTTGCCAACCATTGTGGACAGGGTGAGAAAGTCAATGATATTATTTGAGCGGAGGGTAAGCGAATTATGGAAGGAGAACGGACAATTTTGTTAAGATATGCAGATGGGTATAAACATTTTCCAGGCATTACTTACAGACAAGACCTGTGGTGACAAAAGCAAAGCCTCACCATTAATGCGTCTCTGCACAAAGACGAGGAAGAATCAGGATTTTTCACCTTTGACACTTTTTGGAAACGAAATTAAGGTATCCAATGGGATACTCGAGACTTACTTGGAATTATTCAATTGAATAGAGGAGATTAGAGATGAATAGGGTTTTGCACTAGGTAGGTCACAGAGCATACTGCAAACCCCTATACCTTTGCGGTTAAGTGGCAGAAGTATAATGGGCAACGAAAGTGAGTCAGTGAATCCTGTCGTTGGATTTAGTTGTTAGGAAAACTGCGGTAACCAGAGCACTTCGTCTGCGTCAAGGTGGTATATGACACTGAGGAAAAAAATGGTCCCAAATTTTTATACGCATGGATATCATGAAGAGTCAGGGTTACCGATAGGTTTTATATAAAAAATTTCTTGCTCGTCCTGAGCAAAAAGTAGCTTTTTGTACTAGCAGGAATCAATGCAGACTAAATAAGCATATGAGCCTACTAAGTCATGAAGAGAGTGGGTACTGCAGATGGGTACTGCAGAGAATGGAAAAACCCCAATACATCTTCTTAAGGGAACAGAGGCCATAGATAAAGAAGGCGCAATAGATGTATCCGGATCGCAGTGCTGTCTACACTCCTAGCATACAATCTAACCAAATACAGTCCAAACAGATATAACGGATATAACTCCGAATAGTCCGCCAGTTTCTGTGCCGATATCTTTTTTTAATCCATTGGTAGAAATGGGTTGCTGTCTAGCCTTTATAACTAGCCCGTCCAAATATTCATTTCTGCCAATAACACAACTATCGATGCTTCTGTCAAACACTAAGCTCATCTGTATTCAGAAAAAATTTACCAAATTTCCCTCATAAACTGAGTCATTACTCACGATCGTTGTCAACTACAACTTGTGCTCTCTGAGCTTAAGTGTAAACAGTTTGGTTGCTCTCCTATTACTAGTGATAATAACAATGCCTTGGTTGTTGGTCTAAAATCCAATACAGGCTGTTCATTGTACCTTAACCTTTGATTGAAAGACAGCTTCTCTTTTGAAGAACCATCTATCAAACAATCGATTAAATCCGGTTAAGACTGATGGTTGGAATGTACACTGGACACATCAATCTGAATAAACATGCCCACAGTTTGTGACTGGTGCAATCAAGTACATACCCGGGATGTGACGAGGAGGTGAGCCTCGAATACTTCCTCGGCGATTGCCCAACCACAGGGGCGCTAAGGCATAAAAGCGTGAAAATATGTTTTCCGCCCGGTCTTAGCTATCTTAGCCATTTTAGTTGCTTTTCTCGGATCTGTACAGCCCATCCGACTCTCTATCCGCTAACCTACAACCTTTAACTCACACCCCCCCTCCTTACTCCACGTCTTCTTCAGTAGATGCTACCAAAGAGAACACAAACAAAACCAAACACACACAAACCAAATCGGGCTTTATCACTTGCTGTGCACAAGCTATGTATCCTGTGTAGCTTGAACCTCCAAGTTTTCCCAAATATTTTTCTTGCAACTCAGCTTGGAATCCTAAATAATGCTGAATATATCCTGCCTTGTGAGATGATGAGATTAGGGAAGAGAGCTTATAGACTTTTACGTACTTAGATTTGTAGGTAACTAGTAAAGGGTTTTTCAATAGGGACGCTACAAAAGTAGAGCGACAGGGACAGCAAACGACGCCATATTTTGACATTTCTCTTCAGTAAGGTTTGCCATTTCATGATGGAAAGATATACGAGCCAACAACGAGTCGAAATTATTAAAATTTACTACCGAAATTCGGAGTCAGTGGCCTCAACGTTAAGAGCGCTACGTCCAATTTATGGTGGTCAAAATCGTCCTAGCAGATCAACAATTGAGCGTCTAGTGGAAAAATTTGAATCCACAGGCACAGTACAAAATGTTTCCGTGCCAGTGAGACAAAGAAGTGCCCGTAGTGTCGAGAATATTGCTGCCGCTGAGGCAGCAGGTGTCTCTCACACGTCGTTCTCAAGCGTTGGGCATCTCTGTGACGTCGTTGTGGCGAATTTTGCGAAAAGATCTTGGCCTACATCCTTACAAGATTAAATTGACACAAGAACTGAAGCCGCTTGACCACCAGAAGCGTCGTATGTTCGTGAATTGGGCTGAGCAACAACTTGAAAATGATTCGGATTTTCATCGAAAAATCATCTTCAGCGATGAGGCTCATTTCTGGCTGGATGGCTTCGTCAATAAACAAAATATGCGGTATTGGTTAGGCAGCAATCCTCACGTACTCCATGAGTCATCATTGCATCCCGAAAAAATTACGGTTTGGTGTGGTTTATGGGCCGGCGGCGTCATTGGGCCGTACTTCTTCCGTGATGATCAAGACCGGCACGTTACTGTGAATGGGGATCGCTACCGTTCAATGATAACCGAATATTTTTGGCCCCAATTGGATGATATGGACTTGGAGGACATGCGGTTCCAACAGGACGGCGCCACAAGCCACACAGCGAATGTCACAATCAATTTATTGGAAACCAAGTTTGGAGAACGTGTTATCTCACGAAATGGTCCAGTCGCTTGGCCGCCTCGGTCGTGCGATTTGACGCCGTTAGACTATTTCCTGTGGGGCTACGTCAAGTCTATGGTCTATGCCAACAAGCCAGCGACGATTGATGAACTTCGTACGAATATCGAACGTGAAATTGCAGCAGTATCGGCCGATTTATGCTTGAAAACCGTCGAAAATTGGGTTCAGCGTCTGGACTTCTGCAAGCGTGGTGGCCATGCAAAAGAAATCGAGTTCCATACATAATGGCATCGAACGTACTTTCACAGGAATAAAGAATTTCATTGACATCCAAAATCGTTTTTGTTTTATTTAAAAAAACTTTTGTAGCGCTCTTATTGAAAAACCCTGTAGTAGTTTCATTGAGATATTTCAGGATCTAGATGGAATGTCTCTTCCTTCCCATTCGTTGCATAAGTGGTAGCTTTCGATACAGGGAATTAGCTTAGCGACATTTTGTTATGTTAGATTACCGATTTTGTTAAAAATAAAGCACTGAGATTGTACCGTTTTAAGAGAGAGTGCTGGGCAGGTACTGAGGAGACGAGGCATTATTTCTGGTACTTATCTTTTCCTGGTAAAAAGTCGTCGCATTGAAGCCATCACGTGCAATTTTATTCCAAAATCTTATGGATTGCTACAACTCTTATCTAGAGTTGCCCTACCCTCCTCCTCCTCTTTCTTATCTTCCTGTTTTTAAAGCTCAAGTTAATCAATCGGAAGCTCAGCCTTAGTTCAATTCAGTCCTAGAAACCAGAATTAAATTTAGATTTAAGCAAGCAACTGAGGATAACGTCAGTGCTAACTTAGGAAGGTAAGCTGAATGGGTGGGCCCCTTCTCTGTGATGCAGGCTCTTAATCGGATCTCCATTGATTCATTATGTTCTCTCAATGCTGACCTTGCACAGTGAGTGCATTTTTTTAAGTTAAAATCTTGTTTGCAACGTTTCTTCTGATTTACCTTTTATATTGAATTTTCTATTTATGGAACGGACCTGGTGCCTAGTATGGGGGGAGGGTGACATATACATCTATGTATGTTTCCTACCTCGTCGAATCGACAATATTTCTTCCCATTTTCCTTCCTCGTCTTGATATCTTTCGAACCAATTTCACATTTGTTGATCGTATTTCCAATTTGTAAACAGATACAAGATGTCTGGCTTGCAGAGCCCCATCGCCAGTGGCACTAAAGTTATTACAACCCCCAATGACAAACACAAACATAATTCAGATTGCAATGCGAATAGCGACATTCAAGCAAAACATACAGACGCACCTATATACACAAATGGACAGATGATGTGCCATGTAATTAGGGTCTTTATGCCTCATATATACCTCATCAGAATAATTCACCCCAAAAAAAATATTAAAAAGGGATACACGTGCGTTGTTCCTTTTAATGTGCTCGGATGTGTGTTTGTGTGTATATATGCCTTCGAGTTGCTTAATTTTAATGCCCGTTAATGTACACTGTACAGAGAAAGAGAGAGTCATCTCTAGAGTGTGCTGTTTGCTCTCTGCACGATTGGAAAAAGGGTTATTCCCTTGATGTAAAATTAACTTTTTATCTCTCTTGTCCTTTTGGCAGAGCAGTATTGCGCCTTTTAATGACGCAATGTATGTACCGACAAGCTACAACCCATTAAAGTGTGCGCAAGAATTAAATTTATTTGAATTATAAATGAAAAATTGCCAAGGACCTCGTCTGCTGTCGGTACACACTGATGTTGATGATGATGAGGAGGAAGAGGATGAGGTTCTACCTGTACTTCAGGTACCGTCTATAGTTGGAAATTCATTAATTCTTGCATAATGAAATTTTGTTCCACAATGAACTTGAGGATATTGGACGTTGGATGTCATCACTTGTAAGGATATCACAGAGGATAGTAAGAAGTTATGAAGTTTTTAATTTTAAGGAAAAAGTTTCCCTTACGGAAAGGTGGGGTTTCTGCTAGAAGATATCGAACTAGTCCATACGTAACTGACTTATGGGATTAAATTTTTAATAAGGACTCTGTTCCATAATATATTGAAGTGTAAGCAAAGTTTATCGGATTATCCTGGTTGATGGAATATCTGTTAGTTAAGCAACCTTATGCAAATAAGTGTGTATATTTCGATCCGTACCTTTTTTTCCATTTCATTTTGAACATAGTTTAGGGAAAGTTATTTTAAGTTATTCATAAGGATCCCAGGAATAGCTTCAAAACTTTTACATTTTTAGCTCAGTTACATATTTATGCAGAGTTTTTGGATTAAGAGACACAAACGGTAGAGCAAACTTATGGTGGGGGATCCTACCTGAGCTTAAAAACTATGTAAAGCTCTGGTCAATAGATACCTGACTCACGTTGCTCAAAGAATTCTTTTCTGCGTTTCTGGGCGGCCATGGTGTAGTGGTTAGTATCATAGCTTGTCACGCGGAAAGTCTGGGTTTAACTCCTAAGGTCGCAGAACATTTATTTTTAAAATAAATTAAATGGATCAGCTGTGGAAGCTGATGTCGACTCTCCTTAAAAATCATTGCACTGGCAAAAGGGTTGCATGGTTTGAGGAGTTGGTTGAGCTGACCATGATTATGACATCAGAAAAAATCGAAAAGAACACCGTGAACTCTAGCAATGACAAGCACTACAAATTTTCCCACTTAGTCTAGACACCACCCTCGGATGCCATTTAAACCTAATACCACCTGAGTTTCGAACCACTGCACCTTGCTCGCGCTGTGTAAATAACATTAGAAGGGTAATTGTTGTGTCCGGGTGAACGCGGTTAAATTAGCGCCTTTTACTGTGATCGTTGGCCAGTGGTGCGTTTTGTCACCTCTCTTTTTCATTGTGTCCATACTTCGATGGTTTGGGCACGTCAAACGCATGTCCCCAACTCGGTTTCCAAGACGTGCCATGGAATTCATGCCATCGGGCAGACGTCTCCTGGGTAGGCCTAGGATGAGATGGCTGGACCAAGTCCTAAATCTCACCTCTACCCGTATGGGGATTACCCCTGATGAGTTAGAGTCGATGGCGGAAGATCGGTAAATGTGGAGAGTCCACTTAAGCTCCCTAAACCCGCGACCCTCATAGTGGATAAGCGGGCCATTGGAAGATGATGATGATGATGATGATGACATATGTATGTTAATTCAATGTTACAGCACAGCTGTGGCGAGGAACAGTTCGAATTGGGAAACATCTGCTTCTCACAGTTCATCCTTACATAAACCCAGACTGAACTTCAACGCGCCCTTCACAGGTTCGTAGCCGTATTTCTTGAAGCTGGGATGAGGGTAATCGTGAAAAATGTGAACTTCTTTGAACGGAGAGGTCCATACTTCGATGGTTTGGGCACGTTTAACGCTTATTCCCAACTCGGCTTTCAAGATGTGCAATGGAATCCTTGCCATCAAGTTGGCATCCCCTGGGTAGGCCCAGGATGAGATGGTTGGCCTAAGTTCCAAATCTTACCTCCACCCGCAGCCTCGGGATAAAACAAAAAATAGCTGGCGTGACAGGTGGGGATAAGGCAAGGCCTAGCTGGCGCAACAGCTCGGGATAAGCCAAGGCATATTTTCTCGCAACTATTCATGTTGTGCCGCACAACTTGTGCGTGTTTAATTTTTCACACGAGTGATAGGGACCTACAATTTATTACAGTCTCCGAACGGCGAATTGAGAAGACCTTTCATGATAGATTATACTCCCGGAGACTTGTCATTCCCCGACGAGAGATGGTGCCGCAAAAAATGGTCAGTTGACATGGCTGGGGCTTGAACCCACGCCGCTCGCTTAGCACTAACCACTGAGTCACAGTATAGCCTCTAATGATATACAGTCGAAGGCGGAAGATCGGGAGATGTGGAGAGTCCACGCACCCTCAACCCGTGACCCTCATAGTGGATAAGCGGATCATTGGCAAATGATGATGATGACGGGCATTCGTACGGTGTGGGGTGGATTATAACAAAAAAGTCACACTGGCCTGATTATACTCCCGGGGGCTTGTCATTCCCCGACGAGAGATGGTGCCGCAAAAAATGGTCAGTTGACATGGCTGGGGCTTGAACCCACGACGCTCGCTTAGCACTAACCACTGAGCCACAGTATAGCGTCTGATGATTTACAGTCAAAGACGGAAGATCGGGAGATATGGAGCGTCCACGCACCCTAAACCCGTGAACCTCATATTGGATAAGCGGATCATTGGCAAATGATTATGATGACAGGCATTCGTACGGTGTGGGGTGGATAATAACAAAAAAGTCACACTGGCCTGATTATACTCCCGGGGGCTTGTCATTCCCCGACGAGAGATGGTGCCGCAAAAAATGGTCAGTTGACATGGCTGGGGCTTGAACCCACGACGCTCGCTTAGCACTAACCACTGAGCCACAGTATAGCCTCTGATGATTTACAGTCAAAGACGGAAGATCGGGAGATGTGGAGCGTCCACGCACCCTAAACCCCTGAACCTCATATTGGATAAGCGGATCATTGGCAAATGATGATGATGACAGGCATTCGTACGGTGTGGTGTGGATTATAACAAAAAAGTCACACTGGCCTGATTATACTCTCGGGGGCTTGTCATTCCCCGACGAGAGATGGTGCCGCAAAAAATGGTCAGTTGACATGGCTGGGGCTCTAACCCACGACGCTCGCTTAGCACTAACCACTGAGCCACAGTATAGCCTCTGATGATTTACAGTCAAAGACGGAAGATCGGGAGATGTGGAGAGTCCACGCACCCTCAACCCGTGACCCTCATAGTGGATAAGCGGGTCATTGGCAAATGATGATGATGACGGGCATTCGTACGGTGTGGGGTGGATTATAACAAAAAAGTCACACTGGCCTGATTATACTCCCGGGGGCTTGTCATTCCCCGACGAGAGATGGTGCCGCAAAAAATGGTCAGTTGACATGGCTGGGGCTTGAACCCACGACGCTCGCTTAGCACTAACCACTGAGCCACAGTATAGCCTCTGATGATTTACAGTCAAAGACGGAAGATCGGGAGATGTGGAGCGTCCACGCACCCTAAACCCGTGAACCTCGTATTGGATAAGCGGATCATTGGCAAATGATGATGATGACAGGCATTCGTACGGTGTGGGGTGGATTATGACAAAAAAGCCGCACTGTTCTGTCCAATGAATGAGCTACATCATGGTTTCATCCTTAAATAAGAGGAATCTAGGATGGAATCTACTTTTAATTATCTAATTGAGAAGCATATTTACATTCTGAAATCTGTAGGCAACAAGGCCTCCCTCTATATCCGAAGAGTACTACTCCCTTTGGGAGCCTTTAAAGTCTCTTTCTGGGTACCGATTACTGTCTTAATTTTTCATGGTAGGACCTCTCCATTAGTCCCCTCCCATTCGCAATTTCTGAAACAATTCCCAGATGTCGCCACGGGAAAGCATACTACAGGACTCACTTACAAAGCCACAAAGGATTTCTTCCTCTTTACCAACATCTGCCGGGAGATGTTACTTCTTCCATAATGGAGTATAATGGCATACAACGTACCGAAAAATAAAAAGGATTTCAGAAAAAAGTGAACATACTACACCACTCGTACGTTTGTACACCCACAACCCACAACCCACAACCCACCACCCAAACTCATTCTATTTTGCTATGCAAACTGTTTTTGAAGTTATTAGCCCTTCGTTGCTTGGCAAAACTTTGTAGACCACAAAGCACTCTCGGTATCCAGCAACTTTAAATCGATGACAATAAGTGAAAACTCATTTTTCCATTATTTATGTACCACCCCATCGCATCCGGGAGAATCCCCTTCGTCGCAGGACATCATCGCCAGACCGATGTCTCCGGAGTTCACAAAGTGAACAATGGCCAACTGAAAGTAAGTGTATCAACGGCATTTTCATCGTCCCTTCTCTTCTCCTTCCTCTATGTGTATGTGTATGTGTATGAGACATTTAGTAAGTTTTCCAATGGCTTGGCCAAAACAAACCCCAAAATGATGATGATGATCTTCCTTTTGCGTCTCCAGCAGCATAAAGGACCTTTTTTGTCAGTGAGAAAACATTCTTTGGATTTTTTGTGGCACAAATTTTTAAAATTCAAAACAATTTTTATAAAATTCCAATTTGTGTCCTTCGGCTTAGTTGGTCGGTTTTTCTTTTGCGGGTGGCATGGCCCTTACGGGCTAAATTAGGTCATACTATGTCCTGCACATACACACACGCACATATATTTATTTTCATTGGATAAATATGAAGGATCGGTTTCCGATTTAACACACACCCTTCGAACGAGTTTTTCACTTTCGATGTCAGAAAAAAAAAGGATAAGAGGATTCTCTCGTACATAATTCACTGGGAGGAGAAAGAAAAACTGAAGACAACAGAATGACAAACAAGGACAATGGAGAGGCCGACAAAAAAGGTCGGAAGTTAAATTCGCAAGGTGATTTGGTAATTTTTTATTTATTAATTTTACATTAACTTGTGCGTAGGTATGAAGGACGACGACGCATAAGGAGACGCGTGCAAAAACGCTGCAGATGTCCTTTTAATGTTGGACGAGGCTGCGGCGTGTGTATTCTGTGTTTTTGTGTGGCGATAGAATTTTACGAGCAACCCACATAAAATATTCACCCGGTGTGGTGGTTGTAAAAACTCGGACCTAAAGGAAGTGGGTATTTAATTATTGAGGAGGGTTTAGTTCCACCATTGGGGAGTAGGCGGTTGGGCCGGCTTCTACTTCTTACAGGGATAATCTTTAAGAATCGTTAGCAACAACCTTAAGTGGATGTAAAAGTTGTTTATTGGTCTTGAATTAGCAACGGTTGACCAAGTTTTACACCACCTCCCAGAAGGTGTATTAATTTTAATGGAAAGATTGCAACATAAAGAAATAAAACCAAAGAGACGATGAAGGGTATAACTTTATGGGTGTCCCTTTTGTTAGATAGATGGACGACGTAGGTAATGAATCTCAGTGAAGAAGGGAGAGTCAATATTATGATGAAACTGACTTTTTGGTAGTTTGTGCTTTTTTCTTGAGGCATTGAGTTAGAACAGCTTCATTTGTGTTTCATTTAAAATTCTGTGTAAGGAGTTACAGCTGAATAATGAATAAATGTCTGTGCTTCATTCGAGAAATTTCTTTTAAATTTTTTAAGGAAATGGCTTGTGGCCATTTAAGGTCTTCCGGTACAAAGGTTTTATAAGCAATTTCTGCTTCCAAATGCTACCCCATTAGGAGAGCGCGCAATATAATTTTATAATGAGACGCATCCGTTCTTGTAAGAGATGCGAAATGTTTATTTCATTGCAAATTGAGTTGGATGTGCTTTTGCATGAATGTCCTTCAAGACTGATTATGCATCTTGAAGTTATTTTTCTTGATATTTAACATAATCCCATCAATCACGCATTTGATCCCGTCGTTGAATGGTAAATTGATTGCTGAGATAAACTTGAAACCTCTTAAAAATAAGTCGGACAGTTGCCCATTGACGCCGGGTCTTTGAAATTTTCCGAGTTGGTGCACTTCCGCACTAGAACTCCTAAAGCTCTTGGAATGTTTGAAAATGCTAAATAATTGGAAGGTAGGTCAGTGGATGCTCTATGAGTCTTTGATATCCACCACTTAGCCTGCCGGAGACCGGGAAGCTCAGTCCATAATTGCGTTCCTTCTTGTTCCTACGTTTCTCTTAGCTTTTCACATAAGTTGTGGGGTTCTTCCGCATAAAAATGTTCCGATTTTATGGGTTGTCTTTCGGACCATTACTTTGCTTGTTCATCTGCTCTCCCGTTACCTTCGATCTCACCGTGGCCTGGTACACAGTGAAGGGTAACTTTAATATTACTTTGTCCCAGTTTACTGATTTTCTCAAGACAGTCTCATACCATTTTTGATTTTTGATTTCATGGGAAAACAGTGCTTTGATGGTTGCCTGGCTCTCCGAGAGTATCGCCATACACAGAGGCTCAGAATAAGTAAGCATACATATGATTGGACTAGGTCTAGAGGGCAATTGAAACTGCAGACTTTAGCAAGAGGATCCAGCGTGGAAGCACATCTCTTCAGAACTATGGGTGGAATATCATCTGTACCAGCGGATTTGTGGATGTTGAGACCTTTAGGATCTCTGCAACTGTACGAGAGCAAATCGGATTTGTCTTATGGAGTATTCGACGCTCTCCAGTACAAGTGGAGACGAAGCACAATCTGCTCCCAAGTGTGCAACAAGCAGACTATTTTTTGCCTCCATTGTTAGTCAATTAAGAATTTGACATGTCGAATACCGATGTGGAAACAATAATAGCATCCAGCTATATCCAAGCGGATTCAGACCTGAGGAATCAGAATCTGCACCGACCTGGATTTCCCAAAGTCCCGAAACAACTTGTTTGTATAATTGGGTGTGAGCTTCAATGGTGATGAAATTCTTTCTCAGTCCACGAATATTGGGAAAATCAACTCTAAATTTCTCCAAAGACGTGAATTAAAACCGACATCAGCCAGATACAAATCTTAAAAAAATAAAAATTTTAGTTTAATTATCCAAAAACAATATTGATTCATTGTGATCTACTCCCGAGCTTTCCCACTCAATTGTGATTTAAGTTCCACTTGTCACATGAATGCATTCCATTTGTCAACGAGCGAGATGTCAGTCAGTACAAGTGCAGTGCTCGGTGTTGAAAGTGTTCGCGATCGTGTTCGCGATTGTCTGTGTAAAGAAATTTGTAGTTTTTTGAAACTTTTTCTTAATTTTTCAACGGAACTTTATCATTTTGTAATGAAATAATAGTTCTGACTTAATTTTTCGTGTGTAGTGCAGTGATTTCTTTGATAAATAAGTGCTTTTTCCGCGTCAATTTTTCCTTCGCTTCGTTGCTTTTTTTTTGCCAGTGCTCGTTCGTTCGATTTATTCGTTTGTGGCTGTTATGATATTTGAAATTGAAAATTTTGAAAATCTCCTTCGCTACAAAAATTCTGTGTAAGTCCAATTTATCATAGTTTTCTTGTTTTTCCATTGACTATGGGTTTAATCGCTTTTCCAAAAGCCAAAAGGTATTCTGTGTTCTGTATTCTGTATTAGGGACCCTTAATGCACCCCGACTTTCGAGATCTATAACCAGAAGTTATGTTTAATCTCTTAATATATCCTAGTGTAGCCTTAGGTTCTAGTTTTCAGATCGAAGTCGTTTTGCATGACAGACTTTATTTCTCTCCCAAGTGTCTAAGAACAATACGATCGATTTAGCGAGGATGGAGTGTATTCCTTTAATTACTCCTTCTCAGGATTTCTTTTAAATTTTAAATCAGTAAAATTTAGAAGCTAAATAGGACACAAAATGTTTAATGGATCCGCATGAGCATACATTCATGAGGAAGGAAGTGCGATCCACTTGTTCAAGTTTTTTTTTAATGGTAACAAAAATGTAATCCGCCTTCCAGCAGTCTGCACATCTGAGAATCCTTAAAGGACTCCAAATGCTTTGCTGAAATTTAAGACACATTATTCTCAATTGACGGCTTGTGCTTGCTCGTGTATGTGTGTGTGTGTTACTATTTAGAATTTCATTAAATCGATGAAATGAAAAGCGAAATTTCTTTTGGATATTCCATCAATCTTAATCTGTCTTCGTAATGAATGCCCAACCACCGCTTACAGCGTCGACGTCAACTTCAACTTCCGACTCAACCTCAATCTCAACACTTGTGTTGGTTTTTTTATTTTTTTTTTTTTGTATTTTTTTGTTTTTCTCAGCTCAGTACTTGAAATTGATTGGAAACATGCTTTTTACGTCCACATTCCGGTTTTGCTTTGTTTTTGACTATGCCAAAGGACATCACGATACGATGACAACGTGGTTAAGTGTGCGTATCTGCCAAAAAGAGTGTGAAGCGTTTTACTGCCTGATTTCGTCCTTGAATGAGCACAATTTTCAATATGTATGTAGTAGCCCGTGGCACACGAAATGAGATCCTCTCATGAGTCAATGCAGTGTGTTTGTGTGTGTGTGAGGTTTTTAGCGTCAAATCGTCTGTTAAACACGGAGTTGGGTGGGCGGTTTCCTTAATTAGTTGGTGGGTGATGTGCGTTGTTGGCACGTTGCCATGTGCGCTGTTAAATTTTTTTTGTGATTTGAAATTTTCAAAAGGATGTAGTAACACTTAAAAACAGGGTTCGCGCTGTTCAATGATGCGGTACCAGTTAATTAGTAAACTGTTTTAAAGTAAGCTTTGATTGGTTTAGACTCGAGGAAGAAAAAACTGTTAAAGGTGAGGGTGATGATAGGTACTGGGTTATTTTTCTTGTTTTTGCACTTTTTCTCGGTTGTAGTCGCCTTAAAAAATTCGAGAGCAATCCACTCTTCTTCCAACTTGGGTTAATGGGTTTCAATGCATATGTATGTACCATTTCATCCAAAGCGATCATTATCCTTTGTTACTTCGGCGTCTGCAAATTCAGTTTGCTCATAAAGTTTATCTTATGTTGCTTCGACAAGGATTCTTTTGGATCCACAACAAAGAAGTTAGCAATAACTGCGAGCACACGGAATGGAGAGCTTCTTTTTCATTGTCCTGATTACTTAGGAGCTGATCCTAAATGCATTCGTGGATCATTAACATAATTTTCAACATGGACCGGTTATCCACTATAAGGGTCGCAGGTTAAGGGTGCTTAATCATCTCCACATCTCCCGATCTTCTGCCATCGACCCTAAATCATCAGAAGGTGTCCCCATATAGGTAGAGGAGAGATTTCAGACTTGGTCCATTCGATTCCATGGCAAGTATTGGAAGCCGAGTTTGGGGCATGCGTTTGACGTGCCCAAACAATCGAAGTTTGGATCTCTCTGTTCGGGTTTCTTGGGTAACCGAGGGCAATATACATGTACAGTAAATTAGTTCCTACACTTCTTCCTTTCGGCTCTTTTGTCTGGTGTCCCAAGTTCTAACTAAACGAGTATGCTAGCAGCTACAGAAGATCTTTCGATAGTTGGCAGGAAAATGTTGCAACCGTGCTATTCTGTGCATTGTGAATGCTCTGATCGCAGCACCAATCTTATCATTACTGGCTCTGTGGTGCGTGTTTGGGAATTATGCTCGCCGGATAGCCTTTTTAAGCTTCACACTTAGACAATGCACTTAGGGGACTATGGTTACATTTGTGAAACCGAAGCAAAGAGTGTGTGTAAAAAAACGCCATGAGAGCAAAAATAGAAGAATGGTCCTTTTCTCGAAAAACTTCTGTAATAATTGCAGGGATGAAGCGGGGGAAGAAACAGTCCTCCACCTTACCCCGACTTAACGACCAACTACTAACACTACCCTCGAGCGCTAGATATCTGGGAATTATGCTTGACCCAAAAGCAGGAAGTATAGGCACTACGGGCGCATTGAGTTCGACCGCGAGGGATGACCTTACTGTGATTCTACAACTTTTGCCTCTTGACTTACACATACGGCACTATGCTGCGCAGTCAAACTTAAACTTGCCAGCGTTTTCCCGGTAGAACTACTGGCAATCCGTTAGGCTTGCACACAACTCGGGTGTAACACAATGCACAAACAGAACATTCCTATCCTTAAGTGCTCAGCCATCAGTATGCAATAAATCCGCAGTTGAGATGGCTAGAGCCGGTTTGGCTTCCGCGGTCTTGGGACGGGAACTCTTCTGTGGCGTTAATTGGCCTACCGCTAGGGCTTTGCTAAACAACTGGGAACACCAACTTCGCCTAGTCTATTTGGAGAGTTTACCCGGGCTTAGGCAATCCAAGAGACTTATCAAGCCCGTTTCCTTCAAGGAAATTCTTAACCTTGTCTGGTACAACATGAGAAAGCTAGTGGGCTTCCTTACCGGCTATTGATATCATCTCAACAATTTTGAGCTTTTTTCAGATACTGCGTATCGGTTCTGTTTGGCAAAGGAAGAAACCTCTATACTAGCTACGCAGACGGATCTTTCATAGGGAATTCTGTTGGTTTAGCGGAGTTTAGAAACTCGGCTACTAATGGTGTTCTCACCTTCATTAGGAAGGTAGTAGACCTATGAGACTAAGTAGACTGGAGACACAGCAGATCTTGCTACGTCTCAGTGTCAGCCATAAGGGCAGGTTCATATAAAAAAAAATATCCTTCGAAATAACCAAGGCGCCATTAAAGGTATTGAGTCGGCAAGAATGCTGGAACGAGCTTGCCAGCTTGAGCGATCGGTACAGGTTCATACTGTTCTGGATAAGAAAACGAGCGTGAAGTTGCGGCAAGAGTTCAGATTTCGCTATGAGCGTGAATGCATTCACACTTTCTGCAAAAGGCCAACATCCAATGGAAGCGGCTAACCAAATGCGTTATATTAGAACAAAAGATCTCTTAAGCAGGGTCCCTATTGATATTGCCTTCTTAACTCCATAGTCTGGATTTAGGCATTCCCGGCTGTCTTATCCTCCATCATCAATACACACCATCAAGCAGGTCATGAGAGTCATGGTAACGAAGTGCTAATTGGTGCTAATTGGGTTCCGTTGAATCGCCACTTCTACCTGCTTTTGAGCTTACCTCCTCTCTATCTATCCAACACTATCCCAAAGTAGGAAGGTCTATCTAGAAGCCTGTTTATTCTACAATTTGGGTGAACTATTACATACTGACGTTAAAAGGAACCTTAGCTTCAGCAAGAGATCCAAATTGTTCCAAAAAATCAGTGACACTTCTGGGTAATAGACCCATATAGTATCACAAAGGACCTAACGTGGCCTATATATGTCTCTGCTTTGAACGGGCAGCCACCCTATCTGCCTGCCTAGATCCGTTTACTGGATGTTGACCTACTACATATCAGCTGTTTGGTATTTAATTCGACGAGAAGTTCAGCTGTCATTTTTAGTGGTAAATTTTTCGGCTCGTGGTCGCCGTGGGTCAGTGTTAGTGCATTGAACTGCTGACCTAGTGGCGTGGGTTCATCAAGCTCCAGCCATGTCCACGGAAGATTTTTCGCGGCACCACCTCACGTCGGGGAATGACAAGCCTCCGAGAGTATAATTTGTCATGAAAAGGCTTCTCAATTCGCCGTTCGGAGTCGGCAATAAATTGTAGGTCCCTTCCATTCGTGCGAAATATGTAACACGCTCAACATGAATGGTTGCGAGAAGCCAGGCCTTGGCTCACTCCGAGCTGTCGCGCCAGCTATTTATTCATTTTTTATCACTTGGGTTTCGAACCACTACACTTCACTCGTATCAGAATTTTGAAAACTTCATGTATCATGTTTGAAATATTCTGTGCATCGCAGACATCGTAACAGTATCTGCATACATCTGAGATTGCAACTCCTTGTCTGCTAGGTCTGCTATCGCAGAAGGCAATGTCCTCAAAGAATGGCTATAACTATTTGTAGCTGCTTCCTACGAAGTTTCAATAAAGTCTTGGTTCTTTGTGTGCTTTAAGGTCGATTTGTATTTTTATCTCACCTTTATCTTTCGAACTGGCAATCGTCTGCAAACAAAATTTCTTGCACTCCACATTGACCAGATACTCAGTATAGTATGAGGCGGTTCTGTGCGCATAAATTCAGGTTTGTTAGTACATATTCGGTTTCAGTGAGAATCCAATGCAGCTTTAGGGGTTTTACCAGTGCGCCATTGCTGATTTGAGCCCCCGATTCTCCCTGCCTCAGCAACTAACAATACATTGGTTTGAGTTTCCAAATAACCAAATGACTTGCCCTCTAGCCTATCCACTGAAGGACTTGACATCAAAACATTAGTTTTACCTTACTTATTGAGCTCCTGCCAAGTCAACCGCCTACCGTTCCGTCTCATCGCCATTTCGCAATGTTTCTTCGGGCAAATAAGCTCGTTGTCAAGGTTTTCCATTTTTTTTTTCGTCTTCTTTGTTGACAATTTCATTTTTATTGCAACGACACACAGAGGAAAAAAAAAAAAAAGAGAACGGCATCTCCACATCCTGTTTTAGCATTGTTACGCAAAATCGTAAAATGATAATAAAAATTCGCATCGACACAGGGTAAATGTTGTGAAATCAGGACGACAAATTCACGCACATGCAAAAAATGATCCTTATGATTGCCAGGAGTGCTGTGCTGTGCGGTGTAGTGATCATACATAGTGGTGTGTACATCGGTATCTGGTGCTGCGTGCAAACAGAACAAAGCCAACAGCGGAGAATCGTAAATTTTTTTTGTTTTTTCTTCCTTTCGCCTCCGTAGAATAATAAAGTTTGACGAATAAGGACGATGACATGAAAAAACAGTGGCAAAGGCATTACTCTTTCGATGTTGCTTTTTTGTACTAAAAATAACAAAAAAAAAAAACGAATTGAAAGGCAGCTAGAGGCACCAAGCACTTTCGTCCTTCGGTTTTATGAATGCAAATTCTTGAACTTGAATGGTATTGTCAGAGTTTATTTGTTGTGTCATCCCTACGTGAGGATTGTGGCGAGTACACAGTCAGCTGTAAAGATGTTTGTTTTTGGGGCGAAACTTTATTGGAAAGGAGAGAAAGGATGGCAGAGCTAACAGCACACATACGCACATAGTTTATTTACGATTTATAAATTATTTTGATTGGTTTTTCGCCTATGGGTGGGATGTCATTTTCTGGGTTCACTTTCTTGATTTTGGCTAACACAATGCCAAGGAGACATGATGTGCTCGGAGCTGGAAGTTTTATGCGGATACGGTTGATTACGCCGACTCGGATAGGGGTGGCATCCTTGAATAGCTCCTAGAGATTTTTTAAACATTTTAAAGTTGAAGAGAACTTCTTATCCGAGTGAGAATTCCATGTTAATCTGATTCGATGTGCAAACCCGTCCTGAAACATGCAACTTTTGACTTTCTTCTCGGGTGAGTGCAATGTGAAGACACTCAAATGCTCAAAGCGAAAAACCTCAAATTGCTAGACTCTTTTAACTTGTGTGAGAACTCATGCGGTGTTAGTTAGACACTTTAGGTCTAAGCGAAGTGAGTTGCGTGAAAGTACCAATCGCCAACGCGTAACATCGTTCTTCTGTACTCTGGCAAGCCATTTCCAAATCCAGTGGAATCTTAAGTGGAACTGCTGCTTTCACTAAATGTAAGCAAACACCTTATTTCCTTGGAGAGAGTCTTAAGAAGAAAGAATTCACCGTCAGAAGCTATTCCATGGTAAAACGTAACGATTGATGCCTGCGCTATTATTTTTAGATCTGATAGGAGAACAATAGTTTTGTATTTATAGACGAATTCAATAAGTGGTAAGAGCAACACAACAACAAAGGGCTACAGGCCTATTAGGTATCATCTTTTCCGGTGAAAATAGTGAAACGATTTATCGACGTGTACGTAAGAGACGTGATCGGCGATAGCTATGCACATTTTACGGGCGAGATCAGCATTGCGGGTGCCTGTCGACTTTGCACAGATTTTTTGGGCAGAGCTTGTAAATGCAAAGTCTTAACCGTCCGTGCAATGCTCGCTGTGCGGACTTCCTTAATATACATAAAAAAATCAAAACAAGCGTGTATGACAGGAAAAGCCGTAGACACGACCTTCCATGGGGTTGGAATTTAACCTTCGGGAATTTTTCGGCATTAAGAAAGCATTTAACATTAACGATGTAAACGCCCTATGTGATTATTAACATCTTATAAGGAGCTCAACTCAACACTGGCGTCAGGAATAATTGTGGCTCGAAGAATCAGTACTAACAAAATTCACCGATTATGGCGTATGGCGTATACGTAATATTGTTATCCTGAATGCAGAAGAAGTGGTTGTATTGCCAGCTAGGCATAGGTAAGGTTTCGAAGGGTGTGTGATGGATAGGCGTCATAATTTCAACTCGGAGACCTGAAGGTCCATTGTGAGTATTATTTTATTTTTATGGAATTAGCAGTATGGTTCCCGGGACAGCCTAAGGACCTATTCTATTATTGGCTGTTTTGTGAACCAGTTAGTACTCTTTAAGAATCTGAGTAGGGCCATTAACTGTTAGACTGTTGTTACCTCTGCTATGCTTGCAAATAACCTTGATCCTAATGCGCGTAGACGTTCTTCTTGCAGGGCGGGGCAGTGGCACAGCAGATGTTGGATTGATTCTATCTCCTCCTCATCTCCGCAGCTTCTGCATAGATCATTGGACTCGATTCTCTATTTGCGGAGAATGACTCCGATGACACAGTGTCCTGTGATAACTCCAGTGAGCATGCGGATAGAGGATCTGTCCAGTGCCAGAAGGCACCTTGTTCTAGTTTTATTCGGTTTCTGTCATAGCACCCGAGAGGTGGCGCAATACTTTCTGGCTAACCTGAAGGAGTTAGCTTCTTTCTCTATTATGCTGTCTATTATCCCATGCAATCTCCCTATCGGTGGCATTACAGATGTGCCGGCTTCGCTAATTTTCATAGCCGACCCTTATCTTGCCAATTCATCGACCTTGTCGTTCCCTTCTATGTCATTATGCCCAGGAACCCAGCAGAGTTTGACAGTATGGTGCCTTATGGTGATCAGCGTGTCACGACATTTCTTGACTGCCTTTGATTTGATTGTATTGGATTTAATCGATTTTAAAGCCTCGGATGGGGAATTCCAGCTAGGCATCCTTTGCTGCCGAATTTCTCTATCACTGCTTGCGACTGCGACTCGGACATTCAGCACTGGCAAAAATGATCTTTTGCGCGGTGGCGTATACGTAACTTTTTTTACCGAAAGCCGGAGAAGTGGTAATATTGCCAACAAACGATCATTGCTGATCGAGTTACTGACGCTAAAACATTACCAGTGAAATGCTTGTATATTTGTAGGGAAACTCCTCAGGGAACAGTCCTCTTTCCCTTAATCTGGCTTCTTGTCGTTGATAGGATCTTGGAAAAACTTAGGAAAAATGACTTCAATGGTCATCCTGGTATCAGCTAAATACCTTCTAGTCCTAAGCGATAGTCTCAACTACGCACAACTACTACTGACCAAGACTCTGGTATTTGACTGGAGATTCAGTATCAGAATTCCGGACAGAGATGACTGAAGGAACTACAAAGTCAACAGCAGAAAAGAACTGGCTTTCTATACTGACACGCCGAGGTTTTTTTTCCAAAGTTCTAGTAAGAAACCGCTGCTTTAGAATAAACGACAAGTGCAGTGTCTTTCAAGCTGAAATCACGGCCATCACCGAGGCTTCAAAACTGTATTGCTTTGACACATGTGTAACAGCAAGAATTTATATACGGGCTATAATAAGAAAATATCCCTTTCTCTGGTCAAACTTATTTGACGCGAAGCCCGATTTGTCTTCGGCATCATTACAGGGCACTGTATGCGGAACGCCTCGGTATACGTCACAACGCCTACTGCAGAAGTTGCAGGGACGAGGAAGAAATTAAATCTTTCCGTCACTTGTTGTGTGAATGTTCTGCCCTCGCTGGCAGAAGAATGAGAATTATTGGCGGTTACATTGAGCTGAAGGACCTTTTGAGACGCATGTCCTTATTGGGGTGGTTTGTAATCTGCGGATCTGTTTCTCTTTCTCAGTTCCGGGAAAAACTCTTTAAATGGGCACAGTAGATGCTACCGTTGGTCCATCTAAGCAGTGATGAATGAACGAATAGATGGCGCGACAGCTCGGGAAGAGCCAAGGCCTAGCTTCTCGCAACCATGTTGTGCGTATTACATTTTTCGCACTAATGGAAGGGAACTATAATTTATTGCCGACACCGAACGGTGAATTGAGAAGCTCTCTCATGACAGATTATACTCCCAGAGGCTTGTCATTCTCCGACGAGAGGTGGTGCTATGAAAAATGTTTGGTGTACATGGCTGGGGCTTGAACCCACGCCACTTGCAAAGCAGTCCCCCGCACTACAGAGCCACGGCGATCACTGAGCCAAGGTAAGCGGTGATGAATGTCACTGAAATCGTGACAGTCTTAACCGGAAGCACATTAATGTTGATTTTATACTTTCAGAGTAAATTGACTTAAAGATATTTACTCCTCTCAACCCCCATCTCATACCAAACAACGCTGAAAATCGATAATTTTGTCCCAACTCTCCAGACGATTCCCGCCATTTTCCTTTTGAAATCTTTCTCTCAAGACTCAAAAGTAATGAATACCATTTTTTCTTCTTTCACTTTCATTCCACCCCACCTACCTTGGCTTCTTCAATTAATATGGGTCAATCCACACACATTCTAGGACCCCCTCACTAACCCTCAACGACTTTGTACTCGAAAAAGTCTGAAACGATGTCTTCATTTACTCGCCTTTGACGTTCATTTGGCCTCTTTTTCCCCAACCTCAAGTTCTCGTCTAATCACGGTCACCCTGGAGATCCTTAAAAAAAACTAACTTTCGACTTGAAATCCCATTACAGATCCAACTCAATCAATCTCGGAAATTTATTGAAATTTAATGAAGCAGAATCGCTTACTCTCCTCTTCGCGTACAGAACACCTCAACACTCCCATCTGTATCCTTTTTTGAAGGGGCCGCTCACGTTCTCCACCTGCTATATCGAGGAACGGGTACAATAATTGAACTTAAAGTGGTGTTTTCTTTCTCGTTTCCAAAAGGACTAACTTTGCCGTTAAAAAACAATCTCCAACTGCTGGTGGCACATGAAAGCTATTGAAAATCCTTTTTTTTTCTCCCCTTCCCCTCTCCTTTACTTTTATTCTCAACTGCTTGTGTGAGTTGAATCAAATTGTTCAAAATTTCAATTGCTTTCAGAAAAAAAAAAAAAAAAAAACAGTAAACATTTTTGGTGTACTTTCTCGAAAAGTTTCCATACGGCAGGATGCCGGGGACACCCCATAACTGGGGATGCATGTAAGTTTCCAATGCAATCGAGTGTGCCATGAGATCCTACGCTTCTAACTTTTTTCGACTTCCATTTGTTTGTTTGTGACGTGCCATGAAAATTACAAAAAAAAAAAAAAAATACAACAAACACTAAATTACTTATGGCCAAAGCATGGGGGTGTATAAAAAAGAGGAAAAAAAAAAATTAAATTAAACAATGCGCCCTCGTTTGGAGAAGGAAGCCACCGCACAGCGTTTAGTCCGGGAGGGTGGCGGCCGTTTTGCCAAAGAGTTTCCCATTTTTTTTTTTGTATTTTGGGGTTTTAATTAAAAGTGCAGGCATTTGCTCGCGCTGCATGGAGCTTTATTGTACACATTTTCTATTTCGTCCTTAATTTCAACCTTTTTGTACGGTTGCTCATGTTAAATTGAACTAAACTCTGTATGTCTTCATGTTCAAAAGTGCACTTGTGTGCGTCATTTTCATTCTTCGAAAGCCTTTCCGTTGTGGATTTTCTGAGGTTAACCACTCAGCGCACAGGCCACAGTGAACAGTGAACAACGAACAGCGAACAATTTGCGAATCCTTTTAGCGTCTCGCTTACTTTAGCCGCATGGTCTAAGAAGCCACCGCGGTGCCTTTTACCGTCACACTTCAGTTGGAGACTACAATTGAAGTGGGGATTCTCCTTTTGCCTGCGTAGCAAAGGATTTAGTGAAGAAATAAAATTCGCTATGGAATTCCTTGAGGACAACTGTGACAACGACAACGACAGAGCGGCTAAAAGGAGTACGCTGTCGGCCTATTTCTGGAGTGTGTGCATATAAAATGTTGTCTTCGTCCCATTTACCTTCAGCCGGTCGTTTTTGAGACTCAAAATGAGCAAAAGGACCCTGAGCAAAGTGGAGTAGAATAAGTTGCCGAGATAAATGCAAGTGGCTGTTCGTTCCATCTATCCATCGTTGTCGTTGTCGTTATCCTGGTTGTAGTCGTACTTTAAGATTTTCACTTTCATGCTTTTTTTTTGTACGTAGTGTGTGCTTTTCATTTGTACCAGTGTGTCCTAGATTGTGTCTGTAAAATGGAAAAAGGGATTTTGTGTTCGCAGTGTCTTTCCTCTTTGGTGGCTTAAGCATTGTCGAGGGTGCTAATGGTTTTGGCGCGCTTGGAATGCTTCCAATTGAGATTTCAAAAATTTTCACCCAGACTCCCTTGAAGGGATTTCTATTGCTTTATAGCTCATTACCGGATTGATGATCATCCTTAGTATTAGGGCAGAGGAGAGAAAATTTTAATTGCATTTCTAAGTGAAATGGTTATGTAACAGTGCAATGGTAGGAATTTTAAGGAGAACAATGGTACTGCAGTTAAGTGAATATAGACATTTGGCGAGGATACCTTTTCTTTTGTTCCGCAAAGGAAAGTGTTAATTGGTAGGGCATGACCTACTTCAAGTTTACACAGCCATCTTCAAAGGTGGTGATCAGAAGCGCGTTCCACAACGAAATATGAGTTTGATACTGTCTTTTCCTATCCAACAGAAAACGTTTGGTAGTAGATTTTTCAAGGTACTTGCGGATTTATCTAAGAAACACTGAGTTGGAAAAAACCATTAAGGTTCATCTTCACGGCAGAGCGTATAGATAGTTAGTTAGGTCCGTTAGAGAGCTGCCCAAGCTAAAAAAAAATCAAATCTTGTCCTGAAATCCTTTAGATTTCATAACACAGCCATCGTTGATGATCTTTTTCCCTAATGTGGCTTTTCTATCCAGGCAAGGATGAGACTCGTGGTCGCCGCAGCTCAGTGGTTAGTGCGTTGGACTGCTGACTCAGCGATATTCACCGCAAATATTCCGCGGCAACACTTCTCGTCGGGGAATGACAAGCCTCCGGGAAATAGCTTCTCAATTCGCCGTTCGAAGTCGGCTATAAATTGTAGGTCCCTCCCATTCGTGCGAAAAATGTAACACGCACAACATGAATGGTTGCGAGAAGCTAGGCCTTGGCTTATCCCGAGCTGTCGCGCCATGTGTTTATCTTTTAACGTGTGCAAGCACAGACGCTGCAGTTGGAACGTATGCGATTAAATTGTATGCATAGATTTCGAGGCAGGTTGAATCCAGCGAGAGGCGTCGTGATACCCTTGTTTTGTTGAGATGTATATTTATTTTTAAGATATACCCACTATTCATTCACATCGATAAGCAGACTTCCGCCCCCGAGTACACGAGTCTGATCGCAGCAAAGGGAAGTGAGGATGCACTTTCTCCGTATGTCGTACCGGTTATGTTTGAATAATGTTCTCAATTTTCCTGTTGTGTTAATGAGGTGGATCTGGTAGCATAACGTTCTATCGAGAGTTTCGCTAAGGTAATTTAGGTTTACATTGTGGTTCAGTAAGGACTTTGAGGTTGAAAATTCCCCTCATCTCAGTTAAAATCCACCATTGCATTTTGCCACTTGTTTAGTCGATTTTTATCTGGAGACTTTATTAGCTCGCCGACTATTTGGCGTTTGCTAAGTTAGGTTAGGTAAGTGGGCAGACGAAAGGCAGAAACCATCCGAGGAACTTATTTCTTAGATGGTAGAGACTAGGGCAATGGCAAAGGAAGTGGGTTATATCCTCGTGGACCTTCTCATCGCCACACCCCCTAAAAAAGTCTTCTTCTGTAATTCGAAAGTTTTTCGCACGGCAGCGTATTATGCTCTGTGATCACTCCTATAAGGGCAGGCACAGATCTTCTGTCGATCTGCACAAGTCTGTTGACCCTAGCCCTATTGAATATACGCCATATCTTCATTGAGGTTGCACAAGTGTTAAGAGAGGTCCATCTGTTATTATCCTTACTTAAGACTCTATTCCCTGTTTTAAGCTTAAGTGTGCCAAGCGGGATGTTCATCGAAGTCTCGGCTTGTTTCGGGCTTTTTGCCGACCCGTTTCTCGCCAGTTCGTCAGCGTTATCATTTCCTGGTATGCCATCATGCCCAGGCACCCAGCAGAGTGTCACCTTGTGCTGTGTTCCAAGAACCTTGAGCTCTTCTCTACAGCACCTCACAAGCTTTGCTTTTTTTTCGTTAGCAGAAATTGCTTGTATTGCTACTTGGCTGTCAATGAAAAAAGTGATATCTTCTCGTGGTATTGCCCTCATCGCAGTCTCACGAGCGGCTAGTGTCACTGCTTGTGGTCGGGAAGGCGAGCGAACTTGGAGATGCCCAGCGTTTCGGAAAAGATACCTGCCCCAACACCAGTGTCCATTTCGGATCCATCAGTGTAAATAGCACTGGAATGTGCGTTTGGCATTTACCCGCTTTTCCAATCCTCCCTTCTCGGATACGCGCTTAAAAATGACTCATTACCTAGATACTTCTGTTGAATTGCAGTGAAGGCCACTGAGACTCGCACAAAGATATCCGCCGGGAGTAGGTTGAGAATAGCCTCAAGACCTGTTGTTGGTGTTGTTCTCATTGCAATGGTAGTTCCAATCCACGCCAGTCTTTGTACCTTCATAATGGCCTTTAAGTTAGTGATTTTACTCACGATTTGCCACCATACAAGGCTGCCAGGTTTTCCCAAATATCTTGCTGCACGAGTAGAAGGCTATTGTGCCCTTCTTGAATCTTTCGTTGATGTTCAGCTGCAACGAAGCTTCTTATCGGGCACGAGTCCGAGGTATTTGACACTTTTTGCGATCCTGAGGGGGAAACCCAAACAGAAGGTGTTGTGAATTGTGGGAGAATTTAATGGCCCTCGGTCTATAGCGTCGAAAATTATGTGGATGTTGTTTGAATCGGCCCCTTCAGCTAGTGCTATGCCATTTGTGTCATTTGCTGTCATTTGCTACTTCCACAGGCTATGTCGCCTACTGAAGTCGCCAATATACACAGTGGGCTTAAAGAAAAGAACATAAAGAACATTGATCGTCCAAGGGGTGTTTAATGGTTTGAAGACGTACACAGTATTTAGGCCAGCAGTGTGGACCGTGACAGTGTTAATACTACATATCTTCCAAGCTCTTATCTACCAGCCAAACATTATATATTGGGTTGTCGTCATGACATGGCATTTTTCTATGTTTTTCAAAGATTATTTATTTATATAAAGAACAGAAATCAATCAATAACATATTGACCGTTTTGTTCGATGACCTTTTACCATCTTTCAGTAAGTTGCATAATTCCTCGTTCATAGAAGGACCTGTCTTTATCGGCGAAAAACTGAAGAAGGTGCTATTTTACAGCCTCATCTGAATTGAAGGTTTTTTCACGTAACGAGTTTTGAAAAGAACGATACAAGTGGAAGTCCGATGGCGCAAGGTCAGGTGAGTATGTTGGGTGTGGCAACACATCCCATCCAAAGCCCAATAACTTTTGGCGGGTGGTTAAACTTGTGTGTGGTCTTGCATTGTCGTGATGGAACACACCTCCTTTACAATTAACGAGCTCTGGACGTTTCTGGATGATGCATTCGTTCAAATTGTCCAACTGCCGACAGTAAACATCAGAATTGATGGTTTGATTTCTTGGTAGGAGCTCAACAAACACGATGCCTTTAAAATCCCACCACACCGACAGCATTACATTTCTCTGATGAATGTTGGCTTTCGCTCTCGTTTGAGGCGCTTTATCACGATGGGACCAAGACCGCTTGCGTACAACATTGTCGTAAACAATCCACTTCTCATCACCTGTTATCAGTCGCTTCGAAAAAGGATCGTTTTCCTAACGTCTAATGAGCATATCACAGATGTTTATGCGGTTCGTCAATTGGACCTCCTTGAGTTCATGTGGAACCCAAATATCGAGCTTGCTTACGTATCCCAGCTTCTTCAGGTGGTCAGGAACGCTTGAATGATGGATGTTCAATGTCTCTGCAATCTCTCGTGTCATGTAACGTGGGTTTGACTCGATCAGTGCCTTGATTTGATCGTCGTCAACCTCGGTGGGCCTTCCTTACCGAGGAGCGTCATTGAGGTTAATACCACACGCGCTGAATTTTTGGAACCAGCGTTGACACTGACGTTTTTGTAGAGCATCGTCACCGTAAACTTGACGCAACTTTTCACAAGCTTCACTTGCATTCTTCCCTTTACGGAAATAAAAGAGTAAAATATGGCGAAAATGCACACTTTGGTCTTCCATATTTAAGCTGCTACAAAATCTTCAAAACACGATTAATCCCGATCAATTTTTTTCAGAATTACGCTTAAACCGTTAACTCTCGAATGGCCTACCAATAATATATTGTAGATGGGCTTAATCCATCACTTTAAAAAAATTAACAAATGCCATCTGTTCGAGAAATGCGTCATGACTTTTCCGACAACCCAATAGATTGTCTCAGACGAAATTAGCTGGTTCATGTGGGTGGTGATAGGTTGCAACGAACATTCTGTTGGGCTGGCTGTTTGTGATCCGAGTAGAAACAGCTTCTCTTATCGCAATAATCTCCAGCTGGAAAACGCTTCAATACTCTAGAAAGTGAGAGGAAAGTTTGAGCTTAAAGTAAACGGAAAAACCCTTCCCCGCACACCATATTTGATTCTGAAATCATCTGTATTGATCTGCTCCTCCAACGTATGTACATGTCTTACATGTTTAAATCCAATAAATTGCGGCAGGTAGCACGTGAAGGGTATGAAGGCATGATTTGTGACAGATTACAGAATTCAACCTTCATATGCCATCTAGTTCATTCTAGATTCATTCCATTTTTGTAGAGAGAACAGAATATCGATTCATTTCATACTACCTATTTGAATATTTGAGGACGCTGAAAGCAAAGGAAGGCTCACTTTTCTGACACCCATAGCTGCATGCTTTCTCAAATACTTTACGCCATTCCTCTAGCTCATGTTTCGACAATGAAAGTAATCTCTTACCGTTTTCTGTTTTTACATTCTTTAAATTAGTTTTACAAGAAAATGAGAATGTAATAACTTCATCCTTTTAATTAATGATGCGAAACTCGTTAAATTCTCAGAAATGCTTCCGCCGAATCACACAAGTGCCCACGACGCCGGGTTTAATACCTCTCTACCCACTACCAGGTTTAATACCTCTCTAATTACTTTTATAATTTTTCAAATACTCCATCTCCCTTAGTGATTTCAAAAATGCTGACATCTTATTATCGAAAAAAAAGGAGGACGAAGAAGAAGAAGAACCAGAACCCATTTTCATTCAAATGAGCATTCTCCCATAATTAATTCGATTTGATATCGTTCTTCGTGGCAGGAACTGCAAAGAAAGGAAGATGGAATGAAATTATTTATTCTACCACGACGTGTTTTGCCACCACTCCCTCCTCCCCAATAGCACCGTTCAATGTAAATCCAATTCCGCCTGCCTCCCCCATCCAACTGTCATAATTTTGAGCTCCAAACCGAGTGTCTAGCGATGATAAATTTATCATATTCCATGACATTCAGCGGGAACGTGCTGTGACAATACGCCCAACTTTTCTCCCCGACAAATGACTCCACCTGACAGTTTTCCAATTATAAATTTACGAAATTCCATTTGATGCCTTTGATATCCTGTGTCAATTTTAAAATTTTCCAATTTTCGGATTTCCCCTCTTGCAATGGAATTTGTGTGCCACACAAATCAAAACATTGACCGACTTGCAGGTCGGTATTCTCCATTCAAGACGTCAGTTTGACAGTTTGTTGACACATTTGTATCGTTATTCATGACAGAGAATTAATCGAAATGATCTTCAAAGACTGTTATTCGCCAATAGAATGACAGGACAAGTTTTTCCTATTTCCATCCTTTCATCGTTGGACGCCGCCCCAGTAAGTGTTGTGTGCTTAAGAGTGCTTTTGACACTTCTAATGATGAAAAAAAAGAAAAATGGAGTGAGGGCAGGCAACTCCTGGGTGGGAGTGAGTCAATTGTCTAATTGACGAGTCATTATCAGAGCTGTCAGAGGCAACACTTTAAGTGGGAGTATCCTTCTCATTATCTTGAAGGGTTTTCCAAGGCATATTGAATTCAAAGTTGACATATGTCGCATTGTTCATTGCACTATAAAAATCCATGTATCCTTAGAAAGAGAGAGAGAGAAAGAGAAAAGAGAAAAAAGTTCGAAACAGAATTATTCAATGTTGCCAAAGATGTTCGAGATGTATTCGTACAGTGTGCCTTCAACTTTCAACAACTATTGAGGAAATCGACAGTATCCTGCGGAAGGATATGGTGATAGAGCATACAATGTCGTCTGCAGATAACAGACGGATGCAGTTTATGGAGAAATTTCGAAAATCGCCTCTGGTTGCTTGTCAAGTTTCAGGGAGAAGGTTGGTTTGTGGATAATTTTATACGGAATCGAAGGACAATGACGTGCAGGTGCTGTTGAAACTCTACAAATAATTCAAGTGCGTCTGCAAGGCACTGACAGAGGTAGAGAGGGGGACAAGAGATTTTATCTCTATGTAGACACTTGTAAATGTTTGGAATGTGAATATTTTGCACGTATGCATAATAAGTTAAATTGATTTGTTGGAAATATTTTCCAGGAAGTTGGGTTCATTTAACACACTCAGGGTTATACTTAAGTATTTACGAGAATATAAAGAAATTAGTGATACTTATAACTTTCCCAAACGACAAGCATAGACATTGTTTCAAAGACCGACGGTAATGGTTGGGGAGGAAGTTTGACATACATTTCTGGAGCAATTCAGAGTTTTCGGGCGCCAATTAGTCTCAAGCATGTTACTGTAGCTCACGGCTAAACATGCGAGTAATTTTCGAGTTTTCGACGAATAAAGTTTCTTGTGAGTGAAGAGGTTGTCGGAGGGAAATGTGAACCGCTATGGTGACCTTATATAACTACGGAAATTTTGACACGTTTGAATGCCGAATTTCAGGTCGCTGAGGATGTTTTTTATTTCAGTTTCAGTCAACGAACGATACTCTCTCATGTCTCATGCCCACTCAGATTGAGGACGTCTAACCTTAACCGAATGAACTCATGCTGCACGTGTGGGAATTGTGTATTCTATGACACCGGGGCTGGTCTGTAATCGGTATTCGGTAGTCAAAGTATCGTTCATTCTCTATTGCACTTTTCGAAATTCCCAGACAGAATCTCTCAGGTGAAGGTTACGTTAGGTTTGTTTGAAGTTGCTGCCAGATACAGCCAACAAACTTATACCCATGAGGGGTCCGTTGTGATACCACAAGGATCTCGGAAAGATCTCTTGCCCAGTAATTAAAATTGTTTTAGCTTCTTATGAAGGGTAGGAGGTTACTACCACCGGTATTTATTACGTCGCCTAAGTTGGTGTAGAAGAAGGCTTCTAAGTGGCATTTTGTTTTGTGAGAGAAAGTTGGACAGGTCCTCCTCTTCATCCATACAGCTTCTGCAGAAGTCGTTTGAGTAGATGCCAAATCTTGTTGCAAGCTTACCTATTAGATAGTGTCTAGTAATGACACTGCTAATAGATGCAGCTTTGTCCAAATCTGCTTTGTCGCTAGACATGTTGTACCACTTGTCCACCTAAGATTTGTTTTTTCGATAGCATCTAGCTTTAGATAAGTTTGAAAGTAGCGATTGGTATACCTAAGGTGCCCTTATCAGGTCCAATAGCTAATGTTGTTTCGGCGAGTTCATTCCCTTACAGTGAATGTGAATATTAAACTGCTCCGCCATCTCTATAAGAGACGATCGACAATCTAGGGCTATAAATGAGTTTAAAGCGACTGATTCCAAGGACTCTATCTCCGCTTGACGGTCCGAAAAAATGCGGATATCCGTGACTAATATCACGTTTTTCTTAAGCCATGATAAGACTCCTCTGATCGCCAAAATTTCCGCCTGGAACACGCCACAATAATTTGGAAGACGGAACGCTAGGCTGAGGTTAGGCCTTTCGGAGAAAATACCACCACCTACCCCGTCGCTAGTTTTTGAACCCCCCGGGTGTAAAAGTGAATCGTCCTGTCTTCTGAAAATGCAACATCCTCCCAGAATGACCTGGGAAGGATGGTTACCTCGAAGTTCTTGTCTAAACCTTTTTTTTCTTTATTTCTGGAAGAGATTTGTACATTTTTTAAAATGGAGGCATGGCCAAAATCTTTACTAGACCACTGTGATTTTGACCATTGGGGAGGCGGTTAGAGCCCATATTATTAAGGTGGAACGTTGAAGAGTCTAGGCAGGCTAAGTCTTGCCTACAAAAGCTGGTCCGCGAACTGTTGGCACTCTGAGCGATCCTTCAGTCTGTTGGGGTTTTTCGTGGGCATACGTGTGTATCATAAGCGTGTCTTTCCGAAATCCCACATCAACTCTCCTTCGTACTTTATACATTTTTGATAAAAGAAAAAATTTATAACCAGATATTTTGAGTTTTGCATTAACCTAATAAACAATTTTTCTTTCATTTCAGGTATGTACATATGTATCTACAGAGTGACTGATTGGTTTGACTGCATGCCAAGTATGTATTTATTTTGACTTTCCATTATGTTCTAAGGCTTTGACCTCGTCAAATTTTCTAAATGGTCCTTCTTATATTGGTTAAAGGATATCTTGTAAATTTTTTCTAAAATGTCGGATGAGTCTATTAGGCTGTGTAAGTACTCGGGTATTTTTATCATGTGATAAGTGGTTACTGCCTTCCCCGACACGTTTATTAAAGTCCGCCAAAGCGAGTTTGTTGTTCTGTATAAAAATTCAGCTCATCACAATGTCATTTCCTTTCATACCCCGATTCCCATCCCGCTTCACACTGATGCATAAAATGTGTTTGTTAATACATAAGTTAAGTGTGATGTATGATATGCCAATGATTAAGAGCTATTCAAGTAGAAAGTGTACTAATGAAGGATGCAAAGGCAATGCACAAGTCTCAGTATCTTGAAGTTTAGTCTAGAACATTTTGAAGTCATTTCGGGAATTAATTTTGAATTGAAAGATACCATCGCCAGTTGCAGAATTCTCAAAAGGGATGCTTAGTGGTTATACGCGAACTGAGACCTAAATAGATGCCCTATACTCTGTTATCCGAAAGTATTCTCGGGTTACAAAAATCCTCAAATTTAGATTCCCGTAAGAATTTAAGTATGAACAGCAGGGTTAGTGAAGCTATCCTATCTGATGGGCTCCCATGTTACTGAATCCAATGTGATTGAGGGGACTGCATTCACCTAGAGTATGTTTAGGAGTTTCCTTAGCCTCATTCGAGAATCTATAAGCTTTGTTTTCCTCTCCTTCTCCTTCTCCTTTTGTGAGATGTCTTTAGAGCTGACAGTTTTCTGTAAGGATTCCCATTTCAGTTTCAGTTCTTTGTACGTTTTATATACATTTTCAACATCTTCCCAAGAAGAATCTTGGACTAGCTTAGCAAAGTTGTATTTCTTGATCATCTCGCCACTAGGAGTCACTTTCTCTTAGTTCGATGCATTTGTCTTTTTCTTTTCTGTGTTTAAAGATTCTCATTAGGTACTGATCTATAGACAGCCTACTCTATTTTTACATGCGTGAGGTCTGAGATGACAGACTGGCAGAGCGGCAAAATTAAAACGTATCAAATCGTTTGGTTGTGGCCTCGCAATCGCTAAGCGGCATGCGTCACTTCTGAGCAAATTTTCTGCCACTCTGCCGCTTTGGGGCTTGCCGCTCATTGCGTGGCAGGGGCCTAAGGCTGTTGTTGGCCATATTCTTATAGCTCCTGTCTTCTGTCTCCAGCCTCTGCACTTTTTTCAGATTCTTCCTGGTTATTTGTAGTTTTGTACTGTCGGCTCAGAATATTAGAAGTGACGATAGGTCTCACCATCATAGTGTGCACCACAGTGTCTTGGATCTAAAGTTCCATGTTTTACCTGCCACGCTTTTCTACACACCATTAATGCTCTTGTTGCGTTATATTAACTGGAGGAGCTATTAGACTTGAGCCATCTCACAGTGGACCAGTAGACCAACTGACTATACCTCAATTCTAAACCAACACACAACCATCGCAATGTATTCTTTTAAAATAAACTTTTATGTAGTTATTCCCACAAGAGGCTTCTGGAAGAAGCCAAAACCATCTACGAAAGAAACCTTGAAGATCTACACAGACGGTTCTAAAACCAAAGATGGTGTAGGAGAAGGTATTTTCTCCGATGGTCTTTACTTCGAAATCTCCTTTCGTCTTCCAGAGCTTTGTAGTGTCTTCCAGGTGGAAATCATGGCGATAAAATAAGGCCTGTCTTGGCTAAGGTGGAATATAATATCTACTCTGGATATTAGAATTTTACCCAGAAATCAGTCTCTGTAACGTTCGGCTCTCGTAGAAATGACAGAGCAATTCAAAATACTTCTCTGCTGAGTACTAGGACACAGGGACATTCCAGGCAACTATCCAAGAATAGCCCTACATTACAAATTCTTGCCTCCTAGATCCTGAGGCATCACATTGGACCTACTGCTTTCCAGCGTCCCCCACATCCATCTGGAAATCGTGTAATAGAGTCATTTTCATGCTGATTGATACTGCAGGCCCTCCCAGCTTTAATATTGGTTCATCAATTGTATTCATAGTTTCAGTCGGAACCATTGGACCCTTCTTAAAAGAAAACTTCTCCAATTATTCCAAGCAACTTGCTCTACAATGAGTAAAATAAGTCCTCGTCCTTTGAAATATTTTACCGAAATCATATAAATATTTAAACAAAGACGTTATTGTCCAATTTTGCGGCGAAACCACATCAGTAATGAAGTTACAAAGACCCGTCAAGGCCTCCTTTGAACTAACAAAAGCACCTCATTTGCATAAACACAAACCACTTTCCAATTTGATTCATTGTTCTCCTTTGAGAATTCAAAGTACCCGATGTCATTTGCCTCAAATGCAAAATTGTTAAAATGTATTGTAACCACCAGACAACCAGACAACCAAACAACCAACCCCCATCACCTACGCAACTCCAATAAGAAGCATTTGCAGCGTACGAAATGAAAGGACTTTTCAGAAAAGAAAAAAAAGAAATGTGTTCCAAATTTAGTGATGCCCCGTGGGAATTTGTACTTCAAACCGCATTTTGTATCTCTGAGCAGATACACAACCAAATTGTAAATATTTCTTCTAATGCAGAGAACATCATTCTTCAGTTACCCTCCCAGATAGACGAAGAAGATGAAGATTTGGTTAGGGGATATCGCCCGCCCCTTGGGCCTTTGTCATATATAAATTACAAATCCAGCAGTTCTCCCTCTCTTTGGAAGAAATCTCTTTGGTTCGTTCTTTAACTTGGCAGCACCAGCATTGCTTTGCAGTGATAAATGACAAACGTTTGTCGTTTCCACACACACAAACACAAGCGATAGACCTTTGCAATCCGCATGCCTCCGACTCCACTGTCCGGCCAGTGTCTGCCTCTAAGGAAGATATTTCAATTAAATCTCAGTTTGTTATTAAATTGTGGAAGCATTTAACTTGCACACTCATAAACAGTGTCAGGATTTGGAGAGTGATCCCGGCTCCCAGTGGTCAGGGCCACTTTAGTAGCTTTTGTCTTCGGCAATGCGCGCCGGTCCCGAGGGGGAAGCTGTTCCTTTTTTTCTGTTTTTTTTTTTTTTTATGGTTGAATAACTTTGACACTTTGGTAATTGTTTTTCTTCCTCACCCCCACCCCCACCCCCCACGACGACGGAAGGGATAAAACAGAGAAATCTGGGAATTTTCCTTAATTAAAAACTTTGATATGATATCACCAGAGTTGGAGGAATCCTTTATTGTATTTGGTATCGTCCTTCCATTATGGGTTAATCTCTCATGACTCACCTCCCTTGGGGGGCTAATCTTTTATGATGAGACGAGTGCAGAGCCTCGGTGCTTCCAAAATATGAGGATGTAATAACCCGACGATAATGTCCTGTGGTTATTCTTCTCTTATCCCACGGATAATCAGCAATCAGATTCATAATAATTACCGTTATACTCGTTTATTTGAGTGAATTCTCTCGGCGTGTGTTTGTTTCTTTGGACTCCTTGGTTCCTGTGGCAATAAATAAAGACGGAATCGCGAAACGTCTTGAGTGATAAACTCGGTATCTTTGTCTCGTCGTCGTCGTCCTTTTTATCGTTTTTATTATCCAGTTTGTGTGAGGGGGATGTTATTTTGTTGAGCTGCTCATTCGTGGGTATCTTGGTGGGAAAATGAAGCCTGTAAACGAGATAATGTAGCGCCCGAGGCAGGCTGAGTGATGTTTTTTTTCGCCTTATTCCCGTCCATTCCCCAGTGCATCGTATAAGTGAAAGATAAAAGCTTTGTTTTTAAAAGGACTTGTGTGTGCGAATGAGCGGGGGCATCTTGGGGGGGTGGTCTGTGCTGTAATTCCCAAAGCAGGCATTTTGGCCTGCTGCAAATTGTACGTCTGAGAATTGTGTAGCGCTATTTACTTTGTGTTAAGGTTGAGGTTTTCATTTATGCGGGCCACGTGGCCATTCGTTGAGTTTATTTTGAAATAATTAGGCCAACATCTGCGGCAAATTCGATTTTGGATTGCACTTAACGCGCGCTTTTGTGTAATTAAAATCGAATCCATCAAACGGAGCGAGAATATATGGTCGTGCTTAAGACGATTTAGTGCAAAAAGGTGTTTAATTATCTGCTGGGATCCTTAAATGTTTGTTTAGGCACGGTGAATTGTAAGAATCACATAGGGGGCGTTAAAGTGGAACAAATTAATTTTCTTTCCCACGTCATCACTGTAAATTTCGATGGAGAAAGTAATCTCCATCGTGACCTTTTGATTTGAAGACAAAAAGCCGAGGGTCTAAGTTCTAAATTCCAGGGACTATGCACATATTCTAACCTATGATAGCAAAAATGTAGATCTATTATGCCCCGTACATGGCGTCTTCACTTCTTCTTCGTAAGTTGATGCTACAGTCTGGGGTGAACCTGGGCCTCAACCGATAAGTGTTTCCAGCCAGCTGCCTCCAGTTTTGCACGAAAACGCTCAACCAAGACTTTTGTCAGTTTGGCGTGTCTGTCAGTGACAGGCAGTGACAGAGAAATTCGGCAGCAATTTCATCCGCGGTGTTCATCCGCTCTACATGACCCAGCCATCTCAGTCGCTGGACCTTTACTCTTCTGGCTAAGTCGATGCCGCTGTACAGCGCGTACAGTTCGTCGTTGTATCTCCTCCTCCGTTCACCGTCTATGTAGATGGGACCTAAAATCACCCTAAGAATTTTCCTCTTGAAACAGCCAAGAGCAACCTCATCCGCTTTTGACAGAGTCCATGTCTTTGCGCCATAGAGCAGGACTTTGACGATTAAGGTCTTATAAAGAATCTGTTTAGTCGTTCGAGAGAGGGCGTTGCTACTCAAATGCTTTTTCAGCTCAAAGAAATAGCGATTGGCAAGAGTTATTCTTCGTCAGCGCTGATGTCCTAGTGGAGCCTAGGTAGACAAAGTCCTTGACTTCCGACTCCCAAGGTGACTTTGCTTTCTGCGAGAACTGAATGGTTTTGCCATAGATTTATTGGATTCATATGGAGGATAGTTAAAAACCTTCGACATCTAGAAAGGCGACAAGACATATGTATCTCCTTTCTGTTGATGGAGGTCTCAATTCTAGTAACTAAGTCATTCAGTGCTTACTCAGTAGATTTTTCCGGTTGGTACGCGTGTTGAATGGACTACTAAAAAACACTGTGAAAATATTTATGCTCCAATCAGTAAATGTTATAGAGATTGGTGCCCTGATAACTACGCCAATTGTAGCTTTTCGTATAGAAGCTGGCTACGCATGTTCCTTAAGACATAACACTCCACCTGGCAGGTTTAAAAGTGTAGAATAGCCCGCATACTGGTTTTCTTAAATGGTGGCTGCTGCGCTGGGCCTGATGGAAAGTCAGTTGAGTGCCCCAAGTGGATAGGTCAACTGCCTTGAAAATTCTTGGGCCGAATTACCACAATCCATAACGAGTGAGTGAGTGGTACTCGTGATCGAATGATAGATTAACCTCATTGCGAGCGATAATGTTAAATCCTCACATTCTATAACAAGTTATTCGTTAACGAGTGTGGTAATTCAGCCCTAGCTGATATTTGTGGATTGAGCATCCTCTCTGAGAGTTTTCCCAATGTGCCTAGCATAATCGTTGCTGTACGCTGCTGTAGTATTCGAGGTGTAGTATAAAGGGTAGAAAACCTCTTCATTAACTCACAAATCTACATAATGCATTACGTCTCCAGGGATTAAGCTAATGGGATTCAGAAACCTATTCAAGTACCGATCGCAGTGATAAGAATCTAGGATTCGTTACATTAAATTGTGGTGGTGAGACTGTAGGTCCCTTCGTGTGGAAGGCTTATACAATGTCATGCCAAAATTTAACTTTCTCCGTGGACACTGTTTTCTCACATATCTTCTGGGCATACAGATAGGTATGGGCTCTGTTTGGAAGATAAAGCACTCAAAAGAAGTCAAAAATCTTCTTTCCAGTCGTTAGGCAGACAGGAAATCATTTAACTCTGCCGTGTCAGTAGGTAATAAGTCAATGACACCTTCGCAGTCAGAATTCGAATTTCCCGAGGCTCCAGTACGACGCCATCAACAGGAAATTAGAATTCCTCGCAATGAAATATCCTTTCCAAACTGTGACGTGAAGTCTTCACACTCAAACTCCATCCTAAATCGTGGTTTGTTCGAGTGATCGCCACCTTGCTGCCGCAGGACACACATACTATTGGTTGAGGATTCCATAAATTCAGGGTGACACCACCCGAAAACTCCGTGGATTCTGTTGACCTCCACGAACTTTTCTAGGTGATTAGGCGTCGTTTGCGTTCCATAATCGCTTTTTCAGTTTCAACAAAAAGCTCCGAATCGATAAACGTCTATCATCTTTTCTTTACCGATGGAGAATTTCCATTCCCAGCACTTTTGACAAATTGATTCAATGCCATTAAATCCCCAATTCATTTGCGAAACCAGCACTGAATATGGGTTCCCATTTCCAAACGAATTCCCGCTTCCAAGGACAATTCGCCACTAATCCTCGAAACGTCATCCACGAATACCACAGCCAAGTGCAAATCCAATCAAAATCCGATATCAAAATATTGCATACGTGACGTTAACAACGGATTTCCTCTTTCCTGCCCCGGGCGTCATCTCATTTTCCCCCTCCACGAACCGTATTGAGACGAGGTAATCGCTGTGCATTTTCCAAGCGGGGCGAACATTCCACCGCATCGCATGAATTATGGTTTCCTTTTGTGTCCTCGCCCCCTCCCTTCGCAAGAGTGTAACTTCCGGCTGCTACGTGATATTCTAATTTAAAAGTCTTTCCCGCTAGCGAGCGCCACGCCATCCAACCCAAATAGGATTTAATGGCACAGAAAAGAGTCACGTCCCTGCAGCCAGCTCCGGCAACTAATAGGAAGTACAGCGACCAAACAACCTGCGTGGGAGATTAGGACACTGGGAGCGTGCGGTTTTAGATTTGTAGCTGCAGTGGCGACCCCAACATGTGTTTCACCCTGAAATCCCCAACCTATCTGCTTATTATTGCCACTTTTGGGGATATAATTTGTTGCACTACGGTCGCAGACCCCCCCTTCGACTGGTCCCTTCCATGCCGGGAAAATAGGTTAGCTATTTAAATCTTATCCGACAGCAGATGGGGCGGAATAAAAAAACTCCTGAACGCAATGGGTTAATAGGTAGCCAAAAAGGATGATAAGAAAGTTTCCTCCTCCTCGTAGTCGAGAAGGACCAGCTTGTGGAGGGAGGGTATAGAAAAGGATTTATTGGATCCTCGTGATATGCCACCATAACCACAGACTTCCAATTTTGTGGTGTCGTCCATTGAACCATCGGGGTATGGGCACACTTTCGGTGCCTCCAATAAATTAGCTGTTTGCTGGTGTCGAGAGATATTAATGGCTATAATCGTATATCTTCCCGCTTGGCAGTGTTGAAAGGGTCTAAGCCTAAAATAACCGGGTTTTGCGAAGAGCCCCCAAGGAAGTGCCGGATTGAAACGCAAACTTTCGTCATTAAAATTATTGTTTTCTGTGTTTTCGTCGATGTAATTAAATGTGGACTGGGGTAGACCTCCCCCTCACAAAATATTTCGGGTCGAATCGGAAGGTTTCACTGAGAGAGAGTTAAATTGATTTTAATGACGGGACAAGGGAAACGACATTTTTGTCCACTTAATCCGAGACGGGTTGATGGCCATCCATCAATGGCCTCAGGTCGTTCGAAAGAAGATTTTTATACAAAAAAAGAAGAAAGAAATGCTTGTGGGTGCTTAAGATGCCTGGAGGAGGATATCCTAATTGAGGGGGCGAAGACATTGCTGTGGTTGCCAGAAGTTGGCTGTTAACTTTTTGCAAAAATCCCAGGAAATTGTTGGTTGTTAGGAATTTAAGAATTTTGGGATTCGTGGTTGTCATTGTGTGAATTGTGAACGGAATTGCCTTCTAGTGGTATTTTTTTTAGAGGTTTACCTTAAGCTCAGCCAATTAGGGAAAAGGGCTTGAGGGTGAAGAATGGTAATTTGCAGGGTTTAAATAATTGTTCCAGAAGGAATGGGATGGCAATCCAAGATTTGGTAAGATATGACAAGAATGTCAATGGTTTTGTAATACCGATTCTACTTAGGTTGTAACCACAAATGATCCTCATGTTACAACTCTATTTTGAGCCACGTGGCACTTCAGACCAAGACTGGCGACTGCCTCCAATTATTGCCCATGTGCAACCGTAAACAGTTTGCAGGACTCTTCTGAACTAAGCACTGATGTCCCTTGGCAGTATAGTTACTATAAAAGCTGGCAGCATATTTTGTCCTCTTTCATCGTCTAGACAGGACCATATACAGAATCAAGATTACTTCTGTTCAAATTCCGATAGCACTGTCTTGGACAAGATGCATGCTTTTGTATCATACAGCAGCACTGGAATGCTGAGAGTTTTATGAGACATTAAACCTTTTTGAGAGGATCCTAGCTAGGTAGCATAGGTATATGATGGCGTTTCCAAGCCACAACTAGTGTAATCCAGTTGCTTGCTGATATTTATAGGTTGGTTAACAAAGATATTTAAACTCAACGTATGGACCTGAGGAAAAGAATTAGTTCTTCAATCCCTTTCCTCAATATTTCTTGGAGGTCATCGAAGAAGACCTGTACATTGCTTGACCCTCGCTATGGCTCTACATTTGTACAGGAAGTGAAACAAAAATTCCTTTTCGCTGTTATTCTTACAACTTCCGGTAGATTGTGTTGTTAGCTGACGCAAGGAAAGGCTCGGAAATTTCGTTATTAGGACTATTCTGTGGCTGCGGACCGCAGGAAATATGTAAAGAGCTTGGGAGATAGGAAATGAACAAATGGCCAAGGTACTGGCATAAATTCCCCTATTCAAGAAGGACTTCTGGATAAATACGACCAAAAAAGAAGCAAAAGTTGCCTCAGTCTTAACAAAAACCGTCTTTGCATCCTGGCAGGGATGGTAACAGGTCACTGCAGGCTCAGTAAACACCTTAGGATGCTGAATATAGAACATGACTACAAACTATTGAAATTTGACTGAAGGAGGTATTTTAACTCGAGTATGACAAGTTTAAAAAACGGGACCCTCTGAACTGCGCCAACTACAGAGGCATCAGTCTTAGTATCGCCTACAAGATCTTATCGGCCGTGTTTTGTGAACCCCTGAAGCCGTTTGTCAACAACCTGATAGAGTCCACATCAGTATGCCTTCAGGCCAGTATAGTCCGCCATCAACCAAATATTCACATTGCGGCTGACCTTGGAGAAAACCCCTGTTTTCTCTCCGTCCGTCTCGAGAACTCTCATTTCAATTCCGAATCCTTCGCAATAGCACTCAGTGTGTTGTAAAATTTAAAGCTACCACCCATAAGCACTTCTCAATCAATAATATTTTCAATTTTGCGTGTACTCGGATGTATGTATATGGATACATCTTTGTAGTTCCTGAATCCACTTTTAATTATTGAATGTTCCATTTGGCAAAGAAATGACCACATGAATCTGCCACAAAGCAAACGTGCTAATGATTCTTCATGGAATTACGTCGACTTTCAGGATTTTCTCTCTCCACTTAGTACCTTTTCCTGGAATTCACTGAAACCATAATTCTGCAATTTCTAGAACGACCCTTATAGCATGGATGTGTGAGAACATTCATCCTCCATTTCAATTTGCAAACGGCCCTCCATTCACTTGCTATTCATTTGGCAATTGCACACAATTTTGAAGGGATTCTGGATGAAATGTTGTTTCTCTGGGATTGAAGTTCCTGGTGTTGGTCATCACGGATCAAGTTCGAGCAGTTTTCGTTGAATCTTCTTAGGATTTGTTCCCTCTTCTCTTCGCTTCTCTAGAATTCCCTGAATTCTGGCCTTCAATGTGTGTAGTGGCAGTAATCTTTTTCGGCATGCATCCTCCATTAAGACGACCTTGTACTAGAAAGCAAGTACATATGTACCATCGACAACACATCCCAAACTACATTCAGTATCACAATTTGCTCCATTAACCTCAACCGACTGTGGCATCAATACCCTTGTGCCAAGTCCATTGAAGCTTGCATTGGATTAACCCTGCACAGCATGCAGTTTCACTGCATTATCCTTGCTCCATTTAACAATAACGTTCGCTCCCAAAGCCGTCTTAAGTCAAAGCTAAGTTCCCATTTACACGACCGGAAATGCATCCACAATCTCGCAAATATTGAAGAAATTTATGAATCAACTCAGGGGTATATCCCCTAAAGCACAAATGTCCTGTGTGTCCTGTATACAGCCATTGTAAGATGCAATTTCGTTCGCATTTACTGTGTGATGGGAAAAATATTTAAATTGTTATTGTAATGCGAAGACGCCTGTGTCAGCTGTGGGAGTCATCCTCACATGTTTACTGGAGTCTTGAATTTATCCGGAAGCCGGGGAGAGTATGCTATACCCCCACATATATACAGACAGACGTCATGAATGCAAAATTTATTCCCTGTCTGTGCATTCTTATGCGCTTCCTCCAACCCCCCTCTCCCTGGAGAGCAACAGACAAGTTTAGAGATCGAAACACATGGAAACCCAACAACCCGGCAGAAGCAGCAAGTCAAAGTCAAAGATTTAGCGATGTGTGCTGTGTACGGAGACAGTCAAGGCTGTCGCTGCAGTAAGTCTGCACTAAATTTTGAATGTGGCAGATGCATTACAGATGCAGGACGACGATAAAAACATTTTTGAATGGTTTTTCTTGAGTTCGAATCTGAATTGTCCTGGTTCCTAACAATCCTTGTCACCTTGGGTGGGGGGGAGAGGGCGAAGGTGCAAAATCGATTCGAATCGAAAGTTTAGAGAGTGAAATCGAATGGGTGCGGTGTGTTGGATCATTAGGTTGCGTCACCACTAGGGGGTGGTGTCAATTGAATTTCCCAATCTAATTCTGTTTATTGGATTATTGTCGGGTGGGGAGAGGGCGGTGTGCATAATCAGTCTATGGAATTGCAGGTGCAGACTATAAGGCTATCGCCACACCACAATTTTTTGTTTCTCTTGTTGTTGTTGCGGGAAGTCATCTGCTAATTGTTTGTTAATCTCGCAAAACACGTCACGGTGGTTATTTTTGGTTTGACTTGACACTTTATTGACACCATCCGTGTTAATTGGGGGCTTTTGCGTGTTGCGTTGTGTGGGTTCTTTGGAATTAATTCTGACGGACGAGAGATAATGGACACATCCATTCATTAATTGGTTCCGAATGCTCAATGCGGGCGGGAGTTGGTTGTTGTATCGGTGAGTGTAGAGTGGTTTTATTCAAAATGGTTGGTAATTTGGTTATGAAATTATGTGTACGTCGGAGTATACTTCAAATGCGACGTGAGTGGATTCAGAATGATGATAAATGGGTAATGGAAGCGTAGACTTTTCCTTACATACTTGCAGAGGAGCATGCGTTTTTTATGTCGCCAGGGAACTGGAGAAAAAGACTTAAACACTTGTTGCAGCCGGGTTTGATGGGATTTTTTCCGAGCTCGACAAAGTTTCGTCAACCATATCGACAAAGCTTATGTTTCTTCTTTTAGTAAGGATTTGAAACACCGATACTTTCGATGTCGAGTGGAGCAAGGGAATGAGCTTGAATCTCCCAAAGAGGGCAGCTTAACAGAGTGTGAGAACAGGGGGGATATAGGTGTGTACCTATAGCTAGGGAAACTGCAATGTTTTGCTTGCGATACTTCCTAATGCGCTTGAACTGCGCACATCTTCCGATCGCATATACCTCAGTTACTGACTGATGTTTCTAGGGACTCCACGATCTCAGTTCCGGGTCCGTATCGTTGTGTTAGGTTAGTTTGGGGTTAAGTAGAGTAGGATTAATCAGCCAGCGCTTGCATAGGACGCTAACCACCATAGCGGGGCCATCGCGATCCCTGTGAAACCAAAAAGGCAAAACCTAAACCATTTCCTGAAAGCATTTGATTTTCCTTTAGAGTTTTGACATGTTTCTGTAGCTGACATAGCCTAGCTTCTCTAAACTACTAAAGAAGTACTTGCCGAGAAGTTTCATGCGAGTCCTGGCAATTCCCTGACATTCACATCATATGTGTGTTATGTCCTCAGCGGCGTATAGGTCGTTGCAGTCATTCAGACATCTCTGGCTGAGAGCCCTAATCTTTTAGCATGCTTTCTGAGAAGACAGTGGTCGGACAGGATGCCAGTGACTAATTGTAATTGTGCCCTGCTTCAGTTGAGAATATATTTTGTTTTTCTGCGATCCAGAGCAGACCATAGAGCCTTGGATACCCTATGCCCACTTATGTTGGACCATCTCTGATTTTCCTTACTTACAGTTATTCTAACGATCTCTGCTTTAGCCACACAGAAAGAAGGATCCACGGTGGTTCGCCCTTCCGTGTGTTGCCGCTCTCTACCTAGCCTGGCCAGTTCGGCGGCTCTTTTGTTTCCATCAATGTCACAATGACCAACAAAGTCACAATGCTTTCAGCATTACGCGACATTTCGAGACTAGTGCAGATCTGACGACATTTGATTCTAGAGCTTTAAGTGCGGCTATCAATGTAAATGGTGATATCCCTTCCAGATATCGATTTCATCCCAAGTGGTTCCGCAGCTATAAGCACAGTCAGAACCTCTGCTTTGAATACGCTAGAAGTATCCGGGAGTCTTATGGATACTTTGAGGTCTGCCTCTTGGGAATGGTATTGTGTTCAAATTGATATATTTCGTTGTTCCAATCTGCTCAGTTTTGCGTTTACATTCCCAACCCTCTCTTTGCTAATTCTTCGTATTGTTCCCTTTACGAACCTTTCTTACACAATGAGGGCGGGGGGACAGTTCCAAAGATCACCACTTTTACAGCTGTGGGGCAGCTTCTCATCGCATTTGTTATGCAAATGCTCGCCAGTCTCTGCAATTTTTCCAGGGCTTTCCATACCTAAGTCAGTTTGGTTTCCCCTTAAGACGAGTCGGTACATCCATCTCATAATTGCTAGTATACATCCAAAAGATTTTCCTGAGCTTCGCCTGCATATAATTAGTGCTCGAGTGGCTTTGCTGACTACCGACTCCGTGAATACCTTCGGGAAACGTTTATTATCTGAAGGTCAGTTGCGATTCCACTTAGTTGGATTGGTTGTACGTGTCTTGGTTGTCTCTTCCTAGTGAATGGTACTATCGTGGTATATACACCATTCTTGGGTGACTCGTAGTCTTCTTTGTATAATGTTACTAAGAGTGTCTTTGAATTTTGATGACTACGCCGACCACGAAGCCTTGCCAGTCAATGGCAATTTCTTTTAGCTTTTGCAGGAGCTCGTCTACCACCAGGCTCCACATTAATTGGGATACAGTTCCGCCTTGTGGACATCTTCCGGTCGTCCTCATTGTGATGATCTTATGGTCCACCACAGTTTCATCTGTCCTGGTTTTCTGCGTTTTGCACACTCACTCGGATGATGTACGGACTACTCTTTTCCGTTCAAGGGCTCTTCTGATTGCCTCACGCGAGGTGTTATCGAAGGCTCCGTCGGTGTCTAGAAAATTGCAGACGACTGTCTCTTTGTGGTCTATTACATCCTTGGTAAGACATGTCAGATGTCAATGTTCGGATTCCATGGAGTTCGCAGCTTTATTTGCATGTTCCCTGTAATGAAGAGGTACTCCCTCTACTATAGTCGTCCTCAAGTAGCCATCTATGACCTCTTCGATTGTTTTCAATGTGTATGAAGTAACAATAATTGATCTAAAGAGGTTCGGTGAGTTTGTGTCTTTCTTCCCCAACTTCGGAATTCTGTAGAAAATATTTTCCAACTTTTTGAATTATAGCAACAATTCAATTTACTGTAAAATATTTTGCAAGACGGGTAAAGTGCAATTCCTGCACCTTTTACTGAACATACCTTCATCAGGAAACTATTTTAATTACCCATTTATTTATTTCTTAGTTATGTATGAGAGAAAATTAAATTCTCTTGCATTTTGCATATTTCCCCCAAGGGTTGTATGCATTGCACTTTATGCTTCAAAACATGTTTAGGTTTACCTCCAGTTAATATTTTATCAGATACGATCATGTGGTATTTAGCGTGCTTATTTCGTTACAATGGTGAAAGGATAATTATATTTTCATTTAAATTGTATGAGAGGGAAAAACTATTTGAATTTAAATTCTCTAACTAAATTCTGATACTGGCAATAGTGTTTCACTGCCCGAACTAAACTACTAACTAAATAGATGGAGGTTCAGTGACAGTTTTGTATTGAATAAATAAAAGCAAATGCAAATCGTTTGGAGTAGGTAAATTTGAATTGTGTTCTTTGGTCAGCGCAGGTCACTGGACAGCTGTGTACATCCACAAAGACATATTTGGCTGTTTTATTGTAGGCATCTAAATCTTGAGTTGGTATCCTGCATTTGACTTTTAGTTGTGCTTAGAGTCGAGGGTGACCAGTCCAGACCATTCCTTTGAGGAAGATGTTAGATGTTAAAAAGTTGCGCTGCGACCTGTAGATGTCGATTGTGCTCGCCCGAAATCGTGTTGGTCGAAGAGTCTCGACCTATAGCACCTTGGAGGAGGTGTTATCCAATTGCTCTGAAGAATCTGAGTATCTGGATTGAGCTTAACGATGGGAGATCCCTTTGAGAGAAACTGTACGCTCCCAGGTGTGCTCTTCTTTTTTGGATCAGTGTTCCACAGTCCATAAGGAGGTGTGATGGGCTCTCCTCGGGATCGCTGCAGAATCTGCAGTTTCCATTCGCTTCTATTCCCATTTTTCTGAGACGCTCCCTGAGTCTATAATGGCCTGTTAGGAAGCCCGTTAGTAAGCGAACCTGTTTTTGGTTGGCGCCTAGGGAGGCTATGCTCCGTCTTTGGCCGTAGCTCCCGTGAAATTCATCCGCCTGCCTTAGTCCTGGGAGTGCTTACCACATTCTTTTACATTCTTCCTCTCTTCGCAGTTCATCTGGGATTCGATGCCGTCCAAGCCCGTAGAATGGCAGGGTCCAACGAATGGAGCATGTGGCCCTTTCCTTGCCAGTTCATTGGCTGCCTCAGTTCTTTCTATTACCACATGACCTGGTACCCTGTAGAGGGTGGCTTTATTGTTCTGATCCAGTCTGTTTTTCTTTCCCAGACACTGGTAAATCAGTTTTGACATGATTACCTAGGAACTCATAAACTTCTGCTTGAAAAATATTGGACAATGTTCCCATGGACTTCGAGAACTTATTTCCGGGCCCTTATACTCCCGCCGCAGTGCCCATGTGTGTTTTGGAACCGTTGGTGTACCATTTGATAGTGTTATGCTCAAATTGATATATTTACGTCGTCGTTCCATTCTCTTTTGCTCAGTTTTTGTGTTCAAATTCTTTTCAGCAGTATTTCTTGCTTGAATCTTCTCTAGACAAGTCAAATAGTGGGACTATTTTGGAGAGGGAGTCTCGCTCTTTGCGTGCCATGCTTTTACCCTTACCCGATCCCGCAGTGGTTGGACAGATTCCCATTGTTTCTGTAATACAGATGCACGCCAGTCTCTGCAATCATTCCAGGGATTTATTTGCCTGCCCAGGCTACTGCCCCGTAGGTTATGACGGGTCTGACCATCATGGTGTACATCTACTTCAGCATTTCTGGTTAATATCCCCAGGATTTTCCTGAGATACGACTGTATATCATGAGTACTCGGGTGGCTTTGCACACTACCGACTCCATGTGGACCTTGAAAATTAACTATTTTGTGTTATACGTAGATATTTGACCTGTTGTTGAAGGTCAATTGTGGTTCCACCTAGTTGGATCGGTTGCACATGCCTTGGTTGCCTCTTCCTAGTGAATGGTATCTACTATCGTGGTTTTCCCGGCATTGAGTCCCACTGAAAGACACCATTCTTGGTTGACTCGTAGCTCTCTTTGTATTATGTTACTGAGGGTGTCTTCGAATTTTCCTTTTAGCTATGATGACAGTCATCCGCATAGGCTTGACAGTCTATGGTGATTTCTTCTAGCTTTTGCAGGAGTTAGTCTATCACCAGGCTCCACATTAATGAAGATAGAGTTCCTCCGTGTGGACAGCCTCTGGTTGTATTTATAGTGACGGACAATTTCAACTGTTCTGGCTTCCAGAATTTCACCCACGCACTTGGATATTTTACGGTTTACTCCTTTCCTCTTAAGGGCTTTACTCATGTGAGGTGTTGTCGAAAGCTCCTTCGATGTCTACACAAAAACACAGATGACTGTTATTTTTTGTGGTCCAGTGCACCCTGGATTAGACTAATCAGCTCGTATAGTGCAGTTTCCGTGGATTTCCCGGTTTGATACGCATGTTGCCTGTAATGGAGAAGCATTCTCTCCAGCACAGTTGACCTCAAGTGGTTGCCTATGACCTCTTCATTGTTTTCAGTGTGAAGGAGGTCAGACTTATTGGCTATGTACCCGAGAGCTAGACTGCTCTTTAATGTTCCGTAGAGGTTTGGCATAATTGTATATACATTGCCCTCTCCGTAGGAGGGAAGGAAATATGTCACCTTCTCCCGGTACCTTGAAGGGCTGAAAGGTGTTAAATACCCAATTCAGTCGCTGCTCTTTGCAAAGATCTGCTTCGTTGGGGAAGGGTGAAGTCGTGTATTTTGGCATTTAAAGTAAGTAGATCGCATCAGTTAAGTCTTATTTAGAGTGACACCAGAACCAGATGCTCACAGCTGCGCAATTTAAATGATATCAATCTATCGGTGTGGGTAGACTTGTCATTTATTTTCTTATCACACATCCTTATTTTCTCACTTTGAAATGTTCCTGATAACCTTGTAAGCAATATGCCTTACAACCTCTTAACAGCCTTGTTACAAATTCAGTTGCATGACTTCCAAAAGGCACATGAGCAAAGCACCATTCTAATTGGTGTTTCTATTCACCAACGTTTCTGTCGTCATACTTTTATTGCATTATCCTCTCCCCTATTCACGGGGATAAAAAAAAAGTTAAACATTATCTTTACTACTCGATATGAATTCGAAAAGGAATAGAAATAAAAAACCGATATATCGCATCGATTTCAAATTAAAGCATCAAAGCATGAGTGGAAAAAAAAAACGAACAAAAAAAATAAATATATAACAGCAAACAAGAAACTCATAACGAGAAGGATATTCTACTGTTCGGCAAATATTAAATTGATGAGGCATACGCCATGATTCAAGGAAAGCCAGAGAGAAAAAAAAAGGGAAAGAATGCCTAGCGCCATGAATCGATTTGCGTGAAGCAAATATAAAAACCAAACGCACACAAGCGTCGGTATCAGGAATTTTTCCTTAACTTTCCTTAAAGCCTTTAAGTTAAATGTTTTCTCAGACACACTATCGATTGAAAAAGTTCAAACACTTGATGGAGTTATTTTTGAACGGTTGTTCTTTTTTGGAGGCTGTAAAGGGTGTTTCGTTAGGAGTGCACGATTTAAATTGTACGTCAGTTTCTTTTCTGTAAGATTGGCAGTCCTCAAGCTGTGACATTTGTCATCCGCTGATGTTGCAAATCTTTGTAATGGACTGCTTTACGAAGGATCAAGGCCTTTTGAAACAAAGTTTGCTCAATTTTTGGTTGACAAAGTGCACCAAATCGGATGACTGCTTGAGAATTTGGACGAAATATTATGGGATATGGACTAGGGCCCATGTACCCATATACATATATGCTCGTCCTTTCCAACTGTAGTGAATTACAGTAACGCTGAGTATGAGAAAACTCATTTCACTTCGATTAACATTTCGAAACATTTCCCTCCAGTGCATTTCATAGAAAACCCTCAATCCTGTGCCTATATGTAACAAACGCACGAACTCAAGACCATTTCAAATGCCCAACAGTTCATCATTTGGGTTTCGGGAAGATCAAGACGAGTACAACCATTTTGTGAAGAAAATCATTTTCAACCATGAGTCGAATTTTTAACTAGACATCTTGGTACATACATCACTTCCTGCTTTCATAGCTCCTGTGTTTCCTTATGGGTCTAATGGCATCCACCAAGCTTACGCGTTTCTCTCTATGTCCCTTAATTGTTTTCAGCTTTTCGACACTCCTGTTCCACGCTTTTGTTGAGCGACACATTGTTTCTTCTTCTTAGCGAGTTGGTGAACAAACAAAATTCTCAGATCCCCCAGTGAAAGCTCGAAGTGTCCTTGACTAGTCACTGTTTGCTGCAGATGATCATGTGCGGTGATTGTGCCATTTTCGAAAATGACGTTGGAAGCGTAGGAACCGTGAATGACATTCCTTACCGCACCATGATAACCGTGTGATTTTTAGCGACATAAGAAGGTTGCACCAAGCTGCCGCAAGCTATCACTTTTTATTTTGTTTTTTTTGTCGGTTTTGGAAACATTATACAGGAGCACCCAAAAGCAACTGGTCCATGGTATTACCAGAGAGCAGGACCCAGATTTTACCCATTTTACTCGAATTTCCTCGAGTTTCGGAGAAAGCCGAGAAGACCAATGATGGGGAGTTTACAGTATCAGGACTCTTCACATCAGCACTGTAAATCTGTCACCTGAACCGAGAAAAGGCAGGACAATCCTAAAGGAAATGATCCAAAGTATTGTCACTCCTTTCCACAGGCGTCACAGACAGTGATGTCACTTAAGCCTAACACAGTAACATGCTTGTTTTCAGTCTCTTCTGCTGAGTGTTAGCGAGAATGGCGCTAATTTCTTACAGACTTTAAAAAGCATTCGTTTAGTCTGCCTGCATTCTGGACCGTGCCACACACAATTGTATTTGTGTGAAACCCAATCGTTAACGGAGGCCCTGGCCGAGATCGTGGGAAGACCCAACGCAGGTTTACTTCCTGAAATAGCATCCTCAGAGCCTTATCTAGGTATCTGATTATAGATCCCAGTGTGACCTGGAACCCAGACAAGAGTCTCAAAGCCTAGCCGTGCGACCGAATTCAGAGAGTTCTTGCAGTCTCGAACAATTTTGGAACTGGTTAAAGGGTTGACCAAGGCCTTTAGCGCTATCGCTACAGACGTTAATGCTCCGACACTTCTACTTATTCTTAACAAAATAGTCTGTGGCCATAAGGATAGCAATGGTCTCTGCTTGGAAAACACAGGCATCTTTGCCTAACGAGAAGTGAAGTCCAGTGTTGTCGACCTCCGCGAAAAAACCCATGACTAGTTTTGGAGCCATCCGTGAAGATTCGACTACAGCCCAGTCCAGGCTCAGACTCTCTCTGAAGCCAGTCCTGAATTCAAGGAAAGTCGAGAGTCTTAAGTCTAAATTTGCACAAACTAAAGTTCTTATGTCATTTGCATCAGATGGCATACCCATGGAACTAAGGTCGTAGGTTAAGTGTCGCCCCAGGTCATCACAACTCCAATGCGGATGATATCAAAAAAAGTTCCGTCTTAGACGATAAATTGCTTGGATAGTACAGCTCATGATAAGAGTATCTGGGGAAGGTAGATCAAGCAGAACGTCTATAGCAGCGCCAAACGTTTTCGAAAAAGCTCCATGCAGCCGAAACAAAGCCTTCTTTAAAGTTGAGTGCAGTAGGCACCAAACAACCGACGCATAAGCTAGAAAGAGTCTTATCATAGCCTTATTGATCCAAATGATGTTTTTTGGTGATACGTCCCATATCTTGCCAAAAGCACCCTTACAATGCCAGAAGACTGAGAGCGCCTTGGTTGTCGTCAACTTGACATGCTTTGCCCAAAAAGGTTTTTTTTTATCCAGGGTCACTCGATATTTGACTTCATCGGAGATCTCCATAATGACACCCTTTAGCACTGGCTGAGTCAGACCGGACCCTCCTTCTCGTAGAGAGGACAACCTCAGTTTTCAGAGGGTTGACCGAAAGCCCATTCCTAGTGCAGCATTCATCGATCTAAAGCCGCCGGCATGCTAGCACAGACAGTCTTGAGGGATGACCTGACAGAAAGTATAACGAAAGTTTAGATTGCATGCTGTCTGGCAAAGAGGCGACAGCAATCGAAGAGCAAAACTGTGCGATTTAATGTCTTCTGAATTCACAAGTGTTCCACCAGTCTGGTAAGAACACATTATACGCACTTTAATCGTTCCACTTTGCAATGAGGTAAAAGTCTTATGTCACCATTTTGTTTAAAAACTGTTTTTTGCGTTTTTGATGGAACACCCTCTATTGTATTTTTTAAAGGTTCCTGTCCGAACTTTTGCCAACACCCATGTAAACGCCTCTATCGAATAACTACCGAATGACGTTGAGTGTGTCTAGTGTTTACTGTATCTTTAAAGAAAAAAGAAAAATTTCAATGTTTGTTTGCACAACACACCATATGACCTATTGCCATCAAAAGGATTCGCATATACTGGCACATCAAAGAGATCTTCAGGAGTCTAATCATAAAACTTCTTTAGCAATGTGGAATGAGTGGATGGAAGAGCATAGGCTGAGGCTCTTGGAAATAAATTCCGATGCAGATGAATGACTTTTTTGTGTGTGAATTGGAGCGCAATGAGTGTATGTGTGTGTTGGTGTTTAACAAGAACAGCTCTCCACTGTGGAGGAGCAAAAGAGAAACCATTTACGGCAGCAATGTGCGCAAAATGCAGAGTGGCAATGATTGTATGCAAATTTTTGCAATTGTGAATGTAAATAAAATGTTTCATCCGGAAATGGAAGGTAAAACTATATGAGTAAGGCAACTCATTGGGACGAGAACTTTGCAGGGAGAAACTTGCCTTTCAGTTTAAGGTTTTATGTGTCCCCCTTGTAAGTTGGTCTCTAAGGATGTCCTAGGCACTCTGGACAAACTCTGGACAAACTTACCGAAAAAGTTTTTATGCGACTATTATAAATTGGAGATGATAAATTTAAAATTTTGTTTGTACACAGTCTTTGGAGATTAATTAGTTTCTGCGAGATGCTAAGATAGTTTCAGTTTGGGTAATAAGTGGAGCTTGCAATGCTAAATGGAAGGGAAGTCGAAAATTCTGCATACCTTGCTTACTTGAGATAAAAAAAAGGTGAAAACAATTACGTACTTAAAATATGACGATGTCCAGCAGAGGTCTTAAACGGAAAAGATGTGTGTGACTCCCAATTATTTATTTGTGTTTGAACCTAATGCCAAGTTGAACTTAGTTGTAACGTAATTGCACTGTCATCTCTTTAAGTCGACGAAAATGATAAGAAGGGCTGTCATCTGCATATACATATTGCAGGATGGTGGGCCCTTTCTGATACCACATGGGTTTTTAACCTGAAAGTGTCACTCATTTATCCTCAACTAAATAGCTCCAACTCTGAATGGAGTCAGTCTGTGGCAGTTTAGAGTGCGAAATATTTCGGACACATTCTGGATAGGAAACTGAACTGGAACCTGAGTGTTGAATAAAAACTTAAAATAGCTTTGACCTAGACCAAAACCTATGCCGATACTAACGCATGGGGGTTTAGTCTAGTGGCATGCTGCAATTAAAGTCACTTACCGACCAAGATACAGAGACTAGCTTTTATCAATCTTCTACCCATAGAGCTCTACATGCAAGAAGAAGGGGCATTCTGAGCTTAACTCAGTCTAAATTCTGAGGAGTGAGCCCAGATATTGTGTAATGTTGATTCCGACTAAACAACTAGGTCGTACGACCCTACACTCAAGCTCACTCCGTAGCTGGACTTCGTCAAATCTTCCATGCAAAAATCAGTGAGAAAACAAAGAATCTTTCAATGAAACCAGTTCTATCTACACGGATGGTTTTAAGATGGACATAGGCACAGCAACAGGCATCTTCTCTGACGAGCTAGGGCTCAGCAGCTCAATAAGACTCCATGACAATAGACGTGATTTGCAGCCAGAGGCTCTAGCAGTGAGCGGAGCTGCCCAAGGACTTTACTGCTCAAGTTTGTAAGGAAACCCAGGAAGCTGGGATCAGGTAGATAGGACCAGTCAGTAGGAAGCAGTAGGTAAAGTACAGGAGTATCACAATTGGTCTGCAAAGTAATGAAGA